>OY776245.1:5992680-8989020 GCA_963675405.1 Cosmorhoe ocellata | reverse complement strand
AAATAAGGTTTGAATTGAGCTGATGGCCAAATCTGATTACAAAGCTCATAGGTAACCCAAAGGCCTCTGTCACTATCTTATAATAAATAAGAGTAGGTAGATAGTCAGTAATAAATAGATATAATTCTCAAAATTTTAGTCTGTTTCGGATAGTCATTTCAAGTAATAACAACATTTTGAGATTCTTAATTCTTATTTTCATTGTTGAAGTTAAATATATTCGAGTAGATACCTACTACCTATCTACCTAATTAAAATCGGTTAAACGTAAGTCATAAGTTTCATGTTTCAGTATTTACGCATTTATCGATTGAGGCTGTTTATTACATTTCCATTATCGATATTGTTTTATAGTTTTAAACACATCACTATGTTTATGCCTTACGGCCAATTAAAACACATAGCCACACACAGCGTCGTAACGTGCTACGATGCGACATAGTGGAATCTAACGATGTCATATCGTGGCAAGATGCGATGCCGTATCGTGCCTGTGTGTTTTGGCCCTTATTGTTTTCATTGTTCCAATATTAAGCTTGTTTTGTGAAGCTGTGATGAATTATCCAAATAATTGTAAATATTTAACTTAAGATTTTTAACTACGTCACTAGCCTCACACGAACAACTTTAAGGCTTAGGTAAAGTTTTGGCTAATGTTTATTCTATTCAATTATATAAACGAAACTTAATTGAATATAATACAGAAAGTAAATGGATTGCCTATTATTTTACTATCCTATACCCAACTATTCACTTAGGTGTTACAATATAAAAATGTGGTTTAAGGCGGGGTTTTTAAATAAAATCTGTTATGATATGATCCAGTATCAAATACCCAAACTTTTGTTAAATAATAATAAACATAAATTAAATTAGTCTGATATATCTAATACCTAGAGGAAATATTGCTGATATCAGCAAAATTCAACAGCACAAATTCAGCACTATTCACAGCATTGCTAACGATTTACAATACATGTGTCAATGGCTTCAATAGTTATCTACTGGACTAGACGACGGAAGAGACCGGCTGGGGACCCAAATCACCTGTCAAACTAAACTTACGAGTCTTGTAATCGGTTGCGATATCTGCAGACGTCTTTGTCGTGTCTTCGATCTTCACTGAGTCGTCGTTTTGGGAACTTGACGAGTCTAGCTTCTTGGTTTGCACTATGAAAAGGCTAACTATAGATAAGACGGAACTAGAATCTTTGAAACTTACTCAAATAAACTGAGGAATTTAACTGAAATCAAAATAAGGTTAAAAATATCTTCGACTTTAGTTGTCGCGACAGACGTCCTGTTTTAACTATGTATATTTATTTTTTTTAAGTTTTTTTTTTTCATAAGAACGTTCTTATTTCCTTTGGTCGCGGTATCACGCCTGAACATCTGGACAAATTTCGCTAGTCGAAAATCGAATTGACCGTGACCAAGGGAAATATAGGTTCAGATGTAGGCTATGCTACAGAAATGCTACTGTGATATAGTAACTTACACATTTCTTGAATCGTAAAAACAAGACTCTAAGTAGGACAACTAGACTGAATATTGACTTACCTAGTACAGACCGACATGATCAAAGTATTAGGAACAACTAGAATACTAGGTGAAAACCTTGAATTGGCTCTCTATGCTAATAGAAAAAAATGTGGAGAATTGTAAGCTGTTGGTTTTCCAATAAATAATTAATATGATGATGATCACGACTGTAATCCTCGGGCTCGGTAGATATCTTCCTCAGATGTTTAGTTACTTAGATCTTTAAGGATATATAAAGAGGGTAGTCAGAGGCACGTCCAAACATGACATTTGCACAGTAGTTAGTATTCTGTACGTGACAGGTTGCAATCCCATCGCCGCTTGTAAGAATACTAACCTATGAGACACGACCTTCGGATTGTGAGGCATGGATGCTACCACTATACCACCAGCGCTCTTCTATACTTCTATACTAATATTATAAAGAGGAAAGTTTTGTATTTTTGTTTGTAACGAATAAACTCAAAAACTACTGGTCCGATTTCAAAAATTCTTTACCTTAGAATGCTTTTATCCCTGAGTAACATAGGCTATATTTTATGTAGGTTCCTCGTCAGCAAAGCCACGAACAGAAGCTAGTATTAAATAAATTCATGATTCAAAATGATCCCTGTGATTTCACTGAATAAAGTTATTTGAGTTTGAGTTTGAGTTTGAAATAAATGATGTTAACAAATACTCATAACAACAATCTAGGATTGCAAAAGCAGTGCCGTGATCGGCGAAGAATAAGTTGTACGGATTATGCCAATTAGAGAGATTTCAACTTCGAAGCAACGATTCTTTGATCATGCCATTGAACTCCAATCCCATTTTAGTGTACATTACAGTGTATTTTAATAAAAATCTTCAGCGTGAGTTCAAACAATTCACTCGAGTTACGAAACAATTCTCAGTGTAAACGGTAAACCTAGGTACTTAATACCTAACTACGTCTTTTTATACTACTAGTGTTCTTGGAAAAAGCGTGATGTGCGTATGATTGTGCAGGGATTTGCATGTTAGGTTTGAGTTCTTATAAATATAGGAAGTTATCTTTGAGAAATTGTAAGCAATGTTTTTATTGAGTTGCTAAATTAAAATGAACAGGCACATTTTTTTTCATATCTTATACTTTTAAACGAGCAATTCTTGTATATAATGTATATATATATAATCTGAATCTCGGAAACGGCTCCAGCGATTTACATGAAATTTAGTATGCAGGGGGTTTCGGAGGCGATACATCGATCTAGCTAGGTTTCATTTTTAGAAAACGTCGTTTACCAATAAAAAAACTACCACCCAGGTACTCTATACTAATATTATAAAAGAGGAAAGTTTTGTATTTTTGTTTGTAACGAATAAACTCAAAAACTACTGGTATTCATTCAAACAAATTATATCAATAATCATTTTCAAATTATGTATATGGATGGTTTACTTTAAAACAAAGCTAACCTCCAAATTTCATATTTCTAGCTTCAGTGAGTTTCAGCTCGGCGATGATAAATCAGACAGTCAGGTTAAGCTCTATTATATACTCATAGATGTTATAGAATATACTCATGTTATAGAATTTACTTTTTATAAAGAAGAATACGTAAACAGCCATGTTTATCAATTACAGCAGCTAGCTAGCTAGGTAGGTATTACTTTTTAATCTAAACAAACTGCCGTACGCAGGCAAAGCCGGGCATTAATGTTAGTTAACCGAGGATTATGACGCAAGGTAATATAGCAATTTATTACTTGCTATGTAGGTACCTAGATGTAGGGTAGGTAAAATACTGAGTACCTAACATCATCAAAGGTGTGGCATCGCACGCAACGGCACTCTAACAAAGGTAACACAAATTATCATTATTATTATTACTATCTTAATACTAATTCCACTAATCATAATCTTAAGCCTGTAGTGTCCCACTGCAGGGCAAAGGCCTCCCTTCCTTCTCTCTAATCATCACGGTTTTGGGCTACCGTGGACTAGTCCTTTAAAGTTTAAGTAGATAATAATAATTTATAAATACCATCACAATAATTACAGAGTAAATCACCCATACTTATAGATAATGATTACTTTAAAAATGTAGAATCAATAGAGTAGACCAAGTATTTTTATGAAGTTTTATAAGAATTAAGGCGTTCGAAATTTATGACAAATACATAAATAAAAAATGCATAAAAAATAAGCAAAAAAGTACTGACCATCACCATTTTAAGATTTTGTTTCATACAGTATAAAGGGGTCTTGAAATATGTCACTTTTATCACATTCATTATACTATGGGTTCATTGGACA
Organism: Cosmorhoe ocellata; assembly: GCA_963675405.1. Classification (NCBI taxonomy): domain Eukaryota; kingdom Metazoa; phylum Arthropoda; class Insecta; order Lepidoptera; family Geometridae; genus Cosmorhoe; species Cosmorhoe ocellata. Next base: position 8,985,197 of record OY776245.1, on the reverse strand, counting down.
AGGGGTAGGTAAGTATTAAATCATACTTAATATTAATTGTGAACGTTTGTGAGGAGGTATGGTTTTTTGTTACTCTTTCACGACTTAACGTATCTGAATGAAAATTGGAATACGCTTAGTTTATAATCTGAAATAATCATAGGCTACTGTTTATCTGGATAGGTACGTAGGTAAAACACGAGCGGAGCCACGTGCGGTTGCAAGTAAGTAATAAAATTATGTTCAGATTTAAGAGTTATTATATCAAACCTACCCTTATCTTAAAATGCCGGTTTAAAGCCAGTTTATTATTTATCTACTAAGCCAAGCTACGGACACAGGCAGGATCGCTCCCTTGTACGACAATAAAACTCTTAAGCCCCATTGCCTAGCGAGAAAGATTTACTCAAGCAACGATATTATTATGGTCTTGTACAATGTTTGTACAAAATCCTTAGACAGCATGGATTTGTGTTGAATCTGAAGTATGCAATCAAATTAATGATGGATTACAATAAGGAGTATCAGAAGGTAGAGTAACAAAATTTTATGACTGAGTATTGAAAAACACAATATAATGAGACAAATATTTCATATTATTGTTGGGTATTGACATCAGTCTAAGCCACTAATTGTACTAATTTTGAAGGTGTTTTTTAACAGGGTGTAAAAGTGCGCCAAGAAAATAGTCCCTAGAAATCAATCCCTACAAAAAAAATAACAAAACTCGACTAAAAGTAATTAAAAATAGATTAGAGTAGAGATTGTATGGTCTGTCGTATTGTATGGGTCTGAATGTTGGGAGACCAAGGGAACGGATGAGAAAAGAGTGCATGCGGCGGAGATGCGAATGTTGAGATGGATTTGTGGAGTGACAAGGATGGATAAAATAATTAATGAGTATATTAGAAGTCTGAAAGTGGCACCGGTAACAGAAAAGATGAGGAGTAATAGGTTAGCGTGGTATGGGCATGTTATGAGAAGAGATGAAAGTCATGTGACGAGGAGAGTGTTAGATATGAATGTGGATGTATACCAGGGTAGAGGTAGACCAAAGAAAAGATGGATGGACTGTGTGAAAGATGAAATGGGTAAGAAAGGAGTGAGTACTGAGATGACGAATGATAGAGGGAAATGGAAGAAGATCACATGTTGTGCCCCACATAACGTGAAAATAAATATTACATTTTTTGACATTTTGTATAGCCTATGTCACTCTTGTAAACCAGATGAATCCAATTAATCCTCAAAATCTGTCCAGCCGTGTAAGCTCCAGCAAGAGCCAAAGAAGCTCGCATACATACAAAAATACACATATTTTTTTGAATCTCTGTACAATAAAGTATATAAAAATATCTATCTAAAACATACGCGTACTTATACGAGTAAGGTGTACAAAAGTGTAGCTTTACCTACTTACGTACGATATGAGTCGTATCTACGTACTTCTTTAATAACCACCCTCTACTTATGAGCCATAACTCAAAGTTGATCCTTACATCGACTTAGAAGATGAACCACCCTCAGATGAAGCTCGGATATACTTCGCTTTGTGGTTACAGTGCGTTTAATTTTGCAGAAAAAAATAATAATAGTAAGATTGCGACTGGCATTGATTAACTCGAAAATTTGATTTTTTCAAACTCAAACATTGAAGTAATAGCTTAAGTTTATTTATGCTAAAAACTATTTAAAAACACTTAAAATATTTTAAGAAAACTTCCACTTGACGCTGTACATATAAAGGTTGTTTATTTTCCTTAGATTCATAGTAACAAACAAATAAATAGTCATCAAAACCCAAACGCATATTACTTGGAACTCACAAATAACAAAACAGAACAAGACAAAAGCTTGCTAGATAATAATTAAATTTTCAGAAGCAACGAATCCAGTAACAATATTGTTTACGAAATGTCGCACATCTTTGGAGTTTTTTCGCTCAGCCGCTCGTGGTCGGTGTAATCTCAAATCTCCCGCCGCCAATTTATTTTCATTAGCGATCATCCTCGGTTAATTTTATTCCCTACTTACCCCGGGAAAGATCGGGAGAGTCAGGCTACGAAAGTGTGGAAGCCACTTAACTGAGACCACTGCCTGCAAGATCTAAAAGGTGCGGACAAAGTGATCATTTGAGCAAATACATCATGTAAATATCTGTAGAAATAATTCTGGCAAGAAAATTATAAATTCTTTAATCAAAAATGAAACTATCACCCCGTGCTCAAAAAACAGAGAGTATTACGTCAGTTAAGTCGTCAATTGTTTTATTTTTATTAAGTTTTTCGTTATCTTTTTAAAAAAAACTAAAAAAAAATACAACCAGAAACATGTTTTGATAGGAAGTGGATACGTTAGGATTGAAAGCCGTCTCCATAGTGACCATATTCGCTCCAGCTCGTATCCTGAGCCGCGTATCAGCGAGTTGCTTAATTCATTTCCACGGGATAATATTATTTTTTTACTCCCTCCCGTTTTTTGTGATGAGCCACGGCTTATTTTTTATTCATTGCGATGGATATTCATCTCAATTTTTTGAGTTACATTGAGGTGTAATCGAGTTGACAGTCCTTTTGAGTTCATTCTGTTTTCGGTTAGATTCATTTAAGGGGGTCGTGATTGTTTGTTACAGTTTAATTGGCTTAATTATGAAAACTTATTTTTATTTTTTAACTGATTGTGAACCGAAGAAGAAGAGTAATGTTTTTGGGGTGTATGTGTGTTTGTATGTTTGCAATATCTGTGACTGTCACTGTAACTCAAACGACTGGACGGTTTCGACAAATGAGATGTCGTTAGATTTGTCTGGATCACAAGGTTTTATCAAAAAATCTAATATGGTGGCTGTAAAAATCTATTTTCAGTTACGATCAGTCGGGTTTGTTTTAATTTTTGCAATAAATACTAGATCACTAACTTAAACTTAAACTGAATATGAATACTCATAATTTGCTAGTATAAAATAGTTTTACTAAAATGAAACTTGCTACGTGCTACACCGAAGCTACGGTAGTCTACAACAATCGCTACGCGCCTACGCAGTTGATATTATAAGTCGGTTTGTGTTTTGGAGATTATTTTCTCTGTATTTCTTCTTTTTGACTTGAACTCAAGTATAAGATCAAGATATTTGATAATGTCACAGATATACTATTGCCTAATTTTGAATAGTTAACTTGCGTACGTCACAGATTGTAAATCCATCGCTGCTTAAAAATATTCCAACAACAAAGGGAACTTAATATTTAGTTTAAATAGTAAATTATATTCCTAAATCTGTGCTCAAATTAATTTGTCTCGTCTCACAAAATTAACGCATGAGTAACAGCGCATGCTCTGACATCTCGCTAAATCTCACCTGTATGCAACTCACCTACTACATGCTATAGAGATGATATCACCATTTCACTTTTATGGCTATGTTGTTCAGGTCATAAAATACACGTAAGTACATAAATTCCAATCTTCATTCAAATCCGTTTAGTCGTTTTAGCGTGATTGACTAAAAGTCATATACATAATATCCATATATATTTTTAAACTTACGCGATCTAAACACATTATTATTAGGTATATTAAACGGGTATTTATCGCGTTCTAATTACCTATTTATTTTCCCGACGTTTCGACAGGTTTAGGTTGTGATCACGGGTAGACATAATAATTAGAACGCGATAAATACCCGTTTAATACTAATAATAATCCATATCTATATATCCCAAATTGCGCATTTTATAATTTAGTAGGATATCAGTATGCGTCTTTGACGGTATTTACAACATTACTAGTAAAATATATGGACACCCTGTCCTCAGCTCGACGCATCTAGCCTATACTTGTATAGGCTGATATACGAGTACTATGTAATATCTTCCCGACGGGGTAAGCAGAGATCACGGATCTCCACTTGCTACGATCCTGACACACCTCTTTTGCTTCATTATTTTCATTATCAGCTCTATACTTATTCTCTAAAATAGTATCTGCCGCGGCCTCAGGTGAAAAGATCCCACGCTCACCCGCCGTCTGCTGCTGTAGCTTAGCTGTTTACCGTCAGCGCTCATCATGTGGGTTTTCGCTGTTTTGAATTGTCTAATGTTTTGTAATGGTTCTATTTACTTCTCCCGCACTTATTACTTATTAGCCCATGTTTATAGCCACAGCTTACAAACTCGCTATTGTATTGGTATATTAGGTATTGCTTTTGATATTTGCAGCATGCTAGTTCAAAAGCAATTAAAAATACAATATTTAAATATTACTAGCTGACCCGGCGAACTTCGTACCGCCTTAGCGTAGCAATGATACACTACTTTATTTTGTATAGCTGACCTATCTTAGGTATGAGTACCTATTCAATTTGAACTGGAATCTATAATATCCTCCATATAAAAATGAATCCATAATTCCTTGGTCTGAAAAAAAATAAATCACTGGATCAACATATTTTGCACCAGCTACATGGTTGTAAAACTAAAAAAATTGTTTGCCTATCTTATTTTCTTGAAAATATTGTGATTACTGATTATAAAAATAGTTTAATTGATAGTAAATATTATTTTAAATACTTAAATAAATGATTGGATTTCACTCGAGTTAAATCGAGTAATATTTTTTGGCACATCACTATCACAGATTACCACAGATTTTTTTTATAAAGCCAATGTACTACCACAGATTACTAAATAGGTTATGCGAAGTTTGTATAATGCGTTCTGAAATCAAACTCATATACTAAGACCGCACTTAGGTGCGCCTACCTTTATTTTACCTTAGTAACGTCATAAAATCGGAACATTTAATAATATTTATCGATACATAACTATTCCGTGGCGAGTTATTTTCAAAAATTTATTAGAATTTAATTAAGTAACCACGTTTCCGAACAAATGATGCTCGAATTTAATTAAGTAACCACGTTTCCGAACAAACAATGCTCTATCAATATAGTCTATGGCTGTGAATGACATTGACATTCGTTACGCGCGTTTTTTTAAATTTGCTAAATTAAATGTATATTTTTAAATATTTCTGAGAGATTTTCTTAATATTTTTTTCCGTAAGAACCTTCTCCTAATAATAACAAATACAACAAAAAAAAATTAGTGAAATCGGTCCAGCCATTCACGCGTGATGCCGTGACCAAGGAAAACGGGTTTTCTTTTTTATATATATAGATAAATTAACTAACAGAATTAATAATTGTTGTAAAAATTGAGGAAGCTTTGTGGAGAAGCCAAACACGTATTTTTGTTTGTGCATGCGGATTGTGTGCTATATTTTGTTTTTTTAAACTGATTAATAATGCAGCTACAACAATAAATTTATTGGTACTACAGATTGATGGATTAATTTATGTCAATCGCTTCAATTGCATAATGTAAACGATCGATGATCACATCAATGAGTTTAATTACCTAAACTTTGTCACGCAAATATGACCATTTCGAAAATCACAAATCACTTATATAAAAAAAAACTAAACAAACTTATTATAAACTCAAACTTCAATTAATTACATCATCATCATCATCATCCGCAGCCCGACTTCACCCACTGCTGGGTATAGGCCTCTCCTTGCATATGCCATTGTCCACGGTCTGCTGCTAGCCTCATCCAGGTCCGTCAATTAATTACACCAAAAATTAAATGCCGGTTAGATAAAACAAGTTAATTTTTAACGAGCGCTCGTCAAATGCTTTATTGTACCCGAGGGACAGCTGAGTGAAGTCTAATCAGCCGTTTAAGAAATGCCAGTAGCTCGGTGATAAACGTGGTCGTGAACGAATCAGGAAATTAACTCCTAAAAAGCTTATTCAAGCATGTGACGCTAAAAGATATAAGGTTCCGTAGGTCTAAGAAACGGTATATCGTCAAGGAACATTTGTGTACTGAGCATATTTAAAAATTTGTATAGTTATTTAAGTCTAAATTTTTTGCTGTCTGATATCATGGTGTATTCCATTTAGAACAAAAAACAGTTTTAAAACGTGAAGGGCATTAAACGAGCAATTTTTGTATAATATATAAAATAAATAATCGGAATCTCGGAAACGGCTCCAACGTTTTTCATAAAATTTATTATGCAGGGGGTTTCGGGGGCAATAAATCGATCTAGCTAGGTTTCATTTTCCAAAAAAACACGATTTGCCAAAAAAAAAACCGAGCAAAGCTCGGTCATCCAGGTAAGTACTTATTATTAAAAAAACAATCTTTAAAATATTAAAGTGAATATTGTGGGATAAATTTAAATAGAATGCTTTTTTTGAAAATTTGTAGTGGCTTCTTCGTAAAGTAAAGTAAAGTAAAGTAAAGTAAAGTAATATTTTATTGCGTCAAATACATGTATAATGTAGATGTCATTAAGGTAATATAGAATCAATGTATTTCTACCGGTATGGCGTGCAATATTTTTATACAATGTCAATGATTAGGTATTAATAAAAAAATAATAATAAGAAAAACATAAATAATAAAATAGAAGTTGCAACAAAAAATAAAAATATTAAAATTCGTGATGGCGAAAAGACTACAACACTTATTGCAACTTGGTAAAATAAACAAGTGAGGTGGTTTCGTGTTAGCCACTGTGGATCTCTAATGAAAAGCACTTCCACCCCAGTTTTTGACATCTCAGTATCCCCCTGTGTTACGTTTGAGAATCTGTCTTTCCGTCGGCGCGTAAGACAATTGCACAGATAATTTTTAAAAAACATTTTAGCCATGACTTATTTCTTTTAATTAATTGAGGAATATAAACTTTTATTTTGGTTTTATTGGCTGCGCTCGTTTGTTTTAAATTAATTTGAATTGCTTTTGTTTTTCTAATTTTCACTTTGTCTATAAGCAAATCTTAATAGATTTATCGACCTTTCAATCAAATCAACACTAATAATTATAAAAAGGTAAAGTTTGTTTGTTTGTATGTGGAGGTAATCTTCGAAACTACCCATCCGATTTCAAAAATTCTTTCACCAGTTTAGACCTTAGGTACTTTCAGAATGAACATAGGTATACTTTATGTAGATTACTCGCGAGCAAAACTGCAGGTAGAAGCTAGTAGTTGATAAAATAACCAATTGAGATCACTAGTAGTCTAGTGGTAGAGTCCCCGCTTTCCGATCCTAAGGTCGTGGGTTAAAATCCAGTCATGCACCATTGAATTTTTCTATTCCAATATTATATGTGCGGTAGACATCGTGAATAAACCGGAATGTCGTAAAACCTTAAAATTTCCAAGAAATGCGCACGAAATGAACGTTTGATACTCTCACCACATTGGCTCGCAAGAACTAGTGACACAATAAGAATAAAAAGAAGAAGAAGAAGACAAATAGTATTTTCTTTACACGATATTACAAAACACATTCAATTTCCGTTTTCGAGACCTCACTGTGATATCACGTCTTAGCTAACAAAGATACTCTGATCTGCCATTACCCGCATACTCGGCCATTTAACAAAGTACCGCGGAAACTGAATGAATAAAATATCGTAGATTGCGGCGGAAATGTGCAACGTTTGCTAACGCGCGGTTTATGCGCCAGATAAGGTGCAGACGCTAATGTAGCCGATGCACGTTTATATTGGCTCGTGCTGTCATTTTTATTACAACCACACATATACACTAGCTATTTAAATATACCAATATGTTTTTATTTAGTTTAACAGATTACAATTACTTACTTAGGTACATAAGGTATAGATAGTTAATGAATCAGCGACAGCCAAAAGAACTCTCATAAATACATACATTCATCCCAAACCCATTATCCTTCTTCTTTGTAGTCGGGTAATTTTTTTTATTATTTTGAAAATGCAAGTGCCAGTCGTGCTGAGGCGGAAGCTTATCAAACAATCAATAATTATATAGTTACTTACTTATTTCCACTTCTTGGATACTATATTTTTCATACCTTATTTTCTTACATTTACAAAATAAGCGAGCTTTCAGAACAAGTTTGAAAGCGCCACTAACATAGAAAATTCAATAAAAAGCTAAAAGCCAATCTTATCTCGGCGAGAGGAAATTAAGAAACAGCGGCGGGCATCTGACACGGTGGCTCTTTACAGATCTATCGGTAGTGTGGGGAGAGTGTTGTTTTAGCTATTATCGATATTTTTTTAAACTACTTGTGAAACCCACAAAGCAAGCATCGACACGAAAAGATGTGGGAACCGAGCAAGTAATACAAATTAAACATTACTATAATCCTATAACTTTTAAAATTTTCTGTCACTCAATATACTCATTCCTTATTTAGCCATCCTCCTCACTCCACACATCCATATTAACATTTTCATCTCCGTGACATGCACTTTTCTTTCATCCGTCGCCTTAGTTGTCCGACATTCAGATTCATACAATCTGATTGTTTATTTATAAAAATCTGTAAAAAAAATTGGAGTTGCGTAGAGTTTGCTGTCTGGTGATCTTTTACGTTCATTTTCTTCGTGGTCACCTACTACGGTGTCATTAGGATGTTACTACGATGTTATTAGGTTGAAAATATCGACATCGATAAACACCTTGCCCCACCCCTAACCATTTTTAAAGATAGAGTGTTGAATGCGACAGCGTCACGACATCGGGTTTTCTCGTCGAATCGCTGAAATAATTCCACTGTGACACCTACCGTCGGGGGACGGAAACGCAGCCTTATCTCTCCCAGAACCCGCTTGTTCCATTTTTAAACAACTCACTTCTTTATTTGTATTTATTCCTCCCTCTCCCTTCCCTCCCCCCTTCCGCGCCCATGTTACCACATGAATAGAGACGCCTACTTAATGGGACTTTCAGTTACTAAGTCATCATGTTTTTAACAATACGAAGATAAGTAAGGAGGTCGGACATGCGGATAATAAACGGTGAAAATATGCGTGTGGCGTCGGGGAACGTTGAAAGAGTATCTTGATATTGCTGTAAATAAGCCGATACGGCGGAAGTTTTTTGTTTCCACAATATTGTTTATTTTTTGTATGGATATTGAAACAAGAAAAGTGCCTAAGTTGTTAGTTCAACGTTTCCGGGCTTTTTGTTTGTATTTTATTATTATAACAGACTTTTGAGGTACTACCTACGTCTTAGTAAAGCTAAAATTTCGCAAATACCTATGTGTTTTCTTATTTTTAATTAAAAATGACTTTTCTGTTTTAGTAACAAAGAGATCGTGAACGTTAAATTGAGTACTTACCAAAAGTATTGAATCTACAGTTTTCGTAACGAATGTTGTGTTTGTAATGTATTTAATCAGTTATGCATTTTTGCGCATGAAACTTATTTTGCAATAATCTCAAACCACTTCGCAGATAAAACAGTGTCATAACTCAAACCGTGGCCGTATTCCTCTACAGGGTACAGTTTATCCGTTATCAGAGTAACAATGCATTACCGTAACAATATCATTGCGGGGGCTATTCAACATTTTTATTATTGCGCTACTATTGTCTTATGGCGCGACTCTGCCAGATAACAGTGGAGTCACACGGCCGTGAAACTTGGCGAGCTGGAAAACGTTCTTGTTGGTAAAACATTTTTTTATGCCTCAAAGGTTAGGGATGATTAGCGTGTTTTGAGACTAGCCGAAACAGGTTAAATTAAAAAAAAAAAAAAAAAAAAATATTGCGGGAAAAACAACTCCCACTAAAATACTTCCCATTTTTGATGATTTCCCCTCGTGATTTTTGACCTTGTTTCTAGCTGTACTTTTTTTAATCTCTAATCATTTTTCTTCTATTCAATTCTAGAGGTATTAGCGATTATTTTTTTAAATTATAACCACGTTTAAGAATCAGGTAACAAACACTGTCTGAAAATCTTGAATGATCCTTCTTACAAAAGCGAATGAGCCTTTGTATAGATCATATGAACAAGGGCTGTATGTAACCACCAGTTAAAGGCTTGAACCAATTGAGAAGTAGACTACAGTCTAGCATATCGGACAGCAAGCTCGCTAGCTTTTCCAACTCGATGCTCCCAAATAACTCTCAACCGAGATACGTCGCAGATTTATGTCTATAATGTTTGTTGTTTCACCTTCCCGCGAATAATGCCCGCTCAGATTTATGAATAAGCCTGTTGTTTACGGCAATTGGTGATAAAGGCGGTATGACTAATTTCTTGGTTCCGTGGTTTTGCGCCGGCTGATTTGATTAAACAGTCGCAATACATGCTCGCGAGTGTATAACCAAACGTCAAATGTAATAGCTACTGCCAAGTAGTATTAATTATTAATTTATCTATGCTATTGCTGTTTAAGATACTTAGGAATAGCAATTTGGCACATCTTGCCATCGTAAGAGCTGGTGAAGCTAAAGTAACTGTTTTCTCAGTCAGTAGTGAAAATTATACCCAAGATTTTGTTCACTTTATCCTTATTTGCTTTGAACCATAGGGCCTAAATATGCTTCTGTGAAAAAACTCTAATAATTATGACGTTAGAGAGCTTGTTTTGCGTAATAATGACTTTTTTTCACTTATTACGAGGAACGAAAAATCTCGATATCCCAAGGTTTGCTGGAACTCTTTTCTTTTTTCTTTAACTCTTCTTCCTTAAGCTCGCGTGTGTACATGTCATTAGTTTTAAGCTTTATTAATTAATTATATTTATGTAGGTACAAGGAATAAATAAAAATGAATATTTGGATTCAGTGTTAAATAATTAACCAAAACCATGCCAAGCACCTATAACTATTAAACTCCCACCGCAAATATTGAACCGCAAACCAAATTATGTAAATACAATCCCCGGAGTTTCCTGCTTACAGTAGATACCATTAATCATTATCTAAATTAATTTCGAACGTTTTACAAAATCTCCTCTTAGTTTCTTAAAGTCACAATAAAGAGGATCGGGCCGCGGTGGCCATAACTCATCCGCTAAGATTACTGATCTTTAATCCCCCTCCTTCACTTAAAGTTAAGATTTACGACCAGAGGAATTATATTACGCCCCGCGAAATAAGCTGCTGTGACATGTCTATGAAAAAGGTGCATAGGTTTTCGGCCGCGCGAATTTTTGAAGCGCAAAAGAGTTTTCACTACGCCATGATCGCACCGCAAAAAATGGTGGTATGCTTTTACCCACAAAGACAATCACGATTTTTTATTATGAAACTAGTTGTCATGAGTTCGTTGTAAGCATACATAAAATCTACACATTTTCGTTTAGTTTTTGTACTTATTAGACCCTAATCCACTTTGAGGGTTTGTGTATCCAAACCTCTGAAATATTTTAAATACGATTAGATAGAATATAAAAAAAGAATATCAGCTTTCAGTATCTATGTGCCCACGACAAAAGATACATAACTTGGTAACTCAACTTATAATTACCTACGAACTGACACAATATTATGTATAAACCTACCATAGATCTACCTGTTACGGAGTTAGCTGAAGGAATATTTATAGCCGTAACTTTATTTAATATCGGAACCTTTTCATCCACACCCCATGTAAACTTTTAAGCTGCAACGTCGACTTTTATATTGGGTTAGCAACATTATTTTTCTACCGACAAAAATATTATTAACATATTTGTTTTGTACGTAATTTCATTCATGAGCCAAATAACAGGCTTCTAAGAACAACGAAGTTAAGCAACGTACTGTGAGGTCGGAAACTGGGGCCTTACCACGAAGTCTTCCAGAACGATTCCGTAACGATTCCATTATAGAAACGTCACTACTTCCATACAATTTGCATAGGTCATGGTACGAAATAACAATGTAATACTAGTTCGGTAATGTATTATGAATTCGTGGTAAGGCCCCTGCATGGGTGACAGCAATGGCATCTTCCAAACTTTAGAGGACTATCTACCAAACTTTAAACGGCCCATTATGGGTTTTTAAAAGTATGTTGACTTATTTTCACCCATCATCATCTCCCTGTCCTTATCCCACTTCATATGGGGTCGACACAACATGTTATTGTCTTCCACTCTCATCTATCAGCCGTCATTTCTACATTCACTCCTTACTTTTGCTCAATTTTGTGGTAAATCGTAAGTATCAAGGTTTTACTATTAGTTTATTTGGGAAACATCTTCAAAAACATTTATATAAGCTCCAATTAGTGTTTCCAACGTAATTTTCTTCCAAACTTGTCGCCAGTAATTGAAAGATCGGAAATTCCCAACCGGCACATATTTCAAAACCTCTTCTTGCGGATAATATAAGAAGATAGAGGACATAGTCGGATATAAAATATGGCGTCCTTTCATGAATCTTATTAAGATATCCTCCGAAAACTGAAAGGGACAACACTATTACGGGTTTTGTGTTAGAACGAGAAGTAAATAGTCGGTTTACGTTAAAATAATACAGTTAAAGAGGTGTGCCACTGGGAATTTATCGTCTCTATGAATATGATTTTCTTAAGTAGCGGATATGGCTCCCTGAAGAGGTGTTTACTGTCAAACGACGTTTATATAAACTGCAAAGATTGGTATAGTTTTAAAAAGAAGTACTACATTGTAGGTATTCATCAGCAAGTAGCGAACTACGATAGTAAAATAAATGTATCCATAAAGTATGCAGCAATGACTGATTTCCTGGTAGTCCGAATACCACTAATGTTATTTAGGTTGATATTTTTTTAGTTTCACTATTTGGTCCCTAACAGTTTTTTTCTGGTTATTACAATTCATTATTTATTTTGTGTCAACGCATCAAAAAATTATATGTTATATATATTTTCTAGTAACACTAACAATTCAATTAAATTATCAAAATGATGACAAATAAAAACATATTGCACGAACTAAAACATTTTAATAATTATATTAACCTCATAAATCAGGTACTTACCCTTAAATTTTCTATCAAGGTAAAGGCACCAATAAATGAAAACTTAATCTTTACTTCGACAAAGGAGTAGAATAGCTATGTAGGGTAAACGCGGCGAATGTGTCCCATAACTCACAACTTTCTTTCAGGAGTGCAGCACACGCTATCTCACATGCAAAATAAGTTCCGGATACGCTATTGGTTAGCGAAAACCGATAATAAAGTTGAACAACGCGCCGGTATTTGGTCTTGGAATATTTATGCTTTCAACAAAATATTATAAGATTAATTGAAGAGGCAACTTATGAAACTTGAACGTTGACAATCCGTGTGATGGTCACGTGTGTTATGGTACGGAGCCACGGTCCGACGAAATGTCACAAATGTGGATATACCTTAAAGTAATAAACTATTGCAAAATCTTGATAAGTACAAAATGTACACAAGAAACGTTACTAACATAGTTTGAAAAGTTCAAAAACATGTCTCAAGTGCTCGAAAGAAGCTTCTAAGGCGCATTTTTCATAAGAACAGATAAGCAGAAAAATAAAATAGAGCTCTGTTTTTAAAAATGTAATCTCAAACGCGTTGTAGCATCTTAAAATCACTCACAACTTATCTAACCTTATCATTCAATTTAGGCCATTCCTCCCCCTCGATATGCAAAAACCGTTCTTTTATCCCTGCTATAAATAACATTAGCTATAATATGGTAGACGCGTGTGTAATTACCATATAAATAATAATTTCGAAGATTACGGCTTGGTAAGGATGATACACAGTCTGCCACACCTGAGATACTCCTTCGGTTACCGCCGACGTATTTTGTTTTGAGTATTTGTACGGAATTAAAATAAGATAGAGCCTTTTGGGGAATGTTATTCACTCACTTTATAGGTACGTCACCAGAAGTATTTTTTATTTAAATTTGGGACTGAAACGCACTTTTTAGGCTTCCGTACCCAAGGGGTAAAACGAGACCCTATTACTAAGACTGCTGTCCGTCTGTTACCATGAACGTATTTTTTACAAGTGATGTATTTCTGTTGCCGCTAAAATAACAAATACTAAAAATAATAAAATAAATGTTTAAGGAGGCTCCCTCTAACAAATGAGATTTTTTTTGCCGTTTCTATAGATACGAAACCCTTCGTGTGCGAGTCCGACTCGCACTTGGTCGGTTTTTATTTATTGAACTTTGTTTGTAGTGTTATCATAATTTTAAAAATGCCGTCACACACTGAGGTATAGTATTAGTGAATATAAAATATATATGTCTTGCAAAGCTCATATCAATTTAAACTTTTCTGATCTAATAACTTCATTCTCTCCCACATAAACCAAGTTTAAGTTATTGCACAAACATTATAAATATTCATTAAAATTATCATTGGATCGCGCAGTCTCACATGCTCAAGATGTATAGCTATGAGTTTACCACTTAACTCAGACCACTACCTTAGTTTTACAAGAGCCCGGAGCAAAAGTTTCATTTTTGATCGAAGAATCTATGTATTTGCTTGCCAGAATTCTTCAGATATTTTACATCATATCTTTGCATACAAAATCACCTTGCCCGTGCTTGTACATCTTGCAGGCAGTGGTTTCTGTTACGTGGTCGAGCTATAGCGAATAGGGTGTCCCACACAAGTACCTTATCCATAAAAGGGTGGGTTAACTTACTCTCTTTCTGTATATCATGTCACTAGTTTACGACCATTGCGGTGAAAGGATTATAAGTACCTGCATCTTTTCTTAGATGCTTTTTTCGTGCATATTCCGAGTATTACCCATTTTAACGTGCTTCTTACCAAAGTAACTTTTCTAGGAACCTAATATTTCAAAGTGGTCCTTTAGCCCAAGGGCTGAGTTAGGTTTTAGAAAAGTTAACATTGTCAAAGTGGTCAGTATGGCCCGTGGGCTGAGTTGACTATAAAAAAATCTTATTAAATTTCATTGTGGACATTTCGGCCCATGGGCTGAGTAAGGTGTGGGCTGAGTTAATCAAAGAATCGTTAAATCTTGACCGTACATAAAAGTAACTTTATGTTAATTGTATAATAATAACTACGCTTTTCGAAAAAAAGTCTTCACAATATAAAACAAAATGAATGCTTAATTAATATTTTAATTCAGAAAGCCTTTTTAAAAAAGATGCGAAATGCGAACATATACAGCGCACTTACACGCTTATTTTTCAGAATGTCTATGCATTATCCCCTTCAGCAATAATCAGAGATACGGAGAAATATGAGTGTCATTATTCACGGAACTTAATCAAAATGCACTTTATATTAGTAGGGTTATACCTCAAAATGATTTCTATCTACGTCGTGGAAATGAAGAGGCATAAGCATGATTTAGGCAAGCTTAGAGAAAATGATGATGAGACACATCATCTTTGGATGAAAATCTGAAAACAGGTTTGTGTTAAATAAAATTATTTTACACTTTTATTTTGTTATAAGTTTTTATTTTTGTAATAAAGATAAATTAACCTTTTAGTAACAATGGCGTTTTCTCATTAGAGCTGTAGGTATCAAAGTACCTCACTTTACTTAAATTTACTAATTACAAACATTTTGCGCCTAAGAGTAAACAATTAAAAGGCCAAGATGGAATGATCTCTCCTTATCCAAAGCCTCTTCATCAGAAAACATGAAATAGACCTATTACAGTACAGCCTACTTCCACACCTCCTTAAACCAACCGCCATAAACCATGGTTCACATTAATCACGATATAATACTGGCAATAATTAAAAATCTCATAGGTGCCGTGCGCCGCTGCAACTCACTTAATCGTTACCCCATTTGATAGATGGCGCTATCCCACAAATACACTTACAACCTTTCCACAGTAACCTTACAGAAAACCCTCCCACATTTCCGCTCTAGCGTAACCTGGTTTTGAATATGAAAAGGTTCCAAGACGCTCGCGTAGATAGGAGTATTAGGAAGCGTTTACAAAAGCGGCACGTAGAGTAATAAATAATATAGTAATCAGTGCGATTCCTTACATCCCATCTCTTATTAGGCGAGAACCTACATTCAACATTCTCTAATACTTCGGCTTACTAACACATGTGGAACGGAAAGATTCACGTAGAATTTATTGTGTTTCGGCTTATGAATCATAAATAAGGGAGCTAATTAGAATTGCTTTACGAATGCCGTAAGACTACAAAATTGGCGCTTTGGTTTTATGAGCTGTAGGATACAAACCTTTTTGATAGAATGTGGAACAAAGAAAGTATAGAGGGTTGCGTCAGAGTTATCGTAAAGGTCACAAAAATGTTGACACATACGTAAATACCTTATTTTTAGAACTTAGTTATTTTTCAAAGCAATTATCTGATATCAGAGTGAAAAAAATGCTTTAAAATATTATGCTTGTAAAATATCAGGAGGATTTTAAATGGGAAACTATTGGTTGCAAGTAAATAATCTTAATCTACGTAAGATTTGTCAAACTTTACCAACTAAATTCTAAATAATGATTATTTTCCATTATATTATTAATTCAAACTAGTCAGTCAATACTTATTTTTAAGACGTGCCGCATGTGATAAGGCCTCGCACACACTTTTGATAATGCGGGCAAATTATGAAGTTTTAACAAGTTCGCGTAATAATAAATCTCTTTCGCGCGCGGTTATCGCAGTCCGCGTAGGCTTCGGTGTGTGGGGTTGCCAGTTCAAAATATTTTCCAAGGTCTTAGGGTTATTTTAAGGATAATAAACCTAGGTTATATGCAATAAAAAAATAATCGTTTACTGATATATTTAAAAGTTATGAACAACTTTTCTTAAAGGTTTTTTTTAAAAGTTGACTGATTCAAATCACAATTATGCGTAATGTATGCGTTAAATGTAGTTACATCATCAGCTTACATTACATGCAACAAAATTGTTTTCATTGATTTTCTTTAAGTTTTCAGTAAATACATTAAAATTGTAAAATTCAACATTTGAATAAAAATATTCGTTGGATTCTTTAAATCTGATCTAAACCTTATCCTGCGACTGGCAACACCAAAAAGACGTATAAGTGGTAAGGTAAAGAATGGAAAGTAAAGTTGGCGCAATAAATTAATTGCCGACTAAGTTGCGAGTAAGACGCGCGATCCAACCAAGTTTAGACTATTAATTTGGGACTTATAGGACGAAGGCGACAAATAACCTTGGATATGTGTGCGTTTTGTGTGATGGTTATTAATTTTGGGGAAATATTGGAGGAAAGATTAAAATTATCAAATTACGTAGAACATTTATTCCCCTCGCTTTTTTTTAATTCTATTTGGGTAGATATTGTAACAAAATGTATTTACCACTTTGTTTGAATGGCAGAGTTAAGAATATATGTTTGAAGCTTGCAATAACTATCTATGAATTGAAGAACGAATTAGCCTGTAAAAGTATAACAACTTGTTATTACAAGTCGTGCGGATAAAACCACAGACGGAAAATACTTAGTTAAAAGTTAAAGATTACAATGAATCTTTAAATGAACATTTGATAGCAAAACCAAACACCCTAGCGGTCATTAAAAGCCTTTACGACATGAAAATAAAAACTTCAAGCACCGAATTCCCCCACTAGTGATTACCATAAATAAAGCAGGCGTTACATCACGGCCATTTCCCATCCCTAGCGTATTGAGACCGTCATTTTGTCTTGATTGATTCGACTATAATGACACCAACAAAGTTTTCCAAAACGACTGGTTTCGTCAACAAACCCAATTTTACGCATGGCATTATACTAAAATGACCCAATAAATTTCCCTTGGCGATTATTTCGGCTCACAATTCAGCAATATGAAAACGTTTGCAGATTTGTTTTATGGCTAAAACACAAATTTATTGCTGTAACTTTAGCTGTAAATAAAAAGAAAATCGATAAAATTTTCTAATTATTCTACGCGTACGAAGCGATATTTAATATTTTCTGTAAATTAGTATCTACGGTAGAATCGAAGATAGATACGGTAGTATATTTCCGCGCAATACTGGCAATACTAACGAACAAAAATCAAGTAACTTAAATATAACTGACAACCTAAATATTTTGCTTAACAATTAAAAATTTATAATAATACCTAACTTTTTCGACTCAAAAGTTATTCCAGGCTCAGATAGAGTGATGATCGTCAAAGCGCCAATGCTCGGCGTAACCGAAGCTCAAACTTACACATTAAAGGATATGGGAAAGTCATAAAAACTTTCCACGTGGCGTGTGGGCGGATCGAAGGCTCATCCCCACCACTTGTTGCTGATCCGGCTGATCCGCCCCCCGGATATACGGATAGCCGTGGATACGGGGGGATAACCGGCACGCCTAACGCCCAGCTAAGCTTGAGCGAGTAATCTTATTATGTAGACTCCTGGAAGGCAGGATCATGTAAGATACCTATTGGTTGGAGTGAGAAAATATTTTTGCAGTTTTATATATTTTTTATAAATAAAACCTTTTCACAGGTTTTGCTTAGTTTGGGGCTAGATAGTGTTGTTTGAAATGTCCAATAATATTTATTTATTTATTACGTATAGAATGACTTTTGAACTCATTCAACTATCCATAAATAGCTCAACTAATTCAGATGTAGGTAAGTTTTTTAGTTTACCACACTGTTCGCCTTATTAGTGTCAAATAAAAATCCATCTTAATGTCAATAAAATAGAGTATATTTTATAATAATATAGCCATTGTATAGCCTGCTTGTAGCTCGACTAGAACCAACATTTAAGTGGTCCAATTTCCATCTGAGACACCCCTCAATCACACGGAGGGTCAAAATCAAAGATACATCTAAGTTCATCTTACTCTAAAGACGTCGTCCGACAACTAAAACTACTAAATTGGCGAATCGAATTACACAACCGAGTATCGAACCCCGATCTAGCACTTAGCAGTCATGGATCCATTTAACGGTTTAGTGGAGACGGATCCCTTTTGCGAACTATATTAAGCAATTAAAGGATATTAGTGCTAAGGTAATTGGGAAGGGAGCGAATAGACAATAATGCATCTTAGATTGTTTTCACTTTAACATTGTTCTTCTTCTTCTTATTTATTTTAGTATCTGTTTCTTAGAGATTAATTTTACAAGTTTCAAGTGTTTGTACCCGACTGCGTAGCGAAGAATAGTAATGAATGAATGAGTATGCTATTTGCTGTTACGTTCAGTCGGGTTTTTTTCCCAATAAGTACCTACTTAAATTATAAAATTCACTTGCCTACTTCTTTATTTATGACAGAGATAAATTTTGCCAGTATCAGGTGTTTTTATAGCTGTAAGTGTCCCATGTTGACATGTTTTCACTGTACTCGAACCTACCTACTCTTCTCCGTGACATTCAGTTGCGAAAATCAGCTGTTACTAAACTACTAAAACTAAAGCTAGCGCGTTTATAATTTAGTAAGACGCTTTTATAGACGCTTATTATTACTTACGGGAGATTTTCTATATATTAAGCTCTAACAACCAAAGTATGTTATGAACAGCGCTCATATATAGCGGTGACCAGCTATCCGAGAGGAGTAAATTGAAAAACAGCGCGCTGCTTGCGTATCAATGCAAGCAGCAAAATGCTGAATTTACTCCTTTTGCCTTAAATGACTTGTTTTTTTTAAAGTCTAAATTTTTTATGTTGTGTTTTTTTTTTTGGCAATAAACTAATTTCTATTCTATTTCTATTCTATTCATAAAAATGATCTGTCGGAATCTAAGTTTACAAGTTGCATGCGATCTGTTATTTCATAATTTCAATATGGTAAAATCCATAAAATATGTTTACTCATATACCTACATAAATCTTGTTTCGGCTAGATGGTGACCCAAAATAGTTGGTCCCAAGTCCGATCGTCTGTGGGCAAGACGCTTCGAGAGCACTTTGCCAACCAATACTTCTTCATTAGCCGTGGGACTCACTTGCACCACACTATTCCTTCGCTATAACAACACCGAGTTCCTTACTTGGAAAGGTTATAAATTATATGGGTTCAACATATTTCAAACGTTGGGAGAAGTGTTGTGAGATCATCTCTCCCAATGAGTAGGTGAAACGGACGGCCAGACTTTTAAATAAAATTGACTTGATAAATTGACCCCGACTCTCTGGCGATTAACAACTCAATATAAAATACTTGATATTGGCAATTGATCTGTCTAAGACATATTCAATACTTATATAAAGAAGAAGAAGAAGAAGAAGAACACGCAACGTCCATCTTCCAGATGTGATGTAATCCAATCCAATTACTTTTGTCGAATTAATAGTTAGAATTTGCACATAATTATGAATTAATTATGATGCTCATAGATTTAACTGCCCAAAGCCAAAACTCCAAGACGTAGGAAACAAGTATTTAACCCTAGCGTTGTCATCTGTTATTTTCCAAAGGATAAATTTAGTACCGTTACGTTGGTTAAAATGCGGTGCCATTGGCTCCTTCGGTCATCACTCGCCGACCATCCTTAGAAGCATTACTGGGAAATGCACTAATGCTTCTTCGATACCGTGGAAAACTGTTAAGGGGCTGGTTAGAGGCTTTCTAAGATACTGATATAGTTAGTGCATTGTGCCTCTAACGTCCTACAAACTACTACCACAATTTGCCAACAAGCCAGCTGTTCGAATTCGATCCTTCTCCCACACGTAATAGGGTCAAGATTTAATCTAAGGACGGCGTAGCAAAGTTTGGTAAGGTATAGACAAGTTTGCCTGAGTTACTGGCCACATACAGGGGTCATTATCATCCAGAAAGTGGCCTGGGAAGCTTTTGAATATAGAACGTTCGGGCTTAATAATTCAATATTTGGCAACATCCTGTATTCTGTCTTCTTGAGAGTTGAAATCTTCGATGCGGTTTTCTTGTAGATACTGGAGGATGGCTACTAAGATTTTCTAAGTGGAAACTTTAATTGGCCATCAACAAACATGTACTTACACTAAATATAGGCACGTGTTAATAATATAATTACCTATTTCTATGTTTTTTTTATTAAAAAATAAAGAAGTAAATGGGTAATGGTGGTGTAGTGGTGGCACCCCTGCTTCACGATCCGAAGTTTGTGGGTTCAAACCTGGTCGTGCACCAATGGATTTTTCTATTGCGCATGGGGGATAAATGCCTTTACACAGTATTATGTATATAGTCCAAGCGATAGTGAGATTTTTAAAATAAGTAATTATACGTATAGCTAATAAATAAAATAATATGATGTTTCTTACTACGATTACCACCGTAATTGCATAGTCACAGGATATGGATAAGTCGGGAAAACAGTAAAGACAAGAATCCAATAGGCCAGCTATAGTTGAATATAATATAATAATTTTTATACACTTTAAAAAAATATATCACTAAGTGCCCTACGCCAGCTACGCCACAGATATTAGCGCTACAAGCGCTACGCCGTAGCAGGCGAAATATGGATCTTTTAAAACGCCGTCTCCATAATTGCCTGCAGATGGACTCGAGCCAATTACGGACATTTAGTCCGACTCCAACAGTCCCGATAAATGGTACAGATATTTACATAGCAGCCCAGATTCATTGACTAATGATCCTCATAAGCTTTCGTACTTTGAACGAGTATTTTGAAATTACTTTAAATTCCAATTTTACCAAAAAGTAATTACGGATAAAAATGCCTTAGAGCGCCATCTAGCTCAAACTAAGCAAAGCTTTTATTATAGGAAATGGTTAGACGGTATAAATACCTAATTGTATTCCTACTTTTTTGCAATACTATATTGTAGATACTTACTAAGTTTAAAAATTAAATACCTATTTTTTTATTACTGTAGGAAATTTCATGCATTTCATTCAGTCTAGTCCTATCATTTCACCCAACATGGCCTTGCTTAAAAGTGAATCCAAAGTCACTTGTGCAAATGCTTAACACTCGTAATGATGACTACCGTAATATTATCTAAAAGTTCTATGAAACTTTACTAAATATGACAATAACTGTATCGTCGTGTTGTGTCCCTGAAACCTAAGCTCGATCAAAGCACATTAGCCTTATGATAGTGCGGTCTAAATGGGAGTGAAGGGGACATACGGTTCTAAAGAATTGCCGCTATAACATTAATAAACTAAATGATATTAACTAGTATGATATTAACTAAAAAAATTTCTAGTGTAGTCCTTGTTAATTAAAATTAAGTTAATTATATTAATAATTCCAATCTGCAAGGAACTTAATATTATTAATAATAATAATAATAATAATATTAAAAATTAAGGGGTAAAAGTAGGCCTATGAATGGACTGTGTGAAAAATGACATGGGTAAGAAAGGATTGAGTACTGAGATGACGAATGATAGAGGGAAATGGAAGAAAATCACATGTCACACATTTTATTGCTCTTTTCCACGTTATGTGGAGTCGGCACAGACTCCACATAACGTGGAAAAGAGCAATAAGATGATGAGTCTTTGTTAATTTGTATCTGTATTTTATATTTGGATTAGAAAAAGGAACCCTGATCCTCAACAATGTATATAACATGTTCAATAACATACAAAAACAGTGATACGAAAAAAGTGTTTCGGTTGAATAACCGAAATAAAATTATTTTTGTGTTTTCCCAACTCGCACCATAATCATTCATCTTTCTCCTGCCCTTATCCCACGCTAAGTGGGGTCGGCACAACATGTTTTCTTCTTCCACTCACTCCTATCATTCGTCAACTCTGAGTCTACTCCTCTTACATTCATATCATCTTTCACACAATCAAACCACTTTTTCTTTGGCTTTCCTCTACTTGCGTACCCATCATACCCATAATTTTTTTGGTAACATGGTTTTCATCAAGCTCTGCTTAGTTTGGGGCTACATAATGCTGTGTGTAGTGTCTAGCATTATTATTATTATGTAGGGTCCATACCATGCTAATCTAGCACTACACATCTTTTCAGTTACAGGCAACTCGCACCAATCAGCACGAAATTTTTGGTTTGTGTTCGGGAACGCTTTATGTTCAAGACCGTATTCCCTGGGGTCCGTGTGTGTCGCTGCGGTAATGTGCGCGCTAGTTTATGTCGCCCGCGATAGTTGCGGCAAAGGTTATTCGTTGCACTAATGTGCAGGCATCATTTACCTCGCATTTTGGATGAGTTTCTCTATAATACTTACAATTTAGACATATATTTTATCAAAATACTGTTTTTGGTTAGATTCATATTAGTTAAAGTTTAAGAAATACTATCATCATCATCATTGGCCTGTTTACACCTAATAAATACATATGATTTAGGTGAATAAAACAAAGTCGGGTTTGTTCGAACACTTAAAACTCTAGAACGGCTGGACCGATTGTCATGGTTCCTGATTTGTTGTATTTGTCTTTATCCCGAATAGCAAATCACTAATAAAACTTTTGAAAATGAATTAAAGGCGGACGAAGTGGCGGACAACAGCTAGCATATAAATAAATAAAATAAATACTATAACTATTATACATACGTATTTAAATCTAATTCAATATAATAATAATACAGTTTAATAATTTCAATAAGTCTTTCATGGTAACTCTCGAATTTCCAGTCAATTGGTGTGACCCATAGTTGGGTTAGAACAATTTTTAAACAGTTTGGTGTATGTAAGGAGATCTCGTAAAATTTCTTATATTTTATTCGCAAATCTGAAAAACTGAAGTATTATTTTGAGTAACCCAAAATATGTTTTTGCGTACCGTTCAATAACTTCACATCATATTACCGTTTACAAACCAGTTATTTCAAATTAGCCATCCAAAGTTAAGCGACGCCGCGACATGCTACTGCCAAGTTGCATCTACCTCGTTACGTGGGAAACTTGAAAATTCACAACAAAAATAAAGCAAGGAGGCGACAGAACACCCCCCCGCTCATACTATTCTCAATCCGTGTACTGCCACATTTAATTTTGTTGAAATTCTAACGTAGCTTTGCAAAAATGTCAACTTTATTCCGCCTCAGCCGTCTACGTTTCAGTCGGATGCTTTGCTTCTTCATTTTCTGGAATGTTCCGCAGTTTTGCGACGGGCTTTGAGAAACTATAACTTTATGAAAACTTGTACTGAAGCTCTGAAGTAAGACGTGGCTTCCAGCAAAAATTTATCAAAGCGTATTTAATTTACGTTATGACTTCTTCGTTGGCTTTGACGCGGACTCTTACCTACGTACTCTAAGTAGAGTGGGAGAGCAATAAAGTTTCAGTCTTCAAGTT
The DNA here is from genome assembly GCA_963675405.1 of Cosmorhoe ocellata. Classification (NCBI taxonomy): domain Eukaryota; kingdom Metazoa; phylum Arthropoda; class Insecta; order Lepidoptera; family Geometridae; genus Cosmorhoe; species Cosmorhoe ocellata. Next base: position 8,961,203 of record OY776245.1, on the reverse strand, counting down.
CTCAGACTAGCGCCTTTTTTTACAGTACTTACAAAATTGTCCCAAGTACTACTGCGTGAGTAAAAAAGTTCCATTTGACGCTGTTTATATCATACAAAGTTAGATGCAAACTTTACTTACTTACAAAATTACTTTGTAAAAACATACAATGTCACATAACACGATCCACTTCCAACTTATCCACATCAATCACCTACCTACGCCTCAAAAATAATCCCACATTCAACTTAAAACAAGATTCAAGAACAGTACATCAAACCGTCGAATAGGAAAACCATTTATCAAATACGTTTGCGAAACACAGAGCTTACAATCTTATAACCCATCTGAAATTCATATTGAAAGTCGATCGTACAAAGCCACGTACACACTGTGAAAGGCTGAGCTCCCGCGGGAGGTCTAAAAGGCCGTGGCCACAGTAAAGAGCTTCACAAACAGTAAAAACGCTACGATCAGTCATATGTAATGTTGTCTAACACAGTGGCTACCTTGGTGATGGATTTATAGGCTGCCCAAAGACCTGCGTAACAGTTTAACAACTTTTGAAAAACAGGGGACACCACGTGTTTTCCGAAGCACAAAAGCGTTCAGTTGAAAATATCACTACGGTCAACCCATCCAGGTACTTGCAGAATATTGCTTAACTTCGTTCATCTAGAATTACTAAGTTACCAATGCCACAAGTGCTCGTGGAAGATGACGAACTACTCTTAGAGTGAATTCGACAAAACTAGTTAAGCACTTAAACTTTTTAAACTTCCGTGATTTGATGACATAATTATAATTGAATAACGTCGGGAATAAAAACAAAATAGGTACGTGATAAATACCCGTTATTCAATTACAAAATACAAAATATACAAAAAATACAAAATCATTTATTTGCCAAATAACAGAAAATAGGTACACATTACTAGCGGCCCCCGCACGAGGCAAGCCTGTATCGCGGGAATTATAATTAGTTTAAGCACTATCCTTAGAATAAATCGTAGTTATCGAAGAGTAAACTGACATTTTAATAGCATTTGTACTAATCTGATAATAGTTAGGTATAGCAGAAGCTGGTCAATTCCACTCTTAGTGCCGTACTTTTTTTAATACCGACTTGGTCAAAGTAGGTATACTCGTATTGTGGTTTAACTATGGTTCAGCTATCGGACATTTCTACACTGTTTACAAAGTGTACTGTGGCGTAGCGATAGCACTCATCGGAGAATAAGCCTGTTTCCCGACGACGAGGTTTAGAGATGCGACATCGACTCGATGCTGTTTTCTACTGCCATCAATACTTAAAATGCTGAATGGTTTAGTGATGTTGTAGTGTTTAGTCGATGATCTTGAATCGATACTTTGATTCTGGAAATAAAAAAAACAACGTTTTTAACGTAAGTATAAAAAACTTTAAGTATTGGCTAGTAAGTTAGACATAAGTGAAAAAAAAATGCCGCATGGTAGCAATCCATCACATTAACGAGTGTTTTGAGTGGTTTACTCACGGACCTTGAGACTCTGTAAATCCGTCTGGCACTTTTAGTAAAATTTTAAATGAGAGGTAGACCGTATTAATGATTAATTTTTTAAGAGTTTATATTTTTAAATTAGCTAATTCTGGTCTCTCTGGAACATTCTTAGTAAATAATATCTATAACTAACTTAATCCACTCAATCAATAAAATAAAGCAATATTAAGTAACTAATAAATAGATAAATAATATAAAGTAACTTAAATAGAATGATTGTTAAAAAAAAGATCCCACTAACGTTGAAAGGTTCCGCTTTTACTATTTGGCTTCAAAGTCATAAACAGTGCAAGTCTCTTGAGAGCACAAAGTACAACTCCAATACCTACTTTATCGATATCTACATTTCTGTCGGAAGTTGCGCCCATCCCCAATATAAAAGGATTGACATTTGAGGACGAACGAAGTAGCGGATTCAGACGGAGACAAAGTCGACTTCAGAGTAGGTACTTCTTTGATAATGGCAAATATTCAGCAGATATTCAAATATGAAGCTTTTGTCTAAGGACTAGATAGAGAGGGCTTATTAGTCTCTGATTTGTCAGTTTGAAGTGTGCTGTTTATGCGGGTAATATGCACTTAAACTTATGAGTATTATACACTTTATGATTCGTCACTACTTTTTGTGTAAATTTCGTTGTTTCTACATAATTAAGTTATACATATACCGTAGAACTGATGATCAGATTTTATTGAACCTCTGATCATTTCATGGTATACATATTACTAAAGTTAAGTACTAAAGTTTAAAATTTACTATATAGGCCGTAGAACAAGTTCACTATATTCTTGTAACTTTTTTTAATAGAGCCTGCAATAAAGTTTATTATTCTTATATTAACAACGTGATCTCTGATCCCTTATTGCCGAAAACCACCGTCAGATCAAGAAGTCAGCAACAAATTGCCGTCATCTCGTTTCGTTGGGTCAAACAGCTTAACATACGAAGGGCAGATCTGGAAGCGTCGGTCAGAGTGTTAGCGGGCAGAAACAGAGCCAAGAAATTGGGAGTAAATGACATACAATTTAGGTTTGATTTGACTAATTTCTGGTAGGTATATCTATTCTCAGAATAATGTGGATAACTACGATTTATTCTGAGGATAGTGCTTAAATTAGTTTTGGTTGAATCCACCATAAAATAGATAAATACCTGCTATTTTTGTAACCACAGAAACTATTTTTTGCGTTCCATAGAATACTCGTAATCCAGGTAAAAAAATGTAATAAAATGAAACATCATGTCAAAAGATCGATTTGATAAATTGAAAAATATATCATCAGAAAAACCCTGAATTTGGATCTCATCGCCGTCACCAAATAGGGATGCTTGGGAATTAATATATTATGAAGTTTTAGGTACCATACATTTTGTATTGGTGGGAATAAGCCGCTAGCAGTACAACCGCCACCTACTGGGCAAATAAATACGAAGCTTCTTAGGTACGTATCATATTTCGCTGATCCCCAACTAAGAAGGGTCGGACGATATCGGACAATTGGAATATTTGTAATTGTTTTCATCTTCTACAAGATTTTTTTACTAAGTATTTTTATAGTAATGCTGTAGTATCTGTACGGGACTTTGTATTTATAAATTTAAAAAGAGCTGATAAAATAATCATAGAATGTTTGAAAACTTTGATAAAGTCAATAATAATAGGCATGTATTACATATATTGCAGCGGATTTTTATTATGTCAGTTATGCCCAAAATTATTTAGCGTTGGTCTAAATTTTTGACCTAACACAAAAATTAATCGGCAATCTCAAAATTACATTAAAACATTTTATCGTGCGAAGAAAACCACCTGAACACGGCAGGCAACTTGTACCGAAATACTCAGTTGTATATCAAAACGGACATCGCAATCCCAAATCTTAACAAAATAGCTCCCACTACACTTTAAGTCTAAGTAAGTGGCGTTCGGCGCTCGAAGATTTGCCGGACCGTCTGTAATGGGCCTTATCCTTATTTATTGAAGTTGCTGCCGAAACTGAATCGTTACGATATAAACTTAAAGTTTTTCCGTGTTTATTGCAATAGCTAGAAAATTATGACTATTGGCTCTCATTGGAATACAGGTAGGTACTCGTACTTACGAATTGATTCATATATGATGGCTAAAATAAGAAATGAGTATATCAGAGGAAGTTTGAAAGTGGCGACGCTAACGGAAACGGAGATGAGGAGTTAGTTAGTTTATGAAGGGATGAATGTCATGTGAGGAGGAGAGTGTTAGATATAAATAAATAATAAATAATAAATAATGCTGGACACTATCACACAGCATCATCTAGCCCCAAACTAAGCAGAGCTTGTATTATGGGAACCACTGACTGATAAACTACATAGATATACTTTTTTTTTTTTGTAAATACATACATATTATACATAGAAAACACCCAGACCTGAGACAAATATCTGCAAATAATATGAATGTGGATGGATACAGAGGTAAAGTTAGGCCAAAGAAAAGTTAGATGGACTGTGTGAAAGATGACATGAGTAAGAATGTAGTGAGTACATATGATGAATCACAGGTAAATGTAAATAATCACATATTGAGCCGACCCCACACAGCGTGGGAAAAGGGCATGATGACTATTGATTCATCAGACCAAGATTTTTTATTATACAGCCTTCACTTACAAAACACGGTATTGCTCGAGGATTTCATAACAAAAATTGAAGACAGTACATGAGATTGTATGATCAGGTAGTGTTTCAAAATGATAAAATAATGGGCAGCGTCATATGCATAATCAGGACTATTTCAGAAAAGATTTTCCGCTAAAAAGCCTAGCAAAGCCTTATTTACTTACATCACACTTTGCCAAAACATTTCAAATAGGCGCGCCATACCTGTCAAATAATATCCTAAGTGCATGATTACTAGGTGTCGTGGTTACGTTGTTCACGCCTTTCTGGGCTTGTGACCCTCTGAAGCTGAAGATAGTCAATCAATTCCTGGATGGGGAGGGGTTGATAAGCCCACATCGATTAGGGATGTTTTTAGGTGCAGTACGCTTGAACTGCTTTGAGATCTTGTGTAGGTACTTAGCTAGTTATTTTTATAAAATATCTGATATAATGTCATATTTTTTATATAAGACCTTTTATTACCAATAGGCTTGTAGTCTGTCATGGACGAAATACTAGCCACTGTGCAAATATGTATGTGCCAAATATCAAGTTTGGACGTGCATCCGACTGCTCTCTTTTGATATCCTCAAATGATTTAAGTAACTAGAAATCTGAAATATCTACAGTCTGGAGAATTCGGTCATGACCACGTTTTTTTTACTCTTTAGCCCGTTTAAATTAAAACCATTATTATAATATTTTAGCCTACTATGCTGGGAACGAAAATTTGCTGTTTTTTACAAAAGTATATTTTTTCTAAATCAAGCAACTGTTAGAAATTTTATTTTCCCATAAAACACTATTATCTCTAACCTTATCTTTATGATTAAGCCTACATCATAAAATAAAGATCTTACTGCGAAAATAACCTAATATAGTTCAGAGCAGTTTGGTTACTTACAAGCAGTCAAAATTATGTTGTAAGTACTACCTACATTTAAAAAAACTGTTAGAAATTTGAGTATGATACATTTTCGAGGTGAAACTATTTCTTTGGACCAGCGATAAGTCGATACCTAATCTGTGATAAGACAACGTCGATAACAAAAATACATACAGGATGTCGTATCATTTTTTAATAATTTAAAACTTAAAAGTACTTATGCATAAATAAAATAGATCCTACATAAATGAAATTTTAGAGAATTTATATCATGCAATTCCAATTTCTTATAAATAACTAGCTACACGCTCCGGCTTCACATGGGTAGCAAAAGTATCTCTATTTTTTATATAAAATTTCTAATGGTGAAACAATTTTTGAAATCGGTCCAGAAGTTTTTTGTTTATTCGTTACAAACAAAAATATAAAAATACAAAACTTTCCTCTTTATAACATTAGTACAATAGATTAGTATAGATTTATCTTTGAGTTTCAATATTACAAAATAAATAAGTACTTACTTATTCAATTTTAATGAAGCCCGTATGAAATAATGTCAAGTATCCGCACACTGACCTAGATAAATAACTATTGCTTTGGCACTCGTAAGTTTCATCAAAAATGATAAGCCAACAGAATGACGTCATGACGAAGTAATGAAAATGTATTCAGTCTTTCATATCACCCTGTACCTTAATGTTGGCCACTCATCGCAGAACCCACCTCAGGTTACGCTATCTCAACCAGTAAAGCGCAAACGCACTTAATTTCACCAGCCAAAAAGGTGTTGACAAATATATAACGCTTTTATTAGTGAATCTGTAAATACTGGAAGAGTGGAAAATATTGTTCTACATTCAAGAAAAGCATGTGAAACAAAGTTTTACAAATATGACATGTGATAGATTTATATATTTCTAATGGGATCTGGTAAGTGGTAGATTTAAAAGTTTACTTGTCATTTGATTACCAAGTAATATTATTTTAACATCCTTCGTTTTCTCTGTTATTTTGATAACAAGAGGGAGCAGACCAATAGCCAAGTTTTTTTAGTTTGTGTGTCGTTATTACTGTAGAATATCAATTACAATAAAGTTAGTTTTAATTTTACATACAAGTTAGCGATTTTTTGCGCTTTTAAAGTATATAAACACTTCTCATTTTTCAGATGCAGTTTTAGTAGCTCTGTGGTTATGGCTGCTACCGGGAATGGTGATGTCACGAGTTGTCCGCCACGCTCTCGTGGACCCAGATGAAGAACCTCTATGTCGGACTTATACGATCAACAACCTTCTCCATCTAGACTGTTCAGAATTAGGCCTGACAGAACTGCCTGATCACTTGAATTATGAAGTAAGATTTATCAAGTTTTTGTGTTCTCCTCGTATTAGCCTATAGCTTGTAAATTAGTTGAACACTTATAGTCTCATCCACGTATCCGACGACGCAATCTCTTACAGTTTCTCAACATAATCGTGTAGTCATTTATGAATAAAAAAATTAAGAGTAAGTAATAGATACCTAGCTATTGAAATAACAAATCTTTCAAGTCCAGTTTTTTCAAATGTCAAGAACACGGTAGATCTCTGCTACTTACTAATATAATCATTTGTTTCTGTTTCCAGGCTCAAGTATTGTTGTTGTCCAATAACAACTTTATGTCATTCCCGTCGCAACTGGAAATGTTTACTAGAGTGGAAACTCTGGACCTAGCCAGTAACCACCTAAGTCACCCACTGCCAACCCACTTTGAAAACTGGCATGCATTAAGCACTCTTAATTTGTCAAACAACAACTACGATATTTGGACGGCAAGTGAATATGAACTCAACGTGAAAACCCTCGACCTCTCCATGAACAAAATAAACAGCATAGACGAAGATGCCTTCAAATATACACCGCAACTGCACTTTCTAGATTTATCAGAAAACAGAATCTATGACTTACCACCGACAGTGTTTGCTGAAGCAAAAAACTTAGATACGGTCATTTTATCTAGAAATTATTTTTCAGAAGTTCCCAGTTTCCAATCTCATTCCTTGAAACGCCTTTTCATAAGTAACTGTCAAATCTTGGACATAAAAATTGATTCACTGGCTGGTATGAATTCGCTTTTGCAAATAGATTTATCTATGAACCAGATCGAAGAACTACCGAATAACTTAGCATCGGACACTCTGCAAGAGTTCGATCTAGGTTACAATGGAATCAGTTACATCACTGACCTGACTTTCTCATCACTACCGCACCTGGCGGTATTGGATTTGAGAGGTAACGAATTTAAGGAAGTATGGTCAACTTCACACTTTTCCTCAAACCCATTTTTGAGGGAAATCTACGTGAAGGGAAACCGGTGGAGCTGTGAGGGATTTAGTGTGAATCTTCTACTAATGTATGAGTTTTTGACAAAAGAGCCATCGAAAGTTGCCGATATGGCATCGCTTATTTGCTATTCGCCATCAAACGTGACGCAGATGAGCTGGCAGCAGGCGTATATTCGAACAAGGCATCCGAATGAAGCTACGACGGAGTCCTACACAACTATAGCTGTGATGATCGGGGTCATTATAGGGATAGTGATCACGTCGATGGTGTGTCGAGGATTGATGGCCATAAACAAGCCGGAGCCACCGAGGCCGCCTGACACAACTAATGTGAACCTTAACGGGATCACACAACCTCGAGTTGATTCTGTGATAATGCGAGTTCCATTGCATGACGATGACCTACCTCCGAGCTACGACGAAGCGTTGCTGATGCCTCGGCTGAACTCTTCATTTCATTCTCTGCCTGATTTTATAGATGAGGAAGAACCTCCCACTAGGAGATATCGCAGGTCAAGGTCTATCGGTGATCTAACTGAATACAGAGCACGAGTTGGTGATAGACGTTCAATAAGACGAACTGTTGAAATTCATATTAATTAATTGAGCCATATTTTAAGCATTGTAAATATTCACCCACATTATATAATTGTAAGATTGAATATTTGTTTTTTATTTATAATTAAATAGGTAGTATTTAATTATTGTTTCATTTTTTCAAACACAATCATTTTTGTTAGTTGAGTGCTTGTTATGTGGTATGAAAAAGGACAAATGGTGCCATCTACCGCCACGATTTTGATACTGCGTAGAGTAGAGAAGGGTTCTTGTCTACATAATTGGAAATAGATGACGCATCTGAGTTCAGAAAGTTGTTCGTAGATGTCTCACTCAGTCACAGCTGAGGCACGGAAACATCCATTTCACTGGTTTTATTTCCTTGTGGATTAAAACAGACCTTTGGAAACCTTTTACATACCATGTTGTTTAGTGTTCTGTTTTTCCAAGACAATGTAAGACGGTGATGACTGAGAACTTTAGTGCAAAAGTGGGTGACTGGCTCGTTGATACGCGAGAGACGTAGCTTCGATTCCCAAGTGAGACAAGCCTTTAATTACCTACACCACCAGCAGATATATGCTTCTGGTCTAGTGTTGTTGGTTCTTTTTATTTATTTGAAGTTTACTGTGTTTTTAGTGACCATTCACAATTCATTAGGTAAGTTGTATTACCTACCTAGAACTATAACAGATTAAGCGATAGGCACACAATTTTGCTTCCACTATCGTTATCATTGATAAAGCGTTTTGACTCACACAATGTAATCGTCCGCCACGGACCACACGTCCAAGGATTTGTGCTAACACAGTGCTACAAATAAAGATAATAGTGCAGTTTGATAATGTGGATATAAAATTGTTTTTCATTGATAAAAATCAAGGTGTGTACCCATGGTATTAGTAACTTTTATGCCACTGAGATTTCTACAAACGGACCATTGGTTTGACGATTACGTATTTATTGGGTTTTTCATCATGTATGAAGGGTACAATCAATAATCAATGAGTAATCAGTGTTAATAAAAAAAATATGATCAAGACTGTATTCTAAGTCCTTATAATTATCCCCAGGCTGCTGGTCTTATTAAACATCTTTGTTAGTGATGATGAATATGATGGTGATGTGACAAAAAAATATTTTGTCGTGACTGCCTGACTGACAACCCCGAGCTTAAACCACTGGTTCTAGAGACTTGAGTTGAGCTTTGTTTTACTGACCCTGAAAATAGTTGCATGTCTAGCAATGATTTCAATCTTATTGAATTTAGTCGCTTGTGTCAAGGTGTAACTGAATCACAAACCAAACATTAAAAGTATCAATAATAATAGGATGTAGTGATAAAATTGTTAGTCATAAGAACATTACTAAGTATAGTAAACATTGCCACTAAAAATGTGACTCAACAATTTTTTTATTGTAGGGAGGTACATTTTAAAAGTTAGTATTATTTATTCTTGTTCCAGATACGAGTACAAAGCACATAATCCAGGATAGAAAAGTATGAAACTAATTAGAGCAACACAAGTACACAATTTCGCAACAGGTACGATGACGACCTGAATTCGAGTATCCTCAGCTCAACCAGCTTTATCAATACATAACTGATAAGAAAGATAAAATTGTTGTTGGTACAAACGTTGCCTTAGTTTATACAACGATTTAGATTTTAGACAATGGTTACAGCTACAGCCTCGTTTTGGATAACCTCTATAAAGAATACGACGTGACCAGAAACTTTCGAGCTGTAATCGCGCAGGTGTTGATTGCTGCGCAAGCGCAGAAGTCTATGACCCATTTTTAATATGCTACCTACACTGGATGTGTTTGAGTGTTACTTCTTCATTCTAGATAGTACATAGATTGAATTTACCAATATGAATGTGGAACCTAAATTATATAAAACCAACTGACCATGACAGTTCAAATTAAAAAAAAATTATTGGGTCATTTGCTACCTTCTTGCAAGTCTGAATTAGGTATTTATGTAAAAAGTATTTTTTTTTATTTCAGATAGTAATGAAATCGAGACGTGATGAAATTGCTCCTATTGTTCTCGCTGGCGCTGTTTCTCAGCTCAGCTGCAAATGGAGAGGATTTCGATGACAAAGGGTCGAGTGATCTCTGCTATCTCTGTTCCTGTAGCCTCGACAGAACTAGTGTGGACTGCTCGAGAAGAGGTCTCACGGACTTACCGGATGGATTAGGTCCGCAAGTAAGTCAAGTTTATGTAAAATATGGTAGGACCGTTGAAACATGACCTCATCCAACAGTCACTCACATTTCCTATACCGTAGGAGCCACAGACTACGAATATTATACAGCATCTGTTTTGGAGCAAATGTTTAAATATCATGCAATCATAAAATATCGCGACGAAAATTAAATTCGCTTTTCTTGCGCCACATACGAATGCTATTATACCACTTTTTTGAGGTTTTTCTAGATCGTTTAATTGATTTCAGGTTACACTTCTGAATATCTCAAACAACGAGATCTCTATATTTCCGACGTCGCTGAGCAGATTTTATAATTTAGTGACTCTGGACGCAGCTGGGAACCGTCTGAGTGAACTGTCAGTCAATGCGCTTTTCAACCTGACCGCACTTGAAGTACTGAATTTATCACGAAATTATTTCGATTCATGGCTCAACATCAACCCAAATGATGTTTTCCAACTAACAAACCTCAAAACTCTAGATCTATCTCGAAACAAGTTCAAAACTATGGGCAATCTGGCAAATCAGGAATTGCTGATAAGCAGTACGTTGGAAACTTTAATCCTAGATTATTGCGAGATAGACTCCATACATGGAAGATCCCCGCTAAGCGGACTAAAAAACATAAAATCGCTCAGATTAAACTTCAATCCTTTAATGCGGATACAAAACCTTATATCACCTACGTTGAGGAGTTTATTTGTAAGCAACTGCCAACTGAACACTATAAATCATAACGAGTTGATGTACTTACCATCACTTATTTATCTCAAAATGTCACACAACAACCGCTTGGAGCTCTCAGATTCTGCATACAATTTATTTTCTGATTCACTAAAGTTTTTAGACATATCTTACTGTAACGTTCTTCAGCCTAATTTACAAGGGTTTCCAAATCTCAGAAAGGCTTTGATAAATCATAATATGGTCAGATATCTGAGAAGCAATGAGTTTGTAAATAACACGAAACTTGAATATCTCGATCTTTCTTACAATAACATTGGATCGTTGAAGAGTGATACTTTCAGAGGGCTTAATATGCTAAAATATTTAGATTTGTCTTGGAATGAAATTGCTAGCGTCCCTGAAGATACTTTGCTGGAAATGCCATCGCTGACACAATTAAAACTAGCGAGGAACTATCTCACTAAAGTCGGACACCTAAAATCCACATCGGTGAGTGTGCTTGATATGAGCTCTTGTGAAATAAGTTCAATCGGCAAAGACTCCCTAGAAGGGTTGCAGTCTTTAATAGATTTCGATTTATCCCGTAATCTTATGTCACACATACCTGATAGTATCTCTTCTAATACGTTGCAATATTTAAGCTTGAACTACAATCGTATCACCTTTGTAAATAACTACACGTTTTTTATGTTGCCTCGATTGACTGCATTGTCTGTAATTGGAAATAGATTCACAAATATTTGGAGGACATCATATTTTGAATCAAACCCATATTTAGAAAGGCTAGACCTAAGTGATAACATGTGGCGCTGTGATTGTGCTGACAGTAATATGATAAATTTTTACGAGTTTATTACCTTAGAGCCAAATAAAAAAGAAGAATCATACAATCTGGTTTGCAATAGTCCAAACAACGTAATTGGACAGACGTGGTTAGAAGCTTGTTACTTTTCATGGAACCCCACCGAAACAACTTCAAACGCTGATAGTCTGATTTGGTTCCTTATAGTGATAATAGTTGGTGTATCTTTATGTATACTTTTGACGAACTGTATAAGAAGATCTATGAAACGTCGTTTGGCAGCTATTCAAGCTGATAGAGAAAGGCAAGTTGAAGAGTCTAGAGACAGACTTAGACAGCTAAGGATGCGTGCAGAACAGGAAGCATTATGCAATACCCCAGACCCAAGGGATTTGATCGCACCCCCTTCTTATGACGAAGCTCTCTCTATGCCGAAATTGAATAGTTCTTGTCATTCGCTGAATGAAACTGGATCGGGAAAAGGAAGGAGAAAAAGAGGTAAAAGAAAAACTAAATCAAGCGGTGATTTGTTGGAAGAAACCGAAAGAAATGGTGATCTGCCAGCTCTAGAAGATTTTGAAATGAATGAAACGAATAGCGATGATCGCCGAAGGAGACGACGGGAAGCAAAAAGGTATGGTAGTCATGAAATTGCAAACTTGGAGACTTCCCCTGGAGTTCGACGTAGGCGAATGTCAGAATATGGAGTAGACACTGGCGAAAGCTTTACGGTAGAAATTGAAGCTGATTTAGAACAGCCCATGAACACTCTCAACGGTACAGTTACAAGAGATGACAGCATTTTAAGAGAGAGCAATTTATAAGTCCTTCCTATAAGCATATTATACACTGATTTTTATTATGCAATGATTTTAGATTGAGATTCCTTACTAAAAATTCTAAATATTTTTGGTTCTCAAAAAGTTTTTTTATTTAGTCAACTAATATATTGTTAAAGATACATAATATATTATAAATGAGTACTTAGGTAAATATACAATTGTTTTTATATAATACCACGTAATTTAGTATAATTTTGTTTTCAATTGGTCGATGACTGCCATCTATTCTCAAATTGTTGCATCATGATCCGTTTAGGCAACATTGCTCTATCCAGTTAGTGTTCATAAGTTTAAATAGATGGCGCTACTGTAGTTGTTATGAGCTTTGATGTTAGTAGGTAGGTGCCGTACCACTGCTAATAGAACCTACTACTACGAGTAGTTAATGCTTTATTAATAATATTGCGGTATCTAAAAGTAAATACAGATTAGGAATCAACTTTTTTTATTTTTTCTTCAAATAAAATTACAGTAGGTAAGTGTTTATAAAATCTTCTTACGGAACTATTTATTGTTCGGTTTTGATCACTCCCATAAAACTATCGATTTTTACAATAACTCATACAAAATTAACATACCTACCATTTCTCACATTTAAATTACTAAATGTCTAAAAATCATTACCATACGAAAAGGAATCATATTATTATTAAATTAAATAATTTTACAATACCTATAAGATCTGGATGTAAAATTAAAACAATTGGAATTTAAATATTATAATTATGTACATACACACGCAGTTATGAATGAATGAATTTTCTTATAATAAATGGTATCACATCCTTAATTCCTACACATAACGTTACGAGGAACTTATACTTAGCCAGACCATGAAGGAATCGAAAAGCATCTATAGGAAAAGTATCATGTTTTATTTGCTGGTTGTACGTTTTTAATACAACATAATTATGTTTGCAAGTAAGTACACAACCATTGACCTCATTTTTGCATGGAAGCACGAAAAAACTGTCCTACATTTTTTTTTAACCTAAATTATTTACGGCTATATCGTGAACATGGCAACACTTTTTACACGTATAAAAATATGTTTATCTTATTTTGCAATATATTTTCATAAATATAATTAATACACTACTAAATACAAGGCACTGTCGACTACAAACACACTTTGGCAGCAAAAGTTCACGAGATTTAACAGTCTTCATTCCAAACAGTTCACCATACCACAATATATCAAAACGTCTCTAGGTCACAATAATCACAGAATTTGCCAAATCTGGAGTGTTTGTTTATTGACACTGATGAAACCTACGCAAAGTGTTTAGTCCATACGTTCGAGAAAGGATTTCAAGTGGTTGTACGAGTCGCGTCCTCTGACGGTGTAATTATGATGTCTCCAGCATTTGACCTGCTCCTGGTGACTAGTACTGGCGTCTTAGGCTTAGGGATCTCTGCCATCTTTATACGCACTCTACCCATATCAGGGGAGTATACTGGAATATATTCTCGTGATGGGGATAAAAAGTCGGAATCAGTGTTCTGGTTTCCATTCATAAGTGGTTGAGACATGTCTGAGTCGGCAGTACCGTTTAGTTTCGGTTCATCATCATTGATAGGCACAAATATATCTTCACTGGATAAAGAATCTGGAGACGCTGGCGCGGAATCAAAAGAAGTTTCTTGTTTAGGAGATTTGTCGTTGCCTTTCAAGTTGTTATCTTTCGAGCTACTTTTATTTTGATTTGAATCTCTGGGGCTATCAGTTCTTACACTATTTGGCTCATTGTGGTTGACTCCATTACTAATATTATCATTACCTCCTTTTTTTTGATGAACTTCATGTGTAGGAACTAATTCATACTTTCCATTAGCTTTTCTTTCAATTGGATCTTCCAAACAAGCTGGTTTACCCAATAATGACTTATTCATATCTACCATTTCTTTAGATGCTTTTTCTACATCCCTTTTTTGTTGACGTAAGAGCCTTCTGTCACGTCTTTTCCTCATTTGCCCTTTAGTAATAGCAAATCCTATTAATCCAACTAATAGTACTACAATGATTGCAATACACACGTAGGTGCCTGTTTTGTGTGGTGCAACGTTTTCATTTGAAGCTGGTAATGGACTGAGAACTTCTGAGGCATGGGTAATACGTATTTGTTCTGAAATAGTAGTATCGCGAGGTGTCGATGAAGTGTGTATTTTTTCTGTAGGTTCAGGAGGAATATTTTCAACATTCCAATTTTTTCCACCTTGATACACAGAAGGAGGCTCAGGTATCGGAAATTCTGTTGTGGATTGGTTAGTATCATCTTCAAAGATTCTTTTAACGGATCCTGGAGTTAATTCTACAAATGCTTCGGTTGTCGTTTCGATATCTATTTCATGATAGCCAGATCCTTCTCCGGATCCTTCTGAAGGATCTGCGGTGGTCTGAATATTTTCATCCAATTCCATGAAGTTTGCATTCAGGCCATGTGATTTTCGTGGTTCTATTAAATATTCAGAAATCGTAGTGCTTTCACCATCCCCAGAGCCAGACCCAGACCCTTCAATTAAGTTTGACGGAGGTGGTTTAGAATGTCCCACGATTAAAAATTGTTGCGAGTCATCATCTTCGATAACATTTTTACCTTGAATCACGTTGCCATCTTCAAGATCATTAATTGCAACCAATGGCATTGATTTCAAAGCTGTAGACTCCTGACCAACTTCCTCTGCGTTTACAGGTTGGTCACCCATCATCATATCTAAGTAGTATACTTTTGTTTTTTGAATTTTACATACATCTTTTGTTTTCAATTCTAACCATGATTTCCCTTTAGATTCTTCTGGAGAAGCACAAATAACAGGGTCAATCAACACGTTTCCGATGATCAAACGATCACGTGCTAACAAGTTATCACATGAACAGTCAAGAGGGTTTCCTTCCATCTCTAAATGTTCCAGGCCAGCCAAATGTCTTAAATCTGAGGGCACATTTTGTAATTTATTGTTAGATAAGTCTAATGAACTAACACTCGGTGGCAAGTGCATACAAGAGAGTTTTTGTATTCTGTTGTTGGCCAAATTGAGATGGACTAGTTTTTTGGCATTATGGAGAAATTTGTTAAGATCTTGAATTCCATTGGTCGAGAGATCTAAAGTGACAACTTCAGTAAGCCGGTCGAGCTCATGACTGAGTTTCGTGATATTGTTGTGAGAGAGATCTAAGATGTTTATGTTGTGGTGTTTCTGGCGAAGAGTGAACTTGTAGAGCTCTACGAGGCTGCTGCAGGTGGCGCGATGAAGGCCATCACGCGTTGTGGTACAGATACAATCATCGGGGCAGATAGTAGCGAAGGTCGGTGAGAGCAGCAAAGAGGCCGCCAAAATACACGAAGAAAGTTGAAGCCACATCTTTACGGAACTGTGCACCTGAAAAGTAAAAAAACAAATACTTAGTTATAATTAAAGTGTAAATGGAGGCCTATATGCAGGTTATTATAATAACTTGCAGACAATTTCATTGGCACAAGGTAACTCCCGTCAATTTGGATTTAACGCTAATCTGTTAGCGGTCGCTTCACAGATCGAATTTCAAACCGCAATGCAATATAATCCAGACTTGTTATATAAACAGTTACTCAGTGTTTTATCGTGTAACGAAAACAGAAAAAGTCAGCACAAAATTGTTATGTAGTGAGTACATAATTTACAGTTCTTTTTATGCAGGTAATTTTGTATCTGGTCAGTTAGTGCTGCCATTAGATAAATCACAATATTCCTGCTTGCAAACTGCCATCTAAATATAGGATAGAATAAGTTATGACTGAACAGTCCCCTGCGGTCTATTACCAACTCAACCTCTCCAATTATTGCAACTGCAGTTAGCCTGCAATTTGTTTCTACGCGTTTCCTCTTATTCATAACGGCATCTTCATTTGACAATGATTTAAACGCCTCTCGATCTGAATCGAAGCTTCCCTTTTTATAAGTTGTAAGTATCTGTTCAATCATGCTATTGTGATAAGTACTTGTTTGAACTTGAACCAATTGTAGATGTCTTAGCTCTTCCTACCTTATTTCATAATCAGTTGTTATGGCACCATCCTACTATTCGTAGTGTGATGTAATAATAATCTATTTCGGGATAATAACATCCTCGGTGCACTTGGCCGGCCATGAAGTGGTTCAATGTTAAGTCGACAGGAAGACGATCGTTACCCATTTGTGTGAATATGATATTACTGTCAAGTACCTATGTGGTTGGGCTGTGCCGATTTCGAATGTATTTTCTTTCGAGCGCTATTTTAATCTTTTGGCGAAAATATAGTCACTAGCATTTTAAGTATGGATATTACCTACATCAAAGTGCTTTTGGACGGCACTATTACATCTCATATCCTTTGAAGTTAATGTTGTTACCAATGTAAGTTGGGGGAACTTACATTGGTCTGCAGTTCGTACGCAAACAAAACAATTGATCATGTCAAAAGAATGTCTGCATAAAATAAACATAATTAACCTGTCCCATTACATAAACCTGTGACATTTCAGAGTCCATGGACAACCGGCACTATCCTTGTGACTCACTCGCTTTCGATAACACGCCAGCCTTTCAATAAAATTCAGAGTTCAGTTCGTTAAAAATACGTGGGTCATTTTTACTTTATCCTAGATGTCATTAGATCAAAAGTTCTAAAAAAGCCTCCAAATGGTTTAATAATGAACGAATCAGTGCAAAAATATTCCTCATCATTTAAATGCAAAGGATGAACACTTTGAACTGTTTTGCATCTGAAATCTTAAATCTACAATCTACTTTGTTTAAAATTGAGTAAACAATATTTATGAACACAACTTCTGAAGTCAAGATCAGCTCACAAAAAAATAAGCCATTTTAATAAAATGATGTCGGTAAAATGATAAGCTCCAAGATTTTATAAATATAATATTAGAACCTTGTACGAGTAGGAACATTCACTGAATCTTGGCTTCAATATTAATGTGTCAGGTCTACATCAGAGGGTCAACAACAACTTTTGGAATCGTTGATCGAAAAACATATGTTGCAGTAAATCAATTGGACTTTTGTAATAATTCATTGTTTTACATAATATGTACATATTCTGTAAATAATGAATATAATTATGCTAATGAGACATCTACTCTACCAGTTCCGAAGTTACATACAACTTGTTTGATTTATTGTTAAAATAATACATCTCTTACAATCACTACATTTGGTACTACCTGTCTACATTCATATTTAGTGATCTAGCTGTCTTTTAGTGAAATATTTTTAGAATCAGTTCAGTAGTTACAAAAATTACCTTATTTACCCACACCTAAAGATTATCTCATTATGTTTTTTTTAATATGAGTTTAAACGTTAAATATTAATTGATAGAGTGTTCCATGCCTATTATATATAGTTACATTACTATGTTGGCAGGCAGAGAATTATTAAAATACATCTCCTAAGTACGTATGTAATAACATCAAGACAATGACTGTCACAGCCTGCTAGAATATTTTTAAGGAATTGTAAATTCATTGTTGAATTTCAGATTTGGCGACGGACGTCAAGGCTGATTTAATGAGGCAATTTTATAGGTCATTGTTCAGACATTTAAATATTTATCAACTATTTTTATACATTATGAGTAACTAGAGATCTGAATTGATGTCTACAATGCCTGGGGATTACAGTCGTGAGCCAATTTTATTTTTATATTGAAAGCTTTTCCTTGCGGTAAAAATTAACAATACCTCGTTAAAATATCTTAATATAGAGTTCGGATATCATTACAATCACTAAAGAGAGCTACGAAAAAAATTAAATGTATTGAAACAAATCACACGTTTTCAATAAATGGCTATAATTAGGTAAGCGCCAGTATAGTAAGTGCGAACAATCTATGTAAGGTAATTGTTTTGAGTATGTAGATTGATGAAACGCCCTGTTTACATGCATGAACTAACGTTACTTACGCAGTCAACCTTGTTACACTTAAAGTGATAGCTACAGTCGGAGACATTGTGATATGCAGTAGGTACAGCACAAATGTACATTAGAATTATAAACTAACTTTTACCTCTTCTCTCTGAGCTGTTTCATTTTAATTCTGTATCACCCGAAGTTCGTGTCTTCCAATTGAGATATTTTGAAAGTTTACAAAACATTGCAAGATGTACAGTTACCTCCAAAAGATTTCGGAAATCCCGTCAAAAGTGGAAACAATAATAATATACTTACGTTAAAAACAACCAGACGTTAAACTTACAATACAAAGTAGCAGCATACTCATTATCTCAATAATAATATAATTATTATAAACTTTAAAGAAAAAAATATATTTCAATTGTGAAAAATAGTTTTGAAAGAATAACCGGCAAAGACTTACGCAAGTGCGTGGCATGAACTTTGATAAAAAATAAATCAAATCTAGAAATTGTAGTAAGAACTGTTTTTCAATTGCACTTCACCACAAACACGCAATAGCAGTTATCATTAAAGTTAAACAGATGGCGCAATGCATTTGATGCGGTAACTAGATATTTCAAGTCTAGACGTCTGTAAGTACTTATTTTGTGAACTAAACTCAATTAGGTTAATAGAACACTTCATCCCGTAGGCCTAAATTGTTTCGGCATTGTGCTTTATACTCACTGTTGTTTTTATAAATTAGATAAAAAGAAAACAGGTAAACTGTTTTATTGTTTTCCAAATGGTAATTTTTTTAGTATAGGTACATCATTTTTTTAGTGAAGTTGTTTATAAGCTCGCTAGTAGTAGTTTAGTGGCGAAATATAGCTTTAATAAATCAAAGGTTTCATTACAAGGTTCCATTTACCGTAAATCTAAACGATGTTAATGGTCATAAAATAAGTAAGTAAGTACTTAATTATTTTATTAAAGAGAGATTACGTTATTTAACTTGCAATTCTTATATCTTCAATATCTTTGACAAAATCTTACATAATTGCATTTTTTTAAATCAAGCACCAGTATATTCTACTGTTTGTAATAGAGACCACATCTTATTATATTATAGCCTCTACTTGTTTCATTTAATTTTGACAATCGCATCCAGTGATCTGTTATAGTTTTTTTTTATTTTTTTTTATTGGCGCATTTTGTCCCTCTGACACGGGGGTCAAAGTCCTTTTTTATCTTTGTTTTATTTTTACTATGTTGTTTCGGAAGGAGAGGTTTGGGGTTTGTGTTTTTTAGCTAATATTTTATATTTTAATTTTTCTTCTGCTTCTACTTTACTATTTTGAAATATTTTTTTGTGTCTAATATATTGATCTGTTATAGTTACTAATATTATCTCTATGATCGCGTCCGTAGGCCAGGCTAATTACCCGGCTGCGAAGCGAAGAAGGAGGGTAATGTTTTTGGGGTGTATGTATGACGTATGTATGCGAGCTCCTTTGGCTGCCGCTGTAGCCCAAACGGCTGGACTGATTTTGTCAAATGAGGTGTCCTTGGATCCCTCTGGATCACAAAAGTAACAAAGGCTGTACAAAATGTCGTAACGTTAATATATACTTGTTTCATTTTAGTTTGAAAATCACGACTGCGGGCCGATCTTATTTATGATTCTCAAAGCGCAATACATACAATTTTACCTGATACGCAAGTAAGATTGTAAGTAAGTACCTACCATTAGTTTTGTAACAGTACACTTGAACCTGAATTGACTATCAAGCGAAGGCAGAGTGCAATAAATTCTCAGATATTTATACCACAGATAGCAAATACGAACCTATTTTCTGTGCCATTAAATATATCCAGTAGATGTATGATAGTCACAAAACCACACCAAGCACTCGTATGTCACAATAATGAAATAAGTACCTGACAAACTTTAAAAATCTTAAAAGAGGTACGATCTTATTTTATTCATTAGAAAGACCTAACTATCGTAACATTTATAAATGACAGTTTAAAAAAAGCTTCAATTGACATTTTGGTCTAAATTGAATTAATTTTCATCCAATTATCCGTAACGTCAGTTTAGTTAAATCAAATTAAGAACTGTCATCTAAAATGCTTAACTCTTTTTTTAGTCTTTGGTGTGAAAAAAAAAACGTGTGTACCTAATCTACCTAATTTTTTTTTCTTAAGTTTGTCCGTCGAACAAGAGAATCACCACCATTATCTGGATTACCCTAGTACCTTTTAAATTAAATACTTTGCACACGGTTCTACTAGCTTTAACCTCTTACTTCTTGGCTTTTATTCGGAAAATAATATTACAAACTATATTAAATAATAATATAAGTATTAAATATATATATTCAATATTATATTTACTATATTAAATATATATAATAATAATATTATCACATTGTCATTTTAAAGTATTACAACTTGACAGCTATACCAACGACATAATTATTCATTATCCCCAGTGTGCGGTTGCCTTAATATCTGCGAGTAATCTGCGGTTTGAGTAATAAATGTTGGATAACAGTGATTTGCGTACGCGCACGAGAGAATTGACGCGTGTATCGATACTGAACATTGCTCTAAAATGTGGCAATGAAACTAAGTACTATGATTTGTAGTAGCTAGTGCGTATTTTTGAAACAATGTAAGATACTCATAAAGTCAAAGTACAAAATGATTTGCGACCCCCTCGATTGCACACAATTGCTTTAAGATAAGGGATGATCAACTGTTTAACGGTTAGATAATCCTAACATGATAAAATCTTCATGTCACTGATTACAAAAATCATAGGTTTTAGAGAACTTATGCTCTTAGGGTGTCCTACCTATGCGCAGCGGGTTAAAATCTTCTTATCTCCTTAATACGAGTATATAAAACAAAGTAGGGTTTGTTCGAACATTTTAACTCTAGAACGGCTGGACCGATTTTCATGGTTTTTAATTTGTTGTATTTGTCTCCGTCCGGAATTAGCAGAATAACTATTCAAACATTTTGAAAATGAATTACAGAATTAAAACATTTTGAAAATGCATTAAATGCGGCCAAAGTCGAAAGCAACAGCTAGTTTTGTTACAAAAAACGTTTTGCAAACCAAGTTTGGTTAGTTTCATTAGTTAGTAATGAAACCATGACAACATTCGCACATGTGCGATGAACTCTAATTTCTAAAACGCCTTTAAAGACACCGACCACTTTTATTCAAAGTTTGTTCTACTCGCGCTTGCAATCTCAATATTATTCAACTGAAATAGTCATTTGTGAAACAAAGCGTTGAACAATAGAACTCAACGGAAAGAAAGCCGACTGCATATTGACTTTATGACCATTCGGTTTATAAACAACCCACTTACAACAATACGGTTTTTATATCTTCTGCTAAAGGCTTCGACGTACTTACTTGTAAACATTAGATCCGGGAAATGCTATTATTATCTACTTTACTGATTTTACGCTACTGGTGTCGGTTGGTAGCAACGTTCCAGCCGGGTTAACATGACTGCTACGACAAAATTTTGTCAACTGCTTTGTGTCACACTTTCTTTATGACTTTGAATAACACACCGGTTACTTTTTATCCGGGTATTATACAAATAGGTTGCATTACGCTTATCACCTAGGTTTTATCAAAGATGAAGCACTTTTGTGTTCGATCTCACAAGGACTAGATAAATTACGTATTTGACGTGTATGACGTTTTGATGAATAATTGAATTGTCGAATCGCGAAAATGATAAATTTAGCTTTTGACTTGAGTAGGATATGACAAATAAAGAATTTGACGAATTACGGAATTAACAAATTAAGCTTAGGGCTTGTTAAGGATATGGACAAACAAGTATTTGACGACTGTCTGCGTAATCAGGTAAGATACCACGCAAGCAGAGCCGCGCGCTGTTGCTATTTAATAATAACCGATTTACAAACGCTTACATCATCCTCATTCATACTCGATGTGATAACACTAAGATGGTAATATATTTATGCTCGTAGGAAGATCAATAAAAATGTAATGTGTTTTTTGGGATTAAGGGTACCTATTTTTATTTTTTCTTGTCAGTTCTCCTCGGACTGGGGAAAAGACTGGAATTGGCACCAAGACTCACCTATTATTTAAGACGTTTCAAAATGATCTCTGTGATTTCAATGAAATTTTTATTTTAATATTTGACTATTGACTGTTTTATTATTTTATTGCGTGCGATTTCTCACAAGGAATAATCTGAAAATTTTGAATGAATAACAAACTACTCGATATCACAACTTCCACTTTTGCGCATTTAATTACAAAACTTTATGCGCAGACGCATTGAGTCGTTAAATATCGCGTTCATATCTTGGGAAGATGAAAAAGGAAGACGAATATTTATCGGCCATCAATCAATTTAAAATTTACTGAAAGTAAAAAATCCGGTGTAGTTTTAAAGTGTACTATGCAATTATCTACATAATAGTACTTTGTACGCGTAGATCAGAGTAGTCTAAAGTAGGGAGGGGGTGCTCGTTTTATTCCTGTGTTACAAAATATTACACTATCAGCAATTACATTTTGATCTAAAAATAAAGCTTTAGATGAAAAAATAAATCATAATTATGATTTGAATTATCTGAGAATTCAGGAAACAACATTAACAATTTTGATGGAATTGCTCAAATTACCTTTTTTACGTAAGTTGGTCCGAGTGTTGTACGTGACATCATGATACTCGTGGAAGTTGACGTAGTAAAAATGATCTACCTAGTTTACCAAAAGTGGGTAAGTACTGACATCGCAATTGTCTCTTACCTCGCGAGATATAGAATTTATCTACTTAGGTCCACCTATTTAATCATTGTCATGCTCTTTTTAGCAACGAAAGTATATCCGTTCGTAAATCCCTAGTCAATGTCACTTCGTCTTTGCAGAAATCGCAGTCACACACCTACACTTATTCATGTCTACGAATTTCGTCACATCGTACGACTTTGCAGAACGACTGGTGACTAGACTTTAAACTAAACTTGTGTGTGGCACAATTTTTTTTAATTTATGTTTACAGCGAGAAATGTCATGAACGTGTTAATAAAACTAAAAACATCAAGTGAAACGATAATCTTAAAATACAACTTCTTGGTCCAATGAATTTACCTGTGCGGTTTTATAAATCGCAATATTTTTATTTTGCATCTCTATCACATTAAAAACTAGGATATAGACTATTATATTACCAGAAGCTAGGAAGCTCTTCAGCAAGATCCCATTTTGTGAGTGTCATAGTGCTAAATATTCTATTAAGCAGATTAAAAGGCAATGGAGGAAGTAAAATTGCTAAGCTACAAAATAAGTATCGACAACTCTAGTGTTTCACTTTATATCTATGGCAAATACCCACAAGTAACCATTGACTATTGTATACTCGGCAGGGTTGTCAACAAATATCTTGCTTTTCCATACTCCACATTCAAGTTAGGAAGCATGCCTTCAACTTTATAGACCATAAATATACAACTGATTTAGAACATACTTTTACTGAAATAGGTTGTGTGCGACAGTATGACGCAAGCCAGTAGAATTCGTGGGCTGGCCATTAACGCATGGGTGCGTCTCATTAGAACCAAGTTACGTGTAAACAAGCAGACCTACAAAATTACCAGCAGTGAAATTGATATAGACAGTGAGCTCGGATTAACCGAAAATCTTGTAATAGATAAAAAACTAATTATAAATTACTCATCCATGTAATACATACAGACGCGTTGAGAAACCAGAAGGTAATAACAGAGTAGAGCTATAAAATCTGTAAGATGGCTTGAACTTTTCAAATCTTGAAAGCGGGTCTGATGCGATTAAGTTATGAATCTGTTATTGCAAAAAAAACTTTTATCACTGCACCGATTAGTCAAGGCATCTACGTAACTAAGAAATTTTCAGAACCAAGTCCGAATCATAAAAAGACGCGAGACATACAATATAGAATATGTGAGACTAAAAGCAATTACCTTTTGACGTAATCACAAATACCGATCGTAAAACACTTCACAGGCTACGCATGACAAAACTAACATGCACGCACGCAATCGTACAAACAGACCTACTAGTAATAGTATAGGTACCAAACTTGTTGCACATGTAAACAAAAGAGTACCGCTTCAACAAATACTCTGATTTCACTCGCGCTTGAAATCTGATCCTACTAAGCTGCAATATTCAACTGGAATAAGTTTTCATGTTGTCATAAAATTCTCTTCGGTAAAATTTCAACGGAGCAATCGAATTTGTGTTAAAGAAAGTCAGCCAAAACATTAAAATTGCGGCCATACTACTAATGTCGTACACAAAGTACTTGGATACACTGCTCTATACCATAATCTTACAAATTATTGTTATTTAATCTGTGCTATGTAAGCTTTTGGGTCGATTACTATCCACAAAATTATTCAACAACGTTTTATGATTATTAAGCATCATGTAGGGCCAAAATATGAATGAATTATTTGATGTTTAAATCATAAAAGCATTTGATGATTTAAACATCGTATACAACATTATGGATGAATTATTTCGAAAAAAAATGAATTCAACGTCAGCCAAAACCTGACCTTCAATAACTAGTAAAAAGTCACATTTTATTTGTGTTCGCTAGCAAAGTCTGAAACTGGAAACTTGCCAACGTGTAAAATGTATGCAAAAATGTCAAGAACTGATCATTGTTATCTGCACGTGGACAGATCTGCCGAGTGCCGCTCCTCATAGCCTACTAACCTAGTTTCAATCATTCGTTAGGCTAATTAATTAGGTACGTATCAATTAATGACTCGTCATCTTGTTTGGTTATCGAGAAAGAGCATTTTTTAAGATTACATTTTGCGTAATCATTATCATTTTAGCTGAGTTCAAGGCTGATGTATGACATAATGTGGTTCCACCGAAAATATCAATACCTACATAGGTAGTCAAATAATACAACGTTATTATTTGCAAATGCGAAAGAGCATTTGCTAGTGACGTTTACGTACATATTTGACGAATTATTTACTTGTATAATAAATAAAATCTGTTGTCTTTATATCTAGCAGGCAATAATATAAAAAATCAGTAAGTATGTAGCAAGAATAAATATTCAAAATCCGCTGCTACACCAAATATTTCAAATTTTACTGATCCTAAAGTTAAAACTAACCAATAGAATGAAGAATCAAAATTAGTAATATAAAATGTATACTCGTTTGTTCGTAAATAGCTAAATAATAAAAACAAATAAATAATAATGTGGTAGTCATAGATAAAAAAATAACGTAAATCTAATAGACATAGTTCAAAGGTCAATGCAATAGAAGAGACAAAGGTCCAAAGGTTCTAAAACTTTATAGTTAACTTGTTTTTCATTCCAACCAACCAAGTAGGCGTCATACGTGCGTCATTGTTTTTTGCGAATCAGCACCGTCTCAGAATCACAAACAATTTGGCTAACAAGATTTATCAAATAGTTCACAGGACAGTTTTGGGCGCCATTTGGTCTATCCTTCCAGACTATTTCAATAACACACGGATCTTTACAGGGTTTAATGCGAAAAGTTATTCTGGTGCGAAGTATGATTACATCTGAAGTGGAGAAGAAAAGTTCGAGACATAAAAGGCTGGCAGAAAAGATGCTAAGATTGTTTCTGTTTTTTGGCTCAAGGTTGTGATGATTAACAGTAGGTACCTTACAAAGTAAACAGGCCTTAGCATTTATCTAGATGACGTAGATTTTATATAGTGGTATATTTATTTAAAGGATAGTATAATAGTAGGTGATGGGCAAGTTTTATTCATCTAAAAACTGCCCTAAGCACTACATAAAGTGTATTTAGATAAATTGTTAAAAAGTTCCTTTAACTGCAGTAGAATTTCCATTAGTTTTGAGTAGTTATGTAGGTAAAACAAGATATCTAAGAGTTTACGCATTTCGAGGTCCAACAAAGAGACAAAGTGTCTTCATAATAATATAATTTTATGCAAAATCATTAGGCTATTATCGAGCAAAAGTGGTTTGGCTGCAAGCCAAAATCAGAGCTTCGAGACGTGGTGTCGCCTACCTATTGATATAAAAAATACTGGTGTCAAATGTAAATATTGCAAACCTACTTTATTGAACACTAACTTTTATGTGAAAGTTTGAATTTTAAACCTAATTTGAAGTTAAAAGAATTTCTCTTACATTATGAGCTGCTTTGAAATGCAAAAATCAAAAAAAATTCTACAAATCTCAATATTATTAGAATAATCAAATGTAAACTTAGATAACTATTATTATGATAGTCTAGCCACCTACCTCATAAATGTCGTTAATCTTGAACCCGAGGAACTTCAATCAAGTGATAAGTTATAAATAAGTTGGCTCTCAGCTTTATAAAAAAACTGTCTCAGAAATTGTCTATAGTAATTAAAAAAAACTAGAGATAAGTGGGCCTAAAAACAAATTATTATGACCATTATGACCAGTTGTATCTTCCGGTTATCTAAAAGTCAATTGCGAATGAAACCGTGAATTATAGAGTTGATAGTCTCAGTGTATTGAAAACAATCAAGACTCCTCAGCTAAGTTTTAATTACCTGATGATGGATGCCCTCAAAGAACCTACAACTCGGTCACCATTAACATAGTTAAAGAACCTTATCACATACATTATAGTAGATACTTAGCGTCATCTATGGTGCTGTGCGAAATATGATTTAAATAAAACTCAAAAAAACTTAAAACCCTAATGACTTTTTCAGCGAATACACTTTGAAATATTGACAACATCGCAAAAACTACTCGTATACCATAATTTGGAAAGCACATTTTTTGCCGATAGTGTATTTAAAAACGGTAATTTGAGAATTCCGATTCTTCGTATTCCAAACATTTGGTTTTTGTGCAAACTTATTAAATGTCAACAAAACAGCAGTTATCTGGTAGATTTGATTTGTTTAATCTCTCTGACGCCATTGCCATTTTGATCAATTAGGTAGCCTGTTTAGGTATTTTTGTCTTATGAGTAAGTATTATTGATTTTTCAAGTAACGATTGGACTAGTGGAGCGCATTTCTATTGATGTATTAAGTTGATCAATGTATGTAAAACAAATTGGTGCAAACATTACGTTTTGCTCAAAGAAAGTAGAGTGATTTATTGTATTTTGTATTTGTATCTTATATCGTTGACTTGAATATTACTGGACAACTTATGAGTCTCACATAAGCTTCTTTTCATGACTCGAAATAATACGTCAATTAAAATTATATTTTTTCAGATAACAAATGCAATACTATCGTACTATATAATGGTGTTTCGATTTTTTATATAATTTTATAAGTAGGCACACCTACTCATGTTGGTGTAGTGACCTATTTATTTAATTAAGTTGCAGATATCAATGCATTAATTGTTATGCAAACGTTAATTATAAAAATTATCATTGTTTATATTGTTTATTGTACGAACAATAACAAACTCAGTATAAAAAGAGTTTCGCGTAATACATAACCATTATGTTTGGGACAAGTTAATAATAATAATAATAATTAATATTAATTTAAGAATGGTATTTCAAGTTACTGTTGATACTATTCCTGAAATATAGGGTCTCGACAGATACTTACATAGACGGGAAGGATAGACTATATATAGAGAAATCTAGAGATATATAGAGATCCAGTCTGTTAATCTGATAAGTTCATACAGTTATCTAAACGGCTAAGTAGGACGATTTGCAGAAAAAGATAGCCATCTTGATTTTAGTCCGTTATGGCCATACATCACTTAAAATCTCATATAGTTTTAAATTTATAAACATATTTACTCACCTTTTATATGAAGACTTCACCAGGTATTCAAAGACATCACCACTCTTGCACTTCTGCAACAAAAAATAGAACTAGATAAGTTACAAGTAAAACACACCATAACATACCCTTAACACAAATAGTAGGTACACGTAAAAACAGCTGTTTAAAAACCCAAGACATGGGTTTTTATTAAAAAGAATTGACTCAAAAACGCCGAGAGGAAAGATACTGAACTATACAATCGTTTAATTCAACTCAGAACGAACAGCTGTTACAAAGCCAGCTATTATTATTGCACAGGTAAAATAACATACGATCTTGCACCTTTCTTTCAAATCAGGCAACTGAACCCGAACTTTGCAGCTTGCTGTATACTCTTAAGGCCCAGAATACTCGTTACACTATTCCTTACGTAAAAGTTACAAAAAAAAGTGACATAGGTCCGTATAGCAACGCGGATCTCCGCGGAATCAGACATAGCACGAAGCGAAATACCCAAATGACAAGTAAGTAGAGTGCAACATGATAATATGGCTGCTCTGAATTACATAACGAAAGCGACAATTTATAAAAAACATAAATATGTTCAAGCAAATAGCTTATTTCAAAAAAAGGGCTGGGTTGATTTATTTCAAATCAACTGATTTACATTCATGTGAAATAGAAATTCAAAATACCTGTTCTGGATAAATTAGAGAATTTCTGAATTTTCAGAGGTGTTTTTGACATGATTTTTAACCAAGGTTTTCTAGCTAATTCGTGTTTTAGCTCCGGTTGATCTATCACTTATATCCTTGAGTATCGTGTAGTTCAATTTCAATGTAATCTATTAAGCGGTAATAGAATGATTAGGGCTGCAATACTTGCAATTTTCAAAATGCTGGGCCTTAAAACGGCAGGTGACGAATAAAACGACTTTGATACCAAATCCTGCTATTATTAATTTATTGTTCTTCGTTTTATAATAAGACTTCATTGCCCTACGTATGACATACTTAAACTTGAACCTTCTCAGTTATTTTGTCTAATCCACCCATCAAATAATTTCATTAGTGTTCTTTAGATACAGTAATGCTTATAATATTTCTTCCCGCGGCGTTACACGTGATAAAGTAGGCTCATAAAACGTAGCATCAACCACAGGCTTTTTAATTCTTAGGCTATTTAATGTAAATGTAATCTAAATCCTTCCAGCGTCATTGGAATAACAAAGAAATCTACACAAACTTTAGCATTTATTATAATTTAGGATAGGATAAGTGGCAAAACATCTGCTCTATCCAAACCTATCTCTTTCATGAAGCCATCCATGTCATATTGCTATTAATAATACAGAACCCACTGATATAATACTTTAGTAAACACACAATCACAGCTTGACATTTAGGCCTCGACACCGGTTCATAGGCTATCGAAATGATTGCACAAACTTTATTGCAAAACCACGATATGTAAACGAGATGTGTCACAGGGCCCAAGCATGATGGTAATTTTATTTATTAATTATTATTCTGGTCGTTTCTGTTTGTGTCCATGCTTCCTGTTAGATAGTAGAATACACCCTTGTTACAACGATAAGAATGAAAGGCGATAGGGACAATAGTGCTATCTGTTTTGCACTTACATTCATTATCGCGCGCAGTAATGCATAATTACTTAAGTACTCAAAAATGTTGAAACAGTTGAACCATCTGTTTAAAATATTATCACTTTAAGTATAACAAAAAAGGTTTTAACAATGACGTGAATTGTGAATCACACATTCACAAAGACCTTGACCATTTCTTAAATTACTTAATTTCCCGAAAAACCAGAAATACGTATTATTGGTCATCAATGTTGCAAACTAACATAAAATTGATAAAGATTGACTTTGATTTGACTCCATACATAAATCTGAAGATAACTTTTTATCAATATCTGGCATTGTTTTCAGCAGAGCGCAAAAAAATATTCGAGCTATTGCAAATAGTGAATGGTTATATTGCTAACAAAGAAGTGTATTATACCTATTTGAACATACTTTACCAGTACTTTAAAAAGTTAATTAGCTTTGTGATTTAAAAACGACAGGTCAAGAAACGAACCACCAATCTATAAATATTCCTAATGAAGTAAATGACTCACAATTTTAACGCAACAGGTTAGTTTAAGATTTAAACATAGTGCTGACTTCACGGTCTGTTTTCTAAGTAATCTAGTGACACCTTGTGATATTAAAGAATGGCGTAATCATTCTACAAGATACGAGATGATAAAACGGACGCCATATGGAAAGACTTTTCGTCTAATATACACAATGTATGAAAGACATAATAATAGGTAAGCAGTTAATTAAATATTAAAACATGCACTATCAAAGATAAAATTGTATATTCTGTGCAAATAGCTTAAAATTTTACATTTTAATAAGTATATTATGAACAAAATTTGCTGGTAGTTAAAATAACGGTAAACACCAAAACCGCTGTGAATACCGTACGAGATAACGAAAAGTCGCTACAAAATGCAGCATTTAGTGCTAATTTTAGACAAGCAAATATTTAAAATACGAGATACGAAACAATACAATATTTTACAGATTTACAAATGGAAAACTTTAGCCATTACTAATGTATAAGTAGTTTAGCAAAAATTTTTTTGCCACCGGATCTTCTTACTCAAAGTTACCTTGAGATACTATTGAGACAGTATGGTGGCCCTTGTGACCGTAGTATAGATTGATAGAAAAAAAAATGGCACTACAGATTTGTAAGATTAGTATAACTTACTTATTTATAGTTCTTGCAAAGATTTAACGCGTCACTCATTTATATTACGCCATAAATTATTTCAAGCTAGGACCTAGGACTTTAAACTGCAGTATATCGTAGCTGCATAGGTCTTAAGTAGTAATTTATACCAGTTTTGATTACAATGCATTGAAACATCTGCGTCCTCGTTCCCTAGATTCAAATAGTACCTATACATACTTCCAAGATTATTAAATATAATTTTAACGCCTTGATGATAACACCAAAATGACAATGACAAAAATGGCACCATCCGTTTCGTGACCGAGTATATCCCGTTTAGGAATTACCGCTGTAACGCAATACTGTGGCAAATTACTGACTAGTCTCTGTAACAGTGATATAAAATGTAAAAAAAAAGTCATCAAACAACAATTGAATTTACTGATGTGAAGTAAAAAAGTGTGTGAGGAAATTAATTTCATCATAATTTTACAATAAATATTGTAATTAATAAACTATCATTTGATAATCTGAAACCTCCTCAGTAAATGTCACTTTATAGTTAAAAGTCAGAGCAAAATATTTACTAAATTATAAACCTAGGTTCTTAGCTATAGGCGGACGTTCATATAATTTTATTTCTTCCAGAGATTATAAAGACAAAAATTATTTATAACTAAGCTCATCCATTTGAGTTTATTCGTTTCGCAAATAAATGGGTTAAAAAACAAACACTGTGACAATTGAAAGTGGTCACAAGCACGAGCGCAGAGAAAGTAACTTTGCAAATAATAAGAGTGTGGGTGCGATTTGCGAAACTGGCTATTTAAACGTCAATTAGCACTTGCTTAATCCAAGTCAAATACTAATGACTGCAGGCAGGGTGACTGCGAACAATAACATTGAGAACAATTGTAAATTAAAACAATTGCAAATGATGACAAAAGATATCATAATATCTAGAATCGTCCTCAGCGTACAAGTCATACAAAACAATTGCAAATAATCACATTACAAAATATTACATTCCATTTCTGTAATAGCAACATACATACAGATTAAATAACAAGTTTAATGAGGATAACGAAAAAAACAATAAATACATCCAACAACAGCAAAATGAGAGGAGCCTGGACAGACCGGACGTTCAAAATAACACAGTGTGTAAGAAGGTAAGTACATTTCAAATTGCACAAAACTCGTAATTCCGGATACCTCGAAGATGCAGAAAAGAAGACACATTTGCGGTTGGCTGTACTTGTGCATTAGTGCATAAATAATGCGTGAACGTAGGTACATAATCTCATCTGGCTGATGCTATTAGCAAACATGCAATAGATGCACTGCGTGGGAACTGCGAACCACTAAGCAGTATCATCTGGTGGAGCTGAACCGTCTAAGAAACGGTTAATTTGTGTAGCCAAGGAATATTTTTTGCTTCTGTGGATCACGGCTGTCAAGCCACGCCGATGGATCCAATTTGGCTTAAAATATTTTAGAGATAGTCAAGCCCAAATAAAGTTTTCGAACGACGAAACCTGTTCCCCTAATGGCTATGAATAGGGACGCTCTAAATGAAATCCAATAATGCATTCGTGAAGTAAAACTAAATAGGATGTTTTGTTTATTTATCACGCTCTGGGTAAGGCTTGCATTATTTGGATTCACTGCATATTATATAAATTTTAAATAGAACGTACTTTAGACTTCAGTCTATTTATTTTGATTATCTGTTACTCATTGTTAACAAATATGGACAGAGGAAAGATAGTGGCTATCTGAATAAATTCCACGAGAAAACGGACCACGCGCGACGATAAATATTGTTTCTAGCAAGGTCAGCTAGGTGAGTAGCATCATAGAGTAATATAGTCGAAAGCAGAGGCAAACTGTTTCTAATTATCTACCTAATTATGATTAATAAAAAACATTATAAAACTTTTAAAAAGTAAAACAAAAAGGATTACATTCACTGTCGTCTTGAATTATAATGAATGTTATCAATTAGCAACTCGTTCATTTAATCTATTTTTCATACTACGAGTATTACTAATATTTATAATTTCAGTAAGTAAATAAGTATGTTTATTTTGGTCGAAAAAGTTACGTCAATATTTTTAAAAGGTAGTTAGTAGGAAAGTTTTGTGATAGTATCATACGCAATACAAATGTGTAAACCCAATGACAGAGTTATTTTCGCTTGATGAGTCGGATATTCAGAGAAATAGTTGCATCAAATTCGGAGGCGGTGGTGGGTGTGTTTTGACTCATTGTTTTTTTTCCAGTAAAAAGGATTAATATTTAGCATAAAAAAAAATTGTTCTTGAAACAAAATTGTGGAAGAAACGAAAACGAAATGTAATAATCAATTTGTATTAACATGCTTGTAACGTCTTGCATACATTTTATTGTAGAAAATACAAATGGGGCTTATTCCTGATGACTTCTAACATTCTTCCCACTAACTCCAAATATTATTGAATAAAATTACTTTAATCAAAAAACTTTACATTGATTCTGAAAAAAGATTGCAGAAGTACCAGTAAACATCAGATTTGTCTTGATTATTAGACTATTCAGCAAAAAATAATGTTGTTAAAGTATAAGTAATATTAAATTGTATAAGCGTTGCAATCCCAGCTGAGAAAAACGCGGACAAAAAAGGGTCGTAGGCAAGGGCCATCAAGGGCGGGACTGAGTCAGTGTCGGAGGTCCTGCAAACATAATGTAAAGGAAACGGTTTTTTTGGGTGTCCGAAGCAGGTAGGAATACGAGAATTTATATTTCGATATTATCAGTCACTTACGTACAGACCCTGCTATCTCTATTTGCACAAATATGGCGACTCCAGCCGGCATACGTGACTTTGTCACTGATTACTTAGCGTTATACGTTATTTCACGTTTTTTATGTTTTATCTTTTAGATCCTGCTTGCGTGTCTGATCGCTCGTGAACGATCCCTGGAAACGGTGCAGGAACAGATTATCGTCTCGCTTAAAAAATATGTCAAAATTTCTAAAGTAATCCGTTATGAAATAGTATACAACATTTTTATAAGTTTAATACAATTTTAAAATTTTATTATTAAAAACTGTCTTCCAATTAGTCTTTTGAGTTTGCCCGAATTTAAAGTATCGAATATTATCTCTTAAGTCACAAAATACGTACCTATATTTACCAATTTTATGAGTACCTAAAAACAGTCATTACATTAAATTGTTGAAAATAACTAGTCTCTCATAATTTGAGACAGTTTATACAACAAAATTTAACTTTATTTACTTGTCCTTGGCCGGAGGTCAGGAACAACAAAAAAACTTGTCCTCCAACAAAAGGCCTGTCTACAACTGTACAACATTAATGCTATGTACCGTCTATGACATAGACGGTACATAAGGGTCTACATAGACTATATGTAAACCCTGAATAGGTTAAGGACCAAACGGGTCAAATGGATTTGTGTGCACACACACACACCTCTTTAATATTTAACGATTTCCATGTGACGTAGGTTGTTGATGTGATGCATTGTCAATGTTATTTTTTTGTAGTTTGAGATTGAATAGATGGTAAAGTTAGAAATATTTACCAAACTAACTAAGATTTTCTAAAGTACATTTGTAAAAGGGGCCATCATTGTTATTCAAATACTTACTACTTACTACAACTCCCCAAACATTTATGCAAATTATTATGTGGAATCTTTAAATCCTGTGTCCATTTGGGGTTAATTTCGGAAATATCTCTCAGTGTACCCCTATTTAATATACATTAGACACCCTCAAATTCTGTTTAGGTGGTTTATACGTTGTCCTTGTGTCAGTCAGTGAGCCAGTTCACCTGGACTTAGATATTTTAATATACCTTAACTTTTAAGCAGTCTGATGATACATGTTACTCATACGTATAATATGCGTTCACATAACAATCAGATGAAGCTATATTTGTATTGAAACAATTGAGTGCTTGCAATTATGCCAATCACGCATAGATGCCCATGCATACTGATGCAAGACAATGAAGATAGTAACCAAACAACTAATACATTGACAACATAATTGACAATCTCAGCGGTTTTTTGTGAACATTATGAAACCTAAGCAATGAAACCTAACCTTTTATCATTTCAATGACGTGTGAAAAAATTGTTTGTGATCACTTGGGATGTTTTGAGTAAAAAATTTAACTTGACGCCGTAAATATCATGTAAAAAAAATTTAAAAGACCTGTTTTTTATAAGCGTCATTGAAGTCTAAAAAACATGAGTTGTCCTAATTCTTTGGACGCAACCTAAAGTCATATAATAATGATTTGTCTAACGAATGATAATGAAAGCTATCATTAGTTATTCGACACCGACGTCAGACGTTGGAGCGTGTCGTGAATTGATTGCTAGAAGATAATGAAGGATTGTTCTGCAAAGAGCTTATGTCAATATTTAGACGAAACCAACAAACACGAACTGACAGTTTTAGATCAAAATACCCATACCGAGCCTATTGTTATCAAAACATTACCCTCCTTCTGAGCAGTCGAGGAAAAAGAAACATCTGTCAGTCATAAAAGGCTTTAAAAAGTTATAGAAAATGATGTCTTCTCTAGATCATTAAAACATATTCGTCTCGCGGCCGCGAGTGATCTAAGAAAGGTAATAACGATTTTTATGGTCTCAACGAACCACAACAAGGCAAGAAAAGTTCTATCGCTTGATCTTTTACGGCAAATGTAATGAAGGGAATCGTTCTTCATCTCGCGGCACTTTTCAACTGGTTAATTAGCTAAAAAGGCAGATATTTCAAATTATTTTTCTGGTGACACGCTGAATGATTGCGACAAGGAATGTCCTCGAAATTGTGCGGTGACATTTTTTTTGCATTCTATTATACACCCTGTCTCGACCGCGGAAAGACCAAAATTATTAAGCATACTAATTAGCGGGAAGTGACTGTAACCGCAAGAAGGTTATCTGCTTGTTAAAGTTTTGTGGTTTGTAAAAACCATAGACAAATTAAAATTTGTAACTACTTACGTAAAAAAACTATAGCCATTTTTTAGAGTTTATATAAAAAATAGAATGGGACCTCAACTGAGCTGAATTACTGACTACATTCTTAATGCATTATTGAAATACTAAATCGATTTAAAAAATACTGGTTTAATTTTTTTTCACCAAAAATGGCCACCGGAAAACGAATCCAATGAACCTCATGATCAATTAAAATTACTAGTTGCGTAACAGATGACCGATTCAACGCTCGATTGCCCTTCGCTTTATAATATTCAATAACATTGGTCCACGCCTGCATCTTTCAAATAATCATTTTCGGGTTGATTGGGCTTTCTAATTGACATGGTTATGAAATAGATAAACCGTTATATATGAAAATCTTTTTCTGCCTCTTATGATATTCTATTCTGACCATTTTATGAATAGGTAACATTATTCATAAGACAGGAGCTTAAAAATATTTGAACAGTAAAATCTTGCAGATGTTGAAAAGCTTAGATTGGAACTACACTTAATTGTACATCTTATCATAATGAAAACACAACGAGCGCCTTATCATAGCCAGATAACATTCTGAATAGTTTTCGTGAAACTGTAGAAAAGCCAAATACTATAAGAGCCGTAGCACAAAATAACATCAACTCTCAATGCGCCATGATACACAATTACGGGAACCAACCATTGAATGATCACACGAAGAGAGGATTAAATTTGCCCAAAAGAGATTTATTGCAATATCCAGTCGCAAAACGTAACAGTCTCAATTCTAAGTCAATTCCTGTTTATTGGAAAGCTAGAATACAAAATGATTCGAGAGTGGTTGTCGTGGGCGCAGACCTGTATTGTTAGACCTGGTATAGACCAAGGGCTATAGGAGTGTTAGGGCAATGACCTTTAGCAAGAGCAATGTCACCTTATGTCAGGTGACATTATTCATTGTTATCAACAATGATCTCTAAATAAGTGCACAAACGAAACATCTAAATTTACTTCACTGTAATCTCTTTAATCCTTTTACCGCAACTGGTTTGAGAGACAAGTAGAAAGAGAATTACAGTTATTTAATTTGAATTACAATGTTACAATGAAAATGCAATTAATTTAAAGGGCAAAACCTCTTGCTCAATTAGATGATCAGAAGGAAAAAGCGCTGGTCAAAATATTAGATTTTAAAACGAATGGTATACTCATAGATAGTATATAGTAGATAGTATAAGAAGTCAATAAGAAATAAGACAGTAGGAATAGAAACACAAGACGTTAAAGTTCTTTCAGCAATGAACTCCTACTTGACAGGGAATAAGGATTTACTGCTCAGCCCACTCATGCAGTAGGCGTAGATTGTGATTACCTTAAACTCTGGACACTTACGACAGTGCTCTATAATAAAGGGCAAACCGTTACCTTGAGCGATTCCAGGTTGAGAATAGAAACAAATCAAATTTTGCCGTAAATCCGTAATGCCGTAATCTATTCAATCTATATAAAAACCATTTGAATACATAGAATAGAAATTTACATAGAATTGTACCCGTCGGATTAAGTTTGTTCAAAAATAATTAATTCCCTAAAGTGAGCATGTGGCTCAGGAAATTCCAATGAAATAATATAAATTAGGCAAGAAACTTTTGGTAAACAAGGTTGGAAGAGATGCTGTTTCCTATAAACATAAGGTTAAGATGTTTACACAAGTACTACGAATCAACAGCACGTTATATCTGCGTTTACTGAAAACAATATTGAAGGTATATCAATATCGAAGGTTACACGGAGCGTTGGAAGTGAAATCTACATGATTAATTCCTGAAAGTGCTCTGACGTCAATGATAAAATATCGAAAACTTGTTTGCGCATATAGTATACCTATATAGTAACGATAGTAACCCACTGTCATTGGTACTTATTACGTATACGTACCGTAACACTACCTGATACACAAAAGAAATTAAAAATAAACTGGATTTTTTTGCTTGTTTCTTTGATAAGTTTGTAATTTCAATTCACAATCTTCCTTATAAGGAATGGCTTTTAATACATTAGAATAGTATTTGGGTGCATCCCGAGGGACCATCTAATAGCCCTTCGTGGAATGTTATTGAGTAAGGATCAACCTATGTAAACATTATAAACATCCGAGCGTAAACGCACGCACTATAAATCAATGTCTCATAACATTCAAGTAGTATACTCTTTATTTTTATATTCAGTGTTTCAAATTATTGTTATACTAGCAACATAAAAATAATATAAACATTATGTTATATTTCTACTGGAGATAAGTTTATCTCCAGTAGAAATATAACATAATACAGTTGTATTGAGTGTTTGTTCAAAAAATCATACACGTACGACTATGTGCTGCTTAGCCTATTTGTGTCTACAACTTATCTATGTACATTTATTAGATAATTCTTCTTAGGCCTACACTCCTGACGGAGTGGTCACGGTCATGGATAGGTACTCTGATAGATTGGACACTTTTCCAGCTCTACTAAAGAATAAACAAAAGAAAAAAGAAAGACATAAAAACACATGAAACTTTACAAGCAAAACACAAATTTCGCGAATTTCATAATTCTCTCGCTGAATAATAAAATACCTCATTCCCTACCCAGTGTTCCTGACTACAAACGTCATCCTTACAAGTAGGTAGGACCGAGAACCATAAATACAGTCCCATGCGTCTCCAGTCAAAGCATCTCGTTTGCTTGTACTAGGTCCTAGACCCCATAAACGGCTGAAACAAGTTAGTCTTCCGTATTCAAGAGCCGCGCTACGACTAGTTAGCGTACAAAAAAGGCAGTTGGCAATAAGGAGGCGGCAGCATTTGAATAATGTGGTAGTTCTGGTAACTGATAGGCTTAAGTCCTGGGTATTTCTAAAGGTATTCTTTCAATGCCACTCACGTAAGTTTTTTTTTAATTGCAAACACTTTTTGTTTTTCTATACTACGTGCAACTAGCGCGCAACACTTAGCTTTCAAACTAGTATATTTTTAAAGTTACTTCATATAAATTTACCAAAAATATTATTAGACAACAGCAAGATTAGTATGAACATAAAACATATATTATTGAGCACGTCACTATCATAACATAACCCGTACTTGTAGAAACAACTTTTTGTAACATTAAAGCAACTCCATGCCTAATGAAACTTGACTTGAGGAGACAAGATAAAAAACTAACAAAAAATATTACACGATGGCGCCTAGTACACATAATTATTATTTCAATTGAATGAAAACAAGTCACACGTGTATTTTAAACTTTGATCAGTTCTTATCTATAGTATTGAACGGGTTCATGCTATATCAATTACTTTCTGGTAGGTAAAGTAGGTACCTACTCTAAGCTTGTTCTAAACACTACCATATTCAAAGGAATCCATATCATAAATTTGTTTAGCTAAATGCAACCTCATGTATCATTATTTTTTCACTTCAATGATTCTTAATGGCCTCAAAGTTAACATTTCGGAGATTTGTCAATTTCTTTGTGCATTTCAGTGTTCACTAAACATCTTTTTCCATTTACAAATTCAAGTAGTCACTCTGCCAGTTCAAAGGGCTCATTGTGAGTGGCCATGAGAAAGTTTATACAACAGATAAGAACCGGGAACAAGCAGGCCTTTGCTTCGTTATGACCGCAGGGATCCGTTTTCGTGATTTACTTGAACAGATTCAAGATTTCTCGGTAAGTATCGGGTGATAGTTTATCGAATCATCGATAAATTGTATCGATAAGGAAGGAGTATGGTTAGTATTGGCGACGATATGAAATTTTATAATGACAATATTGTCACCTCGTTATTTTTTCTTTTCATATAACATTGTGACATTAACGGTAAAAAGTTTTTAATGATTCTCTCTTTGGTACTTTCATAATATCTGTTTCATTTATTTTATAGTAAGTACCTGGTGACCAAGCTTTGTAAACGACGTTTTCCAAAAATGAAACCTAGCTAGATCGATTTATAACCCCCGAAACCCCCTGCATACTAAATTTCATGAAAATCGTTGGAGCCGTTTCCGAGATTCCGAACGATAATAATTAAAAAACAAAAAAATACTTTACGAACTAAACAAGAATAACAAAAAAGAGTACGAAAGCTGACTCTTTGCCATCCACGCTGTTTTTCATAGTCATTGTGTAAAAAAACTAAGTAATTAAATATATTTGAAATTGAAATTATCACACAATAGTAAGACACGTCTATCCTTTGTTTCGAAATGCCTCGATGAGATGCGACTCACCAGCAGTCTCTAAACAGTATGGTAAGCTTATGCACAATAGTTACAATCACAATAGCTTCTGATGTGACGCCCCGATCCTAACATAATGGTCTATGAACTCAGCGACACACCTAGCATCAGAGATGCCCTATTTACCACTTGATGAATATATCACTGAGCCAGTCACGCGTTGAAAGGGTTGTCACGGCGTGGCCAGATGGGTGACATTTTTAATTTCTGTATGTTTTATGAGTGGTGGTTTATGTACTAGAGATTATACGATTCAGTAATTTATTTAAGTCCTAAAAAATAATCCATAACTACGAAGTGAGTCATACAAATGCACTTATTGATTTCAAATACATATTGGACTATGACCTAATAAACAAAAAAAAAACATCAAAATCCATTCATGATTGATGGAGAAATAGTGTAACAAACATAGTCGAATTGTTTTTTGAAGTCTGTTAAAAATAATTGTCTCATCTGAAATCAACATTAATGTAAGTATACTTAATATAAAAAAAACTAATTTTGAATTAAAATCTGTGATTATACCCAATATTATAATAGTACTAATAAAGATATTGAGTCGAAATCACTGGCTTACCTATAACCGCAAAATGCAACTGAAGTTAGTAAATACATAGTTTACACAAAATACATATATGTATACTGAACAGTGAACATAAATGTAGGCTATTGTAATCACAAAAAATAATCGTATAATCTGATACTTTACTGATACCAATACACAAAAACGTCAGCTGCCATATTGATCAAAATTTCAACATTTGTATGAATCACATCTGACTCGGTAGGTAAAGTTAAATAACTTTTAGATATAAATAAGCTATAGTAAAATTGTGAATGTATAAAAACAT
The DNA here is from genome assembly GCA_963675405.1 of Cosmorhoe ocellata. Taxonomy (NCBI): domain Eukaryota; kingdom Metazoa; phylum Arthropoda; class Insecta; order Lepidoptera; family Geometridae; genus Cosmorhoe; species Cosmorhoe ocellata. The sequence continues at coordinate 8,920,158 of OY776245.1, read as the reverse complement.
ATACATAAACGGCATGAAGGAATAATGTTTTGGTCATTAAGATAGACAATTTTCTTAGCTATGAATAATAGCTTCTTTGAAATGATTTATCTTAGCTTGCAGCGACGGCATTCGGCGGTTAAAGACCTAATGGCACCAATTTTTTGCTCGCCTCACGCAAACGTTGATACAAATTCGCGAGCCAATGAGAAGGGGTGAAAGTAGGCTTTCACAACATTGAAAAGATAAAATTATTTTTACTCGCAACATTTCGGATAAGCGCGACGAGATTAATAACTGATAGGTCGATCTGAAAATCCCAGATATGGAAATTATGCAATAACCAAATATGGAAATCTTGTAATATCCATGTTGATTATTTTATGTTGGTTATGGCACTTATTTTTTTTTAAAGTTATGAAGCTTATTTTATTACTCGTAGTTTATCTGATTATTTCAACTGAAAATGTTGAATAAAAGGTTACGTCATTTTTTCAGGGTTAAGGTAGTAACTATAATACATCAATGCATTAGATTAGAGTATTTATTCAAATTTGCGTTTATAAACTTTGTCACTAATACATAATTCATATCAAAGTCTAGGTATCAATACTTTTCGTGACTGCTAAACGATCTATCACGATTAAACAATTTAGTTGCTACGTCATATTTACACAAATTTATCTTTAGCAAATACTGAATTTAAACATGTAAAATGTCTTTCAAGGTCAGTGATAAAGGTACTTACACGAAAATGAATCTTGCTGGATTTACAATACAGAATAAATTGGTATTTTTTTCCCCCTTTAACTATAAAAAACTCAACGAATGTAAAATTATGGTTTCCTTGCAAGAGTGTTTCAAGTTCAATTACAAACCATAAATTGAGTGGAAATGTTGATAATAAATACTACTTTTTTCAAGAAACTCTGGATTATGTTGTTAATTTGCTTTGATATTTAACCTGTCCCACCGCTGATCATGAAAAAAGTATGATAGCTACAACGAATATGTAATGTACATAGAATATTTTTAATCACACCGTTTGCTTAGATCCGTATGCATTAGACAAATGATTAGCGAGTGTCTGGATTGCCATGGAGCATGGTGTGATTACAACAACATTAGAGTAATAAAATTGTATTATATTATAACCGTTTAACAATATGGCTTTCTACGTTTTTCAAAACTTGACCTTCAATGATGACATCACCAAATTGTGTAGCGTAATCAGAGGATTAGCATATTATATTTTTATCATTTTTATCGCGTCAGCTATCATACACTCACTAGAACACATAGTTACGATAAATGTTTTAGTATTAACTTCAATTTTAACATATTATATTTGGTTCAACGTATAAGAAACTATAACAAGCTCAAATCATTTTTATCCAAACAAAAAGTAAAAATTTGCTATATTGCAATCATCAACCGATTTACAGTCATAGAAATATAAAATTTTATTACCTGTAATTTAGAATTTACGTTCCGATTGGATGCATACATTTTTCTGACTCCATGAAATCTTTCTTTTTGTATATTTTTCTAATATTTTTAGCTAAAGTTATTCTTAGGTTCTTATTTTAACACTCACTTCGCTACCTACGTGCACATTTTGTCTAATTGCCCGTCAAAAATGACGCTGTGACATTGACAAAACCAATTAAAGTATTGACGTGTCTCGGTTCTTACTCGGTTCATACCTTGTCATGTTATAAACTGTGTATGAATATTGCAATAACAAACATTTTAGTTTTTGCAATATAATAACCTTAGCTGTGGTGGCGAAAACCGTGCTATGCTAAGTGTTATTCTTGATTGCTGTTCTGCAGTTTTTTCACCTAAATTCTCATATTTCATTATAACACGCCATTTATTAACAGTTCGGAATCTATTATTTTTACAGTATTATATACTTATAATCTTTTACGATTTTTTTTAACATATGGCTCATAATGTTCAGTCAATAGGTTAAGGAGGCATCTGCTGTTTTGACACTTGTATCGGTTGACAAAAGAATGTGCTATGAAAAAGAAGTATTGTATAAAATAATGAAAGAATCGTGAGAACTGATGTGTTTCTATAGAAAATGTTATGATAACTCATCGTTAGAAATGTCAAGTTTATTTTTGAACAAATCAATGGCACTTAGAATAAGTCTCACGGTGTTCGCCATTTTTATTTTGGAAAAAAATTGAATTTCTGAGTTCTGAAGTTATGTTAAGATGTGTGTCTGACGCTGAGTCTGTTTCAACAGTAAATGAACAAATTTTTATCAAATCACTTTTACTCAATAAGGGAGGACGATGCGGCTAAGTTATTAAGCTCTAGACAGACGGGTTGTATTTAAACTGCACTCAGACTTCAAATTTGCAGTTTGAATGCAGTTCTTAGTACGACTGAAATAAAATTGCATACTGCCCAAGCTAGCTGCACAGTCGACGTGCAGTTCAAATGCAGTTTACCGTGCAGCTAGCTTGCAGTCATCGTGCAGTCGTTGGAACTGCACACTGACTGCAATCGGGCTACACGGTTGGGTTGCAGTTTTATTGCAGTACTACCTGCATTCAAACTGCAAAATTGCATACTGCCCAAGCTAGCTGCACGGTCGACGTGCAGTTCAAATGCAGTTTACCGTGCAGCTAGCTTGCAGTCATCGTGCAGTCGTTGGAACTGCACACTGACTGCAATCGGGCTACACGGTTGGGTTGCAGTTTTATTGCAGTACTACCTGCATTCAAACTGCAAAATTGCAGTCAGAGTGCAGTTTCAATGCAGCCCGTTTGTCTAGAGCTTTACACCGCGCTCGTCTTACGCTATTACCGTAATAGGTACATTGCGATTAGAGCGGTCTCGCTTCTATTAACCTCCCAACCACCTCGAGTCAGCCCTGCAGCCGCATTTCCTTATTCTAAGTACCGGCTTTAAACTGTTTCACGATTATTTCTCGGTTGTTTTACAAAATGAACTTGAGTCGTGACGTCTCATTTGTCACGCGCTTTCATTAATTATCTAATGTGAAGTCTAAGTGTGAGAAGCATTATTTGCACCTACTAGTTATTGCTTAGATATGTAGAACATGAAAACAGGAAAAGTGTTTGTGATAATTATATCTAATAAAATCAGGAATTCTAAATTTTAATCCAAAATATTAGAAATGGCCATTTCGACGAAATGTTACTCGTATTAGTTATCTTTGTATTGGTTTGATACAGCTAGTAGGTAATATTATATTATCCCGCTGCGGATTCCAACCTACACTACTTGCGCCTCATGAACACATGCCCGCCAAATTTACCTTTATTCTACCACCAATTAACCGGTAATTACCGTAAACAAATCAAAATAATTACTCCTTTCCTCATTAAACTTGATTTTTCGTAATTAGGCACCAATCCTGCACATAATTTATAGGATAGGTTGGTAGGACTTTCACACTTCTCGCAATTAAAATGTCAGTAAATTGAAAGATGAGGGTAGTAAGGTCATGTTATTAAATGACATAACAAGGCAGAATCACATTATATGCACATAATATTGCAGCTAAAAACCAAGGACGCTCGAATTAATTGGAACATGCAGGAATCAAATCTTTTTTTTTTTTTTTTGTGTATAAGTAGATAACATAACAACTATAAAATCCTCAATCTTACCAATTTGTTTAATAATTAAAAATGTATAAGAGTATATATATATTTTTTAAATACAGAAGTTTCAATAAAAAAACAGTAAAAATTGCATTTAAATTATGTCTCCATAGGCCTGGTTTATGTCGTCATTGAAACAAACACGTCACGCGACTTCATGCAACACTCGTAAAAACTAGAAATAGGAAATAATTTACCCGAATTAAAACCTTGAAAACATGTTTGTCACCATCTGATTGACGCTTTGCCGAAATTTGCTAACCAACGTATCACTTGAATCATTTCTTAGTTTACCAACTTACAACTAAGTTGAATGAATTAATATTTAACTTAATCAATACACCAGCAAATCATCATAAATAAAAATTAAAACACCTACCAACTAAATACCTATATTTTTACTACCCGCACCTGCTGTCAAATACACACTAAAGTAATTTAAGAAAAATAAAAACAAACTTACCAAGGATGTTGTGCATATATAAAGAATGAAAATCGTGATATATCGTGTCGTAGTATAGTCTCGGTAATGCTCCGTTTCACAAAATTGCTCACTCGCACTGTCACTTGCACGACCGGCTTTTTCAAAAAGTTTTCACGGGATGGTGGACGGTGCGTGGTGTAGTGCCGATGGGCCGAGGCGGACTGCCGTTGCCGGTCGCGCGCCACCGGTCTCGCTGACGAAACGGTTCTGAGACTAGCGACTAGCGCAGACAGAACAGGGGCTAAGCCACAGGCGAATTCAGCGAGTACAGCTGTGTAGATAAGTCTGGTTACGGTTTTAATTCGGTTAATATCAAAAAGAAAAAAATATGTGTAGGCAGAGTTTTGCAATAGTTTATTGAAGCTTTTAAAAAAACGTTAACACGAACCCATGATTTCAGGGATAGTGGGACCACGAGTAATAGTGGTACAATCCCAGTGGGACCACGAGTCGCGACCCAAATTAAGCTATTAACTATTAACTCGTGAAAACCTTTTAATAGCCTTCTGTTTTCTATTTTCTAACTATTATGTTTTTTTGCGTGCTGCTGGTTTTTCTTTAGATAGATAAATAAAAATAAATAAATTAATATAATTCGTAGGTTTTTTTTATATCAAATCAAATAGAAATATATCGATAAAAGCACAAAAATCACTTTGAAACGTCTTACTACTTATCAAGAATAGGCACTAGAATGCACAAAAAATCTAAAGAATTTAACCTTGGTTTACGGGAAGGTTTACCTACAACTTATTAGTCCTAAGGAGTATTTTTGCCCAGATAAATATTACCAATGTTATAAATTCATGAGTAAAAAAATTCAAATTAAGTTTCCGCTTGAAAATTGATAACCATCCGTACGTCATAGGACAGTATTGCATGGAAAACAAAACTGGAATTAAATCGTTTTACGAGTCAAGATCGTACGAGTATCATGCCACCTCTCTATTCGCTGCTCAGAATGTAACTTATTATTACTTTTTTTAACCCGTTTACGTGTGCGGTTGTTATAACTTCAACAATCATGTTTCTATTATATCATTGCCCGGTCGGATACGCCAAATTATATAATAGGGACCATTATTTTTTTGCAGTGTTTGGAATTAGTCGTTCAACCGAACGTTCTGACCGTGAATTCTAAGTTCTTGTTATGATTTCCAAAATAACTCTAATAACATATTGATACAATAATAATTTAGTGAATAAGTATACGCTTAGGGAATAGCAAAAAAATATTACCGCAATTATTATTCAAAACGGATCGGCTAAAGTAATTATAGGTATGTAAATATAATATACTCACCTACATTAAATTACAATTACATACATAGGTGTTGTGTAGGTATGTTACATATTTTTTTATACATCAGGTAAGAGCTGAAAAATACAAGAAGTAGGTATTGCGAGCTACGAACTAATAGTAAACATTTGGTTCGTAGAATACGAGCATAACATAATTGGTAAATAGTAAGTTTATGTTTTTTTTTTGTTTAGTATATAATTACTATTTGTAAAAAAAAAAAAAAAAAAAAAAAAAAAAAAAAAAAATGGAAATTGAGGTGTATAATTTACAGTTGACTTGGGTCCAGTTAAAAAACCCAAACTCCTAAATGCTAAATAAAAAAAAATAAAAAAAATATGATCACGACTGTAATCCCCGGGCTCGGTAGATATCTTCCTCCAGATCTTTAGCTACTTAGATCTTTGAGGATATCTAAAGGGGGTAGTCAGAGGCACGTCCAAACATGACATTTGGTACATGCCCACATTTTGCACAGTAGTTAGTGACAGGTTGCAAGCCCATCGCCGCTTATAAGAATACTAAACCTATGACACACACCTTCGAATTTTTGGTTCTAGGATATGCCGGTTTCCTCACGATGTTTTCCTTCACCGTTTAAGAGCACTGGCATTGCGCACATAAATTTTTCGAATGGAAAAACTCATTGGTGCACGACCAGGTTTGAACCCACGACCTTCGGATCGTGAGGCAGGGGTGCTACCACTGCACCACCAGCGCTCAAATGCGTAAAAAAAAAATATCGACCTTAATTGTGTGTCATTTTAAAAAATACATCTCATGCATTAAAATTTAATAAATACTTACTAGTACATAGGTATTCAAATCCATCATGGTTGCTTTCTAATGATCAGTAGGTACTCAATAAAGAATTTGTAAACAACAATACTTAATTACCTAATTAGGTACCGAACAATAACATTAGTAACCATAACGAATGGACTTGCTAGGTTCCAATAAATTAACGAAACAAAATAAACAAAAATTTTAAATTATTTAATACGTCTAAAATTGTTGTTATTAACTTAGGCACTGATGCTACTTATGTCTATTTGAATTGATCAACAAATTCAGTTTTGTTATCACTTATCAATTTGCAATCATTCATAAACACAGTAATTTTTTGAAGTGGTAAAAAAACCTGTTGAGCTAAGCCAACAAAATTATAAACTACACCAGAGGTCGGCAACACGCGGCCCGCGGGCCATGTGCGGCCCGCGGACGTCTTACTTGCGGCCCGTGAATGTTTTTTTTATAAGTTAAATATCAAGATAAATGCACGAACGAAACACGATCGACCGTATGGTGTGGACCTAGCCTTAAAACGCGCTTCGCTCTGCCCGCGAACGAACAAATGAGCGAAGCGCGAGTTCATTACAATTTTTGGCAGCACTTATAATTTTAACGAACAAACTTTTTCAATTGTCAATTTATAGAAAAAAATAATATGCTTCTCGTTTCACAGATGGGCATTTGAGAGATATGTTTTGAGCTTCTAGGGTTAATATCACAAGTGCCCGGCCCGCCTTTAGTTTATTTTGCCACCTTGTGGCCCTTGCCTGCCAAAAGGATGCCGACCCCTGAACCACACCATAAAATAACATTCTAAATGTGCTCGTAGACAACACTATTTTGTTTTATCTGTCAAGTACTTACTAAACCGTTACCTTAGTATAGAAGTAATGCTTAAAAACTTTCTACCCATCGCTACTCGATTAAGGTTTTAGTCAAAAGCAGTTACTGTGTTTATGATCGAAAGTCTCGGCTCTTGAGATACCTTACATAAACTGAGTAATAAATACTGTCGTTGTACATTATATCATTATACATTTAAATCTTATACAATTGTGATCACAAAGGTAAAAGAATCTATAATATGCAGCTCATATCTTTAGAAGCACTAGGCTTGCTCGTAGCATTATCTAGGTCGCCTATAATTTAGCACTGTTGGTAGATTATGTTCTGTCATTATCTTCCACTTCCATTCTTGAGCAGTAATTCCGCTTGTTATCGGTCATTGACATAAGTAACCTGTTTCAATCATCATGATCATTCCTAGCTCGATGTTTTCCACTAATGGATATGGATAACTGGCTATTCCTTCCTCTCTATGTTTGACTCCCATTCTTTTCTACCAGCACATTTCTCCAAATGTTGTACAGATAGGACCAACGCCTCACGATTTGTGCTTGAACAAAACTTTACATCTTTATACAGGGTGTCCCAAAAAGTAGTGTCAAGCGAAAGTCCAGAGATAGAACACCCCTTGGGGTACCCGAATCACCCCCATGTATGTTCCGCGATTTTCTATAGTTTTCGAGTTATTAATTTTTTTCCGAATTTTTGAAAATTTACGATTTGAACAACTTAAAATATTCTTACAAAAAAGTAGGAAACTTTCTCGAGATTTTTTTTTTGCTACTGAATTTTAATGAGTTGTTCTTTTATGCATAAAATAATCAGCTACGTGACTTTGATGAAAACTATGAAAATGTTTGTGTAAAGTCAAATAATTACATTCGGTGAATTATGACTTAAATTTTCAACTTTAAATTAAAAATCTTAACAAGTGATTTCATGGATCTTAAATAAATCCAAAGAATTCTCCAGACTCTCAGCTTTCATAATCATTAAAAAAAAGTACTACTTAATAGGCTACTTTGGCTAAAATCGGCCTTCAAAGACGGTGAGGTGGAAAATTCTTAAAATTAATTAGAATTTTGATTTTGATTAGAAAATAGATTTTGGACATTTTATCATTCCTAAGCTTAATTCGTTTGTTAACTAACCAAAAATGACTGCAGGAAAGTAAGATTTCATTAATATTTGAAGGTTTTATTTATTTAGTTTAGCTAAATTTATGAAATAAAATAACAAGTAAAATTTATTATTTTTTTACAAAAAGTTCTCAAAATGTCAACCTTCTAGGTCGATACAAATCTTGCATCGTCTTAAAGAGGTTTCCTTTAATCGTATGAAAGCTATTTTAAGTGCCTTAATTTTTTCTTCGGCCTGTCTTAATTTTGTTCTTAATTCGGCCATATTGCTGATTTCTTTGGCATAAACTAATTCTTTGTAGTCATTTTTGGTTAGTTAACAAACAAATTAAGCTTAGGAATGATAAAAAGGCCTAAATCTATTTTTTAATCAAGTAGCTAATTTTAAGAATTTTCCACCTTACCGTCTTTGAAGGCCGGTTTTAGCCAAAGTAGCCAATTAAGTACTACTTTTTTTTAATGATTATGAAATCTGAGAGTCTGGAAAATTCTTTAGACTTGTTTAAGAACCATGAAATCACTTGTTAAGATTTTTAATTTAAAGTTGAAAATTTAAGTCATAATTCACCGAATGTAATTATTTGACTTTACACCAACATTTTCATAGTTTTCATCAAAGTCACGTAGCTGATTATTTTATGCATAAAAGAACAACTCATTAAAATTCAGTAGCAAAAAAAAAATCTCGATAAAGTTTTCTACTTTTTTTGTAAAAATGTTTTAAGTTGTTCAAGTCGCAAATTTTAAAAAAATCGGAAAAAAAATAATAACTCGAAAACTATAGAAAATCGCGGAACATACATGGGGGTGATTCGGGTACCCCAAGGGGTGTTCTATCTCTGGACTTTCGCTTGACACTAATTTTTGGGACATCCTGTATAATAAAGTCTAGATTATTTTGTTTTATAAACAGTATGTACCCATGAGATAAACCCTAAAAGAGGCTAGATTTTCAACGAGTCACCTATTACTTGTTGCAATTATTTTTTTCGAGTCAAACTGTGATACTCAAAACTTAAAAGTCGTATCTTACTGTGCCATTTCTAAAAGTCGTGTCCCTGCAATTTCCCATGATTTTTGCTCCGTCGCTTTTACTTTGCTGCTGAACAACAGTATTTCAGTTTCTTCTTGTACTTATTTCAGGTCACAGTAGGTACCTATGTTACTGTTCCAAAGACTTTGAACTCCAAAAAAAGGTTGTTGTATATACTGCGTGAACTAGCAAGGAATACTAAATAATCATTTATGATTTAGACTCCATTCATAGTTCTAACTAAAATAAAGTGTTACAAATTGAACACGGGAACAAATTAAATAATGCGTATGTCTACTTACTTATTATGTTAACACGTTAGGTACATACCTACCTACTGTTAATTACATTAGAACAGAAACTAGAATACCGTTATAGGGCATAGAACTGTGATATCAAGGTGTTTTATAGGAATTTTATACTGAATTCATCATTGATTTTTATGGTTTTTCAACAATTTTCTTTATGTAGGTACCTAATTTTTTTTCCTTATATTATTTTATTTGTGTTAATTAAGTAAGCGCTTATTTATATTGGTTGCGCATTCACATTGTTTTAATTTAATAATCTCTGTCTTATTTTTTTTTTGTAAAAATGAGATTTTTTAATCCAGGTCTTTATGTAATACGAATATTTATACAAGTTATCCATACATAAATCAAAATACTTACGTGATTGAGTATCAAAAATCAAAACACAAACTTTTGCATTTTTATTATAAAACTAGAGTTATTCACGTTGAATGACCAGAGATTTAATAAGTGATGTCTAAAAATACTTTAGAATTCTGATCATAAACTTTTTTGTTCGCATGCATTTCGGAGAGAGCTTATTGCGTTTGAATATTTCCAATGTCAACAGGATAAGGCCCCTGTCATCGATTCTGCCAATGTCAAATGTGACCGTTCATTGCCCTGCGCCAGAGTCGAGTGTACAGTCGCAGAGGTATTCAATGAAAATTGCTCGAAGGGGACACAGAAAAATAGATTAATCCCCTCGGATGCCGGAAAAGCGAACGTTGGAGACTTCCAATGGCCAATATAAATATATTTGACCTTGGCAATCAGAGGTGCTCATAAAAATAGAATCGACCTTGCTAGTTATTCTTTATTCCTCTATCTTGTCCTTGCTCTATCGCAAATATAGATGCACAGTCGCGTCTATTATTTGCATTCATACCATGCGACTCAAAGAAACCTTTTTCACCTAAGATGCGTTCTGTTGCTAAGCTGTCAAACCAACCAATAGACCGATCGCTTCATTTTCATAGCCGGGGTTGCTTAGCTTTGTAACTAGTCCTTTGCACGCATCCTTAGCAACGGTCAAATAGTTTCTCAGCTTATCTAAGATGCGTGCGTCCATCCATCCTCAGCTTAGGTGAAAAACCTACCTAACTAACTACACATAAACAAAAATCGAAAAATTCTTATCGAACAATTTAGATAGGGCAGTAAATCTTATTGCGTGAGCAAAGTGGTGTTAATGTCCCCCGCTAGGGTAGATCAATGTCTGATCTCCCCTTCCATCACATAATGCTTCCTTTATTGTCCGGTAACGAATTAGAGAAATGGTGGTAAACTTCGATAAATTGAAAGTCCCCTAACAAAGCTATCCAGCCGTGAAAATGTTAATTAAATAATTGTATTAAACATTTTCTAAAGAGCGATGACCGATATATAATGCCTGCTTTTGTTACATCTAAGCTCATTTCGGGGTCTAAATGCACCAAGAAAACAAATTGTTGAAAACAATCCCTAAACGGTGCATTAGAATGTTCATTTTTAACAAACAATATGTTTATTTTTAACAAACTTAAAAATAAACATACCTAAAAACCTATGCTAGTAGAGGGGCGAGTTGCACGAGTTAGATTTATACTCGTTAATTCGTTGATACATTTTGATGATTAAATTTTTATGATTTGGTACAATATTCGCTCCTGGCTATCGACTTTCACTTAGAGAACTTAAGTTTTAATAAGTATAATAAATTAAGAACATCAGTTCATTACGTGATCATGGCGATGAAACTGTGCCGAATATCGGGAAGAAATAAAACTCACAAATCAGTGAAAATTAAATAACAACATTTTAATGTACATAATCGTGACTCGGATATTAATTACATAGGCTACATAACTTTTACTCCTTGAATTTTTTCAAACATGACAAAGGCAATAGCGATTATCATGCATATACCTACATATTATTAAAAGTGAAAGTTTGTATGTTTATCCAAAGAAAAATCACGGAATAACCGCTGTATTAATTTGAAAGTTTGGATTCTGAAACAGTATGGTAGTATTTTCTGACTGCTAAGTAAGCAACGCTGATGGCATAAGCTAGGCTCAAAAGTCTTACCACAGGTTCAGTTAAATAGATAATGTATGCAATAAACGTAATTTAATTAAGAGGACAACTCACGAACCACAACTTTCTACCATAATGCGATAGAAACTAAGAGCAAACACGGTTCCAAAAGGGATAATTATGGTCAACCTTTAATAGATTTCGCTTTTTAAATAATGGCGATAAACAATATTGCCCAATGACTTTGGAACAAGCATACTAGCAAACTATTTTTACGGCACCGTGTTTTCAAAAGCTTTCCAATATTGCTTAGAACGGAGTGTTTTCGATGGTAGTGTAATATAATATCACCCTTCGAAGCAAGATCATGTCTTAGATGCCGCAATTTGATTGCTGCTTTTTGGAAACCAAAAATATTATCAGCATTGAGTACATGCTTTTTTAGGCCTCAACTATACTGTAACGGAGTTTTCTCTACAGTGAATTACTTCCACGATAATGCAGTTTCAAAATTGAAATAGTAAAAGCTAGTTCAACACAACTTTCAGTCCTTATCGTACAGTCCCACGTTTCCTTTTTAAAAGCCAGTAATTGACTATAGATACGTGTAACCGATTGGCCTTAATTTCCTATTGTGTCGAAAAGTTTACCGTAGTTCAACATCGCTGTACACTTTACTGCTTATCGGAATCATTGACCACATCCATCGAATGCTTGATAGTGGCTTCCTACTTCACATGCTTGTAAAAGCATTTACTTTTCAACATGTATTGAAGTAGAGTAGAATAGAATAAAAATCTTTTATTTCATGCTACATTCAAACAAGCTTTATCTGGAAAACTGGTATAAAGGAAGAATACACCTTACAGTAGGATGTATGGTGTATTAGTTCATTCGTTTAGCTCACTTTGTATGTAAAGTCACGCAGTAGTCGGAACAGTGGAAGGATGTTAGAAAATAGATATTAAATATTCCTAACTTGCTTCTTTCTGCCCTCATGTCGTTTTTAAAACATAATATATTTTTCATTCTTTTTTTTCCTTAACTCTTGAAACTGTTTGATGTCCAAATAAAATAAACTCACACTGATGATTTAAAGTCATTTCACAGTCACTTTCTGGCACTTCATTTGTTCAGAGTTTACGAATCGAGCAATTGAGTGCTTAAAGTCCACACTTGTTCAAATTCTTGGCTTATCAACTATTAGCTACGTAGGTACATCTGGCGGTTTCGAAAAGAGTTGAAATAGCGAAAACGGCTATCCAAAACTCAGAACCTACCGAAATCCATGTAAATTCAACACCATAATAAACTCCTTGTTATTATTTTATCAGGTTAACGCCCTTTATATTCAAAGGCGTGCATTTAAAGGAAATGATATAACGATGATGACTGTAAATCAGCGGATGTCGGCGACAACAAATGCAGTTCGTGTCGTAAACTACCAGCAGACTAGTGGGCGCGGGCCAACACCATGATAGCATACCTGACGCATACCTAGTACTGATGTACGAGTATAGAGCTAAATCTTCGCATAAACTGAAGACAACACAACTCGTAAAAAAGCAGCGATGGAAGTTATACGCGTATTATTTGCATCCCGTAAAATAAATTTGCGTGAATAAAATATCGGTTATGTAGTTTTAAATTTTAACTATCCTCTACGCGGTTATTCGGGCTAAAAAGTAACTTAGGTATGTATAACTCCAGGATAAAATCTACATAGCAAATTGAATTTCAGATTTCAACCGGAAATCCTTGATTCTGATCCTGAAAATAATGTTATTAACTTGTGTAACTGTAAGTTTTACAATACTTAAATCGTTTTAAATTGTAAATAGGCAAGTACCAGGATTATATTGCGCTACTCGTTCCCTCTACTGCGCACCAACCTGACTACAATACAATCTATTCACGCGGGCTGCCAACAATAAATTGCAATCGGGTACGGATGCTGTGGGCGATATAGCTCAAGGTGCAAGGATTTGAAAGCATTTGTCTGTTCGTTGACTGGGTCTGCGAATTCGGTGCTCGGAAAGGTCGATGCGGGCTTAAATTGAGCTTCCTCTTTGAGCAGTTGTATTTTATACATCCGTTAATTCAAGCAAGTAATTTCGGTCATTTTAAAGATTACTTTTGATGATTTCTTGAAGGTTAAGTACGTCATTTCTCAAACGCGTTAAAAATTCTACGATTTGTACGTATTTTTCATTAATTCCATTCTGTTAAAATTGTTGAATTTTAATATAATACAATTAATACGTAACTTAACGGCAATATTTAACACGTAACTATTGTATAAGTAAAAATATAGCCACACCATAGGTATGGATCAATTAAGGAAAACTAGGCAATATATTATACTAAAAATATGGCGACAACTAGAAGCCATTATTGTCGCAAAAATTTCAGCATTTTATTGAAACTCCATTCGCATGGAACGTTCTTCACTAATTGCTCTATATTTATCCATACCAGTTGCCAAGCAAATTGTTCAAAGAATTGTCCGTGTAAGCGCAGGTTTGATTCAATAATTTGACTTGCAGCAAATGCTGTCTCCAAGTTCATCGATTTGAAGTCATTCCACTCTCTAGTCTGAAAGCTTGCTACATCAGAGCAAGGCCTGGTAGCACTATCGCTCGCTACTAATAATTACCAACTTTCACGTAGTTAATAAAGAAATCTAATATTAATAAGGCTTTTTATTATTCATCGAGGGAAGGCGCCAACTAATTATTACCTACATTCCAGCTAGACTCATCAAAACTAGTTTGTTTTATCATCAACATAAATCCGAAAAGGATATCCTCACGTTACACTTAAAAATGCGAAAGTTGGGATGTATAAGTAGTTATTAATCACGAAGTCTTCTTTTTAATAACATAGGATATTTTTCGTCAAAAAATATTAAAATCAATACAAAACTAAAATGGGACGTCCAAGATTGTAGCGCAAAAACAATATGCGAACATAGATATTATACAAAGATTTTTTTACTGCGTATTCTTACTAAAAAAATATCATAAAACTTATTTGCCTGAAAATGTTACAGCGAAAATCACCAAAGTCGAAACAAGTGACTTTCAAATATCGCTTTAGGCAATGATCACAATGATTATCGATAACAAATGCCATTTCTGAACGTTTTCTTCTCTGTCATTACCTACTAGTCATATCGTTAGTTGAAATTCTCTTTGTAAAGATAAATTTAGACCCCAAGATTGCAAACAAACTGCAAATTTCTACTACATTACAGGATAAGGACGTCCTGGGGAGCAAGTAACGTCACCGCAGACTGTTGTGCTCACAAAATAACCGCTGGGTGGCGGCCATCAATCTTCATACAATATCCAAATCAAACAGTCTCTTGTATGGTTAGCAACACAATAGTACTTCCTCATTCATATTCGTGCCAAATGTTATCATTTTTTTAAATATTCCTGTATCGCAACGCGTAATTTACACTTCTAAGTTCTACATGACCGCACTTTACAACATCCCATGGTTCGTCACGGGTTGTCATGGGTACAATTCCTACATTTAACCAGAATTTACTCATCATCATCTTCCTGCCCTTATCCCACGTTCGGTCGGCACAACATGTGATCTTCTTCCATTTCCTTCTGTCATTTGTCATCTCAGTACTCACACCTTTCTTACGCATGTCATCTTTCACACAGTCATCTTTCATACTTATAATTAAATAGAAGACCTCTGCTCACCCCGTTTACTTTTCTCAATGATCAACTGTCATTTATCCTCCATTAGGTCGGGAGCCTAATTTTGATACTTTTTACCTAATTGCGAAAGAAGGTAAATTATTGGAGGATTGATGTACTACGTATGTGTGTATATTATGTGAGTACCTACTTACCTTTTTAGATGTTACTATCCCCCAATTGGCTGGACGGATTTTGACAAATTCAGTGTCGTTGAATTTGTTTAAAACGTCATACAAAATGTAAAAAACACCAATATGGCTGCTAATAAATAGCTTTTTTCAATTAAATTCAGTTGTTTTTTTTATATTTGCAATAAATACTAGTATTTTATATTCTTTAGGTCGTGATTTTTTTGCTAACGACCCAAAGCCCGCATTTTAACGACAATCTTCGCATGATACACCGCCAGTGGTCGGAGCGACCTTGTGGTGGACTGAGGATTCAATTAGCAGCGTTCCGGGAGACGCAGGAAGGCACGTGTCTGACAGGTCCTTGGTCGTATCCTGATTCTTGTACACATTGAACACTACCTAATAACAGGATTTCACCACGCGCGATGTCTCCTTTTGGCTAAATAAAAAACTTGATCACGACTGTAATCTTCAGGCTTGGTAGATAATCTCTTCAGATCTCTAGTCACATAGATCGTTGAGGATATCCACAGGGGGGTCAGTCCGAGGCACGTCCAAACATGATATTTGGCACATGACCACATTTTGCACAGTGATTAGTATTCCGTAAGGCTAGGCTAAATATTATAGCGGGTTATAGACAAAAATCGACAAAACTTTGTCGTGGCGTTCATGTTAACCCTGCTGGTGGTTGCTTTTTCATGGCATTTTTTTGAGAGGGTAGCGAGTAAATTTTCGGAACAGAAAAAACCGTTATTACGACTGTTAGGATTGTAAGACTATTACCACTAAACCAATTTTCTATTTCTGTTCCATTGAAAGCACCCCAACGAACATTCACAGTCAAGTGGATGGATGTTCATTGAACATGCATTTTATTCTAGGATATACCAATCAGTATGATTGAGTTACATCACGTCATCACTGTTCATAAACGTAACATAACTAACTGATCTACGCATTCACGAGGATAAAATAAACACTGTTAATAGGTAGGTAAGGTACGTAAAACCCAATACTTCCAAGGTTAGGATAAAAAACGTACTAATTGGCTTTAAAAAAATAAGTACCTACCATTTAGATATTTTTTTTCGTGGCCGTAGCTTCCTTGGCTTGGATTCAACCAAACTAGTATAAGCACTATCTCAGAATAACGTAAATTTGATATAACATTATTTTGAGAATATTTATGCAAGAAGTTGGTCATATCCATCCAAATCTACCCATAGTCGCATTTTCACTACAGAATACAATTTTAAATTCCCCAATAGATATTTCTCTATAAAATATTTTTTTATTACTATCTGCGTGAAAAAATTACAGTTTTTTTTAAAGATTTATAAAGTTCTATTAAACGTGTTTATAATAATTCTTGTTCTTCAAGTTTCGCTTACCGCATCATAAAATCCCTCCCTAGTGAAAAGAAAATTGAGTTTCCATCGTAAATATTAATTAACTCTTACAGGTATCAACCAGATTTCTAAAGCCTGAGTCAATTTAACTGTACTTACCTACCTGTTGAGGAAATTAGCGAACACTGGCTTACTGACCTGATACCACATGAAATATTGGCATGAACTTGTTTTGATCCATTATAATAATCTAAATTACAAAATGGTATCAGTAAAAAAATCTAAAATAATTAAAATAAAATTAAAATAAGTAGACACTTAGTTATATTTTATGTTGTAGGTACATAACGGTATGTAACGTATATTAGGTTACGTTACTTTTAATTTTGCATATTATCCGGACTGATAAATGGCCTTAGGGTAAGGACAGACAAATCCCACTTACGTAACGTATGCGTGATGTGTTCATGACAACAAGATTTGTAACGTAATGTATGATACGTACTTATCATGTTGTTGTACAAAATCAAGGGTTCATTATATCATAATACGTTGGGTACCTACGTGAGCTTATTCTACCTTATCTTTAGTTTTAACCGACTTCTTTAAGTATGTACTAGTGTCTAGTTGTACAAATTCAAGAGTTCATGTCATTTGCGTATCCTACGTGGGCTCAGTCTGTCCTTACCTTTATTTTGTAACCGACTTCTCATCACACTCAACACGTCAAACTAATTACTACAATCAATTGTATCACTTCCTTAATAAGATTTCTTTTTGTTCTGACAAAAGTTCAACGTCATTGCTCTACATAATCACCAGATTTATAACCATTGCTGTATCGACACAGCATGGCTACCCGTTTATTCATTAGAATGGCGCAGTGTGTGTGTTACAAATAGCATGTTCCTACGAATCGCTACTGGCTGGTATTATGTCTAGAGGCAGTCTGGTCGCACAAGTCATTGGCAGGCCTACTTTCCCAGACGAAATCACGTCATGTAATTTTTTTTACTCCGTTACAATAACTGGACAAAGCGATTGTTGTTACATAGACCGAACATTGCAATTATTTTGTTTGTAGGTTAATTATTATGAGGGATTACCGTCATTTTGGCTACGGGTGTGGTCTGCAGTTTAGATTAGTGAGATAGATGGTTCTTTCGAGCCAGTGTGGTGAAAGAACTATAAAGTGCGCCTCAGAGAGTCCGCCTACAATTTAATTTGTGCATGTAACCTCTTTGGTATAAATATTGTGACGTTCGTTCAAACTATTTGAAGGGTTCCGCAGGTATCTCAACAAAACCTTTATAGGATCACTTCGCTGGCTCTCTGTCTGCCAAGACTCAAACCGGACTTCCCGGACTTAGAGCTAGTTTCACCATGCACTGTTAACTAAACTAACAGCCGTTTAATAGCCTGTTAAAGTAGATTTGGGTTCCACCATGTCCAGACAAAGGATTATCTTGAAATGACATAAAATAGATACTTACTCAACGATACCGTAACATTCATGTTAATTTTGATACCCGATCAGCTAATTTCTTGTTAACAAAAGTTTCGAAAAATTGGATCTTAGAATCACGCGAAAAAATATTTTTTGCACAAAAATCGCTCATTTGTAGATTTAGCTGTATATTTTTGTGGAATTCTAGGTGCAAGTTAGACTCGCGCTTCATTTGTTTTTTATCTTAAGGCCCAGCATTTTAAAAAATTACAAGTATAGCAACCCTAATCGTTTTATTACCGCTCAATAGATTACATTGAAATCGAACTACACGATACTCAAGCATATAAGTGATAAATCAACCGGAGCTAAAACACGAATTAGTTAAAAAACCTTGGTTAAAAATCATGTCAAAAACACCTCTGAAAATTCAGAAATTCCCTAATTTATCCAAAACAGTAAGGTATTTTGAATTTCTGTTTCACATGAATGTAAATCAGTTAATTTGAAACAAATCAACCCAGCCTGTTTTTTGAAATAAGCTATTTACTTGAACATATTTATGTTTTTTATAAATTGTCGCTTTCGTTACGTAATTCCGAACAGCCATATTATCATGTCGCACTCTACGTACTTGTCATTTGGGTATTTCGCTTCGTGCTATGTCTGATTCCGCCGAGATCCGCGGTGCTATACGGACCTATGTCACTTTTTTTGTAACTTTTACGTAAAGAATAGTGTGACGAGTATTCTGGGCCTTAATCTTGATAAAAAGGTGATTCTTATAATAACCAGTACCTACCTACTCGTACTGCCGGATTCTGTATAATTTGTAGCCAGTTCCCGTGAACGTCATCCTTCATTAGGCAGTTTGTGACGCGAAGGCCGACCAGTGTGCTATGTAAAGGCTCACTTACGTAAATAACGTTAATTACATCTACGGATCTAAGCTAATTACCGATTTTAATATGGGGTATTCAAACCAAAATTAATTACATAATATGTACCATACAGTACCTGGGTGACCGAGTATTGCTTGGTTTTTTTGATAAACGACGTTTTCTAAAAATGAAACCTAGCTAGATCGATTTATCGCCCCAAAACTACCTGCATACTAAATTTCATGAAAATCGTTGGAGCCGTTTCCGAAATTCAGATTATATATGTACTTTAAGTAAAATTATATAATGTAGTTTGGTATCAAAAAAATTAAAAACAAAAAACCGCCTGAAACTAAAGTGAAATTCTTAGCTTGAGCTTAAATGAGCTTCTTACAGCCGCCATATTGCATTTTTTGACATTTCATTTTAATCTACTTTATATTAAACGAACAATTCTTGTATATATGTATATACTAGCTGTCCCGCTCGCGACTTCGTTCACTTAAAGTATCTAAACTGAGTTTTAAACAAATCACACGAATAAAAAAATTCCATACATAACTTTGACGCTCCTTTTACCCATTTTAGAGGGTTATTTTGGAATATCCAGAAATACGTGTCCATTTATTTTGCTTTTACAGTACACGAACAAAGTTTCACACCAATCGCACCACCTGTTAAAAAGTTCCCATACAAACATTGACCCCAAATTTGACCCCTTTTTGAAGGTTTTATTGAAAAATCCTGATACACGTATCCATTTATTGTGCACAAACAAAGTTTCATGAAAATTGCTTCACGCGTTAAAAAGTTTCATACTAACGTTTTCACCCTTTTTCACCCCCTTAGAGGTGGAATTTCCAAAAATCCCGCCTTAGTGGGTTTTGTTATAAAAGGAAACCACCTTCCAAATTTCAGCTTTCTAGCTTCAGCGGTTTCGACTCGGCGATGACTAATCAGTCAGTCAGGTCAAGCTCTTATATAGATATAGATAGATAGATATTAGAATCGGAATCTCGGAAACGGCTTCAGCGATTTTTATGAAATTTAGTATGCAGAGGGTTTCGGGGGCGATAAATTGATCTAGCTAGGTTTCATTTTTAAAAAACGTCGTTTACCCCAAAAAAACACGAAAAAAAAAACGAGCGAAGCTCGGTCACCCAGGTACCTACTCTACTTTAAATAAGTAACTTTTGTGAATTAGACGAATTCAACGACACGTCATTTGTCAAAATCCGTTCAACCGTTTGGGCTACAGCGATAGGCCAAAGGAACTCGCATACATATATGTATACATATGATACATATATACATACATACACCCTAAATACATAATTATACCCTACTTCTTCGCAGTCGGGTAAAAACTAGTCGTCAATTTTCTTGTCACCATTATAGATAACCACTTTATCATATTTATTACAGTAAGCTGTCCACTCTTCAATCTGTCTTATCCATTACAAATTGTTACTTTCATTTGACAGTCGAGAGTTTTACAAAAACAAATCTTCTTGCCAAGTACTCTGAGTTGGTTTTATAAAACAGTGATCTGTTACAGTAATTGCTTCGATTTTGAAGTGACAAATGAGATGAATTTCTGGCCGGGTGGTCTGCACGTTGGATGACGCTATTCATCAAACAATTTCACTTTATATCGATAGAAATTTATAAACAAATCTAGCTGTTGCATTTATTGAGGCATCTTTCTAATTCGTGAGTAAGGAGGTGAATCCACTTGGGTTTTCGATTCTCCTCAATGGTTTAATTATTGTTCTCACTATTCGACGTTGTTCGCAACAAACAATTTTGGTTATATCGTAAAATATTAGTTAATTTTAAAATGCTCTTCATTAAATAACTCATTATCAAACAATTTTTTACTGCTCTCTTTTAAAGTAACGGTAAAATACTCTCGCCTTTTACTACTTTTAAAATACGGTCGCTCTATGGCGTACTTAAGGCCCAGAATACTCGTCACACTATTCCTTACGTAAAAGTTACAAGAAAAAGTGACATAGGTCCGTATAGCAACTCGGATCTCCGCGAAATCAGACATAGCACGAAGCGAAATACCCAAATGACAAATAAATAGAGTGCGGCATAATAATATGGCTACTCTGAATTATATAACGAAAGCGACAATTTATAAAAAACATAAATATGTTCAAGTAAATAGCTTATTTCAAAAAAAGGGCTGGGTTGATTTGTTTCAAATTAACTGATTTACATTCATGTGAAATAGAAATTCATAATACCTTACTGTTCTGGATAAATTAGGGAATTTCTGAATTTTCAGAGGTGTTTTTGACATGATTTTTAACCAAGGTTTTCTAATTAATTCGTGTTTTAGCTCCGGTTGATTTATCACTTATATCCTTGAGTATCGTGTAGTTCAATTTGAATGTAATCTATTAAGCGGTAATAGAATGATTAGGGTTGCAATACTTGCAATTTTCAAAATGCTGGGCCTTAAGTTTGTTCAGGTGCAAAAGTCATTTACGGTTATGATAAGACGCGATTATCAAAAAAATCATCTTCAAAACCCTGAATCATCCACAAAAAAATATTTGGCTAAGCAAAATTCCATGAGAATATGACGCGTTTCAAGTTTTATCATCCAGATCACTACCATTCTCATCATATGATAGTACTTCCTAGTTATATTATAAACGCGAAAGTTGTATGGATGTCTGGATGTATGTTTGTTACTCTTTCACGCTAAAACGGCTGAACGGATCTGGAGGAAATTTGACACTGATATATATTATAGTCTAGAATAGCACATAGGTTACATTTTATCCCGGAAAAATATACGGATCTCGTGGGATAGATATGTTTTTCCAATCATAATTAAAACACAATTTTTTTGAGCAATCTAAGTTCTTGTCCAGTGGATTAACTCGCTAATGTATTCCCTATATGCAGTTGGTAACAATAAGCCATGGGATATGCAACACATTAACCTTTCCAACATTTTCACTAAACTTAAACGTCGTGAACTTACAAAGCTTTGCGTCACGACTCACGACTAAAATATTTTTAAATACATTTTTGTTTAGTATCACTTAGATTATTTATGTCCATTTTAGATTTGCCGTTTGCTCATATTTTTATCCTTATTGATAAAAGCCAATCTAACGGATATCCTTTCAATTAAAATTGTTTTGAAAGTTATTGTTCAATAGGTTTGCTGATAAAAAACGGTTATTACGTTTCCTATAGGTATGGTGATGGTTATAAAGTTTTTTCTGATTTGTAGTCTAGGTAGGTAGACATACTTCATAATACATCCAATCAATAATCAACCAATGCTTACTTGAATAAAGTCTTATGTCAAATACGTCATTAATTTCGTCGTAGTGTTACAATGCAAAGTAACCTTATGTTTTATGCTATCCGTTTATTTTTAAATTTGCAAATCTGAAATTGGCTTTGCTCGAGCATTTTGCTAATCGTTAGTCAACCGTTTCATTGTCACCTATTGACCACTCGCTTGAATGATCTAGGCAGAACAGTTCTGGCGCGACGCCAACACGATCTTGCTATAAACTATTTTACCTTTTCATCTCGCATCTGACCTGTGACTTTTATTGCAAATGAATAGGGTTGATATTTCTATGTTTTTTAACGTTAAGATATGTTAAATGATGTGTTATTGGTAACCCGATGATGGTCGAACAGCCACCGTGTCGAGTGTCGTTCTGGTCCGGCGCGGCGCCACCTTCTCGGCCTGACTTCAATGTGAACGGAACCTATGTCCTGGTTATGCCCTTTCGGCCTACTCACAGCTCTTATCATTCTGTATCTTATATCAATGATAATAAAAGTCACTGGACTTTTGTAGCTCGTTGTCTTTATTTTCTCTAAGGGACTTAAGGCCCAGAATTTTGAGAATTGCAAGTATTGCAACCCTAATCATTCTATTATCGCTTAATAATTACATTGAAATTGAACTACACGATACTCAAGGATATAAGTGATAAATCAACCGGAGCTAAAACACGAATTAGTTAGAAAACCTTAGTGAAAAACCATGTCAAAAACACCTCTGAAAATTCAGAAATTCCCTAATTTATCCAGAACAGTAAGGTTTTTTGAATTTCTATTCCACATGAATGTAAATCAGTTAATTTGAAACCAATCAACCCAGCCCTTTTTTTGAAATAAGCTATTTACTTGAACATATTTATGTTTTTTATAAATTGTCGCTTTCGTTATATAATTCAGAGCAGCCATATTATCATGCCGCACTCTACTTACTTGTCATTTGGGTATTTCACTTCGTGCTACGTCTGATTCCGCGGAGATCCGCGTTGCTATACGGACCTACGTCACTTTTTTTTGTAACTTTTACGTAAGGAATAATGTGACGAGTATTCTGGGCCTTAAGTCTGATCCAGTAGAATAATAAGTATCAATATCAGTTAAAGGGCAATCAAACTATCGAGGGGCGTAAACTGAATGATGAGTTAATTTGCAAACAAACAATGACAAACACGATGTTTATATGACTAGCATTCTTATCGGCAAAGCACATTCATCATATTGATTGGAAAAAGGTGTTTGACACTTTCATCCCACCAATAAGAGGGTACCAAGTATGTCTTTATACAACAGTCTATGAGCGCTTGTTTCATAATTCTGAGTGATAAGTTGATAACTTACGTTGTGTTAAATCTGTCTTTATTGTAACAAAAATGTATTTATTTTGTACCGTGAAATAAGTAGTTTCTATTCCTATAGAAGATGCTTAAATTTTTGAGTAATTGTAGGGATACCTACTCACTGAGGATACAAGTTAGATGAAGAGAAAAACAGAGAAGGACTGAAGAAAGATGTTAAATGTTCAAGATATTGATAATTTTATCTAATTTAAATGTTACGATAACGTTGCTTCGATAAGTAATTTATCATAGAAAATTCATCACGATACAAAATACTCACAATAACAACAAACATATTGACGACCAACGATCAATTTAAAGTTCACTTTCATTGCCTTTCTACTTCAATAAAGTCGCAGTTGCCAGAAATGTGGGGATAAGTTTATACCAGCCGTAAAATAACGTAAAAACAACCAGCCAAAACTATACAAGGTGTTCCGAAATCGGTTTATTTTTTTCTTTCTCATTGACGTACATGAATGTATCTAAGTTACGTCAGACAACGGTCATCATAATAACGGTCCCAGTTTTTTGACGCTCTCAACTGCTGACCAAGGTTCTTCCATCAACAATTAATTAAAAGTTTAAGAACCACTTAACCCGTCTGCTTTCAAATTGCAGCTTGAAAAATCTTTTTTTGACCTTATGCAGAAACTTTTTTCAACTGACACGATAAATAGCTCAAAAAATTATGCCATTTTAGTTTTTGAAGGGTTATGGTTCTATAAAAGGTCAAGGGACTTTTGGTCGGGGTTGGGCCCGCGAACTCCACACAGCTGCTCCCCCTCTTAGGAACACGGTAACATTGTCTCGAGCTCCACCTGCCTGTCACTGTACACTCAGTCAGTTCAAAATACACCTCAAAAATGTCAGCAAAACAAAGGTACGAGTTGGCAGAGGGCGACATGAGGCAGCAGCGGATGACGTGTCGCAGGCGACACTACTGGTTTGTATGTATTTTTATGAAATTCCCTCCGTACACGAAGCTAGCGACGCATTTCATAGAAATACATAGATACCAGTAACGTCGCTGCGACACGTCGCCCGCTGCCAACTCGTACCCTAAAGGTGTGATACTATGATACATTCAGTATTGGTCATAATATTCACGTAATTTCTTACTTTTAATAACAATTAGCTTACTCAATAAAATTTCCAATATTTTTTACAAAGAAACCTTGAACGTTCAGTTGTTTTTGTTTAAAAACACTTAGGCCATTATGAACGGCAATCAAAATACCTACCGGTTAAAAAATTATAAGTACTAGTGATATCCAGAAAAATATCAAAAAGACAGCTGCTAAAGGTTCTGTGGTTTCAAGGACATTTACTACTTGAAACAGGTTTGAAACAGGTTAATCTGGGAAGAGTTTTACTTTAAAAAAGTGTCACATCCGACAAGGTCTTATTGAGCACTCGTATTTAGTATACTACAGAAACACCATTTTTTTTAAATAAATAGCTCTTAACTTCTTGATAATAAGGTTGATATTTAGTAACTTCTAAAACCCTAGGTTTTAGAAGTTACTAAAGTTTAGCCTGACTAGGTACTAAAAATCATCTTGCCGACCGAGAAAAAATAATTACGGCCAAAACATACTCGTAGCACTCACGTTAGTTTTTACGATGCGAACTGTAGATTTCCAAGTGTTGTCGTGTGTATGTGTTTTATCCTTTAAGAACTTTTCACTAGTCCAATCAATAAAGTTGACCGAACTTCAACTAAGCTATGCAACTCTTTAGAATAGTTTTATGTGTTATCTTTACGATGCGAGATAAACATTTAGATCATAACAGCTGTTCTCCTAATACGTAACAAAACTGTATGGTATTCTTAAACGAGCACCACGGGACTTCGAGGTATTATTTACCTACAGGTTACCAAACAAGTCAATGCTGAAAACCGCCGTCCCACAATACGCAACGAGGCGCGGAGCAGTATGTGAACCGTCTTATAGAATAAATTAAAGAAAGTGGTCCTTTCGTCCATACGCAGCCACTTTGCCCAGGAATTTTATGGTTCATTTATCAAATCTAACTGTCAAGATTTATAATGGGGACAGGATTATATCACGAACATTTAAAGGGTTTTTTTGTAGATACCTATATCAAAATAACACTGTTTATAAAAGTGTCCCAGTATAGACAAGGTTCTATCTCGCATCATAAAATTGGGTCTATCTCGTCTTATTACGTCCCGTCTAACGATAGACACCACAATTTATAGAATATGATAATGTGAAAAGTAGGTACCTGTATGAGCGTCTCTCACACGACATCTTTAGCGATAAGCTATTTTTTCTGTAAAACTGACCTGGCAAACAATCATATGACTTACCGCAACATTAGTATGAGCGTTTGCAGTATCAGAAGCATCCACGTCTATCTTACGTCCCTCATCACCCTGGACATGGATGCTTTACTGTTCGCCCAGTAATTGCGAGGCGCGTGCTAAGAATGTAGAACAGACAGCCATCAACATTTATTATCTGCAATGTGGCACCTGAAACGGATCTAATGCGCACTATACAGGGTGTCCCAAAAAGAAGTGTCAAGCGAAAGTCCAGAGATAGAACACCCCTTGGGGTACCCGAATAACCCCCATGTATGTTCCGCGATTTTCTATAGTTTTCGAGTTATTAATTTTTTTCCGAATTTTTGAAAATTTACGACTTGAACAACTCAAAACATTCTTACAAAAAAAGTAGAAAGCTTTCTTGAGATTTTTTTTTTGCTACTGAATTGTTATGAGTTGTTCTTTTATGCATAAAATAATCAGCTACGTGACTTTGATGAAAACTATGAAAATGTTGGTGTAAAGTCAAATAATTACATTCGGTGAATTATGACTAAAATTTTCAACTTCAAATTAAAAATCTTAAAAAGTGATTTCATGGTTCCTAAATAAGTCTAAAGAATTCTCCAGACTCTCAGCTTTCATAATCATTAAAAAAAAGTAGTACTTAATAGGCTATTTTGGCCAAAAATCGGCCTTCAAAGACGGTGAGGTGGAAATTTTTTAAAATTATCTACCTGATTAAAAAATAGATTTTGGCCATTTTATCATTTCTAAGCTTAATTTGTTTGTTAACTAACCAAAAATGATTACAAAGAATTAGTTTATGCGAAAGAAATCAGCAATATGGCCAAATTAAGAACAAAATTAAGACAGGCCGAAGAAAAAATTAAGGCACTTAAAATAGCTTTATACGATTAAAGGAAACCTTTTTAAGACGATGTAGGATTTGTATCGACCTAGAAGGTTGACATTTTGAAATCTTTTTGTAAAAAGTTAACAAATTTTACTTGTTGTTTTATGTCATAAATTTAGCTGATTTAGCTAATTTAGCTTTAATTTTTAATGAAATCTTACTTTCCTGCAGTCCTTTTTGGTTAGTTAACAAACGAATTAAGCTTAGGAATGATAAAATGGCGAAAATCTATTTTTTAATCAGGTAGCTAATTTTAAGAATTTTCCACCTCACCGTCTTTGAAGGCCGATTTTAGCCAAAGTAGCCTATTAAGTACTACTTTTTTTTAATGATTATGAAAGCTGAGAGTCTGGAGAATTCTTTAGACTTATATAGAAACCATGAAATCACTTGTTAAGATTTTTAATTTGAAGTTGAAAATTTTAGTCATAATTCACCGAATGTAATTATTTGACTTTACACCAACATTTTCATAGTTTTCATCAAAGTCACGTAGCTGATTATTTTATGCATAAAAGAACAACTCATAACAATTCAGTAGCAAAAAAAAAATCTCAAGAAAGTTTTCTACTTTTTTTGTAAGAATGTTTTAAGTTGTTCAAGTCGTAAATTTTCAAAAATTCGGAAAAAAATTAATAACTCGAAAACTATAGAAAATCGCGGAACATACATGGGGGTGATTCGGGTACCCCAAGGGGTGTTCTATCTCTGGACTTTCGCTTGACACTACTTTTTGGGACACCCTGTATAATTCAACCCTCAAGTTCCGGATACTAAAAAATGTAACAACCATGTTGTGTCTGAGCTCCGGTAACGATTAGATATTATGGTAACTGTATACAAATATGCAGACAACCTGTGGACATTAGATACACCAAGTGGTCCAAGTCACACAACTTTCTCATAGAATGTGCAAATTCTCTATGGAAGAAAAGACAAATTGGGTATGACAAAATTGAAACTTCTCTTTGTCCTCTCTTCCAAAGAAGACATTTAAACTGCTTGAGATACCTAATAATCTAGTGGTAGTGCATCTTCTGATCGTGGATACGAATCCATTTTTCTGCTCGAAAAATGTAAGTGAAGAAGAATGTAATGAAGTTGAAGGTAAAAGTTCGAAGACATGTGACAAGTAAAAAGGGAAATAGATGTTGACTAGGATATAACTTGCGCCAAACCATAAGCTTCGTGGGAGTCGGTCTGGCCCCAGCCATAGTGCTTATACCGTAACAATTAGTGACTCGCTATTAGAAGCAATCAAATTGATATAGTGCTGGTCACATAAATCGGCTGATGAACTTGATATTCGAGTTATATTTAGCGATTGTAGTAAACCTAAGTGTTATTTCAACAAAAACAGGTAAAATCTTAGAAACTATTTCATCATCTTTGCCTAAATAATTTGACATGTTTTCCTGCCTAGCGAAAAGGAAAGAACGATTCTTATACAGGAATTCCCACATTGTTTTGCAATGCAATCTATAAATAAAGGTACCTATTGAATGGGGAATCGGGGAATAAAAATGATATTGGTATTGTTAGGACGCTTGCATAAACCTTTCAGTGGGAATATGCGAAAACTAATGTTTTAAAAAAATAGAGTACTTATTCAAACACCAATTCAAAACATAATGACAACATCGACATAAAACCACATTGTAACCAGAGCGTTGATAATGCTGAACATATCGAGTGCTTTACTAAAGAAGAAATGAGACACTTGAATGTTACTGCAGGCTGGTAGACCTAGATTTGAACTTCCTTCTATGCTATTGTGAGCCCCAATGATTTTTTACTTAACGCCTAAACATGGAGGCAGATATTTTCTTTTCTGATGAATATTAAGTCCTATCAGGATTATTCTCCAGCTCCGCAAGTAACATCTAAAAAGTTACATTTCTGACGACAAAAGTGTCATTTTGGCTTGGCCAAATCACAAAATGAATTAACTATGTCTTCTCTTTCGTAGTGAAAAACACTACCTGCGGTACTTAGATATACTAAGAAGGTTGATTTGTTGCGTGTCACAGATTTTGTACATGAAGTCCAGGTGAGCAAGCTGCAGATCTGCGACGCAACATAACCAGTTATTGCGAGACAGTTTGGCGTCTTAACCTCTCCGAAATGGCAGGATTATTTTTTTATCTCTTAAAAACCACGGTCGATTATCAACCTTGACCACAAAACTTTAAGATCAAAATACAACTAGACGGAAGTGTGAATGACCTATGTAGAGCACTGGCATTGTGCAAATTGTAAGTAGGTGTATTATAATGCAAAATTGCGTACTTACGCAATGTCCAATTACATTGCTTTCAGCGTGTAATTATCATTTTGAAAAAGCGATCTACTATTCAATATAAATAACAATGTGGTGTATTATGATGGAAATAGCAGTTCTTGGAAAAAGGATAACGTCCAATACAAGTAAAATGTCAAGGTATTCTAGAATAATGAACCTACCTAAGTAATTACACGACTAAAGGTAAATTGGCTCATAAACAAAGAACAGAAGAGTGTGTGAGAGTAGGTCATTGGTGAGTTCATGTAGACCTAGGCACTGGACAGTTTCTGCGAATCAAATTTGTTGGATTTAAAAATGAACCTGATTTTAATTTTCCTCGTACAGAGTTTTGCAAAAAAACCGCAGCTAAAAAACAGGCTAGAATTCGGTGTAAGTAGATATGAGTCAACTACAAGTTAGAGAACAATGAACTTCTATGCATTATCACTGGAATCCCGGATATTAGTCACTCACGATAACGTTATCAAAACTTGCACTTTTATTCAATTACAAAGCTTTCAATGCCCCCAAGTATTTGACTTATTTTATCTCCATTATTGTTTCCGCTAGGAAGTTCTGATAAACATTACAATTAGTCAAACAAACCAAACTGGATTCTGTTCTTACAAAAGGATACTAAAAAGTCGCACAGTTTTTTAAGTATTGTCAGAATAAACACGTTATTTTTATTTAGAGACACAATTATATATTGAATACACAATTCAAAAAGTTATATAATAAGTAGGTAAACATTAGTCAAAACTTGAAGATCCAACAGGATACAGATATACACATACATAAGCAGGACAAAGGGAAGGTTATAATGAATAATAAAAAGGACGGAAGCCCATCAACCTTTCTTATTGTTCGGCTTCGACGTACATTTGTTTAACAATGTACTTTTGTTTATTTATCGCGATTCACTTATAAGGACTCGAGGAACTTCTCGTATAAAGTGACCTTACGTTTCGGCGATCTTTAGCATGACATGAATCAGCAGGTTGGTTCAACTTAAGAGCGGTATTGAAATAGCACTTCTGCCTTTCATGTCACTTTTATGTCACTTATATTAATCTAATACAAAATACAATTCATCTTCGTGAAATGAAATGTCTATGGTACTGATTTCATAGTTATCAACTGTAAAACCTGCGTCTGCACATTATTCTATTCCATAAAATGACACAATAAGACCTTCATACGGTAATCGTCGCTTTATTATGCCATCTTCTGATTTATCCGTTCTATCTCTTTTTAGTTCAGTTTTGCAGACTTTTATTCATCACTATCTCCCGCCAACGGCTACGCCCGCGTTCTACCTTGAAAAACAGAAAGTAGCCTATATACCATTCCAGACTATAATCTGTCTTTGTGCCAATCCAGATTTGTCTAGCCGATTTAGCGTAAAAGAGTAACAAATATCCATACATACTCACAACTTATAAATGTGCGTGTAAAGTTTCGAAGGAAAACTCCATGGGACATTAACGTTTACAAAAGGACTATACACAGTAATTGTAGTCAAGAATGTCAGTTCGTAATCCGAGCAGCAAGTTTCTCGCGAAGTAGGAATCGAAACGGCTTTCTGTTTATACACGTTCATAATGTTTTCTCAAAATCAATATAGTGTTTTGTGTAACGAGTTGTTTGAGTTGTTGAATGAATTTTAATGTCTTACGTTTTATGTAAATTGGGTTTCATTAAACACTAATGTTTATCGTTTATTTTACGTTATATTGTAACGAGTTTTGTCTAAGTTTTTTCAAATATTGTTAGGCTTAATGGATAATATTGATAATTATGTGAAATAAGAATATGTACCTATATCAGAGTGGTTATAAGGTATAAGTTCATCTAAGGGAATGCTAAGTAAAACCGAAAAAAAAACTAAAAGACTCAAAACTCTACTATCAAATGCAAACTTTTGCTAAATTTGATTTTAAAATATTTGTGTGTGACTCAATCACACCTTCATAGTATTTGTATGAAATTCCGAATAAGTTTAACCTGAAATAACATATAAATACTTTTAATTTAGATACTATGCATACAAAGTCGCAGGCAGAAGCTAAAGAGAATTAACCATTAATCTCAAATTCCTATTAGTAATATCGTCATTGTCATATATGGTGTCAGAGGAATATCTCATCAATTATTGACATCTTATTTAGAAAATAGAAAACAGTTGACTGAAATAAAAAACATTAATTATAAGACTAAACTTGAACAAACCCACATCTCTAAAGAACGCATAGTGAAATATGGAGTTCCTCAAGGGAGTGTGTTAGGTCCTTTGCTTTTTTTAATATATATTAATGATTTACCCGAAGTAACCAATCAACCTATGTCGTTATTTGCTGATGACAGCGCAGTCACTATATCATGTAACAATTGTGAAACCTATGAACATGACATCAATTCAACTTTGACATCAATAATAAAATGGCTTGACAATAATAACTTAAAAATTAATTTAGCGAAGACAAAACTTATACACTATGGACAACGCAATATAGCTAGACCTTCTATACTTGACATACATTACAATGACACTAATATTGAGGCAATTGACACAACTAAATTTCTAGGAATTCATATTGACCGAAAACTTAATTGGAAAATACATATAAAAAAATTATCAGCTAAAATGAATAGTTTAGTCTATATACTATATAAGCTCTCCCAAATTGTGAACCAAGATACGCTTCTTTCGACATACCACGGACTGATCGCATCAAATATACGCTATGGAATTATATTTTGGGGCAATTCAACTGACATTGATAAAATTTTTAAATGCCAAAAACGATGCATAAGGGCTATATTTCATCGTAAAATGACAGACTCCTGTATCCCTTATTTCAGACAGCACAATATACTAACAGTGACCTGTCTGTACATACTTGAAACTGCGATGTTTGTAAAAAATAATCCTGATTTGTTTCCTCGACCCTCAGAAATTGTAATTCGCAATAGAAGAGATCAAAGTAAGGTATGTGTGCATTCATCAAAGACCACAATGATGCGCAAGAGTATCTTTTGCATGGCACCTTCCTTATATAATAATCTGCCTAAAACGTTAAGGGAACTACCGACCCCACTGTTTCGGAAAAAATTAAAGGACACATTAATAAATAAATGTTATTATAAAATCACTCAATTTATGAATGATAGACATTTCCTTGATAATTCTGATGCATAATTTTATTCTGATATAATTTGACTTTTTATTTTTTTTTTTATTTGTGAATTCGACGTTTGTTTTTGTATTCCTCTTTGACATTTGTTCCTCTTTTATAATTATTATTGTAATGTTTTATGTAAATGACAAAATATTGTACACCACAATACGGTAGAATACATTGATGCAAAGTTTGACATTGTTACCATCTATATTTTTAACATGTATTCATGCAATAAATAATTACTTTACTTTACTTTACTTTACTTTACTTGTCAAATGTAAATTAATATTCCTATCCAAACAAAGGCACTAATCTATGCGTTCGGGTGGTCCCTATTCCGTATTACAAAAGTGACAGCATTTTTATATGCAGTAAGCTTACCTACCTTATCGTAGGTTTCCTTAAAAACGTAGACCATTAAATGACGGTCGGAATAAAGCAATAGAAGCAGTTTTCTTACGTCAAAATCAAAATCAAAGCTTGCTACATTGGAAATGTACTTAATTGTCACAGGTTTGTCAACTGGATGTCATCAAGAACAGGGTTCTATTATATAATATTTATTCCATACAAATTTCGATACCGTCATTGGTGGCAACTGGGAATGTTATTCTCTATTGCCGCCAGTGCAGGTGGTGGCAACTGTGAATAGACGCTCTCCCTAAACTCCTTAGAAGCTTTAAGAATTTTAATAATTCCTTCCTAATACACTTCCAGATTCACAAATGAATCCTAACCTTTCTAGGACTTATGATTTAGTCTGTGCGTTGATATTATGTCAGTCAATCGTAAAAAAATATATTTTAATTTATTGTTTTATATATTTAAATATGATCTCAGACCCTGTTAGACACTTTGATGGTAAGTGATAGCAGTTATAGTCTGCCTTCCACCGCTTTTTTACAAAACCAAAGCAATCCTGTAATCTGATTATTGATTAACAATAAAATAAAAAAATCTAAAAACATTAACAATAGGTTTTGTGGGTAAGCGTGCACGAGCATTCGTCATCCGATATTTATTTTTTAGGGTATAATTCTATGAGTATTTTGTTACCACAAGCTTTTTTTTAACTTTGAAAGTAGCTTATATGTATCTATAATTAGTTTGAAAACCAACAAAATGCGATTGAGAATCAAATAGGTACCTACAACATTGTCTAAGAAAATATCCACAAAAATCGTTTGTAAAGAAATTTCGTATCGCCCGATATATTTGACGTAATTTTTTGCAATATAACTACATTTTTGTTATTATTATTAGGTATACAAAGTACTAAAACTTAAAAAAGATGACTACCCGTAAAATTTCCTCAAGCTCTGCCCAAGTATATACAAACATGAAATCACGCTTGTTTCCCAACAGGGTATAGGAAGACAAAGATGACATACCTTTGGCTTCATTCCCTCACATAACATTATTCATAATTTATTATACCTTTTTGAAAACGTGTCCAATTTGATCTCCAATTATATATAAAATTAAACTACACGTGTTTGATAAATGTTTATGATAGCTTGTCAATGTAATGGCGAAAATTCCTCCATTTATCCGCCAATCAAATTAACACTATGCTCAAAAAATCTTCAAACGCCCCAACATTTCGCATAGTTCCCACGATCAGGTGCAGTGGAAACAGTAAAACGAATACGGATGTACCCAATTTCAATAAACATTTAAGTTATACCTACAGCTAGATGTTGCTAATGAAACAAATTGCTCAATGGTAGGTACTCTTAGTTCAACCGCCGGTCACAGGATGTTGCTGGATTGGCACAACACGACTTGGAGAACCAGATAGATAAGTTTAATTAGTAAGAGGATAATAAAAATAATAATTATCGTAAACTTATTAAAATTTAAGGAACGTTTCATTAATTACAACCAGTTATTTGAAGAAAGTATTCTAATAGATATTAATAATACTGAATTTGATTTGATCTCTGTTTTCTATATTAATTTGTTGTTGGTGTCTTATCAATTAATTTTCACCGTAAAAAAACTACTTTTTTTCACTAAATTTATGTTTAATTGATAGATAATAAAATAGATAAATAGCTCCAAATACCTGTTTATTATTTATCTCGTTCATGAAAGTTACACAAACTAATTTTACTTACGTAAGCTTACGTAATTTGAAGCCGGCGTCTAATTTGCCAATTGTCAGTTTGTAACGATACTAATTCATCAAAACCTTATAAGCTGCTTAGAATATGTGAATTGATCATCATTCTCCTGCTCTTATCCCACGCTAAGTGGGGACGGAACAACATGTTTACTTCTTCCACTCACTCCTATCATTCGTCAACTCTGCGTCTACTCCTCTTACATTCATATCATCTTTCATCAATCAAACCACTTTTTCTTCGGCCTCCCTCTACTTGCGTACCCGGATACACTCATACCCATAACTTTTTTTGGTGATATGGAAATACCTACGTAAATCGGTCCAGTGTGAATATAAACTGAATCCAGAGATGTATAAACTCGAGTCTAGTAAGTACCTAATAAGTTTACCTAGCTATTAACCACTAGACTCTACATGTGAATATAATTCTCGGAACTTCAGAACAAGTTCAATATGCAGAACACGTGGATCACACAGGTCGTGTAGTTCAGGCGATTTATTTACAAAACACTGCATTGTCGGCAGGATGCGCGCGTGCCTAGCACTCGGCGGAACATTGTGAAGACAAGTGCTTTCAGTAGGTCTACCATGAGTTGTCACATTTAGATTAGCTGACGATACTACAGTAGTAATAGTACGTTACTATGACATTTGTCAAAACTGTTACTCATGGTACCAAATTGTAAGCAAATTATGAGCGCAAACTACAGTCGCTGTGACGTAGTTTGCTACGTGAGGTTTTAGTACCCAACTATCCGCTAGAGGCGCTGTAGGCAAGTTTTCATACATTTTTTTAACTATAGTCGCTAGCGTGTGTAGATTGTGAAAACTCATGGTAGACCTACAATGTAGGTAACTGACTATCGTAGAGAGTAGGGGCTACACGGTTGAAATCGCTATGGAAAAGAAAACTTCAAAAATGTAAATAATCGATAGGAATTAAAAATTTCATTCCCGAACATCACACTCTTTTCCATTATTTTTATATCTTGGGTTAAAAAAACATGGGTTAATTAAACTTTATTTATAGTTCACCTGTAAGCTTCGAATGATATGTAATTATCAAATTTTAGATCTTTAGAAATTAGTTTTTATGCTAAAAAGTTTCATGAAAGTCTCAATTACCTACAATGTCTATAGTGTTACAAAGTTAAAGCTTACAAGATACGTTTTAAAAGTTCGTAAATTAAAAAAATCATCAACTAAAAAAATTACTCTCACTTTTCTTTGCGAATGTTCTTACGTTTTCGTTCATTACATACGCAGTACTGATTGGCATTGAGCTCTGTCGGTTATATTACATGTACATTTGACTCATAATTTAGTAAAATTAAATGAAAAGCACAGGGACCTGTATTTTTAACCGACTTCAAAAATGTTATTATTATATTCGGCACTGTATGTTTTTTTGATGTATTTTCATCCACGGATTGAATTCAAAATTATTATTTTTTTGTTTGAGAGTGTAATTATTCTCGAGGTCCCATATGATTTTGATTCCAGTCCTAGATAGAGAGATACTTTTTCTGTAAAACTTAAAAAATCTTATCCTCGCTTTTAATTTTCTACGTAAGACAATACCTATTAAGGTCGGTTTTTTTAGTCTTTAAAACGAAATATTATTCAAAGATCTTCATGGCTCTATGATTCAAAAATCTTTGCCAAACGTAGGAAAGGAAGAAAAAAGCAGTAGGAATCTAAATTCGACAAGGCTTGAAAATCGATTAACCATTCAAGGATAAGTACAAAAAAAACTTAGACAAAGATGAGAAAACTATATCCATTTGAGCCAGACTGTAACTTATTTGTTTGCTAAGCGTAACCAACCAGTACCTACATTAAAACCTGTAACGAATCAAGTCTGCATCCAGTTTTGATATTATTTTGCTATGAAGTCTATCACAACTAGAATTTGAAGTTATTTGGGCATATATTCATAAATGTATTCTTCTTCTTGGTGAACTCAAATCGAACTCTAGAAGGTGCAAAAACTTTGTAAAAAGAAGAAAACGGCGCAAAGAGTATTTACTTTATATAAATGATTGATTCAGGCGTGACTTTGCGGAAATCCATTACAAATACTGAAAAGGACGGAAATTTCTAGTACTTTCCCGCTAAAACTATTATCTAATGAGGTTATTAATTAAGCTTATTTGTGGGGCTCATTAATATTAATAAGCTTAATTAATAACCTCATTAGATAATAGTTTTAGCGGGAAAGTACTAGAAATTTCCGTCCTTTTCAGTATTTACTTTATATACTAAATTAAAAAGTAGGTAAGTACTTATCTATGGAATTTATATGTTTTTTGTATGATAGGTAACTACTTATTGAGGAAAAGTAGGTTATAGGTAATGCTGAGCTTGAAGACCAATAATAGTCTATTTGCTGAATTTTTCAAATCCTGTCTATTTAACATACACAAGTTTAACGGTACTTTATAATTGCGTGCATAAACATTGGATCAGAGGGTCTACCATGAGTTTTCACAATCTACACTCGCTAGCGACTGTAGTTAAAAAAATGTATGAAAACTTGGTACAGCGCCTCTAGCGGATAGTTGGGTACTAAAACCTCACGTAGCTAACTATCCTACGTCACAGCGTACTACAGCGACTGTAGTTTGCGCTCATTAGTTTGCTTAGAATTTGGTACCATGAGTAACAAATTTGACAGATGTCATAGTAACGTACTATTACTACTGTAGTAACGTCAACCGATCTAAATGCGACAACTCATGGTAGACCTACAGCGTGATAACTACGCAAACATAGTGTCTAGTCTCAACCCTATAATACTAAATAATAAACGTTCGCAAATCGAGGCTAATTGTCTTTAACGGACTGATAACGACCTATAATAATAGATCAAAATAATGTCTAGAAGTTTTTACTGGTGCCTTGATGGATATGTTCACTTTCGAAA
The DNA here is from genome assembly GCA_963675405.1 of Cosmorhoe ocellata. Classification (NCBI taxonomy): domain Eukaryota; kingdom Metazoa; phylum Arthropoda; class Insecta; order Lepidoptera; family Geometridae; genus Cosmorhoe; species Cosmorhoe ocellata. The sequence continues at coordinate 8,882,694 of OY776245.1, read as the reverse complement.
ATTAAAGTATGGATGGACCCGTTTTAATAACATGTCGCGACACGCCCACTTTTGATGATAGATAATGTTGCGTCTTTATAAGGTTTGCTCTAACTATAAATTACTTTACTCTTTCGCACTTTATCTTATTCATTGTATTTTCGTTAAAAAACGTTAAAAAAACTTCATTTATAGAAATATTTAAGATCTATCTTAAATTAAATAAAAAAAATTAAAAAAAAAACCTACCTAAATATGTAACAGTTGAGTTATCTAGAGACCGTTACAAACCATCTATTGATATGCTACAAGTAAGCAACCTTAAAGTGCGGCTCAATTCATTTAAAAATAGTTAGAGCCATAGAAAAGTAAAAGCTAAGATTGAATCTAGATTTTTTCTGTAGATCACGTAATGAACAGGCATGCTTCTAAGAATGTAGCGGGTGTTCTTCGCGATTTCGTTGGCACTTTGTTCCTGCAGCAATTTTTTACGTACCTACAGAATACTATCGTAAAAATTGTGGGCATGTGCCAAAAGTCATGTTTAAATGTGCCTCTTACTACACCTTTTATATCCTTTATGGAACTAGACTAGAGATCTGAGAAAATACTAGCAAGCTTGACGATTACAGTCGTGCGTGATAATGTTATTATTATCTTTAATTGTAAGAAAATTAGGTACATAGGTACCTAATAAAGGTAAGTTGAGGCATGACTAGTACCACTGGTCAAGAAGTTGGTGAACAAAACATTATTAGCTAGAATATCGTGACAGGTACCCGTGGAGTCAAATAATAAGCGCTCTCTTGCAACGGTGAAAGCACGCGGCGGGCTTTGAAGCTTATTCCCAAAAGCTACGAAAAATAGACATGCCCTGCTTTCAAATAGAATTTAAAAGAATGATGAATCATAAAAAAAAAAAAAAATATCACGACTGTAATCCCCAGGCTCGGTAGATGTCTCCTCAGATCTTTAGTTACTTAGATCTTTGAGGATATCTAAAGAGGGTAGTCAGAGGCAAGTACAAACATGACATTTGGTACATGCCCACATTTTGCACAGTAGTTAGTATTCCGTACGTGACAGGTTGCAAGCCCATCGCCGCTTATAAGAATCCCATCAAAAACATAAATGTGAAATGAGAGCCAAGTTCAATAAGTAGGTATGCTTTAGTCGTTGACTTCAGCGACAAAAGAAGTGAGATCTAAACGGGTGCCAAGTACAATGGTCAGTCCTAAAACTTATTTATAACAATATTAAATATTTTTAACAACTTTAAAATATCATTTCATCTCATAATTTAGGATATTATATTGAAGCCTAAGGTCTAACTTGGCTAGTTCTCATTATACGAATTACCTACCTATTATTAACTACTTACCTACTATGTCCGATCGCTAGTTTCTACCAGCAAGCAAAATTTTTAGAAGAATAAAATAATAACTTGCATTGTATAGCTAATATAATTCTTACTCTTAAGAAAACTAGCCAAGTCAGACCTTAGGCTTCAATATAATATCCTAAATTATGAGATGAAATGATATTTTAAAGTTGTTAAAAATATTTAATATTGTTATAAATAAGTTTTAGGACTGACCATTGTACTTGGCACCCGTTTAGATCTCACTTCTTTTGTCGCTGAAGTCAACGACTAAAGCATACCTACTTATTGAACTTGGCTCTCATTTCACATTTATGTTTTTGATGGGATATCATTACTTTTTGTACAGAACTTATTAGTAAGTACGTAGGTACTTATTCTTATATTATTACACTTATATATCTACCTGCATAGGACGGCTCAACTATTGGCACATTGTATACCTAGGTACCTAAGTAGATAGGTTAGCCCGATAATAGTAGGTACTTACCGAGAGTACTTTATTAGTCTAAACCTAAATACTTATCTAGTCATACTTACCTATCTACATAGACGGCTCAACTATTAGCACATTGTATATCTAGGTACCTAAGTAGATAGGTTAGCCCGATAATAGTAGGTACTTACCGAGACTACTTTATTAGTCTAAACCTAAATACTTATCTAGTCATACTTACCTATCTACATAGACGGCTCAACTATTAGCACATTGTATACCTAGGTACCTAAGTAGATAGGTTAGCCCGATTATAGTAGGTACTTACCGAGAGTGTACTACTTACCAATCCAAGACACTACTTCCACTCGTTAGTATTTTCACGTCAAGACCCTATTAAAATCCACATAATGACCGACTGTCATCTATTTAGATTGCTATTCTTATATTACAGGCGCTAGTAAGGGTTCCTAGGAGAATCAATTAATTGAAAAAGTACGATAAAAATAAAAAAAATTACAAGTTTCAGATTTTTTCCTTTGTATCCACCCCACCTACCTGGATGCCAAATTTGAACGTTCTAGGTCATCTAGAACTGGGTTATAATTAACGTCTATAGATCAGTCAGTGATAAAATTTTCCATAACCAGCCATTTTTGGACGTTAATATCTAAATAACCGTTTGAGGTGTGTTTATGAAATTCGGTGCACATATTTTACTCGCAAGTGGCAATAGATGAGCCAAATTTGACTTGTTTATGTGAAATAGTTTTTGAGTTACGAGGGGGTGAAAAATCACCCAAATGGTTCCTGTAATATTACACTAGGCGCGCATCGCCCGTTCGCTTCGCTTGAACTTGGCTTGACACGCTGCCGCGTGTCTAGATACTAACCTATGACACATACCTTCCAATTTTTGGTTCTAGGGTATGCCGGTTTCCTCACGATGTTTTCCTTCACCGTTTAAGAGCACTGGCATTGCGCACATAAATTTTTCGAATGGAAAAACTCATTGGTGCACGACCAGGTTTGAACCCACGACCTTCGGATCATAAGGCAGGGGTGCTACCACTACACCACCAGCGCTCTTAATGATGAATCATTTATCCTTAAAATTAGACTAACTAAAATATATAGCTTAAAAATAAAAATACAGACTCCTAATTACCTAGGTACCTATCTATTATCGTTTTATTTAGAAGCGTAGGAGTTGCATAACCCAGTGGAACTGTCACAGCTGTCAACCAAAACTCGCCTGATGGGCCCTTCATTTCGGACACACTCCATCATGACGTTACATGGAATTACAGTCGTGATCATCAATCACCTACGATAGGAATGTATTTTTATTCGACTGACTATGGCAAAGCCAAAAGGAGGGATTATGTTTCGTTTTAGGCAATTTATTATGAGAATTTTGTAGATTAACGCCTGATGTCCAAAACGCCGTCTCCACTTTTTCGGAGCTCCAAGTAACAGTCCACAATTCCTATAATTCAGCATCACCAACGACCGGTAAAGAGCTCGTGATGTATGGAGTCGCCGATTTCATTCATTGCCTTAAGTGAATAGTGAAATGACTTCTGGATTCGAAAGTGGTTAGAATAATAGTAAGCTCGCAGAGAATCAATTCATCACAACTTGCGGATTCTGCTAATGATGTTTAGGATAATTTGTTACATGAACATAATATTGTTGAGCGATGTAATCTATCAATACGTTACTTACCTACTACCAACTAATCACCTGTATAACCAGCTTAACAGAGAATGTCTAGTATTTTTTTAGGATTCCGTACCTCAAAAGGACAAATGGAATCCTTAAAGGATCACTTCGATGTCTGTTTATCTCTCAAGATCATTGGCTCTTGATTTATTATAATCAAAACTTATAGGACAGGTTACTATTTTTCGTTGACTTTAGAATTATGAAATTTGGAAAGAAGTAAGGTTAATAAATAAAAGTAAATAATTACATTAAACAAGTAGAATAAATGGAAGCAATAGAAGTACCTAGAAGGAATGGAAGCAATGGAAAAAAAAACGAATATTGTTGATTAGTAATTTACCTATTTATCACAGAGGTCAATATTTTTTACGGAACCTACGCAAAAAGGAGGTTTTCGATGACTGTTTTTTTATCATTTTTATTGTGTGTACTCGATATCTCCGCAAACTGTTAATCAATTTTGATGATATTTTGACTGCTGTATAAATAGATAATTAAGGAGAGTAGGAAAGTTAGTGGTACAGTAAAGATTATAGCAGCATGAGATAGTGTGGGTCCCATTAGAATGTACCAACTGTTGTTTTTTTTAAGCCATGGACGATGAAAGCGATTAAAAGAAAATAATGGAAACTCTTGGAGGATGTAGAGGCCTTTGAATTTCTTCTCAATACGTACACGTTTGTTCATAAATGAATATTGTCCAGACAAACTATTCAGACCCTGCAAGAAAGTAACATTTTATCGCTTTAAACGCCATCTATCGAACTATTGCTACACTACAAGCTACAGTCAAGAAGCACTAAGTAAAAGTTGCTATGCTAAGTTTCTAGTTTTTACGACAGCTCCATAGATGGCAGCAGTCATGGTAGTTGTCGATACGCAGGTAAAGTATTGTAATAAGGGTGAATTCGATCAAACCAATATAAGCACTATCCCTAGAACAAATCGTAATTATCGAAGAGTAAAGTGTTTTTTAAGTTGGTCAAATCCATCCTTAAAGATACTAAAGTAGGTAGGTAAGTAATTAGGTAAGTATTTTGTTTGCTCTACCTTAGATATATTAATGCCCACGATAAGATATTATTATTAAAAAACCTACTAACGCCTTTTATGATGTTTGTTATTATTGTTATAACAGTTGGCTAATAAATATTTTACCTGCAAGTAGGTGCCTTCTAACTTACCTACTAAGTACCTAGCTAGTAGCAACACAATGCGTGACACGCCTCGTTAAGGTCTAGCGACTTTAGAAGTTCAGACGGTCACGCAAATCTTGACATTTCAGGTCACAGTCACCGCAGAAGCGATAGGCGACGGTTCACCATAAAACCTAGGTACTTTTGTGTAATTTACATTTTATTTTACATCATTTAACAATTTAATTGTAGAACTCGTGGACCATTGCACGATACTTGACATTGTTAAATTTATTCGACGCACCCGCTGATGTAGGTTGCTGGCTTGCTGCACCAACACAGGTATAATGTATACGGTGCTGAATATGGTCTAATGCCGTCTCGTTCTTCCGAAAGGTGAATCGCGGCCCTCCGAAAAGGAGAGAGATGGCTAAGGCTCACGTCACCGAGCAAACAAGGCTTGTCTGCTAGTCTGCGAGAGGCGACCAACGAACGTACCGAACTGGCAGCCATTACTCTCGACGTATCCGCACGAACGTGACTGTGCTTGGTTTTTGCTCGTTTCTCCTCATCGATCGTGTTAGAACATCGTTACTGCGCAGTGCAAGGTAAGGAAGTTTTTATTTTGTTTTGTGGAAGTGCGTGTAGTTATCGTGGAAGATGTGAAGCTTTCTCGGTTATTTATGCAAAGAATTTGTTCGAGGGCGGGTTGTGCAGGCGAGAGGCTCGATGGCAAGGCGCGCCGCTGCGATGCCTTCACAGATCGCCGCCTGCGCACTCGCACCGCACATCGAAACGACACATTATTGTGTCAATTTCAGTTAATCACGTGCTAGTTCCCAGTGTTACTCTGACTTTGTGCTCTTTGTTGTGTCGTTTGGTGAATTGTTTGTGGAAGCCGTCGCCCGAACACAATAAGGTTACGAGTTCTTTGTGTTGTGAAACTTGTGGACTCTTCGATTCTAGTGACGCACGAATTTAACGAGTTGGGTAATCTTTCTACTCTGATACTCGCATAGGTCTTATCTCACGTCAAGGTTCTAAACATACGAATTAAACTTTCGCACCTTCGCTAACGTGTCAATAATGAAGTCATAAGGCTTGGGGACCGCCTATTGATAGCTCCTTGAAAGAACTCGACTTGGTTGTAGATAACAAATTCTACGGCAATTAGTCTTAATAGGTGTCAAGTTACAAAAACAATAGCACTGACTGATAATAATCAGAGCCGCGTAGCACGGAGCCCATCATTGTCATTAAAGGAACCGCTATGTACCTATTATTATGTCGAAACATCATAGATTACAATCTGGAAACAAATTTGTAACTGTAATCAAATACAAATTTACTCACGGTCATCGAATTACGTCATTTGTATGTAAGTAGAAAATGCCAATACGAAGCTTTCACCAGATTAAACAAAGTAGAAATACCACTCGCTCTCAGTAAATGCAAAGCAACAAATAGAACCACTTCAATAATATCAATAGGTCCATACAGTTGAACTCATAAATGAGATCATCAGCATCAATCAGCGTTTTGACATCCAGTTCAGTTTTTGACCTTTGCTATAATTTTCCAATTCGTTCTGTTTCACTTTTAGGACTTTTGTTTTTATGTGGACGATATACCATCGCGTCGTTTCGAATTAATTTCTAATCCTGCCTAGTCTAAGGATAAGGATATCCCCATTATCTTCCGATGATTTATAAAAGTAAGACAAAAGTAGGAAAGGCAAGGCATCAACCTAAAATCAAAACACAAACACACACTTTCAATAAGTAGCAATAAAATGAGATATAAGGATTATGTCTATAAAGGTACAAAACCATTTTCGTAGAAAACTATAGACTAAAGTAATGTAAAGAAGTTTAAATTACCCTGAACTGCCTGAACCTCTTCTTGAGTTCTGAGCACAGTAGGTAATAATCACGAGGTTGATGTAACAAAACCTGTTCAAACAATTGCGATTTGCGGAGCCTCCTATAAATATTGAAACAGTTTCAAGAAAACCATTCAGAATATATTTCTGACGGCAAGACGAATCAATTACAAGGTGTAAAAAGCAATAGATGTAGAATCTGGGGGGCTTTGTGCACATGTGACAAACTACACACAATTTAAAAGTCACTTATCTACGATCAGCATAATACGTTTATTTATATGTACGCCGGACCCCAAATGACACAGACAGAACAAAACAGAGGGACGCTGCAGCTATAGGGTCAATTCTATTAAATCACAACAATCAGTTTCAATAATCTGTCAATTCCGATTGCGGTTCAATGAACACCCAAAAAGCCATACTACCTACTTTATATATGGGCAAAGCTCAAAGGTTTTAGAATATTTCATTGGAATAACTCAACAAAACATTTGATGAATAGAAAAGGAAAACACCTGGCCTCACGCTTAGTTGGTATTGGTAGTGGATATGCCTTTTGCGATGTAGGTTCTGGTTCGATCCCCATCCCGGACAAACGTTTGTATAATGAATAGAAATGGTTATTCTGTCGCTGGGTTATAAGCATCTTATAAATAATCTGGTATAATTAAACATACTAAGTATTACAAGCTTTGCTTAGTTTGTGGCTAGAAATAAAACCGAAGTACCTAAAGAAATCGTCTAGATGAATCGAAGATCATTGGTAGGATTGGTAGGATCGGTAGGATGTGTCAGCCTTGTGTCATGCACGGCTCGGTATATAAATTAATCCACATTGTGCTTAAAATCTTCTCTGTTCTGACTTTCACGGTCGGCGTGTCAGCATACAGAATGTATAATATTATTAATACTCACACATAAAACTTCAATATAATTGGGTCTTTCATTTCGCCGGCACGATTCCCTGACCTAAATGAATCATAAGAGGGAAGTCCGGTTAGTTTTTATGACATTGATGTTTTTGAGTCTATTGAATATCGAGTCGGTCACAGTTTCTTGCACTGTTTTTGTGGCCTAGCGCATGAAGAGATTGAGGAAAACCTCAGTAAGTACCTTTTCATTGGTTCATTCCTGCTTACTTACAGTATGTTTGGATTGGTACCTATCAATGAGAACAAACTTATGGGTAGAAATATTACTTACTTATAGGTAGGTTGGGTATATCATAGGATGGTGTGTTGGGTGTTTCATTTTTAGTTGAAAGTAGTAGTCAGTTGTATTTTTTCGACAAAATTAAACTTAAATAATGAAAGATTCATATAGCTTACCAGTTTTCAACATTTGCATTAGTGACGTCAGCACAGTTCTAGCACGGAACAAAATATTTCTTAGTATAACATAAATACTTTTGCATAAATTTTCAATAAACATGTCTGATAATTGCCGTCACCATACCATCTATTATTTATTAACTGTGTTGTGTTTTTCTAGAAACACTTACCTATAGCTTGTTTGGTCGTAAAAGATTCGGAATATTCTTTAAACACATACCTACGGATCGTTAGAATACAATTCATCCAGATTCTCCTATTCATGGTCTGAATGGTGTATTTCTGTCTCGCTCTAACATACAATCTTAACCATTTAACAGCTTCCTGCAATTGGAGCCACATACTCTCGCTCACAAGGATTTGTGATAAAAACGCCGATGCTAAGTCATTTCGTCTTTAGACTTTTTGATATGGAAACCGATTATATAGAATTACTATCGATAAATCTTTAGTTAGGTACACATATTTAATGTCCTTTTGATTTTTTAGTCATAGAGTTTTCCACAAACACGACTTATATGCTCTGAGTATGTTCTCAGATGGTATGATTACCAGCGTATTCAAAATGACTATCTCTCATATTATAATGTTATGTTAACTAGTATGGAAAAGTCTGTTGCAAGCGCGGAATATCCTTGGAATACAAAACATACAAACTTTGTAGAAGAAGTTTTGGTTTTAGTGAATAATCCACAAAACGTTAGGTATTGAGAACAGAAGCAAAAACCAGACAATAAATAAAAAAATATAAAAATGAGCGTTGATTCCGTTTGAATTGACCTAATTGCCCTCATAAAAGTTTGCAACATGACATCAGTCAGTAGAGCAATATGCGAACGATCACTTGAAGTATTAGGTACATAAGCAGGCGGTAAAGCCAGTGTCTACATAAATATTGTTCGATAAACACGAGATAAGGTAGAATTCAGTTAGGTTTCTTATTCATCGATTCACTACGTCAAATTGCGGTGGTCGCTACCGAAGAAACCTGGCTTAAACTTGTAAAAACAAGGTCGAGACGTACAAAAACCCAGTCATGTGATCTTCTACGGTAAACGAGTCACCAGGGTTGCTAGGCGTAAAATAAATTAGCAAAATCTCCCAACTTTTAATTTTTCTAAAGTAGGTTTTTTGATATGCAAGTTTTTGGTTTTGGGGTTTTTTTTGAGAAGTTTTCTGCTTTACAATAAAAATCAGAGGATCGAACAAAAATTGCGAAATTTTAATAATTAGGCACATAGGTCCTCGAATCCTTGCCTTGGTAACGGTAATTCCAGTCGTTTAAGATTAGATTATATTTTAAGTTAGTAATAATAAGGCGTTTATTATATTATCCATTTAAAGTCACAATCGAATTTCCCAATTTTCACGACTATCTACTGTTTTTTCTTTATTAGAAGACCGTAAAGTTGAACAGTACCACAATGGAGGTCGTCAAACCACCCCGAGACCCGGTCGGGGCTCTAGGTAGGTACCTGTATCAACCGCATTCAGATATTATGCACGAAACCGTTAATAACAACTGTATTTTGGACATTATGTGTAATTTGCAAATTTTATCGCACGAAAAGACTCTTGGATTTATAATATTATTCAGTCTGTTTTTGAAGTATGGCGTTTGTTATGGCGGTACCCCAAGGTCAATACGTGCTATGCCAAGCAAAATATGTCATGTCAATGCCATGATGAGCAAGCAGAAGCTACCTCACGCCACAAAGCAAAAAAATACGAAAAAAATATTCAGCCGACGATAAAATTAGATATCAAAGAAATCAGAAAGCGGTATCATGTTAAGCTTTGTAAAAACCTAATGGAGCAAATTGTACTGCAGGAATGAAGGCCCAGCCGTGTTCTTGGAACAGCGCGGTACATTCCTTTTACCTCGAAACTAACTTTCAACTCTATTTCGTAGAGGAAAGACTGAGATTCGAACTAAAAGATTTATGCAATTGTTTATATTGCTGATCCTTTGAGCACGCAGCTTACATCGAAATAGTTTTCTTAACGTTTTAATAAAGTATTAGGTACTTTAAATGGCAGTGGTCGTACCAGTTGACAGTGATAAACCGAACGTGCAGGAAAAGAAAAGTGGTTTCTCACCTGATAAGTCGTAGCAGCAATACCTAATAACCGATGAAGTAAATTTACTAAGCAACTTACAAATTGTCGGTACCTACTTATAGAATAAAACCACTCGATACATTTATATTTGGTCTAATGAAGCTTACGTACATTTAATTAAACGTAAGAACTACTGAAAATAGGAACTAAGTATTTTATTTTAACGATTTAAAAGTTGCACCTACTAAAAACCCTTCTATAGTACCTACCTGTTAATATAATTTCCAACAATTTCAACTCAGATCATTGCGTGCTATGAGGCAAGAACTCTTTTTTCCGATGACGTGTTTTTCTCATTATTGTAAGTACCTACTTCAGGTTTTTCCATTTTACTGTTTCTATGCACGTTCGCATTTTCCCGATAACCTTAATACATTTTTATCTGATTCAAAAGTCTTTGAACGTTGAACAACCAGATGTTTGTAAAACTATCAATCAAGCCATAAAGGCTAAAGATATTTAGACTAAACCAACAACTATGTAGGTAGTTCAATATTTTCTCTAGTTAAATATTGTCTTTCACTCATTATGTTCATATGTATAGTAAATAGTGTATGCACACAGCTCCTTTTTCATCTGACAAAATTATCTTTTTCCCTAAACTATTTTGTTTCGAATCATTCTCAAAATTAATTCACCCAGGTTTTCTCTAAATCAAAAGCATTTATGCGGTAATACTTCATTCACTCACTCTGGCTGCCACTAATCCAGTGTCAGCCAAACACAGTATCATCTATAATGAATTCTAAAACATAAAGTACCTACCTATGTAATTTGAGGTTGAGACCTAATTATGACTCAAGTCATCTAAATTGGTCTCCAAGAGACTGGCATGTTATCGCAATGGAATTTTAAGTTCAAACAACGCAACGGTGCGGTGAGAAAAAACACGGCTTGATCCGCTTCTACGTAACGCGATAAGATTATTAATTGAAATATATTTTTCGCAAATAAAGAGCGCTGGTGGTGTAGTGGTAACACCCCTGCCTCACGATCCGTAGGTCGTGGGTTCAAACCCGGTCGTGCACCAATGAGTTTTTCCATTCGAAAAATTTATGTGCGCAATGCCAGTGCTCTTAAACGGTGAAGGAAAACATCGTGAGGAAACCGGCATACCCTAGAACCAAAAATTCGAAGGTAGGTATGTGTCATAGGTTAGTATTCTTATAAGCGGCGATGGGCTTGCAACCTGTCACGTACGGAATACTAACTACTGTGCAAAATGTGGGCATGTACCAAATGTCATGTTTGGGGATTACAGTCGTGATCATATTTTTTTTTTTTTTTTTTCCAATCCATGTAATACCTAAGGAATAAAGAAAGAGCCCTTTTGCACCCGAAACCAATAATAGATACACAATGAAAGTGAAACAAAAACAATATCTCAGATCGATAAGATACTACGGAGAAAAGTCACTCACATAGAGGTCAATTCACTTGTTTTGTCATTTGAATTTGTATTTTCAATATAAGATATTAACAGATGAAAAAACTTTTATTGTATATTGTTTAATATAATCTCAATTTAATATAATTTATATCGCTTTTTATAATGCCTCCATTGGTCTTCAATGAAGCATTTCAAGGTAAAATAGCATGGCATCTTACTGAACGAAATAAGAACCGGCACTTACCTACATACATTATTTTTTTGGCAAATGCCAAAAAATATAAGTACCTACTTCGGTACCTAGCATGGAAGTAATTTTATCCACATTGATTCAAATAACAAGTGATTCGAAGAGATGTGTAGTTGCCAAAACCTAAAGATTTCAGTCGTGATGATAACTACCTAACGCCCGATTTCTTTATCTTATCTATCTGTGGTTTTTGGATTTTGGATAGGTATTTGACATAGGTACTTCTTCTTCTTCAATTATGGCATCTGTCTCTTAGAGAACAATTTTGCCAGTGTCAAGTGTATTTAATTATAAGTATTGTCAACGTCACAGAGTCATAGTCAAGTTGTCAAGTCAATTTTAAACAAAAGATGGCTGTTTTGTTGAAAATTCTCGGGATTTTCTCCGATGGAATTTGAAGAGAACTATTCACTCTAATTCACATATTTTATACTCGCGTCAAGACCCCGGGCTTTATTGGCAAAATAACCACCAAAATTTCGCAATAAAACTCAAAATAACACGAGAAATAATATAAAAACCAGAGCGACGTAGTTTTCAGACAAATGCACCGCAGAACTTCTAGGTACTTCTAGCAGGATTAGGTAATGTCAAATATCAATCCAAAATTCAAAAATCGCAGATAGAATATATAAATTGGCCGTAAGAAGAGCTAGTTCTTCTTATTATCCCTTATCTTATCTGTCCTTCTTTAAAAGGTAAGTACCTACATCAAAAAATCAATAGTCAATAGTTTAATCTAGTCTAGAGTTTAGATCTTACTACCTATTAACTATTGTTATTGTACTAAAGATCTAAAATACTTTGTTCAATGTTACTGCTTTGGTTCATGAGTTAAAATGTTTTCCGTCTCAACTCTATCACAAGTGCGAACGAGATAGGCAGCCATTAAATACTTACCAACATTAAGATTTGTAGCCACTTGAAGCAAGACTGATGGTCGGGTAAATTGAAAAGTCCCTCAGTGGCTCCGTTTTTAATCTAAACAATGTGTTTCTTTTATAGCAGTGTTAGTATGATGTACTACTTCGTGGGTAGATGTTTTTATTCCTTTGTCATTGTGGTACACCTACTTACTATTACTAAGTCGGTAAATAAAGCAGCAATGGAGATCGTGATTCGTATAAAAAATAACTTTTCTCTTTATAATCCCAGTATAGGTACCTACTTACTTAGTTGTCATTTATAATTATTATTACTATGATGATGTGATGAAAGTCTGGAAACGACTCTACATTCTTTTACTTTCATCATCATCATCTTCCTGCCCTTTTTCCACGTTATGTGGGGTCGGCACAACATTATAGTAAGATCTTCTTCCATTTCCCTCTATCATTCGTCATTTCAGTACCTACTCACTCCTTTCCTACCCATCTTTCGCACAGTCCAATCCATCTTTTCTTTTCATCTATACATTCTTTTACTCTGGTATTTTTTAAACTTTCGCGATTATCACACATATTTTCATATAACAAGTCTGTATCGTGTCTACCTTTATTATTTTCCCGGCGGTATTGCGACGTTCTTTACTCTGCTGCTTATTTTAGAAAAAAGTTTCGTCATAAAGCAGTTGGTTGGTACTGTAGTAAGACCTCCTGGTACTCTTCGCTGTAGGTTGTGAGTTCTACCCCCCTTCAGAACAAGTATATGTGTGATGAACACAGATGCTTATTCTGCATCTGGATGTAATGGTGTAATTATTATATAAATATAATGTAATTATTTAGTTCCTTAGTAGGTAAAAAAAAAACTTTGCTTAGTTTGAAGCTAGATGGTGCTTTGTCAACCAATATTGATTTATTTATTTTTACTATGTTACCACTCATCAGAGTTATCGGCCACAAAATTTTATTTACTTGTTACATTACACAGGTAAGTACATACTTCTTACTAAACCTCCCTGTGTGGGCGGCAATAACTTAGCTGAAATGCTTTAGATAAGAGGTCGAAATAACGGGAAACGGGACTCTTGCGCACAGCAATCGTTAAACAAGCAACGGTTTCTTGTTTAACTTTCTTGAATTTCATTTTCATAGATTATTTATAAAACAATTTCTGGCGTTCTTTTAAGGTTATTTTAAAAACGCGAACGCAGTCTCAGTTGTTCTTATTTTGCATAACGTATTGAGCAGGCGACATACGATTGATTTATTTCAGTCTATTACGTAACTTGACGATCATTTGAATCGTGCAACGCGACGGTTCAAGGGCGAAAAAGTGGGCACCAAGGTCTTATTCGGAGACCAAGCACTAATTACTACGAGCTAGCCAGACACATCTCGGCAGGAAGTGATCCGATGAATACGAAATCTATGAACTTGGAATTCGTGGAACTTCCCATTAGCTTGACCCTCAGATTTACAATACCTTCTGTTATATCTTCAAATAAATTAATACCTATTTCTTACGTAAACTTAATACAACAGGTATTAAGTTTACGTAAGGGCGTTTTCGTGAATATCAATGGTTTTTAGGTACCATTGAATGAACCAGGAATTACAAGATATCAAGTATGTACATACTTACCGAGATAAGTTAGCTAATGTACCAATAGAATCGGGCGTAAAGAGGTAAAATATCGTTAAGTCCATAAACCTACGTTGTATGCGCTACACAACGTACGTTTTATACTCAGTGTACTATGTGGTCTAGGTGCATACAAAACAAAATATTTATGCATGAATGTCTAGTCTTAATAACTCTATAGTAGATACATCATGGTCTAGTGAGTAGACTCTATATAAGCAGTCTAAATAGGATAAAATAATACAACAATTTATGTGATTTTGCTCATCAATGCATAATACATTAATTTGCAAATGAGCACAAGCTATAAAGCAGGCAATTGTATAGTCATAATTTAAACAGTCAATGATAAATCAGTCAAGCGTTGTATACATAAAGGAGTTATATTGTTTTATATTCAAATCATGGGTGAGGATTTAGAGTTTGCGTGATAGAGCCGAATTAACTGTGATGCCTTTGGCACCTCATTTACGTACCAAATAGCACCGAGGACCATTTTGACCATATTACGTCATCGGTTGCTATAGGTTAGTTAAATGATAGAGATAACATTTTTATAATGTAGTTATTTTTTTGTATTCCTTCCACCGTCCTCAACTTTAAAATTATGTCCTGTCTATCCAAAACTTGATTGAAAGAGATATTAGGCGTCCATTGTATTGTTTTTGTAATGCTTAGGTATTTCTTTTTATTAGATGAGTTTGTGTACAATAAAACCATTTCAAGTTTAATAAATAAAAATAAAAAAATTGTAAGCGCTTTTTCTTGGAACAGTTGTTCTGATTTGATTTTTTTTTTATTGATCATGCTTGATAATGAATGATAGATAGCAATGCATAGACTGTAGTGATTTGTAAATAAAGGTTTATGCATTACTTTTCTACATTGAATTTCACGGATTTCATTTGGGGTTCTTAGATAGGTTACACATTTTAATTGAAACCCGAAAAAATATTTAATGAACACTAACCCTAAAGTAAATTGTATAATAAACCTATTATTACTTATTTGCCAAAAAATAACAAAACACAAACCACTTCCTGTTTCTGGCAAAGCTTATCCTAATTCTATTATCACTATGCTATTTACAATGATGGTACCAACAAAGCTTATTGTTCACGGTTCAAGGATAGACCATTGAGTTCCATGCTCATATAATTTCCATTTTGGACCGAGATCATCTCCATACATTCAATGCTTCATGCATGACACATCATTGCATTGTGAGTAGGTATCTACACAAAGTTACAGAACATAATTAGGTACAAAATTGCATTCATTACTCACGACACTATAAAGCTACGTTCGGTTAGTGGTGTCTTGGGAATATTGTTTCCTTCAATACCTACTACTGACATATTCATCTGCCGTAGCCGGAAAAAAATCTTAATTTCCCACGGCACCATAAAATTATATTTTACTAGCTTCCGCCCGCGGCTTTGCCCGCGTGGTACCTTGAAAAACAAAACAATCTATCCCGCGGGAACCGTATATTTTCCGGAATAAAATGTAGCCTATGTGTTATTTCAGACCATAATCTATATCTGTGCCAAATTTCATTCGTCGTCATTTCGATCCGTTTAGCCGTTTTAGCGTGAAAGAGTAACAAACATCCAGACATCCAGACATCCAGACATCTTCACAAACTTTCGCGTTTATAATATTAGTAGGAAGTAGGATTGTTTTGACTAAAACTAAAATGACACAACAACGGGGGGATGTAAGTATAGGTAACAACGTCACGACGTAATTCTTTTGATGGTTTCGTCAAAACTTTTGGACTGAATTTCACAAAATTTTAACGTGAATGTGGGTTTAATAAATACCTATGTAGAGTTGAAAAAAATGCAAATAATTTTGAGTAGGTAATACCGTAGGTTATTCCACCCCAAATATTTTTATACATTTGATTCGTCAACAATACATGATTCACTCCGGAATTAGCTAGCTGACCCCAAAATCATATTACGTAAGGTAGTATGACAAATGAACGATCAATTTTGCGTGAGCTTATGAAACGGAAAATCATTCTCATCAAAACCTAGCTAATATACCATGTTAATATACTACAAGTTGAATTTGTGTTCGTGGTATTTTAAGTACAGATGTATTGTTCACCATTGAGATTAAGGCCTCCGTAATATTAGACCCTATCACGGAGGTCCAATATATTATGCGCCATTGGTCCCGCATCATAATAAATTCTCTTGACGGTCATCGTCTAACTGGTCTACGTTTACGGACCTTTTAATGGTATCTGATCGCACACCTATTTTAGATCAAATTTATTTTATTTTATTTAAAAACCTATTCGGATCTGAGCTCAGGTGTCAGGCATATTTATTTATGTTTCTACAACTCTAAATCTAAATCTATCTCTAAAATTCTTTAATTTCTGTTTTTTTTAAACGATTTTAGGTTTTATCGCAGGATAATATAATGAGAGCGCTGGTGGTGTAGTGGTAGCACCCCTGCCTCACGATCCGAAGGTCGTGGGTTCAAACCTGGTCGTGCACCAATGAGTTTTTCCATTCGAAAAATTTATGTGCGCAATGCCAGTGCTCTTAAACGGTGAAGGAAAACATCGTGAGGAAACCGGCATACCCTAGAACCAAAAATTCGAAGGTATGTGTCATAGGTTAGTATACTTATAAGCGGCGATGGGCTTGCAACCTGTCACGTACGGAATACTAACTATTGTGCAAAATGTGGGCATGTACCAAATGTAATGTTTGGACTTGCCTCTGACTACCCTCTTTAGATATCCTCAAAGATCTAAGTAACTAAAAAGATCTGAGGAGATATCTACCGAGCCTGGGGATTACAGTCGTGATCATATTTATTTTTATTTTATTTAATATAATAAAAATTGTAGTAGACAATTTAAAACTAGTGCGTTATAGTTATAATTTTCAGCAAAAAATAGCACTGATTCTAAATTCTGTTAAGTTTTTATGTAAGAATTGTGCATACTTTTTCAGAAAAATCATAATTCGTTGTAAAATGTTTTTCTTCGTATTTGTTTTCCTCTGCTTTATTTTACAAACTTTAACCTTATGCATTGCAGAGATCCAATATCCTGTGGGCTCACGTAATTTGGCTCTGCTCTCACATGAGCCCACAGATATTGGAGTGAGCCACGGAACCGTAGGTAATAAAGCGTGCAAACATGACGCCATTTTATGAGCACGCGTTTCACTGCCCGGTCTGACCCAAATTGGTACTAAACAATTAAGAAATTAGGTTTATTTTATAGTAACAGCATCGCTTTATTTTATAGACAAGGTCAGATATATATAGAGCCTATTGAAGACTATAGCACTCAATCTACGTATTTTATTTTTAGACTATAAATTGCTACCTACGCAAAAGCTTTTCCTAAAATAATTTATATAGCTAGTACATACCTACTTTTTACCTAGCTAGTCTTGCAAAAATGTGCAACCAAGTTCAACAGCCTAAGTTCAATACGAATACTTACTGTAAATTTAATGAATGGGTTCATCAGTTTATTATAATCAGTAATCAGTATACTTACATCAGTAATGCATCCTGCATTCACGCGACAACCGATACCGTCGTCTAAAATATTAAATTAATTTATATACTTACCCAAATCATAATATTTTAATACCTACCTATCTAAAAAATGCACGGTAATAAATATATTATCTACTGAAAAATTCCCTAAACACGCGAAACCTTAAAAAGATAACCAACCAGATGTTTTTGGACTCTTTTATATCGTCAACGGATTGAAATACATATGTAGGTCGATGTCCCATACAACCTACAGTCGCCTATGAAAAAACCTGTCACTTAGCCATAAGATATAATTTATGAATGTAATTATATTACGTCTATTTCATTCTCGATATAAGTATTCCAAACGTAGTCCCTTCAACCTACAAGGTAGACTGCACGATTTTTTAAAGTCAAATCGATACCATAATCGATTTCGTCTGTCAAATGTCAAATTGTAGCAACACTGTTGCCGCGCGGTCGCTGTCTCCTCATTCCTTTTTCGTGCAAGGTAGCGCGCACACGTATTAATAACAAACCAAATAATTGTAAAACTACCCACAAGTTTTTGCATAAAAATGTCTAAGCGGAAAGTAGATGATATGATTAAACTTTACGAAGAGAAAATAAGAAAGTTGGAAGCGAAAAAAGTGGTTCATCACCGAAGACGAATAATTTCAACATCGGATTCGTCTGATGCCGAGGATAACCACGGTAAGTTGTATTATTTTATTTTTACTGTGGAAACCTACGGGTTGGTCGAGAACCAACACCGAGGTTAGTCTCCCATCTAAAATACTTTTGTATTTTTTCTTAAACCTGGGGGTTGGTCGAGAATCAACACGAGGGTTAATTGCCTACAAAAATAAAATGTTAAAATATTACATACCTGGGGGTTGATCGAGAATCAAGACGAAGGTGCATGACTTATTGTTATACATTATAATACATTAAACCTACCTAGGGGTTGGTCGTGAATCAACACGAAGGTATTTACTACTTTGATCGCAAATCAAAGGTATAAAATTAAAAAATTGAATAATGCCCAGGGGTTGGTCGTGAATCAACACATGCGGTAAACTTGATCCTAATAGATCAAATAGTTCATAATATTATCAACGTAAACGATACCTACTTATATATATAATTCTATGATATTCCCTATCTTTAAAAGTTGGGAGATTTAGGTATAGGTTCCGGGAATACTAACACTGTATACCAATACATTATAATAATCCCAAGGGAATGAATCAATTTTTATTTTATTTTCCCTAGATGACGGAACACTGGAAATCATTTCAGACCAGTCACTGGCAAACGAACTACCAGCGGAGGTATCATTACCAGCAGAGATATCACTGCCAGCGGAAGTATCACTACCAGCTGAGGTATCTGCAGATACACAAATCAACGCTTCTTTACAAGAGGTTGTAGATACTTCGAAAGATGATCTAGAAGCCATCGAAGATTTAGACTCTGAGATTTTGACGGCACTTGGTGCCAGTACATCCGAAGGTCCTGAATATGGAGAAAAAGTCCATGAAAATTTGGCTCAACTATGGCTCCCATTGCTAAAGAAAGGTTTACCAAAAGAAGAGAAGGATATACTTCTAAAAGATCACCTTGTACCACAAAACTGCAATTTGTTGCAGGCTCCGAAACTGAACCCCGAAATTTCGGCAGCAGTTACCGAGAGCACCCGAAACAGAGACAAGAAACTTGTAAACTCACAGCAACAGCTAGGCGCTGGCGTCACGGCCATAAACAGAGCGATGGATTTGCTTCTGAACAAGGAATTTGACAAGTTAAAGGTTATCAAACACCTAAGCGACGCATGTCGCATACTTTGCGACCTGCACCACCGCGATAGCCAAACGAGGGTAAAGTTGATAACTCCTAGCTTGGATAAAAGTTTCCTAAATATCATCCAGGATACTTGCAGGGACGAAACTTTATTCGGAACAAAGTTGCCCGAAAAAATTAAAGCGTCGAAAACTATAGAGAAACAAGGTCTTCAGATTAAAAAGAGCTTTGTACCCTCTAACGCTCCATCGACCTCTGCAGTCTTCCGGCCTCCACAAGCTCGGGGAAACTGGAGAGCCCCTCCTCGCTATCCGCCCAGCCGCGGTGGCCGGGGAGGGACCAGGAAACCGTCAGCAGCGAATACGCGCAAACCCCCAGCAACTCCACCTGTCCAGGCGAAATACCCAACCAAGCCGAACACTCGGACTCAGCAATAATACAGGTACCACACGCTGGCAGAGTCCAACATTTTTATAATTGCTGGAAAAATGTAACTAAAAATTCATTAGTCTTGAAGTGGATCTGTAATGGTCTTACCATTCCATTTTATAAACGCGTAACGCAGCAGACTGTTCCTCATACATCTTGGCGTAAAGAAGAAAAACATGAAATGTCCTTAGCTATTAAAAATTTGTTAAATTTAGGCGCCATTACTCCCTGTTCTCCACTGTCAGACCAATTTATTTCAAAAATTTTTCTTGCATCAAAATCAAACGGTGGCAAAAGATTTATTTTAAATCTTAAATTACTGAATAAATTTATAATGACAGAGCATTTTAAAATGGAGGATCACAGAACCGCTTCAAAATTAATTCCAAAAAATGGTTTTTTAGCCACAATAGATTTAAAAGAGGCATATCTTTTAATACCAATTGATCCAACACAGCGAAAATACTTGCGATTCATGTTCAACAATGAAATTTATGAATTTACAGCCTTGCCATACGGCTTATCGGTAGCACCTCGAATATTCAGTAAAATAATGAGAGAAGTCATCACTTCTTTAAGAAGTCGTGGTTTTAAATCTGTTCAGTACTTAGACGACATTTTGTGTATCGGCAGCAACTATTCAGAGTGTGTAAACAATGTACAGGCAACCATAGATCTTCTTCGTTGCTTAGGTTTTATAATAAATTATGAGAAAAGTAGCTTACATCCTCAAAAAATACATAAATTTCTTGGCTTTGTCTTTGACACCGAAAGTTTGACTTTATCATTGCCAGGGGAAAAACGCAACAAAATTGCTCAATTGATTAAGAAATTTATTTGTTTACCCCGATGTACAATCAGAGAATTTGCTCAGTTCATTGGAGTTCTTGTTGCTGCATGCCCAGCCGTGAGGTATGGCTGGTTGTACACAAAACATATAGAAAGAGAAAAATTTATTTTACTAAAACAGCATAACGATAACTACGAGGCAAAGGTTTTACTCTCACGAAAAATCTTAGATGACGTTATTTGGTGGTCAAATAACATACAAACTGCCTCGAACAATATGAGACCAAGAAATTACTGTAAAGAAATTTTCACAGACGCTTCAATGACAGGCTGGGGTGCGTTTAGTGACGGAAAACGGGTTAGAGGAAGTTGGAGTATTAGTGAGAAGAGCTGTCACATTAATTATCTTGAACTTTTAGCAATATTTCTCGGTCTCAAAAGTTTAGCTCGCGATAAAAATAATTGTGCAATCTTATTACGCGTAGACAATACTACGGCTATCAGTTATGTAAATCGAATGGGGGGTATACAATACCCCCACCTGAACGACATTGCGCGTCAAATTTGGCAATGGTGTGAGATGCAGCAAATCTGGTTGTTTGCATCTTATATAAACACCAAAGATAACAAGGAAGCCGACGAAGAATCTCGGAAAGTTAACCCTGATATAGAGTGGGAACTTTCGGAGTCAGCTTACCAAGAAATATTGAATTCCTTTGGTCAACCTCAAATAGATTTGTTTGCCTCTCGCATCAATGCCAAGTGCAAACTATTTACTTCTTGGAAGCAAGACCCTGACGCGATGGCCGTAGATGCATTTACAATAGATTGGAATGATTATTATTTTTACGCTTTTCCTCCGTTTACATTAATACTAAAAAGTATAAGAAAGATTATCGATGATAAAGCAAACGGAATATTAGTATTTCCTTACTGGCCATCTCAACCATGGTTCCCCATGTTAAATAGCTTAAAGGTTTCCGATGTTAAGTATTTCGGACCTAGTAAAGACCTATTAATATCTCCCTTCAGAGAGCATCACCCTCTACACAAACAACTTACCCTGGGTGCCGTGAAGCTTTGCGGGCGGCGTTCATCCAGCGAGGGTCTCCTGATTCAGCCTTAGAGTTGATGCTCGCATCTCTTTCCGACAACACCACCAAACAGTATGGTACCTCACTCAAACTATGGTGGCAATTTTGTCTAACTAAAAACATTGAACCTCTTAAAGGTTCATGTGAAATTGTCATGTTATTTCTAGTTGAACAATTTAATAATGGAGCTAGTTACGGTACTCTGAACAATCATCGCTCGGCTATATCACTATTACTGAATAGTAATATAGGAGATGATGACCGCATTAAACGCCTAATGAAAGGTGCTTATAGAATGAAGCCTTCATCACCACGGTACAATTCTACTTGGGATCCGCAAATAGTCCTTAATCATATTGCAAAATGGGAACCACATAACGAAATAACCATCACCCAACTTACGAAAAAGCTGGTGATGTTATTAGCTCTTTGTACAGCTCACAGAGTACAGACATTATCACTCATTAAAGTGGACGATATTGATATCCAGTCGAACGGCATACAAATTGTTATCACTAATTTAATAAAGACCTCGGGGCCAGGTAGGGAACAGCCCATCCTTTTTCTTCCTCGATTTAGGGAGAATATTAACATTTGCCCAGCCACAGCGCTTGAGGACTATTTGGCTAAAACTAAAGAAATAAGACATCAAAATAGTAACCTCTTTTTAACTTGTAAACGTCCTTACAAAAATGCAAAGGCTCAAACCATTAGCAAATGGATAAAAGGAGTGATGTCGGAAAGTGGTGTGGATACAACTCTGTTTAGGGCACACAGCACTCGCCACGCCTCGACGTCTGCTGCGAACGTGGCTGGCGTTTCCCTAGATACCATACGAAAGACAGCTGGATGGTCTAAATCCTCATATACTTTTGCAAAGTTTTATAACCGGCCCATTGTTAACGGTAGCGAATTTGCTAGGTCTGTTTGTTTTCCTACCAACATATAACTGATTATTAGATTATAATAAATTGTTTAATGATTAAAAAGGAAAATACCTGAATAATATTATTTTCAATAAATTTGATTTACTAAACATTTACCTCTGCATTTTATTGTTAAGTATTACAAAACTTTCTGCTCTAAACATCTACGTTTGGAATACTTATATCGAGAATGAAATAGACGTAATATAATATACCGATCAAACGAGCTTCACAAGTGAAGTTCGATCGATATTATATGAGTCATTTCATTCGAAGATATAAGTACCCACCCACCCCTTTTTAGGTACCCCGAAGAAAGTTTTGCCAGAAATCTTTAAATAGAATGAGGAGACAGCGACCGCGCGGCAACAGTGTTGCTACAATTTGACATTTGACAGACGAAATCGATTATGGTATCGATTTGACTTTAAAAAATCGTGCAGTCTACCTTGTAGGTTGAAGGGACTACGTTTGGAATACTTATATCTTCGAATGAAATGACTCATATAATATCGATCGAACTTCACTTGTGAAGCTCGTTTGATCGGTATATAATTGTTGCTAATGGTCGCATTGAATGTAGAGCTGTCCTTGGATACTCGTGCACCTAATTTTGTTGGTGACTGTACTGGTTAACCTATACTCTATGCTTCGATATGGTTATACTTTATAGGTTCAGAGTACAATGTCTCTTCACGGCACACGATTTATGGTGCCATGGCATTTATGGGTACAAAACAGCCATCACTATATATAATAATATCTAACATAGAGAGAAACTGACGTATACAAGTCATTATTATGACTAGATATACTCGTACTTAGTTAAAGTAATTTAAAACAGGATAATTAATTAACAGCTTTTGCTTGTTAAGGTTAAACATTGTGCCCGATGGTAATTAAATGTATTGTTTATTGATTTTATTGTTACCGAACTTACCGAAGAATTATAATGTAGGTAGTAGGCTAGTATAAAAAAAACCTAGTAGGAAAAATCCCTGTATTTTTTATAGTTTAAATTTAGAGAAAGGATTTATTTAAATTTCGACCCCAAGGAAAAATATCCTCCAAACATATCCAAGAGTGTACAATTACAGAATAAGGGCGGATTCGACCAAACTCTCCAGAATAAATCTAAAAGAAGGTAAACTGACATTTTACATTACTTTATCCTGAGAATAGTTATACCAAAAGTTGTTCAAATCCACACTTGTCTAAGCTTGTAAGACAGTGTTAAGCTTTAGACTGTACCTACGTTCATTGTCAGACTCAGTCACATAACGATGGCGCTCTAAATTAGCCCTAAACCAATTATGATAGATGTTTCCAGGCACTTATATTATACACCTAGCTACAAGCTACATCATAGTTCTGCTATGCTATAGGGCTATCTGAACTTGCGTTGTTCATAAGCGAGTGCACAGAGCAGGAAATAATAAAGAGAGTAATTGCCGCACGCAGCGAGGCACCATTAGCGATCCTATGCGATACGTTCCATGTGTTATAACATCCTGCGATAATAATTTTAGATTGACACCGATTTATTTATTACTCACCCGTATCAGATGTCTGTTCATTCAAATCTGCAGTAAAAGAACAATTTGAAAAATTGCCGTTTAAACTTTAGATTCTAACGGCTAGTTTCATTTTACAATGCTCTGTTAAGGCCCAGAATACTTGTCACACTAATATCAGTTTTCACCTGCTCTTCCTAACCCCGAAGTGAATTTGTCGATGCGGAGAGTAGCAGAACTAAGTATTAAAGTCTAAATTATTAAACTAACAGCTTATTAGCTTTTTAATCGCCTGTTAAAGTTGTTTTGTGTTCCACCATTTCCTGGTATGGGATTATCTTTCGTAAAACGAAATAACGTAAAATATATTAACATTCTTGTTAATGTTGATGCCCGATCAGGTAATTCTTTGATAACAAACGTTTCGTGAAATTGGATCTAGATCGCGTACTGATCTACTCATCTAGGGTAGGTAGTGAAAAAAACAAAAAGTTAAATTTGCACTATATTATAAATCATCTAGGAACAGTAAAAGCCTGTTAGGTGTACCAAGTACTTTTAAAAATTCGGCTACCAATATACTCAGATTTATCTTGTCCATAAACTCAGTCACATTTTTTATCGCGATAATCTTATCGGGGCGTTGTTTTGAATGAGATAGAATCTTTGTCAAGTTTTAAATAGGTACTTCGTACCTACAGATAAAAAAGACTCTTGGATATGTGAACTTTAAACCTAAATAAGCTTATCATATATCTAAATGACCTGTAAGTTTGTTTTGCAAAAGTTGAACTCGATGCCTTGTGAATGTCCTCAATATTTTATCCTAAAACGCAAATGGCGCAACTCAATCTACTCGTATTTATTCGGATGTCTGAGTAACCCATATTGCATAACAAAGTATTAGGACCATTGTTCACCAAAACATTAACCGGTCCTTTACCGGCTTTTTAGTCTCACCGATTATTTTAAATCGCAAAATGATAATATTTTTAGGTAGTTATTTTTAATAGATCAATTAAACAACCTGCCACTGAACTATTAGTTCGGTGGAAAAAGCAGTTTTTTTGAACGTGTTCCTATTTTAATTGAACCTTCAGGTCAGGAGTAAAGAAAAGTGTAACCATCATTGTTTATAATACAATACAGAGAGACACGACAGATTCCCATAGTATAATATTATCCTAGAGTTAATGAAGGTACCTACAAATTTTGTTCCAGAGGGTTCATCAACCGTATGTTTTGTGTTGGTGTATTTCAGCTTAGGTAGATACTGCCTGTGGTTTAGCCAGCCCACACGCGAAACGTTCTAAATATTTACCAGTTTATCGCAATGCAACGTGCATTGTGCTAAAAGCGTGTTGTTATAGAGACGTCAATAGTAGTTTTCGCGAAGTCAATAGTTGCCAAGTCAGATAAAAGTTTTGATGGAGTCTGGTTGATGGTGATTTCAAATCAACTATAAATCCTCAGAGCAGTAACTATCCTCGTAAAATGCTACGATTTTTTTCCTGTGTTGGACAATGACTCTCATTAAATCGTTGAGAATAGATTTGGAATTTATCGAGAATACGTAGGTATAATATGTTTCATCGATACGCTAAAAAGTAAATTTAATTTTCAAACTGTTTATTTTTAACTATGTTCAATTAGCGTAGGTACTTGTTTAGTTTAATTTTGAAGAGCGAGCGTGCCGCGTAGGTACGACCTAAGTAGTTACGCGTTGAAGTCTTTTGTAAGGACAGACTATAAAGCGCTGAAAAAACTTCGGTTAATACGAGTATTTCATTGTCATGTCATAAACGATAGGCGTTAACTTTTAAAACTACCTATCACAGTTGTAGCATTTGTAAGTAAATTCTATGGAAACAAAAACTCATACTCGTAAACAGCTTAGTACCTAAGCACTTACCATTTTCTCTGTAATTGTGTTCCCAATACGAATTTGCACGGAAGTAATTCATAATGAATTCCTTGAATCGCTTTTTACTATGAATTTCTTTATTTCGCCGAATCAATCGATTGGCTATGTCGTGAAGCCTCTCCAAAGCCATGGATATGAAATTCAATGGTCAAGCCAGTCCATGCTTGTGCCAAACCAGCTCTCGTAACTGGTTTATCTTGTAACGTACAGATGTTCAGCAGACTTAAAGCACCTGGCATTAATATTTTTTCCGCGTGTTGTTTATCAGTAGCTAAACACCTTGCAAGTGCATTAAACACAAGGACTTTTATTTGGGTCGCTAGGCAGAAACACCGCTATTTTACTCCACTGCAAGTTTGAAGAAAAATTAAAGAAATTTATTCTTGATCAATAAAAAGCATCAACTTTTTAAAATGGTTGCAACGCTTCATATAATTTAAACAAGTTTGAGATTTGAATACTACAACCTTGTGTGCATATTCACGGTCTATCTGCCCTGGCCAATGTAAGCCAATACTACAATCGAACCGACGAACACCAACGCATTAGCATAAGTAAAATAATAGGTAGGTATGCTCAATCCAGCCAGGTGGCCGTATGTAACATGATATCGCCGAAAAATCTGTTCGTACTTACTTATTTTTGCAAAAGCAGGTGTGCAGAACTAGCTTTTATAAATCAAGAGAATCTTAGCCACTATTTTAAAAAGGACGCTCGTGAGTTCTTGGAAAATCTAATAAACCTAAAAGTAATACTGATTTCAAGGATCACTAATCTAATTAAACATTCGTAGGTACGTGCCTACATTTTTTTAGACAGGTAAGATTAGTAAAATATAAAATATCAGTCCTCCAGAAACATTATTTTATGACATAATTACTTAGGTACTTTCCTAGCTGTTATTTGTAACTTTTGAAATGATTATCCTCGTAATAAAATCACAGACAATAACCCCCATTGCGAAATAAATGTTCGTACCTATGAAGATGCATTGTGATTTCCCGTGTGCTAGGTTTATGTACAACGTATCCGGGTGCTTTTTAGATTTTGCGCCATGTTCCCGCATCTACGGCTACGTTTTGATTGCTAAATAGTTCACAAGCGACGGAATTAAGTCAAACTTTACTTTTCCTTGATAATTTTCCAGGTTTCCAACTTTTCGCATGTGGATGAATAAAATTTACTTATGTTATAAGATCTACCTTCTATGTTTATGTGGGTTTTAATAAACTAAATTAAGTAGCTTTCTAACAACCACCTTGTAAGAAGTACCGTTGTCTTAGACATTGCTATTCAGGAGGTTGTTACTTTTTACGACGCTGCCTGGTGGTGCAAGGCGATCCTAGTTCATAAATTTTGGTTATGGCCATCGCATTGTTGTCTATCGTCTTCGTCCGCTATTCATACATATAATAAGCTTTGTTGTTTAGTTTGTCTTCTTTGAAAAATCAATATTTGAGGTTCTAGGTTTGTCTTTAGGTAGTAAGCCTCTCTCAAATACATCATATTTTATAAGTACCTAGTAGTAGGAAGGCTTAAAGTAGTTTATCCATCCGACTGCATTGAAGATTGCTCTGCATTGATCTGCATTGACTTAGGTACTTAAATTATTAGCAATTTACAACCCTAACCTGGCCACAATGACGCAAAATAAAGCAGTAACACGAATAATGAACAAAGGCTATCCCGCCAGACGTCTTGAACTACATTATTTATGATCATAAATTCAACTATTAGATAAGCCATATTTAGTTCCATATTCCGTCGTACAGCTTACAACACAGCGAAGCTGTAAAACCAGTCTTGGTAGGTACAAGCACTTAGCATTACTAGCTGGTACTCGCGAGTAACCACGCCTGTCCTATGCCTCAGTGCGCGGATATCGATAATCTACGATGTACACTCGATTACTGATACCTATATCTATTCGTATTTGTTAGTAGAATCGATATGGCAATTGGAACATGAACTCTGAATCGTTCATCATCGGAACACTGACCCGACTCATCTCTAAGTTTGCTTGAGTTCTTTGTTAGTGAATTAGCCTAGGAATTCTAAATGTTTGTACTTATACTGACTTGTACGTATTTACTTAATTTTGTGGTATTATGTATGACAGTGTACTTACCTACTAAAGATTTTAAATTTCCTTGTTACAGGTTTCTTCA
Source organism: Cosmorhoe ocellata (assembly GCA_963675405.1). Taxonomy (NCBI): domain Eukaryota; kingdom Metazoa; phylum Arthropoda; class Insecta; order Lepidoptera; family Geometridae; genus Cosmorhoe; species Cosmorhoe ocellata. The sequence continues at coordinate 8,854,362 of OY776245.1, read as the reverse complement.
ATAAAGTTATTGAGTGGCTGAACGAGGTCATAGGTGTGTACCAAACCATTTATCCTTATTTTAACTAGTCTAGAACAGTTACCTTCAGTTCAGACATGCCTTTAGTTAGATAAATACCTAACTACTTAGTTATGAACAAAATAGAAATATGTAGTATCTTCATACCTACATGCGGGGCCATCCAACTTATAAGACAAGTTAAAATTCAGTGTGATCTTGGCAGGAGGTAGTCTGCTTCCTAAACTATCGTCCTCCTCGCAACCAAATCCAAAGCCTTTGGCTTTTGTTGCATTGCAATCTACAGAATAGTTTTGTCAAACTTAGGTACATATAGTAGGTAATGTGCTGTACGTCTACCATGAGTTGTCACATTTAGATCGGCTGGCGTTAGGTACTACAGTAGTAATAGTACGTTACTATGACATCTGTCAAAATTGTTACTCATGGTACCAAATTCTAAGCAAATTAATGAGCGCAAACTACAGTCGCTGTAGTACCTACGCTGTGACGTAGGATAGTTAACTACTTGACGTTTTAGTACCCAACTATCCGCTAGAGGCGCTGTACAAGTTTTCATACATTTTGTTAACTACAGTCGCTAGCGAGTGTAGATTGTGAAAACTCATGGTAGACCGTTAGACGTTTGAATTATTTTTCAGGCATGTGGGTCAAATCCACTGGTCTCGGAACAATGTGTCCACGCTCCCCTATTGTTTGTAAGCCTGGCATGTATTTAATGTGTGCATATGCATATTTTCACGCACGATGTCGTCATTAGGTACCTACTACCCAGGCCACCAGGGTCGATTGTATGCAAAATACGTTATATACACCGACGTCTTCTATTTATCTTCATTTATCCAGCCATGTCGTGCTTTTGTATTGTTTCGAGTTAATTATTGACACTGAAAATTGATGGTCGTCAGTCTTGACGTACCTATGTATAGGTAGGTATATAATTCAGGTACCTACTTCTACTTACCTAATTACTACCTACAGCTAATGGTGGTAGGTAATTCAGTTGTTCCGCAGATTAATTTAAAAAATGCTTTAGGCACCTAATTGATTTAATTATGATCTTATATTGTTTACTAGGAGGATTAAATTAGCGTAAAATTTCTAAATTACAGTTACATACCATACCTACATATAAAGTGATAAAATTGCCTAATAATTATTATTATACGACTAAACGCGAAAGTTTGTAAGAATGCGTGGATGTCTGAATGTTTGGATGTACCTATGTTTATTACTCTTTCACGCTGAAACCGCTGAACGGATCTGGATAAAATTTGACACAACTTATGCAACATGGGCTACATTTTATCCCAGAAAAATTTAAAGTTCCCGTGGGACTTTTTTTCCGTGGGACGAGATTTGTTTTTGTTTTTCATAGTACGACGCGGGCGAAGCCGTGGGCAGAAGCTAGTTAAATTTATTTTTTACCAATTTCCGTAGGTATCTAAGTAGGTAGTAGGTACCTACATATGAGTCAGCATCATGGATTCTAAAATAAGCTAAAATACGTCAACCAGACCACACGTCAGTTTAGTCAAATTAAAAACTATCGTTTTAATAATTGTTTGCGCTAAGTTAGTCTTTGTGGTGAACAAGATAAAATCGTGCGTATCCACCATTATTAATTTAGTTAAATTTATGATCCATGAGTCAATGATAGGTAGGTACAGTCACCAACAGAAGTCAATGAACACTTTAAAACTTCCACAGTTCCTGTCATAGGAAGTTTCATAGGTATAGTATAGAACATTGTAAAGACTTTGGTGTTCAACATAATAAGTTTGGTGTCTTTCTAGCTATGAGTCCTAAGAATAATGAATTTTTGTTGGTGACTGTTGACTGTCTGTACCATGAATGGTGGTAGGTAACTATTCATCATTTAATGATTCCTGTTACAGGGTGACACCATAGTTGTTTACTAGCTACAAGAAATGCCATTATCACATAAATATTGAAGGTGAAGTTAAATCGTTACCTGCCTAAATAACAATTTTCTATAATATTTTGACCTTAGCTGAAATTTTCATTTCTGAAAATAAATTTCGCTATGTACCTGCAAGTTTTCGAAGTCTAATTTGTATGACATGGAAATCTTAATAGTTTTCAAGATAGTAAGAACCTCAGGTTTTACTTAATTTTTGAACTGAACTTTAACTTCTAGGTGGCTTTTTTCAGAGCTAGGAAAAAAATAAGACCTTAACTTGTAAGAGAAGTGGATCTCGTGTAATGGTGCCGTTTATAAATTTTTAGTATAATATGTGTAAGTAGGTACCTAATAATATAAATATTTTAGATATTAATGATCCTTATTCAGCGGTGTGCAAAATTGGTGTCAGCATGCACGTTGAGAGAAAAATGTCATGAAGACTATATGAAAGATGGTAAACTTATTATGTACCTATCTATCTATATGTATTCGACCAGATACCTAAGAGATGACGAACGTTAATAGTAGAACGTTAACGATAATTAGTGGGGAAAACTAACCTATTGTGCTGATCCCACCATATGGTAGCATGGAGATGAAAAGATTCTCAGTGCGTTGAATAGATAATTACTTCCCTTCGGTTAGATACCTATCTTAATTCTTGGTATCTCAAAGTTCTATGAACAATTTCATTATTTTTCGATGTTATGTGGGACGTCAAGTGCTCTTATCAGGAGTTCATGATGGCGGGGCGCAGTTCTGTATCAATGTTAACAAACGCTATCGTTTATCTAAGGCGAACGCTACACGCAAGATCCATATTGTGATCCGTCAATATATACTGTCGGATTACGATATTTATTGACGTGTAGGGTAGTGTATTAACGGATCACAATATTTATCTCTGAATTTCTGGAAATCCTTGTGATCTGATCCAGAACCTAGATCGCGATATTTATCTTGCGTGTAGTGTCGCGCGTCAATATTTATAGCGTCAGTACCTACACAGCGAGACGGCAGCGATGGAGGACCAAAAAATTAAAAACCAGTTCCAAAAGATTATCAAAACAGACATCAGGCATCCGAAAGTAATTTTCGTAGTCGTCCATTTCATCGTTAAGGCGAATTTCGTCAAATAAATTCAGATGTGTATACTTTTCTCTCTTTTGTAGCCAATTCTTCATCCATCGCTTTCTTTTTACTCGTTTATTTAAAGACAGGGCTACAATTATTGCCACACAAGCTCTAATTTTCCTCCGTCTTGGGTCCATCACGTCTGGCGCTTCAGTACTGACGCGATACGTATTGATGGTGTAGGGTGTGCTGTGATCCGGCCCAAGATACATCAGTAAATATCATGATAAATATCACAATATTTATTGACGTGTAGCGTTCGTTTAATGATATTCGCTACAAGATGATAACTGGCTCAGTTGGAACAGTATAGAGAACAATTTTGAACTTTTAGTAAGCACTCATAAAATACAGTTTAAGTTCTTATTAGACTATAGATTAAGTATCCATCAAAACTATCTTTTAATAATCTCTAAAGCCTGGGGAATTCACGACAGCTTATCTGTGTAGGTACGTCTACACCCATGACTAAGATTCCGAATTATAAGAAGATAAATTCTAATAACATAATAGAAACGAAATTCAGTTTATTCAAAAACCATTGATCAATGACAAAAACAATTAGTTCGCGCTTGGGAGCTATGCTTACGCTATACTAACAGATATAGGTAAATACAAGATACGTTGCTTCGCGCCAGCATTCGTGTGTGTGCGTCAAAACGAGACACACCAACTGCGAAGTGGTGTGGTGTGGTATTACCTTTTGAGTTTATCAGGCGAGTGAGGCGCCCTTCATTCGACGACAAACATTTGAACGAGTGCGGTGCTGTGGTTTTAGTGCTCCGTGAAAGTGACTTTCTATAACACCTAATCCAGTGTTTGACCCGATAAAACAGTGGTTAAGCCAGGTTGGACTGTTGGTTGGTTGGATTGAAGTGATTTGTGATTCGAGGATTTAGTTGCAAGCCTTCAATGTAAGTTGAATGAAACAATGTTCAAGTACATAAGTAGTTTTGTTCTTATCTGGGATTAGGACTATATAAACTAAGTTAATATCTTTGTTAACGTTCAAGAAGGCTCTTATCTTAATTGTTTATTACAATTTTATAAACTGTCCATGAAGACATCGATTTCTCGTCTGTTTTTATCTTTCTACGACTTGACTCGCTTTTTTACACGCTATAAATTACGAGCAAGATTTACTTTTTTGTATCTATCTACCTATGTAACGGAATCTTTTAACGTAATTTTAACCATCTTCAACCGACCGACCGATTTACTTGAACATTTACGCTCATTCCAAGGACCGACACAGTATTTTCATAACTTTGAACTTATATTCGATTCTAACCAGGTTCACCAGGATAATAAGAAAAGTTATGATCATTATTTTTATTTAAGTGTATATAAGTAGATATCTTACTATGTATAGGACAACACGAAGCGTATTTATGTAGTTTTCTAAAAATTAGGTATTAGGTAGGTAAAGCAATATTTTTCTACTTATTAAAATATGTACCTAAATAGTATCTAAGTAGGTATGAAGCGAAGCAGGTAACTCCTGCATACATTGATGTAAGTAATTATCATTGTAAGTACCTAATATCGATGTAGTCTTGCGAAATGTGAAGGAAAATAACTTTTGAGAGGTCGTTTAGTCTGTGGAAAAATTATCACCAACTTGGCAAAGGTAATCAGTGTTGGATTTGGTTGAACCCACTATATTCTCCTACGCGAAGATTTTTTTAGGCTTAGAAACCTTTGAGCATATTTCGTGTTGAAATTGATTATTTCTAAACAAGTGTAGGCAGGTAATAGGTCTGGTCAGACTAGAAAATTATCAGTTTTACCGGTTAGTACCTACTAGGTTTTGTTGGCTGGCAGTTAATGTTGCTAATGTGATGTGAAGGTAGGATATGGGTAGATAAAACCTTAAGTCTGGTTTTGTGAATTCAAATATTTACCTAACTAGTGTCAACAAGTACCCCTAGTATGAGTTTTTGATAGTAAACGAAAACTTTTTTGAATACTATCCTTTCATACATTTACCTCCATCGCCAATAAGGTTGATATCGAACTTGGTTTGAAAATCATTGCTGGGACTGCCGATTAGATATTTTCGATATTATCGATCTTATTTTAGTTTCTTAATATTTATGGAGGTGATGAGAGGATATTATTTGAAAAAAGTTTTCGTAAACTATCGAAAACTCATACTAGGGGTACTGTTGACAGTAGTTAGATAAATATTTGAGTTCACAAAACCAGATTTAAGGTTTTACCTACCCACATCCTACCTTCACATCACATTAGCAACAGTAACTGCCAGCCAACAAAACCTAGTAGGTACTAACCGGAAAACTCATACTAGGGGTACAGATTACCTAAGCTATCTACTTTAAAAGGTAGGTATTAATAAGTAGGTAGGTACACTGAATTACGAGGATTGCTTGATTGTTTCTTCTCGAGCAACTCGTGAATAACCTTGAAAACCTGCGGCTCTACCGGACTTCCGTTCAGTCGGTAGAGTCATTGATTTAAAAATATTGTAGTCGATGCTAATACATTAGGTTTTAAGAGGTAGGTATCTAGTGTTATAAACTTAATTTAAATATGAATAGGTATCTACTTCATACAAAAATCCTACTAGGTATAATAATAATTATAAACGCGAAAGTTTAAAAGAATGTATGGATGTATGTTCGTTACTCTTTCAAGCAAAAAGTACTGAATGGATTTTGATGAAATTTGGCACAGAGATATATTATACTCTGGAATAACACATAGGCTATTTTTTATCCCGGAAAAATGTACGGTTCCCGTGGGATAGATTTGTTTTTGTTTTTCAAGGTTCCACGCTGCCGAAGCCATGGGCGGAACCTAGTATACCATAAAACTAGTTTTCTGCTCCAAAATTCAGTTGCCGATAGCAAGTTATTTTAGTTTTCGGTCTTTGAAATATGATATAAAAAACTATTAAATCGAACGATAAAAACTTCAGCAATTTATCATGTCGGAAGGTAGGTACTTAGGTCCTTAATAAGTAGGTACTTACAAAATATGTGATTTTATGTGTAGGTACCTAAGTTATTTATAGGTCGGTACCTACTAAGTTGGAGTCGAAATGAATTATCGAAATAGCATTTTATAGATGCTGTTCTTAGTGTATGGATACATTATTTGTAGGCAGGTATCTACTACGCAAAACGCCGTGTCTTTGTAACGTCATGGGCAAATGATATCGGGTATTCTTCAAGGCAGGCCTCCGTTTAACACCTATCAAGGGGATACTGAAGCCCAGGAAGGCCAGCTATTTGAGCCTACAAGTCTTAGCCGCAGTGAAGTTAGCCGTATGGCAACAAGTTCCCGTTCCTAACTTCAGAACTAATAAGATCTAATACGCGGAGGCTGGTTTATATTATCATGTTAGTAGGTACTTATTTCTAAACTTGCAATACAGCAAACAAAAAAAACAGGGTGATGACGTTAATGTTTTATCAGTAGGTAATCTACATGGGTTTTGCCCGATTATGGAAATTGTTAGTAGGTTGGTCGGTAACTATCAAATTTATGACCCGTTTTCAAAAAAGGAGGAGGTTCTGAATTCGACTGTATCTGTATGTTTTTGAAGTTCAATGTTGATTACCTGGGGCCTTACCACGAAGTCTTCCAAAACGATTCCGTTTTAGAAACGTTACATTTGAAGCTTGAAGTAACACTACTTCAATACAATTTGCATAGGTCATCATGGTAAGAAAAAAAAATGTAATATTAATTCGGTAATGTATTTATGAATTCGTGGTGAGGCCCCTGAACAGGGCCTTGAAAACCGCTGCAGAAATCGATTAAGTATTGTCTATTGTAGCAGACTTTCCATCACAACTAAATACTGCTGTTTGTAAATGTTTGAATATAGATAAAATAATCTAATTTGATTGTTTTCACTTCACAAATTAAAATGTCGTTACGAGGAAACCTTCGAAGTAAACCAACCGTGACCGTAAATACATAAATATTTGATTTCGATTCGCTCAAATAACGCCCATAGCTAGTTCGTATCGTGAGATTACCAGATACAAATGTAGAAGATCTTTGTCTCGTGATCTTGGCACATGTAACTATGACGAAATATCGAGAAAAAATTAAACTAACATGTCTCTATCAACCATGGTAAATATCAAAGGTTTCAAGTGAAAATTATGTAAAATATCTGTCATCACTTTGCTAAGAAACTTTTAGTAGAGTGTCGATATTTAGCGACTCATACAGCTCATTATAAAAAACCATATAATAAAACATAATATGTATAACGTGTCTTTATGAAGTTACAACAGCGACAGATGGACAATGTGCAGATAAGATTTCACCAGAACAATGCCCAACATCTGTTTTGCCATACGTAATCCATTCAGTGTTGTATGTTAACAATAAATATAGTGTAGGTACATAGCAGCTTGGTACTTTGTTAAATTGTTCCGGGCTTTGTTCAGTATTGTTTTTACTTTTTAGTTTCTTACCAAAAAAACAAGAAACGGAATCCAGCATTTGGTTTTTTCTTGCAAATGGTTAAAAAATTTGGACTAAGAGATTTGTGGATTTCACGATATTTCAAGCCTTTGGTTCGTAGAAAGTTTAAGAAAACCGAGGCTATGCTTCTAATGTTCGAAAAAACTAAGTAATGTTAGGATAACAAGAAGTTAGATCGACTTGTTAAAAAGAGAATCAGAAATATTGAGAAATAAATAGTCAGGCAAAAGATAAATAGGTACGTGTAGGTAAACTAGAAGCATGCCAAAATACGAGTAGGTATGACTGAATACGATACGAATGAGACATGAAGTATACAGAATTCAAAGCGATAGAATCTAATGGATTAATTAGACGTGATATCATCAAAAACAAACAGTTTACTCAGAATACATTGGTGTTGATAATAATTTAGGCATGTTTTGTTTATTTGTAACAGGCGAACTTTTGCACATGTCCACAATGTAAAGGTACCGTTTTATTTTCAAAATACCTAACCCACATTGTTTCAAAATATTTGTTTTTTCGCCCATTGTTAGCTTATGCAATTTTACAAAAAAAAATAGTACCGGTCATTGTTTTCAAATTACTGTTACTCGATTAACGTGACCGAACTCGTGTCCAAATAAATTACATAATTGAGATAACCTTTTGCTATTTTTCGTGGTAATGACCTGCGAGCCCGCATTGTGGATTATGTTCGACTTTTACACTCGTTAAACAAGCCTAGTGAACGAAGAATATTGCGATTTCAGGAGTTGCTCTAACATGATCGCAAACATACTCACTGCTACGGCATATGGTGGATGATATTTTAAATAACCAGTTTGTTTCCATCTTTTCAGAGTTCACTAAAAATGGGGGTGAGGTGCCGGGAGTTGCTGCTTCTAGCAGCGTGCGTATGCGCGCTCGCTGCCAGCGAGTCCACAAACAAAACCACAAAGGACACTAAGGACCTTCTTGACAACTACGATGATTACGACTCCGCTGAAGACGTACAAGAAGTCCTGTTCAACGAGAACAAACCGTGCCCCAGAGACTGCATATGCACTGTATCTCAAGGATATAGAATAGCGAAGTGCAACCGTCTCGAAGTAGGCGTACAAAAGTTCGGCGAAGACATTACTGATTTAGTTATCGAGCACGCTGATCCGGCGAACCCCATTCAATTGGACGATTTTATCTTCAAGAAGCTTGGCCTCCATCAGATTGCGACTGTCAAAATTATAAACAGCACTATCAGTTATGTCGGACCTAATGCCTTCCACGGCCTCCATGAACTGTACGCAGTAAACCTCTCCAACAACAAGCTCAAGAGTCTATATCCCGAAACGTTTGCGACAAACAAGAAGTTGTTGCTGGTGACTCTATCTAACAACCCTACTCTGAAGTTCCCCGCAGCGGGTTCAATGGAATACTTCCTTAACGCATCCTCAGTCCAAGAGCTCGATGTATCCTACTGTAACATGCAATATATTACAGCCAATACTTTCAAGAACATGCCTGGACTTATGTATCTGAACGTTGCGGGCAACAATCTGTCTGATATGGACCCTGATACATTCAAGAAACTGCTTGACTTGGAAGAGCTTGACCTCAGCGATAACAACATCAAATCCTTGCCCGACGATATCTTCTCCGAGAATACCGAGCTTGCAACTCTTCATATTCTCAAAAACCCAATCGACACTGTATACGGTCTACAGATCTCTGATTTACTGACTTTGAATGCTGGACAAACAAATATCAAATTCGTCGGACCTTCCATGTTTAACGGAATGACCTTTATCGCTAACCTTAACCTAAGCGGAAACAGCATTGAGAAGATCCACAACCAAGCCTTCCACAAGCTTGTCGAGTTGAACTATCTAGACCTCTCATTCAACGATCTGGACTTCATGTCAAGCATTCTTATCAAGGAAAACATTGAATTAGATATATTCAAAATCTCGAACAACCCTAGGTTAAAGCACCTGCCTGCCGAAGGTTTCGAGTGTTCTGCTGACCAATTTAATATATATTTGTTCGACGCCTCTAACTGTGGCCTTGAGGAAATCTTCGACAACTCACTGAAAACCTTTACAGCTTTGTCTCTTATCAATCTGTCTGACAACAAAATCAAAACCATAAGTAACAAAGTGTTTTCAGTCAGTCCCAAGTTGGTTGAAGTCAACCTCGCCTACAACTTGCTGACTACTTTAGACGCTAAAGTGTTTGAAAACAATAATGAGCTTGTTAAGCTAAATCTTCAAGGCAATCCTCTGACTGTTCTCTCCGCTGAAGTATTTATCCACACACCTTTGGTGTCTTGGTTAGATATGAGCCACGCGGAAATGACCAACCTTTGGAAATCAGGGAAGAACCACAATGAAACTGTGCTTAACAATTTGACCTTCCTGAATGTTTCTCATAACCGCATAACCGAAATCAAGCAATCAGAGCTAGATAAATTATCGAAACTGGAAGCTCTAGATATTACCAACAATCCATTAGCTTGTAGCCGCGACTTCGAGAACCTAATGAATTGGTTGACCACGCGCAAGATCTCACCAAATGCGGTGCCCAACAACGTCGCCAACATGGCTAAGGACGCTAAAGACGACGATGAAACATACAGCTGGGAATTTCTCACTCGTAAAACGTGTGGAGCCGCTTTACCTCACGCGGTGCTACCACTGCCTGAAGCCGTATCTGATGAAGAAATCTGGGAGAGAATTGACAAAGACGCAGAAGGTAACTTTGACTTGAAGAATACTTTGGACGATGGAAAGATCGCAGACGATAAAACGGACAAACTTAACGAGTACTCGGTTGACGATGACAAAGACGGTGTTGAAGATGATGACGACATGATTAACGATGACGACGTAGACGACGATGAGGATGACGAAGATGACGACGACAACGACGCAGATGATGACGACGATGACGTTGAAATTAAAGTCAAACTCAATGAGAAGGTAACACCTTTGCCAGTCACTACAGAAGGAGCTAAGGGTAAATGGATTCAGTCTGAAAAGGTGAAGTTGGACTTCAAACTGATGGAAAACGATGTAGACGACTTGGAAAATGAGGAGTACCAAGCGGTTTCCAGTTATCCTGAAGATCAGGATCATGGTCGGTACGATTACATATGGCCAATGGCCATTGCCATTTTTGGTGCACTCTTACTACTGTTGATCACAGGGAAGGTTGTCATGATGATGTGTAGTAAGAGGAATCAGCAGATCAGATACAACAGTGCCATAATCGCAGCCATGCAAGCGGGCCGTACAAAGAAAGACTGCGGGTTGGTTTACCAACAGTTGTCTGAAGACCTGACCGGACCGAAGACTCCCAAACTGAGCCGTTACCAGCCGCTCCAAAACGTCACGGTGAACGCCACCAACCTCTCTTACGAGAGCAGTCCTTTCCATCACCAGAACATCGTGCCTGAGCATGTGTGAGTAAAGTATTCACAACACACCACTAACACTGCGTTAACTCTTACTAAAGCAGTAAGTGATAGTTGATAAGCGCTAGTCAGAGCCCAATTTCTAGCCCAGAGATGAGATTTTCATGTATTGATAGATCTTTTAACACGATGTAAGGTGTTTAGCGGTGGCGTTTTGTAAATGTAATTTTCTGTTTTGGCACCTTATTTAGTTTAGTTTTACTTTAAGTTTAAATCTTGTCTCTGGGAGTATTAATAGTACAGTGCCTTAAACGAACTCTTGAACAACTTCGCCAAAATGTTCAATTTAAGCAATCTAGCGCTTTTTATAATTAAAAGTAACAGAAGTCAAATTACAAACAAATTAATTAAGATTATACATATTATATATTATACATTATTAGTCTATAGGTTTATTTTATGTACTTAAATTACAAATTAAACACTATTTGTATTGATGTTTTTTTTACCCTAATTTGTACTCGATGTATTTATTATGAGATTTTAATAAAAGTAGGGTTTTATAAATATTTAATTTAATTATCAAAATATAGGTAGGTATGTATAAAAAATATAATTTTTGCTTACATGCTACGCCAAATTAATTTCCTTTACCAATATAAGGTATTGAGCACCATTGTATATGAATGAGACTTCATTGTCTAGTATATTGTCATTGAATCTTCCAGCAGTCTTGTTAGGTCTTCTTCTGCAGACGGCAATGGCGACAGGCCAAGCAAACGTTTCTGCAAATAAAACAGTGATTAACTAAAGTCTTTAGATAATTGAGAGCGCTGGTGGTGTAGTGGTAGCACCCCTGCCTCACGATCCGAAGGTCGTGGGTTCGAACCTGGTCGTGCACCAATGAGTTTTTCCATTCGAAAAATTTATGTGCGCAATGCCAGTGCTCTTAAACGGTGAAGGAAAACATCGTGAGGAAACCGGCATACCCTAGAACCAAAAATTCGAAGGTATGTGTCATAGGTTAGTATTCTTATAAGCGGCGATGGGCTTGCAACCTGTCACGTACGGAATACTAACTACTGTGCAAAATGTGGGCATGTACCAAATGTCATGTTTGGACTTGCCTCTGACTACCCCCTTTAGATATCCTCAAAGATCTAAGTAACTAAAGATCTAAGGAGATATCTACCGAGCATGGGGATTACAGTCGTGATCATATTTTTTTTTTATTTTTTTTTATTTAGATAATTGAAGTCGTTTGAAAAGACAAAGGCAGGAGCAGAAGCCGATGACCGATAAAGCGACATTGTTTGCTACCAGAAAATTAAGTCTTATTTATGTTTAGCATACAAGACAAATCAACAGTGTCATGGAAAAAATACGTGTTCAAAATAGATGTAAAAGGTAATCGAACTTTCTCGATTTCTCAACAAACTTCCAAGATTCATCAATCTTCAATTTCATCTGCTGTGAAATAGCACATGTGCTACGAATACAATGCATACGTATGCGCTATTTCACACTGTGGATATCTTTATTCTTACCCCATACTACAGGGACCAAAGCTAATTCTGTAGGTAACGATATTAGGTATTGCAATTATTTCCGAAGCAACACCTAAGTTGACCCTAAGTTGAGAAGGCGATAAACTTATTATGATATTGATAATGTCGTGACTCGATTATTTGATGCAATTTCTTCCATTTAACCGACTTCAAAACAAGGAGGTTCTCAATTCGGTTGTATTTCTTTTTGTTTTTTATTTCATAACTCTGTCATTTATAAACCGATTTGAAAAAAAATATTTTATGTGTAAGGACATTTATGTACTTTCCGATTGGTCCCATAGAAACTTCATAAAAACTAGTTCAGTAGTTTGGTTTTTTTAATGTTTATTAGTCATCAATTTCTACATAATACAACATTGTAGTGGGTTTTTTTTGTTTTTAAAACGTAATTATTCACTCTCCAATCCAATTTTATCCTCATACTATTTTGCGCATGTAGTATTCTGGGTCTTGATACTTTGATATTATGATACATATTATTTTTATTTTCAAAAATATGCAATAAAAGATACTCTACATAAACTAATATAGAATACTTGTGAAAAAGTAAAGCTATCTGAGGAGTGTTACAAACGATCTGTCGATAGCTCAACTGATCGAGATCACTGCCAGAGGTAAGCGTCCCCAGGACGCTGGCAGCATCACCAAATTTAATGACAATGCTGATGAAATAGTTACCTGCGGCAAAGCGCCTTTCACGAGTTCCGGAATGTCATCTTCCTTATATCCTAACGCAGTCAATCCGTCGACAATCTTCAGTTTGTCCATGTACTTCAGTATGACGTCAGCGAGCACTCTACCCGCATCCTCGTTCCTCACATTGGTTGTATCAGCTCCGAGCAGTTTCGCCGCTTCTGTGTGTTTGTCCGGGTCGCTTCGGGCCGTGTAGCGGAACACAGCGGGGGCTGTGACAACGCACGATAGACCATGGAGGATGATTGGCTTCGTACTGTGAAATAAACAATGGTACTTCACTATATCTCCGTGCATTGAGACATGCCAAACGATCGACAAATTCGATGAGATGTTTCAAATCTCACTATAAAAAGTCATGAAATGAATGAGTAGTGAGTCATTTATGAATGGCTTATTTAGTTTCGTCATAAGTATTGGTCATATATCTTTATTTATTTTTGTTACACATGTATTTTATACATAGATTGTGTGTGTGTATAATATAATAAAATAACTGGAACGACATAAAAACAATTTAATACAAAGTCAAATAATACGCAAGGCGTAAATAATAATTTGAATTATAATATTTAATGTATTCAAAAACATTCAATGCTACATCGGCATTCAACCTGTTGCATCAAGGACAAGCTACTTTAAGCGTTTTAGAATGATAAGCAGCATGTTAACAGTTTTATGAATCTCAGCTTATTTATTTATTTAAACAAAAACAGGTGTGTAAATATGTACTTATGTAAAAACTAACCGTCACTCACTAACCTGCATGTTTTAAATACATATATCTCAATAAGGACATTATGTATTAGTTTAGAACAAAACTTTACAACAATAATATATGAGGTACCTATTATATGAGGATCAAATAAGATAGGGGAAATAATTGGGAATTACAGTCGTGATCATTCCCTAATAGGAATGTATTTTTATTCGAATACGTCTATGGTAAAGCCAAAAGATAGGAGCTTTATGTTTTTAGCAATCATTTCACGTTTTAGGCAATGTCAAAACGCCGTCTCCACTATTTTAGAGCACTAAGTAAAAGTTCACAATTTCTATAATTCAGCATCATCACCAACGACCGGTAGAGAGCTCGTGATGTATGGAGTCGCTGATTTCATTAATTGCCGTAATTGAATAGTGAAATGACTTTGTACCCTGTAAAAGTAAAATGAGTTTTTGATAGTTTACGAAAACTTTCCATCGGATAGTATCCTTTCATTTCATACATTTACCTCTATCAGAAATGTGTTAAGGAACTAAAATTAGGTCCTTAACATTTCCGATGGAGGTAAATGTATGAAAGGACTAGCTTCCGCCCACGGGAACCGTACGTTTTTCTGAGATAAAAAGTAGCCTATGTGTTATTCCAGGCTATGATCTATATCTGTACCAAATTTCATCCAGATCCGTTCAGCCGTTTCAGCGTGAAAGAGTAACAAACATACATCCAGACATCCATACAAACTTTCGCGTTTATAATATTAATAGGATATATTAGTAGGATACTATTCGAAAAAAGTAAAAGTCATACTAGGGGTAGGATTGTACGTTTTGTATGTTTACCCATAATCATCGGGTAAGAAGGTGGTGACGTTGCCAGCTATGGGGTAGGCCAGTCCATGGCACAGGTGGACCCCCGCGTTCCCGATGCCCACGCCGGCCATAGTCGCGGCGAGGTGCATGCTCGAACGAGCTTCTAAATCATCCGCGTTGTATACTGATCGCACGAAGTATTTCTCCAAAGTCTAAAACAACACATGATTTTTTTTAATTATTTAACCCTAAATGTGGCAAATACCATGTTTGGACGTGCCTCTGACTAGATATACTCACTGCCCCCTTTAGATGTCCTAAAAGATCTAAGTAACTAAAAATCTGAGGAGATATCTACCGAGCCTGGGGATTACAGTCGTGATCATGTTTTTTTTACCCCTTTTTTCATTTCCTTGGGAGATTTTACCGAGATAAAAAGAAATCTACATTTATCTAAATTTCATCCAATTAACTTTTTTTTTTTTTATTTACATTTTTATTAATGGCCTAACAAAGGCCATTAAAAAAATTAAGAAGTACAAAATAAATAAAACTTCTTTATTCGTCGAGATTTTTCTAACCAGTGTTATGAAAAGATTAAAGTACGCCTCGGAAGCTTCTTTCGTGCACTTGACACAATGTTATACTTATTATTATATTTGTATATCATTATATACAATGAAGATTTATGAATACATGCGCTATACAAACCTGCAGACAGAACCGAGCCCACACGTCGGAGATAGGGTTGCTGCCCTGGTAGATCGGTCTGAGCGCAGGGTTGGCGGGCGCCGGCCCTCGCTCCATGTAAGGCACCGATGTGAAACTCTCCAACGCATGACAGAATATGTCAAAACCAGCATAGTTCGCTACCTGAAATGTGAAACACTATTGTTTAACACTTTTGAAGTAAAACTTCTTTACGCACGCTTGATTTGGGGAGTAAACTGGTGAATGCGTGACGAGAGCGTTACGAAAATTGTGATCGGGCGTGGCGAACGGAAGTTAAGAGGGAATAAGTTAAAGATAAAATGAGAGAGTTACGTCTCGTTTATTACTTTAGGGGCAAGAGAGACGAGCAAGCACACATTTTCTTTTTCTCTTTCTTTCATAGCCAGTTACGTTGAAGATGTTTTACTTCAGTCATGTGGTCTAAAACTCGTTTTTTTATTGTTTTCTTTTTTGTTGTCTATCTAAGTATTACAACAATGTAATCTGCATGCAATGCATAAATCAATGCATTTTTAAATCTATTAACTACCTTACTTGAGTGAATTGACGAATAGCTCTGATAGTTTGTGTATTCAAAGTATCGATTTCAAATTCATACACAATTATCTAAAAAAATTGGATGTCACAAAGGGACCTGTTTCCGATGATATACCTCCCCTATTAATTGTCAAATGTGCCGATAAATTAGTAGTACCACTGCACTATATTTTTAACAAATCACTTAGTTCGGGAATATTTCCTGAACGTTGGAAGCTGGCTAAAGTGGTACCAATTCATAAAAGTGACTCAGATAGCGATGTCAATAATTATCGCCCAATTTCGATTCTCCCTATATTTTATTATTAGTATTAGACGGGTATTTATCGCGTTTAAATTAAAATTTAATTAAATTAAAATTTAAACGCGATAAATACCCGTCTAATACTAATAATAATGTGTTCAGATCGCGTAAGTTTAAAAGTACATATCTCCCTATATTAGCAAAGGCCTTTGAAGCACTAATCTGTCCCTTTATTCAAAACCATCTAAAAAAATACATATCTTTTCACCAGCATGGGTTCATTTCAGCCAGATCTACGAGTAGCAACTTAGTACCTTTTATAGAAAACATTATTGATACTGTAGACTCCAAAAAACAAATTGATGTGATATACGCAGACTTCAGTAAGGCATTCGATAAAGTTCCTCACGATGCTCTAATACGAAAACTTGCCGCATATGGTTTCCTTGGCTCCTTTATTGATTGGCTTGAATCCTATTTGACTGATCGTACTTTTTATGTAGTAGTAGATGGTTATAAGTCTAACAATTTTAAAATAACCTCAGGCGTGCCCCAGGGTTCTCATCTAGGGCCAATTCTTTTTAATATTTTCATAAACGACCTACCTACAAATTTTATTCACTCTACTCCTTTCATGTTTGCTGATGATTTAAAGATGAGCTCGTGTAGTTAATTCTATCAATGACGCACAATTGCTTCAAGAAGATATAAATAGGTTAGTTGAATGGTGTTCAAATAATAACATGAAGCTTAATACCAAGAAATGCCTACAAGTATCTTTCACGCGGAAGTTAAATCCAATAATATTTCAATACAGTGTCATGGGTGCAGACTTAATCAAGACTGATGCCCTGCTTTGACTTAGGGGTGCTACTAGACAGTAAATTAACGTTTCTTCCTCACCTAGATAATATAATTAAGAAAGCCAGCTACATTCGCAGATGACACTGCTATTCTCGCTAGTAGCAAGGACCCAAAAGAAGCTTCACAACGCCTCCAAATAGAACTCGACAAAATAGGGCAGTGGTTGACAAAATGGAGGATAACGGCTAGTGCCTCGAAGTCTACTCACGCTACATTCACACTCCGTAGAGGAGACTGCCCACCTGTTCACCTCGGAGCAAATACACTTCCACACAATGACTCGGTAAAATACCTGGGGATGCACCTAGATCGTAGACTGACCTGGAGGACACACATAAAGAAAAAAAGGGATGAGCTCAACCTCAGATACCGTAACCTGCATTGGCTTGTGGGTAGAAACTCAATTCTGAGTATAGACAACAAACTTCTGATATACAAGGTCGTACTAAAACCTATCTGGACATATGGTATACAACTCTGGGGTTCAGCCTGCAAGTCAAATACACAAATAATTCAAAGAGCACAAAATAGTATTTTGAGAAACCTCTCTAATGCTCCCTGGTTCCTTATGAACACTGAACTGCATAGCGAACTGGATGTCAACACAGTCAATGACGAAATAAGGAAATTCTCGACGAAGTACAAAAAGCGTCTGAAGCGTTCAAATAACCTAGCTACACAGCTAACCACCATCAGCTACCCCAAAAGATTACGCAGACAACACATCATGGAACTGGATGGACCATGAAGCAAGAAACGAAAAGATAACGTTCACTGGAGCGGAACTCTTAAATGCCTGATTACTCGCAACAAACCTGCTCATAGTCTGATGACTGAACGCAGATCAACATGGAACACAAAAAAAAAAAAAAGAAAGCCAGCAAAACACTTGGTTTTGTCATCAGAAATGCTAAATTCTTTAAAAAACCAGAAACAAAAATTCTGGTCTACAACTCTCTAGTGCGAAGCATTTTGGAATATTGCAGTGTAGTTTGGCGTCCCCATTACGCTACTCATACTTTGCGACTTGAACGGATTCAAAAACGGTTTTTGAACCATCTTGCATTCTCAGCGGGTATAGCTTACCAAAATAAAAGCTACAAGATGCGACTAGAATATTTCAAGATGGAATCTCTTGAAAAACGTCGTGTAGTAACTGATTTAGTTTTTCTCTATAAAATACTACGTAGTATCATTGATTGTCCCACGCTCTTAAAATCTTTCCAATTTTAAGATTCCACACAAATACCCTAGAAAACCAGTCGCACTCCTCTACCCGCCGTTCCGCAAGACAGTCCTAGGCTCCAATTCTCCCGTCTCAAGGCTATGCAAGCTATATAACTCACACAGTAATTGTCTTGACATTTTTGCCACTACCCTCACTAAATTTAAGAACCAAGCTTACTCAATTAAATTGTAACGATTAGTCAGAGAATATTAATTACCTACCTACATCTCAATAACTTTATTAAATACATGTTTTTTTTACACAATTGTATAAATATATACTTACTGAAACTTTGTTTTAACTTTATGCATGCTGTGTTTACTGTAGAAAACTGTGCATTTAGTTCATAATTATTATTTTATAAGTATAGTTATAGTAGTGTAACAGTTGTTGTAAACCAATAAATAAATAAATAAATAAACTATCTGGTTCGCACAATACAAGCAGGCATATTACACATAGTTTATGTAGGTTTTCACCTACCTTCCCTCATAAATATTTTTTAAGAATTACATTTTCCGGCATTGTCATTGTATGCAGAGGGTCGATGATGGCCAATGTTGGACGCAGCGCGTTATGGGATATTCCCGTCTTAGCGTGCATTGCTTCGTAGTCAAATATGGCGGCTCCTGTAGTCTCACTACCGGTGCCGCTTGTAGTCGGTACTGGAATATAACGTAATACATATTATACACTAGCTGTTTCCCACGACTTCGTCCGCAAAAATCCATTAATTATTACACCTTGGGTTACATTATTGAAGTTTTAGGTAGGGATTCCTAATTTTTTTTATTAATAAATATAGCCTATGTTACTCGAGGATAATGTAGCATTCTAATGGTGAAAGAATTTATGAAATCGGACCATTCGTTTTTGAGTTTATTCGTTACAAACAAAAATACTTACAAAACTTTCCTCTTTATAATATTAGTATACATATATATCAATGAACATAAATGGTCAACAAGTATTTGTTTATAAATTGCCACCTTATTAATAAAATATGTACAACCCTTGTACGACCCCAAGTATAGCAGTCGGGAAATAAAAATTGGATAAAAAGCTTTTGAATTTATATTATTGCATGCGGGGCTTGGATAATCACGCAGGTATGTTCAGCATTGGACTGTACACTCACTAGCAATCATTGGCTTTAACTTTGCAGTCACCTGCTTTCCCTTCCCCACAGGTGCATTTACATAGTCCAAGAAATCCGCATTAAGGTCGCTGGCGTAGAGATTGGCGGCCTTGCAAGTGTCCATGACAGAACCTCCACCGACCGCGACGTAATTATCGAAACTGCCCTCTTTTGCGAACTTGATTGCCTCTTTAAAACTGAAGAGATAAATTGATTAGATTGATAGAAAGGTGACCTACATGATACCTATTATTAAGCCAGAACTTCCTCAAGCAATGCAACAGAACCCCCACAGTGCCAGCACTGGTATATGACTGTGCGTCATTGTGTCCCCTACACAATAATGACACACACAGCTGGCCAAGATTTACAGCTGATGACTAGAAAATGATATATTTAATTTTTCAATGAGAGTTCATATTGTGAAGGGGTATGCATGCCAGATGCAAGAAGAAAACCAAGTGTCTCTCCTGCACTGCTGTCTAGTCCTGCTGACTGTCCTACACTCGAAATTCTGATGAAGCTTAAACAGTGGCGGATTTACAAATTTTCAAGGTATAGGCTGTAAAGCTTTTGCCGCCCTTGCCTCCACAATTTTCAAATTGTCATGTCCTAGATTATTTTTACAATTCAACAATTTCGTTGGAATTGCACGTAAAATAATTTTTAGTTATATTTTTGAGCTAATTAAAGCTCAATCATGTTTGGAAGGCGGGGTAATGCATGCTATAATAGTCGATACATAAGATTAAAATCGGTAAAATTATTCACTAAATTATTTACTACATTCAAATTAAAATCACCAAATTATATACAAACCAATAGTAGGACTGGCTGTATGGGTTGACGGTAGGAAAAGAAAAATACATTTTCTATAATTTCGCTCTTTACACTCATTCAAAGTGCGGGGAGAGGGCGCAAAGACCGATTATTGGTTGGGGGCGGCGAACTAGCTGTTTTACTCTAGAATATGTAAGATTGCTAAACGGATTTACGGATCGTACAATGACAAATGATAAGTGAAAAGAGAAAGTCGTCGGAAAAATTTGTTGCAGACTTCTATCTGTAAAACATCAGAAAACAGAATACAGAAAACCGTCATCCAGAAATCTTTTTGATTTCTGGTAGCAAAAAAAAAAAAAATCGGTCCCAAATTTGCCGCCCCAAAAATCTGCCGCCCTAGGCTCAAGCCTACTCAGCCTGCTGGTAAATCCGCCACTGAGCTTAAAACATTCACTTAGGATATCCATCCACTATTTAATTTTGCTGTTCAAGCCAAATATTTACATAATATGCTGATAGTAAGATTCTATGAGATCTGACTACCAGTTTTTATGCCTGGATTATAGACACAATAGAAAAACTATTGCGTAGAGTGGATCCATATTCACATATACCAACTTTGAGTAGAAGATTACCTTGTATCAGTAGGCTCAACACTAACTCTATCATAAACTTTGTAGGTTATTCCATTTCTGGTCAAGGAGTCAAGGACTGCATTCATTGCCTTCAGTTTGACTACATTAGGATCAGTCATCACGCACACATTTTTAGCCTCCATGTTGGCCAGGTCTTGGCCTACTTCACGAGTCACCCCTAATCCATACCGAACCGTTGAGCATTTTATCTGAAAACAAAAGATTTTTGGTAACAAACAGAACATGATTTAGTCAATAGAAATTTTTAATAAATATTCTTAAAACTGTAATACACACTTTTGGTATGCATATTCTTAAGGATCATTATTAAA
The DNA here is from genome assembly GCA_963675405.1 of Cosmorhoe ocellata. NCBI lineage: Eukaryota > Metazoa > Arthropoda > Insecta > Lepidoptera > Geometridae > Cosmorhoe > Cosmorhoe ocellata. Next base: position 8,833,129 of record OY776245.1, on the reverse strand, counting down.
CCAGGGTCAGGATTCTAGCATGTGGACAATTTGTCAGCCAAATGGTCGGACAATAAAGTATTATCGAACTTACTTCGAAAGCATAATCCTTGAGAGGAGTAGCATTTGAAACATGTATTTTTCCTCTGTAGCCATGAGCAGGACATTGGCATCTGGCAAGGGAAGAAAATTTAAGTCAATTACCTACCAAAATCTTGGTTACTTACCATAAGTAGGTACCTACTTACTACTTTAGAATAAGTGAGTAGGTACCTATTATAAAACAAATTCAGTTCTTACAGGCACAATAAACAAATGACTGTACTTACGATGCCACGTTTATTGTCCGTAAAAGATCAAAAACTCTCTGACGAGATACCATTGTGGACAGCTTGTCTTTTGCTCAACGATTGACTTTTGAACTGGGTATAATTAGCATTACAGATTGTCTTATCATTTCGTGCGTGATTATTATAAACATCGCGGCATCGCAATCAGCAATCAGTTTAATGTAGGTACTTTATGGTACATAATGTAGATACACATTGGCATGGCAGCAAAGACGAGCAAAGATAACTTATTTATCACACTAACAAAAACAAACAACACATACATACACATAACATTATTAAATATTAATTTTGATTTATTTATAGTATTTATGTAGATTTCATCTGTAATAAAAATACAGTTTTGTTCAAAGATAATTTAAGTTTTGTTTGTTTGTTTTTTAACGAGTTATAGAGGGGTGGAGAGCCGAGGGAGGGTTGGCTGCTGGGCGCATTTGATTTGATTATATTGACATTGACAGGTTGACCTGGCTGACAGTAAGAAATGTCAACCTGCTACATATTTAAGTCCGCTACACTCACTCCGCTAATCATGTGCGAATACGTAGTATCCCTAGTACCAGGGCCGCGCCGACCCCCCACAGCGCCTGTGTGCGAAACCTATGAAGCGCCTCTTTTTTTCACGAATCTTCATGTTTCAACTTAGGTACCTATGTGTCGCCTGATACGGCAAACATTTTAAATTTGGTCTATAAAAGTGGTGTACATTTTTTAGGTTTTAGTTATCGATACTCCACTACAAAGAATATGTTGAGTGTATCAAAAATAATTTCGATGGCGGCGCCTGTGTGCGCCGCACACTTCGCACATAGGGGCGGCTCGGCCCCCTATATATAAGTTACTCTATGGCTCGGCCCTGCCTAGTACGTCCGTCTGTATGTGCGAGATTCGCGGAGACGTACTACCCGTACTACCCAAAGAGAATATTATGTACTACCTATGTACATTACCTACCAGTGTCTAAATTTCAGCCGATTTAAAATATTTTTTTAAGTTATGGAAGATGTATTGAGATGATTGAGATGCTTCAAATTCTATATATTCAAGAAATACCTGTCTGTAGAGTCAACTTTTACTACCGTACTTTTCAGAAAACATTTACTACCTATCAATTTATTTTTTTGGTAAATACTAGGGTGGTAAATACCATTTATATAAAAACTGTTTCCCTGATTCGACTTATTCTATTAATTTCATTTTCTTTCTTTCCAGTTCCATAATTACGTCTAAGGGTAGGGTAGGTTCTATCTACAAATAAAAATTCAGTTATAGACATCTAAGTGATGTAATAATAAATTCATACATTTTCGCCACATAAAGTTATACAATAGTAAAAAAAAAGTTCAACTACAAAGAATAAATAAAACAACTTACGTCATTTAAGTTTCATTTGGTTACATAACTTTTTTACAAAGTAATAAATCGACAGGCTAGACTAAATGGCATTATACAATCATCACAATCACAACATCTCACATTAAATTAAATAAATAATAATTATACCTATACTTTTTATGAGCTTTTAAGATTACTTACATCCATTTTAGGATGATCTTCTCAGTTTATTTCAAAATAAATCATAAAGTAGGTAACTATAGCCTAGAATAGATCTTTTAATAGATATCTACACTAAAAATACCTATGATTTAAAAGTATTTATGTACAGGAGCATTTGTCACACTGCTTGATGGCAACTTAACATACTGATTATATTTTGTTTGCATTCACAGATGTTTTACCTACATTTTATTAGATCAATACTTCTATGTCTCCATGTATGTATAGCACTTTGATATTATAAAAAAACAAAAATGATCACCCTATGGTTCTGGCTAGAATCAACTTAAATCAAGCAGTAACTGTATTAAGACAATTATCCACAGATAATACTAATTATATGGCAACACGCGCGTTATTTAGGTAACTTTTAACTTTATAGTTTTCTATTCAGTAACCAATATCACTTACAAACTATGAATACAATGCGACTATAATTAAAAACAAAATATACAGATAGGGTACAAAAACATTACAAGATTGGGAATGTTGTTAGACTTATAAAATTAAAATACACTTAGCACTTAGCGTTGAGTTATTAGTAGAAATATACACCTGAATGAAATTATCTTATTAAAAAAAAGATACTTATAGCCATTTATGGATAGTTTGACTTCAATATCGATAAGAGTTATACCAAAAGCAAATACCAGACAAACTTAATAACGCTATACTTATCTGTTTTTCAATACGAGGATTAAAATTATTGTATCAACAATAGTTTCAGAATATGTTATTGATAAGTTAGTACCAAATTGTCTATTCTATGTTCCATTTAGATTGAAATTGATAAAATTTAACATGACGTAACAACAATTACAAACATTCCAAAGCGAGGCCATGCTACTTTCTTTGGTCCGTAAAACAATAAAACAGTATTTTTTTTATAATTTATAATTTTTTTTTCATAAGAATTATCGGCCTAGTAGTCTCGCTTTACGAACACATTTATACAGCATGCACCAACAATCTAAGACACCTCAATAATTACTACAAATTCAACATACAGTAGGTACACTGGTCCGATGGGCATTTTTAAACATTAATATCAACAGTACCATCACGTCAGTCACATCACAGGGTGAAAAATAGGGTAGGCCCCATTTATTCTATGGAACATAACGTAATAGAACAATTTGAGAAAATATTGCCCCTACTTGTACTATAGAACAGTTTGTACTTTTTGTCTCAAATTGTTCCATAGAACAAACTAAGTACATATCTAACGAGTTCTCGAGTGGAGACCGCGGCTCGGCAAACGTAGTGTAGGACGACCTCCGGCTAGGTGGAGTGACGATCTGCGAAAGGCTGATGGTGGAGGCTGGAAGCGTCGAGCTGAAGACAGGGCGCAATGGCGCTCATTAGGGAAGGCCTATGTCCAGCAGTGGACTACTATAGGCTGATGATGATGACATATATAAACTTCTTGAAGTTGATATTTAAACTGGCCACTCGAGAATGATTTGCTACCACTTATCATGGAAGAATTTGGGAAAAGCGATTCCCATTTAGTTCTGTGCATTCACAGACAAATAAAAACAGGAGCAAAAGCTAGTATGTAGTTCTATAGTACAAGTAGGGACAATATTTTCTCAAATTGTTCTATTACGTCATGTTCCATAGAACAAATGGGACCTACCCGAAAAATACAGTTCATAGAGTAGTTTCCCTTAGGTATATATTGATTTTACAAAAGTAATCATAGCATTTGTCAATAAATATCTACATCTCTTCTACTGATCACATACCTATATTTTTGGCAAATTATATTTGAGCTATCCATTAATTTTGACACCGTCCAAAGGAATATTTACAATGTTGAGTTAAATTTTGTTTCGCCTGCATAATTTGTTAATGAATTTCTTTTACTAAATTACCTACAAAATCGCTAGTCATCACACACATTTGAATTACTCTCGAATTTTATTTTACATTGAATATAATTAATGTAATATAAATAATTGCCTCGGTAAGACGTAGGACTACTGAAGAAATACTACGAAAAATTATACAAAAATCCGTGTGAGGACGGACTGTCTAGTGGCAAATATTAAATTATTGGTGTTATTCATTTTTTAAGCCTTCAATTTTGATATACACTAAATAATTATAAATTTTAATGTGTTTTAATATCACATTTATGTGTAAAGAAAGTACATAATAACATCCAAACGAGGAACGGTTAAAACATGTGAGTATTAAAAATTTGTATAAAAACAATTGCTCCAGTGACCATAATATTGAAATATTATAATTTAAGATCTACTCGCCTGTCATTTTGGCTTTTGTAACTTTTAAAACACCTAGAACTTTGTAATAGACAAATACTTATTTAAGAAATTCCTTACGTCATAACTCGCCCAAAGGTTAAACGAACTTAGGACTAGATAGGTTAATTTCAAGCTTACGTAAGCCATTTACTGTGACAAAGATGATACCAAAATCGTTAAATCATTGGAGCTGCCCGACCGGTAAATGGGAGATGTTGATTTCAACAATTGAATAACGATATCATAACAAGACAACTATTTCAACAATGATCCAGTTTTGTATATTGTGCTAAGTGTAAAGTTTTATTGAAAATAAGCTCGTAGCGATACGATTGAAAGCTTAGGCCAAATTTAATTTAATCCAAACATTGAATCTCTGGCTATCTGAACAGTTTTGACCGCAATTAAAAAAGGTTTCTTTATATGACAAAGATTAACATTCAAAATTGTAATCTACACCATAGTAATAAAGTTCAATTTCCCGAACACGTTATTTCATTCGCAAAGACGCGTGAATCATTGCATTTTATCTTATAACAATATCACCGCACGAGGTTACGTGAAACGAGCTATGCTTATGGCCATGCTTTAATACTGCGAGATAGGTACGCCTACAGCCGTTTGTATCTGAACTACGTTTGTCTCGCTCCGTTTTAGTCGGGTAGCATGTGAACGAACGAGACGGGGAACATTCCCCGGCGGGTCGTCCCTTCCACTTGGCCTTCCATCCAGTTGTCGTCTTCCGTTCTCTCGTTGATAACGACAATTACTTCGCCTTCGCGGAATGAGAGCTCGTCTTCGTTGTCGGCGGAGCAGTCGTACAGGGCGCGAACCCGCCGAATGCCTCCCATCTGTACAAAATAGATTCTATAATTTCTATATTATAATTATTAAATTTGCATTACATTATAATTTATGGACTTACAAAAATCTTCAAAAACGTCTTAGACCAACTATGTTTAGGATTAATATGACAAAATACATATACAATTATTGTTTTATCGTGGTGTTTTATTTGTATAAAATGTGAAAATAGTGTTGTTAATATTATTGGAACTTAGAGGGTTACAATTCTGCTATGCCCTTTACAACTTACAAACTACCTTATTATAATCAATATCGGTAGCGTGTACGTTCTGAATCAATCATTTAGCGTGTAAGTTTTTAATTTTGGATAAAGAAGGATATTTCCGAAACTACTCATTCGATTTAAAAAAACTAAATTCATTTTCATTATTATTAAACGGCGAAGGAAAACAACTTGAGGAAACCGGCATGGCGTAGCCCACAATGGTTTGAAATAACTAGTGAAACGTTATGAAGGATGTCTGTAAAAACGTACCATAGTGATAGAAGTCGACGGTGAGCGCGAGTGCACGCTGGACGTGTCGGATACATCGAGTGAGCGGCTATCGCTACGCCGCGACCGGTCGCGCGACCGCGTACTGTCGCCTGACAAACCGGATTGCAGGCGGCTATCGTCCAAGCACGAGTCCGTCATATCACATAGCTCCAAAGACGAGTCTTGACTAGAACATTCCTGAAACCATTACATTTTTATTCATTTCATGTATAGATGTGTAAAGAATTGATTTCTGAGACTAGTCGCTAGTAGACAGATACGCTACAGAATCAAATCAAATATTCTATCTCATTCAAATTTCTATCTCTTTCCAATCTTTAAGAGTTAGAGAGAGACACCTGTATTTAAATTTATTCGGCCGGCAACGCATCTATGTACTAGCACAGAAAAATATTACTTTTACTAGAATACCTTACCTCCTAGCTAGTATAAATTGCATAAAGCACACTTCCAAATTTCAGATAAACTGATTTAAAATGTGTAGTATGTATATACAACTTCGTATAGACCACAAAGTTTATTCTAGGAAGAATAATTAATACTACAAACTAAATAATGTACTTTTAACTAATAGTAAGAATATTCTACTGATAACTATCTTAGATTGATTGAACTACATTTTCCTAAGTATAACTGTGATACTTTATCTATGATCAGAATATTACTACACTTGATTTAAGCTAACTCACTTAAATTGAAGAATAATAACGACTATGATAGTTCTATTCTACATGATATATAAAAATCCCTACTAAGTATTTTACATTTTATGCATTTTATGAAATGCTAAATGATGAAGCACTAGAATTTAGAAATGATTTTTGTATTGAACTAGTTAAAAATTATTGAGAAATGAGATGGAAACAAAAATTAAAAAAATAAATTCATGCAAGTAGTTCCACAAAACACCTTGTTAGAACATCAAAGAGGCAAAATAAAATATTTTTTTAAGGAATCTTTTTTTTATTAATGAAACTGTTATTATTGTATTTGTCTCATGCGAGCAATTTTTAAAGAAAACCGTTAGAAATAAAATGTATTATATTATAAGTCACGGATTTTCACGGTATTTTCCTTGACTTTTTGTGAAAACTAACACTGCAACGTCCTAATCAATATTATATTTGGACGTGCCTCTACCCTTAAGATATCCCCGAAGATCTGAGTAACTACCAAAACCAGGGGATAACAAACAATCGTGACCATGTTTTTTTTTAAAAAGTACCTTCAACACTTTATGTGCCCTATGCTGCTAGTTTTAAAACCATTTTTTATTGACAACAATGTAAAAAATATTAATATTTAAATATTGTGTTACTCTGTTTCAATCACGTGATAACGACTGAACAGACTGATTAGATTTATCATTTGTATTTGTTTTTTTATAATAGATGGATAAAGCTCTTTAATAACTGACTGCGAGGGAGGGTAATATGTTTTGGGTATATCATTATGCATGTATGAGAGTTCTTTGACTGTCGCTGGAGTCCAAACGGCTAGACAGATTTTGACAAATAAGGTGGTGTTGGATTTGTCTAGATCACACGAGTAATATGCCGGCTGTAAGAAACAATTTTCAAATACTTTCAGGTTTTGATTTTGAAAAAAGTCGGAAGTAAGTTAATAAAAAGTTAATAATAAAACCACACTATATCCGAAGTACGAGTAAGCAGATGACAAAGGGAAAATAAGGGTAAAACAATATTGTATTAACCTCTGGGATGCCGGGATTCCAGACACAATAGAAAATCTATTATGTCTCGCGTGGATCCGCGTTCCGGCATGTCACAGGTTAATGTGGGGCGAAATCAAAAGGGAAAGCTGTTATATACTAATTTCTCTTTAGTTCGTTACCCTTGTGAGTTTTGCTTTCGCCTTATCCAGGTGCAATCTATTTTTCTTCTGAAGCAAAAACATAATTACCTTTTTATGTCATTGGCATTGGCACATTGCACAACTAAATTATGTAGCGAACCCACAACCACAGCGCAGAAGGTAGGGCTACTACCAACTGAGCTGTGAGGCCAGGATAGATATAAAGTACTGGAATTCCTTACACTTTTGTAGCATAAGAGCATTGGCACATTGCACGACCTATATAATAATATGTAGTTGGTAGGGTTGTTACCTTTCTTGGCGGCGGGGTAGGTTCATCCCTATGATGTGCTCCGTTGTGCATCACAACGGGCGGCGGAGTCGGCGGCGGCTGTTGCGGCCTGTGTTTCACCACACCACTTATTACTGCAAAACGAGATGTCAATGTACAATCCTCCGATGATATTTATAGTCAATGAAATAAGGTACAAAATGCAATGACTCATGAAGTTTATAAAAACAACTCTAGATTAAGTTTTCCTTCACCGTTAGCACTAGTGTTGATACAACTATTTTCGAGTAGACAAAAGACTATAATCCTCTCTCAGTAGATATCTCCTCAGATCTCAATTACTTAGATGTTTGAGGATATCTAGAGAGGGTAGTCAGATGTACGTCCAAACATGATATTTGACAGTGGTTAGTTTTCCGAAATATCGATAATATAACAATACATTTTTAACCTACTAATATTATAAATGCGAAAGTCCTACAAATCCTTGATTCATCGATATTCCATTCTCGCTAATTTTCTTATACCAACATCAAAACGCAACGATAGTGAGTTCAAATTTCTCCTGTGGCGCCATCTAGTATAATATAAATATACTGACCATGTAAAGATCTGGCACTGTCGGCAGAGGGCGAGGGAGTTGAGCGCGGGTGCGGCGGGGGATGAGACAACGCGACGGCCGGCGGTAATGGCGCCGCGCGTTTCTTCAGGCTGCCTATGTTATCTGAAAATGGACAAAGATCTTTTTATTTTTAACCATCGACACAGAGTGGGTGTCGCTAGGATTGCCAAGTCTGTGGCAAAGCTATGTATATTATAAAGATACTGGTTTACTAGAGGCACGATAAGAACAAGAAGTTTACGAGTTATTTCAATAAAAAAAAAGAATGATGAATCACTGAATTTTTGATCTTATATCATTGTAATAAACGTCATGGGACGACCTTTTTTTTTAAACAAACTCTTGTTGGGGACGCTTCAATCTGACAGTGATCTGGATTAGATGAGTTATCCTTAGATAGGTCAACTGTTTCATATGTATTGTATATCTGTGTACAAATTATGATAGATCTGTATATTTCTGTAAACAAAGTATTTACTTACTTCAAAAAAAAAGTTAAGCTTTATTTGCAGTGGATAAGTATTTAAAACTCATGTGAAATAGTTGAGCTATCTAAGGACCGTTACAACCGATCTATAGATAGCTTAACTGATCCAGATCACTGCCAGAGGGCAGCGTCCACACAACGCTGACAATCTATAGTAGCTATTTGTTCTCAAGTGTTAAACCTCCTACAGATGAAGAATAAGACTTACAAACGTTAGGTTTCCTCGGGAGCGTAGTGGGTGTGGGCGGGGCGTGGTGTAGCGAGTCACACGTAGACGAGCGGGACCGTAACACGGGCGAGTCGCCCCCGCCAGTGACAGGACGTTCTTGCACCAAACCGCCCGCGTACGACGGCGGACGGGACCTTGGACATTTCTTTTCAGGAGTCACGCTGCCGTTTTGCTGCAATTTTGAAAACCAATCCATGAATATCTGAAAGAAATTTGTTAATGGATTATATTTAGGTTTTAGTTTGACGCATTTGCCGTCACACTTGCCTTGTATCTCGCAAAGAAGCTTGGGAGGAATCGTTATGTAATTTTGTTAGTTAACATAAAGTTTACAAGAAACTTAGAGAATGAAAATTAAAAAAAAAACAGTATGAATCTAAAGTAAGCTATAATTATGAGATAGTGTTGAAATCTGGTGAAAGCCTCAGAAGCACGAAGCGCTCATATGAAAATTCTATCGCGGTCACACATCCAAGTGCGGACCTCGCAGATCGTTGCTCAACTTTGTTGATCATGACCAAGCTCAATAAGCTATGCAAGCGCTTCATTCATAAAATAATGAATCTAGAAAGTGTATAATTAGTGTTCTATTTTATAGAACTAGAAGATCATCTAACGCTTGATCCTTTTATAGAACTAGAAGTTAGTACATCTAACACTTGATCCATAGATAATAAGGATTTATGAAGCAAAATAAAGCTGAGCTCTTTTTTATAGTTATTAAATTATAATCTTAAATAAATGAGATAAAGTTCACTTTACAAGTCATCGTAAAATGTTAAATATAGTAATGAATAATATTCATTTCAAAAAATTTTTTTTTTCATTTCAAGCAAAGCTTTTATGAAATCAAAACATACCCGTTCATCAATAACTGTGTCGTCATCAGAGAAGTCTGTAGACCCGTCATCGTGAGAAAGGTTCCAATCGATATTGATGTTTTCGAATATACTCTTCTCTCGTTTGTCAACGCTTTCCAACTGCGAAACAGATAACATTTATGATATTTCGACTCGAAATGAAAAAATATAAGTTACTTGACAAAACACTAATGATATAGTGAGCACTGGTAGTGTATTGTTAGTAGACCTGCCTCACGATCTGGGTTCAAACCTGGTCGTGCACCAATAAGTTTTTCTATGCGAAAAAATATGTCCTCTAGAAAAACATCCTACTAATATTATAAACGCGAAAGTTTGTGAGGATGTCTGGATTTCTGGATGTTTGTTACTCTTTCACGCTAAAACGGCTGAGCGGATCTGAATGAAATTTGGCACAGATATAGATTTAGTTTAGTTTTAGATTAGGTACTTTTTATCCTGGTAAAATGTACGGCTCCCGCGGGATAGATTTGTTTTGTTTTTCAAGGTATCACACGGGCGAAGCCGTGGACAGAAGCTAGTATCAGATAATTTTAGGGAGTTTTCCTCCAAATAGTTTCCTTAATCGAAAACAGTCAACGACTATTTCTTAGTTTGATTCACACGATAACAATGCTGACATTTGTGTGTAAATAATTCAATTTTACAATTTAGAGACTAATCGCTCACCAGTTCCGTACATCCATGGTGCCCCAGCTGCCTGGCGATCTGTAACGGCGTGCGTCCACTGCCATCTTTCAAAGTTGCGTCCGCACCCGCCTTGAGCAACAGTTTCATCGGTTCCGTCCTATCGGTCGCCGCGCACAGATGCAGCGCAGTCATCCCGGTTGTTGTAGCTTTGTCTAAGAGAGCAGCTCCTCCGTTTTGGACTAGGAAGTCGACTATGTGGAGACAGGATCCGTCTCCGAGCTCGCGAGATATTGCTAGGTGAAGCGCGGTTTCACCGCAATCCTGAAAAAAATTGCCATTAATTATCATCTCATGGCATGTTATATTGCCGGTTGCAATATACGTCATGACGAAAGCCTTCGGGTTTAAATATAGCCAAAATTTGAAACAGAGTCATACGTACGTACGAGTTGCCTGAAATATACTAAGCCAGTTTAGACAAACTGCTCGCAATAACTGCCTGAGTATTCGAAGCACGCCCCATATATACCTCCCATACTCAAAGTACTCAAATAAATAGATAGGCTGCTTTAGAAGTAACAAGTATTAGGTATTATTCGAACAAAAGTATTTAAAGTTTAGAAGAGACAAGTGCGAACTTTAATTTTAATGTCTTCAATTCCTTAATTGTATCACCCGACAGCCTTAAGTTGCGTTCAGTAGTCCAGCCTTCGACATTTTTTTAACGAGGATCTGCAACTTGATTTCTGTTTGCAGTGAGATTGTCCGTCTAAAAAACAAAGCCCAGCCTCCGACTACTTTTAACCTTACTTACAGAGCTAGGTAATGGAGCGGCCAAGTCGGCCCCTTCAGCGTAAGCTTGCAGTAAATTCTGGATGTGTCCATTGTTGACAGCGTGCTCCACTTCAGACTGCCTTTCGGCTGCGTCGCAACATGTCCTGGCAGCCCACGCTCGGTAAACGTACTTCTCTCGGATAAACCGTAAGCGCTCTTCCCTAAAAGTATTAGGGTTATTGAATAATCTGTTTTCAGAGTGGACCAAAATTAGTGCTGGAGGTTTTTGGGTTAAAACGATCCCAAAATAGTATCAACTTTCACTGTGTGATCCTTATATGCTTTTAGAACATCTGATTACCCAAATGATATGCTTTTAATAAGCTATAACAGTAACAGTGCACCTTATTGACGTGCTGGAAGGTTGTTATTCATTTGCGCTAAGGGTCGAGTGTATTGCCAAGACTTTTCCGTGCCAATACTTACATAGTACTCTCAGGAGTGAGTTTATCCCTCTCATCTAATGTGTTCTCCATAACCTCATTGAACATCTGGTTGCCCAAATGCCTCGCCAGTAAAAGCTGTGACGTGCTAAGCCGGTCTAATGTTAGTGATTGGATCCGAGATATGTGAACGCCGAGCTCACGGTGACTGCCGGAGCATTCGATGCAAACGATGACGCCGAAATTCGTCGATAGCCATGTGGGATCTGGAAGTAAGATACTTTTTAAAAAGTTATACCTTTACGCGAATAAATCAAATTACTGTCCAAAGTATTCAGATGATACCAAAAGCCAAACAAGAATCCATACATCCACGTATCCACCTGTTGACAACTTGTGGTTACTTATAATAAACGCTAGCAAATTTCAATAAGTACCTTCGCCTATCGTGGGTTGCCAACGTCGTTCCTTTCAGTAACTGGTTAGTAAGAACCACAATAAGATACACACGATAAGACTAAAAAGAACCCAAGTAATAATAATTTTGTCTCAGCCGTCAAGGAATTTTAATTGCTGCACTACCCTTTAAGTATAAACATTGTAGGTACGAGTATATAATATGCTTATACTTTAATGTTCAATTCTTCATTTACACCCATAAGTTTTACTTTCACTTACACAAGACATTTGGTTCAGCTACAATTTTCATCAAAAACATCAAGACAAGTTTAATATCAATCTATGATTTATTGGTACCCTACCCATTAAGTCTCCTGCTGGATATTTAAACAACCTAATACATAGAGTACTGTGCAGTAGCATACTAACCGTTAGTGCTAGCGCAGTCGGCACACACTTGGTTCCCCGGCATCGCTCGCACCGCTCGTATGATGGACCGCTGTAAGTCCAACAGCGAATGTCCATTGTCGTTACTCTCTCCAGCTTGTTGGTGGAACGCCCGCATAAGCGCGCCTTCCTTGCAGTTGACTAGTACTGATGTCCAAGCACGCTGCTCGCTCTCGTCTTCGGCTTGGAAGTGGTAGGTACGGTTATCTGGAATCAAAATATTCCGTTAATACTATTGCGAGAAAGCATCTTTGACTGAGTTTGATACCATCACCTATTTGAGATTTGGGAGGTCAATGCGTTATTATTTATCTAAGTAATCGTAAAAATACTGTTGCCACACGCTGTCATAAAATCAACTAAAATAAATGTTACAATCACGCCACGACTTAGCGACACCAGAACGTAATTAATTTATTGTTTGCTTAAATGTCCAAGAGGTATCAATCAATATATCTACAGATTATTATGTCCAAGAGTTATCAATGTGTCTATAGATTCTTCAAGACTACAGTAAGTATACTTACATGAGACTAGATCGAACGCCCTCTTGTCATCAGCGGCCACCTTAATCTGACACGTTAGGAGATTCACCCGCGCCGGAGTCTTGTTTTCATCTGCGTGGAATATGTCGAGAAAGCCTTCGGCTGTGACACGACATCGTCGTTTTTGCCAGACGCGACGGACCTTGCCCTCGGATTTCTTGAGAAGGTATCCACTTCGGGTGACTCCGTGTTGTTTGTCGCCTTGGAGTTGGTGGAGGGAGTAGCCACCCACAGCTGACGCTACCTAGTAAGTTTGAGAAGATTGGTCTTAGTCATCGGCGCGGTAGTGATCCGTATCTAAGGAAGGGTTCAACCAGAAAAATGTGGTTCATCTTAGTATAATAATCCTTCGAGACGTTAGGGAATGCTTTACTAACCTCTCCTCTATCTTGTGGTGCAGCTGCTCTCAACATATTCCTCAATTCGAAAAGCCTTCGCCGCTCGTCGTCCTGTTGTTGTCTGATCTTTTGCAGTTGCACACTCAAGTCAGCGACATAAACACCAAAATGCTCGATTGTCTTTAGACCATCTTGGAAGTAGTTTGTCTGAGCATGGTAGTACTCTACTAAGTGCTGCAACAACTCGATGCCTTTCTTCGTCTTTATTTCATTGAACTTTATCAGGTACTAGAAATAAAAGAAAAACACTGATAAAACGAATTGAAACACGGAAAGGGAGCAGACAGGGCGACGCCAAATGACGCACGGGCAATCCTCTCATCACTCCACCGGAGACCACAAAACGCGGGCTAGACACGAGCGACACTCGTACTGTGGAAACTCTAACCAATTACTCCACGTCCTTCGACGAGTTAAAATTACTCCCTGTGACGCACGCGCACGGGGCTCGTAGTATCCAGATTTGTCTGTTGGAGTTGTGCAATAAAACGCGCGTGCGACCTTGCTAGTTTTCTTGGCGGGTCGCCTACTGAACTTGATTAAAATAATCCAATATTTCGGAAGTGTGGGTGAATTGAGTACCGTAATTGGAATGCCATAAACGGAGCGCGTGGGTTGTTATGGCGGGGAGAGTGAAGTACTGCGAGTGGTGTGAGACATGGAACAAAGCAAGGGTCATGTCGTGCAGTCATAGCGTCGCGCGACCGGCTGCGGCTATGCGCCGCGCAAGGTCGGTCGACGACCTGGCGAGGTACCGCACCGACCACAGGATTTAGCTTTCTTTTTAGCACTCGCTGGACAATGGAACAAGCAATGCTTTTATAGCAAAGTTTGGTGTTAACGACTTTATCACGACTCTCCGAAGCGTTTCTGTTTTACTATAAGTCCTATACTCTTTAGCTTCACTAAATTAGGCGACACAACAAAGGTGAGCGACGTTTGTGTATAATTTGACCGAACGGTATTTCTATAGCTGATAAGATAAACCAGCAGAACGTAGTCCAAACTTCTTTCAGATATTATATAAAAACGAGGCGTTTGTATAGAATCAAACTGTTTCAGTAGGCATGAATATCGGTTCGTCATTGCCTCTTATTGGAAAACATCGTGAGAAAACTGGAACTTTGAAGACACACTGTAATCCTTTCACCACACTGGTTCGATAGAACAAGTGACACGATTATAGGAAGTATTGCCTCTTATTGTAATTTTTCTGAATTCCTAGTGGATTTTATCGTGTCTAGATAAGCAAAATAATTATTGTGTATTGTTATAAATAAGTTTCAGGACTGACCATTGTACTGATGGGATTAATATCACGGGTATATTATTATTATCCCTAAAGTTAAAGTCAAGTCTTCTACTTTGAGACGAAACACAATCCCACCTATTACCTATTTACCGGTTTCCAATATTCCTTGCGTGGTTTATGTCTACACTAAAAGCTAAACAAATCTCGCCAAAGAGCATCACTCTACCTACACACCGCTCAGCAAATAAAGGTGAATACACCTTATTTACTACCTGATCAAAGCAGTAATATTGAGCAATCTGCCCATGAATTGTCTACCTACAAGTATGTGCTTTGGCATGAGTATCTATTAGACCTATAGATAATGTACAGAACGAAAACAATACCTACACGAGTAGAGTATATTATATTATGCCCATTTGGCATTGCGTTTCAGACAGATAGTACGAAGTATTTCGCAGACGCGACCGACAAGTCGTAAACCACTTTATTGCTATGCATCTTTATAGCAACCTTCGGTTTCAATGCTGCTGATAAAGTTGATTTATTTATTGCAGCGTAATGTTTTCTGGCTACTGGTTTTATTATTTTATCTATTTTTACATCACATTTACTTGTGAAACGTATATTGTAGCAACTTACATTACAAGTTTCAATGTATGTAAGTACATAAAAAAAATAATTCAGGCACATAATTGTATTGGTACTTGTTAAGGTACTTTAAATGACTTTGAAAGATTGAAATTCTAAAGGATCCTTGACGGAAAATGTGTTACGCCCTCAATATTGAATTACCAATTAACTTAGGTATACAGTAGTATCACAGATTGCTATAATAATATCTCCGACTCTGTGATTGGTTCACCTAATTGCAGATAATTGGCTAAAGCACTACTTATAACTAGGTCGTAATACAACACTTTAGAAGTTGTACTATACCTATACCTACTGGCCGATCTCCAAAGAGTGGATGGATTATTTATTTCTTGGCTTTCGTATCAAAACACCAGACCATTGTCATTGTCAAAACACACGTGATCGACCCCGAGTACGTATGTCACTACTGTTTAATCTGTGTTTCAGGCAGAGAATAACGGGATTTGCAATGGCCAGTTGCTATTGTGTAATGTGGATACGTACACCGCTATCATAATTATGTACAAGTAGGTACGAGTACAAACACATGAGCTATCATACTACGAGTACAGTAATATATGGAGCTGGATAAATTGTTCCTCGCGCATTGTTAATTGCATTCCGGGATACAATGATAGGTACTTAAACAACACGTGACAGTTATTGAACGGTAAACTAAAAGCAAATAAGGAAGGAAATGAGCTTATAATAGATTGCCAAGGATTCGGTATGTGGCATGACAATGAAACAAGTTGCTGAATATAATGCAATGTATGGATGTGTGATAGGAGCTGTTTAGCCAGAAGACTCATTTAGACCAAGAAAATTATGGAGTTCCTAACTACTTTATCAACATCAAATAGGATTCTTCTAGCGTGCTCCATCTTAGACCTTTGATGCTTAACATCAGGCAGAGTGAGGTCAAACGCAAGCCTATTCTCTAAATATATTAAAAAAAAAAGATTTGTTCAATAGAAATTGAAAGTAAATCATTCCACTAGGTAACTAGGTATACAGCACACGCAATATCGTAATAATATTAATGAATGATTCAAATGACTAATCTTCCGAGACGACATCATCTATTCTTGATAGCTTGCCTCTCGGTCATTAACCGGAAAGGGCGACAAGTTAGAAGAGATAGTAAATAAGACTTCTGTACCCCTAGTATGAGTTTTTACCCCTATCAGAAATGTCACTAAAATGAGGTCGATAATATCGAAAATATCTAATCGGCAATCTCAGCAACGATTTTCAAACCAAGTTTTCACGATATCGACCTTATTTTAGTTCCCTAACATTTCCAATAGAGGTAAATGTATGAAAGGATACTTATGTATTCGAAAAAAGTTTTCGTAAACTATCAAAAACTCTACTAGGGGTACTGTTATTATAACTATAGTTCCGTTTATTTCAAATTGTAGTCCTTAAAAAATTATTCCCCTATTGGTGTTCAATTCACCGTATAAGTAAGTTGATTCATTTGAAGCCAAATAAGCAGAGATCATTCAGGTAATATGTGGTGAGTGGTGACTTATTAAATTGGCAAGTTAACCAACAGGTTGCCCACAGGGGCATGAGGAAGCCACAAATTGCCCAGTGACAATTATTACACCTTTTGGCTTAACTCGGCTAGGGGCCAATAGTGGAGCCAAATCCTTTTAAATGTCGTTTTATTCATAAAAATGGAAGTATGAAGGAAAGTGTGTCTTATTTTATTTAATCGGACTCGTAATGTGTACAAGAAGATACAATCTATTGATCCAGTGATTCCAGCGTCGCAGCAAAACGAAGATGATGTCATCGAGATTGATACAGCAAAATATCACGAATACTTGTTATTTAGGACAACATTTTTTTATAAAGATATTAAAGGAATATAAGTTTAATGTTCGCCTATTTTTGGCTTACATAATATCAATGCGAAGCTACTGATTTTTTTTTATATAATACTGTTAGCGCACTTTTTAAGAATAAATATCTTACGTATGTTGTCTAACAAAATATAAACGATATTTTTAACCAAAACAACACTCCCATTAGTATTCCTAATGCGCACTATCACAGTCTCGTCAACATTAATAAAAATTCTTCCCAGAATATCTCATAGACAAACGTGGTCAAAACCAAACATCCGCATCCTTAAAGTTGGAGATTGAGTTAAGTTGAAGATTACAACGGTATGTGCGAAAATTGAGACGGACGTTTTAGAAAAGCCTTTTACTGTAGCAGTAAGAATAAAAAACTTATAAAGAGTAGTAAGAAATCTCTGAATAAACAAGCAATAAATGATAGGATTAGATAGGAACATGAGTAATTATTCCTTAGTGTAAACGCAGTAATAGCAGTAACGACAATCTGAAGAGCCTATTAGGAGACAAACAAAACAAATTCGTAAAGAATAAGCTGGTTACAAAGTACTTAAGCTGCCACATAAAGTAGTACTTAGTTAGGTACTAACTCAAAGTTACTGTAAACAAATTAAGACTTGTTTGGGTTTACAGTTATACTAATTCATGATGATAAAAATAATATTGATAGCCTAAACAATTCATAATACTTAGCTTGCTTTTTATCTAGAGCAGAGCTCAGTAAGTAGATCTTAGCAAAGCAGCTTAGTTAGTTAGTCCCTAGTGCTTAAGATAACTATTGACATTAAAAATCTTCGAATCTAAAACGAAATTTCTGAAATTCGGCTTCCGATCTCAAGTCACGTTGTCGTTCGTGTTTCTTGGATCACATACAAAGGAATTATCTTACCTTCTTAGCACATTTATGTAATTTAATTAGTAATAATGCTCATAATAAAAAGCTTTATTCACCTCACACATCTGCAACTGAAACAATCTTCTTTCCTTCTCCATTTCATCGGCGATCTCCGCCGGTGTGACTTCGCTTCTGATGAGGCCAGCCTCTTTCGCCTGCGATTTCTTCTCCTTCTCCAGTTTCAGGTACTTTGACTCATAGTCTTTCGACGCTTTATCAAAAGGCCTTTTTAGATCACCCTTGACTCCTCTCAAGTCTCCTTTAAGGAGACTGTCGACGGGAAACATCACTATGTTGTTAATGTTCTGCATCTGCCGACAAAATATGGCGACACGTAAATTATGGTAAAAGTTTTTCTTTCAGCATAACGCAGGCAAATAATGTATACAAAATACGATAGAGATCTACTTTATATCAAAGTAATAACAAGATCCTACAAATTCCTACCAGCTACAAATTTGGGAGATGTGTAGTAATTACATTTCGCTGTCGAATATTTTTATACCTATAGGCTGCGCTATAGACGATAGGTATACCACGCTTCACTAGCAGCTTCGTACTTGCAAGCGAGTGCATCGCAATAGGGGCCAATATCGTGATCCGAATAATGATGCCAATTGGGCAACAGTGATACTATGATACCTGCGTGAGTGAGTGATGCATCATTGGGCGTAAGTACTTACAAGATACTAAACCGTGACCTAGTTAAGTTTTTCTTAAGTGTGTCTTATTGTTTTGAAACATGTGGTAAGTCTATCGTTCACATTGTTTACAGTTCACGGGTAATAACATAAAACGCAGTCGGTTAAATGGGTGAAACAGATACGGTGATTAACACGGTTGGCTGTTGAATGATTGCCCTAACAGACATCAATTGAATGAAGCATTAAAACACGAAAGCGATATGTTTGCACATAGGTAGTCATTCACCAGGGGCCGATTATGTAACCAATGAAGTGAGAGCGCCGGTGACAGACGAGACGACGAGGGCGAACAAAGGGGTGGACGGCGAACCACACAATAACCCTTCCTGAACATTGTGAACAGCTATAGAACATCACTAATTGTTACCAAACAAGGACAAATTGCGATGCCGCTTGACACCGTAAAATAAATACCTAACTCAAAATAAATAAATGAACGCAGTCAAATTTTAGCTTTGAGGCACTTCCTCAATTATTTTAAAATAAATACGTGCCAATATCAATATTCTTTGGAGTCGAACCAAACTTTTAGAGTATGTTTAATATAAGTCGTCAGTGACATTTATTTTAATGACATTAGATAAAAATGCAATGATTTACAACTATTTTTTCATCGAACAGACTAGTTATCACATGTTCGCGAATTTAATACTGCGCAGTATATTGAAATTGCCGCGGGTATAATTCAAAACACTGGTAAATTTTATTTAGAGAGAACCGTTTTTATGGTCAAGGCTATTATGTATGCTGATATACATGTTAAAATGCGGATATATCAAAATAACCATGTGATTAAAATTATCAATTTCAAAACACCCATTTTCTCAGGTGGAAGTGGACCAATGATAATACAAGCAACATCCAGGTCATCATGATGCATGTAACCACATTGATGAAAACCGGGAAGGCATAAATGCTAAATAAATTGAACTTTCCATGAAATTTCGCTTTACGGGTTCGGTGAAGTTGCCCAAGTGTGTAGGTACTAGGAAAATATCGAATTTATTAACAAGAGTCGAAAGCATTGTGATTTGTAATATGTAGTTTCGAGAACATCACATGTAAATATACTTTCATC
Source organism: Cosmorhoe ocellata (assembly GCA_963675405.1). Taxonomy (NCBI): domain Eukaryota; kingdom Metazoa; phylum Arthropoda; class Insecta; order Lepidoptera; family Geometridae; genus Cosmorhoe; species Cosmorhoe ocellata. Next base: position 8,813,212 of record OY776245.1, on the reverse strand, counting down.
GATATCAACTTTAGCAGAGAAATAACTTACTGCAGAACTCAATACGAACGACTATATAATTAAGCAATGGTTAAATTTTAATTAAAACAACTGAAAACAGCAATATTATTTATACAAATTGGCAACAAATGTCTGTACCTCAATCAGAATATTATAACAAAGAAAAATACGTAAATATACCTTGACTTGACAACCTTGAAGATACCAGTGGAAGCATACCCACGCTCGAAATCAATACTTGCAAAAACAAATAAGTAACTACTTTTAGTATGCGATAGATGTATTACCAAATAGTTCCTGCCTGATAAACACATTAGTGCAAGCTTAAGCAATAATAAGCACCAAACTAATTATTTAATAGAGGTGTTAACAAGCACTTCTTGCTATGAGAATATTTCTGATTAATGAAATGTAATGTAACAATGATCATTGTTTAGATCGTGAGCACGTGCGATCTTTACGCTAGAGCATTGTATGTAAATTTAAGTCACACGGCTAAATAATGTTAGCAAATATGCCCGAGCCCGAGGCCGACAGAAATGATATATGATCTGCAGAACTTTGTGGGATAAATGGTATGGCAAGCTTATCATCATAACAAAAGACCTAAAAGACAGTGCTCGGTAAACGTAATGCATTATAATAATTGTACATTATTGTATGTAGTACTTGAAGTTTGAAAAAGCTTATCAAAGTTATACAAAAGCGAACAATCCACAGGAATAAAGTTAATACTATTTTAAAGTTCGAAAGTACAACACAATTTGAGAGTATAATGAAAGCATCCAAACTTTCCTATATCCAACAGCTCCTATAGGCTGCTGTGTGTGTGGGTCACTTTATTAAAAACTTTTCTGCATGCATTTTAATACGTAAGTATGTGATTTCGTGATTTCTGAGGATATGTAGAAATTCCCGATTTTCTCAACCGTATCCACTTCCCGCCTGTTGAACGCAACATAAAACGGTTACGACCGAGTTTCCTGGGATTCAAATTAAACATTTAGGCCAACATGGAGAGAAAATCAAATATTAAAACGATGTTTAGGGTCGTAAGCTAGTAAGACCTGTAAAGAAAATTGCTGAAATACGGTGTTGGTCAGTACCGTTACTGCAGCATTTTGAATAATACAGAAAGCTGTGTTTACGAGTGCATTTTCAAGTTCCTTTCACGACTCATCCACCACATCATTCGGGGAGTGAAACGGAGCGAGGAGCGCTGTGTTCTCTCGTGCGAAACGCCAGAAGCCGTGGACCTGTGAGTAATAGTCCGGACACAACTTACACTTTGTACTAATGACTATTCATTAATAATATATTATGTATCTATCACCTATGTAATCTATCCCATTGAATTATCTATTAGTTTGTTTTTTTTCTATATTCATGTATGTCATGTAAAGCTGATTTTGGAATATATTTCTCAGACATTTAGATACCCTTCATTATCTTGAAAATCTAAAAATCTAAGGGTTCGTTACACTGCCTATGTACTCAAGACGTAAGCTTAGGTAAGTATTTATTTTTTACATTTAATTAACCTATTCCTGACAAAAAATAATTAATTTAATATGATGAAGGATGATGAAGAAAACAAGGCTATTTTTTTTATCTAAACCTATAATAAACCTATATTTGATTAAAATGACCAAAGAATCAAACAAAGACCCTGAGTTAGGGTGGAAGGACAAAGGATTTTATCATGTCAAGGGCAGGCCGCTGATTCTGCGCAGAACTAACTTGAGACACAGAATAAATGATAATTCGTCAGGGTCTCGGAACCCCAGGGTATTTTATAAATGCACGCCAATGTCACTTCAAGTACGAAAATGATGTATGATTACTTCATTAGCTTATTTCATCTGGCCTTGGAAAGGTTGTATACATGACGAAAATTTGTCGAGTTCAATATTGGACATATTCGTCTTGTTTCTTTGTACGAATGACTCATCATAAAATGCAATCAACTCGTAATCGTATTTACTAAGTGAATCGCACACACTAGTATCTACGGTTATAAAAATGATTTAGATAATGTATTGCAATTTGCAGTGTAATAAAGCTTATTATAATTCCAGCTCTTATGTGAAGAAGGCTGACACAACCTGTTTCTTCCATCATCCATCATCTCATTACTAACATATTTTATTTCTACTCATGCCATATTTTCTTTGATCTTCTGGCTAACTTCTATTCATGACAAGAGATGATACTATCAAACGGATCAAAAGGTCAAAAGGATGTTTGTGCAACCAGTTTTTAAACCTCAGTCGTTATTTTATGGGCACTAAAAGCAACCAGTAAGAAAGTTTCATATACCTGGACTAAAGTGATTCTAGGAACCAAACTGGTTGAAGTTCTTTGTTCGTTTTAATCGTTAGTAAAACAACTGCGAGGGACGTTTTACAGAGCTAAATATGTTGTGTAAGTTTTATTGCGTGTAGCCTGGTAATATTTGCGGGTTCGCTCATCACCCTGACCCATTTACAAGCAAATCTGCAGTTGCGCCCACGCACGTAATCTGCGTCAATCGGCAGTTAACGCGGGTCTGACAATATAATGCCTTGCTTGTGGACATTGAACAGATTTGAAAATTGGTTTGTTGAAATATTGCTATGAGATTCGATATGATATGAGATACCAGATTTATGGTTATGAAATGAAATAGCTGTAGATAGTGAGAAACAGTAAGGTGAATTATTTTTTCAATGGAAAAGCAGGCCTATTTATATAAATAAATCGTTAACGAGTCCATGGAGGCGATGAGGTTGTTGATTGACAAATGATAATGACTTATCATCAGTAAATGTTGAAGAAAAAGACGAAGACGCAATAACTTGCAGGAGTAATAAAATATTCAATATGTCGTAATATCAATCAACTAGGCCCGTTTTTGTCTAGAACCATCCGGCAGGAACGACGGAGGCCTTTCAATACAATAAGAACAAAATATTGCAGACCTTTTACTCAATCAACCGGCAAATGAAACAGAAAACGTATGTTTTTCTGCGCAATTGATAAACTCACCCGTTCACTGAATGGCAATAAATCAATAATCTTCATTTGCATAGTGTGGCAACAAGCCTATTCCATTTCACTGGCGAAGCAATTTAGGTCCTTTGTTCATGACTGATGCAAGTCTATTTACGTAAATCTTTCCCGGAAATAGTTAGACCGAATATTGATAGTTAGAACAAGTTTTACTAGTTTACCTGACCCATATCTAGACGTTCGCAAAGAAGACATGCAGTCATCAGTTCGTTGAGTTGATCTGGATTATGATAAGACCGAAATTATACTTTGTCTGGAAGCAACAGTTGTATTTACATTGGACATGGAAAACCAAAATATGGACAGGAATAAAATATTAGCCGTGTTCAAATGGAAACCAGCCTTCCAATATTTCATTCGTCTCTTAACGAGAGATGCCCGCGAGACATCCGTGGAGGGTGCCCTCGATAGTGTAATTTCCTCTTGGCTGTTTGCAACCGTTTTTGATTACTTTGAAGCTGGGAACGGCGTGATCCGAGCGACGATGTGCGATGGTTTTATATTTCAACGTTCGCCCTAACAGAGTTCATTTTTCAATTTCGAAAAGATTACATCATTTGTCAATTGGCTAGATTGAGTCTGGTTGGGGATTTTTTACACAAACTTACCAGGAAAGTTCAACTTCAGTCCAATAGGCTAGCGTTGTAGCCATCAGAGTGAGTATTTGTTGTCATCGTAATAGATATAATTATCGAGTAAATTCGGGTATTGCGTAACAAATCATGTAATCTTGATAAGATAAAGTTTTGTAGACAGCCAAATTGCATACTTAGTTTGATGAATCTATTGTGGTTTATCCAACAAAGTAGGTATTTAGTTAGGTATGACTCGAGTCTACGTTACTATAATATTATTTTATAGAAAAAGTAGTGAAGAATCTAGTGATGTACTTATAAAAAAAATGTTCGTGTTAGAAAAATAAAACATATAAGAATTTTTTTTTTTCCATAAATGTTTTTCATAACTTGTTCATCAGTATGTATGGTAGTTACTTAGTAATGGTCTGTATATGAGTAACGGTTCAGATTAGGGTTCCTTTCGATTAAACCAGACAGACACGACGACGTACGGACATGGCGAAAATAAGGATTCTTTATTTGACTATTTAAAATATGTTACTATCCTGGTAGATACCTAGGTACCTAACAGGATTTATAATAGACAGATAGTCGCAAATTTTGTTTTAGAAAATCTCTAGACAATATTGACTAGGTACCACCTACCTATGGAAGTACCTAAGTATATGTTTTTACAATAGTATGTCGGTCGACGACCGTATTAGTTACCGTTCTGTTTCGTGCAAACAAGGCGAAACTGGGACACTATTTAGTGCTACTGCATGTAGTCAACTGGCAACATTTACGACACGCTATTTCGTACAAAGCGTTAAAATGCTGAATTTAACGCTTTGTAGTTCGTAACGCCCTTTTAGTTCTAGCAAACTTAAATGGTGAAAAATATAATAAGATAAATAAATTAATGTTTTTTACTGACATTTGTTTTAGTAACTTGAAACTTATGAAAGTGTTATGGGAGTAAATTGAAAGAAAATCTCGTTTTAGGTTGAGTTGTATTGAAAATCATCATCATGTTTTGTACTTACACTCGAATAATGATCGGGCATGTAGGTATTATCGATAACCTAGGATACATAAAAAAACATTAGACATATTGTCTAATGTTTTTTTTTCTAAATTGTAAACATTTCCAAATTTAAAACATTAACTTAACATTAAGTAATCGGAAATCAGTTAGTCAGACAGGATGGAGTTGATTCGTTGGGTTATCTTTACTCAACATAAGTTACAGTGAGTAATTGGAATGATAAGTAGAATAATTTATAATAATATTTAATAATCGCAAAATCGACAAAATGTTAATTAGGTATTAGATGTTGATACTTCACCGTCGATACATAAAATTTTTACGAGGTTGAACGAATATTTTCACGGTTTTAAAATCCACTTCATATTTAAACGTAGGCACATGGAATCGATACTAAAATAATAAATTCCAATTTCCTGTACGAAACTTTATAGGTAGATTAGGTACTACTGGTACTACCTAATTATGACGAGTCATGGATGCGTCATTACTCAATCTAGTTTTTTTGGTTATTTTTGATGAGTTGGTTACTTAATTTCAAAAAAGGTAAAAAAAATCATTTGGCACTTTTATTAAATCAAGTTTTCTTTTTAAGTTGACTGCACTATTTTAAGTGTAGTAGGTATAACTAGTTTTAATTATTTTTTTTGATCACGACCTTAATCCCCAGGTTCGGTTAATATCTCCTTCAGATCAGTTACTTAGATCTTTGAGGATATCCATAGATAAATCGCTAAATAAAAAGTTAATGTTAAAAAAGATCGACTTACCAGCGTCTTCATAAGGGCCGACAGTTCTTTAGTAACGACGGCGAACTTCAAGAACGCCGCGCCGATATCGGGTTCCGTATCTTTGCTGAGCGCGTTTCCACCGAGGCGTTCCAGCGCCCGCGAGAGGTACATCTCGTTATCGACGTGAGCTAGAAAAATACAAAATTACAAATTTAAAAAACACCCGACATCTAATCTTTACCCTGACATGTCATATTTAAGGTCATGGTTATCTAACCATGTTCTTTCAATATCATTAAAGTAACACGGTACCAAATTTCGAATTTTTCTTCGGGGGTTAAAAATAAAGTCTAATGTTAACTATAAAAAACATAGAACTCGTAGTATGATGATAGGATAGAATGGGAACAACGCGAGGTCTTGCAAAAAAAAAAATCCTGATTTTAATTTGAATTGTCAACAATATTAACTTGTCTGTGCTATTAATTAGTAACTAGCTTCCGCCCACGGCTTCGCCCGCGTAGTACCTTGAAAAATAAAAACAAATCTAAACAACGGGAACCGTAAATTTTTCCGGGATAAAAAGTGACTATGTGCTATTCCAGGCTATAATCTATATCTGTGCCAAATATCATCCAGATCCGTTCAGCCGTTTTAGCGCGAAAGAGTAACAAACATACATCCATACCATACATCCTTACACCATACATTCTTACAAACTTTCGCGTTAATAATATTAGTAGGATAATCAACGTACAGTCTGACCCAACAACTGTGTGGTTATTTGTAGAGAAGTTCTGCCGAAAAGCAGAACATTTGAAAATAAGTCCGGACAATTTAGTAGATACTAACTTAACAAACAACTTTACAAACACCATCAGTAGAGTTTGAAAGAGCAAGATAAATGATCTAGGCTAGCATAAAAAATGGTTCTACTTGACATTGTTATAACTTAATATAAGATTTCAATTAAGAATTTCAGCGTAATAAAGCAGTTAAGCTCGTTTCACTCAGTCTTCTCCGGACATTTAATTAGTGTTCAGAGAATTAACTGAGCTAGTAAAGAGAAATGCCGTCAACTTATCTACCTAGCTACATACAAGTTTGTAGCTTCAAGTATCTCTAGTCTACATCATTAATTACAGGGAATTCGCGCACATCCGCAGGGATGAACGGCTGAGTCTTTCAACATTTCCTATAATCTCAGGGTATATATACGTAATTGTCTGTGATAATTGCACTGCCATGTATTCACAATTTACTAGTGCGTTACGTACCTACGCTCTAATATCCTACTGTACTAATGTAAGAATGGATGTATGGATGTATGTTGGTTACTCTTTCACGCTAAAACGGCCGGCTGTACGGATCTGGATTGTGGCACAAATATACATTATAGTCTGGAATATCACATAGGCTACTTTTTATCTCGGAAAAATGTACGGTTCCTGTGGGATTTGTTTTTATTTATTAAAACGGTTGTAAATCTTCAGAGGCGAGACCGCTGCAAATCGCTTTATAGATCAATAGACCAAGGGTTATTGGTTCGTGGATAGGGCAAATATAAACTTCAAAAATAAGCGTGGTTAACAAATGAACGGATACTGAATGAGTCTCGGAGATCCGTGCCGCGGTCCACATTTGCCTAGCTGAATCCCGCCAACGCTTTCTGAATATTAAATCGCAAGCCTCACACCTTTCAATTTCTCCGCTATGCTCCTCATTAACCTTCCACTTGGCATGCTCACTGCTCAGTAAGTCTCGGGGTTTCCATCAAAAGTGTATGTTCCAATTGTCATTTACTATAGAAAGTGTTTCCGTGAGGAGTATGATAACGATACTAATTAGTCGAAAGGTTGTTTTTCAAGACTGTCTCGTCGATACGGTATGATAATATGAGTGTGTTGTATTGTTTTCAAGTTTATCCTCGCCAAAACAATGCTTCACGCAGTATTATTGCATAATAGCTCATTGTATGTACCCCTTCTTTATTTTTTTATAAAACAACGCAACGTTGTCACGCAACGGAAAAGTCTTATAAATGACAAGATTTGTAATTTGTAGACGGTTTTTATCCATGCTATTGTTTCTCTTATAGTTATTTTATTATGTTGTTAGTACCTGGGTGACCGAGCTTTGCTCGGTTTTTTTTTTTGGAGATCTTTGAGAAGTATGTATGGTTTAACTTTGAATGATAGAAAGAAGAACAGTGTGATAAGAGAAAGTTGTGGAGTGAAAGAAGACGTAGTGATGAAAATTGACAGAGTATGTTAAGATGGTTTGGGCATGTAGAAAGGATGGATGAAAGGAGATTGACGAAACAGTTTTATAAGGAGAGTGTGAATGGGACAGTTGGAAGGGGAAGACCTCGGCGTACGTACCTCGATCAAATTGGGGACTTTTTAGAGAAAGGCCAGGTCCAGAGTACCCTAAACCGACGCGCATGTATGAAGAATGTAATGAGAGTGAATGAAGCAAAAGAAGTATGTCACGATCGTAGCAAGTGGAGATCCGTAGTCTCTGCCTACCCCGTCTATGTATGTATATTTTTTTTTGCAAATCATGTAGGTATTTAAATGTATTTAGATACGAACTATTTACTCATGAAATATGAATAATATTTTTCGATCTTCACGCCATCTATTGACAAGTTGTTGTTTAAGCTGATCGCTAGACCTGTGCTGGTTACGATTTTCATTCGATCGCAGCCCATACGCGATTGATCGATTATGAATCTATTTGTGATTTGCTGCCGAGTTCCGTGTGACGCGTTGGTCGGAGATGCTATGCCAGCCGGTACGATCCGTATGTATTGATGTAAAGTAAAGATTACTCGTAAGTAAATTTGACCTTATATACCGACTCTTAGAGCTAATTCCTTTCAAAGACTGTGTAACAAACTAAGTACTAATCTTTTTCTTTCGCATTCGGTCAGACACGGTCTTTAATTTCATTTTAATAGGGAGAAACCTGTAAAAACCCGTTTGTTTTGGCTATTAGTTTGTTTTAATCGATTGACAAAGGTCTAGATGGCCGGCCCTAGTTGTCAAAGTTGTAAAAAAATAAAATAGTATTACTACTCGTCAATAGATGTCAGTGTTTTTCAATGCCTAAAAACACTGATAAAACGATGTTTTCTAAAAATGAAACCTAGCTAAATCGATTTATCGCCCCCGAAACCCCCTGCATACTAAATTTCATGAAAATCGCTGGAGCCGTTTCCGAGATTCCGATTATACCTCTATAGAATTGCTTTTTTTTGGTAAATATTTTTTTAGGGTTCCGTAGCCAAATGGAAAAAAACGCAACCCTTATGGATTCGTCATTGTCTGTCTGTCCGTCCGTATGTCACAGCCACTTTTTTCCGAAACTATAAGAACTATGCTGTTGAAAATTAGTAAGTAGATTGTATTCTGTGAACCACATTAAGATTTTCACGCAAAAGTAGAAAAAAAAACTCAACCTTTTTTTTCATCAAACCCACGTCTATTTACGTGTATTTATAGGTCTTCAAAAATGATATTGAGGTTTCTAATATATTTTTTTTCTAAACTGAATAGTTGTGAGAGACACTTCCAAAGTGGTAAAATGTGTGTCCCCCTCCCCCTGTTACTTCTCAAATAAGAGAATAATAAAACTAAAAAAAAAAACTTTGATTTAAGTATAATTATTACTTACCATGTAAACTTCCACCGAAAATGGGTTTGAACGAGGTCTAGTGTCATAAATCGTAAACCGCAATTTACCTTTCATTCAATCAACTCAAATAAAAAAAAAAAACATTTAATTTCATATAACATAAACATAAACCTTGGAAATATTTCTTGTCAAACAGAAATAATTAAACGGGCTCGCATATAGTATATGATCAAACGAACTCACAGAGTGAAGTTCGATCGATATTATATAAGTACGCTTCATTTGAAGATATAAAACATCACTGTAGTCCTTTTATCCTGCTGGCAACCTCGCACATTTAGAGTATAAAGAAAGTCATCCGCTAGGTAGGTAGTAGGGCATGTAAACCGATTAACCGATTAACCGAAAAACCGATTAACCGACTGATTTTACGTCGGTTTTTAATCGGTTTTTTCTTGGCAAAAAACCCGGTTTTTCGAGTTTTTTTTAATGAGTAATATATGACAAATTCATTTAAAACTACGCCTTGCAGACTTTATTTAGATCGGCCATAATTTTCCACCTAATTACATACATACATACATATATAAAATCACGCCTGTTTCCCGACGGGGTAGGCAGAGATCACGGATCTCCACTTGTTACGATCCTGACACGCCTCTTTTGCTTCATTCACTCTCACTACATTCTTCATACATGCGCGTCGGTTTAGGGTACTCTCGACCTGGCCTTTCTCTAAAACGTCCCCAATGTGCTCGAGGTACGTACGCCAAGGTCTTCCCCTTCCAACTGTCCCATTCAAACTCGCCTTATTCACCTGTTTCGTCAATCTCCTTTCATCCATCCTTTCTACATGCCCAAACTATCTTAGCATACCCTTCTCAATTTTCATCACTACGTCTTCTTTCACTCCACAACATTCTTTTATCACACTATTCTTCACTCTATCATTCAAAGTTAAACCACACAATACTTCTTAAAGCTCTCATTTCCACTGCATTTATTCTACTTTGATGCTTCTTCTGCCATACCCAACTTTCACTTCCATACATTAATGTCGGCACTAACACTCCACCATGCACAGCCAGTCGTGCCTTTTTAGACACGATCCGACTGCTCATAAATGAGTGAAGTGCCCCATTCACACGATTTCCAGCATTCACTCTCCTTTCAATATCATCATTATGTTTCCCATCATTCTTAAACAGCGTACCCAAATATACCTACAAACTCTTTCACTTGTTCCACTCTTTCTCCTCTGATCATTATTTCACATTCTGTAATGCATTCATCTCTTTCAAAAACCATAACTTTCTTCTTACTTACATTTATTTTCATTCCTTTCCTGTCAAATGCTACATGCATGTTACCATCTCCTGTAACTCCTCTGCCGACGACGCAAGTATTACCTGATCGTCAGCATAGAGAAGACATTTGACGAGTAACTCATTCATTCTTAATCCACAATCACTTTCTTTCATATCTTGTAAGCAACTGTCCATGAATAGATTAAAAAGCCATGGTGACGCTACATATCCCTGTCTAACACCCTTTTCGATGTTAAACCATTCATTATATGACCCATGTATCCTAACGCAAGCCCCGGAACCCTCATAGAGAGATTTCAGAGCTCGCACCAGGTTGCTCTTTACCCCATACATCGACAGAGCCGACCACAGTTCATTCCTCATCACTCTGTCATAGGCCTTCTCCAGATCCACGAAAGCGCAATAGACCTTTAGACCTTTGGCCAAAAATTTCTCGGCTATGCATCGCAAGGAAAAGACTTGATCCGTACATCCCATATCCTTTCGAAATCCTGCTTGTGCATCCCATATCCTCTCATCAGTTTCTTTCATTCGATCAACACTTTCGCATACAGCTTACCGATGATGCTGAGTAGGCTAATGCCCCTGTAGTTTTCGCAGTCTTGCTGAATTATATTACAAGAAATGTTTTTAAAATTTGTGTCAGAGGTTTATTAAAATTTTAATTTAATTTAACTTGCTATGGTTTCATTTGAGTAAGAGAGAAAGAGTTTTTAATACTGCCGTATAAAAGAGTGAATTACATTACCTAGATAAGACCTTATCATGTTGTTCAATTTTTTTACTTAATTCGAGTAAGAGTGAGTTAAACATAATTACCTATATTAAAATATTTTAAAATTTAATTGGTACTTGCTTATTTAAATAATTACTTAGTTCATTTTTACTAAAATTTAAGGTTTTATTTTAGACACCTGTATTAAAAAACTGGAAAAATAACCGAATAACCGGTTTTTAACCGGTTATTGAAAAATAAAACTCGAAAACCCGGTTTTTTTAAACAACCCGGTTTTTACACGCCCTAGTAGGTAGGTAGGTAGGCACAGGCAGGCGGCGCGGCGAGCGCTGCACCGAGAACTCGTCATTCTTTTTAGAGATAGATACCTACCTACACAAAATTTTTGTTTGGGATATAGGGTGGGTGGGAGTATATATCTTCAAATGAAGCGTACTTATATAATATCGATCGAACTTCACTCTGTGAGTTCGTTTGATCATATATTATATTACGTCGCTTCATTTTTCAGATATAAAACATCACTGTAGATGTTTAGAGATAGTACAAAATTTTGGGTAACGTAAGTAAAACCAGTAAGTAACATAGTAAAAAAAAATATGTTTTATTTTTAGCCTTACTATAAGGTATATCATCATATAGATCAGTCTTAGTTATTACAACAATTAACAATGTTTTCTTTACATAAATGAGTTATAATCAGTTCCTGTAGGTAAGTATTCTATGATTAACTTTTATAAGTAATCAATTTAGTCTGAAAAGTTGGGCAATAAAATAGACCTTGCAAAGTTGGCTTGAGGTAAAATTGGACGATTGTAAAACTTTGCAAACGACTGGGAGGAGCTAGTCCACCCAGCTGACTTCCTGATAGCATCTAGTGAAAGACCTGTCGCCCGTGCTGTAGATGTGGCGGCGTGCCTCGTGCTGTGCGCGCTGAACGTCGCCACATCCACACCACTTTCGGCCAACACCTGCTTAATCCACCTGCTGATGGATTGAGCAGTGGCTGGTTTGTGTGGTTTTTTGAATGTCAAAATTAGATTGTTGGGCATTTCCGATCTAATATTGCGAGTTTGAAAAATATAATCTTCCACAATGGTAGCCGGACAGATTGCTCTGTTCTCATTAAAATATGGTAGGTCTAGTACAGGTTGTTCCCGTCCGGCAGCGGAAGTTTTAATGATATCCGGGATTCCTATTTGAATGCCGGCCGAGCCTACTATAATATTGTCTAATTTTATCAGACTGAGAGTCTGCACTCTATGTGCGGTACAAAGTGCCAAGAGAACGACTAATTTTTTAGATATTTTTTCTAAACTAAGTTCCCTATTAGGTACCCAATTTGCGATGTAATTTAAAACTGTTTGTGGGTTCCAGGTGTGAGTATATTTTGGAGACGCTGGTCTCAATTTGTAGGCACCTTTAATCAGCCTTCTAACCATATCGTCAGATGTTACACTACTTCCTAGCAATAAAGCGAGAGCCGAACGGTGACTGTTTATGGAACCATATGAGGCTCCTTGATCAAATTGCTCAGTTAAAAAAAGCATTATGCTTGAACTTGAGCCTAAGAAAGGGTTAACATTTTTGGCGTTACAAAAATGCCACCATAGTTTATAAGTTACGTTGTACTGCAGTAAGGTGTTTTTCGAAAGTGAGGCCATCATGAGTTCAAGCGCCTGATCCGGAGATCCTCTTGCTTTGAAGGCAGTCCGGAGAGCACTGCTGCTGCCAGGGTAAACTGCCTCCGAGATTGTTGTATTGTCCTGGAAGAGGACACCGTAATTGAATTAGGCGCCAGAAATAGAATTTCAGAACGAATCATTTTCTTAAGAATAGGAAACCAAGGCTGAGATGGCCAATGGGGAAAAATTAGTATACCTTCTGCTTTATCTTTTATTATCTTTTGAATGCATTTCAAAATAAGCGAGAATGGTGGGAATGCATAGAAGTATGAAGATTTCCAATTTAAAGTAAATGCATCTACTGTTATCGCGTCCGGGTCAGGACGCCAAGATACGTAAGTTTTGCATTTTGCGTTGGTGCGGGAAGCGAAAAGATCAATAACTGGTTTTCCAAAAGCATTTACTATTCTTTGGTATTCATTACATGAAAGAGACAACTCTATGTCGGGATTGATTCTTCTGGACTCTTGGTCTGCTTCTACGTTATCTTTGGTGTTGATATATGAAGCAAACAGGTAGATATTTCGCTTCTCGCACCACTGCCATATATTTTTCGTCAAGTCTGTCAAATGTGGGAACTGTATTCCTCCCATTCTGTTTACGTAGCTAACAGCGGTCGTATTATCTATGCGTAAGAGAATATTGCAGTTATTAAAACGATCGCGAACAAAACATTTTAAAGCTAAGAAAGCTGCCAGAAGTTCGCGATAGTTTATATGATAGTTTCGTTCGTGATCTTTCCAAGAACCATTCACACGTTCGCCATCACAATATGCACCCCAGCCTATATTCGATGCGTCAGAAAAAATTTCCAAGGCAAAGTTTGGTGCTTCGAGATTATTTGAAGTCACACCAATATTTTTTATCCACCATTCCAAATCTGGTAAGATAATAGCCGATGGCTTAAATTTTATATCATACGATTGATGTTTGATTAAGGCTAGATATTTTTCCCTCTCTAGTGTTTTAGTATAAAGCCAGCCGTATTTAACAGCGGGACAAGCCGCAGTAAGCACCCCTAATAAGTGGGCAAAATCTCTGATAGTACAGACTGGCAACTGAATAAACTTCTGGGCTAAACGTAATATTTTGGTTCGTTTATCTGATGGCAGTGATATTGACATATCCAGTGAGTTGTAAATAAACCCCAAGAACTTACAACATTGTTGTGGATGTAAATTACTTTTTTCAAAATTTATTATAAATCCTAGACATTTTAATAACTTGACAGATTCTGTGACGTTCTTCTGGCACTCTTCAAAATCATCCCCTAAGCAAAGCCAGTCATCGAGGTAAATAACTGATTTAAATCCCCGAAGTCTTTGATAGCTCACTACTTCTCTCATTATTTTTGTGAATGTACGCGGCGCCGAAGATAGGCCGTAACACATGGAGTTAAACTCGTACATTATTTTCTGAGAATGTTCATTTTCAAATTCAAATCTTAAATACTTGCGATGTGATTCCGCTACAGGGACAAGAAGGTATGATTCCTTAAGATCAATTGTTGTCATGTAACTATGATTGGATATCATTTTAGACGCCGTTCTATAATCTTCCATTTTAAAATGATCATTAGACACGAACTTGTTTAGTTGTTTAAGATTTAAGATAAATCTATAACCTCCACTAGACTTAGGTGTCAAAAATATGCTCGAAATAAACTGTTTTTTATGAGGTATGCATTGGGTTATAGCGCCTAAATCAATTAAATTATTGATAGCTAATGCCATATCTTGCTTTTCTTTTGGCGAGAGACTGTGATGAGGAATGGTATTTTGTTCTATTTTAAATGCAAAAGGTATCTGGTAACCCTCACGAATCCAGGTGAGTACAATAGGATTATCAGTAACAGTAAGCCAACATTCATAATAGTGTTGAAGTCTACCGGCATGTACCTGTTTCACTGCTTCAAAGGGGCACGCCTGTTGGAGCTGGTGGGCGTGGAGCGCGGAGCCTGAGCTGCAGCTGGCGGCACGTTCGTCGGCCGGCGATACGCTTGCGACCCCCTGTATGAGTTGGTTCGCCCCCCCCTTCTCGACGTCGAGTAGCGAGAGGCTCCTGACCAGTTTCCCTGGTTCTGATAACGAGAAGTCGACGGTGCGGTATTTGATGTAGAAGGCTTCGATGTTGATGCTTTTTTTATTTGTAGCCCTTGCTTTTCAATCGCTTTTGAAGCCTTGATTTTCTCGGGTAATTTATTGCCGAAGAGAGTTTCATCTCTTTCTTGGTCTTGAATCAGCGTAAGAAATGATTTTTCCAAGCCCGGAGTTATCAGTTTCATCCTGACTTGTGTTTCAGTGTAATGTAGATCAGTTAAAATCCGACAACAGTCTGATAGGACTTTTATGGCTTGAACTTTATCATCGCCAGTTAGTAGTTGTGTCATTGCTTTATTTACGGCTGATATGCCCAAGCCTAGTTGGTCCTGCTTGGTCTGGATCTTTTTGTCTCTATTTCTCACGACATCCAAAACAGCTGCGGATATTTCCGGGTTTAAAGCGGGTGCCTTAAGCAGCTTGCAGTTGGATGGAACGGTATATTCTTTTAAGAGTTTTTCCCTCGCCTCTGGCTGTAAACCTTTCTTCAGAATAGGTAACCAACGTTGAGCTAATGTAGCATGAATGTCTGGGCCGTAAGCCGGGGTATCATCAGAAGTATCACCCAACGCCTCTAATAACTCGGGGTCAAGTTCAGGTACCTCTGGCTCTTGAACTTGTGGGACCTCGTCGAGAGAGATAGCAACGGGCAGCGGCGGCGTCGGCGGTGGCGGCGGCGTCGGTGGTGGCGGCGGTGGCGGCTCTGAAGGCGCTCCGTCGACGCTATTGTGCTCATCCTCTAGTTGTGCTCCGTTTTCTAGGCAAAGAAAACAATTTTATTTTTATGAGGGTAGTTTATAAAAAAAAAATTATTACGGAGTTTTCCAATTCTAATTTTAGAATGTGCTTTATTGTTATTGAAATTCTCGAAGTTAAATCTTCGAATTTTTAGCCTTCGTGTAGACCCGCAGTCAAACCTCCAGGCATTTTATTTTTGGCATCATGCTAACCCATCGTGATAACCCGCAGTTATCCTCCAGGGAAGCTTAGAGACGCTGAGCACAAATAATTTAATATTGCACTTTTTCACTTCACTTTTATAGTAAAATAAAATTGACTCACCTATTTGTTCCTCGGAATCAGATGAAGAGGAGTACACAATAACGCGGCGACGTCTCTTTTCTGCATCACGTTTTTGTAATTTTCGAATTTTTGAATTATAATATTCAATCTTATCAAGACTTGTTCTTTTAGGCATCTTGAAAAACTTTATTTTTTCTCAAGAAGCGTAGTGCTTGTTGCCTCGCACGAAAAAGAATGACGAGTTCTCGGTGCAGCGCTCGCCGCGCCGCCTGCCTGTGCCTACCTACCTACCTACCTAGCGGATGACTTTCTTTATACTCTAAATGTGCGAGGTTGCCAGCAGGATAAAAGGACTACAGTGATGTTTTATATCTGAAAAATGAAGCGACGTAATATAATTAAATCTAAATCCCATCAGTTATCAATAACTTAATTTAAAAAGTAAAACACTATTATTAAAAACTTGATCAAAGTTTACGACAAGAACTTTTATATTATGTTACTTGCTGCTACGGAACCTTCATGGGCGAATCCGACTCGCACTTGGCCGCTACCCTAGTTGTCAAAGTTTCTTAAAAATTGTCAGTGCACTACTCGCCAATAGATGTCAGTATTAGTATTCTAAAGTTTTTCATTGCCTAAAAACACTGATAAAACGATGTTTTCTAAAAATGAAACCTAGCTAGATCGATTTATCGCCCCCGAAACCTCCTACATACGAAATTTCATGAAAATCGCTGGAGCCGTTTCCGAGATCCCGATTATATATATATATATATATATATATACAAGAATTGCTCGTTTAAAGGTATAAGATTTTATTTTCCAATTTTATGAACATTGGTGGCAAAGTCAGCATAGTTGCAATACAGTTTTTGAATTTTAATTCTTAGAAAATGTTTACCAATAGAAGACAGACATGAGACAGTATACAATGTTTGTCTACAGCCTTTGGAAAGATTCCAAGAGCCATGAATGGGTTTTAAGATGTCATAATAATATCTTTTCAGCGTACAATCTGTAAATTCTAAACAGATAAGCGTTGAGATGCAATGATATTGTAGCTCAATTCTAAAGCGTTTGTTTCATAAACAGTCTCATTGTGTCGGAATGCCGGTGACTCCGATTGGTTGTTTTTGCGGGCGCGTGCGCGTAGCACGACCTTGCCAGCTGCGCTCGCGCTGCAGGCCGAACCTGCGCGACCAGTTCCAATCGAAACGAACGTTCGCAGCCACTATAAGCAAACCTTAGCACGCGATGGAATTGCACAAAACCTACAAAAAATAGACGTGGCTAATTGGATAGATACTTGAGAATGGTTAAGTAATTTCAACTCAAACATCTTTGTTATTTGGATTTATTTTACATCTAAATCTGGGCGTTGAGACAACGTACGAGAATTTGAAGGATACAATTGTAACGAAAATACCAAATATTGCGGTCACGGACTAACTCCGGAACGAACCTTCAATAAATCACGGTCCCATTTTCATTGGTACCTACCTACACGAGCCTTCTAGGTCTCAGGTGCGTGTTATTTCACCTGCGAATCGAAACAATAATCGAATGTCTGCGGTTGTATGCGGTGTCAAGTCAAGCTAAACCAGACGTTAGATTCGACCTACTTTCATTGACAACTCGAACATGAAGGGAAATTCATTTGCGGCCGGGCACCAAGACACTCCGGTTTGTATTTCAATCCGTATTTGCTCATTCGTATGTCTTTTTACTTGACAACTTGTATATAATAGCGCCCTCTGATGGTTGGATAGATGTGTTTCAATGATACAATGAATAACCTTCTTAAATAATTGTAATAGTACTTGTCGTAAGAACTTCGTCCTTATTTGCAGATACTGACGACGCTCAAATCGTCCTCGACCTTACTACGTCCTCATCTAGATGAGAACGTTCAGACCTATAACAGACCTATATAGGTCTGTTTGATTTACGCTTTCAATGATATATCGGTATTGATTTTGCAAGGGCTGCATATTGGCTCTGGCTCGTCGAGCAAAAAGTTTATTAAGACTCGATGTGTCTATATTGAAACGGACGTGGCAACCTTTACTAAAGTTGATTGCGGTATTGGAATAAAATCTCAGTAAGCCTATTTTACAGCTGCTGAATCTTCTTATTCTTCCTGCCTTTTCCCAAGCTTTGTAGGGTTGCATAACACGTTTTCTTCTTTCATTTCCCTCTATCATCCGTCATCTCAGTACTCACTCACTCCTTTCTTCATCCATCTATCTTTTCTTATAGCTGCTGTATAAAAACGAAAATATCAATCTGTCATAATGTACATATTACCCAGTATACTATGAATTTCAAAAATCATAATGGATTATGCAAAGAACAGTCAGTTGAATTGCAAATTATGATAATATGTAATGCAAGTTTGTGCATCACGACTTTTTGGAATCAAGTGGCTGAAATGTTTACATTACCGCATGTCTACAGCCTAGCATTAATTTAGTTGCGATATTTAGGTCATTCTAGTTCAGCGAGTTGAATGGACTTTCGTCCTAGAAGAAGCCGGTTTCATATTCTGATAGACCTATAGTACCGTAACAGCCTAGCGATAAACGCCAAAAGTACCAGACCAAATTGGACTGGCATTATTATGCGATATTAAATCTCGAACAACAGATTCTGCAATAATCACGAAGTCTAATTAGTTCTGTGATTAAAGCAGGTTTTTTATTAAATAGCGTTTCTCATCTAATTAACAACAGATACAATTCAGGATGTATAAATTTAATGTTTGAAGGGAAATATTACTAACAACAAAATATACTACAAAAATTAGGATGTAAGTTTTTGATAAAGCATTATCATAAAGCACTATTGATTTTACAACGCCACATGACGAATGGGCGTATTTTGATAATAGACGTTCAACATGACCCTCAACAAGTTATTGCTCATTAACAGTTCTTTTTTGCGTGTTAATAACTTCACCTAAAGGCTTTATCGTCAACCAAAGCAACCAATCGGTGAAGAAGTACACCTTTACTTAGTTATCTATCCTAATTCTTCTTTATTATATTCCTTAACATCAGTCGATATTTGGCCATTTCCTATAACACAGACCGGAATTGATCATCAGTGTAAAAATGCATCGGGTACTACTCCAACTATTTCTGGCCTCGTCTATTCATACCATACACTTCCTCTATAAATATTTTTAGTCGGATCTCTGTCGCCTAGATAATGCGGCACGAGATGAGAATACAAATAGACCGGTCTAATATGAATTTTGTACGATAGCGCGCCACTTTACTGAAATAGTCAGTGCTATTACCTAACCTAAATCTTCTTTTATTAGATTGCGGCAAAATAAATACCATATTTTGTTATTTTAGCACGCAGATAAGGTAAGTAGATACTGGTAAATAAGCATTTTATTTTTTATTATTGTCTACCACTATTAAATAATACTAAAACATTCTGAAATAAAATGAGGATGAAAAGCATGAAGGGATCACCTCTTACATGCTTTGTTTATACTGGACTCCCCGCGACTTTGTCCGCGTAATATTTATAATACAAATTTCAACCTCCCGCTGCTCCTCTTAGAGTTTGAATTTCGAAAAATCCCTTTTTAGTAAAAAAAAACATCTCTACGAACCAAGACAGATATTCTCTCGAAATTTCAAGTCTCCGGCCAGGCGGTTTAGGCTGTGCGTTGTCTATATGTCAGAGAGTGTGTCAGTCAGGACTTTGATTCTTATAATAATAATATTAAAATAAGTGTGACGTGTATATAAACATACCATTTCCGGAGTTGTGGATGGCTTTGATAGCCTTCTTCAATTTCGTCAAACCATCTCGATCAAAGTCCAATGTCTGTAACAAAACAAGAAAAACTCAAACGGCTTCAAAATTTCATAACACCAATTCGCTACGTTGTTGCTTTGATTTTTAGCGACGGGCTGTCGCAGGCAGAATACAATAGCCACGAGCCATTCAACCTTGGATCGAACATCTGTCGCACCAGCCGGCTATTAATCAGTACCCCTCGACAAACGAACTGGATTCTAAATAAAACACGAACGCAACTTGGTGCACTTACCTTTAGGATAAAGTGGTCCGATTGATGGGGAGTTCGTAATGTATAGAATGATCGTAGTAGGGACCGCGCTTTCAATTAGAACTAATAGAGGCGGTAGTGCTCAATCAATGGTCATCTTAGTACTACATAACTAATGTAAACTTTGAAGATTCAAATACAGTAGATTGTAAAAAATATTTCCTATAGCTTTCATAGATTTATATAGCTAGATAGCTTCCGCAAAAGCGGAGCAGGAATAAGCCTACCTCAAGCAATGTATTATACTGATGGCAGATACAGGTGAGAAGCTCACATTCCAGCCATACCGAAGCTTTAGGTAGGCTTTTACCTAATTAATTAAACAAAACAAGTGGGTAGGTAGGTATTCGATATCGTCATTTTATTAAGCCACGTATTTAATAGAAACGTGACCAAATAGTCCACCTCATAGTCTTGGAAAGACAGCGGATGATTGGTATTTTGTAACTACAATGATCGGACTTTTATTTCATAAGTCTGGCTGTTTGAGAGAACGTACATTTTTGAACGATAATCTTGCTTGCTATCAAAAGCAGGCCTAACTAGTTTTAAGTATACCATGAACACACATGACAGTGAAAGTTGTTGATCTTGTGTAAATCCACAGATGATGATACCCCATGAGATCGAAAGGCCGAACATGAAAGTTTAATTTCAATCTTTTATAGTTTGGAAGGCCAACAAGGAACCCTTAGTTTCGCTATATCCATCTGTCTGTCTGACCCTAGATATTCAGATCTCTTTCAAAAACTGATTAATACTACATACCCACGAGCTTATTTGTTCTGCTATACCTACTTACTGTTTTTTTTTAATGTATTCTATGGTATTGGTGGCGCCTACCAAAGATAAATAATTCACAAACATTTTATAAAATACTAGCTGTTGCCCGTGACTTCGTCCGCGTGAATGAATATCAGTTATCGCGGAACCCAACAAACATTTTAACATTTCGATGGGAAAATCGAGGGAAAATGATTTTTCTTTTATTTAAATGTTTTCGTCAATTTTCCAACAAAAAAAACATTTACCAGGAAAATCGGTCCAGCCGTTCTAGGGTTATTTAAGTGTTTGAACAAACCCGACTTTGTTTATATTAAGATTTTGTTCTACGAGTATTAGCATTTCTTCTACTCGTTTAAGTCTTTCTGCGTTTCATAATGTTAAAGAGGATTATTGAGAACGAAACAAAAAGCTCTAGACTAAAAAAACAATTTCGAAACAAGTGTGCCGCGGCTTGGGACGCACAAAAACTTTCCCTCGAATAGGTACCACCTACCTACCTACTTAGATACCGTGTTTGGTGAAGATATAATGCTGAATCAAATATCTAAACGAGCGCTTTGTTTGAAACTTTTATTTCTTACTAGATTCCGCTCACGGCTTCGCCCGCGTGGTACCTTGAAAAACAAAAACAAATCGATCCCGCGGGAACCGTACATTTTTCTGGGATAAAAAGTAGCCTATAGGTATGTGCTATTCCAGACTATAATCTATCTCTATGCTAATTTTCATCCATATCAGTCCAGCCGTTTCAGCGTGAAAGAGTTACAAACTTACATCCTTACAATCTTTCGCATCCTACTAATAAGTATTATAATCGCGAAAGTTTGTAAGAATGTATGGATGTGTGGATGTATGGATGTTTGGATGTATGTTTATAAATATATATGCATATATATATTTTTTTCTCTTTCACGCTGAAACGGCTGAACGGATCTGGGTGAAATTTGGCACAGATATAGATTACAGCCTGGAATAGCACATTAAGTTATTTTTTATCCCGGAAAAAGTGCGGGTCCCGTGAGACTCGGGCGAAGCCGTGGGCGGAAGCTAGTGTTAATAAATCAAGTTAGGTATTTTATGCACTCTAAGCACCGTTCTAAAGTATGCATTTGACTAGCCCCGTAGTCCCCCAGCGATAAAGTTACGCGCACTTGAGCACGCCACGCCATGCCTGTGCCGCCAGGTCAAACGTTGAGAAACTGGTATATAAACCTACTACCTAGTATAGATTTAAAGCATAGGTCGGCTAAGTGGTATAAAGTATGGGGATAAAAGCTTAAGTGCTCTCCAGGTACAGTAGTGCAATCAAGCTGTTTTAAGAACTACTTTGTTCAAGTTTTATCGTCTTTAGATGCACGTAATTACAGAGGATGTTAGGTAATTTTGAATTAAATTGTCTGGATCGGCTGAATAGCTTACTGGGGATACGGCGCTTTCTCAATCCACAAATAAGTAGATAAGATACTTAACTAGTCGATTAGTTGAGTCTACAGAACGCCAGCTCGAATCAAATTTCCACCATATTTATATTATTGATTAAAGTACAGGGTCAAACGAACAGTTTTGATGTAAGGTCCGGGCGCTAAGTGCAAGAATTTTATCTCAATAGTTGCACAATCGCCGGTGCCACCGTATGTTTGAGCTTCCAAACTCGAGATGCCATAGCAATCATAATGAATCATTGGCTGTTGACCTTTCGAAGTCTATTCATTATTAAACAGTAGCTGCAGATACAGCGTAGCGTAAACTGGTAAGTGTTTCTCGTATCTTTTAGAAAGATGTAGGCACTGTTGATAAATTGGTGATTTCGACGGAGCCAAAGCTTTAAAGTAGACTTTATTCTTCTACGAGAAAGCTGCAATGAAACCTATTTACTTCATTTGCGGAATAACGTTTTACAAACGTAGTTTCCTTTTTTCTCAGAACTTCAAAACATCGCACCGGATTTTTGACAATGATAAAGTACCGATTCGTTTATACAATTTGTTCTTTTCTCTTTACTCGTTGGAATTCTGCCAAATGTTTTAATGGTGGAAATAGAATTCGATCAGCAAACTGCTAAGTAATGTGTGAACAACTCGTTTGGCTCGCAACTCTTTGGTTACCAAAAACTTAATTTAAAATAGAGATGTTCGAAATTCTAAATTCAAAGCACTTTTCGGGCTAAGCGGTTTCGTCGTCAAAAACTCATCAACATCAGTAGGTACCTTACCTACCTACATTCAGTGAACGTTCGGCTAGCGTTGATAATTCACTTTCGTCCGTTGCATGTCTTATCGGAACCGTCATGTGTAAAATTAGACGCGGCATAAAACCCAAGTCAACATCCTTGTAAGTAGAGTGGAAAGAATATGCCTAATTTTATAATAACCGCGTAGAAGATTGCATTTAGAGACACGATCCTTTATTTTTCTGCTGATACTTACAAGAAGTTTCGATGATGAGAGCACTGGTGGTCTAGTGGTTATACCCCCTTCTAATCCTAAGGTGGGTTCGAATCCCAGTCTTGCACTAATGGATCTTTCAGTTCGAAAAATTTATATATAAGTACGGTAAACTAGTACTCTCAAACAGCGAAGAAAAACATAGTAAGGAAACCGGCATCTTAGAACATAAAAAAGTTTGAAGACATGTGACGAAAGTAGAATGGTTCTAATAAGAACCTCTGGCTATACCTATACTATAGCATCATTTGAGAATATTTATCATGAGGTCGCTAATTGTGCGATATGCGCCCACGCAAGTTTTCCGCGCACGAGACGCCGCGACAAAGCTGCGAATATGAGTGTAGTAGGTACCTAACTGATTTGCATATTATTCGTCACGGCTTCGAGTCCCATTCACGCCTTGGTCTGATTATTATTTTCTAAGTACCTACTTGCACAGCGCTTCTTAATAACATACACAAAACATGATAAACATAAAGTTACGTAACCTATCCACTTCTCAGTGTAATCTGATTCCAGAACTTTCATTAATCAATCTAGCAGTACCTACCTATCCAGTTTCAATGTTTAATTTCTCGAGTTACTTGCGTTATTACTCAAAAGAGGTTGCGTGGTAGGTGTTCTGTGCGATTTTGGTAGAGTTTCAAAGCAGCCAACTTTGATTGATTTAAAATTTAGGTAAACAACATATTCAGTAAAATACAAAGTAGGTACCTACACGGATGTCCAAATACCTACTAAGTAGGAAACATGTTAGAATTTTAGGTATACAAGTAGTTAGGTACGTATTACCTACGTCCAAAATAATAGCTCTGGCAGTAAAAATGTTGCTATGCGATATTCCACCTTAGATGGGTCCCAAATTATTAAGTGACCTGCTTCTTCTTAAAAATCTTGTTTACTCTCATTTCGTTGGGCACCTTATGAATCTTATGTTATCATACTTTGTGGTTTTACATTTTCATTACGGAATTCGGCTGTTCAAACAATGATACTTTTATACCTTCGATAAACTACTTCTATATCGTAAAATTTCCAAATCAGAACATAATGACCCAGTAACCTACACATGGGCATAATTACGCCTTTCTAGTAGGTTTATTTAACTTTTTAGCGGATGTGGCGATATAACGGCTAACAGTATGCTGCAGGCGCTTTCCCAGGAAGCTACGTTATCGTAGGCAGAAGAACATACATTTTCTATTATAAGTTTTTAACCTACATGGAACTGGTATGATAAGTAGGTACTAGATACCTTACCTACCTACTCACAAACGAGAGTGGACAGCCGTGTCGTCTGGCGCCAGCGGTACTGATGTAGGTAGTAGATCATAGATAGTAGATTAGGAGGTAGATAGATACCTATCATCTTGAGCTCTAATAATATACCTTACCTACCAAACTAATGCCCAGTTGTGGTGTATGCAGCAGTTGGAATTTCTATGTGTGCATGTAAATTAAAAGTAGTTTTAAGTTTTTAAGTTAAGTAAATAGGATCTGTCTTTTTTGAGGGGGTTGAGGGGGAATAGGTAGGTGCAAGATTTGGTTGCAATGGTAACAACTAGGAAGTACCTTACCTACTACCTACAAATAATGATAGGATATAATTGAAATGGTTTTTGATGGTAGATAGAAGTAGCTTAATAACTATCACCATAAGCTTGTAAAGTACTTTCTTACTTTTTTTTACTGCTACACTGGTATATATATTTAGGATATTTCTCATTTGTTTCATTATTAAGTTAGTGATAATGTTTAAGCTTTCCACTTATCTTCTATGCACTTAAGATTATAATTGATAAAATTTGTTTTATCATTATCACATTGCAACAAATATTTAGCACATTAACTACCTACCTAATGAGTATGACCTAGGTATTCAGAGTTATGATTGCACTAAAATGTTTTACAATATTTGTAAGTAGGTAAATAATAAATAAATAAAATAAATATTGGAGGACATACCACACAACACTCTAGCCCCAAACTAAGCGAAGCTTGTACTATGGGAACCAGATAGCTGATAGATTAATTACTTATATACTTTTTTTGTAAATCCATACATAGAATACATAAGGGTAGAATAGGTAGGTTAGGCAAGTACAAGCAAGTAGTAAAGTTTCTTACTTCAGGGCCACAGATGTCCCCACCGCCACATACCTAGGTAGGTACATACTTTGGATAGGAAATGATTTAAAATAAACCTGTGTGAAAAAAAAGGTTGAATTTGCCAGATCTAATAAAAGAATCTAAATTCTAAAGGTTTCAAAACATTTGATATTAATATTGTGGCTGGTTGAGCGTTGGCCCTTTGTAGGAGGAACAACTGATTAAAATTCAACTTGCTTGGCAAAAGATTGGAATGCTGTCTAAAATCTATTAGGTTCATTACAGAATAAACACATGTGATTAAAAATTTTGAGTAGATTTTACAAAGAAATGATTTGAAATGCAATCTATACTAATATATTATAGAGGAAAGTTTTGTAT
The DNA here is from genome assembly GCA_963675405.1 of Cosmorhoe ocellata. Lineage (NCBI taxonomy): Eukaryota > Metazoa > Arthropoda > Insecta > Lepidoptera > Geometridae > Cosmorhoe > Cosmorhoe ocellata. The sequence continues at coordinate 8,787,499 of OY776245.1, read as the reverse complement.
TTTTGTTTGTAACATATAAACTCAAAAACTACTGGTCCGATTTCAAAAATTTTTTTACCATTAGAATGCTACATTATCCCTGAGTAACAATAGGCTACCTATATTTTATGTAGGTACCTCGCGAGCAATGTCGTGACAGGAAACTAGTAAATTATACAATCCAGAATGCACAAACTATTCCTAAATCTACCATGTACCTAAATCGAAAATCCAATATAAATACCTATTTATTATACTCAAAATTTAGGTATAATGTAGGTAGAGATCTATAGAGATAGAGTCTAAAAATGCACGCCCCTCCAATGTATTTCCAATGTATCAACCTCTACATACATATAAGTACCTACATTAAACCTAAATTTTGAGTCAATGCGATAAACACAAGAGCTACCTACTTAATTTAACTAAGTACATAAGTGTGATACGATTTAAAGATTCATGGTTTTCCCCTAAATAAATATATGGTTACATACCTCTTCCAGAGCGCTAATGGTTTGCCGAAATTGTGGCATGCGAGAAACGAACGTCGAAGTAGTAGGCGAGTTGTAGTCCTCGCGAGTTTCCTCGATGAATTCACCGATTCCAACAACACCCGGCATGGTGAATGGTAGATGATAACAATTCTTTTTCACTAAACAATTCTCGAACTTCACATTCATGCGTTCACATAAACACAATTAAATTAACGATAAACAAAACACAAATTAAACATTGTCACGTAAAAACTCTGCGCAAATAAAAACAACGTCGCATCTGCCTAATTTGCTGCTGGTTTCGCCAACTCACAAATTCAAAGAAATTCACAATACACCCATACCCGACACCTTTTAGAAATCTACTGACTGATTGAGTTGTGTCATGTGTGATGATGTGTGTGTGACTTGTGAGTTGAGTTGAGTACTAAACTGAACTGACTAACATGCTTGCTTGGCTTGACTGACTGTGACTGATTTATTTGTTTGACGTTTGACGCAACTTAACTGTCAGAACACTGATTGACAGCCTGAAGCTAAGCACTGACTGAGGCACTGATTCAGCCTGACTGACTGACTGTGACTGTTACTCTCAGAGTAAAGATAAAGTAGTACTGGCTGATACCTTCAAGGACTTTCTAATTTTTTTTTTCTTTTCGTTCTTGGACTTTCTAATTGACTAACGTCAGTAGATAAAATGTCTTTAAAGGTCTAAATAAACGTAGGGATTTTCTGCGGTGTATTTGCCTGACAACTACGTCGCTCTGGTTTTAATATGTTTTCTCGTGTTATTTTGAGTTTTATTGCGTAATTTTGGTGGTTATTTTGCCAATAAAGCCCGGGTTCTTGACGCGGGTGTAAAGTATGTGAATTAGAGTGAATAGTTCTCTTCAAATTCCATCGGAGAAAATCCCGAAAATTTTCAACAAAACAGCCATCTTTTGTTTAAAATTGACTTGACTACTTGACTATGACTCTGTGACGTTGACAATACTTATAAATAAATACACTTGACACTGGCAAAATTGTTCTCTAAGAGACAGATGCCATAATTGAAGAAGAAGAAGAAGAAATAAACGTAGTGATTATATTCTCTTTGGGTATTTAAGTTGTACTTTAGAAAGTTATGACTGAACTGACAGTCGCTTCCTTCTGATTGTCGGGCTGGCTTGACGGCTGGCTCGGCTGGCTGGCTGACTGACATGAAATCAAGAAAAATATGCCTACTTGAATGAATGAATGAATGAGTGAATTGTTTGTAGAATATTTTGTAAATGATGACGGAGCTGTCACGAGGTTTGTCATTATTATTTTGAAATTTCCTAGTTTCTAAATTCTCGTACGTAGGAAATAATTCAGCTTGCTTTATTTTTTACCTAAAGTAAGTCTTTTTTGATTAACAGTTAATATAAGTTCTAAATATTGGAATCGATCTAGGCTGTTTAAGCCTTACGCATACTTGAAGCCAGTCTAACTTTGTGGTCTAACTTTATGACTTATTTTTGCAACGAAAGTAGGTACACAGTACATAAATTTAGTACCATTAATGTAGCTACAACATTTTTGCAGAGATCGGAGAAATCTGGTCGCGCCTTTTCGACCACCGTCCTTTTCTCAACGGCGAAATCAAGTATATGCTGAAAGAGTTTGAGGTAAGTTCCAGTAGATGTACTTACCTGCCTTCCATCTGTAGAGATAATCATACTAAAGTATTAAACTAGTCCTGTAAAGTAGAACCCCTTTTTGTAGGTAGGTACTTTTGTGTTATTTTTTGCAATATGACCTGAACCCCGCTGTGGCACTACGGTGAATAATACACATGACGGGTGAATCTTACCAATTATAATTAAACTTGCTAAATATATTTCAGGAAAAAAGAGGTGACCGTGAAGTGGAGAACTTGTTTGCAATAATAGAAAAGTTTGCTGAAATCAAAGATGTTGAACTTGTAACAATAAAAAAAAGTGGTGAAAGTGGGCTCCCCGTTTTGAAAGAGAAGTTGGATCAAGCTATACAGCTTTTTGATGTTGTTGAGGCTGATTACTTGGAGGCAAGAAAGGTATCCTACTTTTGATAGATTTATTGTATTCATTAAATGTAATAGGTTACTCAGTACAATACAGTATACCGATACTTAGTCTGTTTTCGGATGAGGAAGGCAATCTTTGGATTTCCACTGGCTAAATTCTGACCTCTCTCATTGAATACTTCATGTACCTACATTGATTTAGCTCTTGTGAATTATAATTATAGTACTATGATTATGTAAATAAGTATGTAAAATTTTCTTTACAGATTTCTCAAAAGAAGCGTGAAGCAAACAAAGAAAAGAGACAAAAAGAATGGGACCAGTTCATTGATGACATGAACTTTAAGTGCCAAAGAATTGACAACGCTTTTGAAGAAAAGGAAGAAGAATTGAGGGATTTGTACGCTGACCTCAACCACAAACTAAATATTGCTGATAACTAAAGCAAAAATAAATATGGACCAGAAAGGATCTCTTGTTGACACTCAGCTAAAAATATACCCAACAGAGAGTTTGCTGACTTTCTTCAAAACATTAAATGATGAAAACAACATTCCTGAAAACATTTTGAAAGCTATTGGCAAAGATGTCAAGGAACCAGCAGATTTTGTAACAGCTAATATCCAATTTACCAGCAAAGATTTTGAGAACTTACATAGGATCAAAGAAATTGTAAAGGATAAATTCAAAATTGATGAAAATGACAAACAAGATATTCTTGATGATGATCCTAAACTGGAAGATGATGAACCCAAGGTTACTGAAAATGCCAATGATGAAACAAAAGATGATGTCATCCCAAAGCCAAAAGCCCCTTTCCGCTCAACATCAGACCTTGACTGGCAGGATGAAAAGCATGATCAAGAAGTTGATGACAAACCCATTCCTGAAACTGTCCCAAAACCCACTTTCCTTACAACATCTGACATTGATTGGTTGTACAATTACCTGCAAAAACAGAAAAGTAACAACCAAGATGTCCCATACTTGCATGACCTATTAGCTGGTGCTAATATAGAGGTACCTGAAAATGTTGTTATCAAAAGGAATCCAGTTTTAGAAGCCAGATGTGTCAAACTTAGGAAACAACAAGAGGCGAGAGAGTATAGAAAGATGACTAAAACTGTTGATAATGTCAGGTTAAGGTTCCCTGAAGACAGTATTTCATACCAAAGTAAGTACTAAACAATTAATCCTGTAATTAAAGTCCAAATAACCTTGCAGGTTAAAAAAGTTTTGATGGTTGCAGTAATTTTATAATGTAGTAAAACTAAAAATCAGACTATTTTTAGAGTGGATCATGTCAATTATTGCAAGTAAAAATATCAGTTTCTCTTTGATTACTTTTTAGTCTGGGGATAGTAAAAGCATAGATACTAGTTTGGTTGGATTTCTTAGTGTTTTGAATCATAATAATTACACATTTATTTTACAGTGAAACAACTCAACAGACAATTGATTGCCATCGGACAATTCATCATCTCTATATTTGCTGGATTTCTGTTTGGCTTCCGAGGTGTTGAATGGATGGTTGGAAACCTGGATTTTGGCTTCAGGCTACTTCTAGGCGTCATGTGTGCTTTAGTTATTGCATTAGCTGAAATATATTTCCTAGCTAAGAAGCTGAATGAAGAGTTGAACATTCCAGAAACTGTGCAGTTGGGTGGTCCACCTAAGTTTGTGGATGAAGATAAATATATGAACTCGGTACCAACAAAAAAATCTGTTGAAAAAGAACATCAGGATTAATGTCTGTACATAGGTGAAATTGTACTTTATAATGATTTCTACAAGTTATGTAAAACCTAACCTTGTTATAACTTAGTTTGTTACTATCAAATTAGTTGTTTTGGTTCTATAAAAAAATAAATTAGTTGTGATTGTGATTTATTTAATTTTAAATACCTACCTACCTCCTTAAAATTAAAAAAGCTCCAAATAAGATATTTTTCTTTATGAAATTGATTGATGAAGAAGAGGGAAAGAGGTAGGTAGGAAACTGGAGTAAAGTAGGAAGGAAGGTAGTGTACCTTTTTTTTTTAGCGAGGTAGGTAGAAGGTAGATCAGTCTAAAAATACACGCCCCTCCAATGTATTTGCTATACTACTTCCTCTACATGTGGTAAGCAAAGAGAATATTATAATGGTTGTAAGTACAAGTGGAGGGGCGTGTATTTTTAGATTGAATCATTTCCTTACCCTAGGTAGGTATGGTAGGTAGGTATTCTACCTACTTTATTGTGACATCATTAGATTAAGCCCTAGTTCAGACACGGCGGGAATCGCGCGATTTCAGAATCGCATGGAAATCGCGCGGGTCTTATTTTTATGAGTTATTTAGTAATCGTTCAGATATAACCTCGTGGTTAATCAAGCCGCGGTTACCGCAACCCAACCGCCAGAAAATAGAATCGCACTACTCCCGCGCGTTTCTATTACTATGGAGTCTTTACGTCGCGTTCAGTTGCGTTGCGGATACCGCGCGGTTAGCACGTTGCTCATGAGTTCGCCAATAACGTTACGAACTGACCATGTACTAGTCGGTCACTTAATACTGGATGCACCCAATACCGCCTTTTTCTTTTAATTTTTTTAAGGAGCAACCACAGTAAACACACTTCTTGGTCGACCTCCACTTTCAAACTGACTACTGACGTTACGAAAATCGCCATAATAAAATAACCCCGGTGAGCATCACAATTTTGCGGCTTCAAACCACGCGATTAGTAAACGCACGGTTCCCGCATGTCTGAACTAGCGCTAATGTGTGTCATCTGTAAATTATTAACATTCTATCATGGCACTGTCAATGTCAACCAAAAGTCAACTGTCAAATGAACGGCTAAATGAGTGAAGTAGACATGGGCGTTTTCGTAATTTCCCGCAAACGGATATGTAACCGTTTTATAGTTTGCATATCGATAAAGAAAACGGTTTTCAGATATCGATATCAGTCGTAGGAGTTGCAAGCGATAACATGATTTTTAGTTACGCAAACTAACGAAACAAGTTAACGACAAACGCAAACTGATAGCAGTTATATTAGCATATCGATGTAGTAGTTATAAAAAGTTTTTATCAGTTTAATTAAGTTCTTGTAACTACGGTGATTTTTCTTCATGCTTTAATAGGCTCAGGACTAATAAAAAAGTTTTTTAATGTAAGGAATAGTCAATTATCAAAGATGGCTCTTCTGGCGCATTTAAAAATCGACAATTTAGATACAATGATTGTTGATTGTTTTTTTTAATAGTAGATATTTTTTGTATTTAATTTAATAAATTCGACTAACTTTACTAAGTATACCTATCCTAGTACTTACTATAACCTTATATATTTCTTTTTTTTATTAGCCCTCCTAATATTTTTTATAGCCTTGTAACGGAGGAGTACACTACGATGAATGATAATTTATTTATACGTGAAGCGGGTCTCCTACTTTACTGACGATATTAACTGTCGAGTCACAAGTCAGGGTTCGGGGGTGTCCGTTCTGCCAACTCTGCGATTTTGATAGCACAAAGAGTAAGATACTTAGCTCAATCGCACTGTGAGTACCTACCTATCACACCCCAAGTTTCGGTCGATACTTATCAATACTGGCTGAGACTATCTAAAGGTCTCGTCAAAACGCAACGATAGCGCGTTCTAATTTTTCCTATGGCGCCATATAGTTTTATTCTGAGTAAACTTATTTCATGGTGGTGAGAGATCGTTCGTTACAGCCTATTATTTATTAGCCCTTCTATAATAAAATCAAATTGTAACAGTAGAAATTAAATCTTATTTAATCGCAGTTTAGTTCTATTTTGTAACTAGTATCGAGCCAAGAAACCGTTATAAATATGGACCAAAAAGAGTTACCAAAGTAAACCATATTGCTAGCTGCGTAAGATATATTTTTACCCACACCATTATCGTGCAAATATGGTTAATATAACGCCATATTCGCTTCATCTCTCTTTTACCCGTGAAACAATCCATACTTAGAAAGAGAGGTAGCGAATATCAATCGGCGTTTCGTTCGTTTGCCGTTTCATTTCGTGGTTCGTCTATGGTAGCTAACAGTTGGTTGAGTTAGATTCTGCGTTACGACTATATCGGTTATGTTGATCGAGATTATCGATACGCTATGATATCAAACTCATAGCCGATATGAGTTACGTTTTGTTATATCGAACTCATGCCTAGAGTGAAGACAGACTGGCTGAAGTTCGGTCGGTTCAGCTGTGTTTTGTTTGTGGTTTCGTTTGCGTGATGATAACGTATAGTATCCCTAGTACGTCTGTGGCGTGATGTGATGTTGTGTTTTCGTTTGTGTTGCACAACAAAACTGAGTCTTACTGCGGCTATCGATTGATGATTCATAGTAATATTCTAGACGTAAACACATACTTAAACGAAGTCCGCGTCCTTGTTTATTCAGTGACAGTGTTTAAGGGAGTTGGTGTAGAAGTGTAGCTGCTTTGTGTTAATTTTTGGAAACCAGTTCTTGGATAATCCTTACAGGTAAGAAAACATAGTATTATTCTTTGTGGTCAATAACTAGTTCAACGTCTTTAGAATTTTATGATGAAACATTTGATTAAATTATGTAGATGCGTAGATAGATTATGTATATTGATAGGTGGGCAAAGTGGCTTCCTATATTTTTGTTTGCTAAAAGATTCTTTCTTTTCTTCAAACTGAGTTCTCGAATCTAAGTTGGAGCTAGTATTGTAGGTATTCTTTTAGAATGCTTTGATTATAGAAAGTATGACCTTTACAATCAACATAGGGTTTTTTTAATATTGGCTTATTCTCAAAGGATAGAATTGAAAAAACTCTTTTCTGACATCACCTGCATTAAACCTAAACCATTTTCAACCATTGTCAAAAACCAAGTTTTAATCAAATCAACCCAAATCAAATAAATCAAATCAAAGTAACAGCAATGCTGGTTCTGGAAATGTTTTCTTCATCATCATCATCTTCCTGCCCTTTTCCCACGTTATGTGGGGTCAGCGCAATATGTGATCTTCTTCCATTTCCCGCTATCATTGTCATCTCAGTACTCACTCCTTTTTTACCCAAGTCATATTTCACACAGTTCATCCATCTTTTCTTTGGCCTACCTCTACCCCTGTATCCATCCACATTCATACCTAACACTCTCCTCGTCACATGACATTCATCAATTCATCAATTCATTTGTCAATGACATTCATACAAATGTTTGCTGTATGGAAACGTTTATCTTGTTACTTTTAATTTTATGGTCTGCATCACATAAATTTCAAAATCGTGCTTGGTATAAAAAGTAAGTATTTTGTATTGCATCCAAATTACATCATCAGGGTAGGTACTTGGCAGGTATGGTGAGCGGGCTGGTTTCAGAAACTAAGCTGGTATGGCCTTTTGCATGACAGGTAGATTGTTTGACACCATTAGGTCGGCCACATACACAAGGAATTCCGAAACAGAATGTTATCGAACGCAGTAAGTCCATACAAATCTATAGACCTACAACACACTAGATAACTTTCCGTACGTATTTTTTTTAGATTTGTATGGACTACTATTACATTTCGAAATTCCGAAACGGAATTCAGAGTGTATGTGGCCGGCCCTTAGGTTATAATCTATGTTTTTACCCAACTACAACTTCTTATCATTATGTATGGCAAGTTCCTTTTGCGTCAGAGTGACATAGGCTATACAAAACGTCAAAAAATCCAATAAAGATTAGTATACTACTTACATACAATGATCAAATTGTAATCCCCAGGCTCGATAGATCTCCTCAGATCTCTAGTTATTTAGACCTTTTAAGGATATCTAAAAAGGGCAGTCAGAGACACCTCCAAACATGATATTTGGCACATGCCCATAATATTATGCACAGTAGTTAGTATTCCGTACGTGACAGGTTGCAAGCCCATAAAAAAAACGAATGACACACCTTCGAACTTTTGGATCTAGAGTATGCCAGATTTCTCACGATGTTTTCCTTCACCGTTTAAGAGCGGTGGAATTGCGCACATACATTTTTCGAAAGGAAATACTTTTTGGTGCACGACCAGGTTCTAACCCACGACCTTCGGAACGTGAGTGCTATCTCTACACCATCTCTATCTCTATCTCAGTACCAGTAATTGAAATTGAAATTGAAAAAATATTTATTCAATACAATCACAAGGATCACTTTGAAACGTCTTACATGTTAGGTGAATCCTTCTTACAATAAAAAATGTAATCAAGATTATCTAATAATAAAAACATAAAAACAAAAGACAAAACAAAACATATATACATAAAACAAAAGGACAGCGTTCACATTGCAAATTGGTTAGCTGTCGGAGGGCGGAGCGACATCGGGCCATGAGTTCCTATCATCAATATATTCATTTATATTACAATATGCTTTCTTTAAGTGATTATTTTTAATGAAAGCTTTGAATTTTCTAACAGGAAGTTTAGTTGCATTTATAGGAAGTTTATTATAGAAACGTATCATGTTCCCCATAAATGACCCGTTTACTTTTTGTAACCGAAACTTAGGGATTAATAATTTATGTTTGTTCCTAGTATTGATTCCATGTACATCGCAGTTTTTCTGAAATCTATCTCTATTCTTATGAGCGTACAGTAAATTTTCGTATATATATTGACCTGGAAAAGGCATACGACCGAGTACCCCGAGAGGTTCTGTGGTGGGCTTTGAAAGAGAAAGGAGTGCCAGGGAAGTACCTGCAGCTTATTCGGGCCATGTACAGTAAAGCTAGTACACATGTTAGGTCCGAAGTTGGCGTTACCGATGAGTTCAATGTGGCTGTAGGCTTGCACCAGGGATCGGCTTTAAGCCCTTATCTGTTCCTCCTGGTAATGGATGCTCTGACATCGGACATACAGGAGGAGGCACCCTGGTGTATGCTGTTCGCCGACGACATTGTTCTTGTCGGAGAAAACGCAACTGAGGTCCAGAACAGGCTGGGAAAATGGCAAGGTAAACTGGAGAGTGTCGGATTGAAGATCAGCACAACAAAAACCGAGCACTTGTTCTGCGACTTCGGTGGTCCCTCTAGTTTTACCCCTATTGCCTTAGATGGTGTATCCCTACCAGTCTGTTCCGATTTTCGGTACCTCGGTTCAGTAGTACAGAATGATGGTGAGATTGATCGGGATGTAAGAAATAGAATAAATGCGGGATGGATGAAATGGCGACAGGTCACAGGAACCACGTGTGATCCGAGAATGCCCCTTAAACTTAAGGGGAAAATCTACAAAACGATCATAAGACCTGTCGTATTGTATGGGTCTGAATGTTGGGCCACCAAGGGAACGGAAGAGAGAAGAGTGCATGCGGCGGAGATGCGAATGCTGAGATGGATGTGTGGAGTGACGAGAATGGATAAAATAAGGAATACGTATATTAGAGGAAGTCTGAAAGTGGCACCGGTGACAGAAAAGATGAGGAGTAATAGGTTAACGTGGTATGGGCATGTTATGAGAAGAGATGAATGTGATGTGACGAGGAGAGTGTTAGATATGAATGTGGATGGATACAGGGGTAAAGGTAGACCAAAGAAAAGATGGATGGACTGTGTGAAAGATGACATGGGTAAGAAAGGAGTGAGTACTGTGATGACGAATGATAGAGGGAAATGGAAGAAGATCACATGTTGTGCCGACCCCACATAACGTGGGAAAAGGGCAGGAAGATGATGATGATTGAGCCGCTACTGTGAGAATATTAATTTCTATAAATTTTTCTTTTAAAGAGTCCCTCGGTTTCATTTTGTAAATGGCACGAATTGCCCTTTTTTGTAATACGAATACTGATTGTATATCCGCTGCTTTTCCCCAGAGAATTATACCATATGACATAACACTATGGAAGTAGCTAAAATAAACCAGGTATACCCACCGACGTAATGAACTACCCAGTACCTACCCACTAATAAAGTTAGGTAGGTATTTACCTACCCTTTTCGAATCAAACAATCTTTTTGGCGGGCCACTGCCACTGACTGTTACAATTGACTTGACCCTTCGTCGGGACTAGTGTTAGTGAATTTGTCCATCATCATCATTCTCCTGGCCTTATCCCACGCTAAGTGGGGTCGGCATAACATGTTTTCTTCTTCCATTCACTCCTATCATTCGTCAACTCTGAATCAACTCCTCTTACATTCATATCATCTTTCACCCAATCAAACCACTTATTCTTCGGACTTCCTCTACTTGCGCACCCATCCACACTCATACTCATAACTCTTTTGGTGACATAGTTTTCATCCGTCCCCATCACGTGTCCATACCATGCTAATCTAGCACTCATCTTTTCAGTAACAGGCGCCACTTTCAGACTTTCTCTCACATACTCATTCCTAATCCTGTATAGTGAATCTGTCTATTAGCGAGAAACTGTCCTTAACTCCTTAACTCCTTAAGGCCTTCTCATGTATCCAAACAGTTTTAAATATTGATTCGAATGGCAACTCATTAGGCCACAGTTTGACGAAGTAAGGCTTTTTATTGCCAGTGAAAGAAACGTGCTTGAAACGATAGTTTTATTGAAGTCCGCGTGTCGGTCGTTTTGGTACTTGACTACGCGTTGCCTGAAAATTTTCCGCCCTGCATAAATACGGGAATCGGGTTTTAAAACATAGTGCAGGCAGGAATTACTTCGTTCATCGATCAGTGCCACCAGCCAGTTCACTTCACGCATGCGCGGTGAACAGTTTACTGAGGTGGACTGCATTTGTGTCTTGCGTTCGGTCGGGATCGCGCGAATAACTTATTGAATTCTCGTGTATTACGCCTCTAAATCATGGGCTCTAAGCTTGATTTGAATGGGATTATAAATGCTGCTACCAACGTTTTCGACCAGGCCCACAACGCAGTGGATACTACAATTCAAATTCGTGAGTACCGACTTTGATATTATTACTTAGGTATGCAGAAATACGGACATGGCGAAACTATGTAAGGATATGGGTTTCTTTGTTTGACTTCGACACCCTAAGCGTTCAGCAAAGTCTTTATGTATTTGGATGTGTGCTTGTGGCATATTTGCTTACATTCTTATTCTATTAAGTCCAGTTGCTGCGATTAACTTAGTGGAAATCTGTTGTCTGCCAACCCCGTCGTTAAACAGGCGTTGTGGCTTTATAGGTACCTTTGTTGTATCAACAATGTCGCCGGTTTTCCATCTCATAAAGCAGTACAACTAATCTTGTAAACTCACACGTAACCGGGCGAGATATATTGTGAATGCGAGTAGCTACATAAGCTATAGGTACATAGTCCTAAAACTGGTAGATCCCGCCAGCAACGGTGTGACTGGTGCCATTAAAATTTACGCGTCAACTTGAGTAGGTACCTTATCCATTTTTGTTTTTGTTGCGAACGTAAAAAAATAACGCCATCCGAGCGAAATCGTGGGACTTTTACTATGTAAACGTTGAATGCCGGCGCGTCAACGTAAACTTTGAAGTTGGGTAATATCTCAATCATTCCTGTAATTGCTATCGAGTAGTCGTCGTCGGGAGAAAATCAATAACATGAGCTATTAATACACGGCAATGGCTGCCAGCGGCGCCGCCCAGGGCGCGGTCAGTTTGGGAGGGGTAGGGAGAAGGGGCCTTAGAGGGGATGTCTGCTAGACTAGGGGGGGAATCACCTCACTGCACCACCCCAGCATCCGCCCACACCCCTTTTATTGGATTTCTGGAGACCTAGCCCTGCCCGAGTTTGAAAATACATGCGTTACAAACTTTTAAATTAATTTGATTTTGATACTAAGAGATAATTAAGTGTGTATCAATTCACAGTATTTGTAAAGGGACACCCCACTCACCATGCCAACACCTCAAGATAGTGATCCAAAATAAGTTCTGGTTGTTGTTTGGTCTACCTATATTCACCTATGTGCCTATTGAAAGCATAGGTACCTACTATTGATGGTGATTCTTGTTACATATGGCTTATAAATAATAAATAAATAAATAAATAAATAATGCTGGATAATCCACACAGCATCATCTAGCCCCAAAGTAAGCTATTCAAAGCTTGTGTTATGGGTACTAGATAATTGATATATTTGATACATTAGATACATAGATAGATAATTTTTTATTACTATATCGCAGGCGAACTCTCGCCCGCTGCGCCACTGAGGTCGTCGTATAAGTTCGTATCTGATCAACCCGAGTCATGACTGCACATCATGATTGAGTCCCATCTGTCACTATTCGTTTTTCATAGTTATAGGAGGGTTTACTGCAATTTGCTTGGGACATTGTAAATAGAATTCTTTAGTTAGAGGCATAATAATATGACTCGACAATATTTGGTCTTTAAGACATCCGGATGTGGATCATATCTACGTCACGCTGCCAGCACCACATTTTGAACTCTCGATACGTCTAAAAGTACTGTGTAGTAAGTAGTGTGTAGTAGATTGATAATGTTTGGACGTGCCTCATGCTAGAAATCAGAGGTGATGTTAAACAAACCTGGGGATCAGAGTCGCGATTATTTATTTTGAGTATTTTCATACAGGAAGATGGGAAAAACTAGTGTCGTATTACTATGTATGCTTTTGTATATCTGAAAATGTTCCATTTTTTCGCACACTTTTTGTAGTTGGGTCATTCATCACTGATATTGCCATAACTACGCATCGTTGTGTTCCATTCTCTGATTTGTCCTTAATATTAGAAATGACTCGAACCTATGTCTATTCAGTCTAATGTTTTGTTTTGGTTTGGCTCATTCTTAGTCTCATTTCTCGACGACATCTGGCTATTATTAAGTAATTCCAGCATTTCAGCTTCCAAAAGGCTATTATCATTATAATTCATGTAGCGGAGATTCTTGGGTAAGTATTAAGCACTTTAAGTACTTAATATTTGTTATTTTGATGATATAACATATTACGTAGATTAAATAAGTATCAGGCACCTACCTAAGTATTTACTTATTAAGTAGTTAAGTACTTTGTGTTACTACCTTGTTGCATTAGCTATCAATCAATAGTCATCACGATCATGAGTATATTGCTGCTATTGCTATACTGTAACTGTACACATAGTTTCCAACATCTACCGTCGAACGTTCTAGAACATGGGGTGTCATCCACCCCGTAGATCTCCCTGGCATCCATTTAATATGAGTTATAGCTTGCATATAGGTAGGTTGGTGCACCCCTGTGCAACCCCCCTTCGCTCCCAGACCTCACTGAAACATCCTAGCAGTTTGGGCGGGTTTCCTCCCTTATCTATTTACATAAACGCAGTGTGGAAACTCTAGCGGCGTTCATGGAATATTGAATTGTATAAACTGGAATTAATGAGCATCGAAGGTATTGGTGGTATTTATTTTGTTTTTTCTCTGACTTGCTTAACATTTCTAATTGATTTTATGATCTTATTTTGTTGATTCCTAAGACAAAAATTGCAAACTTTTAAATGACCTTTAGGTCACCACTTACTATACTAAATTCAGATGTCTAACACTTTGGTTTAGTTAGGCTGTTCGTTTGTCAGCCAATCAGTCACTATAAGTGACTTACTGCCATAAATGTTACCTGCTGTCTGCCACTTAATCTGCCAATAAATGTATTAAAGTGGGCCAGACTAGTTTTATTCAATACAATAACGAGGATCTTTTTGGTGATAGTAATATCTATACCAATCGCGTTCAATATAACTCCGATACAGTCTATATAAGTATTATACAGTTAGTATTCAAGCGCGCAATATATCCCCCCGTTCGGAATGTTCTGGATCTGGGGGTGGTTGCCTGGCAACACCACCCGCCCTCCAGCATCGATCTCCTCCCTCCAGCCTCCGGCTCACTGCAGTCATATTTTCCTGGAAGCAAATATTGCTCGATTTAAGTAGAGGTAGATCAGTAGGTCTACCATGAGTTTTCACAATCTACACACGCTAGTGACTGTAGTTAAAAAAAATGAATGAAAACTTGCCTACAGCGCCTCTAGCGGATAGTTGGGTACTAAAACCTCACGTAGCTAACTATCCTACGTCACAGCGTACTACAGCGACTGTAGTTTGCGCTCATAATTTGCTTACAATTTGGTACTATGAGTAACAGTTTTGACAAATGTCATAGTAACGTACTATTACTACTGTAGTAACGTCAGCTAATCTAAATGTGACAACTCATAGTAGACCTACAGTCTAAAAATGCACGCCCCTCCAATGTATTTCCAATGTATTTACCTCTACATGCGGTACAAGTACAAGTGGAGGGTAGGGCATGTAAACCGATTAACCGATTAACCGAAAAACCGATTAACCGACTGATTTTACGTCGGTTTTTAATCGGTTTTTTCTTGGCAAAAAACCCGGTTTTTCGAGTTTTTTTTAATGAGTAATATATGACAAATTCATTTAAAACTACGCATTTGCAGACTATATTTAGATCGGCCATAATTTTCCACCTAATTACATACATATATAAAATCACGCCTGTTTCCCGACGGGGTAGGCAGAGATCACGGATCTCCACTTGTTACGATCCTGACACGCCTCTTTTGCTTCATTCACTCTCACTACATTCTTCATACATGCGCGTCGGTTTAGGGTACTCTCGACCTGGCCTTTCTCTAAAACGTCCCCAATGTGCTCGAGGTACGTACGCCAAGGTCTTCCCCTTCCAACTGTCCCATTCAAACTCGCCTTATTCACCTGTTTCGTCAATCTCCTTTCATCCATCCTTTCTACATGCCCAAACCATCTTAGCATAGGTACCCTTCTCAATTTTCATCACTACGTCTTCTTTCACTCCACAACATTCTTTTATCACACTATTCTTCACTCTATCATTCAAAGTTAAACCACACAATACTTCTTAAAGCTCTCATTTCCACTGCATTTATTCTACTTTGATGCGTCTTCTGCCATACCCAACTTTCACTTCCATACATTAATGTCGGCACTAACACTCCACCATGCACAGCCAGTCGTGCCTTTTTAGACACGATCCGACTGCTCATAAATGAGTGAAGTGCCCCATTCACACGATTTCCAGCATTCACTCTCCTTTCAATATCATCATTATGTTTCCCATCATTCTTAAACAGCGTACCCAAATATACCTACAAACTCTTTCACTTGTTCCACTTTTTCTCCTCTGATCATTATTTCACATTCTGTAATGCATTCATCTCTTTCAAAAACCATAACTTTCTTCTTACTTACATTTATTTTCATTCCTTTCCTGTCAAATGCTACATGCATGTTACCATCTCCTGTAACTCCTCTGCCGACGACGCAAGTATTACCTGATCGTCAGCATAGAGAAGACATTTGACGAGTAACTCATTCATTCTTAATCCACAATCACTTTCTTTCATATCTTGTAAGCAACTGTCCATGAATAGATTAAAAAGCCATGGTGACGCTACATATCCCTGTCTAACACCCTTTTCGATGTTAAACCATTCATTATATGACCCATGTATCCTAACGCAAGCCCCGGAACCCTCATAGAGAGATTTCAGAGCTCGCACCAGGTTGCTCTTTACCCCATACATCGACAGAGCCGACCACAGTTCATTCCTCATCACTCTGTCATAGGCCTTCTCCAGATCCACGAAAGCGCAATAGACCTTTAGACCTTTGGCCAAAAATTTCTCGGCTATGCATCGCAAGGAAAAGACTTGATCCGTACATCCCATATCCTTTCGAAATCCTGCTTGTGCATCCCATATCCTCTCATCAGTTTCTTTCATTCGATCAACACTTTCGCATACAGCTTACCGATGATGCTGAGTAGGCTAATGCCCCTGTAGTTTTCGCAGTCTTGCTGAATTATATTACAAGAAATGTTTTTAAAATTTGTGTCAGAAGTTTATTAAAATTTTAATTTAATTTAACTTGCTATGGTTTCATTTGAGTAAGAGAGAAAGAGTTTTTAATACTGCCGTATAAAGGAGTGAATTACATTACCTAGATAAGACTTTATCATGTTGTTCAATTTTTTTACTTTATTCGAGTAAGAGTGAGTTAAACATAATTACCTATATTAAAATATTTTAAAATTTAATTGGTACTTGCTTATTTAAATAATTACTTAGTTCATTTTTACTAAAATTTAAGGTTTTATTTTGTCCCAAGACACCTGTATTAAAAAACTGGAAAAATAACCGAATAACCGGTTTTTAACCGGTTATTGAAAAATAAAAATCGAAAACCCGGTTTTTTTAAACAACCCGGTTTTTACACGCCCTAGTGGAGGGGCGTGCATTTTTGGACTGAATCATCTCTACCTGGTACAAGTTTAACAAAAAAAAAAAAATATGATCACGACTGTAATCCCCAGCCTCGGTAGATATCTCCTCAGATCTTTAGTTACTTAGATCTTCGAGGATATCTAAAGGGGGTAGTCAGAGGCGAGTCCAAACATGACATTTGGTACATGCCCACATTTTGCACAGTAGTTAGTATTCCGTACGTGACAGGTTGCTAGCCCATCGCCGCTTATAAGAATACTAACCTATGACACATATGTATGTACCTTCGAATTTTTTGGTTCTAGGGTATGCCGGTTTCCTCACGATGTTTTCCTTCACCGTTTAAGAGCACTGGCATTGCGCACATAAATTTTTCGAATAGAAAAACTCATTGGTGCACGACCAGGTTTGAACCCACGACCTTCGGATCGTGAGGCAGGGGTGCTACCACTACACCACCAGCGTTCTCACCACACGTTTAACGTCCAATGAAAACTGATTCATCTAACTAAATGTATAAAAAATATTTACTTTCTCATATCAATGCACACACAACCTACGAGCTAGCTAAAACTAGACCCTAGCGAGCTCAAGATAGAGGGTAGGTTTCTGGGTCTAAAGGTGCACTAAGAAAGGAATTCGCAAAATTCAATCTTTAAGGGGTGAGAAAATAATGAATGCGAAAATCATTAGGTAGTTTTCAATAAATTCCTTCAGACTTTATGGTAGATTTTTTTTAAACTTGAACATTCCTTTCATTCAACACTTCATATGCCACAGATAATATAGTAAATGGCATTCTACTTTATACCCATGTCATAACCTACACTCCCCAGAAAATGACTAACATAAAAGCGTTGGCCTCTAAAAACAATTAGTACCTAAAAAGAAGTAGCAAAAATATCTTTATAATCCATGCATGAAATCATAATTATCATCATAGGTAGGTTTATAATTAACGTTTTCATTCCGTCTATGTCATCCCGTGGACTCACTCTTTTCCCCCCACTTTACAACATAGGTACCTTCTAGTCTACCCACCTTCCCTGTTGCCACCGGCCGGTCATAAATCAATAGTGGCGCTGTCGTCGACGAAGGTACGGAGCCTAAGTTAGACTCGCAGCTCTCGAACAAAGGAATCCGGGGCTGGGCCGCACGCAGCCTCAACGCGCAGGCGCGATATCCTCCCATTGCATAATCTCAGTTCTCCGGGAACCCTCTCAGCTGTTGCACCTGTGCACCTTGCCTGGTTGCAACTGGCTTAAATTCAGCTCTTTGTGGTAAATCATTTCGATATCTGCATAAGAGTGCTAGTTTTTCGGTGATGAGTGAGAAAAGATCCATTATGGACAAGATGTTTTGTCCATACTTTGCTATTCCGGTTCTTGTTGGGTTGGCGTTGGTGTTCAGCAAGCTTCGAAAGTACATTAAGCTTTACGTCTGCTTCGATTCCGACCGAGGTGATAACACCTTCATCACATGATACGCGATTGGTATTATAGACGTCGCGTCGCACAGCCAGAACTGAATTCAACATTTTTTTGCAGTCATGGATGATGGTATCCTGTTTAAAGCCTTCTTGTACACGGAAGATGACCCAAAGCCGGAAATAAGGCGTTTCGGCTTGAATAAAATTGGTTCCGGCAAGTTTAAGCAACTCATGGGGAAGCTGCGTGAAGTCTACCCGAAGTTGAAGACTCAGAGCTTCACCGTGGCTTGGAAAGGTAAATATTATTTTTTAATATTATTGCTATATTATGTAATTATGTAGCCTAACTTACAACAATTTATCGTTTATGCAAATAAAATAACGCTTAAGTACCCAATTAAGATAGACATGGATAATCGATTTTTGGGTGGACGACGGTGGCAGTTCAGATTTAAAGTGGTAGGGGGAGGAGTGTTTAACTTTTTAGGGTGTTGGTAAGAGGCAGTGGGAGGGGGGGATGGATAAACCTAGCTCATCAAGATATTTTGTACATCCTGGAATGTTTGGCCATTTAGGATTTAAAAATGGTGGATGGAAGACCATTGCGACGATTTACACATACATTTTGTAGCTTTTTAAAATGCTCTATAAATCTTTTTTCTCAAACTAGCTTACGTTTTCTTGGAAAGGCGGTTCAGATTTGGGGTGGTTGGGATATTAGTGTTTCACTATTTACGGTGTTGGTGAGGAGAGGGGGGTTGAATCCAATCCAGGTCATCCAACTACTGCGCAGATTATTTTGGGCATCCCAGAAAGGTGCGCCATTTTGTATTCTAAAAATGGTAGATGGAAAACCGATACGACGAATATTACCCCCCTTTAAGCAGCCATCTTGTGCAGCTTTTCAAAATGGCGGCTCAGCTCAATCAATTTCACATATTTTTGTGAGAAGGGTGTGGTGGAAAATTCAGGTCATCCAAGTGCGCAGATATGTTGCGCATCCTAGAAATGTTCGCCATTTTGTATTCAAAAATGGTTGATGTAAAGCAACGACTTACCCATACCCACCCTTATTATGCAGCCATTTTGAGTAGCTTTTCAAAATGGAGGCTCAACTCGATAAATATTTATTTTTCTCGTCTTAAATTTGTTTTATTATCACCTGCGTGTTCTTGGAAGGGCGGTGGCTGTTCGGATTTAGGGTGGTTGGTAGAGGAGGAGTGTTCCTTCTCTTGCTAAGGTGGATGTGAATAAAATAATCTGACTCCAATTTTACTTGTTTTAATGCGTTCTTTACAAAATATACTGGTTTAAAATATTAATACGGATGATAATAAACGTGTGGTTGTGATGGCGTCGTCTCTGTCAATCTCGGCGGTGCGCGGGCGACCGCTCCCATTCACTCATTCCGCGCTACCCTAGTGATGTGCCGGAACATGATCCGGGGCCTTGGAAGCCTTGGATTCCAAAGTGTGGTCATCTGCAGGATCAAGAAGGGGGCAAAGATACTTGACTCCTCGTCGAAACGTGCCTGTGGTAGTCTTGACTTCGGCAACTCGAGTTATGCCATCCTTCCCTGGGAAGGTGGAAGTTATGCGGCCAAGCTTCCATTGCATGGGAGGAGAATTGTCATCTTTAAGAAGCACCAAGTCTCCTTCCAGTAGTGGCCTGTTGTGAGTGCGCCACTTGTGTTTCTCCTGCAGTTCGGCTATGTACTCAGTCTGCCACCGCTTCCAAAAATGCTGTCTCAGTTGCTCGAGCCGTTGAAATCGATTAAGTCTGCTCGAACTCAATTTATCTAGATCTGGTGACGGCAGCGACATAAGCGGCCTTCCAATAAGGAAATGCCCTGGGGTTAATGGATTTAGGTCGTTGGGGGAAGACGATAATGGACAAATGGGTCTGCTGTTGAGGACAGCTTCTATTTGACTAAAAAGAGTTGCCAATTCCTCAAAGGTTAAGTGCGTATTACTAAATATACGTTTTGCCACGCTTTTAGCTGATTTGACGGCTGATTCCCAAAGACCTCCAAAATGTGGTGCATAAGCCGGTTGAAAATTAAACTTAATACCTTCACCTGATGTGTAGCCTACAATGTCATCAGTATGAGAGGTAAGAAACTCTCCTATCTCTTTCGAGGCAGCAACAAAATTACGTCCATTGTCACAGTACATCTCAACTGGGCGGCCTCTGCGAGAGATAAAACGACGAAAGGATAAAATAAATGCGTCTTTAGACAGTTCGCTAACTGCTTCAAGATGAACGCACTTGTATCTGAAGCAAACAAATACACATAAATAGCATTTACTAATTTTACAGCCTCTGCCTTTTCTATCAGTGATAAGGAAAGGTCCAGCGAAGTCGACACCGCTAGTAGCAAATGGAAAACCTGGATTGACTCTCTCTTTAGGTAACATACCCATCATTGGAGCGGATGTGTTACCACTAGCCCTTCTACATACAACACACTGTCTAGCCGTGGTGCGAGCTAGATCTCTGCCACGTATTGGCCAGGCTAATTCTCTGATCGAAGACAGTAAAAGCTGAGGACCAGCGTGAAGAAGTCGAACATGCTCCTGTTGAAATAACAACTTAGCGAGTTTGTGTTTTGCATGTAGTAACATGGGGTGACGTTTATCAAATGGATAGTTAGAGTTGTCTAAACGCCCTCCTACTCTTATAATATTAGTTTCGGTGTCTAAGAATGGGCTTAGCGATAAAATATGACTCTTAGAGTTGAGTGATTTGCTTGAACGAAGAATGTTCAATTCTTTTTGAAAGGATTCCTCTTGTGACAATTTAACTAAATATCTGAAAGAATTCGAAAGTTCTTCAGGCTGTAAAATACCAATGCTCTTGTTAGATGATTTCTTACAATTATTAATGAATCTCAGCACGTATGCAAATGTGCGCTGTAAAAAACTTAATTTTGAATACCTATTAAAATCTATTATGGTCGGGTTTGTACCTACCTCGCCACTCATGTTTATGTTTATCTTTATTTCAGGCAAATCATTAACACTCATAGAAGATTTATCTTTAAACGTAGAGGGCCATTCTGACTCAGGCTCTCTTAAGAATGTGGGTCCGTTCCACCATAAATCACATTCCTTGATTTTACTTGCATCTAAACCGCGTGTGGCTAAGTCAGCCGGGTTTTGATCGGTGGGAACGTGACGCCAAACATTGTGTTCTGTAAGCTCTAATATTGCACTTACTCTATTTGCTACAAAAGTTTTTAATTTGTCATACCTCATACCTAGCCAGGATAGAGCTATAGTGGAGTCCGTCCAATACACCTTGCGCTGAATGACACATCGCAGAGCGCGACATACGGCGGCCGAAAGTTGAGCTCCAAGCAGACATGCACATAGCTCTAGCCGAGGTATTGTCGTTGGCTTCACAGAGGCTACTCGAGCCTTGGCGCATAGAAGACGAACGATGACGTCACCCTGCTCGTTCGTGGATTTTACAAAAACTGTGGTGGCCATCGCCGCAAAGGACGCGTCGCAAAATACATGTAGCTCTGTATACACAGATAATTTACATAGCGCATGCCTAGGTATGGTAAGAGTACGAAGGTATTTCAAATTATTAACAAAGATATTCCAATGTTCCCGTATTTGATCTGGCACTGGTTGATCCCAGTCCAACTTTTCAAGCCATAATTTCTGAATAAGAATTTTAGGTATAATTGTTACTAAACTCAACAAACCGAATGGATCAAATATTCTACAGGAATCGGATAGTATAGTTCGTTTTGTTGGACGGTCCGTTCTATTTTCATAGTTAGACGGGAAATTAATGATATCAGTATTAGGATTCCATCCAACACCTAATGTGTGAGAAGATGAACTTATAGTTAAATTGCTTTGATTGCCTTGTGTATGATTTGCTAAGACAGACGGTAAATTAGATCGATACTTCCGTAGATTGAAACAACCTGTACGCAACGCGACTTCTACGGACTGCTTTATATATAATAATTCGTCACCGTCGTCACTTCCGGTCAAGAGGTCATCGACCAGGAAGTCCTTTTGAATTATTTCTTTTATTTTTGTGTCTACACACTCTTCGCCTATCTGCCACAAACAGCGCGTACTTAAAAAACTTGAACTAGTATAGCCGTAAGTTACCGTATTCAATCTTAAAAGCTTAAGTGATTCTTTTTCAGAATCGCGCCACAATATGATTTGCAAATTACGATGGTTTTCTTGCATTTCTACTTGTCGGTACATTTTCTCTATGTCTCCTGAAATTACATAAGAATACTGTCTGAATCTTAACAAAATATTAAATAAGTTGTCTTGAATGTGTGGACCAACCATTTGCAAATCATTTATGGAATAAGATGATGTTGATTTTGCATTACCATTAAAAACAACTCTTAAAGCTGTTGATTCACTATTTGACTTATAGACTGCATGATGCGGTATAAAATATGATGGTTGTGGCACCTGGCTTATTTCTGATAAATGCCCTAGTTCTGAATATTCATTTATAAAATTAGAATATAACTGTTTGAGCTCTGGATTTTTTGTTAGACGTTTCTCGGTAGCTAAAAATTGTCTTTTTGCCTGTTTTATTGAATTACCTAAACAATCAGGTTCGGAAATAAGGGGTAATGTTACACAAAACCTGCCTTCTTTATTTCTATATGTATTCTTGACGAAATGAGCCTCACATAAAATTTCCTCTTCCGTTTGTAAACTATTAGGCGCAGGAATTTGCTCTAATTCCCAAAACTTTGTGAGACCTTCATCTAAAGATTCATTGGAAATACAATCTTGACTGGATTGAATGGAAATATGATTGCATCTTATTGACTTATTATTGAATTCGTTCATTGTAAAAATTGGGCCTGCCAATATCCAACCTAGCTTAGACTTACGAGCTACTGGCTGATTGGGGCCAAGAAATATTTGCTCCGATTCAATAAGATACCAAAACATGTCAGCACCCAATAGCAAGTCTACTGGCGCGCTACGATGAAACGTGGGATCGGCCAATTTGATATTCTGTGGTAAGTTTATTTGGGAAATATCTATAGACTTATTAGGTAACCTACCTGAGATTTCTGGCAGTACAAGACATGATAATAAGTATTCGAAACTACTTGTCTTCGATTTCAACTTCACGTTACATCTATGTATTGCATTGGATGCATGAATATTGCCTACACCTACAATATCGACCTGAGTTGGCTGAGAAGTCAGTTGTAATTTAGTTTTCAACCTATTTGTTATTAGAGAAGACTGACTTCCGCTGTCTAGCAAGGCTCGAACTGTAAGGTGTTCGTTTGTATTTGGATTGTATAAATCAACCAACGCGGTTGATAGTAACACACTATTATTATTGATGACGGACATACTGATTACATTATCATCAGATGTCTGCTCGCTTACTGAATTATCTGCTTGAGATGGTTGCACATTAGATATATTTACAGCCTGAGAAGAAGTCCTATGCAACAATGAATTATGCCTTTTCTTACATTTAGAACAAGGGCCCAACCTGCATTGGTGAGAGGAGTGTCCCTTACGAAGACAGTTCATGCACAGCCTCAGACGCATGATCTCAGCTATCCTTTCTTCAACACCTTTCCCAAGGAACGAAGAACAATCGTAAATGCGATGACTTCCATTACATAACATGCAAACTGGAATATTGGTACTGGCAGCTGAAACCACACATGAGTTTGTATTAGATTTTTCAAACTTACGAGAAAAAGAATGGGCTGGATTAACTTGTTTTTCAATTTTATTATTGCGAACGGACTCCAAAATGTTTGCTCGAGAATTCAGAAACTGGAAAAAGTCCTTTAAAGACGGGCTTTTACTGAAAGTATTTTTATGTTCTTCCCATTTGAAATTAGACCCTGCGTCAAGCTTGGCTGAAACCAAATGAATGACAATAGAATCCCAATGCTCGGTTGGTTCGCCTAGTGTGCTCAATGCACGCAAGTTTTTGGAAATATGATCAACTAGAGCTCGTAAATCCTTCGCTGAATCTCGAGGGACAGGCTGTATATTTATCAAAGAATTCAAGTGATTATTAATAAGTTGCTTTTCATTGTTATACCTCTCGCAAAGAAGACGCCAAGCCTCCTCGTAGTTCACAGCACTAACCTCTAAATTGCTGATGACATTGGAAGCTTCCTTCTCGAGATATGAATTTAAATAGTGAAATTTATGTATTGATTCGATCTTGTTGTTGCCATGGATGAGTGAAGTAAAAGTATCCCTGAACTCAAGCCATTTATAGTATGTTCCATCGAAAGGTGCAATTTTTATAACAGGTAACTTGAAGCTTACATTGTTATTGTTCTGGCATGTATGATTACAACTCGATTTTGCTGAATTGCCATCTTCGTTTCTAGATGATTTATCGCGATGTTTGTCGATAAACAACTTGCACTGTGCAATTAACGCAGAGAATTCTAATTCAAATTCATCGCGAATGTTTATTTCATCATCTAAATTAGAAGAATTTTGCAATTCAATTTGAGATTGCAACTCATCAAAACAGAAAGATAAGTCTTTGAACCTATCGTATCTCTGCGTCAACATACACAGATCGGTGTTACTTATTGGTATTGCAGTTACTGAATCAGCAATTAGAAAAGTATTTAAATAATTTTTAAACTTCGTAATCCGGCCTTTAACTGAACTACGTTTTGTATTTAGATCCTTCAAATTACCTAAAGATGGAACATTTAAACTAACGTTTCCCGTAGGTGACTTTGGCCCTGATTCCATGTTTGAAACAGAAACAATAAATAAGTAAAGATAAGGTTTACGTGAATACAATAACTATACGTAACTTTTATCCGGCTTATGCACCCCAGTATGATGTCGTTAGGCGATCAGCTGTTTGACTCTCGGCAAGTTCACTATGGATGGAACGGACAATGACCTCAGCCGATCAGCTGTTGGACGATTGCTATGTTGCTGGAATGCAGAAACGGAAAATATTAAAATGTTGCGTTATCTAATCTTAAATACTGTGGGATTTGAGAATAAACAATAAATGATGTGCTCATCATATAGCTGCGATTGATAGAATACAAGAATAAATGCAAATAGACAGTAAGTAGGTATTCGGGATGATAAAAATAAAACTTTGCACTCAAAATAGGCAACAGAAAGAAGTAGCTCGTGATTATTTCACGATATAATAGAAAAATAGATGCTAGGTGCAAAAGAGAAATGAATAAATTGCAGAATTATGCAGATAAATTGTTCAAAAATGCGTTTGAAGCTTGCGTGGCAAAGAAAATGTGCTGCACGAACGAAGCTTAACGTTAAAGTAATAGGTATGATTTTGGAAAGACAGAGATTTTGCAGATTGTAGAAGAGGGAGGATTAATTGTAGGAATGAATGGGCACTTTCCTTGCAAAGCTGGGCTGAGGTGCTGAGCTGCGATGTCGTGAATGTCGTCGTCACGGGCACGGCTGGCTATCCTGGCTGCTTGATACAAGGGCTGGCTAATGTTGGCCTCTTTGTCCTCTTCTCTTTTCTCCAACACGTTGTAAATGCTTGCAAAACTTTACGGTTCCTCGGCAACACGTTAGCACCGTCCTGGTTTCATAAATTGTCGCAAAACTTTCGGTTGGTTCCAACGGTCGGTGTTCAACAAAATGGCGTGTCCGTGGCAACTGCGTAGAATTTTGTATCACGTCGGGGTCACCATGTTCCTTCTCTTGCTAAGGTGGATGTGAATAAAATAATCTGACTCCAATTTTACTTGTTTTAATGCGTTCTTTACAAAATATACTGGTTTAAAATATTAATACGGATGATAATAAACGTGTGGTTGTGATGGCGTCGTCTCTGTCAATCTCGGCGGTGCGCGGGCGACCGCTCCCATTCACTCATTCCGCGCTACCCTAGTGATGTGCCGGAACAAGGAGTGATAAACCATTTTGTGTGAGGGAAGGGGTAATGGAAGGGGGAGAGGGGGGGAGCTCAAATCCAGGTCATCTAACGCGCAACATATGTTGCGCATCCTAAATGGATTTGCCATCTTGGTGTCTAAAAATGGTGGATGGAAAACTAGTGCGACGTCTTACAGAGTTTTAAGCAGCCATCTTGTTCAGCTTTTGTATTTTTTTAAAATGGCGGCTCTGCTCAGTAAAATATTTTTTTCTCTAATTTGTTAACTTTTACATTTCACATTCTAAATATGTGTTGGTGGCTCAGTGGCTTTCCTTGCATAACCGGTTATAGACAAAGAAAAATATTTTATGTAACATTATAGCCATATCATAAATAACCAGGATCGAAATTGAAATTGAAATTGAAAAATATTTATTCAGTACAATCGCAAGGATCACTTTGAAACGTCTTACATGCTAGGTGAATCTATGTGCCAATTCCAACCTAACCCAAGTACGAGAAGAACAGGCAAGAAACTCGTCTCGGTCCTAGCGCTTTTTTGTATGATCCTTCTGATCGTCCGTCACACTAAAATTTAAAGCATTCTTTCAGCTATAATTTGAACTGAATGTACAGACTCTAGAATTTGTTGACGGCTAGGTACATTCGGAATTCCTAATGTTTATCAGACCTCTTTACAACACCCCAGTTTTAAATTCCCATCGATTTTTAACCTTCTTGACATGAATTTTAGCATTATTTTTCGTCAACAGATGAAGATAACGACGAAGTACTCATGTCATCTGATGAGGAGGTCACGACTATGTACCACCAGTCTAACGATGCTGTGCTCAAGATAATCGTGCGTAACACCGATTCGAACACCGATGTTACCGACCTTTTTGAGAAAAAATCTGCTGCTGGCGACGGCAATCCAGCGAAAAGTGAGTAGAAAGAAACATAAATTCATGTAACATTAAGATAAATTAAGTAACTTCGTGCTTCGTGCCAACGGGAGAAGTGTTCCGGTTCTCTTCATAAGTTTCTGATATAATTAATAATTATGAAGATTTGATTAACGTAGGATTTGGAGGACAATTAAAAAACAAAAAGAAGAAATGAGTTCATAACAAAAAGATTTTCATTTTTAAGATCCTGAATGCGTCCACCCAGGGATAACTTGCGACAGTTGCGGCCGCGCTGTCGTCGGTTTCCGCTACAAGTGCGTCTCTTGCGATGACTGCGATCTCTGCGTGCATTGTGAGCATGAGGGCAAGCACCCGGATCATTGCGTCGTGCGCGTGCCTATGCCCAACATGCCTGTACGTATATTTTTAGATTACCTGTTGTTACTAAGCCTCTAATTAAGACATTGTTATTAATCCTCTCACCTGCGTCAGGTAAATCTGAAAATTCGAATTAACTGGCGCAGCCGTCAGGATTAATAACAATGTAACGACATTTTATTATAGCTAAGTTCCAGCTTTTTGCTTTAATTTTACAGCTGCCGCTCATCAAAGCTACCATCAAAAAGTCCCGCAAATTCCTGAAGAGCGTTGCGTCTCAAGCTCATGAGGAAAGCAAGAGACATCGCCGGGATCGCGACAAGCAGAATGCCGTAACATTCGCGAACATTCAAGGTAAACAAGGTTCGCAGCCTGGCTCCACTCGCAACTGGATCCAGATCTTTGGCAAATATTTAGAGGAGTTCACCAACCTCGCTGGAGATATTCATCGCAATACCGAAAAGAAACCGGAGCCTGAGACAGTTGAGCCTGAAGCTTCCGCTAACGCTGGACCTGAAACCAAGCCCAATGTTTCCACTACGACAGAAGAGATTTCTCAGAACCCCTGGAACCTACCCCAAGAAGACCTCGAGAAACTTCATTACGCGTGCAAATTCATTCAGGATAACGCATTGCGTGCTGCTGCTAAGCCCTTTGATAAGATTTTAGAAATGGCCGCTACATCTGCTGAAGAAGCAACTGCTCAATCGCCAGCTCGTGCTTCTTCTCCTATAAGGGAGGCGTCTATGCCGGTGCGTAAAACCAACAAGAAGGCTTCACCGCTACCTAAACCAAAGGTCCCAAAGGCTGGAAAACAAGCTACTCAGCCTCAGGCTCCTGAGACCAATCAGACTCCTCAGCCCAATCAGGATCCTCAGCCCAATCAGGATCCTAAACCCAATCAGGCCGCTCAGCCCATACAGGCTCCTCACCCCAATCAGGATCCTCAGCCCAATCAGACTGCTCAGCCCAATCTAGCTCCAAAACCCAATCAGGCTGCTCAGCCCATTCAGGGTCCTAAGCCCAATCAGGTTCCTAAGACCAATCAAGCTCCTAAGCTCAAGCAGGCTTCTAAGCCTAATCATGCTTCTAAGCCCAACCAGGCTTCTAAGCTCAACAAACAGAAGTCTCAGGAAGCACACATTAAACGATTGGCATCAAGATTGATGCATGACGCACCAAAAGATGTACAAGAGGCAATGCAAGCGATGAAAATGGCAATCAGAATTGTAAATGAGGTGCCAAGTGATGGAGGATATCCGAAGAAACAGAAGAAAGCTCCCACATCCGCGCTTGCGCAGTTGTTCGCTGAGCCTGAAACGTCTACTCAAAAGGAAATGGATAAGGAGAAACCAGCGACTTCTGGAAAAAAAACCCTTAAGGCGACCGCACCTATCGATGAAGCTGAACAGCTGCGTTCTGATGTTTCTGAACTTTTGGGAATCGCGCGCGCCGAGCTGTCTTCACTGGGTGGTAGCTCAAGCTCCTCGTCCGAGAGCCATGATTCTGACAAGGAAGGATGGACCGTCATTGATGAACCTGACCGCTTTAAAGTGACCTTGAAAGGTAAATTAAGTATGTTTGCAACAAAAAGGCCCTTCACCTAAATAAAGCAACCAAATGTTTATTTGAGGTTAAAATATATTTTATGACAAACCTTTTAAGTAACAAAATATTTTATTATTTATTTAATCATTTAAGAACTTAGAATACAATATTATGTAATCAAATAGCAGCATCTTGCACAATAATAGATTCTCTTTCAGTACATAATTTAAATTAACCTTACTAAAGGTCAAACATTTTATCAAGCTAAACCATAGTAGTTAAGTAAGTACCCGGTGTCTATTAGTTATGTCTTATTATGTACTTAGTCAACAAAAGCAAAATAAACAGCTTAATTTTTTTCTTAGAATTACTAAACAATCTGAGAAAAAAATTTTGTTTAGCATGACTGCACGAACGTGTTTTTTTTGTTTGTTTTTATTTTAAGCTATCGAATAAATCTCGCTATAACTTTGATCTGTAATGTATAAGTTGTGTGTGAGCTTAAATCATATTAGTCCTGTGACTTACTGATTTGATCCGAAAATTCTAGCTAAAATAATATTGGTCTTGCAGATGTACTCATGAAAATGGATCTCTTCGAAAACGACGCCGAAAAGTCCAAAGTGGAGGAAAACCCGCAGGACCAGGAAGGCTTCAATTACACTCCTCTTTACCCGGAACTGAACACTGCTACTGCTAGTATGTATTGTTGGCCTTCAATCAAATAAGATAGCGAAATTTAGCGCCGTCAGCGAAGTCTCGGCCTCTGTGACAGTTGGAACTGACTCTTTAAATTCATTTAGTATGTAATACGATTCTCCGAGAGAGAATGTTAACTAATTTTGAATATTAGTTCTCCATATTCTCGGTCAAAAAAAAATACAAGTGAAAGAATTACTTAGATACGTCAATTAGTTTCCGATTTATAGAAGTAAATGTGCGATGCGGACTTGTACGATGCGTGAGGGTGTGACGTCATCGCATAACACAAATCCTAAGCGGAGCGTTGTAAATTGACGTCACATGCGGTCACGTGACTGTTAGCGGGATTCGATATTTATCGAAGTTAAAATGCCTGTAAAATCAAAACTAATGGTATTTTTCACTACAACAAAAACTAGTGTATTTGTATACATACAAGCTTTACTGTAACAAACATTCAACCGATTTGGCATATCTATTCCCTCTTATTTGGCATCGTCTACAACAGTCGCTAGCTTACTCCTTATCTCATTTACTTCTGCCAGAACACGATCTTAATCACACTTTTGTTTTGAACAGTCCTGGATCCCAATGACACCGACGACGCTGCCGCCGATGACCTCGATGATTCTGATGATGCCGCTGGCAAGCCGAAGATCAAGACTGCTAAGGGCAAAACCGCCAAGGCTGTAGTGGACCCACGCGATCACCGTACTACACTTGGTATGTACCTATCTATAGCTTACTCTGTGTTACAGTTCGAAGTGCCAATTGACTTACGGGCACGAAAGACTTTCATCTTTATGCGTAAGGGTGATGGGCAGGGCAGATATGGCAAATCCTATCATCATCATCATCTACCTGCCCTTTTCCCACGTTATGTGGGGTCGGCACAACATATGATCTTCTTCCATTTCCCTCTATCATTCGTCATCTCAGTAATCACTCCTTTCCTACCCATGTGATCTTTCACACAGTCCATCCATCTTTTCTTTGGCCTGCCTCTACCCTTGTATCCATCCACATTCATATCTAACACTCGTCACATGACATTCATCCCTCATCATAACATGCCCATACCACGCTAACCTCCTTACTCCTCATCTTTTCTGTCACCGGTGCCACTTTCAGACTTCCTCTAATATACTCATTCCTTATTTTATCCATCCTTGTCATTCCACACATCCATCTCAACATTCGCATCTCCGCCGCATGCACTCTTTTCTCATTCGTATCCTAATCTATATAAGAGCTTGTCTTTAATAATATGTTAAACTATGAATGAGCGCTTAGAAAACTTGGGTTTGTTAAATGGTAAGGTACGGATTTGTTAGTAGAGATTAGCATGTCCATCATGATGTACAACCCGGTCACATTATCTCGAGACCTCGCTGGAACGCGAACCTCCCGCCCCGTTCTCCTTTTACCTCCCCGCGCTCGCCACGGCGCGTCAGTACGATTAGCACTTTGCACACTACGGGAGCGCCGACGCGACGTGACGTCATCGACGCCAGGTCTCGAGAAAATGTGACCGGGTTGTACTTAGGCACTTGTATTATGAGAAATCGTACTTTAGTTAACAAATTTCCTTATTTTTTAGCTCCCCACGTCGATGCCGCTGTACGTCAGATGGAGTCTATGGGATTCTCCAACGAGTCTGGTTGGCTGGCTCAACTGCTCGACCACAATGACGGGAACATTGCCCACGTGCTGGACCTGCTCACTCCCGCCTTGCCTCCCAAGTAAATTTTGGAGGCTAGGCAAGCCACTCTACATTCTATTAGCTCGACATAGGTGATTTTATCTACGAAGTTACACTAGCCCGGGGAAGCAATCTCTTTGCACCTATAAGTACTCATTGAAATTTTTGCTTTGACAGAGTTTCGGTAAAGTAAAAATTGGTGATAAATTTAATGCTTCTTTAGGTTTGGGAAAGGTTTATCTATGCTAACACTAAATCATACTGATGTCAAGATAATAAAATGAGGAGAATAATTTCTACGCGGCAGTAGATAATGGCTTGTTAGGGAGTGATTGCCGATATTCTAGTGTTGATAATGTAACAACTCCGAAAATTCGCTGAAGCAGCATCGGTTATTTCGCCGCCAATAGTAAGAGCTCGATCCTGGCACCGTTAGATCCAGGCGTGAAATGAGAATCACGGACCTTACCATGAGCTCTTACAAACCATCAAAGTTATATTACTTTGATATTGCCCGTAGAGCTTGTGATACAAGAACAGTCTTGTCAGCCCAACGGGTTATCTATGCTGGCTCAAAGCCGAACTCTTTGAGTTGTTACGTTAGATACGAACTAGAATCTTTCAATACTTCTTTTATTTACTTTTTGGATTGGGATTAGAATAGTTTCATTATCACAGTTAATCAATAGTAAATAAGGTATACCTGAAAAGGTTATTTTATCTTTCTCGATGTTGTAGCACTCATTACAGTATAGTATAAGGGCGAGTATCTACTAAAGCGTGGAGAGACATGTAAAGGTAAGGGCAGACTAATCCCACGTTTGTAGCGTTTGCAACGCATTATATCTGGACCCTTGAATTTGTACAACTGAAAAACACAACATTCGCAACGCAAGGTACAGTCACTGAAAACATACCGTAACTTGCGTTGCGAATGTCGAGTGTTTTTAGTTGTACAAATACAAGGGTCTGGTCTAGATGTCATAAGTTCAATACGTTGCGATTGTGGGTTGGTCTGTCCTTACCTTAAACCAACTAAATAACGGTCGTGACAGTTGCTCGAAGGTGACGTCATGCGATTCCTGAAAGCTAGTAGGAACACTGCTCGGTAAAAGACGCGACGAACGCCGGGTATTAGCGTTAGTTGATTCCACACATTTTTCTAGGCTTTGGTGGATACTCGCCCGAAATGTAGCCGTATTCTAAAGTTTTTGACGGAACCAGCACTTATGATAATGAACCCTCGACGTGTTCTAATGTGCTCACGCGCATGTAACGTTCCCATTCAGGATATGGTGTATTATTATAATAATTGATGTTATAATTTAGGGAATACGCAGATTATTTAAACGTTTAGCGTTATCTGTGTGTAGTCATGGATAATCTCATGTTTAATGTTATATTCCTGATTCTGCATTTATATCTCAATCCAACATTTCATTGATTTACTTAGTTAAGGTGATAGAATCATAGCTTTATTCTTATTTGGTTGGTGCATTATTTTATTTAAATGATTTAATACGTTCTCACGGTTATCTTCGGTTTTATATGCAGGAGTATGTATTTATTATTGTTGTATTTAATTTCTGTGATAATTATGACTTATTTTACAAAGTTGACTTTCAACTAAGTACATTTAATTTTAAGATTTAAAGTATGTATCTTATGTTCCAATTCAACAAAATATGATTTTGTTTTTTTTTCTTAACATAATACTTATTAGAATAGTTGGTGTTTTAACATATCGGTAAGGGGTTCACACATTGACGTACTTAATTGGAAAATAAGCACCACAAAATAAGTACTCGAACTCCTTAGAAGTCTTTCAGTCTGTGTCTTCAAATGGCAACTAAGATCTACGAAACAGCCGTACTTTACAACAAATACGGTAGACTACGACGAAACACAACTTGCATAATTAATAACCTATGCTCAATAAATAACGTCAGTCTTACACGTTTTGACACAGCCATGTCTTGTGTGGACCCACTTTTAGCTGTAAGTTAGAATAGTTAAGGCTTGAAGAAGAGACTTAAGAGTGCAGGGTAGGTTAACATGACGGTGTGAGAAACTCAGAATGTTGGAATTTGTCTAAGTATTTTACTCTTTCAAGTACCTATGTAGTTTGTGTCAATAAAAGCATCAAAAAATACAATCGGTAGTTTTATTTCAAGAACCCATATGAGTTTTTTTTTAAAGTGGTATTTTCTCGTCTTTCCCTTAAAAGAGCTAGACCAAGGGCCTCATCTAGTGCCTTAACAGCAATTCTGAAACAAAAAGAAAAAATGCTATAATGGTTTTGATCTACCATGTCCCAGTAAGTAAAACTACTTACTGGTACATGGTAGCTCAAAACCGTGATGATTGATGAGAATGAAGGGAGGCCTTTGCTTTGCCTTGCAGTGGGACACTACTGGCTCATAATAGCTCATAGCTTTCTATAGGACAGATAGGGTTTGTAACTGGACATGCCAGTAGCACAATTATGTTTCAAGGTGTGTTGGATGACAGACCAATAAATAATGCAGACTTACGATCCCTGACTGATGGCATCTCTTAAGAACTCTGGAGCCATACTGCCATAGCCATTCATGCCAATAGTGGTGAATTTCCCACCACAATTTTTGAACTTTTGCACATCTGCTGGTGGACAGTAATACCGAGGATTGCCTGTAATGCCGACCACAAGAGATATGGAACTGCAGCTTTCTTCTTCTGCTGATGGATCCACTATGTTTTTATCACCTATTTTGCATAGAGTTACCTGAAAATGTAAATATACGTCATGACTTGGCACAAACAACAACTTTCAAAGTGGTAATTTAGCCTGGGGGCTGAGTTAGATATGGGTTAAGTTAAGATTTCTAAAGGGGTCGATATAGCCCGCGGGCTAGGATGACAAAAAAAAATTAATTAATTTCGTAGTAGATATTCAGCTTGTGGGCCGAGTGAGGTGCGGGCTGAGTTCACCAATGAATCCAACATGCAAACATAAAATGATTGCATTACATAGAAGTAAGTTTACCAATAATGGAGCTGAGCCAACTTCCAGTAGTTTGCAATCATGTGGATCATCAGACAGTTGTAAATCTGCATCACCTCCATCCATCAATACTGCTTTTACTATAGGTATCCGTGTATTGAATAGGGCAGCTTTCACAGCCAATGAGACTGCATCAAACAGGTTTCCACCGCATTCTAAAATCTGAAAAAAAACAATAAATAAATAATGGATGTCAATAATAATGTAAATAATAATTGTCATTGATTTTATTATCAAAATGCAGTTTCTAAAAGTATGATGTTCATGAAAAGGATAAGGCAACCTTTTATGAGAAAAGATTCATTAATCATTTAGACATTATCCTGACTTGCTTTGACTGGATTTGATTGGCTAAGTATATAAAATTGATGACTGATAAGATGCATGATTATGAGCTAGTAGATAGGATAGAGAGCCTCCAAGTCTCACTTTTATGCTTTCACCACTTTATAAGTAAGTTAAGTTTCATTATTTTATTCTTTTATTTCTTTGATAAGTAATAACAACCTTTTGCCGCACTGACTCTGGTGTTAGTTATTTAGTATCACATCTATAGCTCCAGGACCAGAAGTATTGAGATATCTGTTAGGGATTAGAGGTTTAATAATAAGTTACAAACCAGTATATCAACATAAAGTTTCCAGCACTGTTTCCCTTCAAGTATGCAAAGCTGTTGCAGGTCAAAAGCCTGTGAGGAGTGGTATGCTCTCTGCATTAAGTTGGATATGCTGCTGGCAAGTCTCTCGCCTCCTCTACCTTCAAACGCTGGGGCGGCATTTGCTGAGCTGAAAATAGTTATAATGCCATAATACGACTGGCAGATCTAGACAGTCATGTAATTAGCTGTTTCGATGCTCAGCCGACCATTTAAGAAAAAGCTGCACTGCACATGTGAAACAGCTAACTTTACTATGACAGCCCAGAGCTGCTGGCAGTATTATATTAAAACAGTATATAATGTAATGTTTGTTTACATAAGCACCTATTATTAGTCAGTTTTATTATAATAGGTAAGAAGAATAATAGATACCTTCCTACCACTTAATTTTGGACTGACCTGTTTACTAGTAGGTAGATATAGTATATGAATAAAGGTTGAACAATGATAATTAATGAATGTAAACCTACCAGTCAACAAAAAACTCAATTTTTCCCATTCCCGGACTATGTGGGGAAGGGGTGTCGATCTCTGTTTTGACTCCCACGAGGATGTCAGTATTCGCCAGCCGAAGCCTTGAGGAACCACTGGCATGACTGACAACATCAGATTCCAGTTCCATGTATCTGTAGTCTATGTTTGACCTGCCATCCGAGCGGAGATCATCCTGGAATATGAGATGACACATTCCTAGTTAATGAGATTTGTTTGAGGTAGGCAACAATTTTAAGCGCATTGGTTAACATGGTAAATAATACGTTTAGGTTATTTACTCGCCTCTACTCCATGAGTAATAAAGATTTTTTCTGTAAGACTTAGTTTAGTAAGCCCTACTGTGTAATTGATTCCTGCCATTTTATGAATTAATCTACGTATCTAAACTATTAATTTGTTCTATTTCATTTCAATTTCAAGCGCCGATTTGTAGTACTTCTTCTCTTCTATATAATAAAGTACTCTGTGTCACAGACTAGTAGGATGCATCTCTGTGTTCTCTCTCTTCGCAGTTCGCTCGCTGCTGGCCGCTGCCTTTGCTCAGTGTTTCCACTGAGGATTTTGGTTTTGCCCTAAATTCTTTGGAAATTATATTAATAAATTTAAAAAATTGAACAAAATTAACTCATTCGAAGACTCAAAGAAGAAGTGTTAGGTACTTTTGCAGGCTTCCGCTGACTTCTCTTCTTTAACTTGAGATGAAGAATGTTACAGCGAAGGTTATTATTACTACTCGTGTATTCCATACCGTAATAGGTAGAGCAATTGAGCATAGACTAAAAAGGTTTACCACCTCAAGTAATCTTTACCTAAAAAAAAATAGCCTGTCGTCTAAGAACCACAGAACATATATACTCTGACGAGAACTAAGTAGTTTTGCCCTAAAAAAGGGCGAAATCCCTAAAAGTGAAAACACTGGCTTCGCTTCGCTTGCCTGGCTGATGTCGTGCCTGTCAGTGACAGGACAGGTACATTTAGGATAAATTTAACATTGACATTTAATTTTTTTATGACATTGACATTAAAAACTAAGGGGCCCTAAAAAAAAAAGAAATAACTAATTTACAAATTAGAATAGTAATATAAATACCTACTTACTACGTATGTACCTATGTAAATATCTGTCCACCTATATGGTTTTATCCCGTTTTATGAAATTTATTACGACCTTTATAAAATGAAATTTTAGCTAAGTAGAAAAATAAAAAATAAAATAAATAAAATTTATTCAAAAATGCACAAGCTTTGCCTTGTGCATTTTTGAATAAATTTTATTTATTAAACTGTTCCTCTATAACGCATTGGATAATTATTATCTGTGTATAATTGTTATTTTGAGTTTGAATGAACTATGAACTGTATTTGAATTTGAATTTGAATTTAAACGACTAAACATAGCTAAGTAAAATAATTGAGCCTGAACTAGGTAGGTAATCCTATGTTTCAGGCACTAAAAGTGCTAAGTAATTTAAACTAACGCATGATGTCGCATTGATTGATCACAAGGAGGTAGGTACCTATCAACCAACCTCATCACAAGTGGACCCTGGAAAGACTTGAAAAATCGTACCTAGATGAGAAAGAGATCCCCGCCAAGGAGAAAATGGCGGCTAGGGAAGGTTAGATTAAGTTAGATTATAGAAAACGGAAGAAATTAATTTTTACGCAAGACTAGGCAGTAAGGTCTATGACTATAAGCCTGCTCAAATGAGCGAATAATTTAACAAAAAAACAAACCCTAGATGAGAAAGTAGTAGGTACCTACCCAGTGTAATATTTTCGATTTACTATGGTAGGTACTTAGTTGATAAGCGGGTTCTACGTAGGTAGGTAGGTAGGTACATAATTATGTGTAAGAAAGCTTTTTTATTAAGCTCTTGTGTAATTTGCAACAACGATATTATAAAATCAAATAAGAGAGCAGGAAGGTAAGTAAAAAATAATAGGTTTTTAGGAAAAAGTACCTGTTTAGTAGGTCTACTTAAGTAGGTAGGCACATTACCTATCTACTTTTAAGATTGCTCTCGGAATTCCTCACCGTAGGAGGAACCTACCTAGTACTTACCTAATTTAATAAAAAGGCCATCTGAAAAATTCCGTTGTCCAATATGTGACCTACCCACATGACCTCCAATCATTTTCAAGAGCTGTAGGTAAGAGTACCTACCTACCAACCTTCTACCTACCTAAGTACTTGTTAGGTTCCCAATTCGCTCCAACTCGAGGGGGATCTCGCAACATCCTCT
Organism: Cosmorhoe ocellata; assembly: GCA_963675405.1. Taxonomy (NCBI): domain Eukaryota; kingdom Metazoa; phylum Arthropoda; class Insecta; order Lepidoptera; family Geometridae; genus Cosmorhoe; species Cosmorhoe ocellata. The sequence goes on along the minus strand of OY776245.1, from coordinate 8,749,769 downwards.
GTTAAATTGCGAGTTAAGTATCGTAATTGTTTCATTGTACCAGATTGAGCTGAGCATACGTCTCAGTGAGTCCACGCACGGACCGTTGGGTGCTGGCTAGATAGATAAGCTAAATCTTGAAACTGGATTTAAGATCAAAAATTTGAAGGTGTGTGATAAGAGATGTACCTATTCCTACAATCAGCGTTGGGCTTTCGAACCTGTCCCTACCTACTTTAGACACACGGTATTAGGTCCCTAATTAACTACTTACAGTGAAAAACGTAGGCACCTGCCCAATATAACCCTTGAATCCCTATCTCTGACCACCCTATAAATATCCTCGAAGATCTAGACTAGACATCTGAGGGGATATTGTCTAAAGCCTGGAGATTTAAGGTACGAGCTGGCAGCGGGCGACGTGAGGCGGCGGTGGACGATGTGTCGCGGCAACACTACTGGTTTCTATGTATTTCTATGAAATTCCCTCCGTAGCGACACGAAGCTAGCGACGCCTTTCATAGAAATACCTACATAGAAACCAGTAGCGTCGCCGCGTCACGTCACCCGCTGCCAATTCGTACCTTAAATCTCCAGGCTTTAGACAATATCTACTCAGATGTCTAGTCTAGATCTTCGAGGATATTTACCCTTACAGTCGTGGTAATGCTTTTTAAGGATTTTCCAAAGATGAGTGGTTCGGACGTGAGCGAGATGGCGCATCAAATGCAGAGGTTTACCTGGGTGGATTATGTGGTGTTTGTGTTTATGCTGGCTATCAGTGCAGTGGTGGGCGTTTACTGGGGCTTCATGAAGAAACAGTCTACGCAGGCTGATTACCTTCTGGGGGGTAGGAATATGAAGGTTGTTCCTGTTGCTATGTCACTAGTTGCCAGGTAAGATTTCATGTAGTAGTTACTACCTACCTACCTATAACCATGGACAAACCTATAACTTACTTAGTACTTAGTAACTTAACTTACTTATCTCTCTCAGAGAGGGCCGCTCTAATATTGGGTATGAATATAAATACCTATAAGGATTTAATTGATCTCTTACCAATTGTAACACCTGAGATTAAGTTCATATCAAAAAGTACTTCTACCACTAAGAGCGGTGGTGGTGTAGTGGTAGCACCTTTGCCTCACGATCCGAAAGTCGTGGGTTCAAACCTGGTCGTGCACCATTTATGTGCGCAAAGCCAGTGCTCTTAAACGGTGAAGGAAAACATCGTGAGGAAACTGGCATACCCTAGAACCAAAAATTCAAAGGGGTGTGTCTTAGGTTAGTAGGTACTTTTAACAAGCGGCGATGGGCTTAAACCTGTCACGTACGGAATAATACTAACTACTGTGCAAAATGTGGGCATGTACCTACCAAATGTCATCTCTGATGCCTCTGACTACCCTCTTCAGATATCCTCAAAGATCTAAGTAACTAAAGATCTGAGGAAGATAATCTACCAAATGTGTTACGTACAACATTTTTGAAATATTTTTTAATGTTCCAGTTTCATATCCGGTATAACATTATTAGGTACGCCTACTGAGGTATACATACACGGGACCCAATACGCGTACACTCTCGGAGCGATTTGTCTGATGTCTGTCATTATGACCCAAATCTACTTACCTGTGTTCCATGATCTTAAGCTGACTTCGAATTACGAGGTACGTGATGGTATGCTTTGGTGTAGAATAAGCTTTTGCTGTGGTGTAGAATTGCAAATAGACAATTGATAGTTTTTACTGTGTTTTTCTTTTTCAGTATTTATCAATGAGGTTCGATAACAGAGTTAGACTTTTTGGCTCCACCTTATTTGCATTAACTTTGGTAAGTTGATTTCGAAATGGAATGTTTTCGATTCTATAATTTGTGCTTCTTACAAACTTTAATTTATTTTTCAGATAGGCTGGCTACCAATCGTAATTTACGTCCCAGCTTTAGCTTTTAACCAGGGTAAGTTTTTGTACCATTGCCTGCCGCTAAGTACCTACCTAATACTTTTCCATCATTATAAAAACATGTTCGGACTTTTTTGACTTTTTCATGCTAAATCAGTTTTTTGAATTTCGAATATAAATTAAAAAGCCATTGGCTTCAAAAAACATTACACGATCAAATTCCACAAAATTCAAAACGCAATGAACTTGGTTGAACTGCATCAAGTTAAATATTGTTTTGATCCATTTAAAATGTAGCGCTGTGACTGGAAATGAACCAGCGAGTCCATCATAAACTCACTAACGATTTAATATTAAATAATATTCTACTCTACATGGGCTCTCTACGAGTATAAATGTTTAAATAGTGTTTAATTTTGCTCTTTTTCTTTCATAATTTTAGTCACCGGCGTCGACATTCACATAATCACGCCAATAGTTTGTCTGGTCTGCATTTTCTATACAAGTGCCGTAAGTTGTAATTTTAATCCTTCTGTACTTATACTTTAAGGCCCAGAATACTCGTCACACTATTCCTTACGTAAAAGTTACAAAAAAAAGTGACATAGGTCCGTATAGTAACGCGGATCTCCGCGGAATAAGACATAGCACGAAGCGAAATACCCAAATGACAAGTTAGTAGAGTGCGGCATGATAATATGGCTGCTCTGAATTATATAACGAAAACGACAATTTATAAAAAACATAAATATGTTCAAGTAAATAGCTTATTTCAAAAAAAGGGCTGGGTTGATTTGTTTCAAATTAACTGATTTTCATTCATGTGAAATAGAAATTCAAAATATCTTACTGTTCTGGATAAATTTCTTAATTGTCAGAGGTGTTTTTGACATGGTTTTTAACCAAGGTTTTTAACTAATTCGTGTTTTAGCTCCGGTTGATTTATCACTTATATCCTTGTGTATCGTGTAGTTCAATTTCAATGTAATCTATTAAGCGGTAATAGAATGATTAGGGTTGCAATACTTGCAATTTTCAAAATGCTGGGCCTTAATAAGATTCAATATTTAACCGAATATTTGTATATCAGGGTGGACTACAAGCTGTGGTATGGACAGATGTAATACAAATAACTGCTATGTTTGGTGCCATGGCGCTCGTGGCTATAAAAGGGACGATAGATGTTGGAGGTTTTGGCGTTGTGTGGCAGAGAAATATGGATAGTGGGAGGATCGAAGCTCCGAAGTAAGTTACGTACCTACCTACTCGTAGCTTACTTCTACGGAGCTACAGAACATACTTACTCGTATTTTTTTTTAATTCCTTGTTTACTTCAATACTTGGGATCCAAAATAACTAAATGAATAAAAAACTTGAAAATACAATGTTCCTCGTAGATTAGTTCTACGGAGCTACGAGAAACGATAAATTGCTACTAAACATAATTTCCTCAAATTCTTTGTCTCATTCAATACTTGGGATCCAAATAACTAATGAATAAAAAACATTGAATCTACTAACTATATTTCTCGTAGCTTAGTTCTACGAAGCTACGAGAAACGATAAATTGCTACAAAACATAATTTTCTCAAATCTCTTGTTTCATTCAATACTTGGGATCCGAAATAACTAATGATGAAAAACTTGAAACTACTATGTTCGTCGTACCTTAGTTCTAGGGAGCTACGAGAAATTATAAATTGCTACAGAACATAACATTTCTTGTATCATTCAACAGTTGGGATCCGAATCCTTTAACACGCCACACAGTATGGAGCTTGGTGGTCGGCGGTCTGGTTTACTGGCTCCAATCCAACACAGTTAACCAAACCATGATCCAGCGGTATCTTTCATTACCCACATTAAAAGCAGCAAAATCGTAAGTTCTATTTACTTACGAATTGTTTATCCCCACTAACTTACGAATTATTGTTGTGTTACTAATTTATTTGAACCAGTATTGCAAAAGGATGTCTCAGAAGCTTCTTTCGTTCAAAAAATACTTAGGTACTTCAGTAAGGCTATATTATAGACAGCTACGAGTATAAGTCATAATAATGTCACCTTACATGAAAAAGCAGTGATCCTGTTATAGTAATAATTTATCTCTATGTGAAAAAGCCATTCAATACCCTCATTTTGACGACCTCAGTGACGCAGCGGGCAAGAGTCCGCCTGCGACGCAAGAGGCTGCGGGTTCGATTCCCGCCTCGGAACAAATTTGTGTACGATCTGCAGAAATTTGTTCCGTTGGTCTGGGTGTGTATGTATAATAAAAAATATCTATCTATGTACCTACATCATGTATTAAATATATCAGTTATCTAGTACCCATAACACAAGCTTTGAGTAGCTTACTTTGGGGCTAGATGATGCTGTGTGGATTGTCCAGCATTATTTATTTATTATTTATTTATTTATTAGGTTGGGAGTTAAAATATAAACATACTAGCTTTTGCGTACGTGGTATCCACATTATAAAAATTCCAGTTCACAGATTAATATCTGATATATATCTGATATATATCAGATATATATCTGGAATAATAATGGTTCATCTAAATAAAGCCGTTTAGGCGTGAAGTAACAAATAAACGTAGTTACAAACATACAAACATTGCACAATCTTACGCATTTATATAGAAGTAGGATCACAAACCTAACGTAAGGAACTATTTTCAGGGCAGTATTCTTGTTTTGTATCGGATTATGCGCTTTGTACTGCTTTTGTCTGTACTGTGGACTGTTGATCTACGCGCGTTTTTACGACTGCGACCCGCTTCAAACCAAGGTTAGTTCTAGATTCATAAAGATAATTTAAATAATAATTTTTGGTGGCTTTCTTTGTACATAAGGTGCCGCCCAATAGCCTTATTATTATTATTATTATTAGCAGTGTTACTGCAGTGCATGTTGGCGGTAGAGATAATTCAGTCTAAAAATGCACGCCCCTCCACTTGTACCGCATGTAGAGGTAAATACATTGGAGGGGCGTGTATTTTTAGACTGATCTACCTTGTTATAGTTTACGTCTATTGAATAACCAGAGATACAGTCGCAGTATTTTAACGTATTTACCCATTGATGTATTATAGCTAAGGATATCGCGCACCGTACTATGGCTTATCTTCCTATACATACATTAATCCATCGTTTTACACACATTGACATTAACTATGCGCTACGTGAGAATAGCAATGGTTGATACACAAAAATAACAAGATGACAGGCATTGATGTATTTACCAAAGCCAAAATACATTTGTAAACGTTCGTATCGAGATATGAGATATTTTTTGACAGCGTCTATAAAAACGCTACAAACACTGGTTAATAATAACAATTCACTGGTTAATCTGGTGGTTGGTCTGGGTGTTTTCTATGTATAGTAAAAAAAAAAAAATCTATCTATGTATATAATGTATTAAATATATCAGTTATCTAGTACCCATAACACAAGCTTTGAGTAGCTTACTTTGGGGCTAGATGATGCTGTGTGGATTGTCCAGCATTATTTATTATTTATTATTATTAATCGTATTTTGATTTTGTTGGTGCCGAGAAATCGTTTTCAGAGACTTTGAGTGAGCAACGTTTGACGATACGAAATGTGTATAGGTAAGTAACGTTTACGAATGTGTCTTTGTGTGAATTTGGCTTTGATAAATACGTTAAATTACCGCGATTGGCCTACATAATTATCAAAGGATGCAACTATTCATTGAAGCCTTTCATTGATAAACCTTTTGCAGCTGGCAAAAGCGAAAGACCAGCTCCTGCCATTACTGGTGATGGATGTCCTCGGAGACATACCTGGACTACCAGGTGTGTTCGTAGCTGGCATCTTTAGTGCAGCTCTCAGGTAAATTATAACAAGTTTTTAGATCTTTTAGTACCATAATTCATAACTATGTAGAAAGCAGTGATAGAACGCTATCGTTGCGTTTTAGGTTTCTTATGAAATGTTTTGTACCTCCAAGAGCATAAAATATACAAACTTCCATCATAACTGTGATTTGTTTTGGTAGAATTTTAGTTTGGACACTCCTCAGGTCTTAAGAGTACCATGACCATTAAAAATTACATTGAAGTAGTATTACTTCAAGCTTGAAATACCTACGGCGTTTCTGGAACATGATGATTTGCAAGAGCTTTCGGGCCCTGATGGTAGTTTGGTCAAAGTGTACTACACTTTTTACAGCTTTAGAATAAATACATAAAAATGTCTGATATATTTTTATACAACTCTTGATTTTCGCATAAATATAATAATAACTTTTGAAAATTTGATGGAGTATTTGAATAGACTGTTATGCTAAAGTTTCAAGGCAAAACTTATTATTAACCAACTTCTAAGTCTCATTACGATGATCTGTTCCAGCTCGCTATCAACTAGTCTGAACTCCATGTCAGCTGTGGTCTTGGAAGATTTCTACAAGCCGTTCTTCAAACGTGAGCTATCGGAGAGGCAGACCGCCTGGCTACTGAGAGGAGTGGTTATTCTACTGGGAACGCTATGTGTAGGTAAATAATAACTAGACAAGTTTGTTATCTCAATCCATACTAATATTATAAATGCGAAAGTAACTCTGTCTGTCTGTTAACGATTTTGTTGAAAGGTACAAAGTTAGAGTAGAGCTTGAGAAAGGACAAGCTACCTTCTGTCGCAAAAAAATGCTTGAAGGGGTTGAAATAAGACATGAAAGTTTGTACGGGAGTTCGTTATTTTCTAACACGGGCGAAGTGACGGGCAAAAGCTAGTACTAAGTTCATTTATCACTAGTTGATACCCGCGGCTACGCGCTAGGTAACTTTTTAATACTTATTCTGTGACTGGGGCTGTACGGATGAATAAGGTTTTTATCAAATTATTAATGTAAAATTCTTATTTTTTTATTTGTTAACCGATTTCGATGAAACAAAGCCTAAGTTTAAATCTAAGCTTATCTCAATACATTAGTGAAAACTGCATTCGATTTGGTTCAGCCGTTACGGAGATTAGCGTGCAAACGCAAAGATAAACGATTTTATTATAATTACTTGATCAGGAACGTCCAGGGGCCTTACCACGAAGTCTTCCAGAACGATTCCATTATAGAAACGTCACTACTTCCATACAATTTGCATAGGTCATGGTACGAAATGACAATGTAGTACTAATTTAGTAATGTATTATGAATTCGTGGTGAGGCCCCAGTTATAATGTAAGGTTCTATTTCAGCCTTGGTGTTCATAGTGGAGAAAATGGGCACGATATTACAGTTGACAATGACACTCGAATCTATGACGATGGGGCCGCAGCTAGGCGTTTTCACCATGGGCATACTGATGCCATGGGTGGATGCTACGGTAGGTAAAATAAAAATAAACGTCGGGAAAATTGGTAAATAAAACGAGATAAATACCCGTTTAATATTAAAAAACTTGAGAGGTGTCAAGGGGTCTACCATGAGTTTTCACAATCTACACTCGCTAGCGACTGTAGTTAAAAAAATGTATGAAAACTTGGTACAGCGCCTCTAGCGGATAGTTGGGTACTAAAACCTCACGTAGCTAACTATCCTACGTCACAGCGTACTACAGCGACTGTAGTTTGCGCTCCTTAATTTGCTTAGAATTTGGTACCATGAGTAACAATATTGACAGATGTCATAGTAACGTACTATTACTACTGTAGTAACGTCAGCCAATCTAAATGTGACAACTCATGGTAGACGTACTGGATGGAACGAAGTTCCTTTTCTTGCTTTCTATGAGAGAGAGAGAGAGAGAGAGAGACAGACAGAGAAACATGCGCACGCCGCACGGCTTACAACTATAGCAAAAAGTGTCGTCACAACTTTTGGTCTTAATTTTTTTCGTCTAGACTCTTTCGCAACGCGCGATAATAAACTTCGTTCCAAAACTTCGTTCCAATAATAATGTGTTCAGATCGCGTAAGTTTATATAAGTACATTATATAATATACATTATTATATTGCTCGAAGGGCTTGTGGTAAGTAAGGTCTATTTCATGAGCAATATGTCAAGTGTATGTTGCTATTAGAAAATGTAAGGTATTGCCGTCTCAGGCAGCGCTTATAGGCGGAGTCGCCGGAGTGGCTCTGATGTCCTTCTGGTGCCTCACCGCACAGCTGGCCATAGCGCGAGGAGATATAACTCACGAGCACAAACCTCTCACCACAGCCGGGTGCACCTACAACTACACTGTGAACGTAGACTCCGACCACGTGCCAGTCACGTGAGTATTATAGAACTATCTTGTTTCGCTAGATGGCGCCACTATGCAGAAATATCATCGAGATTAATGGTCACTTTTATCATCGGTAGATGGGTTCAACCAGTTTTTAAAGGCTTAAAGTGCGTTGAATGATTTCTTTCGTGCTTACTGGTAGCTGTATTACTTTAAAAAATATAGGTACCTAAGTAAGTACATAATTCTTTGCGTAAGTAGGATTTTATAACTCACCACGTCAAAATAGCTCCTAAAAGTCTTAAATCTGTACTTAGTTCGCAAAATATTATAGTTTTTTATTATAAAAAGGTGTGTCCAAGCTTTTTATGTCCAGCAGTGGACTGATTATTATGATGATGATGATGATAAAGGTGCTGAAAAATCACGAGAGCAACTTTCCGCAATTTCGATGATAAATTGTACTTTTCGGAAGGGGACTTCCTAAATCCACAATCCACGAAAGCAAGTCATTAATAAGGGGATTGGGTCATAAAAGAAGGGGATTGTACCTACCAAATAACGATATTACTTAATTTAGTCGCGTGTTCTTTGTGGCAAAATAACATCATGGCTAAGTAATAATATTCCTACAAACAGCTAATTTTTACTTGCGCGTTACCAAGATTTGCCTATTTCACTAAACAATCTGAGATTGACAAAACACCAGTTTCGTAAAATTCATAAAAATAATTGATGTGAACTCAACTATAACTGTGATAAGCCGCATGTGACTCAAATCACGCATACTCCAAATATAAGAAAATAGAAGCATAGTAAAATTTTAGTGGCAATAATATTGATATTTATAGTGCAGAAAAATGGGAAACAAAAATACAAAATAAAATTAAAAAATGGCCATCCCAGGTGGGGATCGAACCCACGACCTTTGGATTAGAAGTCCAACGCGCTATCCTCTGCGCCACTGGGACGATTGTAACATTGCGGAAATAAGGACATACAACCAGAGGCGTGTGACGTCTTGTGCGTAGTTATAGCGCATAAAGGTCGAACCAATGTTCCAGCAAAACTATGGAGTTCACTTTTTATTTATTTTCATAATGTAAGGATTTATAGAAAATATTATGTTAGCAATTCTCTGTAGGTATTCTATCCTTTTTATAATGGTTTTTTACCCATTGAATTTTGTTAGATTTTTTGAATGCGTGCTTTGAGTGGAGCAGTATCCAGGAACCTTGCAACCAAAACCGCGGGCGGAAGCTTAGTTCAAATAATAAACTAGCTTTTTCAATGATTTCTCTTGTGAAATACAGTCAAGTAGAGCTTTAGCCTGTTTTTCATTGGCACTGATGCTTTAGTTTCAGAATTTTCTTTCTTAGACTAAACAGTTCTACTTCGTTTTCTTATCACACTGTTCTTCACATTATCATTCAAAGTTAAACCACACATACTTCTTAAAGCTCTAATTTATATAATAACTAGCTTCCACCCACTGCTTTGCCCGCGTGGTTGACCACCTTGAAAAACAAAAAATGTATCCCACGGGAACCGTACATTTTTCCGGGATAAAAAGTAGCCTATGTGTTATTCCAACCTATAATCTGTAGGTATAGGTTATTAGGCTATACCAAATTTCATCCAGATCCGTTCAGCCGTTTCAGTGTGAAATAGTAACAAACGTATGTATATCCAGACATCCATATATTCTTACAAACTTTCACGTTTATAATATTAGTAGGATATATTTATATTTCCTCATTCCAGCGCGGAAGTGAACCCGCTTCTACGAGTATCATACATGTGGTACACGCTCTGTGGGGCAATGGTTACAATACTCGTCGGCGCTTTGGTGGGATGGCTGCTACACTTACGCAGACCCAACTCCTACGTGCCCCCAGCTGTTAGTCTTTTGGCACCGCCACTACGAAGGCTGTATAAGGAGCCTCCACACCCGAAAGATGAAACATATATCAATGCTTTTGGAGATAAGGTAAGCTATGCGATATATGTAATTTTTTGATTGCAGTGATGTGGGCGAGTGCTTGGTGGACATAAAAGACAAAAATAGGTATATTTTGTGATATTAGGTTTAATTCCGATGCTATAATGAGTACTTCAGAGTATTTGTGTGATTTTTTGGGAAAAAAATTCAATGAACAATAATGTGACTCCTTAGGGCGCAACTCGGAAATCCACCCTTAAAATTATTTAGGAAATATTATTAAAATGATAAATATGCATATGCCAAATATCATCACTGTTTGGACGTGCTTCTGACTACCCTCTTTATACATTATATTCTCAAAGATCTACGAGTAAGTAACAGAGATCTGAGGTGATATCAATCGAGTTTGGGGTTTACATTAGTGATCATGTTGTTTTGTCAAAATACTATTTTAAATAAGAAAATATTGTTTTAAATTTCAGTAAGAAATATCGAAGGCTTTTTTCTTTATCAGGAAAGCTGCCATGTGAACCCTACATCAATAAGCATGAAACCACTCAGCGGATGCGAAGACATCAGTTGATTTTAAAGCGTGTCACAGAAGAAAATCAAAGAGTAGGTATATCAATTAAGTCACTAGGTGCTAAGCGAAAATTCATATAGTTATTATAATGTTTACAAAAACTCTTCGTTGTTTCCTTAGTAACAACATTACCTAGTTTAGTTATTATAGCAACTCCTAATTGACTCCACGATTCTCTTAAAGGAAGTCTACAATTTACGACAGAAATAGCTACAGGACATGCGTCTAAGAAAATCGCGTGAGGCAATTGGAAAATTGAACCTATATTAGAACCATTCACAGTTGTCATTGAGTGGTAGAGTAGTGAGGCATCATTGTATAAATCCAATAATACATCTTGAAATTTATTCTGAGGCGAGCATCGCGCCAAGTGAGAGAGTAACAACTAAAAGCTCAATAAAAATAGGAAAGTTTAATAAAGAGTAATAGAAACGAAATAACTCTTCAAAAGGATGTAAAGCTAAAGAAAAATGTAAATGTGAACAAATAAGAGTAACTGCTAAAGTCTTTACACTGACACTTGTAGAAGAATACCCTAATAATGTCTGAAGAAAAGTTGGACGTTGCAACAGTTAGGGCATCTATGCAACACTTCACAGTGGTAGACTACATACTTTTCGTATGTATGCTCGCGATATGTGGAGGAATCGGAGTATTTTTTGGTTTTGTGAAGAAACAGCGGTCTACGCAGGATTATCTGATGGGTGGAAGAAATATGAAATTGGTTCCTGTGTGCTTTTCTTTAGTTGCAAGGTAAGATTGCTGCCTTATAATATTGGTCCAAACCAAAATATAATTAATTTTAAGAAGTCAACTTGTAGCATATGAAGTGATGTTGGTCTAACCTTAAGCTATTATAGTTTATTTTTGTTTCAGTTTTATTTCTGGGATCTCTCTTTTGGGAACACCAACTGAACTGTATGTTTACGGAACAGCCTATTTGTTTTCATTTATTGGCACATTCATCATGTCTATTGTAGTGTTTTACACTTTCCTTCCCGTTTTACATGATTTGCAACTAACTTCTGCTTATGAGGTAAAGAAAATAGAATGTAGAAGTTGAGGTCCAACCTGTCGTGTCGATGCAGTGCCAGTAGGAGGTAAACTTACCCTAAGTAATTACAATTTCACTTTCAGTATCTGGAACTACGATATGACAAACGTTTGAGGGTATTTGGTTCAGTTATTTTCAGCGTTTATTTGGTAAGTTGTAGTTTTGTACCTACGTATTTAATTCCTAAAGGACATAATATACCAGTTGCGCTGAATAACCTTGTTTTGATTTCAGATGGCATGGTTACCTATTGTGGTATATGTACCAGCTTTAGCTTTTAACCAAGGTACGAATTATATAGTAAACTGTCCAACCAAGTGCTTAATTTCATTTTACTATGTATAACATTATGGTTTCTATTTCAGTAACTGGTGTTAATATACACATTGTAACTCCACTAGTGTGTTTTGTCTGCATATTTTATACTTCATTGGTAAGTCTCGATATTTCACCGACATAACGTAATTTATAACTTTAAAATAATATCCAACATGCCAAGAATTGCCGGCCTAGTATCAGAGTTCGGTTACTTGCCAGTCTTTATGACATACATCATTCTTATACATACTGATATTGTATTAGTGATTTTGTAATTTTATTGCAGGGAGGCCTTAAAGCTGTTGTATGGACTGACGTTATTCAAACAATCATTATGTTCGGTGCCATGATCTTGGTCATCGTCAAAGGCTCTCTCATGGTTGGCGGGTTTGGAGAAGTGATCAGAAAAAATTGGGAGAGCAACAGGATAGAATATCCTACGTAAATATTTTTTTTGTAACAATACATTTTCCATAATTTTAAATTATAAAATTTATTCAAACATGCATCCTAAACTCCAAGCACGCCAGTTTTCTATTAAATTATTTTTATAAATAACCATTTCGTATGTATTTAGTTTCAGACTAGATTTAACGGAAAGGCATTCGGTGTGGTCTGTGTCAATTGGATCAGCGTTTTACTGGATAGGCAACATTGCTGTAAATCAATCTATGATGCAAAGATTTTTATCTTTGCCGAGCTTAAAACAATCTAAGCGGTACGATATTATTTTATGTGCACCTACAACAGGCTGTGTTTAGACAGATGTTTACGAAAATATGTATTTACTAAGATGTGCCAATTCTACTCTTGACTATAGTTTTTTTTCGATAAAATCATGATAAAATTCCATTTCGTCTTTCAAGATCGGTAATGGTTAAATGTACTCGTAGGTATAGGTACTGATTGTGAAAAATATATCTACCTTACAGGGCAGTTTGGGGTTTTCTAGGAGGAGTATTATTGATGGTATTTATTTGCGGATATAGCGGCCTGGTCGCTTATGCAAGATACCATGACTGCGATCCATTAAACTCTAAGCTAGCAATAGCTAAAGATCAAATTCTACCATTGCTGGTGACGGATATTTTAGCGGATTGGAATGGTTTGCCCGGAATTTTCGTTGCTGGCGTTTTCAGTGCAGCTTTGAGGTAAACATCGTTTATTATATACCCACCTCCTAGATGTTTTATTCTTATAACACATTTTTCTTCGTTCGCGTCAAAGTTATAAGCTTATCTTGTCTCTGGGGTCAGAATTGTTACGTCCAGATTTTTGCAATTTTCTTAGTTAAAAATAAATTCACCATTTTCTGTACTTACATCCGAGATAACTCTTCGAAATTCTATGGTTATTAAACAGAACGTTCTGTATTCATTATAGTTCCTTATCCACTGGCCTGAATTCGATGGCTGCTGTTGTTTTAGAAGATTTCTGGAAGCCGTTCTTCAAAGAACTAACACACGCACAAACTGTTTTACTCGTCCGAGCTGTTGTCGTTATACTTGGAATTATTAGTATGGGTGCGTAAACTATTAATAAAACTTCTAAATTTATACAAACAAATATTCTATACCTACTGGCTGATGAATACCTACAAACTATTTGACAGTTTGATGTATGTTTTAGCTTTAGTGTTTGTGGTGGAAAGACTAGGATCGGTGTTACAGTTGACTATGAGTCTATCATCAGCATCGATGGGACCACTTACTGGAGTTTTTCTGATGGGAATACTTCTACCATTTATTGATTCTACCGTAAGTGTGTTTTTGATAAATTGTTTTGTTTCATTTGTAGCAATGTTGATCTTTATATTATGTTTTTTTCTATCAGAGTGCTTTATCCGGTGGGGTGTTTGGACTAGTATCTTCGTGGTGGATTGCCGCACATTCTCAATTGGCACAAGCGCAAGGTGCCTTGAAGTTTGTTGAGAAACCAAGATTTACTTACAACTGCACCTATGCTTTTAACTCGACGATAACTTCTGCTGATGACATTGAAAGGTAAATCTATAAAACTGACCTTTAAATGGACGTAACCTAGTGGTAGGTATCTTACTTTTGCAGTTTAGAAAAGGGGGAGCTAAGAGGAATTGTAAAGGAAAACAATTGGATAGACTAATTTGATTATGTGCTAGAAAAGTATGATTACTAGAATATTTTTGAGGAGTTCCCATGAACGGCACAAATTTCTTCTGCACAATTTTTACTGCACACTTTTTTCGAGCTGTATTTTATTTTTCAGGGAGGTGTTTTACTTGTACCGAATTTCATATTTATGGCTAACTACGTTTGGATGTCTTGTAACTGTGACTGTAGCCTGCCTTCTGAGCTTGAGACATTCCACTTCTCATAAGGACAAGCGACTGTTCGCACCTTTTGTCAGAAAATGGGTGGCAGTTGAACCTTCTGTGAGTACCTACTGTAACTTGTATTTCTAACATGAGTTGTTTCGACAGACTTTCCTAGTTAGGTACATGAGGCTCGTAATGTTTGACAAAAAAAACACGATTGGAACAAGACTATTGAACTAATATTTGTCTTATGTTTCAGGTAGCCCAAATGCAATTGAGGATAGTAAAAAAATAATTAAAACACTTTATTTGGAATCAAAGATTTTGCGTTGTGTTAGAGTGAAGTGGGTTGAACTTAAATCTTACGTTATGTGTTAGGTTAGCAAAAACAATTGTAAGTAGATTTTAGTATTACTAAATATTTATTGTACCATGGACTTGTAAACATCTAATATGTACAAAACATTTATTGTAAAAATCTAATCTGGCAAGAATCTTGTCTTGTCATAATATAAAATCAACTGATTTGCTTCGACCAAAAATGTACAGGATCATTTTTTGACATGCTACTTCTTGTTTGCAGTTACCTCGGTTTTAAAACGGCCATCTTCTGTCGGTGTTGATTCTAAATACGCCAGGCCTAGAACAATAAAAAAATTGTAGGTACCAACAAAATGTGGTCTGGTAATGCGTTCGGTTCATAACGACCGTCATTATTGTGGTAAATAGTATAGCGTTATCCTCACCGCTTCATTGAAAACTAAGTATATTTACAAAGGTAAAGCATAAACAACAATTCAGTAGATAGAAAAACACTAGAAAAGTATTTGTACGTACCAAGATTTGGTAAGGTCGCTATTGCCCATTGGGTTCATAGAACCTCTGCACCTATTCCTCTCAGCGTCTCTCTGGCTATCGCACTCGTTTGCTAGCAAATGGTTAGTCTTCACTGAACTGGCCATGTACTCGTACGCCATGCCGTGTGAACAGGAGTTGAGCCAACAACCAGGCATGCCTGAGCCGCCGTTGGGGTAGAAGTCAGCATCTCCACAAAGGCCGCTGTAGCCAAGCATTGAGGTGTCGGTGTGTATAATCTCAACGTATTGAGCGTCGGTATTCCTAATACGATCTTCGTCCCGATTTCCGAATAGAGGACCGGCTGGGTCCAAACCTAAATCAAAAACGCTATGTTACTCTTTTATTTTAGCCCACAATTTTAATGCTACACATACTTAATACTAACTGTAGTATTTAGCTTGCCTTGTAAAAATAGTCAACTTCAGTGAGTTAACGGTGCTGACTTCGCATTTACGATATTATATGACACGTGAAACAGCTAGAATTTGTACAAAAAGCCTTACCAGTAATCCTCTTAATACGGCCGTTAGTCTCCTTTCCCGCATTTCCCACAATATGACCGCCCAGACTGAACCCAACAAGATGTGTTTTGTCGAGCGACAGTCCATAAAATTCCAGCCAAATGGCGAACTTCCCAAGACCTCTGCCCACATCAGCCACTCCTCTTCTGGCAGTTGTATAGCCTCTATTGGCCAATTTGTTCCAGTCAAGAACGATAACGTTAACATCACCATTTTCAAGGAAAGCTGAAATTGAAATAAAATATTACCGTTATCTTATTGGCATACTTCTTTTGCTGATTGCTTTTATAAGCAAATGTCATATTTGCCTTCTATTGTAAAACCTGTTGCTTTCAACAGTCAGGTAAAAGCTTTGGTATTGGTTATGCTTTCTATTTTTTCTGTAAGGTATCAGAAATGAAGAAATACTATACTCAAACGGTTCCATTTACCGCTTAATACCCCGCTGCCTATTTTGTTTGTAGATGCTTACGAAGATTAGAGCACTTAGAAATCTAGAACAATGTAATCACCTTCGGTAAGTATTTTGTTCATACTGTTTTGACCATCGCCGTTCCAACCGTGGACTAGGAATACTGTTTCCTTTGAGCTATCGAAGTTTGACGAGGTGATACTTTCAGGGTTCCCGAAGACTAAAATTTGTGCTTCTGTAGGATTTTTCCTGAAAAGAGAATATTGCCATGAAACTTTGATGTTGGCTATGGAAATATTTTTGCATTTGAGCTATTAAAATTAGTTTTGAGTCTGAATGAAAAAAATCAGAGAGTATTAAAAAAAGCGTATTCGATGATTTTGACGATTTAATTGTTAATAACATCAAATTGTAGGTACTGTGAATAAAGTGATGGTGTAGGTCCAAATACTGTGTTTTTTTGCAGTGATAGCATTGCATTTAATGTTCTTCTTTTACTTGAACAGAGTAAAAATGATTCTATGTATTGATATTTAGATACCTGGTGAATAGCAGGTATAGGTTATTATCCGGATTCCTAGAGAATTCGTTAAGGAAGGCATAGTCAATTGGCTCTTCTGTATCGACAAGATGGTAAATGCCATCACCGTCACCAGGAAAGTAGAAGAATCTATCACCCTCTTTATAACCCGCGTTCGGGTCTTCGATCACGCCCGCAGAACAAACTGAAAAAAAGATTCATTGTGCAAAAAAGTCACGTTATCACAACTAACGCCAAATTCATAAGGGTATAAAAAATAGAGGCAACTTTTTGATAACCGCTTGAAACAAGAGAACGATTCTCAATAGTGTGAGCAAGATTTAACGTTAGATTGTACCTGCTATGGCGACTAGGAGTGGTAAAAAGAATTTCATGGTTCCAACGGCGCACCGTCTTGGGTGAGACTATACAGGACCATAATTACTTATTGTTTTTATACCTATAAAATTTTTGATTATCTATGATGATAAATGATATTGATTAATATAAAATAGGTAGGTACTTACCTACATAATATTATGTGTCCATGTTATTGTTATTTGTAATTCTACATAGATACTACGAGTATAGGCGATTAGCTGTTATCGATTTACCTGTTTACTGCATGGTTCGATAAGATCTTAGTTTTCTGTTTTCTGCTACATAACATTGTTTTTATTATTGTTGATATTCCGTATGTACAACACTTTTGTTTTTTTAATATTCCCGAGGTAGAAAGGTTTGGAAATACATGAAGATAATCCCCAGGCTCGGGAGATACAAGTATCTTCTCAGGTCTCTAGTTACTTAGATCTTTGAAGATATCTAAAGAGGAAGTCCAAACATGATATGATGTGGCACATGCCCACATTTTGCACAGTATTTGTATTCCGTACGTGACAGGTTGCAAGCCCATCGCTGACTATAAGAATACTAACCTATGTCACACACCTTTGTGTTTAGGGTATGCCGATTTCGTCGCGATGTTTTCCTTCACCGTTTAAGAGCACTGGCATTGCGCACATATTTTTTTGGAAAAACACTGATATGCGCTTTTTATCTAGAAACATAGGTCTCATTACTTTTGCAGCTAGGAATAATTGCAGCTAAAAAGTGTCTTTCAAACCTAAGTATAGGTTTAGAATATAATATGAAATGCTTGCAGCCATCAGGCACTCCAGAGCGGAGTGAGACTGGAGTCTCACTCACTGGAGTCTCCAATAATAGGTACCCACGAATTCCATTACCAGGAAAAGTTTTCTGTGCTCTGGGCTCAATAGTAAAGGATATCTCTACTTATAATTAGTGCCTACAATTAGGTATAACTCATAGATAGTAACTGCGCAAAATATAGGTAAGCAGAGGTTGATTCATAGAGCTTAGCAGCTTAGCTGCCTGATGTATAGTTGGCTCAACGAATCTAGGCATTCGTGAAGTTAGCCACAAGAGCTGCGCAGTATCGTTTTTTGGGAGCAATTGGAGGTATGAGGAGTGGGGGAAGGAACTATACATGCGCAAACTCGCACCTGTGGCTAATTTCACGAATGCCTAGATCCGTTGGATGAACTAAACCTACGTATGGACGTGATTATGACGACTTTGACGTGACGACGTGACGAGCTTGTACAAAGTTGATGATCAATCAGGATTTCAAATTCAATCAGATATTTTGCACTAAATTGATTTTTATTTTTTAAATCGGATTATACTATAGGTATAAAACACACTTCATTATCTATACATATGTTTTCAAACTTATCAATGTGCACAGTACGATTTCATGTCTGTTGAATGTGCTCTGCTCGTGCAGCCTTGCGGGTGGGTCTAGGGCTCAAGTTACACCGCTGCGGAATGGAATGGAAGCCTCTCGAGAATTCTCGAGAATGCGCGAGTATTCCCCAGAAGACGAGTTGACAAAAAGTTCATTATTCTATGTACAATTTCGTTGCTAAAAGACGCTTCCATTACATTCCGCGGTGGTGTGAATTGAGCCTAGGAGTTGCCTGCTCCACTAGCGAAGAAATTAGCGTTTCCAACAAATTAAAACTTGTAAAATATGCTAGAGAATATAGGAAAGTTGGTTGCGTGTGAGCGCCCAAACTAGATTTGGGCTATGAATGTAGTTGTAGTCCCAACAGCGGTGTCGATGAAGTTTTCAAGTGCTGATCGACATTCGAGATAAAAGCGACTCTACAGCTATTATTGTATTCAGTGACTACAGTGAACTTGAGATGGTACCTTTTTGGCCACACCGCTGACTGGGTCGCGGGAGAGGCTAATGCTGTAATAAACCTGTGGTTGTAGGCACATTAGGCATAGGTACTGTTTAGGTGGATATGCTTATGGGATAGGTAGGTAATAATACGTTATTTTGTCTCTCGTGAATGTTTCTTGTTTCTTCTATTTACGTACCTTATCTTATATCATTTAAGTATCTACATTATAATGTATTTATTTAGTTTTTTGTATTGAACTGCGGAAGGCGAAAACGGAAGAATTGTTGTAGGATTTATTTTCTGTTATTTACCTATCAAATAAATCAGAACTGATTGCTTCAGTAATACAGTTTCTCTGAAGAAACCAGTAATTTATTAATACTCCATCCCAAGATCTCAGCAGATCTTTGTTCGCTTACAAATTTTGCTAATTCTTCTAAAACTTGCAGCCTACTGGCTTCCCTTTGACTGAAATATATTTCAATAAAGTAGCCTAAAACTTATATCATCGCTTCAAGTCTTTACTTAGATAGGTATCTTTTTATTCTAACCTAATTGCTCCACTGCTGGGCAAAGGTCTCCCTCAAATCCTTCTAATGTTACCTGTTCCTGCCTGTGACCACTATTCCTAGGTCATCCCGCCAACGTTTTTTCGGAGCCTACCTATCTACCTAAATTATTAAGATATCAAAACCTAATACTGACTCTTGGTAAATGTAACAATAATGATTTAACAAATATGATGAGTTTTAGGGTTTTAAATAAGTAAATAATACTTAATTCAACTTTTATTATGATTGAAAATAAATACAGTAAACTAGCAACTAGCAAGGCGACGGGAACAAACTAAATACAAAATAACAGTAGGTAAGTATTCAATTTTGTTACCTTATTATAAGGTAAGGTAGTATTGATATGCACGAAGAACTAAAAAGGCCACGACCTTCCAGTCCGCAAAGCGTAAATTCCAAGTCTGGAAATACAAAGATAAAAACAAAAAATAAAATAGGCAAATATACTTATAGTGGGTCAACCAAATTAGGATAATCACTATCCTAAGAATAAATAGGAGCGCTGGTAGGGGTAGCAAGTAGATAAAAATATTCTTAACAATTAATAATTTTATATTAGGTCTACCTTATCTGCTTACTATGCATAATATTATGTGTTTACATACCCGAATTTGGAAATTATCCCATTGCCCATATGAAAACTTTCTCCATGGCAAGTAGTTAGTTCTGCTTCTCCAAGGTTAGGGCACTCTCTGCCGATGAAGTGGTTGGTAAGGATACTGGCGGCAAACAGTTCTGTCGCACGCCCATGGGAGCAGGTGTTTAGCCAGCAGCCAGGCTGAGGGTTGCGGCCTCCGTTAGGGTAAAAGTCAGCGTCTCCAACAGGGTTGAAAATTCCTAAAGCTTTGCCGTCTGTGTGGATGCCTTCAACGTATAGTCCATCATACGGGTCTAGAGCGTTGACGTTTCCATTCCATCTTGGGCCAGCAGGGTCCAACCCTAAGTGTTATCAAATCATATTTTAATTAACCTTAAATCATACATTCATATTATTTTGCTTTACTTAACTATTTACATACCAGTGATTCTTGCTACACGACCTCCAATAGTGCGTCCGGCGTTACCGACAATGTGAGCACCTAAACTAAAGCCTACTAAGTGCACGTTGTTCCAGTTTCCTCCAGCAGTGTTATGAAGCCAGATTAAGAAATTGCCCAAGTGTCGACCAACATCCGGGACACCATTAGCAGCAGTGGTGTACGAGGCACTAGCGAGAGCCCTCCAGTCGACAACGATGACGTTGGCGTCTTGAACGGCAAGGAAGGCAGACGTGATGAGAGGGTTTAGTGCAGTATTGCCGTTGTTGTTCCATCCGTGGACGATTACCTTCAAAGGACGGCTGCCAACGTAGCCAGAACTCCAAACACTATTGGCGTTTCCATTAACTATAATCCGAGCACTGGTGGGATTTGATCTAAAGTAACAGAAAAGGTTATTTATTACCTGTCTAGAGAAAAAGCATACATTTTGATTACAATTATTTTTACGCTTGCCTGGTAAAAAGCCAGTATTCGTTGTTGGCTCCATTTCTGGTCTTCAACAGTGCTTCGTCAACTGGTTCTTCCAGGTCCACAAGGACGGGCTTTCCTTCGCTGTCTGGCATCCAAATATAGCGGCTTTCACCTTCCACATAGTGGCTATTGTTCCCTGGAACTGTGGGTGTGCTCTTGCTAGCACACACTGAAATTTTGATAAAATGAAAAAGTATGTGTTGTGCATAAATATCATCTATTGCTATACCATATTTCGAGTGCTTTAATTTCTATATTGTGACCAGATATAATTTTAAATCATATTATCAGCTAATGGTGCCTAAGTATATAAAGTTTATCGCTCGTACCTAAGGTAAGTAATTGATTTTAAAGATTTTTACAAAGTCAGATGAAAGTTTAAATGCGTGTGTTCTCTTCTTTTTAATAAAAGCAAATACTCGTATTATAAATGAAAGTAGTTATGTTAAGTATGGCAATAACTACTTACAAGTTATAAGACCAGCGATGATCAATAAAATCTTCATAATAAGTAATTGAATATGTTTAACTATAAGGTAATCATTTTATATACTATTTCCTTATCAATATAATCATTGATATAAATCACAACACCTGTTTGTGATGGAATTCGTATGATGAGGGTATAAGTTAATCAGCGGAAAAAATCAAAACCGTCATTATTGATCTACCACCAGCTCGCCTATGTCAGAAACCAAGAAAAGTTCCTCCGTTATTAGTAACTCTTGTTTCTTGTCGTATTTTATGCATTTCTTTCTTAGATTAAGGTTAACTAATGCGACTTCGTACCTACCTATTGAGATAATTGTTTAGCATATTTCAGTACCTATCTTGTTTTTCATTACCTTACTTTTTTGTATTATTGATGTCTCGCACAAGTATTTTTTGCAGATTCATTTAGCTAATCATCAGTTACTCGAATTGACAACGGTTAGGTACTACGTAAATGGTTAGTCGTATGTATTGTAGTATAGACGCCACCTAATTCAGTTTTGTGCATTAATACCTACATGGAATCAGATATTGAAATGCACAAAACAGCGACATCGGGCCACGAGTTCCTATCATTAATATTAGTACCTGGGTGACCGAGCTTTGCTCGTTTTTTTGGGGTAAACGACGTTTTATAAAAATGAAACCTAGCTAGATCGATTTATCACCCACGAAACCCTCTGCATACTAAATTTCATGAAAATCAGTTGAGCCGTTTCCGAGATTCAGATTATAAATATATATAATATATAAAAGAATTGCTAATGCACGTGATTAACAGTAGGATTAATAAGATTAGGTAAGTAATTAGAGTCGCATTTATTGATTAAACGTTTGATAAAATCATATAGTTATCTTATCGCTTAACCCCTAGCAAATGGTGGCCTGATATATGTTGCAAATCAGAAGATGCCGGAAGAATTGACAACAAAAGATGATTAAAGTAAGTTGAGAAAAAGATTACCATAATAATTAATATAGACTAGGTGGTTGCCCGCGACTTCGTCCGCGTTTCATGTTTTGTATAAAACAAAGAAAACAAATCAAAAACCAAGAAAACCGTTCTGAAGTTATAAGTGTTCGAACCAACCAGTCTTTTTCTATGTACATACATACATGCATAAAATCACGCCTGTTTCCCGACGGGGTAGGCAGAGACCACGGATCTCCACTTGCTACGATCCTGACATACTTCTTTTGCTTCATTCGCTCTCATGAAATTCTTAATACATGCGCGTCGGTTTAGGGTACTCTGGACCTGGCCTTTCTCTAAAACGTCCCCAATTTGATCGAGGTACCTACGTACGCCGAGCTCTTCCCCTTCCAACTGTCCTATTCACACTCTCCTTATACAACTGTTTCGTCAATCTCCTTTCATCCATCCTTTCTACATGCCCAAACCATCTTAACATACCCTTTTGAATTTTCATCACTACGTCTTCTTTCACTCCACAACGTTCTCTTATCACGCTGTTCTTCACTTTATCATTCAAAGTTAAACCACACATATATCTTAGAGCTCTCATTTTCACTGCATTTATTCTACTCTGATGCTTCTTCTGCCATACCCAACTTTCCCTACCATACATCAATGTCGGTACTAACACTCCACCGTGCACAGCCAGACCTGCCTTTTTGGACACGATCCGACTGCTCATAAATGTGTGAAGTGCCCCATTCACACTATTTCCAGCATTCACTCTCCTTTCAATATCGTCATCATGTTTTCCATCTCTTTTAAATAGCGTACCTACTTACACAAATATATAAACTCTTTCACTTGTTCCACTCTTTTTCTATGTAGTGTACCTACTTATTAAAACCAATAGTGTCAATTTATTTTGCAATTCATGTACTTATCTAATTAGTGTTTCAAACTACTATCACACCTCTCGTTAAAAAGTCCTATAGGTATAAACTTTGATACCCCTTTTTTCCATATGTGAGGGCTATTTTTGAAAACCCTTAAATATGTGTTCATTTATTTTGCATTTTAAGTATTAAAACCGAGTTCTCGTCAAAAAAACTTTGACACTCCATTTAACACTTTTTGGCGGGGTATTTTGAAAAATCTAGATACACGTTTTAAATGATTTGGCATTTAAAGTATCCAAACCAAGATTCAGACCGATCGTACCACCGCTTAAAAAGTTCCCATATAAACGTTGAGCCCCCATTTTACCCATTTTACCATTTTAATCCCATCATGGCGCCTACATACCAAGACAGATAGTATTTCAACCAAGTTACACCACTCGTCAAAAGAACTTTGACAACCCATTTAACCCTTTTGGGAGGGTTATTTTGTAAAATCAAGATATACGTTTTACATCATTTTGCATCTAAAGTATCCAAACCAAGATTCAGACCGATCGTACCACCCCTTAAAAAGTTCCCATATAAACGTTGTGCCCCCATTTTACCCTTTTTTAAAGGTTATATTGAAAAATCTCGAAACACGTATACATTTGTTTTGTATTTACATTACACACACAAAGTTTCATGAAAATCGTACAGCGCGTTAAAAAGTTTCATACAACCGTTTTTAGCCCTTTTCACCCCCTTAAAAGTGGAATTTCCAAAAATCCCGTCTTATTGCTCGCCCACATACCAAGACGAACATACCCTCCAAATATCAAGTCTGTACGACCAGCGGTTTGGGCTGTGCGTTGTATCTATTCAAATCAGTCAGGACTTATCCTTTTATATAGTAGATTTGAATTTGAAAGTTTTTTGAATACGTCTTCATGGGGTCGGCACAACATGTTTTCTTCTTCTATCATTGGTCAACTCTGAATCAAATCCTCTTACATTCATATCATCTTTCACACAATCAATCCATTTCTTCTTCGGCCTTCCTCTACTTGCGCGCCCATCAACACTCATACTCATTATAACTCTGAATACGTCTTGATAAGTATTAAAAAAAAATATATATACCAACACATTACATATTTTCAAATATTTAATAATTTACCAGAAGACCTAAAAAACCTATGTGGAAACTTATTAAAACTTAAAAACAGAAATACAAAATAATCCTTCTTTGGAGAGGCGATTAGATGAGTTGCGGAGATGGAGCTATGTACGAGCTCCTAACGCTCCACATCTCGACGGTCAGCTTCACCAGCGTCCGTACCTGACCTCCACGCGAGATACCGAGCCGGTAGCATAATTTTATTTTCTCGATTTTAAGTTTTCTATAAAAATTTGAGGACGTTTGCAAGCTCTCACTAGATTTTTTACAGTCAGTGACTATTCGAAAAAAGTTTTCAAAGTCGCAGCTCATAGTGACAAAATGCATTATACAGCTCGATATCGAAAAAAGTTTTCGAATACTATCACTCGGACTCGATCGTATCCGATAATACTGGGACTGCCAATTTTAGTTCTTTAACATTTCCGCTTAAGGTAAATGTATGAAAGGATACTAATTGAAAAAAGTTTCCGTAAACTATCAAAAACTTATACCTACATACTAGGGAAATCTATATAAATATAAAAGAAAGTCGTGTTAGTTACATTATTCATAACTCAAGAACAGCTGAACCGACTGAAAATAATAGCGACTCTTTTTTGGGTAAAAATGATTGTAGATGAAAATGTAGGCTATTTTCATCAACAATCATTTTTACCCAAAAGCAAACTAGTTTAGAGCCGACTTTTCTAAATAAAACTATATTTTACCTAATAAGCCATAGGTGGGGGGTATAAAGAGGTATAAACGGCAATCGCGAACAAAGTCGCGGGTACAGCTAGTGTAACAATAATTATTGAATTTGATTGGAGTTTTATGGTTTTGAATAAACAATACGTAGGTGCACAAATCTACTTTTATTTTTATATACCTAGGTATACAATAAACCACTAGCAAGGCGATGGGACAAAACTAAATACAAAATAACATATTCCATTTCGTTTTTCATAGGGTAAGGTAGTATTGATATGCACGAAGAACTAAAAAGGCCACGACCTTCCAGTCAGCAAACCGTAAATTCCATTTCTGCGAATACAAAGATAAAAACAAAAAATAAATTAGAAAATTAAGTAAATGTACTAAGGGCGGTCGACCAAATTAGGATAATCACTATCCTCAGTCAGAATAAATCGTAGTTATTGAAGAGTAAGTTACATTTACTTGGATTTGTATAGGTTACTGACTACCTTCTGTATTCGTACGTGATTTTAAAAACATAATAATTATAAGCTACTGTTACTGTAGATACCTACCTATCATCCTGTTACGAATAGAATGGAAAGAAGGAAAGAGGTGCACTTTAATCCTTTCACCACACTGGTTCAACGAACTAGTAATAATAATAATAATCTTCTGTATAATATATAAAAATCAATGCCACTTTTCGTTGTTATTTTATAACTCAAGAACGGGCTCACCTATCCAAACCAAATTTTTTGATTTTATTCGGACTATTTAGCAGATGGTTTATGTGAAGTTTGCAATTACAATTTTTTTTATTATTTCACTTTATACGTTGCGAAGCACGTACCGGGGCTAGTAATAATATAATAATGCTGGCTGGACTGCAGTCCACACAGCATCATCTAGCCACAAAGTAAGCTACTCAAAGCTTGTGTTATGGGTACTAGATAACTGATTTTAATACATTATATACATAGATAGATATTTTTTTTATTGGAACGAAGTTCCCTATCGCGCGTTGTGAAAGGGGGCTAGACGGAAAAAAATCTCACGAAAAGTTGTAACGACATTTTTTGCTATAGTGGTAAGCATAGAGTAACTTATATATACAGGCAGTTGTAAGCCGTGCGGCGGCATGCGCGTTTCTCTCTCTCTCTCTCATAGGAAGCAAGGAAAGGAACTTCGTTCTATCCGGGTGTCCCTTGACACCTCTCAAGTTTTTTATACATAGAAAACACCCAGACCAACGGAACTAATTTCTGCAGATCGTACACAAATTTGTTCCGAGGCGGGAATCGAACCCACAACCTCTAGCGTCGCAGGCGGACTCTCACCCGCTGCGCCACTGAGGTCGCCAAATAGAAACTAGTGACACGATAATAAGAAGAAGTTACGAATATAATGCTAATTAGATAAATCTATTCCTGAACAATAATTAAACTTATATTAGGCCTACCTATTTTTTGTATGATAATAATAAGTTTAGGTTAAAAAAGGACTGACATACGTTGTAAAGTAAAAGTCCTTAGCATTAAACAAGAATTAAAAAAAAGGCCTACCTAACCTACTTACCTACTATGAATAATATTATTGTTAACATACCCAGATTTGGAGATGATTCCATTGCCCATGTGAAAATTTCTTCCCCTGCATGTACTTAGTTCTGCTTCTCCAAGGTTAGGGCACTCTCTACCGACAAGGTGATTGTGACGAACAGTGGAGGCAAACAGCTCTGTCGCACGCCCATGGGAGCAGGTGCTTATTGAGCAGCCAGGCTGAGGGTTGCGGCCTCCGTTAGGGTAGAAGTCAGCGTTTCCAATAGGGTTGAAAATTCCTAAAAGTCTTCCGTCAGTGTGGATGCCTTCGACGTATCGTCCGTCACTCGAACGTAGAGCGTTACCGTTTCCATTCCATCCTGGGCCAGCTGGGTCCAATCCTAAGTGTTATTAAATCAAATTTAAAATAACCCTTTCATACAGTACTTGTTTTGCTTTAACAAACAATACTATTTTACATACCAGTAATTCGTCCAACACGACCTCCAACAGTGCGTCCGGCGTTACCGACAATGTGAGCGCCTAAACTAAAGCCTACTAAGTGTACGTTGTTCCAGTTTCCTCCAGCAGTGTTAAAAAGCCAGGTCAAAAAATTGCCCAAGTGTCGACCAACATCCGGGACACCATTAGCAGCAGTGGTGTACGAGGAACCTGCTAGAGCCCTCCAGTCGACAACGATGACGTTAGCGTCTTGAACGGCAAGGAAGGCAGACGTGATGAGTGGGTTTAGTGCAGTATTGCCGTTGTTGTTCCATCCGTGGACGATTACCTTCAAAGGACGGCCACCATTGTAGCCAGAACTCCAAATACTATTGGCATTTCCATTAACTATGATCCGGGCATTGTTGGGATTTGATCTGAAGTAACAGAAAAGTTGCTTATTACCTGTCTAGAGAAGAAGCATACATTTGATTACAACTTACTACTTCACATACAAATATTTTTGCGCTTACCTGGTAAAAAGCCAGTATTGGTTGTTGGCTCCATTTCTGGTCTTCAACAGTGCTTCGTCAACTGGTTCTTCCAGGTCCACAAGGACGGGCTTTCCTTCGCTGTCTGGCATCCAAATATAGCGGCTTTCACCTTCCACATAGTGGCTATTGTTCCCTGCATCTGTGGGTGTGCTCTTGCTAGCACACACTGAAATTTTGATAAAATAAAGTATGTGTTGTGCTAAAATAGCATCTAATGCTATACTATATTTCGAGTGCTTTATTTTCTACATAATTATTGTGCCCAGATATCATACGGTTTTAAATCAAATCAGCTACCTAAGTATACTTTTCTCAAACAAAGTTTATCGTTCGTTTTAAAGATCTTTACAAAGTCAGATGAAAGTTTGAATGCGTGTCTTCTTCTTTTTAATGAAAAACAAAAATGATAAATGAAAGTTATAAGTTATATTATTGTTAGACACACGGTTGGACAGGATTAGGAATGAGTATGTCAGGGGAAGTCTGAAAGTAGCGCCTATTACTGAAAAGATGAGGAGTGCTAGGTTAGCATGGTATGGACACGTGATGAGGAGGGATGAAAACCATGTCACCAAAAGGGCTATGAGTATGAGTGTGGCTGGGTGCACAAGTAGAGGAAGGCCGAAGAAGAAGTGGTTTGATTGTGTGAAGGATGATATGAATGTAAGAGGAGTAGATTCAGAATTGACGACTGACAGGAGGGAGTGGAAGAAGAAAACATGTTGTGCCGACCCCACTTAGCGTGGGATAAGGGCAGGAGAATGCTGATGATGAAAGTAGTTATATTATGTACGGAAATCACTACTTACAGGTTATAAGACCAGCGATGATCAATAAAATCTTCATAGTAATTGAATATGTTCAACTACAAGGTAATTATGTTATATATACTATTTCCTTATCAATAAATCATTGACATCAATCAAAACCACGACACCTGTTTGTGATGGAATTCGTATGATGAGGGTATAAAATTAATCAGCGGAAAAAATCAAAACCGTCATTACCTATTGATCTACCATCAGCTCGCTTAAGTCAGAAACCAAGAGAAGTTTCTCCGTTATAAGTAGGTAACTCTTGTTTCTTGTCATATTTTATGCATTTCTTTCTGAGATTATGGTTCAATAAAGCGACTAATTATAAAGTAATTGATTAGCATATTTCAGAATCTTGTTATTCATTACCTTACCTTATTGTATTATTGATGTCTTGCACAAGTTATTTCTGCAGTCATTTCATCAGCTAATCATCAGTTAAGTACTCGAATTGATATAATATAATGTAGTTAGGTACTAAAGTAAGTCGTATGTATTGTAGTATTGACGCCACCTAATTCAGTTTTGTGCTTAAAATGGAATCATCACCACGAATTCATAATACATTACCGAATTAATATTAGGTACATTGTTATTTCGTACCATGACCTAGCTAGATGCAAATTGTATGGACTTCAAGCTTCAAATGTGACGTCTCTAAAACGGAATCGTTCTGGGAAACATCGTGGTAAGGCCCCTGGATATTCAAATCCACAAAATTGAAATATTGATTGTTATTTTTTTTGGTTATCTTTATGTTGTTCAAATTAAAGTTTTATTATTATTGTATGACGCTTGATACTGGCGATATCTTATCTTATACCTATATATATATAATTGGAATCTCGGAAACGGCTCCAGCGATTTTCATGAAATTTAGTATGCAGTATTTAATTTAGTAGGGTTTCGGGGGCAATAAATCGATCTAGCTAGATTTTATTTTTAGAAAACCTCGTTTACCAATAAAAAAACCGAGCAAAGCTCGGTTACCCAGGTACTTTATATTATGCCATACCAAAATGAATTAAATAAAAATAGGTTGGTTATCTTGACGACGAGATATTGGTAAAATTGTAAAAAACACAACCAAAGACACCATAATGCGAAAAGAATATGAATATTAAGAAAAAACTGTGCAATGGACTATGTTTAGGTTAATTTAAATTTTAAATTTGACTCTTCAGTATTGTCTTTAGTGTAAGTAACTAAACCTCTGTATGATTTGTTGAAATTGAAATTGAAATTGAAAAAATATTTATTCAATACAATCACAAGGATCACTTTGAAACGTCTTACATGCTAGGTGAATCTATGTGCCAATTCCAACCTAACCTAACCTGTTGGGAACCCATCCAAAAATACCTTCATTTTTTTTGAGGTCCTTACAAGTACATGGACATTGGTATTTACTACACGTGATTAACAGTAGGATTAATAAGATTAGGTAAGTAATTAGAGTCGCAATTATCGATTAAACGTTTATTAAAATCTTATAGTTATTTTATCGCTTAACCCCTAGCAAATGGTGGCGTGATATTTGTTCCAAACCAGTAGATGCCGGAAGAACTGAAAACAAAAGATGATTAAAGTAAGTTGAGAAAAATATTACCATACCCTAATAATTACATATATATAGGTAGGTAAGTCTTTTGAATACGTCTTGCAAAGTATTAAAAAAAAATATATATTTTCAAAAATTTAATAATCTACCAGAAGACCTAAAAAACCAAAAATTTTGTCAACCGTAGTAAGCTGTCATGTCAGGGAATCAGATTAACATAGATTAGTTAACAGAAAGGCCTAGTACCTATTTTACCTATTAATTGTCTACTTTAATAGTTTTTCTATTTTATAATTCATAAACGTTTGCTACCTCAATACAAGGATGTCATTATACCTACTCAAGTATTGGCTTCAAAAAAAACTTTACAAAGTTGGAAAAAAAAAATATGTGGTCAATTTCAAATCATCTAATCGATATCCAACAACTGTTTCGATTTTTTTTTCCAACATTTTTTGCAAAATAACGATGCTTTCTAACTCAGAATATTACGATAATGATGTTATGCGTAGGCCAAGAAGATAGCAATTTAAATCGTGCTCGCGAACTGTATCGGCAACGATTTATCGATGGTAGACCCTCCACTGAACAGCGACGGCTGCCTTCGTACCAGTGTTTTCTGAACATGTCAGTCAAGACGACTACATTACACCGGCTCTTTTCATCGGTCTACTGGAAGTGGACGTAGATACATTACAATGTAGGTACATTCTGCGTAGTTTACTCTTTGATTTTACTGAAGTAGATTTCGCACATCAGTGAAAATAACAATATTTTTTTATTTTTTTGGGGTATGTTATACAGCGTTACTACGGTTCTTAAATATTGTGAATGGACTCGTTTTAGGGGTACATTTAACCTCCTTTCGGCTTTACGGGTATTTTTGTAACACCCTGTATAATATTTTTGTTGTATGTTTGTTACGCGTTTAATCCATCAATTATGAATGGATTTTTATGATATTTTTGTTTGGTAAGTAATTCTTCAGAGGTGGCCCCTTAAAATTTGATTCATCAGGGATTGATACTTTTCCGTAGGTAAAACTTGAAAAACCTCGTCTTCGTGTAATTTTCTGTGTAGTACTCGTATATTGAAGTCTATTTTATTTGTAGTTTTTAAAACGTAATTTCTAACGTATTTGATGGTAAAGGAGACCATGGTATGTGCAAAGTTTGTTTTATAATGACAGTGATGAAATGTTACGGTGTAAAAGCTGTGTATCTTACCCTGACTTGTCTTCAGTCCCTCCAAAGTGGACATCCCTTGCTCCAGAGCATCGCTGAGTAATGGCTTCTTGGTAGTTCTCGCACGCAGTGCCGACAAACCTTTCCCCTCCATTGACATCTCTGGTGATTGACTCAGCATAGAACACGTATGCGTAAGTTCGAGAACAACTGCTGTCGGAGCCGCAGCCACTCTGGTAGGAGCCACCGTTGGGGTAGAAGTCTAAGTCTCCGAGGGGAAGGTCGTATCCGTCGATGCCCGCGGTTGCGTGAAGCACTTCAACAACATCGGCGTCGTCAGGGTTTAGGCGATCGGGGTGGTGAGTCCAGCCGACGAAAGATGGATCAATGGCTGTCATAAAAACAAAGTACATAGTGAAACTCCAATAAGGTATAGGTCATCCAACGGATCTAGGCATTCGTGAAGTTAGCCACAGGTGCGAGTTTGCGCATGTACAAATTGTACAGTTCCTTCCCCCCCCTCCTCATACCTCTAATTCCTCCCGAAAAACGATACTGCGCAGCTCTTGTGGCTAACTTCACGAATGCCTAGATTCGTTGAGCCAACTATACAGCTGATACACGGTGTACCTACTGTTTTTTAAGAATTATTGATATAGACCCAGTGTCTTCTACCAAAATTTTGCCTTCCACGCTACAAAAATCTAATCAAAATATTAAAGAGTTCTCAAAACATTTTCTTGTTAGATAGGCCTTTGTTTTTGTGCCTAAAACACAGAAAATATATCCAAGATTATATTACTTTTACAGAAAAAAGGTAGTACTTATATGAAGTGGGAATTTGAAATGTTTTGATTTTTTTTTGTAACGGTTTTAGCTTTTTTTGTTGACAGGTTAAACTCACCAATAATGTGAGGTATCACTCCATTGACGTTCCTGGCAGCAATACCAGCGATATGGCCCCCAAGACCAACTCCGACTATTCGGACGTTACTTGGGCCGTATCCGAAGTCGTTGTTCAGGATGTTGATGAATTGAGCGATGACTTGGCCGACCTGTGGCGTGTTGCCGAGACCGGTGGAGTACTGTTCAGAACCTACGCTCCAGTCCACAGCTAACAAGTTCACGTCCTCAGTACCGAGAATAGCTGGAATGATATTGCATGGTAAGCTTACAAGTATAGTAAGTACATAGGTATTTATAAACGGCCATATTTATAGTAAAATAAAACACTAAAAAGGTGAAAAAAATATTAATATAAATTCTAAGTATTCCCTCTTTGTTTACTTGTTAACCCTATTAGCAACTCTACATTCCCTTTCAACGTTATTCGCATTTCTATTGACACCATGATTTCTCACCACAATCTACCCGTAGTAGTTTTTCTTTTTCTTTATTGTTATCGTGTGTCGTTGGGTCGAATAAAATTTTACCTATCTTTTTATTCATGATTATAATGAATCACTATTTTTAATCCAAGAAGTACCTACTTAGATGAATACAATATTTGTTGTCATATAATTTCATTACTATAGTACCTGGGTGACGGAGCATTGCTCGTTTTTTTTTGTAAGCGACGTTTTCTAAAAATTAAACCTAGCTAGATCGATTTATCGCCCCCGAAACCCCCTGCATACTAAATTTCATAAAAATCGTTAGATCCGTTTCCGAGATTGATTACCGGGTATCATGAAGGCGTTGTAGTTCCCACCAACTGAGTCGCCTGAGCTGTGGATTGTGAAGAAGGTACGACGACCCGGCGAGAACATGCTTGAAGTTATGATAGAGTTTGCCGTGGGCAGCAGCGGCTGACTGACCGTGGGGTTATTTCTGGAAAATGTTTTTATAATCTAAACATTATGTATGTTGGTGGCTATAATAAAAAAGAACCTTGTGTGTCATTGTATTAAAAAAAAAACTAGTATTTATTGCAAATTTAAAAAAAACCCTACGGAAAGTAATTGAAAACAGCGTCTTATAGCTGCCATATTAGTTTTTTTGTCACTTTTGTGATTCAGACAAATCTAACTAAGTACCTTCACCTAATTTACCAAAATCCGTTTAGCAGTTTTCGCTACAGCGACAGCCAAATGAACTCACATCCTACTAATATTATAAACGCGAAAGTTTGTAAGAATGTATGGATGGATGTATGTTTGTTACTCTTTCACGCTAAAACGGCTGAACAGATCTGAATGAAATTTGGCACAGATATAGATTATGGTCTGGAATAACACATAGGCTATATTTTATCCCGGAAAAAAGTACGGTTCCCGTGGGATAGATTTGTTTTTTGTTTTTTAAAGCACCACGCGGGCGAAGCCGTGGGCGGAAGCTAGACAATATACAACTAAACATACATCGGTTTATACTTAATTTTTAGACAAAAAAATTGTAACTTTCATACCTGGTGAATAAATGGAATACAATATCCGCAGGTCCAAGGGCGAAGCCTTGAGCTGAAAAAAAACCGCAATGTTCACTTAGGTATTTGAAGAGCTTAGGTACTTTAGTTGCTAGTTAGAGTTGGCTACTAGCTGCCTTATAGTAACTTATATCTAGCTGCTTCTCAGGAAAATTGGATCTAAAATAGCTTCTTCTTCTTCTTCTTTATTTTTGGCATTTATCTCTTTTGAGATCAATTTTGCCAGTTACACGAGAAAAACTAGAGCGATAAGTTCCCAGTACAAAACACCAAAAAATTCTCCTTGACGTTGTTTGTAAGTTTTTTTATTAAACCATAGAATATAGATATAGATAGGTAGGTACATACATAGATTTATGCATACCTATTATGTCTTAGTTTGAATTTGAGGTATTATTTAAATATTACATGTAATAGATATTAATTGTTTAATCATTATTTTCTTGTTCTATTTCGTGTAGTCAGAGGCACGTCCAAACATGATATTTGGCACATGCCCACATTTTGCATAGTAGTAGGTATTCCGGACGTTGCAAGCCCATCGCCGCTTATAAGAATACTAACTTAAGACACCTTCGGATAGAGACGAGAGGTCTGAGAATATATTTACCTAGCCTGGGGATTAGAGTCGTGCGTGACCATGTTTTTTTGTTTTTCTATTTCTTTTTTATTTTTTTATTTCTTGTATCAGATCTTTATCAAGCACGATAAGCATCTTCAAGAATAATCAATCATAATTTTAATATTTGTAAATTGATTGATTTATCGTTTAATTTATTTGCGATCTCTATAAGTATTTTATCATTTCGATCATAATTGGACCGTTCAGACATCTATCAGCGTGACGATATGAAACACCTGTTCCAAACGGTGCTAGAATACGTTCGAACATATGAAAAACTTGGTACCTACTTTGATATTAACATTATCTCTACACCTACACCTTTCTTATCGTCTCTCACACAATTATTCATATTTTCATTAGCCTACTTCTTTTACATCCATCCACATTCATATTTTTAGGTGCTTTTTTTTTCTCATGACATTATCCTTTGTCATGTCTATCTTATTTTTAAATTACTTCCAAAGTCACTTCTTATCGTTAGTATGTATTCAGGATATTCATAAAAGTCTAAAGTCAAATTTTCCCTACCTGCAACTGCAGCGGCTACTATAAGCAAACACTTCACTAACGCGTACATTTTGACCGTGATAACTGGGATAATCCAAAATGCATGGTCTTATATTAAAAATGGTTATCTACGATTACATCCTTCTAAGAACGGTTAATCCAAGTCAGATAATTTATTTAAACTCACGTTATAAATCTGTCAAGCTGATTACCTGCTCGATAATTAATTTTCCTTGAGTTATCGGTATTTTTAATCCTACATTTTAAATTAGGTTATTCGTGGATCACTTTAGTCTATCAAAATTGGAGCCCAAAAAACCAGTAGCAGTCAGCGTAGGTAGGTACAGTCTACATTGAAACTATACATCATATGAACATCGAAACATATATTATATGAACATCGAAACTCCAAATACCGATGAATACGAGTAGTAAACAGAAAATACAGGAAAGCGCATATCAAAATGCAAAAATCATACGAGCTAGATGAACTGAAGATTGAGTTGATAAATATTATGTTCACAATGCTACTAGTGCAAAGATTACTATAACATTAAAAGTAAAATTTCTTTAGATAATGAACTAGGTAAGTGGCATGGTTTGTTGCAAGATTCGGGTTAGAATCCCACCCGTTCGACAGTTTTGAATGACAATCAAATTAAATGTTATCTAAGTTATCTAGTCCCTTCTTTAAATTTAAAATTTCCTGTAATTCTTTAGGTACCTACTCAGTTTCACCTTTAATCTTATTTACTTAAACAAAGTATCACCTGTAAATTATCTAGCTAGATAAAATATAAACGGATTTGATAACTATTCGACACTTGTGCGTTGATCATGTTGAAAATAACATCCTGTTTATTGCTCTGTCTTGTAGGCTTTAGCCTCGGTATGTATTTTAAACTTTTACTATGGTTCTAGTATATTATTACCTCTAGTTCTATTCATATAGGTATGGCTTGTTTGAACTTGTCATAATTTTTGGCTTTAGCTTTTCCATGTAGCAATTTCACCTTGCAGCGGGGTTGTACTGTACAATAAAAAATAACTTAGTTATCTATGCTTCCTTATGTAACAGCTACGCCGAGTCCTCTAGTCTTCAAAAAAGACGATGCTCTCCAGCATAATGTGCCAACAGAAGAAGGACAAAGTGAAGATCTCGAACTGACAGCGGAAGAGATTGCTGAAGCAGCAAGATACGACCCTGCCCGCGTTAATATTTATCACTTATTTACCAGGTACTGAATCTCTATAATTCTATAGTCACTGATAGTTGAAGGACGATCGTACTTTGTTAGGGCTATTCTATTCATCACTAACTTTGGGGTTGGGTCAAGATTTTTTACAGGATAAAAGGATTCAGTGAGGAAAAAAAAATGGTTTCACTAAATCACAATTGATAATTCATAATTGAATTTCTGTCATACGTAGGTACTCGTAGCTCTTACGTAATTTGAACGTAACACAATATGCTCTGAAAACGTGTTGAAGTACCTACTGCAGCCAGTAAGTTGTCACTTGTTATTTGATTTCAGAGATAATCCTACAGTCAGTCAGCCACTGCTAGTCAATAGTCCTGGGCTCCTTCAGATAACCAATTACCAGAGTAGCAGGAGAACCGTCGTACTGCTGCACGGATGGTTGGAATCGGCTACTTCTGATTTCAACACTGTCCTGATTCCAGGTATTCTGTTCTGTATTAAACCGCTTTATCTGGTGGTAGACCCATAATATTATTATTACTCAAGCTTTTATCAATAGTCACATTCTATTAGGTAGTTAGTATTATTCCTAAGTAGTGTGTCTAGATCAAGAACTTTAGAATACGTTTAAGTTCGATAGAGTATGATAGAAGAAAACAATCTAACCAATCCTTAATTCCTTTACAGCTTTTCTAGCAGCGGAAGATTTGAACATCATAGTTGTAGACTGGAGCATAGGGGCTGGTTCCCTCAGCTACCGAACTGTAGTTCGAAATACCATTGCATCTGGTATTGCTGTGGCGCAGTTCATTAATTGGTTAAACGAGGAAACCCATTCTAGCGCCGTCCAGTACCACATTGTAGGACACGGGTATGGTGGCCACCAGGCTGGGATTGTAGCACGCAATGTTGATGGAAATGTAGCTTACGTAACTGGTCAGTACAACATAAATATTCTCTCCATGTGACCGTAAACGGAACGCAGTGGTAAAGTTGGTATGACATTCGCTATGCTTTCAGGATTGGACCCTGCTTATATTGGATGGACCAACCACATCGAGCGCTTCCGACCATCTGATGGTCTTTACACAGAAGTCATCCACACCAACTATGGAATCAACGGGTACCTTGCTGACTTGGCACAAGTTGATTTTTATCCCAACGGTGGTAAGTTACAATCATTATAAAGATACTCATAATTACACTCATATGAGAGCATCTGAGCAACAAGTTAGCTTGTAAAAACAAAAGAAGAGCTAGCTAGATTTAATTTAATTGCTCCGTAAATATTTTACCTTATTCTTCAACCTAGCGTTTGGTGTAGGTTTATATCACGCTCCCACTCTAAGTCGCAAGCGGGACTTTAAGAGTACACACTATTATAGTTAATTTTTACATTTTAAAGGTATTTCCATGCCCGGCTGTGACTCCAACGCATGCGACCACGCTCGTAGCTACTTCTACTTAGCGGAGTCCCTTTCCACTGGAGGCTTCACTGGAAGGCAATGTTTGAACTATTTCGCCGCTGTGCTGAGCACCTGTGATTTGTTGCCAGGAAGACTGCAGATGGGTGGTCTGAGACCCAAAATTGGGTGAGTTTGACATATTTTGGGAGGATTAGAGTATTAATTCCCATTTTGTTAGAGGAAAAAATGGGATGTATTTCAGCATTTGTATCAAATTATCAAAATCGTGTTATTTTGTTACAGTTCAACTGGCGTTTTCTTTTTGGAGACTAACCCATCTTCACCATTCTCCCGAGGATAAACAAGAATTCACAGAAAATAACAGTGAATAATATAAAGTACCTTACATACTTATTTTATTCTTAAAATCTAGCAATACATTTTTAAAGCAATAAATAGGATTTCTCTTTATATCAAAAGTCAAAAGAGTTCTTACCGGCAAGTCTTTCAATGTATAAATGCCATTTTGTACTTACTTCTATCTACATTTATAACAAAACATTAGAACATTCTATGAAGTACATAATAAAAAGTATTTAGGAAAATTTCTGTCTACCTACAGTCTATGTCTCACAACTTTTTTTCGAGTGTCATACCTAATAGAAGTTCAAACTTAATACCAAACGTCTTACATCGATCCAATTGCAAAAACTCTCATAGTTGATTAGGATGTTTGAAATTTTTTGCCTGCCTCGTCTCCTCCGGTGTAGGAGTTGTTGTAGTAGTGGTGGGTTTGGTGCCGTTTCTAGGAATATCTAGGAGAGAACTAAGCAACGCCACTCCTTGTTCCGCGGTTTGATATACACCTTGAAGAAAACTTTCTACGTCGAATGTCGTATCTTTGTCATCTTCTGCGTCCTCTTCTATTTCTTCTTCTGGTTCCGTTGCTCTGGAATTTACAATAAATTTCTTTTTAATTTGTGAAATGGTTCATGTTAGAGCTTTAGAAAGTAAATAGAGCATTGAAGTAGTAACTCTACACTCGTATCCAACTTCTATGCTTTGAAGTTTAACAGCACCGATTACCTAATTCAAGCCTGACTTGTGGAAAACCATAACAAAATATTGAAAAAGTTGATGAATAAATTATATAACGGGATAGTCTATTCGTCATTAGCACAGCATTCTCAACATTTGGCAATAATAAAGACTTAGAACGAAGACATAATGCGAACGAAGAACCATCATAGTATTATATTTTTTTTGAATAGACGTAGGTACATTTAAGAATAATGTTTGTACATTTTTTAGTCCTACTTGCATTTAAAATAGAGATGTCGGTCACGAAGAATCACACGATATATACGTACAACTAATTGCTAACTTGCTAGTTCTCTGAAGGAGTAACTACGTACGTTTCTGGTTCCACTGGTGGGTCTTCCATCTCCATACCACCTGCAGTGGACTTGAAGCAGCCAATAGGGAAGTCCAGTTGCGTTTCTCCGAGAAGCTTAGGCTGGAGCTCGAGGCAGCCGCGTAGACCATCAGACGTGGGAGCCAGGTCGTGGAACTTAGCACATACTTGCGCGAATCGGCCGAAGACTTCAAGGCATATTGGGGGAGGATTTGCTCCTGCAATAAGTTTAGTATATTTACTTAAGTACTTAGTCCCAATTTGCTTGGAATTTTCTTATTGTATCTAATAAAAGATAAAAGAAACGATTTTATGCATCATACTCGTATAAGTAGACCTAAAAAATTATAGGTAGACCCAAAAGAATTCCTAAAAACTGTCTACAAATACGATCTCAATAGTGTAAACAAGCCTTGTAGTTAAAAGATTCGTGCTATGATCCGGACATATAAATAAGCTCTTTTTTACCACCAAAGTTTATCACTAAAACACAAATTATTATTCCCCTGATAAGGAAATTTTAAAAACGTACATAGTGATCTTATCTTCAACGTAAGCTATCTAGAGACAACACCGATTAATACCTTGAGTATGATCAAATTAAGTCGTCCGTGTAGAATATAAAATTAAAATTGTATACCAAGCGCATGTTGTCAAATAATTCAGCATAATTTACTTTACTTTTCAGACGGACTAATCTAACACAGGTTTTTTAACTTAACAGAAGAGCTCCCAATCTTAGTTTAAATAACTTACCTACTTGTAAGCTCAATAAATACTTTTTTTTACCTACCTTGCGGTTTCACGTAATTGGAATACTAATTAATATGTCCAATAAAACAGTTTATAGCAGACAAAGATAATCTAACAAGGCAGTGAAATATTTTTTTATAATTGGTTCGGTAGTTAAAAAGATTACCTTACCAGAAAATAACCTTACAAACTTCTTTATAATATTAGTATAAATTGGGGAAGTCATTAGTCATGATGTCTGGTAACCATTATATGCCTAGTTACATGATTACAGCTATTACTAAGTATCTATACCTATCGACCGAGCAACTTTCATTAGAAATTCAACATGCTTTATTGAGTTTCTCTTCAAGAGACCCAAGGCTATAAAATACGAACTATACAGAGAAATTTATGCTGCATTTTTCATTTACTTACCTTGTATTTTAGAGTTGTGAATGAGGTTTTTTCCAT
This sequence comes from Cosmorhoe ocellata, assembly GCA_963675405.1. Lineage (NCBI taxonomy): Eukaryota > Metazoa > Arthropoda > Insecta > Lepidoptera > Geometridae > Cosmorhoe > Cosmorhoe ocellata. The sequence continues at coordinate 8,709,863 of OY776245.1, read as the reverse complement.
AAGAAACTTTGACGGAGAAGCCTTCTTCTGGCGAGACGTATTTCATGTGGACGCAACCTGCAATAAAGAATTCAAGACATTTATCTTCTTTTTGTAGTCGGGTAACATATAATAGGTATCTACTTATAAACCAGCAAAAAATAGAAAGAGCTACAGTAAAATACTATTCAAAAGTGAAAGAGATTACACAATTTAATGAAGAGTGGTTCAAGTAGGAAACCGTAGTTCTTGATGGGGTTCTAACTACTGGGGCATACATACCTACCGCAAATTCTTCGGGCAATATCAAAGTAATATAACTATTCGCACTTGAAGCTTAAAATGTCGTTTCTGAAACATGATGGTTTGTAAGAGCTTGTGATAAGGCCCTAGTTCAATAATATGTCAACACAGTGACTTTTAGAGTCAAAGTACAGATACTAATACAGTAAGGACCATTTTCAGACACTGTATTTTGGTGCTGATTCCAGCCTTCACCTAAGCCAGAGACCACAGTGTTGTTATTAGTATTAGACGGGTATTTATCGCGTTCAAATTACATTTTATTTTCCCGACGTTTCGACAGGTTTGCACGCTGTCGTGGTCACGGGTAGACTATCCATATAGGTGTCTACCCGTGACCACGACAGCGTGCAAACCTGTCGAAACGTCGGGAAAATAAAAGGTAATTTGAACGCGATAAATACCCGTCTAATACTAATAATAATGTGTTCAGATCGCGTAAGTTTAAAAGAACATACCACAGTGTTAGTTTCTTAGAAAAAGTTGTTTATATAGATAGGTACTTTAACCCTTAACGTTTTCGAAAGTGGTCTGGTAACACCCTGTGGGCATATACCTTAATAGTCTATACTATTAAGGAAGTTCAAGATTTATAAGTTACCTGGTCCTCCAAGTTCAACAATAGTTATGTTGAAGTTGACACAGCAGACGCAGGCGGGGCCCTTGCACAAGCAATTCCGATTCGGTTGTTCGCGGGTCTCCGGCGGTACCTCAATCAGCTTCTTGCCATCATCGAAGTTGAAGAAATCTAAAATCAAATACAGTAGGTCTACCATGAGTTTTCACAATCTACACACGCTAGCGACTGTAGTTAAAAAAATGTATGAAAACTTGCCTACAGCGTCTCTAGCGGATAGTTGGGTACTAAAACCTCACATAGCTAACTATCCTACGTCACAGCGTACTACAGCGACTGTAGTTTGCGCTCATAAGTTGCTTAGAATTTGGTACCATGAGTAACAGTTTTGACAGATGTCATAGTAACGTACTATTACTACTGTAGTAACGGCAGCTAATCTAAATGTGACAACTCATGATAGACCTACAGGAATATAAACTAAAAAATACATACTAACATGATCACGACTTTAATCCCCAGGCTCGGTAGATATTTCCTCGGATGTCTAGTTCAATCTTTGAGGATAATATCTAAAGAGTCCAAATAAGCCAATTTGGCACCAGCCCACATTTTGAACAGTAGTTGGTATTCTGTATGTGACAGGTTGCAGGCCCATCGCTGCTGTACTAGCAACCTAGCAACATAATATGCTAACGTAGCGTTATCGAGCGAAATAATACTTTGTTTTTTACAATCTTACAAATGCGTAAGTTGGATGGATGGATGTCTTGTATGGATGTTTGTTACTCAAGTCTCAAACACACTGAAACGGCTGAACGGATCTGGATGAAATTCGTCACAGGGATAGATTAAAGACTGGAATAGCCATAGGCTACTTTGTTATCCCGAAAAAATTTAGGTATGGTTTTAAAAAAAAGTTGTTAAGTACAGTCGTCAATAAAAGTGTCCCATTTTTGCAAATATCGGGAAGTTTTACAGGTTTAAGCATGTAATATGAACATGTCATGTTCGCGAGTGTACAGTTGTTTTTTTGTGAACAAAAATAAAATAGTAGGTATTACACTTTCATGCAGTTTCTACTTTCACTAACACCTGTTTGTGGTTCAATGCTCTCTTACTTTGTCCACTGTGTTATGTAATGTAAGTTACGTTTGATAATTAATACGTAGATAGTTGATAGTACTTGGATTCCTTTCATTTTAAATTGATTGATATTATATAGATAACAAAAATGTATGCTTAGGTATACATTGAAGTTGCTATAAACATACACATTAGGTAAGTATATAGGTGCTTTTTTTTTTGTAAGTTTTGGAATTAACATACAATTAGGAAAGCATTGTCGCTACCGACATAAGGTACTATGTATTATTAGTTCCTACGTAGGTACTCTTTGTAAGTAATTAAAGATCTGAGGAGATATCTACCGAGCCTGGGGATTACAGTCGTGATCATATATATATATATATATATATACTCTTTGTTTAACCTATTTTAGGTACCTACTTGTATGTAATTTTTATGCAGACTGTTTGGCACTCCAGGAGGATGTTGGAGCCGTACATGAATGGAGCATTACAAATAAAATGAATTTTAACTTTTCGAAATGCTATGTTATGACCTTTGGTCGAATGTGGCGCCCAATAACATTCAATTACACAATCAACAATGCTATTATATCCAGGACTGCAGCAATGAAAGTCTTGGGAGTCACATTTGACCAAAAACTTACTTTTCACAACCACATGGCTGTGGTTGCCAAAGAATCCTTCCAGCGCCTAGGCTTTGTGCTTAGAAATTCACGAGATTTTAAAAATGAACACGTAATACGGCTCCTATTCTGTGCCCTTGTGCGAAGTAAGCTAGAAGCCAGTGCCTGCATTTGGAATCCCCATGAGACCACCTATAAGCTTTTACTGGAAAAGGTACAAAAAGCATTCCTCAGGTATCTGTATAAGCGCAATTTTGGCTATTACCCATTCATGTACCCCACCAGGTTCCTCCAAGGCTGTCTTAATTTCAATTCACTGGAGACTAGGAGAGCGAATGATCAAATTATTACTATCTGTAAGATCTTGCGGGGTATGATTGACGTTCCCGACCTTCATAACAGGCTCGCTCTATTTTGTACCCCCGACAACTATTTGCGGGCTCGGAAGCATAGGCTGTTCGCGGTGCCCTCCTGTCGTACTGTAGCGCGCGCTAACTCGCCCTTGCCGCGCACCCTCGCCACGCTCAACGATCTTCTGACAACCAACACAGACTTTGACTTGTTCGCGGACGAATGGGCAAAGGTCCTTAAGACTAGTCTGGCGTTCAGCGAAAATTTGTAAACGTTTAATAATGAATTTTGTTATTATTATTATTATTATTATTATTATCTATATCTCTTACGTTATAAAATACTTAATTGAAATATGACATAATTACCTACAATATATAATAAATTTTATTTATATTTTTTTTTTTATAATGTATAACAATTGACTCGAATATTTGACATTGACATTTTATTCTTTTATAATTAGTGTAATTGGTGCTTCTGTAACCGTGCTAGTTATTAAATAAATAAAATAAAATGTAAGCACGCGCAGCATAGATGTATTAAATAATAATGTACCATCGATTCAAACCTTAATTTAGTCTGACAACTGTTTTCTAAAAGGGTTCACCAGAATCAAGTACCTACGTGATTGTCAGTGATGACCAGTTAATGTATGTACAAATAGAAAGTATTTTTAAGTATGTAATTTGTTTGCCTAAGCAATAACTCACCTAAAATGTTAGCAGCCAACGCGACCGCAAGTACCGCGATAAAAAGCGAAAGCGTTAGTTTAGCCGACATGTCACAAGATGTCACTAGCAACACAATAAATAATTCGATTTATGAATTTTAAATACACGCGCGATTTATAAAGGACGTCGGACACTCTGGTGCTACGTTTGGCTCGTTATTACATGGACAGTTGTGAAAGAGGCACTCGCCACCGCCGTCGACGCGACACTGCTCCTTCCCTCAGCTCAGATACGTCTTAGTTTCACCTCACAATAGAAGGTGAAATTTAAATAAAGCATAACGCAGAGTAATGATATGCATCAGTGGGATGCATTGAGAAAGCTATTTGCTTTGGTTAAATCGAATACTGGATAATGGAGTGTTTGTTTTAGAATTTCTCGCAGGCTTTGCATGGCAAATGTTATCATTATTAGATAATTTACTTAATATATAATCATTTTAGGACGCTAAGTAAGATTAACTCATCATCTTCCTGCCCTTTTCCCACGTTATGTGGGGTCGGCACAACAGTGATTTTCTTCCATTTCCCTCTATCATTCGTCATCTCAGTATTCACTCCTTTCCTACAATGTCATCTATCACACAGTTCATTCATGTTTTTTTTGGCCTACCTTTACCCCTGTATCCATCCACATTCATACTTAACAACCGACTCTTCCTTGCCATTATGACATTTTTATTAAATTAAAAAAATAACTCATATAAGTACCTACGAATTATGTGCAAAAAACAATCCTTATCCAAATAATTTTATTTTCTATGTAAACTTAATATTAATTAAAAAATCTACCAACTAACCCTTAGTATAATAGGTATATATGTAATAATCATCTTTTACTATCATTATTGCATATAAGAACAGTCGAAACGTTCATAAACAGCCGAGCTTTCATTACAACAAAAATACTGTTTAGAAAATATTTTAAGCAATAAAATCTGGTTCCTTTCCTATATTTTTTTCTGGTCTCTTTATAGAAAGTGTGTCCCATTCTCATCCGATGCATGCTGTTGCCTTACGTGGTCCAGTGCAGTGAGACACTGATCCACTTTGAGGTCATTGATCGCTGTGGTAGACCATGATTAAAAAGAAGCAATGAAAAATAAGTGTAAGGTTAGAAATGCACTTAGTAATTTTGAAATAGGTATACCTACTCGTATCATGAGCAAGATGACTATTTAGTTTACTTACATTATTTTGTAATGTACGCATGATTTTTTTAGTACGAATACCTAGGTACTTACTACCTATTTAGATTTTGTGAAACTAACAAAAGTTAGTTAATTAATAATAATTAATAATAGGTATCAACATGCTTTATTCATATTACAGTCTATGAACACAATTAATATTATTAGGTTACTAACCTCAAAATGTTCGTGTTCGTGCGTAGGTAAGAGCCAACTTCATAATACTTAATACCTACGCCGCCCGTGCGATAAACATTAATATATCATCGAAAGAGCTTAACACCTTGAAGATGTGCGAAAAAAAGGTTTTATGTTAAAAAGTTTAAAAAGAAATATAGTAAACATCTTTCCAATTTCGAAAAAGCTTTCACATAAACCTCATTTTAAATTAAAAAAAATATTGTAGGTAACCAATATCACTAACTATAGGTTGTATGTATAACTAATATAAAGCTTTTTGCAGCGCAGTCTGCCGCACGCTGGTCAAGTATTACCGATCCGGGTAAACACCAAAAACAAATACAGATGTGGTCATAGTTGTATCCCGACCACTTTCTCCTGTAGAAAGTGACCATGCCTCTATACTTACGTAGTTTGGGTGTTCAACACTGTTTAACCCGTCTGTGATGACTACACATCGAATTGGTCTTAGTCGTTATTAAAGTTAAAATTTCAGCATTCATTCTCCTGCCTTATCCCACGCTAAGTGGGGTCGACAAAACATATTTTCTTCTTCCACTCACTCCTATCATTCGACAACTCTGAGTCTACCCCTCTTACATTCATATCATCTTTCACACAATCAAACCACTTCTTTAAATTCAAATTAAATGTCAAGTTTTTAAATTAAAGAAATATATTTATCTTTATAATAGAAAATTAATTAATAATACACAAGCAAAAAAATAATTGTATACCCATAATAATGACCCAAAAGGCTCGCAACGTTACCTCGTTGGATAGCTATACTGATCCTCTGATCGAGGTAAGCACCAGCCTTCTGATAATTGCTCTTATCAACCTATCCTTTGATAATAAAAAAATGTATGTGCCTTTAATTACCTATTTCATTTTATGAAGATGTATCGAATTTATTTTTCAGTTTTTCATTCAGATCTTTACTTTCATAAAGTTTTGAACTGTAGGTACAGGTATAAATTGACTAAACGTTAATTCTATTTTGAATTTACTAAGAATATTATTTCAACGTACGGAATGAGTTTTTACAATCACAACAACCAATTTTAACTCCTTGAATTTCATTCAACATAATTTTTCCTGTAAATTTTTTGGCGGCCCAACAATACCCAATGAATATAATTTGACTGGTATAATTATCTTTAAGAAGGAATAAGCCAAAAAAGGGCAGTCGGCCAATTCAAACCGACTGCAGTATGTCTGAGATCAATGATCTCATAGTCGATCTAGAATATTCTTAAAAATAATTGCAGCGTAGAGGTACCTACAGCCTGATGCTAGTTTCTATTCAAAGCCTTACACCATCTTACAGCATTCTCTACTCACAAAATTATACCTACTAGGTACATAACACTTCCATTTTATCTTGGTGTTGAACGTATGAAGTTATTTAGTTATTACCAATATCAAAAAGTGTTATAATAAATGCAAAACGTTCTTAATTTAAATGTAGGCAATTATGTCTACATAAATGTATCCTACTAATATTATAAACGCGAAAGTTTGTAAGAATGTATGGATGGATGTCAGGATGTCATGAATGTATGTTTGTTACTCTTTCACGCTGAAACGGGTGAACGGATCTGGATGAAATTTGGCACAGATATAGATTATAGCCTGGAAAAACACATAGTCTAGTTATTATCTCGGAAAAATGTATGGTTCTCGTGGGATAGATTTGTTTTTGTTTAAAGGTACGACGCGGGCGAAGCCGTGGGCGGAAGCTAGTAAATCATAAAAGAGCTGTGTCAGTCGTCAAGATACAATGTAACACAAGATTTATTATCGATTAATGTAGGTAATGTTCGTTCAGTAGGTACTTACATATGAATTTATTCAGTTTTTTGTTACTACAAGCGTAATAACTAATGTTGTGTTTGTATTTTGTCAGTTCCTGTTTTCACTAATAACAGTTAAAGACTAGATTACGATAGTTTTATTAGAGCAGTTTTATTTTTCATGCTATAAAATAGTTTACTGGATGTCACACCTCCTTGTAATAAGATTTTCTTACTTTTTCACGGAACTATACTAAAAAGGTAAGTATTTAGTCTTCAAATAACCAAATTCAAATATCGAAGCGTTCGATAAAATAAGGCTAATCATACTATTACTGTGCGCATCATCAAATGTTCCATACAGTCCACATTAAAAATGCACACGCTCTTCATTGACACTGAATTCTACATAGGCGGCCAACTGAGTCTCTGCTTTCACCCATCCCTCACTGTTTCTGCAAGTGTAAAAGAGAGGGAGCTATAGTTTTCCTTTCACATTTGGTGACTTCACAGCACCGAGGCAGTCACTCCATAAAGGCTTTCATATTAATGTAAGCTCTATTGCAATGCTATAAGATTTAAAAATCTTAATAGTTGATATCTAAAATAATTATTGGTGGTCAAAAAATATAAAATTCAATACTTATAGTATTTAATATAGTATTTACTTGTGATAGATTTGTGAATATTACTGTTGATATAAATAAAAAAATGAGCAGCCTGTTGTATTTATACTAAGTATACTGTAAAAGATAAGTCCACATAACATTTGCCTATCAGTTAAACCGTTTACGTTCAAACCAAGCTGACTGTACGTTTTCATTTTTTTTCATATGTGTCTCTAATTCTTTCGTGCCAGTGTGGTAAAAGGATTAAACTGCTTTGTATACTATTTTCATTTGACCATAGATACGCGAGTGAATGTTCTATTCGCCGTGACTATGTTCCATCTGTGACTACACTTTTCTCTTGGCGGGAGTCGCGACGCTTCGAACAGTGTTGATGGCACGTTGGCATCGTCTGTTATCGTCTAGGGCTGTCGGTTCAATTTCTATATTGTTGATATTTTATCGATAACGTCCAGAGAGTCTGACGCCAGTTTTGCAGTTCAGTGTTGGGAAACGATTTTGTATAGAAGATTTTAACGTGAGGTATGTACATCCGAACTAAAGTAATGTAATTATTTATTTTAAATTATTTAAGTACTAACATTTAAGTCATATTTAAAAATTGATTTTAAGATTTATTCGCGCGCTATGTACGTAGGCTGCTACGAAAAAATCTGATTTTCCATAGAAAAAACTTCAACGCGCTCTCGTTTCATAATAATTAGCTTTTTAGTTTGGGGCTGGGTGGCGTTGTGTGAAGTTTCCGCCTATATTTATTATTATATCTTGCGCAGACGCAATTTTTTCATAATATTTAAAATAAATTACGTAAGCATTTCATTTGGTTGTTTAGTTAATCAAGCAAAAGTTTTAGGGTTAGGTATTTATTTTATAATCATCTTTCTGCCGGGATCGACACAACATGACATTTTAACTATTATAACATCTTCTTCCATTTCCCTCATTTGCATAAAAAAATGTATAAATACCTGGGTTATACGAGTATACACATGGCAATTTTTAGGGACGAGTTTTTTTTCATATTCTCCCGATGAATTTGATGAGTGATTAATTTTTGTTGGTTTTTTCGCAGACGGGGAGTGACGCTTCAAGATGAAGCTCTCCCTGGTTTTCGAACTTCTGATGATATTCGTGCTCCTGGCTTTCGCAGCCTCCAAGAGTGTCAGTAAGTACAAATTATTATAATACCCTCTACTTATAAACAGAACATTTAGTCATACCTCACTATGATTCTCTATGTCGTGGGTATTAAGGATCTACGAGTATCTATCATCAAAAAGATACAATTCAGATGTGATGGTAGGTACTCGTTATAGTCGAAATTGTGAGATGATCAAAGAATTTGGTGGCTTTTCTTAGAGACATTAGGTACTATACTTATGTATCTTTTTATCATTTCTCTTGCCGCTAATATTTTTATTATTGCCAACAAAAAAAATCGTTGTTTTTTTTACACTGTGACCCTACACCGTTTTTTGAATAAATAGATAAGATAGTCTATTTAATAAAAAATGAAAAAAAAAAAGAGTATTTGATACAATTATACATTGTTACAATATACATTGTTACATTATACATTGTTACATTATACATTGTTACATTATGCATTGTTTTTTGTTAAAGAGCACAAGAACTACAAAAAGAGGATCCAGAACAAAGCAGAAAGCAGCGAAGTGGACAAGATCGAAGACAACAGCATTAACAAATACTGCAGTTGTGTAGAGACCTACTGTAACTGCTGCCGGGACTTTGCTCTACCTTTAGTCAATTTGAATGGACCAGGTGAGTCTGCAAGATACTATAAATAAATAATATGAATACATCATTGAATTTTCATATCGTGTCAACAGTACATGAACTAGTGTGGTTAAAGGATTAAAGTGCACTTGAGGCTTTTTTCGTGTAGGTACTTTCGTGAACAAAGCCTGCAAAGGTTAGGTACTTCTTCCTGCCAACAATAATTTCCGGTTATTTATTAAGTACTCAATTTTTTTGTCTTAAAGTTCGCGTAAAAAATATTCGATTTTTTTTATGAGAAATGTCACATATCTTCGAACTTTGTATTAAGATATACCGCTTTAATCTCGCTCGATGTTTTCTTTCAACGAGAGTAGGTGTAGCTGAAATGACGAATGATGGAGGGAAACGGAAGAGCACATGTTGTAAGACCCTACATAACGTGGGAAAGGGCAGGAAGATGATATTTGAGAGTACGTTTACTACATACATTCTTCAAATGCACGAAAGGACCTTCTGAAGAGCGCTTTTACCCTTTCTCCACACTAGTTCGAAATAAACTAGTGACACTACAAGAACTAGAAACTTGTGTGTGAGTTTCAACATTTTTATTGCCATCCGTCATCGCCTTTCTACGCATGTAACGTATTAATTACCATACATTCATGATAAATGATAATTTAAGTAAGTACTTTAAATCTATTCAAGAATTGGCAGTAAAATTAATGAACGATTGTAGCACAAGTATGATGTAGCAAGATTCTATTTAGCATTAAAATAACTTTTCATCAAAAAATCGAGCCATTTCTTAAGTTTTGATATTACTTACTAAAATCTAGAGGCTGAAAACAACAAAAAGCATTATTCGATAGGAGGTAGTTGAAGCTTTCGAAACATTTTGTATTCACTTTTTTTTACCTTATGATGACAAAAAGTGACATCATAAGGTAAAAAAAAAGTGAATTACTTTATTTGACGTGGTATTGTATTATTCTTGGCTCTTTTCTACTAGAATTTCACTAAAGTTGGGAATGTTAGGAGCTGTCATGAGTGGTCTTTCATTTTTAGCTGTCATGAATGTAGGTACTACGAATCGATAACCCGAGATCTTATTTTTTACGCCCATGTGTCTTTTGAGATCAATTCGCTAGTGTCAATAATGTGAATGTCATAAAGTCATTTATTCGGGTTGTGCGTGGTTAGTGAAAATATTGGCTTTCTAAATCCATCGGAGGAAATTCTGAGAATTTTGAAAAAAACAGCCTTCTTTTGTTTAATTGACTTGACATTTTGACTGACTTTATAACATTGACAATAACTAGTTCAAACACTTGACACTGGTAAATTGATTTCAAAAGAAACAGAGAATATAAACAAAGAATAAGAAAAATATTGGCGGAACGTAGCGATTTATAATCATAAAAATTATTATAATAATCATGTAATTTAGAATTTAAATAACAAGCGGCCAGGACAGCTTTCACGCCCGCGTGCGCTCATGACCATGACCACAGACGATTGGTCATCAAACTTTAGAACAGTCTTCGCAACTCTCTACGCGTCAGTATTTATGATCGCTTCGTTGTATCGTAATGTATCCGCATAGAAAATAACAAAAACAAATGCATTTTCTTTCAGGATGCGCGTCGCTGATGTACTTGAATGGAGACAAGATGGCTGTGTCGCTCAGCTTTGGAAAGAAGGTCATCACGAACCGGACTCTTTCTAGTGAGTTTTTAGGATTTTGTGCTTCAACTGAATAGAGATAAAATTTAACCTGGGACAATCTCTCACAAACCATCATGTTTTAGAAACCTCACATTTCATAACACTATTTCAATATTAATTTTATAGGTCACGGTACGAAATATCAAAGTTGTATTACTTTGATATTGCTGAAAGAGCTTGTGTATGGTAAGCCTGTTCGCATAGTGTGTTATATGGCGCAACAACTAATCTCGGAAAATTTTCGTCATGCCGTTTAGACCTAGGTGCGCATGCGTGTATGATGTAAGGAGAAAGTAATTTACGCTGAATGTAGTTCTTCGTTCGTTTAGCAAAAAATGCTGAGTTGCACAATAAATTATTCTAATTTATTTATTTCAGGTCGCAAGCCGAGCCCAGTGTGTATGCCTCTACCAGGAGGCCTGTCCAAATTCTGCGGGCGAGTTTACAATATAGCCAGAACAGGCGAAGACTTCCGAGCTTGCCTCGGCTTAGAGCTCCAATCCAAAAGTGTCGTTGAAGCGGCTGTACGAGTCTCGTGCTTCAAGTTTGGAGCTAAAGGCGTGACGTCAGAACCAGCTGACCCACTCCCTCTGATACCTGATGAGAAGGGCGATAAGGATGATGATGATGACGATGACGACGATGATTACGGACTTGGTGGCGATGATGATGATGATGATGACGATGACGACGCTGATGATGATGATGAAGAAAGTAAGTATCGCATCTGTAACTGAAAGAATAATGTAGATCTAGCTAGAATAAGAATGTTTTACCAAGTTATTACAACTTCAATTGCAAAAAGTTAATAGGTATTTATTATATATATTTTAAATAAAATATTTATTTATTTTTCAGGTGAACTTGAAGCTGTTAATGACGTAGAAGGCTCTGACTACACAGGGTTTAGTCTACTAGAAGAAGACTTACTGGGAGACCTATTCGGATCATCAGGCGGGAAGAAAGGCAACAAGAACAAAAACCAAAACAAAAATAAGAAGAAACAGGCTCCAGCACCAACCACTACCACTACAAAACGCCCGAGGCGCACGCGACGACCGTCTTCTAGAAGGCCGAATACTAGAACAACCACTGTGAGACCGATTAGAACTACAACTGTCAGAATACGCCCAGTGAATAAACGCCCGACTCGTAGACCTTCTCGCAGGCCATCGCGCCCTACTAAAACACCAACTACAGCTCAAATAACTGAAATCATTCCATCTTCAATTATGACAGCATCACCGTCAACAACGACTACTACTACGACAACTACAACGGTAGCCACTCCTGCTATAGCCCCAGTGACTGCAAAAATACATATTGAAACTGACCAGGACAACGCTGCCAGTGATGACACCTTTGAACCTATCATCGCTGTACGCCCTCAGTCAACCACATCTAAGAGCGTTACCAATTTCGAAGATACTGGTTTAGAAATGTCTCTAGCGCATATTACCGGCCAACTATCTTCAATGCCGGTTGTACCTCTCAATAATGAACCAAAAGATTCAGGAATGGCCACTAAACCTGAAGAGCAGGTGACATACCAAAAAGTGGAAATGATTACACCTAAGGCTCCTACTACACTACCTATGGAAATGTCATCACCAGATGAAGCTGTCAACGATGATATGATTCAGATAGTTCAAAGTCTTGATTCTATCGAGGAGGCACAACCTGCAAAGGAACACATGGTACCTGAAGAAAGTCGAGCTTACTTTTACAGTCATCCCGTTTCGGAGGAGATTATCAAAGAGACTTTTAAAGACAATGAAGAACAACGACCTAGAAAGAGAGAAAACGATGATCTAGGACTACCTGATCTCGATGTTCTTGATTTGACTCAAATCGGCGAGTCTATTGGAGATGAATTAGGAATTTTTGGTGACAAAAAGAGGACTATTAGGAATAACGAGGACAGTAAATTAAAAGGAGGTGACGATGACTACAGTGAATACGATGATGTTATCGACACAATGGGAGATGCTCTTCTTTTAGCACGAAAATCAAACCCTAAAAACAAAAATAAGAAAAAACGAGGCAGACAAAACAAAATGATGCGTGGTGATTGGGCACTTGTATGACGTCGACACACGTTAGTTTTTAAGTAGAAGTAATATTTATTTGTTCTTTAATTTATTTCTATTTTGTTAAGTGTAAATAGACTCCCTTAGCTCCTTATTATGACTGATTGAACATAAATAAATTTTGATAATGAAAATCTAAAGCTTTTATTTTCTTTTACCTTTATAATAGTTGATGATACGATATGTGGGAAGGGTCGAATATATCCTAAACCCTTACCATCTAGAAGTAGGTATCCTAATTATGACTCCAATGAGAAGGTCGATGAGAGTGTGAAGCGATGAGTGATTGAGAAGAATAATAGATACCACACTTATGAAATGATGAACGATTGTGAACTTGTGAACAAATGATTTAATGAAGGAAGAAAAGATAAATAGCAAATAGAAATCTACACACAGAACACGAAACTTAAAAGCTACGAAACAGCTGATTTACAAAGCCAAGGTAGTAAGCGAGTAACGCGTGCGCAAGCCGAGAGCCGAGAGCCGTGCGGAGCTGTGGAGTAATATAAGGACGTGGCTGTCCACTAGACATGTCGCAGAAGATCGGTACATCGCTGTCGATTGATTTTATCTTCTGAAGCTTTAAACTGGAGCCATTGGTCAGCAAATCCTGCAGTTCTGAATCAGAACTCTGAAATCGTGCAAGAGCTTGGTAGTTTATGCATGCTACTTCTTCTACTCTAGACAGAGCATCCGCGACAACGTTCTTTTTCCCCGGTATATACTTAATGTCAGTCGTAAATTGAGCGATGAAATCTAAGTAACGAAACTGACGTGGGGAACAACTTTCTTTGCAACGAGAGAAAGTGTATGTAAGCGGCTTATGGTCAGTGAACACTGTGAAGGTTCGAGCCTCGACCATATGCCTAAAGTATTTGATGGCTTCATACACTGCGAGCAATTCGCGATCATACGGGCTGTACTTGGATTGTGCGCTGGATAGCTTATGAGAGAAGAAGCCAAGTGGTTCCCAGTCTGAACCTCTGCGTTGCTGCAATACAGCACCAATAGATGTATCCGAAGCGTCGGTGGCGATTGCTAGTTCCGCTGAAACATCGGGATGAGCGAGAAGAGTTGCCTGTGAAAGTGAAGTTTTGCAATTTTCAAAAACAGCCATCAGATCAGCAGTCATCTCCACCGGGTGAGAACCTTTTACCTTCGGGCCAGCCAGTACAGCATTCAATGGTGCTTGAAGTTTTGCAGCGTCGGGTATGAATCGACGATAGAAATTCAACATGCCCAGAAAGCGTCGTAATTCTTTGACTGTCTTGGGAACGGTGTACTTCTGGATAGCGTCTACCTTAGAATCCAGAGGTCTAATCCCTTTAGCAGAGACGTTGAACCCTAAGAAGGTTACTTCAGCCTGACCCAAGACACACTTTGATGTGTTGATGAGTACGCCATACTGCTTAAGACGCTCAAACAGTTGACGTAAGTGCTCTCTATGATCAGCCAGACTCGCAGAAAATATAAGGATGTCGTCGATATAGCCGTAGCAGAAGTCAAGTCCCAGGAGCACTTCATCAATAAACCGCTGAAAAGTCTGCGCTGCATTCCTCAATCCAAAAGTCATGAATTCGAATTCAAAGAGTCCGAAGGGAGTAGTCAGCGCTGTCTTTGGAGTGTCATCAGGGTTAACTTTAATCTGATTGTAAGCTTTCACGAGGTCCACCGTTGAAAAGATGGAACATCCTGAAAGCTGGTGAGAAAAGTCTTGAATGTGCCGTATAGGGTACCGGTCAGGAATAGTTCTTGCGTTGAGTGAGCGATAGTCACCGCAGGGCCTCCATCCATCATCCTTCTTCCTTACTAAGTGCAAGGCAGAGGACCACGGACTTTCAGAACGCTTGGCTACACCGCTCGCTACCATGTCCTCGAATTCCTTCTTCGCAGCTTGAAGTCGAACAGGATCGAGACGTCGTGGTTTGCAAGAGACGGGAGGACCTGGTGTAGTCCTGATGTGGTGCAGCGTGTTGTGTTTAGGAGAAGAGGGTATACCTGCAGGTCTGGTGATCTCGGGAAATTTTCGCAAGAGCATGTGAAACTCTGACTCACCTGTCACAGCCTTGATTGATGCCGTGTCATCAGGTAATCCGGAGTAGAGAGCATTGACGGAAAGTGAAGTGACACCATCGACTAGTCGCTGATTCTTGCAGTCTACTAGCAAACCGTAGAATCTAAGAAAATCTATACCTATAATAGGTCGGAAAACATCGGCAATTGTAAAACTCCAGGCAAAAGCACGACGAAGGCCTAAGTCAAGATGCAACTGTGTGAGACCATACGTGTGTATTACAGAGTTGTTTGCAGCTGTCAAGGTGAACTTCGACTTGAAACAGGGCGTTTTGACAGCCGAACGCGGGAAAACACACAAGTCGGAACCAGTATCCACAAGGAACTGCATTTTCGAGGTGCGATCGGTGACGAAGAGACGGCCTGTAGAAGAAGGGCAGTCGTTAGCCGCTACTTGCGACCGCCCTGCGAGTTTTCCGAAGGCTTGAAATTGCAGGGGTCCTTACATTTCTCTGCTTGAGCTCCGAAGTTGTAGTGGTAAAAACAGTGAGGTGAACCAGCTGGCGGTTGCTTGAGATGTGAGCGTGAGCGCGAACGCGAGCGTTGATGGTTGTTATGTCTTCGCTTGTTTCTGTGATAAGTACGTCCTCGCCCACCATTGTTCACCTGCTCAGCCAACTTCGCTACCTGTCTAGTGAGTTCGCATACCTGTTTGGCCAGATCATCATTAGATGATGATGATGATGACGATGCAAGGGTTGCGGTTTTCGACGTACTTGCTACCTGAGGAGTAGCCGGCGCTATCTCGTGCACTTTGTCTGCTAAGTCAGCTAGTTTGTCTAGAGGTAGGTTTGCTTGAGATGCTATTACCGTCTGTATGCTCGCAGGAAGTCGGCTGGTCCAAATGGTACTGAGGAAATCCTTAGGTACACCTGGACCGGCAAGTCCCTGTAGGTGGCGAAGAAACTGCGAAGGCTTCCTATCACCCAGTTCTTCGTGCATCAGCAGCTGCTTCAGCTTCTTTTCCTGCGACGCTGAAAGGCGTTTGATTAGTTCTGCTTTCAGTTTTTGGTATTTGTCCGTGGCTGGAGGATTGGTGATGATATCCTTTACCTCGGCAGCGTATTGGTGATCGAGTTGGGAAACGATATAGCAAAACTTAGTCTCGTCGGTAGTTATTTTTGAAAGTACGAACTGGCCTTCCACCTGAGCAAACCATAACGCCGGTTCCTGTGGCCAAAATGGTGGAACCCTGACGCCAACGCGTAGTACTTCATGACCACCAGCAATCTGCGCGTCAACAGCCTCATTTCCCATACTCAAAATAAAAAAAAATTGCTCACCAGTTTTCACTTGTACCATACACCAATTTTGCAAAGCGATCTCAGGTTCTCGAACGTTCCGTAGCGGTCAAGCAAGGTCAAAACGTAGTCCAAAAAACACTTGAGGGTCACCAGTGTGGGAAGGGTCGAATATATCCTAAACCCTTACCATCTAGAAGTAGGTATCCTAATTATGACTCCAATGAGAAGGTCGATGAGAGTGTGAAGCGATGAGTGATTGAGAAGAATAATAGATAGCACACTTATGAAATGATGAACGATTGTGAACTTGTGAACAAATGATTTAATGAAGGAAGAAAAGATAAATAGCAAATAGAAATCTACACACAGAACACGAAACTTAAAAGCTACGAAACAGCTGATTTACAAAGCCAAGGTAGTAAGCGAGTAACGCGTGCGCAAGCCGAGAGCCGAGAGCCGAGTGTGTGGCGATCGAGACCCGAGCGGCCGCCGGCGGCCGTTCGTTATGTAGTATACAATGGAGCGGTGGCGTGAGGTGTATGGTCCAAGTTATAAAAGATAAGCGAATTCAATATTAAATTTAAGTTTGTGACATACATCTCACGACATCGTTGTGGCGAAGTAGGAATAAGTGAGTTAGGTACGCCACACGATACTATACGAGAATCACAGATGAATCATCAATCTTAAAAAAATTTTACTATGATATCATATTAATTACAAATATTAAGCTACACAAGAGAAGTATCATCTAATAAAACGTCTTACACAACTTGTTGTTGACCACAACTATTAAAATGTTTGTTACGTATACTTAATGTATTGTGTGTGTGAGCTGTAAGTGTACGAATGCTATGGGGAATTATGAATTTAAACCTATCATAGCAAACGACATAGACTTTGATTGCTACCTAACTTGGACTTTTAGTCGATAGAATAAGTCGTGTATCATGCATGAGTGTTCATACTACATTATTAAAGTGACTGTCTAATTCTATAAGTAGATTGTTTTGTAACTAAACAATACTATGCATTCATAATTTTTGTAGTAATTTTTAAAGGATAGGTACAATAATTTTGAATTAACTTGATCAAAAAAGGATTCAGAGCACATAAAGTGATTGAGTAACGTTGGTGTCCATGCATAATTGATTGATATTAAGAATAATATTGATGCCGACCACGCGTCTTCAATATTGAAAGTGGACGTAGCTAGTAGGTAAGTACTTAAATTTAAAACTTTCTCTCGTTGGGCATTAAAATTTAAAACTTGTTCCTGACGATGAGTGTGTCTTAAATAAACATCGACTGTTACGAGTACCTACCTGAGGAGTAGTTGTCTAGTTAAATACCGAGAGTAAAAGTCACAGTTACAATTTAAACACTGAAGTAAAGCGGTAGCTCTTTGTTACAATATTATGTGTCCGTCATTCAAGTTAAACTTTCTGTTATTAGTTTATGCGTCAATAATAAGAACGTATCTGGTCACCGGTAAGCGTTTCACTGTTTCAAACCATAAACTTAATGTGAAATGCATTTCAATAAAACTTGTTTTTTTTTGTAGCGGATAACCAACCTTACGATGTGATAAAATTCAAAGTGCCACACGTTGTTTGGAAACAGGATTTACGTCCCACGCCAGTTTTAAAATCTCCAGTAACGATAGTGGTGCCTATAAATGTACAAGATGAAAATTTTGTCGATGAAGATATCGAAAACGATGATACTGAGAACGTGGAAGTTGACGCAACAATAGTCAATAACGAAGAAGTTATTCCAGAAGTGATACCGGATATTCAAGATGAAATAGTAAGCGCACCGGTTGCTGTAGCGAATGTAACCGAAGCAGCTGTTTTGCAAGATGAAGATTTACAACCACCGCAGCAGGAAGTACCTGGGCAAGTGATAAGGTTTCCCTGCTCTTGCCTCAATGGACAATGCGGTTGTTGTACTGGAGCTATTCTAGAAAGATTTAAGATGAAAGCATGTGGTAACATGACCTTCGTTCCGGAAGATTTTGTCTTCGATGTTCGTTTGAGCGTCAATAATAACACTGTTGTGCGGCAAAGAGTTTCAGGTAATTGTTCACACTTGAAGAACTTTAATAAAGATGTAAGCTTTTATAAATTCTGATATTCTAAGAATCTCTGATATTGTCGAATGATAATTTTATTATATTTCAGCCAGCGACCCTCCACCAATTTGTTTCAACCCCAGAAGAGCGCCGTTTGTTCGAGTTTGTGCTGAGATATCAAATATCAGAATCAGAAATAGAAACGCACACGCTTGTTTGGATATCAACGCTGATATTGGGGGATTCCCAATTTACTCAGCATCATTTAGATGCTTCAGGCAAGTTTGGTTCATTGATTGAAATGTTCAAAGAAGATTTTCTTACTGATTAAATTCTAACGATTAATGTTTGATTGTCTTTCAGCTTGGGCGCATCAGGTATCAAAACGGGACAGAAACCTAAACCTTTGTCGTCGGGGCCAAAGCCAATCAATTTATTCGGCAATGGTGGCGAAGATGAAGGTTTCGTACAAAACGCTGCTCAAACCGTTTTAGGTCAAGGAAATGGAATATTTGGAGGGGGTGACGGAGGTCTCCTTGGAGGGGGAGACGGAGGGATTTTCGGAGGAGGTGGAGATGGTGGCATTTTTGGAGGTGGAGAAGGTGGCGGTGGGGTTTTTGGAGACGGAGGAGATGACAGTGGTGACGAAGGACCATTAGACGCTATAGGCGACGCTTTTGGAGATTTTCTTGACGGAAGAAGTTACAGCTAATTAAACAAATTCAAGTATTTTAGTAATTTTAATTAATTTATTTTAATTATTGTAAGTGATGTAAATTACTAACTATTTATTTGTTGATTCAAAAATAAAACTTCTAAACAATACGAGTAGTTTGATATATTTTTCCCCATAACATTGGTTACTCTGGGTATAAATGACTGTGAAAGTCGAAATGCAAAGAGATTAGCAGATCTTTCCTTGCCGTGGGTGAACCGGTTCGAAATCTCAGGTGCAAGCGAATTGGACTGTCTGTAGGTATTCAGACGTCAAGCGAAAAGCCAGGCGACATTGATCATGGTATTAATACCAACTTTGATAGCCGTTCTACTATTGATTGGAACAAACGCGGGTAAGGTTTCATCTATAATTAGTTATCTCGTTTTTTATTATCTCACCTATTAATGTTGCTAGTTGCTATTACAGAAACACGTATAGCAAATAAAACGCAAACGTCCAATTATTTGCACGATGTTGAAGTGCCAGACAAATTTTTACTTTTACTAGCTCGCTACAAGAATAACTCAACACTAGCATTGGCCCGACAAAGCCTAGACCAGAATGTAACCACAACCACGACGCAGAGCGAAAGCTCTACGTCTAACAGAAGATGTTCCTGTGCCAATGGTGTGTGCAAATGCTGTACTGGATACGTGATGGATTTGCTGAACCAAAAAGCGTGTATGAGAGTGACGTACCATCCGGGAGACTTTGCTTTCGACGTCGCTATGTCGTTAAACGATAGAGTGCTCTATGAAAACTCTTTATCAGGTTCGTAATTTCACTGTGGTAGTTTTTGTGTTTTCAATTCTTACGGTGGTATTTTATAAATATTTTTTTTATTCTAGGAAAAAATCCAAGGCCAATCTGCATAAGTCCACCGAGAATAAACAACTTAAAAGTGTGTGCAAAGTTTTACAACGTTTTCTTCCCCGGGCGAAACTTTCACTTTTGTCTGGCGATGGAAGGGAAATGGCGCCAGTTCGAGCTTTTCAACTTTGCATTCGATTGCCTTAGGTAAAGCATGAATATTTATAATTTTATGTAGAAAACGGTTCTTTATAGTTAGAGTTGTGTCGAAGTCATAACGTATTGGTACTTTTGGTTTGCTCTTTCCATTATTTTGGTTTTTTATTGATTCTAGAATGGGAGCGAACGGAATAGCAATGGTGGGTCCAGATGAAGGTGGTGGTCTAACCATACCAAATCCCCAAGGTGGTGTCGATGCAGTCATCGATTCAGGAGATGACATTGAAGATTATGATGAGAACGTAGTTCGCTCACTGTTGGGTGATTTATTCGATGATGATGATGATGACGACGATGATGACCGATAAATTAAAGAAGACTACAATGTGTACCTATTACATAATAATAAATTAAGTTTATTTATTGGAAAAATGTTTTCACGACACTATTAATAACTGTGAAAAACGAGATGTCGTTTACGATCCGGCATTCAGAAGTTTCTCTAGAAAGTCCCGCAAGCCAACTGCGTTCGCGCATACCTTGCATACAAAATAGTCTATCTGGTACCTTTGCCTGTATTGACGTAGGTTCCCATTACTGTGGTCATTTGAATGGTGTCCCTAGAGCCGGTAACAGTAGAACTAGGTTGAACGAACTACGCCAAAATGAAAACGAAAACGTGTGCGCTTTTGTTTTTTTTTGTGTGGTGTGTGCCGTTTTGTGCTGGTGAGTGTAATTTTTTGCTACCCTTGTCCAACTTTCGTGCTTCTTGATAAAAGTTCGCCAAACTACGAAATAAAATACTTAATCGTAATTTCAGGTTGGAAACAGAAAGAAACGCGTACCATACTCAAAGAAAAGGAAGCAGATGAAATAATGGATGTCTCTGATTTCTCTATTTATTATGATTTGGGAACTAATGAGGTATGATCTGCGAGGCATTTCAGTATGTGCTCTTCAAGTTTCCAAAAGTACCTACTTACAAGTATATTCAGGTGGCTGGGCTGTCAAAGGTGTTTTCTATCACGGTCTGGTCAATTTAGACATCCAAGGATACAAAAATTCCCACTTGGCTGAAAATTGGTAGGATTGTTATTTTAACCCGTTTTTGTGACCTTTGACCCCGAGTACATTTTTTTGCGGTTCCATGAGGACTTTTCACATTTCATTAATAATAGGTGATAGGGTAGTTGAACAATCCTACCAATATTCAGCCAAGTGGGAATTTTTGTAACCTCACACATATTTTTTGGACTAATTTGACCGGACTATAGAGAAATTCCAAGATAGAATAAGACAGTATGGTCTTAGATACCTTAGATCAGGGTAGATAGAAACTTAGTTTTTTCTCATTAATTTGTTATTGGCCGACGTCTGTCAACAGAGTGGGCATTGACTCACAGGAACTTTGGGCACATCGGTAATACAAACTTTAAATAAACTTACTAAATTTATAATTAACTTTTACCTACCTACAGACTATCAAAAAGATGATGCCTCGCCCTTGGTACAAACCAGGTTGGCTTCTCCGGCTGCCCTTTATGGGAGGAAGGTGTGACTGTGTGGATCTCAGTTGCACTTGCTGCACTGGTATCCGTATACAAACCTTCAACTTCGATCGAAGAAGTAAGATAGCGATAAGATAGAAGACCAGCCAGGCATGACAGTCGTGACAAAATTTTGTCGCCGATTTTGTCAAGCATGTTGTCTCATTTTGCACTAGAAAGAGCGAGATAAAACCGTTGACAAAATTTTGTCGTGGCGCTCATGTTAGGCCGGTAGGTCAACCGTCTTATTAGAAAATGGTTTTCTGTTGTAAATACTGTTTTAAAGTGGTACAATCACTGGACTCAACTGGACAATACCTACACTATAGTAAAATTCGATATAAAACCCAGTAGTTATGTAAAAAAAAACAACTTGAAAAAAAAAACTGAAATAAATAGTACCTACTGGATCAAATTTGTTTCATATTCTGAAAATGGAATTAGTACTGGCTTACTCTGAAGCAAGCGAAAGTAACAAGGTAAATATTTTTTGAGCGAGCAATAGGTAATGATCGCAGATCCAGAATCTAAGTATGTCCAGTGGATGGATGGATCACAGCCTTTTGAATCTTGGTTATGTACCTACTTACCAACAACCTAACTACCTAATGTCAGTTTCTCCATGTTTCTCTTCAGCTTTTTGAGTGGTAGATAAGTTTATGTAAGTACCTACACAATTATCGCCTCTCTTGGTATACACGGCTTGTTATAGTTTCAGTCTCGTTACTCTTATATTTTCAGCATGCGCAATACTCAAATACGAGCCAGAAGAGTCGATGATCGATTTGGAGGTACAGATGAACAACGAAACGCTCTTCAGAAGTTCTTATTCAGGTATGTATTTTTTCTTGATATTATTTAAATTTATAATTATGGCACGCTAAAGAGGCAAAAGTCAATATTCCTACTCCCTACTCCATTATTATAATTTTAATGTATTATGGTAGGAGGTAGGAAATAAATGTGTCAAAAGGTGGACTTATCCTAAGGAGGCATTTTCTACCAGACAACCTAATCTAGTGAGGAGACTAACTTAGGTATAGGTAGAACCTTTCTAGTAAATAAACAGTGTGTAGGTAGTTGTAGGTAGATAGATATAGGTATATTAAGATAACAATGTAAGTACCTATTTAGATCTGTATTATTTCTATACCTAGGTACCTAAATAAATGGAAATACTTAGGTAGTTGTAAAAATAGAATAATGTAGAAAATAATTCATATTTTGCGTTTAACTAGACTAAAGACAGTGATTTATTGGTTACAGCCAAAAACCCACCACCGCTTTGCGTGCCAGTACCTGTACCCTACCTACCCCCCGGCCTCGTGGACATGTGCGTCAGGCTGTTTGACATCAGTGTAGCTGACCAGAAACTGCATGTCTGCATGGACATGGACACCAGGATCGATAGGGCTCCAGTGTTGGTAAGAAATTATAAATACACTAGCTGTTTCCCGCGACTTCGTACGCAAAAATACGTTAATTATTACACCTTGGGTTACATTATTGAAGTTTTAGTAGGGATTTCTAACTTTTTCTAGTAATAAATATGTATAGCCTATGTTAGGTACTCAAGGATAATGTAGGTAGCATTTTAGTGGTGAATTTTTGAAATCGGACCAGTAGTTTTTGGGTTTGTTTGTTACAAACAAAAATACTAAAATACAAAACTTTCCTCTTCATCATCATTCATCATTCTCCTGCCCTTATCCCACACTAAGTGGGGTCGGCACAACATGTTTTCTTCTTCCACTCACTCCTATCATTCATCAACTCTGAATCAACTCCTCTTACATTCATATCATCCTTCACACAATCAAACCACTTCTTCTTCGGCCTTCCTCTACTTGCGCACCCATCCACACTCATACTCATTACTCTTTTGGTGACATGGTTTTCATCCCTCCTCATCACGTGTCCATACCATGCTAATCTAGCACTCCTCATCTTTTCAGTAATAGGCGCCACTTTCAGACTTCCTCTAACATACTCATTCCTAATCATGTCCAACCGTGTCACCCCACACATCCATCTTAACATCCGCATCTCAGTAGCATGCACTCTTCTTTCATCCGTCTTCTTCATTGCCCAACACTCTGATCCATACATCGCGACAGGTCTAATAACCGTCTTGTAAATTTTCCCCTTAAGCTTAAGGGGCATTCGTGGGTCACATATCGTCCCTGAGACCTGTCGGCACTTCATCCATCCTGCATTCATCCTATTATTTACATCTCGGTCAATATTACCGTCGTTTTGGAGAAGCGAACCAAGGTACTTAAAATCGGAGCAGGCTGGTAGGGTTACACCGTCTAAGGCAATTTGGTGGAAACTAGAGGAGCAACTAAAGTTGCAGAACAGATGTTCTGTTTTAGTGCGGCTGATCTTAAGGCCTACTCTCTCTAGTTTCTCTTGCTATTTTCCCAGTCTGCTCTGCACCTCGTCTGCTTCCTCTCCGACGAGAACAATGTCGTCAGCGAACAGCATGCACCAGGGTGCCTCCTCCTGTATGTTTGACGTCAGGGCATCCATTACCAGGAGGAACAAGTAAGGGCTTAAAGCCGATCCCTGGTGCAAGCCTACAGCCACATTGAACTCGTCGGTGACGCCGGCTTCGGACCGTACGTTCGTACGAGCTCCTGCATACATCGCATTCACAAGTCTTACATACTTCCCTGGCACTCCCTTTTCTTTCAGAGCCCACCACAGAACTTCCCGGGGAACACGGTCGTACGCCTTCTCTAAGTCAATGAATACCAGGTGCAAGTCTTTATGCGCACGGCGGTACTTTTCGCAGAGTTGGCGTAGAGCAAATACTGCATCCGTTGTTCTCCGTCCTGGCATAAAACCAAACTGGTTCTGGGTAATCTCTCATTCTTCTATCTATCACTTTTTCCCAAACTTTCATACTGTGTGACATGAGCTTTATTCCCCGGTAGTTGTTACAGTCCTGTACATCACCCTTGTTTTTGAAGATGGGCACCAGAGAACTGCTGCACCATTCGTCAGGGATCGCCTCCTCATGTAACAACTTGTTAAAAACAAAGTCAGCCACTTCCATCCATCCGCTTTCAAAAACTTCCATACTTCAACTGGTATTCCATCTGGACCAATCGCTCTACCGTTTATCATACTCCGCACAGCCATTTTAACTTCATCTACACTTATTTCTTCTACCAAACCCATATTCATCGATACATCCTCTAGTTTTCCACTCCACACATTTTCTTCATTCATTAACTTTTCAAAATATCCCTTCCACCGAACTTTTATTTTTTCGTCTTGCATTAAAACCTGTCCATTCTCATCTTTTATACATTTCACGTGCGTTATGTCTCTAGCATTCTTCTCTCTTGTTTTCGCTAGACGGAATAGGTCTTTTTGTCCTGCAGGGCTTTCAAGCTTTTTATACAGTTCATCTTGGACCTTACCTCTAGCGATAGCTACCTCTCTCTTAGCTATTTTCTTGCATTCATCATACACCTGTCTTTTTTGTTCTTTCAAACTAGAGTCGCTACCATTCACACCTTTCCATTCTTTAAACGCATGCTCCTTTCTTTCAAAACCTTTTGCACCTTCTCATGGTAGACTCACTTGTAATGGTTCCACCTTTCGATTCTATGGTCGTGTGTTCGATTCCAGCCGTGGAATTTTCTGTTTGATAAATTTTACCTATAAAAGATATTAGTTATACCTAAGGCTATTAAGTAGGTAGGTACTCCAAGGAAAACATCGTGAGGAAACCAGCATGTTTCCGCGAGGTTTCCGCCCGGCAGAAATTAAAAAGTTCGAAGATTTGATTGTGTCAATGTCGAAAAGCGCTTTTCGTGCAATTGACAATGACACGATTAAATACCTATCCACTCACAAGAATACAATATTATGTTTAAAGCTCGTATGTAGCATAACTACCTAGTAGGTACCTACTTTGTACTGTACCTACTACCTGGCAAAGGTAGGTAGGTACCTAATATTATGCGCAGGTAATTAGGTACCTAGCTATTAATTTCCTTTGTTTATTTACAGATTCTTCACTTCGACTGCATGGACATGAGCTCTGGAGGTATCGGGCTATCCAAGCCCGGCGGTTCAGGGTCTAATTCTGATACCAACCAATCGACTGTCGGCAACGACACCACCACAGAATATACTCAGCTGGACTTTGACGTCTATGACCCTGTGACAGAGAAAATAGAAACTACAGATTCCCCATTTACGAACAGTGTGAAATATATTTGAGTTATTGTACAATGAGCAGTTTTATTTTATGGATTTTTATCAGCATAGATACACCACACCATATATACTATAGCCTAAATTTAAAGATTATTAATAGTTTCATAGTAATTTTGCTCTCTAGAAATCATTATACCTACTTTATTTCTACCTACGTTATAATAATACCTATTGTACGTTCCTACATAATATTAAAATATTATATTACCTACGATATAGGCTAGCGGAGTGGGTTGATACAAAATATTAAATCAAAGTGTTATTGTTATAAAGTAAATATAAATCTGAGTAGGTAAATTATTTTTTATGCGCAATTTAGTTTTTATGAACAAACACAATTAGCAAATAAACATTATTGATAAAGTCAAACATATTTGACAGTGACAGTAGGTTCTTAACCTACTGTCACTGTCAGTGTCAATTTGAGTGTCAGTGTCAATCAAACGAATGTATTACCATTACCACAGGGGTTGGTCAGTGACGTTGACAATACTTATAAATAAATACACTTGACACTGGCAAAATTGTTCTCTAAGAGACAGATGCCATAATTGAAGAAGAAGAAGAAGAAGGGGTTAGTCAGGTTTTGCATTTGTTGCATTGCAAATTATTTGTAACATTTTGTTGAGCAGAAGCAGAGTAATGTTATTTGTGTTTCCATTTCCAATATAATCTTGGAATATTGTGAACATTATCGGTAAAGTTATTTATTAAACGATTAGTGTTTTTGTAGATAATGGTTGATGATGAATACAATGAGGGTGATGGGTTAGTAGTTTTGTGCACGGCAGTCTCACAGTTTTTCTGTTGGATGCGCTTTTACTGATTATTTCTTTGTTATTATTTGCTATAGTTCCTTGAATACATTTTACTAAGTTAGACGAGTGTCTTTTTGGATAATTTTCACTTGTTTAGCCCTTCCATAAGTTCATTGGAACACATGCTGTCTATACGTATCTACCGGCTTATTTCCATCATAATTCCACGAATAGATTTGAGTCTGATACTGGATCGACTCTGACCTACTTTGAAAATAATATATAATATAGTAATCCATAAAAATAGGAATAAGTAGGACTTCCACTACTTACTCAAAACTCCCGTAATATTATTGTTAGTAGGTAGTAAAGATGATTGATTGATAATTTATTGATTACTTTACAGAAAAATGGATCCTCTTAACCCTTCATCTGAAGTTAAATACAACTGGGTTGATATAACAACTGATTTCTTCAAACACATTCAAGGTAAGATTACATGAAAGGTTCACTAGTTAGGTATTATCTTTTGAATGCACTGTTTTAAAAGAACTAACTAAGAAAGATTTAAAAAGATTAGTATTTGATAGGAAATAACTACGAACTCTATTCAATGATCAAAATGTGCATTAGTTTTAAAAAAAATGTTCTTGCTAATTTATTTAAATTTTTAGAGCTGAAACTTGGAGAATTGCTCCATGATGGGCAACTCTTTGGTCTGTTTGAGGCGATGTCGGCTATTGAGATGATGGACCCTAAGATGGATGCTGGCATGCTGTGTAACCGAGGAGGTCATGCTAAACCCCTTAATTTCCAACAGGCTGTTGCGGTAAGTTGACAGCGTAGCATACAATGTGCTACTTTATAATTTTGCACACTACACATTGGGTGACTGTAAAAGTGCTGATAGTATTAAGTATGTAAAGTTAGGATACTTATAATAATAATAATAGCAAAACATAGGGTTACAAGAAGTCCCTAAGTTCGGTGTGCCTTTTGGCATAGGCCTCCTCCAATTCCTTGCAATGGGTCCTGTCCCTTGCTACTCTCAAACAGAATGGTCCCGCTGTCTGTTTCAAGTCATCTTCCCATCTCCTGACTTAGTCCTCTTATAAATTAGGGTCTATTTTTTAGTTTCTTACAATATCTTTTCTAGCTTTTGGCTCCCATTCATAATTTAGTGTTTTATCACATACAAATATCATTGTAACTAAATATTCACTAAACATTTCTGTATGTTGAACTTTGTAGAGAAACAATCAAATACTTATATTTAGTTTGGAATTTGAACCAAATTTAATCTTTTCTTTCCAGGCTGGTGTCCTTAAAACAGATGACTTAGAACCAAGTGAGCTGATCGGCATCATAGATGCAACAATGGCTTGCATTGTATCCTGGCTTGAAGGACATTCTCTGGCTCAGACAGTTTTCACCAACTTGTACTTGCACCAGCCTTATTCAATTCAGGATAAGACTCTCAAAGCATACTGCATTGCTATTTATAAACTGCTGGATTGTATAAAAGACTGTATTAACAAGTAAGTAGAGTTTTATTGAATTAAAGCTCATTTTCAAACTAGCTTTCAACTAGTTTTCTCTAGAACTGATAATATGTGTAAAGTTTTATTACAAGTCTGTAAATTGTAAACAAACTGTACTCATAATCTATATATATAAAAATGAATTGTTGTTCGTTAGTCTCGCTAAAACTCGAGAACGGCTAAACGGATTTATCTTATCTTGGTCTTGAAATGTGCGTGGAGGTCTAGGAAAGGTGTAAAAGTTAAGAAAAATTCGAATAACTTCCGGGAAAACCCTAAAAATAGCTGTTTTCTATTTCCCCTACAAACGTTTTCTAAATAAGTACGAAGTCTGCCGTCAGCTAGTAATAAATAAAATTATATAACTTTCATTCTTTTAATATTCACTCTCTCTGCGCAGAGCTCAAGTGTATGAAGAAGAAGATTTCCAGCCAATGAGTTATGGCTATCGTCTTGGTTCAAACCCTCAAACAGGGAACACTTATGATGGAAGCCATGAAGTGAACGAGCAAAAATGTATCGCTATGCTGAGGGAGCAAGAGGAAGAATTGAATAAAAAGGCGAGAACAGAAGAGGTATGTTTTATCAAAATATGTAAGTATGTGTATACTCTGAAATGCTATAAAAAAAATTGCTCTTTTATTCACCTACTAATAGATAATTAAATACTTATAGCTAACTATTCAACCCCATCTATTATGAGTTCCAGTTTAAACAATAACAATGACCTATGTTATAATGAATACATTTTATTCTCTGAAAATAATAATAATAATATAGCTCTATATTCTGAGATATACAAGTTATTTACATAAAAAATATATAAATCATAAAATATCACATTACTCAGTGTGCCTCCTGGCCTCAATGTATCTGAAAAAGGTGTCTTTATAATTATATTTTTTAATTTTTAGCAATTTAGCTAAATACAATATATTTTTTCAAAACTTTTTAGCCTTATGGTCCCTGGACAGCCCTTGCTGCCCGTATAAGGTTCACCAGAATGTTCTACCAAGCGTTACTGCTGATCACAAAGCGAGATTCACAGTCGGGAGCTGATTGTGTAGCACTGCTGAACGGATGCTCTGAAATGATGAAGGTTATCATCAAGACAGCTGGTAAAGGCACACAACCTGTGGAGATTGAGGGTTGTAAGTAAACTTTTAGTTTTCTGAACTCAAGTTTAACATGCCTATAAACTGTTAGACCACGTACACATTAGGCGTTTTGAAGCGCGCGCTTTAGTAACGCGCGTTTTGAGAACCAGTAGTTCTTACTAGGTGTACACATGCAAGCGCGCGCTTCAAAACACCTAATGGGTACCAGCTCTCAAGGCTTGGTATTCCAGCAGAAGCCGCGCTTTTATGAATTTCAAAATTATCTGAGACATGTAAAATAGCGTTTAGGATTCTGAAAAAAAAAATATATTACTTAAGGATCTAATCTGGTCAAAGTCGCAGTCAGTCATAAAATCTAATGAACTTCACTCGCTAAAAAAGTCCCAAAGTTACCCCTTTTTGTATTTGTTTTTTCAATGGAATTATTTCTTAACAAATTCGCAGAGTTTGGTTTGATGAAATTATTTTCATAATCACTATGTTTAATTAACAAAATATATAAGCGCAGTGGCTTGGCGGCCCGGGGCAGCGCCTAATGTATACTGCTGCTGGAATACCTGGCCTTAAGTTCCAATGAGTATTGGGCCGTCTGTATGACTTTGCATCTTCAGCTTGACATTTATCTGTTGCAGCTGACTCACCGAACCCGATGGGTTTCGAACCCATGATCAACCAGCGCCTGCTGCCGCCAACTTTCCCTCGCTACACTAGAATCAAGCCGCGCGCAGAAGCGTTGCAGTATTTCGACGAGTTGGTCCAAAGACTGAGGCATGCTTGGAAAATCACTTCTTGCACCAACTTCCACGTTGCTTTGGTAATCATCACAATCATGTTTTCCGACTGTTGGGAAAGGCCTCACGTCGCAATGATAATATGGTGTTAATCCTTACTTCCTATATTATAAATGCGAAAGTTTGTAAGAATGTGTGGATGTATGGATGTATGCTTTTTACTCTTTCAGGCTGGAAAGGCTGGAATCTGGATGAAATTTGGCACAGATATAGATTAAGATTTTGGAATAGCACATAGGCTACTCTTTATTTCGGAAAAATGTATTTACTGTTCCCGCGGGATAGATTTGTTTTTATTTTTAAGGTACCACGCGGGCAAAACCTTGGGCGGATGCTATATTATTAATACGAAAGTAACAGTGTCTGTGTGTTACGTAATCACGCCTAAACTGCTGATTCGATTTTGATGAAATTGTGTAACAAGACTAGAGCTTGAGAAAGGACAAGGTTACCTTTTACCTCGAAAAATAACATTCATATTATTTACTAGCTGTTGCCCGCTACTTCGTCCGCGTGAATATCAGTTATCGCGGAACCTATGAACATTTTGTATGGGAAAATCAATGGAAAATTTTATTTTTTTGTCATTTTCCCCACGATTTGAATACTTAGTGATTCTGCTATTCGGGACAGAGACAAATAGCCGTTCTAGAGTTATAGGTGTTCGAACAAACCCAACTTTGTTGACAGAGACAAATACAACAAATCAAAAGATCAGAATAATCGTCCAGCCGTTCTAGAGTTATAGGTGTTCGAACAAACCCAACTTTGTTGACAGAGACAAATACAACAAATCAAAGGATCAGAATAATCGTCCAGCCGTTCTAGAGTTATAGGTGCTCGAACAAACCCAACTTTGTTTTATATATTAAGATAATCACTCTGGTAATGAGTATGGTAGACTAATTTACATTATTTTCGAAGGATTTCTTCATGGAGTTCAGTCGGCGGGCTTGCATTCTGTCTCGCTCTGCTCTTCAACTGCTCTACCTGAGTCCGTCTCCGGCGAACACCGCATCAATGGCCCAATGCCCCGGCACCAACCCCTCAAATCGCTCACAACAAGCGTTCATAGAAATACTAAGAGAAGCCATCAAAGGATTCGTGAATCCACCATTTACGACGCCCAAATCTTCAGCTGTTGCTACTCCTCAGGTGAATATTATTATTTAAGTTTAAAAAAAAACGCTATTTTTAAGCAATAGAAATGAAATAAAGAGACAGATGCTTTTATACTTACTAGTATGCTACTGGTGCCTAGTGGTAATTCTCTTGTTCCTCGGTCTTACTTTTTCAAAAGTTCACGCAGACTAAATTAGGGTCAACATTTTAAATTACAGGTCTTAATTTGACTAAACTGACGTGTGATCGGCGTGTTTTAGCTTATTATAAAAGCCATGTAAAATGGTGTTGGATATATTGTTGGTTAAGATATAATTATAATTTAGATCAAAATGACAATTTAACTTTATTTTTAAAACTGTCATTTAGAAATTTCGCGCAAATTTGGTCTTTCTAGTAAACAAAATAAGATCGTAAAATTTAGCATCTTTTATTTATTAAAACTGTCATTTAGTAATGTTGCGCTAATTTAGTCTTTCTAGTTAACAAAATAAGATCGTACCTCTTGTATAACTTTTTAGGTTAATCTCCGTTTCCAAAAACAGAAATTACCACACCGTACATTAAACCGCCAAAAATAACATTACGCGCACATTTTCTAAAAAAGAATCTAAAATCTTTTCAGCCTCGGGAGTTCGTAGAAAAATTCCTGGCCCGTTGCGTGCGTCCCTTCGCTGTGCTGCTGCAAGTGTGCGGCCACAACCGTGCGAGGCAGCGCGACAAGCTAGCCTTGCTTCTGGATGAGTTTGCCGCTTTGCAAGAAGAGGTATGATGATTTTTTTTCATCTACATAGTTAATTAGAGTGCTGGTGGTGTAGTGGTAGCACCTGCCTCACGATCCGATGGTCGCGGGTTCAAACCTGGTCGTGCACCAATGAGTTTTTCTACTCGACACAAACCTTCGAGTTTTTGGTTCTAGGGTATGCCGGCTACCTCACGATGTTTTCCGTCACCGTTTAAGAGCACTGGTATTGCGCACATAAATATTTCGAATGGAAAAACTCATTGGTGCACAACCAGATTTGAAATTAGTATGGAGGTATGGATACCTACTATGGATTTTCCACGTGTTTGTAAATCTATATTATAAAGAGGAAAGTTTTGTATCTTTGTTTGTAACGAACTAACTCAAAAACTACTGGACCGATTTCAAAAATTCTTTCACCATTAGTATGCTACATTATCCTTGAGTAACATAGGCTGTATTTTATGTAGGTACCTCGCGAGCAAAGCCACGGGCGTAAAGTAGTTTATTATAATTTGTAATTTCCAGGCGGAAAATGTGGATACAGTGATTAGTGGCGCCGCGGGCGTCAGTCCGCGCGCCTGCCTCGGCACCTGGGTTCTGTATCACGTGCTGCGCGTCATCATAGCGTACCTTCTGTCCGGACTCGAACTCGAACTGTACAGTGTACACGAGTACCACTATATTTTCTGGTAATTTTTCGCTATATTTTCTGGTAATTTTTCGCTGTATTTTCTGGCAATTATAACGAGCATTATCGGCATTAACGGCAATTATCCACTGTCTAATTAAGCTCACTTTATTTTATGGTAATAGTTTTGCCCCATTTTTAGTAATTTTTCTATACTTACCCATATTTGCTCATTATGTATTTTTTCGCGTTTATTTGCTGACTTATTTAAGTAGATTGTCAGGTCATAGTTTGTCCCATTTTTGGTAGTTTTCGATACCTATATTTTGTTAATTATGTATTTTTTTTGATTATTCGCTGACTAATTTAAGTAGATTGTATGGTAATAGTTTGCCCCATTTTTGGTAATTTTTCAATAAGTACTTACATATATTTGGTTCGTATTGTTTCGTGATTATTCGCTGACTAATTTATCTAGCCAACTTTACTTTCCGGTAATATTGGTTCTATGAATCTCCCACAGGTATCTATACGAGTTTCTGTACGGCTGGTTGGTTTCTGCGCTGGGTAGGGCTGAGAGTCTTGCTGGGGAAACGAAAAAAAGCGAAGGCAAAAAGAGTGGCTCTCGCAAGCAGAAAAAACGGGTGAAGCCGTACGCGAGAGAGGCACTCATGTGCCAAGTTATGCAGAACTTGAGCGGAGGGTATTATAAGGTGAGCTACCATATCACAAACCTATCGGTATTCTACCTATACATAGATCAAGTATTCCAAGGGTCCGTTATGTTAAGAAATCGCTCACGTCATTAATCATCTTCCTGCCCTTTTCCTACCTTATGTGGGGTCGGCACGACATATTGTGATCTTCCATCTCCCTCTGTTATTCGTCATCTCAGTACTCACTCCTCTTACCCATGTGTTTCACACAGTACACCCATCTTTTTTTCTTTTGCCTACCTGAACCCTTGTATTCATCCACATTCATACCTAACACTCTCCTTGTCACATGACATTCATCTCTTCTCATAACTTACCCACGTAGTCTTTGTTTTGGAAAACTCCTTTTATTTGATCCTTTTTTAAGGATCTACCTTGAAGATTTAAGGAGTAGCGAAACACGTGTCGAATTTATACACCTAAAAATTTTAATGGTTGTTTTCCCGCAGCGAAATGGTTTTGTCTTGGTAATACAATATAAACAAATTAAATATTAGAAACAAAAAATACAGATATACCATTGTGAAAATTTAATTCGAAAGCGACCACGAACCAATACTAATTCATTCCGATACCTACGCGAAGGCGGCCGGCGGCGCGTGCGATTCGTATAGTACCTACAAGTTACGTCTAATGTTACTATCGTTCCTCACGTTTTCGAGTTGATGAATATTTTTTAAATTATTTTTAAACCAAAAACATCTTTATTTTTTTACTTTTACTCTATGTTTCGAAAGTACTCCTTATGGCAAGTTATTCTGCCGCGGGAAAACAACCATTAAAATTTCACGGTGTATATGAGTTTCTGTTGTGTTAAGCTCACTAGATAATAGAAATAGCTCACATACTTTTTCAGGCGCTAGTCGCGTTCAAACTGCAGGGCAAGCTGCGCCAGCCATCATCGGAGTTTGACAACGAAGCGGTTCGCTACAAGCATCGCTTCGCTCCCCTCTCCCTACTCACCCCTCCTCAAGTACACTATCACGAGTTTTGCGAGATGACACAACCTTTACAGTAAGTTCATTGAAAAGTAACAGCTGTAACTGTTATAAAGATCACCCATCGAGACAATTTGCCATGAAAACTTGAATAAAAGACAATAGACTATCATACTTATGCCTTTGTTTATAGATACCAAAACCCTGTGATATTGTATCTCAGCGGTTGCAAGCACTTCCAGCAAGCGCGAACGTTTCTGGAAAGCATCACAACGCCTGACCAAGAGGTAATCATTTTTTTAGTAAATTAGACTTATCTTGTCACCAGTTATTTCGACAAGTGTGGTGAAAAGATTAAAAGTGTGCAGGGCTTCCTTTGTGTAACCTATGACCAACATATAAGTGATAGCGCGCACGAGTTACTTTGGTCGCCGTGACTGTTTCGTCACTCTTAGGTTTTGTATGGACATGGCACCCAGTGTCACGTCGTCACATGCGCGCATCTCCATACATAACCACGGACTTGATAAGAGTGACGAAACAGTCACGGTGACAAAATTAACTCGTGCGCGCTATCACTTTGACGTTTGCAAGTAAAATGTCAGTTTAACCATTGATAACAACGATTTATTCTGGGGAAAGTGCTTTAAATTGTTTGGTAGAATCTAAGCTTGTTTGGAATCTAAGTATACTTGGTCTCAATTTCCATATATCAGAGTATTTTTTATTTTACAGGTAAAGGATCTTCTTAAGGTAGCCAAAACGAATTTTGTAGTTTTAAAATTACTGGCTGGCGGACACAAACTGGACTCAACAGCTCCGCCCGATTTTGACTTTTCAGTACATAGACATTTTCCTATCATAAAACTTGTATAGAACATTCGTGGGATGGATGTGGACGAAAGTCTAATAATATTTGAGTGTACGTCAGAAAAGTGTCAATACAGTGAACGCATGTAAACATGGAAGCATTCTTTGAGCTAAAAAATGACAAAAATAGAGCTCTACGGGGCGGGGCTTGTCAATGCCTTGAACGAGTTAAGTTTGCCTGCTGTTGTCAATGTCAGCGGTCATCTAATTATAATAATAATATAGCTTACATCATACAACTTACGAAAATATTATTATAATTCACGTTGCATCTTACATTGAATCATCCCAGGTAGCGAGGGATAAAGAAATTGTCATAAGCTATCAATTATTATCAATAGCTATTACACGGCAATTTAAGCCCAAAAGTCGAGGGAATAAAGTCGTCTTTTAACGTTGCGTCCCAAATATTAATCAATTTTTGGCATATCCACGAAGCAGTTTCGATGTGAAATTGAGTGCCAAGTTTCACGGATTGAACTACGGCTTCCATGTTTATATGCGTTCACTCTGTCAATAACATTGATGATACACTCAGCGGCACGGAATCTTGGCCAAGCACAAAACATGCGATAACAAACAATTCAAGTGTTTCTGATGAATGGTTACTATCAAGGTAGGTAAAAAAAGTATCAGTGTACGTTTGAGAGGATAATTCATTTAGCTTGAGTGGAATTTAACACCACTTTTTGAGATTTAGTCGAAAACGGTCATTTCAGCGAGTTAGACGATTTTTCAATTTTGTGTGTTTAAAATCTTTAGCTAAAGGTTATCATTTTTTTTTTATTTTGTGTTTGTTGTTGGATATCTTAACAACCTGTATCACAAAAAAAAATGCCATTAACAGCAGACCAGATCGCCCAAGCCGTCGCATTAGTCGACCAGGGACTGACACAGCGTGGAGTGGCTATTGTGTTAAACGTAGCACGTTCCTCCATGCAGTATGCCCTGAAACAATAGCAGGCGACCGGGAACTACACCCGGCGACCAGGTAGTGGTGGTGGAAGATGCACATCAGCTCGGGACGACAGGTTTATTGTCTTGAAAATTTTGAGAAACCGCTTCCTCACAGCCTTTGAGAGACGACAGCGGCTCCAAAACGTCAGAGGCATTCATGTGAACGAGCGCACGGCGAGAAGACGAATGGACGAAGTAAATTTAAAAGGTCGTATACCAGTGCGTGGCCCAGAACTCCCCAGGCAACACCGAGTAGCTCGTCGTCGTTTCGTTTCCTTTGAGTTTTCGTGGTTTTCACATGGTATGCCTGATTTTTCATCTAAAGGCATTAAACAGTTCTGAAGGCAATAAAGAATACTGTAAATTATTTTTGAACCTCTGACTATAATTGATACAAAAGAAAAAATAAAAATTCGTTAAATTTAGCAAAAATTTCGGGTGGCCAAGTTTCCGTGCCGGTGAGTGTATATACTTGGACTGCTAAACCGGATGCTGAACCCATTCCCTCCCTTAGCTTTGCCGTAGAAAGGATGCAATTTATAAAACAAAAAATACTAGTCAAATAGTTTGCTTATAGAAAATTTGTCATATACTGCTGCATTTACTACATTTTGTAATAACATTGCTTAATTACTAATGTTGGTATTTGCAATTTTATCGTAGATTTATATAGGAATCGCGAAAAAAAAGAAACAAAAAAATATAATTTATAAAATTGATTATAATTTTCTTGGATTTAATAATAAGTTGTGTCTGTAATGTGTGAACAGTGGATGATAAGTTTATGAAAAATAAATTATTTAATCTCGAACTTTCTTTTAAATATTACAAAGCCATTTTTCCTAAAAAAAATATAATTTTGTAGCAGGCACAGTATTGAAAACAGAAAAAGGTATTATTAAGGTAAACTTGTTATTAATTTATTGTCTATAAGTTTCATAAATATAACACGAATACATTGTTGAGTGTTTTATAAATATACATTAACACATTAAAAGGCTATATACGCGTTGCGAAAAAATATCTTATAAGATAGACAAACATAAATTCATTCAAAGCTAGATAATTATTTCATTTCACAAAAACTCGTATCAATGCATTTTGTATCTTATATCAAGTACATAAAAGCCACGAGTCTTGTGAAATGTACGTACTAAATTATATCGTCGGCGTAAAGTGAAAACCTCTTATACCTAGATGTGTGCGGATTGTACAAAAAAATCTTTATTACGACTGTAAGTGACTGTAATCCCCAGACTACCTAGTCTGGGGATTACCCTCAAATATCTAATGATCTATTTTAGTATACAATGGTACAATAAAATGTTATATATAAAAATGAATCCCCATATCCCTTGGTCACAGCATCACGCGTCAACGGCTGGACCGATTTCGCTAATTATTTTTTTGTCGTGTTTGTTATTGTAAAGAGAAGGTTTTAAGACAGTACAACGTCTGTCAGTTCAGCTAGTACAGTGGAGTGGTTCCCAAACTATTTTGTTTCATAGACCACTTTCAAAATTTTGCTGGATCCGGTGGTCCCCCTGCATCTTCATTAAGTACTACCAATTTCTAAATCTTGAAAAAAAAAAGTGAAGATTAGATCTATCTATTTATGAAAACTTGCGTTGTGGCTGAGTTTCAACGACGATTAACAGATTTCGAAAAAAAAAAATCTTTTCCATTTCCAAACTAACATTTTTTTCTCAATTTATCTATAAATTGTCTTATTGAGGTATATAACAAGCCAACATTTTAGTTCTTCACTATCGAAACGAAATTAATTTTGATCCCGCTTACGATTGAAGACCCCCATTTTTTGTCACGTCCAACGTAGACCCCCGTCGAGTCTCCCATGGACCCCTGGACCACCTGGACCACTTTGGGAATCACTGAGCTAGTAGATAGATAATAAATAATAATAAAATAATAAATATTGTTGGACATTTCACACAACGCCATCTAGTCCCAAACTAAGCAAGCTTGTAGTATGGGAACCAGATAACTAATATAGAGTAATTATGACTTTTTTGATTTTGGTAAATACATACATACAATAAATAATAACACCCAGACACAGAACAAACATAGATACAAGTGAAGCTAATAGTAAGAAAAATTGGTAAAAATCCAAGTACGAGGTTTGCACTATACGCCGACGATATATCACTATATGCCCTTTACAAAGTACGGTCTTTACTTAGAGTTGCTCTTCATTATCGGTATCGTCGTCCGACACATCTGTATAGCAGTCATTATCAATCGTTTTCACCCTCAGAAAATCTCTAGATGGAGGCCCTGAAATAATAAAACCTACAATTAGTACGAACTTTAGTTTACAATTAGTTCAAACTTGAGGCTGCTTAATATAACACGCGCCTCGCGATTAAACTTGTGGCTATGCAGTTTTTAACTTCGAAAAGCTGCCAAGGAGATGAAAAAGGGCTTTTATCTCCTCGGGACTTTTTCATAATAAATGCCTATGCCTATCCATGGCATAATTTAAGTACCTACAGACTAAATGTTATCCAAATCCGTTCAGCCGTTAAAGAGTTATGGAGGTACAAACATACGCACACACACACACCCTTTTGAATTTATAATATTACTAGCACGCGGCTTCGTCTGCGTGGTACATTATTAAATTATGCTTTTCCAGACTATAATCTATCCCTGTGCCAAATTTTATGCAGATCTGTTCAGCTGTTTCAGCATGATTAATAAAAATTGCGAATAGATCGAACTCAAATGCTTTAACATTTTAGTTTCTTAAATCCTACTAATATTATAAGCGCAAAAGTTTGTAAGAATGTATGGATGTATGTTTGTTACCGATCTGAATGAAATTTGGCACAGATCTATCTATCTATAGTCTGGAATAGCACATAGGCTAATTTATATCCCGGACAAACGTACGGTTCCCGCGGGATAGATTTGTTTTTGTTTTTCAAGGTAGGTACCACAAGTTGTTTATAAAAAGTACCTTCCAAGTGCGTTACATTAGCACCGAAGTCCTGTATCGGTGTCGGAGTCACAGCTCTGTTGATGCCCGATGCGACACTCTCTTCTGGTTCATCGTCGTCACTATCCAATATTATCTCCTCTTCCTCGCATTCTTCGATCTGAAAAGAAAAAAAAAAAATCATCAACATGAAAAAATATATCTACACATGGATTTTGCAAACTATTGATCCTAGCGTTCTTCATACGTTCTTCAGCGTAGATCCCACACAAAAACGCGATTGCAAAAATTATTGAGATCTGATAGACCTAGATCGTTAGGCTCAATGCAAATCTGGCTTCGCAGGAAAATAATTTCCATATTTTTCTGCTATCTAGCAGCAACCAAGTCGAGCATTTGCTTAGTCCTTACAAGATGACTATGTAAAGTAGATTTGTACATAATTGACCCACGTGTCCTTATACGTTTGTTATAGTAAAGGTTATTGGCAACTGCCGCGATAGCAAATCTAGACTACTTTGAACGAAAAAGTTGCGTGCGGCTTGCTTTGCTCTCCGTTAACATTGAGACGAGAGCAAAATGTTAGCATTTTCTAACACGTAAAGATTTCTGAAATTTCTAATATTAAAATTGATATAAGTAAGTATACGTTTATGATACACCCAATCTTTCATTCTCTCTATTCTTGTTAGACTTGTTCTTGTCTTCATCCAAAGGTCTGGAAGAAATCGCTTTCTTATCGATTTGACTGCTCATTGTACACTATTTTTCTAGTTTAGGGGTGTGCAATAAATAATTTTCAATGATTAATTACTGTACCGACCTGAATATCAAACGACTGTTGTTTATTCTTAAAATCGAGAAAGGCAGCAGAGTTCCTCTTTGAAGTTCCCGGGTGCCCTTTGCACGGTGATCCAGGGGTGCCTTCCTTAGGGTTCCCTTCGTCGATTTGAAAACCAACTTCTAAGTGCAAAGGCAGGCTAGAGTTTGCCGACGTCCGCCTACGACGTAATTGGCAGTCTGGGTCCGTCTGGTCTGCCATGTTACCTGAAATTGGAATTCATTTTGAAAACGCCTTGAGTCTTTTTATAACTAGTTCTTTCTATAGGTGATTAAAGGCGATTTCACCAACTGGATAATCAATCTGTAAGAAGTTTTCAGTGATTTTATAGAAAACTGAAAGCGAATAACGAGTCTTCACTGATAGATGAAATGATACTTACCTATTACCTAAAAAGTAACACTGCTATACAAAATCACACGTCACTTATACGTAACATCTTTCGTAATTAAAGTTATCAGGATTCTATAATCTTCTGCGGGACAATATTGTGGTTTCTTTAGTAACTTATTTTACTATTACTTTTCA
Organism: Cosmorhoe ocellata; assembly: GCA_963675405.1. NCBI lineage: Eukaryota > Metazoa > Arthropoda > Insecta > Lepidoptera > Geometridae > Cosmorhoe > Cosmorhoe ocellata. Next base: position 8,669,474 of record OY776245.1, on the reverse strand, counting down.
ATGGTGTAAATATTTTTCTACTTACTTTTCTTTTATCTCGTTCTTGAATTTGATTGAAACTCGTCTTTTTCCCTGGTATTTTATCCAACTTTTTCAGGCCATAAAACGTTAGGTTGAAAACTGCTTCTGTAGGCTACTAAGTAGATTCGACCGAGGGCTCCAGGTGAAGCCTTACCGTGGTAATCTGCAGTGTTTTCTTCCAGGGATTGCCAACATTTTTTTTTAGTTATTTCAAATGATTTACTGCCCAATAATTATAGTAACTGAAACCCAGATTTTTTACTGCCCCCTAGTTAGTTATTGTGTTGTGCAACCCAGAAAAATATGTAAGTACCTAATAGCTTTTGGGTTCTGAAAATTTATTCACCAATAGTCAATAGTCAATAGTCAATAATCTTTATTCAGTTATATCACAAGGATCATTTTGAATCGTCTTACATACTAGGTGAGTCTAGGTGCCAATTCCAGTCCTATCCCCAGTACGAGAAGAACTGGCAAGAAACTCGCTGGGCCCTAGCGCTTTTTTTGTGTTATGAACCTTGTTAACATTGTTAGGGACACCTAGCAGAGTTGGAGCTGATTCGTCCCAAGCTTTTTTGTCATCTAAGTACTCTGATATTCTATAATAAGCTTTACGAGACAGGTTTTGTTTAATTAGATTTTTGAATTTCGCAATCGATAGATCAAGCATGTCGCTTGGGATCTTGTTATAGAAGCGTATACACATAGCCCTATAAAGGATTTGCTTACTTTAGTGAGCCTAACCGTGGGAACAGCGAGTTTATTTTTATGTCTGGTATTAACATTATGAAAATCACTATTTTTTTTTTAATAAATTAATGTTTTTATGAACATACATCAAGTTTTCATATATATACTGACATGGCATTGTCATAATGTTAATTTCCTTAAACTTATCTCTAAGAGATTCTCTGGGACCCATGTTATAAATTGCACGAACAGCCCTCTTCTGCAACACAAATATGGTGTTAATATCTGCAGCACTCCCCCACAACAAAATACCGTAAGACATAATGCTATGAAAGTAGTTGAAATATACAAGTCTAACAGTTTCTACGTCGGTGAAATGACGGATCTTTTTAACTGCATATGCTGCAGAGCTAAGTCTCTTCGACAATTTATCTATGTGCGGGCCCCATTGAAGCTTATTATCTAGAGTTATGCCCAAGAACACTGTGGTGTCCACAAGATCTATATTTTCGTTATTTATTTTTATATTGGTATTTATCTGCTTAACATTTGGTAGTACAAAACGAACGCATTTCGTTTTCTTTTCATTTAGTAATAAGTTGTTTACATTAAACCATTTTACAATTTTAGAGATTGCATTATTCACATCGTCAAAATTAGTCGTACGCCGCTTTTGTTTAAATAAAAGTGACGTGTCATCAGCAAACAGTACAATCTCCTGATCATCCCTGACAAGTTTTGGTAGATCGTTTATATAAATTAAAAACAAAAATGGCCCTAATATTGATCCTTGTGGTACACCCATTGTTACCACTGACCCCGGAGAACGTTTCCCATTTACTTCAACTCGCTGTAGTCTGTCAGTGAGGTAAGATGTTAAAAGATTAAGTGCAACCCCCCTAACACCATAGTGCTGGAGTTTCATGATTAATGTTTCATGGTGCACACAATCAAATGCTTTAGATAGATCACAAAAAATACCTAAGGCATCGTGAGATTCCTCCCAGGTATCGAAAATATGTGATACCAACTCAACACCGGCATCAGTGGTTGAGCGGCCCTTTGTAAATCCGAATTGTTTTTTATCAAGTAAATTATTAATGTTAAAATGTCTTTGTAATTGATTAAGAATAAGTTTTTCAAATATTTTACTAAACCACTACCTACACCTCAGATAAACATTACTTAGGTACCTACAAACCTTAAGTTTATTTTAGGTACTTCGATACATCGAAATGTACTTTTAACTCAAACCTGTTTAACAATAAAGTAAAAAATATTCCTTCAGTTGTGTTATTATTATCAAGTGGCTGATCTTGATCTTGTTTTGGGTCTTATTTATATTTTGTAACAACACGATTTGTGAATGACACAGGTTCAAGGATTGATTAAATCTGTTTGCATACCGGCCACAGCATTATAATAACGAAGTCAGATTACTTATTTTAAACACAACTGAGACGCAATACCAAAGCTTAGGTAAATCAAAACATAACTAACTTTTAATGAGAAGTATAATTACCTACTTTGATTATTTGCACTTACTCCAATGCCCTCTTGCAACAAGAATATCTGGCAGTGAAATGTTTATCACACCTATCACTTTTGAGGATTCCGTGCCAATGCTAAATATATATTTTTCGTGCTCAGTATATAACTACTTATATAAAGTTGGTAAATAAAAACAAGAGTCAATATCCACAACTGTGTGTCATAGTTCTTCCTATTATATGCAGTTTATATAGTATGCAATTTTAAATTCTAACCCCTTTTATCCCCAAGGGTTTTTTCAATGAGAAAAGTAGTAAAATCTAGTAGGCTAAAATCTTTATTCATATCCAAATCCGTTCAGCAGTTGATAGCAATGACTAGATTAATAGTTGCAATAGACATGGAATGTGACTCCACATAACACACACATACAAACTTCTGCATCTACTTATATCTAACATTAGTAGGATTATAAGTTATCGACAATTCGATCATGTGTCAGGAAGGAAGTCAAAAGGTCGTGAAATGATCCATTTACGTTAATTTTCTAGGTATTATGCACGTTATACCTAGGCTATTCGCCGTAATCGGCGCGGCCTAGATCGTTAAAGCCTGTCCAGTACCTACTTAGGAAACCAGTTTTCTATGCCAGTGCCAACGGGTATAGCTTGACTTAACATAATGTACAATTAGGCACATTTAAAACCGACCACTTACAACCTAAAATTTTTGTGTCATTCATTTATTGTATTCTAACGCTATTCATACTAAAATACTAATTTTAACTTAAAGTGAAGCTGATTTTGCGAATTTAGCCCATGTATTTTTGTGTGAGGTCACAACCTTAGCTCATTTTTAGTAGGTGGTAGGTGAAGCTGGAATCGATTTTGCGAATATAGCCCAATTTTTTTTTTCTCAGGCTTTAAAGGCAATTTTAGTAGTTATCTATAGAAAAACCTCACGCGTGATCATGACTGTTCCTCCTTAATTTTAAACACATAATCCTCATTAGCATATCTACGTGCCCTTCATGATGATTGAGGTATTTCGAAAACGAAGATTTTACGACAATAGCAAAGTATTACAGCGGCTCAGGATGGATTAGTAATTCCTCCTCCCTCAAAGTGCCACGTGTTGTTGATCCAATTCTTTGGCGTTGCTTTTGATATACATTTTTAGCTTTTCAACCACAGTTACTATCGTGTTTCAACTAATAAATCAGCCATTGTTCTTCGCCTGTTCCAAATATAAGGAATTTTTGTCTTGATGGGGAAGATCGGATTTTTTCCACTTTTTTGGGAGGGGGATACTTTTCCACTCATCTCCAGTCTAAGCGCCTGTTTGCTACCTGGTGGGGAAGATGGAATTCGTTTTCGTTTCGCTACGCGTTAGGTAAATAGGTAGGTAATAAGTACATATATAGGTACCTACTACTGTTATGTATTCCGTGGTTATGGCTTAAAGCTTTCTTGAGATGCGCTATGCGCTAAATTAAATAAGCACACATAGGTACTTTACAAATACAACTCTATATTTTCAATAATTTATTGCTGTTTTAGAACGTTTTCAGTAGGTAATAAGCAACACTTCCTTGCAAAAAAGTGGCTTGTTGTTCTCCTTCGGATGTAGTTCGTATAAAAGCGAATGTCCTGCGTCAATAGAATGTTTTATTTACAGTGCGCAGATAGAAGTCTGTACTTTACCCACAATGAAGGTGTTTTTACTGTGTCTGGTGTTGGCCGTGGTTGGTCTGGACGCACATGTAAGTACATCTTTATTTTTATTAGATGGATCATACATAAGAGCGTTAGGACCGAGGCGAGTTTCTTGCCTCGTTCATCTTGAACTTGGGTTAAGTTGGGATTGGCATTTCAATTCACCTAGCATGTAAGACGTTTAAAAATGATCCTTGAAAATATTTGAATTTACCTATTTTAAACTGTAACTGTATGAACTCACGTGTAATCATCATGTGAGACTTCATTCTTTTTATTTACCTATGTATGTTTCTTTTTAATGACTTGTAAAAAGTACATAATTATAATTATAACAGTAGGTATTCAGGAATAAACTAATTTTCTCTTGACGACCTCAGTGGCGCAGCGGGCGAGAGTCTGCCTGCGACGTTGCGGGTTCGATTCCCGCCGCGAAACAAATTTGTGTACGATATGCAGAAATTTGTTTCGTTGGTCTGGGTGTTTTCTATGTATAATAAAAATATATCTATCTATGTATTGTATATAATGTATTAAATATACCAGTTATCTAGTACCCATAACACAAGCTTTGAATAGCTTACTTTGGGGCTTGATGATGCTGTGTGGACTTATTTATTTATTTATTTCTAAAATAAAAAAAACTTAATAAACTTTTGGTATCTCTAAAATGTAAGTGTAGATTAGCATAACGAAATAATTGTAAACTAACACTTAACTTGTCAGTCACTTGCTTCCGGCAAGATTATAATCGGATTCATTCAAACATTAAAAGGGTTTCCGGCAATTTTGATATATTATTATATTAAAAACAGGGAAGATCTTTTTAAAACTATAAAAAGATGGAGGTTCACTCTATGTTTTTCGTTTGTATGTTTGTCACACAAAAACATACCCTCACATATTTTCCCCTAAAATTTATAACCCCATCTTCGATTGTAATTTTATATCTAGTGCACCATTAAAGTAGGTTTTCGTTTTAGTTTTTAAAAGGTAACTGTCTTATTAAGGTTCAATCTTAAAACTTCAGTGAATATTTTACAGACAGTCCAACTCTCTGGAGCTCAGAAAGAGAAAGTAAACCAATACGCGATCGATTGCATCAAGCAAACTGGCGTCAAGCCCGAAATCGTTGCCGAAGTGAAGAAAGGACACTTAAACGAAAGTGCCGACTTGAAGAAATTCACTCTTTGCTTCTTCCAAAAATCGGGAATCGTTGGGCCTGATGGTAAATTGAACGTTGAAACTGCTTTGGCGAAACTACCCCCTGGTGTGGACAAAGCTGAAGCTGCGAAGGTTCTTGAAGATTGCAAGAACAAGAAGGGAAAAACGGCTGAAGACACCGCGTTCAAAATCTTTAAATGCTACCACAGTGGCACTAAAACTCATATCGGTCTGTAGGTGCAACTTAGTGGAGTATTATTTATTTGATTGATTAAATTATTTATTTTGGTTACATAGAGCTGTATTATTTAAGTGTTGGTACCTAAGTTTATTTTCCCATCACATTCTCATTTGCATAACAGTACGAGTAAGTTAAGTCGTAATTACTAACACTCGAGCTATTAGCTTGCCTTTATTACGACCTAATTGTATTATTGAACTGACTGTATATTACGGTAGTTTTTGAAACCTACGAAAACGTTTATAGGAACGACAAGGACTACATATTGTGTTGTATTGCCTTTTAAACATAGAGAAAATGTTACTTTAGTAACTATAGATGGCATACAGGATGGTCACTTTATTAAAAATATTTGACAAGTCCAAAACACTGCAGCAAAGTCAAACTAGTTTTATTTCATTAGGTAAAACTTCATAATTTATAGTCACAAAAACTAAATCTAAGCATAAGTCATTATTTTTTTTAATTTAAATAATTATATGTATTTTAACCAATAAATAATTAACTAGGGACGTCCTACTTACACTAAAACTAGCACCTGGTATCTCTTAAACTTTCAGACGACATACTCATAGTACTCATATCATCGCGAAGAATAGGGTTAGCTCTTGAATAATCTTCACCATCACTTTCATCCTCAAACAAGTTTCTGACGCCGTATGTAGATCCTTGCGACTCTGAGTCTAAACCATCCTTATAGCTGTTGAAAAATATGTCTTCTTGCAGAGTGTTTTTGATATTGTAATAACGAGTTCTGTCTTTAACTCGGTAATAGTTCATACTCTGGTGCTTTTTGATTAGGTTAAAGTTTTCGTCGAGGGGAACGAAGAAGGTTTTGACGTATCCAGCGCCTTTGACGAAGATTTCACCGCGGTATGTCGTGAGGATATCGCATTCGTCCAGTATGATCGCTGTATTTTCTGTTACCTGGATAATAGAAAGTTCGGAGGTCAATCACAACCAAAATTTCGTGAATTTAAGTTTCATAAGAGCTCAATAATTGTGTGTCTTAATCTCAAGTACTGATTCGATGTTACTCATTATTCATAAGTATGCCTTTCAAACCTTTTAACAAAATGGCATGCTTTATAATAGAACTTAGCTACTATGTGAAGTTCATGGATAACAAACCTGTATTTTTCCTGTTTCCCCAGTGGAATCCATCCTAGAGGCCATATTGACGGCGTGCCCCCAAATATCATACAGCGGTTTCAGAGATCCCACTACTCCTGCCGCTACTTCTCCATGGGATATGCCTGGAATTATCCCCAGACGGAGTTGACAGAACAAGAGGGGTTTCAACTAGTTGAAAATGCTGATGGGTTAAATACATATTTGTATCGTTGAGATTGTTTAGTGCTTACTCACCTATACGTAAATTCAAGCCTTCAAAACTTTGAAAAGAACCACGGTTGAAGGTTTGCAGTTGCAGCATCATGGCCGCTGCAAATTCTACCATTGTCACCGTCACTGCTCGGTTGTACGGGCTGTTCTGCCGAGGGTTGGGGTTGTATGATGATGAATCGAGGGATTCTCTTCTGCTTGGGTCAAGTCCGCAAGCCGCCATATACGTCCAACCAGCCATCTTGATCTTCTCTACTTTGTAAACTGAAGTTCCGGCTAGTAACAACTGTAAAATAAATCTACATTTTACCTTACTTATACCCTCGATGATAACCATTAATCACCTCGTAGACTTTACAAAATAGCTTTTGCAAACTAAAAACTTTGAACCAACTTCTACGAAAGGCCAGATATGTATTTATTTACCCGATCGAAATCCGAAATGACTTCATCGAGAATGCTCAACATGAATTTGTCATTCAGGTCTGCATCAGACTCTACTCCAAGTTTATAATCTGTCAGGGATGCAAACATTACAGCAACATTGTCGTATTTTTCGTAGTAGAGCTCGTCTATTGATCTATTGAGGTTAAGATAGACCTGCACTGAAAAAAACATGCTTCTTATAATCTCAAATGTTTTCTAAAATAGTGTTCTTCATAAGAAAGTTATCAAATTCAGTGAAGTATTAGGAAGTATTTAATAAGGTATTTAGGAAGTTCATAAAATTATTTCTTACCAACATGAGCCGGCAAAATGTTTTCTAACAACATGTTATTAACTTTCAACATCGTTTCAGCTTCCTGTTGCTCTTCACTCAATTGCAACTGCCATAGATGATCCAAACGATTTCTGTATTCTGTTGTTCTATCAATCCAGTACAAAGTTATTGTTATAAACACAACAGAAAGAGTGTGGGAAACTCTAGGATCCAAACCAACGTTCCATGTTGTGTCAATAGAAAAAAGTGAAGTTTTTATCTCCCAGACTACCCATAAGTAGAAAGCAGTCATTCCTCCGGCGACTATCCATTTGAAGATGAAAAACACTCTGCTAAACAAAAAGTTCAACAGCAATGCAAGACCCCAACATTGAGTTACATGCTGGAATAAAGATAATATTGAAAATCAAGAATAACAAAAAGAAAGTAAAAAAACGCAAACTGTTTTTATGCTTTTGGAGACAAAAAAATTGTAGGAGCTCAGTTACTAAAGAATCTGCTAGACATAATTAAAATGCAATTACCCACGACGAAACACAATTTGACAAAACTGTTTCGGCAACAGCAGGAGACACTTCTACTTCCGTGCATCCAATGACATTGACAACAGAAGTAGCAGCAAGCCCCACACTAATCAACACGTACAAAGTGGTCCTTATTGTTGCTGATTTTATGATATTTGTCGATACATCGTAGAGCCATCGCAAGTGTTTGTTTCGTGGCTCTTCGAAACCTTTGTATTTCCTCCAGAGGAATTGGAACCATGTTAATGGCTGTAGCAGTATTAGTGCTAGCAGCAGTAATCCGAATATTAACCAGGTGTACCAATGAAAACCTTCTAGCCTAGAACAGAACATCTATATTAGAAATGCTAAAGTCTTTCACAAAAACAATCATGCCTTAAGTACAAAAATTTATCTCATAATAATTAGTTTGCGAACTTGAACTGAATTTTATGATCATTGAAACAATAAATAAAAACACAATTACTAACCAATTCGTAGTCAGTCCATTAATCAACATGATCAAGATCAAGATAATGAGACAACAGGTGATATAATATTTGAATAATGGATCTGGTAAAAGCAGGAAAGGCTTTTCGAGCTTGAAGTTTTTGAATATCAATGAGAACCTGTTCAGCTGGCTCTCTTTTCTGAAATGCTCTCTGAAAATAAATTTACATCATAAAAATATTTTTCTCTCACATTATTGGTTCCTCAAATTTTCATAATTTTTTTTACCAACGTATATTTTTTAACCCCCGATACAAAAAGTAGCCCATCTGTTAGAAGTTTAGCGTGTGCGTCTGTGTGTCTGTGGCATCGTAGCTTTCCGTGAACCGATTTTGAATGAGTTTCTTTATTTTGAAAGGTAAGTTGATAGAGAGTGTTATTAATTATGATTGTCGGGAGTTTTTCTTTGATAACTTTGATACTGAGATAGTTCACGTTTCTAGGAGAAACCTAGACAACATTTTTGATTATAATGTTACTACTTACTTTCCATTAGTCATATCCTCGATTTCTTTAGTCATCTGCGCGTCCGCAGCTTTCAACATCTGCTGGTATTCTACCAGATTCTCATCCATGAAAGAAGTGGTCCTTCGCGCATTTGTTGAGTTCCTATTTTCCGATCGCTACTAAAAGTCAGATGTTATAGATTATGGTGTGTTTGGTATTTTTGGTAAACAAATGTGTACCTAAAAAGTAAACTTACTCTGGCGCTGGTATTTTTGGTGATAATTTTAGTGAAACCGACGGAGGCTCTTCGAAATGGTTTGTATTCTTGTGTCTGAAAATATATTTTTCTTGTAGACAATAAAAAAAAGGCAATCTTTTTTTAAAACATTTAGGTAGGTACTTACCTACATTCTTCTCTGTTGTTTGGAAAAAATATAGTTAAGCTATTGAAACCTTAGGGCGATCGCCCACGAGCTACTTTTTGTAGCGATGCAGTCGCGCGTTTGCTAAACGCGCGACAGCATCGCTACAAAAAGTGATAAAAGCTTATATAATGTTATGACTTCGCGACTGTATCGATGCTAAGTGCGACAGCATCGCGACTGCATCGCTACAAAAAGTAGCTCGTGGGCGATCGCCCTTAATGTAATGGTCTATTCATCAGTCAATAAATTACTTGAAATAAACCTGTCATGATTTAGATTTTATGTGTTATGATATGGTTTAATTTTTTATTGTATCTAAACAGTAGAAGTATATTACGATAGATACATTACCCGTGACGGTCTAGAGAGTAAGTAAGTTTCCAACTTATTTCTCATAATAAACGGGTGGTTTTGAGATTCAAAGTTTGGTTCAATAATGTATTCTCTTGCAAAATCTAGCAACAGTTCTAACGTCTGCTTGGTTACGTGGACTTTTCTGAAACAATATAATCATCGATACTATGTAGGTATGAATAGTTACTAAATCTCTGCAATCCTAATATTGTATGCTTAATGCTAAAGTTTGAATGTTTATTCGTCACTCAATCACGCCATGGTGGGTGGACGGATTTTAATGAATTTAGAATAATAATTGGTCTTTACCCTGCTTTTCCCGTAGATTCCATTTTGTTGGCAATAGTGACATCTTTTGACCAGACGTCGAACTGCCACTTTCTGATACCAATTAGGCCACTGAGAATCTTTCCTGAGTGAACTCCTATCCTCATGTCAATGTTCAAAGATCGTTTTTCTCTGTAAAAAAACATAGAATGGTACTTACTGCGTCTTTTCTCTAATAATTATCAACCCTACCCTTGTCCCACTTTATGTAGAGTCGACACAAAATGCTTTTTTTTAATTCTCATTCATCAGCCGTCGTAATAATTAGGTACCTACTCAACTCACTTGTATTATAATCATAAATTCGTACAATAGAAATGCGCTTAGTATCTACTAAAATTTCTTGCCGCTTAAAAATATACCTTACGTCCTTTATAATATTGATCATTTCTAGTCCCAGATCGACGCAGTTCTTAGCGTGTTGCTCGCTCGGTTTCGGTATACCACTGACGCAGTAATAACAGTCCCCGAGAAACTTTATCCTTAGCACGTCATGCTCCTGAAATAAAATTAAGGTTTGTTTACTTAGGTTTGTTGAACTAGATGATTTTGTCTAGCTGAGATTTATAGAACCTTTTCTACGTCATCACATCACGATCCATGTTCCTTATCAAGAAAATCTTAAACGATATTTTTATAAAGATTTGGGTGCTACTGTTTAGGGTCTGCTAAAATCTTTATATAACGTACCTCAGAAGCCTCATCAAATCTCCCAAAGAGTTCGTTTAGCAGCTCCACCATTCGCATGGGCGATAAAGTGGTAGATATCATGGTGTAGTTAACGACGTCTGCGTACAAGATGCTCACGTTTTCATGCTCCTCTACATAGAGCTGGCTGGAAGCAGGAATATAACTTTCTTACTATTTTTCTTACTAAGCGCAAGACCAAAATTGTCTTTATAACACTTTAGCGGGGAATCACTACGCTATTTTGGGTCTTTCAGATAAAACTTTGGTCACTGATAAAATTTTGTTTCATAATGATGATTAGGTTGACTTACTTGAACGATCGCATAGTGTGACTCATCGTATGCGTCTGTAGTCCTAAAAACATAGTCCGTATGTCCTGACGGACTTTCGAAACGATATGTTCTGGAAGAATGCTCATCATCAAACGTTCCTGTAGAAAAAAAATATCCAAAAAATCCTTTTCGTTCAAATTGAAAATTCCTAATTGTGAAAACGCCAAGTCATTGAAAAAAAATCTATAAGGGTGCTAATAGAGCTCGAGCGTTTGCAGCTATAAATTGTATTTGATTTTACCTCTTGGTCCTTCACGAACTTAAGCCTTAGGGTACTTTCAACACAGGCCCGTCGATCTAAGAAGGATCGCCTTGTGACTATCTCGTTCATCAGTCGAAAGTACACGCCCATTAGGTTTACTCCGATCAAATAAATTATATCAGATGCAACCTGAAACATTTGTTTTAAATTATTGATAAAACTTGTCGACAAAAATGTGTAAAATTGTGCAACTAAAAAATATTGAGCAGAAAGAACCCACCACAACGTTTTTCAATGAATTTACCTACCTATAAAATATAACTATTAGACTATAGTTAAGAATAGATTACAAAGATTAATTGTCGCTATTACAAGTAAGTTTCTCATGTTGATTAAAATATTATGAGTAGAATGGTATATGCAATTGAATGATGTTAAACAGTTGTAAGGATGATGATGATGTAAAAGCATAGTCACAACTTTGAATCACTTAATGCGATGTGTTACCTATAATAGATCTAGCTACGTGATTGTTAGCAAGCGTGAACAATAAATATAAAGTTAGTCATATTATACCGTACATACTCTTACCACTATACCAATGTTGGGACTATTATCGTACGTGAAGAACGCGAAGATCAGAACATAAACGGTACTGACTATGACTCCAAATAATATGGCGAGAAAGTTGTTTCTCAATGGTAAAAAAATATAGATGGAAAGAAGAGCCATAGTTGCGTAGGCAGGGCGTAAGGCAATGCCTTCCAAAAAACTATAAATACTGATGACAATATCTGAAATTAATTTGTTACTTAGAATTGTTGGCAACAGAAGAAACTACAATCGACCAAGTTACAAGTGTTCCTATGTCGAGCAGTGATATTTTTCTATGTATGTTGAGTTCATCAATCTTGTAAGAAACTCAATAATACTACACTAAACGTACCAGTAAAAACAATATCAATGGTTATGATAATAGTTATTAATATCGGCATCCAGAACCATTTCTCCGTTAACGGGTTGTAGAGACGTCTCCAAAGAGACGTTATTGGGATACCGATCCGCAAAATATACATTGCAAATGTCAGGTAAGTTGATCGTGACTGCACTTCCTGAAATGGCAAAGTTACATAATAACTACTGGAAAACCAAAGATATAAATAAGGTATTCTAATATATGTTATATACCTGCGGCCTTAGGTTATGTTTCGCATTTTTATTCTTTATAATACAGGACAAGCAAAAGAAAGGGATGGTCGGCGTGATTTGGGGGAGACCTTTGTCCAGCAGTGGTACGATATGCGTTTTAAATAAAAAAGGCAAGCGACACATAACCGCCCGTTTTAGCTTCTAATGGACTTTATTATATTCGTAATTTTTGAGGCTCAGTTTGCCTTAAACTATAGGTACCATATGTTTAATAACCATATGTTTAAAGATAAAATTGATTTTCAAAATAGGCAATTCAAAATATAAGAAGTTCATACCTTTTTTTATTCAAATTGAAAAATGTGTCCTCTAAGAAATAATGAGGAAGGAAAACGTACCTCGTTGTATGTCCCAACAGCAACCAGAATTATGTGTATGGTAGAAAAAAATACAAGCAGCGACAGATATATATGGATGAGTGTTTCTTTCAGCTTGTCATCGTACTTTCTGTATAGTCCTTCCAGGTCCTTTTGGTCGAATTGATCCTAAAACACGTAAAGGTATCATCATCATCTTCCTGCCCTTTTCCCACCTTATGTGGGGTCGGCACAACATGGGATCTTCCATTTCCCTCTGTCATTCCTCCCTAGATCCATGTTGTAAGGGTTTTAGCTTGGTGTTTTACGAAATTTTACGATATTAAATGTATCTGCTTAATATAAGTATTACGAACAAAATAAATATTGTATTAGTATTTCTAGAACAAACTGTCATGACTTTGGAAAGGTTGAAAGTAATTTTTGCCCAAGGGATATGATGAGCGGCTCATATTTTCTGCTAACTTAATTATCTTTAAATAACTTCTACTGGTTAAATTACTTTGTTAACAACCTATACAAACTGAAATTACTAACATTATTAATTAATTTTCTAATTGAGGTTTGCAAATATTTTGAAACATTTTTTAATTAAAAGAAATGTTTCAATATTTCCATTTTATGTTATGTTAGTTTAAAAGTTAGTACCTGGGTGACCGAGCTTTGCTCGTTTTTTTGGTAAACGACGTTTTATAAAAATGAAACCTAGCTAGATCGATCTATCGCCCCCGAAACCCCCTGCATACTAAATTTTATGAAAATCGTTGGAGCCGTTTCCGAGATTCAGATATTATATATATATATATATATGCAAGAATTGCTCGTTTAAAGGTATAAGATGAGTATGAATGTATCTGGGTACGCAAGTAGAGGAAGGCCGAAGAAAAAGTGGTTTGATTGTGTGAAAGATGATAAATGAATGTAAGAGGAGTAGACTCAGAGTTGACGAATGATAGGAGTGAGTGGAAGAAGAAAATATGTTGTGCCGTCTTCTCTTAGCGTAGGATAAGGGCAGAAGAATGATGATGATTTTCATTTTAAACAGAAGGTTAAATACTTTTCATGAAGGAACATTTTAATTATTCAATTATTTCTATTTACTTACTCTCAGATATTTCCAGTTCCATTGCTTCCCTCCCGACGACTCTGCTTCTTGCATCCTGAACTCGTGGATCGAGGAGAGTACACTCGTTGCCCTGCCTGAGTTCATGGAGTACCTCGCTAGTAGTTCCAGGGCTCCCACCTGGATCACCACGGAACCCATGGAGCGCGCGCCATTATCCTTCAAACAAAGTGAAAGTTTTTTAGAATTATCTGTTAAACTTAAGTGGCTCTGACGTCTCTTTGGAGTCTTTATTTTGGATCTATAAATCAGAGTCAGAGATCTCAGATGACTGTCAAAACTAGAGGTTACAACCTAGAATCTATTTCATTTTATATAACAAAGAGCTATAGTCTTAGATCTTTACGTTTGTAAACTGCTTTTTTGTTTTGATAGATAATAGTAGGTATTTAGTTCATCACGGGCGATGTTTCTGTGTTCCCATCGATATCTGATAAAGACGAATAAATACAAAACTAATTCTAATATAGCTAATTAATGTCTGATAAGACTTGAAATGCCATTGCTCGGACTCAATAGTCACACCTTGATCAGTGATAATATTTTAACAACTCTTGAAAATACAAGTAAATCTTGTAACCTATGTTATGTGATGTAGAAAAAAATAAAGTTTGTATTTTGTTGCACAACGCAATGTTTTCAATTTCATATAATACTGTAACTACTTGTTTATAAACAAAATTTTGATTTTTATAACGATTTTCTTTTATAAACACATAAAATAAATATTTTCTTTGAAGCTTATTTTTTTTTATTTATATATTATATATACTTCGATATTCTAGAATATAACATTCCGTGCGTTTAGGTATCTTTGATTGGTGACGAGATAACGATAGTCACTTAGAAACATTATGAAATCTTTATTTCTCAAAACTGATTATTTAACTCACCATATTTGTCATCTACCCCCTTCGGTTGTCATACTAAAACACAGTGAAAAAATAAACAGAACCACAAATAAATTTGTTGTACGTTACAGAACACTGTTCACAAATAACTGAAGGAAATAACGAATGTTATCAATAATTGATAAATGCCACTCACAGATACTATAGATTATGATAAGTGATTACAATAATGAATATGTATTGAAGAATTATGAATTACAGACAAGAAACCGCAGATTTGTCTAGTAGATTAATTTCGCGCAGCCGCCTATTGAAACAAACAGAACGTTTTGGAATACACAATACTTATAAAATGAAAGATCAGTCTTTACTTGAAAGACTCCACACAACCTCAGTGATGGAAAGAATTTCTGATATCGGGTACCTACTTACGTAATTTACAGTCGAACATGAATAGGTAGTCAATTAGTGTGTTTATGATACAAGTCTTCGTTCGTCCAATATATTAAGTGTTTGGCAGTTCTAATTGGACATTGAGATTTTACAGTTCTGATACCTATTTCTGCTTATTTTCTGCTAAATCTTGATATTTTTGTGTAACACTATCAAGTTTACCACAATACAATATTGTTTGGTTTCTTGTTCACTGTAACTTTGAGGTGATTGTGGCTTGAAATGAGTTTATGAGATAATGGTCTTAATTCACAAAATCAATAACTTACCATTAGAGACTAATCTAGTTTAATATCCTATTGTACGTGATCTTATATTATTTAAATGCCTAATACGATTAATGATAAAAAACAAGCCCTGTGATTGTTGGAAAAGGTTTCAAATAAAATCATTTCATAGATAATGGTTTTATGTACTTACTTTATAATAACTTCAGCTACTTATTGTATTAGAGCTGTGTTTCAGAAGATAACAAAATTAATTGATAACAAGAAACATGCTTCTTGAAATAGTCACACCATTTATACAATCATTATTTATCTGTTAAAGGAATACCGCTTTGATCAAAAAAGTGACTTATTTTGTTATTCACATCCGATCTTTTCAAATTGCTTCAAGCAATCAAGTTTAGGTATCTGAGTATATTCATGAAATCACATTCTTGGAAACGATGATAATTTTGATAAATGGCATAATAGTAATAAGACCGCTATTATACTCAGCAGTTCGTAGATATTTAATTTAAAAAATAGTTTAAGTATTAAAGCTACTTAAATTATGTTATTTAATTGGTTACATAGCGTTATCCTCAAACTATGAACAACTTAGAGAACTAAAATAAGAAATAAAATAAGTGGTTATTGCTAACTATAAAAATGTGCACCTATCCCTGCCGGTAGAAATAGATCTACAAAATGTACACTTACCCCGACCAATAGGGACAGCTGAGTAGGGGAACGAAATTTACTGTGCACCTATCTCTATTGGTAGAAATAAATCTACAAAAACGTGCACTTATCCCTACTAGTAGGGATAGCTCGGTAGAGATAAGTGTACCAGCCGAAAATTCAGACCTAACCCATTCAACATTTTCATTAAAACGTTCATCAGATGATCAAAGTGGATTATTCGAATTGCATAATATTTACAAAGTGATTTGGCGATAAACATGCAAACATACTTACCTCTGCATTTCATCATCATCATCATCTTCCTGCCCTTTTCCCACGTTATGTGGGGTCGGCACAACATGTGATCTTCTTCCATTTCACTCTATCATTCGTCATCTCAGTACTCACTCCTTTCTTACCCATGTCATCTTTCACACAGTCCATCCATCTTTTCTTTGGTCTACCTTTACCCTTGTATCCATCCACATTCATATCTAACACTCTCCTCGTCACATGACATTCATCTCTTCTCATAACATGCCCATACCACGCTAACCTATTACTTCTCATCTTTTCTGTTACCGGTGCCACTTTCAGACTTCCTCTAACATACTCATTCCTTATTTTATCCATCCTTGTCACTCCACACATCCATCTCAACATTCGCATCTCCGCCGCATGCACTCTTTTCTCATCCGTTCCCTTGGTGGCCCAACATTCAGACCCATTACCTCTGCATTTATAATCCCTTAAAAAATAAAAACAATTCTATCCCACGGAAACAGTACCTACATTTGCAGAGATAAAAAGTGCTATTCCAGACTGTAATCTATGTGCTATTCCAGACTGTAATCTATGTCTGTGCCAAATTTCATCCAGATCCGTTCAGCCGTTACAGCGTGACAGAGTAACAAACATACATAATATCCATACATCCATTCTAACAAACTTTTGCGTTTATAATATTAGTAGGATATTACTTGCAGGATTAAGCTTTTTGATGTGAGAAACACAACTACGAAGAATATAAATGAGAACAAACAACAAACAATCCCTTTTTGTATCCCAAGGATGTTGTTCTGTGTGAGAAATGTTTACCTACAACCAATTTACCTTGCCTTGCTCTAATTGCCTGCGAAGTTCATTAGCTACCTGTGCCATAGTTATACCATTCAGTACTGCAATCTTATAAGCATAAAATCCTTGTAAAAATATTTCGGTAACGTCAGAAAATAAAAAACAGCGTCACAAAAATCAACCAGGCTTCTAACCACGTTCGAAAGTTATGATATATTTAAATTTTTATTAGTGACTTCATGTCGATTTTTTCTTTTTTTTTTAAAACAGACTATTTTTATGAATTTTAAAATGATTTTCTAAACAACAACTGATACACAAAAACTTTAAATTTTTTAATTATATTTTGCATTTGTAATTATCATTATGATAATGCTTTGTGGACAACTTTTTGTAATCTGCATAACAAAAGAGTGTACGAACTGCCGACAACCCTGTCGACAAGATCATTGTATTTCTTTGGATATGTTAGGTTGGTATACGAGTATTACGAGTATTATATCTATGTACATTGCATTTACTGTGCCTTATTTAAAGCACGTCTTCACCTGGTAGCTCATTTGCTTCTATATTATCCGTCTGATTTGTGGTTGCTGTGAATTTATTAGTTGATTTCATTGGTAACTTCATAAAAATCTAAAATCAATTTTTAGAGACTTGTTGAGTTTTGGTTTTTGGAGTTGCAATAGATACTTACAAAACACAAATAAAAAGAGAATGGTCAATTTTATTGCTGCATAAAATGATTTATTTCATTTATATAATGTGTTTTTATATTATGTAACCTATCTATCCTATTTTTTGATACCTATGTACCTGTTCTAGAATGCAAATTTCTTGAGAAAATAAAATTTTCTTATGTTTAAATCCTACCTTATGTTCCAATAGTATCTACCTCTAATTGAATTTGGTTCCATTGAGCCATTGACATCGTAAAACTTTTCCGCTCTTCCCCTCACTAGTTCTATGGAAATCAGAATAATAATCAACCCTGGCTTTGTCTGGTATACTTCCGATGACTATAAACTACACAAAACGCCCATTCACCTGCTACATGTTAAAAAAGATTTGAGGTTGGCCTTAGGTAGAACAGGTGCGCTAAGCAGGTGAAAAGGATTGGATTTTGACCTTGTGTTCGATTTATAAGACTCACTGGAAAGAACTTTCTTTATTTGTATTTATTATACTACATATTATAAAGAGGAAAGTTTTGTATTTTTGTATTTTTGTTTGTAATGAATAAACTCAAAAACTTCTGGTCCGATTTCAAAAATTATTTTACTATTCGAATGCTACATTATGCCTGAGTAACATAGGCTACATTTTTGTAGGTACCTCGCGAGCAAAGTCGCGAGCGGAAGCTAGTAGTTTACAACAGCTTATCGCTGAAATATCTAGTACCTACACTTCACCTAGTAATATAAAATAGCTTTGAAGTGTCGATACTAAATTAGTGCTCAATTGTTGAACAGATAAGGTTCATATTTGTGCAAAACTTCCCATATTTATTGCAAAACAAGGATTGTTGTCGCAGTAATCGTTTATTTAAAAGTAATTTGGCTTACGAATCTTGGGAAATTACCTGCGTATCAGAAGTGATTCATTCTAAACGATCTAATATTATGTATCTGGACTAGAATGTTAGGTGGCCGGTGCGATGGTTGTAGTTGTTGGTATCTATGAGTCTTACAACTTACAAGGGTCAAGTTAGTTACATGGGTCATCCCTGCAATATTAGGTGGCTATTCGGTTAATTCGTCGTGTATGAAAAAATGTTCAAGTAATAAAATAGTGGGCTACACAATGTGTAACTAAAATACAATAAAAATGAAATATAAAACCATGCTATGACAAATACTCGAATTAAACTTTAGCATTATTTCTAGAATAGATAAATTAATTTTTTGATTAGAATATTGAAAACAGCGCCACCTTTGAAATATCCCACGAACTTTATGCGCACTTGCTCCCTATTAAACCTTACAAGGGGTATTCGACTAGTGTCAGAGAAGTACACAAGAGTGCGCTAGCTGCGTGCACTACTTTAAAAATAATTTACTACTAAGTTAGGGTACGTAAAGTTGTAACTTGCCTAAAAAACACGTACGTATTAAGTATATTAAAATAAAGTACACGAATAATTTTTTTACGATCTTCATTGATTAAAAACAAAAACGATTCGCTCAGTCTCAGCCAACAGACCCCAAAATTGGCTAATAAATTTCTATTGGATTTCTTAGTTCTTGGTACCTAAGAAGACTGTTAGATCTCATATAACATGAAGATAATTATATTGTAATGGTCTTTTTTTGTATGCATTAAAAAAGAGCTTTAAATTATGACATATTGTATTATGTTATATCTTATACCTTTAAACGAGCAATTCTTGTATATATATAATCTGAATCTCGGAAACGGCTCCAACGGTTTTAATGAAATTTCGTATATAGGGGGTTTCGGGGGCGATAAATCGATCTAGCTAGGTTTCATTTTTAGAAAACGTCGTTTACCCCAAAAAAAAACGAGCAAAGCTCCGTCATCCAGGTACTTATGCCATAACATGTTTACGAGTTTCTTGCCTGTTCTTCTCGTACTTGGGTTAGGTTGGAATTGGCACATAGATTCACCTAGCATGTAAGACGTTTCAAAGTGATCCTTGTGATTGTACTGAATAAATATTTATCAATTTCAATTTCAATTTCAATTTCATGGCTAATTTTATCATAACATCTGTCCGTTATTGTCTACACTCTACCTAGATGGTGTCTAATGCTTTGTGATAAATTTAAGAAATTAAAAGTTTTTCTTTAATTTTGTTATGTTCTAACTGACTGAAATAACTGAAAAATCTACTTGTTTCTTTCTGCTATTAACTAATGCATTACTTATACAATATTTTCCTATTATCCCAGTTTTCTTTTTTGCAAAAGTTTTCATAAGTTCGGTATTAATCTAACTTTTATTCGGTATCGTGCAAAATCATATTTTCTAATAGTAAGTGAAGCACGAAACTCTTTGCATGAGAAGTAAAGTGCATGTTTTTGGTTAACTTCTATAATTCTATAGTTATTAGTTTACCTATGGGGCTAGTAGTACTGGTTTCAGGATGTAGGATTTTTTTACGGAGCTCTAATTACTTTTCTTCAACATCATCATTTTTTACATCAGCTATCTGCCAATGAAAGTCCAGTCAAAATCGCCACCGGTTTTGAATATTGCCTGGAACAATCAAACATATTAGACATACAGATAAAAAATAATATATTGTTTTTCATAATATGCATATAAAAAGCTGTTATTTTGACTTTACAAACAGACAATTACATTTTAATTACGAATATAGATTTCAATATAATTATGGTAGAATTAACCAAAACCACCGATTGTAAACGGTATAGATAATTTTAATTCTTATCGTGTATCTATCGTCTATCTTTCTTTCAAACCAGTGTGGTGAAAGGATTAAGATGCGCCTCAGAGGTTTCTTTCGTGCATACGTAAATGAAAGGTTCAAACACCTTGACTGAACTAATTGTAATATTCGAAAAGGTATAAATGTTTTACTATGATCATAAAAAAAACTAGTAAAACATTCGTAGAGGTGAACGACCTACGAAAACTGCGTAGAGCTACGGCGTAGAGCTTAAGCGTAGCACTTAAATAGCTGTTTCGTATTAGCGCTTTTCCAAAAATAACAGCTGTGTTATATTATTTATTAGCTTTTATGAAGTGCTAAACCTGTGATTTGTTAACTTGATATGAGTCTTAAACTTAATTCACAACTTTTATGAAGGCAATGTTATAAACCTTTGCTATTTAATAAAAGGCTTTAAAAATGATATTCCATTAAATTGGATACATTGATGTATTATAGTTACACCTCGATGGTTGGAATATATAACTATTTTTATATTACTTTTGATGGTGTGAAAACTACACTGACTCCTGTGTCACTAATCGGCGAACGCCTGAAGCTCTAAGGCCGCTGAGGACAGGAAGAGATGGAAAATCACTGAGCATCGAGTTATTAGTTCTTCAAACTATATACGACCTTCAGAAATGAAGATGACGACTAAGAAGAATAGTGAAAATTAACATAATTCTTTGACATAATATCTCTTAACAAAAAAAAAAAATTTTTTTACAAATGTTATAATTATTTTTAGTAACTAAACGATGCAATGCATCAGCTCTGTCTTTTGGTTAAAAGAACGTTGCCAACAAAACCTTATAAGTTCAAGATAAGAGTACTCTAAGCCGACGCGCATGTATGAAGAATGTAATGAAAGTAAATGAAGCAAAAGAAGTATGTCAGCCATCATAGCCAGTGAATATCCGTGGTCTTTGCCTGCCTTGTCGGGAAACAGGCGTGATTTTATGTTTGTACGTAAACCTAATAATAATAATAATATTAATGTTTATTTCGAATATTTTTGTATTAAAAATCATTAATATAAAACCAAAGAAAAATGGTAATGGTAACAAAAATGGCACCACTCAACATGTGCTTTGTTTGGCAAACTATATTCTGACAGAGT
Source organism: Cosmorhoe ocellata (assembly GCA_963675405.1). NCBI lineage: Eukaryota > Metazoa > Arthropoda > Insecta > Lepidoptera > Geometridae > Cosmorhoe > Cosmorhoe ocellata. The sequence continues at coordinate 8,647,839 of OY776245.1, read as the reverse complement.
GACGGCCTTCCGTTGCAATACAGCAATTTCTAAGATATTTATTATTATTCCACTTTTGTGGGATGAATTTTTTGTATTGAAAAATGGTTGCTTTCAAAACTCGATCGCACTTCGCATTGACTCTACAGTCACAACTTTGTACGTTTAATTTAGACTGAAGTTAAGTAGTATTTAGGTACTTAAAAATAAATTTGCAGTAAAGTTACTTGTACTAAAAAATATATCAAAATGGAATTACTCTGTAAAAAGGTGATACATAAAAAATACGCATCGACTTGAAAACCTCTTGCCTTTTAAAGTCGGTTAAAAGGACAGAATGAAATGCTTGTCAGAGCGATTACGCACTGTGTCCGATCCGAATCCGATCCGAACCCGTGAAAATATGGTCCGAAGTAGTTGTAGAACTATTTCTATGGTAACTTACGCACTACATCCGATTTCTTTTCGTCATTTCCGTCACGTAAAATGACGTATGCCAAAAGGTGGCTCCTGAATTGCTTGGCTTTGTATCAGAGATCGGACTAGTGCGTAGGCTATATCCGAATTCGGTCTGAGTTTTCTAGATCCACATTTTCACGGGTTCAGATCGGATTCGGATCGGACGCAGTGCGTAACCGATCTCAATCTATTTATTTCACATCACCTAATCCCACCCCGCGATCCAAAATGTTGTATTAAACTTAATTCAATTAAGTCTTGCAACGTTACTTTACCGACAAAAACAGCTTTTGACAGCCGCTTCGAAGCTTACGCGAAAATTTATAGAAAATAGCGAGGCGTTCGTTGTACGCAGATGCAGGGGAGGGGGATAAGGATACCGGTGTAAGGACATTTGACAAAAAAATTACAACCACTTTTGTCAAAAAAATGACAATCACTTTTGTTTTTTTTTTATACCAGCTATTGCCCTCTACTTCGTCCGTATGTAATATTGCTATTCGGTTCAGCTGATTTCAAGCTATAAATGGTGTAACTTTGTTTTATATAATAATATGTTCTTATGGATATTGCAAATATACATTGTTTTTGTGGTAAAAAATATTTGCAACTTCATCTGCGCGATTAAAATAGAAAATAGTATATATCACAATAAACATACCCCATAGAACTCGGATATCATCTAGCTATGAATTAGTCAAATATTTTTACAAATCTGTAGTTTCATAGTGATAAAATTTTTCAACAGTGATACAAACTTTACTTCTTTGTAAAATTAGTGTAGATTTTCAGTGAGATTAATTTACATAAATTACAAGATAATTGTCAAAAAAAAAAGCTTATAAAATTTTTATATTCATTAAAAAGACTACAAAAATAATTAAATAACTGTTATGCAAGTTATAACAATGTTTAACTACGTACTTACATACTAAAGTTGAAAAGTTTCTGTATCTAAGAAATGCGTTCGGACAACATTTATTCAAAGATGAATTTCTTATACCATCTTAGCAGCTGTCTCGTTTTTGTACACCCCGTATAAAATTGCATGGTGCGAGTTTTGTTGGGGTGGATACAGGGTGCGCGGGAAATGCGGGGGGTGTATATTTAGAATCGCCTCTAACCGGCGAGCGGCAGTCTATGTTTGGCCGGCGTACCGAGTGCACGTCTCTTTTCTCCTCAACTCCGTATCTGAACTCGTAATTACCATAAGCCTGTGCTCTCTGGATTGGAACGTGTTGTGGACTATTCTGTGCTTGAAACTTTGAACAATTGTTTTGACGGCGTGAACGAACTATTGAAAATTGACGGCGATTGCTTTTGGATAACAGGTTAGTGTTTTGAGTTTTTTTGTACAGCTTGCAATATTTTATCTCATTGGTCTTGTTAAAATTTAAATAGACTTGCAGTTGTCTCTGTTTGGTAAGTTTAAGAGAAAACCATTTTATCTATATTGTCTTTCTAATGTTCTTTTTGTCTCTCTGTTAAGGTACTTGCAATTTTTAGATATTATCAGAAAGTTTAATTTTTTTCCTATAGCTTTATCTTCTTGAAGTTTATTATCACTATATTATTTTTATCAAACGGATAAGCACATTGCAAAGTATTTGACAAGATTTTGTCTAACATTAAACATAAACATTGGGTTGTATTTTAATAATGAGACAACTATTTTCGCAGTAAAGTTGCCTTCGCTGAATATTATTATACCTAGATGGTCATATTGCCTATTTGATATCAATCAAAATTCATGTTGGTTTAGGCACGAACGTATTTATTTTCTTTTTTTTTTGCGATTCAAACCCATAACGGGACACTGAGTACGAATAACAAACATATAGATAGATAAAAAGATATAAGAGTAGCTCGTAGCTTATGCAAAGCTTTTATAATACATTGTGTCTTGAGCTTTCAATTGCGACCAGTTTATCTACTAGTGGAAATGACCCGAGATTCATATACTTACCAATAAATATTATTTTATCAAAAAATCTCTACACCTGGTAGTATACATTAATTAAATACCACTTTAGTTCGAGTCCACTTACACAGACAGGTTGTAGTTTATCCGCAGGTTATGACAGCAGCCATAAAAACTTGTATAAAAAGATTTGGTTTAGCTATTTAATTGCCCGTTAGTGTTGGTAAACCCTGGTTTTATGGATTTCAAGATAATGTAAATGAATACCTCTGTAACACCATGTATAAATTAAAGTTACAGAACTCACTAAAGATGGCTATGGGACTCATTACACATTCAATAAGTGAGATAACAGCTTGATAGACGTCTGACTATAATTTATGTATCCTATAAACAGTTCAATCGTAAAGCAATGTGAGCAAGCTACAGGAAAGTATTAGGTACCTAACATTAAGGTCCAATTTCACCAAACTTTTGTTCGGGCATCAATATTAACAATAATCTATTTTACGTCATTTTATTTTACAAAAGATAATCCTTTGTCAGGTGGTGGAACAGATAACAATTTTAATAGACGATTTAAAGGCTAACAAGCTGTTAGTTAAATAACTGAGCATGGTGAGACTTTAAGTAAACTAAACTAAGGTACGAGGCCTTAGTTTAGTTTACTTAAAGTCAATTGTCATACAATAAAAGTCTTACAAAACAAAATGCGTAAGATTAAAAAAAAAAGTTTCAAAAATTACTTACCTATATAAAATAGTCAAGCCATATTAACGTTATTTCAAATTTAAAACGGTAAATAAATCATTTTGGTAAAATAAAGAAATAAAAACGCATATCGACCCGAATCGACTTGCAATAGTTGCAATGGGTTTTCTGGATGTGAGAAATATCTCGTACGTCAGAAACGTTGAAAGAAGATTTGTTTAATTCAAAAATCTTCTGAACTTATGCTCTTGCATTGTTTAGCTAAAAAATAGGTTTTTTTTATAAAAAAATACGCTTACAACTTACCGCGAGATAGCTGTTACGTTAAATACTACTCTTACACTTAAGACTTGGAGCATGATTTATTACTTCAGATAAATAGCGTTTTATAAGATTCTGCTATAACTTTACTTATCGGATTCCTGGTATTGTTTACAGTTGTGCATAGAAATTATTGGTGTTAAATACTTCAAGAGCACAAATTATTATAAATATTTTACGACAATTTATTACGAATCAACTTTTTATAATAAATCGTCAAAAAATATAAAAAGTATTACGCTATAACAACATCGATAACAAATAACTGTATTGAACTTCTAAATTATAATTTTATTAGGTCGACGTTTAAATGTCAAATGTTACCATTAAATTACAAATGTCAAATTAACCATGACAAAGGGAAAATGAAAAGGTCAACACTACAAGTGGCAGTGTTAATTATTGAACAATTAGACGATGCTTTGTTAGGAGTCTTTGGTCGAGGAATAAGAAGAGTGGTAAGTACCTTCTTTAGTTAAAAGAATGGAAATTACAATCTTCAGACACCCTGTTTTTATCGTGACGTTATTTTTATCTAGAAAAGGTAAATTAATTGATTTACCATTTTTTATTGAATTAGGAATTGATAAAAAAAAAACTAAATGTGATGTAACCCAACTGAAATTATGTAATAATACAATTAGTTGCCAACGTTGAAACTATGACACCATTCATACTTTTCGATACTTGTTTGCATTTAAAATCGTATACCTTTAAACGAGCAATTCTTGTATATACATATGTATATATATATATATATATATATATAGGTAATCGGAATCTCGGAAACGGCTCCAACGATTTTCGTGAAATTGCATGCAGGGGGTTTCGGGGGCGATAAATCGATCTAGCTAGGTTTCATTTTTAGAAAACGTCGTTTACCCAAAAAAAACGAGCAAAGCTCGGTCATCCAGGTACTAACATAATTATACGAGCAAGCGGGATACTTTTATACCTGCAAGATTATGATGCTTTTGACTATTAATAAAAACCTTGTGTGTTTTATTGCAACCTATTGTATGTAGGCAATGTATTTCCAAAGATAAAGATAAATTTTAAGAATACGCCGAGTTACCCGATATCCGGATGGTAAGTTGAAACTTCCTAACGTCATGCGCTTTATGGCTGTATGATTTATACAAAAATAAATGTCGCTTTGTGTAGTGAAAAGGTATTTTTTGTACAGTTTATTCTCATCAGCGTCTTTGACAACTTCTGTAGCGAGTGAGCGAATGGAAGATGTGACGTGCGTTTCGATCCCACAGCGGGCGAAATGCCTGGTCTGGATGTTAAGGCTCTCATACACCAAGACTTAATGGAAATCTTGTATGTTGTCAGGATTCTGATCTGATAAGTTAGATTAATTAAGATCTGGCTAAGTTGATTCTGAGAATTATTTTATACTAGCTTCCGCCCGCGGCTTCGCCCGCTTTATACTTTGAAAAACAAAAACACATATCCCACGGAAACCGTAAATTTTTCCGGGATAAAATGTAGCCTATGTGTTATTCCACCATGTGTGACCATAATCTATACCTGTGCCAAATTTCATTCAGATCCGTTCAGCCGTTTTAGCGTGAAAGAGTAACAAACATCCAGACATCCTCACAAACTTTCGCTTTTATAATATTATAGTAGGATAGACAATGTAGTTAAGAATTCCAAATTTTAAGTCTCTACGACCAGCGGCTTAGGTTATGCGTTGTGTAATCTAGGTACTTTATAGATTTGTTGGGGTTACTTGTTTGCTACAAAATTTGGTTTCATCTTTCTGTGATTTATAAAAATTGTAACGTCACCATCATTGGTATAATGGAAACAAAATTATTCATTCTTGCTGTCCGTTCCATAACGTTAGGGTCATCGGGCTACCTTTGTCAAAATAAATTAGCCATATAAAGGTTATTTCTACATTTTCTTTTTATGTTCGCTTTTCGCTTAGAAATGTCTAAAGGTTTTCTTTGAAATAAATTTACGAAATAGCCAACAAACAATTTCGTTTTGATTTTCCAGAATTTCAAGGTTTGTTTTTATAATAAAAGCAACAAATTTTTCGATAAAAATATTATAAAAAGTTTCAGACACAAATAGTAAAACCTAATTATCGTCGTTAATTCTTTCATGTTAATTATTTCAGAGAGGCCTTAAAGTACCTAAACCTACGAGAAAGCTTTCTTTTGGAATTTTTTGTAGTATGGACGTGAAAATGTTTGTATAGTTTAAACGTGAAAAATTCCTAAATGCGCAAATTTGTAGTTTAAGTTCGAGACTCAAGCACAATTTTTTGAAAGATTTAATTCAGAACTTAAATGTAAAATAAATGTAAAAATTGAGAGTTTGACTGTGATTTTGAAACTTTTTTTTTTGTTATTCCTTATTTATGGCGTCTGCCTCTTTTGAGATCAAATTTTCTAGTACTCAATAGGATACATTTGACATTTACAAAATTGATCTCTATGACATGACATAACTAAAGATAATGAAGAAAAAGCAACTGCCAAGTGCTAAAAGAATAAAATAGGTACCTTTATTTAAAAGATAGATCCTTATAGTTTTAGATGTAAGTCATAAGTGATCGATTCGTTCATCGTGTTTACTGGCATGTTGAATGTAACGTTAGTTTCCCGGTCAGAGGATGGAACACGTCTGGAATTTCCACTCTGCAGACTTTGCTCCCCGGCAAATCCTTCAAAGGCGTAACTACCGATCTAGTTTAATCTTTAGATAGGTCTCACGATACTGACGTAAAAGGTAAAATGGCGGCGGAGAATGTTATTTAAGAAAACTTTTAGATACTTGAATTTAGGGCGGGTGCGCGACGTATTTTTTTGTTTATACATACTATGTAGATGGAAAGAAATCGATACCTACTAGTAAACTACTACTATAAAGAATGCTGAATAATAGCTAGGGCTTATCCTTAGAATTACTAAACTTAACGCGACTGAAACGCGAGACTTAATTTAGTTAATATTCAATTCAATTCATCATTTTGAAAATACGATGAGATAGGTTTAACAAAGAGTAATTCATTATCACAAAAAGTTTATTTTCACATCATTCTCGGATTAAAAATGTATTGTTGTTACAATAATCTGCTCAAAAAAATACGTCGCGCACCCGTGAATACGCGACAAACGAAATTACGACTGCAAAAGCTTTTGTCGATTAAAAGCTCAAACTGTAACTAGATTATGGTAGGTATCTAACAATTTACAGCTGTTAAATATTCACAGTTTTATTTTATCACAGGTACCTAAACTATTTTATTGCACTGCAGACTGAAACCACTTTGCTTAATTAGCTGATCCACGAGCACTGTGGTTGCATCCCTGTCAATGGGTTTTTCTATTCGAAAAAATCATATGTGCAATGTCAATGTTCTAATTAAATGAAGGAAAAGAATCATGTAGAACCGAAATAATATCATAAAGACCTCCAGATATTTTATTTAGATTTAAATCTCTAGTGATTTGGCCTAGGGACCAGTCGTGCTTGTTTTTTTTTGCATAACCCATTATTTAATTAAAATTACGATTTTGAGAGAGCCGTTATCCCAATGATTTTACATTACAAACTTAATTAATTCGCAGTGCACTGTACAGGTTTTAATGTTTTGTTTACTTATTGAAGTTTTCACCAACGTTCGTTCTCGACTCGAAAATTTTAATTGGAAAACTAGTTTTCGAGTTGACTTTAGGTACCGTCATGAAATAAATAAATGAAAACTAATTATGGCGTACAGAACTGAAACTGAATCATATTTTTTTAAATCAGCTTAGAACTATGACACAGCGATCAAGGCTTGTCGTGATTCCATACTTTATTCGTAGTTAGTGGGGACCTAGGTAATTTTGATCCGTAATACCAATAAAAAGTGACTAAAATTGAATTTGATGAAGGTAAATCTAAGGTAATATTACGGCTAGCTCAACTACAAACTGATTATTATTATTATGCTAAATCTAACCTACTTCATAAACCTAACGAACTTGTAAATTTTATGATAGTGCGAAAAAATTAAATCATTTTTCATTAGCACTGAATAAAAGAGTAGCGCTTCTATACGCTCTTATTAATTTTCTTCTTGGTACCGTTCCGTTCAAACAAATAAGTACTCCAGACGTATTGAGTTACCCCCTCGTGCTTGTACAGTTAAGTAGGGTTATAAGACATTTCATAGAACTTTAAAGAGGTTAAACAAGGAACGTATTCGTTTGAAAGCAAATATAATATTAATTATGTAATAATTGCGCAGTTTGAGACTTTACCTATACTACTCTTAGATTGCTATTAGATCATTCAAAATTCAACACTTTTACCAAGGAATACACAAAATCTCAGTCAAGTAATCCAATTTGGCATCATAAATATTTATCAGTAGGTAGTACACATGTATATATCCTACCAATAAACTGCGGTGAGATGGTTTATAAGTGTGCTATTAGACTATTACCACCAATTAGAGGAGCGGCGCGCTTTGAGCCCACCCGGTTGTAAACAGAAAATTGATCTGACGACCGCCCTAGTCGATAGATGCATTATCTGACCATCGCCTAATGTGAGGGAATCGATAGTAGGGGAATAGTTTGAGCCAGTATTTTCATAATTGGTAAGTAGACTGGAGGAACAATAAAAAAAATAATTTCAACCGAGTTTCGGTTTGATTTATTCACGTCTTTCCGCGATCATGCTCATAATCTAATACCTTTAAACAAGCAATTCTTGTATTTTGTATATTATGTAATCGGAATCTCGGAAAAGACTCCAACGATTTTCATTAAATTGTATGGAGGTGATTTCGGGGGTGATAAATTGGTCTAGCTAGGTTTCATTTTTAGGAAACGTTGTTTACCAATTAACAAAACCAAGCTCGGTCATCCATGTACTAAACCTAAAACCAAAAGATCTAGATATGAAATAGAATAGCTATTGGCAAATTCATTTTCGTAGTCGTATGTTAGAAACTGATTTGAACATAATCCGTTAATAGCTTTGTCAATTAAAATTAATCCAGGCACGTAATTATTAATACACGGTCTATTCTAAAGCCTATGTAATGCTGATAAATAATTAATTCACAATTAATAGAAATTCACGCAAGATGGTTTTGATATTATAGAGTGTTGTTATTACCTACGACTCGTAGGTACCTACAGATTAAATTATGATAAATTTATTACTGTTAAACATACTGAAAATACTATTGATTACGATTAATTTCACTAATTTTATCATAACTCGAAAAAAAAAAATCTGTTTACAGATATTTTATACTGTTTACATGTGTAATGAATGTGTAATGAATATCTATTTACAAAATTAAGTTCTATACAAAATTGCGATTGCGATCTATTATGAAATATTGTATAGAACCACTCAAATAAAATATGCATTTTGCATTGACAGCATAAAATTTAATAATAATAATATTTAAATTGGTAACTTAACAATGTTTTTCCTTTATTATAAAAAGAAGTTCTTTGAACCAAACGAAGACCTTATAAATTTCAACTGTGGGTAATATGCACTCTGCACTAGAAAAAATAATCCGGGTTTTATCTGTATAAAATACAGCCGTAAAACATGTATTGTGTCAGTTATTCACAACGTGAATGTTGCTTTGCATTGTCGAGATATTTTCTTCTTTTGCGATGCCTAGCAATTTCAATTTCAAAGATATATTTTAACCATTTTTTCCACTATTTGTTTATTATTAAAGTTATTTCATTTAAAAAAGCTATTTTGACATAAATACTGATCTAGTTGCATTTGAATTAATCTATACCATTAAAGAAGATTGAGGAATCAAGAACTAACAAAATAGACCTAGATCAGTAGGTAATCGATTTTCGGACGAAAAACTGAATGGTTCATTGATCCATAAAATTACTTTTTCAGTTCGTCTACTGAAGATATATATCGAATATGACACACGCTTTGCAATGTGGCATTCATTTCACAAAACAGGTTTGTGAATACCCGTGATACAATAATATTGTAGATCATAGATGCATGCAAAATGGCAGCAGTGTCGTGCAACTGTATCTGGTTTCTATACCTTGCTCCGGGATTTAAGGAACATCATTATATTCGTAGTAGATATTATACTATAAAGTTATTTACTCTAGGTGCTTTTACATTTTCAATATATTGTTGTTCCCAATAACAGACTCACAAACTAGTGGAAAGACGTAGGTACCTACAACTACAATATAAAACCAATACCACTATTTATTGACTGTCTGAAATGGTTAGTAGGTACCTACAGCCCAAATAGTAGACCACAACTATGTTTTTGAGGAGTATTTTATTTACCATTTGGCAATTTATTTTCCATCTAGATAAATAAAGCGGGTCCTTTAATATGTTAAAAAGTTACAAAACCCGAACAAAGTTGTGAAGGGCTCTAGTTAGGGTATAAAATGATCATACATTAACGGATTTTCATATTAAGCCTATGAAAATGAAATGACGTAATACCTAAACTATCGCTAAATTAAATTCCACACATGCACGGGGCCGTATTTCCTTCATTAGACCGTTCCCAAAGGTTACAGCAAACTACCTGGGGCTATGAACATTGAACACCAGGTGTGGTTAAAATACCTCTGTATTTCGGTGTACAGGGTGGAAAAAAACTATAAGTCTTGAAAGCTGAAGGCTTGTTCGCACATAACGTAGAGTTAGGTAAAATTATACTAAAGAGCGCGTAATTTCTGCAACCACTCAAAAGTACAACTGTTTCACATGTATTTTATAAATAGTGTATTATCTGCATATTTCTCTACATAAAGTATTTATATTTATATTTATATTTATATTTATTTCGAGGAAAACCAGAAGCTTATAATAACAACTTAATGTAACAATTTTAAATACTAGAAAGCTTATCGAAGGTTTTCACGGATATATAACAGAATAGTAAGTTATAAACAAGCTATGAACATTCAATTATGACTACTTAATCTATTTTTATAATGTAAGTTTAATGCAGGTATAGGTACATTAATCATTCGCGCCAAAGAATTGTCCACTCAGCCGCCGCCTGGCCGAGCTGACACTCGTGCAGAATAGGTCCAGATCATGCTGCATACTTATTTTGTTAAAATTGTTACTTGTTAAGTAATTGTAAGTAATCATAAAATAACTAAAAGAATGATATTTTGAAAAAAAAATAAAACACTAGCAAAATTAACAGCTTTATTGGAATTTTGACAAAATCAATCGATCAATTTTCACCGTTAAATCCAAATACAAAATTATTATTTTTTGAAAATATGTATTTTTGGTATTTCGCAAGCAATAAACTGAAAGTTATTGTTTTAATCAGCGTTGACTTCTTACACCCTGTGTAACAAACGCTACCAATAATAACGATTAATTGGAATTCTGTACGTATATTTTTGTTTTGGATCGTTCTCTGTATTATTACAATCTATGAGTCATCGCCCGAGGCTCTCCCGTAGATTACTTCTTAACGTTCATTTTTACAGAATAATCACGGGTTACGATTATTTAATAACCTTTTGATTTATACAAAACTGTTCTAGATTGCGACGAGCAACACAATTTGATATATTGCTTGGGATTTCTCACGTAACCCGCCTACAAAAACTCTTAAAAAAATTCAGGGCCATTCTACCATCGGATAATACGTCAGATAGGCGGTATACAAACTGCTCTATAATAAGATTTATCGACATGGCTTGCATGGCAAAAACTACATATAAGGTATTCTAATGCCGTGCTTGTAGTCATTTGTTATTTGACATGTTGGTATTACGAGTTTATTCTGTGCCTATCACCTAAAAATGATAAAATATCAAATCGAAAGCACGAAAAGTTTTTGCTCCAAATCAACTATTTTTGTGAGTAAAAGTGTTTTATAGAAACATTATATTATATTCTTATGCAAATCTTATCTTTGACTTTATGTATGAAATTATTTTTAAACGATTTAGCTTACTGCGGTAAAAAACGCAAACCGCAAGAAAATGTAAATTGTATTTTATCATCAAATAATTCAAAAAACGAAGTTGAAGACGAAAGTAAATAAAAACCAGCGAAAGTTAAACGTAAAAGTTAATAGAAGATTTGCATTTGATCTCTTGTAAAAAGTGCTTATCTGTAAAATCCATCCCAAATCTCTCAACTATTTTAAATACAGTTCAAAATACCTATATAAATAACTTTTGAGTATTTCAAAGTAGCTGTAAAATAAAAAATAGGGTACATTCAATCTTGTCTATAATTTTTGCGTGCATATATTCTGGAAGATAATCATAGTATTTGCAACTATACAATATTACTAAAACCGTCATAGTAACGTGATTTGATGATTGATCTTATGGATGACTCAATATCCTAAAGCTTATAAAATCCTCACCGTCCGCTTCACTTTAAAACGGAAAACTACTTAAAACTCCGCTTTGCTCTTTTGACTGCGGCATTATTCATTGATCAGAATTTAATCGCCGTGAAAGGTCCACAATTTTATTCCATTACCGTTCGGATGGAGGTTGACCTAACGCAGTTCCCGTGTAATCCCGCCCGAGCCTTAAAACTTTGAGCAAAAACTTTCTTACATTCATAAACATTTTACTTTTCCAGTCGACGATTGTCGCGGTTTGGGTGACACTTTTTGCGTAGACAAATGCTCATTTAAAAGACTAGCGTCACGATTGCCGTTCATGCATATGACGGTGACTCGGCCAGTCGACGAGATTGAAGGTCGTAGCACACATATCAACTTGGAAAGGGATCGTCACCGTATCACCTCGCCGTCAACCAGGCATCAACCTAACGTAAGCGTGTAACCAAGCGATCAGCAACTCCGAGTCGACTCGGTTACGGCTAGGCGACACCGCGCTTACAGCTCGCCAGCCGCTGGTTGACGGTTAGGCAGGGTGCCTTGATAGCACGTTCGTCAAAGCAGCGCAGGCCGCGGCACGGGGCGTAGACGAAGAAACGCAAGCTACGATACGGAGAGTCGTAAGATAGCGTACGGTGAGACGTAAGCGCGGGAACGGCAAGTCGACCACGCACCATTCCGCGGTTCGTGAGCTTGTCCCGAGGCGACGTTACGATTACTATTAGCGTGCGTTGTAGGGAGTTTCATACAAAGAATACTGAACTGCTAGAGTTGAAACGTTTACATTCCGTTTACGAGTTGATATGTGTGCTACGACCATTATGGTCTTATTATTATTGTTATTAAAAGTGCAATAAATACATCGACAAAAGCAAGATTTGCCAAAGTTAACTGAAAAGCCGAGCAATACAGATATTTACATGTACGGCATTCATAGTTTAAAATGGAACGAAATTGGAAGACAACATATAATAGATGCTTTTTCTTTGCGTTGCGTTACCAATGCGGTAGTGTAGTGAGTGTTAATAAACAAGTTTAACGTTGTTTGTACGTTCTAACTAGTAAGCGTAATGTGTTTGTACATTTGTCTACGCTCGCTGTTATTTTACGTCTAAACAATTGAAAGAAATGGTTAAAACATGAGATTGTTCCAAGTTTTCGCTACACTTTTTGTTTTGTTTATTTTTTTATGATGAAAGTGCCGTTGCTTTTTGTTTCAAAGTTTTAAAGATTGGAACATAATGTAAAAATATAATGTCTGGATATGTCTCTGACTACCTCCATATATTCTTAAAGACAACTAATATAAGTAACTGGATATCTGAGTAAAATGTCTACTAAACTACGGGTATTAATTATATGAATCATCGCATTAATGTTTTTTTTAACTAAAGTGGCTGTCTAGGCATTTAAATTTCAAGATTGTAAAAACATTAGCGATTTACGCCAGGTGCCACTGCATCTGGTTCACTGCACACTATATCCTAATAAACTATTTATGGGAAAAAATATAACCCCTTGCAAAGTTGGTACAAAGTTGTCCCATATAACGACGTTCGCACACAACTCACGTCCGCATAGGGGCATGAACACCGATGGGTTTGAATAAGTTATTTGCACTAGGGATGTAACTGAGCTTCGGCTTGACTCTCAGGCATAATACTTTGACTCCGAAGTCTCATAGGCTCAGGGGAAAATACTGGATAGCGCAAGTATGGACACACGTCAAACTTTTTCTTAACTTGGCAACAGTTGCCATCTACTGATATTGATAAATATAAGCGGTATATACCTAACTAACCTCTCACATTTCGAACTTGAAGTATACACCACTTCAATACATTAGGCTATGGAACGCAATATTAAGGTCATAATACTTTGATATTGTCCGTAGAGCTTGTGGTAAGGCCCCTGTATGATCTATAAACATCTGCAGTCAGTAAGTGGATGATAAATATATTGTGGCTTAGTGGCGCGTGTTAAGAGTGGCGATGTCCAAAAGTGAATTGACGTGGTCTGATAAAGCTGCTTTAGGTACTGTAGATACCATTGGCGTGGAATCTCTAATATACAAAACGTCAATTACAGTTTTCATAATGGCAGACTCACCAACATGTTTAGAGATTTTTAGAGCTTAATATTATGTTAGAGGGAATCATGTTGTGCCGTTTTATAAGTATTAACGATAGGAACAATATTTGCGCTTTGTGAATGATTCATAACAGACCTGTAGGTTTGCGATATATTTTGGACACGGAGAAAATCTAATACCTTTAAACGAGCAATTATTGTAGGTATGTATGTATATAATCTGAATCTCGGAAACGGCTCCAATGATTTTCATGAAAATTAATATGGAGGAGTTTCGAAGGCGATAAATCGATCTAGCTAGGTTTCATTCGGTTTCGTCGCTTATCACAAAAAACCGAGCAAAGCTGTTATCTGCGTTACTAATACTTTAAAACCAATCCGAAAGTAATTTCCACTCCGAAAATGGTAGGTAGAACTTTTTAAAAACACCTCTGCGACATCCTTGATTTGCACACAGGCCTAGGTTACCCGCATGGCTGTAGGCAAACTATATTTTAATAGTTTATAGTTGGCTTACTTCACATTTATGCGAGTCTTCGTGAGATTTTAAGAAGGTATTTTAATATTAAATGAGGTTGAAAGAACAGGTTGGAATGATGAAAGTAGACATTTTACACAATTACACTGTGAGCAGACTTTGATTTTCAAAGTAGCGTTGTTTAGTTACTTTGTTTGCAACTTTTTCGAAGCTTATTTTCTCATATAAAACTAGCAACCGCGTGCGGTTCTGCTCGCGTGGTACCTGCCCGGATAAAAAGTAACCTATGTGTTATTCCATGTCATAAACTACGCGTATTCCAATTTTCATTCAGATCCGTTCAGCCGTTTCATCGTGATTGAGTAACAAATATCCATCCAAACTTTCACATATGTAAGAATGATACTAGGAAAGGATAAAAGGGACCTAGGAAGGAACCTTTAAAATGGTAACTATAGATTTAATAAAAAAGTTAAAGAATTGGAAAAAGGAAAATTTGATATTTTAATAATAATTTTCCCTCAAATAACCCCAAAATGTCATATTCACTTTTTCACCAATACCCAGAAGTATACTCAGTTATTGTTTTTCCGTGTACAATTGAATGATCGCTAAACATCCCCGAGGGCCCGGTAACGACCCCCAATACATCAGGGTTAAGGGTGTGCGATCAATATTCAATATCCGGGCGAACTCGCCTCTTCCGATCTCCGGATACTACGGATCTGGCGAACAGTACCGGATTTATATACCGGTTACCGGTTAACAAGTGAACACCGGAAATTGTAATTAAGGGTTAAATGATTGCTTTTTTTGCGATGTATTAAACATTTATCGGGTAAATAAATTGTTTATCGTAAGGGTTTTGAGAAACTTTCCATTGAACCGGAATATTTTAGGGTACGTTACTTGAAAACGTTATGCAAAAAAATACAAAAGAAGCATTTTAGCAGTAAGTAGATAACCTACTAATGTTTTAAAGTGAAAAATTGGATGGACTGAAACGGCTGAACGGATCTGGATGAAATTTGGCACAAAGATAGATTACAGTTTGGAATTAGTACGTAGGCTTAATAAGGTATCACGTGGGCGAAAGCTAGTTTCTAATAAAAAAAAAACAAAAAACATAGTGATAGGCTTAAATAGACATCTCCTCAGATCTTTGATCTTTGAGGATATCTTAGAGAGGTGAATCAGAAGCTCGTCCATTGTATTTGGTATATGCCCAGGTTTTATACGTAAGCAAACATTCAATTTAATAAATTCATTACTCAATAACCTACCTAAAAGTTTATGTTTGCCGTTCCAAATAATGAACAACACACCAAATTTGAAGTAAACAATAAAGTAGGGTTTATTTGGTAATTACCAAGCTAACGTGTTAAAGTACATTTTCATTATTCGCTAGTTCATGCGTGAGAGAATTTTTCTATGGTGTTGTCGCATTGTCGGTCGGAACGTAGTTATTAATTGTGATTGGCTGAAAGAATAAAGTCATTAAAGCCGAATGGAAAAACGCTTTTGTAGATAACAACAATAGCCGTTTTAAGTGTGCGAGTATAAACGATCTACTGCCTGCGTCTCTGGCTTGATGAAACCTTCATAAAAATATGTCTGGGCGTGATTGAGTCATACCTAAACATACATTCAAACATCTATAGGTACAATCTTTCGCATTTATAAAATAAATAGCATAAAAACAGCGGCAAAAAGCAGCACGCCATTTTACATTTATCAATCCACACTAATCTAACCAATCCTATATAAATAGGAGCGAACATGGTCCTTACAATCACATTCTCGATCTCGCCTACCTTAAACCAACACCATTTATCCATTCAGATACCTTCGGACAGATACAATTTTGCATTTCTCCGCAAAACACGGACACCGCTGCCTGCGATTTCATTATCTAGACCACGTATCAGGCGATGTAGGTAAACCGTTTGCGGATTATTCCGCTCTCGTTCCTACCCCATATCATTAGTAAATTTATGTAGCGTTCTGTTAAGAGTTATGTGGCTGTTCTATCTACGTGGAGATACTCGTCTGTAGAGAGTGCGTCCGTGCAAGAAGGCTGGAGAGCGGGTTCGACGTCCTTGCGATCGCATCTCGCTCGACCGCGCCGCAGGTGCATCGCCACACCTGCCGGTGCCGGCCCGCCAACTTACCATAAAATGCGATTCGAACCAACCCCGGTGAAACAAAGCTTCATCTCGCTCACACCCGTCCATCTAAAAAGGACGGGCACACAATCACGACCGACATTAACTCAATATACGGCGGACAGAACGCGGCCAAACGGAATATCAGTTTTTACCGGCGCAAAAACTATCGGAATTTCAAGTCTGGGTTAGCTGTCGAGCCGTAATCACCCGCCCGGGACTTACTTTTAAAACAATTTCTCTGCTTTATGTTTCATCGGGCCAGGTGTAATTTATGGGATATTCTCACAATTTTTCTTAAAGGTTTTGATTTTTCACTCGAGTTTGCCCCTTGCATTGATCGTTCTCAGAGTTTTGTTTTTCCTCTGTCTACTCTTCGTCTCGGCCTTTTTTTGCTCTGTTTACGTTGGCGCTAAGATTGAATTCTGCCCGTTTGTGTTATGCTTGCAGCTAATCGTACAATCTGAATCACAGAACAAAAAATCAATTAATCTACAACAATGAAGTACGGAGTGTGAGATGGAAACATAGCGAAGCTTCGGGCTTTGTTATTGTTATTTCGTTTTAATAGATATTGCGATATCACAACATCGAAAAAAGCGGATCTGAATTGGTGAATAACGGATCTGTTTTTCGATCTCAATATTGGACTCATTATAGCTGGGATTTATCCGTTCCATTTTTTGTAGCGAAGCTTTTATGAATTGCTAGCGTAATACTGATAAGCTGGCACTATTCGAAGTTCGAAGAATACCAGTTAATATTATCCAAGCTACCTTTTATATTCTAAGAAAATTTAATTCACAGATGTTATCTTTGTGGTTCGTGAATAATAAATAACATAAAGGTGTGCTCCTGTCTGGAGTTGTGTGAAACTAATGTGTTCAGCTACCTATCCGACAATAATGAAGATACATTATCTAAATTATGGAATACGCATGTGAAGCGGGACCCATTTTTAAAGCAAAGTCACGCTTCGTATGTACGATACATCTTAATTAAATCACTCTACGTCAAAATATACGGCAAGCATAATTACTTAATTATGAGCGGGATGTAATTGTCACGGAAAATCAATAGTTTAGCATCGCCGAGGTTTATTTTCCCGGAACGCTAAAATTGTAAGGCGGTGCACGTGTTGAGCTATAAATAAGGAATGAATTCGGACTTAGTGTCCGCTACAAAGTGAAAGAGGACTAGATTAAAATAAATGTTGCCGGAGGGACGGTGGCACCGTTCCGTAAACGCATCATTGCGGTTACTAGAAAAATAATACTAGCGTGTCACGAAACTCAGTCACGAGCGTGAAAGCCGAATTCGGCAGTCTATTAACTGATAAACAGAAGCGATATTATGATTCTTGCCGATAAATTCGACAGAGCTTTCAGTGATTCCGATAACGACGCAAACCTAATTAATAGTGAGGCGATTTTATACCTTGGCGAAAGCTAGAAATATTTATGGCGTAATTATATTGTAATTATAGTAAGGAGATGAATGCGATAGGCGGTGGTTTGCGGGGAATTTACCGCGGTGTATCACGCTAACAATAGGCCGGACTCGCGGGACTTGGCTTAAGCTTGCATAGTGAGATGCATTCGTTTTTCTCTGGCAACATTCTCGTCGGTCTAGACGTAATATTTCTAAGGAGCAATAACGCGGACGTTCATAGTTTCGAATAAGTAGACTGAGATAAAGAGCCAGCTGTATCACCATTTACATAACACTTTATATTTTAGCTTTTGTAACAAAACAGTGTTTAAGGCGAGCCTTTTCGTGGACGCTGAAATCAAAGAGCGTTTCGAGAGCTAAAGTTCTATTCTAAGTATTCTATTTGTTTTTCCCCGAACTTGGCCAATTACAATCATTTAACTGAAACTCTCTCATCGAGAACAAATAAAATACAACCTCTTACTTTGAAGGCAAATATGTAGGGGTTATTAAAAACATCAACCGCACTCGTTTCCAATTCCAGCGAGAGCGGCGCTCCGTTCCTTAGTATTCACAGGGCGGCCGCGACGCGGTACATACATACATACATACATAAAATCACGCCTGTTTCCCAACGGGGTAGGCAGAGACCACGGATCTCCACTTGCTACGATCCTGACATACTTCTTTTGCTTCATTCACTCTCATTACATTCTTCATACATGCGCGTCGGTTAAGGGTACTCTGGACCTGGCCTTTCTCTAGTACGTCCCCAATTTGATCGAGGTACGTACGCCGTGGTCTTCCCCTTCCAACTGTTCCATTCACACTCTCCTTATACAACTGTTTCGTCATTCTCCTTTCATCCATCCTTTCTACATGCCCAAACCATCTTAGCATACCCTTCTCAATTTTCATCACTACGTCTTCTTTCACTCCACAACGTTCTCTTATCACACTGTTCTTTACTCTATCATTCAAAGTTAAACCACACATACTTCTCAAAGCTCTCATTTCCACTGCATTTATTCTACTCTGATGCTTCTTCTGCCATACCCAACTTTCGCTACCATACATCAATGTCGGCACTAACACTCCACCGTGCACAGCCAGTCGTGCCTTTTTGGACACGATCCGACTGCTCATAAATGTGTGAAGTGCCCCATTCACACTATTTCCAGCATTCACTCTCCTTTCAATATCGTCATCATGTTTTCCATCTCTTTTAAACAGCGTACCCAAATAAACAAACTCTTTCACTTGTTCCACTCTTTCTCCTCTAATCATTATATTACATTCTGTCATGCATTCTTCCCTTTCAAAAACCATTACTTTCGTCTTACTTACATTTATTTTCATCCCTTTCCTGTCAAAAGCTTCATGCATGCCTGTTACCATCTCCTGTAACTCCTCTGCCGACGATGCAAGTATTACCTGATCGTCAGCATAGAGAAGACATTTGACGAGTAACTCATTCATTCTTAATCCACAATCACTATCTTTCATATCTTGCAAACAACTGTCCATAAAAAGATTAAAAAGCCATGGTGACGCTACACATCCTTGTCTAACACCCTTTTGGATGTTAAACCATTCAGTGTATGACCCATGTATCCTAACGCAAGCCCTGGAGTCCTCATAGAGAGATTTCAGGGCTCGCACCAGGTTGCTTTTTACTCCATACATCGACAGTGTCGACCACAGTTCATTCCTCATCACTCTGTCATAGGCCTTCTCCAGATCTACGAAAGCGCAATAGACCTTTTGACCTTTGGCCAAAAATTTCTCGGCTATGCATCGCAAGGAAAAGACCTGATCCGTACATCCCATACCCTTTCGAAATCCCGCTTGAGCATCCCATATCCTCTCATCAGTTTCTTTCATAACTCTTTCGATCAACACTTTCGCATACAGCTTACCGACGATGCTGAGTAGGCTAATGCCCCTATAATTTTTGCAGTCTTGCTGTGACCCTTTTCCTTTGTAAAGTGGTACTATGACAGCCTTGCACCAATCACTTGGTACTCGGCCGGCACTCCAACATAAATTGAAAAGGCGGTACAGCTGACTCGCAATGACGCCATGTCCAGCCTTCAGCATCTCAACTGTAATCCTATCATACCCTGCAGCCTTCCCTGATTTCATTCTTTTCAATGCACTCACAATTTCATTCATGCTAATATCACTTTCGTCTTCGTATTCATTCTCATTCGTAACCGAGGTAGGCGCTTGTGCCTCCTCTCTTTCAAACAAGCTTTCAAAATATTCCTTCCATCTTTTCAACACACATTCTTCACCTTTCACTAAACTTCCATTCTGGTCTCTGATCGAGTTCAACTCTGAGCTTTGAATTTTCCCTCTGGCTGAACGAATGGATTTCCAGAAAAACTTAATGTTCTTTTGGAAATCCTCAGATAATCTTCTGTCAAACTCATCTTTCTGTTCATCTTTCTTTCTTGCAATCATTTCTTTCACCAACCCTTTTATTCTCTTATACTCGCTTTTAGCATCATTCACATCCTCAATCGTAGCTTTTTGGATTCTTTGACTAGCTCTGATAGCTAGCCAATCCAACCAAGCTTTCTTCTTCTCACTTACTACCTTTTGCACCTCTTTATCCCACCATACATGCTTCCCCATTTTTCCTTTTCTTCTTTTACTCACACCACATTCTTCCGAAGCTACATTCACAACCTCTTCTTTAAACACATTCCACAAATTCTCAATCTCACAAATGTCATCAAGTCCATCAAATCTTTCAATCAATTTACTTTTATACTTCTCTTTCACTTCATCATCTTGCAAATTTTCTACTTTTATTCTCTCTAGAACACTCGTGGTCTCGCTTATTCGATGTCGCCATCCTTTGAAAAGACCACTTATTCTGCTTATTACCAGAAAGTGGTCTGTATGGATGCCGACTCCGCGATATGCCCTTGTGTCTAGCACTTTCTTTCTCACTCTTTCATCTACTATCACAAAATCTATCATACTTTTCGTTACATTCTTCGCCTCTCTTGTATACATGTGGATCCTTTTGTGCTCAAACATAGTGTTTGTCACACAAAGGTCCCGTTCCAAACAAATCTCAAGCAAACTTTTACCATTCTCATTCACTCTTTCGTCACCAAACATTCCTAGTACTCTTTCAAATCCATCACGCTTCACTCCCACCCATCCATTGAAATCACCTAACATTATTAGCCTTTCATTATCCTTACATGACTTTAAGACATCTCTCAGACTCTCCCAAAATTCCTCTCTTTCTTCTTGTCCTTTCTTGGATGAACCCGGTCCTGAGTCTACAGGGCCGTACACCCCTACAACAAAGAGACGGGTTAATCCTACTTTCATTCTAATCCAAATAATTCTTGCACTCACACATTCAAACTCATTCACACAATCAGCCATCCGCGCAGAAAGAAAGACACCGACTCCCTGGCAGGCTCTGGCAGCACTAGGTACTCCGGACCAGTATGCCGTGTAGGGTCCGTGCTTGGTGGTGCCACTTTCTTTCCGCTTCGTTTCATTCACACAAAGAACATCAATTCTTCTTTCATTCATCATCTGACACACCTCGTTCAGTTTCTCTTCCATTCCTCCTGCTACATTCAGCGTAGCAAAACGGCTTTCCGTGAGCCACTACGCGGTAGGTGCATTTAATCTGAATTATTCCAAACTGACAGACACAATGTCTAAACGACGACACTCCGAAAAAAACAATAAGTTGAATACTCTAAAGGGGAAAAGTTTCGCATTAAGAGAACCCTGCATAGCGAAGAATATTAAAATAGCAGGATGTCTTCAGTCGTGCCGGATCGTACGGCGGATCGCGAATATTAACCGCTTCGCTCATTTCTGATTAAAGAGGAGCGATTTTGGACAGGATGACTGATGCGCACGTGATTTAAGAAATAGCGTTGTTTATTAAAATATGAACGGATATTTTCAACTTCGTGAAAGGAAAGACTGCATCACTGTACGCATACAAATTAGGAAACAAGTTTAAAATCGAATAAGCTAGTAGTTAGCTGACATTTTATAGCTCGCAGCTGATTTATAGCGCCCTATTAAGGGGACGTAAACGCTGCCTACGCTTAACCCTTCGAGTAATACGTAGCAAAGGAAATATCGCGAGGCACGTTCCGTCTCGGCGGCGACTAGTTTCAATAAATTCTTTGGCCCACGTTTGCCTTTGCCGGGAGGATAATTATCTCGAATTAAGCGGCTGGCTAACGAAGTAGCTCGTCCTAGTGGCATCGGCATAACCGGAAGGTTTAGTTTTGCCATTAACGCTTCGTCGCAACACAAGATTTTGTGACCGTATTTAATCTCTGCGTTCTGGTAATGGCCATCAACGTTTTGGATACAATGTACTAATTAAGTTGCGTGCTCGAACCGGACAGCTTCTACGAAGTCGTTTGTAACTCGTTTCGAGTTTACATTGTAATTTGTTTTGAGTAATGTGCGTATTATGTGTCGCGTGTGGCTGGTTACTTGCACCTTGCGCCGGCACTAATCCCGTCTTGACTTGTACTAAATATAGAACAGCTTGTATCTACCTATCGAGATGATTGCCGCGAACGAGGCTGTGGTTTGCTTGCGGCTGCACGTTTTTGTTCACACCTGCGGTCTACACCAGTTATGACTTCACGTAGAGAATTTCTCACCGACAAATTTTGCTCGTTTGTTGTTTTAGTATTTTAGTGCCGTGTTTGTTTTGGTTGTACTATTGTACTACACGCCCATATAATAGTTGTCTTTTGTTACTTGATGACTGTATTTTTATTTACATTGGCCGAGCCCCGTACAAAGAACAGCGTCGACACATTTATCGCGCAAGGTCACATCGCGATTTTGTCGCCATAAATTATTATCATCAAACAGTAGGTACTCCGTTCTGGTAGCGTCGTCTTTCATCGAACGCTTTCAGTCTGGCTTCCTTTATTTCATTACAATAAGTAATTCACTCGCCTGCCATTCACTCACTTTTCGGTAAACATTTTCTAAAATTGGCAATAAATTCACTTCTAAAATGTCGCCTCGGGGTGAGGGGCGCAATCTGCGGCAACAATAGCTGAACAGAGTCCTATGAAGATGTTCACTTCGATCAATTGTTTGGCGCAACAATAGTTTTATTTAGCTACGAGCCCACTGCCCACACGCCTCGGCTAATGGTCAGGATTGTATGAAGATGTATAAAAATGAATGGCCTGCCTATAAAGGGCCAATAATAAGTTCTCATGCGTATGCGATCGTGGATTCTATTGTTAGGATTTTTTTAGAGGTATGCGAGGATCGAGTATAATGGGGTAGGTGTCAATCGTGGCCGGGCCGGGCAGGTGAACGCAGCGGTCGAGAAATAAAAATGCTCATAATTTCATTCTGCAGCTGCCTGTCAAGCGAGCATCGATTCGAGCCAAGACCGGACCGCGTCGTCCTTTTGTACCATCATTGGATTCCATAAAATATAACCAGTCAGTTATTATTTTTAATTTGAACCTAGAGACGAGTGCGCTTAGCATGAAATAGTAACACACGTGCTTACACTCCGCTACGTCAAATAACTTGATGAATATGAACCATAATTAGGTTAGTTCACCGAAATTTGTCCTCCATTTTAGTAATACAAATTAATATTAGAGGTAAATTTGGTACGGCGCTCACATACACAAGTAATGAGTAAGTATGCGAAGCTAAATAAAACATTAACACTGGCTCTCCATTTTGTATCTACAAATTTAGATTTCTGTTATGAAACATGAACCACACAAACTTATTTACTATGTAAATAGTTAAAATATTTACAGGAACTGTTAGTAAATTATTTAGACGCTCGTTTTTACTAATACATTTTTTTTGTAAAACTGTAGAGCAGCTTCCGTAAATTATTTGGTTTGTCTGTTCTATCATGTAAATGTATTTACATATTTCAATAATTTTACAATGAATTTAGTGAAACGGCTGATTTGAATACCACCGATTGTTATCTAAACAAATAATAAATTAGCAAGAGATGGCGCTTCCGAATCCAATTTCAATGTCGATTAATCAACCTCAGACACTTTAATAATTTTGTTTCAAACGCTTCGGTACCCCGTGGCTTTCTAAATTATTTTGTTTTATTTAAAAGTAGGTACCTAGTTGTGGCAAATAAGTTGTGCCCTACAAGCCTTAAGTATTGATCACGTCTTCACCCTGCCACTCTCTATTTTATACAAAAATGAAATAAAACTTCTGAAACAGTTTTCGATCACTTAGAAACGGCACGAAAAAAAAATCTCATAGTTCGATACAACTAGTACTTATATAATACGATAAGAAGACTACCTCCATTCGATATTCTCAAAGAGCTGAATAAGTAGAGATCTAAAGAATCTTTTTAAAATAAATAAATAGTTATAGAAAACTAAGTGCTTATCAAAAAAATATATGCGATATTATTTATATATATTTATAAGGACCTAGGGCCTTAACACAAGCTCTTCAGGCAATATCAAAGTAATATAACTTTGATATTTCGTACCTATAAATATTGTACTGAAGTAGTTGTAACTGTGGTTTGTAAGAGCTTGAGGTAAGGCCCCTGGTGCCCTCTAAATGCCTATGTTTTTCAGTGAACTTGCTTTCAAGAAAGTCCTTCATTTATTATGAAAAATCCTTGCAATCGTGCGCACGGCGCACCTAATCTTCTCTGAATAAAACATAAGATGCTCGATAATATACTATTAGGGTTAAGGCGCATTATGCTTTCTATTACCGAACAATACAGGCGGTTTGCTTAAGCATCTGCGGATTTATGTAATCCCGTCGCACGCGCCTTAAACACACTGAAACACTTAATTAAATCTTAATAAAAATCCGTCATGTGTGCCTAACAAAGGGGAACATTGCGACTTCATTAATCATAAGCATACGCGATAAGAGTAGCGTCTAAAAGGCTTTGTTTTTATTATTCATTCTTATTAAATATAATAGTGTCGGTATAACTTTAGTTTAGGTTAGTTCGTGCTTTCTCTTTTTCTGTGAGGAAGCATGCTATACAAAAGCTAAACTAACAAGGTAGCATCTGATATTTTGTTAATTAGATAGTATTCGTTCCACGTACAGTAACTAAGTAACAGATAACACTTTTATTTTTCTAGATAAGAAATGGTTTATAATCCCCATAAGATCATATTTTCTATAAATATTTTTCTACTGAACCATAATTATAAACAAAAAAAAACTTGATACCATACATTACAAATGACGATTTGCTCAGTAGTCGGATACCAACTAAATAAAACCGCTATCGCCCTCTAGCATGCTCACGCACTGTTTGACATTTTCATATACGACTATAACCATACCTACGTTCCTTTAAGAAATATTAACTGTTCATAGTATTATGTATTCCTGTATAATTTAGGGGAGTTATTGCTCACGGCGTATTGCGACTAATGTACAGGCAAATCTCAGGAAATTAGGCCCATAGTTAAACACGATTATATTGATTTTGGAGCCTTATGCTGGCGTATTAAGTTAAAGACAATATTGAATTTGATATCTCGTGTGTACCCATATGCGAATCAGCATATTAAACGGAACCGGTAGGTTGATTATTAATTTTGAATGTTATTTACGAGAGTCATCAAACATTATTACGTTCAGGCTTTATTAAACTTGCTAATAGTCCATGTTTTAAGACTAGCCACGGCTTCATCCACAACTGATTTATTCAAGACTGACAAAAATCCATACTTCTGTTTAATAAAATAACAACCAACTAACATTCAAATTTATTAAATCACTTAGAGAAAATACACAGATACACGAGTAATCAAGACAATATTAAGTATTAGATTCAAGACAAGAATATTAAATGGACACTGTAGATAAGTGCCGTTTGCACAATCTCATCGAATCAATTAAGTGAGTCCGCCCACTTCTCACTTAAACCTTCAAAAACTCGGGTCCACCTCGATCAATTTGTTTTATCTATACGCTTTCTTATCATCAAATAAAATATTTACTGCACAATAAAAGCGTCCCCTAAAATAATAGGTCCAGTGAGAGATAATCAAGCGGACGTGGGTTTTACTTCAGTCACGCTTATCACATTATCGTACGTTCACTGCCTTAAAAACGATAGATAATTAAAAACTTTGAGAATTCATAATAAATTCAACACAAGTCAGCGACTCCAAGTTTGAGCGATATTGATTACTGAAAGTAGGTAAGTCGCGCGAACTTTGAAGATAAACAAAATCAATTTATAAACTAAACAGCGATCGCAGAAGATATTTATTAATACAACACCTTCGCTAAACAAGGAGATTCGCTTACAGTTGAGTATTTCATTTGTAGTTTGCGCTTCTTATTGATATTCCGAGCGCATCGCCAAAGATATCAGCGGTGGATATAAAACTTTACGTGAGCATAGGTCGTGGTCAGAGTGACGGCGGCGGCACGCCTATAGCTGCAGGCGGAGAAATAAATTGCATGAAATCTAGAGCTGCTCGTACTAGCCATTATTAATCCGTGGTTTGCTTTGAAACAAACAAACAGCAAATTATCAAGAGGCTTTGTTCCTTTGGCTGTTAAATAAATATTTTATTTTTAAAGGCGCGGTTGCTCGTCTTTTTAAGTAGGTATAAATATTATTTGTAGCTATTATAAATCGTACTGAATAACCGTTTTATGTGTTAAAAAAAATAAATATAAATATTATCTGTGAGATCAATACCATCTTGGCTAAGCTAGTATTTTTTTTGTAAGTAAGCTCTATTGTCTGAGCCTATCACTTTTATAAGAAAAACGTATGCTATATAGTACTTAGATATTGTGGTTTGAAATCAACAAACGTAACATAACTGATCGTGAGAGTATAGTTAATGGAATAAAAAGAAGGAGTGAGAGTTTTTACTTCGTTCATTTAAGCTTTCAACCGCTTCTCGCGACTTCTTCGGCCACGTTCAGTACAGAAGGCAGTGCAGGTCACGACTACTCGTGGGCGGCGCAGCCCGGTCCGGGGTGGCCAACAACTCAATGCGCTTTGTTTGCTCAATGTTTCCTGTATCGTCCATCCACTTCATGATTATAAACTCGCTTATAAAATTATCAAAAAGCCATAAAGTATCTCATAAGCTCAAATTCTGTTAAAGTCAAGAGCGAAGTTGTTACAGACACAGGCTAAATATTACGGTGACTGTACTGTTTAGAATACACTGTGGCTCAGATTTTTGAATTGAGTAGAACGGGGCATAACGTTTTGGGTCGAACGTGAAAAATCTAGATTTTTCATTTCATTGAAACCTTTACATAATATGCTTTTCACGTTTTCTCAAATTATTAAGAATACAGCCAACAAGTAACCAAAAAAGTATAATTACTTAGAAAGTTATTGTCAGCATGCTACCGGATTCAAGTATTTATTGCCACTTTAAAGGCGTCAATTACGTGGCATTTGTATAGCATGTTTTGCAACATAATTGGTTTTAACAATCAAATTTCTTTACAAATATGACATCTTCCATCGAAACTTTTACGAGGTCGTAAACTCTTGGAAATGTCACCATGTGAAATGCGCTGATAATGATAATCAATGTTTTCATAATGATGAAGTGCTTGTCTTTCATCGTGTAACTTTAACATATCGTCGAGAATTCGTCACATGTATGCAACATATTAATGCTCAAACATGCAACTCCACTCTTAGTAATTCTCTGAATAATGCTTCCAAGTACTGGTACCCCACTCTCGAATATATACCTACCAGTTGCTACGAAGAAACGCTTGACAAATGCATTAAACTATTTAGGTACAAAATATTTTAATATGACGAAACTGATAATACCGGAACTTGAAGAGATTTAATATACGAATGTCTTTGTAAATTGTATGTAAATATAGAGACACCTGCTGAATATGTTTGTGTAAACGTTAAGGCGGTGACACACTGGACTGTGTGTCATTTCAATCGTATGTATTCCATTCTATATTTTGACAATTGCTGCCGCGTTGCTTTCGTTTTGCAGTCTTTCACGATCTTTGTCACAATTTGAAATGATCCTTGTGATCTTATTGAATAAGATTAAATTTGTGTGGCAGCATTTTGAATGTATCTTTAACGCGTAAGTATATTTTTTTTAGATTTTTAGATCGTTAACTCACTATTATGATTTATGTTACTCTATTATTACGAATGGATCAATAGAGTTTCGAGCTTTATGTCAGCCCCTTAGTCCACGAGGCGTGTTTGAGAATGCTCAATGGAGTGCGTTTGACTGAGTCAACCTATTAATATGGACAACAACTATGAGGCTTCGAGGTGTTATGTAAATTACAGTGAGGTTAGTGCGTGACAATTTAAAAAAGGTGGAATTACATTACACGAAATCAACAAATAATTTACTTCTTATTATTCCGACAAGCAAATTATGCATTTAGTTCATTTTTTATACCTTATTCATTTTAAATCTCCTGTGGTTTAAATGCATATTAAATCGATATGTTACTAATGGTAAAAGTATCTTCTAATAAAATTACTAGTAAACGATTCAAATTCCCTGTGATTTCATGAATAAAAATATTTTTACTTTGATTTATATTTATAATAATATCCCTCAAAAATCTCTCTAAATAAATATAGAGCCCGGAAGTTTGATGTCGGCAGATTTCATCAAGTCATTGTTCGATCAATCAACCTTTGAATGGAAACTAGCACCGGTAGAACACGTTAGAACCAAGAAAAAACTCCCTGCAATTGCCTATCAAATCGAGATACATGAATTACCCGTGTATAACATACAGATCTAATAAAATACAATCATTATTTAGATAATTGATAATTAACAAGATTGTATGGCTCGTGTTTAGACACGAGCCATACAATCTTGTAAAGTAACTCCATGTTGGTACAGGTTTAATGATATTGACGTTTTTTATCATACACTTCATCTCTGAAGTTTCTTAAGGTACTATCAGAGCGTAAAAAGAGTTTAATCGCTGTCACTTACGCCGTTGTTTCATTAAACCAATCTGTGATACTAATCTACAATCTCTCGGAATGTCCGAGTTGACTTTTGAAATCGTCACTCTTAAAATTATTAGCCGTTAATGTGGAGATTGAGGAATTTTGATTGTTAACAAGCGAACCACTTAGGATGGTAGCTCGATTTACTGTTTTCATCATCATAAAGTTCTATACACTCACTTAATGCATTTACTGTAATGAAAGAATCCACGTTTAGTTACGTAGAGGAGTAACAATTCAATTCAATTTCTTGATTTTAGATTAATTTGTAAGTAATTCTTATTACCTACATAAAATAATAAATGTTGGCAAACAAATATTATGACACATTTTAACGCATGTCATTTTAGTGGCGTATGTCACATAATTTTGGTTTTGTGTGCCAAATAATAATAATAATAATAATAATAACTTTATTTCAGGCAACATTAGTCTAAGTGTACAAGATGGAAAATACTTAAAAACTACGGCCCATATAAAATATATACCTTATAACCTACATAACTTAAACTTATAACCTTATTAACATACATAATAATAAACTAATTATTTAATTATTGGGAGCTGGAAGTGGGGGGGTGTCACCAAGCCTTCCACGGAATCGCCGAAATATGACACCCTTCGGCCAGAAATCCTCTTTCATATAGAGGGCGAGATTTGAAGTCGGCACTCGCACAACAAATGAATTGAAACTCACATTGTTGTGCGAATGCAACTTCTCCACCCTCAATATGACGTTGGTCTTCACCTTCATGTACTCCACCAGGTCAGTAGGCTTAGTGGCGAAGTGCAGTCGGGACACGTATAGTAACGTCATAGGTAGAGCGGGACGCAGCAGATGGTTCGGTCCGGTCGGCGCGGTTCCACACTGGTTGCGACGAAGGGGCACCTTCTTCTTCTTCTTCTCAACCCTGATGAAACCCTCATCATCTTCCTGGGTCTTTTGAGGACCCTGGGATACCGCACTGCGGGGAGGTTTACGAATCTCCCTCCCGCCGTTTGTCGTCGATTGCCGCTTGTTCGAGTTGCTGGCGGCAGCAGCAGCGTATCCACGTGGGGTGGATGCAGATATCGGTGTCATCGCGGGGGACGGCACGTGCGGGGCGGAAGCCAAAGCCCTTATGTGTAGTTTCAAAGTTGGCAGTATACAAAATAGGCAGTTTATCTTTTCATTATTGTCGAGATAAAGATCGCATTGGAAAGTCTACAAGAATTCAGATTAAGCCACTTCGCTTAGAAATAGGAATATTACTGTCAAACAAAGCGTTCTTTGTGTTCATTTTATGTATCTAGGTAACTCTGATATCTACCTACATATTATAGCTAAATATTTATCGTTAGAAATTTCATAAAGATATAGAATATTTTATTGTTATCGACAGATACAATGAACTCGATCTAAATAGTCAGTAGTCGATAGATAGTTTTGATTTGTCTAACATTTCCCGCTCTGCATGTGGTGTTTCTTTAAGTAGGATAGAGAGTAATAATTTGTTACTAATATTATACCGGTTCGACGAAACGAGATTATAGTTACGTCTTACGACACAGGTAATCAATACAGCAGCTGCATTTGTGCTGCTCTATCATTTGAGTGTAATTATCATTCAACTACATATTTAAGCCTTTCTCCACCTCTTACAGTTTGTGAATATTGAGAATTCCTCTCTTACCTACTAAACACACCTATAAATAATCAAAAGATTCCACTCTCTCAATTGCAATGATTAAGATCTAGGCTGTACGTTGATTATCCATCAGTCAGTCAGTTTTTAGTATTTAGATTATACCTATTGGCGCTGATTTCTTGGAATAAGACTTCAAATTATAGGTTGTTGCATAACTATTGTTACCTTGTGACATTTTTTTTAATGACAATTAGTAAATTAAATAAGCAACAGAGTTTTAGATTGGGTCTCAAAATTTTAACCCACTTTTTTTACAATATTTAGTTGACATCAGAACTTCACCACTCTATTTTATGGACTAGTGTATAAGCTATATATTATATATTGTATATTAGCTGCGGTATAAGATTCATTTGATGACGAGATAGAAATCTATTAATAACATTCGGCCAGCGCCGTCGATGGACAGATCTGTAAATGATGAGTTCCATTTCAGATAAGATCATTTTCTAAAGCCACGATTGTACTATCACGTAGAAAGCAGGTTACCGCAGATTATCTGCTTCAGAGTTCTTGTTTAAATGTCATTTTTAATGTATTATTAGACGAATAATTGTCAATTTTATAAAATATTTTAATAACTGCACAGTTTTAAATAATATATCCCTATTTGTGATGCGACGGCGCGTGGCAAACTGATAAAGTTGGCATATTTCATAAGCCTGGTTTTAGTGTCACAAAATCCAGACAAGACATGGAAAGGAAGAAAGGGATGCAGCAGTGCGTTAAGCAAGTTTATCATGATTCGTCAATTTAACTTTGCAATGTCATGCCGGTAATCGGCGCCGGTAGATTTCGGCAATCTGTTTTCTTCGTCATTGCGGCGGATATCAGATGATTGATGGAGCCGGCCCTCGGCATTCTATTACTATATCTTATTGTTTCGGGGTCCATTACAGTCGCATTAGCATATTTCTCTGCGTAATGTGATACTTAATTTGTAGCGCGAGATATTCAATCTTTTGAAATTGAAAATTATTTTATTTCTTTTTTATATCAGATTAAAAAAACTGAACTCAAGGTTCTAATAATGTGTTTCTTATTTCGACTGCTGCATTAATTGCTTACTGTAACAAGAAAGTAGAATAATTGCTATCTTATTGTTTTAAACTTTGAAACCGCTTCATTACTGACAACGCAATGATTCAACAATCGCTTCACTCTTGTTATAAAATTTGTCACTCGATAAGCTCGGGGTTATATCCCGCTGGTGCAAGTGGGTTCAGACCAGCTGGTTAAAATTGAATAAACAATGGCTCTTCTAATCACGAGATCCGTTTTATTCTTGCAAGTCATCGCATTAGGCTCCACTGAGCATTGTTGTTAACATGCTACAAAGAAAACAAAATGAATAACTCACAACCAGGTGGAAATATATGTACGTGTTTCTACGCATCGAGTTATACATATTCATGTTATTAGTTACCAAACATCCGTCTATGTAAATTTTGCTGCACATTTCTGCAATGAAACTTATCGAATTTACAAAAATCGTAAAACATTTGTCTTTCGCGTAAGTGTTGAAAATTGCCCTGCTCTTGTGATAACACACTAGTTCCGAGACACACAGTGATAAAAAATAAAAATGTTTTAGAACACCCTATCTTATAAGAGGTATAACAACGTTATATTTAGACCAAAACTATCTCTCGTGATATTGAATTAAAATTATAAATTGAAAACAATACCTAACGAATCAGAGAAGCTTTGGAATCGGTATACCATGGTTCAGTCTCGAGGCAATCCCAAATAATAACTATCATTAAGTTAATAGCCCTTAATTAATTAAAGGTTTCGTTCCCAAATTCAAGCCTTCATCTAATGGCCCGAATGACTTAAATGGCTTACACGAGACTCTGTTTGTAGCCCATTAATTGCTACGAAAAAGTGTTCAAAATAAAAAAAATGTTTTATAAATACAGTGATGTTGCATAGCAATGGACCACACACATCCGCAGTTCTTGTTAGTATAATGATATGCACATTTATTTGAAACCTAATGTGCGGTGTATAATACTGTGTACTGGATTGTATTGTGCATTGAGGCATTGTGGGACCGACTGAAACGTAAACTAGAGCGTACGACAAAGCTCAGAAAGTTATCATGTGAAAAGTTACTTCTAAAATATAAATTAACAAATGAGTTACGCTTAAAATTTAGATTTGTAAGACCAATGTCGAAAAAAAATATCCAAGAGCTTAATAATATCGAACTATATAAACGCTCAATACGAAAAACGTCCAAGTATAAACACGCCCAACTAGAAAAATGACCATAATATACAGAAAAGGCCTTTATAAAACTGACCAGGAATATTAATACCAAACCAGAAAAATGTCCAACTATAGAGATGTCAATTACAATACAAACTGCTTTTGATCAGAATGTAACAAATAACGTTAAAAAAATCAAAAAACGCGGCTCAAATTATTGAAAATACCTTCTCACAGCCACTGTAATGCATTTTTTGGCATAAGTTTTGAATATTGAGCCTCTTGTGATCTCTGATTCTAACACACCTCCTAGTCATTGGGCTGCCTTTTCTTAACAATTTTTGTTAGTCAGGATAACGTAATACGGAAATGCTCACATGTAAATCGGTCACCTATCCAAATAATAACTCGACCATTGTTTTTGATCTTTTAGGACATAAACGAATAACTTAGCTGCGTCACGAGCAGCGTGGAAGTTTTTTCAATAATTATTTCATTATTAAGTCGATAAAGTGCACATCTATTAGGTCAACTTAAATTTAGCAATCAGAATGCGCAAAGATAAGTTTTCCACTCAAATCGATGCGCAGCGAAATGCCTTTTGGTCAGCTTAGATATGTAATTCCTACTATAGGTCATTATGTACCTACTTGAACTATATTCAACTTTCGCGTAAGCGTCTGCCTTGTAAGCCAATAAGTCCTATGAATGGAGTGCAAGCTAACCATAATAATTTCCACATGAGCCAACCTGCGTGTGTTCTCCGAATCGGAACGTGGGGCGGCGTGGACAAGTATCCTTCCACTAATCTGCATATTGGATACACAAATTTACCACTCCCATGTCACAACAATCTTGCATTTAAATTTATTCACTGTGTACCCACAAAGAGTTACAAAGAACCTCTCACACGTGACAAGCCCTGCAGTCTTCAAACTCAACTTAATACATAAACATAAAGGTTTTATCTATCTATCTAGGAGTTGAAACAGACATCGAGCATGTCATGCTTGATCAAAATTCCATTGTCGACAAACGACACAAAAGGCAATATAAAGTTAATTTATAACTTTATCATACAATGTTTGCAAATAGAGACGTGAGCCCCCGTTTTATGGCGAACGTTTATTCCTAGAAAGGCAATAAAAACAGACAATAATATTTTCTCGTTATCACGCGTGATGGATGGCACACCTTACCAGGTAGATGGGTGATTATAAATTTTTTTCGACACAAAACAGCACCCAAACATAAATACTTCTATTATTGTGAGTACAATAGCCTACCAAAAACTGGCGAGCCGAATTCCGATCGGTTACGGTAGTTTAACACTCTTAATCGTTTATTTTTTACTCTCTGTCTGCCGTTATTAACAATTTCGTATCATTAATAAGCAGTGGAGCGAAAGAGAATGCGTTTTAGTTCTGTGCATACAATTGTAGAGTCGTATCGCGGCGGATGGTAACGCTCTCATTAATAACATTTAATGTTTCATTCGGATCGTGTACCGCTAAACCACTGCTCATATTTTGTACCCGTTATTATAATAGAAGCCAGAGTTCTTAAGAGCTTTACAGTATTTATAGTTCTTTATTTATTTCATTTCTTTTAAGATGCATTCAAAGGTATTCCAAAGAATGAAAGATTGATTGGGTAAGTTGATGGGATAGTCTGATATGCCTGCCAACACTAATTTTCATCAAACTTTTGTTGTACAATATATTTTGAAAAGGGTGAATTTGGAGTTTAGCTCTGTAATCTATTATTCTAAGTAATTATGAAATTGCATTGAGAACCATAGACCGGCAAATATTTGCCCAAAAATTACTCCCCTCAATGCTCACGGACCAAAAACCACTCGAACTCAATTCAAGGCATCGCGCTTCCTTTAACACAATGGATAACACTAATTTATTTCGACGTCGAGTATCGCCGAGGGTCCGTGCCCGATATAGAAAAATTAAGTGATTCATTCGGGTTGAAAGGGTACTGTTTGTATCTGACGTAGAAAAAAGGACGATATAGAGCCATCAAGCGGAGGCTCGGTCGACTGCGTCCGCCGCCGCCAGTCGCGGACACAGTCACTCCACTCTCCCGCCAAACGCATTCTTATTCCGATGCATAGATAAACATGAATAAGACCTTATTGTATAACCTATTTATATGTATCTAAAAGTAGTTGCCGAGTTGAATTGTTTCCGGAAAACGAGTTATGCCCCGTCCAACCGAAGGCGAACGATGTGAAAGAATGTAAATTCATTATGCGTATGTTTTGTTAGATACGTATCAATTCTGTGCGCTTGTGTATGCATAATTCAGTGTTTAGCTTAATCGCAGAGTTAATTCCGTTTGCTTGAACAACATTCATTTGTATCATCATTTGAATTCATTTCGCGTTGAGAAACTAAGGAAATGTAATGAGAATTCCCAGGGATAGCGGAGCCGCACGAGTGTTGAGCAAGCGAGCCGCTGGCTGGCTAATGAAGATGTGCAAGTACACTCGACCGAGTAAACAAGCGCAACCGGAGGCGCTTTTTCCGTTTACTCTCGCGGGATTAGTAATTTAAAAGTCAATGCGGACACTCAAAAGGGTCAATCGTATCGCTCGGCCCGAGTATTGAAAACAGATACCCTTTTCTGTATTCCGGTGGTAGCCCATGAAAGTTATAAGGGCTGAGTTGTTGAACTATGTAATTGACTCGGCTCTGCGGTCACCGGCTTTGTTCTCCGGAGGGCGGATAATCGAAAACGCCTCTGGTTAGGCCCGAATGACGAGAGAGAAACAATGCGAAGTTGATATGTGGATTCGCCAGACGGTTCCTGTTTGATTTGCAAAGAGCTATTTGCTCGTCGAAAACTGCGGGCCTAGCGGAAATTGGACCTCGTTAGTCGCCCTGAATCCACCGACACTGTTCAATTACTTCCTATCAAAAGTTTAACACTGTTAAATAAAAGAAGTTAGCCGCTTGGCCGTAAACATGTGACAGAGCAATTTCCGTGCGACACGAATACTCGTCGGGAAAAACTAATACGTTACACGAATACAAAAGGAAAACGAAACAGAGCGACGTGACGCCAGTTATAAAATAGACAAAGGCGTTTAGCTACAGCACGAATAGGTACTGAGCTATTTAAGTCTCCAGCGCTCCCGTGCCATCAATTTTATTTTCTCGCACAAAACATGTCGGCTGTCGCTACGCATTATGCCGGGAGCACCACCCGCGAGATGCGAACGGTGGGTTTTATTTTGGGCAAAACGTGGATGTTTCCAATGATTGACTTATCCGGGGGTAACTTGAGAGGCACTCCTGATGCGTGGACGCACTCCTCGGTCCAGCCAGTATCTCTACCCGGTAACACTACACCGTCGCTCTGCAAACACTACTCTACACTCCACAGTGACAGGTGAACTTGATAGCTAGATACATTATTTCAAAGATTTCATAATTTATTTTTGAGTTTGTGACGGGCGTGAAATTGTGGGAGAAAACATGTCATGTCCCCCCTAACACAACTTTGAAATTCACCTACGAATTCTACATCGGATTAAGTAACACGCCTGTTAGCTTAAATAAGATTTATCTACTTCGTATTCACGACACCCACCTAAGTTTACATGATAAATTAGATTTTCTAGAAAATCTAGGAAAGAGGAAAATGTTTCCTGCATTACCTACAGGTTTGTGACAGCTTAAGTTGACTCTAATACAGTGTTGAATTGTTTATTGCGTACATGTTTCATTTACGTCTGAAGTACAAACATTCAACGAACTAAACAGAATAGGTCTCCAAACATGGTTCGGTGAACTGGCCCGTGTTGTGTCGTCCGCCCGAGCAGCTAGCACTAATCTATCTTAGTTTAGGACCACCTTAGACAATGCCTTTGTACCAAGGAAAGGAAATACTGACAGTCCCATGTGATTTAAATGTCTTCTGTTTTAAAAGTTAACTTATCCGGATGTATGTACCATCTGTGTGTTGTCTTCTTCAAATAGATGGAAAGAGTAACTCGATCCGAGCGTGTAGCAAACAAACTTATTGTTTTGCACCGAGCCTCGCCTTCTGAGAACCTACATAATGACTCAATAAGCAAAAGCTTAGCGCGAAATGAAAATAAAAAATACGGATTCTAACTGAGTCCGACGGCTTAACGCATCACCATAATTCAATCGTAGATGGCCCGCTACTTTGCTACCAAAAGAGCATCGAATTTATTACAAAGCTCGCTCCAGGAACCCCTACCTATTATTTATGGCACTCGGTTGGTCTGTCACAAAAAACGGACGGGTGCTTCGAATATCTCAGCGGGCGGCTACGAAACATAAGCTGCAATAACACGCACTTCCTCCACTCCGAAAGCACAATGTCGAACCACGGTTGCACATTTGTCACCGAACCTTATTGAGTTTTAAACCTTGCTACTGAAAAAATAATAGTCATTTTTATTTGTTGCTGGGCCTATGTTCGTGTCAGTGAATGCTTGAATAAATGATAATCCGGATTTATTGAAAGTAGGCTGCAGTGTCGGAGATATGTTTCAATGCGAGCCATGTGGTGGCAAATGTGGGAACCCCGCCAAGATGTTGTCCCACTAACGAGTTTGTTACTTCATTGTTGGAAATGGCTCATTTCAAAACAAATATTATGAAAATGTATTCATTCGTGATAACTTTATAAGTCCGTATTATTCAAATTAAATGTGTTTATTGATAACCCTCGACTTCATTTTTTGATAAAGCTATCTTTACTGGAAACAAATGGAAATCCCTGCGACTTTGTTCGCTTATTGCTATTTTCATACATACTTTGATGTCAAATTTCATTCACAAAAAGGTAGTTTTTTAGTTTTCAATCCAGATTAACTTAATTATATTTATGTGGCGTACAAAGCTTTTAATTTGATCATCGTATCGAATCTGGAAATGGATAGCCACCTAAAAACATAGTCTGCAATGTAAGAGGCTATTTATATAAGATGGTTTTCTCTCACAAGGCCCACGTGCAAAGCTTTTTATGCTCTGATGTTTTTTGCTGTTACGGAACACTCCATCTTACTGAACCGGAAATGTATTTAAAAACATTAAATACTCAACATTGGAGATGACATTGAAGCACGTTAAGAATTAAACGAATACCATTCATTTGAAGCTATAAGTCTTCTTTTGTCGTTCAAGTCTATTCAAAGCAAAGCAATTTTAAACTGGGTCTAATTATACAAGGTGCTCGTAAGAAAGGCGAAGATTCTTAAACAAACCCGCGATGTTTATTGTAAAGACAAGATTCTACAAACAGAAGGCAATGCTGCTCGGAAACGATCACTTTTAATCCCCGAAATGAGACAAATATCACGAACCGGGTCAACGGCTATCTTCTCACGTTTGTTGACGACTACAGTGATAATATTTATTAAACAGTTCACTTTAAACGACCGAAAGCGATAAATAAAACCCTTAAGACTATTATGCGTCACGCGAGATTTACTATGTATGGGCAACGGCTGGTTTTTTATTCCAACAACTCATGCGGTACTATAATGTTTGGAATTTCGGCGATGTTATCGTTTATTCTGCTGGTAATTAGTATTTATTACTACAGGTTCTAGTACGAGAGGCTTTGGTGTGAAAGCGGTCTACTGAATTATGTGTTGCGGGACGGATGACTTAAGCAATTAAAGCTCTTTTATGTGAACAACCTGGCTCACGAGATGCGGCACGCGATAGTCAACAATTTATAGTTTTACAAGTGTCCAGCGAGATTTGTAAAGACGTTTCTCTGAAGAAGTAGAACATTTATAGCTATGCTAGGTAGGTACATATAAATAAACTACTACTCGTAAGAGACTACGGATAATTTTGTAACAAAATATATTAGTTTTCATACAAGCTTAAACACTGCTCTTTATAGGTACTCTTGAATACTCTTTATAGGTTCCGAGGCTCCATATAGGTTTCGAGAATTCATTTTAATAATATGCGCTTACACACTTCAAGAAACACACCCTAGAAAATTGAAGTTTCATCATTTTGAGCAGCGTTTTATCTCGAGTAGACTATTATTCTTAGTAAAGCTATTGGATGTTTCAAATTCCAAATCCCTAGGCCACACAACTCTGTAGCGTGTTAACACGGTCTCCAACAAAAAACGAGCTACCGTCTTGATTTCACCATCTGTGCCTGGAACGCGATCTGAAATTAATGAGATGGTGAACGTTTAAATACAGTCTTACCGCCAAATGTGACCCTTCTCTCCGCATAAATCATACGATAATTGAATCATATGCTGCATGTCTAAAGTAATTAACAGAGGCTGCGATACGCATCTCCACATGTACATTTTTAAAGTTCTCGGCTC
Source organism: Cosmorhoe ocellata (assembly GCA_963675405.1). Classification (NCBI taxonomy): domain Eukaryota; kingdom Metazoa; phylum Arthropoda; class Insecta; order Lepidoptera; family Geometridae; genus Cosmorhoe; species Cosmorhoe ocellata. The sequence continues at coordinate 8,608,639 of OY776245.1, read as the reverse complement.
CACGCTCGAGATAGCATCGACATAGAGTTTCTTTAAAGCATAAAAATGATTACTGCCCATTCATTCCACCGAGATGACTTTATATTAAGGTCATTGTGAGAGTAAATTGATCCGTAGACCTTATGATGGGCGAGGGCGCTATCGCAATTATAACAATCAAATGGGATAGTCATTTTTTTAACTGATGCATCTCAAATATCAATTTGAACTAGATATTGAATTGACGTTGAACAGAAATTGAACACGTGGCTCGTAAATTTGGATCCGCTTATGTTAGCACCGCTTTGTTAGTTTGTTGTTCTATAAATCTCGAGAACCAATCTATCCGTTGGGCACTTAAATTCGTTCCATTAACATAGTATTCCGTATTAAATTCGGCCCGCGGCGGAGACTGACAATGATTGGTCTAGCGCAGCCCCAAACGACCGTTGCGATGGCCCATAAAAGTGTTTCGCAGCCGTCTACCAATTACCTTAATGTAACTACCATCAAAACAACCTTTTTAGCGAATCGCTCTTCAGTGTTTCCCACGAATCGTTCGCCTTATTGAAGTTAAGATTAAACAAAATATATCAGGTAAAAACAGTACCTTGTAAGTGTTTTATGATAATGAGAAAACTGTGAAGTAATAGCGTAAATCGATGGAAGATGCCGTTTTGTTCATCCGCCTCGTTTGGGACCTGCTAAGGATGAAATATTAGAGGCGTCCAGACCCCGCCCCGTAATGAGACCCGCAGGAATACGAAGCAATATCTTAATACCCACCTCGGCCCGGGGTGACAAATACACGCTTCAAAACAGTAAATAATTTATAACCACAACGTTTTACGATGTTTCCAGCGAAGCGATGACAAGACGAGGCCGGGCGAAATAATATTGCTCGTCGCAACATTACGTTAAGTGGAATTATTGCTGACGATGTACTGAAACCGCGTTTCCTCGAGCTCAGTATTCCGACGCGGGTACATCAAAGCCGTTACGGCATTAGGTTAGTAATGTTACGCGCAAAACAAACTTACGCTTGAGTCGGCAAATATACTAGATGTGATTTATGGAACTTTGTCGCAGCAAAATTATTAAGGAACGTATTTCAGCATCACTATCGAGAACATCAAAGGTGTCGAAACGTCAAAGCTCGATGTTTAACTTCAAAGAACAATACCAGGGATATCGTGAGACAGAGCGTAAAATAAACACGTTTACGATGCGCCCGCATTAATTTATTTTGTCATGGAAACAATCGCACTCCCGCCCTCGCACCGTTCGAGAGCGCTGTCACTGAAACTTGAATATGAAAGGGCCGTAAAAAGGTCATAAAGTCTATGAGTAGCGATGCTTTCAGTGTTCGGGAGTAGCCGCTTTGATTTGTGTAGAGCAGCTGCCCGAAGCGTTAATAACTTAATTCGTCAGAGTCGTCGGGACGACGGGAAGAGGGGTTTTAAAACGGCGCATGTGCGCAGGCGCCGAGGAAATGTCCTAATGCGCGGGAGTGTTGAGGATGGAGTTGTCACATTCGACGCGTTACTTTGTGAGTGCTGCCGCTGAGCGATTTGTGTTTATCGGCGTCTACTTCAAACTGTTTGGTTATTGACTACTAAATGCGATAACAATTAATGAACCCATTCTAACGGCCTGAGAGGCTCTTTATTATGACACCTTTTGGGATACTTTGAATTCTAGTGGGCAGCCAGGCACCCGAGATTGTTAAAGCAAATTTTTGATATTGATGATAAATTTTTGACACGTGATAAATATTTATTTTCTTGATACATTCCTTAGATTATACATCGTAACATTTGAAATACTCAAAAAGTATTGAATAATAACTTACTGTCATCCTTCCATGCACCTTCTTTATTTTGGGGCTTGAAATTCCACTGGTTCTCAAAATGTTCTCAACAGGTACTTCAGACGTCATTCCTATGAACACTGTCATAATTATTTGTAGGGACTCACGTCAAACTACTTGAAATGAGTCTCTCCTTGATTCCATGTAGGTACGAGATGTCGTTATGTCGAACTCAAAACCACTTGGATAGGTACAAGTGTCATCTTTGTCGTTATTATTTTATTAATCTTCAAAATGTGTACTCGTTTGTTTGTACAATTGGTATGTTATTTGTTTTGAATTCTAGTTTCTTATTTTGTGTTGTAATCACAGTCATATTTTGTATATTTAAAAATAAGGTTATTATAATTATAATATCGGGTAAACCGTTCGTTACTGGTCTATGAAATATGCAGGATTCGGTACGTAATCAAAGTACGCCTGTCAGAAAAAAACTTGCCTTTTAAATATCAAAAATCTGTAACAAAACAAGGAAGTATCTGCAGTTGATATAGTATTCGCATATCAAGTATGTTGATAAGAATCAATAGTAAACAGTGCCATCTACATAGCGATCTAATTAGCACGGAAACGGGGCATTAAACAAGGCCTCACCGCTTATCAGACGTGGAGCTCATTACAGAGCGTGAGGAACTCAGTTCGCTACTTGTATTTGCTACTAAAAGACATAATCTACTTGTATCAACGCTTATATTTTATGCTCAATAGGCTAAATATTAATGTATCTCTACCCACAGTCGCATAACGTACAACAATTTTGGACTAAAAATAAATTAATGGAATAAAAACTTTTTAAAAATAAGATTCAAATGTGACTTTGTATTAGTTTTTGTATTTTCCTCAGGAAGCCCTTTCATTACATACGCGTATTGTAGAGCAGAAAAAAATAGCTAGGCCGCCATCTTGGGTAATCCGTCATATTGGAATTAAAATGACGTCACATAGCTAAGCATGCATTGTCATCCAAAATAAGCGTGAACACCAAATTTCAGCTCAATCGTTTTTGTTTAAAGTCATCTTTGGTTGATAACTTTTTAAAATCTTGGTTATTTATTTGTTTGTTATACACAAGAATCTACGAGGAACATTTTAAGACCTTTGCATTAGGCCTGCCAACCTGCCTCAATAAGCTATGCTACGAACGTTTATAGAACTAAAGCTTAAATGACTGGCTTCCCTTGCAAATTACAGGTTTTGTAACCGGTAGTCAGGACCTTTGTGGAAGCGTAATTGTTTATTAACTGTCGCTTAAACGGGTGGCCTGAGTAAAGACTTGATATGCAACTTCAAATGACTAACAGGCATGAAAAATGCAAAATTAACATTTAAAATACTTAAAAAACGACAATTATAGTAAGTAAACGTTATAAGTTTTAAGTTACAATATGATTAAAAGCCCCAAAAAATACCTTCTTATGCCATTATTTCATGTAAAATAATAAAGTGGGATTATATAAGCAAAATAGGTATTGAAATATTTTAGGAGCAGCCTTTGTTAGAAGTCTTTAAACAAAGACTTTGCTGAATAAATATTTACCGAATCGACAACAATTTACTATTTAGCATTGAAATCAATAACATGTTTCGATTGACGCCGAAGGAATATTCAGTGATCTGAACTCCAGCACAAGTTTGTTTTGCTATCAAAACGACTGCAAGCACTAGTAAAAAAGAATATTGGTTAGCGAAAAAACAAAAGATCAATGAAAGAATCACTGAAATAATGCATTCGGTGCTGGGCCCAAACTGATGAACAAAAATCTATACCTACTAATTTATAAATGCGAAAGTAACTCTGTTAGTTTGTTTGTTTGTTACCTTTTCACGACGATAAAAAGATAAATTGTATATTTGGTGTAATGAAGCAAAAGTCTAAACCAGTGTTGACCTTTCAAAGTCTATTCGAAACGTGATATCGTTAATTGATGAAATTTGCATAGAAGGTGCAGTGGGAAGGGCGTACCGAGTCGCGTGTAGGTCTACAGAGTTTGAAACACTGATGGATGACATGACTACATACACGTACGTATTAATAGGTATTCCACACGACAGTAAACAAGGAACCGGTATCAAGCATAGAAACATTTTTTAAGTAAGTACCTAAAGTTACCTAAAGTTTTTTTTAGTAAGTACCCCTTTTGAACTCATTACAAACTCAAGGCAACCTATAACTTATCAATATGGTTAACGTAATATTGCAGACAAAGTAAAAAATAATAGCTTTCCAGAAAAATATATTAGCATCACATTTTTGTTAAATTAATATTATTATTTTATCGATACCTACTTACTACTAATTTTCATAGAAATTATTTATTTAAAACAAGCTTCCGCCCACGGTTTCGCCCGCGGAGTAGGTACTTTGATATACAAAAACAAATCTATCCCACGAGAACCGTTAAATTTTCCGGGATAAAAATTAACCTATGTGTTATTCCAGACTATAATCTATCTGTGTACCACATTTCATCAAAATCCATTCAGTAGTTTTAGTAGTACAGTAGTACGTCCACACATCCATACATTCTTACAAACTTTCGCGTTTATAATATTAGTAGGATGTACTCAGACAATCTAAATTGCGGCCAAGAAAACTTTGGTGATCTTGTATTTTTGAGGGTCACCGAGTTGTAACTCCATTAAAAGTTTGCTTGTTTTCAAAGTAAACACGGCTGCTTTCAAAGGAAGTCCTTAAAAATTAATGGGGATATCCTGATTACTTTGAGGTAGCCGATGGCTTTCTATTTCTGTTCAGCTAACTTCTTTACGATAGTATAAATCAGCATTTCCGTCGAAAATGTTTACTTTGTTAATCAAGTTGAACATAAATAAAGGACTTGAATGTCACGTAAGAATGGAAAAAATGTATAAAAGCATATGCGTTTTATTGTGACTGTACCCAACATAGTACAGTTAATAACAGAATCTCAAAAGATCCTGATTCGGATATTCGAATAAAGTAAGCGAGCGCGTGTCAGATTATAGGCATAAATTATTAAGTACTTTTGTTCAAGTCAAAGAGCTGGTTGCGGCCTATTCAATTACGGATCAGCTCAACAAGGAGTGCCGAGTCTTTTTCAGATGTTTGTGTAAGGGATTAGTCGGGATATCTATGCCGGTATCTCCGTGAGATAAGTACGAATATACGTCAACGTCGGACGGTTAAGCCGATTATTTTAAATGTATTCACTTCCTTAATGGACGTCGTTTTTCACGTCGCGCCCCGTGAGCGCATTCACTGACTTACTGTAGATTTTAGGTTATGATCCGGTCAATGACTGGTAGGGATTATTGCTCACTTAACTGACATTTATTAAATTGTCTTAGGACTAGCAAGCCGGGGCGTTGGATAAAAATGCCAGCTTTGATGAATTGATGCTCGCTTTTTGTGGCGCGGACGTCAGTTTCATAAGCAACGTCATCAATTATACTGTTATACCTACTTAAAACCACAAAACGAGCGCCGTCTGTCGTTTGATAAACAATTTATTCAAGGCAGGGTAAACGATTAACTATTTCTTTCGTATAATGATTATAATGATATTTCATGATCATAGAATAGACAAAATGTATATAACAACCGAACCCATACAGAATATAAATAACCATAAAAAACACATCAGAATTACAAGACCACACACAAACAAAGTTAATGTTCTAGAAAAGGCTTCTGAGCATACGTAAGCAGGCAGGAGTTATTGTATTGAACCGAAAAATGAAGTAATAATAAGGATCATAGGCCGCCCACCTGCAGGCATTGACAAATGCTGCCGTTATGCTGCTCCCTCGACGGTTACCCAAATATACATATCATTATTACGCTTCGTGCCTCCATAAATAACATGTATTAGGTCATGTTTGCAACTTGCGCTGGAAATTTAAAAATGTTTGCTCCATACTCTAAACCTATAGGATTATGTGTGAAAGCAGTTGTAAAACGTTATTGTAAAATAATCTAGTTTTCGCATTCAAAAACATCGTACGTACCTACTCACACATATTTATTACAATATTATAAATATCATCTTTAATTTTTTTGTATATGTATGTATTTTTAAAGTAAACGTTTCCCTGCCAAGTACCCGGTGATTTTTCAAGGAAAACGCTCGCTTTGAACGTAAAAGGCAATATGCAATCATGCAGTAGGTACACCCTAGCATAAATCAATCAAATCTTTAACGGAAGTAGGTTGCCGCTCTAGTATATACTCGTTGAAGTTTTACTCGGAAAACTCTTTTCAGCGTTTAGCTTCGTAATCTATGGAGATCAATATTCAGCTCTTGAACAGTTACTTACTGGAAATTGATGAAGTTTGTCATTAAATTATTTTTTACAGAATGAGTGAATGAATTAAGTATTATGAACGAAGTGAAATTTCAAGCGTTATATGGTTATTTATAATGGTTGCCTATTGTTGTAAGATTATGGTTAATAATAACAACTGACCTTATTTAATTCAGAAATTTAATGGTTCACAGCTAAGTAATAATTCCATCACGCGATTGTAACCGCTATATTTTTATTACTCAAACAACTATAGCCAGTTTTGCGTAGCAGGTGGGTCTTTAATTAATTAATAGGCGGGTGCACCCCCTCACAGGGGTTGAAATTAAATGTATATCTTGCATTTTTTCACCCTCATTGTAAACGCCACATGCCGTCACTAGCGCGTAATAATTGATAATAATCTATGACGTAGTGGTTATATTTTGATGGGATAATAATTTATAAATTCATGTTTCAATACTAAGATACTGCCTCAAATTATAGAGTAATACGCGGTGTAAAATTATAATATAATATTTTTTTCTTTTTGAATACAAATAAACTAAAATAAACATATTGTTTGGAAAAATACTTGCTGATAAAGTTTGCTTACTCTGTCTTGTAAATAAAAAGTTTAACGTAAAACACGAGACGTAAAAAACGAGTTTTTACTGAGTATTTTAGTTTTACACCGAAGTGATGAACCAAGATATAATTTTATATATGTAGATTGCTAAGCAATCTAATTTATTATTATTATTTTTATTTAGCCATTACTGTCCCACTGCAGGGCAAAGGCCAATCTAATTACTGTGAAAAATTTAGGCAATGTCATGTGCGGACGTGCCTCTGACTACCTCTTTAAATATCCTCAAAGAACAAAGTCACTCGAGGTCTGAGGTATCTACCGAGTCTAGGGATTACAGTCGTGATCATGTTGTGTATATTTTTTTTTTCAGCAAGGAATATTGATATAATTATATACACCTTGATATAATTTAACATTTTATGTAAATTGTTGAGCAATCTAGCTGTTTACTTTTATGCTGGGCCTTTTCAGCGTGACGCGAAGTTTGCGTGTGCTTAATAAGTTAGTGGGGTATGTTATTTGTATGGCTGTCTGATCCAAGGGAAGGACGGTAAAGTAAATCTTAATACACTCTACTAGATGTTTGTTTTATTCAATGACCAATTTTGAAATTGGTTCTCAGTTTTAGTTCAAGCATGCTACTAAGTGTAGTCATTTTGTAAAACTACAAACAGTATAGGTACATTCAATTTTGATGAAACCTTCACGGTATATAAAGAACTTGTAATTTAGAACGAACGCAATGATAGAATTGCGTAACAAATGGATTAAATTATTTTCATATATCAACCAATTACTATACAAATTGGTTCAAAAAAATAATGTCAGATATAGGAAGTTTTGAACTGACGAGATAGGTTGGTGATTATTATCTATTAAATATGTCTGTGCTTTTGATGAAGGATCGCGTTATGAGAGTATCATTTAAAATTAAATAAACGAGCATCAATCACCTGAGATAACTTTAATTAAATAAGTTTTAACCTTCGTTGCACGGCGTGGCGAATGAGCGACCCAAGACTTTGGAGAAACGGGTTCATTTTAACTAAAGATTGTCTAAATCATTAAAAGTTTTTAAAGTTGCACAAAAAGATTCACCGGAAAACTGATCAAAAACAGTATTTTTAAATAATTATTGGACATTTTATACATTATACAGGATAAGAAAGGAGTGAGTACTGAGATGACGGATGATAGAGGGAAATGGAAGAAGATCACATGTTGTGCCGACCCCACATAGCGTGGAAAAAGGGTAGGAAGATGATGATGATGATGATTTTATACATTATACAAAAATATAAATTTTATATCTAAAGTCAGAGGCATGTCTAAACATTTTATATGCATAAAATGACCAATACCTATAATATAAAAAAAATATTGCTTTGATCAGCTTCCTGGTCAAGAAGATAATATCAACCATCACAAGTGTAGTTTTACAAAACCAGCAGTACGGTAAATAGATCCTTTCGAAGTTTCGCATAAACCTGCAAATAACCGTTAATAACTAAGATATAAATTAAATAGTTAAAACTAGATACTATTTCCGGTAAAACACAACTCGTTAAACTTTAATCACACAGCAGGTATACTTAAGAAGCAGCTGAGAGGTTTTTATGATCTTCTACATGAGATAAGTATCAGAGTCACACCTGGTCAAAACATCTTTTATGTGCATGGAGACAATTAGTTTGACTGGTATTATTTATTTGTACACCTAGTCATAGAGCTATAACTACCTAGTAACCTGACTGCGAAGTGTAGCAGGGTAATGTATAATATGTATTATGTATGTAAATATGTTTGTATGTATGTATGCGAGTTCCTCTGGCTTTTGCTGGAGCCCTAACGGCTGAACAGATTTTGACAAATTAATAAGGTGTTTAAAATTAGATTCGTCTGGATTAAAAGAGCGACATAGGCTATGTCGAAAATTTAATATGGTGGCTGTGTAAATCTATTTTAAGATCTTAAATTGACATTTATCTACATAAAATTGACATTATGTTCTAAATTGAATTAATTTTGCACCATTTTTCCGTAGTTTTAATCAGCATCAATTGACATGGCTACTAAAATAATCTTAGACACGCCAATCACACGTCAAATTAGTCTTTCGGGTGCAAAATAAGATCGTCCTTAGTAAAATACGCTAAGGTAATTTTTTAGTTAGTCTGCGGAACTACGGAATTACCACCATTATTATATTACGACAGTTATTATATTTACGGCTAAAAACTAGTTAAAAAAATAAAGGTAGGATTAAGTTACGATATCTTGTTTATTTTTACGATACAACTGGCTTCCCAGTAGTGTAACGGGATATATTTTTTTTATAGAACTTTTAGTTGAATCTACTGAATCCAAGGAACCTGATCGTGTGACTACACCATTATGTATCATCTATAAGTTTCTAAACTTTAATTTCAAGTCTCTAGTCCAGCGATTTAAGCTCTGCGTAGTCTGTCAATAAGTGAGTCAGTCAGCCACGACAAAATCCTTTATAGTTTTGTGAGAAACTGGTAAAGCAAATCGCGTAGTTCTTTTGGAGATAAGAAGATAGTTGTGCAGTGAAGTGGTTTACGACGCCTTAATGACTAGGTAATAAAGTTTGACGATGCTAATATACACTTTATCGTGCCCTACATGGGCTTATATCATAATTTACTAGAACGTCCGCAACTTTGTTAACGTACAGTTATTTTTTACCTGACTGTGAAGCGAAGGAGGGTAATGTGTTTGGGGTGTATGTATGTAAGGGTGTTTGCACGCGAGTTCTTTTGTTTGTCTGGATCATAGTGACAGGCTAAACAAAATGTAAAAAAATGGCCGCTGTCAAAATCTATTTTCAATTACGTTCAGTCGGGTTTTTTTATAACTTTTACAATAAATAGTAGTTTACACAACTGCCTTCTTCTTCTTCTTATTGTGTCACTAGTCCCTTCGAATCACTGTGGTGAAATTGTTAATTTGCACCTCACAGGTCAAGTGATTTTAAAAGATTAAATTAAAGTTGACATTGAAAATAGACTCACTAAAATTCCACTTGCAATAGTGTTAATCTAGCCTCAATGCTGACATTTGGCTGACCTAGATATCGTCCGCGAATACGCCGCGGTGACACTGAGCTGAACTGCAGTTTATGTACAGTTATATCACTAAAGATACGGGGTCACAATAATTTCAATTCTATGACAAGAACTAATAAGCTCATCTATAGTTTTATTATCCCGGCTTATCTGAAACTACAAAATAGGCCTGAGATCGTGTTATAAATGGCCTGTATCAGAGGTACAATCTATGAGAAACTGCCCGTTCTACATAGAAAGAGTCTGTGCACAGGTTTTACAACAAAAGCGCCCGTCTACAAAGCATATGAATAAACAACCTACGCCTACTTTAACGCTGCCCACGCCTGACAAAACACTTAATATCCATTCGGATAATAAAATAAAAAACTTAAAAAAACTTAATAAAACCAATAATAATGCAACCAAGTGCCTGTAAACTTGGAGCTCGTTATAACATCTTAAAGTGTAATTTAAATACGCAACAGCTTAGCGCTTTAGCACAAGTTACTGACGCTATTGAGATACAAGACCAATAACGTTCGATCAAATCAACATTACAAAACGGTTTTTTAAAGTTTCCTTTGATACTACAGCTAAACTGCTGGACCTAACAGGGTTTTTTGTTTACTGGAAGGAAGAAAAATTAAGCGTAACAAGTAAAAGCAAAATATTTTATTTTGAAAAAACCCACTACGGTTAAAAAGATTTTTTTTTATTTTGATTTTAAAATTTGTTTGCTGCAGCGCCCTCTGGTGAATTATCACCGTAACACCTATCTAAGAACATTCATAAATCAAACCTAAACCCATAACTGAAAACCGCATCAAAACTAGTAGTTTTGGAGAAAATTGGCTACATGGATTTGCACCAACAAACATCCTCTCACCCCAAACATAATACCGTCTCTGTTCCGCCGCGGTTAAAAATGGTAACATCAACATCTAAGGTTTCGCTCAAAATGTGAAGAAAGATTTTGGTACAGGTTTATAAAACTTGGTGCTTTGGGTACCGTGCCAAAGGGTTCTGTCGACAATCTTTAAGGCAATGGAAAATTTAAAGAGTTTCAAAAGAAAATTAAGGTGCCGAGAACGTTGTACGGAAATGGCAGTCGCAGCATCATAACTTTGTTAGGTACGAGCTACCTCGTTAACTGGCGCAGGGAAATTACAGAAGTAGAACTCAAATTAATCGGCATTTTTTTCTTTCTTTTTTCTATTTTATGCAAAGGTGCGCGCGCTAATGAGCCAGATTGTTAGCTCGCAGTCTCACCTTTGTGGCAGGTGTTTGTGTTTAGCTCCACGCTGCAACTTCATTAATGTGAAATGTTCAATTAAACTATTTTACCTCGCTCTAAATAACTTATAAATAAGTATTCGTGTTCATAGTATAGTATATAATTTCTCTGCCCTTATCCCACTAGGTGGGGTTGGGACAGATTCTCTACTTCCACTCTCCCTCTATCATGAGTCATCTCCATAAGTCACTCTTTTCTTACACATATCATGAAGGCACTGGTAGTCTAGTGATATTGGTGGGTTCGAATCCAATCGTGCACCAATTTCGGGTTCTTAACAAATTCATGTTCAGTAACATATATTGTTGGTCGCTGTATTAGGTGATCGATAATTGCATTTTATGAGCTTCTGACAATGATCTGAATCAGTTAAGCTATCTGTAGATCGGTTATAACGGTCCTTAGAGAGCTTGATTTTTACACCATGTATTTTATTCATAATGTGTATCTGTTTGTATTTTAGGAGCCTTATAAAACTAGAAAACGAATATAACTGAGCATGTCGGCTTCACAATGGATTCAATAATGTCAAAAAGGAGACAAAATACAGGGTTGAAGCCAATTCGGTTCTCATCACCAAGTCTATGATCACTTACCTTGGGGTGCGGTTATGCGGCTGTTAAAGCAATAAACTCATAAAGCCCCCCTAAACAAGCTGCACTTATCTAACGTTTATCGACAGAACATTCGTAAGGCACGCCACATTGTACTAACTAAATTAAACGCGTTACGGATAGGGTGGGCGGCCTATTGTGCTGCTTTTGACTATGACAGCAGTACCTACGAGTAAATAAGATGTCAAAATAAATTGAAATTGCAATGTGAATCGCTTTGTGATGACCATATTATCACCGTGAGACATTTTCATTACTTTTCGTTAGAATAGAATAGAATAACCGATATAAATAAAGCTGGTTTACGTTTGCTGATTCAGAATAAGGAGTATTTATGTCTTAGAATTCTGTAGACAAAACACGCAGCATTTATCAAACTGACCAATTTCAAATTTATGCACCCACAACTTCCTCCGACGTTTTGCATAGTGCTATCAGCGCAGTTACAGAACAAATTCAACTGGGACGTGTACACGCTTCAAAAACCATTCTGGCAACTGGAATCGCCACATTTTTTAGTCCTAACTTTCAACTATACTGCTTGGATTAAAATAGATGCCCACTGGCCGGCGCGATACTCGGCCCAGATAAATTCCCTTCTTTTTTCTCCAGCTCGCTGCCCGTCACCGTATAAATGGTTCCACTGTCTTTTTTTGTTCGCTCAGCCGATGGAATTACGGCATTAATCAGCCGAAATGAACCTTTTAGCGGAATGTCAAAAGGTTTACGGAGATCTCTACAGAACGACTTGCGGTTATCCACAATGAAAACAAAAGAATGGTCCACTCCACTTTACGGGCATTGCCACGCTCCGGAAAAGCAAAAAAATAGCTTGAGCTTATCTTGAACCTTTTATTTATATTATATTAAAGTATACACTGCCAGAGGGACGAATGAATTGACGACATTAATTAACATAAAAAAGGTGCGCATGAAATATTAAATACAATGTTTAATGTTTATTTATGAATGCTTAATTAAAATGGTACTGCGTACTGCTTACGATTACTCTCGTCGGTACGAGTAACAATGTGAAAACGTCACTAAATCTTTTGCTAGATATCAATGCGTTTCTGTCCTGTCGGAATGCCCGTCCGGACCGGATCGTAGGACAGCCTGCTTTCACCTCGATAAGCAATAGCTCTTTGTCTCACCAACCACAATACAGTTGATGTAATTTCACTTATTAAATTGAGCTGAGTGCTTTTTAACACATCGATTGTTCTTAGTTAAGACGCCATCGACATTTTGAAACCACTTTGTAGTGAATCAAGCGAATAAACAGAAGGATAGTTTGAAGCGGAATCCAAATTTCCCGTTAGAATTGACCGAATGTGAACTCCATTCAGATTCCGTGCTGGGGATAGTTCAGACATTCAGGTGTAGTGCCGGACGGGTCGGCGGGTCAGGCGGCTGGGTCCGCCGGTTGCCGGTCCGGTTGTCCGAGCGCACATTTCCGCTTGATTAGAGGACTCGACGTGCAAGTCGGTCGGGACACCTGTGCCATCTGTGCGCCGACTTTTCAGTACCTACTTTTTGTTTTGGAATTCAGTACGTTTCCCGACAAAGTTTTTATCGCTGAGCGCCAACCGATGCGGGTTGCTGAAACGTTTGACTTTGCTAAAAGTGCTTACAAATTTTGAAAAATCAGAATGTAGTAGACATATTTTAAGCAAAAGAGGATGTTTCCCGACGGGGTAGGCAGAGACCACGAATCTCCATTTGCTACGACATAACTCTTTTGCTTCATTCACTCATTACATTCTTCATACATGCGAGTCGTCTTAATGTACTCTTGACCTAGCCTTTCTCTAGCCAACTTTTACTGTGTTCTTTTAAAGTTTTTTCCTAAATTACTTTTCTATTTGATCGAGCGAGCGAAGCGAGCGAAGATCTCAGTGGCAGCTATGCGATTTGGCATTGTATGTATGCATATATGTTTGTTAGAGCATAACTTAAGAACCGTACATCCAATCTGCATGAAACTTGGAGGGTTTAGAGATACTGCTAATCAAATTTACTGGGAAGCATATGAGCTTAATCGGTTACTCTTTATTTTATTTTGTAAATAAAAACTTATTCAGTATAATAAAACCTTTTTACTGTTATCTTGAAATAAAAAGCAAATGAAAAACGTCATATTTGAAGGAATGAGCAGAAAAAAGTATAATATTTACATCGATGGAAAAAATGGAAGATAAACATATAAAAAATCGGATGCTGGTCTGATCTCAAGGTCTGAGTGAAGAAACCATCCTACGAGGAATCACTGAAAAATGTCTTCTGAGGATTTCTTTATCTCAACAACTCAAGTCCTGGAAAATATTTTAAAACCTTGACCAGTCCATAACTCCGTTAAATTTCAGATAGGTACCTACTGTAATACTATAAAGCATAACTAATCCTGGAACCTGTGTATATCTTGAACAAAGCCTGGTGAGGCCCTGAGGACGAAACTTGGAAAGCTTGAGGAACGAACCACAGTAAATTGGGTTGGTTTCTACCAGCAGCGCGACCAACAGAGTCATACAGAATCTTAAGGGACTCTCGCGAGTGAAATTATCTACCCCGAGGTTCTTCTGGAGACAGATAAAGTCCACTCCGCTCGTATTCTGTGGTTCAGTGGCGTGAGACCTTGAAGCAACAGCTATCCTAGATGCTCCTGCTAGACAGTCCTGGAATTTCTATTAGCCTCAGTTTCATTTTTATTCATTCACTGTAAAATAGTATAAGTAGGGACTAATTTGTAACATACATAATATGTATATCTATGTATAAACTCAACATTTTCTTTTCTTTGTTAGATAAATAGCAGTATCCCTACTGCTATTTATCTAACTCTGATAGAGATATAAATCTGATAGTTTTCCTTTCTTAGGTAGGATTATCAAATATTTGTTTGTGATTAGGTTACGTGGCATAGTAGATACATAAAGTGTATCCAAAAACCTTAGGGCGTGAATACAAATAAGGATTGTGGACATCGCGCGCGAGATCTCAGTTCGGGGCGAACTACTAGTAATAGTTAAATAACATCTATCTTTTCTTATCATATTCATTTGCGTTTTTCTTTCATATTTTCGGAAAATGGGAGAGAAACGAATTATTAGGATATATAAAAGATATTGCTTGTTTATGAAGGTCTGTTTTTATAGGGTCTTAAGGGAGAGCCTTTTTATCGATGTTTTATAATGATAGTAATGGTTATCCGAAGATGTTGTAAAATCTCGGGCTTTCGAACTTGTTGCTAATATTCGTTTTCTTTGTTTCAGATTCGTGTTAAACCCTGAATAAATTTTGTTGTCGAGAGTTTGTGCGCAGTCTGACTAAAGAAATTTATTCTCATGAATGCAAGCAACAGAAAGTTATAACATCAAGCCTACCACCTCATTAGGTAAGACAAATTCTATTTAACGTGTTCAATATTAACGAAGATAGTCTTACAATAATCTATACCACAGAATAATGTATTAGTTTGAGTTTAAGACTAACTAAAAAGGTTCGATCAAAAGCTATAGACCCAATTGAGGATGATAAAAATAATAGTCAATGACATAAAACAATTTTAAACAAGTTCTTGGACTACTTCCGTAAATAAACGTTATCCAGTCAAATTCTCTTTCGAAAATTTCCAATCAGGAAAGTGGTCTTAGCAGAAAGGTAAAGGCATCAATCCAGCGTCAAATCGCGTAAAAAGGGGTAATTTGTATCTTTTTTTCAATAAAGCAACACCTGTGCCCTACCATTTGTGCCCTCTAAGCCTGGAGCTTTGTAAATGTTTCGCCATTTGTAGCGAAATCGAAAAACTGTACCGCACACTGCAACAGTTTGTTCTGCTGTTTCTACAACGTGGTATATGTGTGTGACTGTAAGCTTACCCTAGCTAAGGCAAATAAGCTTAAATAATCATCAACTATTGGTTTGTAAAAAATACTGATTTCCGAGAAGTCAAGTGGTGTCCCACTTGACTTCTCGGAAATCAGTATTTTTTAGTAATCAGCTAACAAAAAGATTATTTTGTGTATTTTCTTGGACACCTACGCATCAATTGACGCGAGACGCTAGAGTGCAGGTCTTTTACTCTCTTTTTCTTGTACACCTTAATCTCTTTCTTTTATATCCATGTTAACTTCAGCTTCAAATTTTATCTTCCATAATTTGTTTTTCTTCTTTTTATCGGGTCGATAGTTGATTCAAACCAACTTTGTTAAAAAAATAAATTGCGCCTCAAAAGCTTTGCCCTAAAATATAAACATCTCTGTAGGTTTATCAATCAGAACTCAATCCACAATCACAAACAGCCCGTCCGTCCAAATAAAAATATGACCAATCATTTTTCAATGACACCCCTTTGGGTGGATTTTAAGCGGTGCGTTTGAATGACGCGTATTTCCAATGTGTCAATCGCACGGATGGCTGACTTTAAATGATCAGGGACCAGAGGCGAATGACAGTTCAGGATGTACAGATTAGGGGTGCATTGTGAACTGGAATTGGTCCTTTAATTTGTCACTTTAGTTATTCGCTGCTGTATTTAAAGTGGCTGGTGTAATTGATTGTTCTATGGCGCTAAATTAAGCATATTTACTGTGTATTCCTACTTCTATTGCTTTATGATGAATCAGCACAATTTTTTTCTTCAATGATTGCTCTCTGGACGCAGAACTTTTCAAGTATGATTTCTTTCTGTCTAATAATTTTAACTACAGCGAGTAAAATTATAACAGTTTCGGTATGAGCAAATTTCCCAACACTACTTAAATTACCCTAATTCTTATTTTCTGTAATATCGGAAGAAATTTGCATAATTTTGCGACTCACTTTTATCCCTAGTCCGTACTCTTCTAACGTCACAAAATTACCGGAAAGGCTATGCGGACTTCCCTCTCTCATTATCATATAAATTTTAGTTGGGCTCTATTACTTAGCAATTTCCCTGATTAAAGGTGCCGGTATCGTTCCCTAGGTTTATAGGATAGCTGGTTATCTCCATAAAACATTGCCTTCATAAAACTCAGAGTACCCTTCTTTATGCACCATGAAAGTTACATTCTGTATTATCGCTTAGAGTTACTCTTTGATAGTGTGGTGTTCTAGATTTTTATTAGTAGTGAATCGCTGTTGTTCGTAAATCTCTAGCATGTTACAAAAAGTGATAATAAGTGCTTACAAATCAAAACGAGGTATTTTTACTCGCTAAAACTGATGTGCTGGAGTGGCTACTCTGTTTTATGCGTTAACATACATTAATAATACTCGTAGTATAAAGAGATTCGTCTGAAGCTTCCAGATAATCATTAAGAACGCTGCTACATCTGAATATTCTGAATGGTTGAGTGTACCAGTTACTCTTGAAGACTATGGCCGTCCGTACCTATGCGGTGGCGACAGACCGGCAAATAGGGCGATCCTTGCTACAATGAATATTTATGCGCGCCAAGTTAATTTTGAAAGTGGTGTTACCAATTGTTTTCGAATGCAGTTTGTCGCTAATTGAGTTGTTTGGCTTAGAAAGGCCTGCTCGAATTTTATGGCCGATTGTCACGGTACAAAGCATTCTATGCAAATGGTTTGTAGGCTAACGGAAATATTTGATTTGGTTACCACAACTTGGCACTTGTATTTTCATTTTTTTATCGCTATGTTTTGTATAACATTTACCGTTTGGGTCACGAGGCAAATAATTTAATTAAGCTCTATTGTGAAAAGGCTTTTATATAATTAAGAAAGAATAAACAAAAACTCAGTACGTGAGTCAAAAGAAAGCTTTGAAAACAAATAAAAGGGTTCCGAATAAGGTATTTTTTCCAGAAACAATGTTAAAAACATGTTCTTTTCAAAATGTTCATGGCTTTCCAATCTAGAGAGGGATACAATCTTATCCTAACGTGTATAGGAATGGGTGACTTACATATTAAATGGGCCATTTCATCAGTACTTGATCCCTTTCACTTCGTTACTGTCTGCGTATAGAAAGTTATCTATTCAAAGTTATTCCAAGTGTGTATTACATACATATTCCCAGAAATCCTTTTAAGTTCTTCGCAAGGCCAACCTAAATGCCTATTTGTTTACCGATTTGAACACAGTAAGAAACATAGTTTAGTACATCGTAAATTGCCAAAATAACGATACATGAACATCAAACACGCAAAATAACAGTCACTGTGTATCTTATCGAGCAAAGTGGAAGTGTAACAACGGTTAATATCGGATAAACACTAGACTAGTATTTGAAATCGGAGCAACATGATAAAATTTAATGGAACAGTCTAGGTATCGTTTAGCGTAATAGATTTAACAGTTATGCCGTGCGAAGTACTCGGGACGCTGCGCTGTAGTGATCCCCGATAGGCACATATGCGGGCACTAAATTGGGCTTCGGCCGGCCAAACATTATGTTCCTTGCATCGACATGCTTTTGTTAGGTCCATTCAAAGGTGGTTATCCGCAAGTGGGTCAGCGTGGATTTGCGACCGCTCTGTACGTCCTAGCACTTACCCCCCGGCCATTGTGTCGATCGCTTTAGCCGCTCTCAGCTTTGTGACAACTCGGAATGCTTAGTTTACGTGCTTTGATAGTCCCCGAGTCTCGTTTCGCCGGAGATTGCGAGACAAACTGAAGCTCCTTGCAGCCTTATTTCACCGACCTTAGCATCGGAAACACATATAGTTTCAGCAAATTGCAAACTGTTGCAGTTCCTGTTGTGTGCGAGTTGTTACAGAATTGCCAGTTCACAGTTTCTTCTCAGCATGAAACGGAAGTCGAGTTTAACTCGTATTATTTTCTATTCTGTATTAAACAGCTGCGCGAGCTCGAAGCGGGATCGTAAAACGAATGGCTGAAAAAATCAAAAGTACTGGGCAACCGTCGTAAAGCATTTCGGTGCTTCAAAACCTTCATGTTTCTGGAATGGGCCGTCAAAACAAATGGCGGGTGAAAAATACAAGAGAATATAAACAAAGGCTTGTTTGGTCGTAGGTTGTCGGCGGCGAGAGATCCTCATTTCGGCAGGCGGATAAGTGCGGACGTAATCTGTGCTGAGGCTCGTGTAAATGCAAATTGTCCCATAAAGCCATCGCTCCCTCGGCCCGCCCCTCACCCCTAATGAAGAGGAGCATCTCGGACGTCAGGCCACGTCCGTCATCTCAACAGCGGTTTACGTGGACTGTAGCTACACGGCCAAATTAGATTTGCCCGAAATTGGTTTGCATACATGTAGCAGATGCGGAATGCTTAAGAGTTCTAGCTTGGGCTCCAACTCGATTTGCATGTTCGTGAGAACGTTTACCGGAATATAGCTACGGAGTTGTTTACACTCGCTTAACGTAGCACACGACGAAGTAGCTTTGACTAAGTATAAAACTCTTCGTTTACGTACTTAAGGTTTTTGTTTATTTTGATCACGCTTTTAAAATGTACTTTATCTTGATTCTATATTTGGACTGCGTAATGCATTTTATACGTTAGCTAGTCTCTGAAATGGTATTTTGAATAATAAATGTATATGCCTACGCGGAAATCGTTCCTTACTCATTTTACATAATAGTTCTATACTACTTTGACTACCTATTCTGTTTGATTATTATTAAATTTCAATTAAACAAATTACTTTCTAGTATTTTAAACTTTTGTCCATGCCAGAGTTAAAAAAGTAAAATAACATTTTGATATTCAACTTTAAGTTATTTTTATGGTATAGAACAAAAAAACTCGAGAAAAAATACTATGGTTTGCTGTAATCAGGGTTGCTACAGTAAACTACTTCTGCTGGCCATTGCTTCGTTTATTCTAATCACATGTGTTGAGTTGGATAACGAATGTGTTGATAAATGATTCTGAGTACTGCCTAAAGCCTTAGTAGCACTAGTCCGGAGTAGTTCGCACAAATTAAAACTAGGGCATATCTTGAAGTATCTGCTAGACACGTGTCAAACTTCGTTCTCGATTTCATCGTCGAAAATAAAAAAATACAAAATCTCAAGCCTCTCTTTTTCAATTATAGCTTTATAAAGATTCTGCCACCATTATGTTTTAAAATTAGGAAATTGAATTTTGTGACATTAAACTCTGATTTAAGTGACATGAAAAGTCAGTTAAACTTACTTAAGTATAAGCTGTTGCAATTGCTATTCTAACTCCAGTAACAGAAATGGCGATAAATTAAATAAGTCGTTTTATTAATGTATTCATATGAAAATTATAAAACGGGTGCAAACACGTTCATCATCATCTTCATGTCCTTATCCCACTAAGAGTGTCTCCTTGTCTTTATATTTTACTAATCCTTAAAAGTTAAAAACTGCAAACAAACTTATTCTATAACCCAGTTCAGTCTAGAAACAAAATACAAACACTCTTTATCTCCGATCACATATTCGTACGATGCACTTCGCCTTAAGTAGTTGTAAGTAAAACAATAGGTACTGCTGGGATCCCGTGTTGAATTACAAGTACGTCGCTTGACATGAATTCGAATGGGGCGTCTGGGTATCGGTATCAGTTTTACCTGGTTCGAGCTAAAATGTAAGCAAGGTGCTTACTTTGAGAATATTTTCTCTGACATTGTTATGTTTTGTTTAGTTAGCTGTAACTAAATTGGTATCATCTATATAATGTATACTCGTACTCTATGTACTTATGTTATTTTTTTGTAATTAAATCTAGCTGTAAATTGTTTAAATAAAATATATTTTTTACTAGCTTCCGCCAGCGACTTCGTCTGCATGTTACCTTGAAAAACAAAAACATATCGATCCCACGGGAACGGTTCATTTTTCAAGATAAAAGATGCCCATGTCCTTTCTCAAGCTCTATTCTACCTTTGTGCAAATTTCATTAAAATTGACAGAGCTATTTTCGCATTAATATGAGTAAAGATTATAAATAAAATAATTAAATAAATAATGCTGGACAATCCACACAGCATCATCTAGCCCCAAAGTAAGCTACTCAAAGTTTGTGTTATGGGAACTAGATAACTGATATATTTAATACATAATTTACATAGATAGATATTTTTTTTATAATACATACATAGAAAACACCCAGACCAACGGAACAAATTTCTGCAGATCGTACACAAATTTGTTCCGCGGCGGGAATCGAACCCGCAACCTCTTGCGTCGCAGGCGGACTCTCGCCCGCTGCGCCACTGAGGTCGTCAATAAGTATACAATACATTGTGTTGTACATAATGTAGTTACAATCTTGAACTACAAAGGTATTCAAAATCATTCGGTTATAACGCAAGTGCAGCTACGGGCGAACTATTCACGTCATAAAAAAATATATTAATAGATTATGACCACTCAGAATGATATAAAATATTTCTCACCATAGATTATAATCATTCCATCAACCGATGAAAAACGATCTCAATCTAATCTCAAATCGCCTCCGAGATAGCTCTGCTATCAATTATAGAATTCGTAATAGTTTTTACTGCCGCTCATATAACAATAACACAACATCAAATCACACAGATCGTGACTAATATTGTAATTGTTGTATTGGTCGAGAAAAATAATTATGGGAGTAGTTATAGGAACCTATTCGTCGGCATTGGACCGAATCGGTGAGAACTTTGTTCGAAACCGAACGGAACTTACCGTGGTTTTTATACCGCAAGATCATTTTACTCAGATTGAAGCTTTTATAAGTTGTTGACACAACATAAAAGCTTGGTAACCGAATATCTTTACTAGTTTTAATGCCTAAGGAACTCTCTTTTTTTTTATAACGACAAATAAAGAATCAAAGATAGAAAACAAAGTTCAAGTCACTGACCGCAGGTAATGTACCCAAAAGCTGGCAACATTACCTCGTTAGATAGCTAAACTGATTCTCTGTCCAAGGTAAGCACCAGCCAGATGATTGGCTTCGTCTACCAGTCTTTTGGATAACTGGTTTATAATCTCTTTTTTAATCTTTCATAAGGAAGAATCTTAATGAATCTTAGAATAAGGAACTCTATTTTAAATATCATGGACCTAGTTGAGCTCTATATCTATATTTTGACGATGACTGATGATTTTTTAAACTACAAAAATTGCGTAAATAAAAAACTATGACGAAAAAAATACCAACAAAGTGCTTGAATTGCTGTGTAGTTTAATTTCCATTTTGCCCGTCACTTACGAACTAATCTTATTCCCTACACCACCTCAAGTAATTATACTTAGGTGAAAAATCACCCAAATGGTTCCTGTAATATTACACTAGGCGCGCATCGCCCGTTCGCTTCGCTTGAACTTGGCTTGACACGCTGCCGCGTGTCTAGATACTGGATAAAATATCTGCTCAGACTGCCTAGAATAATCCACTTTGTAAATAGGAGTTGTATTACAATAGCGTGGCTCATTACGTCTTATTGGTCCTTAATATATCACAGATATAGTTTAGGAGTGGTCTGGCCAACCGCCGTTTCACGCTCCATAGGGCCATGTCAGTTTCTATAGTCTGATGGTCGCCGAATGTCTGATATTCGATACACCACTTGCATTAAGTAATGCTTCGTTCAATAGAGTTCATCTGTTAGTCAGCCACTGAGGTAGACCATAAACGTGAGACCGTTTAGACATGTATTTTGAGGTTTACTAGCTTTCATGGGAACAAAGATTCGATTTCACACGTAGTTTCGAGTAAGATCGTTTAAAATGGGTTTTATAACCAAAAGTCACGTAATATTGTGACCTAATGTGGAGACAGAAATCCAATTTTACAAATATTGACCGTAAAGTTTGTTTATTGATGTGAACATAGTAATACGAGTATGCGAGGTGAATAGGTTTTCGTTTTATTGATTTTGGAGTCTTGTAAGTTTGTCCAACTGCTTTTATTTAGAGTTTCAAAGTACGTTCCGTCTAATAAGATCACTTATCGAATAGTTCTTGTTACTTAACTCATACGAAATAAATACTTTATAAGTTTAACTTAGAATTGAATCAAGAATTCATACAAAGCACAGTAGGTACCTACATGGACAGTGGTTGTGAATAGTTTTAAAAATATTTACTCATGCATGGGTACTATAAAATTGACGTTTATTAAACATGATTTCTTTCACTTTTAGTTACTTTATTGCTCGTACTGACTAATATATTACCAATTAATATTTTATAACGATAGTATGAAACTATGTATTTGATACATTCTCTATCGCTCTAACTGGATCTAAAGGAAGCAGCTGTCAAATAAGACATGTCGTAACTTGGCATGATCGCGTTACGGTACAAAACTAGAAACTTCGAAAGCGCCTTGGTAAAGTGAGTTTTAACTGCTAAGGCATAAAGCTTAAAGTTACTAAAGTAAAAATACTTTTTCTCGCATACACACAATGTAAGTTTTTACTCGAATGCAAGATGCGCAAAGGAACGTAGCAGAATCTTGTTAGAACCTTAAATCAATCTTATCACTTACCGAGTAATTAATTATAATAACTTACATTATACTTGTACCATAGAACAAGCTTAGATTAGCTGGAGACGCTATGTGCCAGTGTAATTTTTTTTTATTTTTGGAGTTCTTAATAACTAGAAAAATCTCAGTAGGTCGGAGTTAGGGATGTCTATTTGCACATTTATCTCTCCCCTTTGAAAGCTGACCAACAAACGTGTAATTAAAGTACGTTGATAGAAAACAGTTTTGCTCGTATTGCACTCGCAATCAAAGCGTCCAGAGGGAAAATCGAATTAATCAACTCATCTGGCCTTTGAGTGTCGCAGAGCGTTCGCAGTCTCATTGATTATAAATAGCAGCCAGCTAACCTTTCCTCGACCCTCTACAAATAGGTTTCCAGCCCCAATTACTTTAAATGCAATATCTAAGCATCTCTTAACCGTAACAAACTTAGATAATAAGGTACTAAAAATTCGCAAGCACGATGTAAAATTTTAATCAAAATTATTATACGACATCTACGAAATATAGTCCGAGGAATAGCGAAAATTGTAGAGTAAATCAAGCGCGTCACCTCCGTAATATAGCCTTTTGTCATGGCTCGTAATTCTTCGGCTCTAAACTTTATGTATCGTAAAACTGCATATCCTTGCAATATCTTCACGGAATTGAGTTCTACGCAAATCTGTCTCATCTCACGGTGGAACTATTCAAAAATTTATCGCACGGATCCTTAATACCTTGGAAGAGTCTTAACGGGGTGCGCTTTCGCTCAACCTAATGGTTAGTTGGAAGTGAAATCCTTCCATTCATTCGTTCATTCATAAAATGCATTACCGGCTCGAGCCGTAACCCCGGTGTCTCGGTTGTGAACGTTGAATACGTTAAAGTGAATCTTGGAAGCAGTGCAATATGAAATGGAAACGTGAACGCAGAATTTTGTTGCGAGTTACGCTGGCGGCCGCGCGGGTGGGCTTAGCCCTCAGATCCGAACGGCTACGAGCTTTACGCCAGCAGTATCAGACCCGCTGCGTTTGTATTTGCCTTTAATAAAACCTTAGAAAGAATGAATATGCCAGTTTGCTTTGGCGAAAACAGCAAGGTTTGATACTTTCAGCGAGACTGAAATTGAAACTTTCGGGATTCCTTTTGTTTAAGCTTATCAGGTTTTAGCGTGTTGTTGCATTTTGTGAATGGATAGAAATAAGCCGTGAGTTTGTTTAAATTTTAATGAAATAATTCAATCTTGATACTACTTAATACAGTGACTTTGTTTTGCCATTGTCTATTGGTAATCCAATTTATAACAATAGCATTATTACCATTTCAATTCCATTCGTAGAAGTAAGAACAACGGTTTATCAGCGATAACAGTTCCACTTCCATTCTCCTTATTGGCAAGATGCTCATATGAGCGCGGATTTTTATCTGTCCGAACGCTTTACGCCTCCCCAATGAAGACGATGTACGCATCGGAATTCATTTCATGAGCATTATTTGTTACGAAAACAGGTTCTTTCATTTCGAGGGGATAGATTTATTCCCGGACTCATTTCCCTAAAACCCACTTCGCTTAATAACCCTAAAAGACCCGCCAGATATCTCACACGGAATCCTCAGATTTTCGCTCGTGCTCGGTCGCCGCGCTCGCGTCGCTTGGCTCCGAGTGTCGATAGCGCCTATCTAACGTCTGAACGAGCTATTTCATTATTCAGCCTCACCGAGTCCACTGAAGATGGTCGCGATAGGATTGACTAATTTCGTAGTGTGCCGTTGATGCGGCGTCCTCATTTAGACCGAGACAGTTTCTCAGGCTTATACCAAGATCCGCCCCGTAAGCACGTCATTTGCAACAAGGCTCTCGACGCACGAAAGCCTCTAAGCCTCATGTACTAAATTTACCTTACGATATAATGCAAACGGAAACTTTTAATTTTATAGACTCGATATCTCAAAGGAAAAGTTTTAATAACAGTCAAACAATTCATGGCAGTTGCTTTTTCTTCCGGCCCGAGAAGTCGGAAGTTCTGAAACGTGTGCCGCAAACCTTATACTTGCGGCAGTCTGTAGATACTTAGATGGAACAGACATGTACCTACAAAATGCTCCCCAAGTTCTATTCGGGAATAAAGCTGTAGAAATTGCACATGAATTATTCGCACTAATAATAAAGAAACATCGTGAGACAAACAGCTCTCTTGTCCAATTGTCTTGAACAAGCTGACACAAATTTCAAACAAAACGGCCGGAATGTAATTTGTAACGCCCCGTGCCGTCACTTGGCCTAAATTCATTGACTATTCATCCGGAGGCCGCATCCAATCGCGGCGAGGTCTAATCCTCGCGCTGAAAGTTAAAGCGAAAGCGAGTTGGTGTTCGCTAAAAGCCCTTTGGCGAGGCATCGAGGCGGCGCGCGGCAGAAGAGAGGTCACAGCTCGAAAGGAACAGCAATTTCACGTTATTACCACAATAAATAAAGTACAGGTGTGAGCTATGGAAAGGTGTTCAAAGGAAAGTTACGCGTGAGTCTAAGTGATAGGCTCTTGTGATTGATGACATCAAATATACGACACAAGGTTTGGATTGGTGCATTGCTACAGAATGAGAAAAATAGAAAAGTTCATTGTTTTATATTTAGTCATTTGTTTAGTAAAATCATGACTCGTTACATACTATCCAAAACGGTGATGCAGTAATAAAAATTGTACTTTAGTACTTATTACTTGAAACGGATTTTTTTAGAAGTGAGTGGATTATCCTCTGCGAGCTGCCTGCGGCGCTTGCCAGCCGCTATTACAGCGCAAGTGGCGAGTTTTGTACTCGGCTCATAGGCGATTCATCGGCGCTTCTCGTTAGGGCGCTCGCTTGAATGCCGCCTTACCACTCCTCATTATTGCGTTGATAAAGGCGCCCATACAGAACCCTGATTCACTAAGACCCGCCACGGTCCTGAAAGAGAAAACGGAATTGTGGAGGTACACGTTTTGTTCGAAGCTTTTTTACTCCTATACCGAAGTCTACAGAATCTAAGAATATTTTGTAGCAACATTCTTCATTGTGAGCGTAACGATGCGAGGTTTCCTTGTTTAGCATTAAAGTAATTGGCAGACATAAAATACAGTCGACTTCACGTAGGTGCGGTTTTTCTTTAGTTTTTATCGGTGATGTTACGGTCTGCCGTCAGATTGGTTTTTGCACGAGAGGAAATCCTAGACGGAAACGAGATCGGAGCGTGCAAAAAGTTGGCAAGATGTGGCCTTATTGAATCCCGCGTAGCAGTAGATCGGTTGAAACAATATCGCTCGTAAATTAATATCTGACCATAATCGTGGGGAAGTGGCGTGGTTCTCTAACAGGGTTTTGATTGTAAAATCAATAGTGGAGCGTGCAACTATCGAAGGCACACCTGCCTCGGTGATATTAAAATTTGTAGCCTATTAAGGCGCAAACGTGTTGCCAATCAGCATTTATTTGTACAGTTTTTGCTCTTTAACTATATGAGTTTCTGGTTTATTCTGCTTTAGTTTGTTATATAAGTGGGTTACAGCCATAGCATGGGACTGTCATAATTGAGAGTCGTTACGAACTTCGATTCACTAAGCTTTATTACCCAATTTAATATTACATTTCAAAGAACATTTCAACATTTTTTATTAAAAGTTTTATGATATTAAATACAACATTAATATTACTTACAAAGTCACATAGGTACTGTTAAACAAAAGCTACTTTTAAAGTGTGAAGTGCACTAAAGTGCACCAACTGGAAATAACATCAGAGAAATGTTTAAATGTTTAAATTCCGGAGATAAAATTACTTGTTCTACAGCAGCAGAGTACCCTAAAAGTTTCTTGCGATTGTTTTGTGTAAGATATAAGAATACCAGTGGAAAATAAAGTACAGCAGAAATGTTGAAACGTTCGAGTTTTATTCCGAAAAAGCGTTTGTGGATATCGATACTTTTTATTTTTACAAAAGTTTTTTTAGTTCGATCACTAACTAATAAAGCACCATTTGCGTTTTCAGACAAAAAGATAAAATTGCCTTACAATGAAGTAGCGAATTCGCAATCGTATCACCGCCAGTCGCTTTGGTCGTTTTTGCTCTCAAACTAGCGAGACTGGATTCTCCTCAGCGGACCAAGTTTTCTCATTATTCCCGTTAGTGCCTGCCGACACTCACACTAATACTTACGGCCATCAAACCGAGGCACGTACTACGCACTTACCACACCCCAAATGCAACAACTCATACATACAAAAACATCTTCTATTTCAATACGCTTAGAAACTTTGCACCGGGAACTGTTTTAAAAACGGTAGCACACGACTTAAGCAACTCATAAAAGTGGCGTGGGTTCGAACGTTCAGGGCGAAAATGCGGTTTGCCGACTTTTACACTGGTTTTATTGTTCGTTGGACCCTCTTTGTTAGTAACCTCTAAGTACATTTATCCAAGCTATAACTTCAGGTGACAATTCCGATTGGTATCCGCAATTAGGCCGGAACTGGTCCAACGGATAGTTTTGATAATAATAACTTAAATGGAGCCGATAGTTCGGCACTTAATGCTAAAGGTTTGGTCCCTTTGATATTGAATTTTGTAAGCACGGAAACTGAGTAATAAATTACGGGCATCCCTTAGCGGACTAAACGGTGTTTAGATGTTATAGTGTAATTAGGAAGGTCGCCAGTGCCCGGGTCGAGCACCCAAGCCACTTACTGAAACCAGTATACGGGCAAACATTATCTTGTGGACGAATAAAACTGATGGTCTTAGTTTTGGACGCCACACGTTCACGTCGGAAAATAAAAATAATTGTAAAAACACTCGCTAACAAAACAATTAGCTATTTGAAATAATAGAGACATCAAACTTTTGTTCTTGTTCATTTATTTTTAAAGGTATCTACAGTCTGCGATTCAATCACAAAAAATCTTATTAAAATTTTAATGAAACTCCCGCGTACCAAGTCCTCACAGAGAAACTCTTACAATTATTAAAATCCAGCATCTAACATTCTAACTTTTCAATAAGGAAATATTTAATTTCCATTTGGAGAGGTTCCGTCGGCAAGCGGCGAGCGCGAAACAAACAAAAACTCTCGACACACTCGATTTATAAAAGGAAAATGAGGAGACCGCTGTTCATATCGAAGGGGCGGCGCCGATCTCTACGACAAGAATTTTCCAACGAATTTAGCGGTTTCAATCGATGACGGCAGTAATGGAAAAGTTCAATAGGCAACAACAAAGGCCGATACAAGTTAACGAAGCTCACGAAAGCGAAATTCGCGTTGGAAGCGCACTCTCGCGGACAGGAAATTAAAAGACAAAAGAGTGCGGCCCAGAGCAGTTTAGGTTCGGAAATGGAGGGCGTGCCCCTCTTGGCCTTTTTTCACGTTCGCCAAACCGCAACCACCTTTGTTTGAATGCTAAGTAGTATGAAAATACAGTTGCCGATATTTTTGTTTGCTTTCAAAAGATCACAACTAACTTAATTGTTATTTTGAACCGAAACGCAATATAAATATGATTCACTGTTGATTTTTAATTATTTTCTTTTTTTTCTTCGTCTCATTGGTTCTTTCTGGGTTACTCTTTTTTTTAATATCTAAATAAAAAATAGCCTTTTGATCATTGGACCGTAAAAGATGACCCTAAAACCCAGTTTATTATATCTAAAACTCATTGAAAATGCAATCTTGTTGGTTCACGTGATCTGAAATACATTTGGAACGTAGCAGAATTAATCCGTCTAAATACGGGATCTCTAATGTATCTGATATGGTTTCTGTAATACAGGCAGGCCAGGTAATCCATTCGTTACGGATCATATCGTGTTACCGAGGGTGACTTGGGGCGTCTTCTCACGACTTTTCGACTCCTATCAATACTCCCTATAAACACTACTCCCTTATTCAAAGCTCATAAAGGTTTATGGAAATAGGTTGCATTTGAGTTGTCGTTTTAACTGGTTACCGACAGGGATCCGTGTTAATTTCACGCTTTACGCTTATCACAGTTCCACGCAAGCTGACCGATGTTGATTAGTTGAATGGAAGTCATTTAGCATAATCTAGACGAGAACGACAGCGCTGCGGCAGGCCACGGCTCAACACTCACAACTTTGTTTCCTAATTCAATTTGCATTTGGAATCAAAAACTTTCCGTGACACTGTTTTGCATTATTAATACTTTGGCGTAGCTTGATCTCCCGAGAGGCGCACTAGAAGCCATAAATTGAATTCCAACCTTCGCAATTAGTTATTCCCGCGCGTGAAAACTTTCTAGATCGTTCGCCTTCGTTAACAGATGTTACGGTGCTATTCATTATACATTCCGTCGAATTGTAAAGCCGAACGTTTAATTTGAAGTACCCACCGAACTCCTTTGTTAAATCGCCGAGAATTTCGGAGGTATTGTCGAGGAGCCGCTCGAGCGGCGGAGGATTAGTCGCTAGTCCCGGTTACGGGAACATTCGTCTTGCGGGAAACGTGCGACGATAAATAAAGGTGGGCAATATGCCTTCGCGAGCTACCACAGACGGTGCCGTCTCGAGCTACGGAAACGCATTAACCCGCGCGCCACGTGTTTTCAAGACTAAACCCATAGGGAAAACGATAAGATATACCACCATTATTGTACATTGAATAACAAATCAAGGACGCAAATAGCATTGTGCAATATGCTTGACTGGAGCTCCAACATAGCTACACGGATAATAAAAAAGTTTAAGCTGCCGAAACCACCATTCCACCGACGCGGCACGTCTCTTATCGTCCTAATTTGGATCAAACAATTCCAGCCCCCCGTACAAATTGTGGAGAAGCACATTCGCTATCTGCAGTTTTTGGCAGAAATTATATTAAGATTTTGTGGAGCGATAATGTTGTATATTTTTACTTTCCTCGTGGTCTCAGGCGACATGCCCCGAGGGTGGCTCGGATTTTATGATAACAATAAATTACGCGAGAAATAAACTAGATCCCATCTATGGCAATGAGATTTTCATGTTGTTTGAATAGGATTTGTTTGTAACTCACATTTGTATTTTTCTTTGTTCTGTGTTATATTAAAATATTCAAAAGAATATACTAATTTATATTACGTGTACGTATGTAATAAAAGCAGAAAAAAATCATTAATCTAAACAGCATTATTAATTTTTATTTTTTCTTTGTTCCAGGTCCCCGTGGCTCATGCATGAGATGTTATGGGCTCTTGCGTAGCGAAGTGGCGGTGGTGGCTGGTGGTGGCGGCATGGGCGTGGGGTGCGGATGCCCGCACGCTTTGCCCTGCAAAATGCGCCTGCGACGATGCACTGCGTGCCGCTTCTTGCGCCAACGCAAGCCTCGAAATCGTGCCAATACAACTCAACCCAGAAGCTACCTATATAAACCTCACTCACAACTCAATAACGGACCTGCTCTACACCTTCGGTTTCTACACGCAATTAACAGTCCTCGACATCTCCTACAACAGAATCGTAGATTTATTTGATAAAAACTTTGAAAACAACATGGAGATGACTCATCTCAACCTCACTAATAATTTCTTAAAACGCCTCGACAAAGACACTTTTGTCGGGCTGAAGAGGATCGTTGACTTAGACTTGTCGAACAATGAATTAGTCGATATACATCCACAAACTTTCAAAGACTTAACTTCTCTAGAAAGGTTGGATTTATCGAGCAATAAGCTGGTGGGATTCAAGAAAGATACTTTTGAACCGCTCTCATCGCTAAAGATTTTATCTCTTCGGAATAATACGATATTGGATTTGCCTACGTTCAATTTTGCCTTTTTGGTCCATTTAGAATTTTTGGACATGTCGTTAAATTTAGTACAAGAGATACCAAAGCATGGTATACCGTACCTAAAAGAATTGAAACATTTGGATTTCAATACGAATGTTATTCAAAATATTGATCAACTGGGCTTCCATAATTTACCTTCGCTGCGGCACCTGGACTTGAGCAATAACAACATGACCTCGATCCCTACTTCGGCGTTGTCTAAACTATCTAACTTATCCCATTTGTATCTAAGTGGGAACTTCATACAAAATGTAACGGCACTTTCTTTCCAAAGTCTTTTCCACTTGAAACATTTGCACTTGAGTAGACTGTTTGATCTTGAAAAGATCGACTCTAGAGCGTTTGTTGATAATATTAATTTACAAAAGATATGGATGAACGAAAACGTCAAAGTTAGAGAGGTTCCTCCTAGACTGTTCCACGGAAACCCAAAACTCACTCATATCTACATGAGAAATAATGCACTGGAAACTTTGGAGGCTTCACATTTCCCAATAGATAGACTGCAAGAGCTGGAAATATCTGGGAACCCGTTTGTCTGTAATTGCTCATTACTATGGTTGTGGAAACTTGGTATGGAAAGCGAGCTCAATAGTAGAAGGTCTAAGAATACAAGTACTGTACTAAAGATAGATTACGAGGATGTCAAATGCACAGCGCCGATGCATCTAAAAGGAGTCTTATTTATCCAATGTCCTGAGTCGGAATTTGGGTGCTCAAGCGGATGGGTTATAGTGGCTATCGTAGTGTTGACTGTTAGTATCGTTATAAGCGTCGTGGGAGGTGTTTTATACTTTATGGGCCCGTTGAAGAAGTGTAAAGGGGACAAATCAAAGACAGTGATGACTAGTGTGATGTTGAACGGTGACGTGTCAAAATTAGGGAACGGGTTAGGTTATTCGACGCGCAGTCGGGAGCAAGAGAATAAGCGTGAAGTGGACCGGTATCTGATGATCGGGTCGTCGGTAACAAATAACTTCCACTCTCTAAATCCTCCATGGCACAGTGTCGATAAAAATCCATACTATCAGGAAGACAGTGATGAACATATTTACCAACAGTTTGCGTACGAGACTATTCCAGCTCACAGAACGCCAGAAAAACCTCACATAGTGTATGTGTAACAAAAATTGTGCGCAAAAGACAATATAGATGATAATTATATCTTTGCTGCGTTATACGAATAGAAGAGAAACAGTGTACCGCCGTCAATATGACGACTGATATTGAATGCAATAATGTAAATAGTGATATAATTAAATTGTAATTTGTGATAGCTTTGTACATACAATTGTAAATATAAATGCCGATAAAGACATTACTATAAATAGCTAGAATATTCTCCTTTTTGTACTTAACTTGTTTAGTCATGTTTATACATAAATCTGTAACTTTGTTTAGTAGAGTTAAGTTTTGATTCGTTTTGTTTGTTAGTTCCTGATATATGGGTACTCAAATAGTTATTATGCTTCATAAAGTTATATAAAAATGTTGTATACTTTTCAAGTATTTAATGTATATTCATGTAATTAAATAGTATACTATATTTTCTGAATGAGAACACCAATACATTAATTGAAAACTTTGTACAAAATATAAGCAATATATAGGATTAAAATTTAATATTATTATTATAATACATCATTACTTTAATTTGATCATAGCATACCTAGTTATATAAAAATAAAAACATTTCTATATACTTCTTTATCATGCTTAGAACACATTTACATGCATATTGGTATTATAATATAAATCATAGAAAAAAATAATAATTATACTTACAATATTTAACGATAAAATACCAGTTGCTCTGATGGAGAGGGGTACAAAATAATAAATACATTTAGTGGCCGCATAATTAAATTAGATACAGATTGAAAGATTTTTGATGTAATTGAGTTCATGATAGATAATTGAAATTAATATTTTTGTACTTAGAATATGCAAAGGGTAAATCTAAAAGTTTTCGATCTAAAATTAATAAAAGTACTAATGAAACTTCTGCAATAAATATTTTAGAGTCATTAATAGATAAAATATAGTAAGTACTTAATAGATTTTCAAATATTTAATTATTTTATGAATTATATTATTAAAATATTAACCTATCCCATAGTTAATGAACGAGTGGAGAGATCGCCAATTTTAGATTTGACCAGAGGATGTGAACTACTGATATAAGTACATTTATTCATTACATACGTATATACTTAAACCTTTATCTTTTCAAATGGTACCCACAATATAGCCAAGTACCTAAAATTCAGTGAACGAACAAACAGTATGCTAGTGTAAGCCTATTTATACATTACTATTATAAAACTTTTGTTATTGAACTTATTTAAAATATAATGCATTAAAACAAACGACAAATAAACAAGGAAAAAAAAATCAATGACTTTTTTAATGCTTCCACAATGTTTTTTAGGGTCTTTGGTCAGCCGCTGTCAACTTATCCCGCGGGATGAATTGACCAGTTGACCTAATATGCATTTTTGAATCGGTCGACTCATCCCGCTGTCAAAAAAAAAAACAAAAAGGAATGTTTGTTTTAAAAAAAAATGTTTTATACAGCCATGTCGGCAAACAATCATACGGCGCACCCTGATGATAAATGGCTACCGTAACCTATGAGGCTTTGCAATATCATGCATATGGTCGAACCTAGCCAGTTATTTTGACTATTCGCCCTGTAATTTTACTATCTCCAGAGCTCCAATGTTTGCACACTACTGCTTAGAGATAGAATAATCTGGCACTCATGGTACCCACTAAGACGGTCTCTTGCTGAAGAGTTCTACCACCAGGTAAAAATGATCTCCACTCCTAAGTGGTAGATCACATTCTATCCTTCACAGAAGTAAGACAAACGAGCAAAGTAGGAGCAAAAATACGTCTTGATACGCCAAAGTTGAGGGTTCAATTTCCGCTGGATACATGTAGCTCAATTTTCGTTTTCTATAACGTGCCGGAAGATTACTTGTCACTTGTGTACGTAAAACAGGGAATTATATCTACTGGATACAAACACTATGTACGCTTATTTTGAACATTACACAATTCTTGTGATCGTTATGTCTTACGTCGTCTTCCTAAAGACGACATAGTAAAGGTTACTGAGAGCTTTTAGAAGTAGGTTGCGCAAGATAGATCGCTCTGGGTATCTATGGAGGAGGCCTACGTTCAGCAGTAGATGTCATGTGTCTGACATGATGATGAAGATGACCATATCTTGGACTCAAACCCTAGCTCATTTTATTTAAAAGCTTCTAACTCGTCGTAGAATAGTTGCTTTGATATACATAGGTATAGCTGTAATAAACAGTTACAGTTTCTTGACTTGCAAGTTTAGGTAGTAATGCTATAACTATCGCTTGACGCTTATGGCTCAATATGAATCATGTTTGGAGTACAATGAGCCATTTATTACAAATCGAAGTGCGAAGTGTCTCGAACTACATTGCTGCTTGTTGGGCTCAAGTTATTATTCCGTTTAAATTGTACTGCAAGCATACTGCTTACGACACAAGTAAAGTTACAGACTTCGTTTACACGCAGATATGCTCCGATTTTATAAAGAAAAAAACATGATCATGACTGTAATCCCCAGTCTTGGTAGATAATCTCCTCCGATCTGTTCTGAGATCAGTTACTTAGATTTTTTAAGGATATCTAAAGAGGGCAGGCACGTTCAAACATGATATTTGGAACATGCCCACATTTAGCGCAGTGATTTGTATACTGTACTTTATAACTCATTGATTATAAGTTCTAGAGAGTTGTTATTTAGAGAGGGTGTTACTTTTTTTGATATAGATATAAACTAAGTAAGGATTTATTAAAATTTACACCCCAAAGGGTGTAGCGAGAGTTTACGTTTTTTTTTAAATACGAATTTAAAACAAAAGTTGCAGGGAGTTTATATACTTCTAAGAAGAATAAAATAGAAAAGGATATGTAATTATAGTTCAATTAACATGTTCGTAATATTGAAAAATGTACCTTTACCTTAAATTAGAATACCCCAATAACATGCTATAACATTTAATTACATGGAAGTGCCAAACAAAAATACGGATATGGCATCTTTTATGACGGTACACGGGAAACGCCCATTTAATAAAGGGAATAAAAGCAACATTTTAAACAGGGATAATTGCGAAATGAATGTCCTACACGTTTACTCCATTATACCGGCAGTAACCCGTGCAATTTGACTTTTGAGCCTGGATCCAGGGGAAATTAGCTTCGGGACGGCAGATGTAAGGGCCTCCGGACTTTGGATGTTCTTAAAATACAGTGACACTAAAGGTGATATCTAGGCTATTTAATTCAACGCCATTAAAATTAAAATAAAGTAAGCAATTTGTATTTGACTGGGCTCAGTTGGTAGTAGCTCTGCTTTCTGCGTTGTCGGTTGTGGGTTCGATCCCCATCCAGGATAAGTAAACCATTTTATGCGATGAAAACAAAATGTGTTTGTTAAAAAAAGTGTATGATTACTTTATCAGCTATTTGTTTCCAATAGTAATAGAAGCTTAGTTTAGGATAGATGGCGTTAGGTGAAATGTCCACCAATATTTTTTTGATTATTTATTTATTTAATAATTTTGCTTATTAACAAGTCTACCTTGATATATTTTTTATTATTATATTTATTTAGGTATAGAACCTGCATAGGTTAATTATAAGTTTTTAAAAAAAAAAAAAAAGGGAGTCAGCGATTAGCACTTTTTCTCAGCCATATTTTACCATTCAACTAGTATTCTACGCTCAAGCCATCAGTATTGACCAACGCTCTACCAGTGCAACAGTGAGTTTCCATTCTTTGACCGCGCCAGTTCAGGTGTAGCTGTAAAATTGTTTCAACGTCTCAAATTATCATCCAGAGGCAAAACCGTCCAAGCCGAGCCGTGCCGCAGTTTGAGTGCTTTGACATTCATTTATCTCCATTATAGATCTGCGGAGGAGCAGGTCGGAACGGGTCCCTCGTGAGTACTCCCCTTAGTTACTATAGAAGGTAATGAGCACGATAGCTGCGGTGATAGCATCCCAGGACAGTGACCAGTCCTTATTTATGAAGGTACGCTATTTTTGCCATAGTATTGTTATTAATAGTAGAAGGAAAGTTAGTGATGATTATGTGGTATTGTCTTATTTTTAATCTCTCAAAGGGAATACGATTAGAGATTCTGATACCTTTATCTAAAAGATGATTTTCTTGAATGAAATTTACATAAAACAGCAATCTGACGTAATCTTAGGTATTTTTTGCAGATAGAGCTTGAATAGTAAAATAAAATAACACACGTACCTACTAAAAATTAAAAGAAAAATAAAATATCTTTTTTTTTGGACCACAGTCGTCAAGTACCACAAAGTTACCGAATTTGATTCGACGAGGTTTACGTCATCTACTTATGTCTTTTCGCTGCGCAGTTTCCGCATAATAATCATGTGAAACTAAAAACACGACACATCGTAACTTTAATTGCACAAATAACCCAGTTAATTATAATTTTGCATACCACCCCTGCATAACTTTGCGTCATTAGGGGGAGTGGTTCTCGTAAACTAGTGGCAATAGGTTTTATCTGGCTCCATAAAATATATTTACGCATCTATAAAAATTCTCATGTCGAGACCTCATGTCTTAATGTGTACTAAAATAGGAATAAAAGTGGATTGTTTCGATATAGCCTCAGTCAATAATATTACTCAATAAGACAGTCATCCCCAGATAAGTATACCGATACTCAGGAAGTTGAAAGTGGTAATCAAAGGTCCAGAAATTCAATTTTACATTACGACCATGGAATTTTGATCAGACTGAGACTAACATTTAACATTTCTGAATTCAAAAATTTTGACAGCGAAGTAATAATATAGCGATGAATATACATTAAGTGGATGAATTCTTCCATAGAGTTTTAGGCAAATTGATATTATGAGTATATGGTGAAGAAAAGGTTAGATGATTATTAATTGAATGACAGTTGAAAGAAAAGAATAAACTAGAAAAATAAGTTATAACAGCCCCTTAAATAAATTGGGTTTAGGGTACGGAGATGACAATAGAGATATACCACACGTGCAAAGCCGTGGACAGAAGCTAGTAACTTATAAGTAAAGAGAAAAAATCAAAAAAGAAGTCTAGGCAAAGTCTTCATTAAAAATATCTTATTCATATTCTCAATCATAAAAATAAATTCTTTTATCATTTTGTGAACATTTCATTTGATATAGAGTATAAATTAATCTCCGACCAATTTCAATGGTATTCTAAATATTTTATGTAAGTATTTTATTAATAGTATGTCATGACGGACGATTATACTTCGCTATATTTAAGACTAGGTGGTTGCCCGTGACTTCGTCCACGTTTTATTCATTTATAAATAAATAAATAAAACTCAAAAACTCAAAAACTATGAAAATCGGTCCAGCCGTTCTAGAGTTATAAGTGTTCGAATAAACCCGTCTTTTTGTACCTATGTATTTCGTATGTCTTTTTATCCAAACCGATTTTACAACAAATCACACCACTCGTCAAAAAGATCATACAAACTTTGACACCCTTTTTTCCCTTAGTGAGGGTTATTTTCGAAAACGCTTAAATACTGGTAAGTGTCCGTTTATTTTGCCCTCTAACCGAGTTCTCGTCAAAAGAATTTTAACACCCCATTTAACCCTTTTTGGTGGGTTATTTTGAAAAATCCAGATATGTGTCTATTTATTTTGTCTATTAAGTATTTAAACCGAGTTTCAAACAAATCACACTACTCGTCGAAAAAACTTTAACACCCCGTTTAACCCTTTTTGGAGGGTTATTTTGAAAAATCCAGATATACGTTTTAAATTATTTTGTATTCAAAGTATCTAAACCAAGATTCAGACCGATCGTACAACTCCTTAAAAAGTTCCCATATAAACATTGAGCCCCCATTGTACCCTTTTTTAAAGGTTATATTGAAAAATCTTGAAACACGTGTTCATTTGTTTTGTATTTACATTACACAAACAAAGTTTCATGAAAATCGTAAGTACAACGCGTTAAAAAGTTTCATACGAACGTTTTTAGCCGTTTTCACCCCCTTAAAAGTGGAATTTCCAAAAATCCCGTCTTAGTAGGCGCCTACATACCAAGACAAAAAGTATTTCAACCGGGTTTAAACAAATCACAACACTCGTCGTAAAAACTTTAACACCTCATTTAACCCTTTTTGGAGGGGTATTTTGAAAAATCAAGATATACGTTTTACATCATTTTGCATCTAAAGAATCCAAACCAAGATTCAGACCGATCGTACCACCCCTTAAAAAGTTCCCATATAAACATTGAGCCCCCATTTTACCCCTTTTTAAAGGTTATATTGAAAAATTTCGAAACACGTATACATTTGTTTTGTATTTACATTACACACACACCCTTTCATGAAAATCGTAGAACGCGTTAAAAAGTTTCATATAAATGTTTTTAGCCCTTTTCACCCCCTTAAAAGTGGAATTTCCAAAAATCCCGTCTTAGTGGGCGCCTACGTACCAAGACAGATAGTATTTCAACCGAGTTACACCACTCGTCAAAAGAACTTTGACACCCCATTTAACCCTTTTGGGAGAGTTATTTTGTAAAATCAAGATATACGTTTTACATCATTTTGCATCTAAAGAATCCAAACCAAGATTCAGACCGATCGTACCACCCCTTAAAAAGTTCCCATATAAACATTGAGCCCCCATTTTACCCCTTTTTAAAGGTTATATTGAAAAATCTCGAAACACGTATACATTTGTTTTGTATTTACATTACACACACAAAGTTTTATGAAAATCGTACAGCGCGTTAAAAAGTTTCATACAACCGTTTTTAGCCCTTTTCACCCCCTTAAAAGTGGAATTTCCAAAAATCCCGTCTTATTGCTCGCCTACATACCAAGACAAACCTACCCTCCAAATCTCAAGTCTGTACGACCGGCGGTTTGGGCTGTGCGTTGTATCTATTCAAATCAGTCAGGACTTATCCTTTTATATAGTAGATAAGAATATATAATTCCTTATTTTTATTTTCGTTACTTAGATATGATAGTTTGCATAATGAAAATTGAATAGTTGATTAAGCACAAAGATAATTAACTTCAATTGCTAATGTTTTGGCTTCGCAACAGGGGGGCGATTATGGATCTTTGCTTACAATCAATGTCAATACGTTTTCATTGTAATCAAGTAATTTGGTATGACATAAGAGTGTTTATTCAATAAATTTGAGGCAGTTTTGACAAGCGTTGATTGTATCAGAGTTCCGTAATCGCACTACTGATTACTGTCAACGTTAACTAGAATATACGCTCAAGAATACTCAATACATTGTTTCGACAACAAACAATGTCACTTTACAAATTTACAGGATCGAAATTAATTAACAGATCGAGAACAAAACTGGAGGTTCTATTCTCACGTACAACCCACGATCCGTCGATCTGCGGTGGTAATACAGGGTGCGGTCCCCCACACCAGGGCTGGAGTAGGGACAAAAGCCAGTGCGATCCGAAGAAATATTGTAGTGAGGCTGTGTAGTCTGAATTACTGTGTCGTATCTGGTCGCGGTCAGTGCTATAGTAAACGCACGCACAGTTTATTTCAATAATCGTCAGGGCAAAGACTAAATACGGCCTCAGAGTCAAATGAAATACTTATTATGTGTGGGTAATTATGTTGTTTTGCAGACTTACTTAATAATGCTACATAATCACTATAAAGACCAAAATAGGGTAACATTTTTAATGGCAGTTTAAAAAAAAAGTAAAATTGACATAATTATTCTAATTTTAACTAATTTTCCACCACTTTCACGTAGCTTTAGTCGACACCAATTTACATGGCTACTAAAATACTAAAATAAGCTAGAACATGTCTATCACACGTCGGTTAAGTCAGATTAAGGTTTGTCATTTAAAATGTTTACGCTAATTCAGTATTTGGTGTGAACAAAATAAGGTCGTATATACATATGTATTTCAGCATATTTTTAGTTAGTCCGCAAAATAACAGAATCACCACCATTATGTGTGGCATAATATATTGACTAGTGTTACATCGTTGTCAATACTTACAAATAGAAAAGTATGGCATTTTTTTAATACATCCTGGTTGTAAAATAAGGACATTTTATGGCCCATGTGATGGTACGGCTTAATACCACAAATGGAGACAAGTCTTACCGTAACCTATTTTTACAGAGTTGTCCGATTTTGATAAAATAAATTATTGGATAAAGTATGCTCCGAAAATGGTCCCATGTAAATTTGGAAAAACTCCTACCCTAAAGGTGCGAAAATAGGAGTGATTATTGTTCACTCATAGATTTAATTATGTATATTACACATAAATTATTTATTTATTTATTTATTTTAACTTTATAAAAAATATCAAAATATGTTTTTTTTACATAATATCAAAAATTTCAGTTTAAGTCCAGTCCTGCCGCCCAAGGTGTTGCAAGCTGCATTCCTCGCTAAGGTCCCTTCAGTGCCATAACGAGTACTGTCGTGAAATAAATCTTGCCACCCCACATTGCCGTTTCAGCCTTTCGGGATAAAGACTTTATTTTTTCTCGCTGAAGCCCTTTTATGTCCGATGTTTTGATTGGTTACTTTTTATTAGAAATTGATAACCTAAGGGTAAGTTGTTGTCTGTGCCAACACCGGGGTTCCTCACGGGTTGGTTGGAATGAATTGAAGTCAAAGATAGATTGGTATTTTCGTGTAATATAAAATTTTATAGAAACAATTACAGAGTTTTATGTTGCGTTCTTGATACGAGCCGTTAACGTTCTACATATGACAAGCCAAGTGACACTAGCTGTCAAAATATTTGAATTTAGATAGACGCGCGTTCGGATACACGATCTGGAGCCGCGACAGTTGTTTTTTATGGTGTGTATTTTGTAAATTAAATTGTGGCAACATTTAAAAAATAAAATTTGTTTTTATTGGATGATTCAAAATTATAATATTCCTGTTTAATACAGACTACTTTATTTACTTTATTCGTAAAAACTAATTCATAGATTAAAGCAGATAAAAGCATGAACGTTTTTATTATAAAAGTGAATCTCCTAACAGCAAACTAATTGGGAGATACTTCAACTAAAGCTTAAAGCACAGTAGATACCTATCGTCCAGCGCGCACGCATTCACAGTTTAAATCAACGTGACAGGCCAACACCGACTATCCAGACATTGTTACAGACATATAAATTAAAAGCCAATAGACGTGTCGGAAATGGACACAGTCTTAGTGAAACCAGTAGTTCAACTTTATATAAACTTACAACAAAGCCGCAGCTGTGGTGACCGTAGCTCGAACGTATTATTTTCTGAATGTACTACGGTTAACAAAAAATATTATTTGCAATACCACGGTGAACGAACTATAGAAACTAATTAGACCGTATTTTCACTTGAGATGCTTAAAATTTTGATATTTTTTTTGATAAATATTTGCACAGTAATAATTATTTAGAAGTAAGCCATCTCTAGTGTTTGAGGTCAGAAGCCTCCATCATGAAGACTGTTAAAAAGTGAAAAAATAATCCAGATGTAAATGCACATAGCAGTTAATTACTTATTGAAATATTCATTGAAATATTCACAAGTCTGCGCTGATTTGTTAAGAACAACTCAGCAAGCGCCGTTTTTATATAAGGAAACTTACTACTTAGTACTTAGTTAACTTATTAAGAACATGGTCTGACCCTTCTAGCCTTAGTATACGATAGAAGAGTAAGAAGGAAAACAAAAACATGAAAATTAGCACATTATTCACTTGAAGTTGATTTACTGTGAAAAGTTTACTGTGCGAGAGGCGTATTTGAAAAAATTGCCTAAAGCACGCAAGAGGCATTGAATTTATGCTGCAGTTTTCACTCCTTTACAAAGACCATTAAAACTGTCCATCCATCCGTTTGCAGATTTAAACTGAACGGTGGCCGTCACTAAAAACTGGTCAATTGCCAACTGGGCCTGGCAAGGGTGCCCGGAACTTTTATACTTTGTATGTATACCTAGGTATTTGTTTCATTTTGAAAAAATGGTTTTGTTCGTAACACAATCTATATCTATCTTCTATATCTATATAAGAGCTTAACCTGACTGACTGACTGACTGACTGACTGATTGATCATCGCCGAGCCGAAACCGCTGAAGCTAGAAAGCTGAAATTTGGAAGGTGGTTTCCTTTTATAACAAAACCACCCACTAAGGCGGGGTTTTTGGAAATTCTACCTTTGAGGGGGTGAAAAAGGGTGAAAACGTTTGTATGAAACTTTTTAAAGCGTGAAGCGATTTTCATGAAACTTTGATTGTACACTGTA
This sequence comes from Cosmorhoe ocellata, assembly GCA_963675405.1. Taxonomy (NCBI): domain Eukaryota; kingdom Metazoa; phylum Arthropoda; class Insecta; order Lepidoptera; family Geometridae; genus Cosmorhoe; species Cosmorhoe ocellata. The sequence continues at coordinate 8,566,363 of OY776245.1, read as the reverse complement.
AATGCAAAATGAACGGACAAGTGTTTCAAGATTTTTCAATATAACCTTCAAAAAGGGGTCAAATGTGGGGTCAATGTTTGTATGGGAAGATTTTAACGGGTCGTGCGATTGGTCTGAAACTTTGTTTGTGTACTCTAAATGCAAAACAAATGGACACGTGTTTCAGGATTTTTCAATATAACCTTCATAAAGGGGTCAAATGGGGTGTCAAAGTTAGTATGGGATTTTTATGAGTTGTGTGATGTGTTTGAAACTCAGTTTAGATACTTTAAGTGAACGAAGTCGCTGGCGGGACAGCTAGTCATGCTATAAACGCAGAATGAATCTGAATTACAATAAGTAAATGAAAAGTATAATATATTATGTATGTATAGGTATGCTTCAGCAAAACACTGAAAAGTCAGCACTTATGGCTCAAAATGCTCTCAGAAGTATAGAAACGTATTTGCCACAGTCACTGCAATCACCAATCTACATGTATGTTAATCCTGCAGAATGATTTCATTCTAACTTCGTTGATCTGTTAAAAAATTGCAGTACCTACTTAAGCTATGCCATGAGCGTTTTTACTAACGAAATATTTGGTAGGAAATTAAGAATAGGTACTTATGTGCCTTAGTATAAGTAATTTTGAAATAACATATTACTAAGTCTAATGACATTGCAATTTCAGTGTATAAGTTCTATGGTATACGAATATTTGTTTTTCTTCTATTTTAACGTAGGTTCTGACAGCAGGAATCTATGGATTTTTTCAAGTACTTAACTTTAGATAAAGCTTCATTTCCAAAAAACATAAACAGAATGCGAACGTGTTTAAGCTCTTAGTGTAGGATTTAGGGAAGCTGTGCTGACTGATAGCTTCTAAAAGCTATTGGACCATGGAGATTCCTTTTAGTTTATGGACTTTCCAGTAAACGAAAAAGAATTTTGGTAGTTCGTAGCTAAATTAACTCGAAACCAGATGAACAAGAAACGATGAAAAATTATGAGTAGGTAAAAACATCGATCAATGATGGAAATAAGCCGTAATACAATACTCGGCGTCGTTCTCTTAATTGCACACAAACGCAGTTCGTTACAAAAAGAGTTCGTCACAAATAGAGTTCGTCGCAAACGGAGTTAGTTCGTCACTCGTTTCCTGAACGAACGACAGACGGATTATCAGGCCACATATACAAGATAAAAGATAAATCTCAGTAATCCTATGTACATTTTAATATTTAAAGATGAGACGATAGTTTTAAAAGAAGTTTTCCGGATTGAGAACTTACCAAGAAAATATTCATACACACTAACCAGTCTCACAAAAGTTGAGCATTATTCATCGCCAGTTATTCAAGAGAAGTAGCCAGTAACAGCACTTCTGTTCCACGCAAAATCGCATAAATTAACTGCTCCACCAACAAATTTATCTTTTTCCACCATCGGAATACTAATACAGGACCCTTCGCCGTCTATCCATCGTGGCCTCGGCATCAATAAAATTAACATTGTAATCCACTTACAGTAAGAAAAAATTACAAGTAAAATGTAGGTACTTTTCGGCATAATCTTCGGAAAAAGGGTCTTTCCAAGAATTAGACGAGTTTATTTGACAGGGAGTTTTCCTTGTGATAACAGTGCTATAAAAATTATAAAATATATTTATCAAAAGTAAAATTTTTTCATTATCATTACTATGCAAAATGTGGACAATGTGACAAATATCATGCTTGGACGTCCTGACTACCTGCTTTTTAAATATAAGATGTAAGTAACCAGAAATCTCAGAAGATACTACCAAGCCTGGGGTTTACAGTCGTGATCATAATTTTGTTTTTATTTTGGAGTCTATGAACGTTTATTATTTAGTAATAGCGCACACGAGTTACTTTTGTCGCCGTTACTGTTTCGTCACTCTTAGATTATGTATGGAGATGTTACCCATTGTAACTTCGTACATGCGTGCATCTCCATACATAACCACGGACATGATAAGAGTGACGAAACAGTCACGGCGACAAAAGTAACTCATGCGCTCTATCACTTAGTTAGATGATTGATCGAACAGATGTACGAATGGTTATAACAGAAACAAACAAGAACTTTGGCTTAACGCCTGGCAAGACAGCGCTTATAATTATTTCTAGTTCAATTTTCAGTCCGAAAAGTTATTCAATTTAGCTCCGACAGTAATGTGAAGCACAAAATCTTATTAAGCGCCCCAAGAGAATTAAAGTTACTCAACTGACATTCGCGTGACGTGAAATGCATTTAGCTCAAAATGTTTTCTATGAATTTGTGAACACGATTTGATTGTAGGTACATTATAAAGCTGCTAAAGCATAGCAAAGAGCATTTAAGTAGATCCTGCTTTTCGATCCTAAAGTATTGGATTTGAACTTAGTGGTGCACATTTTTTTATTTTTCAATTGTGCCAACGGCTTAGGAAAACATCGTCAGAAAGCTAGTACATCCTTGAACCAGATATTCAAATTTTAATATTTTTGCATTATTTTTTAGTTTTTAAAATTTTAATAATAGGCATTAAAATAAAAAAATAAATATAATCACGACTGTAATCCCCGGGCTCGGTAGATATCTCCTCAGATCTTTAGCTACTTAGATCTTTGAGGATATCTAAAGGGGGTAGTCAGAGGCAAGTCCAAGCATGACATTTGGTACATGCCCACATTTTGTACAGTAGTTAGTATTCCGTACGTGACAGGTTGCAAGCCCATCGCCGCTTATAAGAATACTAACCTATGACACATATCTTCGAATTTTTGGTTCTAGGGTATGCCGGTTTCCTCACGATGTTTTCCTTCATCGTTTAAGAGCACTGGCATTGCACACATAAATTTTTCGAATGGAAATCTCATTGGTGCATGACCAGGTTTGAACCCAGGACCTTCGGATCGTGAGGCCGGTGTGCTACCACTGCACCACCAGCGCTCTATAAGAGGCATTATTTGGTAATAATATTATCAGACAGCATAAAATGCTCAAGCTCAATTCAAATTTCTGTTGTGTCTGTAAAACTGCACGAATAGATAAAAACGCCGCTATTAGTTTAAATACGAATTTATAAATCTTTTTTTAGGGTTATTTGATTGTGATTGATGTGCAAAATAATACGGTTATGAATCTAATGCAATATTGCAGGAAGTTTGTAATGAGTTCCACCTCTGAACTGAACCGCAAATTGGATTATGACGTTAATATCATGATTTCCACTGGGTGCTCTGCGGGGAACAATTCGGCACTAGGGCGGCAGTCTATTCTCCTCATTTCAATAAGAAATAAATTAAGATTTCTTATTACGTTCCCATTATGCGAGACGATTTATCAAGTTCATTTAGTGGTGCGTGGTATAACAGATTTTAATGAAATTTCTATCGTTGTGTCTGTGGTAATTTATCTGCAATGCCGGAGCAAAAGAGACAAAACAATGAAAGACATCAAATCTTAAAAACAATTTCAATAGTAAAAAATACCTATGCACGAATTTGATTGTACAATTGAACATAATAAAATTATATCTTGTCGTTATTAATATGTACAACTGCTGATGTTTAACGACGTGGTGCATTTTTTTTAATATTATGTCTTGGGTCTTTTTTTTATTTTAAACAAAGATAATCGTTATAATATAATATTAAGCTTTAATAAAAAAAAATCTTACGTTTCTGGTTTTGAGCTCGGAGTGAAACTACTATACATACGATCGGGTATATATTTCTTCTGTGGCATGTTACTAAAAGCGTATTCCGTGCACCGAGAGAGATTTACAATCTGTAGTTAATGTCCGCCAACAATGAGATACAATTTAACTTCCGCAACGAAACGATATTTACAAAGCAACGCAACTGGACGACGGTATATTTTGCTAATGTTTTTTGGCCAGCGTTTTACAAACTTCTGTCCCAGCTACATAAGAATAGCTGTTTCACTTAGCAGGTTCAGCGGCTAAGGGTAGCTAAATGAGAAAACGACAAAAATCTGTAATCGTAAAAGTCATCCACAAAAAATTACACAATAAAGGCACAATATGACAATTCAACATGACATGACTTGGAGTTGAACATAAATTACCCAGCAATGCTATCAAACATTTGTTTCTTATTATTATTATTATTTGAAAGTGAAGGCACAAAAGGGTTTATATAATATTGAACTGTCTTTAAAATATTGAACCATTTTTATCATAATAAATTTATATTTGTACTATTTTTTTTAACTAATTTTACATACAGTTTTTAGCTAATCAATAACAATATAATTTTATCTCAATTTTCGTAGTTCACTGACGAGACATTTTTAAAAGTTTTTTCATTAAAACTTTTTGGATTATTAGAACAGTGAACCAACCATTCTATCCTTAGGCTAGTTTTTACATTGCGCCATAAACTTTTTCTACTGTCGACTACAGCCAGACTTAATAACTTTATTGCTTGTAGAGCATGCAGTCCGCGTTTTTAATTTATAAATTAAACTAACAATTTTGGTCCCGTTGTCGGGGTAATTACCGGAATTGGGGGAATGCACCCGTTTGACGCTTTGCAGGGAATCAAAATTGTAATTTTATCAGATATAACATTTCCATAGACTTTTTCATACTAGCTGAACCATATAATTTGAGTTTTTTTCGTATTTATCCTCTTTTTACGCAAATTTGTCTTTTTTTATATCTACTATTTACGAACATTAAAAATATTTCACAAATCGGTTCTCAAATTACACATTTTTACGTTACACCAATGAACAGTATTTAATTTATAAATATAGATAATAATAAATAAAAACAATAATGGGAAATGCATTAATAGAAACAGTTTGATACTATTAATGCTTGTGTTATAGATCCGCGTATTTCGAACACGAACAGAGGCACAGAATATAGATTAGTACTAACAGAGATAAAAGTATGACCATTTAAAAATGCTACGACCAGATAAACCGTGTCAAGTCCATGGAAAATAAAAAATAAATGTTACGACATGTTTCAATGGAGTTTTCCTGTTTCAAATTCACTGAAAACGAAGCTTAGGGTCAAACTACATAGCATGCGACAGCATTTTAAGCTCCCGGTGTGCTTACTATGTAAAACTTTGCAGTAGCTAAAGCGACAGCGACCGCTATGCGATCGGTTGCAAGTTGTTACCATAAACGGCATCACGGAAGGCAGTCACCCGCCTATCGCTAAGTTGTTGCTGATTGCTCATTGCTTTTGAACGCTAGCGCCACTAGCGACAGAACAGCAATTGGTGGAAACAAATATTGTTCACCGATTGTCCGGCAGAAGGAGTCATTATGTTCGGTTGCTGTTGGCGTTGTAGCTGCTGTTAGCTAATACAAAATTGACGTTTGACAGCGATAATTGCGAGATTTACGCCTGTTGCAAACCTGTCGCGAGTATCGTAATCAGCCTGCCGGTATCTAGTTGGTACGATAGGTATTTAAAAACTTCATCTCATGTCCATTACAAAATAACTGCGAATGCACATTTATCTAAACGTCCATTTTCCCGAACGGATATTACCGAAGAGCACTGCAAAGTAGTGGTAGAACCTCTTCATCACGATGCGAAAGTCGTGGGTTCAAACCTGGTCGTGCCCCAATGGGGTTTTCTATTCAAAAAATGTACGTGCGCAATGCCAGTGCTCTTAAACGGTGAAGGAAAACATCGTGAGGAAACTCTTTGCTTGCAATGTCACATGCGGAATTCTAACTACTGTGCAAAATGTGGGCATTAACCCAATATTATGGTTGGAGTTGCTTCTGAATAAAGACTAAAGAGGGTTCTTTAGATATCCTCAAAGATCTTAGTATCTAGAGATCTACTCTACCAAGTCTAAGGATTACATTCGTGATCATGTGTTGTTTTTATTTACTTGAATTTTTAACACAGTGCCGAGTGTCTATTTTAATTATGTGGCTCATACACTACAAAAGGTTGTCTAAAATTAATTAGTAACAAAGAACGTGTAAATTTCTGTCTGCTAAAATTTATGCAACTAGTATTTAATGCCAAAATTAAAAAAACCCGACTGAAAAGTAATTGAAATGAATTTGGCGCATAAATATGCCACTTTGTTTTTTTATATTTTGATATAGGTACCCAGTGTCACTCTCACAGTAAATATAAATCTAATGACACCTCCCAAGCTAAAAAAATCTAGTCATTCAGGCCGCAGAGCGTGCCAAACAATTATTATACGTACATACATACTCTCAAAAAATATAACCCTCCTGGCGCAGTCGGGTAAAAAGTTGTATGTTATTAGTATGTACGTTCCTGAGAGCGGACTCAGGCTGTGACAACGAAATTCCATCAGACTTGTTTTAATAAGCCACCCAAAGCCACGTAGCCTGAAGCGGCTATTTCATTATGATAGCCTTTGTACAGTGCCTAATTGTGGGTAGTTAGAACATTTTACCTTTTAGGCACTGGAAAACTCTTGAGCTCAAAATTAATATGTAGTCAAAGCGATGTCGCGAACAAACGCTCAGCCGATAACCGCAAAGTAAAATAAAAAGCTTTACATACGTTGCGTTTAAACCGACGCGAACAACTTTTTATAACTTTTACATCTCTCATATTCGGTAAGTAGGTCCTTATCACCCCCAAATGGGGCTTGTAGGTGACCAATTAGCGCTCTAGGGTAATAATGTAGCTAGAAAAGCCCTAGGGCGGTAAGTAATTAAAAAAAAAACTTCACTCAAAAAGTTCGCGTACATCTAACCATCATACTGGCAATAGACATCATGGATTCAGCCCAATGACAAAAGAGGTCACTTCGCTATGCAGCCTTGTCTTCGTATGAGTATAATAGTCATCAATTTTAAATATCGAACGGCGAAGATCAATTTCGTTCTTGAAAAAAACAATTAAAAAAAAAGATGAAAAAAGGCGGGCATAGAAAACTTTTACTTTAAATATTGTTTATTCTTGTAATGCCGGTTTTTTTCTACTTACCTCACAATCGAGATGTAAAGCAGAGTAGTTAGCTCGGGTGTAAGCATCAATTGCACCCTCGAACTATAGGCGCCCTCGTTGCGCTCGTGCGCCTAAATATCTCGGGCTGCAATTGATGCCTTACAGTCCTTGGCTACTAATCTACTATTACGGGTAATCGAGTATTACGAGACGATGTCTAGAGATTATTCATATCACAATTTATAGCAAACCAAAGGTACCAGACAAAGAACAAACATCTGCGTTCATCACACAACCTACAGCGCAGAAGGCAGAGGCTACTACTAACTGAGCTGTGACCCCAGTCAACAAAGTGATGATCATGCTGAATGTGTGAATTTAGTTTTGTTATTTATTAGGTATTTTATAAAGCAACGATAACGCAGCAGCCATTTTCATCTATCGAATTGTCTATGATTCGAAGATAAAAGTAAGTTTTGTATACAAAAGTATATTATGTAAATGTTTGTAAAACAAGACTGGGTCTATCGCGCGTTCGGTGTTTCCACGTTTTTCCGCGTCGGTGTAGCTAGTGATTTGCCAATGTTTTTCCAAAGGAATTTTTGTCATCAGTAAGCATATTTGGCGAAGCAAAGTCGTAGTCAATATTAAAATCTCTGTACCTTGAACGATTGGGTGAATTTAATGAGAAACATGTCTTTGTTTACGAAATAGCTTTGTTCTTGCCGATTCTCTGTTACATCTTGTGATTTAAATTTTTACCTATCCTGTTTGATAGAAGCGTCGTTATACTTTGAAGCTAGAAATACTTACCAGAATAACAAGCATTTTTGGATACTTACTAGTTTTATCTCTAGTTATAAGCCTATCGATACTTTAAGCAAACCGAGTATAAAAGAAATGTACCTTATCCTAAAATGTGTGTAAATATCAGCCTTTATTACAGCCATAATCATATTTTTCAGAAGAGATTCTGAGATTCGGGAATTTGGCTGAGTATTGGGATTAAAAGTATCCTAGATCCTACCTCTTAGTTTGAACTCAAACCGTGCTTTGTTTCATTTGATTTCATTTAGTAGTTTCGGCGCGATGCTCAGTCCAGATACATACAGAAAGACAGACAAAAATAAAAATAAATACTGTTTTGGCTTGCCTTTAGTGCCATGAAAAACAATTATAATTTGACCTTTACAGTTTTATTTGAGGTATAGATTTTTGTAGAAAGTACGATACTTACCAGGTATTTTTTTTTTTTTTTTTTTATTCATTACAGACATTACAGTATACATTATATTGGTACCATAAAACCCTGTAAGGTTTGTCTTGGTACTCACATTCGTCTGGTCTAACGTACTACACACTACATAACGTACTACATTTAACCTAGGATACTGGGCCTAATGCACAGTATTGCCATCACCAGCGGAATGTAACCATTCACACTACTAAATGAATGTAGCACTGAATTTGTTCGGACTAAGCTCCGTTCACACTCACGTAGTAAGCAATAACATCCTTTGCTATTTGAAGGGTCCTGGAGCCTTACCACAAGCTCTTTGGGCAATATCAATGTAATGTAACTTTGATGTTTCATACCTGCAAAATTGTTGAGTGATACATCAAGCTTGAAACGCGACGTTTCTGAATAAATAGTTATCTACAGAACCTGAGGTTATCGTCATCGGAATCGTTTCCAAAAACGAAATGTCAAAGTAAAATAATTTTATTAATTAAAAATAAATAACACAATACGATTGAGAAACTTACTGTTTAGCCTAAATTAAGAGTACAAAATCAAATAAAATTCACAAAACCAAAAATAGTCCTACGAAGTTTTTAATTTGTATAATTTGGTGGATTTTCTTTTAGTTACGCGTATACTGACAGTCCACTACGATTTTATACCGCGCCCTGAGGTGTGTATAGTAGAAATTGAACCAGCATCTAGTGCTAACCACCATAAGTGGCCCTTCGAGCATCTAGAACTATCCACCGTTAATAAAATAGCAAGTTAGTAACTAGGTTATTGTAAACGCGACAAAGCCAAAGCGAGCTTAAAGCATGACGTGTGCACGCAGCTTTGCCCTGTGTCAAAATATTTGGGGTTCCGTCGTAATGAGAGCGGTGGGGGTTGGTAATTATTATTTTAATTCAGTAAGCTATGTTATTGCGAAAGTTTCTGGTGATGACTGTAGGGGTTTTAATTGTTTAATTCTCTGTTATAATGTACTGTTGTGTGTATATATGTTGTTATAATGGGGTAAGTGAACTTAAACATTAGTATTTTAATTATGAATAATGTTTTTTGGGAGACGCCAGAAATGACGCTTTGAAATTATGTTAGTTGTGACCTGGGGTCACAACTAACATAATTTCAAAGACAGGAAACAATTTGCTAAAACGCTAAAACTAGAGCCTTACAAATTCAGCAATGATTAACAGAAATATGGAACTACAATGTACCGAATTGTGTTTGAAATGTGGTCACAACTCGTCCATCGGAATATTGGTGATTGGCAGTATGAATACTGGATTAGCATAAAGGTAGATATCGCAAATTACTTAGCAATTTTTGTGAGCTAGAATTATAATAGGTTCTAATACAAACAGTAACAACGTTTCACGACTAGTAACTGACATACAAAGCGTGGAAATGTGCCAAATATAATGTTTGGACGTGTCTCTGACTATCCTACCTTGTATCTTAAATCTAAGTAACTAAAGAATTGAAGGAATATCTTTTCCAATTTATTTCAGCTTATTTATTAATTTTTTTCAGCTAACCCTTCAATAACGATATACGATTATACTATTCTAAGGGCAGATTCAGCCAAAGCTCTACTTCCAGAATAAATCGTTGATAAAAGTGGAAACTGACATTTGATTTTACATTATTCTGAGAATACTTATAGCAGAAGTTTGTCAAATCTACCCTAAGGATTCTACGATTTATTCTAGTGACAGTGCGTAATCTAATTTGATCGAATCCAAACTAAGTAAGGTAGCTGAGAATATCTAGCAAGTTTCAATGCTTTGAATAGATTAGCATAGTTTACACACGTGAATTTCCAGTGCCATAACACACTCACGCCGAGTCTGCATATTCGGAAAACATAAAATTCTAGTATAAGTAATATGTTAAAAGCTCAAGTTAACGTGAAATTCATAAACATGAGGAGATGTTTGCCATTAAAACATTACCGAGTTTACGTCGCGGCACACGGTGAGTGCTGGTATAAAGCTTGTAGTCCAGAGATAAAAACATAATTATCAATAGCTTTTTAAAAAATATCCCCTATTAAAAATAGCATAATTATTTTCTTAGTTTGATTTACAAGTTTGCCTTTTATTTTCACTGTAACAAAAGGCATTACCGGTAGTAACTAATAATACTTTTTTCACATCTTAACCAAAACTAGTGAAAGGGTTGTGGCTCAAAGTTGTGGACATAAATAATAAAATCCGAAATCCTTTTATGGCATCTAGTGGCGCGTCACCCTAACGCACTTTTAAATTATAAAAGCATTTCAAACGGTAATAGCGCCTATATTATTATTATACCTAAGCTCTGTCAGTTAGTTATGTAATAATGGGACATATAAAATTAAGTAGTGGAACTTTTCGCAACTTCATTCGCGTTTTTTTTAACAAACTTCAACCTCTCGCTATACCCTTTAATGGTTAAATTTCAAGTATTCCTTTTTTTAGTGCATTCTAGATCTCGAAGGAAATTTATTTACCCTGCCTTAAGGTGTCAAGAAATTGTCCGTCGGTCTGTCAGTCAGTCTGTTAGTCATATTTTAAACGCACTGAGCAAAATATTGCTTCTCCATGGATTCTTGCAAGTTACTCTGAATTCAAATAAAACATTCTCCATAAAAATAAAAAGACTGGATATGTTAATGAAAATATTTCACACACGTCTCCATCAAGCTTTGTAATGTGGTCGCTCTCTGGGTGAAGGAATGCAATCTGAAATGGAATGCTGAATTAAACAGCTTCCAGTGGAGGGCTGTCCGAATCCACTTTTAAATTTTTAAACCATTTAAAACGACAATTAATCGTGTGTGTAGCAATGTGATGTTGTACGAAATATTTAATTTATAAGTTTTAAAATACAATGAAGTGCTATGAGATGGAGCGAAAATTTCGTTCGAAAATACACATATTTGTGATTTTTATATAAACGAGCTTGAATTCATAAACAAGCCCTAACGTATAATTTTTCATAGAATTTTTTAATAAAAAGATCATATGAGTTAGTATTTACTCCGTGCCAGTTCTTACATGCCATTTTTATTTATTTTAATTTGAATTTATAGAACTTAACGACATTCGCGTCTCTTTTGTAGCAATAACTCTGAATACTTTTAGAAATAAAAACTTCTAAATTTATAGGTTTATTTTAAATATAATTTACAAATGGCCGCGTTTTGGGTATATTTTAATTAATCGCAGTTAATTTGCTAAGCCAATGTTGTTACGAGTACATAGATAGGCACATCAATTTGCTTCTATTATCTTTACATGTTCAGCTGAAGTTAATGGTCATTGGATTACGTAACATAAATAATTCAACACTCTGAAGTTTTTGGCTACTTCAAACATACTATTTTGGTTACCAAATGAGAATCAAACACGAAAATAAGATTACATTTCAGACTACGCGTTTTAGATTGAAGTTTATTGTACGCAGACGGGTTAATTTTGAAAAGTTTTTTTCAACTCATTTAGTTTTTTAATCAGTCAAACCAACTTAACCTCAACAAGCCTAAGCAATAAGCGTCATTTCGACTTGCTTTAATCGGTGTTTGTATTAATGAATTTGAAGTACATACCCTCCACTGTTATTATCTAGCGATGATTATGACGCCGGAAAAGCTCGGGGTAGCAGACCGAAGGCGGCTCAGGCTCGTTCACTAAAAATGTTTTCATTATAAATTTGAGCTTTATCACATTTAATTTAGATTTACTATGACTTGCATGTGACTTTTTAAGAAATGATTATTTTGGCTTTGTGGTTATTATTATTTTTATATTTCTTAACTGTGCAACTATATTTTTTTTTTACAATTTTTCTCATGTGTCCGTTAGCTTCTATTCTTCAACTATTTATTTTAGATTATAGAATCAATCGCGAAAATCTTTGAAAAATAATAGTTTTCTTTAAAAATTAAATGGTTTCAGATCTAGTGGAACATCGAAAGGTATTACTATTTCTTCTGTGGTGCAGTTTCATTTTCCCTATTTGCAATTCAAAAATTCACTCTCCCTATACTCGCCCCATCTCTCTCACTCCCGCAAAAGTTTTATCGCGACATCCCTTTTTACCGCAACTTTTTGGATGTAACATTTAAAAAGCCACTTTCTTGCGTAGAAACCTGGTCTTTGTGCAGTTTGTTTCAAAAGGATTAGCCATAAATAGTTCGGGCTCATTACAATTTCATGAAGGTTTCTTATGGAATTTATGCTGAGAAAAGTTTGAGGTTTACTGAATAAAAGATATCTATATGGCTGTTACTGGCTGTGTGCCAGCGACACTTGTCACAGTTCAACTTATTTATTAAATGTAAGGTCAACTGGAATCTTGATACGAGTTATGTTTGAATCAAAAACTTTTAAAATAGATTTCACAAGATTTTATACTCCTTACTCTTTTAATTTTTATGTATTATTTATTACGATAGTTTCAAGCAAACCACTGGTTTTAAGAGATAGGGCGCACGGGTTATTTTTGTCGCCGTGACTGTTTCGTCACTCTTATCAAGTCCGTAGTTATGGAGATGCGCGCATGTTACGACGTGACAACTGGATGACATCACCATACATAGCCATGGATTTGATTAGAGTGACGAAACAGTCACGGCGACAAAAGTAACCCGTGCACGCTATCTCTAAGACTTATAAGTCTGGGTTCTTGTTAGTTAAAACACTAAACAGTTTTGATATGTAAAACAGAATTTACATAATATTGTATTTCAGTTTGGCAACAATGTAAAACGTAATAAAAGTTCCAATCTACCCGCATAAATATTGAGTTGTAAGTAGACAAACAGAAACATTCCCGGAACATTCAGGAGCTCGCGGTAATTACGAAATTATCGCAACAGGCGTAATAAATTATCGAGTAGATAAGCGTGGTAAGATAAATATCCTGGTATCACACACAATGTAAGGATTGCGATACACTGCGGCGCGGAGATGCAAATAAATAAATACGATATAAATGATCAAAGATTTATTTGTGTTGGATCACATACTTAAGTCACTTCTAAAGCTTAGTAGGTGGCAATCTCTTTAATAGTGTACGAATAAGTGAAGCTATGTACGTGTCTTCATCCAGCTACATTCTTTGTCGTGAAAATCTTTGGTAGGCTGAAGACAAACAGACAAAAAATTTTGAGAACCAATTAATAAAGGAAACAAAAACTTCACTTTTGACTCATGTATTTTCCGCTTCAACTAACTTGGTGGATAATAGGCCTTATTCCAAGATAAATATCGCGTCACACACAAAATAAAGGCGCATGTGACCGCGCCTCCGGCATGGCGTTACTCGCCGTCCGCTGTTTTTGCCCAAGCTTAGGCACCATAAATACAAACGCTTATCTTATTTGCAATATTATTGCTGTAATAATGCGGCCTGTTGGGTATTGAACGGTTGCTACGTGTGACCTAATTTTAAGGACAAACAAGGGTAGAAAGGAAAGTGGAAATGAAAATGAAAATTTAGCAGTAATTGTGGCGAAACCATGATAAAACTCATTAAGGTAAGGCTAAGGCGATCCTTTTTGTTTCTTTTCTAAACTACCTTAATTCGTTAGGAAAAAATAAACGGTTTGTAAAAAAAAATACATTGTTAGTCTTATGTATGCCTATTCCATGGTACCCGAGCACCATTCGTTAGACAATGCTTACGCAAAATGATCCAAGGTTGTTCAAAGAGATTTGTTTGATCTCGTCAAGTTACGATGATCAATGAATTCATCGACAAAAGGCCTTTCAATATCACCGAAACTACCTAACTCACTTTCATCTTATCAGTCCGACACTCATAACTTATGAATATGATAGGTACTCGGTAATAAAACAGTTTTCCTCAAAGACAAGGCCGAATGAATTTTGTGAGTATGTGTGTGTAAAGGACATCTACGTGACAAGCCAAGAGAAATGTTTGTCATGCAGAGTAAAAACATAATAAGTATATAGCATGTAAATATTCAGTCATTAGGTTCAAGTAGAAGATTCTGAGCTTGCAGTGAGTAGGCATATCTTATTCTTCTTCTTTGTTTATGACATCTGTCTCTTTGAGAACCATTTTGCCAGTGTCAAGTGTTGAAATTAGTCGTATTGTCAATGTTACAAAGTCATGTCAAGACAATTTTAAAGAGATGCTGTTTTGTTCATTAAAAACTCTCGGGATTTCTTCCGATGGATTTACAAAGGAACTTCACTTTAATTCACATATCCCACACCACACTTGCTTCGAAAACACGAGCTTTATTGGAAAAATAACAACCAAAATTACACAATTAAATTTAAAATATCACGAGAAAAAGTATAGGTAAACACTAGACTTTCTGTCTGTCATTTTTGTAGTCTTTATATCACTTTGTTATGTTCATACAGCGCCTAAGCTGGCTCGTAGTTATCAGTTTTACTGGTTCTGGCCTATGTTTTTTCTCCTTCTCTGAGGTTGGTAATTGCTATGAATTTAAACTCGATAATTTAATCTTAGCCAAGTGAATCGAATATCAAAAACCTTTGGGTATAAAAAAAGCTCTTTTAATACAATTGGAAGAAATAATTCCACGAGGTTTTAAGAAAATTGGACAGCAAAACCCATTCCGGGAATAGTAGGTAAAATATTTTTTACGACGACTATGGTGACCACAATAAATGAACTGGCTCTCAAAGCAACATGGCATATTTGCATAGTAAGTACTTGTGAACCATATCTAAATGATCATTATTAAAGCCAAAACATTTTCTTGCAAAATCATGATAAGTTTCTTACAATCATCCTTGTATCTTTACCACACACCTTGCTCTAATAATAATAAATTATAATCAGCAAATAGCACGCAACAGTCTCATAACCGTCCCAATCTCCAGTGTAAAGTGCTGATAACATAACGAAATCAACATAAAATAAAATATCATCAACACCAGTCAAATATCTTATGTTATCTTTACAAAATAGGTATCTATCTATGTACCTATATCATGTATTAAATATATCAGTTATCTAGTACCCATAACACAAGCTTTGAGTAGCTTACTTTGGGGCTAGATGATGCTGTGTGGATTGTCCAGCATTATTATATTTTTATATTATACATATAATATTCTCAGGCCTCACCAAGAGCAAAACGTCAAATTTCAAGCTTGAACTTTAATACAATTTTTATTATAATGTTAGTTAACTAAATATCAAAGTTGTGTTACTTTGATATTGCTCGAAGAGCTTGTGGTAAGGCCGCTGTGCGATGACATAATAATAAGACATAAGATATAAAATTCAATATCGAATATTTTACCGGATTTTGTGAAATAGAGTACTAGGTATGGGTACGAGTATAATAAATTCTGAAATAGTAGATGAACTCAGATTGAAATAATTAGAACATGACATTTTCTGACAGTTTTGAATTATAAATGTGTGCCTCGGTTGAATCTGAAATACGCTTAATCGAATGCCTAGATTGAACGAACCAATATAAAAATAGAAGAAAATATCCACTCCCAGCGCGGTGATTCAATATCGAAACATTTGCAAACAAAATAAACGAAAGCCAAGAAAGATCTTTAGTCTCAGTCCCTCAGTCACTACCTACAAACTAGCCGACCGGTTTTTTTTGTTATTTATAATGTCATTGTTATGACTTTCAGAAGGTGTTATCTAAAGGAAGGTGATGCAATTCCAGAAGAGATTAAGATTACTCAGCCCCAAAAAATCTAGCGGTTTTCTTCTTTTTCTCCTTCTTTATTTACGGCATCTCTCTCTTTTGAGATCAATTTCGACAGTGTCAAATTTTAAATTAATAGTATTTTCAATGTCATAAAGTCAGTCAAGTTAAGTTAATTTCTGTTAATTTTAAACAAATAATGGCTTGTTTTTTTAAAACTCTCGGGATTTTTTCCGCTGGGTTTAGGAACTAGGTATTTATTTACATATTTTATAATCGTCTCAAAAACTTTGCTTTTTTGGAAGAATAACCACAAAATTACATAATCAAACTCAAAATAACACGGGGAAAAATATAAAAGAGCATCAGGAAAAAAATCTCTAGTGGTTATCTGGAAGTGGTAAAGCGATATCAGTAATATCTGTTTCTCGCTTCAGTCTATGGCCTAAAAAAAAATTTTACTGACACTGTTTTGTTTTAATGAATGACGGGTAGGTAGGTAATATCGACGCTGGCAACACCCAAGACAGAAGAAACTGGGTTGACGACAGAGTGAAACTTTTCTTAGTTTCTACAAAAGAACGTAGTCTTACTACTATTTCTTCTGTTGCATTGTACTAGTACTAGGAAGTTCTTCGTGAAAGAACAGACGTAAATAAAATATTCTTATCGATAGAACAAAAAGAGAAACAAAACCTAAGAAAGACAATTAATTAGATTAAGACTGAATAAAGTTAGCATTTTTTTAGCTCTTTCACTGACTCGAAAACTGATAAATTATTCTTTTTTTGAATAAAACGATAAGACTGGACAGCAGCTCGTGTGTGGCGTAGACAGCAAAAGCGAGCCGAGCTACTGGCGTACGAGTAGACAAGCCGAGTAGCTGTCTACTGTCTGCTCAGCAGCTCAAATTGTCTAAACTAGCCTTTAGTGACAGTCTTTGAATTGTCATGAGTACCTAGTGATTTGATCAAATCCCAGTTATCACCAAAACTCTTGTGCGAGATAAGTCCCCACGAGTATTACCATTACTTATACCTGCACAGCAGATGAAAGGCAAATGTGAACACGTTGTAATATGAATGGATGAGAGCCCGACCAGTAATGAAAATTATTTTCCAAGTGATGGCTTCACAAACCCCCTTCGATTTCATAATTTTTATAAGCACCGAGGGTTGTTATTGAAAAGCTTTATTGAATAAAATAAGGAAAAATTCTGTAATCTTAACGCTCCAATTTTAGAAAGAAATATCATAGGGTGGGCTTTTATAAGATCTTTTAAAAACCATTAAGTAATCGGTCCTTTGGGTTCCTTAGAGGTCTGTCGGTAATGAGGATTTGAAAACTCTTTTTGCTAATTGAGATTTGCTTTAGCACGTTTTATTTATTTACTTTTTTTAATATTAAGCGATCGAAACTCAAATAGTTACATTTTTTTTTATTATAATTGTGCAGCGTATTTTGAGTCAGTTTCATAAAAAAAATTAGATAATGATGATGATACTACTAATATAAAACTAAACTTAGACGATAAAAAAACTATCTATAGATACGTCAGTAATAGGAGCCACTGGCGATTTTGAACGAACTACTAAAGTGATTGTCACATTAATTAGGTATAATTAGAGGCACTTTGACGCGCAATGTTCATCAGAGTCAAGGCTATAATACGCGTATATTGAATACCTGCTATACGTCGAATGTGTATACGGCTTTTAATTAAATTACTACGCGTGCCAAGAAAGCCGCAACCGCACAAAAAACTTATTGTGAACATCGGCTCTTTAAGTACTTAATACGAGCTAGCGGTGAACTGGTGACAGAGTTCATAAGCTTACACCTGGTTAAAGAATGAATGAAAAATAAGCATGGCAATATTTTACCAAGACAGATTTCTGTCATATAACAGAATTGCAGAAGTGTAAAATGTAGGCATATGACTCGCAGCCCTAAATTGGATAACATTTCGTGTCTTCGATGAACTAAACAACATTAATGTTTCTTGCACATTAGAAGCTAGCTTTTTATGATTGTAAAAAATAGGCACTGTTACTGTTAAATAAGGTATGTATTACAGTGATTTATGAAGTGTATTTTTAATTCTTTGATGTTTTAACTTCACTGCTTGATTTATAGCCTCTGTGGTTTTGTTTAATATAAATAGAATAACATGGTTTGTGTGTTATGGCGTGTTTATAAAAAGTCACAAAAGAAAATCATAGTTATTAAAACTGACAAAAAACAAACTATTTACTATTTCGGTCATTCTAAAAAATATTAATACTGACAGCAATGTTGAGGGAAAAATGTAATTCATATTTTATAGGTCAGTCGCTCATCATTTTTTATCCGCGTTTTCTGTCTGACCGAGAAAAAGTAATAAATTATTCCTCTCAAAAGAATTATTACCGCCTAAATGAAGTTGTCCTTACCCATGAGAAACACGCCTCCCCTTTCAAGCTGAATAAAAAAGTCGGCAGCTGTAAGGCTCAGTGTATACGTCGGAGAGAAAACCGAAAAATCAAACAATCTAATTAATTATGCGTGGTTTTGTCTGTGCTCTTTTTGCCAAGTAGCCTTTAAGTATTCACGATTAGTATTTGTACAAGTAATTATTTTTATTATAAAATTGGCCAAAAATGATCACGACATACGAAGGCGGTCGTACGTGACGGAACGTCTCGAGCTCACTCAGATGAATAATAGGCCTAAAACTGGATTGTAACAAGACTGTTTAGTGCAGTGACCGAGCAGATTCAACCCTCCATAATGTTCCCCTCGACCTAAATCGTGAAATAATGGACACCGCAGAAACCGATCACGTCGCAAATAGCTCACGCACAATCGAATTAATTAATCATGAGAATCGAGTTCCGGTAAAGTTAAAAAACTTGTCCGCGCCGACCAAGTTCGCCGAGAAGCTAACGAGGAATAGGACCGTAGATGGCAGATGAAAGTTCAGAACGGAGAGCGCGCACCAGACAAGAATAGCTGCAATTTAAAACTCGATTAGAATTCGAACATTGAGCTACGCGGTTATTAAAAAACGTGTCCCGGCATGAAATCAAGAACTTTGATTTCATGAAAATGTAGGGAAAACTTTGCACTGCAGCAAAAGTTTTTGGTTTTTTAGTTTTGTAAGTTTGAAAATGTGATCACGACACTGGATCGCGGTGAAATATCGAATTTCTGATTCTACTACTTTGCAAGTTAGAACCTATTTGACCCAAAGACTAAAGAGAGTCTGCAGTTTTGACAAAATTACAGATTTAATATGAACTGAAATCTACCGACAAAGTTGTATCGATCACTATTATAACGGTAGCAGCAAAAGTGGAAAACCTAGATATCGTAGAATCATAAGGGTATGGCACGATAATTAAGCTGAACAACATAACATATGTTCACGAGTGTAATCCCCAGGCTCGGTAGATATCTCCTCAGATCTTTAGTTACTTAGATCTTTGAGGATATCTAAAGAGGGTAGTCAGAGGCAAGTCCAAACATGACATTTGGTACATGCCCACATTTTGCACAGTAGTTAGTATTCCGTACGTGACAGGTTGCAAGCCCATCGCCGCTTATAAGAATACTAACCTATGACACATACCTTCGAATTTTTGGTTCTAGGGTAAGCCGGTTTCCTCACGATGTTTTCCTTCACCGATTAAGAGCACTGGCATTGCGCACATAAATTTTTCGAATGGAAAAACTCATTGGTGCACGACCAGGTTTGAACCCACGACCTTCGGATCGTGAGGCAGGGGTGCTACCACTACACCACCAGCGCTCTTGTTACCACTACACCACCAGCGCTCTACGCTGAACAAAAGAAGTGGCGAAATAACTGAATACAATACTCTCTTACGGAATCAACAGTGGCAAAAACTACAAAAATAATTGTCGATTTTTTTATCATTCGTCAACTATGTCTGTCAGTCAATTCCTCTTACATTATCTTTCACACAGTCAAACCACTTTTTCTTCGGTCTTCCTCTACTTCCGTACCCAGTTACACTCATACTCATAATATTATGATGAAATCATAAGGATCACTTTGAATTGTGCTAAGTAAATTTAAGTGCTAATTAGTTATTGGTAAATCCTAGAGTCATAATTTGATACTAATATAGTCGTATAACTAGGGTTGATAGCTTCTAAGCAATTGCCTATCCATACAGTGACCAGACAGACTGTTGTTTATTTATATATTGGTATAGAACGTCAACTTACTTATGTTGCGGGTGCCTCAGAGTATATAAAGTTAGTAGGTATGCTCGTTTTCTGAATAGGTTAATAATTCGCAGAAGCTAAACATTTGTATTACTTGAAGCACGATTGTGATACGAATACAATACGTTTTATGGTTAGTATAATTTGCATGTAAAGAGAAAATGTTAAAGGAAACGAGGTATTGGGAGTTCGCGTTACCGTAAAATCTTATTTACCATAAACTGTCAAGAGACGCAGAAGTTGGCAGCATTGTTTACGAGCCATAAAGTAAATCGAATGAAACTGAGGCTGGGTTACAGAGACCATGGCTAAACTGTACCCAACTATGTAGGTGTAGTGGTTATTTGTACAGAAGTTCTCGAAATAGGAAACATTGGAAGCACTACATACTGCAAAATCATTTTGTCGTTTGTTAGTCTGTATGTTCGTTATCTGTTTGTCAGGATCTGATTTTTCATTATGGCAATTTATTTCAAATACAAAATGAGCTTGTGATGCCACAAAAAAAAACTAGTTTTAAAGTTATGCAGAATGATAATATGGAATGCATGTCTTATTTACGAGTAGGTACGTATAGAAAATTCTAGCAACATTCATGCCATAAATAAATAAAAAAATTATGGACTTTTTATTTTTCAACCTTATATTAGGTTGGTAATTTTTGTAAAAAAAAGTGTCTGAAATTCGAAAAAAACTTATATGGAACCAATAACACGAATCTCTCATTAATCTCACTCACTTGTGGGTTTTCATTATGACTTGCGAGGAGGCATTATGATACTTGAACCATACGTATCAAAAGTTTAACTTATCACTTTGTTTACCTATCGTTTTTTTTTTACCAATAGTTTTCCAATATTATGTAGGTAAGCGAACTTTCCAAACATGTCCGCTAACCACAGATTAAATATAGTAACTGCGGCTTACGTCAAGCTGTTTGTATTCAATCAGTTACAATTTAATTATAATCTGTCGATCGGCTAACTTTGCAAGCGTTGTAGCTGGAGCCCCAATCAAAAATGCAAATTTTAAGGCCAGTTCACATCATACATTATTGTACATTTCAATATTATACAATAGTGCCAGTTACTGTAATGGCGCTGTAAAGGATTATAAACGGACTATAAATATGTACCTAACTTTTATTATATAACCTATGGAAGAGGAAGACCTCGGCGTACGTACCTTGATCAATTTGGGGACGTTTTAGAGAAAGGCCAGGTCAAGAGTACCCTAAACCGACGCGCATGTATGAAGAATGTAATGAGAGTGAATGAAGCAAAAGAGGTATGTCAGGATCGTAGCAACGTAGCAAGTGGAGATCCGTCGGCTCTGCCTACGCCGTCGGGAAACAGGCGTGATTTAAAAATGTAAAATAATTGCCAATAAAATGGCAACACTGTAATTACTGCGACTGTGAATCACGATTGAGTACTGGTGAGGATTACCCTTAAGGAACCCTCCTCGTTAATTAAACAGCTAACAATGAGTTTTTATATCGGAATAGTTTATTTCATTAGTAACAAAAATGAATCTTTGATTTATAAGACTAATACTAAAACTTTCGTAATACTTAATATTTATAAGCTAAGTGCGGAGCTACATTTTTAGTTCTAATACTTATTCTTCTTTTTATTCTTATAAAAAGAAGAATAAGAATAATATTATTCACGTCATATGCGAGTCTTAGCAAAAACGAAGAGACGATGCATTGTTAGAGTATAATGTACCTATTTACTGGTAATTTTAAACAATATAGAACTCATAAGATATAAGTACTTACTCTGTACACCATCAACCTTTATATAGAAATAAATATTGTTTTATTATTTATTATTATAAGTTTTTTCAAACTAGTGTGGTGAAAGGTTTAAGTTGTGCCTTATACTCATTTCTTGTAATTGAGACACGTCTTTAATCATTACTACAATATGTTATACATTGTCAGCCAATGGGAAAAGAAGCTTTTATTTACGATGTTGCTCTTTTTCAGCCACAATTTATGGCGCACCATGTTATTTTTATGGGAATAGACCCTTAACAGCTTAATCCATGCACCAGCCGTCAGCGTTTAAAATGAAAAATTATTAATAAAAGCACTGGAACGCGACCGCTTATGACCCCACTTTTAATAACATTATTTTAACACTGATTCTTTCCTAGTGACTGTTTGATCTATATTAATAATTTCGTCAAAGGGTACGGTAGACTCGATCGAAACTTTACCTGAATAATAAAACATGAAAAATAAATATATCGAGTCAACAACATTATATTTGCAAAATTCGGATTGTAGAGTTAATTTGTTTAATTCTAATGGTGCTGGGAGACAAATTGCAGTTGCCATATTGGCCAATCTAGAAACGTCCCTGACACCGGATAAGATCTTGAGTAAAAAAAACTCAAATTAATCAAAAATGTAACCAACCTGTAACTAGCCAACCGTTACTTAATAAACAAAAAATACCTACATGCAGTACGTAGTCATAAAAATAAAGTAAAGCGTACGAACTCGCGGGTATCAGCTAGTATTCTGCCGTGCTAAGGGGGACAGCCGTAAGCAACATTTTTTCTGAAATTGAGTTAGTACCATATTCGGAATCCTCGTGTCGAGATCTATAACTTTATCTTTGACAGTTTTTTAAAATAAAGTCTCTAAAGGCTTTTTTCAGTTGTGCTAAGCGCCGTAGCTACAATTTTTTTTTGGATTTCTTAAAATTACAGCCGTAAACGAACATTATCACTGTCCTGCCCTAAACTTCTATAGATAAAACCATCGAACTGGTGGATAAAACTCATAGAGTGCTTACATTAATCGCATTAAAGACATAGATGCATTACACTAAGAATGCGAATTTCAATCTTTAAGTATATTTCTTACGTTAAGCGTGGTAACTATACATTACGGCGGTAAATTAAGTAACAATCACAGGCTTTAGCCCTTTTTATTCCTTTACATGACAGCCGTAAGTTGTGCAGTTACGACGATTATGCTTTAATAAAAGATTTCAATCACTATGTTTCTCTATCAAAAGCGCTTTAAAGAGTGTTCCTTACCTAAAGCGCGGTACCTATGTGTGTTGCTTACGACGCTCATTGTAAGTATTCGTCAAATAAAGCAGGCTTCTATAGCATAACGAGTATTTTGATGTTTTAATATAGTAATAATTGTAATCGGAGTTTAATTTTCCAACGTATGTATAAAAACTACATTATTTTCTTTATAAAACATTTTTTGCAGATTTAAAAAAAAGTTAATTCTGTAGACGCAATTGACAAAAACATTTTGAAGACTTTAAGCGCCATTTTCTCGAAACTAGTAGACATACAATTACAGCTGTCACCCTTAGCACGGCAGTATTATACTCGTAATAATTTCACGTAACTTTGATAAATATGGGCCTATATCGTGAATCACTCATGTGTTCGTTTGATCTTAGATATTTGGTCCCCTCGAAATAATATTTAGCGAAACGGACTTCGAAGGAGGGTTCGTAATTAATTGAATTAAGTTCGGAATACGTTAAACAAAGTTCTTGCTACTGGCGATTTGTTAATAGACTAGGGAGATGATCCCTGGGAGCCTGATTCTGTAGATTTCAGATTGGTATTATTGAGTTCTGTAATCTGATACGCACTATGGACTTATTCAATAAATCGTACGTTGATACAAAATTTGGCTACTGTTGATTGATATGCATCGTGAATCGGTGTCTACTGTGAATGTAGCTAGTAGACTGTTTAAACAGGTAAAAATTTATACTGCCTAATAAATTGTTCTCATTCTTTCGAACTAATGTGGTAGAAAGATTAAAGTGAACTTCAGAAGTTCCTCTTTGTACACTAATAATGGATTTCTAAACAACCATATTCAGCCGGTATATTTTCTCTTGATTATTTCACGTTATGCCACAACAGAATCAGAAATGCTCGATCCAGTGCCACTGGAGTTAACTTGCAGAATCAGCCGAGGGTTGGCGTACCGAGTCTCATGGTCTCTAGGGCTTCGGACACCCTACATGCTAATAGCCAATCATATTCTGTTTACATTCCATCACGGAGTATGAATAATTTGTTATTGTCTGTGCAAACGCGGTACGTCATCATTGTCTACAGGATTAATTTCCTGTCCAGCCAATTCAATGAAATCAAAGAAAAAATTGCACTGTGTTAATAACGGATTTCTGTAATGGGAGAGTTGAATTTTAGTATTCCATTTCGAGTTTAAATGTGATTTTTTATGCTGATTGGATTGATCAGCAACTGTTTTCGGTTGATGAGTTTTGAGATAGTTTAAACATCGATAAAATAAGTAAAATTTTGCCATTTAATTTTATAACATATTTGCCAACTTCAAAAGAGGAAGCGGTTTATAAAGACGTCTGTGTTTTTTATGTTGATGGTTTTTGTAATATTGTGTAGGTAGTGCATAGGTAATGCTGAGGTGGTCAAATATGATTTTACAAGAAATAGCTTCGTTTCCGATACAACATAAAAACGTAAACATCTCGTTATCATGACTTGTCGAATTTTTTTGTCGACAATTTCTGTTTATAATTATGGTAAAAAATACCATAAATATTGCGATTGATGTTGTAGATCAACTCAGGAGATTTATTTCAAATCAAATCAAATTAATCAAAGAAGTTTATTTTGTGTCACAAATACGAGTAGGTAAGTATAGGTCAGCCAACGGATCTAGGCATTCGTGAAGTTAGCCACAGGTGCGAGTTTGCGCATGTACAGTTCCTTCCCCCCTCCTCATACCTCCAATTGCTCCCGAAAAACGATACTGCGCAGCTCTTGCGGCTAACTTCACGAATGCCTAGATTCCTTGAGCCAACTTTACAGAACATAATGCATAACTTAAACATAATCTTAATTATGACAGCAAAGAGGGTCGTCACTCAGCTGCATGCTATAGGTGCTGCTATAGCGCTGGTCTTCCGTATTTAAAATCAGTTTTTGAGGTTTTTGTAAAAATATACATCTATGTGGAGCTGTGCAACTAAAACACGACGGTAAACGATATTGCAACAATACATCAGGTCTCAAGTGCTTCCGGAGGTAGATTAAGCTCTAGCGTGGTTTCCAGCAATCAATTTTGGTTAGACAATATTGGATTTTAATTAACTGTATCGGGTCGACGAGGTCTAATCGATGAACTTTGCACCGCTGTCATTGGTTATAGGGACAAAAACTGTTTTGTTTATTGAACGCTTTTCGCTAATAAGAATTTTAATTAGTTTCAAGAGTTATTTTGAGTCCGTGCATAGCGCAATTATAAAACAAATATTTAGTAGAACCTTGTGCTTTTTTGTTGGGATTAACATTATAGTTTATTGAAATACTGTGTATTGTCTATTGGTTAAAGTTATTGCAAATGAAATACATACATTGAGTGAATTATCAGTTTCAGTATTTTGAAACGTTTATTTTATCATGTTTGGACGTGCCTCTGACTACCTCCTTTAGATATCCTCAGCTGAGTAACTAGAGATCGTGTTTTTTTATGCATCCATCTGCTAAAGTAAAAGCCTCTGTAAATGATTTACAAATTTGAAGATTTGAAAGTTTTCACCAGTCAACAAAAAACTCGTAATCAGAACTTTCATTTGATGGCATACAAGATTACGTTCAATATTGAATTAACAGATTCATGTAAAAAAATTGCATCGGTGTAGTAAAAATTGGCAGTTTCGCTTTGCAAAACTGCGTCCACTCAGTCGTTTTGCAAGTTTAACAATATTTCGGCCGGACGTCATGCGAACCAGTTTTATTTCATTTACTGTCACTATCTACCTAGGTAGGTACTCTACAACAGCCATCGTTTTATTTCTCATAACGCTATTTGCAAGCGCAAAAGAGTTTTTCCGTGATTTTTTGTTTTGGGTTTTAAATTTTTTTTATGATAAAACTGGTTTGACATAAATATTATATTGGTTACCTTTATACTTTTTCGATGAAGTATGGTTATTAGATTGTCTAGTTAGTTAATTTTTATTTACCTCTTAAAATTTGTTTTTTTTAGTAGGTATTGCAACATGCACCAAATTGTTCTTGTGCCAAACAAATATTAAGCTTAGACAGGCCTCTCCTTTAGAAATTTATGTTTTTTTTGTTAATACCTAAGCAGTTTATTAAAAGACAGTACTTGAAAGTTTATTTATAAATAATAAATTGTAATTTATCTTGTTAGTTGACAATATGTAGTACGAGTAGTTTAAGGCCCAGAATTTTGAAAATTGCAAGTATTGCAACCCTTATCATTCTATTACCGCTTAATAGATTACATTGAAATTCAACCACACGATATTCAAGGATATAAGTGATAAATCAACTGGAGCTAAAACACGAATTAGTTAGAAAACCTTGGTTAAAAATCATGTCAAAAACACCTCTGAAAATTCAGAAATTCCCTAATTTATCCAGAACAGTAAGGTATTTTGAATTTCTATTTCACGTGAATGTAAATCAGTTAATTTGAAACAAATCAACCCAGCTCTTTTTTTCATATAAACTATTTACTTGAACATATTTATGTTTTTTATAAATTATCGCTTTCGTTATATAATTCAAAGCAGCCATATTATCATGCCGCACTCTACTTACTTGTCATTTGGGTATTTCGCTTCGTGCTATGTCTGATTCCGCGGAGATCCGTGTTGCTATACGGACCTATGCAACTTTTTTTTGAAACTTTTACGTAAGGAATAGTGTGACGAGTATTCTGGGCCTTAAGCAATGCCACATTGAGTATTGTGACGACATTTCCATTCAATCACATCTATCCAATCATGAACACAACTTTGAAACCCAAGTCCTATGGGAAGGCGTCTTGGAGATCATAAAAAATGATTTTACGATTCCATCTGAAAACGCAAATCGAACTCCCCTGTTTATGAATAAAATGCACATAAAAACGGTTTGTCTATGACAGTTTCCCGTTTTCTATATTGACAACAGTGAATGCAATTTCAATAGGACCAATTTATGATTTTGGAAGAAATATTGCTTGTCGCTGTTGTACAAATAAAGTTAGATCAGATATACATATTCAGATTATTAGAATTGGAATAGTCGTATTGTGAGATAACAATGAAATCAATTTTCAGGGACAACAGTTTATCGATAACTTTTTGTTACAAAATAGTGGACATAATTGTAATTTGAAGGCAGCATATTAAAATACATAAACAACATAAGCCTTTATTGGCCGAGATAAAAATAAGTCATGGACTTTGGCCCTTTTATAGCTAGAAACTATAAGCAAGAAACATAAAGGATTCGTACATCAATATCGAATAAAAAACTTCAAACGTTTCCAAATTTCATTTACATTTTGCTATTTTCCATTAGCAACATTGCTATTACAATGTCAAATTGTCTAGAACATTACAATACTATTTCATTTCAATCAAAAAGTCGCATATAAAAGAAACGGGAAATTATGTTAAAATTTCAAAAAATACCGCGATTACGTATGTTAATACAATAATGGAGTTTAAATCTGAGCAAAAAAGCAAAAAAGAAAGCCAAGTGTTAGCTTTTACTTATAACTTTGTCGGTTAACTTATTACCGCCGCAATGATTCATGCAAGCAAACAATTTATAAAATTACTTATTCAACAAAGATTGAGTGGCGCGTACTTCCGCACTTTGCATTTTTTAAATACTTAGAGCTTATAAACATTGTTCGGCTTGAACTTTACAGTATCCTTATACTTTAGGGCTCCGTACTCTTTTATTATTCTTTCATCTGTTTACCCAAATTTTACGTTACTGATGTCTGACTAACATTATTAGCACAGTGTCTAGAACAAGAACAGATTGCTTTTCGGGATAGAAAAGCACAAATAAATTATTTTTCTAAATTAGTCTCTAAAAGAGACTAATTTGAGTTTGGGTTGAGTTTTGTATGAAAAACATTATTAAGTACAGTTTATTATTACGATGTACATATGTATTTACAAAAAAAAAGGTATAATTATAATTTAGTCTATAAAATATCTGGCTCTCATTACAAGCTCTGCTTCATTTGATGGATGAGATGGCGTTGAGTGAAACCAATATTATATATAAATATCTTGTTTATTTATTCGTACTGTAATTGTTATAACACGAGAAAATGCATCTAACGTGGTATTATGGTAAGCAACAAACAAAATGCCGGATCCATTCGCGTGTTATACTTTGAAGGTTCACAGTATGTGATGTGTGTGTGTCGCAGTGCGGTGTCTCAAAATTATACACACCTCGTTAAAGCTTACGGGGTGTGCTCGAACGCATAAGTAAATTACCTACATCATTGGAATGCGCTACACTTATGAAATCAATTAATATTTTTGTAGGGGATTATTTGAATCGTAAGATAGTTGGTGTGGCCGGTTTCAGGCAAAAACGTGGGTTTGAATTCCATCCGTTTAAAAATTTTAGATGACGTTTCAAATTATACTTTTTAAAGCCTTATGAGTACAATGTAGTGCAGGTACACACGCAAACAGCACCAATCGAAATTGCAAATTTGTGCAGGGCCCCACCGCTCGGTTCGTTAGCGACTTGTGTTTACGCGGCCAACAACTAGGGTTGTCAACCGCTAATTGTACGAGGTTTACTTTTAGTTTGATTTGATTTGATACAAATTTGCCTACGTTTGACGAATTGAATGTTCATTTTGTTGCTGTAATGGTTCAATATAAAATATATTCGTACCGCCATTATGGATATAAATCACGTCTTTGTGTAGAGTTGGGGCGCTTTGAACTATCATTGGACTGTGTTTATCGATGTTTATCATCGAATACTCACTAGTCATACATAGAGATTTTTCTGAAGGTTTTTCACAAATATATTTTTTTCACGAATTGAAATCGCAAATTGAAAGTTCAAGATCTATCGTGAACTAACGTATTATCGTAATAAAAAAACTATGAGTCTTTTTCGTTACCTTTCGTTACGTTCCATGTTTGACGTGTTTCTCGTCGTTTTTCGTTTTCGGCACCTTTCTTATATTGTTTTTTTTTAAACTAGGAAGATAATTAGGTACGCAAGTTATTCATACATTATCTTTTTAGTACTGGTAACGATTAGCTACGATCCTTGCCAACCCTAGTTATAAAACGCCATGGAGTAATGATTCTTCTTTCGCGAAACGTTTTAATAATGGCGAAATTTTATGATTTGCATACTGTGCAGCAATCCATTACACGTGCTAGCCAAGCCACCATTTGCGGCGCTTAGTCTGGACTCGGCGAATCGTTATTCACATAAAATAAAAACAAAATTGACCTCTTAATTTGCCAGTTTTATTTTTGCTGGCTACTTCTTATGCCATTGCTCTTAAATGGCGAAGGAAAACATTGTGTGGAAGCCGGCATACCCAAGAACCAAAAAATCGAAGGTGTGTATCATTAGTATTCTTATAAGCGGCAATGGGCTTGCAACCAGCTATCACGTACGGAATACTAACTACTGTGCAAAATGTGGGCATGTACCAAATGTCATGTTTGGACGTGCCTCTGACTACCCTCTCTAAATATCCTAAAATATCTAAGTCACTGGAGGTCTGAGGAGATATCTACCGAGCCTGGGGATTACAGTCGTGATTATGTTTTATCTATGTTTCTTATGAGAGAATTAAAATCTTTGTTCAAATTCGCCGGAGCTGTGCATTGTTAAACAGTTAAGTGGGTGAACTTGTATCACGTCTGGGCGTAATGCCTTACCCTAATCTATCAATCTGTAATCTATTTAAGACTTCTGATATTATTTTCGTACTAGGAATCTAAGCCTACACAAACCACATTACCTAATAATCCAATATAAGTTTTATTAGACTCTCTGACCACTAAAGTATTATATTACAACTCATTTTAGACACCAAATAATATTAGACACCAAGTAATAATTACAACCAAAAAATTTGGTATTACTGTAAAACTGGATAAAAGTCTAACTAGTAAAGCTGTTGTTATCGACTGTACTACGCCTTGGGTCTACATAAACTATACTTTAAGATTATTGCGCGCATGTTTGCAAGTAAAGATTTGCGAAACCTAAGTTTTATGGTCAAAATAGTATGTCGCTGACTATTACTCGGGTGGTATAGCGGGTTTCAAGTTATTGTCCTATATAAAGTTATATATAACTTAATAAAATCATTGACATTGACTACAGGTTTACTCTAGGTTAGAAAATAAAACCTCATTGTTGACGACCTTTTTACAAAATACTGGTTTTAAGATAAAAATGGAACCTCATTTAGAAATTGACTTCTTGGGATAAGTTTTGGTAAAATATTTTTTCTCTTCTCTTCCGTTATCAGAACGTTAAAGAGGAAAAAAATAGCGGTTAGGTTAGGTTAGGTTTTAAGTTAGATTTTAAAGAAGACAAATTGTTATTATGTATTCTATGTTTGTACGAGTATTTAAAAAAACGTAGGTATATAATTAATCTACCAGCTAACTGGTGCCCATAAAACAAGCTTTGCTTAGTTTAGGATTAGATAGCGTTATGTGAAATATTCACCAGTTATTATTTATTTATTATAATGATGATGACTTCAACTATCTATGTAAGTACTTTAACTGTGTGGTTTGATGAATGCTTTTACAAAAGCATGTCAACTGCAACCTACAGACGGAACTTTCATGTCTCATCATAAGCTATAAAAATGTGACTTGTTAGATGGATTCTTAAAACGCAATGAATGTCTAACTTTATTGATGTTTCCTGTTATTAATGTAATTTTCACTAGAAAGTGTTTAATATTATTTTTTAGTAACGAATACTTTCGTTTTTTTGTAAGTACATACCTACTGTACGCGGATAGACCAGCAGTTGTATCAAGTATTTATCTAGATATTTCTCGGGAATTACGTAAGTGCTTTATATTAAGTTGTATATTCATAGCCTATTATATTATTTGCTAGATCTAGAATCAGTGCAATAAAGTTGTTGCAGAATTGCGACGTTCATTCGATTAATTTGTAATTCAATTTGGTTTAGCAGTAATAAGTTGTAAAGCAATCTTATCTTATTGAAACGGTGCTTGCAATTTAGTAAATTTTACCTACCTTCAAACACATATAAGTACGTACCTACCTAGATTATCCCGATTTCACATTTTACTTGAAAATGGGCCTTATTTAATTATTTATTTTATTACTCTACTAGCTTCCGCCCGTGGCTTCGCCCGCGTGGTACCTTGAAAGACAAACGAATCTATCCCACGGGTACCGTACATTTTTACAGGATTAAAAGTAGGCTATGTGCTTCAGCGTGAAAGAGTAACATACATCCATACATATCACTTATTACGACTGCGAAAAGTAAGTTTTTAAGTATCAAATGTTCTGAATGGTATTATTAAAGTTCAAAATCGTCTAGGTACGTTCAGTGTCCGCCACTATTCAATTTTCTCTTTTTGGTATTTGGGTTTGGAGCACAATAAGCATTCTCATATCTGAATGAACAAAACATTTAGTTGAGCAAATCAAGCATTGTACTTTTCACAGTGCAAACTGTATCAAAGGCTTAACATGCCAGTCAGAAGTTGTTCCATTATATTGTGTAGGTAAGCGCTTAGAGACTAGACAATTTCATAGTAAGTAAATAGACAGCTAGGTCGTAGAACCACTAAATATTAAGCACTTAAAATTACTTTTACATTTGACTTTTCACGCATCGAAGTTTTTAATTTATAAAACAAGATTTGGGTGACATACATTTTTTGTACATAATATGTACATATTTTTGGGTAAAGTTTTCTCAGCACCTTTATAATTTTCTCGGGTTAATCAGCCGTATTTACAAAAAAGACGATAATGTAAAATTCAATGGATAACTCTGGCCATTTGTGAGGCCTCCATTAAACTTTTAAAAATTTAAACTTCTTACTTTTGACGGATATAACAGAATGCTACATATTCTAATTGCCGTCTAAAAAGTAAACCAGCCAACATTTTACGGGCTACATTGTAGAGTCCAACATTGGCTCAAAGCAAACGCCCTGCGCCGCGCCCCGTCTAAACTTACCTACACCGAATTTTAGACCGTGTGTGACTTGAATTTGATAGTTATCGGTGTTTCTGTTTTCAGTTACCTGCAGTTTTACTTCAGGCTGTCTGAAAGACAAAATAAATACGTGCCAAATTTAGAAAATGTAGGGGGAATTTGTAGTATCTTCTGGAGTAGTTTAAAACCGGGCTCTTTGTGTTTTGCAAGCTAATAAGTTGGTACACTAATTATAATTTGAAAAAACAAGTTAATACTATAAACGTGTCTTTTTATTACTCAATCTTGTAATAGCAAACAACTAACCGATTATGATGAAAGTTTTTATGTACTTAGATTATGATCTAGCTAGATGGAAACATTTTTTTTTTATCGAAGTTTAGGTGAATGAACAAAGTTTGTATGTAAATAACAATACGTGAACGAAATTGCGGGAAGTTTCAAAGGTTTCATTATAAATATTTTGCGTAAATGTATTAACCTATATGATATGAATAGCCTACATCAAAGCATTGCATAAGCACATCCGCAACGCAACGGGACCGCACTAGTTACCTAATTTTAGATTTATGCAGACAGCATTACAATTCAGCGGCTTGTTTAGCTTTATCATTACTCTAGAGGCTGCCATAAATAACAGTATTGTTCCACCAAGAAGCAGGTTCTGCCTATGTATTGGATTAGGAGTAATCATTTGTTTTCTTATGTCATGCAACACTGCTCGCAACTTGAAGTTTGCTTGATAGTTACTGTTTCTATTCATTATGAGGATAACAAAATCAACCTTGATTATTCTTTCAATATTTTACAAACTTTAATTCTTTTTGTCAGTTTAGGAACCTTGAATAGAGACGTCAATTATTTTAGTTAACGAAATTGTTCGATGTCATTAACGTCATCAAAGAAAAAAATAAAGAAAAAAAAATATTTTGTTCACAAAAAAAAAAAAACATAAAACATTTAAAATATAAATTGAACAGTTACATCACACACGACACTGAAATTAATATACCTATTACTATAAAACAGTACAAAGTAGGCACTCCTAGGTACACAGCAGCTTGACGTAAAAATATAGCCACTTGTTCCTAGGATATAAAATGAACCAGTTCGATTTGCACAATAGAAAGGGCTGAGACAAGGCGCCAGAGTCTTGAATCTCATAACAAACACAAATAAGCTGACGTGATCCGCTTACTTTCATATATAGTGGGGAGAAATATTTCTGCACTTTACGGTGCAATGGAGGGAATTCATTTTTCACAGCACAATACAATCTTATTTGAATTCAGTCAGATGGTGAGTAGATAATTTTATATCTACTGACGAAAGCTACGAGGGACGCGTGTTGCATAATCCGGAGTTGTTTGGCAAAATTTATAATAAATATAAGTTGCTCAGCAATATTCGTTTTAAATGTGATTAAACTACCGTTTATATTGAACTTAAATAATAAATAAATTAAAATATATAAAACTACACTCAGTATTTTCTAAATGTTTGTATCTTGCCTTTGTTGCCTTTGTAACTTTGATAAAAAAAATCTTGATTTAATTTACTTAATTTTTTTCAATTACGAAAAATTAAAGCAAAAACAAAGAAACTACGAGTATGTTTGACGCGGTTTGAAGCATAGTCTGAAGTCTGAAGCTAGGTTACAATTTTGTTTTCTCTACTCTGTAGGTATCTGAATCTTATCTGTATGAGAAATTGTTTACATGCAAACGCGGACACGGTGGTCGAATAATGTATCACAGATGCTCTCGTCCAAGCGTACTACCCAAGCTGCACAATATTTCTCAGTGTCGTCGCCGCATTTGCAAGTAGGATTTTCTTGAGATCGAAATCTCTGGCTTGCCAAATTTGAACTTTATTACTTTGTTTTAATTTAATAAATGGTAGCTTTTAAATTGTTGAAAGTTCTTTGTAAGTAAAAACCTACAAACAGTTCTAAAAACCTACAAATCACAGAAACAGCATTTTGGAAGCTCTGATTTCATAAAATATCAAAATATACTTGACTGCCAAAGACATCCAACACGTTGCGAGTAGTTAAATAAACTGAATGATACATCATTATTATTTATCCACTTTTGGGCTTCTCAAAAAGTAAATAGAGTAATTACATATAGGTAATATTATTCCCAAGCCAAATAAACTTTCAATTCATTAACAAAATCCATGTAGGTTATCACTGAAATTCAGTCTGAGCGAATGAAAATAACGGATTATTGGTGTGTAATAAATATTTTGTAAAATGAATTCGATGACCGCAACAGTCTGCGGTTCAGTTATTGTTTCACGGACCCTTCAATCGGGAAATATTTTCTTTTTGAGTGGATTGTATTATATTGGAAATTGTATTTTGTTGCTACAAAATAATAAAAATCTAGTACTTAGTTGTATATAGTGGTTCTCTTACAGTCAATCAATACAAATAAATCATTTACTTTTGCGTTTGTGCACGCTAATCTCATCTACCCAAATCGAATGCAGTTTTTACTAATGTATTGAGATTTTTGGGAAGTTTGCATTAAAACTTAGGCTTAGCTTTGTTTCATCGAAATCGGTTGACTAATAAAAGAGATAAGAATTTGATTTATTTGATGGAAAACCTTATCTATTCGTACAACCCCAGTCACGGAGTCACGGAATATTTAAAAATAATCCAACGCGTACGTAGCCGCGGGTAACAACTAGTTAGTAATAAAACACTGGTTCAATAGATTATTATATTAAAAAATATTGGCATTTGGTTTAAAATATGAATTTGATTTAAAAAACACTCGTGATCAAAAACAGAGTTTATTATCCCTGAGGTGGTCAATAATACAAGATTCAGAACCAGCCGCATAATCCCAGCAAAGCTGCCTGTCGAACGCTATGAGAGGCAAAAGTGAATAGCAAGATCTGCGGTCTTATTTTAAAGGAACAGAGTTTAGTTTGCAATGACATTGTTGAGTTATAGACCTAAATCAGACTGGCCTGAGCAAACCCAGGGCACGCAAACGTTATACCTACCAAGAAGGGCTTTATGAGAGCTTTATGAGATAAATGATAAATTGTGATCTCACAAGTATAATATCGAGTAAGTACCAAGTTGTGAGTAAGTACTACATCACTGGTTAAAGTATTTCTATCACAAAAACGTTTTGAGTGAAAAGCGAACTCTATTTATTAAGTTTTTGTGTAAATAATTTCACAAACAAATAATTTTGAAGGAGATAAACTTAGAATTAAAAAAAAATACATTTATAAAGTGCCGTGTAAACTTATTTCTATAACAAATGGTTTATACAAAAGCACCTATCCAATCTTTTCTGAAGCGATTCAAACGTCTTCTAACAAAAAATCTTATTAAGCTTGTTTGTCAAGACCAGACAGACTTAGGTAAGGGCTTCTGTTCCCAAGACCAAAGATCTCACTTTAGACAGCAGCATAAGAGTAATAGGATTTCTGTATCACACCAACAAGATTGGGGTTGATGAAGGATGTTTTGTTTTGTCTATGGTTTAGGATGGTTGCGTAGGTTGGACCTAAATCCACTTTAACATCAGAGCAAATACGTACGTTACCATAAATATTATTATCATAGAGTTTAAGAATTTCTATCGATCAATCAAAATTGCAAAGCGTCGTTTTTATCCTTTTCTGTCGTATCAAGTGACTATGTGTCACAAAAGTTAGTTTTGAAAGAGAAAGTGTGCTTTTTCAGAAGGTCGTATGTTTTTTACTCACATTATTTTTTAAGAAACTACTGAAAATTTACAATGATTATAATATGCCGACATTCACGAAATTTCCTTTACAAATAGCCAGATTAAATTTATTCAGCTGAAAAGTAAAACAAGATGGAGGTTATTGAATTAATTTTGAATAATTTAGAAGTGTCTGAGTAGGTACTTATTTTAAGAGGTGTTAGGTTTAACGATACCAGTGAAAGATCTTGCAACTTCGTTTGTGTATGCAAACGTTGTGATATTGTAGGATTTCTTACAATATTCAAACATCTATTGTCTGGTTTAAAAACTTATAAAATACAGAATCGTTTTTCTATAGTTGGTAACTTTATTCATCGAATTATTCAAAAGTTGAGAACGAAGGCTTTTCACTGGTTAAACTGACTGTTGATAAATCATCCCTCTCGGTAAACAATATTTGCAAGCTATAGTTTGCGGTCTGTTGATTGACTTATGGGTAATAAAAACGCAACAAACATCAATGTATTGCTAAAAAAGTTTTATACACTTGTTTTCTCGTTTACTGTAAGATTTTCAGCGCAGCGGACCCGGCTTATCATAAAATTATTATCATTCTACGATGAAACAGACAAAAGGTTATTAAACAAAAGCTTCTGAAATTCTCCTTGAAAATCGTAAAGAGTAAGCGCCTCTTCACATAATAATATAGCCGCCTTTTAATTTTATTTAGCTTTACATAACTGCCAACGCGTTTGCTGAACAGCGCATGTGCACTAACAATTTAAGATTATAAGAAATTGTGATTTTATGTTTTAACTATTAGAAAGTTTACCATAATTTGGAATACTGAAGATTTAATGCGACAAATAAAAAACAACGTAATTTCAATGCTTGTAAAGTCTGAAATGAGCTAGTCAGAGGCGAGGTAAATAGAATGTTTCACAATACGCGATTAAGTCCCGAGAGTATATATTTAAACATGTTTCCAAGTCGTGATAGTTTAAAAAGTGTTCTTACTACCAGATAAAACGAAAAATTGGTGTAAGTTTTATCTTGAGAAGTTTTCGCGCGGGCGGAGCGAACGGCAAATGCTAGTTACATTAATTTGGGATGTTCACCTCGCCTGGGAAACGTTGAGGCTATCATCATCAGCATTAGGCAACCCTTTCGTTTCCCCAAACTGTTATTATGTGGGATGAAGAAACCTCTAAATGAAATTCACTAAATGTGAAACATTTCACTGCTACTTCAAAACGTTCATTGGGTCCGTAATAGTTTATGGGTAATGTACTTAATACTTTTATTTCTAAGGTTCCGTACTACAAAAAGGCAAATATGGATTTTTACAGGATCATTATGCTGTCCATTGTCCAAAGGGAAAGTCTGAAAATGGAGAATTATGACTTTTTTCTTCTAAATCTAGTTTCAGGTAGTTTTTTCTACAATCTACTCCAGATTGAAGAAAAACAACTGGAAAAGCAAATAATGGTTTATGGCACCCGTAGGGCGCAAGTTTCAAGGCGCAAGAAAGGAATGAATTTGGAAATAGAGTGAAAGAAAATAACATTTTGCCGACTCCACACGAAGTGGGATAAGGACAGGAAGATGATGATGATTGCCAGTAAAAAAGTCACGACAGATTTAGCTCGTCTCGCCTAAATGCGTGTTTACCAAAAAGGTAAGTCTACAAATCCAAAGTAATTCTTTTCGTGCTTTATCATGGCGATTATTTTAAAAATTATGGACTTTCTCCCCCATGTTTAGTAATAAGTAAACGTGACTTGCAAAATATTGTACAGCTATTATCGTGCATTAGAAAACGATTTATAATATTCATTTGCATATTGAAAGAAATATCCGAACTAATATCCGAATAAAAAAAAAGTTGCATGTGATGTTGTATTTATGCATAAGCTCCGTTCACAGTCATTTAAACTATGTATAAAAAGTCATCATCATCATCATCATCATCATCAGCCTATAGCAGTCCACTGCTGGACATAGGCCTCCCCTAATGAGCGCCATTGCGCCCTGTCTTCAGCTCGACGCATCCAGCCTCCGCCAGCAGCCTTTCGCAGATCGTCACTCCACCTAGCCGGAGGGCTATTTAAAAAGTGATTTTCGCAAATTCAGGTAAGTATGGTATTTAAAAATGTCTAGACGCCGAGCTATTTTCGTACATTTTTTAGCACACCACATAATTAAATGAAAGCTGAAGTAATCACACCACGTTTAAATAATTTACTGCAAATAATGTGTAAGAAAGACACGTAAAAAAGGGTCTAAGATCACAGCATCAACAAAAAACAATGTTACACGGAACGACTTAACCCAAAAGCGGAAGCTTAAGATAACCCAACGCAAAATGTGACTCGTGATAAAAATGTAATTTCCTCCGGTACCAAAAACACTGGTCTTTATACGAAAATATTCCGCCCGGGGCAGCATTCCCATTGTGCCACTGTCACGAAATCCAACAATCGTCTGAGGGCACATTCAAATGATAATCTGGGCATACGCTTTGCGAATTATTCCTGTGGTAACGTTTCTGGGTTGATGTAGAATGTCACATTAGCTTGATTTAAGCGTATTACCTGACTGCGATGTGGGATTATTTCAATACAGGATTGCTGCGAAGTACTAGAACCAATTATGAAAATTACTTGCTTCGGGCTGCCTATCCTTTATAACTTTATAGAGTACTAGCTTCCGCCCACGGCTTCGCCCTTGAAAAACAAAAACAAATCTATCCCAAAAAACGTATTTTTTCCGGAATAAAAAGTAGGCTTATGTGCTATTCCAGACTATAATCCAAAGAACACAAATAAATGCCAAATTTCATCTAGATTCGTTCAGCCGTTTCAGCGTGAAAGAGTATAAGAAACATACCTACATCCACACATCCATACATTCTTACATACTTTCGCGTTTATAATATTAGTAGGACTAGCTTCCACCTGCAAGGTACCTACATAAAATAATATAGCCTTTTGTTCATCCTGAAAGTTAATTTTAAACATTGGTGAATTTTTTTTGTAATTGTATGGGTAGTTTCGCAGATTACTTCCTACAAACCAACTTTACCTCTTTATAATTTTATTGTAGACTAAACTAACTTTGATAACAGAGCCGAAATGGGTTTGCAATTAAATAAATAAGAGTAATAAATTTGTGCCTGAGAAGCATTAGGGTCAAAGTGATTTTTGCTACTTTTCAGGAGAGCCGAAAAACGTGTTTTTAAATTTCATCTCTTAATATCTTTGAGTATATTAGCATTATACAATTTGTTATAATTCCATTGTGCAGCTGCATTATCTGGCTACATTTTGTATATTCAGAAATCATTATAGCTACTAATTAATAATATAAAATTTAATAATTTCCTAAAAGTGGTACTACTTAGAGCCAAATATCGCTAACGATGAGGCCCCATGTGCAGATAGTTCCTTATGCTTGCGCGGAAAATTAAAAAACCAAGGTGCCAACTAGCCCACATAGATCAATATGCCTCTTACTTACTCCAAATCATAGCAAATAATTGTGAGTGTTAGCTCCAAATGCTTCCAAGTCATATTAAATTACTGAAAAAAACTGGTTCTATGTACAGTTCGACCCAATTAGATTAGATTAGATTAGAAAATAATTCTCTTAGAACATCAACACATTTATCGCAAGAAAATATCAGGAAATTAGTTATGCCTTCTACGAGTATAGGTATTAGAAAAGTGAATACTTACAATAAGCGTCGTAAGCAACACACCATGCGTTTTGCAAGTTAGTATTATAGGAGACATTCTAGAAACAGCCCAAAGACTTGGTGTTATAAAATAATATTGAAGGACTTTATTGTTATTTATTTTATTAATTTATATTATTTTAATACTAAATCAGTCTTTAAGTTAAAATTTTTAATTCGACCATTTCTTTTACATGATTAATAAATTTGTGCTTTAATAAAATATATAAAAGTCGAAAAGCCTCACAAATTATTAAAAGAAAGTAATCTTATACCTTTAAACGAGCAATTCTTGTATATATATGTATTATATAATTGGAATCTCGGAAACGGCTCCAGCGATTTTCATGAAAGTTAGTATGCAGGGGGTTTCAGGGGCGATAAATCGAACTAGCTAGGTTTCATTTTTAGAAAACGTCGTTTACCCCAAAAAAACGAGCAAAGCTCTGTCACCCAGGTACTATGTACCTATGGGTTATGCAACTCCTACCTAAGCCACTATTCAAATAAGACTAAAATGATATTTAAACTTAGTCCGAATTGGTTTAAATAATAGGTAGGTAGGTAAATAATGGATTTTTATTTCTATTTTATGATGTCGCACCCCCAGTCGTAAACCGGCTCAATCCAAAATTCATGTTTTTTGGGAAATGAAGAAAACGTGTTTCGATCATTGACAACTTTTGGTAAATCACACTATAACTTCAATGATTAAACAGTAATTTACAAAATTTAAAGTCCTACAGGTTATTTTGTCTGAGGACTACTAATACGGATAACAATTTCTTTAAAAATATTGAAACATTTATAAGTAAATCGATGCTAAAAAAAAACTTCCAATAATGAGTCACTTTAGTAGTAATCACCTACTAAAAAACCTATGAACTTTTGACGTATCTACAAAGAGGTCTCTTTAATTCCCAGCAACATAATCAAACACATAAAATATTCAGCACAAAACCGACCGAACTTGGTTTAAGTCACAAAAATACCTTAGTTTACAGCTGTAAAGTGACTCAAAACAAACCTCAGTCGCTTTAAGATTGAAATTAATAAAGAAAATTTACCCCGAGTTTTGTACTATAATGACGCATTGAGGTTTATGCCACTTTCTCTCTAGTTGCGCAGCGTAAAACTCCAACGTAACACTAAATACGTCACTATCGTAATGACGAAAGGCGCCAGACTCGATATTAAGAAAGAGACCAAAGATTACGTATCTCCTTTTCTAGCCTTCTGATTTACCAGGCGATAGAGCGCGCTTGTTTGAGTCGTTCTGCATACTTAACTCAATTTACCAAAATTTTGGATTGAGCCAGTTTACGACTGGGTGTGCGATGTGATTTTTAATGTTTTTGGTGTATATTTTTTTTTATTCGTTTCTATTTCTTTAACATAGCTTATATTTTTCGTTATTTCATAAGATTTGATTAAAAATTGATTTTAGATATAAGATATAGATAGAAGATTTTTTCAAACTAATTTATTATCGTGCTCAAAATAATATAAAGGCTTTATTTTGAAAAACTGTCTCGATACGGCGATTCCCAATAATTGTTACTTAATTTTGTAAAAAAGTGTTACTTTTGTAACAGCCGGTTACTACCACCTCGGCAGAAATCAAACCATGATCAAAACAAAATAAAACACCCGTTTCACTCACACCTGTATGCCACGTCTATATCCATCCTTGTCTTGCCACGCGAAACAGTTGCATTTGGCGCTAAGTGACAGTCAGTACGAGTAGTTTGAATTTTTTTTAGCTGCATAGGGAACTAAGTAACATTAGAGCCATATGCAATTACTGCTTTTAAAAACCTCACCTAACTTAGACCTTTATGCATCAATGTAACTTTTAAATTATGCATATAATGTTCGCGTTAAATACTCAGATCGATGCGTCTACGAATATCATACAAGAATCTGCAATAAAAAAAAAAAAACGGAAAATTTCACTTTGACCCTAATGCTTCTCACCTACAGAAATTATTACATTTATGTATTAATAACCAGCAAATTACTGCTTACTTTTAATTGGACGCTGTTATTTTATTCTGGAACTTAGTCGAAATGACAGTTTTGGCTGTAACCTGCGACATATTACTCTATCATGTTCTAGCAATATGTTGTTGCTTCCGCAATCTACTACGTAATTTAGTTTGTCTAACGAGCTCTGAAGATCATTGACGGTTTTAGAAACCCGTTCATTATAACATTATGTAGTGTAGGAGCAAGATGCAGTTACTATCAAATTTAGTTAGTACTTGCTATTCAATTCACAACGTGGTAATGCCGCCAGCGTCTCGGGAGCGCTTCTCTCCGACAGTAATCAGTGGAGCTATCTATAGATCGTTTGAAACAGTCCTTAGATAGGTCAACTGTTGTACATGTATTCCATGTATAGTATGTATAATGAGATGGATTTGTAAATTTCTGTTAGTAATGTTTTAATCACGTTTTAACTCACAACGTCTTCGTTTATCTAAACATATAAAACTCATCCTTTATTGACTGGATTACTAAATAACTAATTGCTGACTGACTGACTGACTGACAAGTCAACGCATAGTTTAAGCTATAAGTAAGCTGAAATTTGAAGAGTAGGTTCTTTTCTGGTTCTAGAGGTGGCCTAAACAAGGAAGTCCTAAATACCACGCTAAACAAACATGCTTGAAAATTTGACAGGTTTTCAAGGGACTTCATGAAAAAACACAGACATAATTTTGCCGTGACACGTACAAATGGCAGAATATCACAAGTGTGGACCCACTCTAAAGTATGAAAAAAACATACGCGAACAAAGTCACGAGGAGTTCTACTAGTTGAAAATATGATCACTTAAGATCTTGCGGGTTTTAAATGAATCAAAATGTATGATTATACTTGAACATGATATAAACACGAACAAATAAACCGAACAAAAACATTGCAAACTTTTAACAAAATGAAATTGTTGCAGAAAGTTTTCCAGTTTCGTTTTAAAACTGTTTCACGAGCGTTTCACGTTTTAAGTGTAAAAATAATAATTCCCGCATCGTGGAACGACATCAGAGATACGAAGCTGGTGCGAATCCCTATTAGGGCGTCTATGGTATGCCATTAAATAAACATCTCGGTTGGGTTCCCGCTAGTTATTAGCGCTGCCTCTCCCCAGCCACTCGAAGCTTGGTGATACGGCACGCAGGCGGATGCGGGGGCAAAATCAATTTCATTTTTCGACACGTGCATTAATGTTATGGCGATTGAAACCACATCTTCTTCAACGGATTTGCATAATTCAATATACTTTTAACAGTTTTGTCATTAAATTTGGCGTAAATATAAACACTGATAAATATTTGCTCGTAATATTTTTATACTGCTGTAAAATTATGAAGAACAAAATAAAATACAGTGAAAAGTGCACTTATAAAGCGTATCGTAAATTTTTCGTCTCGCCAGTTCACAGGGAGATTTCTGTAATCCATTCTGATATCCTCGTGTCGTTCAAAGTCCACTCGTTTCGTGTCATTACAGAAAAGCGGACTGATGTACACATCGGCAAACTTAATTTTATATCCATAAAAGTTCGCCTACAGCTTTGTTGCGTTGAGTTAAGGATGAGAATAGTGTGTGTATCGTTTGGAGTGAAGTTTTCTCGATCGCGCCATACCAACCATGTTTTACTGCGATTGATTCCGTCCGCAAGACGGACGGTGGATCGGAGCGGGGCTATCCCGTACTTATCTAATTTTATTGTCACTCGCCAACGTCGAACCAACCCTCTGCCAGTGAGACCGTTTCTAAGAAAACTAGAAAATTCTTTCTTTCCCATCGGACATTTTTATCTTATAGGGACATCTTTATTCGCGAGCAGTTAAACTCAATTCAACGTTGGTCGTAAGATAAACGAGTCTGGTTCGAGGCTTAAGCAAGATAATAAAAAATCGACATCTTAGAAATTTGGTCACGCCATTGCCAGAATAAAATAAAAAAGTCGAATCTTGAATACTAACCTTACTTTTATCTCTATAAAATGCGAGCAATGTGTGTTCAGATAGCACACGACTATAATATTATTGTTTGCTGAATTTCTGAAAGAAAATGTGCGTTATGTGTTTGTTAAAATAAGTCTTTTTCCAACACAAAATTGTACACATATTACTGGTTTAATCAGATTTCTTTCAATACCTTAAAAGGTTTAGGCATCAATGGCTTAGACCCGAAACGGATTAAATTTAATCGCCAAGCCACAAGAACAGTCAAATCAGTAGCACACAAAAAGCTCGGGGAATATGTTAAAGACTCTGTTTCCTTGTTTTGCTGGTAACGGCTCCCAGCTCTTCAGCACATTAGCTATGATAATTGGAACATTTGCTTTGCGAATAGGATGACATCGGGAGCGGCACTCGGCGGCAGGGGTGGAGCGAGGCTGATTCAATTGTTACAAGTTAGAATGTGGTTGATGTGCAAATTGATGTACGACTGGTGATAACTAAATTACCACCAACTCTTTGGGTAAAACTTTGTTGGGAAAGTAACATACCTTTTACCTACGAACCCTTTTACCTTTTGCTGGTGGTAAAACTTTTAGTAAGTCTTTCACTGTGCTTCCGCAGAATATTGTACAAGCATTACTGCGTTCAGGTTTAAAGG
Organism: Cosmorhoe ocellata; assembly: GCA_963675405.1. Taxonomy (NCBI): domain Eukaryota; kingdom Metazoa; phylum Arthropoda; class Insecta; order Lepidoptera; family Geometridae; genus Cosmorhoe; species Cosmorhoe ocellata. The sequence continues at coordinate 8,522,212 of OY776245.1, read as the reverse complement.
TACTGGAGCAAGCGAAATTGGTGTAAGAATAGAGACATTTTTTAAAGTCAATAAAAGCGTGTGTGATACATTTATATATTGCCAACACCCACGTGTCATAGTAGCCACTTAATGTCACATGTTTGTTGGTTTGATAGAGTAAAAAAAAGTAACAAAAATGTGCATTCTTGATTTTATTTTACAAGTTTTGGCTGCATTTATGCAAAATCCCTTTTTGTGCCGTTCGTGGGAATAGAAAAAAAGAATTAATATTGTTCCCATTTCTGGTTAACTATCCTATCTTATATTACACCCCTGCTCAGTACTGGGTAATAATAATGTGGTAGCGCGTAGCGGTTAACGGCCCTACGTGTTTACGTTCAGAATGTAATTTAACGCGTTTCGATGTCGCGTTATGCTCCTGCAGATACGATTGTTATATTATTTAAAACATTGTACTTATAATGGAGTCAAATTCGTAAAAATAAGCAAATATTCAAGATGGATATAAAAGTTTCGGGTATCATTATATTTCGCACGCTTCATCAAGATAAAATCACAAGTTAAATCGATACCTTTTGACATATTTACGCCTCTGTAACTTTCCTTATCTATAAGTAGGTTACTTACAATTTTGTGGATCTTAAAAATTTTCTTCACTTTATTTTATATTCGTAATTATATACAAAATAATCATCAAATGTGATCGTAAAGTTTCAAACAAGTACTCAAACCCGCATCTTTGTCTGAAACTAACCAACAAACTAACTAAAAGTTTAAGTATGTTTAATCATACCAGCTACTCAAACTACGAAGTAGATACATTTCCTAGATCGTGCAGAACAAACTTTTCTTTACTGTCCCACGAATTCCAGTTTAAAAACCTTTATGAAGTAGCTCATGCCTGACGCTACTCAAAATGGGACTGTACCAACTCTTTGTCAGCGCGCGCTCTGAGGGCACTCAGAGTGACTGATGGTTCGCGAGAACGCTCCTGTTTCAACGTCTAGTGTACCTAGCTGTGGTGTATTGGTCTTGTAAAATTTTCACGCGTTTCAGTGAAAATTTCAAGGAAAAAATACAGAAAGTTGAAAACGACTTTATACACTAACAGCCTCTATTGTAGGTAATTATTGGTGCCGCAAACTAAAACCGAGAGTTGATCGAAGAAGTCTATAGTTCAAAGACGCCTGCGTGACACACTAGACATGATACTCAGAAACGAAAACGTCATCTGTGTATAAATTTTTTGATAATGTTGTTTTTTTTCAAAAATAGCCAATAAATTTTTAAAAAAATAATACAAGACTATCTCTAGAATATGACCTGTTAAGCAACAAAAAAAAGATCATAAAAATCTGTTTATAATTGGCAGAGTAATCGCGTAACAAACATAGTAGACATAAAAAAATACAGACAAGAAAACATACAGACAAAATGAGAACTTCCTTTTTGAAGTTTAAAAAAAACTTTGATAATATTATCACTTTTTGTACTAAAACTAGTGAATCTTTCTACAACTTAGTTTGTGAAAAGTTTTTTTCATGCAAGCTTTTCCTTGCTGCAGACAATTTTGGGATTTTCTTTCTAGCGTGCGCCTGCACTTTTTAAACCGACTATTTCAAGTCTTTACAACCAGTGGTTAATTGGACGTTGTAACTTCTATATCTGCCATATAGTCTGCCACCTGCTAATGCTTGAATCTATGATAACTAGGTACTTTGGTAATTGGCTCGTGAATACGGAGTCCGTACCATTTGGAAATAATATTAAAAAAGTTAGTAAAATACCGAAAGTCCTTATTGCAAGACTATGCACTAGGTACAGCATATGCTGCAAAATTAATAGTTACTACCATACCATAAAACTGAACGATTATTAGTATACCCAGGAAATTGTTCATTACTGTAATACTAGGAAAAAGTCAAATCTCAATTAAAAGATAAGGGAAGAAACTGCTGAATTTTATATAGTTAGTGCCGTATATAATTGCTATCGTTAGTAATTATTTCAAAAGCTTAGAATAATTGAAAAATCGTTTATATTAAAGTATACAATTAGAAATTCAATAACAACATTTCAAGAGGTCTGGAAAAAAAAAATATTTGTTTCCGAAGACAACAACTTCACTTGTAAAATATTAAAAGACCATAACTTTATATTTTGAAGCAGCAATATTGCTAACAACTACCTTGTTCAACTAAAACTACTGCTCAAGCCTCATAACAAACTCTAAGATTCACGAAAACTTAGTGTACATTTCAGTGAAGGGAGGCAAGCACGTTGTCGATGCAAATGTTGTGAAGACTTATTAAGAAGTTCCCACACAGTAATCATTCCTGTCAACTTCGAAGACATACCCACAAAAGTCCTTGAGGTGTGCGAACCATGTTCACACATGTCTATCTTTTATGGTAATAGCAAGAAGGTTTACATTTGCGTGTCATTTATTAAGACATATACGCTTACTTGACTTATATTTGCTGCGAATAGAGTTTTGCCGAATTGTTATTTAGTCGGAAATTTTCATTTTTTTTCATTGAATCATATTATTATCACTGATTGATAATTATTATGGATGTCATGATATATTTTTATAAAATTTTCAAATTTTCCATGGATGTGTTATAAGTCATTCTGACTTTTGATATTCAAACGCGACCCATAGATAAAAGTGAGTCATAAAAATTTACGAGAAGTATCAAGTTGCAAGGAATAGGAGGTTTTCGTCGCGTTATTTAAGTTTAAGAAATACCGCATTGATATTCTCTTGATAATTACTGAAATTCCGGCTTTTTCGTTTCCGTTTATAACTAGTAAGAGCCGCAACATCGTAATAATTTGATCAGGCGCCCGGCACGCGGCAACTTTATGCCAATTGAAAGTTTTGCTGCAGTGAAATATGTTGGCGGAGCAAGGTTGAGTGACGACCACGTACCTATGCATTTTTAAATTAGCTTTTTTCCATTTATTTATCAACAAATATTGGTGCTCCGTGCTTTCATTCGCAGCTAAGCTTATGTTTTAAACTTTAACTAAATTTTTTATTCTTTTATATTTTTTTATATGGGTTATCACCACATTTTCAACTGAGCATTTTGGAGGGTAATGAAGCCAGTCCTGGCTTTTAAAAACAGGAGGTCAGGACGGAGGCTTTTAAATCCATCATAATGATTCCTTCACCAGAATTGGTCACTCTCTAGTTTAAATTCATCAAAGGACCCCACATACAAAAGGTTGTAAAGGTTGTAATATAAAGGTATTATCGCTCTTTTTTTGTTTTCGTCCAACAGACGCTCTTATTTGAGCAAATTCCTTATAATGTCTCTTCAGTCTATCCAACATCAAAAGAATGCATCTTACAACAATTCAAAATTCTTTGTTAGGTACTAAAATATAGTCCTTGGTTCCCCAGACACTTCAGTCCATTCGTACAACAGAACACCCAACAAAGCTTGCTAACGTTATTGCACTAAGTAAAGGTAGGCGGTATTGGTTAAAACTTGTACTTGGAATTGCCTCAACTCCGGCGAAGGCCCTTTCTCCGCAGGTTGTTAGCTAACAAGATTACTTGTCACACTAGGCTTGTTTAAACTATTAACAGCTCTGAAATCTTAAAAGTGATGAGGTATTGACTGAGAAATTTGATTTTGTTGTTTGTTGAGTCAAGAGTTTTAGAAGTTTTAAAAGTTTTTTTAAAAGCTTTGCGACCCTCCGACAATATTTTCACAGTCATAAATGGTATGCTAGATATAAGCATGTCTTATTCAGAGATATTGCATTGTTTTTTTTTTATGGTAAACAAATGACTACTAAATAAAGTTTATCAAAGTTTTTTTGGTCACACGAGTCAGTGAACTTCTCATCCCAATTTCTAACGGTCAATTAAAAATTCCTATCAAATTAATTAATTATTGGTCAAATATTTTTTTATTTCGTCTTTTAAAGTAGGTATGTGAGTAACTCACTGAAATACATAACACAAACAATATCTATTGGATGACTGCTAAAACTATTATATCGGGAAAAGGTTCGTTTTCACTATCTGTCTGGTTTGTATTTAACTTGGAAACTATAATATTTCTTCAATAAAGTAGACTAGATTCAAACCCTACACAAACAAACATGTCCTAAGCAAACTTTAACTGGCTCTAATCAATTCTGTTGTTTTACAATTAATCAAAAAGCAATCTAGACCACAGAATCGGAAATGTTTATTTTAACTCCTACAGAAGAGCAAAACCTTAACCAAAAAAAATCTCTATAAATCATTTGAAAGCCCACTTTAATCTTTTCGCCACCCTGGTCCCAAGAAACTGGTGATACGATAAAAAAAATAAGCATAAGACTAATACGCCAGCAGTTTCAGGCAAAAATTAAAAGATACATTATTGAAACAGTGACTTCATCTCGAGTGATTATTGTGCGTATAAAATCCTTTCCGCAAAAACTTCTACGAAAGTGTACAAGGCAATCCTATTTAGTTTATTTATTTGTAGTAAAAGTCCAAAACAGACGACAAAGTGATTGGTCGAGTCCTGCTGCTAACAAACCAGGGGATTTCACGTGTCAATCGGAATGAGAGCGGTGCGTGCGAGCAGAAAACTCAATTTGCCAGGGGACCAGCGTCGTGTTGCAAATGTCACCAGTACTTATTCGGACATTGATAATACAATAACCTTTTAGTTGATAACAAGTGGTGCTGTACAAAATTTTGCATCGCTTTTAGTTCCTCTTAATTTGAGAGTTGTACGAGCTGAAAGATGACCAATTTGTGACGTAATGCTGCTATCACTTGTGTACTGGACGCTTTTGAATTCTACTATTATTGTAAACAAGAAAGTTTGTATGAATGTATGGAGGTATGTTTGTTAATCTTTCACGCTAAAACGGGTGATTGGATCTGAATGAAATTTGGCACAAAGATAGATTATAACTCTGGAATATATTCTATTCTATTCTAATAGCACATAGGCTACTTTTTATAACGGAAAAATGTGCAGTTCCCGTGGAATAGATTTGTTTTTGTTTTTTAAGGTACCACGTGGGCGAAGCCGTGGGCAGAAGTTATATACTAGCTTAGCCGACAGACGCTGTCAAACCTTGTCCTTACAATAACAAACACAACTAAAAATAATTTGCGAAATTGGTCTAGCCACTCTCAAGTTAAAGTCTGACCAGGAGAAATAGGGGTTAATTTTTATAATAAAAATATAGTTACTTTTTAATCAACAATGACTATTAAATAATATTTTACTTTATTAATTTGTATTGGACATTGTGGAAATGACGACTGAGAGTAGAGTGGAAGAAAAGAACATGTTGTGCCGACTCCAATTAAGTGGGATAAGGACAAATGATAATGTATTGTACATTGAATGGATGTTTTTAACGCCTGCATTTTTCAAAGCAGATTTACGATTTCCCGAATCGTTTAATGGCCTTATTTTAATTCTGAAAAACGCACTTGCAAATATTTTAAACCGATGACAAAGGCAATGAATGCACTGAAAATGTCACATGACCGCAACGCCAAACCAATTAAGCGTATCTCTGGCTATAATTCAGGGGGCTTATTACTAAAGGCTCTTAAATTTAATATATCAAAATAAATGTTTTTGTAGGTAATAATAAATTAAAACAATATGGTTAAGTTTATTAACAAAATAACAACAAAAAAATTATAGATAGAAATAATATTACGTAAGGGTATGTGTGTGTATGTTTGTTCCTCTGTAATGGCTGAATGGGTTTAGATTTTTGGTATGAATGTAGATTTTACCCTGGAATGATAGATTAGCTTTTAACGTTTTATCTCGAGATGAAAAGAGGACGTTTAGGCTTGTATAAAAAAAAAACACAACCACGAAGCGTATGTAAGAGTTTTATAAATCTTAAATTTAATTAGATATAAAAATTCAATATTTTTTTTCTTAAAGAAAATATACCAATATCTTTAAGTATCTTTATGTTTAACGGTATCAAAAACTAGATTGGAACGGTTGAGAACAAACCTATTACGAGTAGGGTGGGGTACTGCGGGCACCATGCGGAAATATGACAAAAATCGTACAGACCAGACGACATTAATTCAATAGTCGCCGGTCAGAACGGATCAGTGTTAGACAGATCAACGTGAAATCTGATATTTGGTGGGGACGGGCAATTTCCTTAGGCTAATGGACGAGGGTCCGGTGCAATTATTCATGCTAACAACGCGTATACGTTTCCCGTTTTATATAACCGTACGAAATACGAGTATTTTGCTATCGAGTTATTAGACAATAGTAGTCTGAAGTGGATGATTCGACAAAGTTTGCTACTTCAAAGTTCGTCTATCAAACCTTAGATTTAGGACATTTGAGTTCTGAACCTAGTTATATTGAGTAGCTCTGTATTTACAAAGAGCTAACTTCGGTTCAATAGGCTCCGAGATTGCGTTGTTACAACACTAAAGTTTTTATTACTTTGCTTTTACACTTACACGAGTAGGTAAGTCCAAAATTGTGGAAACTAAATTGGAATCACACCACTTAGCAACTATTTTCGCCACTTTGCACCTACAAACATCAAAATGAAATTGCCAATTTACTGTCGAGACAAGTCCTGTCAATCCACCAGCTCATTATCAGTACTTAATTATTAAAAAAGTTATCATCGAGTCCCATAAATTGGTTTCCGAATTCGCGCGGTTGGAATGAATTTTCATCAAACCACTAATCAGATTGTAGCACCAAATTAATAAAATGTAATTAAATGGTAGGGAGCTCTGTGTGTCTGTCACGACATGGCCTTATCAGTCGGGCATTCGCGTCATTTCACTGTGATAGGTGATGCATCAGCCAGCGACCAATTGGATGGTTTCCGACTGTCTGTCCTCATCGTGTTCATTGGTGATGTAATTGAGAGATATTGACAATGGGGAGAATAGTTTTCACTTATCAAGACTGATTTTTGATTGTAACTGTGTATGTTTCCGAGCATAGTTCTTAATATATATAGTTGTGTGGTGTTGTAAGTAATTGAAATTACTTAACCAAATATTACAAAAACTATCGACATTGATAACTTCAACAATTAAAATAAAAACTGTAACTATTTGATATCATTGGATGTAAATCATGTAATAGTTACAGAGAAAATGCTATGCTTATTGATCTTTTCAATGCAACTCAATATTGTATCAAAATCATATTGTACAGTATTCACGTCTCGCTTTTCGCTTTACGATTCAGCTCCCGCAAAGATTGGTATCATTGGGGCTATAAAGTCACGTTGTTGTCCCACAATGAATATTAACACACGAATAACGCGCAATACTACCGCGAATGTCCCGCGAAGATAAATTTATCCGCGTGTCGGGAAATGGACCATTTTTCACGGCACCTAACGCTAGGTGTCACACGCGAGCTGCAAAGACGCCGTTACTTACTTACTACGTGAGTTGAATGTAACAAGTAATCCTGAAAAACTTACCTCCAGTACATTTCTAACCTTATCTTTCAACCCCTAGGGTTGTTTTTCTTTAAGTTTTTTGAGAAAGGTTACACGAGGACACGTGTGCAGTAGAATTAGCTTCTGTACTGTGTTTCTTCGCGTTATTGCTGTTTGTTGTTTCATTAGAAAGGTGTCTGGAATCAACAGGCGAGGGGGTCTCACAACAATTTGTATGGCCAGCGTTTATTAGTTATGAAATTAGATTGGCCAGTAAAAGTTATTTTATTAAAAGAAAAGTGCAATATTTCTTATTATGCTCGTTATTTTGTTTAGCTGTCAGAGAATCTGAGTACCTACTGTATAAAATGCATAGCAAATTCAACTATCTAAATAATATTTCAGCTGCCCAAAAAAACTCATAATTTAAAATAGAAACTTTTTGACGAACAAAACCCACTTTTGTACCACTTTTAACACTGAGCACTGAAGGTTGGAAAACCTTGTAGAAACTTCACCATCTTTCGCTGCTCGCCTCTGCGAAAAATAAACGCAATTATACTACAGTGTGAAATATTATCTGGCCAGCACACATGGCCGAAAGTGCTAAGCACTGTGAGTTAGCTACTGTTTATTCTCTGCTACGATAAAGTAAATTACGTAAAGCTTTTGTTATTACAGGTACGAAAACAATGAATGACAAAACGAGTGGTCTGGTTGATACCGGCTCAACTGTGGTTTCAGCCGCCCGTTTGAAATAATATGCATTACCATTAGCAGGGCTTGCATGTTGATCCGGTAGGCGGGGCCTGGAACTAAAAAGGAAAGCTGCATTATTGCTTCAGTGTAATAAGTACGATTTTTCTATAAATATTACAAGTCAAAGTATTTTTATTTAATTAAATCACAAGGATCATCTTACAGTGACAGATTTTGGTAATTATAATAGTTCTGTAAAACAAAATTTAAAATCAACAAAATATAATGTTGATATTTTTATAGCCTAAAAAGTTATACTTAATGAAATCTAGTTTCCGTCATTATTATTTTATACTGAACGCACACCTATCGTTAAATTATAAGTAAATAAGTATAAGTAGATATTAGCTACTAATTCACTTTTAAAACGTGAACTCAATTTATACACTTCTATAGATAAAATATCTGAATTTTAAAGGATATAGTGAAAAAGAAACACTACTGAATCTTTAGTTTCACTACTTCTTTGAAGCGCAGGAATTCAATTTGTCAAAGAGCGACCACAGGCACAAGCGTCTCTAAAGTTTTTATCGTAAAACTGATAAGGCAGCTAGGAAGCAAGGAAAAGTACCTAGGTAATTTGTAACAGAAAAGAGCTTAAATATTTTGCGACTGTTGAAGAATTTAAGTCGGAACAAAGAAAAGTCTAGCAGAAACACAATACCTTACACACTGTTCCTCGAAAAGATTATTTTGTATTCGATCACTTTTTTTATAATATTACCTTATGTAGCTTCGTCTGAGACCTAAAAAAGTCATCCCCATGTTCGCATATTAATAATGACAAAAACAAAACAGTTAAGTTTTGAGACTCATGTCATATAGGTACCCAGTCTTATAATCATTATCTTCTGTAAATCTTTTGTTCCTTATACCACACATTTTTGTACATTAAATCAATATAATACGAGTTAATATAAGTGCAAATCAAACTACGCGATCCTCAATGTCTTGTATGGAGGTTTTTGTATAATGTAGACAGGACAAAATATGAACAGTAGAAATGGCCTCATAAAATAAATAATAATACTATGTTTCTTAAACGTTCAATTACAATAACTCACAACAACTCACCGACAAGATATTACCATATTGCTGCACAAAACGAATTCTGTCACTATTGTACGCTAGAACAACTTAGCAGCCCTGAGGTGTAATTCGCACTTTGCCAAGCGTGTTCCGATAAGCGACTTGACGTTTCGAAAGTCGGTGCCCGCATGTCATTTGTCATGGCAGCCCTAGGGCTGTGCCACGAAACATTATCTGAGCGAAAAGTGACATATCTCATACACTTTAGGGTACAGTAAAACTGTTGGCGTTTATTATTATTCTTTCCATTTTAAAAAGTAACAACAAACATTTTATACAAGTCCAAAAAAGTAACTGGCCAAAATAACATAAATGAGTGTTTTTAAATCTAGTATCTAAATCAATCTAGTCATTTTTTTTGGTTTGCAATTAAAATCAAAAGTGTCCTAAGTAGTCCTAAGATTACTTTTTACTAAAATTTTATCAGGAATTTTTAAGTATACATCTATCTTAATGTTTACTTGTAGTAAGGTTAGGTTGAAAAATCGCGACTCGCGATTAGTACGACCCGACCAAAGGAGTTCGGTAAGATTGTTTGCTATATTGCAAGGGTTTCCGTCGAGTCTTATAAAGTAAACAAGACGTGATGCAAATTGTTTTGAATGTATTTCACAGGAATTTATATAGGGATTGCAACATTTTACATTAAAACTCCCAGTATTCTTTCAAGTCCTGACTTAATATGCAAGAACTATACTTTTTAATGTTCCTGAAGCATAGGTTTACATAGTAAGTCATCAGAGATTCTTAAAGTAGCTCCTGTCTTTCAGTATTTTAGAAAAGCTTGTACTATAAAACCTATTTTCCAAGACTCTGTAATTTACATATTAATTTACAGGAGATGTAAAAGCTTTCCTTCCCTTTCGAAATTATTTATTTGCAATTGCGATAAGTAAATCTCATTTGGAATTTTAATTGCCTGCCCACGTTTTACTTTGCAAATGGCTGTTTGAAATTACTTTTCGAAAATCCGCTCGGTACATTTTTAGGGTTCTGTGCTGTTATAAGGAAAAAGTATGTTGTCACAACCCTTTTTCTCAGAAACGACTGAACTGATATCAAATTGAATGAATGATACCTACTTTTTATGAAGGCGCCATTTTGAAAAAGATTAGCAACTCTCAAATTATTTTAAAATGTATTTTGTTAATTTATGTTTTAAATGTAAATGCAACGTAACAACATATCAACACTATTAAAACCTTTCTCATTCTTCATTCTAAATAACAAATACCTAAACTAACATTTCAGATAGTTTATTCACAATCACGACCTCACAGCTTCTGCGGCGCGCCGATAGCGTGACACCTGAGCGTCATTTGTCACGTCACGTGTCACGCATCACGCCTTGTTGTTCTTTCTGCAATATTGTTCACACTTTGACGGTATTTTAACATAAAGCTGGCAGAGTGAAGTAAGGTTGATCGCGAAATCTTTGAGTAGTAAAGGTTAAAAAAACTAACTTTTTCTGATTTTCTAGAGCAGTGATTTAACGCTCTAGCTGTTATACTTTTTCTCATGTTATTTTGAGTTTTAAAATTTTGCCAAAAAAGCTCGAGTTTTTGACACGGGTGACTTATGAGGAATAAAGTGATTGTTTCTGTCTATTTCATCCGAAGAATTTTTGAGAGTTTTAAACAAATGGCAATCTTTTGTTTAAAATTGACTTGACATTGACTATGACTCTGTGACGTTGACAACACTTTATTTATAAAAAAACACTTGACACTTAACACTTAAAAGTAAATTGTTTCTTCTCTAATCTTAATTTTGTAATTTCCACCAATGGATATTTAGGGTTTTTTCTCGATTGCCCCCAGTGAAAGTGGCGATGGTTGTGGCAACTGAAAATAGACGTTATGGAAAATTTTCTATCATTTAAGTAATATAAGCGCATGTCAGATCAACACTACTAAATTGTAATGGTCCTACCTAATAAGCCTAGTTAACAATACTGGCACAAAATAAACAATGACCAAACTCTTAGCCAATCGTCTGATTCTCTTACAGGAATTGACTAATCCCGAACAATGCCATTGACGTCCCCCTCGTCACGCTCCCGGCGCGTTCCGTCACGGGATGGATTGTGATTGTCCGTATTTTCCGGGATCTGTCCGGGGTCGCCTGTCTCGGACAGTTTGAACCTGTATTTAATTTTCACATCTAAAATTAGTCTTTTATTATATTTTTGGTGTGACGTGTGTATATTTATTTTTTACATCTATAACATAAAAATGAAAATACTCTACTGATAAAATAAAAATACGTAAGAATGAATACTTTATTTTTTTTATTTTTCAATTGTAAAAAAAAAATGAAACAGGTAAAATATCATTGTGCACCAAAATAACAGTAAAGTATCTGTGTTTACACAAATACTATATCATGATCAAATGAACTTCACGTGTGAAGTTCGATCATTATTATATGATTTAGCTTCATTTGAAGATATAAATAAATAGGTACACCATGTAGTACTTTCAACCTACTAGGCAACTTCGCACTTTTAAATAGTAAATCGAACGATTTTTAATCGAATGATCGATACCCTTCCATAGTCTATGCCGTCCGCTGTCCGCACTAGTGCCTCATTCCTTTAGAGATATAGGACAAAACTTTCCTAAGGGTTAGGGTGGGAGGGTTATATCTTCAAATGAAGCTAAATCATATAATAATGATCGAACTTCACACGTGAAGTTCATTTGATCATGATATTATATTTCTTTAGCTTCATTTTTCAGATATAAATAAATAGGTACACCATGTAGATGTTTAGAGGTAAAAGTTTTGTTCTCCTATAAGAAAAGAAATACCATTTTTGAAAAAAGTAACCAAAATGTTTATTTCTTGTTATTAAATTAACTAAGTATATAATTGTACATATTAGTAACCATTTAATTATGAAAGAACAGATCTGGCAAAATCATTTTCATCGGAAATAGGACGTTGGTAAAAACGTGCAAATATTTCAGAAGATTTTGTCCAGCCCGCCGTTTTTCGTATGACCTCTAGAGAAATACCCGCTGAACTAGCCGCAGATGTGGAAGCGTGTCTAGTGCTGTGAGCACTAAATATTGACACGTCCACGCCGCTGTCAGCCAGCACCTGCTTAATCCATCTGCTAATGGATTGAGCAGAGGCAACCCTATGAGGTCGTTTCCATGTGAGTATGAGATTATTGGCGTCCACTGGTCTCAAGTTATTTGTAATTTCTATATAATCTTGTAAGACGGCGGCTGGACAAATGCTCTTTTTCTCGTTGAAAAAAGGTAAAATCATAATGGGTTGATCGCGACCCGGCCCTGAAGTCTTAATAATATCCGTGATAATTATCCTAGCTTCATTTGAATTAATTATTATATTATTCAGTTTTATAAGGGACAGAGTTTGCACACGATGAGCAGTGCATAATGCGAGTAGAGTAACTAGTTTTTTGGTAATTTTTTCTATGGAAAGAGTTTTATTGGGGTACCAATCATTAATATTGTTTAATACAATTTGTGGGTCCCATGTGGTTGTGTATTTGGGAACTGAAGGTCTTAGTCTAAAGGCGCCTCTCAGAAGTCGTTTGATTCTGACGTCAGCACTGACTGCACCTCCTAAAAGGAGGGAGAGTGCTGATCGGTGGCTATTCAGGGTACCGAATGTTGAACCTTTATTGAACTGTTCAGTTAAAAACGAGATAACCTGAGATATCTCAGTTTCATAACAATTAAGATTGTTATCCCTACAGAATGTCCACCAAAGTTTATAAGTTACGCTATATTGAGCTAACGTGTTTTTGGCTAATGAAGCGATCATTAAATCTAAAGCGGTCTCCGGGGTCCCTCTTCTAGAAAACGCGCGCCGGAGAGTTTCGCTGCAGCCAGGGTAGTCTGCTGCCGATGTGTCCTGTAACGAAATCGAGGAAGAGCGTCATCCTTCAAGAAGAGGATTTCCGATATCAACATGTTTTTTAGAAGAGGGAACCAGGGTTGTGATGGCCAAAATGGAAAAACTAAAATGCCTATCGCTTTCTCATTCATGATCTTTTGTAGACACTTCAAAATCAATGAATATGGCGGGAAAGCGTAAAAGAACCACTGATTCCAATTCAAAGTGAATGCGTCTACTGCAAATGCGTCAGGATCCGGTCTCCATGAAATGTAAGTATTACATTTGGCATTGGTACGGGACGCAAAAAGGTCTATTTCGGGTTTTCCTAAACTATGTATTATATTCAAGTAAACTTTATCAGATAATGACCATTCAATGTCAGGATTATTTATCTTCCGTGATTCTCTGTCTGCTTCCGTATTTTCTTTAGTATTTATATAGGAAGCAAATAACCAAATCTTTCGGATCTCGCACCATTGCCAAATTTTCTTAGCTAACTCATTTAAATGAGAAAACTGGATTCCACCCATCCTGTTGACGTAACTGATTGCTGTGGTATTGTCGACGCGTAACAATATAGTACATTCTGACCTATCCCGGGCTAAACATTTAAGGCTTAGAAATATAGCTAAGAGTTCTAAATAGTTTATATGAAAACTCTGCTCGCTTTTTGTCCAACCGCCATTAACGCGTTCATGGTTGCTATACGCACCCCAGCCTGTTCTAGAAGCGTCGGTAAATATTTCTTGGTCAAAATCAAACGTATTTATTGAGTTGCAAGATGATTTAATGTGTTGAGCCCACCAACTTAAGTCCGGTAATATATCAGCTGATGGTTTGAATTTAGCGTCAAAAGAGATATGTTTCTTCAAAAGCAAAAATTTATGCCTTTCCAACAGTTTTGTATACAACCATCCGTAGCGCACTGCCGGACAGGCGGCAGTCAATGTTCCAATAAGTCGCGCAAAGTCTCTGATAGAACAAGTACGCAATGTTTGATATTGTTTGATCAGTTGGGCTATGTTTTTACGTTTTTCATTAGGTAGGGATATTGTCATGTTTCTCGAATCGTAAACGAACCCTAAGAATTTACACGACTGCTTAGGTTCCATTGAGCTCTTTTCATAGTTAATTAAAAACCCTAAACATTGTAATAAATCAATAGTTTCTCTGGTATTTTTGAGGCATTCTAGGTAATTATTTCCAATACATAAGATGTCGTCTAAATAAATAACAGAGGTAAAGCCGTGTGATCTAAGATAGGTCATAACCTCCTTCATGAGTTTTGTAAAAGTTCTGGGGGCTACAGAAAGGCCGTATGGCATTGCTGAAAACTCATATAAGGAGACGGTTCCGTCTTCTTCTTGAAATTGAAATCGTAAGTATTTTCGGTCTTTGGTCGAGATCGGGAGAAGAAGATACGCTTCCTTTAAATCAATGGTGGTCATGAAACCATCTCTAGGTATTAATTTTGCGGCCGTTCTGTAGTCCTCCATTTTAAAGTGAATTTTTGATACGAATCTATTGAGTGGTTTGAGGTTTAGGATAAACCTCTTGCTGCCGTTAGGCTTGAGTGTTAGGAAAATTTTTGAAATAAATTGTCCAATACATGGCTGACATTTGTTTATGGCTCCTAATTCTAAAAGATTCTCGATTGCATCTTTCATATCTAACTTCTCCGAAGGAGAAAATTTGTTTCGAGGAACCATGGTTTGAGATACCTCAGATTCGAATGGTATAGTAAAACCCTCTCTGATTCCCCCTAATACAACAGGATTCGCGGTAATTTTAAGCCAACAATCAAAAAAGTATCGTATTCTGCCTGCATGACATACCGCGTTTACTGACGCGGAGCACGCTGTTTGTTGTAGCTGTTCTTCGCTTGTGCCGTTGTATTTGACGGCCTTTGGGTTGCTGACGGAGTCCTCTGAGCGCCTCCTCTCCCCCCCCTGTTCGACGACTGCTGGTAGCGGGAGGGGGTTGTCCAGTTTCCCTGGTAGCGATTTCGAGTCGTTGATGTTGATGCAGTGGGAAGGGCAGCAGCTTTTTGAGGTCCTGTTGCTTTCTTGATTTGAAGTCCCTGTTTTTCTATGACTTTAGAAGCCTTTATCTTCTCGGATAATTTACACCCGAAAAGAGAATCATCCCTTTCCACATCTTGAATAATGGCAGTGAATGATTTGTCTAGTGCCGGTGTTATTAAGTTTATTCTCGACCTTGTCTCCATGTAATGAAGGTCTGAAAGTATGCGGCAAGCATCCGACAGGATTTTTATAGCCTCTACTTTGGTTTGTTTGTCTTCAGCGCCAGTAACGAGTATGTTCATGGCTCGGTTAATGGCTGTGATACCCAAACCTAACTGCTGTTGCTGAGCTTCTATTTTCTTGTCTCGGCTCTGAGAGCCGCTGATATTTCGGGATTCAGAACTGGAGCTTTCAAAAGTTTGCAGTTTTCAGGAATTTTTTGCTCTTTCAGCAGGGTTTCCTTAATGTCTTTAGGAATGCCTCGACGAAGAATCGGTAACCATCGTTGTGCCAACGTATCGTGTATTTTTTCACCGAAAGAAATAACGTCAGGCGCTGGGTCACCGAGCGCGGAAAGAAATTCTACATCGATTTCTTCTACCTGGTCCGCTTCTTGAGCAGGAGTTTCCGCAATCGCAGGCTCAGCCGATGCCTCCTCATTCACATTATCTTGTTGATGAGGTGATTCCTCGTCTAATATTTTCACATCTTGGTCTGTAACAAGGCGAGACCATTTGTAAAAATTTGAGGGTAGTTGTGAAAAAATATTTATAAAGTAACTTGCATGGTCATTGGACTGTGAACTCGCGGCCCACACCCGGACCTAAAATTATTTCTTATGCCTTCGTGGTGACTCACGGCCAGCACCCCGGCTTTAAACTTTCCATCGCATTGACTCACGGCCAACACCCAGGATAAATGTTACTTTTGTGACGATGCAAATAACTAGCATTTTAGCCACAAATCAAATCACTTAAAGACTTACCTTCGTCTGAGGAAGAATCCGAATAAATAATACGCCGTCGACGTGATGTAGGTCCTTGTTTTTCTCGCAATTTTTGTATTTTTGATTCGTAATAACGAATCCTTTCTTCCTGCTTACGTTTTGGCATTATTGTTCACTACAAATCTCAGATATAGGTAAGTACTTAAGTATTAAAAGTATTTTCTGGAGAAGACGTGCTACCGTTGCCTCGCACGAAAAAAGAATGAGGCACTAGTGCGGACAGCGGACGGCATAGACTATGGAAGGGTATCGATCATTCGATTAAAAATCGTTCGATTTACTATTTAAAAGTGCGAAGTTGCCTAGTAGGTTGAAAGTACTACATGGTGTACCTATTTATTTATATCTGAAAAATGAAGCTAAAGAAATATAATTTGTGGTAATAAATGTAAATAAAATATACTTTAAACGAATTCTACCTAATATTAGATGCGTTTGGTTTCACTTAAAACTTCTGTCGGAACTCAAATGAACAACTACCAAATAATATTCCTGTGTAGTATTCGCGGTCTGTTTTACTATAAGAGATATTACTCTGTTTTTGACAGCCACTATGAACTTGTATTCGGAATAATATATTATCTTCGACTCTCAATAGGAAGGCATTAAGTTAGGCAAGACACATTCTCAAAACTTTAGGAAGTTCAAGTTTGCCGTTGGGAACTAGGCTATCAGCGCAGTGTAAAAAGCACAGCTTATTCATAAAATGCCTGATAACGGTATAGTAGCCTTTAAGATCATAGACAACCTTTGTCCAACTGTTGAAAAACATATCCAATAGTCCAATCCAGCCTACACTGGATTCTTCATTACTACCCCAGTAATAATGCAAAAAAAGCAATAAGGCACAGTCCTGTACAGTGTTAGCCAAAAGTTTTTTTTCTGTTCAATCACAGTGTGACACAAAGAGTGTAGCCCAGTTTATGCAACACTGGTAGTGTTTCATGGACTAACTAAGCTGTTGCTTATAAGCTGTGATTAGACTATCGGTATTGCACTCGCTCGACTCTACCGCACTACAAAGGAACGCCTAGAAACTTCTCTAATGAGATGAATAATTAAACAGCTTCATTATACGAACTGCTACGGAAAACCACAATAGAAAAGATAGGTCTACCACCTCACTATCTCATAAAACAATCATTTTTTACGTTTTTAGATTACGTTTATTTACAGTGTATTCCACAATAGAAACACCTAATTTCGCTTGGCATTAACTAAAACCTTTCTATACCATAAAAAAAATTGAAACGGAGCAAAATCTGTACATGAAATATTTAAAATAAATTTTGATTGGGGATAGCATAACATACGATATAGATGCCGGAACTGAAGCACTTTTTCGATTTTTGTCTGTTTGTATGTCTTTTTGAAGTTGCATACTGTCAAAACTACTTGATAGATTTTGATGAAACTTGACATAATGCTAGCCTATAGGTACTACAGAATAGGATCTCAGAAGATACTCGCTTAAGTTTGCGGACGAAGTCGCAGGTAGAATTAGTCTGTTAATAGATATTCACAGTCAAATCAAAAGCGCGACTTGTAATAATTATTACCTATCAATGTAACGTATATATGTAACACGTAACATATGAAACACATTTCAATATTTTGGTGAACCAATTACTATTGATGCTAAATTATTATTATCGTTATTGTTTGTGAAGTTTATGAAATGATTGTTGAAATGTAATTACTTACGAAATAACTAAGCATAATGAAAATTTAATTAGAAAATTGTGTTCAAAATGGTTGGAACCAAATTTAATTTTAATAATTTTCATGAAAGTAAATGGATCTTGATTTATTTATGAAAACACCAAAGGCTAAAATATATTATACTTACAACTGAATATAAATAAAAAACAAAGACAGAAATAATGTGTCCGATCCACACAATTTGGGATTAAGAAGAAAAAATTACAAGCTTTAAGTTAAGCTTTATTTACAAAACACTTCGGGTTTGTTAATGTAGGATTTTAAATGCTTCACATGCGTTTAATTGGTCCAAAGCTCACATATTTTAGATTACTTTCACTGTTTTGGGTTTAAACGATGTTTTATATTGTTTGGCTTATTTATTTAATTTACTAGCTATTAACCGCGACTTCGTCCGTATTGAATTCATTTTTAAATGTTTTAATAGTTATTCTGCTATTCAGGGTAAAGACAAAATCCAACCAAAAAAAGTCATGAAAATCGGTCGAGCCGTTCTGGAGTTATAGATGGTGACTAGCATGACTTTGTTTTATTTATATAGATGGAAGATGTTTAGGGGCCTTTTATATTTAGTCCTACTAATAATATTAACGCGAAAGTTTGTAAGAATGGATGTATGGATGTATGTTTGTTACTCATTCACGCTGAAACGGCTTAACGGATCTAGATGAAGATTGGCACAGATATAGATTAGGTATAGTCAAGATTGGTATTTTTAAAATCTTTGTACAAGTTTTATATGAAGTAAAATAATTTATTAAGACAAATAGTAGGATTGTTTTGTGTATAAAAATAACAAAATTAAAAACTACTAAAATGCATCTAGCGACGACTTTATTCGCATTATTTTTTTGCCCCTGCTGCAGTTAGTAGTTAGTTGAATTTTATGAATTCCTTCTAGACCAGAAAGGACCTGCGTTGATAATATCAGATATATTTTAGACTAAAAATTCTACGTAGGCAACCCAGTCTGAACTGACAGACTTTTAGGCGGCTTTTACGCCCTGTAACTCACATAAACTTTCTTACCTTATAATAAATCAAAGAAAATGTCCCACCGTATTCACAGATTATTATCATAAGAGCATATTCACCACTTCCCATATTGTAAGCACCTCTAAAATATTCATGGAGTAGTGCAAAGGAAGGGTCTAAGAATTTTATCCACCGATGTCTGTCAATGGGACCACAGTTTGTACAAAACAGCTGGGTAACAAAATCAATATGAATTTATGCGATTTAGTTGTAGGGTTATTTCTATTAGGCACCTCCATGCAGAAACATTTGTTTTTTTTTTGCGATGAGGTTATTTTTAGGAGATATAAAATGAAAATAAAAAAGTTATATAGATATTTAACTAGTATTTGATGCAAAAATTCAAAAAACCCGACTGAACATAACTGAAAATAAGATTTTATAGCCGCCATTTAGATTATTGACATTTTGTATAACCTATTTCTCTCTTGTGGTACAAATTAATTTAACGACACCTAACAAAGAAACTGGCATTCACAAACATTCATTATGTAGGGTATATACCTACATCTCAAACACATTAACCTCCTTCTTCGTTTCGCAGTCGGGTAAAAATATAGTGTCGACTAGTCTTTCTTTTTCGATAAGTCAATTCATGACAATCTCTTTCAAAATATGCCGCACTATCTTGTCTTCTTTGCCCCATGACCTGCACCCAAGAAGACCTCAATAAGGTGATCATAAAAGCCGTGGTAGTGACTACTAAGTGGTATAAACACATTAATAGGCAAAGAAGAAGAACGTAGACTTCTAGAGAGTGATCCTGTGACTTCCGATGCCCTGTGACCTATGGCTGGGCTACGATGGGGTGTCACCTTATATATTCATTCACTTTTCCTCTATTACCACAAACAAACATCAGAGAACTGTGAACGGTAGATGGGTAATTCAATTTTTCTTTTCATCTCTCCTCTCCGAGCGTAATTTTGAACGGTGAAGAATTTTATTGATGTGAACTTATGTTTTGCTATTTCATTGTTAGCAAAAGAAAGGCAATAACCCAGCTATTGGTGAAGCGGGCGGAATTATATTTATTTTTATTTGGTTTTTAAAATATAGTGAATCAAAATTATAAAGTTTTTCATCATAATTAAAATAAATTTTCCGCTAATAATCAATTGTGGCCTCAGTAGATAACCACTCACATTGAAAGTCTTAAGCTAAAGTGTATTTTTGGACAATTTTCGTAAAGGACAAAATTAGTATTGGACAAAAATCATGTTGGACATTATTTAATCCTAGTTGGACATTTCGTATTTAGGAAATAAGTCGTGCAAAGGGTTCAAACTACATAAACTATAATCAAAACCAGTGGAAATGTAACAGAGCTTGCAATAACCTGTTACCTGTGACACAGAACTCACAGAATACCTAGGTAATAGTGTAATGTACCTCTAAAATTGGGTCCTAAACCAATCCGGCAGCGCATTAACACAACTATTTACCCAAATCCACCTTCGAATGTATTTAAAACGGGCGATAATTCAAGTGTGGCGATTACAGCACGAACACGGACTAAGTCCAGCTTACGTGGATTTGCCGCACATCTGTGCTCGGATTGCAGTTAAAAATGTCTAATAGATGTGAAACTTCTATAAACATAATTTATATATCAGGATAGGTTAATAAACATTACAAATTGCAAAATACAATTAGTTGTAACCGGCTACAATTATACAAGTTTATATTTTAATAAAAAAATACGATTTTCATATTTGCGATGGTGGAAAATTTACAAAATTGTAAAATTGTAATTTACATATTGACACTTTTTTACAAACTTGTAATCTTGTAATTTTTATTTAATAGGGGCAAGGTACAGTACTAAAATAATCGGAGTCCATCGTGAACTTCGTGAGAAACCTGCATATTGTAGAACCTAAAAACTTCAAAGCCACTTTAATCCTTTCACACAGAATGAAAAAGAAGAAACAGATCGTCGAATGACCCGTACAAAACTACAAATAAACAGATTTTTTTTGTTGACTATGCCGTATTTCAATTTTAATATTTGAAGTACACATAATAGAAGAGCAAAAAGAAACTCCATTTTAAGTGCCAAGATTTTATTTTTATACAAATATACTAAAGTTTTTAGTGTTTGTTTGTTTCACTAAAATGTTTAGTATTTGTCGGACTAAAGCCCGAATACTTTAACGCCAGTTATCTATTTGACTTCATCTCACTCCTCGTATACCAAAACGAAGTATTAAATTGGCCTATTAACTTGTAGTTGTATTAATCAAATAAGGAATTTCACTTCTAAATTAACAGTTGCTAATGATAAAACCTACTTTACGATAACATCTGTGTTTACGAATAAGTATGTAGGTATGTAGATAGATTAGTCAAAAATGGGTTTTGAAACCAAACTTTAAAGGAATGAGATCCGGTGCGGACCTCTATTACGATAGCTAGTGACTAAAATTTCGTGTTGTTGGTAGGTATGCTAGTAATATCCAATAGGTAAATTCCAAAGATTCAATATTTTTAATTACTTATTTAAATTGATGGTATTCGTAAATAACATAAAGCAAAAAGTAGTAACATGGAGTCGTAAATGAAGGTATATTTTTTAAATCAATAGTTTCTTTCCATGGATTCTCATAACATAAAAAATAGGCTATAAATGATATTCTAATTAAGTAGGTATTTTAAATTTTCATCCAAATCTGTTCAACAACTACAGAAAAAAAACGGATTAACTTACACGCACATTCAAACTTTCGCATTTATACAGTGGCGGATTTACACATTTGCCGCCAGTAGGCTATTAAATTTAGCGTTTAGTAATTTATCATGTAAAATCGTTGGATTATTTGGTATAGGTGTATAGTATTAAAATATTGCAATTTTGTTAAATTTTTTCTCCGTGTATATTATAATTTTTATTTATTATTTTGTGTAAGGTAATAAGCCAAATTTGCCGCCCCCTAAAATTTGCCGCCCTAGGCTCCAGCCTACTCAGCCTGGTGATAAATCCACCACTGCATTTATAATATTCTTCAATTTATATAAATCGCCTTAATTTTAGTTAAAGTTTCACCGTGAAAGATAAATACAGCCTTTAAAACTTAAATACAGTATTTACCTACCTTTCTGCGATAGTAAGCAGCTGTTAACTGAAAAAGTTAAGGCAATGAAAACTTTGCTATTCTGGAACTTTGGTAGGAAGATAAATGTTTTTAGTACTTACCCACCGAAGCTTCTTTATGCCCTAGTCAGAGACAAAAGGTAAACTTCCTATCTGTTCGACGATAGTGTTTTCAGGTGTCTCTTCTAATTGATAGCAGTACGAGGTCCTATCTTGTTTCGTTCTAGATTCATATTAGTCTAAAGTCTTCTGTTTAGCGTGACTGATAGACGGATAAATAAAGTTCTATTATAATCTAAATGTAATCTAATATTAGAACTGTAACGGAGCAAAATCCATAGGTACATGAGATATTTTTAGTAAAATTTAACTGGGGACACCAAAACATACGATATAAGTATGTAGATGCGGAAAAAGCACTTTTTAGAAATTTGACTGTCTGTAAGTATGTCTTCTTGAAATCGCATACTGTCGAACTTGACACAGTGCTAGCCTATATTAAAGAATAGGATCTAAGATATAAATCATCACGATTAAAAACATTTGAGCGTTTTGCGGACAAAATCGCGTGTACAGCTATTTTGTCACTAAAATACTACGCTATTTATGTCATTCAGTCTCTTACATAGAAATGCATCAGAGTGAGTAACGATATCAGTCATCTAGACATTATTCAAACCTTTGATCTACTCTACTGGTCTCTCACTAATAAAAATACCATCCCTCGTGTATTATGTACTATGCGTGTAAACTACTGGATGTAATAACCTAAAGAGGAATCACTAAAAAATTAAATTAAAAACACCTGTTACTTAGATGTATTTCATGCAATAAACGATACGATACTTTACTTTACTTTACTTTACTTCACTTAGCATGACTCACTAGTACATTGGTGTAAATCATCAGTTCCCATCTGCTTGTAGGGTCACTATGTTATTTTTCATATCTCTCTCTCAGCCGTAATTTTAATATTTTTTGCTTTTTTCTTCTTTCAAAATTCATATGGTTTTGTATGAATAATGACATTGAGTAGCAAAAGATAATGAAAAATAGTAGGTCAAAATAGTAATAGTAGGTCAAAATATTAGGTCTCACTGGTGAAGTGACATTCAAATCATCACATCATGAAAACTGATGAATGATGATGAATGATGAACATCAATGAAAAGAAAGGTAGAAAAGTCCATATTGATACAATTAATTATTGTCATACTAAATTTTTTTGAGGTTTCTAGGGCTATTGTTAAATGGCTCCTTGGTTAGGTGAGCTTACGGCACAAATTTGCGTCCTGTAATTTAACGGTTTTAGGCTACAGCAAACGCTCATAACGGCCTTGTTGAAATGCATCACCGGATAGCCTGTTTCAGAAACGCTTTGCAGACTATTGTTCTTAAAACCGCAGTCACTTTACTCCACTTTACTCTACAAAGAAACTTTTTGCTGCACTTTTTCATCCTTGAGTCACTTGTAAATAATTCAGTCATTATTTGGATAATGACTGAAATCTGGAAATAGGAATGCTTTTTATATCATGAGTGTCTCACATGTAGTTACTGACAGTGTTACTATCTGGTATATGGTCTCTATAGTTAAAGTTTTAAGAGTTCTGCTGTGCTGGATAATGAATATTACTTGCTTGGATTAATATCCAAGCAAGTAATATTCTGAATCTAAATAATTAAGTATCTTATTCACAACGTAGCTTATAAGTTAGTAAAAACAACAAAGTTAATTCAAAACTATTTAAGGCACTATAAAAACAGAACTCTCCATTGATGATCTTAGAGTAAAACTAATTTTTAGAGCAAAACTAAATTCAAAAAGAGATTTTTTTTGCAGCTTGTACTTTCATTATTTTTTCTTTGAATATATTTTCATAATTATTCTGGTATCACTTTCAAAAGTAATACATTAGACAAGTATCTACAATGATCTTCAAAAAGATTTACCCATTTGAAATTTACCATACGACATTACAGAGGAAACGTAACGCAATAGAAAATGGGACACGCAAATGTAGAGGGCAGGTAAGTATGTTCCTAACCAAACCTGAAATATGCGTGAAAGCTTCGATCACAAATAATCGAAGCGTGTATCGTTGACATGTTTAAATACTTTTTATTTATTTATTTAAATTCTTTATTGCACACAAAATACAAAAAAATGCACAATTGGCGAGCATAATGCCGAAGGCATTTTCTACCTGCTGACCAAAGTAAAGTAGGAAAAATACAGAAGGCGTGCTAACAACAGAAATAACCTTAATAATCTAACATTAAACCTAAAATTTAACATGATTGAAAATTTAAAACAGTAATACAAACCATTATGTAATTAAATACCTATTAAAATTTAGCAAGAGGATGATGGAGACGATTCAAGAAATAACTCCCGAGTCCGTCTTTTGAAACGTTCACTGGAATCAATCTTCCTAACGTCGTCAGGAAGATCATTCCAAAGTCTAGCCGCTTGAATAGAGAAAGACTTATCACGATAGGATGAGCTGTGGGCCGGTATTTCAAGGAGGAGATTATTAGATGATCTAAGAGACCTATCATGAACATCAGCAAAGAAGTTGAAACGATTCTTGAGGTATTCAGGAGTGGTTGGATCTTTTAGGACAGAGAAAAGAAGACAGAGAGCTCTCAGGTTCCTACGCTCACGAATAGGAAGCCACTTCAGTTTTGCTCGATATAAGCTTATGTGGTCATATTTACGCAAGCAAAATATGAAACGTATACCAGCATTCATAAGGCGGTCAAGTTTATTAAGTAAATCCTGATTGAGATCAATAAAAGCAACATCAGCATAATCTAATATTGGTATTAAAAGAGAATTAACTAGAGTAATCTTTGTAGAAATAGGAAGAAATTTTTTCAAGCGGATTATAGAATGAAGTGTAGCGTGGAATTTGCGAGATAGCTCTTTTATGTAGGGTATCCAAGAGAGCTTAGAATCTAAAGTGAGACCAAGATTTTTAACCGTGGGAGAAAAAGGAATTATGTGACCATTGTAGGATAGTTGAGGAAGGGCATCATAAGAATCAATTTTCGCTAGTTGACGAGACCCACCAATAATGATGGCCTGACATTTATCCGGATTAACAGTAATTCCAAACATGGTGGACCAGGACAACAGACGAGTAAGGTCATTATTAAGTGCAAGGATAGCAAGGTGTATATCTTCAAAAGGAGCAGAACAATACATTTGTAGGTCATCAGCGTACATGTGATATTGACAAAGAAGGTGAGGACAGAGGAAATTAATAAATAAAGAAAACAAAAGTGGTGAAAGAATGCCTCCTTGAGGCACACCTGCCTCAATAACCGCCCAGTCTGAGAAGTCTTCACAATGCCGGGTTTTTTGACGACGTCCTCTGAGGTAGGAACAAAACCAATTCACAGCAGATTCGGACAGGCCAAGCTTCGGAAGCATGGCAAGTAGGAGATCATGATCAACTGCATTAAAGGCATTGCTAAAATCGATAAGTACTAACACTGTCAAGTGGCCATTTTCCATGTTTAAACGTAAATCCTCGGTAACATTTAAGAGAGCAGTTGTAGTACTATGTCCTTTCCTAAAGCCAGATTGAAACGGGTTAAAGAGCATGTTGTCAGTTAGGAACTCGGTGAGCTGGGCATGTGCTACTGATTCTATTATTTTAGAGAAAAAGGGAAGAATAGAAATAGGACGGTAATGTTTCAACAAAGAAGGATTAGTTAATTTAGGTAAAGGGATAACATAAGCCTCGCGCCATTGTTTTGGAAAATGACACTCAGAAAAGGAGTAGTTTATTATATGGGTTATAGTGGGGAGAATATGTTTCAGAATTGGCAAAATCATGATACGGCCGATGTCATCACTGCCAACGGCTTTAGACTTGAGTGATAAGATAGTTTTAAGTATCCTGTCCTGACTTACAGCAGCAAAGGAAAAAACAACTTCAGGTGGTGAAACTTTTTCGATCTCAGATAATGCTGCCGATTTGGCCCAAGAGACAATCTTATCGCTCGCAGAGAAATGGTCGTTGAGAGTGTTCAAGTCAAAGCAAAGACTGGATTCATGTGACTTGAATTTACCTATGCCAAGTGAACTAAGAAACTTCCAGAGACCAGCTGGCGAGGCAAGTTGTATTTGTTCAGTAATATGTTGTTTCTTAGCATTTCTGACAAGAAGATTACACCTATTCCTTGATTTTTTATAGATAGCCCAATTATCGTCACATCTATCACGTTTGTATCTGCGAAAATCCCGGTCACGCTTAGCCATAGCTTTACAAATAGCATCAGTTAACCAGGGAGATGATGAGCGTTTCAACCTGACGGGATGAATAGGAGCATGACGGTTAAATAACGATATGATATTAGAGCACAGAAAATCTACCATTCCATCAACAGATGACACAGAATCAATCTCATTCCAACCCATGCTCGATGCATCGTCGTCAAGCCTACAAATATCCATGCGCGAGAAGTTACGTTGATTGAGAGTTATTGGCTTTGGCTTAGGGACCTTCATTTTAAAAGATAAATAAATAAGATCATGATGCGAAAAAGCTGGGGCAGGGAATTGTCCGTAATTGTTCACAAGATTGCTGTCAGAAACAATGATGAGATCAAGGACTGTGTCATTATTGGCAGAGTGGTGTGTGGGCTCAGAGTTTATAATATAAAGGTTTACGGAATCAATTAAGCTAATTAAAGTCTTGGCTTTTGGGTTATATTTAAGGCAAGTATTAAGATCACCCATTATAATTGTGTGAAGGAAGTCAGAAGCAAGGGTTTCTAATACTAATTCAAGCTTAAGGAGGTAATTAAGAGAGTTTGTTATATTTGGAGGACAATATATAACTCCCAGGAGGAATTTGATGCCAATGTCGACTTCAATAAATAGGTATTCAGGCGATGCACTGTAAGCAGAAAGAGACTGCTGGATTAATTTATAGGAAAAACATTTTTTAAGATAAATTGCAACACCACCACCACCCTTGCCAACGCGGTCATTACGAATAAGCACAAAACCTGGGATAGGAAAAAATGGAGACGGAAGAGAGGGTTTAAGAAAAGTCTCAGAAACAAGGATCGCATGAATGTGTTCAGACCTAAAAGTTTCAAGTAGATCTGAAATATGACTAGGGATGCTCTGAGCGTTAATATGGCACACATTGAAAGTTTTGGAAGATTGACTAAAGGTATTTATCAATAATTCTCCCAACGATAAAGTATGGTCATCACTTGCGCTATTGATACTACAAAAAGAGACATCAGAACCAGACTCGGCAGTTAAAAAGGACTCATCATCATCACAAGCAGACATATAAAATATAACAAAAACTTAAAAGAATGTTAAATATTACCCAACAACTAAATACTTACTTTGGTATAAAATAAAATTAAGACTTAAGAACTTACTTACCTAAAATTATGAAATAAAAATTTCAATAAAAATGCAATAACTTGCCGGCAATTATCATGGAGACAGGAAAAACAAATAAAAATATTTACCTATATACCTACATAATTACTAAAACAAAATATAACATAATACATAATACCTACCCAGATTAAGTATAAAACCTTATTATATACCTAAAAAAAAAAAAAAAAAATCTAAGTAACAAAAATGTATACTCGTAGTAAAGTAACAATAGAAACTTGGTACGTGAAATGGAACGCAAAATCAGTCATTGAATGAAACACTAAAGAACTGTCACTGTCATTGTCAAATCAAATTAATCAATTTAGCTGTCACTCACGTCGAAGCTGTCACTCAGGTCGACTCGACTCGTGCACGTACGTAAACAATCGGAACAATTATCTCAAAGAATTGAATTGAAACAAGTAAAACATTTTAATTTTGAAGGTAGAAAAATAAATCGACTAAATTGAAGAAAGATACGACACCGACATGATACAGATCCAAATCAATAGAAGTATCTACAGTGGAGGGACTAACTATATGTTGAGCCGCGCTCTGGTGGCCATGGGCTGATTACGCCTTGCATGCATCGGCGGCACCTCCACTGCCGGGCTGGCTGGCTTGGGGCTCGCGTTAGAGCGAGCCCGAGCAGGCACCCCGGAGCTACCGCTATTCACGCTCACCATAGGATACTTAGATATAAGCACTTCAAGATCCGACGCTGTAGAAACCCTAATGCGAGTGTTGTCTGGGTTCTTGATGAATACAGATCCATTGCTTGTCCAACTCGACGACGTTCCAAAGTGCTTCCTGGCCGCAAGGAATACATCGTGTCTCTTTTTTGTGAGAAATTCGCCAAGGACAATGGGGCTTGATTTCAACGCCTTTTTAGCGTTCCAAACAACATTCCTTACTTGGATGTCAGTGAAACGGACAATTATTGGTCGAGCTCTCTGCATATTTTTAGATCCCAGGCGGTGGCACAGATAAATAGAAGAATCCTGAAAACTGTTGTGATTCATCTTAGACTTGATGATGTGAGAGATTGTAGAAGTACAGTTCTCATTATCTTCCTCAGGCAAACCATGGAACAGAAGTGCATTACGGCGTGATTGATTATCAATATCATCCACCTGAGTAGCCAGTGTATCAATTTGTGTACGCAATAGTTTGAACATGTCCATCACAAACTGCCTAAACTCAGTGAAATCTCTGACAAGCGTAGATTGATTCACATCACTCACAGAGCTAGATGATGGTTGCAGCATTTTCTCAAAGTGAGCCATCCTGGATCCAAGGCTTGCCTCTAGCTGCTTCTGAGTGTCCATTATTTCTTGTAAGGTAGGCATTATGAATGTAACCAACTAAAAAACTAGTTGCAGTAGTAGCTTATAGGTTATAGCCAGCAAGTTTTTGCAATAAAAATAATATTATTGCATGTAGATGTGTGATTCTTTGTATATTCAATAATAGACTGCCACGTAAGATAAATACACAAAATAAGCACTATAAAACTTCTTCAATGCAACAAATTATAATTAAATTAATAAAAATCAAAATTAGGTAATGTTATGTCAAGAAGCGCCATCTAGCGAAAAAAAAGTTTAAATACTTAAAACTATCGAAACTGAACAATTAGCCGACTATATATATTGCTAGCTTCCGCCCGCGGCTTCGCCCACGTGATACCTTAAAAAACAAAAACATCGCTATCCCACGGGAACTTTACATTTTTTCGGGATAAAATGTAGCGTATGTGTTATTCCAGACCATAATCTATATCTGTGCCGATTTCATTCAGATCTGCTCAGCCGTTTAAGCGTGAAAGAGTAACAAACATACATCCATCCATCCATTCACCCATCCATCTATACATTCTTACAAACTTTCGCGTTTATAATATTAGTATGAATGAATTGCGTAATGTGATGGGAATATGTATTTGCGTATTTTCATTAAAGTAATTTTTATTTGTACTTCTTAACTATATTAACAAATTTGGATAAAATTGTATGAACTAGGTGAATTGTACATAACTATGTATTACCTTATATATTGTTTATAACTATACTTTGGACTGACATAAAGGTGTAGGTAAAACACCTGAAAAAACACCCAAAAAGATGAAAAGGAGAGTTAAAGTTCAAAATTGCATTACTGGCAGTGAAACGTATGTACGTATGGTATACTAGCTTCCGCCAGCGGCTTCGCCCGCATGTTACTTTGATAAACAAAAACAAACCTATCCCACGAGAATCGTAAATTTTTCCGAGATAAAAAGTAGCCTATGTCTTTTCTCAAGCTTTATTCTATCTTTGTATCAAATTTCATCAAAATCGGTTTAGCAGTTTTGGCGTGATTGTGTAACTCACAGAGTTACTTTCGCATTTATAATTATTAGTAAGGATACTGCAGTAGGTATTTATAAAATAATTAATTGTAATCTTCAGATTTTTGGTGTAGTTAAGAACAAGCCTGGGCTTCACAGTGCCATCAACATAATTCACCAACCGTAAGGTACATTTAGGTATTTTATCACGTCATCCCTTAGTGTCATGGCGGACGGGCACTGACGTAAAACATCAAATAAAGTTGTTTTACTTACTTATCTGCGAGGGTGCTGGGTGGGGTGCATAATGACCCTGACTTTCGTTGCCCGTTGCAAACACTTGTAGGTACCGGAGGTACATTTATTGACAAAAGGCACGAGGTTCTTTTACTGTTTTTCTTTTCGCGGTGAGGGAATTAAAGTGCACTAGGGGTTAAAACAGACCAAATTTTTGTCGGTGTGTATTTTTCAAAATGGCTTCACTAAGATTACCTGTTATTTTATTTTTTGAAATGTTGTTCTGTAAAATTGTCAAGAATATCATTCAAGAAGTCAGTTAGGTCTCTAAAGAAACTTAAAAGATAAAGCTTTATCTGTAGGGTTTGTTAAACAAGCTTGATTATTTTCTTTAAAAATTTCAAGGTTTCTCTTAATTTTCGTTGATGAAAGTAAATAGCAAATAAAAAGAAACGTTGCTGTAAAAGTTACGATAACGTGACAAAAACTCGTAAAGATTGTAGGCACTTTTCTTACTCACTGTACTTCGGTACTTAGGTGTTTTTCGTATTTCTTTGTAGACCTTTAACATGTTTTGCTCGTAATGTACTTGATAAGAAAGCTCTTAAGAAAATTCTTGCGTAAATTAAATGTATTGAGCAAGTTACATTCGTATTCAAGTGCAAAATAAATAGAATTGACCACTGAAACCTTAGGCATCCACTCTTGATAACAGAAAGTCTATTTTTCTACAAAACATTTTTATATATCTTTCGACCAGTATACCTTAATGTATATAACTAGGCATGCCAAATTGAATCTTGCATTCTAAGAGCTCCATTGCCTCGCCGCTTGTAAAATGGCTGCGGGCCTGGGGCAGACCGCACCTCGCTCGTGCCAACATTCTCAGATATGCTGGTGGCATCTCCTAGATACACCTACATAACTGACTGCAAAATATTCTATAGTTATATTCTAAGGCGCGAGATACACAGACGTAGCGAGGCGTATACGCATCGTGTCAATGACTCACGTCTGTGATATTTTGCGTTATACCTTCGTTTTATACTTATCTATGCCTTACGTCAAACGAAGAATATTTTAAAAGTTCCCGCTGTCCCCATAACGGGAAAGCGTCAATGGGGACAACGGCAAGGAAGTTTCATGATTTCTCTCTGTCCCCATAGCGGGTACGGGTCAACGGGACAGGGTGAAGGAAATGTTATGACTTCCCGTTGTCCCCAGGATGGACAGCGTCAATGGGGACAACGGGAATACATCGTTTTGTGGAAGCTAATTAGACAGATCCACCCCCGTATCACGCCTCGCCCTTTTGTGTATTTTGTGCTTACTGCGGATAATAGATTTTTCTTGCCAAAATAAAATTTCTTATTTTAAGTAATGAACTAGAAGAAATAATTTACTCAAAGGGGTTGGCAGAGCCCCATGGGACATATTTGGCTCCCGTGAGAATACAACTAGTATGGGGTAGCAAAATTGTATATATGAGTAGGTATTAGAAAACTGCCTGCCAGCCGTTGATAGATCTGTTTCTCGATTACTTTGAACAAAATGTGTTCGAAATAGCTCTGAAGTTGTTGCTTAGATAATTGTTCATTTAAAGTATACATTTTAAACTTGAAATAATTCAAGCCTATTTGTAAAAAACCTAAGTCCAAAATAAAAAAATATAATTTACAATACGAGTTTATAATGGCAGACGATATACTAATTATTTTTAATTGGCTCATTTAACTCCAAGCTAATTGCATTACCTAAATTAAATATTTACTCCTTTGCCAGAATCTATTTATTTTCAAGATTCAATTACTTATTCTGAATTCCAAAATATCTTTGAACAAAGTAACTAGGCTCACCTATTCAGGAATTCAATGAATTATCGTCGATGTGAAATAGCCGTTGCGCGAGACTGTCTAATTTACCAGAGGTGCCTCTTGTATATTTATTTCCGTGGGCTTTGTTCTTTTATCCGCGAATTAAGTAAGGCATTGTACCTGGGTATTGGAACGCATAGAGTTGGCAGGCTGTAGTAAAATTGATTGGGAATCAGGCTGGCTAGGCCGAAACGTCGGGAAAAATAGGTAAATAAAACGCGATAAACCGTTTTACCGACCCGTTTAATACTAAGTAGGTACCTGGGTGACCGAGCTTTACTCGAAGTTTAAAGAAATAACGACGTTTTTTCAAAAATGCAACGAAGCTAAATCGATTTATCGCCCCCTGCATACTAAATTTCATGAAAATTGTTGAAGCCGTTTCCGAGATTCAAATTCTATTATGTATGTACAAGAATTGGTTCAGATCGCGTAAGTTTAAAAATATATATAGGCTGTTATAGTATAGCCTACCTATAATACTGATTTATAGATTATATATAATAATTATAGGCCCTATAGTAGGCCCTAATAGTACAGCTACTTGTAGGTGCTGGGGAAATAGGCAAGACTTCTCAATCAAAATACTCGTGTGTTAAACTTCTATAAAGTAGATAACCGATTAATTTATTATAAAAAAAAACATGATAAATAAATAATAAACCATACAATATATGGTTATAACAGAAGATCTAGTTTTATTTCAAAACCAAAAAAACTGACTGGAATTTGTTGAAAATAGTTTATGATAGCCGTTATATTGGTTTGATAATTCAAGGACACCTCATTCATCAAAACTCGCTTTGACGGCATTTGGGTTTTAGCGTCAGCCAAAAGAACTCACATACGAGTATATTGTGTACATTATTGTACAATACCTCCCTCCTTTGCATTAGGGTATAAAGTCCCAGCTGATGGTGTGTAACTCCCCCTTTTGTAATTCTGTGGTAAATGAAGCTGTATCCACAGTGCCCAATGATTTATATAGGCCATGCTCATCCCAGTTTATTTACGATTCTCGTCCTACAGAATAATTACAAGCCGCATAAACATTGGCAAATGTAAAAAGGGATTACTGAATAATGATTGCGAAGTAATTACAGGGCGGGAAAAAATTGTGAGAAAATATTCTGAAATGGGTGGAGGTTTTTTTGGGACTGCCTTTACTGGCGAGTTTACTTTACTTTTATATTTTTAGGTCTGAATAAATTTCTTTAGCTAAAAGTATTTTATGCCTATAATATTCTACGAGTAATATTCAAAATGCGAATGTTCAGATGTTTGGATTTTTGTTACTCCATCACATAAAAACGGTTAAGCAGATCTAAATGAAATTTAATCTGTGATCTGGAATAAAATAATAGGCTGCCTTTTATGTGAGCATAACTGATGTTTGAATTATAAATATGTATAATATGTTAGCCTTTTTTGGTGTACGGAGAACGGATACCTGGTAAGTACCAAAAAAAAATCCTTTCAAGCTTATTCAGCGTAGAGTCTATCCTAATGTAATACGAACCATGACAATATAAAGGATTTGGTAGTATCTACTATCTGACGTTCTACGAATCTCTTTGTCAACGGAATCTACACTCCATAGTTCATAATAGACACAAAATAGAGACGTTCGTAACTATTCTGCAGCGACATTGTAACGAGCTTGACACTGCTTGATCAGACTGATGCATTAATTACCGAACATCAGACCTCCTGTCTGAGATCCCGTGTCATACCTCAATATTCAGATTTGATGATTCCGGTATAATGACAGTCCTATATAGTGACAATTAAACTGTACAGTAAAATTATAGTCAATCCCGAAACTACACTACTATCGATGGTACGATAGTTTATAGCGAGCTGTCTATTGATTTGTATTGTCAATGTAAAGTATATTTTACGCCGATACCACAAATAGAGAAGAAGAAGAAGCAGCTAAAATGTCAATGAACATTATTTTGCCGTGCGACCGTTATTAGGTACATACTACTTGTAATAGGTTAGTCTACTGAATAATGGTTTAAATAGTCATGATAAGAAAGTAAAATAAAATAATTAATAATTGACATTTTACATACTTACTCGTAAAAAATCTGGTTGAGTTTTTAGGCTGTTGTGTGTAAGGTCATTAGTTTTTTGATCACAAAAGTTTAGTAATTGGTTAGTTTTATATGAATATTTGATTACGTGGGTAAAAACGTAAACAAAGTTTATGTTAACAAAAAATCCTTTTAACTGATGGAAGTGTGTATTCAAATCTTTCATTCCTAATTGAATAAACAAAGCGAAAAATTTGGAATAATTACTTATTCCCACGATTCAGAGAGCATAAACATTTTGGCTACATACGCTAATAAAAACAATAGGTGAACGGAAGCCAAACATTTCTGTTTATGTTTTCCACAAAAGGATAAAAAATGTTTTTGGTAGTCCGTTGGTCGTATTCAGCGGGTTGCGGGTACTATTGTTGGAGGGAACTGGTATCCTTTCAGCCCCTCTGAAAGGAGAGGGAACATTCAAATTAGTCCATTGTGATTTATTTTTCTTGGCGCCCTTTGAATAACGTAGCCCAAATGTTTAATGTTCAGTGTCATGAAAAAGGTTGCCCATAATTTTGGATCCCGTTTTTATTTGATTTGTAAGTTGTCGTGCCTTGTCCTTTGAGTTTCACACTTTAATCTATATCGAAACATAAAGAAAATTATATAAATGGAGTGTATTTTAAATTTTTCTTCCTGCACCATTCGTAATTGTAACAGAAAATTCACGTCGCGTATATTATTTCTTTTTCTAAAAGAATCTAAGCGATATGCTTGAAAGCATTGCTTCCGTTTTGAAATTTTTTTGTTCTTGTTTGGATTGCAGAAGCAAGCAAATGTTAGATTTATCCACTCCACTTCACATTCAAATACTTTTACGGACAAAGTAAACCAACAACAAACGATTTCCTTAGCGCACTCGGAGAATTGTAGTTGCCTTATTTCACCCATTGAAAGAAACTCACCGCCAGTTTGCAATTCATAGAGGCGGCCGAGTGCATTAGCTCCACTCGAGTCGCGCAATCGTATTTGCATTATAAATTTCCTTCGTACACCTAATGGAGGAGCTACCGTGAGCAAACAAGCCTGCGGCGCGGTGACATGCGGAACTTTGGATGGACAAAGTCGTGTGAAATCTGAGTGCTTTGGGAAATAAGCTGACATGGGAACATTTTATTACGTTATATCAAGTTTTTGATGGACTGGATGGTTGAGTGTGGCACAAATTTGCGGGATTTGTCATTACAAAAAGTGACTTTTTCTCAGCTGTGTAAAAGTACTTAGGAGTATTTTTTTACCATCATCATCATCATCATCGGTCTGTTTACATCTAATAAATATGATTCAGGTGGCGTCAGGTTACAAACCAATTCGAAGTACTCGAACAAATTTTTTTGTGGCAAAAAAGGGAGTGACAGCCGCCCGTATTCAAAACCATTCTAATATATAATACTCATAATTTCTGACATCAAATGGATGATAAATTTACTTGCTGGAAAAACGGAAAGTGCCATGCCAAGCTATTTTTCCATACAATAAAATGGACGGAGTTTTTTCAAGAAAATAAAATCCCTATCTTACTTGTCTCAATAGCGGCACAGCATTGCGTTATACAAAATTGGTTCGGTTTCGATGTTTTTCAACGAAACTATTCCCAACCTTAAGCAAAGCGATGGTTTTAAAATACTCTCCTATACTTGATTTATACCTGTATAGTTTTTTCTGTCAGTCTTTTATCTGGAACACGTAATATTACAGGTTAACAAAATAACCGGCATTTGTTTATACAACTGATCTGGCAAACAAACATGGGTCACCTGATAGTAAGAGCGGCCACTGAACTTTTGGGTCATTTCTTCCCTAGACATAGTTATTTGGACTTTTCACCCTGTAACTTCACTTATTCTATAGACTCTATAGATAACACTATTTCCTTGTTGTTTGATGTTTTTATACTTCTGGCTTTACGAAAAATATCTTGTATTGTTACAAGCTCTTACTGAAAAGTTCTGCAATCTGCAGAATCGTATGATGATAGACTCGCAGTTCTTAAGTTCAAAGATTAATACGAGTATAATAATTTTTATTACGTGATACTTATTATTACTACCCCATTTTACTACGAGTATTTAACATTTCATAATGAAAAATCTAATTCTTTTTAGTTCTTTAAGTCACCACGAAATATCACCCCAGATGTAATATTGTTCAGTGAATTGTGTAAAATCAATGGATTCTGTACAAAGAGAGTGTCAATCAGCGCTTCGTCTGGGCGCCCCGTTTGGTATTCTCAAATCGTAAGCATTCGCACAAAAGAAAATTGGTCAACCGTTATATGTCCACTACGGCGGACCGCCCTATTGTTCAATCCAATGGGTTTTATTCAGATAACTATAGCTGAACAACTATTTCTTAGAACACCCTTTTGTATCGCAAAAATTTTGAATTGGCTACTTATTTATATTGTTGCTGTTATTTCTTTAGCGTTTCTAAATAGTTGTAAACAATAACCATGCGTATGTTAAGATTACTAAAGTACGAGCACTGGTGGTGTAGCGGTAGTGGTAGTACTCACGATCCGAAGGTCGTGGGTTCAGACCGGGTTGTTTACCTATGCGCATGGTAAACGTAATGTATATGTGCGTAATGTGCGTGTGCTCTTAAACGGTGAAGGAAAACATTGCGAGGAAACTGGCATACTCTATTTGTAGAACCAAAAAATTTAAGGTGTGTATCATATATGTAGGTATTCTTATAAGTGGCGATGGACTTGCAACGTACGGAATACTAACTATTGTGCAAAATGTGGGCATGTGCCAAATATCTTGTTTAGACGTGTTTGACTACCCTTTTTAGATATCCTCAAAAAATATAAGTGACTAGAGATCTGAAAAGATATTTACCGCGCCTGGGGATTACAGTCGTGAACATGTTTTTTTTACTAAAGTATTTGGCGCAAAGATCTTTCTAGCGAAGAAACAACTACTAGTGCACACGTTAAACACTATTGTACGAGTATATTCTACTTTTGTTTCGTTACAAAAGTAACAATGCGACCTTGGTTCTAACATCCACCCAACATAAGAAGTAGTACCTGGATGATTTATCGCCCCCAAAATACCCTACATACTAAATTTCATGAAAATCGTTGGAGCTGTTTCCAAAATTCCAATAATATATATATATCAGAATTTTGAATTTTTAGTACGAAAGATACCAAAAATCTAAGACGATTTGGTCTTGGAAGCATTCAAATAGGACCACAGGAAAAAAAGATACAAACCAATTTACAAAAACAAAAATCTTATTTCTGCTCTCCTGTAAAACCGGGTTTTGTCCCTTACCTTAATTGATACTTCCGGTATCGACATATATATACATATAAACAAGAATTGTTCGTTTAAAGGTATAAAATTAAGATATACGCGACCATTTGTATCTTCTAGAAATGTATTCAATACTAGCAACCGTGCGTAGCTCCGCTTGCGTGGTTCGCCGTGACGGAGTAACAAACGTCCATACATCCTCACAAACTTTCACGTTATAATATTAGTACTCGTAAGACGGTAACGTCGTGATCAGAATGCGCCCCGAAATAAGATGGCGAAAGAACACTGAAAATGCTCAAAGTCCACATGTCTATCCCGGTACGGTGACTCAAACTACTTGATACTTTCGATTGACGGATAAGTATGCTTTATTTTTTGTGAATTTTTTTAGCACTACGTAAACTTAGACTTATGTTTAATGGCTTCAGCTCTTATCTTTAGTTTAACATCCAACCCTATATATGTATACTACTCAAAACAAAATAATGGCTACTAGAGTATTTTAGAAGATGATAAAAAACAAAAAACGGCTTATTCCCAAAGTACTCCATTCTTTTGTTCAAAAAAGATAAGAATCTCGAACATTAGTTCCCAATCTACTCCAAAGAATTATTATTAAAAAAAAGTAAAATAAAAATAGTGCGTTTAAGTTTCAAGACTACTCCATTCAAAACATCGAAACAAAATAATGTTAGGAGTACAGTCTGTCACAGTATTTCTGTAATAAAATTAGGTACCTATGCTGGCAAAAGTTTTCTTCAAATTAGGAATTTAGAACGTTTACGTCTGCGGTAAATAAAGTAAATTGTAATATCACTTCAATATCACTTAGGTACATACTTTTAATGCATTATTATTTAGAAAAAAAGGGTAGCAAAAGAGATAAGTTTTGTTTACACCTAGGTATGTTAATGTTACAAGCAAATACCAAATTACAAATGATTTAATTTCTGATAATAAGAGCGCTGGTGGTGTAGTGGTAGCACCCCTGCCGAAGGTCGTGGGTTCAAACATGGTCGTGCACCAATGAGTTTTTCTATTCGAAAAAATTATGTGCGCAATGCCAGTGCTCTTAAACGGTGAAGGAAAACATCGTGAGGAAACCGGCATACCCTAGAACAAAAAATTCGAAGGTATATGTCATAGGTTAGTATTCTTATAAGCGGCGATGGGCTTGCAACCTGTCACGTACGGAATACTAACTACTGTGCAAAATGTGGGCATGTACCATATGTCATGTTTGGACTTGCCTTGACTTTGGATTTATTTATTTATTTTATTTTTTTATTTCTGAATATATTCTAAGACCTAATATGTCTTGCATTAGCATAATGCATAGCTGAAGAGACTGATTTTTACAGGTAAGTTATAATAACGGGTGTTTTTTAGAGGCGAAGAACTTTAAACTGAAATAAAACAGAGAAAAACGTTATTAATTTATACATCCAGTTGGCTTTATTCATAGCGTTTTTTTTATTTCAATTTAAAGTTTCTAAGCTTTTAAAAAAACACCCTTCTGTTAATACGTCATGGTTTTTTTTCTATCAATATTTATGGTAAACTTCTAAATTTTGGTTTAACATAATTAAGTAGGTAGGTTTATTGTTTTTTTTTATTCTACCGTCTATTTTTGAAAATGTGTACTTATGTTGATCTTCTTCTTCTTTTTCTTGATGTTGATTAGATTAATATATTTTTTTAAATCAGTTAAGTACTGTATTTTATTTTAAATCTTCATTCATTTAGGTTTAGGTAAGGCATTTTATGACGTTATAGGCGCTTATCGCTATAATAAGAATAGAAAAATCTGTTTATTGTACTATTAAAATATGTATTTCTTAAGCTGACTGTACGTCAGTTACCTTGTGGAGTAAAATGCGAAATAAATCAGTATTATTTACATTACTGATGACTAATATTAAATGTTTGGAGGAGTTTGAGAACGAATGTATGTGATAATTATTTTTGGACACCAGTGGGGTGGAGTCGAATTTAACTAAAAAAACAATATTTTGTTTGTGGAGTAGTTTGAGAATATTTCTTGGAGTACTTTGGGAACAAAACGTGGAGTACTTTGGGAATAAGCCCAAAAAACGTTCTAAGTTTAAGTATTTTTTTGTCTCAATGCATAAAAGTTCATTAAATTAATTAAAAAAATATTGTTATATTAAATTTAAAACAGTCAGAGCATAAATATTAAAAAATTAGTGGTGGTTCTTATTTTCTATTGAGTAGTATAACTATTGTTATTATTAATATTATAAATAAGAAAGTTTGGATGCACGAATGTATACATAACAAACATCTATAATGTTTGTTACTAAATCTCGCTGAAACGGCTGAACGGATCTAGATGAAATTTTGTACAACGATATTTTATAGCCTAGAATAGCACATAGGCATAGTTTATAGCCAAGAATAGCACTTATAATTTAATAAGGTGGGTGAAGCCACGGGCGAAAGCTAGTAACATAGTATTTTTTTAAATAACTCTAGTAAGTAACAATAATGTAGAACTGTGAAAGGCTTATGCAGTTTTTGATTAGTCTTTTATTAAAAACTCGAGCATGAAGGTTAGGGATCTAAATATCTATTATTATGGATATAATAATATGCTAATAACTGTTACGTTAAGCAATATTTTTTTTCAAATAAAAACGTACAAGCCCAGTTTTTCGTTGTATCTACAACATTTCCAAAATGTATAAATATTGGACTAAGTTTAAGGGGACCAACACGCTATCGCTTTTTGTATGAAAATGTACAGCTTCAGAACCCGAGTACCAAGATATCTTCGTTGGCTAAGATTCAGTGCATGGATACCCTGACGGGGGATTTCATTAGATGCAGCTTAACCACAAAGAGTAAACACAAGGGATCAAACATTGGATAGGTATTTCTAACTAAAAGATTTTTTGGGGTGTGCAGTGAACTTTTTATTCGTAGACGTTCGTTATTACTTTACCTGTTAGGGTTCCATTTAACTGAAACTTTTTATTACAACCAGCTGAAAATATGTATTAGCCTCTTTTGGAAGATATCCAAGCATTTACACTAAAACCTCATTTTTACTACAGCTGTTGTTTTCATATTTAATGTTAGCAAGCACGAGATAAAATGACTATAATACTCTTGATACTTGACACTTGCAAAATTGTTCTCTAAGAGACAGATGCCATAAATAAAGAAGAAGAATTTTGCCACTGACATTACTCTATAATAAATTATCACCAATTTGGATAAATACTAATCTCAATGCTTTATTTTCTTACAAAAAAAATAACCACGGTAATACCTCGGCATATTTATCGTATCAAGCATATTTATCGTATATTTATCACATATTCAACGTTACATCTACTACTGAACAACGAATACTTCAAACGCCATAACTTACAGATTTGAGCCACTTATATTCACTAACTTAAGTAATATCGTTAGTCAATCAATAAGATACGGATTCCGTTTAGAGGCCGCCATAGTACTAATATTGATTCTAAGCCACTTGACTAGTATATAGTCAGTTAATAGTAATAATATCTGAATATTTCATTATGTTTTTGTAGTGATATACTTCTTTCTCACTTCGTTTAAAATACTTAAACTAAACTTCGTTGAGATAAATGGTGTGTTGTACGGTGTACATTCGCTTATTCTCACCATTTCTTTCACGAATTCAAGCCGATAATAGTGCGAACGATGTCGAAATTGATATTTATTCTAATAGTTTGTGTAGTTTTAAGAAATACCTAAACAATATTCTAAATTCTAATAATTCAATTCTTATTTATAATTTTATTTTTTTAATATTTTCTATAGTTTTTTTACTTTTTGCTTGCCTTTGTAATTTTAATTAATTTGTAAGTTTTATTAAGTAATCAAATTATTTCCATTTAAATTAAGTATCTCATTATTTTATATTCTATTTTTAATTAATTTTATTATTGTACACAATTTTACTATATTTGCATTGCTGTTTGCGCCTATAATTGAGGTGGCATGCATGCAATGGTGTTCACTTTGTTGGTGCAACTAAATAAATAAATAAATAAATAAATTTCTCAACAGCACTGTCTCATAGTCATATCATTTCAATAACAAACGAGGATTGATGTATAATGGAAAGCCAGTCCACCCAGTCGGAGGTTTCAGGGTCTGGACACAACTAATAAGCCAACATAAAAATATGATATTAAAATAATATCATTTAGCGCGAACGAAATTCTCGAGCCAGAGCTCGATTTATTCACTACGTTTATGCCGTTATTTACAGATAAATAATCGTGAATAAATAGTGGTATCGTGAATAAAGGTAAACAAGGTGAAATTGCAAAGACATTAATATCCAAGAATTCTGGTTTATTTAACCAAAAATGTTAATAACATTATGTATTTGATTCTTTTCATTTACTTTTTATATTTAAAGAACAATGAACATGTATATTTTCTTGCAAAATAGTAGAATATTCGTCCAAAAACTAAATTGCTCTAGCATCCACCCCATTCGAAGTAAAGTGCTCGTATTTGTAGGATATATGACGTTGAATAATGACGTTTGGCCCTAGAACAATAACTTTAGAGTAAAAGTGTGAAACCAATCTCGCTAAAGCATCGAAAGGGAGAGTCAAACTAAACGAGTAGCTGAAGACGCTGAAAGAATTGACACTTTCCGTCGAATCGCGAAACTTTGTTATGTTTTCAAGGTAGAAGGAAAACTTCAGACAAATATGATTCACTGTTTGTTTTAAAAAAATGAGAAAAAAATTGTTTTATAAAATACATGGATAGAATAATGATGAAGAATATATTTTAATGATAGCGCTGTGTAGTTTGTCATTTATTTAATTATCCAGGATAAAAAAAATATCATGAAAATGGTTGTATGAATAATATTATCGAAATTTATTCAAGCATTTTCGTATAGTACAAATAAGGATACTGTTTGACGGTATTTTATAGACTTAAAATATGTTTTCATTAAAATGGTTAGTTACCAAATAATCATTACTGTTTAGGAAGATCTGCATCCCAATTTCCTAATCTAGTTGCTAATTTAATTCTACAATTATCTCTGTGAACGTATTAATAATCGTTCCAGCGGTCTAAATATTGCTTAGCTAAGATCACAGAATAATCAACAGTAATAACGAGCAAATGTTTCATTACTTGCACAAAAATATATCGCAACTATTATGTAACTTATCGAGGTTTATTACTCATACAATATTGTACGAGTATTTACTTAGTTTTTTTAGATCTCATACCTACAACAGTAAACGGTGTTACACGATTATAGCATTTAAAATAACATTTTAACAAGAATACACTTTTTCACATAAAATTGAATCTAAAAGCAGTACGCTAGAGCGCTTTTTACAATGACAGCAGAATATAAGTAGTACAGCCTTCGTTCAGTTGCGGCGAAGCAGTTGGGCACACACATTGATTGTGTTTACTTACGAGCTTACTGAGTGTAAAGTGTATCGTGGCGAGATAGTGTGAAGGAGTTGAATTTAAATTTAGC
Source organism: Cosmorhoe ocellata (assembly GCA_963675405.1). NCBI lineage: Eukaryota > Metazoa > Arthropoda > Insecta > Lepidoptera > Geometridae > Cosmorhoe > Cosmorhoe ocellata. The sequence goes on along the minus strand of OY776245.1, from coordinate 8,479,440 downwards.
TCTGCTTTGGGAATTCAGTAGAGCTGTGATGATTGGCCAAAATTGACTTTGCCAAAGGTGTCGGAGCCATGGTTGGCATGAAATAACTTGGGATATGTTTCTTAGAAATCTCTGTACTATGGGTTAAGTGGTACCATTGTAATCTTGGCTTTGACACCCACTATTTAGAATATCTAATGAGACACTCGGATGTAAGAGACGTATGTATTTACGAAAGATTTTTACGTGAATATAAAGAACAAGGCTTAAATTTAAGTAAAAAAATACACACTAGCCTGAAGTGAAAATATATACTACAGCTAAAAAGTTTATATTCTTAAAATATTAGTGTTCTAGGATTCTTTGAGTTTTCTGAAACTACTGTACGGCTTGTACTGATCAAAGGTTCGATATTTTAAGTTAAATTTTGTTTATTGCGCTTCTCTAAGTTAAGTCTAAATCTATACATTATTATGTATTATCTATACATTATTAAATGTTTCCCATAAAATACTTTTAGAAAGACTTTATGATGTTGGCATAAGAGGCCCCGCCCATAACTGGCTTCGTACCTACTTATGCAATAGGAAACAGTATACGCAAATTGAATACTATAACAAAGACACCGGCGAACTTCAGAATATAAAATCAGACATAATAAAAATAAATTCATCTATTCCGCAAGGAAGTGTGCTCGGATGCCTTCTATTTTTAGTCTATATCAACAATTTGCCTAAAGCTATAAGAACTAAATGCGTCCTCTTTGCAGATGACGTTTCTCTGCTGTTCAAAAGTAGCCAAAATATTGATATAAATTTTATAATGGAAATCTTTAATAGTACAAATCAATGGCTTAGTGATAATAAATTGGAAATTAATCTTAAAAAGACGAAAGTTATGCAATTTAGAACCAGACAAAGATCCCCCTTAGACCTAGGTAATTTGACTGGAATTTTAGGCATAGAACAATGCAATGAATTTAAATTGTTAGGGGTTACATTAGATACCCATCTAAACTGGAAAACTTATATTGACACGCTAAAAAATAAACTTTCTAGGTTTACCTACGCCCTTAGCATTTTAAAACGAAATACAGACTATCAAACAGCCCTGTCAGCATATTACGCCAATGGCTATTCTTGGTTTAATTATTCGATTGTACTGTGGGGAAATAGTGTTGACTTCAACGATATCTTTATAAAACAGAAAAAACTGATTAGAATACTAGCTAATAAATACAAAGACAAAGCTGTAGGCCGCACTTTAAAAATCTAAAAATACTAACCTTGCCCTGTATATACATAATGCAAATGACCTCTTTCGTTAAAAAATACCGACATTTCTTCAAATCTAAATCTGAACATAATATTAACTACAATAGACGAAATAAAGACAAACTAATTCAACCTATGACTACCCTTACGCAATATAGCAAAAGCCCTTACTCACGATTAGTAAATATTTATAATAATATATCTAGTTTCATAAAGGACCTTAAAAAAGACTCAGTTTTTCGTTGTAAAATTAAAGAATACCTTATCTCAAAGTGTTACTACTAGGTTGACGAATTTTTAAATGACAAATCTAAACTTTAACATTTTGGCAGCCTGATTAAAAAATTGACATACTTACAGAGTTATTGTTACAACTGTTTTGATTGTTGTAGCTGACATAGCATTATATCCTCTTCTATGTTTCTATAAATAAATTATGTACCTATCTATTACATACTCATTATAATACCAATAGACAAATTGCTGCGCCCTTACAGGGTACATGTACTCACGTCTAAGTTAATTACCACCTAAGCTAAAACATTGTAATAATGTATATGTATGCAATAAATAAATCTGAAATCTGAAATCTAAATTATTACTTTAGATATTTTCAAATAAAAATTAGTGCTACCGTAAGAAGACACGCTACATAGCATAAAACAATCCTTTTTTTTTTTTCAAAATCTGTTTATCGTAAACGGTTTGTGCACGCTAATCTTCGCAACGGATGAACCAAATCAAATGCGGTTTTCATTAATGTATTGAAATAGGTTTGGATTGAAACTTAGGTTAGGAAATCGGTTGATGTGGCGTACCTAACTCACTTATTCTTACTTCGCCACAGCGCTGTCGTGAGATGTATGTCACAAACTTAAATTTAGTATTAAAATTATTATAATTCGCTTATCTTTTATAACTTAAAAATTGATGATAACTTTACTTATTTATCGCTTTGCGTAAAGTAATCTAACGCGTACGAAATCGCGGGTATCAGATCGTTTAAATTATAAAATTAAATAGTTTCGTTACATCATTAGTCTGATCCAATATACAATTGCTTATTAAACAGATTAGAGTTGGTACAAAATAACAAATAGTCCCAGGATAAGCTAAACAAAAACAACATTAGCTGAGTGTTCGTTCAATAAGACAAGGAGGCACCCACAATTCGGGGCAGGAAGAAATATGATACAGAGTGGAGTGTTTTAGATGTTTTGAAACTGACAGAAAACAAGTCTCTATGATTTTTTTACTTTGTTTAAAACTCCAGCTAATGTTGAATAAATAGACCGTACTTAATTTTTGTTTTTAGGCTTCTCTTCTTAATTTAAGAGTTTGACTCTTGTCGGCATAACTGATGAATCTCTCTCCATTTAGTTCTTTCCAGGGCAGCCTCCAAGTTAGGCTTATTGCTTACTTAATTACTATTGTTTGGTTTAATGACAAAATAACTGTATTTATTAATTAAAACAAAAAGAGATTATAAAAATTCAACAATAATTAGTGATATTTATTTCCTTACAATTTTTTTCAAAGCACCCTTTGTATGTACTTATTCCCCGAAACAATGATTGGTAGGGGAAGAAGCCAAATGGATAGGACAAATGCAGAGAGCGCCTCTCATATTGTCTTACAGAATTTGCTGATGTCATTTATTAGCCTCTAGCATAAAACATTTTTATGGGAACTGATATGAGTGGAACGCCTCGAATAGTTGCCTTGAAGCTCTTTGTTGGAATAAGAACAAGCGATTTATAGTCGCATATAAAATTGTATTGCGACGGGATTTTGTTGCGTTAGCGCTTCGATGTAGTTTTATGAAATTTTATATGTGTAGAATCTACTGTATCGCGTTTCTGTTTCAAAAACGCTTGTATTATTTTGGCAAAATATGAAAATATAGCCAAAAATTTTATCGTAAAAACAAAATGGTTGGATATAGTATTTTACGGAAAGCTATCTTGTTTACAAACAATGTTGCTAAAAGCTTTTTAGAAAGGAAAAACAAAAAGACAAAGCAAATTTTGTTCCGCAATACTAATTTGAATTTAATTATAATAATATCAAAGAGAAACACAAAAAAATGTTTTCGTATAAAAAAATTCTACTTTTATAAACTTTTAATAGTGGCAGTGCTTCATAACGCGATAGAGACAAAAGAAAATAAACAATGAAATATTCATATAACTCAAAACAGCTGTTGAACTTGCATTAATAAATTATCAAATTGAGATGAATGTGTAGTATAAGTAAGTAACATTTAAAATGAATAAGGAAAAGCCCTATTGGGTTTCATTTCGCTGGTGGGGGAGTCGCCGTCGCGTGAGACAACTGACAACTCCGACGTACGGATAAGCAACCGTGCGAGATGTTGACTATACTGCGATTTATTGTTTTGATTGTTGTATTATAAAAATGGTGGTTGCAGTTTTGTTTTCATAATTACATTTTAAAATACGTGATGAAGAGGGATGAAAACCATGTCACCAAAAGAGTTATGAATGTGGCTGGGTGCGCAAAAAGAGGAATGCCGAAGAAGTGGTTTGATTGTGTGAAAGATGATAATGTAAGAGGAGTGAGTGGAAATAGAAAACATGTTGTGCCGACCCCGCTTTGCGTAAGATAAGGGCAGGATGATGAATGATGAATAACATTTTAAAATTACCTAAGTTTTATAAAAATAACATAAGAAAACATTCACTTATTGCAATTTAGCGTGTAAAACAAACATTCAAGAGACGAAAGTGTTCAAAAAAACCAGGAAAGCGTAATAAATATCATCGCACTTAACAAAGCATGGCAATTGCACATTTTGCTATCTTAACAATAAACACGACCGCTAATTCGTATTCAAACGCGCTGTATTTTGTAGAATAACAAATCACAATCACGAAATTAAAATAACGTGAAGCAGTTGCAATTGCATGTTTACACGGAATTATACATTTTGTTAAAACCGTACGTGTACTGCGCCCGTAAAGTACAACTAAAATATTTTTTATTGTTTATGGTTTGCCCATTAATTATTTTTACTGAAGGGCTGGTTAAGCGAATTCCGTCTGGGTGATGTCATCGTATTGTTACTGCAGGATGTATAATTTTAACGAAAAAACCGGAACCAGCTACAAATCACCATAATTTACTTACATTTTGAACTTCAAGAATGTCCTTTTAAAGAAATGTTTATGAAAATTCCATTTATGTAAGTAAACATTTTATAACAAAGAATCGCATTTTTTTATCAGAATTCTATCATCGATTTTTTTGCTAGTTATGTTAGGTAGGTATCTATGTAAAGTATCAAGACTAAAGAAGTCCGCTATGACTTGACATTTTTACTTTTACGTCGTTTGACGCCCGCGACAGTGCGTTTTCATTATATGCAGCTTAGTGGCTAGGAGTAAATAAAGCAGCCCATATTGCAGACACGGCTTATTTTCACAAATTCTATCCTCCACGCGAATACCGACTATAATCCTCTTTTTACGATTCTAGTCGCGAAAGATGGAGAATTTGAAATGAGAAAAATAGCCTCAAATTCTTTGTGCGCGTGTAACGGTCGCTTTCGTGTTGTGAATGAATTTCAATGGTAGGAATAATTTTCACCTCCGCGTGCTTTAATAGATATTATGTTGATAAGTAGTTAAGTTGCTTCAATAAAAAAATACTAGTAATTATATGATTCATAGAAGCAATCATAATCATTATATTGTTTTTTGTTGACAAAATTACTTAGTTTCCAACGAGGTTTACCTGTATTCATTATGTTTGTTTGCGTGAAGTCTTTAAAAAATAAAATGAATAAAATAAAATAATACCTAGTGGACATTTCAGACAACGCCTATCTAGCCCTATACTAAGCAAAGTTAATAGCTAATAGATTCGTTATATACCTATTTTTTTGTAAATGCATAGGTACATGGAATACTAATAACATCCAGACTCAGACCAAACATCTGCGTTCATCACAGAAATGTTAGTTCTGGGTGGGGATCGAACTTTCAACCTACAGCGCAAAAAGCAGAACTACTCGTAATACCAACTGAGTTGTTACAAGGCCAATCTAAATCTTTTAAAAAGTAAATTCACCAATCGCTTAATACGATTTTTTTTTCTTTGACTATAAAAGGGAACTGCTTATTCATCAAAACACAAAGGTGCAAAACAAACTGACAACGTAGACCCATAAATATTTTTCATAAAATCTCAACTCAGCGCTTTCCGTCCGGACGAAATCAACAACACTGCTAGCTTATTCAGCTGGTATACAAGTTTTATGGACATTCGTGTAGGTGGAACGTTTACAGAATATCACAAAATCATATTTTTCGATGGTGACACCAGTTTTAGTGCGTTTTGTCATTGTGTTCAGCGTACACTAGTTTTGGGGATACACGAACGTGTTGTATGCCAAATGATTTTTGAATTATCAATCAATTACATAGTGAAGGATGGATGGAGTGTGTGAAAGATGATACAAGTAAGAAAGGAGTACTGAGATGACGGATGATAGAGAGAAATGGAAGAAGAAAACGTGTTGTGCCGACCCCACATAGCGTGGGGAAAGGGAAGGAAGAAGAAGAAGAATAAATCTACGTAATCAAGCCAAAGGGCTAGCCGTCAATCATCAATAGTTATTGCGGTAGACTAAGCTAAGAAGATGGTGTCGGTGCGGGCTAACTTCATATTAAAACAGTCCCGGGCACCATAGTGTCTTAAGTGCCTTAATCCTAAGGCTGTAAGTGAGCAAAAAGTTCCATTTTGACACTAACCAGAAGGTTTGTTTATGCTGGAATGAAAATATATTATTGTTCAATGACATACTCGTTAAGATATTTATAGTTATTTTCTTTTATGATTAGATTCTACGATAATAAACAAAATCCTAAAGGAGTTTTTGCTATTTTGACACGACACCAAGTTGCCTGTACGAAATAAGAAGGTTGTATTGAAGACCTTATTTGTTTCTTATTCGGATGATATAACACAAAATTTTATGGACATTGGAAAAGGGGGACTTCCTCAATAACTGAGCAAAATCATTTTCTTTATGACATTTTTTCTGTCTTGTCTTGTGTGTTAGTTTGTTTTATTATTTTAAAATATAAAAACATAAACTATTTAGGCTCTCTGTTGTTAATCAGGGTATGTTTTCTTGTATACATGAGGTAAAACTTAAGTGACCCACCCAGAGCTTAGTATGAGTTTTGATAGTTTCCAAATTTTATTTTTGAAGTGCACTCCATTAGGTTCCGCTAGGGAATGTATGGAAGAAAATGAAACCAAATAAGTACTCTAATTACTAAGCCCCCAGTTGAAAAGATCTAAAATTTTAAATTCTAAGGGCTAATTTTACCATGCTCTTAGCAAAACAAACAGCTTGTTAGCCTTTTAATCGCCTGTTAACTTTTCTTTGTGCTCCGCCATGTCCTGACAAAGGATTATCTTCTGTTAAATAAAATGACGTAATATAGATTTAGCATTCTTGTTTATTTTGATGCTTGATAAGGTAATTTGCTAACAAAAGTTTGGTGAAATTGCACCTAACAGTTTTAGTTGTACGATAATCTTTGCCTCTTCTACCTTTATCGATCTCTGGAACCCAACTCTCTGTGGATGGAATCGAGTGTCGCTGGTCTCAATGGCTCCGCTAACATCGTGTCACACCATGTTTTATATTTTCATACCACGGAAATATCCGCAAGGCTTTAGTGCCTTATCCGAGTAAACTAAGGATCCAGTTACTTTCTTCCGCCATAGCTTATCACCGTAGAATAAAAACGGCATCCAAGTGCGTTTTTGTGATGTTTAAAGAAGTTAGGTAAGTATCTAATACCTTTAAACGAGCAATTCTTGTATAATATATAATCTGGATCTCGGAAACGGCTCCAACGATTTTCATGAAATTTATTATGCAGGTGGTTTCGGGGGTGATAAATCGATCTAGCTAGGTTTCATTTTTAGAAAGTGTCGTTTACCAATAAAAAACCGAGCAAAGCTCGGTCACTCAGGTACTGAAATTTAATACGCAGAGGGTTTCGGGGGCGATAAATCGATCTAGTTAGGTTTAATTTTAAGAAAACGTCGTTTTATCCGTGTTTTCACCGAAAAACTAAGCAAAGCTCGGTCATCCAGGTACTATAATTAAAGTATTCAGGAACGAGTAAGTACCTAATTATGAATTTATTAGCACTTTGAATAGAGCTTCTTAGGCGCACTTCTATCCTTTCACCACACTGGTCCAAAATAACTAAAATCACATAGAGTTCGGTATTATTTGAAATAAAAAGTTTACCTATTTTCCGATGTTTCTTAAAAGCTCCGTCTAAATTAACCACAATCATTACAATCATAATTATTTACTTAATATTTTTTTTAATTTATGAATTAAAAATATGATTATGTACCTACACATGTATTTTTATAATAGTGTGTACATTAAAATTATAATGAGAACACAGGAATTGCTATAGTTTTTAATTTTTGTACAGTCTAGAAAATAAAACAAGCTATGTTACATCGTGTTAAATAATTCCAACTTGAATACTTGTATAGCAAGCCTACTTTACTGACTTTCAGGTAAACCCTTCTCATTTTGAAGATCCCTTCCGTTCCGTCCGTTATGATGTAGAATCAACGTAATCACAGTAAATTCTCTGTAAAGTCGTGCGTAACTTTTCATATCTATTTATGAAGTAGCGTAACTGTTGCTACAGAAATACGCATGAGTAGCTACAAGATAGCTGCTTTATAAAACTTCAACCCGACTTAGTTGATTGATGACCTGAAACTTGGCAAGAAGCCTTGAACGAACAGGTATTAAGGTTTGTACAGTTCCCGGCCGCTTTAACTTCACAATGTTGGACATTTTCTTAGCTACTATTTGATTGGATAAATTAATCGTTTTTTTGTTTTTCGTTGACTATGTACGGATGGATTGTGTGAAAGATGACATGGGTAAGAAAGGAGTGAGTAATGAGATGACGAATGACAGAGGGAAATGGAAGAAGATCACATGTTGTGCCGACCCCACATAACGTGAGAAAAGGGCAGGAGGATTATGATGATGATGATGATGATGATGTTTACTAGCTTTAGCTTGTTTCATTTTTTTAGGTTATCGTAATAAAAGGTTAAGTAATCTAGTTCTGAATCTGAGAGAGAAAATTGGTGGTCTAGACATAAAGTAGTGGGTTTAAACCCAGTCGTGATCAATGGATTTTTCTGTTTCACGAAAACTTAAATGCGCTATATCACTACCCACTCTGAAACGTGAACGAAAACGTCGTGAAGAAACCGGAGCCTAAAAAGTTCGAACACATGTCAAGTGCATGAAATTAATCTTTAAAGCGCACTTTAATCCTTTCAACACACTGGTTAAAAAAAGAATTAGTGTCACAGTAAGACTGAATCTAATTTCCTGCAATTTAGGTGCTTACATGCTTTTAGCTTTGTCACTTCCAATGATATTCTGATATGTGACAGAGAAAACATGACACTTACGTTGCATTTACAAGATTTAAAATTATAGTACTAATATGTCATTCTAGCGGCCGAGCACTGCATCTACTTGATTAGAGAACGATACGTGTTCGGAAATACAGGAACAAAGGGTTTACTTTGTTCTTGGTTGTATTGAAACTGCTGCGGCTCTTCTAATAGAATAGTAAAACGTGCTAACGGTTCGTTATTTATTTCGTATTTTGCTTCGTTTTTGTCCACTTTGTTTCACTGCCCACGGCTTTAGCGTTTGGTATCACATGGCAACATGGAGATGCGTTTTGTGGAGATAATCCTCTGATACATTTGTATCAGAGGATTATCTCCACAAAACGCATCATCGTATATCATTTGATATACGTACATAAATCTCGTATGTATCATCATAGTAATACTCGTAATTTTCCAACCACAAAGTTTGGGAGTGAGCGTTTTATTATTGATACATACTAAAGTTATCGTGATGGTTATAATTATTATAGTAGACAAGTCAATTTTTTTCTTCTGCTTCTTTTGAATTTGTACGGCTCATAACGTGCAGTAAAAAATCACTAATCAAAATAGCATTTTTTGTAAACAAATAAATGGTCCATTCAATGTTCAACCAAAATTCAACCTACCTACGACAAAATCGCAAGCATGTAAGTATTTCGTAAAAATGTTTCAAAGTATCCTCTAGTCGCACAAGTTATTCGGAATCAAATCAAAGTTTTATCTGTACAATAATGGAACGGATATCGAGACGATATCCAGATAAAGAAAGGAACATTAGGGGAGGGATGTGACATGCGGTTGAGATAAAAAGTTTTCTTGTAAAGCGATTCCAGGGCAATCTTTAACAAAGTAGCAAAGATAACTCAAGTGTATCTACTACTTGATGACCTTAGTGGCGGCCCGGAGAGTATTCTGCTACTAAGGTAGTGAGTTTGATTTTCGCTGCGAAAATGTTACCTGCATCGTATGCAAATATTTAGTTCTGCGAAATATTATGTATATGAGTTGACCGATACAAAGTGACGTTTCAATCGTTTATTCTGATTTCCAGACTAAGTTTTATAATTTAGAATACTTTTTCCTACTTAGGCGCCTAGCACACATAGCGACCATCAAGATATACCACATAAGTTATGAGCAGTGAAGTAATTTTTTTGTACTGTGACAATAGTGTCAAATGATGAAAGTCTGAACTCATTATTATTTTCTGTGCTACGAAAATCCGTTTTGGGGAGTAAGCCTGTTATTTCATACATAATGTATAACAATATTTACCTTTTATCATGATATTATTCGAACTAAACTCTAAATATAAGTACTAATATTTATTTAAGAAAATGGTGTAGGCGTTGCTTATCTACAAAAGAAAGTGCCTACATTAGGATAAGATATGTCGTATATTAAGAAGGCTCTTTTACCCAGGTGTGCTTGTTTACAAATTATATGGCCTTTCTGAAAATGGTTAAGGTACTTAAATATAAAAATAGAAGAAAATATTGTTCAGTTTTGCCAAATGATGTACTTTACAGGTGAGAATATAATGCTTTTGGTGAAAACTAACACAACATGAATTTAAAATATTTTCTTAATTTCAACGTCGAGGATAATGTTATACAGCTAAATCAGTGAATGATTAAAATCCAAACACCCAGATAACGCTTTCTAACCAACCTAGAAGGGAACTTTATGATGTTCGCCCCTATACTACGAGACCACGATTCAATTTAGATCCACAAAATGAGATACTAAAGAAGCTTATCGAAGCGTTTTTCACGTAAACTGATTGAATACGAAAACTAGCCAATTTCAGATGATTAGGCGACGGGGGACGTAATAAACTGAAGGACTAGCGAGTCGTAAAAAAATAGTTTATATTTTTATATTGGTAATTTCTGAGCTGATGCATGACGTAGTAAAGTTATGAAAAGCCATAATTTTCGGTACATGATATCAGTGTCATCAATATCTCGTTGTTTTTTTATGTACTTAGGTTTTTTTGGTGACTATCGATATAATCATTCACATCGATACATAATCATCGGTTCATTCTGACCGAGTTTGTTTGTCATAAATTTTGTAGTTTTTTTGCTTTTATTATCATCTATGTTCGAGTTTGGAAGTAGAATGAGAATCAGACAGTGTTTTGCAAAAAAATATGAAATGTTTGCAGATAAGGTTTAAAAGATCTTGGATTCTTAGTTAGCTCGATCAACTTGGCGCTTCGCTACGAAGATCTCAAGAGACTCTAGATTCAAGTAGTAGCTGTCTTGAAACGTTTGCCCCGCAATGTTTTCCGTAACCGTTTTGAGGGTGTAGCCATAAAAATGAAGTACACACAACGATTTCATCGTTCACAATACGAGTTTCGAATATATTCTTAGTTTGGGCACCCTTTGTTTTAAGAAGTAAAAATATGCAAAAGACAACGATAAAATGCTCCTAAAAATCCATTCAATCCAAGAACAGATTAACTATGTCTCTAGACTTTACTGTAATTTATTTTCCCAGCCAGAAAGATGAGGTTGTAAAGATTAAGACACAACCATCACGGCTGTAGCTTTTTCACCCAATTATCATTACAATAGACTTCAAAAAAGGTCTCTTTATTTCTACACCAAACAAGCAACAACTCAAGATAACTCTTAAATTTTACAGCGCACAATAAGGCGAAACGTAAACACGTTATTTCCACGAGAATCTCGAAAAACAAGCTCATTACGGCAAATGTTACTTTTTCTGTCACTTTTACATGAAGTAAATGTTTGGATCCCCCACTAACAGCTTCAGAGGGGGCGCTGCGGTCGGTTCTATTACCCTAACGACATAGTATTACGTTTACCTAAAAATGTTTATAGGGTATACCGTCGTTTAGGCCCCGACCTAATCAAGCGAAGCCCGGAGGAAACTTATTCTATACTACTAACTTATTATTGTGCTGTGCGAGGTCGATAAGATTTTACTGTGCTTGGGTAATCTTATTAACCTTTAACGTAAGTTGGACCTAGTTCCTCAATTTTATTCGAGGAAGTTCTAGACTGAGGTTAATAAAGTGTATTGACTTTCTTTGCTGAAACTTTCTCCTATCAAGACGCTTTGTAGGAACATCTTAATCATTTATGGAGATGAAAAGTTATGGCCCAGAGATCTTTACTTCGTCATATTATTAGTTATTTTTATTTCAATTTTCTGCATAGAGTCAGCGTTAACAAAGCTAGATTTTTGATTATCTGGGAAGCAATTAATTGAAACGCTTTATTAGTAATGGCCAATGCACACATATCGTATCGTAGCATGTTGCGACGCCGTGAAACCATACGTTGCGTCGTGCCGTGGAAATCTACAGTATCCATCGTAAAACCTCACGACACAATGTCGCAATGTGCACTATGCGACACAATGGCACGATGCGACGCCGTATCATTTGTATATGTTTTGGTCGACCGATGATGCAAGTAAGCGTGAAAGTGAAATTTATTGACATCATCGAGGCATTTCAATTTTAAAACCGAAGGCTCCAAATACAAAATCACGCCAATACTTTTCCTTACAAATACCCTTTAACACCCGTCGGCAGTACGACGCTTTTACATCATATTACTCTCGTATAGAGCGAGATTGATGTGTGAAAAAAGCTCTTGAAATTGGTAAAAAGGGAACGCTAAGTGTTGGGGGCCAGAGTGATCGAAAAATGTCGCTAGTGGATGTGTTTACGTATAAAGCCGGTGCAGTATTAGCCAGTACTGCGTTCTTCTCTTGAGACAACATTGTTTGTAGATATATATTGTAAAATAAGAGTTCCGTTAAGATTTTGTCTCCTAAAGTTTTTGTCATTTTGTGGAAAAATCTCTTGGGAATGTTCGTTTTCTTAGAGTTGGCAAGACTGGTATGGTAAAAATGCACAAAACTGAATTTTTCGAATCGTTTTCTATGTTCAAATTTAGAAAAGAGCTATGGTTTAAACAGTTACTGCTGCACCTGGTAAAAATCGGCTACAGTCTGATTTATATGTAAAAGCTTCCAATGTCGTCAAACCCGCAATTTCGTCACGCATTTTTACCGAACAAATGTTCTCTTAAGATTCGGCTTAACTTATGCGGTGCACGTTCTATAGAAGGTTAAACTCGCTTCAGGCGGTCGCTATATTGAGTTTCGAGCGAGAAATACAGGTGTAATGTGTTAATGGTCTGTTTGTTGTAAGGAAACACTGAGGAGTTAAAGATGGGAGATAGGATACATGTGGAATTAGTAAGGTATTTTCTCCAATCCGTCAAAAAGGTTACGCTCAGCTAAATTAAGCTCTTTTTCCACTGGTCTAAAAACTATCGTTTCATAAGCAGTAGCATCTAGCTTGAGTGCAATGAGTGACATTACCCCAGAAAATTACCATCAAAAATCAGTGTTGCCACAATATTATTGAACCTGTCCAGTTTACCATCCATCAAGCAGTATGCCAATGCTTTTCAAGAGCATAATACACCTAGTTACGTGATGAACTGATCGGAACGTAGGACAATCTCACACAATGCCATTAAATCATCTCGCTTAAGACGAATGGTCCATCAGTACTCACCACATATAAAGACATCGAACGCTGGCAATTACTGCTATTCAGAGGAATAGCCGTTGGTGCAGTTTCATTATATCCACCCTTCTAGAGATGAGCATGTATAGTCTGCTTTCCGTATGCGTAAGTAAAAAAATATGATTTTGAATACTTGTGTTGAGCGAAATGGATCAAACTAAGGATTTTACTACCACTGAATTATGAATAGAGAAAGAGTTACCGTGCCCGGATATAATTGTAGGTGTTCAGATAATTTTTTTTAGACCTAATATTTTATTTTTAAATTCACACTTTTTTTACAAACATACAAAAACAAACGGCAAAAAAAAAAGAACTGCGTGGTCCGTATCCGCTTTCGCAATTCTTGATTTGTCTACACCACTAGCTCCCATTACCACATTGGGCTTATTGAATCGGACGATAAGGTGCCTCGGTAATTTCCCGCCATTTACGATCATTACTCTTCGTGATCATCTTGCGGACAAAAAGTTAGCCATAACTGCGGACTGTTTCCGGGCTCCGATTGGTGAATACGTGTCACGTGGGTTGTGAAAATTGTAGCACTTTATTGGGTGATTTTTGTTCGCAATTTTCTATAAATCATTTTGACAATGTTTTTGAACTGACTTGATGCTCAATGTAGCATCAGTTTTACACTATTTCATACAGCATTCCGTATTATTTTTATATAACATAATAATTATGTATATAAAATCGTCAATCACTTTTAACGACGCAAAAAGCAGTAAGTACTAACTAGTATAAACTTACCACCTCAAAATAATCTCACATTACTCTTATAAGTACTACATACTGCACCAATATATTGCCATTATTTATCGTTCTATCCGCATCAGTGGACAATAAACAGTCGGGTTCTATAGTCCCGGAGTCAACGCTATTCTTTTAGTGTCATTCTTTGAATAATGGATGCATTTTCAAAATACACGTGTTTCGAAATTTGTTTGAGTTTGGATCAATATTTTTTGATAGTTCATTCTGAACTTTAAGAACTTTCAGAACTTTAAGATCAATATTTAATACTTCAGTTTTGTTGCTGTTAAGATAAGTTTGTAGTGAATTTATCTAAAAATATAATAAGCGGTATTATTTTTCTTGATGGAGAATATGAAGTATCTCTCTTAAATGTTAATAGTTGACATCATGTAGGCCTACAATCTTATTTCCTCTTCGTAAGCTTAAGACATTTACCATTTTAAAGTCAGAAGCATGACGTAAACAAATCACCACTGTCTCCTAACCAACCAGAGCTAACGAACAAAGGGGGAAGCGACTATGCAAGATCGATTAACCATTCTCTAATTACGCAATTTCTGGCGATCTCTAATTGTGTGGACCAGTATATTCTGCGTGACAGTACGTTATTTCCCTGGAGGGCGGTAAAGATAGCGCGTTGGACGTTGAATGAAAAAATACGCTGGAAGTGACGCTACTGGCTTCCGGGTATTTATTTAGCTGTCAATTATTTTATTTGTCTATGGAATTTGTCTCTTTTGAGTTCGATTTTGCCTGTGTCAACTCATAAAGTGTTTAAATTAGTAGTATCGTCTGTATCATTAAGTCATAGTCAAATTGTCAAGTCAATTATAAAACCAAAAATGGCTGTTTTGTTCAAAATTCTCGGGATTTCAGGATAAGTGATTATGTCAATTAATGAATCGGGATTTAAAAAGGAACTATTTACTTTAATTCACTTATTTAACTCGGTCACTTACTTTAAAACTCGGTATTTATTGGAAAAGTAAACTCAAAATAACACAAGAAAAGATAAACTACAGCGATATAGGTACGCCGAAGTCTTCCCCTTCTCACTGTCCTAATTAATTCTAGCCTTATAGACCTGTTTCGTCAGTCTCCTAATAACTACTATAAACTTACTTATTTCATGTTAACTTATACAAAATTCAAAGGCAGGTCTATATCAACATAATATTTTGTTGTTCAAATCTCTTCCAGTGATTATTAGGTCTCTTGCACCCAACGCGTCGCTGGTACGCCGAGCTAAAATTATTCACTGAGTCGCCGGCATTGTTCTCTCATACTTTATTTGTCTCAGTCAGAAGGTACTCTTTTTGTCCTTTGCGGTTCTGAAGTTTCACTCAAAATAGACACTTAGAATACTGTGGAATATCACTGGAGTTGTATGACTTTCTAGGTCTACCACTTGAAATGCGATAGCGCTCATTATCTGTGGAACAGTTGGATTGTCCGGTTGACCAGACCACGACTGTCTTTATCTTTCTTACAATTATTGCGATTTATACTTCTATGAAGTTCAACGCAATGTTCAGGAAGTTTGAAAGTAGCGCCGGTGACAGAAAAGTTGAAGAGTAATAGGTTGGCGTGGTATGGGCATGTTATGCGGCGGGAGGAAAGTCATGTTACAAGAAGGGTTATGGATTTGAATGTGGATGGATATAAGAGTAGAGGTAGACCTGAGAAAAGATGGATGGACTGTGTGAAAGACGATATGTGTAGGAAGGGAGTGACTACTGAGATGACGGATGATAGGATAGAGTGGAGGAAGAGAACCTGTTGTGCCGACCCCACCTAGTGGGATAAGGGCAGGAAGATGATGATGATGATGATGTTCAACGCATAGTTGACGATAATAATTATTTTCCTGAAAAAACACCTTATTGGCCTAAACATAGATACCTGCGTTCTCCTGCAAATAAATAATCAAACCTCGTATTTTTCGCATAGTTTATCGGAATTACTAGTACTTACAATATTATTTTATCTATATTTGAACTTATTAAGGTAAGCCAATTGAACAATTGCTGTAAGTATTTCTGTTTCGACCCACGTGTTCAATACACAAAGGATTCGAGGACATTATTGTTTGCAACATCATTTTAATCCTTGGAATAATTACACTACAGTGATACTAGTTGAAAATGTGGTTTGGTAATAGAATAATATCGTTTGAACTACATTATAAATATTAAAACTAGTAGGTATGTTCAGATAAGTAGTTGCGTATGAGTGAAAAATGCTTTGGTTATCTTACGACATTTATCAAATGGATCTAAAGTCAACGTAATAAAGCTTATTTTCTATTCTAAGCTCTTCAAAGTGTAACAAGCCTGTTCAGTGGATCTTTTTGCTCCGTTGCGTGTCGCTTACAGGGTAATCCTTCTGTCCGTAATTTGTGATTCAGAATAAAACTTCGTACCCATCAAAGGGGCGATAATAAGAGAAGCAGAAATTGTCTGACAAAAGGATCGATATAGAATTAGTCGGCCATTGACACTTTGTTGTTTTGACTTGTATTTTGATGAGAAATGCTTCAGGAATAGTAAGAATACTCATTCTATACCTACATCATTAATAATTAAGAGCATGTTTTATAATTTTTTACACATAGATCTTTCATGTTTTGAAAGGTATTGTGTTACACATCACCAATTATATGTACCTACGTACAAAAAAAAGTATTTATTTAATGAATCAGCTACCTGGTACTTACAGTACAAGCTGCTTTGCTTAGTTATTACACAAATTAGTAAGTACAACATTTATTTTTGTAAATACATACCCAGAATATATTCAATGCTTGTGCTTTCGAACAGCCCAGATCATATCAATATCGCAAAAAAACATATTTGCATTAGAGCCTTCGAAACGCTACATGAAACAAGCAAAATGGTTAACTAGAAACTGTAATATTTATTCACCTGGCTGTATTAGCTCAAAATAGACCTCGGTTCATTCCCCTTGCACAAAAGCTAACTACCAAACTAATGAATGACTGCTAAAATAACATTGTCAACCATTGTTGCGTTACGGCTCGGCTACGTAATTGCATGGTATATTAACAGAAGGTGTAATTCTGTTCAATTAAAGTAAATAGATGTACATAAGTGCTTCTCCCTAAGTTTTCCTTTAAAAAAAAATTCATCCAAATGTCTAGTAAATTTGACTTTTAATTGACCTGTTTGCATTTTTTATACTGTACTATAATTCTTCTTAATTATTCTTCTTAATAATTCTTTTTCTTCACTCTGAATACCTTAGCTGTAAGCAAACCTAAAATTGTATTATTAAAAAATAAATTAAATGAAAAAATCGCGTAAATAAATTACGAAAATAACTAAATAGTAAAAAAGAAAGATTTTTTACTGTTCTCCAACTATCTAACCACAGCAAAAAAAAACTTAAAACTAAACAATTTGTGTTTTTTTCTAAATTTTACCTTCCAATGTAGGAAATACACTGTCAAAGAAAAGTATTAATTATTTGTCTATTATTTACCCTACAATAAAAATAAACGTCTTTGTCAATAGTATCAACTACATTTGACGACTGTACTCTAAATCATAGACTATTTGCTCGTTGGACGTCTTCTACATAAACGAATCGCAAGTTTTTATTACCTAGTCTATGGTAAGGCCAGACTTCCGGGTCTGAGTATTGTGATACTATGGTTCTCATAGTATCAGATACCCACGATACAGGGTATCCGTGTGTACAGGGTACAGGGTAGTGTGGGGTCAGAACTATGTATTTGGCTGTTGAATTTGGCTGTCTTGCTACCTAGACATGTTGCTAGTTGGACGTTTCGCGCTATTGGAAGTTTTTCTTTTTATCGATCGTAAGGCAGTTTATACCTTGCAATCCTACTTCTTACTATATAATCAAATAATAAAAAATGCGAAAAATTGGAGGGATGTATAGAATTTATGTTTGTTACTCAATCACGCCGAAACAGCTAAACGGATCATGATGAAACTTTGAGTAAACGTAGTTTATGACCTGGAAAAACACATTTATTACTTTTAATCCTGATAGGTACCACGCGAGTGTAGCCACGCGCGGTTGCTTGTAGCAAATAAGCCTCAAAAAGCCATTACACAATTGGCTCCACCAATACCAAGATTAAATTCGAAGGAACAGATTTACAAAGCTGTAAAGAGTAAAATAAAAAATGTAGCCATCAGTTATCTGCTTGGCTGTGTCAGTGGTCGAAGTTCAGGATTTCAGCTATTTATTGCAATCCCTTAAGGATAGGAGAATTTACGCGCTGAACGATAAAAGAACCTTAGTTTTATAGGGATAATAATGCGGTCTGTTCCGTATCGTTTTGAACTTAAGCTTTTTAACCGGAGAGAAAAAAGTTCTCAATTCAGCTGTTTTTTTTCTTAAAAATTAAGGTAAAGGGTTCCACTAAAGAAAAACTTTTTGTAGCAACTGTTTCAGTACTTCCGCCAGCGCCTTCGCCCGCGTGTTAGATTATAAATATAAATATAAATATAGTCTCTAGTCTATCTTTGCACCAAATTTCATCAAAACCAGTTCAGTAGTTTAGGCGTGATAGCGTAACACACAGACAGAGTTACTTTAGCATTTTTAATATTAGTAAGGATTACAGAAGAAACGAAGTTTTTTATAAGACGAAATTTAAAAAAAAATGTAAATTCAATCAATCATGCACGCACACAAAAATCAGGACAATTTTGCTCTATGGGCGTATCAATCGTAAAGTAAAAATATTTTTTAAAGTATAGAGGTGCCAATAGCTTTAATTTAATAAGTCTTATTGTAAAACTGTAGGGGTAATTTTAAAAATTACATAGTCATTTTTCGCCGTCCCCACACAAAGAAAAAATGCAAGAAAATAATGACATGATTTTTATTTGTTTTTTTTTTATACACGGAGGAAGTCGCGGCGAGATGTCTAGTTTTTAACAAAACATTTTTTCGAGAAACTTAGGATTTGAAGATCTGCCTTTGTTACTAGGGTTCTCCAACTCGCTAATTCTACAATTCAACAGTAAAACAGTAATTTACCAATCAGGAAAGTTCTTATTAATTAAAACTTTAATTTGAGGAAGGCTGCGTTATCTTCAAAAGTTACAATCGGTGTTCGCCGTTGCTCAACCCTTGTTAGCTGGGCCCTTAGCACCGGTTTTGAAGTCATCGCGTCTTCGAAGAGCTTGTCAGAAAAGCCAATGAGTATACGTAGATAATAATTTGCTTGGTAACCTTGAGCAAAAAATTTAACAGCTATGCGATAACGTCAAAAACGGGTGCTAACTCTCGAACTGAGTTTTCAGAACATTGTCTTTATCTTTGGAAATGTTCTTTATCATTCTAGAATTATCGCTTTTGCTTTATAAATTTTACATTCTAGTAAAAATAATGCTAGACGTATACGATATAGTAAACAGTATGCATTTTAGAAATAAACCTTAAAGTGAAGGTAAGTCTTCTTCTTCCTAACTTGCCTATTATGACTGGCCTCATAGCTCAGTTGATAGTAGCTCTGCCTTCTACGCAGTAGGTTATGGGTTCGATCCTCACCCAGGACTAACATTTGTGTGACGAGATGTTTGTTCCATATCTGGGCGTTATTATGTATTATATAGGTATGTATTTACAAAAAAAAGTATTTAATTAATCTATCAACTATCTGGTTCCCATAATACAAGCTTTGCTTAGTTTGGAGCTAGATGGCGTTGTGTAAACTGTCCACCAATATTAAAATTTATATTATTTAACTTGTCACGAATTTTTGATTCAGAGATTAGGGGTAGAGGTAGACTAAAAAAAAGATGGATGGACTGTGTGAAAGATGATATGAGTAAGAGAGGTGTGAGTACTGAGGTGACGGATGATAGAGGGTAATGGAAGAAGAAAACGTGTTGTGCCGACCCCACATAGCGTGGGAAAGGGGCAGAAAGAAGAAGAAGAGTGTAGTGAAATTATTAAGATGCATCTCAAAGACTCTTTTCGTGTATCCTACTAAATTAGAAACGCAAAAGGATGTCTGGATGTCTGCATGTAGGTGTGTTTGTTACTCTTTCACGCTGAAACGGCTTAACGGGTGTGGATGAAATTTGGCACTGATATAGATTATAGTCTGGAAGAACACATAGGCTACATTTTATCCCGGAAAAATGTACGGTTCCCGCGGGATAGTTATTTTTTTATTTTTCAAGGTAATACGCGGGCGAAGCCGTGGGCGGAAGCCAGTTTGATATATAATTATATTTTTGAACTTTTTTACCCACAACGAAACAGAGATGCATTTGGGGTGAGAGGATATTTTTGTGCAAATCCATATTTGCCATTTTTCTCCAAAACTACTAAGTAGTCCTATTTTGATGCGGTATGGTTTTGAGTTTAATTGGTGCATGTTCTTAGATAGATGTTACGGTGACAACTCACCAGAGGTGCTGCAGCAAACATTGTTTGTGCAAATCCATGTTGCCATTTTTTATCTTTTTTCAAAACTACTTTTTAAACGTCGTGGGTTTTATCAAAAAAAAAATTGTGACTTGTTATGTTTTACGACCATGCCCGTTTCTTCGCGATACTTGCTCAGTTATTTACATATATTAAAATTATCAATGTTTAATTAATAAGTAATTGAAATGTTATAGGAAATTATTTTAGGGCACCGACACTACTGATGATCAAAATCAGCATTGAAGAACATCATGGCGTAGAAAAGTCTAGCTGAAAGTTAACTTCGTAGAAAAACCAAGAGCCCTACTTATCACGACCTGAAACCGCGGTGGTGCACCAATTGCATTATTTTCATCAAGAAAACGTTCTTTGCCGTTGAGCCAGAGAAATGTTCTTCATCTATCTAGATTTTAAAACACGGTAATACTGAAAAGACTTGGATAATTATGTCTTACTAGCGGAAATCCTCGCGAATTTGGTTGGGTAATGCTATTTTCGTACAAAATTCAACATTATGCTGTACTCTATTTAATTAAATAAAACAACTTGTTATATATAATATTTATAATACTGCGTAAATTTACGAGTCCTTAGTGAGTACTTACTCATAGAAAAACATTATAACATCATTTAAAAATGGTGTTATTTTAAAAATTTTCAAACCAAATTATGAACCTTAAAGAACGAGTGTACCTACGAATAGACATTTTTTTAATTTTTTGTTTATACGTAGTCTGTGACTTGAACTCTCTCTTGATTTCTATAAAATAATTAAATTTTATTTTATTTTATTCTAAGCCGTTTATTTTATTTTTTATTTACTTTATTAAATTTAATATTATATATAAGGTTTGTATAAACAACCTCACTTTTCCTAAAATGGTGAGTAGGTACATGTAAGTGAAACAATGTTGAATTTCAACGTTGTGAATAAAAATTGCGATGCACTCGATATAATGTCGCTACAGCCATTACCTGGAGGAGTTTGCGGAAAATCGTTATTGCTAACAGTTTTAGACTATGTTTATGGTGAAAGTTCAGCGGTTGTATAATAATGAGATTGAATATTTTATCTCTTACAATAAAGAAACTTTTCTAGTATTAATACGAGTATAATATTATAGAAAAATAATATTTTATAAAGTTTAAAATAAAAATGTATTATAGTGTTTAAAATTTATTGCCATTTAAATTTTATTAAAAGAAAAAGAATAATATAAAAAAAACTTTAGTAAGTACTTATATATCAATAATCATTTAGAATTTAAATAATAATTTAACATCAAAATAAATAATATAAATTAAATAACTAAATACGTTAAATTAATGAGTAAAACTTTGTAAATAACAATCATATAATTGCATTGCCAATGAAACTAAAAATTAGATATTTAATTCTTCGTAGTAAATCGCTGGGAAGTTTACTGATTCAACTAAATCGCTGCCGCTTCTTCACTTTATCACATGCCCAAGCATTTCAAGTGCACAACTGCTGAGCATGCAACATAATGCTACCCATTGACGGTGGAAGTGGTCAGTTTGAACACGACTGTACTTCGCAAAAACAAAGTCTCGAGAGACAAAATATTAGGACAGTACGGAAACTGGATATTCACTTTAAAATTTTTGTTGTGTTGGCTCTCACTGACGGAACTCAATGTTTTTTAAAGTTTAATGTTTTTTGAAAGTACTTGTAAGAGCGGTTTCGCACTAAGTCCGATCCGAATCCGATCCGATTCCGTGAAAATATGGATCTAGAAAACTCGGACCGAATTCGGATATTACTTACGCACTACCCCGATCTCTGATACAAATCCAAGCAATTCAGGAGCTACTTTTGGCATACGTCATTTTACGTGACGGAAACGACAAATGACGGAAAGAAATCAGAAGACGGAAATCGAATCGATGCGTCAATTACCATAGAAATACTTCTACAATTACTTCGGACCATATTTTCACGGGTTCGGATCGGATTCGGATCGGACGTAGTGCGAAACCGCTCTAAGTATTTAAATCGTCAATTTTGTTTATTTACTTTTGTATCTCTGTTCAAAATAAAGTTTACAGGTATTTTTAGGAGTTTGTACCAAAGTGGTCTAATAATTCTCTCTCTCTCTCTTCCCGACTATTTTTCCCACAAGGTGGTGGGGTCAGCCTTCCTAACTCCTAACTCTTCCTCCACTTCACCCTATCCATGACGTCATCAGTCTAATAATTCTGCTAAACAGAATCTTATTATTTAATTACAATTTCACGTTTATTTATTTAAGTCTGGAAAAGAAAATAATCCTGAATCACTCTTCTGTTTTACCGAAAAGTGTTTACTGTAAAGTTATCCAACCAAAACACGCTCCTAATTTAACGAGCCACATAAAAATACTAAAGATATTTTCTTATTCCAAACGACCTTTTAAGCAAAGTGAAAACTTTGAAAAAAAAATCCAAAATTTATGACGATGAAGCATTTGAGCCGCTTTAGTCGTGAACTCATGACATGTTATACGTACTTTTTATTCGATTTATGTAACGTAGCTCTTCAACACGGAAAACGCCTCTCAGACATCGGAATTTTCATTGGCTCCACAGAAAATGCTTAATGTTTACAGCAAGACAGCTGGCTTCACTATTTAGAAACACGACAAGGAGAGACACTTTCAGAATAACATATCGTTTTAAATACCGACTGACAGATGACACATTTCGACATTCTTCAACTTGTCGGTTCTGAAATACGCTCCTACTCTACTCCTTTTTTATTTTTGCTAGTCACCGTTGCCCGCGACTCTAGTAAACTCTGCATCTTATGACTTTGTAATAAAATTCAAAGTGCATTGTCAGATTAAGAGACAAACAACATTAATTTCGTACTCAATACAGTCATTATAATGAGAACAGACAAAAACTAAAAGTAAATCTATCAGATTCTCGAGCAAATAGCTGTTTCGGGTTAGCCGAACAATTAGTGCGCTGGCATTTTTATGTGCTTTGTTTCAGTAAATTTTTGATGATCGCAAACTTTAATCATAATATATCAGTGTCACTTTATCATTTATGAACATTATGTCTGTCTCTGAAGCACATAAATACGTTGTCAGTTTATTAATACTCGTAATACTTTACTGAAAAAACTAACACGTGTTAAACAACGGGGCATTTTTAATGATTAAGACATGATGAAGAGCATAAGAGATGTCTCAGTAAATGCTTGATTATTTATTGCCTTATTTAATATTTTAACTGAAATTGAACACGTCACAGATTCAAAACGATTCAAATAAGTCATGGTTAAGCCGTGAGCTCGTGAGAAGCAGCGATCATCGAATAACGACTGCAGTAACGTGTCTGTTTGAGAGTGTTTTTTGTTTATGGTTCATTTCGTTGTCCATAGATAGTTTATTTTACTGTCTGTCAAATTTAAATGAGTCAAAACCTGTCGACCTAGAATCATGAAATATGGTTAGAAGCAAGGTATCACAGAATATATAAAGGAAAAAAATTAAAATCCTTACTATCTATTTTAAATTTGTGTAGGTATATTTTTTTTACAGAACTTTGGGTGCGCGGTTTTATACCTTCAATGTCGCTGAATTCTCAACATTTGCACCGTCCTTACTACATTTATATTACGACCATGATTGACGGCGGACAATTCAGGAGAATGCTATAAACTGACAAAATATTTGAATTCAGTAAGATTCGCAGTGATTCGGTGAAATAATTGAGCCATTCATAAGGCTCCCGATAGGGCCGGGGTCCCGCGGAACAGTGACTAATAAGAAGTTAATCCGCAAATAAAAGTGGAATTGAAACAGAAGTGGGACGCCTTTGCGCCGTGTGGGTAGGCTAATGTCGATTTGTCTTTGTCGGCGTCACTGAACTCGTCAGAAATAGATTAAGCGCTCTCACTCCATCTAATGGCGCCTCATTTGTTTGGCTTAGAGAAAAATTGCTCTTAAACTCAGCACGGTATCTTGTCGATGGTTTGTCGGTTCGACTTAGCTCGGATTGGCGACCAAGCGTCCCTATCGATACTACACATCGACTTATTTAGGTACCAAGTCGAGGCTTCGATGTGGTTAGTTACAACTCTTATATTGTCAGTAACGCTTTCCACTGATATCTATCTATCTACATACATACATACATAAAATCACGCCTGTTTCCCGACGGGGTAGGCAGAGACCACGGATCTCCACTTGCTACGATCCTGACATACTTCTTTTGCTTCATTTACTCTCATTACATTCTTCATACATGTGCGTCGGTTTAGGGTACTCTGGACCTGGCCTTTCTCTAAAACGTCTCCAATTTGATCGAGGTACGTACGCCGAGGTCTTCCCCTTCAACTTCCAACCTATCTATCTAAACATATAATAAAATCGTTGAGAAGCCATGTTTGTACTATTGATAATTTAGTGCAACTAAAATAAAGTAGACATGCTACTTAGCCAACAGACATTTTTTTCAAAACTTGTTTTAAGTTTTTGAAAAAATGTCTGTTTGTCTGTGCGTTCGTTTGCGCTAATCTCTACAACGGCTGAACCAAATAAACTTAAGCTTGGCTTCATCGAAATCGGTTGACAAATAAAACAGCTCATTTTATCACTTTTTCCCGTGCAAAGGTAATAGCTACTCTACTCTAAAACTGAGAATTATTAATCGTAAGCATATTTTTATTTTATTAGAATAATCGTTGTTTTAATTATCTTTGTTTGTGAATTGCATGAAACACTTTTAAATCCAGTTAAAAGTTTCAAATGCATCGTGTAAACACTTTTGTGTTTTCTTCACTCGACGAAAAAGAATGTAATTTGTCTTTTTCTTCCAAGTTATTCTTCTTCTCATGGCTCGTTAAACTCGAAACAGTTACAGAATTTTTTCAGCAACTTTTTCCAGCGGTGAGATCGTTTATTTCTTGAAATATGTAGTTTATTTGTCTTAACTGAAGTAGTAGTTAGAGTTTGTTTAGCAAAAAAATATAATTAACTGTTCGCTGTAGTTAAATTAAGTTTTAAATTGTGCGTTTCTTTGCTCGACATTTTGTGAAAAATGTAGCTTTATGAAATTGCGGTTGAAGTCGCATTACGTATGCATGAGGGGCTTCATTTAATTTTCCAGAAGAAGATGGAATTAAAAATCTAAATCTGAATGGATTGCAGGGAAGTTGAGCACTAAGGAATCGCTGGAGGGAAGAAAGTATTGCAGTTGTCAAAAAAAGTGCCATTTTACCAAAAAAGTACTTTACCAAGCTCTGTGGACAATCTTGAATATAAATCGTAGGTTGCACAGTTTTTGTAGAAAAATGTATAATGTAGGTACTATAAATGAGCACTGGTGTTTTAGTAGCAACCGCCATCCAATAATAAAGGTCTTAGATCTGCATCCAGCCGTGCACCAAATATTTTTTTATTAAAAATGTTTGTGCTCTCAAACAGTGGAAGAAACATCGCGAGGAAACCGGTTTGTCTTAGAACCTAAGAGGTTTAAAGACAGAGTGTCAAGCAAGTGCACAGAGTTACTTTCGCATTTATAATATTAGTTAAAGTTAATAAACATTTTTTGATGAACTTAGATGTTTGTTCTGTGGCTGGATGTTATTATATTCTATTCTATGTAAGTATATAATATCTGGTTCCCATAAAACAAGCTTTGCTTAGTTTGGGGCTAGATGGCGTTGTGTGATATGTACACGAATATTTATTTGATTTATTTACTAGCTTCCGAATAGAAACCTATGTGCTATTCTAGACTTTAATCTATATCTGTGCCAAATTTCATCCAGATCCGTTCAGCCGTTTCAGCGTGAAAGAGTAACAAACATACATCCAGACATCGTTACATCCATACATTCTTACAAACTTTCACGTTTATAATATTAGTAGGATATACTTATTATAAAAAAAACTTGAGAGGTGTCAAGGGACACCCGGATGGAACGAAGTTCCTTTCGATTAATTTGTGAGAGAGAGAGAGACAGACAGAGAAACATGCGCACGCCGCACGGCTTACAACTATAGCAAAAAGTGTCGTTACAACTTTTCGTGAGAATTTTTTCCGTCTAGCCCCCTTTCACAACGCGCGATAAGGAACTTCGTTCCAAAAAATAACATTGCTGTAGGTAAGTTAAGTATGGCATAGAACACACTGTCATTTCAAACCATGTATTTCTGTCCCAACAAAATTACACTACAAGAAATAAACAGTTTAGTCAAGGTGTTTGAAACAGATATTAACAGCAAAAGCCATTTGCCCTTTAACAGCACATTATTGGTTCATATTCAGACGGACTATTTCCGTGTCACTTTGTACGTTCGCGATGCTGCTAGCGTGACATAAGCGTGAAGATAGGGATGTTGAATGATTAAAAAGCCGGATAAAATAACTCCAATGCTAAAAATTTACAACATTTTCTATTCTTCTTATCATCGTATCATGTACTAGTGTGGTGCATGAAATAAAAGGTATAATCTATCTCTGCGCCAAATTTCATCCAGATCCGTTCAGCCGCCTCAGCGTGAAAGAGTAACAACGATGCAGACATCAACACATTCATACATTCTAACAAACTTTCGCGTTTATAATATTAGTAAGATTTTAGCCGGGTAAAAAGCCCGACATCCATACATCCACAGATCCATAAATTCTTACAATCCTTCGCGTTTATAAATTTTAGCCGGATAAAAAGGTCGGGTGTTTGCAAGCACTGGTAAAACGGACCGCCCGCCGGCCACCCAGTGAGATGATGACTGCTTAACGCGGCCGGCGTCATTTCTTCTGATTTATTGAAACGCGAAGCGAGAAAATGAATACACTGAGTGGTAAAAGTTAGGGTAAAAGTACATTTACTCATAGCTTTCTGATTAGAACGGTGTGGAAACGGTCATTCGTTTTATCTGATACCAATGGAGATTTCAATAAAGATCCCGAGGTATTTTTAATTTTACTGAACAAAAACGACGATGTAGGTATGTATTACTATTTCAACCTATTATTTCTAACCACTTAGTTTTTTACGGTTTTCTACCAAAATTTCGGTATTTTAACCCACTACATAAGGTATTCTTATAAGCGGCGATGGGCTTGCAACCTGTCACGTACGGAATACTAACTACTGTGCAAAATGTGGCCATGTACCAAATGTCATGTTTGGACTTGCCTCTGACTACTACTCCCTTTAGATATCCTCAAAGATCTAAGTAACTAAAGATCTGAGGAGATATCTACCGAGCCTGGGGATTACAGTCGTGATCATATTTTTTTTTTTTTTTTTACATAAGGTATTACGTCCTACTTAAATCATTTTCCATTTCAACCCAAAATATATTTTGTTTCAAACTGCAGACTAAACGTGATAACGACTGTAGACGCCATTTGCTAGAATATTTTTCAGATCTATGATGATTCAAATCTTTGAGAGTATCTGAAGACCCTATGCAGAGTAGTTAGTATTCTGTACAAGCAGTTATCGCTTTTATCTAAATATGAATTGAAATCAGGCATCATGTTATTCTAGTATGAACCAATCGCAGAGACCTTCCCTATTCAACGTATTAATATTTTTCACAGACAGTGCAACCTCAGCACTTTTGTCCGTGAGTGTACCTGATAGTCTGTTCAATATAAGAAGAATCATTCGGTGACAACCTTATGTCAGTGATACAAGATACAAATTGCAATGATTCCTGAATCTTCTTTTATTGCTCGATTGTAATGACACTAGCTTCAATTAATTTTGAATTTGTATTTCGAACATCCATTTCTCACGTGACTGCTTTTAATCTCGGCGGTCTTCTTTCGTTTATAAATTGTATGATTAAGTATCAAGTTACGTGATTATGGTATTAGGCTACAATGCAAGAATGCTAAATGTGAAATTACGATTTTATAAAAAAAATCACTTATTACTGAACTTTTTATTACGATTTTGACTATGCGTTATTTTTCAGGCGTATAATATTGGTATTCATTTAACTGAATTTACTGAATTTTACTGAAACTGACGATGATGAATAGTAGTGTACTTGAAAGGTTTACGGGATAAAAAACACCTAGGTTTCTTAGGTGTGTACATACATATAATAGAAAAAAAAACATTTTCATATTATTTTGGGTAAAAAAAAATAATTTTATAAAAAATGTGTTCAACTCTCGTAACTTTGTCACATTCAAATTAAATGAACAAACATAATAAATTCAAACACGTTATAAATTTAAATCAATATCGAGTCGAGTCTATAAATAACGTGAATTATGGTTCCAAATTTACATAATTATAACCATTTTTAGGGTTCCTACCATCAAATAGGAAAAAGTAAACCTTATAGGATCACTTCATTGACCGTTTGTCAGTCATATAAGACTCAAAAAAACAAAACCTACAAAGTACTTCTGGTTGACCTAGTGGTGTATAATCTGTTTCACACCACATGCTCAACCCAAAAGCCATAGAATAAAAAAATTGTCAAGTAATAAGATCTCACAGCACAAGTTAGAGGAATAAGTCCAAAAATCGGTTAATTTGTGTAATAAAAAATATATACTTAATAAAAACATATTTTTGCGGAACCCTCAGTGCGCGAGTAAAACCCACACTTGTCCGGTTTTATATATACCTACTTGTGTACTTGCTTAGTTTGTTTTCTATAACGATGCCTACTGCGCATTCATTAGATTTTAATGATGAGAAGTCAAGTTTACATTGATTTAAACTGGTATTTTTAATTTAGATCGCATTCTTAGAACGGGACGACATTCCAACCAAACCAAAGTTATTTTAAATTTGTGTTATTGTGAATTAAACTGTATTCTAGCAGAAGTTCCAAACTTGTGATATCAAACCACAGTTGACAGCAACTATGTAGCTTATTTATAAAAAAGGGTCCGTCCTGGAAATTGAATCTGAACTGCTACAGCCAGTAAGTCACCCGCTACGTCACAGAGTGTTGGAAACACCAACAAAAATTGTTATAAATTAGGCAAAATGAAATGGAAGAGTTGGAAACTCTGGCTTGTTGCGATTCCTCTGCAAGTGTGTGAGAATTTAAGGATATATAAAATAGTGTGAAACAGTAGAGCTATCTAAGGACTGCAAACAATCTATAGATAGCTCAACTGAGCTACATAGATCACTAACAGAGGGAAGTGTCGTCCAGATAGGTGACATTACCACGTTGATTTTTATCCTCAATGATACATAGCCATCCATTACCTCAATAATTGAACAACCAAAGAACCAACAAACCATTTTTACTACATTTCGCAAACAAAGCTCAACACAGAGCTTGTCAAAAAAGAGTGATGTTTTAAAAAAGTTTGTGTTTTTTGCAACTTTAATTGACATTTCCATTTACAGGACTGTCTCACCCCGCATCTGGTGGAAGAAACAATTTACCGTTGTTTTATTGGTTTGTAAAAGAGGTAAGTAGGGTTGTCACTGGTTTTATTGATTACAACTTTTGTAAATGTGACTTGACGAGAGTTAAAGGTTTTGAACGATGACGTATTTCATCGAAGTATTTTACGATGGCTATTAAAAAACTAGGTAGCTACTATAAAAGGTAACCTAACTCAGTACTTACGCCTTTTTTAAGGTAATTTAGAGTGCTTAGGGTTTTATTATCATGTAGGTCAAGTAAAAACAGGCCTTTGCATCTATTTTAGACTAGCTGCTGCTCGTGACTTTGTCCGCATTTCATTCGTTTTCAAATGTATATTAATAATTCTGCTATTCGGAACAGAGACCAATACAAAAAAATTAAAAATGAAAATCGGTCCAGCCGTTCTAGACTTTAAGTGTTCGAACAAACCCGACTTTGTTTTATATATTAGGAAGATAACATAAATAGCGAAACTTTTTTACTCACTGACAGGACGCTGTAGTTATTGGAATTGCCTTACCTTACTATCCTCTCAGCAGTACTTAAGTAAGTAAAAGTCAATTTTAGTATTGCCCTTATGAAAATAATCACAGTCGACCCTAATCGCATCACATCGTCTTCACGTGATTTAATTCCCAAGTCACTAGGTCAGCTCAAAGCCCACCTTGCAAAGGAAACTGATGTTTTCCTTAGATGGAGATTTCCTTAGCTGAGGTAGGTATATTTCCATTATTCAACACTCTGAACTCTAGTCAGGTCTCAACTCAGTCCCTAAGGTAAGCATCTGAAGGCATAGCTAGTGCTTCAGCCAGTCTTAGCCATTGTCTCTCCTCTGTGGGGACCCGTCTTATAACTTAGTTTGACCTCTCAAGATTGCATTGTTTATTGCAATGTTTGTACCAAGAAATTAGTTTTATAAAAGTTACAAGATGTACTTCAAAGTAAAAAAAAAGTAAAGGAAAGTCGCTTCCCGATGTTTGTCCTTCTGTATGTAGGTACATTTAAATCTTTTAAACTACGCAACGGATTTTAATACAGTTTTCATCAATAGAGTGATTAAAGAGAAAGGTTTATACACTATATCATCACATTAGTATCTATATTGCACCCGTCCGCTAGTAAGTTGCTAGTATTTTAATAACTCGGTATCCTTCTAATATTATAGGCGAAAGTTTGTAAGGATGTCTGGATGTATGTTTGTTACTCTTTCACGCTGAAACGGCTGAACGGATCTGGATGAAATTTGGCACAAATATAGATTATAGTCTGGAATAGCACATAGGCTACTTATTATCCCGAAAAAATGTACGGTTCCCGTGGGATAGATTTGTTTTGGTTTTTTGAGTGGGCGTAAGCTAGTTCTTAATAATGGTTGTTCTTTGTTCAACAGAATGAAAAAAAAGGAACCTGACCAGTGAACAGTTACTACAGTCCTAGACATATGAATCTAGGCACATCATGGTTATACCTAGTTTTACCCAACATTGCAACAGTATCCAACCACAAGTAGTTGACAACCGTGTGGTTACGATGACATGTAACTGGGTAATTCAGGATAGTACTTAGGTAGGTGCTATACTGAAGACTAAACTTGTACGCCTATTTCTGTGATGCAAAATAGGCATTATTTCATCAAATATATTTTTGGTTCCATACTTTTGTCATAATTGTCTTGATTGTTGTAAAAACCACTTGTTGTGGAGACTTAAAATTTTGGAGTGTTCCTCGCAGAGTGAAGTTACAAAAGAAATTCTCGAAATTCAACCCTTAAAGAATGCAGGTGAAAGGGATGTGGGAAAGTTTGAAAGAATGTATGAAAAAAAAAATCACTCGATTAATTTTGGTGAAATACGAGTTTCCCTCAAGTTAATGCTCATCTTAAAATAATAGGCGCTACTTTCATAGTGAAAAAATATAGAGCCAGCAGAGTTTAAAGAAATAAATCTTTACAAAACTACACTAATTAAGCGAAATTAGACGTTTGCTACATAAATGCAAAGTAGGTACCTATGGCGTCACACGAAAGAGCTAAGGGAACTAACAAACTTGACACTTGAGGGGGAGGGTGACACTACAATGGAGTAGTTAGCCCTTAAGCGACAGAACGTAGTATTGCCAGCCAGGGTAGCAATCAAGGGTTAGTAAAAAGGGGTAATGCGTGCTATCCAATTGCGAAACACATCAACGACGAGACATTGATAGATATCAACTCTCGCCCACACTAAAACAGTACCCCTAGTATGAGTTTTTGATTTACGAAAACTTTTTTCGAATAGTATCCTTTCATAGATTTACCTCCATCGGAAATGTTAAGGAACCAAAATAAGGTCGATAATATCGAAAATATTATCTAATCGGCAGTCCCAGCAATGATTTTCAAACCGAATTTTCACGATATCGACTTTATTTTAGTTCCGTAACATTTCCGATGGAGGTAAATGTATGAAAGGATACTATTCGAAAAAAGTTTTCGTAAACTATCTAAAACTCATACTAGGGGTACAGCACACGACCAGCGCAGACTTGCGGTCTTACCACAAGCTCTACAGGCAAATAACAAAGTAATATACCTTACTTAAATATTTCTTACTAACCATGACATAAAAATTGTAATAAGTGATGTTATTTCAAGCTTGAAACTTTAATGGTTTTGAAAGAAGCTTGTAACTCTGTGCGTTTTACGTTTCCGTAAGAAAAAAAAATCATTTTTCTAATTTCATTCTGTTTTATACAATAGCGTAGATAGAAATAGCAAAATATCGAATTATAAAACAGATGATTGTTATCACATTTCATAGTTAAAAATATTTATTAGATATTTTTGCAGTTTGTATGTATTTCACGGTTCAAGTTAAAATAGTGAAGTGGAACGCATGCTGCGTATCTATACGTCTCGCTCTCACCTTGAGTCGGCTAATCAAAACGCAGAGCTTCCCGTATTGAATTGACGAAGTTGTTGGCAAACCAAATAATGGCATTTTCTCTCTATGTGCTTAGAGAATAATCCCGGGTTGGCCCTATAAAATGGTATTCCAGGGGGAATTATTACTTTTTTTTAACTTTTATAACGTTAGTCATCTCTAGTATAGCAAGCTTCAAAATATGAAACCATCTGTGACTCAAATGAACCCCTGAACTCTGATTACGAGCCTGTCACAGTTTTCACATTTTTCCCTCCACTCATTTGTCATTTCCGCCACTCATATAAATATACTCGGAACAGATCTGTGTTGTGCGGTTGGAGGTTTTGTTATTATTTTTTTCATTACTGCTTGTGGCTAATGAAATTGGCGTCATCAGCTATAGGATTGGGAAAAAAACAGTGTTATATTATTGTACGTTTTTTTATTAGGTTTTAAACTTGCCGCATATATGGTACCAACACTGTTAGTATCTTTATGCTACTAAGTTGGAATTCGACCAAATTAGTTTACGTACTATTGTAGATGATAAGTACTTGTATTTGACATTATATTATTCTGAGAACGGTTAAAACAGAAGTTGGTCAAATCTATCCTAAGTAGATATTTAAAATAATTTTATATATAATCTTATTTGATTGAATTAATTATTACTGTTGCAGATAATGCTTGATTTAAGAATTGTATTTCAGTTCGTCCGTTGACACCTCTATTTTCGTCAACTTTTGTTCATCTTATTTACAGTTGCAACCAAATTTTTTATTTAAAAACCATTTAATTTTATCCAGTGCTCATAAGCGGTGAAGAAAAACATCGTGAGGAAATCGGCATACCCTAGAATTCAAAAAAACGAAGGTGTGTGTCATAGGTTAGTATTCTTATAAGCGGCGATGGGCTGGCAACCTGTCTACTGTCTGAATAGTAACTACTGTTCAAAATATGGGCATGTACCAAATGTTATGTCTGGACGTGCCCCTGACTACCCTCTTTATATCCCAAAAGTAACTAAAAGTCTGAGGAGATATCTACCGAGCCCGGGGATTACAATCGTGATCATATTTATTTTTTATTTAATTTTATCTAATAAGTATAATGAGCCTACCGGGGTTGCTGTAATTTTATGATTGGTGAAAGTAGGGCTTACATTGATACACATTTCCAAAGTTTTTACAGAGCTATAAAAACCCTTGGAAACTAAAGTTTTCGCTTTTATTATTTTCAAACAGAACAAACCCCGGAATAGACTCCTTTCCCTACAACTAAAATATTATGTAGTGAAACAGTCAGGGCGGAAGTCGTGAAATTTAGAAATTCCTTTGTGTCGACGCGTCGGCGCCTCTCAGCGTCTATGCCTTCAGATCTACAAATTTTCAGATTTATTCTTTGAATAAATTTTGTGGTGGCTTGGCGGCTTTGAAATTCAATTGGCTAGTCGACACATTGCTGACGAGTTTGGCTCCCTCATTTTTTGAGGATTTGTTTTTGGCCTTTGAGCACTCCGTTCTTTGAGAACAAGGAATAACATTTTTGATAACTGCAGAAGAGTATTTGCATAGATTTATGAGGTTTAAATCAAATGCCTGGTTTATTATTTCTGCTATTCAAACAAAAGAACCATACAAAAAGCTGCCTAAATCAAATGTATCTCACTTTGATTTTAGTAATTGATCTTGTTTAAAATCTAATAAAGATAAAATTATGCCGTAGTGAATAATGAAAGCTAAAACAATAATTACCTAGTAATGATTTAAAAAATAAAATATAACATAATTAAACATAGTAAAAATAATGTGCAATAATTTTAATGGATAAACGAAGGTTGACCAAAAATTTCCGCCTCTTAACTAACTGGGTTTTCCTGTACCCAGAAAACAATAAACAATTTTTAAGTATTCTTCTTGACGTACAAAAGTACGTAATATGAGTCAGTGGCCAATCAGAATACCTTTATTATTACCGCGAAACAATAATAAAAACTAAAAAATACGAATAAATCGCTACCCTCCGTCTGGGGAAGGGTGTCATAATTCAATCAAGGGTCCAATTCGGTCTTTTGTATGTAAAGACCGCCTCTTTTAGCCAAAGCATTTTTGTAGCTTGACTAAATAATATAGATTGGATTCTACATTGTAAGAAAAGAGGCAGCATGGTGATGTTGGCACTTTAATTTACTCGAAATGCATTTAGATTTATCAAACAATGTACCAGTATTTTACTCATCGATTTATGTAAAATCTACTGAGCAAGTTTTGTTTTCATTAAACAATTTATTATTCGCTTTAAACCGTAAGGAATTCTCAGCTAGAGCGTCTCCTAAAAAGTCAGTACTGTAGGTATCGTTCAACGTTTTCTTTTTAATTAATTTTGACAAATTACCGTACCTTTTTAGTTTCCCCACAGGTTAAATATTTTAGCTGGTTCATTCTGTGACGAAATGGAGCAAGTACTCTGAAAGATACTATTACTAACTTAATAAGTAGGTAGGTACTTACTCAATATATTTTCAGAGTTATTATTCCTTTCTGTTATGACCAGTTATGACTTCTAAATAGAAAAATGACAAAATAAAATAATATTGTAATAATATATAATATAAAATAAAATAAAATTGGAAGAGATCGCTTTTAGCGATAAGGTCGCCCATTGTTACATTAATTTTAAGTTTGTTTCTCTTTTGTATTTCTTTTTAAAGGTGTACAATAAAGTGATATTCTATTCTATTCTATTCTATTCTATTCTAAATACCTGTTGCTACTTCTGGGAGTAATATTGAGAACTGACAAGTAGTTATGATAATATTTCCTTTTGTTTAAAATTTAAAAAATACATAATTTATTTAAATAAAAATACTAATGATTTATTATGGATGTTACACTAAAAGTAAGCGCTAGTATTACATTTTGACACTAATTAATAATACTTATGTACCTACTCAAGATGCATTGGCTTGCACTGTTAACAGCTTCTCTGGTAGATCAAACCAGCCATTTTTCTTACACTGTGGATTCAAATAATTTTGATTATTTATTTTCTTTATGCTTGAAATCTTAAAAAAATATTTACATTATGTAAATGAAAAAATAAAGGTATTTGAGGATGTTATATGAAGAGTAAGCCCAAACATTACATTTTGACACTTAAAACACTTAGGTACCTACTCAAGATGCATTAGCTAGCACTTTTTACCTAGCTAAGTAGAGAAGCTTCTCTCGTAGATCAAACCAGCCATCTTTCTTACACTGTGGATTCTCTTTGCGTTCATTTAATTAAATACTGGAGTGACACTCAGAATGGTATGTCCGAGAAGTACTCACCTACTGTTAATTATTTACTGTGGAGGTTTTCAAAACCCGCTACAAAACAGTATGTAGGTACAGCTATTTACACAATGTCAAGTTTCTATTCTTAATTAAAAACGAGATATTAAGTGATAAACTCTTTCAAACTTTATTGAACAATACTTTATTTTAATTGTAATTTTACCTGCGCGATGACATTAATGATATTGATATAAGATTCAAAATCGAATACTACACTGGACTTCGTGAAATAAAAACACTTACATAATTATTAGAAGAATCGGTTGGTTCTTGAATTAAAAAGTCAAAAATTAAAATTAAAAATTAAAAAAAAAAGTCCATTTATGTTAGGTAGATTATATTCCATATTTTTTTTTAAATTATGTAATACAAAGAAATGCGAAAGTTTTAGTGGATTTATGCAGCGTTTGATTTATTTTGATTATTCCCGTCCTTATATTTAACAATGTTAGGATAGAAAACCGAATCTTTATTAATAAAACAAGCAGTGTATATCAGACACATTAAAATTCACCCTCATTTCTCTGAGATTTATGAAAATAACACGACATACGAAATCATGGGAAACTTTACTTTATTGAGCGTATGTTCCTCTTATCTGGAACGACGTGCGTCCTTTCTCATCTCTCCCCAACATAAACAAAACGAAACGCAATTTTCATGTTCAAGTCAATAGCTTAGAATAATAAGCTATAGTAAGTAATATTAAGGAAATCCACATAACAGCCCTTTATAAATCTTTCGCACTACTTATTGTTTTCGAGTTTTATTCATTTTTGTGTAATACTAAATAAAACTCGTTAGTGTAAATACACGTTACGTTAAACTCAGCAGTTAGTTGTAATTATTATACACGTTATACTTATTAGCAGTTATTTTAGAAGCAATGTGTTAATGAGCAGTTAGCTGGAAGAAATAACATTCTATTTATTTCTCCAATACTATGTCAACGATCAAATACGTGTAGATTAGTAAATTCAATATTTTTTTGTACATTAATACAAGATGTCTAGTAAAAAACCATTGAAAACCAATCAAATCTAAGTATCTCATCAGTTTGGTACCAAAAACTCATAACAAACTAAAGGCTTAAAATAATAATAGGTATAATATACCTATAAATATTTTTCGATCAAAGTAGATTAAAGTTACTTATGTATCGAGTTACTATCGAATTACAGGAGCAGTAGTAGAGGTTTTTAACACGAAAGTGGAAGAAAACTTCAGGGTGCCGTACCCGGTTTCCTTCACGTCCCATTAAATTTCCCTGTTTGCATTTTTTAGCATAAGTTAGGTACTCTCAGGACGAGTTCTATACGAACAATTTTAGGTAGGTACTGTTGTTAGTTTTAGGGGAATTATTTCGCCATATTCAGCGATAAAACTAGTGCGGCTGTGAAATTATTGAATTTAATATATAGGTACTCATTGCGATGGGTATGAGTGAATTGGGAGTGTTGATGGAAGGAATTTTGTGACGGTTTACTAGTCTCTAGGTACTTACTCTGTCTTCTTCTTTTTCTTATCGTGTAATTAATTAGTTTCTTTGCTCAATATCAAAACAAAGTGAATATTCTTTTGTTTTTTGTTTCAAAATATATTTTTCCGACACAAAAATAATAATACCTACCGCGACGAATGTAAGGTTTTGGGTATGATAGAGTTTAAAAACAGATTTATAAATAACTGATGATTAGATTTCATACAACTAATCGTTATAAAAATTGTGAAGCAAACTTTTTTGTGGAAATTGGCTTTTTCGGATCTGATTTAGCATGCATAGCCAATCAAATAGGTTAAAAATGAAAGCTGAAAAGAACCACCGCCGCTCGCGCTAATGGCTTTTAAATATACAGTTTTCTCTTTGAAGAGAGCTTTTATTATTCAAAATATATTAAATAGACTGATACGAATACAGGTAACTTTATTCAGCAGAGAAAACTATTCGACTTATACCTACCTACATAATATAATACTCACCGAATAAGGCTACCTAATATTCAGCAATCGGCATAATTTTGCGTATTATGTTTGAAAATAATGCTTGATTATTTTTCAGAGTTAAGTATTTAGGGTACCAAATTATCAGCGGCACCTATTGGCAATGTCGTGAACTAGAAAAAGCTCACTGAGAGCTTTTTAAGCAGTTATCGACAACTCACCGGTTTGTTTTGAGAGGGATCGATAGATGGCGCTTGTATCAGGCTTTGATTTCCACCTTCATGTCTCAAGCCTCACAGCTCAGTTGGTAGTAGCACTACCTTCTGCGCTGTAGGTTGTGGGTGCGATCCCCACCCAGGATAAACATTTAGTTAGTGTAACGAACACAGATGTTTATTATGTGTGTATTTTTATAATTAGTCTATCAATCCATTCTTAGCTACATTTGATATAAGGTATAATAATAACCAACTTAGTGGTCAAACAAAAAATATCATAAGATATATAAATAAATAAATATTGGTAGACAATTCACACAACGCCATCTAGTCCTAAACTAAGCAAAGCTTGTAGGTACTATGGGAATCAGATGACTCTAAGTTGGTTATTATTATACCTTATATCAAATGTAGCTAAGAATGGATTTTATATAAACGATTTATGTAGAAGTTACATTCAGTAGGTAGTATACCTAGGAGAGATGGGTAAAAAGGGATTTAGTCGGCAGTATACCTAGAGGTACCTACCTAGTCATAAAATTTTTAATTAAGTACTTTTTCAGGGTTTTTCTAAAACAAAATGTGACAAAAGTTTGTTACATTGTAATAATCACCTAAAAATTCAATCTTTTCTCAATAAAACTCAACGGGCAGCCAGTAACTTCGAAAAGCTAGCTGTTGCCAATAAACAAATTTATCGATGACTTGTCCAATAAACATAAGACTCTATGCCTATGATTTTACAGTTCAAATGGAGTGTACAATAGAGATTGCCAGGGTTTACTGTTGCACCAGGCGTATGTCGCAAGCAGTCGCCTTATTTGGACCCGATCCAGACACACCGACCAACTTTTATGTTATTTCAATGTGGTTAAACTGAAAGAATTGCATTTTGAAATCTGATATTACGACTTTTTATGAAACGAACTTGTTGTGAAAAAAGTTTAATTTTTTTCTCAATAAAAACTCATTCTGTAGAATGTAATTTTTAGAGTTAGGTTGTCGATTCCAAGCAACTTATTGGTACTGAACCTGTATTTTTAAAGTCGACTGTACTTTTCGCTCTCTATTTTCAATATGTTTTTCTTGTCAGTAAAATATATTTAAATAATATTATAGTTAAATTTATTTTACCTTTGTACATTTCTGCACAGAAGTGGAATTTTAAATGAATGAAGCGCAAGTAAGTAACTGCGGATCGCTAATGAAAAGTAAGCTTAGCGCCGAGCTTTTGAAAAATTAACAATTAGAAGCAGGTGAATTCGTTTCAGTGGAAACTTCTTTAGTTTTTATAATGCAAATGTTGAAACAGCAGCTGACTTTGAGCAACTTTAAAGTATGCTGTTTTAGTACCTAGGTAATACTTACTTACTCCAGAAAAATAAAATTCATATTCGGATAATATCATACCTTTTCTTAATTTAATGAAATAAGTAACTTACTTATAATAGAGTACTTTGTTTATTTTGTATTGTGAAAAATTTAATCAACCACTACGCATTTTTGTGCTTACCCATTTAATAAGTACCCGTCAAGTATTTGATCTACTGTAGTAAGTCATCATCATCCGCAGCCCGATTGTATCCACTGATGTGTACAGTAAGTACCTATCTACGAGTATAACTTGGTATATTTTTTTAAAATAACGTAATCTTCTTAATATATAAAACAAAGTCGGGTTTGTTCGAACACTTATAACTCCAGAACAGCAGGACCGATTTTCATGCTATATGGTTTTTTGTATTTGTATCCGTCCCGAATAGCAGAATGATTATTAAAACCATTAGAAAATTGACAAAAAAATAAGAGGTAAAGTACCACGCGAGCAAAGCCGTGGGCGGGAAGCTAGTTAAAATAAAAAAATTGTATAGTTGGCAACACAAAAAATCCAACAGTTTGCTTACAAATCTCGTCTATTTTTCATGTCCTTTTGTCCTGGTGATTCTTTTGGCGTAGTTAGTCAGGGCCAATTAAACCGTTAGGCGCCAACCTTCCGGCTGTCTACAATCGTATTCTTTCTAAAAATATTTTCTCATTTTCACTGAAACTTGTAATATTATCAAGAACTAGCTTCTGCACGCGGCGTCGCCCTCGAAGTACCTACATAAAATATAGCCTATGTTCATCCTGAAAGTTCGTTCTAGACATTGGTGAAAGAATTTTTCAAATCGGTCCAGTAGTTTCGTAGCCTATTCAATTCGAACAAACAAACAAACAAACAATCAAATCTTTCCTCTTTATAATATTATAATATAATATACTAGCTGTCCCGCCCGCGACTTCGTTCACATAAAATATCTAAACTGAGTTTTAAACACATCAAGTAACTCATAAAAATCCCATACTACTTTGACACCCCATTTTACCCCTTTTTGAGGTTATATTGAAAAATCCTGAAACACGTGTCCATTCGTTTTGTATTTACAGTACACAAACAAAGTTTCAGGCCAATTGCACCACCCTTTAATAAGTTCCCATACAAAAACATTGACCTCCTTTTGATGGTTATTTAGAAAAATCCTGAAACACGTGTCCATTCATTTTGCATTAACAGTACACAAACAAAGTTTCAAACCAATCGCACCACCCGTTAAAAAGTTCCCATACAAACATTGACCCGACATTTGACCCCTTTTTGAAAATTATATTGAAAAATCCTGAAACAGGTGTCCATTTATTTTGCATTTACAGTACACAAACAAAGTTTCAAACCAATAACACCACCCGTTAAAAAAATTCCATACAAACATTGACTCCCCATTTGACCCCTTTTTAAGAGTTATATTGAAAAATCATGAAACAGGTGTCCATTCATTTTGCATTTACAGTACACAAACAAAGTTTCAGACCAATCGCACTATCCGTTAAAAAGTTCCTATACTAACTTTGACACCCCATTTTACCCCTTTTTAAAGGTTATATTGAAAAATCCTGAAACACGTGTTCATTCAGTTTGTATTTACAGTGCACAAACAAAGTTTAATGGAAATCGCTCCACGCGTTAAAAAGTTTCATACTAACGTTTTCACCCTTTTTCACCCTCTTAGAGGTGGAATTTCCAAAAATCCCGCCTTAGTGGGTGGTTTTGTTATAAAAGGAAGCCACCTTCCAAATTTCAGCTTTCTATCTTCAGCGGTTTCGGCTCGGCGATGATCAATCAGTCAGTCAGTCAGTCAGTCAGTCAGGTTAAGCTCTTATATAGATATAGATAGATTATATTATTAGTATAGATGATTGCGCCGTAACAATGATTATACAGAAAAAAATAAAGATAGTATATGTTATAAAAAAAAACAAAAATCAAAGTTATCGTTATTTTACCCAAATCTCGAATATAAAAAAAATAAAAATATGATCACGACTGTAATCCCCGGGCTCGGTAGATACCTTCTCAGATCTTTAGTTACTTAGATCTTTGATGATATCTAAAGAGAGTAGTCAGAGGCACGTCCAAACATGATATTTCGTACATGCCCACATTTTGCACAGTAGTTAGTATTCCATACGTGACAGGTTGCAAGCCCATCGCCGCTTATCTCGAAACTCAATAACATAATAATACCTACTTTGTGTAAAAAAACTTTGCGCAGTAAAATGTTAACCTCCGTCCCTCTGTCGATTTAGTTTACGAGCGCTGCAATAATTTTAGACCCTTCATTTTCATTATTATTTTTATTTTTAATTATTCTACCCACACTTATCACGCACGTATATTAACACATTAAACAAGTGAAACAAAAACCACTATAATTGCACTTTTTGATCGAAATCGTCTCTTTTACGGTCGAAAAAATATCCGCGTAACGAAGTAGTCGTAAACGTCTAAGCTACAAGACACAATAATCCAACTCCTCTCATTTGCATACAGATATCACCCAGACTCGTATATTATGAATATAATTGCCAAAAGACGCCACCTAATTTGTGTATATTCGCATGCCTTGGAACGTCCTTCAGAATTGCGCGGGGTCGCTGCACTTTCCAGATCCTTCTGTTCCGCTGAGGGAAATTCCGGGCAGTTTTGAATAGGACCTGTTTGCCAATGATATGTATCGTTATGTCTGTAAATTGTATCGCTTGAGAAGTAAGCCGGGAAGATAAGGCAGTGCGCAGTGCAGCATTCGCGGATCGCAGTGCGTCGGGCAGAGCGGCGCCGGCTACTTGGCAGAGAGCTCGGTCATCGTCCCTCGCTTCTATAAAAGCCTCTGTGGGTTGAGCCAAAACAATTTCGCCAAATTTCTTGCCCTAACACGCATGATTTTACGATCCTTCCGCTCCTCTTTCCGGGACTCGTTTATTTTTCCTCATGATATTTTTATTGAAATTCGTGGCGCCTTGGTATTTATTTATCGCGATATCAGATCAAATATACCCCTCCACATCCCGATGTTTATTGCTGGAGTGCGGGTTTGGGTGCCATAAGTTGCCCTCCAAATTTATAATGCACTAAGGAATTTTGATTATACACGTAGGACGTAGGTACTTATCCCCTTATCACACTAACAGGGTCATAATTTAATCTTTCAAAATCATGGGTAGGTAATCTTGATAATGGTGTTAATTTACAATGTATTTAAATGCCTTAGTATTTTGATATAATTTATCCTTGTAAATATTTTATGCACAAATATAAGAAACTCTTTCATTTATCTTATACCTTTAAACTAGCAATTCATATATATATATATATAATTGGAATCTCGAAAAAGGCTCGAGCGATTTTCATGAAATTTAGTATGCAGGGGGTTTCGGGGGCGATAAATTGATCTAGCTAGGTTTCATTTTTAGAAAACGTCGTTTACCAAAAAATAAAAACGAGCAAAGCTCAGTCACCCAGGTACTTCTTAATAATCTGAGTAACTTACAAAGAATAATAGACTACTTCATTGCTTCATTTTTTTAATCCAAGATTACTCGTAGCTTTTTTTTTTATTTAACACCACACAAAACAAAAGGCTTTGTCGCTGAGCGACCACACCGCCTAATAGTAGTACCTACCTTACTCGTAGTTAATTCCAAAAGGAATACATAATATTATTGAGAAAAATCTTGCTTGCAGAAATAATAACATTAGCTTAAAACTATTTAGAAACCAAGGAAATACAGTGTAGAGTTTCACTGTATGTGATTTATTTTTACATAGGAAATTTTGAATAACGGCTTCTTAAATTTCAATTCTACAAAAAATATTTTAAAATTTTGTTATTCTATTTCTAACATTGTACAATAGTACCTGGATGACCGAGCTTTGCCCGGTCTTTTGTTTGGTAAACAACGTTTTCTAAAAATGAAACCTAGCTAGATCGATTTATTGCCCCCGAAACCTCTTGCATAATAAATTTTATGAAAATCGTTTATAAACAAGAACTGCTAGTTTAAAGGTACATAGGCGGGATTTAAGAACCAAAAGAGTAATTAATCTGGGTTATAATGATTTTATGGTTAGTGGTTATACATCTCATCATCTCATAGTGCTCGTACAAGATAGGTGTTTAAAGTTAAAATACTTTTATAGCCTGGATGATTTTTGTTTTGTAAATAACTGTTGAATCGGTTTGGAATTGAAACAAAATTTCTTTTAAATTTATTATAATTAGCCAGTAATAGAAAAATCATCGTTTTCATCTGTTCCATTTACCTTTCTACTCTAGAATAACTTATACTACTACCTAAATATACATGCCGCTACTAAATTTTCTAATCACTATCTCTGGCGTTATTTTCTTAGTCACTATTACAACCGTTTATACAAAGTTTTCTAATTATTTTATTACTGTAATGGAAGTTTTTTCTCACTTTATTTTTATCTGGGTTAGACACACTCGTACTCAAATAGTAAAATATTTTCTGAATTCTTCTAGTAGGTATAGTAAAAATAAAAATAGATTTCATACAATTTACGATTTTAAAATTTATTATCACATTTTCCATAAATAATTATCTAAAGCTAACAATCTAAGCACTTATAACTAAAGTATAAATAGTTTATCTAAGTAGACAATGAGATATTCCTAGATCAACATCCAAGTCTAAAGTAACACTTTTTGTACTCAAATCAAAATGATATCACAACACAAACGGATAGATTTAACGATTGCCTCTACAAGATAGAGTGTACACAAAGGAGTTCTTATTTGTGGATATAAATTTAACTAGAGCTTCCAAACGAACTCACACTAAAAAAAATATCAAAGGCAAAACAAATTACAGTCAGTGAAAATATAAATTGATATCAAAAAGCAAGCAGTGTTGTGACGCGGAAATACTGATTTCAAGAGAATGGCGATGATTCCATTTAGTTGACCTTTTCCAGAGTCCATTTACCGGAATACTTGGTCTCTAGCCTCCTAACACGTGGAAGGAAACCATTTTCGTCAGCAGTGTAGTCTACTCTATACATGAAACCATCAGGGCCAATGTACTCGTAGAATCCCTTGGAAGCGATGCCCTCATCAAGAGTGTTAGGATTCTTCAACACGGCTTTCTCCTCAGCACGAATTTTGTTTTCGGTCTCAAAACTGCAAAGAAATAAATATGTTAGGTACATATCAAATTCTTAGCTTATTACTTGAAGGTTAAAATATGTTATTATTAATATTGATATT
The DNA here is from genome assembly GCA_963675405.1 of Cosmorhoe ocellata. Taxonomy (NCBI): domain Eukaryota; kingdom Metazoa; phylum Arthropoda; class Insecta; order Lepidoptera; family Geometridae; genus Cosmorhoe; species Cosmorhoe ocellata. Next base: position 8,434,526 of record OY776245.1, on the reverse strand, counting down.
GTGTGTTTAAGTTTCAATTACAATACATTATGGAAGTTACAATAGTAAGAATATTACAATAATTTAGATCGTGTGCTGTATTTTATAGAACTCTGGCCTGTAGGCGATGATTTGTGTCGGTCAAGGTTGTGGTTTTAGTAATGATACCAATTGATCTTCTTTTGTAAATTCAGCGGAAGTACAATTTAAAAGGCTTTATATTGCTAAAGAGATAATTTGAATTTGATCGTTTTAGTTTGAATTGTTTTATTTTGCGTATTAGGTCAAAGTTATCGGTCAATATAAAATTACAAGTATTATTACACTGTAAACAATACTATCTAATATCTAATTGATGTTTAGTCGTGTATTTATTAATGGATGGTTATAGTCAAAGTTTTCGTTTGAGTTTTGAATTTTTAGCTATTTTCTTTTTGAGCATTGAGGTGAATGATTTTTACTAAAAAGTTTGATAAATTCATTGATAAGCTTGACATTCTGACAACTGATTAGTTTACATGAGACTGAAGCTAATAAATTGTTGAGATAACTTTAGGCAAAGATTGATGCTTCTTTAAAATAAAATCGTAAATCACCGTTTTGATTTGCTGTCGTTCATTTGATTAAATTCAAGAATTTTGATGAATCTATTGATATTTAATTACAAGTTATTAATAGTATAAACTAGTTTATATTTTAGTTTTAAAACTGCATCGAACAGAAATTCAATAATTTATTTATTTAGTTTTTCATCGCTTGTAAGTTTTTTAATGGTTTCATGTTATTTATTGGTGTGGTTATTATTTTCTTGTGTTTTGGGTGTTATCAGTTTTTTGTAATTTTGAGTGACAACCGAGTACTTACTCGAAATCGTATTTATCCTCGTTGTAGTTATGCTGCTGTTTGATGATCTTGATGCCATTGTTCCTGTAGTATCCTTCTTTGTAGTAAGGAATATCTTTAGGGGGTGTCAGCACGTATCTATACTGATCAACCGTTGCAGCCTCTTCATAAGGTTCATAGTCGTGTGCGTATGGTCCGTAACCACCACCATACGGGTTGTCAATGTGAATGTAAGGGTTTGGAATGTGGATGTATTTACCCTCATCGGTTGGGATGTATCTGTAGACAAAATGGGATTTAAGTTTGAATTATATGTGGTCACAACTCGAGTTCTTTATATCACTGCAAACTGTGAGAAAAATTTTAGTAAAGTAAAAATATAAAGTTCTTGCAAAGTTCGTTGCTCCCTAGTAGTTCCTAATGAGTCAATTGCAGCAAAGACCGCCAAGAATGTTACCTTTATTATTCAAATGTCTTAGAATACGCTGGCATTTACTTACTTGCCCGAATCTCCGTATTTATAGGGCTGCCAGTTGCCGTCCTCAATCGGGATACCCGCAGCTGCTACCACGCAGAATGCAACTAGGAACTGCAATAAAAAATAGAATAAAAATTCTAGAAACAATCGGTTTCAAACAGTTGAAAAAACTAATAAAAACAGGCATCGTACCTGTGCCGAATTCATTTTAAAAACACTGCACGATTCTTTACTCGCGAGGATCAACTCCTGTCTGTGACAGTTCTTAAGAGCACTTGTTCACTGTATACCACGAGATATGCGGAAACTTATTCACGGTCACACATTTATACGTGTGCACTCCTTAGAGAATTCAAATCGTTGTGATGATTTCGAAATTGACGCTACGCTTTTATACATTTGCAACATCAACTCTTCTGCAGGATCACAAACACTAGTGTGCGTCACACGGACGCGTCACACATACGGAGAGCTTACGCATTTTTTTTATCATCTTTGCATACCAATGCCGAATCGAGTAACTTTATTGAGGTATCGGTGTCATACAAAAATTATCTGCAAAATGACACCTCTAAAAGCTTATTAGTAATCGCGTGTGCATCAAAAATTTCTTTTGACAAATCACTTTGCAAAAAAGATTTATCGCAGCGTTGGACGCCTGGGGTGTTGAAATTACTTTTTTTTTCGGCATACAAAGAAAATGGCTCCAGTTTATGTGATTCACCTCTGTGTGGGGACGAATATTTTGGGCGCGCAGTTTCACCATATTTGCAGAGTTGTACAATTACAATAAAACAATAAAATATTGTTTTTTACTTTTGATAAAATAAAAATAAGTTTAGGTCCACTATAAGACGTTTTTTGATGTCATAAATTTGGACAATTACCTATATTAAAAAGTCATTTTAGGTGAATAACAACATTGGGATGTCATGTTTTATTCTTGATCTCTGTAGCTCAAGAATAAAACATGGAGGAATTTTGAATTATTTTGTTCTAATCGGCAAACGTAGTGTAGGACGCCCTCCGGCTAGGTGCAGTGACGATCTGCGAAAGGCTGCTGGCGGAGGCTGGATGCGTCGAGCTGAAGACAGGGCGCAATGGCGCTCATTAGGGGAGGCCTATGTCCAGCAGTGGACTGCTATAGGCTGATGATGATGATGATGATGATGATGTTCTAATCAGGTGTTTACAAAATCTAAATACTACAAATAATAAAAATCTAAATTATAACAAAAGTAAATTAGTTAACAAAAAAGAATAAAAAACTATTTCTAACTAGCGAACTCAAGTTGTCAGTCTTAGTTGTAAATAATTATAAATTACATATGTTTATCAAAAATTAATTATAAAATTTGGTTTTGCCCAAAATTAGAGAGTGTTGTGTAGAGAGAGACTGCACAAATTAAATAGAAAGGATTTATCGAATTCCATTCTTCTGTCAATATGACAAATTCAATAGAACAGTAAATTCTACTTCCGTTTTATGGCATTTTGATTAACGCCTTTATTGGGGGTTTCTCAAGGTCATCCTTGTTATTTTTATTAACAACTTTCTTAGAACTAGATACGTCTTTTGGAGTTGACTCATCCGATAAATTGTTGTACTGCAGAATGAGTAATTTTTATTCTTCAAGGGTGAAACCTTAGTTTAGATAAATTAGATTAATTTCAACTGGTTTTGTACTTATCCTAAGTACTAAAAAACTGATTTAAAATAAGATGTTTTTGATCAATAAAACATGTTTTTTATCTATATTGCCTTAAATTATAATGTAGGTATTTTATTAATCTAAATTTAACAAACATAGTGTAGCGAATTCATTTGAATCGCATCAAGTAGGTATACATAATGATAACATAAAAATCGCTGGCTTGACATGCTCTTGTTTTGTTAGCTACTGTGCAACGTATTTGAGCGAATTCACGTTTTGTACTATAATAATGTTTTTTTTGTCAGACTCGTGGAAGATAAATATATCATCATCATCTTCCTGCCCTTATCCCACGTTATGTGGGGTCGGCACAACATGTGATCTTCTTCCATTTCTCTCTGTCATTCGTCATTTCAGTACTCACTCCTTTCTTACCCATGTCATCTTTCACACAGTCCATCCATCTTTTCTTTGGCCTACCTCTACCCCTGTATCCATCTACATTCATACCTAACACTCTCCTTGTCACATGGCATTCATCTCTTCTCATAACATGTCCATACCACGCTAACCTATCCTTTTCTGTGGAAGATAAATATATACATAGACAATAATCTTCGGTCAGTGATCTCTGTTTCCTATCTATAGTTTGTTGCTATTAAAAAGTATAGTTCAATTAAAGAAGGTCAATAAGTTTTTATTGTTTGTAGGTTACCTATTATTATAATACATAAAAATTTCGTCAAACAAATGAAATGTTACGGTCACCAGTCCCTATATAGCTCAACTGAAGTACTTGAGGACTTTCACGTGATTTTTATGATTTTAAAGTATTTTCTGTAAATAATCCTACTATTGCTTAATCTGTGCCTGAGATCTGCTGCCGCATCAGCAGTAACGACTTTATTATTCCAAAGAAACTTGTATTCGTATCCGGCTGGTAATATTCATTTGATACAAATATTGACGTTCGTGGAATTATATCTGTCATTTACTCGTCTCAGAATTTCTAAGTAGTTTTATGTAGCATTCCTGAGAACATTTTATCCGGTGTCGCCAATGACGTTGTTTTGTACCCCTAGTATGAGTTTTTGATAGTTTACGAAAACTGTTTTTCGATTAGTATTCATTAACACATTTACCTCCATCGGAAATGTTAAGGAACTAAAATAAGGATGATACGTGAAAACATGGATTGAAAATCATTGCTGGGACTGCCGATTAGATATTTTCGATATTATCGACCTTATTTTAGTTTCTTAACATTTCCGATGGAGTTAAATGTATGAAAGGATACTATTCCAAAAAAGTGTTCGTTAACTATCAAAAACTCATACTAGTGGTATTGGAGTCGGCGCCGCTCGCCGGCGTGCCGTCGTTGACAAGGTGACAATATTATTTTGAACCTAATAATCGATTTGAGGAATTATTTTGTTTATAAAATACATAAAATGGAGAATATCGTCATTTGTACGAGGAAAAGTGACTGCTTTGTTTATGATGACGATAGCTGAACCCGAGTTAACTGATAATCGTTTCCTGAAAATATGTCTGATGTCGTACGGGAAAATGAAACAGACAAATTCCACCGAATTTATATAAAAACAAAAAAAAACTAATCAAAAAGTTACCCTTGCTTTAATATTGAGTACTCTGAAAAATAGTTCAAAGAAAACTCAGTCAGTGAGTGGTGGATTAGATATCTAAAATAGCAGATAGACAAACAACTATCTACTTAGTTGTAGTTGTAGCCTGGAGGAAACATCTTATATATTTAGTCTTGTTGACCTTTCTTTACATGCATGCATACCTTTTGCATGATTATCTATGTAAATAAACAATACCAGTTATGTATAATATGTACAATGATGTAAGAACTGCGGTACACAGAATGTCTTTAGATTTAGGCTAATATCTACTTAAAACTTGATGAACTCTACTATAAATTCCTAAAAGACCTAAACATAGCATATCTTATACCTAATTAGAATTAAAAGGTAAACTAACAGTGGTTTAATAGATAGTACCTGGGTGACCGAGCTTTGCTCGTTTTTTTTAATGGTAAACGACGTTTACTTAAAATGAAACCTAGCTAGATCGATTTATTGCCCCCGAAACCCCCTGCATACTAAATTTCATGAAAATCGTTGGAGCCGTTTTCGAGATTCAGATTATATACATATATACAAGAATTGCTCGTTTAAAGGTATAAGATTAACTGAGGCAGATTTTTTATGTTGTGACTATGGTTAGAAATGAAATTGGCTTAGAACTTCAGCTGCGTGTTTGTTGCGTATCGGTTGCAGACTTGCGTTGCTGAAAACACGCTTGGATCTAGCTAACTTAGTCATGCTTTAAAGTTTGAAACATATGCATTATTGGAATCGATAAATGAGGTGAAATACCTTCAAACAGCAATAAAGTATTGAATCACTGGGGTTTAGGCAAGTAATGTTAGTCATCAACAAAAGTTGTTTTATTTAAATTCGATTCACTCAATATTTTTTAAAAAATTATTATAAAGATAAGTAAACAAACAGTGGTTCAATAGATATTAACTGAGGTACATTTTTTATGTAGTCATTATAGTTAGCGCTGAAATCTGCAATTCAGCTGCGTAAACGTCGCGTGTTTTTTGCGTATCTGTTGCAGGTTTGGGTCACTGAAAACACGCTTGCCTATATCTAGCTAACTTGGTCATGCTTTAAAGTTTGAAACATATGCATTATTGGAATCGATAAATGAGGTGAATTACCTTCAAACATCAATAAAGTATTGAATCACTGGGGTTTAGGCACGTAAACCCTGTTAGTCATCAACAAAAGTTGTTTTATTTAAATTCGATTCACACAATATTTTTCAAAGATTTATTATGTAGGTAGGTACCTACTTTACATAATAAAACTTCACCACTCTATAGCCCACAACTAACATACAAAGTATGATTATTATACTATTGATTATGAAATGAAAGTTAAAAAAAAATTGATGCTCCACAAAATGCTCTACATAAAATGTAAAGCATTTTTAAAATGTACCAAATTTTTGTACTTTTGAGCGTAGCATGTCTACGAGTTGCTACGAAGTATACAACGTTCGATGGCGAAAATAAGTGTTGGAAATAAAATTCTTAAGTTGCATGCAAATCTAAAAAGATTACAATGATTCTTCTTATCTTCTTTCGTATCAGTGTGAAAGATGCCAGACTGTTTCTTGTCAAATTCACGTCAATTTGTATCGACATTGGCTGTTAATTTTTGCCAAGATTTAACGTCGAACTCCTATGATTTTCTTTTTAATTTAAGTTAGAATTCATATTTTTTTTATTTTGGAAAAAAATAGGTAGACTTTTTTAACTCAAAGGGGGTCGATGACCCAATATGCACTATATATAGGTAGATAATGTGTTTTTAAAAGATTTTTATTATTTAAACTACGAGCGTATATAACTCCAAAAATTATAAGACACACTTTGTTTATTTTTTTTTCAAGGTTACATCTTGTTTACTTTTCCAACCTGTTTTCTACTGACCGCAATTTTCTATTAAGCTGTCTGGCGCCACTGAATTGCTAATAAAAACATAGAAATAACCTAAATGGGTTTAGGTATACAGTCAAATGAACATGTAGATACCGTTTTAAATTGCGATATTTGTTATCTGAAAAAACATATTAGAGTAAAATTTACCTTAAACTAACGGAAAATAAAGTTGATATTATATTAAATGTGAAATATCGGGAGTTTTTTTTGTGATGAAATACGCCATAAACATAAAAAATGAGTTTGGTTTTATTACGACTATTTTCTTACATAGAAAAAAATTGTGAATTTTTTACTTATTTATTGGTTTAAAGCCACAGTTACACTAAGGTCCGACATGGGGTATCGGACCTGGCCCACGCATCGTGGGCATAACCCAGTTTCTAATACACAGTCCAATTGCTAATAATCTTAATATATAAAACAAAGTCGGGTTTGTTCGAACACTTATAACTCTAGAACAGCTGGACCGATTTTCATGCTTTATGGTTTTTTGTATTTGTCTCCGTCCCGAATAGCAGACAGAATAATTATTAAAACCATTGAAAAATTGACGAAAAAATAAAATTGAAAAAAAAAGGTAAAGTACCACGCGGGCGAAGCCGTGGGCGGGAAGCTAGTAATAGTATAAGACATATGTACCTTCTTATCATAAAATTAGGTGTGGTACCTACTTAATGACTATGCGATCGAATGAGTTTGCATGTGACTACAATTTTGTGAGGGTTGCGTCTAATACGTCAGGATAGTTTGAGTGTTTGATTTGATTAAATAATTTGAAAAGCCTTGAAACGGGAGAGTTGGAACCTAGATTATTATTAACTAGCTTCTTTTCGCGGCTTTGCTCGCTAGGTACCTATATAAAATATAGCCTATGTTACTCAGGGACAACGTAGCATTCTGACGGTGAAACAATTTTTGAAATCGAACCAGTAGTTTTTGAGTTTAATCGTTACAAACAAAAATACAAAAATACAAAACTTTCCTCTTTATAATATTAGTAATTAATAAGTTACTAACTAATATAACTTAAACGACATAACGGTCACTTACTAATTAATACGCTTAACATTTTATATTAGAGTAAATTAACTCAGTTTTAAGCTAATCTTAAATAAGCTTACACCTAAGTTTTTATTATTATTTGAGTACAAAAATGGAAGTCTTCTTAAATATATAAAAAACCCGTTATTGACTCACTAAGACTGACAGATCAATGCACTACCAAAACCATAGGTCACAAAAAGCTAAATTGAACATTGCACTAATAGATTAATTCTCAAAATTCTACATCTAATGGAACAGTGGGAAGTTTATGTTCGTATGAAAAAAAAAATTACGCGTACGAAGTCGCGTGGAGTATATTATAGTTTCATAAGTCAGCTATAAAAATAAGGTTAGGACTTCACAGCAATCAAAACGTCCAACCGAATGTCGGTTTAATATGACAATAAAATCGAAAAATCGTCCCAAATTACCTCAATCGTTTTACGGCATTAAAGCAAATCAGAAAAACGTTAAGTCATTTTAAGTTATTGTTTTCAAATAATAAATGTTTTTTTAGTTTGATTCTCGGCTACAACTTAAAATATCTAAATACAAGATGTGTTAATATTTGATTTTTGGCTGGGATTTAGTGGTAGGTACTTTACTAGTTTCCATCCGCGACTTTGCACGCGTTGTGCCTCTATAGAACGTTCCGCTATGGCCCAACATGGGCCGTCTGATTTTGACCAACGTGGAAATAACTCATAAAAAGTAATCTTTATAATATATTAATTCAGATTACAGACCTAATACTCTAAATTATTATCCTAAGTTATCTATGTCAGTCCATCCGTTTTGGCGTGATTGAGCAACAAAAAACTTACATCGAAACATCCACATTTTCACATTTATTATGTAAATTATCATAATGCTAACTTGAACATAATTATGTGATTTCCCCGAGAGAGGATATTCAGACAGGTGCAGCAAAAGTCTAAATTCTAAAGCTAAAGTTATAAAAGTTTAAGTGCTTTTTTGTGTAAAATATGTGAACCTAATGGGCAGGTTACAATACACAAAATCATAAACTTGTAAACGGAAAAAATACGTCTCTTGTTAAAGAAACAACCGTGTTATTTTTATCTTTGTAAGAAAATAAAATGATCTGTGAAAGGAGGCCAATATTTTTATTACTAGTAAAAGAATGTCGCGACTTGCTTTTAATTACGTACAAAATATGATATTTCCCATACTTTGATTACCTAAGACTTCTTATTAAGGTCAGTCACGAAAAACGAATAAATCTGTAAATTTTAAATGTTAAACAAACAATTAATTTTAAAAATGAAGCAATCAAAAGGCCACACGTCAAAATTTAGGTTGATTCCGCTAAAATTAGCAATTTTTATTTGAAACAATCGATATGATAATCTAAATTGGCATACATTTTGTATACAACCTGTTGCCAGTGACTTTAGTGACGTTTAAAGTAAAAAAAAATTCTTGTTCTTGGTTCTCCTATAATCAGCTTAAACATAATAATAAAAAATATAATTGTAAATAAACTTGTTATAATTGCAACATTAGCTGTGTAATTTATTCCCTGTAGGTACATTATATTTCTGTAATTTTAAGGTATTTGAAAAGTGTATATACAAAGAATAGTCGTACTCAGATAAACTGATGAAAGCGTAGAATTAATCCAACAAACCGACTTATATTACAAACCACTTTAATAGTATTTATATTATTTTTTTAATCCATATCTTTTACCTTTAAACGAGCAATTCTTGTATATATATATGTATATATATAATCGGAATCTCGGAAACGGCTCCAGCGATTTTCATAAAATTTCGTATGTAGGGGGTTTCGGGGACGATAAATCGATCTAGCTAGGATTCATTTTCCAAAAAACAAAATTTACCAAAAAAAAACCGAGCAAAGCTCGGTCAACCAGGTACTAATAATTTATAAGACTATTTTTAAATCAGGGTTTTGATGTCGCCGATTGTACTTATTGAAATCCTATCAGTGTCACGCCAAAAATTATGACCAAAAAAACAAAAGCCTTAATTACATTACAGTATAATGATTTATACTACAAAATACTTTATTATAGATATAAATAACAAAGTGCCTTCCTACTATTAGTAACAGGTTGACATAACAACACACAGTTTAAACCGCTGGTCGTAGAATCTTGATACATAATTGGGAAGAGTTTTCACAAGTGCAAACTGAAATTTCCCGAAATCCAATCTCAAAAGAGCTGTTACGCACTGCATCCGATCCGAATCCGATTCGAATCCGTGAAAATATGGATCTAGAAAACTCGGCTTGAATGCAGATATTGCTTACGCACTAGTCCCATCTCTGATACAAATTCAAGCAATTCGAGAGCCACCTTTTGGCATACTTCGTTTTACGTGACGGAAATAAATCGGATGACAGAAATCGATCGGATCTAGTGCGTAAGTTACCATAGAAATAGTTCTACAACTATCCCGGACCATATTTTCACGGGTTCGGATCGGCTTCGGATCGGACGTAGTGCGTAACCGCTCTAAGGGTAGGCAAAATCAAATAAAAAGCGTAGGTATAACAAGAAATGTGTGTTGTATTTAGTTACTCAAACGCTATCACTAACTTTTAGGAATATTACCTGAGTAAAGAGAATAATAAAACAAAAAGCATTTTTTCTAACGAGTCAAAGAGATACGAACGATAAAATCAATGCTTTCAATTCTTATTTTATATTTTTTTGGACAATGAAAGGGCTGAGTGAATTGACTTCAAGAGTGATTCGGGTTTGCATAAATATTGAATTAAATATATATGAACGGTGCTTATAAGAGGTATTGAACTTTTTGCGAGTAATGGCAGGTATCAATGACCGCCAGCATCTCTTTACTTAGATACTTTAGGATATATTATAATAATGCATCTTTATGAAGAGGCATAATTACAATAATGGTTTTGCTTTGATGAGTGACTTTTTGGAATAAGCTGCCAACATTTATGCAAATGATCTTTGATTTGTTGAAATCAAAGTCAATAATTTAGTTCACTGACAACAGCTTTACAGCTATGATGAATTCTTAGCCTTTAAGGGCGACTAAATGTTTTAATCTAACTAGTTAGTAGATAAACTATTTATACTATTATTTTGTTTTGTGACGTATTGTTCTTGAAATTAACAAAATAAATGATTGGATGTTGATGATTGATTATAGGAATACCTACCCAAATAAAGCCCCATAGTTATGAGACACTGTTGTTAGAAGATCTGTAGCAATTTTGCTAATTTTATTGGTTAGATTGATTCCGGAAAACATTAAAATGGATCTAGATTAGCAATTATAGTAATTTTAATAGTCTCAATTCTAAGGCAGCCTTGATTTTTTAATGCATGTATTGTTAAATAGATAAATGCTATAACACAATAAAATTGACTAACTTAGAAATCTATTAAAATTAATTTTGTTTTACATGTAACATCGTATGTAATAATAAAGATATAATGGTAACAATGATTAACTATTAGCGTCTAGAGAAACGCTGGTATAGCACTTGTCTTTCGTGGTGTCGTTTGCGTTCGTTTTTTATAAAGAAACTAGCTGACCCGGCAGACTTCGTACTTATTTAGAAAACGTTTGTATGGGAAATAGAAAAGGGCTATTTTTAGGGTTTTCCCGGCAGTTATTCGAATTTTTCTTACTTTTTAAACCTTCCCTAGACCTCCACGAACATTTCAAGACCAAGATAAGATAAATCCGTTTAGCTGATCTCGAGTTTTAGCGAGACTAACGAACAGCAATTCATTTTTATATATATAGATATAGTGTTCAGGAATTTTTGGTAAACCGCTAGTGGATTTACAGACAAGTGATGTTTCAAAAGAATCTCTATATTTTATGTATCTACATTATTAGAAAAAATGGATGGACTGTGTGAAAGACGATATGTGTAAGAAGAGAGTGACTACTGAGATGACGGATGATAGAGTGGAGGAAGAGAATCTATTGTGCCGACCCCACCTAGTTGGATAAGGGCAGGATGATGATGATGATGTATCTATATTAAGTAAGTTATTAGGGTGCACCGCATTATATTGCAAAACCCTAACATGTCACCAGGAATGCGACCTTCCCATTCGGCCTTTTTATATTGTTATTTATTCTTAAAATGATAGTTGGGTGTTGAGAATTCGCATAATATTATTTTAATTTTAACAAGTTGAGAAACAGCTATTAATCGTCTTATATTATAAATGCGAAAGTTTGAATGAATGTTCCATATTATATCCATATTGTACTCAATTACTCTAAAATAGCTGATCGTATCTGGATGAAACTTGGCACAGAGATAGGTAGATTATAATCTGGAATAGCACATAGCCTTTTTTTTATCCCGGATAAAAGTACGGTAGGATAGATTTGTTTAGGTTTCAATGTAACACGCTGTGGAAGCCGCGTACGGAAGCTAGGCATTCATAAATATCACTGGATATTGAGGTATATAAATAGGTCTGCTGCGTACCAATTATACAAGTATGAAATTACAAACAACGTAAGTATCTTATTATTAACAACGTATCTAATCATTAGTGTATAGAGCTTATCAATATTTTAACAAACCATTTATTAGCTGGCTTAAAAAAATATTACAAATACCTACTTATACATCGACGACAAGCCAGATAAATTAAAAGATAGATAAATTAAAAGATTTAGCGTCATTGATGTAACATTATTATTTAAGCGAAACAAATAATTCTGCCACCATCAATTAATTTTGACAAATCGACTAAAGTAAACATTCTACCAAACCGTAAACATAAAGTCGCTTGTGATTGGTTGATAACAACAGCCGTGTTGCAAAGTGTTGCTTCTCTATCAAAAAAACAACAGATAGGTATAGGTATAAATTTTCTTTTTTTATTAATATTATTAAATATTGACAGTTTTTTTGAAGTGAAATAATCTATCTTAAAGATTTAAAGTGGTTATCCTCCTCGGCCCATTGATTTTTTCCACCCTGAATAATATCTTATATCTTATATCTTATACTTACCTTTAAACGAGCAATTCTTGTATATATATATAATCTGAATCTCGGAAACGGCTCCAACGATTTACCTGAAATTTAGTATACAGGGGGTTTCGGAGGCGATAAATCGATCTATATAGGTTTCATTTTCCAAAAAACAAGATTTACCAAAAAAAAACGAGCAAAGCTCGGTCCACCAGGTACTGTATATAAAATAGGCTGCGGCTACATTGTATACATGAGTATGTAGAGATATAACAACGCCTTAGTGGACGTTGGGCTCAATAGTTTAAATTCCGATGAGAGGTCATCTTATTGACGATTGTATGACGTCGCATTTAGGAAGACTTCAAAAAGCCATTGATTGCAATGACCTCGGCATGTGTTCGGATAAGGTATACCCGAATAGTCGATTCTTTGAATTATTTTTGATTGACATCTTCACAAAACTCTAACCGCATAGGTAAAGTTCATCCAACGGATCTAGGCATTCGTGAAGTTAGCCACAGGTGCGAGTTTGCGCATGTTCCTTCCCATCCTCCTCATACCTCCAATTGCTCCTGAACAAAGATACTGCGCAGCTCTTGCGGCTAACTTCACGAATGCCTAGATTCGTTGAGCCAACTATACCTAAGTGGTAGACTGCTCGATTTAACTTCCACCAGAGTACAAAAAAAAACACTTTCATTTTTAATACCTATGTAATTTTTCACAAAACATACAATTATTATTTTGTTGATAAAACCGAATACTTATTTAAAAAATATTACATATATTATAATATTGTTATATTTCACATTGGTAGCGCAGGTAAAAATTTCAATGTAATTATAATTATGTACATTTATGCGAGCGATACATTTCCGTAAATATATGTATAAATATAAATATTCATGAGTTCTGATTGCACAACTTCAAAAAATAATTTATAAGAAATCATTTTTATGGGAAATAGTTAATGCTCCTGGTAGCTTGAATATTTTAAATAATATTCTAGAAAACTTATATTTATTTAAAAAATATATATAAGATCGCTTTAAAAACATCATCATTGCAATATTGAAAATGAATCTGACAGTTAGTCAGATTTTAACTATTGTCACGATCAGTAAAAATTATAATCTAAGTACTAGTTGACACAAATTATATTTATGCATAAAAATTAAACCAATGCCAACGGAAAATGTAAATTTTAATATTTTATACGATCGCAAAATAATAAATTGACTGGTTTCTATGGAATGTGGAATGATGTTCGATATGTCATCCAAATGTGGTTCATCTTTTTGCGTTGTTTTGTTGCTTATTACGTTGTAGACAAACAACATTTAACGCCATATTTTTTTTTTAATTCACATATTATTGCTAAATACGAGTATAGGTAAGTAACATACATTTTTCATGACCTGGGTAAGTTTTCAAAATGTTATCCTAACTGAAACATATTTTGCTTATACAAAATCGTCTTACAAAATTATGACATTTTAATCAATGCTGCTAGTATCAAACGTTTTAAATTTCTTTTAATATTTTTTCCTGAATAATATTTCCTTAATATTTTTTCCTGTTATTTGTACTGAAAAGTTTTCTTAAAGTAACTATCATTTTAGACTTTGTAGCTATAATGTAGCCAGTTTGCAAAAGCCAAAAGGATTTGGTATTTATGCGCAAGCGACCCGAGTAGGCGCCTGCGCGCATGCCGCCGCCTCGACACTACGACATATCCGCCAAAAACCAAATTAATAGCTGCCACATTCCGAACATTCTTACAGGTTCCTGCTGCTAAGCCGGAGATTAAATGAGGACAAATACCTACCTGTGATATCGGTTTACGTTTTTACAAATATTCTATAATTATAAATTCTGGTTTATGTAATATTGTTACTATGATCGACGCTAAGTAATTCCAATAATAATTTTGTGACACAATCGTTACTACCTATGAGGTAGCACCCCGCATTCCAAATCTAAAGATGTCGATTTTGATACAAATTCATCGGTCCCTGAGAGCAAGCTTTGTATTCCTTGAATTTGTAATGTTATAATGTTCGTTTTCTAGTTAATCCACCCTTAAGTGACCACGACTCAGTTGTTGATGATGCGCTGGCGCCAAAATGTTCGTGATTGCCTGACCATTTAGTTCGAAATTCGAATGCATTCGAATAACTACATCTCCCACTTGGAACTTTTACATAAAAGTTTATTAACATCGAGGTATGGTCGTGTAAGGAGTTTTTTGTGACCAATTCTTGAGTTCAACCTTTTCTTACTAGTCTTTTTTTAATGACTTCTCATCGTGAACGAAGGTTTTAATGTTGCCATTTTTTTCGAGTAGGTATTTTTTTTATACCTGCCAGTATACAATGCCTACTGTACTTAATATGCTTCTGATGAACTGTATATCTGTTTGTCATCAATATTATATGCAGTTGTATATGATACATACTCGTAAAACTTGCATTTACAGATACCTACACTTCGTTAAAAAACATTACACCAAAAAAACTACAGAAGACCAATCATTAATAACAAATACTACAAAACAAGAATTATAGCGAAGTTCAAAGTCAGTTATATACGAGTAGAATAAGCAGGGTATTAGCACTGCTATCAAAATACAAATAGGCTATTAGTAAGTACGTAGGTATTAACAATGCCATCAAAAAAATAAAATGATAAGTGGTTCTAAGATCAGAAAAACCATAACGTATCATTATGGTGCCATTACACTTTAGCATTATCTCTCAAACAATACCTTTTTGTACCAATAAAAGTCTCAATTTATTAGATTCAAACGATCAATAAATGTATTGTTCGCAAAAACATTATCAGCAATTTACTATCGCAGTCATTGTTTGGATAACCTAAAATGATAAATCGATTGTTCCTAACTGTAATACTTGCGGCCCAAAAAGAGATATCAATCATAACATATTTCATTCTAATAATTACTAGTTAGG
This sequence comes from Cosmorhoe ocellata, assembly GCA_963675405.1. NCBI lineage: Eukaryota > Metazoa > Arthropoda > Insecta > Lepidoptera > Geometridae > Cosmorhoe > Cosmorhoe ocellata. The sequence goes on along the minus strand of OY776245.1, from coordinate 8,419,031 downwards.
ATAATTACTAAGCTTTATCTAACTGTAAACGATGATAAATGAAAGTACCATCAATTCCAAAGTGTCAATTATTATTAATTTACAAGTACTTCACAGCACACAAGTTGAAGTTACCATTAATATTGACATACTTTTGAATCTTTTAAACTATGCCAAGTTTTGTCCGTAGTTTAATGAAATTAATTTTGTTTACAGAAATAAACAGATTTATATATTATTAAGAGACTTTCTTATAAGTAATGTTTCCACTCTCATTTTGTTTAAATATTGATGTGAATGTTCAACCTTGAAAGGAATGTAAGAAATATGTAAATTTTACTATTCTTAGACCCACACCACATCCTTAACTTTTGCAATTTACCTATTGTAAGAAAATTACGGGCGCCTTTTAAATTACATAAAAATTTATATCCTATTAGGTATAGACACATTCTTTAAGACTAAAGTTCTAGAACGACTTTCAAAAACTGTTCTGATTTATTTTACCTATTATTAAATTTGCATTACAACGCAGAACACACCTGATAAACAAAAACAGGAGGTTTAATTATAATTAAAATCTACCTACCGTATCTGTGATATAAAATTCAATATTGTTTGGCAAATATAGTTTGTTATAAGACACGATTCGAAATGCCATGGGTCGTAGTGTCATCTTTGGTCGGCGACCGCGCAAGGCCGTTGAATTCCGATGACCTCAGATCTTTAATCCGATCTACAAAGAAAACTGAGTAATCGAGGTAAATCCTCCAAAAGCGAAAGGACGCATTCACGTCGAGAACAGTACCCTTAGAGCGGTTTCGCACTACGACCGATCCGAATCCGATCCAAACCCATGAAAATATGATCCGGAGTAGTTGTACTATTTCTATGGTAATTTACGTGCTTGATCCGATTTCCGTCATCCGATTTCTTTCCATCATTTGTCATTGCCGACACGTAAAATGACGTATGACAAAAGGTGGCTCCTGAATTGCTTGGATTTGTATCAGAGATCGGACTAGTGCGAAAGCAATATCCAAATTCGGTCTAAGTTTTCTAGATCCATATTTTTACGGGTTCAGATCGGATTCTGATCGGACGTAGTGCGAAACCGCTCTTAGCTTTAGTATGGTTGTACACTGGTACATTTTTACTCACTTTAATGTTGATCAACATTTAGCGCTTCGAGAGCGTTGTTATGTCAATAGTTGTATTTTTATTAGCGGCGATGGGCTTGCAACCTGTCGCGTACGGAATACTAAATACTGTGAAAAAATATAGGCATGCGCCAAATATCAGGTTTGGACGTGACTACCCTCTTTAGATATCCTCAAAGACTGAGTAACTAGAAATCTGAGAAGATATCTACTGAGCCTGAGGATTACAGTCGTGACCATATTGTGTTTTTTACTTTTTATTATATTTTTGTAAAAAGGATAATTTATAAATGAATTAAGAAGGTAGTTTTTTAGCCAGTTCTTTCCGAACTTAGGTTAAGCCAGAACCAGCACTTAAATTTAGTGTTAGCACTCATTACTTAGCATGTAAGACAATCAAAATATTCCTTGTGAATTCGTAAAGTTTTTTTTAAATGTGGTTGCTCAAAACCGGTTGATCAGGTAAATACAAAAAACCGGCTTTCTATATAAGTTTGAACTGGTATGCGCCAAAAGGGGTAAAAGTACACACATCGGTACTTCGTTACTTATTTACAGCGTTATGGTCGTAAGGAAATAAGCTTAACCAAAATCACAGACCTTTAATATTACCATAATTTGTAGTTTTATCTACCTATAACAACATTATAATTATGTAATGATACCCTTTGTCTTCACTATAAAAAAATATAGAAAATTTGGGTAAATAATAGATCTGCAGGTTGCTTGAGCCGACACTAGACCTCAAAAGGTAACGAAGACGTGTTAATCAAGAATTAATATGCCAATTAAATAAATTATTCAAGAAACGATATTTCATTAATTCAATTAATATTATTTTCCGAGATTTTTGGCTAGGACGTGCCCAAGGACGTGATTTGTTTAGATGCTTATCAAACCGACCCTCTTACCGTATTAATGGCATCTAAAAGATTTTAAAGTAATACGTATAAATTATGATCACTAAAAAGATCAATGAATCCATTGAAAACTGGAGCAAAATATCAAAACAAGCTTAATCTATTGAGGCGTAGGCGTGCATTCCGATGTGTTTTTGACATTTCTATAAACATAATAACATTTTGGACTTTATTGTTTGTTTTGATAATTAATACGGTACTGTGAATAAAAAAAGATGAAAAACTATGCCACTGATAAATTTTTATAATTTTATTGTAAGTTCGGTAGCATACAATAATATTTTCAAGATGCGAAGTTAAATATCGTGCATAACGTGTTAAATATTTTTATACGTGTTTGCTCTATTTCTCGTAACCTAATTAAAATACACGTAAGCAGGGACCTTCTTATTAAAATTATGTTAATGTATATACCATGTTTCAATGACGACATAAATTTTATAAGTATTGAATTTTATAAGCCCTTTTAGGTGGGATTAATAATTGTTTAGTAGTTTTTGATATCAAGTTCATTCGTATAAACCTTGACAAATCAATAAAGGGCTCTAGTAGAATCTAAAATCAATAGAAATCAGTAACCTACTTTAGCACGTTACTTAGATTGTTTTGAGAAACAGAGGGAAAAGATAGAGATAAAGTTATATAGAGGGAATCGATAAAATTGTATGGTAAATTGAGAATAATGCTGAAAATAACCCATAATGTTATTATCATAAGGCATAAATGATGTTCATACATTATCAAAAGTATTTGTTTTTCTGGTTATAAGTATAAAATGCAAAAGATACCTAAAAAAAACATCGTTTGTAAGAAGTTGCAACAGCATTACGATGAAAAATGGTTTGTAGGTAAACCATGATAAGTACTTAAATAAGATTAACAATCACAATATTATTTTAATATTGTGACTGTTAATTTTTATTTAATTTTTTTGCTTTGGATTATAAAACGTCCTCAAGAGAGAGGTGCGAAATTTCTAAAATATTATTTTACCGTTGTGAGCTTGGTTAATTCCATAATTTGGTTTCACAAAAGAAATAAATTGACGTCAAAATTATTTTGTTTTTATACCTATCATTATTATTTATATCACCGCAGGTAGACATTACAATATCAAGCAATAAAGTCATCTTATTCTGTAAGTTTACGCAAGCGAAACCTTTTTCAAGTCACTGCGTTTTGTCAATGCCTACAATGAATACCAAACTTTTTAGAATAATAACAAGGTTTGATTCAGACTACCCATCAGTCCATTAATAATATTGATATCTCATGCTCTCCCAAAACCTATTATGCCGATCATAATAGAGATACATACATTTTTATTTTCCGCGAACAAAAACATTGCATAACTTTATATAACCGAATACGCCATATTGCTATCTGATCCCATACACAAGCTTCAAGTTTCTAATTGATTTGGATAAGCCATTAAGCCGTGTTGATGGATGCGTTTCCAGTTCATACTACTACCTTAATCCCTCGTGTTTGGGCGTTGTGATGTAAAGCATGGTGATAATAATGATCTAATATGTCATAGCGTGAGATTGAGACAACTAAGAGATTTATTATAAAGTGACAGTTATGGGTCACAAATATAATGAATAGCCTCAATGTGTCATCCTCCTCATTTAGCTCAGTGTTTTGATCTTTTTATTTTTATCTAAATATACAAAAAAAACCGCTACTTACTGACTGACTGATCAGCAGAAATAATTCAGAAAGCTGAAAATTGGAGGGTTCCTTATGGGGTCTAGAGATGGACTAAGAATGAAATTTTCTAAATTGTATACATAATCTAATCGGTGCTGCTTGGATAAGCTGTATGAGAAGCAAATTACGCGAATTATTTACGCGTGGGGGGTTCCACTAGTCGCTAACATAATCTTGTTATAAAGTTTGCCATACTTATTGTTTCCTAAAATTTGACTAGAAGTAAATTTTAAAATGAGATGACTTTCGATCAATGCATAAAGATGGCGATGTTTTTTCAGTATACATTACACTGTAAACTATACAGCTTTGATGGAATATCTATTCAGTTCACACCAGTGCACTTATCGAGTATGGCTGACGAGCACGCCTGGTTTTGCATCATGGCCAGCGGCGCAGCAACAACGGGGCAAACTACAACATACAGTTAAATCACAGACGATTGAGCAATAATTTGCAAATCCGCCAATCCCGAGACTAAGCGTGTATAGTTCGCGGGAACTTGAACCGGTGGCGCTATAAATAAACCACGTTGTTTTTATCATTATCATCATCACAGCCTGAGTTTTGTCCACTCCAGTTCGTGAAATCTGACTTAGGCTGTTTTTACTGTTCTATTCACCACCATTTATGACATAAGTTACTATCGCTTACTATCGATTTTATATATATTTGTTAGCTCTCCGTTTGTAGATGGTTATGCTGTGGTGTGTAGGAGGGCCAATATAGAGATTTTACTCAGAGCTATCATGGTTTTTGTTCGGACCTGCCTCTCCCCAATATTTATCAGTGGGCTACCGTAAGCTCGGTTGTTGCGTTTCGCTGCAAATAACAGATAAGCACGTACAGTACCCGCGGACCGTGCTCCGCGAAATAAATGCGTGATTTATGATTTTAGTGCTTAAAACCCACGCGGCATGCCCATCGCTGATTGGTCAGCCCGTATCCGGGAACCTTAATGCTCTTTTTTTAAATACCTTTACATTAAAATAAATTGATTATTTTTGGCGCCGAAAAGCCGAGGTGTTAAAATTCGGACGGTTAATTGAAGGTGGAATCTTTTCACTCTGTAAGCATTGATGTAGATTTGCTGCTAAATTTGGGAGGTTATTGCCGATTGAAGTGCGAAGGATTATTACTGATTACTGAGGTTATTACTGATGCAATCTGGAGTGCATTCCAGACTTGCAGCAGTTAAGAGAGTTTTTAATTAAAGTAAAGGCAACTTGCTTTGAATATTCAAGGGATAGATCTACATTCAGTATATTTGAAATATTTTGTTCCTTTATTTTGTGACAAAACTGATTATTGTTTAAACTATACCCTGATATTCCACGATAGATTAAGTAAAACTTTTATGGTCTCAGCGATAACTTAGTTATCATCATGCCCGATAAGTAAAGCGATAGTGATATAATATTGATGATAAAAACATCAGAGTAGTTTATTGGGACAGGAAAGGTAATATATACCTGCATAGTTCTGCATAGTACTTAGGTACTTGGAAATAATTATAGCAAGTTCTACGGTTCTACTTCTTTCAATGTAAATAGACACTACGACCATTAATTTTATTGCAAACGTCGCACCGCCTCTGCTTAAAACATAAATATTACATTTAAATGTGGCAGTCGACAATGTAGGAAGATAAATAAATAAACACAATCCATCAGAAACACAGTCATCACCATTTTTGTCGAACTTTATGTAACACGCTTCCCACGTAGTCGAAGATTTTTCAATATTCTTGTTTTAAGAGAAAAGTAACGCCGGCCATTGTATTTAAAAATATTTTGAGAAAATTAACTAGCCTGATATAAATTATTATAGAGTATGTATTACGCAATAAAAAATATGTACAGTTAGAATTAGATATTTAAAATAAGTAAACAAGGGACAAACATTATAATAACGACAAAAACTTTTGCTACGAGTAGGTACAGTCAAAATCCATGTTATTTATAACAATTTGCTTAGTAACTTTGTTTCTAAATTGTCAATTTGATTATACAATAAATAACAGAACTTTCCAAATCGTTTTGCTCAAACAAAATGCCGTCTCAAAATCTCGAAAGATTTTCAAAAGTTTTGTATTTGAAGTGAATTTGTCGGTGGCACCTCCATCAATCAATCCTTCCAGTCGCAACTCGACGTTGGATTTACTTTAACTAAAGGCTTTAGCACACTTGAGTGCTGTGGCGCGGCGATTTAGAGGCGATTTTAGTTTGTTCTCTTATCCTCAATAGGTAGAATCCGCGTTGAACTAATATTTCTTCTGTGATTGTGGCTCAATTGAGATGCAAAGGACGTTACTTAGCGTATTATAGCATTAATCAGCCGATAACGTCCAATGATAAGTATTTTGTCTTCTTTACCACGGGATTTTAGGTACCGTGTCGATTCAACAAAGTTATCTAACCTCTGGGCAGGTGAACGGTTTATCGTTACTCATGAAAACAGCACAGCAGCAGCTGTGGACGAATGCCTTTAGATTTATCAGTAGATCTTTTCCGGAGATATCCGCCCTGAAATATGACTTTGTCGCTTAAACACCGCTCAGTTTACGTCTTGTCTGTGGAAGATATTGGCTTTATTAATGGAGTTCGAGTATTTTTTTGCTGTTTTTTGTGATGAGATACGTGTGGAAAAGAGAATGAGATTGGGCTTTTGGTTAAACGCTTGAGTTATTTGATTATTGTGTCTCCTGATGTGTTGAATTTAATGAATATAGTTCTAAATTATTTGAGTCTGCAAGCAGGATAGTTGTCTTCAATTTTCAAATATCTAAAATTAAATCCTGATTTTCATCAGAGTAAAGCGCACACAATATTCAATAAGTCCCGTATGTTGTGACAGGATCAGTTCTTCCTATAATTAACGTCTTGTAAGTACAACTCGGAACTATCTCCGGGCGTGAAAGCCAGTGGCATCTGACATATCCAATTAACACGGTTTCCGCTTCCGCTAGAATCAGGCGTGCCAACTGTGGAGGCTGCGCTGACGGTTGGCACTTCATTTTGAATTCTTGGATTTGCAACTTAGCTTTTCTAGGACTATTGGAAGGGTTCAGCTCTAGTTTCAATGCTCTGGCACTAAATTATAGTTCCTTGATTAAAACCATATTATAAATCACTGATTAACTGATTAAAACGTATTAAACGTGTGTAATTATTAAACTAAAAGTTCTTTTAAACCAACTTCTCTAACATGCCAAGTGTAGATGATAGGTTTGCAGGCGCTGTAAAAATACCTTCTTACAATGTTGCTAATATGTATTAGATGACGGTTATTTAATTAAATAAATTACATTAGCATAATAATTAGTAGCATAAGAAGGTACACAATCATTCATTTCATTAGAAATACGCAAGGTCTCTTAACAAATTTTGTTTCTTCATATAATATCAGGATGTTCATGGTTTATCAGTTTAATCCATAAGATTTAACGAGTAAGTACATACTTAACTATTTTTATTGAATAAAAGAAAACAGGCAGCATTATTTTCTTATAAATAAACGCGGACGCTAAAAAAATTGTTAACAGCTTTCAACCTTATTCTTAAGGTTTTAAGTTCAAGTATTGCACTTCAGTCTACAGTAAACTGACAATACGATTAAAGTGCTCGTGAGTACATAATTATCGTGATTCATAACGCCTTTAGTTCACGTACGCGAGAATGCGGAAGGTGGAGTTCGTCTATGATTCAATCGTCATTTTACGCTCACCTTACCACACCTTCTTAGAGATTATATTTTCTTCTGAGAACGTTATCAAAATATTACAATAATTTTTTGAAGGTGTTCTTGGTTCTAGCTCATTGTTGTGATATATTTTATGAATTTGATTGCATAAAAACGCTGTGATCTAGGTTAACATCCGATTTGCAGACAGCATGGCTGAACTTTTAAATCATTATAATACAATGCATGCAATACACAGAAGCATTTTTGGCATCCTTTTCTCGCAGTAAGCACATTTGCCAAGATGTAAGATTTAATCTTGGAAGGTTTTCTTGTTGGTATGCTTTATTTATGATACCCAAAGTATTTCTACCTAAAAGTGTTACTAAATGAAGGAAGGATTAAAGTTCATGGAATAACTAAAAAAAATTTACAAAATCCTTGACACATCGAGTGAAAAGTTATCAATTTGCAAGGAAATTATCAATTAGGATTCAAATTATATCGTGATAATGACGTAAAGTTGAAGAGGTTAACAAGGCGGCCTTCATCAATCTTACTAATCACTTACAACATTCCAGACAGCCGCAAGCAGATGTTTGGAATTATCATACAAAAATCTTATCTTATTATACCTTTAAACGAGCAATTCTTGTATATATGTATATATATATACTTAAGTTACTAAAAAAAGATTTGAGGAGATATCTACCGAGCCTGGGGATTACAGTCGTGATCATATATATTTTTTTTTTTATATATGTAATTGGAATCTCGGAAACGGCTCCAGCGATTTTCATGAAATTTGGTATGCTGAGGGTTTCGGGAGTGATAAATAGATCTAGCTAGGTTTCATTTTTAGAAAATGTCGTTTACCCCAAAAAACGAGCAAAGCTCGGTAACCCAGGTACTAATATTTTATTGTTGGTTTTCTTGTTTATCCTGCTGTGAGTACGTTTCATATAACTATGTGAATTTTATAGTTTACCTTCCTATACATAATTTTGAACCAAAGAAACATTCCTACCTATATACTGCTTATTAAATAAAATAATTTATAAATTTTTATATATACCTTAGTTTAAGTTCATAGAAAAAACGATAGGATACTTTTAAAAAAAATGTCTTTAACAATACACGCAAATCTGAACAAGCAAAGTATTATTTTCAGACATTAATAATACATTTTTAGTCCAACAAATTTGATCGTAAAGCTAGATTTAAAATTTATATTCGAAAGTTATTCAATAATGCCATTTAGATTTTATTTGGTTCAAATGTCAAGGCCAGATGATTATGCCTTCAGAAATTCCAGTGATGCCAGATCCTTGTTGTTCTTTTGGTTACAAACCAGGGCATACATTTAACAATAAAATTGCTTTTGACAGCTGCCTATTAGTTCACTGAATCCATGCATGATTTTAACCGCTATAGCGAGGGATATCAGATATCAACCTACCGGTTTTGCCGCCTACGTAATTCAAAAATGTTTACCATAGACCTAACTTAAAAAATTAAAATGAATTACTTTAGTAATATTATTTTGTAAACTTTTGCCGCTGCATTGCTACTGATGGTAAAAGAACCAGTGTAACGAGAGGAAGAAATCTATGTATGGTGAACTACCATGCTAGTAGGACCCATGTAAGCCATTATATCGGGAGCATTATGCACGAACAAGGTACATAAAGTCCCTATTACTTATTGCAATTGTTTTCCTCAAAATAATAAATTCTTATTATACTAATCGTAATAGCTCGAGTAGCGTCATTCACGGATGCGGCAGTACAGTGTGTCACAAATAATAAAATTTACGAGCAGAATATCAAAATATGCTCGATATTTTACTAAAACATAATGGATAACATTATCACAAATAACAACCAACATAAATTTGCAGACTACTAACTGGTTATACTATTTTCGAAACTAGATTTTGTCCCATATTTCAAATTCCTTTTCTGATTTATTGGTCTTTTTTGTCACGCGTGTTTGGCTGATTTCAGTTTTTTTAGCAGGAAACGACATTTGAGAACCTTTTGACGCAACACTACGATTTTGTAACACTTTTTAATAAATAAATACGTTTTTGGTTAGGTACTATGTTCTATGATTTAAAAACAGATGTTAGGTACAATAATTTAAGGGCTGGGCCGTAGTCAATCCAGCAGCTCTCCCTAGTGGAAGCATAGATATTGGTGCTGTTATAAATATTTTTTCTTAAGTTCAGCTTTGAGTCTAAATTTCGTCTTCGTTTCTGAACGGCAGTCAGATCAACCTTTGTTTACGGGTATTTTGCGGTGTACGGAACTAGTCCCCTTAGGTTCAGCCATTTAATTTTCTCACAGATTACAACATCTATCTCCGAGCAGTAATAGGGAAGGATCCCAGACGGATTGTAAATGTTTTTCGCTCGCTGCCATATTTTGTTCCGTTTCTCGCCAAGGGAGCTTTTGATGGGGCGTGATCATACCGCGAGATTCGCGGCTTATCGTGTAAGCTTTTGATATCCTGAAACAGAAGGCACTTAGTCTGAAAGAAGAAATAGCTTCTTTGTTCTCTTGATAAAAAAATGTAATCAGATTTTATCTGAAATATCGCTTCAATGATCCTTGTGATTTGATTAAACTAAACTTTCTTAGCTTTACTATGAGGCTTTTTTTCAAAGGAAAATCATGAGCATATTATACTGATATTTTGAAGAGTTGCGCGCACCTCTCAAAGGCTACTTTCCTATACAAAACTTATAATTGCATTATGACACAAGCTCTCTATATCTAAATACCTTAGTTCAAACAGGCAGAAAATAAAAAAATGTAAGTAGGTGAGTAGTACGATAAAACTACATACCTAAAATAAATTGAATATACATATAATTATCTATTTTTGTAATAATTATCAATCAGGTACACATTGACCCAGACGACGCCGGCGCCAAAGGACTTCGCTATTTGGTCTTAATAGCATTCATATTTAAATATTTTTTGCAATATAGAGCGATTTTAACTGTATATTAATGAGAAATGTGTGTAAATATTTACTAGACTTGGACAAAACATTGAAAAATTCCACTCTTACTCGTGTTTTTTGTTTTGTTTTAATTTGAAAAACAAAGTATTTAATTTTTATGGTATTATTAACCTAAATACCTTTCGTACCAATCTAAAATTTTACTTATAAATGTGACTTTAAATTAAAGATTTAATTCAGTACTTACCTACTAATAACAAAAAGTACATAGTGTTAGACCATTTGGCTATGTCAGGTTCTTTAAACTCCATATCTACAGAATTGCTCGATGATTACTTATAATCTATTAGATCCTCTCCATCACTTTGCCGGGGCATTCCCAAATGCGTTCAAAGTTAGTAACTCTGCGGTTTTGCATCAACTTTCAAGACTTCATACTAATCAAGTGTACTCGGTTTCCCCACGACACTGAGCACAATAGGATTTTAGTTGAAAACTTTGTTAGCGGAAGGCCAAGATTGCAGATTTCCCACCGGACCTACGCCAGTTTCAACTTGGCAGACTATATCGATAACTTCGTCTGACACCAGCTTTATTCATTATCTATAACTAGGTAGGTATGTATTTGTGTAGGTAACCAATATGTTTATTTTTTCAACGGTTATTTCATTACATTTAGTTTTGGGTTACAATATTTACGTAAATTTTAAAAAATGCCCTACTACTCGTATGATCATTTTGCTTTTGCTTTATACTTACCAACAAACAATGACACCAACACAAATTATGTTTCCTCAAGTGGTTGAAGAACAAAAATTATTAATCTAAATGTACCCAGAAGAAAGATGGCCAAAGCAAGGCAAGTAAAATTGAATATTACAGGCGAATCACAAAATTTACAGTAATTTAAACAAAGTCGTGAATGCAGAGGCGGAGGACTTAATTTTGGCGGAGTCTGAGAGAAATGTAATGCAAATTTGTACAACGTATTTTTTTCTTCCATTAACCTTCCGGCTCGACGGCCGCGGAAGGAAAAGACGAAATAAAAACAGGCTTTATTTTGAAACTGTAATTAGGAAATTAACGACTTGGACTTAGGAAGAACAAATGGGGTTCTCCGCGGTCCATGTGGGAATTTCAATGGTTTTGTGGGAAAAATTAAATTAGGTTAAGAAAAGGTTGGCAATGGATTAAGCAATTTTTAGTCTAAACATTGTTACCCGCTGCGGGACTGCAACTTCTATTCAAATCTTACAAGCTTCAGTGGCCTTCAAAGCAAATTGCAAATTGGGCGGTTAGTAATTTTTGATTTACGGTAGTCGCCGCATTTGTTGCGGTCACGCGGGAATTGTGTACACAGCCCATTACTGCGGAGGAAAAACGAGACATAAAATAAAGCCTTGTTATGACATGTCCGTACTTACCTAACTTTGGTCCTAAATAACATCTTTAGGTCTACAAAAATATACTCGTTCAAGATACATTTGTAATTGAGCCTTGCTAAAGATTAACAGAAATAACACTTAACTGTTTGCTGTTAAAACTAAACAGGCTCTAACAATTGGCTAAATAGGTCTTCAAATATTGAATATTGGATTTTATTTGGTATTTGGACTAGGAGTTATGAATAATGCAGAACAATAGAGATTTATTACAGTGTAATTTATTCCCAATTAGACATTGCCATGTTAAATAAAACATTGAATAGCAAAGCTTAAATAAACTGAATCATATAATTATATTCAAACAAAACGAAACATTTGGGCGCACATAATAGCTTTAAATACATATATCGCATTGTAACAATGAACAATCCAAAGATTGATTCACAAATTTTCCCGATTCAATGAAGTCTCGACAACAGAGCGCTTTATCACTAATCCTTCAGCCGCCAATTTCACGAATTTCACGGAAAGATAAGACTGAACTGTCAGTCTGCCTTATCAGTAGTGAATAAGGTTCAATTTAGGGCTGGATTTTCCGTAGGCATTTCTAGTATCTACTCCCCGAGGCGATCCATCAACCGGCCGTTGTCGGTACAACCTGAAACTCCTGTCACTGATTATTTTAGATTTAAAGTTATAAACTCAATTGTATCACTTATTCAGTATCAGTATATTTGCACTGATAGTATATTGGTAGTATCCGCGCCTTCCAATCCTGGGTTCGAATCCGATTGTAAACCAATTTATTTTTCTATGTACTTACGAAAAATTTATACGCGCAATACCGATAAATACCTACTCTCAAACGGCGAATTAAAACAGGCATGTCACGAACCTAAAAAGATCAGTCATACGTCAAGTGTATGAAAGTAGCCTTAGGCACGTTTACGTTTTTACGTTCTATTAACCCTTTCACCACACTGAACAAACTTGTGTTTATAAGAAGATTGACGTAAGATGGAGCACCTATTTTGTATTAGCGAAAAGTTATTTCGGTATTGCCCCTAACCACCGATAACAATGTTAATTTGTGATCACGTCACCAACTTTCTCCCCTCACTTTGAAAACCAGACATAGCTTAAAGAGCAAAGCTGGTTATAAAAGCAGCCATACATAAATATATTAAGTAATTAATATTACGCAGGTACCCATAGCTAAAATATTAAACAAATATAACATTTTCTGTAATTCAAGTGGACAGAAAGAAAGAAAAAGTACATAATTAGGTCTGTTATTAGGTAGGAGGCAGGCGAATTAATATTAACTTTAGTGTACGAACAGAGCCTGGAGCACATAATTAAACCACACTAGTTCAAAGACCTATCGACATGATAAGAAGATTGCGTTAAGAAGTGAGTGAAAAAACTGAGTTAGCGGTTCTCTATAAGCTATGGCAAGGGTGTTATGGAATGCTAAATATTTCAATATCTCGTTAATTATTACCGGGGCGCGTGCGTGTCGACATTCAACTTCTTATAAAACGATACTAATGGAAATACTTTTAGTAAACCTCATGCAAACATGATCTATGATCAGATAAACAACCAGATCTGTGCTTGTTTGGGGCAGAGTAACTATTAACTGGTCTCTTTGGGCCCATCACAGCACAGACTTTGCGCCTACTCGTATAATTTTTTTTTATCTAGGTACTTTGTGTTTTTACAATATTTTTCAGTGTTAGTAGTAGGTACTTATTTAAGATTTTAATTTTATTATTTTATGCACCTTAGTGTGAGGATGTGTTAAGTTGTGTGTGTCAAATAAAGCTTTATCTATCTATCAAATTCTTGGGCGGGACGAACTGATGGTGTAGCTAAGGCTTTATCAATCAATTTTGAATTTCTCATTAGTTAGACTCAAAATTAATATGAATACTAATATTAATTTTGGGTACTTACCTATTCTCATTAATCAAGCCGGTTTCATCGTCTTATACCCATAATATTAATAAGGGTGAATCGTGATTCACTTCATGTGGATGGATATCACCTTAGATTAATAAATGTGTCAATGCAACTGACACGCCAATTTAAATGTTCGTTACTTAAAAAAAATAATTAAACCTCTATACCCCTAGCTTAGCTTTGGTTTGAGGATCCTAATGAACTGACGAGTTCATGGAGTTCCTTTGGATTGGGTTAAGGGATCCTGTTGGACTAACTCCAAGCCACAACACTTGCAATATTTACAGTGTCATTGGTTTATCTGAGACTAATCAGACAGCTGCCTGAGACAGTTCAATTATCAGTTGGTAGTCCTATCACACCGTCCACCACAAATTGATAGCAAGTCGTTAGTGTTGACTTCATTCTTCGCCGATTACCATTTGTTTCGTCCAGCGTCGGCACGGAAAAATACATTAGGAAAAGTACCACCATTTATCTTCGTCGCCTTCGGTACGAACCTTAATTAATATGGAACACCCTTTTCGTTGATGCTCACTTGACCGTTTTAACTTAATTCAGCCCATTCAATAATAAAATCACCGAATGGAAGCTATATTTTGTAATTTATTTAGGCACTTTACGCCATCTGGATGGGAAAGCACCGGGTCTCTCTACCATGGTACATGGTAAAACGTTTTGAAATCCAGACATGTATTGAAGTGATGAAAATTTCAATCCTTTTCATATAGTGTCAACAGTTCTTTTAAGCCATTGTGATGAAAGGGCTAAAGTGCGCTTCGAATACTTTTTTTGTGCACTATTCCCAACAAATTCTTTGGTATGACTACACCCGAAAAATTCTAAAAAGCATGCAACATATACAGTCGTGGTCAACTAATTAGGGACATGCAAGATAGTGAAGAACAATAACCGGTTATGTACATACAAATATAAAACCCTATTGATTTCTCAGTAACTATTATTTGCATAATTTGGTCCGATTATAATGCTTTAAATGGCTGTAAATAAAAGAATAAATAAATAGAAAAAAGTATTTAATATCAAAGGTTGAACATGTATTCAATTTTAAGGTATAATTCTGTAGCTGGACATTTAATTAAGGACAGTAAACTATAATGAAAAATAGAGTTAAACAAAACTAATAACCTGCAGTATTATAATATCTTTAACAGCTCCATTTTATTACGTGTAAAATCAGTACCCAGTAGCAAAACCTTTGTTAGTAATTACCGCTTGACACCGATGTGGCATAGACATTATCAGTTTCTGGCATGTTTCGACAGGAATGTTTGCCCATGCCTCACAAAAAGCTTCATTAAGTTCATCTAAAGTTGTGGTACGATAAGTGGCTACTTTTTTCTTGATTTCGTGCCAAAGGTGCTCGATTGGGTTAAGGTCCGGGCTATTTGCTGGCCAATCTAGCACCGATACTGACTGACTGGTAAGAAACGACTTGACTGAACGGGCGGTATGTTTTGGGTCGTTATCATGCTGAAACGTCCATATAATAGGGAGATGCTCCTCAGCATAGGGAAGCATCGTTTCCTCCAATATTGCCTTGTATTGATGTTGGTCTAAGTTACCCTGAACTTTCCTCACAGGTCCCACTCCACGTCCAGAAAATGAACCCCACATTTTAATGTTTCCACCGCCATGTTTCACCTGCTTTTTTGTGAATCTTGGATTCATTTCCGCTTTTACTGGACGCCGTACGTATTGCCTTCCATCTGAAAAAATCAAATTAACCTTGGTCTCGTCAGAGAATAATACATGTTGCCATTGGGCGTAGGTCCAATGTCCATATTTACGTGCAAACGCCAAACGAGCATTTCTATGTTCTTTCTTCAACAACGGTACTTTGCGAGCCACTCTTCCGAACAACCCTGCTTCTACCAGACGTCGTCGAACGGTCCTAGCTGAGACACCAGCTCTTTCGTCTGTCCCAAACACTTCGTGTTTAATTAAAATAGAGCCTAGAAACGGATCTTTCTTAGCTAACCTGGCTATCATTCTATCTTCTTGCGGAGTTGTTTTTCTCGATCTTTTTGTTCTGGGCACATTTAAATCTGTGTTATTGCGTCTGACATGTTGCACTGCATTGTATACCATAGTTTTTGAACAATTTAAATGTTCTGCTATCCTTCGGTATGGCCAACCATGCTCGACAACAAACTTCATGATAATTTTTCGTAGTGTTGGATCGCAACTTTTATTTTTACCCATTTTTCTTCAAAATATTTTTCAAAACTTAAAATAAATATCGGGATTGCCGCCAAAACTACCACGAAACAATAAGAGAAGAAGTAAAAAAGTATTGAGATTCAAATTTTGAAAATAGAACGCAATATCTCAGTGTCCCTAATTAAATGGCCAGCCAGCATTATTTGAACAAATAGCACTACGATAATCTATCAGCTATACTGTAAAGAGGTTTAATGTTTAAGAAGTTGTTATTGTTTGTATAATCGGGCACATAAATGACTAATTATACTTACATGTAAGAGATATGGAATATGGTTTAGACTCGTTGGAAAATAAAAAATAAATTCACAATTCGGTTTAACCAAAGAGTGTCCCTAATTAGTTGACCACGACTGTATATTTAATGTCACAAGGATAATAATTATTTGTGCTTATTTACTCGCATGAAGGGTGTTTTTACATAATTAATGGTTTTTAGGTGCCATTTAAAGAACCGGGAATCACTACTGTAAAGATTTATGGTATCAAATGAAAGGTTATATATTCATCACTAAAGGTAGCTAGAGTAATTAGCTGTTCGAATGGGATAATGAGTTTTTCACTCGTTCTTTTCATTTCCGCGTCAGCCAAGGGTTATTGTATCGATCCAATCATGGAACAGTCATGCGAACCTCATAAGCAGCTTTGGCCTGGTTGGATGGCCACGGCTGTCTGCGACGCATCCGATCCGCTGGAGTCCTCCATTGAATCTAGGTTGGCTTACTGTCGGATTATTGACTGCTCTAGAAACAATAGTTGCTCAACGAGATATAGGTTCTATGTTCCCTTGGCAGGTTGGATGGGTAGTGCCGCCTAAAACCTACCTGAAACCATACGCCAGATAAAATAACTGTTCCGAATTTTAATACTGTGCTAAACTGTCAACTGTCAAGTGGTGGAAAGGAGATACTTCTTCTGCCGTGGCCCAAGTATCTCTTTAGATGCAGAGAAAATCTTGAGCTAATAGAAGACAATTCAACGAGGGTACTATTTACCTAATTTAAAGCAATTGAAGCAGCGTGTTAAGGCTGACTGTCGACTCGTCGCCTGAATAAAGAGACGTTCATGATGCTACTCTCAGATTAACACAAGTGTGTATTTATTTAACTTTTTATTTAAATATTTTTACTGAATAAAAATATTGAAATAAAACGCCTTAAGAAAGATTCTGATAAAAATATTAGACACTTTTCAGAAAAGAGCATGGTTTAATTGCAAAGATCTTAAAACAAATTAATTTTTATCTCAAGTTGATCACATAACTCATTTTGAATCCATTACTTACTAGAAATATCATTATTGATTTATGCCAACGAGCGTACGACCAACTTAAAAAAATCTTCATTGTCACCAAATGGTGCTAGTCAAAAATATTATCATTTTAATAAAAAGGCTGTGCGAATACAGCCTTAGCATGATGTTCATAGCAAGGTAAACATTTCAACCCGCCCGAGGTAGGCGACTCATGCTAGATGTAATTCAAATTAGGTCCGTAAAAACCTTGGTTGTGTATACAGCCTAAGCCTTCGACTCGACTCGTAGTTAGTTCGGCCCGCCCCGGGCACGCCTGACCCATTTAATTTGATGTCGCCTTTGCTAGTCTCCTCTGTTACACAATCTCTGATTAACTTCCTGTTTCCAATTCCTATTAAATATCCCTTTGTTAAAGTCGCTTTCAAAACTTGTAACACTTTATCTAGCTGTGCAGCTGACAATTTTACAATTAAAAATTGATTAAACTTTATATTATTTTAACTAGGCATTTCTCCCTTTGTACATTCTCGTTATTTTACTCCTAGTACCTGGATGATTTTTTTTTATATATCGTGTTTTTTGGAAAATGAAACCTAGCTAGATGGATTTTGTGTGCACGGGCACACAAAATTTTATGAAAATCGTTGGAGCCGCTTCCGAGATTCAGATTATATTATACGAATTGCTCGTTTAAAGATATCCTAGCCACTTAAGCGAGCTAAAAATCAATTCTCGCACCATATAAACGAGTATTTAATGTATTTTCATATTGAATAGACACCAATAAACATGTGTTGTAAACATGTGATGGTCAAAAGTAGTCACGTAAAAAGCTAGTTGGGGCCCTTTCGCGCGGAAGTGAATGATCTAAAAAGTTTTACAAACATATTAAGCCGGGCCTCATAGGCGTTTGTTTCCGAAACTCGGTAACGAGTTCAGCGGTTCTCTGATTGATGAATGCGAACCCCTGAAACACGTATTGATAACGTAACACATTAATTTCACGATCGGCCTACCTACAGACAATAAAATATTGTCCGCCATTCATTTCAAGTTGACGCTGCCACGTTTTAGAATATTTATTGCGAACCAGGGCAGATAAAAAGATAAGGGTTAAAATACTACCTTTGTGTTGTACCCTTTGATTTTAAATACAGGTACTTGGGTATAAAATCAAAGAGTACATTGTCCAAAGGCAAAACTGTAAAAATACGTCACAGACAACTCATGCTGTAGTTATTATTATATTAGGAGTATTAAATTAATTGGTGAGTAAAATTAGATTACTTTGTCTGGGTTTCATTACTTTTAAATGTTTATTTCAATTTCAATATTAAATTCAAAATTGATTCAAAATTTTCGAACAGGCGGGACAAAAACCCGCGTCTTTAGCTTGAAGCCAGCCAGGGAATTACCTATTCTACACTATCGTAACTATCCTACCGTCCTATTTCCAGCCCGTGTTGAATACTTGAAAATCATACATCGTTGCCTAATGTTTATCAAATTATCCGTAAAAAGATCACAAAAAAAAAACTGAATAAATTTTTGATGTTATTTGCTTAAAAAATAATGAACGTAAAGAAATAGTGTGACATTTCTAATAATATGTAATATAAATTTCAATACATAATCAAAACATCGAAATAATAAGTAAATTAAAAGTGGCTTATACAGGCTGGATAGCTTTTAAAATAACATAGCTTCGCCGTCTCCGTAAAAACATTGAAACTCAATAAGAGGCTGCTGCCATCTCACTAATTAATTCGTCTTTTAAAAAACCGGTCGCTTTTTCCCTAACCTGACATCCTTGATTTTCAATTTCTGTAGCCAAAGATTAATGGAGAAAGACAGCCCTACTGCTTGTAGCGCCGCTTATAATTACTGGAGCAACGAGTTTGGTGAAGTTTTGAAATTAAATTTTTCGTGAAAGTTTTATATTGTTACGAAACCTATAGATAACTATGCACAACAGTGAGCAAATTTAGGTTGTAAATAGTGTTGGTGATCAATGTAATGAGATTATAAAAAATATGTTTCCTATCATTATTTTAGAATATGTTGTCATCTCTTGCTTTGTTCCTCGAATGTTCTCGTGTGCTCGAATCCATCATCCAAGGCTGTCTGCTCAACATACGCAACCACAACGCTAAATGTCGATAGTAATTGCTTATTTATCACCGTTATAAGATGCTGATATGTTATTTAGAGGTGGTTAATTTGAGATATCTCAAAGAAGAGTAGTGAATGCAATGATAAACGAAAGAGCTTGCAAATATTCAGTACGTATTTGAATAAAAAATGAGATTTCAGGTAGGTTTTGTCAGTTTAACCACGTTTACTAAGAAATACTTTTATATGTTAAGTTCATGCGGTATTTAAAATGTAACAATTAAAAAAGTATAACTTAACTATATAAGGAGTGAGTAATGAGATGACGAGTGACAGAGGGAAATGGAAGAGGATCACATGTTGTGCCGACCCCACATAACGTGGGATAAGGGCAGGAAGATGATGATGAATTAAAAAAGTATAACTTTAACTATCCCCTAAATTTTCTTTAACTATCCGAAACTAACCCTTATTTAACGTTGCACCTACATAATATTATGCCGTTTCAAAGGCCTGTTTCAATCCAAGTATGGCCACTGAATATGCCAGACAGGTCTTTGAAACAATAAAATATGACTTTATAGTAGCAAAATTTAAAAAAATCACATAATTTATAGGACAAAAGGCGTCGCAAAACCCACTATCTAAATCAAAATCGTATCACACCGCTTAATATTCCCATCGCATTCTCCCTCGAAAACAAATGTATGATTTAGTAGAAAATTTCTCTTTCGTTATCAGCGCCTAGGGGCTGGTTGATTTACACGGCCCCTGATCCTACGCTATCGGAGACTGCCGCAATCAGGACATAAAGAAACAAACGTGAACAACAATAATAAACATGGTGAGGTAGAATAGAATGGCTGGATAGAATTTATTTTTGAAGGTCGTCTTGAACATTTGGAAGGTCGGTGCGTCCTAGTTACTTTGTTTTAAATTCTTAGATTTTAGACTTTAGAGCTTGATAGGTTGTGTCCACTTTTTTTTCAGGCGAGACACCGGAGCTGCTCAAAGTTGATTACCAATGCACTTGGCGTAGGCCTCTCGTATTGCGGCTTTTCTACGATTTAAAAACAAATACTAAATCTATATACATATGTATTATAATAACATCTTTAAGAAGCCGTTTATGTACGTTTGATATTTTCAAATTAAAATTAGTGCTAACTCAAGAAGACACGCTACTTAGCCTAAAATAACCGTTTTTGGAAAAATTGTCTGTTTATCTGTTCGTCTGTGCGTTTATGCACGCTTATTTCCGCAACCATTGAACCAAATCGAATTTGTTTCATCGAGATCGGTCGACAAAAAAATAGATTTTTACTTATTTAAAGTAATCTTACGCGTACACAGTCACGGGTAACAGCTAGTAGTTAGTATAATAATAGGCAAGACCGCAAAACTCCCATAGCTGAAAAGACTTTCATCTTACTGCGTCTCAGTAATAAAAAAACTTATTACAACAGAGAAAAGAGAAAGATAGGCAGTACATATTTGTACAGTGTAACAGCGTGTGCCAATCAGTGTGCAAACAATGAAGCTACCGTAACAAGATGTATGTTTGCGGTCCACCAGCGAAAGTAATTACGAGTTATAAAAGTTGATTTTGTGAGAATTGGACCAAAAGTAGATTTTTGTAAATACTCGTATAAGTTAACCTAATAAACCAAAACGGTGGCAACTTAAAATGATGGTACCAAAATATAAAATAAATAATTCATCTGCATATCTCAAAATTACAAGTTGTGTGTAAATCACTACATATTATAAAACAAAGTCCTCTGCTGCGTCTGTCCGTCTGTCTGTTCGCAATAATTTCAAAAACTACTGCACTCATTTTCATGCTGTTTTCACTGTTTTCAGTGATTCTCAAAGAAGGTTTAAGTATAATTTGTTAAGTTTTTAGTCGCGTTAACCGGCATCTACGCGAGCGATAAACAGAGTTATTTAGGTAAATGTGAGGCAAACTTAGTGATCTCTAATCCTACTTCCTACTAATATTATAAACGCGAAAGTTTGTAAGAATGGATGGATGTTTGTTACTCTTTCACGCTAAAACGGCTGAACAGATCTGAATAAAATTTGGCACAGATATAGATTATGGTCTGGAATAACACATAGGCTACATTTTATCCCGCAAAAATGTACGGTTCCCGTGGGATAGCGATGTTTTTGTTTTTTAAGGTACCACGCGGGCGACGCCGTGGGTGGAAGCTAGTAGTTACTAAAGGGCAAACCAGGATAAAAGTTTGAGTGACATGACAAAACGCCGGGGGCATCATTTAGGTGCAATTCGGAATAGATATAGTTTGTTTTTTGGAATAGCGTAGTTCAGCTTCACTCGAGTGATACAGAAAAAGTAGCCTATACTTTTTCTGTTAATAAGTATCACTCGTGTGAAGCCACAGGCCGAAGCTAGTTCAAAATGAACATTATTATTATTATTATTATTTATTATTTTAGCCTATGTTGTCCCACTGCAGGGCAGAGGCCTCCCTCTCTCTTTTTTCCAGCTTTTAAATAAAATGAAAATAAAGAAAAGTTATTACAAATTGATAAACAAGAACTCAAAGACCTTATCATTTTCATATTATTATTTCACAAATAAAATGTAAGAATTTAGTGTTTCATGTAGTAGATATTACTTTTTTATGAAAAATTCCATTCGCAATATTAAAGAAGCAAGTGTTGATATTTTCTTTCATAACTACATCAGATTTATTAAATCCCTAGATAAAAGCAAATGTCTAAGGTATTACAGATCATATTATTTTACGATTTCATAAATCTTCTTTATTGGAACTCATGACAGTTATACCTACTTACGTTTTTATATCACTTACCTACTACTGAAAAACTATGACATCTAGCTATAGGCTATATAGCTATAGACACAGGTACCACCCTGTGTCCCAATAAACTGAAAATTCCAGAAAACATTCGAAATATTTTTGTATGTGTATCATAGAGTACTTTTTTTTAAAGTCAAAAAGTATCGATGAATAAAATCGATTAAAGATTTAAACCATACGTTTGCCATGTATTCCACTAAAGCCTTAAAATCGAACATGTATGTTAATCTGAGATAGACATCGCAATACTCAGGGGCCAAATGTATCTTATTTACATCACATAAACCTAATAATTTATTAAAATGGACATACACATTCGAGGCTTGCTGGTGAAATAATAAAATATCTTGCCAGGTGTAATAAAAATAATACAAAATATATATATAAAAGCTTTAAAAGCAAAGTTGTGTTTTTTAATGTTTTTTTAAATAGTGTTACACACTAACTTGTAGTAGTACCTGCCTAGTGCTGAGCCACGATACAAATATGACGTTGTACATAAAACTTGTTAAATTTTATAAGTATCTGTGGCAAGCCTCAGCACAGATTGAATAATACTATACTGCCTAAGTAAATGCCGTAAGACAATAATGTGTAGCTCCCAGTCTACAAATACGGACAGTGACGAAGTGTGGGTCGCCCTGGATTACTCTATCGGCCCTTCGTCGGTCACCAGGCCACTACCGGTTTATTAAGATAAATATAGCTATTTTTTCACGCAGCACACCCTGAGTAAATCTTCGGGTGCGATACATTGCGGTGGGAAAGGAGAGTTAAATAAACAGGCCAGGGAAAATTGGCAATGGACTTGTAAAAGGTAAGCTTGAAAGGTTATCCGCTCGAATAATGGTCTCTTTAATAATTTAGTATATTTTTACTTTGGTAAGTAAAAAAATGATCAATCATAAAACTAAATTGCGTTCCGCTCAGCGTGCGATTGAGTTTCTGTCAAAGGTCAAATCAAATGAAGATTTTGTGGAAAAGTGGGTGCCTACAATCAAAAACTCCTAAAAAACGGGGGCAGTAGACATCGGCAAAGGCAAACGGCACTTTTTATGTAGGTCTATTTAATATTGTGAAACATGATGTAACGGTGACAGCCGGATGAACTACATGATGTAATAATGATTTTTATCCAACTGAGGAATCTTTACACTACTGGTTTTTGTTAACTGGGTTTTGATACTATGGAATTGGTTGTAAAATCACCAAGCGCACTTTGGCAACAGTTTGCACTCTGCAGAGTCTAGCCTGCCAATCTCTCCGCCACAATGAATGGTATGACATACTTAAATGTTTATACTTAAAGCGCTCGTAATTACGTAACATTTGATTCATGAACTATTTTCAACTCATGAATGATGCAGCGTTACTCAAAGCTCAATTTTGTTACAAATTAGTTGACTGAGTAACTCATATTACTTTTCAAGGCACTGTAACCCTGAAACATCCCAATATAATTTTTTAAGATGACTAGTAGATCGATATGACTCTCCCAAATCCCTTATTTTCCTCTGTATATTTTGCAGATTTTATGTTATAAAATTTACATTTCAGTATGTATAAAACTGTTTGTTTATAAGGTGCCTTGGTGCGTGTGACCGGGCAACCGTCTTCGAACGTAAGTAATGGAGAGGTCGGATATTTGCACACCGACCCGCCTCTCAGGAATCCTTAACGCATGAAATTTTCATCGACAGGAAAACTTCTATTGTATAACTTGAGGAGTATTTACGCCCATTGACATTTTACTTTTTGGAAATAAAGAAAAATATTGGGATGTTTCTTTAGAATTTGAAAAATTCTACGATTTATTACATTAACGCCTTGATATCTGTTTCAGTTCACAATTTAGGTCATGAGGAAGAAAGCCTTTTAAAATGTCAGCTACTATTTACCTAAATCGGTTACTTTGAACGAAATTTAAAAATTATCTGTTGTGATTGATTCATCTAAAGCGGCGCTTTAGACACCCTTGGCGTTCCAGGAAATTAAATGAAACAATTTACCATCTTACATATCCAGCTAACCCCTGCAAAAGCCCAAAATTAACGGGACCACACTTTTGTAATTGCTTCTAAGTAGGGTAGATAAAAACTCAAAAGGTCCCCCTTCAACAAATCACTTCAAAATAGCTCAATAAAACGACACCAACCGGCTGAAACTTAGATACACACTCCCCTCTTTATTAAAAACGTTTCAGATCGTGAACCTGGCCAGGGAATGCAAGCGGATGTAGGCTCTACGTATATCAAGCGGACAAAATGCAATATGATGCGTTAATACGCAAGCTGACTTACATAATTACCTACTGAGAGACATTCTAGATTACGGAGTAGAAGAATAATAACGATAATATTGATAATTTAAAATAATATAATTTATAATTCTGGTGGATTTTTCACACAACGCTAATTAGCCACAAACTAAGCAAAGCTATGGGGAAATAGCTGATAGCGTAATAATACTTTTTTGTAGATACATCCACAGAAAAAATAATAATACTCAGACACAGAACAAACATTTGTGTTCATCACACAAATATTTATCCTGCGTGGGTTCGATACCCACAATCTACAGCGAAGAAGGCAGAGCTACTACCAACTGAGCTGTGAGGCTAGTCAAGCCATAAGAGGCAAACGATAGAAGAATTTTAACAGTTTAGATCGTCCGCTTTAGATTATCCGCTAGATGTCTTCAGATTCTTCAGGAAAGCGAGTGAAATAATTCGAGTCATAAATTCAACTTTTATAACCACAGAGCGTTGCGACGGTCGGCGTCGGCCATCCCGACGAGGAGGCAGATCGACATAATTTAACTTTTTCCTATTATCTTTATGCTGACGCCGTTAAGTGCCTCACTCACATATTGCGGAGCGAGCGCTCTCTTATAATTTGGAACTGAGACGGTATGAAAGTTCTTTGAAAGTTGGTATGCTCTGAAATTTATTATTACCTTTTATAACTGGTAAGTAGGTTAACTATTATAAAAGCCATTTTGATTATCTTAAAGATCAGCTTTTGCACTTTACTTAGATCTGAGGATAGGTTTTTGGCACCAAGAGGTTTACAGATTTACAGGTTTACAGGTTACATTAAACAGAACCAAAAAAATCAAAATAAAATTTGGGCAGAATTTTCAGACTTTTTCTCTCAGTAGATGGTAGATATGGCCTTTAAATATAATGTAGATCTACTATCATTAAATTTTGAGGTAAATAACAAACATTTAATTAAGCACTGTATTATTTTAAAAGACATGATTATAAAGAATGCAATTTGAATAGGAAATAAATAACAAGTCTAACAGCGAAGTAAAACATCTCGACTGCATTCGGTACATAGTTAAAAACGCTTTCTGCCAACTCGTTAAAACTATTTACAGCGGAGTGCCATTAACAGTTGCAAGAATCTTGCGAGCCTTTCGGCAACGGAATTTACATCCACGGCGCAAGCGTAGTAACACCGTTTTGCTCTCAAACATATCGTTCCAACAAATGGTAGCCAACCCTCGAGTCAAAGTTCCCTCAGGCCAAATCTATAAGACTGTTTTGCCACATGATCGCTTCCACGATTTGCCAAGAAAATAAAGTAGCGAGAAAACTAGTTCGAACCGCAACTGAGTTGATAAAAGTAGATATCTTGCCACGTTTCTCTGTATTCGAACTTCGCTGGTGAATATGAAACAGTTCGTAACTAGGTATGTGCCAAGTAGGAGTTTCTTTTTACTTTGTTAAAGGATTTGAGTGGGATCCCTAACACTAGGTAATAGTAGATATTATGTTGTAGTTTTATGATTTTCTCTCTTTAACCATTACATAAAGTTATTTTTTTTAAAATAAAACTATTGAGGAAAGTTTTCCTAATCGTGCTGCTGGTTATCAGAGTATATTTTTACCTTTTGCCGTTACTGAAATTATAAAAATGGCAACTACTATTTATTGCAATAACACCTTATATGTTAAAATTAGTCCAACGGTTTTGGCACCAGCCAAATGAACTTGCATAAACATACATACATAAACGAGTGCTGGTGGTGTAGTACGAGCGCTGGTGGTGTAGTGGTAGCACCCCTGCCTCACGATCCGAAGGTCGTGGGTTCAAACCTGGTCGTGCACCAATGAGATTTTCCATTCGAAAAATTTATGTGCGCAATGCCAGTGCTCTTAAACGGTGAAGGAAAACATCGTGAGGAAACCGGCATACCCTAGAACCAAAAAATCCGAAAGTATGTGTCATAGGTTAGTATTCTTATAAGCGGCGATGGGCTTGCAACCTGTCACGTACGGAATATTAGCTACTGTGCAAAATGTGGGCATGTACCAAATGTCATGTTGAATTTGTTTGAGGAGATATCTACCGAGCCTGGGGATTACAGTCGTGATCATATTTATTTATTTATTTTATTTATTTTACATAAACTCAACAAAAAAAAAAAGATGGTAAAAAAATTAATATGTAGGTACCTAAGTATAACGTTAGTTTCAAATAATATCAAATATATTTAAAAAGTACTTATGTATATGTATCAAACTAAACGTTTAAGATCCTCAGTACAATGTACAAAGAAACATAAATTACAATTTGATTGTATTCTACTACAACATTGAGCAACGTATTTCTGTTGAATTTATTGAAAAGGAAAGTTATGAAAGGCAGGTGCGTAGCAGCTGTCGTGCGTGCGAATTCCCTTTCATTCTGCTTGAATATAATTATTGAAGTCGAATAGCTATATTAAACTTCAAAGCTTTCGAGAGAAATAAATGCGAGATATCTAAGTGAAAATTTTCATTTGATTCGCGGGCTTATGGGGCATTAAACATTCGGACCCGTCAAAGTTGCCAGTTAGGTAACGTTTTCGAATAATCTAGCGCGTTTTTATTAAAGTTAAGGCATTTGACAATTTAATCCGTACTTACTATTTTTATGTTTCACTAAGATTATTTTTCTATCATGATGTACAAAGGTAATTTGGTTACTTTTAAAAGACAGGAATCTACGTACTTTTTTCCTTTGACTATGTTGTAATCTTTTAACATTATTTTAAGGAAATATTAAAACATTTTCACGTTTTTTTATACATCTAGCTAAAAGTATAATCTTTTAGTATCAACATTGAAATCCGGATTTGCTCTAGTTTCAAGCGGGCTTATAGAGCGGGTAAGCAACGGTTGATCCGTCCTCCGTCTGCAGCTAGGGTTTCATTTCTATGTGGCTTAAGTGTTTTCTAAAGCAGCAATAAGCGTAGTTATTCCAATCTTTAAAAACATTCTCTCACATTTTTCAAGATTTTTGTAAAAAAATGATCTACAAAAGATATATAAAAACAATTAGTTCTTCTCCAAATATAATTTACACATGAGTGAAAACTGAAGATCGCTTCGTATATCCTAAACTCCCCAGCTCAAATTTCACCCTCAGCGCGTACCATCTTGTATCAATATTCATAAATCTTGGAGAAAGTGGACTGTAGTAGGGGTATGAGCGATGACCTTTAGCCGACGTTGACAAAGCGCCCGCTGGTTCCCATGAAAACGTTCAAATACATCATCACAGTTGACAGGCGGTTCTGCAGAGTACGAATTGCCATATTTTATTTCTACCACGCTTCACTGATGGGTGATTAATGGTTCGGATTACGAGTCTCCTCAGCGAGGCTGTTGGAAACATCATGAGGGTAAACGGCTTAAAAGTATTAAAAAAAAATGTAAAGAGTTTATGCCGATTTGATAGTATATTTCAAAAACAATATTTCTACGTTTTCTATTTTGCTTTTCAGCAGAAAATTTATTCACTTTACTACCACTGTCAGTAAAGCTACAAAACTCACGCTTCTATGACTATGTATAAAGATTCTGCATAAAAGTTCAAGCTCCAATTTAAAGCACAAGATAATTGTTATGTTTGAATCCATATTACAGTTAAACAATAGCCATTCTAACTGAATTGTGTCGTACAGGCGCCGACGTTTGTAACGTGCGAGTCAAAGCGTGCGTTATGTTTACTGACAATAGGAATTATTATTCTCCCAAGTAGATATTATGCGGTGCGTAAAAACAGCGACAAGTCAGAATACATAATTTTACTGTGTATCAAAGTTCCAAACAAAAATTTAGCAAGTAAAGTATTATAATGTCTGAAAAACGGACAAAACATAGACTTAAAAGGTTTTCAGGATATTTTTCTCAAAATAAATTTGAAAAACTTAATTGAAAAATTAATGCATGTAGCTTGGCTTCGACCTAACTAAGCACTATTCCCAGAATTGGAAGTTATCGAAGACTTAAATAACATTCTACTTGCATTTGTTTTATACTTATCAGAAATACATAAATCAACACCACTGAATGCAACAGTATTGACATAAAGTTGATTTATGTATTTTTAGAAGTTTTATAGATTCTCATGCATCTTCTTCAATATAAAAATGCGCGTCTAGCTTGACGTTGAGTGATATCCTGTTGGCGCTCATTGTCTGTCTGTGAAAGAGATTGCACAATATGAAAAACGAACCGGGAGTGCTTCATTGAATACCTATTCTCATATTAAACAGAGCAGTCAAACCTCACGGTGAAAGATACCTAATGTGTATACTAGACATAGTCACTACCATCAACTGAAAGGGCGATTGCTGAGTAGTATACAAAATTTGTTCCTCAAACGCCTATAGGTTCATCGAAAAAGTAAATAGTCATTATAATTATATATTAAATGCATTTTAAATATAAAACGAGACTGCTAAACAGGTATTATAAAGTGAGTAAATTTAATATTAACCTTATAATTTGTAGCACAACCTCCAAATGGTCTATGAATTTACATAAATCAGTTCAACGTCGTTACTGTGGACGTTATTGCTAATTGAATTGACGATCAAACTCTGATGATCTCTGATTACAAGACGATAACTTCATTCATTACCATCCTGACTGAGTTATGGTCAAAATACGTCATTTCTACGCTAACACAGTGAAATTTAATAGTTACTAAAGCACTGACAAATCAGTGTTTTTTCTCAATATATAATATTTACCACTCGGGTTAGGTGTAGAAAACCCAAACAAATAAACTTTTTTAATAAACTTTGCTTGGTTAGTGACCTTCTTACAAAAAGTAATATTTCAAATGTGGGATGCGTAATAATTATTAATAGTCGTGTAAATACTGCTTTTGAACCAAAGTGGTGAAAGGGTTAAAGACTTATCAAGTTTATTCAATAGTTGAAAACGAAGATATCTAAACATGTTAACTGCATGAGATAATGTCTAACTTCCGTCTGGTTTTGGAATAAAAAATAAAGATTCGTTCACAAGTTGAAGGTTATGTAATAAATGGCGTATTCTTTGGAATCAAACTAAATGAAGAACTTACTTTTCATGTGCCAATTTCGACTTGATTTACGATTCATTTTTGCCGCCCCTAAACAATTTCAACTTACATGAAAATCCAATTTTCAGTTGAACGTAATTCCAGCCCATATTTTTAATCCTCGCCTCCTGAGTAAGTGCGCGATCCACCATTATGATAACGAAGCGTACGGCCTCCGCGCAAATATTCAAATTAAAACGGCATAGGATCCCTTTGAGTCGCAAGTGTAATATGGGACATACTGTTATGACGATACAGGCAGGATTATTTTGATTGCAGCTTCCATCCCTTTGTACGTAATGGCATACAGGGTCAAATTAGTTAAACTGACTATTTAACCGACTTTTTTTGCACCAAATAGTACAATTTCGTGTTTTTCAATTCAAGTTTTATATCAAGAAACAATTCAACTTCCATTTAAACATCCTTGAACTGCACCTTGTCAATAAATTATGTTTTTCAAGCTTTAAATAATCAGTACTTACTAAAACTTTTTTTTATTTACAAGCCGTGAAATGAGAACTTAAGATTAAAAAGTAGTGTCCATTTTAGAATAACTAGGAACTTGTGTATTTGTGATCTCAGATTTTTTTACTATTATCATGTCATTGAGGTGCTGGTCGACCAAGATGCGTTTATAAGTGTTGAAATGTGACTGTTTTGGCAGATACTGGCCAGTAATTTACTTCAAAGACTTACTAGCCTAGAAACGTCCGAATAGACTCGAGGCTCTAGTGAACTTACGAGGTCGATTATGTATTGTGAAATTTTACTCTTACGCTTCCACTGAATTGTCACTGGTTTTTGGAACTCTATATTTAACAAGTCTGAACATGCCCTTAGCACGTCTCTGCTTAGCTACAGCGCCTGATGTGTACTAGATACTCTAGGTAAGTAAAGTACGTGTGAATATAACCTTCCTTTGAATGCCCGAAGGACAGAGAGCAAAGTGTCCACATCGTAATGTAGCTGCAAATATTTACCGATGTAGCTTAAGGAAATAGCTTGCACGAAGGTTGATACTGGACTTAATTGCAGCGACCCCTTTGGGTGGAGTTTCTAGAATAGTTTTAATGGACGTGATACGTAGGGACCTTAAGAGTATCGCACATTAAGCTGGAAATAAAATTATTGGATACAGTTCTAAGTCGCTTTAGGCAAACGTGTATCTTATGGAAGAAGTTACACTACTTGGTGCGTAGTATCTGATAAGTGAGACAAACGCAAACCCGCACCGATGTACTACAGAAATTCATAAGCAGCTTTAAACTCGAAATAAAATATCACACAAAACATGTATAAATATCACGGAAATTAATAGCATCCATTAACATGACTTCTTTACAAATACAAAATGCTCGCCAATTGTGCATATTTTGTATTTTGTGTGCAATAAAGAATTTAAATAAATAAATAAATTATGGACGGTGATGGGCTAGCAACCTGTCACGTACGGAATGCTAACTACTTTTCAAAGTGTGGGCATGTGCCAATTATCTGACTACTTACCCTTTTTAGATATCCTCAAAAGCCAGAGATCTGAGGAGATATCTACTAAGCCTTGGTGATAACAGTCGCGATCATATTTGTTTGTTTTATTATCGGAATATTAACTTTGAACCATTCAATAGTGACTCATTCAACATCGAGTTCCTGAAACTGACAGATCGAGACGTTGAGAAAACTGTTTAGATATCTAGAAATTTATTTGAAGCATCCATACATTGAGCTCCGACGAAACCGAACCGCCCAAAGAAGATATTGCGAACGTAATAAACCGAGCCAGAGCCGCGAGATTATCTCGTATTGAACCAATACCATCGAGTAGTGTGAATTTCCCGACAATTGTGTAGTACAATTTGGTAATGCAAGCTGCAGATGTCGATATTGTGGAAATACATATAAAGTCATCCAGTCAGTCAGTATCTAGAGTTTTTTATGTGTGTTCCTTATTTGAATTCACTCGTATTATAATCGATGGTAGTTTTATATATTACTAATTGTACCTCTTTAGATTTCTTGCATATAAACTATTTGACAATCTACGAGTATATCGAAGGCAATTCAAAACGAGGGAAATGGCAACCTAGCTGAGCAAACAATGAAAACCAGAAACTTGTAGAGTTTTCAATTGTCAAAAACAAATTAACATAAACTAAATAGGTACACTTCAGTGCTCTGCTTTCAATGGTTAAACTAATAAGTAAAGTACCTAATACAATAAATAATACATAAGTTTAAAATAAATTCCATAGAAAATAAAGGCAACCATCCAATAAGCTGTCATATTTTCTACTTCTTTCAACAATGAAAATGAAGAAACTCGGAAAACTGAACTTATAAAATGAGACTGAAAGACTGAATTTCCAGCTGTCAGTGGGAATGTATCTTTAGAAAATTCGAATTTCTTTATAATATTAATGTAAAAAGATGCCCAGATGGGTCAGGGAATTTAATAAGGTATTTAGATACAATATTTATAGAAACACCTGTTACTCTAGAACCAATGAAATGTCAATAACAACACTAAGGGCGGATTCGACCAAAAGATATAACCACTATCTCCAGATTTTTTTTTATATTTACGAGTATAAACAAGTGACATTTTAATAGCATTTGACTTCATTTTCCTGCTAAAAGTTTTATACTTACCAGAAGTTGGTTAAATACTTTTCGATGTAGACCAGCACAATTGTTGACCCTTTCCACATTCAGGGGCCTCACCACGAAGTCTTCCAGAACGATTCCGTAACGATTCCATTATAAAAACGTCACTACATCCATACAATTTACATAAGTCATGGTACGAAATAACAATGTAATACTAATTCGGTAATGTATTATGAATTCGTACCTCTGATATAACCCCTGATATGCTGCTGATTTTTTTTTGTTTATTAAATTTATGCACGAGTAACGAAATAGTGATTTCAATAGGTCAGAAACTGGTGCTAGTATCGCAGATTCTAATCATCGTGTCATCAACGATTTATTGCCTACATCGATAAGCGATTGAAGTCACTATTTGTCTATCGATTGTCTAACGCAATATTGGACAACGTCCTAAGCATACCCTATTGTGCAGCCCAATGTGTGATCTGGACTGAACATGTTCATTATGTGAAGGGGTACTGTGAAATTAATGTGCTAATAATAAAGTTCATATTATTTCTAGCACATTTATAGGTGCAAGGTCTAACTAAACACATCGGTTTTCGTTGGTGTATAAAGTACGTTTTTATCGAAGAGCAAAATCTACGCAGTTATTTTTCATTAAACATCTCATAAAAACAACTCGTAGGTAAAATATATAAAAAAAAGACAAGTTTAAAATAATGAGTTATCTTTTCAACCGTATTTTACTTTCTATCAACTACAAACTATGTGTTGAAACCCACCAGAGCGAGTGTACAAATTAATAGTGGCAGGAAAAGTTTTACTTCAACAGACTTGTCGTCAAAGTTGGTTTACACAGTAGCACCCCTGAATGATGGTTTGGCGGTGTCACTAGCAATGTTCACCTCGTTAATTATTCCATCCTTTCGTTGTCGTGATTCACGTCATGTTAATTTATGACGTCATCAGCAGCATATTCAGAGCAGTCTGCATCATGTACTTACGTCATGTAGAACATTCTAGGGGCATGTAGTAGCTGCTTTAATATCATTTTCAATGTCGGAAAGCTGCATACCCCAGCAAACGCTAAAAAAATAAAGTCAAGTAAACATCAGCTAATTGAAATTATGATAGTGCCTAAATATTAAAATTGTGGCTCAATGAAATGGCTAACTGACGCTAATTATTCATAAATCACATAAACATAGAGAGAAAAATATAACAAGCTGTGTTCTTTTTTTGTGGTATCGAAAAATCCCTAAAATAGTTATAATTAATTTTAGAGCCGAACGAAGTTTCATTAGTCGTAAAACATTATAAGTCAGAAAGTACTCCCTACCACCTGATATCACGACGGGATATACCTAAGATTTATAAAAAACTATCTAATTTGAATACAAAAGATGACTTATAAACTTATATTATTACATACTTACTACTCTTGTAAGGTTAAGCTAGCCTTTGTATATGTATTTTTTCAATAACTTGCTTTTTAATAATTTACAGAGTACAATAAAGAATTACAAGAATAGTATAGGTATCATTTTTTCAGAAGTACCATCCACTCGAACGAAGTCGCGAGCGTTTCACTAAGACTCCCCTACCCCAATGCACAGCCGGCAGCCAGCAATACGGCCTGTTCCATAAAATAATAATTTCTTCTGAATGAATTCATTGCAAACTCAAGACGGCGTGAAATTCCCGAGGGATCTGCGCTTTAGTGTTCATTGCGGTGCGCAAAGCCGCGTGGAAAATTTAACTGTCATCTAATTTTGGTGGACAAGGCGAGATGCTCTTTCACACGTTTTATTAGTTAAAAGAACAAAAAAACTGGGTTCTTTAGTCAACTGAGGCCGCTGTCAACTCATCCCGAGGGATAAGTTGACCTAATGCATTTTTGAATCGGTCAACTCATTCTATTGACACGTTTATGATTTCTATTGTTGCTTCTTTTTATCGAGTTACTAGTTAGGTAAAAAAAAAAAAAAATTAAATTTCTACCACATGGCGGACTCCTCACGATGTTTTCATTCACTGTTTGAGATTGGCTATTAGTTTAGCGCACATACATTTTATCGAATAGAAAAATCCATTGGTTCATCAGATTTGAACTCAAGACCTTAGAATTGGAAAGTGAAGTGACCACTAGATAACCAAAACAAAACTGTAGTAGATAAAATGGGTTTGCTTTAAGGCCCAGAATACTCGTCACACTATTCCTTACGTAGAAGTCCGTATAGCAACGCGGATCTCCTCGGAATCAGACATAGCACGAAGCGAAATACCCAAATGACAAGTAAGTAGAGTGCGGCATGATAATATGGCTGCTCTGAATTATATAACGAAAGCGACAATTTATAAAAAACATAAATATGTTCAAGTAAATAGCTTATTTCGAAAAAAGGGCTGGGTTGATTTGTTTCAAATCAACTGATTTATATGCTTGTGAAATAGAAATTCAAAATACCTTACTGTTCTGGATAAATTAGGGAGTTTTTGAATTTTCAGAGGTGTTTTTGACATGATTTTTAACCAAGGTTTTCTAACTAATTTGTATTTTAGCTCCGGTTGATTTATCACTTATATCCTTGAGTATCGTGTAGTTCAATTTCAATGTAATCTATTAATCGGTAATAGAATGATTAGGGTTGCAATACTTGCAATTTTCAAAATGCTGGGCCTGAATGCAAGTATAGACTCTGAGGCCAATGAAACAAACATGATCACCCCAGGCTCGGCGGACATCTCAGACCTCTAGTTACTAAGATCCTTGAGGATATCTAAACGAGGGTAGTCAGAGGCACTTCCAAAATCATACTAGACACATCCCCGCATCTAACAAAGTAGTTCGTATTCCACACTTGAAAGGTTGCTTTAAAATAAACTTTAACATTAATTATAATGTAATGTAACTTAATACGCACTACATTTAACATACATCAATTTTGTAATTTCAAATCAATTGGCATTCAACACACCCAAATAAATCATCTAATTCAGCACTTAGAGACCATTAGTGTTAATTAGTCAGCTGTGTTACATATTATAATATAAAATAGAATATATTTCTATTCTATTCTGTTTATCGGTGGTAATTTTGTTCTTCTGCGGACATGTTTAAAATGCTAAAATACCCAGGATCTTATTGTGTTTACTCTAAAATGTTGCTTTACTTTAAAACTGACAATCTGAAATATTACCTACGAAAATTCAGTCTTTATGGTAAACAAAATAAGATCGTATTTTGTGTGATTTTACATGACATTACACAGCTTACATAAAAAAATGTGTTACATAATTTAGTGTAAAGTCGGGTTGATAGAAAATTAAGCGATCTCAGAAGACAAGCTACAATTCAAAGCAAAGCAACAACGTGGCAAATTGATTTCCCCACATTCGTTTGGTGACGTGTCTTTGTGCCCGTGCGTAATTTTAATGAGTTTTGCGCTTGCCCGCACGGAGACAGCCTCAAGTGAGGATGGCTATATTAGCACACGGCCTGAAGTGCCGGAAATCCCCCTGCTACCTTGCACGTCTCCAAAGAACACTAGTGTTGTATTAGTATCGATATCTCATTTTATATTTTTTATATTACGAGAATATGGAGGCTTAAGAATATGGAGCTAATCTTATAGTTATAAGTTGCTAAGGACAAACTCGACCAAACTATAAAGCACTTTCCCGAGAATTAATCGTACCTCGTTATTGAAGGGTAAATTAACATTTTACTTTTATCTTTTTATATCGCTCTTTGTAAATAAGTACAGTTATTTTTTGTGTAGCCCCAAAAGCACAGTCGATCTTTTATTTCATAATTTAGTTGCGTCCCGCGATTTTACAATTTATGTACATCCCATTGGTTTTTTTTTCGGAACATTAAATTTGCCTATGTAGGCAAACTATAATCAAAATATTATTCCAATGGGAACAGAGTCTTTATTTCGATTATCGTTCACTTAAACAATTGAACTATTTCAATGTGCAAACTCGAGTATCGATTAATTGTCACCTTGCCCTGAGACATCACTATCAACGCTATTAATTTCTACAGCAGCCATAAGCGAGGCAGTCGGTGTTATTAGCCTACCCTTTAATGCGTAATAATTTACTGCAGTTTATATTAAACAAAACAAAATTAAAACTTTACTCACTACAAGGGGAAAACGAAGTGCTTTATCATTTTGTATATCTGTTATTAGGTTTATTATTATAATTTAGTAGGAATGGGGGTAAGGTCGCTTGATAATTTACAAATATTTACTTACATAAACAAAATATAGCTAAATTAGCAAAATGAGAGACTTTGGCGAATTGTAGACACATGATATTTAATTTATATTTTCTTGTTTATAATAAAGCAACAAGTTTATAAATTACATAAATAAATTTTCTTTCTTACAATGCCAGCAAATTTCATTCAAGTTTAATGCATAATGAAAATTCAATCTAGAATATAACCAAGCTTTACCAGCAACGTGAAAACTCAATACAGAAACCGGAACTTCGTGTTGTGTACACATCTTTGTATTCAAGAGACGGGCGGTGAAGCAGTCTAGTTTCTTTAAAGAGCCAAGATAGAGGCTTATGGGAATATAAAGGCAAGTGAATTGGCCAGGGGGCGGTCAATCGAAGCGCTGAGACTACTCATTACAAAGCCTCGTTGAGAAGTTTCGACGGTTTCAAAGGATTCGAGAATGTGAACAACGTGATAATTTGAAATGGGCAAACCTTTTCTTAAAAATAAAATACATATATATTACGTATATGTTCCAAAAAGCTTTTAGACTTATGAGTAAAACTTATCAGAGTTTTTTCACTACCTTTTCCAAATAGAACGAAGATGAGAAAAGATGAATGCACAACTATTGCAATTCTTTATTATCAATTCGTAGGATTCAGGAAATTTGACGTTCGACTCGTTATGGAAAAGTTTAATAAGTATTCGTCTGAGAACCATACCAGTTCCAAGTTTTCGATAAGGAATAGCTCCAACTGAATTGACCACTTTTGCTCGACTCTTTAGTCTTTCGCTTCGTCGGCACTTTTAATGACTTATCCGGCTTTCTCTTATAAAAAGGGCCCCGTGAAACTAATTTTACAGTTGAAAGTCGCAGGTATAAAATACTTGGGATAGAATAATAGATTTTGTAACAATGATATTTTATTCACAGCAGAATCAAAGGATCATGTTATTGAATCGGTCCGTGCATAAAAGAGGATATGGAATCCAATCAAATTCGCAGGCGATTTGTTGAACTCACCCTTTATATGAATACGATGAATTATAAATAAGAGCAAACAAAACAAGTAGGTATATGTTTGTATTGTAACATAGCAAACATTATGTTATTGTATGAAATTGGCTTGGACGCACCAAAGGGTGTGTGGGCTAGCGGTCCAGACAGATTAATTTGGGTCTCGTATTTGATTAAGGGGCGCGTGAAAATCAGGCTTTTAATTTTTTGTTGTTTTAACAAATATTGATGTTTCCGTGGATTTTAAAACGTGACCCGCCTCAGAAATTATGAAATATATTTTTTTGGGGCAGCTGTTGTTTGAGTAGGACTTCATTAAACATAATTATTTTTATATAGATACCACCAAGTCAGGGACTAAATAAAAGACCTCCAAAAATGTCATTTCAAGATAAATAAAAAATACTCGAAGCATACCTACGTAGATTTTTACGTTTAAGTACTTATTATAAAAATTTGGCTGTGCCTAAGAATATTATCGTTTCAAAATTATCTGGTCGCAAAATTTTATAAGTGTCTCCAAAGACTTGACGTCTTTCAGACAGCATAATTTTAAAATATGGTGCGACCAATTTCACGGTCCGCCTCTGGTGGTGCTCAGCGCCAACAGGCCGAAATGAAATATTGCAATCTTTAATCTTAGTGGTCTATTCTAAGAAGCTTCATGAATTAAATTAAGCTTAATAAGCATGCTGACCTACTGCTGGGAACAAATTTAAATAATAGCTACAATTATTATTATGTTTATAATATTATAAAGAAAATGTTAGGCTCAATACTAACACTGTGCAAAATATGGGTACGTGCCAAATATCATATTTGGACATGCCTCTGAGTACCATGAATGCCATGTCAGTATATATATGAAAACTTGATGTATGTTCATAAAAACATTAATTTATTTAAAAAAAATAGTGATTTTCATAATGTTAATACCAGACATAAAAATAAACTAGCTGTTCCCACGGTTAGGCTCACTAAAGTAAGCAAATCCTTTATAGGGCAATGTGTACGCTTCTATAACAAGATCCCAAGCGACATGCTTGATCTATCGATTGCGAAATTCAAAAATGTAATTAAACAAAACCTGTCTCGTAAAGCTTATTATAGAATATCAGAGTACTTAGATGACAAAAAAGCTTGGGACGAATCAGCTCCAACTCTGCTAGGTGTCCCTAACAATGTTAACAAGGTTCATAATACAAAAAAAGCGCTAGGGCCCAGCCAGTTTCTTGCCAGTTCTTCTCGTACTGGGGATAGGACTGGAATTGGCACCTAGACTCACCTAGTATGTAAGACGATTCAAAATGATCCTTGTGATATTACTGAATAAAGATTATTGACTATTGACTATTGACTATTGACCTACCCTTTATAGACATTCTCAAAGATCTAAGTAACTAGATATCTGAAGAGATATCTACCGAGGCTAAGGTTACAATCGTGATCATGTACATTTTTTTTTGAGTTTTTTATTCCTTAACAAAGTTTTAACTAAATCAATGCTCTTTTACAACTCGTTTGTCTAAGGGTCCGCATCACTT
Organism: Cosmorhoe ocellata; assembly: GCA_963675405.1. Lineage (NCBI taxonomy): Eukaryota > Metazoa > Arthropoda > Insecta > Lepidoptera > Geometridae > Cosmorhoe > Cosmorhoe ocellata. The sequence goes on along the minus strand of OY776245.1, from coordinate 8,380,014 downwards.
ATATACGAGAATTTATTACGAGAATCAATTCTCATTTTCACACATTGTACCTACTCTATAGAACAACGATATTTAGTATCATCTTAACTTATAAAATAAAGTTACTCGTACTAGACATTTGAGTTTTCTCTAAAGACTCATTTACATATACTTACACCTAGTCATTGAGGAACTACCATGTAACAGGGGTTATTAACCTAAGGGTGGACCGCCCCCCAACTTTGCTCTCTATTATTAATGACAAACAGCCCCGCCCTAGCGAAGTGTAATGCTAATTATTGCGTTTTGCGATATTTTGTTTGTAAAATGTAAACTAGTGAGTGCACGCGAACCTTCTGGGGTGTTATTAGTCTGAGGGAAACAGTGACGTGATTTGCATATCGTGAATCACGGTATTGTTTTTAAATACAGAGTAAACTTTAAAACGTGTAGTAGAGTGAGTAAAAGATGGAGGGTATTGTTGACCGACTGAAAATAAAAATTAAAAATTAAAAAAATATTGGTGGACAGTTAACACAACGCTATGTAGCCCCAAACTAAGCAAAGCTATCGAAACCAGATAGCTGATAGAATAATTAAATACTTTTTTTTGTAAATACATACATAGGTACGTAACACCCAGACACAGAACAAACATCCACATCAAACCCACAACCTGCAGCGCAGAAGGCAGAGCTACTACCAACTGAGGTATGAGGCCAGTCAAATTTAATCAGTTCAATGATTGTCTTGAGAACACAACCTGTTGGTAAACCGATTGTCTTTTTATAAGGCTCTACATCTCCAAGGCTTAATAAGGCTAATTTATAAATGGAAAAAGGCGACTTTAGTCACTTTTGGAAAATTAAAATTTATGTACGAAAGATTAGTGTGAATGTAAGTAAATATTATAACTAGTCTGTTTCTGAACGAAAGATGTGTGAAAGAGTATATTTGAAAATAACCCGTTAAAAAAAAGCTCTTTCTCTTGTTTTGGAAGAAAAGATGGATGGATGTGCGTAGGTACGAGTAAATTAACTTAAAATAAAAAAACAAATAAAACAGTCGTGAACATTAGCACAAAAAAAAACGATTCACTAACCAATCCCACATACATGGTATTGTGTTAATTGTAGCAAAGCTCTAATTGCAATCTGGAGCTTTATTTTAGTGTTCACAATAACGCTATGCCTAGAAGTAAACTTTATGATACCCCAGGTTCAACACATACCTGTACAAAATTTAAACCAAATCGGTTTTTACGTTTTGACGCAAACATTTGCATATTGTGTATCTTTAGAACATTTTTAAAAAATTGTTAGATTTGTGCTCATTGTGGTGTAAAAAGGGTTCGGTAACAAAAAACCCCCTAAGCCACAGTTATCATAATGTGCCACACTCTTTTTTTCAGTAGGTTGAGTAACCTTATAAAAATAAAATTATGCATAAACTCGAAAAGCCTTCAAAAATAATTAACAAACATCTTCAGAGCCCTGAACCGTGGAGTTCTTTCAGCATTTTTCAATTTTTGTAAGTGTACCAAGTATTATAAAGGTAAGCCTCGCGAGAAAAGGGCTTCGTTGCTTGTTATTACCTCGTGAAGTTTACGCCTCTTACTTATTTATGCCTTTTCTGATATCAAAAAGAATGTATGTATTATATTTTAAAACTTATAATAAGCCAAAGTCATGTCAAATAAATTTAAGAACCGTTTTATTGTGATTAAGTAGTATTAAAAATATTTTGTTAAACATAGTTTTTGTTAAACGCAGCGTACATTTTATAAGCAAAAAATCAGAAAATAATACATGTTTGCTCATTTTCATTGCTAACAATTTTTTATAAATTTGTACCTAGTACATTTTTATCAGTTAAATCTTCAAGAGGAAACGAAACGAATAAGTGACAAGGTGGCGGGTTGCGTGCGTATTGGAGGGTTCCGTAAGGCATTACCTCCACAAGCGAGTAAATCGCGACGATATTTTTGTCGTGCTACTTAATCCTATAACAACTAAATGAGGCAACACGACGATGTTATCTCAGCGTTGTGACGAGCAAAATTTCAACGATTCGCCGCGAGACACAACCACATCGCAGCGTGCTCGTTGCGAAACGCGATCTCTCGCCTGTCACCGAACTGAGCTCTACCGAATTGTTGCGGGTCCGTCGCAACTCGCAACAGATTGTTGCGGTCTCGTGGCGATCTGTTGGGAGGCGCGACGATACGCTGACGGAACAATCGCCGTTTCGTGGAGATTACCGACGATAATTATAATAGCGGACTCGCCGCGATAAACTCGCACGTGAAGGTGGCGCCTAAAGGGTATATTAGCCTCTATTATTTTTCAATTAAGCATGATTAGCACGAACACTCGCAACTGCATTTCGTAGATTTTAATTCTATTTGGGTGTGGTTATCTTTTAACAAAATTACGAGTGTTTTGAGTGACAGCTCCCGACGCCCATTTTGTAGAGTGCATACAAATTGCTTTTATGCCCGTTTAGTTTCTAATACCGTAATGGTTCTAAGATAGGTGTATTTGTATCAAAAGTCAAAATAAATAATTTATGTATGAAACCAAAATACCTACAGCACATTTTACACTTTTGTAGGTATATCATAAAATAGCTCTAATCTGAAAGAAAACTAGTAAAGCGGCTAAGTCAGCCAAGCTTATGAACATGTTTTTTTTAGGAATGTTGCCAATAATTTTAAATTCTGTCCAAACCAAATTAAATTTACAAAAAAGATCATAAATAAAATAAATTACTATTATACTAAGATGAATTTTATTGCAAACTAGGCCGCTTTGTTCACATAAATTGGTGATCTGGATCCATAATTATTATCTAAGTACTTGAATTACTTACATCTACATAATTATAACAAGATGTAGACCAAACAACATGGTACAATCAACTCCGTACAAATATAGCACAAGCATCCTAATTTCCATACTAATGTATGATAAGTAATATTGAACAATGCCGAGACAGGATCTCAGGTGTGAGCGGTAATGTATCAATGTCTAATGCAATGACTATATACCTATACCTTATATTAACGCATCCACATGAAGATCTAGTCTCAGTAGTTGAACCTATTTAATTATTATTCTTGCATTTATGTGCAGTTACTTATGAACCGCCAAATTGACATAAAGTTTAGGATGTCGCAAAGGGGTTTTAGACATAACATACCACGCTAGCCAGTGCGTTACTAGGAGACCAGAAAGAGTGGCGTAAAAAAAAAGAGGCCTATACCCAACAGTGGGTGCAAACGGGTTGAGAGATGAGTGATGATGATCGGATATCAGTTCACTACAAGACAGTAGAGAAAATCTTTGGTTAGTGCTTGACTTTGCTTTGCTTTTGCTCCCTACCGAGCTAACATGCGCGTCTCTACATTCTCTACCGTTTTGTAATGCTTTTCGTCGTTCGCATACGAAACAAATGTACAATATAAGAGTCAACCAAATTTTATCGCGGCAAGCATGTTGGTCCGGCAGTAACTGTGTCAATATCGATACCGGACTGAGACGAAAAGTCTTGTACAGCACCATTATCTAGGATCAAATTAATTAATTTTAGTTTCTAGGGTGTTTCTTATTAATTTTCACGTTATTGTTTAAATTCATAGCAAGAGCATCTTTGATTACCTACCTCATAAAGTAAAATTAAATATTTTTTACAAATTCATATTATTATACTCGTAGTTAATGAGCTGTTAATATAGTGTCTAGTGTGCCACGTCAGCAGAATTGTAAAAATTTGGGCTCAAGCAGAGAGTTGTGAAATACACAAAGCATAGCATTTTCTATAAAATGAAATTGCAATGGGCTATTGGCTCTGTACAAATTACCCTAACTGCAGGTACTTCGAAGCTTTCGTAGGTTCTATTTATCTTGGATTCTAAAGTGGTAGCAGATGCAAATTCTGTTGCGTCGAGAGAAAATGTGATGATTTTATGCAAAAGTGCAATAGTTCCAATCAGACATGCTACGTGCTTGTTTGCTGCATAACGACTGTCTGGCAACACAGGTGAAAATAAAAGCAGCTGAAGGTTTAGACATTTTAGTGTCGAAATTTTTGGACAAAAACCCAAAGATGCACATGCCCTATGTTTTACTATTCAATTGGAACTACTATAATAGTTTGTACTTTTAAAATTTATGAAAGTGTTGACGGGACGACCTTAGAGCATTCTAGAAATAAGTGAGACACAGCAAAAAGGATGATTGGAAAACAATTGGAGGAAAATTTTCCCAGCAGTGAGATAACATAATATAAAAATAATTTCAAAATTAGTAAAGTTACCCAGCTGTTCTTCACGATCAAGCTTAAATGTTAATACAAAGGGTCGGTACACTTAACCATTGGATGGCACACGAAATTCTAATTTTCATTAAATCTTATTTGTACTGTATTCCAAGATATCTCGACGACAATTAGTTTGGAACAAACCCCAGATACAATAAAGATTTGAAGATATAATGTTTCAGACAGCGCATCATTTCAAATGTATGTCTTTGGAATGATGTGTTTAAAAAATTAAAAAGCATCGGTCTCATTTAAAAAAAATGGTTTGTGCAGCTACAGTTGGGCTAATTTTCTAATTTTCAATCATAATTACTAACTACCGCAAGTCGAAACCTATTTTTTTTTTCAACATTGAACCTAAAGCTTTACTTAAACTCCACTAAATCGTCGATCCCATTATCTTAAGATCTTAAGATTATTAAAAAATTTAGGAAATCGAACACGACTCAACTCCCGTCAACTCCCGTCTCAACTGGCCCGTGTGGCCGACCGACCTATAAAAGTAAGTAATCGTAAAATTAGAAACAATACTACGAAATCACGATAAATCAAACAACTTCATCGCCGTTCGAGATCGGGGCCATTTGCGGGAAAGCCAGCACAAATAGCTGAAACAACATCAATTTCGCTGCAGAAAATGCAATCAGTTGCACACAATACTTCTCCCGGTCACAAGTTCACAACATGACGCCAAACCGGAATGGAGCGGACCGGACAGAAGCGGCCTGGCCAATAACCGGCAACTTGGAAATAAAATCACATCATCCACCGCGCTATTGAAAATGTTATAAAACTGAGCGGATGCAGTTTTGAGAGCCGCTTATTTTGGGTCCTTTTGTTAGCTCATTTTGCAAGCGTTTGTTCATTTTGGGGTTCAAATAGAAAATATTTTCTGAGTTGAGCAGAATTATTCGATCAGAATTGTCATGTGGAAAACAACTAACGAGTAGTACAATTACATTCGTCAGTTATTTTATATGTGATTGAAAATCATTCGTGTCTATTTATATTCTTCAGACCCAAATAGAGTTGGGATAAATCATCTTGACACATTTGACTGAGCTTAAGTTCAATTTATTTAAGACCGAAATGAGTGATATTATGAAGACTTTTGCCCATCAGGGGGATACAGAGGTTACTACAGTTATAAACATTTCGTGAGAGCTTCTGACTGACTGACAACGTACGCCCATTATAATCCATAGCTTTTATTCCCGAAATTGTATCATTGAGCAAGGAATTAGGTAAAATTTCTATCAAAATAACAATTCGCAAAGTTGGGGGAAGTTCTACTAATTATACAATAATATGTCAAAAAAATATGAAACTAAGTATAAGTACTTACTTAATTACTTCACTTCATAAACTTAATCTAGACAGACTGAAAGCTTTTCACAAAGCATCGTCGTCTTATCACGCTAAGTTCACATTAGCGGTTGAAATTTTCACATTAATTTCAAAGAAAACCCATTATATTTCTTGTCATTCTGAAAAGACTTAATTAGGCTTTGTTAAACTATTAAAACAACAGCAGGGAGGCGTAATCAAGTTACAACTTAAGTACCAATCCGATATTGCTTTTACAGACACGGCTTTTCAACGATTTTATTACGAGTATAACGTATTGACAACTTTGTTGGTTTTTTTTTCTTTATTTTTATTTCTTCTGGTCACCTCATTTAGGTGATACTGAAAATCAGTGTTTGCTCTTAGAGCAAACTATGCGCTGAGTTATTGCCTTTTTGCTTCGCTGCAGCACACACTGTATTCTTTGTAACCATTTTTTATTTTTGTGTTACCTGTTTTCTTAAGCTGTATCATCATCTCATCCACATGTTGCATGATCTACTTCTTTTCTTGTCAGCTTGTTATGTTGTTACTTTTGTTACATACCTATACTTATGTACCTACTGTGTGTTGCAGAAGCAAATAAATGTTTATCTATCTATCTCTATCTATCTCCACATGCTATATTTTCTTCTGAAAACGTGTGTGAAGATGCTTCGTTTTTATGTTTTACCACTCCATCGCTCTAACAGCTAAACAGTTTCATATGCATATTTTTTTGCTAAATGTAGCTTTTGTATTGAATATAGTCAATTGTGTTATAAATATTTGATGTTGTCTACGAAACATCATAACTAAGAATCAGATATTGTATGAGATAACATATTGTCAGAAAAGAGGGAGTCATTCCTGAATTATGGCCGCAGTAATATAGAAAGACAACTATGAATAATACATAGCTGTGGCAAGTAATAATCTGCCGACAGCCAGCTAAGAATATGTGATTTTGTTTATTTATGCTGAAACACTCCATATTGGGGATGAGAAAAGATTGGGGCCATTGCGTTTGGCTTGATCACGTATACAAATGATAAGATGATTAATGATTATTCACAAAAATATCCCCTAACTTTGAATCAGAAGGGAAATAAGCGAATGTATTGAAGAACTGATTTGAACGTAAATTGAGATCTGAAAAAAAAAATCTTTATTAAAGCTTGAGTAAGTAAGTCTTCTAAGTGTTGACATAACTCTAAAGATCAATAGATACCTACTTCTGACTCATGGGCTTCTTAGTCAATGATCAAAGTGGCAATGCTTAAAATTTAAATGCCCTAATGTTACAGATCAAAACGTCCAACAACAGTAAAGTCAACGGCGTGTGACAAATGCTGCGACGAATATGCATTCGCTCGCTTTGTTGAACCAAATCAAAACAAACTGAGCTGACTTCGCTATGTCGCAGGCCTATTTATTCAGCAAACATGCAGCATAAATCGTAAATACTACATTTTCGGGGAATGTGACCTGGAAAAACTATTTTATTATACATCTGAATGGATGGGCATAGTAGACTCCTTTGAATGAAAATGTAAATAGTCATGATTGGTCTAATAATTGTAAAAACAAAATTTTTGGCCATTGAAAACCGATAATCAGTTGAAAGTCTCAGGTAAAACCTCAGAAAAGGCCGAAAGATTGTTTAAGGCAACGTTGGCACGCGACCAGGGGACGTGAAGTAACAATTACTTGGTCATGCGAGGAGGCGATCCATCACCCACTTGCTGTGCCACTGGCAATGGCTACTCCAAGCAATTTCCGCAGCCCTTATCTTCCAACCCGCAAGCTTACTTGGCGTGGTTTGTTTAACAGAATTAATCCAGTTGACAACAATCTTTGGCAAGGCCGTTTGCTGTTCGCGCGCAGGATTGGTTGTTTTTCTCGTTGGCTCGCCAGCTCGCTCGTACATTCCACAGCACTTTTAGCTTGATGAAATTTGTTTTGGCTTTTGCTTCATTTTATTTATCTTATTTAGAAAACTCAGAGTTTCAAGGAAGTCTTTAGCTAATTAATTTCAAACTTGTTATTCTTATCAGAGATAATTTATTATAACATCTCATAATTATTACAAAGTGTAATGTACCTAGTAGTTGACTTATATAAAATTCTGTGACATATTGCTATAAAGCTACTTGCTTGATTTATTTTGTTAATATTTAAACTAACACTCTAAATTTATTTAGCCTTTAGGTGTAACTTTTTTAAAACATACCAGTTATAATGATGCCTTTAGCTGCAATGCCCACTGCATAATTCAAATATAATAGCTTTAAAAATACTGCGACACATTTATATTCTGCAAAGTTATAGGAAGTCTGGGACCGGATGACAGGTCGTTTAATTATTTTCTCTTGTTTACAAAAGATTTAGATTGCGTGAATAGGAAATTATATAGGTCACGCAGCTCTCGTATTTATGAGTTTTACAGTCAAGTGTAATTTTGCAGTAAGGTTCATTTGAAATCATAAATGTTATTCTTAATAATAATAATATTCAAGTAACATTTACACAATTTGTTGTATAAATGCTAATTTTAAAATACTTTTTAATTTAATATTAAAACTTGCTTTATGTCATTTAAAAAGAGTAAATAGATCCGTATATATTTATTTTTAAATCAATATAAAACTAACAAAAATTATTCATAAAAATAATTTCAAAAGTCGAAACCAACCCGCAGTTCCCCGCAATTTAAAACCATCACTGAACTCCCCACGGCAAAAGTTTAGCTATGACATTTGGCGTGAAAGTTGCCCTCGTCTGAACTTTGGTGATCGAAAACAATAACAAACGCAAACGACTTCGGAACATTCATTGAAAAGGAAAGTTTCCCGACTGTGGCAGGTGCGGGGTCGCCGGACAGATGGACAGTATGGACACTGAACTAAAACGTAGTTGTATGCAATGTATAATGAGCTTTGTTAGATCTTGAAACATCAGCAACGTCAAGGTTATATTATATGATCGTCATCGTATGTCAATACGGCATAGTTTGCCATTTTGTTGCAAATGTTTTGCATAGGTAACTGAAACCTATGTTTCAGTTACCTATGCAACTTAGGTACCACTTAGGTACATCTGAGCGCTTCGGTTCTTCAGAGGGCCCTTTTGTGATGACTAGCCTCTCAGCTAAAATGGTAACAAGTGTATGCTTAATACATTTATTTGACCCAAATAACGTCATTCAAACGCATTTGAATAATACATAGTCTCAGTTCTACGAACATAAGGAATAACAAGAAAAATAAGTAATCTTTAGGCAGTAAATATCCAATGCTCTATTTCATTATTCTATACAAAGCTCTACAAGCTTTTGTTGTTTCGTAATATAAATATATTGTAAGCAATATTATTACGTACATTTATTTTCCAAATTGGGTGACCTCTATTCTCATATCGGCTTACAATGTCTCAGAGAACATAAATCGAGTCTGAGTGCATATCCGAGTTGGAGGAAGCTTTGATTTTGCAATGCATTTGTTGATCGAACCAGTGAGTGGTTTGGAAAGAGTTTGTTTTCTTAGTGGCCATTATAATCCGACTGTGTGGTAGTTGATATATTAAACTTTTTTAAGGTTAGATGCTTCAAAAACACAGTTTGTTTTGTCTGTATTTATCTTTAGCTCTTATACTGCTGTAATAAAGCTTGGTTTTTGCAAAAGGCTTTGGTGCAAATTCCTTTTAACTTCAGAAGCCTTCTACATAATCATTATTACGGCGCAGTATAACAGAATACAATACAAAAGTGGCCTCACATTTTTGTAGCACTTAATATACAATTTTAAGACGACTGTAATAAAACTTCAGTAATATTCTTTATTAAATTTCTTTACAATTCCAGTTAGTAAAACAAAGCCTGTGAATGCGCAAACGTATTTTCATTTACGATAATTTTCCTCTAAAACACTGGTTTCATTATGCAAACTTCAAAAGGTCACACCCATAATAAGCCAATATTGTTTATGATTCACAAACAAAAAGCACTTTGTAACGGTTGAGCGTCTTCTCCTTATCTACGTACAATATTATAAAACGTTTAGACACTGCATGAATTTTTAAAATAATGTATCTAATAATGAAAACGTTTTCAAAAATATTTATATCGACACCTATTAGATAAGTTAACCTAATTGTAAGTGATTCAGGTTTGACACAGTTAATTGGTGAATTATATTGGCAGCTTGAAACTTGTCACGATTGGAATATCATTCAAGAATCTAAATGAAAAATCTAAGAGGATTTCTTTATTTAGTTACACCACGCTTTCTACATTTTTTTTTAATAACCATCTACCATACTATGGGTTTATATTAGTAAAATGTCAGGTTACTCTTTGAATACTTACTACGATTTATTTTGAGGATAGTTCTCATGCTAGTTTGGTCGAATCCGCCCTTAAAACACTGTAAGCTTAAAAAAATCACAAAAGCCCGTATGTAGCCATTTAGCGAAATAAAAACAACTTGTCTTATACTCACATCCCCATTCAAACGTAACGCGTGCGATCTCATAACGAGGCAGAAACGAAAAAAATATGTTAAACAAGCAATTCAAGCATTTTGGAAGAGCACCTGTCGCGAAGATTTGGACCCTATCTCGACATCACTCGATACCATATTATGGTGAAATTCTTAATTTAATAGTAACGTACTTATTAATTATTTTCGCTTAGTAAAAATAGTAATACTTGTAGAAGTTATTTTATCCTCTTGTCAAAATATCACGATCATAAAATTAGTATACTCGTACTCTTTCACATAATGTAAGTTATTGTGATATGTATATCACAATAACTCTTTCGTATACTAATTGTAAATAATTTTGCAACAAGAAATTTATTTAGAGCCAATCTTTTACAAATTATTTTATTACCAACTCTTTAGTTATCCCTTATTTATCATTATAACATCTTTAGGCTATATGATAGTCTAAAAAAGACGAACGTTCTTTTCTCTGGTTTATTACCCCAGTATTTTCTTATAATTGTTTCATATCTCGCAGCTCAATTGCTGCAAATGTTTTTTTTTTTGGAATAAGCCCCCTGTCTTAACACGTTCAGTCGGATATCGTACACGTGTTCACAAATTCTACACGTCAAAGGTGATATGGGATGGGAATAGGGATCAGAAGACATTGTTTCATGGCGTCAAACACATTGCTTGCGTAACTTTTATGTTGTTCAATGAATAAAACGAATGGTGATGTAATTTTGGTACTGGTTTGATTATATTTATTTAATTTTTTATACATAATTTACACTAATTGACTGTCAATGAAAACTTAACAATACCTCTAAAAACTAGTGTGAATAATGATTAGTTTTTATGTATAATAAATAGTACTTAGTGTTATCATTAAGTTTGTAAGTTAAAGAGTAAGGAAGTATTAAAGAGGCAATATTTAAAAAAATATGAACCGATTAAAATCAAATTCTTCACACATAAATAACTCTATTATCTGTTATGTCAATAATCGCATTTGTCATTTAAGTAAATATGTATTGGCAATCACAGACGACCCTTAAGTCCCTAAAATTCGCTAGTTTATCATACCCTATATTAAATACGCGAATTCTAGAGACTGCCTAGATTACACAAAAAAAAAAGTATGTATAAAAACGGTATTGTATAGCAAAACGTCTATTACCCACATAAGTCAGAATTCACGAAGGTTCTCACGTCTGGTGACATGACAATTAATTTATCATCGCATCCAATAACAAAGACGCCGACGGGGTGTCGTGTCGATGCACAGATGCTGAAGGCGTTGAACATAAACTAAAAAGACTCTTGACATAATTAAAGAAGAATAGAGACAGAATAAAGCTTATATCTAAAAAAAAATAAAAATAAAATAAATATGATCACGACTGTAATACCCAGGCTCGGTAGATATCTCCTCAGATCTTTAGTTACTTAGATCTTTTGAGGATATCTAAAGGGGGTAGTCAGCAAGTCCAAACATGACATTTGTTACATGCCCACATTTTGCACAGTAGTTAGTATTCCGTACGTGACAGGTTGCAAGCCCATCGCCGCTTATAAGAATACTAACCTATGACACATACCTTCGAATTTTTGGTTCTAGGGTATGCCGGTGCAAGACCAGGTTTGAACCCACGACCCTCGGATCGTGAGGCAGGGGTGCTACCACTACACCACCAGCGCTCTCAGCTTATATCTATCAGGAAAAAATATTAGAGCTATTCATTATTAATTACAGTCATAAAACTAAGACATCGAGTCAGTCAAGTTCGGCGCTTCAAGTACTTTCTAATTGAAATACTTGGGAACCTAACTTAAAGGGACATAAATAAAGTCTGTATTTTACAAGTTCATTTTGTCATTTCTACCTGCTACAAATTAAACAATCATTTGCATAGACCCTTGTTGTTTTGATACTTGTTTACGGTACAGATGTTGCACAGCCAACCCGTAGTTCGGGAACCCAAAATTTTTCGAAGTTTACAAATATGTGCTTCGTAGATAAGGGTCATACCACACCTGCATCATGGGTTCTGATGGCACATTATAGCAGACAGTTTCCGGGTGGCCAGTACCCGAATACCTTCGTGAAATTAACAAACTTTCAGTGCAATTAGTGTTGGTTGTTTCACATTTTGTTAAGCATTAGATTAAGACATGGCAGTTAGGGGTGCCGCCATTAACGACGTAGGAGTGAATATATAAAAAAACATGCTGTCTTTTTAGCGTCATTTTTTTGGTTTACTATTCACTGAGAAAGTAGTAATATCTAATAGTTCTTAGTAAAGTCTGCTTTCCAAATAATAAAAAAACGAGTGTGCTTTATTAAACCACACGACTGAAGAAAAACTTCTTTGGCTCAATCTATATTTATGTAGGACTGCACTTGTGTCTTAGTAACTAACTGGCTATGAAAGAAAGAGAGAAAGAAAATGTGTGCTCGCACCTCTCTTTCTTGCTTTTACAGTAATCTACGAAACGTAACTCTCTCTCTTTCTATCTTCACTAACTTATATCTTCCCATCAACTTCCGTTCGCATCACTTTTTTCGTAACACTCACGTCACGCATTCACCAGCTTACTCCCCAATTCAAGCGTGCGCAAAGAAATTTTACTCCAAAATTTAAAATGTTTATTTCGCGCACATTAATAGCTATTTTAAATTTGGAAACCTTTCTTTGATTGACTAAATAACATGTCATTTTATCATCATCATCATCATCATGATGATGATAAAATGACATTTTATATGAAATTCGAATTCAAAGAGAAATCAGTGAAGATTTAAAATAGATTCAGGCAACTCTAACTAATGCGGGCAGCAGGTGTGACTGACAAATTCGTGTCCCCTTAATTTGTTAGGTTTAGGATAACGCTAAGTAAACCGATCCCTTATCATGCGATGTCATTGGTATCTTTAGTACGACGTGTTTTAGCGTTTTTGAATTTTTAGTGAGTATATTAATATGACCAGTACTCTTTCAAATGGTCTTAGTTTCTGCAGCTAGATGTGTGTCTGTAATAGCTATATATTTATATACATATCTTATACCTTTAAACGAGCAATTATTATTCTAAAAATCAAATTATATAATCTGAATCTCGGAAACGGCTTCAACGATTCTCCTATGCAGGGGGTTTCGGGGGCGATAAATTGATGTAGCTAGGTTTCATTTTTAGAAAACGTCGTTTTCAAAAAAAAAATACTGAGTAAAACTCGGTCATCCAGGTATTATAATGTAAAATGTGACTAAATATCTATGTCTCAGAGTGACGAACGCAGAGAAACGCTGCGACGAATAAGGTTTAAAAATAATTTGGGTGACACTTCGACTTCTTGATATCGGTCACTAGTTCACTTTGACAGCTTTACCATAGTGAACTGAATTATCATACGTCTGTTGAATACTATTTTACTATAAATGTAAAATAATTATATAGTCCATTGAAAAATTACATTTGGGGTTGCGTTTTTTAGAGGACGCAATTTTATTTTTTTGATGTGTAGGGGGGGTCAGTTTAAAGCTAAAACCAAGTTTGTGGGGTCGCCACCCTTGTCCCACGGCCGCCATCTTAAAAATAGGGGTTGAAATGGTTTTTACGGTATATCTCTTAAACTACTTATTTGATAAAAAAAAATTGTTAACATTTTTTGTTGCTAATAAAATTTTCTACAACTTTGGTCCAGTAACTTTTTGTCGTAGAACTATAAATAAAAAAGTTATAAGCGAAAATCTTCAAAAATTCGAGAAAAAAAAATATATTGGGTAAGGCTTAAAAAATGTAACATTTCAATGGACTAATAACGTAATTCAGACTGAAACGGATACTCAGCCGTAGATAAACAAATGGTTCTACAGTTTTCCTTGAATAGAGAATAAGTTGCTAATTATAAAGTTGCTAAATTGGTACTTTTAGACAAGCCGCTAAAACTTAAAGCCTCTAACAACTTCGTTCAAAAAACTAATCGAATTCACTACTTGTGAATAGCAAAAAGTACCAAGCAAGCTTCTCCTAATCGCCGCTTAGAGGGAACAAATCTCATTTTACGCATCGCACTATCTTAAATTGCGAAAGAACAGCTCACATAGTGAAACTTTGGCTAGATCACTTCTGTAAAGCCCGTGTAAAGAGTTATCTATATACTTATACTAATATTATAAAGAAGAAAATTTTGTATTTTTGTATTTTTGTTTGTAACGAATAAACCCAAAAACCACTGGTCCGTTTTCAAAAATTCTATCACCGTTAGAATGCTACGTTATCCCTGAATAACATAGGTTATAATTAGGTATGTAGGTACCACGCGAGCAAAGCCGCGAGAGGAAGCTAGTGACTTAAAGATATCAAAAAGGTAAACGCGATAAAGACCCGTTGTAGTGCCATAAATATCATAAATTTGAATTATAGAAAGATCTTACGAAAGTATTTTTATTAAAGAAAACTATTAGTCAAAGAGGTAAAAAAATGAGTCAAAAGCTATGATATGAAGCAAATTCAGTTATTACTGTTTATTTACTACTTTTTTTTCTTCTTATTGTGTAACTAATTCAAGATACAATGTGGCGAAGGAATTAAATTACGCTATTTACTGTTTATATTATGAGAAAGCTTTCTTTCACTTTGCATTCTATTTCTTACCCTACTAGGGTTTATCTGTGTAACTTTGAGCTGTGGCAAAGGTTTCTCAGCGCGGCTTATATAGATTTTGTGCGAGCAATGATTACCCATGGGCCAGATACATCACGGGCGGGTTCTTGTTTTTATTTATCGCTGTGTGATTCAGATAGCTTTATGAAGTTCTATTCATGTCTATAGAACGACTTTTTGTGAAAATAAAACTGTAGAGCATATAGAGCTTTTAGATTTAGATAAACATTTTATTGAATTTACTTACTTATAAATTAAGTTTTATAGAGTGCTTATAACAACAATAGACAGACCTCCGTCACTGATAGTCGCTGCCAAGAAAATTTAAAAAAATAAATGAAAATTTATATTCTATTCCATTAAAGCCTTTCGCCACACCAAGAAATAAAAAATCTAAGTTTCTAATATAATACAGCCCTATTTCAAAACTTTGCCACCGACTGACTGTTACATCTTCCAACACTTGTGTAACCAGGGTTGTGGGTTCCGAGCACCCCACTATTAATTAAGAGCCCCAGGTCATCATCAGGACGAGACAGCTGTCCGCGTGCGGATGATTGACGGGTTTTTTCAGGTACCCAACCTTAATTAGTTTAGTGTTTACAACATTGCGTGACTACTGCTTTACTTTTATTGTATAATGCCTGCCATCTTTAAGTTGAGTGAGTAATTGGAATATTGTAGCGCACTGACATGGAAAAATAATTATTTTACACCATGTTTAGTAACTATATCGTGCTGATTGATTTAGTAGATAAATATTTAATTAAACTAGTACAGAAATGAAGTAAAGAACCACCTTTCGAATTTCAAGTCTCTATGACCAGCGCTTTAAGGCTATGCGTTGAATTTCATTCTGTCACTACTACTTCATAGTTATAATATACTAGCGACCCTTCCGGCTTCACACGGGTAGAAAAGTATCTCTAATTTTTTGAAAATAATAATTTGGAAAAATAACCAATGTTACTCAGGGTTAATGTAGCATTCTAATGGTAAAATAATTTTTCAGAAGTTTTTAGTTACTTCGTTACAAACAAAAATATAAAACTTTCCTCTTTATTAGTATAGACTACTTATAGTTAGAGCACGTTTCGATCAATAAAATAGTTTATCATAGATACATTTCAATAATGTTAAAGTTTTTAATGACATTCAAAGATATTAGGAGTCTCACGCTCATTGATACACTTCCATTTAATATAGCCATCAGCGTAACCTACATGCAGAGTCGTTAAGGCAAACGCATTACTCAGTGACAGCGAACCGTCGGAAATCTACAGGATGTGCCGATATCTGGGGCATCAATATCTTAAGGTGCCATTCCTATACATGCGACCCGAGACTTTCAACTTACGCTTTTTTTAACTCTTTCGTATTGTTCCGTGGCATAATGTGCCTTCGCAAGTCGCTGCCACACTCGAATCCTGTTTTTTTTTAAATCCTGGCAAGTAGTGAATATGCTAAGAGTTTATTGCAACCAACAGCCAATACCTAGCTTTCTCGAAAAAATATTCAAGAAATTACATTTTTATTATTTATTGGTAATTTTCATACATTTGTAAAATTTCCTATTCCCTAGTAATTTTTCATTATCACTTGGTTTGAGTTATTCGTGAACTGGCGAGCGTGAAGCACGCGAGTGCGCGCGAGTTGGCACCTTCTGATTTTACCTACTTTTTCTGTCGTCAACTCGCGCGCACAATATTTTCTCTATGGAAAGTGATGAAGAGGTTGCACTACATAAAAACTTATGCGATTTGAATTTCATTTGACTGTCGCGTGCACGAGAACGCCAGCTTTAGTAGCACCCGTGGCAAGACATCTATTGAATTGAGAATCGATATTTATTGGCCGCAAGCACCTCGGCGTTAGTAACGTAAGTACTTCATAGGAATGTAATTCAACAATGCTATTTGAATTGGTTACAATCATACCTACTATCTAATATATGGGGGTTTAGAAATACATGAACTTTTTACGTTGTTCTCTTCGAAAATATTTCGAAATGTGCCGTCGTTTCAAAGCGCTGTAGGTGCAGTGGGAGTACTCCGTAGATCGTTAGGTCTTAAGTTTGAATCTGGTCATGAACTAATAGATTTTTTAATTCGTAATATTTATCTTTTCTTTAGATATACTCAAATATCTAACGAATGTCTACCTTTTACCTAACCTAAGCTTTTAAACCCATCAAAATCTTCTATGACCCTGGTATACACTTATGGCAGAATGTTTTTGATATGAGCAAACATTCTCTTTTCACCACACACCGGAACGAGACCGACTCCGGAATCTACTAGTATATCGATGTAGGTAAATGCGAAAACAATGTTCAAAAATTATGGTTACTGATAAAATTATCTCTAGGGTAAAAACAAAACGTGAAGGTAAAGTGTGAATAATGTGCTAACTTTGTAAAATACACCGAGTGAAGATGAGATCTTATCGAAGTATGATTAATTTATACCTTGGCTTCCGCACGCGGCTTTACCTACATGTTAGATGTCTATTTCACACTATAATCTATTTCTGTGCCTTTCATTTACACCCCGTTCAGTCTTTTCAGCGTGATTAAGTAACAAACATCAATCCATGCAAACTTTTACATTTATAATAATAAGATAAGATAATTAAGATTCATTGGTCAACTCAACCCGCACCTCACTCAGCCCGAGGGCCGAAATGTCCACTACGAAATTTATTTTAAAAAAATGTAGGTAGTCATCTCAGCCCGCGGGCTGAATCGACCCCTTTGAAATAATTAGTCTATACTAGCTGATCTGGCAGACTTCGTACTTATTTAGAAAACGTTTGTATGGGAAATAGAAAAGGGTTATTTTTAGGGTTTTCCCGGCAGTTATTCGAATTTTTTTTACCTTTTAAACCTTCTCTAGACCTTCACAAACATTTCAAGACCAAGATAAGATAAATCCGTTTAGCCGTTCTCGAGTTTTAGCGAGACTAACGAACAGCAATTCATTTTTATATATATAGATAGATAGATTTGACGACTTTTAGGCAGTGTTTGGCTGAAAAGTAGATTTAAGAAGGTTGCTCATTCCTTCTTGCATGATCTCCGAATATTTCTTTCTAGGATAGGTACTCTTCGCTGTCGACCCGTGAACTGACGAGCGGGTTGTACTTGTAGGTCTATTGGCATAGCCCGACGGTCGTTAGGGTAACACCCAGCTTTTGGACGTCATTACTGGAGACGCGATGTTGGGATGTTAGGTTACGGGATAAAGCTTATAGGCGTGGTCTTGAATTTGGTACGTGTTAATGTAACCTACATTCGTTTGACGAGTAGAAATAGTCGAGGTTTGAGTGTTCCGGTAGTATTCATAAATGTTGGCAAATGTTCCTGATGTGCACGCTAATAACAAAATTCAATGTTGACAAAAAGTAGCTAAGTAACAAAGGCTCGTTGCATCAAAAAGCACCTTGAAAATGCTTTGATCCCCAACGCACTTATCATACAAATTAACTCGTAAGCACATCTTTCGTAACAAATCACGTTTTCAAACCATCTAAACAAGGCTTAAGACCAAAACATCCAATGATATTCGCATTCGCTCACAGAACATCAAAGAACCATAATGTATTAGCAGTAAAAAAGTTGTAATTGTTTTCTTTGTTCGACGGATAACATTGTTTCAAGGCATTCGAAGTTACCCTACGCTCAGCTTTTACAAAGTTACAACCGTCATTCAAGAATTGATAAGGTATAGCGAATGAGTCATATAGTCACGTCACATGGTGTTTGTATTAACGCTATTTAACGATCGACATATGAATGTCACTGTTTTATAGAAATCAAAGGCTCGACGCCTTTGCTTTGTTAAGATAATCTTCGTGTGGCTCCCGGGAGACGTCAACAAAGAAAATTGGATGGGCAGTGAGCCAATCGCTTTTAATCCCACTCTTTTTGACCCTCCTTATCGGCTCGTACATTGTTATCACGTTGTTGCCGCCGATTCTTGAACATAATATTTTTTGTAAGAAATAATTATGTTTTCTGTGTAATTCTTCAACAGTCTAACTCCACCAAAGTTTTACTAAGCTTATTTGATAAAGAAATATCACAATATATGTAACAGGGCTCTTGTACCAGACTGAAAGCTTACAGCCAGCATATTACATTTTTTGAAACTTCATAATTATTATACTCTGGCAACCTGTATTGTAATGTGAGACTGATTTTTATTTATTTTTGAGAATAATAATTAAACAAGGTATTCTAACCGAAATTCTTAGAAAAAACTTGCGAATTTTCGAATATTTTAATAGCAGTCCTTTCCAGATAACATAGCTAGCACCCGCAAATCGTTAAGCAGTAAGTAGATGGTATTGCCTAACCGGCATTACATTATAGATGGCAATAACTGTCTCTTCACGATCGTGAGTGCACGCCTTATCTCGGTGTCGGGACTCGAATTGATGCGTTTAATAACGGAAACGCGTTTCAGACAGAGGTAGTACCTCTAGATAAGTTAATATTTTCTGCTGATATTTGACCCTCCACAAAACGAGTGTTAATTATCTGATCCCAAAACATGGTTTACGCTTTACAAATTTATTTACGCGTAGACCATAGATTTATTGTCGTATTTTTTCGATTGAAATTTGCTTTCTCGTGGATGAAGAGTTTATTAATATATTTAAAACTCATCACCTGAATATTTACCTATTTCTGTCCAGACCACAATGTGTAGTACAACAATGGCAATTGGGGACTTAGTTAGTCCGTTTTGTTATTTTCTTATGAAGATTTTGTATCTATATGCTCGTATTAGGTGGACATGAACGCTTCCAGGAATTTTCCTTTTCTATCCACACCCCGGAGTCGAAGCGGAGTCTATTAGAATGCCTGTGGGGACGTTACAGTCAACGAGCAATTCTTTAATGTCCTCGACATCGAAGTCAGTAAACGGTTCTTATCAGAAAAATCTGAAGACATTAATTTAAAAATGGTGTTTATTATAATTGATATTTATGGTGACATTTTGAATTTATTTTGACATTAAAGTTTATATCGCTGGAAGACTTCTTCCAGGCATAGTCAAAGCACGAAAGCTCTCAACATGTCAAGGGCCGGGAACATAGATTATAACTAATTTTGTAAGAAGGATCATACAAAAAACCACTAGGACTGAGACGATTTTCTTGCCTGTTCTTCTCGGACTTAGGTTAGGCTTGAATTGGAACTTAAAATCACCCCTAGCATGTTAGACGTTTCAAAGTGTTTTGATTTCAAGATCTTGTGATTTTATTGAATATTTTGATTTGATTTGTATTTTTTGTGTAACTTAACCTTTTATAAAACCTTAATATGATTAATAGTTCCAGGTTCAAACTATGTTGTTGTACATACGAGTATATCATTTTAATTATTATCATTACTTGTCAATAAACTACGCCATTTTATTTCAAAATATTTTTTTAAAAACTTTCTCAGCAATTTAAGCAAGTTAAAAATTAAACACTGATAAGAATGGTTATTTATTCTCATTTTGCACTATTTACATTTTAAGAGCTTAAGTACCTATTATTATTAACATTACTTTGTCACCATAGATCTTAATCTAAATACTCCTTTCATAAAACACTTAATTCTAGAATCGTTACTAATATGACTTCCTAATACAATAGATAGGGCAGACTTGTAGGTGTTTATTGTACCATACTTAGCACCCTTATAAAAAACTTTTGTTAAAAAATCTAAAACGATAGGTACACTAGTATTTAAATGGTTGTATCCATGGTTTCTACAGTACATGACCCAGGCTTTTACGCAAAAATCGTATTGTTTGTATGTTTTCTCTGCCAGTGAAGATAGCATTATTTCCACAGTTTCCGGAGATAGATATTGTAGAGTTCTCCTAAAAGTCTCACGGCAACTAACTTCGTCGATTGATGCAGGTTGCAGACAAATCTGAAAGATAATATTTTTTATTATTATTTCGAACTTGGCTGACAAATAGCCGTGTGTCGGGCCCTAAGTCGTTTCGCACCATGAGCGATTCGACCCGTGGTGCGAATCGCCAATTTATTGTTTCTGAATGGGGTCATTCGTACCACAGTGATAGAAACGGTGCGAATGATCAAGGTATTTTTTGGAATGGTTCGATTCGGACCACGAAACGACCCAATTTTTCGTAGGTCTTAGTCTAGGTAAGACCTAACAAGCGACTAGCGTTAGTTCAACAATTTATACATATTTGATGCTTTGGGTAAAAACGTTAATTTATTTGCTTGATGCATTGCAAAGATGAGTTTTACGAAAGTTATACATTTTGACCAGAAGAGAACAGTGTGATCGGAGGTTATATCCGACAGATTTATCCGTTGGTGGAGACAGCATACTGTACCTTATGCTCAGTGCCTACTTGCGGCCTCTTCGCGGTGGTGGACTCCTGCGCAGAGGTGGCTGTAGCTTGCGGTAAGGAGCTTTGAAGTTTAAATTATTTATCTGTGTCAAGTTACTCTTGTTCTTAATAAACTTGTTCTTATCAAATATAGGATGTTTTTGCGTTATTTTTAAACCCTCACCAGACTTCTGGATATCTTTTGCGGATTTTATTTGCTCGCTTAGGTTTTTACCAAATAAAAATTGATTTCTGGTCGTATTGATGAGCGTGTCTTTGAGCTCTGGTTTTACTGCTGATAACACAAAATTTCTCCGGACTTTTGTGTCTTGATAATGTGAGTCGCACAGCAAACGACAAGCGTCACTGAGAGGCTTTAATACCTTTTCTTGAGTTTCTTTAGAAATTATAAGTTCTGTCGCTTGTGATAGTGCCGCCAAAGCTGTACCGATCTGCTGTTGCTTTTGAAAGAGGCTGTGATCTCTCTTAATAATAAATTCCGTTAACGCTGCTCTAGCCTCCGGATTAAGAGTAGGAGCCATAAGGAGATCACAATTAGCGGGTGCCAAATAATCTTGGCAAATTTTGTCCCGAATTTCTTTTGACAAACCATTAGATAAAAGTTCCTGCCATCTTGATGCAATTTCCTTATGAATGTTCTTGCCCAGGGAGACTTTAACTTTTGGAGCGTCGCCGAGAAGGTTTAAAATTTCCTTGTCTAGTTCAACATCCTTACTAACCTCCTGCGGCGCTGATGGCTGCGGCGGTGCCTCTTGCAGGTTCTGAGGCAGCTCTGAAGGAGGCTCGTGGAATAGTGCAATTGTAGATGAAATCGGAGTTGGTGTAATAACTCGCTCTTTACGTTCAGTGTTATCTGGTGCGTATGAGCCTGCAAGAACCATTTAATCGATTAGCGATTATGATAGGCAAAGATACCTATCGTGACAGATACAACCCCAGTATTATTGGTTGCTCGCATCACTAATCACTAATGTTGGCAGCTTATAGGAACTCAAAGTAGGTACTTTAATTTATATAAGTACTCTTAAAGTGACAGAGACGACCCAGACTTGGAAGCTCGCATCATAAGAACTCTCATTACGGAGAACGAAGAGATTTTTTGCCAGGCGCCATTCGATATCAGCAACAAACTCAAGCTTAGAAGTGCATATCACATTCAAGCGTTAATATTTAAATAAAGTATATTCTTTGTATGAATAATCTACTTACATGAAGATTCGTCTGACGATGAATACACTAACACTCGGCGGCGACGTGGTTTTGTCAATTTTCCTTCCAGTTTTTTAATTTTTCTCAATATTTCTTCATCTTGGTCTTCTCTTTTACGTTTACCACCCATTTTATTAATTATTTTATTTTACAAGGCTTGAGAATTGTGAAGACTGAATTTTTTCCGGCGCAGCTATACCGGCCGGTAGGCGGTGGGTCAATAAGAAAAATCTCTCATATAATTTTAAGATCGTTTTGTTGTCCAACACTATGGACTTGTTTATAAACATGTAATACACACGTCCACACTTGGTAACATCTGTTGCGAAACTGATGTTTCGCTTAACGTGAGCACAGCAACATGCCAAGCAATACGTAGTGTTTATCGCAACAAATAATCATGTTTCAGATATTATGATTATTTGTTTCAGAAATATGATAATTTGTTTCAGAAACATGCATACTCTTGTTTCTGAATCTGTGTTTATAAACAATTATTTGTAATTATTATATTTACAAGTGAATACATGGCTTAATGGTATAAAAAGGTGCGCGATCGCAACATCAGATATCATTCTCCATCAACCGACGTAGTCGCAACATAGTTGACTATTCAAAATGATTGCGAAGGTAAATTATTTATTATATATTTTACATCTAATTATTTAAAATAATTATCAAACATCCCAAGATTACTTCATTATTAATTTGAAACGTGACAATAAGTAAAGACCCATTTTTAGGTTCTTAATGAACAGTGCATTAGAATTGGTTTGTGTGGTGAATATAACGTGCCGTCTGTAAAACGATTTTTTTATACAAATTTCAGAACATTTTCATGCTCTTTCGCTTTGCAAATATGATATTTTGTGGAGTGAAATGTACAGAAATAATGATCAAGTGGGAGGGGTTATTGTATGAAAAACACTAATCATAAATTTAAACGGTTCCTTTATTTTCAGTTCGTCATCCCCTTTGCCGTGGTTGCCGTGGTCTCCGCCTTCGAATTTTCCAACTTCGCGTACAATATAGCCGATTCTTATATAAGCAACTTCAAAAACCAGATTGAGACCCGCACCGGCAGCATTGTACCGGGTCAGTACTCATTGCTAGAGTCTGACAACGTGAAAAATGCAGTAAACTTCGTGGCCAACGCTGTTGGATACAACGTTTTTGCACGCCAAAAACCTGCTCATATTACTTCTTTGGACGTTTCTGAACCTGTTTTCCGCACTCTGCATAATAGACCCATTTCATCTGCTCCTATTTTACGCACCTTGTCTGTAAAACCTATTGTACCCGCTCCTATTTTCCGCACTTTGTCCGTCAGACCGATAGTGCCTGTTCCTATTTTTCGTACTCTTGCTGTTAGACCCGTTGTGTCTGCTCCTATTTTCCGTACCTTGGCTTTAGGACCCAGTGGATCATCTCGTGTTTCACGTATTCTGTCTATTGGCCCTATTACGCCTATTGTCAGGGTTAGAAGCATCGCTCCTCCCTTTCCCAACGACTTTCCCACCAGCCGCACTTAAATTAGTTCTAGCCTGAGCATACTCGGATTGTAAATAAATTGACAGATTCTGACCTGTTTTTATTTTAATAATGTATTGCTAGAATGTTAGTGACTAGGTACTTTTGTTTAAGTTGTTCTGATTTTGAAACTTTATTGTGTTTACTGGAAAATAAATTATAAAAAATTGCTTTTATTTAGACAGAGATGAGTAGCAATATGAAACTCCCAGGGTGGTTTACGTTATAATAAACTAACTTTTAGCGCGCGATACTGCTCTAGATTGGCTGTGAATAAGTTTGTACCGATAATACTTATCCACAGTTTAGCACTTAAATAACTATCAAAGTCTGTGTCATAAAAGAGACCATGTAGAAGATTAAAGGCGAAAATTTGCAAATATTTAGATATAGATTAATATTTTAGTGATAAGTGAATTTAATTTTAATAAGAATTTAAGAAATAGAAACTTTAGTTACTTATTCCATGCCCACCTTGTCTGCGTCTTACTTGATTAAAAGATTCACATGTGTGAATAACTACATTTTACCCTTTTTTGTTACTTATGACTGAACTATCTCGAAACATTTTGCACCTGACCTTTAAAAAAATATAACATAATAAAGTTGAAATTTTCATTTTCGGTATTATGAGTTTTAAGGTCAGAATTTTTAAAAATTCCTGCATTTCAGCTACTCAATTTTAAAATGAGCTTATTCGTAATAGATTTCATTAATGACCTGTGAAGAATACCTATCTATAAAAATAATAATATCATTGTATAAGTATGTACCTATTATGCTTTCTTAAAATTTTTATCCTTATTTTTTATAAAACAGACTTACGAGTACATAAGCTTAGCATTAAAACGACAATTTTGTTTTCACGAATACATTTTGGTTCCGATAACGGCCAAGATAAAGACATTGAGCTTCTAACAGCCCTACTGAGTATTTAGTGGTTCATTTCGATTCCACAACTTCCCCGGCTTTGTTCAGTAGCTCTTTTTTCTTAAAGGATGTTCGGTGAATTGCAAATCTATTCGGTTGAGTCGACTTCAAGGGAATGGCTCGCCTCGGGGGCTGTGTAAATATTTAATGCATATTTCATGAAAACCCAGACGTTTACTTTGTAAAAGATCGGATAAAACAACTCAGTGGTGTCGTTGAAGTATTCGGTGCGTGTCTGGGTTAGTTTATGTTCAGTTTCAGTTTACATATAATCTCCATTCATGGAGTTGATGGCTCTGCGATGCGTTTTTTTCTTATCCATTCGATACCGCAGTGTCACACACAGGTCCTATGATCTTAGGTCTAAAAACGTCACTTAGATAAAATGATAACCCAAATGATAATTCATCATAATTATTCAAATTAGGTTTAATAAACTATTGACAAACTCATGATCGTTATTCAAAATAATTTATTTCCCAATAATGTGTCGGTTCAAGCTAAATATGCTCTTCTTCTTCTTTATTTAAGACATCTATCAGTGTCAAATGTTTTTTTTATAAAAGTGTTGTCATTGTCCTAAAAATAAATTAATGAAAGAATAAATCTAATGTTCTTAGAAAGGAACTTCAATTTACTTTAATTCGCATAATATCTCACACCCGTTTCAAGAACTCAGGCTTTATTGGAATAATAACCACCAAAATTACAAAATAAAGCTATAACTTCACAGTCGAAAACATTAGAAAAAAATCTAAATATGCTCTATGACTTGGATTTTTTGTCGATGTTTCTTTTGAAACTTTGAAGTTCTTGTACAAAATTATAAAAAGTAATTGTCATCTAGTAAACCAGTAGCTTACGAACTACGCGCCCCAGCACGTGGCGATTCGAAAAATTTAATTCATAGCCAGCACATTTGTATGCATACCTCGGCTGCAGTTTATTAAGAATGCAGTGAAACCCTCGACTGAAGCGATGGTCAGCTCTGTTCCATCCATTAAACCCTCAGCTGAATTTTACTTGGTACGTGACCAAATATTTCTCGTTTTTTGACAACCAGTTTGAAGAATGCAGACTTGTTCATGGCGAAAATATTCCAAGGTTTTTAAGTTTGCGGAAAGTTGCTTGTTTACGTAGTATTATGATAGCGACTATAATGTACATCTATGGTACATATTGTACATAATTTTGCAACTAAATGTCACTTATTTGCTATTAATCCTAGATGAAAACGCACGACGCGATATGACTTTGTTAGACAATTTTATTTTATATTGAACTGTTTACTGACTGCAACTGTTTTGTAAGAATTATAATGAATTTCTAAATGTGATTATCATTCGAGGCTCATTTTACGGTTGAGTCTAAATGAGTGTACGTCGTTGTAAGATATAAGGACAGTTCGCCGTGACATTTTAAGAAAAGGCATGTTCAGCTGATTTTATTTGATCTTTGATTTTTATTAGATGAAAACCTACTGAACAACTTTCAAGGCAATAGCTACACGTACACCGCGTACACGCGATAAAACATAAAAAACTAACTACACCATTCGCGATTAATATTTATGTAGGCAAAAAGCCACTTAGTAAACTAAGCGTAGGCAAAGTAGGTACTACCACCAGTAGGCACTTGAGTTATTACTCTAGTTAGTTAATCCAAAGCCAACTCACGCAAATAATATTATATACATAGTATAGCTCATTATTATGAGGCGGTTCGTTTATTTGAGTAATAAGCGTATATTCCGCCTGTGCTAGCATAAAAACGATTGTCAGGAAGGCTGTTAAAGCGATACAATTATAAGTAAGCAGAATACTAGATCAAGGTTTCCTATCGATTATTAACCGGCATAGGACGTTGCTTATTGATAAGAAAACTCTATGACTCGGCCGCAAAAGAAGTAGATTCGATATCTATTACGTTCCTAAAAAGACGATTTTCTCTAACTTTATGATCATAAAATATCTGCAACAAGTTTAGGCATAAGAAACCTCTTTAATAATAAGTAAAATTGTTGTCTACTCAGTGTTTGCAGTACCTCAAACGAAATCCTTTTGTCCAGAGCCAGCTAAACTCAGGAACGTAATAATAACTGTGCAAGCGACTCGAGATGAGCCACTCCTGCCGAAATTGCACTGTGAATTCATATTGTTGCATGGAGCCTGCAATTATCCTGGGCTATGGTGTAGCCTTAACAGGGGACTGCTGTTTACTTTACCCGCTTATAGAGTCAGGAGCTGAAAACAGCTCCGCGCGTCCGCTTTGGCGTAATAATGTAAGTTTCACCTCATTTTGGTGAAATTTTTCAAAGGGTAAGGTTCTAGCCACTTTGAAAGCTGGTAGCGGGTGGAACGACTGTTCATTTGAAAGTTTGTTTCTGCTTGTTATATAAAATGGCCACACAACCTAGGAGTCTAATAACAAGTTATCATTACCGAAAATAACTAGGTACGAGTATTTGTTCCAAAAATGTCAAGGTTCAACAAAAACAGTCGTATTGTGTCTCTATCACTACATCTTGTGCGCATGATATCTGAAATTATTCACTTGTAACCAAGGAAAGCAAATACGCTAACACTGGTGCCAACTGCTAGTATTTTTTCCGTGAAACGAAACGAGCCCTCCACGCGCCGGTTAAATAACTCTCGTTAACATTTCCACACAGTGGGGCTGCGCGATTATTTTCGAGAATGCGATTTTTAACGAGTTGATTAAAACAGGCGTTATTTTGCCTTTGTAATACGAGTGCTTAAAATATATTGTTCTGCTTTACTTAACAAAATTATAAAGCAATTTTCGGAATGCATAGCTATAACATATAGATGTTACCTTTTTGTTTTTATTCAATTGTAAAATACAGTCTAAAACTATAGTCGATTGAAATTGACTGAGTTTATGGGTGCCAAGCACGCAATCCACTTAAGAAATTCGCAAAAATCTTAAGATCTGTGAAATATCTCCAAACATAACAGTAAATCTAAATTTGGACAGAAGTGTGGGATATAAATCTATGAGATGTTATGCGTGACTCGTGCGTGGGGCCTTTATTTGCAATTTATTGTGGGGGAAGAACCGCAGTAGCCACCGGACGGGAAATATAAGTACAATCTCGTTAAATATAGATACTGTAAAGTATTATCCTAGGAAGTGTTTTTTCTGAGTATGTTCCAGTTAATTAATCAGACTGTGTGAGCTACTTTTAGTTAAACTTCGCGTTGCTTTTTACATGCAAGCGGGATGACGTATTATGTTTGGTTGAACAGAGCGCGTGCTTTGGCATGACTATAATTAATGAATATTTATAGAAAACTGGGCCACGCGCGCGGCTACGCTCGCGTAGTACTCACCTGTATAAAAAGTAGCTTATAATTATGTTATTGCAGGTTATAAACTACTGTATAAATACTGTTATAAACTGTATTCCAAGTTTCATCCAGATCCGTTCAGAGGTTTCAGTGTGTTTAAGTAAAAAACATTCATGCATCCATCCATCCATACTGTCGCATTCATAATATTACTTACATTACACTAATTAGATTCGATAACATTAGGTAGTAGAGTTCTAATCGATGATGGTCTTGAAAACTGTCACGAACGATATACAACAACAGTGCAAAACGTGTGGATGTGCTAACTATATTATTTAGACGTATCTCTGACAAACTCCATTTCCATATCCTTAAAAATCTAAGTAGCTATAGAAACGTCAGAGAAGATGTTTACCAAACCTGGGGATTGATTTTTATTTTACAAGTAAAAAATCCAAAATGGATTCATTTGCAGTAGTAAAATTCTTAGCTCAATGTATCTTGATCACGAAAATCCGAGTTATGATCCTGACGTGCATCCACTAACGACTTGGCTCAGACTAACTCAAAGATATGCCTTACACCTTCCGACCCGACTTCCGATCCAAGCTTACACAATGAGAGCATAATGATGCTGCCAGCGGTGATCTGGATTAGTTTAGTTATCTAAGGACCTTCGATTTTTAGAGATGGATGGACTGTGTGAAAGATGACATGGGTAAGAAAGGAGTGAGTACTGAGATGACGAATGATAGATGGAAATGGAAGAAGATCACATGTTGTGCCGACCCCACATAACGTGGGAAAAGGGCAGGAAGATGATGATGATCTTTTACTTCATAACATACAAAACATATATTAAATAATATTAATGTTGAAAATTTAAGTCATAATTCACCGAATGTAATTTTTTGACTTTACACCAACATTATCATAGTTTTCATCAAAGTCACGTTGCTGATTATTTTAGGCATAAAAGGACAACTCATAAAGATTTAGTAGCAAAGAAAAAATCTCAAGAAAGTTTTCTGCTTTTTTTTTAAAAAACTTTTTAAGTAGTTCAAGTCGTAAATTTTAAAAAATTCTGAAAAAAATTAATAACTCGAAAACTATAAAAAATCGCGGAACATACATGGGGGTGATTCGGGTACCCCAAGGGGTGTTCTATCTCTAGACTTTCGCTTGACACTACTTTTTGGGACACTCTGTATAATAAATATACAGAATTGCTCGTGTTTTATGCACTGCAGAAACGCTGTATAAAAGTTTCTGTTGATACGTTTTTACCCCATCCGATAAGGTTATCAAATGAAAATTTAATAAATACATTGAATCCTTTTATACAACTAGAGTTATTTGTTCAAGGTTCTGGTATCTACTCCGCAAAACGAAAACATAATCGGAGCCGAATGTTCGTCAAAACAGTTTTGTCAAATTGGAAATTTTGGGTCGTCAAAAGTAGTGTTACAGTAGGTACGAGATCGATTGTCATAAAGTAATGTCAGTCGTTCCATCGTTCAAATAATAGCATAAACCATTTAACTAAGTATATGTTTTGCATGACT
Source organism: Cosmorhoe ocellata (assembly GCA_963675405.1). Lineage (NCBI taxonomy): Eukaryota > Metazoa > Arthropoda > Insecta > Lepidoptera > Geometridae > Cosmorhoe > Cosmorhoe ocellata. The sequence continues at coordinate 8,350,300 of OY776245.1, read as the reverse complement.
TTTGTGCCAATTTATTGTTGATCGTTTTGCGGAGTAGATGCCCTGAATCTACAAACGTGTCTTCTGCTGTAATACATTTACGGAATAATGTCTGCGGCATGCGGTGACATGCCAAAACCTAGGACTTGGATTTTGTGTTCGAGAACTAAGTTTGTGTACAATTAGGGAGGTTGTGACTGTCTTGAGATCTGAATAGGAATAGCAAGCCAAACAAGGTTCTAGTCGGAAGCAAACTAACTAGATTTTCAAATGGGGGCTAGTGTATGAGTAGATTGTCTGAAGGTAGGTTGTTCGAAATGTTTCGGAAATAGCATTTGTAAAAGACGTAGACATATACATAAACAATGCTTTAGAAAATTTTCCGTCCACTTTAACTAGTTATTACAATCTCAGAAGCATTCGATGAATTCTAGTTTAAGTCAATTTATCGTCCCACTCTATCGCCAATAAGTGAAGAATACGTGCAACTATACTCGTTAATACATCTGTTGCCAGGACCGAAAGGCCTGATACAAAATTCCCAAGATTTAAAGCACAATAATCAGTGAACACGACATATTTATCACTATCTAATTTAAACTCCAACGAACGTCTTACTTTTTTCGTAAACAAATAAGGTAACATCCAGACACAGAACAAACAAACACTTAACCACACAAATGTTTATCATAATTCTTAATTTATACTCAAATATAGTCAAGAATGCAAAGCTAGGGTAGGATTGGCTTCATAAAAACCATATACTAAGTACATAACGTATACCGAAGATTGATTGGTTGATGTATGCACCCAGTAAGTAGTACATAAACGTGTAACTCACAACTCAAACAATGCAACCAGTGAATGAATTGCGCAGTAATGACGCCTACCTCTGTGCGTCTCCAAACTGTTCATAATCCCACTGTGCACAGCGAATACACTTTCATCTTTCAGATAGCAAATCTTTTTGTTGTGAACACATGCGAAAAACCCTGACATCAGTACCCTTAGTACCAGTTTCTGGATATCGAATCACTATAAATTCATCGCCATGTTTCATTTTCACTTAAAACAATAGCTTTGTTTGAAGTATTTTAACTTTTTAGCGTCTGAAGAAAATTTTATGTCCCTCCAATATAATATTTTATACTTGTGTCAAATTTTTCTTAAATGCCAAGACTTGCAATGTTTTGGGTAGACGAATGCAATGTGGAACAGATCTAAGCTTTGGATGATAGTGACACTACAATGCAACGGCATTGCGGTGTCACTGTCTAGCAATAATGCAAAGAAGTAGCTCATTGCGGTTTGATCACGTCAAAAAGTAATGCTAACGTCCCTGATGCTGGAGGTACAGGTGGCGGAAAACAATCGCGTTTCATTTAAAGCAAACACTCGTTTCTTGCCTTCTTTTTACATGGTCGCTTAGTAACAAAAGCGATTGGAAGCTGAAAGTATGCGATATTTTCCGTTCACTGGATGCCATAGTTTCAATGGATGTACAAATTAAAGATCATGCGTCTATTGTTTTGAACTTATAAAGCAAAAAGTTGTAAGTAACATTTTTTAGTATTGCTTCATTATAATAATATACCTACAAAATGCAGGCAGGTCTTAATTAAAAAAATAACTACCCTTTGGCACTATACACTTTTCTCCGATTAGCACCCAGATTTTCTGAAAATCTGCGCCGAACCAAGACAAGTAAAAAATGTACAAAATGATCCATAAGAAGTACTTTAATAAAAAGAACTTTTAAAGTGTTTAACAAGCATAAGTGTATCCAAATCAAACTATTGGCATTCAAATAGAATGCGGTTGGGATTTTAGATCGACCAATACATAATTTCGATGTTGTTCTAATTAGATAAAGCTAATTAACATGGTGGATTGGATTAATTAATAGGTAAACCTGATGTTATGTGCTGTGATTCAATACTATACCCACAGTTCATTATTATTAATCGTTAGAACAGCTATTTGTTCAATTAAATATTGCAGCGTTGCATTGGTTAACCATTTTATGCGTTGGCCGACATTGATTTGCAAAATATGATTGCGTTTGAAAAGCTTTTAGAAATAAAGCTTTATTTTTTGTATTTTGGACTAGTAAGATCCAGATCGAAAATAAGTAAGTATCATTATCATTATTATTTATGAACTTATAAATTAGTGGATGTTTTCACAGCATTATCCAGTATTAAACAAGCATTTTTTTTTAATATACGTTACGAAAATACCAATCTAGATTTCTGATTTTTTTCTGATGCATTCGACTGAAAACATTATCTTTTGTTTAAAATTGACTTGATAACTAGACTATGACTGTTACGTTGACGACACTTATATAAAAATAAAATGAACACCAAAAAATTTAATCTCAATAGAGACGGATGTCATAAACCAAAAAAGAATGATCTAGCTCCCTTTTGTCAAAAACCGTCGCTCTAGCCATTAAGGCAACAGCGACAGCAAAAAGAACCTTGATCAAACTCTATCACAAACAATTTTATTAATATTGAACGTGAACTGCATTTCTAAAATAAGCTGTTATTTGATAGTTTCATAATTTATCTTCACTAATATAAAGTCATTGCCCTTATCTAGCCCATAACAAAGCAATCGCCTGAATTTTATGTACACAAATGCACCCGAATCTAGTTCTTATGATGAAGAGCTAAGGTATTAATAACACCTAAGTTTCTTATCGTTTTGTTATATGAGTCCGAAGGTTGGACTAAGGCGTCTGGAGAGAAGTCAGTTGTTGAAGTCGGCTCGCAAGATGTATTGCTCCCGTGGGTGATGTTTCCTTATTTTTTCCCGATCAAAAAGGTAGTGAGTGATACTGGACTCGTTCTTTTATGAAACTTAGAGGATATAGTGCACAAAAGGAACCCCTGAGGCGCATTTAATCCTTTCACTACACTGGGTTGACAAAACTAGTCATTAAGAAGTATATAATAAAAGAAATAGGTATTGCTTCAGGGAGGCAAAAGAAAATTGCTTTTTTGTCGATGAACTCAATTCCACTCAATTTCACACCCAACTTGAATTGGTTAAATTAATGCCCTCCTAATCAGGTCTAAGTATTTTCCAACAGTAAAACCGTAAGCAGTAAGTCTAATTAACAAAACGTCCGGGTAACAAAACGTTATATCTGATGGTCTGTGTACCAAAACATATACACCGTGAAATTTTAATGGTTGTTTTCCCTCAGCGAAATGTTTTTGTTTTGGTAATACAATCGTTGTATGAACAAATTTAATATTAGAAACAAAAAATACAGATATACCATTGTGAAAATTTAATTCGAAAGCGACCCGATACCTACGTGAAGGCGGCCGGCGGCGCGTGCGATTCGAATAGTACCTACAAGTTACGTCTAATGTTACTATTGTTTTTCACGTTTTCGAGTTGATGAATATTTTTTAAATTATTTTAAAACAAAAACATCTTTATTTTTTTACTTTTACTCTATGTTTCGAAAGTACTCCTTATAGCATGTTGTTCTGCCGCGGGAAAACAACCATTAAAATTTCACGGTGTATTTAGCAAAGACTTTTTTAATAAAAAAATAAAAAACACTTTAAATTACATGTACGTATACATTATGTAAGTTTACCTATCTTTATACAAATTATTATAGTTAAGCTACTAGTAAATAGGTAAATCAACAAAATAAATATAATCTAGCAAGTAGGTAGGTATTAAGCTCAACCCAAACAAAAAAAACTAGCAAAGTGTTTAAATATATTAAGTTTAGTATAATCCTAGTTAGTTTAGTTTTAAGTTTAATCATAAAAAACATTGTAAAAATAATTAGTAGGAAATAAAGAGGCTTTTTATTTATTTTATTTATTATTTATTTATTATACATATTTACAATGTATATATTTCAATAATATAATGAAGTAGAATGTCCTTGTGGAGAAGGTTAGCTTTGAAACGTACTCTTGCGATTTTTCGTAGCACGTAACCTCACAGTACTCGTACCACTTTTCGATGTGGCCGAGTTCGGACCCTTTTATTCAATGTTATAGACGTAATAGTTACGTTCTGAATACTAATAATGTAAGGGTTTGTTTAAATTTATGGAATAATTAGAATTAATTCTTGCGACTAAATTTATGCTAGGACAGTTTTGTTTATTGTTATAACCGGGATCACTTAAATCGTTTGAAAATGGTTTGAGAATGGACATTTTATTAAAAGCTCTGCAAAGTCAGTACTTGAATGGCAGCAGTGGTAAGAGGGAGATAATATTTGTTGTATACATTTTTAAGCGCAATAAATATGTTTCGGCATCTGAATATTTCAACATAAAAAAGGTAGGATATAAATAAGTATTTGAAGTAAAATACAAAAAAAAAATAACAAACGTTGAAGTTTTATTCATGCTACTGTACATTTCACTTCTGATAAAAGCAAAGTGCCAATCGAGTGTAAAACAATCGATCTAATGCACGAAGCTAGGCTAGTTCCTTTGAAAGGGGAACGTTGTATGTCGCACCACATATTTGAACTGTTGTTGAAAACTTTTAGTCGAACGGGATCAACTCAGAGCCTTTCTTCAACTCGGAACGGTTCCAAGAGACCACGTGTCTTTAAAACATTGAATAATGGACTTGTTCGGTAGCTTTGTGAGACCGGGGAAAATGTTTGCGGACTCATTGTATTTGTTGGAGGACTTTTATGCTTAACTAGTAGCTCAACAGTGAGAGCGAATACAAATTCAAATGCGTTTCTTGCATTTTAGAAAATACAAAAGTTACCTTCAAAATAAACACATTATTAGCGTGCATAATATGCGTCTTAGTGTGCAAGCTACATACGCGTTCAGTCGAATTTTTAGGTGCATTGTATGTTAATGGCCAATAAAAATACTTCTTAATATTAAAATCGTCTTGTTGTCCCCTCACTATCGATATGTTTATAAACATGTGAAACACACGTCCACACTTGTTAACATCTGTTGCAAAACTAAATTGTTTTTCTTGCTCAGCTCGCCTCAGCAACAAGGCGAGCAATACGTAGTGTTTATCGCAACAAATAATCATGTTTCAGACATTATGATTATAATATCAGAACACGTAGATTCATATTTCTGAAACATTGTTTATAAACAATGTTATAATACATGGCTTAATGCACTTTCCAACATAATAATAAATACTCACCGTTCGATGCATTATTTTTGTTCTTGTTTATTGCACTTGGATTTCACCAAATCATTTTTTTTTTTTGTAGAATTCCTACCAAAAAATCAAAGCCACGGCCGCCATCGTCTTTTTGGTATGATATATCACATTATTTGATTGCTACAGTAAAAACTACTTAAGGCACAGCATTTTGAAAATTGCAGGTATTGCAACCCTAATCATTCTATTACCGCTTAATAGATTACATTGAAATTGAACTACACGATACTCAAGGATATAAGTGATAAGTCAACCGGAGCTAAAACACGAATTAGTTAGAAACCCTTGGTTAAAAATCATGTCAAGAACACCTCTGAAAATTCAGAAATTCCCTAATTTATCCATAACAGTAAGGTATTTTGAATTTCTATTTCACATGAATATAAATCAGTTAATTTGAAACAAATCAACCCAACCCTTTTTTTGAAATAAGCTATTTACTTGAACATATTTGTGTTTTTTTATAAATTGTCGCTTTCGTTATATAATACAGAGCAGCCATATTATCATGCCGCACTCTATTTACTTGTCATTTGGGTATTTCGTTTCGTGCTATGTCTGATTCCGCGGAGATCCGCGTTGCTATACGGACCTATGTCACTTTTTTTGTAACTTTTACGTAAGGAATAGTGTGACGAGTATTCTGGGCCTTAATGGCTGTAGTAGCTGTAGCTATATTTTATGTCAGAGGTGTAACTATTGTTACATTTAGAACCACGCTGTGTAGAGATGACTCTTTACAGATAAATAGAAAACTCATTGCACAAAGCTCTACAGCCGATGCCGGCTTGCAATCACTGAAGCCAATAGATGCTACAATGCGGACGAAGCTATATTTTCTGGAAGAGCAGCACTTATTTGAAGAAATTTAATCAATAAAATGAATACTTAATGTAAAATTATCGATGGAAATTTTATGATTCAAAATTACAAGGAACACTGAGTTGTTTTCTATTATGTAGGTATACTCGTATAAAAAGTACGAATGATGCGAAATGGAAAAACCCAGTGATATAATATCTTTTGTGAACATAGTATGTTTAAAAATAGAAAAGTATTCCCATCTAAGCAATGATTTTTTTTATTGAATAAAGTCATGAAGTGTTTGAGATCATTCTTTTTTAAGATGTATCAAAGCTGAATTCATACAATATATTCAAGTTTGCATTCGTTTCACAGAAATATGACATATTTTCTCCACAAAATTAGGACTAGCTTCTACAGCAGACTAACGACGCCACATATCACTATTAAGAAGTTCTTCCATTTGTATACATTTTCCGTGTAGAAACAACACACATACGTGCTTGAGAAACAGTGATCGTAACATGGCGGGCATCATATAATGTACATACTTGCGACATTCAACGTTCTATCAAAGAACGAATTGAGCCTTCGCTTTTGTGTCGATCACCGAGTGATATCCGTTTCTTTGGAAACCAACGTCTAACTAAGTCGTATGCAGCCAGTGAACACTTGGACATACGTCCGCAGTCAACCACTCGGCAATAATCAGTGTTTGTTCATGACGCGATCGCATACGACTGGCGATGTATGCTTCAAACTCATTGCGTATTGGAAACAATTCAAAAGCGTTCTCGTTTGCTCACTTTCCAATGAGAAACTTTGATAAAAACTGCCTAATCCTAAATCTGCCAGGAACATACTTTAAGCTTTAATTAACATCTAATAGCTCGATCTGCTGTAATCTCCGGTCGAAGAAAGAATGGCCGATGATGAAATATTAAGGATAAAAGAACACAAATGGAATAGCCAAGGTGCTTTTAGCTTTATAAACGATTCAACACAAACATTAAGAGGCATACAATATTAACATTTCAATATTTTGTTTTGAATTACGGCCTACCAATCTTTTATTGTATTTTATACAATTTTCTGATTTGAATGTTTGCCTACTGTAAACAAGCCACATAGGTACAGGCAACATACGGGTTCATTAAACAATGTTTTTTAACTAATTGGCCGCAGCGCGCAGATTAATTTAGAAAGCTCGCTTTATGCCAAGTTAGCTAGTATAAATTTGCGTAGTAACTGTTGCCTAAGCTGCAGTATAATTCACTCGGGTTTAAAGCAAAGACGTGTTTCCATTTGGAAGACTGTAGAGTTATTCAACTAATTTTACATGCGGGGCGAGTTTTAACCCTTCTATGTTTGCGTTACCGCTGCCTAAGTCTAGGCAAGTCTGCCGACGAAGCCGACATAAGACTAACTGGTACAGCCTTCGGAATTAACTAGACAAATTCAAACAGAAGTCATCTACAAGTTTTGAGTGCTACGAGAACACTTGTTCCTCCTAGCAAGTAAACCTTGAGTTCCTTGAGTTCACATCGAGAGTTTAATTATAAAATGTGCAGAACATTATTATTTAAATTTATTTGAAAATGATCTATAAAAATATTTAAATATTTTGAAACAAATCCAAAGTTTAAGCTAAACCGGCTCGTAATGATTGTCTTTGCATAAGAAACTAATCAAGTACATACACAAGCTTTTTGTTTACTTATCTAGCAAAACAATATGTGAGTTAAAAGATTTATAGACCTACTTACCTACTGCATATTTATAAACAGACATAACTTTGAATAATTCTTCTAATAAAAACTAAAATAATAGCAAGTTCGCGAAAAATACTCGCAACAAGGAGCATATTATTCAATGTCACCGGCGGGACGTGTTCTGTAATATATGTTTTAATAAAAGGGTTTCAATTCTCATCTGAACATAGATTACCCGGAGAAACCCGAAGTATCAATAATATCGAAAAAGATCTTCAATTTATTATTCATTGAAGTCGCTGGGCGGGGGCCGCTCTATAAATCCGGGGATCGCCACTAAATCATCGTTTGCACACGTCGGAAGGACGTGTGCAGGGCCTGTTTTTATCCTTTTTTCATCGGTGGAAACAAATGGTTAAATCGAAATGGCATCCATAATAATTACATACTTTTTATTCTGACCGTATTTGTAGATTTATTCGGTCACCCGGTTTTCGAACTTTCACAGCAGAATTGCAAATCTGTGTGACTTGTTCTGCATTATTTTTCTCAAATGTAGCATTAACAATGTATTCAGAGGCCTAAACAAAGAGAACCAGGTGGATTGTGGGTGGTTTGCCCGCTGAAAGATTCCATAAAAACTGTAATGGTACCCTCGTCACGTCCGGACATCTTATTTATCTAGTCACGGCCAAAATCATTGTTTCCTTTTTCGTTGTGTTTGGACAAAAACACGCCTTATTACTGCCACCGCTAACAGATGAACTGCTGGACTATTGTCCCCGACCCCTGTGTGTGACATTTGTATCTGGATATACGGAAAAAATGTTCGCACAAAAACGAAGATATCCACGAGTACTTCACGTTCCTCCTAACAGTTTGCGAGCAGGTTAGCTGTAAGCGACACTGAACAAAAGTAAGTTTGTGTTGACACGAGAATCAACCAATTGTGTATAAAAAGGAAGGATGATTGATTTTTTCAATTTCTTTTATTTTTCTAGATCCTATTATTTGAACATCCATCAATTTTTGAGAGAGATAGAATCATCATTACCTACTCATTATAACTGCCATATATAATATCATATAAGTGCAAGTGCCATTTATGTAAAAGATTGAAAAAAAGCCTGAATTAGATGAGATTGTAAAAACGTTTATAAATCCCGAGACTGCATGTGCCGGAGCAGTGTGAAGAATGAATAAGAAGAGCTCATTATCTGAAACAAAATATTTTGTAAGTAAATAGATAAAATCATCGTAACCAGTCCTCTATGATCCTCTGCTACACTTGCACACTCACCCTAAGGAGTCAATAAGTACAAAATTTTATTTTCCAACACACAGATTCCGTCCGTACAAATAAAAAACCTGGCGGTGTTAAACCGTTAAAACCATCGGGTTTCGAACCAAGCGTCTGCGATCGGACTATGCTTGTTTTTTCTTATGCTTCGCGACTCCAAAATTTCCAATTATAATTTTAAAATCCGTAAAAACGTACCGAAGTGAAAGTTTCAAGTGATAGGGGGAACATTTTTGCGCCGGTTATGGCTAGAGGCCTACTGGCCCTTTCTACAAACAACCGTAAGCTACTCTTGAATCGACGGGTCCTCGGCGTCCAGTCGCAGTTGTATATGGCTGTGGATAGCGAGGTACTCTAAAATCATTAAACAAAAAAATCTTTATGTTGTTTATGTTCAAGAAGTAGAGGGAGACCAAAGAAGAAATGGATGGATTGTGTGAAAGACGACATGGTTAAGATAAGAAGAATGAAAAGTGGAAGAAAATAACATGTTTGCGCTGCTACCCACTTTTCATGAATAATTAAATGATTGCCTAAGTTACAATTATATTCACGTGAGAGTTGTGAGACGTCGAACAATCAAGGACATAGACAAAAAAATAAACATTTAAAAAAGTTCTCACCGAATCAATAATGCGTGTTCCAAACCAACAAGGGACTATAATTTGAAAGATCATAATCATCATGTAGGGTCCAAGGAATATGTAATAATCCACTGTTGCAGGCTATCAAAATAATATTTCGTATTAGTATTTTTTACAAAACAGATTTAGTATGGCTAAAAAAATATCAATCTCACTCAGTTTATTTGTAGGTAAGTTACTAACCATAGTAAATCTGAAGAGACATACACATATTATACAAGATGCCATTCCAAATTGTACAAATAGTGTTGCGCTAAAAACGTTTTCGACTAAACTGCAAAACCTTAAAAATAAAACTGTATTTTTTTATTTATAAAATTATTAATAAACATAATAGTGACTGATCAAATTGATGTATCTACAAAAATACTTACTGGCTCAATTGATCATATTGGATAACACATTTGTTGAGGGCGAGTTCGATTTTGGTTTCTCTATCAGATAAACTACTTGGTTCATTGAGTGCTGTTTCATAGTTACAAGTTAGATTGCGCAATTTATAATCCAAAATTCTCAACTGAGATATAATCAAAATCAAGAGGCCCCAGAAAAAGGTGTCAATATTCACATTGTAGAGCATAGTGAAATGCATACCGAAAGATTGGTAGAAATACAAGGGGTATATAAACGTTTCTTTTATCTCATCAGACAGAAACGAGTAGTTACAAACTGGTAATACCAAAGGGAGCGACCAAAATAAATGCGACAATAATGGAATGATAACATGGGCAACGTTTGCTGTAATCGAAACAGCAGCAACCATTCGGTAACATCTTATTACAAACACCTTAGATTTGTTTACAATTTTCACCGACTCTTCACCGTGTGGCCTAAATGTTTCGCTGTCTAATGTATTCAGTATCATTTCTATTTTATCACGTAGAAATAAAAAGGTCAACACTTTGGACAGTAAAGCTATTTCAGTGAAATATAAAATCATTTCTTGTACAAAAATATCCAATTGCCTGGGCAAGAAATAAAAATTTACTGAGTACAGAAAGATGTAAAGGATGACGAAAAAAGTCACAAAAATTCGTGAATAGTATTTAAAATAATGCGGGTAACAATTAGTTGGCCAAATTGCTAGAAATTTCCAGAATAACATATTAATTTTGAAACACTCAGCCTGTCCAAAATCCATTTTATAAAACTTTTAATGTAAGTAGGTACGAAACAATAAGCAAGCTAGAATGAATGTACGAATACACATGATCGTAAAAACCTATAAAGGCACCTTCACAAAGCCAAATAATGTTCTTTAATTAACTAGACTTTGGGTTATTAAATGCAATTTCTTAATAAAAGAGAACTTTCTTTTGAAACCGCGTCTAATAAACCAATTGTCGCGAGGAAAACCGTTGCTATAAATTATTGTGTGTTTTTCAAAGGGTTTGAAATTTAAATTGCTCAGTGCTCCCTGGCACTTTTAAATTATATGGCGATGGAAATGGATGTGGGTTAATTGCGAAGGCCGTGCTTTTTAAATGAGGTGCAATTAGTGGAGGTGACGTTCGTCCAGTCACAAAATGGTTCAGGGATACGTTTTAATTAACAGCGCCAGTTTTCTTAATTTTTTTCACTTCAAAAGAAGTAAAATTCTAAGCCTATAATAGGTTTTTGCGCCAGTTTTTCACTTGATGGACTTTTTTACCATAAAGACCGATACTCTTATTCAATATCTCTAAGTTCTTTATGAGCTTGAGCAATTTGTTCTTGAGTTGACTTACATTTTAAAGTTACGTTGAATACATTGACAAAGAAATCCGATCGTCAAACATAAAATATATAAAAGTAATTCTAGAAAATCCTACTTAATGTTATAAACGTCAAAGTTTGTATGTATGGATGTATGGATGTATGGATGTATGGATTTTTTTACTCTTTCTCGCTGTAACGGCTGAACTGATCTGAATTTTAGCACACAGATATTTATAGTCTGGATAAGCACATAGACTACTCTAAATCCCATAAAAATGTACAGTTCCCGTGGGATAGAAATGTTATTGTTTTTCAAGGTAAGCCGTGCCGAAGTCGTGGGCGAAAGCTAGTAATATATAAGCAAAACATAAAAAGAAGTCACTGGATGGTGAAATTTATGTCAATGACATAAAATACAAAACGTAATGATACACAACTCTTTATTTCTCCTATATAGGTACCAACAGTCTGGTTCTATATTTAAGTTTCAAAAATGTATTGCATTTTCCGAATATGTTGCGCAAGCAGGGAGCAGTGCAAACAACACATACATTCAGACACCAGGTACCCTTGATTGTGAATACAGAAAGGACATTGTAAACAACATACAGCACCACATCATGAGGAACAACGTACTCGTATTCTGGTCTTTTACAGAGGCATTAAAAACAAGAAGGATGACAATTTAAATGCAGTGTATTATTTCTATGTTGTAATTACTAATAAGTTAACTAATTTGTATGTGTGAATAAATTGTCCGTAATGCTAACAAAAAAGAAAAAGGGCTCTGACGGAAGACCAGGCTTGGCTGCCTAGCTCGCTAGCAGCCAACCCATGCTGAGGCAGACGCCATTTTGTTTCTTTAGACTTTTTATGTTGTTTTAAAATAAGTTTTATTTTTTGTTTTCTTATGTTAGTCTAATCGAACAAATAAAGTTACTTTATTCATATTCTTATACCTAATTTTTTTTTTGGATTTAATTTGACGTACCTATTAGTTTTCGTCTGCAAGCCATTTCATTTGATACCCATACTATGGTAGTGCAAAAAAATATCTAGTCCGCTATCTTGCATGATCCGCCATATTGGAATTAGAATGACGTCACATAACTAAACATGCATTGTCGTCCAAAATAAGTATGTATACCAAATTTCAGCACAATCGGTTAGAGGCATCGTAACTAACACTGGAAAGAGGTTTTTAAGGTTAAAGATTTAAAATTCAGTTGCAACATTCCACCCGGACATACAAACATTATGTACATTGCAAGTTAAAAAAACTTGTTAATAGCACCAACTAGATCAACTAACAAGAAGTAAACTCAATCGCAATTGAAAGAGAGATTGATATCTGTTTAAATTTTACTATGCGTTGTGAATAGAAGCGTGTTATTTTTATTCAGCGGATAAACCATGCCTCCAGGGGTTCGTTACGTAGTAAAGATCATCCCTCACTTCCCGATGGAGCCTCTTTACCTTCTATTGTTTCTCAAACGTAAGCTTCGTGAATAAAGCACTTTAGCTGTGAGAGCAAGTAAACCTAAAGCTGATTTTACACAGACAAAGTTGTTTCATTTTAGGCAACTCCAGAAGCTTTTGAAGCAACCACCACACCAGTAATTTTGCAATATTAGGCAATTTCACATGATCAAATTGAGTAATGTGGAGCAATAAAACTAAGCAGAAGGTAACATAATTGCATAAACTAAGTCTTGAGCGAAGCAAACTAAAGGTAACCATGTAACAGCTAAAGATGCCAGTAGTCAGTTTGTTGGATATTTGTTATAAGCTCCCTCAGAAATTCAGACATTTTAAATATTAATCGTTGTTTTTCGGCTGAATTGAGAAAGTAGCCACGTAGAACAGATAATTTGAATTTTAAAACATCTTGTAGGCGGTGATTAATCCTTCCTGAGACGAGCAGGGAATTTGTTATATCTGAGAAAATCAAGTCTCCCCTGAAGTTTTTAGCATTAGGATTTTGATTATTACAAAAATAAATATGTTATCAGGAAATCAGTAGGTTTTTAAGACAAAACCATAATATTATTTTTATACCACGGAATTAAAATTAAAATTTAAAATTTAATGATATGTTAAAATTATACTTGCTTGCGACTTTTGAGTGCATTAAAATTGGTATTTGAAACAAAGTTTTCTGTGTTTCATTAAATCTTTTAGAATTGACAATTCTAGAATACCCATGGCTATCTCCAAAACTGCTGCACGAGCTGTTGTAAAAGTTCGCTGTTTTGATATCTCTTCGTAAGCATTAATTGTGGTAATTTTGCATAAGTCAACAAAATTGTGCCACAACACAAACCAAAGCTAATATTTTGATATCATTATAAACAAGAATTTGCCTCTATCCTGCTGTAAAATGCAAAATCATAATATTGGTTGGATGATAAATAAAGCATAGGTCCAATATTCTGTCTGAAATAAGAATATAAGAAAATGCTGGGTATAGAGATGTAAATATTTTTTAATTCGTTTTAAAAATCATAATTTTAAACAGGTTTAGTTATTTTGAATCAGATAAACCAAGTTATTACTTATGTAGTTTGATATCATTACACAAAGTACTAACATTTATTTTCTTATCATGCATTATAAATGAGCATTCCCATTAGCACGGACTACTTAACTTAACTGTGAACACGGCATATACCTACTGTAAATACCTAAATTTTCAAGTGATTTGAAAACAATAAAATCGTCTTAATAATGTAAGTACCACTCGTATGTAGGTGGTATTCATGATACATATTTGTTCTATTTGTCAAGTTGCCAAATCAGCCAAGTGTGTGGTAGACTTACTGCGCCGTAGCATCGGTGTTAGACTATGTTTGTGTGAGTTAGTTTCTCTGCTATGATCGAATATTTGTACTAAAAAGTGTAGATACCTATTGCTTATTGTGTATTACAACAGTCGTTAAAATAACAATAGCAGTTTTGTGAAATTTTATTTGATAGTGTATTACATATTTTATCTCCTGTAGATACTAACTTCATCTTCAGCTTAAAACAGGTATATAACGTTAATCATACTTTACTAAAGCATTTTTTTAACGCATAAGTTCCCTTCTTGCTTAGGTTTTTATCCAGTTTCACAAGAAAACTTGACACACACTTTACGCCCTTTGTTTGTTAAAAGGAACAAAAGCGTAATAGAACATGTTGTAAATTTTAGTTAACTATGCGAGCGTACCTTGTAATGAGTCGAGCCATTAACACGTGCGAGTGACGTGACACCCCTAGATGCTAAACTATGTAAATAGACAAAGTTTATACTATCTATTGTTTTTAGACTGGGGGAATGTTGTTAAGCTATGTCCCAAACTCGTGCTAAGACTCGTGAGCTTTCAACTTTATCTTGAGTCATCTATGGCCATTTTGTGACCTCTCAAGCTCAGACAAATATTCCAATATCAGTATTGGAATATTTGTATATTTTTCATATTTATACGGCACGTGAATACGATAGTTGTATTGTATAATATATCACTTCTATTTTATTGATCTTTTGTGACAACCGTATGCATACAGTTCAATTGAAATAGCTAAGCTAATGAAAAAAACTGCATGAATAGGAGTGTGGCTAGGTGAACAAATAGGCAATGAATGGTTGAAGAAGGAAACATAATCTGCCGACCCCATTTTCCGTGAGATGAGGAGAATAATGAGAATGATAAACGCAATGCTAATAAAACACGTCAAAAAAAAACACTATTTCTCTTATTCAAATTTTAAGTATTTTAATATCTTACTTTATAATTACTAACGAGCTCAATCTACAAATTACCACAGCACACGTGGCTGGTTGTCACCCATTAGCGGTTTTAATGATGATTCGAAAGTTCTCGTCTAAATGAGATTCGGCAGGTGGTTCCCATTACGGGCTAGGCACGAAATCCTTATGACATAGTAATACGCGAGTTCTTGCCTTAATCGCGTAGTAGGTACTAAGGGTTAAGGCCACAGAACGTTAAAACGTTCTGTATGTGTCTAAAATAAATACTAGATGGAAAAAATCACACGCTTGTTTAGCCATCCTGAAAGGTCCGGATCAGCGTAAAAAATGAGTAAGTTGTTTTCATAATCTGAAACAAATAACAATGCGTGACAAATATAAAAAAACTCAGATAAACCATGCGAGAAAGTCAAGCTAAAAATTTACTATATTGATAAGAACTTGTTTTTACATAAATGCGAAGGAGGGTATACATCCACATATGCTTCAACCAATTGCATATTTATATACAGACACACCCTAACAATCCAAACACAACCCGCCTGTACCAAGGTTCAGCAGTGGGTTTTTTAATTCAGAAGCAAAAAATTACTACTTTAAAAAAAAGCAGTTGATTGTAATCCCTTGATATGGTAACCTCCCTGAAAGACCTAGATAGAGTCACGTTCATTCAAATATATTTAGGTTTACATAGATTCAACTACTAATACGACGAACTAATAAACCTTTACCGAAGTGAATGTGAAAAGCGACAAGGGGAACATCTTGAGACCTGACATCTGAATAGGGATATTGGCACGCTCCACAAAAATCCTAATATTCCTTTTGAAAGATTCTGATCTCGGTATCCATTCACTATTGTAAGCGGCAAACACCAGCTTCTGACTCTGCAATAGAATTTGAACCATAAATGTATGAGTTAGAGTTGAACTCGTAGAAATGGTAAAGGATTTCATACCTCGTAGCTGAGCCGGGTTCCCAAATATCCTGGTAAGAAAATCTGCATTGTCATTACAAATAAGTACATCACCATGAACACTAAGGTCTCTGTTGATGAAGGCTGAAAATGAGACGAGTTTTAGCAAGTTTCAAATATTCGAAAAAAATGTTTCTACAAAATATTGGTTCTGCCATACATACCAAGAGAAATCCGCACATTACAACACAAATAATAATACACGACATCCCAAATTGTACAAACATTGTTGTATTTATAACTTTCTGCACTACTTCACAGTAACTGCAATGAAAAAGTAGCGAGTGAGTAGATTAAGTTAGTAACGTAGCCATAAAAGTTTTAAAAGTTTTGAGCCTTACTTCATGAAGAAATCATAACGCCTCAAGTACTTTTTCAGTTTAGCACTCAGAATTTGATCTTGAACTTCTATTTTTAGTTGTTTTTCGTCAGCAGTGATCTTTAAGTTGTAAAGTTTATTATTTAACACTTGGCATTGGACTATGGCTATAATCAGCATTCCAGCTACAAACGAGTCAATGCTGACATTGTACATCATATGCCCGTACATTCCAAAAGATTGGTAGATATACAACAGAACAAAGTATTTCTCTCGAATGTCATCGTTCAAAAAGTAATACTTACAAATCGGCAACTCTACGCTCGATTTGAAAATAAAATGCAAAAATACTGGTATGAACACTTGAGACGAATAAGCCACGTTGGATAAAATAGTGTAAATTTTCAAAATATTTTGGTATCTTGCATAATTTTGATCGAGTTTGCCGTTGCTGCTCTCGTCGTCTCCGTCCAGTTCCTCGCTGTCTAACAAATTAAAGGCTTCGATGATCTTGTCTCTCATAACGATAACCATCAGAACTTTACTTGTTACTGTAATTTCAGTAAAATAAAAGATCACTTCTTGAATGAAAAATTCTATCGTTCGTGGGGTATAGACTAGATTTAAAGTCAGAAGAATGTTATAAATGAACAGAGTGATAAAGAGGTAGAGAAATGAATAGTATTTATAATATTTGCTTTGACTTCTTCCAGGCCAGAGACCAAACATTTTCCAGCAAATAAAATTATTTTTAAAAATATCAGACCGCCTATGTGACGGTGACATTTTTCTGCGTTTACTTCTAAAATGTGATATGCCTTAACCATTTCAAGCCTTTTATGTCACCGAAAGGTGACAATTTTCTTTATTTTTTCCTATTGCAAGGCATGTTATTAGGCATTTTATCACGTATTACGTATTTCACATAATAAGTGTCTCCTCCCATTCCGTCCATGCTTCATTCTATAATTATACACTATCGTTTCAGTAATAGGGTACCACATTATTGGTAAGCTCTTTCCACCAGGAAATATTAAAAGAGGTGTTAAGTAGGTTTTTTTAACGTTTAAGGCACTACTTTAATCTCATTAAAGGTGCCAATATTTTAGATTAAGCAGACTAAGTAATATTCTTAGTTTGCTTATCAGTGCTCAAGATTTTTTCCTATAGCAGTAATAACGTATCGCTAATTTCTTTCCAGATAAATACCATGTGAACAAAGCCACCGGCAAAACAGAGCTTAAAATAGCAGAGAGAATAATAACATGAAAACAGTATTCCTTGTTTCATCACAACCACCAAAATGAAGACCTGTGCAGCGCCGTTTAATTCTGTCATTCATCATGTTTGAGGGAACTCTTGAAATTAATATTTCAATCAAGTGAACGTTTGTGAATTCCGCATCAGTGGGCACCAGTCACCTTAGACCTCTTGCGACAGATTATTTTCAAGAAGCATCTTCACGAGGGATGGGTCTGAGTAAACTAGGAGGCCTTATTTCAGTATTATATCCAGGGTTCTGGGAAGAGGAGCAGATTAAAACAATGGACGTGTTTGCAATTTGGAGAGCGTTGCAACCCTTCGGGTGCGTTTTAATTGCTGGGGTTGTTACGGAGCGGGAGAAATCTTCAGCTTTTAATTCTTTGCGGGGCTGGGATAATGTACACGGGTCATTTACCACGCACTGATATTATCTTAAAACTTTTAATTGAGTCTCGCTCGCGGTTTGAAATGTGTGTTGGCAAATGGTAGGATAAGAACTTTTTTGTGAATTATGTTTAATATGGAATTACTTGGCTTTTTAGGACTTTATCGGAGAAGTCTTTAAAATATTACAAACTAGGAATTTCATCTATATCGCTTGCCGCTCTATTGATTCCACAAAAGTACTTACTTATACTTTTTTTTGTAATTTTGTTAGATTTTTTAAAATTAATTTATAATTAATAGAATTAATACATGTGTATTGTATATGGCTCAGGAATTCAATAAATACTTTGAATTTGAAAATTTGAAAAAAATAGAACTAAGAAGGTATGTACCAAAGAGAATTTATAATCACTACGTTTTGTACCTATGTACATAATATCTATGTATCAGTATGGCTATTTGATTTCAGTATGTACATATACTAAATTGGCACATTGTATTTTAAATTAAAAAAAATTAAATCAAAATTAATAGATAACATTATTTTAGTGTTTCGATTTCGCTAATACGTATAAATATTCGTTAATGTATAATCAGATACGATACTACATAGAATAAACATCATTACTTCTCATAGGGTCTATTCTGTTCCGTGTAATAACAATAAAAGAAAACAGCTTGCTTCATTCTGATATCCATTTCTTCAGGGCATTCTTGCGAACCTCCGCTAATTACACCACCATATTTCACCCCTTAAAAATTAACCGTTGAGAGCAGAAGGGGTCTATTATAAAGAGTATTAGGTAAGTACAGTTTTTTTAATCTTTATCAATAATTTCCATGAAGTTGGTTTAGTCCTTACTTATATTACGCTTGGTGGCATTGGTCTGGATCAATTGAGACATCTATAAATCGTTTATAATGTTACATATTTAGTTCAACTGTTACAAATGGTAGGTATATTTTATTTATAGTGTGAGTGTAAGATAGATATGTAACATTTATTACAGTATTAAGTAACTTTTTTGTTTTACATATTGCTGGATTGCTTGAACTAACAAATAAGTATTTCCTTCCCACTGACAGTACACTCGCACTTAGCCAGTTTTCTTTTTTAATTAAGTGAAGCTAAGAGGCCCTTTTGTTCCCTTGGTCGGCCTTGTTGGCTAATTGCGCGCCAGTCAGTCACTTGTCATTTACAATGCTCTACGTACTAACAACTTTCAAAATAATTCAATATATTGAATACTAAATTAGTTTTTATTTATTTATTCTTTGTACACAGATTAATACATTTTAAGCTATAAAATTAATGGTATGTACACAGGCGAGCTGTACCTACCCTAAAAATAGTTCTTTTAGTTTTTCTTTTATTATATTTAAAATGTAATATCTTATACCTTTAAACGAGCAATTCTTGTATATATGTATATACAATCTGAATCTCGGAAACGGCTCCAACGATTTTCATGAAATTTAGTATGCAGGGGTTTTCGGGGACGATAAATCGATCTAGCTAGGTTTTATTTTTAGAAAACATCGTTTACCCCAAAAGAAAAACGAGCAAAGCTCGGTCATCCGGGTACTAATTAATAAATTATTTACCTAGGTGGTATATGTGGTATAGATTAGTATATACCTAATACGTAGGGTTAATCAAGTAACTCTATTTGTAGCCGTATCAAAAATAACTGTTCCTTGTTGGGTACCGTACAGGGATCTTTAAACGTAAAGTTCGTAACTGAAGGTTTATACCTCAATATCAGACCCTCCCTGATATTCAGAGGCCTTACTACAAGCTCTTAGAAACCATTATGTTTCAGAAACGTCAAAGTTTCAAGCTTGAAGTAACACTACTTTAATTTAATGTTTATAAGTTGTGGTACCAAATATTGAAGTTATATTACTTTGATATTGCCCGAAGAGCTTGACCCAAAGACCCAGGTCATCTCAGTTCTTCCTGGTGCTCGGAACTTCTAGAGGCGTTTATTTTTCATTATTCACTTAGAAAATATGATTATTTTGCGTACTGTCTATGCTAAAATTAATATTGAGTGAATTTATTTCCTGTTTCCATCTAATTTTGAATATATTTTGTTCTACTTCCTATCGCCGCGCCAGCTTTAGTCTAGTACCAAGAAGTATTTAACCAATAATTTTTATACTTATTTTGACAAGCATAAAAACTTTTCTGTCCGCAAACTTTTCAGCCACTTTGGATAAAAACAAGGCTGGCTATTTTTTTAATTTTCCAACACAATCTGAAACACAGAGAGCGAAATGGCAGGCGTTTGTTCCACAAAGTAAATTATCTGGAAGCGGCTATACCTCCCTGTTTAGTATGCATTAATCACAAGCGAGCGACCACCAGCGTGATTGAAACTAAATCCCTGGTGTTGCGCTTACTACCGACTGATTACTGTCCGCAACGTGGACCTGGATTAGGTTATTTAAATTGCTTGTTCGGTTATAGGGCTTAAAACTCAAAATGATATTATAGCCATGACCAGTCTCTAAAACAATGTAAGATATTTTTTTTATATAATAAGAACACTCGACACACGTCAACACTTTACAGACATTTGTTTTTATTTATCAAATATACTCAACGCAATCAATCAACTTCACATACAAAATATAGTAAAAATTGTCTTTTAGTGATTCCATAAAATATTATTACAAGTTGCGCAAATATGTACTTATTACTAAATCTACAAGGTCAATTTTAGGCTTAAAGTTTTTAAAGATAACTGGAGTAAATGAGTTCAGTAACCCTACGAAATTATAGAACTTAACATTACAACATACAATATTTACCGTTATTGTTAAAAAATTGTGAAATAATACAAACACATTTGTAGCTATGTAGGTATAATATTATAAATCTGTTGCAACGGATTTCCTATAAAATGCAAGGCGTCTAACTTCATTTCGAAGTTGCAACTTGCATATAAAATCCAAGTTCCATAATTTTCCGGAGTTGTGAGCCATTCGCACAATACAAGCGCAGAGTGAAGTTATTACCCCGAAGCCATCATTAAGGTAGGCATCACAGACGTTCAAGTTTTTTGAGACGACCCCAAGCGATGTGTGAATGTTCGCAATGTTTCAAGTTTGAATATCTGCATAGTTATAAAATTTTACAAATTTTTAGGTAATATACAATCGAATAATGTGCTATTATTATCTGTAGCGTTTTTTAATAGGACTAAAAACACAAAATTCTAGATTATTTTTGCAACAACATTTCAAAATTTTATATAACAGAAATCCAACCCTTGAACCACCTCATCAATGAACCCCTGGAAGGTTTGACCAGCATTTCATAACCAAGTCAAATGACCAGCCTGAAAGTTTATTTACAATGTTTTTTAAACAAATGGCAACGCAGGTTATTTTCATCCGCATTACATCTGCAACAACAAAAAATAGATCGAAACTGAATATTTCATATTCTAGATGAAAATACAATTTTCCGACAAACAATAAACAATCTGCTTCAGCGAGAGTAATTACGAGCATCCACCTGTAACGGTGCAAGGTAATAAATCCATTTAGCGCTGAAGTGGTGCTGATTTCTCGAACAAAAACCGAAGCGGTCGCGCTCCCTCGCCAATTTAAACTTTGCACTTGCATACTGTCCGTAACTTCATTAGCTAGAAATTAGTTTTCATCATGGAATAGTAACTATGTGTGTGCATAGAAGTGACATACTTTATATAGAAATTTTACGATTTGTACAGCTGTGTGATTCTGTAAGACCTCATTCTAAACTTCTAATCTGAATCCGCTGTGAGTTTCTTGATTGGCATTCTAAAAACTCGGTTGATAATTCGAATTGACACTAGCGCCACTCTTGTGAGCGTGTCAGCGAGTTGAACTAAATTGACGGGGAGATTTTGACAGATAAAGTATGAGTTGACGTAAGAAGTGGCATTCTATACGGTAATTCTCAAGTCACTTCGACGCTCACTTCGCACTCGAACCCGATTCAAAGTGTCAAATAAAAAGCGTCTTATGCGAAGTGAGAGTGAATAGCGATGTGAGATGCGAGTTTATGTTTGAATTTTACAGAATCTACGTACAGTACAAGAAATTTAATACTGTAAAAAATAAAAGTGCGAGTAATTACATGAGATACGCAATTTTGCACTTGCATACTGTCCGTAACTTCATAAGCTAGAATAGAAATTAGTTTTCACTATGGCGGCATAGTAACTATGTGTGTACACAGAAGTGACATACTTTATACAGAAATTTTAGGATAAATTACGTGTACATTACAAGGAATTCAATACCGTAAATAAAAAATAGAAGATGAAATATAAGTGCGAATACCTACATGAGCTACGAGGCGTAGCGCGTGCTACGTTCGCGTCATGAATGTGCTTTCACAAGTATTTTTAGTATGTACGTGTATGTATGTTTTTTATATACTCGTATGTATGAATGTATGCGATGCAATGTATGGCTGTCGCTGGAGTACAAACGGCTGGACAGATTTTGATACTGCAATATGGCGGCTTTATGAAGTAATTTTCAAATACCCTCTTCTACTACTTTAGTTTTAATATCTGTAATAATTACTCTGCTTTTGGAAAATCTTATTTTAATTTTCTTCACCGTATTCTAACTCATTGCTATCTTATTGTTAAATATCTCGAGTACCTGAATCCAAACATCATTTTATGCTTGAATTGTTCTAGTGTAATTGTAGGTACTCGGTTTTTGTTTTAGAAGCAATACAATGAACGTATGAGATAATTTCTTCGTTAAAGCAAACTCAGTCTTATCAAAATAAGCCTAACATATTAAAACTTTTACTCAAAGGTTTAGCGAAAGAAAAAACGAAGAGTACTTTTTGCGTCAGTGAAAAAGCGACGTAATTTATTTTCCCTTGGTGCAATATTTAGTGCTGTCCATTACTACAGTTCGCGACCGACCATTATTCACAGACATCCATCTTTTTTTCCTCAGTCGCACGCGTGCGGTCCTTTATATTACCTTTTTCATTCATATTCTTTCCAGTATCAGAAGTCACCAAAAAAGACGATAATTTATGTTATTGGTTGTCTGATTGCTATAGTTCTTACAGTAGCTAGATTATTTCAAATATTTTTTCTCTCACTTGCTCGGAAATTTGATATTATTAAAAAAAAAAAAACAACAATTGGACCTTTTTGGTACGCAACATCCAGCAAGACAGTGATAATAGATATGCTGCATTTTTTTTAATTGTATTTTGTGTTAATATTTTTTTTAAGTTTGAATTAGGAATAAAAACAGCTCAAATTGGCGGAAATTAAACTCAGACATTTTGGATAATGTAGAGGTAATTGTTTCCATACAAAGTAGATAAAGCTATACAATTCTCGGTCAAAATAGCTATTACCGGCAACTAATGTATAGTCAATAATGTTGAAGCAGTTGTGAATACACAACGCAAAACTCCGATGCAGTTGGCTAATGTTATAAAAGTCAAATAGTCATGTAGCAAGTGCATTTAGATCGGGCTAAGTGCAGGGCGCATTAGCGATGCGACGCCGGCGGACATCCGCCTCGCCGCGACATCACTTCACGCTTTCAGTAATGTAAACATGAACTTTATTCTAAACCTTCTGTGGTTGGCAAGGGCATTTATAAAAAATAAATAAATACCTAAACATTGATGGATATTTCACACTATGGCATTTAGCCCTAAACTAAACTAAACTTGTACTATGGACACCAGATAGCTGATAGATTAATTACTTTTGTTAAATACACACAATAGTATACATAATAACACCTAAACACAAAACAAACACCTGTGTTCATCACACAAATGTTTGTCCTGGGTGGGGATCGAACCTACAGCGCAGAAGGCAGAGCTACTACCAACTAAGCTGTGAGGCAATTTGGAGCCAAAATAGCTGTTTCTCAATAACTGTTTCGGTTCTTTTGATGTGAGCCATTATATTCTTTATTAGCCGAGTATTTTGTTTAACACAAACCTACAAAATATATAAAAGCCTCGTTTCTAAACAAACTTCAACTTCAAGGAGTAATTTTTATTAAAATTATCGAAAAATCTGAAGTTTCATGAGAAAAAACGATAAGGTTGATATGCTTTATCGGATGTAACTTCTAAAGAGTCATTTGAGTCAGGATTGTTGTTGCAGATTGATCCCTTTTACTATCTCACTCAGACCCGCAATTATTACCATTACGTCGCTTTTCGCATTATTATAGTTTCTGGTATGTAGCTTTTTATAGTTGAGCACTTCGCGCGTCTAGCTGAGTACAGGGTGTTAGAAAAATTACTAAAGGTTCTTAGTTAGGCAGACGATGCAACTTGTCTATAGGGACTGATAGTCTATCAACAAGGCAGAGTAGTGACCTGCCTTCTCGAACCATTAATGTCAGCACACATTACTCCCTATCTAGATTTATTACCGATTCTGACCCACTTTGGGACCGCCATTTACCTACCTTCCTATCGGCTTTAGCGTAGATATTGCCGCGTAAAACTTTGTTTATCTTGTTAGCGCACTATAAAAAACACAAAATAAATTCCGTGCAAACATTGGCCAATAGAGAATATACTTATGTATTTGTGAGACAATTGGCTTGAGTGGCTGTGGTTTTGTCTGCAAGTCTCTTAGAAAAAGGTTTGATATATTTTCTTTAAATATGTAAAAACCTTAGTAAAATCTACCCGAGCTACAAGTATAAAAATAAGTATGCTTATATAGGTAATAATAACTACATAAGTATTACAACTTAAAGTACTTATACCTATTCACCTACGTTACGTTATATTATCTTAAATTCTAAAAACTTTATAGCCAACACTTAGAAATAAAATCTTGTGCTTCATCAAATATTATTTTTTTCGCTGAGCAGAAAGGATTTGTGGAATATTTTCAGTAAATTTACATTATGAAAAATTTTCTCTCGACTTGGAAATTGCAATGCTGCAAGATAACTTAAATAACCTACATAAAATGAAAATAATGATCTCTACATTTTATATAAGACTTGAGAGATAAGTATAAGCTTTTATTATATGAATCATTGTACGAATAAAGTATTTACCAACTTATGTTGGATATAACTGTTTATTTCTATAAACCATCTCCACACATGTTTATTCTCACACCGGACTACACGCTCAAAGAGAGCTAGGTACTCCTTAAAGACCATAATAATACGAGTAATACCATATTATATAATAATAATTTTATTATAAGCAATTCGTTGGTGAGTACAAGATAATCTTAATAAAGGTCTCTTAATCGTAAAGCTTGGAGAAATGCTTGAATGGAAAACCTCGTTTCTTTGTATGTAGTCTCATTATTAGTTGCACACACAATAGCCCTAAATGTAAACACGCAAACATGAATGTACCTACAGGCTTTGCAAGTGGCCCTGGATTTCAACGCCAACACAAAAGCTTTCAGACTTTTAGCCACAGGCTGGTGGGAAGAGTTGTGTGCAAAGATTTGAATGGTTCAGATGTTTCATGCTACATCAAGCTAACACTACCAATTTAACGCACATATAATAGTATTATCCTGATTGTTTACAATGATGAAAACAGAAGGGTTTAGAGTGAGTATTGACTATTGACAAATTTGGCAAAGC
Organism: Cosmorhoe ocellata; assembly: GCA_963675405.1. Classification (NCBI taxonomy): domain Eukaryota; kingdom Metazoa; phylum Arthropoda; class Insecta; order Lepidoptera; family Geometridae; genus Cosmorhoe; species Cosmorhoe ocellata. The sequence continues at coordinate 8,324,640 of OY776245.1, read as the reverse complement.
TCATCACTGATCATTTTAAATTGTAGGTATTGCTCTTATTTTTTAATTTAAGTACATAGTTATGTACGTACATAGTGTTTGTTTTAAGTATTGAAAATCGGAAAACAAAAAGGCTTCAGTCGTGATCATGCTTATGTTTTTTTTAGACTTGTTACGTCGTCGTATGCACATGCAGGCCCTTGCATTAAGTTGTAAGTACTTATGTGATTAATGCACAGACGCGTAGAGGCATGCCCAGCCTTTCATATTTATCTAGGTACCTATACCTACATTTTTACACTTAAAATATGTTGTAGCACACACACAGATGATAAGGAGAAAATAGCAAAATAACAATACAAGATATTCAAGCGTTTAAAAACTAAACATTAGTAAAACTTTACATAGATACTCTTATATGTAAGTTGGGCATTGAATTAACAGCATAGGTACAAAGACAACAGTAATAGACGTAGCTAGTTACAGTCAGCTCCTGTCTCAGCATGAGCAACGTAGGTATAGGTAGGTACAACAGCATCTTCCCAAAGTGACCTTCGTTTGTGATTTGGTCATACAAACTACTTATGACACTCTTGTCATGACAAGTACCTACGTAGTTACTTTAGTATAATATATTATTTTCTCTATAAATATATTTATATTAAGTTCAGTGTTCACTACTTACCTAAGTAAAATGCATCCTAGTACCTAGGTAGGTATACCTACTTAAGCACGTCTTTATTATCAAGAAGAACAAACTTAGTGAGACAACAAGTAGGTAGGTTGCAAGAGTAGGTAATGTTGTAGACAGTATTATTCTGACAGTCAGCCCCTGGTGCTCCTGCTCTTCATTTCGGCAACAAAATCTTTCTATTTGTTACGAAAGGGTGGGCCCCTTTCCGTTTTATTGTTTCAACGAATATTGCACTTAAGGAAGTTATTAATTAAGTTTACTCATTTAAGACTGAGTGTAGTGCTTTGTAGTATTAATTAAGGTCGGTTCGCGTAGAATACGAAATGTTGGATATTTTTCGAAACAGCTTGCAGTTAGTTGTTTGTATTCCGCGCGACGGCCGCGGGCCGTTTCAATTATTTTCATAACGCCATTTCAGTGCATTTTATTGGTAAGTATATTTTAAGTCAAGGGGTGACGTGCACTTTCCTAGAGTAGGTGATGTTATTGCGTATGTACCTACAATATCTACCCATTTAGGTATTTCAGTATTGCTCTAAGCTTAGGTATTATCTACCAACTTTGATATTTAAACTAAGCACCTAGATTATCTACCTGTAATGTAGGTGCTTATTTTTCTTCAAACTGAAATTGATTTATCTTCTGACGTACCTACGTAACTACCTTTCTATGAAGGTAAGTAATTGTATTTATTATTTTATCGATGAAAGTGGACTATCGTAGCTTCTGTAGCGGTGTACGTAGTAGCGTAGCAGTTGCGTAGCACCGTAGACTGGCACTTGCATGCAACTCTACGCACATAATTAAATATGACGGACCCGACTGTCTGCTGTATAAGAAATTATTTATATATAGCGCCATCTATCATTACACAGATTAACTAAGTGACATGCACGTCAACATAGAAGGTTTTTTATACTTACCTAGATAAGAAAACTTTTTATGACTGCGTATAGATGTCACTATTAGGTAATTAATAACAATACAAATATAATACATAATTATATACCTTACTTTAAGATATTTTTACGGTTTTTACAAAGGTACCACTATTTACTTTATAATTTAGGTACCTTCAACATAAAATTTTAGTTTTAATAAATGGCTTTTGGACTTTTCAGGCTGTTTCGATGATTTATAGATTCTGTGGAGTTTATGTTTGTTCGTTCTCAATCTCACTCTCACAGATTGAGCTAAGTTCATTCATTTACTCATTCATGTTTTTGTTTTGAATTTGATTCACAGAGTACTTTATTATATCGGATTTGATTTGCTCCTGCTCGTCTTGCTTGCTGGATGTGCGAGGTTATAAATTTGAACTTATTTTTTTGGGTATAATACGTTTTGTAGAAATGCGATTCAATTTCAAACAAGCAAGTGGTAGTGAAAGACTGGGTGTTCTCACGGGATTTGTGGAAACTCCCAATGCAGCAATAGAAACTCCGGCCTGCGCGTTGCTCACGCAAGTAAGTTTGTTTTTTCAAGGTTATTGAGGCCTTTTATTGGAGTGATTCTTCCAAAACTATAGGCCTATCAAAGTTTGCCTGAGCAGATTTTTTTGCGCGCTGTATAATTGGTACAATGCGTATAATGGGGAGACGATGACCGGACTCAGTGGTTTAGAAGCCTTCGTCCAGCTGTGCGCTGCAAAGTCGATGAGGATGATAACTACTTCTACTTACGTTGGTTGCACAGTAGTTAGTACCTCGTACGTAACGAGTTGCAAGCCCATCGCCGCTTTTAATAGAAATACTAACCTATGATACACACTTGCATATTTGGTACTTATTTACCTAGTTAGTTATTACATAGGTCAGTAAACTATTATACATTATATTATCATAAATGCTAATATATATTATAGACTGTCCCCACAGCAAAGTTGATAGTGGCTCTGCCTTCTGTGCTGTAGGTTGTTGGTTCGATCCCCACCTAGGACAAACATTTGTGTGATGAACATGAATGTTTAGTCTGAGTCTGGGTTTTATTATGAATTCTATGTAGGTATACTATTTAAGTACAAAAAAAGTATGTGATTAATCTATAAACCATCTGGGTCCCATAGTACAAGCTTGCGTTGTGTGAAATGTCCACCAATATTAATTTATTTATTAATTACTTACCTAATATGATGTAGGTAAGTACACCTACACTATGTAACAAAATTGTGCTATAGTGCTACCACTTACTCTTTCTTGTTTCTCCATCTCCATTTCCTTCTATAATTGCTTCAGCAATACATACTTTTACATTTTACTGCTCTAGTCCTACATTATAAAGCTATAATATAAAAAGTTAGTATGTTCACCAAAGATATCCTAAATTCCAGGGTGGCAGTGTAGTACATCTCACGGCTGAAGTATTATCAAAAGTGTTCTTTAACTCTCATCTTCTCTGGGTGCCACTTTCAAACTCTTTGAGTTTAAAAGCGGGTGTGAAAGCTCAAGGAAAAGGAATCGCCACATTTGCTGGCTTACCTAAACATGTCACATGTGTCACTTTGAACAATTTGAATGAAATTACTCCAACAGGACATATTGAAGCGGATACCGTTCCATTGTGGACTAAACAAGGAAAAAAACTTATTACCGCTGATGTGTGAGTTTAAATTGTTTTTGCCTAGATTTATAAAACACTAGCTTCCGCCCGCGGCTTCGCCCACGTGGTACCTTGAAAAACAAAAACAAATGTGGGGTATCCCACATTTGTTTTCCCGTATGGGAACCTTACATTTTCTGGGATAAAAATTGAATTAAAATAATATTATAGTTGCGTTCAGAAATTTAATTTGTGACAAAACTTAAATATACTTACTTAATAAATATTAGATAATAAAGTTAAAATTGACTCTACATTTTATTCAGAAAACGTTTGTATGGGAAATAGAAAAGGGCTATTTTTTAGGATTTTCCCGGCAGTTATTCGAATTTTTCTTACCTTTTAAACCTTCCCTAGACCTCCACGAACATTTCAAGACCAAGATAAATCCGTTTAGCCGTTCTCGAGTTTTAGCGAGACTAACGAACAGCAATTCATTTTTATATTATATAGATTTGAAAATGTATGGTCTTGATGAGACCTTGTTCCCTGCATAACTTATTAAAGTCAGTGTTTACGATGGTTCATAAAAAATAATGAGATGCATGACATCCTGAAAGTCAACACAGTATCCGAAGAGATCAAAACTGCTGCTCAAGCTTACCAAATCAAATTAAAACACACCCAAATCAGCTGGCACACGGATTAATAGCTCCTTTACAAATAAGGAGACTGAAGAGAAAGGATGTCATGCAACTTGCTGACTGAAAATGAAGAGTACCCACCAACTGTGACTGAGACAGGGGGAGTGCTCTGCCCGACACCAAACCCAAAACATTTGCTCATAGTGGGAAACTGATCGCAAATCATACTTAAAAAAAAAAAAAAAAAAAAGTGTTTACGATAATAAATCAGACTATTCAAAATATTTTAGGAGGTAAGGTAATTTTAATACCTTTCTAATATTGAATTTGGATATATTTCAGATATATGGATGTGATGGACTTATTCAAACCCGACATATTTTTTGCAATTGCAGATAGTCGCACATCTCTCAATGACAAAGTCAAGAGAATTGCCAAATCTGTAGACCGAACATGCAATATGTTAGATAAATGTGTGAGTCGATATAAAAACTCAAAGCTGCTAAATAATAAAAGTTCTCTTATTGGTAAGTAACTTAGTAAATCCTCATTTAAAGCTTAAAGGTTAAAACACATGGAATTCAGATCAAGTGCAAATAAAGAAGCATTGTGTAGTTATTGAACAAAAAAGTGCCAGCTAGGGATTGAATTGCTCTGGGTGAGCAGCAAAAAGGTTCCAATCCAAAATAAAATGGAAATAAATGATCTAGAAGTTTTTTGGTCCAGTTGCATAGTTCAATACCTGGCTGAAGAATCTTAGTAGGTATAGGATCATGCAGGACTAGGGTTATTTATTAAGCACAGCTCCTATTAATGTACCTAGGTATACAGACCTCTAATTGGTTAAAACCTTATCCGAGACACTACTGATTGAATGACTACACCGATTTCAGGCGTCATTGTAGCCCCTGGTGATGAAAAGAGATGTAATGATTGTATCAGTCACATCCTAACGCACAGCGACACGCTCAGTGGCGTTGCCCTGTCAGGTTTGACAGATGGTAATGAAGACGCAAATGGGATTCCACTGGAGAATTTGGAAGCAATATTTAGAAGAGTTGGTGTAAGTTCAGATTTTTGTTCCAGACAGGCTAACATTGAGTGCTATGAGAAATTTTGTCGAGAGTTCCGTCTCGCCCTTTCTAGGTTAGGCTTATATTAATACTGCCATAGCATTATCTAAAGTAAACTAAACTTAATTTGTCTCTAAGAGTGTTTTCTGGTCCAGATGGAGCGTTTTGCGCGCGTAAGCAATTAACATTGCGTCGAGATGCCGCGTTTCACGTTCGTTCCTACGCGCGTTGTGTTTGGGAGGGACTCAGTGACAGAAAATTATTTATGTACCTACCTAGGTAGTCGGTAGTTTTGTGTAGTAGATTTCCGAGTGTCTACGCGCGAGTGCTTACGCGCGCAAAACGCTCCATCTGGACAGGCTCTAATCCCCAAGCTTGGTAGACATCTCTTCACATCTTTACCTACCGTTTCAGGACGCAATACCAAAGAGCATGGTCCGTTTCGTGGAAGGCAGTTTCAATCCCTCGGTGATGTTATTGGCGATAGAGTGCGGCTGGGATGTCTTCGACGGGTCGTATGCTGTGAAGCTCACGAACGCTGGCCAGGCACTAGCGCTCGACTATGACGTCAGTCGGACGAGTGGCAAATCTTGTGTATTAGACTTGATTGATGAAAGGTAAGATATAAAATTATTGAAAGGCAATCAAGTAAAAAACTGAAGGTATTTAGTATTGGGATCCTACAGATTATAATAAAAAAAAATCCTACAGGATACAGTGGACAATACACTTTCTAGTAGTTTGCTATTTATTGTTATACTAGCTTCAGCCCACGGCTTCGCCCGCGTGGTACCTTGAAAAACAAAAACAAATCTATCCCCCGGGAACCGTACATTTTTTCGGGATAAAAAGTAGCCTATGTGTTATTCCAGACTATAATCTATATCTGTGCCTAATTTCATCCAGATCCGTTCAGCCGTTTCAGCGTGAAATAGTAACAAACATACATCCAGACATCCTTACATCCATACATTCTTACAAACTTTCGCGTTTATAATATTAGTAAGATACATAAAATCACGCCCGTTTCCCGCCGGGGTAGGCAGAGACCACGGGTTTCCGCTTGCTACGATCCTGTCATACCTTTTTGCTTCATTCACTTATTATTATAGTTAGTTATGTATATACCAGTTAATTTGAGTAATAAGGAATGTAAAATGGTACGTAGATACCCATAGTACCTATTCGAAAGTTTGCAAGACAGTTCAAGGAACCTTTTTGTGTTTCTGTTTGGATTTCAATTTATATCTTGGTGTCTGTTTATTAGAAGACTTTGTGAACAGGGGCAATGTGGTTTATCAAATTTATAATGATAATAAAAGTAGGCCTCCACGTTTCTATAAATAGACCACGAAATAACTCTAATACGAAATTACGATAAGATAACAGGTGAGAGGTCAGATAATAATTACTACGTTATCTAAACTAATCTAAACTAATATTATAAAGAGGAAAACTTTGATTGTTTGTTTGTTTGTTTGTTTGAAATGAATAGGCTCCGAAACTACTGAACCGATTCAAAAAATTCTTTCACTGTTAGGAAGCTACACTATCAGCGGGTGACATAGGCTATATTATGTTTTCGAAAAAATTAGGGATCCTTACTAAAACTTCAATAATGTAACCTAAGGTGTAAAAAAAATACCTAAAATATTCTTTACATCGCGTGCGCTGCGAAAACTATTGACGATAGAATAAAATAATGTACTACGACTTTGTAGAACACATCATTATTTCCAAAAAGTGTCGCGACAGCACATGTCTAACTATTATGGTTTTGCCACAATAAGAGTTCTTTTATTTTAAAATTGTAATTAAAAGGCCGCTGTTAAAAAACGCTCTTAATTTGTGTCTTAGTATTAATCCTTATCAAAATAAATCACATCATATCCTAGACTGTTTCAATAGCTATAAATAACTTTTTGAATTACTCAATTTGGACATTCCATTCGAAAGAAATCACGAAATTAAGAATGTAAGTATTAGAAAAAAGTTGCGTGGTAGCCGCTCACCCTGCTCGGCTAGCTAGACAGCACTATAGTGTACGTACCTACGTACGTACGGGACGGGAGGGGAGTAAATTTCAAATAATAACAAAAAGATCTTTTAAATAAAAATAAAATCATTAATATAATAATACCTATTCAAACTTTCTTTATAATTTTCTTCTTCTAGTAACCTGACGCAAATAGAAGGGTTGGTTATGTGTGTGTATTATAATTTTGAATTTTGAAATTTTTATTAAATTTGAGAGCATTGGTGGTGTAGTGGTAGTACCCCTGCCTCACGATCCGAAGGTCGTGGGTTCAAACCTGGTCATGCACCAATGAATTTTTGCATTTGAGAAAATTATGTGCGCAATGCCTGTGTTCTTAAACGGTGAAGGAAAACATCTTGAAGAAACCGGCATACATAAGAACCAAAAATTCGAAGGTGTGTGTCATAGGTTAGTATTCTTTTAAGCGGCGATGGGCTTGCAACCTGTCACGTACGAATACTAAGTACTGTGCAAAATGTGGGCATGTGTCAAATATTATGTTTGGACGTGCCTCTGAGTACCCTCTTTAGATATCCTCAAAGATCTAAGTAACTAGAGATCTGAGGAGATATCTACCGTCGTGACCATGTATAGCTAATAATACCCGTGCGAAGCCGGGGCGGACTGCTAGTTAGGTATAAAGCCCAAGTTAGCCAGCACTAATTATTAGCTATACTATTATTGCTATTATTATTATGCTATATTACGAGTATTAGTGTTATACCTTGCATGATGCCCGCATAAATCCTAATATCCTCCTATTATAAATAAATAAATAATGCTGGACAGTCCACACAGCATCATCTAGCCCCAAAGTAAGCTACCCAAAGCTTGTGTTATGGGTACTAGATAACTGATATATTTAATACATTATATTACATAGATAGATATATTTTTACTATACATAGAAAACACCCAGACCAACGGAACAAATTTCTGCAGACCGTACACAAATTTGTTCCGAGGCGGGAATCGAACCCGCAACCTCTAGCGTCGCAGGCGGACTCTCGCCCGCTGCGCCACTGAGGTCGTCAATAATTATGATGCGAAAGTTTGGATTGATGGATGGATGTTTGTTACTCAATCAAGGCTGAACTTTGAATACGTGTACCTGGGGCCTTACCACGAAGTCTTCCAAAACGATTCCATTATAGAAACGTCACTACTTCCATACAATTTGCATAGGTCATTGTACGAAATAACAATGTAATACTAATTCGGTAATGTATTATGAATTCGTGGTGAGGCCTAGAAATAATACAAAGGCTACTTTTAATCCGGGTACCACGCGAGCGGAGCTGCGCTCGGTTGCTAGTAAAACATAATAACTACACTGCACTGTGAAACTACTTACGGTAGTATTTAAACTTATCTGGGACCCTACCACAAGCTCTTCAGACAATATCAAAGTAATATAACTGTCATATATCGTGCCATGACATATAAAAATTGTATTAAAATAGTGGTACTTCAAGCTTGAAACTTTTACTAAAAATGGTTTGTACGAACTTGTGGTAAGGCCACACTGTACAACTTGAATTATGTATTTTGTACAAAACCTTTTGTATTTTTTTTTATACAGATATAAAGAAGACTTCGCTCCGTTATTGGAAGGCTGTGAGTGTTTGACGTGCAAGAAACACACACGTGCGTACATCCGGCATCTTCTGAATACAAGGGAGATGTTGGCATCAGTTCTGTTAAACATGTAAGTCTTATCCTTGAACGAGAGAGGCTCCAGGCTTACCACAAGCTCTTTGAACAATATCAAAGTAATACAACTTTTATATTTCGTATGACCTATAAAAATTGTATTGAAGTTGTGTTACTTCAAGCTTGAAACTTTGATGTCTGAAACATTATGGTATGTAAGAGCTCGTGGTAATGCCCCTGGTAAAGGAAAACATCATGAGGTAACCGGCATGCCGTAGAAACTAAAAAGTTTCACAGTGTCAAGACACAGTGTCAAGTGATGAGAGAAAGTAAAGCACTTATTACACTACACGGTATTCAGGGCCCGGTAGTAAGGGAGCCTAACTCCTAGCCTCTACGCCGTACGTCCTGACTCTTATTACACCACTCTTATTTAGTGTAAGGGTCCCTGATTCAGGGTAGTGTAATAAGTGCTTAAGTACTTAGACCTCACGAGTCTTTCATACACTTGACACTGTATCCGAACTTTATAGGTTCTCGCGATGTTTTCCATGCACTTCATTTGACATAAGAATTTGAAACAAGCTTTTTAACAAAGATAAAAAAAGTTTTACACTTAGTTCGAATATGTAAAGCGCTCGTGATGTTTCCAAATATCTACCTTGATCATTTATATCAGACTTGCTGTTATCCGCAATTTCGTTCGCATGGATTTTAATTCCTTTATTTTGATTTTGAGGCAAAATGTAGTATATTATCTCATTCCCCTATACCTACTTATAAATCACCATAATGCAATCTATCTATCTATTTGCCAAATCCACTTTTTCTTTTATCATAATACTAGCTGATCTGGCAGACTTCGTACTTATTTAGAAAACGTTTGTATGGGAAATAGAAAAGGGCTATTTTTAGGGTTTTCCCGGCAGTTATTCGAATTTTTCTTACGTTTTAAACCTTCCCTAGCCCTCCACGAATATTTCAAGACCAAGATAAGATAAATCCGTTTAACCGTTCTCGAGTTTTAGCGAGACTAACGAACAGCAATTCATTTTTATATATGTATATAGATTTGACTTTTACATCTTCTTCCAGACACAACCTTCACCACTTCGACCAGTTATTCCATCACGCGCGGGTCCACATTCGCGCCGGCACATTCCCTATTTACAAAACACACGTCACACGTCAGTTCGACCGTTACAAGCCTCAGCTGAACGGAAAGGTAGATCAGACGAATGAGATTAAAGTGAAAGAGAGCGCGGCAAAGAAGAAGAGAGTGAGTAACGGCGTACATACTGTAAATGGTAACCTGTAGAAACAGTATTCTAGTGTAGACTTTAGCTAGTACTCATAAACACTCGGACGATTCTCCTCTACTGTTTTATTATTCTCACTATTCGTCATTGTTCGCAACAAACAATTTTGGTTATCCACAAACAATATTAGTTAAATATATCTATTTTAAAATTACGCGATCTGAACACAATTTATTTTATTACAAAAACGCGGTAAATAATACCCTTTTAATACTACTAATATGGTATTACTTAATTTTAGATGTACGCTTCGTGAAATAGCTTAATAATATTATCAACTAATCTTTTATTGCTTCATCTTTATGCTATCAGTTTGAAAGGAGCTAATACTGAAAAGGACGGAAATATCTAGTACATTCCCGCTAAACTATTATCTAATGAGCATAACAACACATGAGCATAAAAACTCAAATATAAGTTCGGCACGTGTTTCGCTTCTCCACGAAGCATCCTCAGAACCATTGACTCGCTCCGCACTGGTGTTGCTCCACCGAGCGCCGAAAGAGTCTCTTTCTGATCAAGGTCGTAGAAAGTTGTTTGGAGGTGAATTAAAAATATATAAGATGCAATGAAGACGTAGCATGTACGAGATTCACAATATTTTTTGTCATTTTCAAAAAGTTGACAAAAGATACCGAAATAAAGGTGTAATTGTGTGTTTATGAGTACTAAGAGCTTGTAGCTGTGATTAGTTATAACATAACTATTAGTAGGTGAAGTACATAAATAAGTATTTATTAATTCCCTCGCCATTTTGAATATATCGTCTCTATGAATCCAACATAACTTTATAACCAAATGACTCGTGAACTTATTATTAATTTTGGATTATAGATCGATCATAATTTGAATGTGCAGGTATTATGTAGTTTTGTTATTGAAAAAAGCATTGAATGTACAAAAAAAACGTTGCGCAAATTGTTTCTTGCGCGTACGTTTTGTAGATAAGTTGTATTACTTAGTCAAGTTAAAAAATGTTCTACCTTGGTTGTAGTATTACGCGAGTAGTGCTAAAAACATTATTCTACCACATTCTGTGAACTAATTCGATTCAAACTCGCGCCAAAACAAAGGAAAAATTTGTCTCAACAATAACTCGCAAATTTGTTTTGCTAAAAAATATACTTATATCATCGGACAAGCTACTAATAAATTGTAGGTAGGTCCTTACCTGGTTACAAACAACCTTGGGCAGATACTGAGCATAAAATAAATAGTTGTTTATCAAAAAGTTACTTGACATTTGATGTGCTTATTCCTAAAACAACTAAACTACTCACTAGAAGTTGATCCAATCGACATTTGTTAAAAATAACATAAGTACTTCACAATTTGTCAAGGAGTTATTTACCATGGTAATGTTACCATTACGTCAGTATTTACCGGTACCACACGTTGGCTGTAGCTCGCCGAACCATAGCCAACATCCAATGTGGTTTGTATAGGCTTGCGTAGGCTTGCAGAGGTTTGTACTGTATGCTCGCGTAGGTTGGTGTTATCTTCTATCCTTGTCTAAGTTCGAGCTGGCCATGGCTCGGCGAACTATCATCAACAAGTGGAGCCGGCATAAGATGTTACCCTTGTCTTGTCAATATTTGCCGCTTCCAGCATAATAATAAAATAGGTGGATATTTAGGTTTAGATTCATTCTTACCAAACCTACCAAGCGTTTTTTAGAATAAGTTAGCTAAATCTTAAAAATTGAATCACCACGTGAACACCTATTCAATTTTGATTCCATTAAGTTAATTTATAATAGAATAATTTGGGTGTAGTATTTTTTAGAAATAATTAAGATAAGTATTGATTCATTCATAATACAGGCTGTTTGATTAGAATAGTATTTAATTTTAGTACTTACCTCAAAACGATTTTGTTTTAAAATGTTGATTTTTCCATAACTTAGTTAAAAAAGTATGTTGTTCTGTAGGTCTACCATGAGTTAGACTACATTTAGATCGGCTGACGTTACTACAGTAGTAATAGTACGTAACTATGACATCTGTCAAAATTGTTATTCATGGTAGGTACCAAATTCTAAGCAAATTAATGAGCGCAAACTACAGTCGCTGTAGTACGCTGTGACGTAGGATAGTTAGCTACGTGAGGGTTTAGTACCCAACTATCCGCTAGAGGCGCTGTACAAGTTTACATACATTTTTTTAACTACAGTCGCTAGCGAGTGTAGATTGTGAAATCTCATGGTAGACCTACTGGAGTTTGTGAGTTTGCCCGCCTTACCATTTGGTTGTATATTTTAAAATAAAAAGTGACCAAAGCAACTTGACAGCGGTTTTTTTTATCTAGATCACTTCCAATTGCAAAAATAATAAAAAAAATGTTTCCTCAATAACTTTTGTTCGTTAAAACTTTTGTTAATCTATATTTATACTAAAATTATTATATTATAAGAGGTAAAGTTTGCTTGTTTGTTTGTAGCAGGTAATCTCCGAAACTACTGATCCGATTTCAAAAAATATTTTACTGATGTGCAGAATGAACTTTCAGCTAGATCATAGGCTATATTTTATATAGGTACCTCGCGTGCGAAGCCTAATAGGCTATTGTATAGTATTGTATTTAATTTTTGATAAGTATGTTCATACGTACTGCCAAGCATTTCATTTCAATGAGTTGTCTAGTGGTATGTGCTTAAGTTTGTATGACATTTAGATTTCACTGGTAACCGGCTTTGTGGCCTATCTTTGAAGTTGTTTACTATCTTTTCTGTGAATGCTCATTGTTTATTTCTTGGGTACCATGCGTCAGCTCATACTTCTGACAGTTTTATTTTTATCTAGCTTCCGCCCACGGCTGTGCTCGCGAAGTACCTACTTAAAATGTAACCTATGTTCATCCTAAAAGTTCATAATACACATTTTTACACAAACAAACTTTACCTGTGTATAATCTATATCTATATAAGAGCTTAACCTGACTGACTGACTGACTGACTGACTGACTGACTGACTGACTGACTGACTGACTGACTGACTGACTGATTTATCATCGCCCAGCCGAAACCGCTGAAGCTAGAAAGCTGAAATTTGAAAGGTGGGTTCCTTTTATAACAAAACCACCCACTAAGACGGGATTTTTGGAAATTCCACCTCTAAGGGGGTGAAAAAGGGTGAAAACGTTAGTATGAAACTTTTTAACGCGTGGAACGATTTTCATGAAACTTTGTTTGTGCACTGTAAATGCAAAATTAATGAACACGTGTTTCAGGATTTTTCAATATAACCTTCAAAAAGGGGTCAAATGTGTGGTCAATGTTTGTACGTGAACTTTTTAACGGGTGGTGCGATTGGCTTGAAACTTTGTTTGTGTACTGTAAATGCAAAATGAATGAACACGTGTTTCAGGATTTTTCAAAATAACCTTCAAGAAGGGGTCAAATGTGGGGTCAATGTTTGTATGTGAACTTTTTAACGGGTGGAGCGATTGGTCTGAAACTTTGTTTATGTACTGTAAATACAAAATGAACGGACACGTGTTTCAGGATATTTCAATATAACCTTCAAAAAGGGGTCAAATGTGGGGTCATTGTTTGTATGGGATCTTTTTAACCTGGTGCGATTGGTCTGAAACTTTGTTTCGTGTTTCAGGATTTTTCAATATAACCTTAAAACAAGGGGGTCAAATGGTCAATGGGGGGTCAATGTTTGTATAGGAACTTTTCAACGGGTGGTGCGATTGGTCTGAAACTTAATTTCATGTTAAAGGATTTTTCAATATAACTCTAAAAAAGGGGGTCAATGTTTGTATGGGATTTTTTTAACGGGTGGTGCGATTGGCCTGAAACTTTGTGTACCTACTGTAAATACAAAATGAATGAACAAAGTGTTTCAGGATTTTTCAATATGACCTTCAAAAAGGGGTCAAATGTGGGGTCAATGTTTTTATGGGTACTTACTTTTTAAAGGGTGGTGTAATTGGTCTTAGTTTTGGTTTGGATACTTTAAATGCAAAATAAATGGAAACGTATTCCTGGATATTTCAAAATAGCCCTCTAAAATGGGTAAAATTGGATTTCAAAGTTATTTATGGGAGTTTTTTATTAGTGTGGTTTGTTTGAAACTCAATTTAGATACCTACTTTAAGTGAACGAAGTCGCGAGCGGGACAGCTAGTATATAATATAGTGTAAATATTTAATTGCAAAGGACGTGCCGGTTTCGTCACGCACGTCATTCACCGTGTTTTTAAGCTACTACAATAGAAAGAGATTTTCAAGACTATATGTTTGAAACGCGATTATTCCGCCATTTATGAATGGATTATAATTTTTTTTTGTTAGGTCATACTTTAGAGATGGTCCCATATAAATTTGATTCCTGAAGGATTTATACTTTTTCCACTTAAAAATCCTCACTTGCAATTTTGCTACATAGGAGGATCTACATAGATTACGACAGAAAACAGACTTCTGTTTTCTGTCGTAATCTCCTATAAGTACAGTTTTATTACCGGCATTGCGCACATTTTTGTCTAATAGATTTTCTAAAATCCATTGGCCTTTAGAATCTTTTTCCAGATAATACGAGTATATAATAAGCGTCTGCGGTTTGTTATTACGTGTTATCATTGCCCTATCATTGTGTGATATAACTTCGTAAGGGCTATTTTTATTATTTTTATTTATATTTTTTAAGTAGGTTGCTTTGCTTGATTTTAGATTAAGGTTAGGGTAGGTAAATAAAAAGAAGCTGATCAAATTAACACCTTTTACATATATTTACGGACAATATTTACAATTTTAGTGACCACACTTATTGAGCTAGGCGTATTGTATGAAATGTGCATCAAATATTCAATGTAATTGAATTACATTTTAAATAGAAACAATTCACAGTAGAAGATTTGGCAGGATTTTGCTTGACAAAGTCTCATTCCAAATATTTAGACTGTTAAATAAAATACATCATAATTGTGATACTTAGATAAAAAATCAACCTGTACATAACAGAGAAGATCAATTTTAATAATAAGTAACGATTTTATATAATATGTATGATATATTATAAGTAATTATAAATTATAATTTGATGCAACAACGCTATAACTGAGAATTCATCTAATTTTTCAGAATAATTATTTATTTGGCAATGTAATTAAAATTTCACTACAATAAATTGGCACATAAATAAATTTTATCCTAATATTTCTAATATTCCAAATAAATAGTTAGGTAGGTAAGTACTTAAAATTCTATAGACGTACATACACCGCGACATTGATATACAGCTTCTATTTAAAGATATTATAGTAAAATATTTGGAAACAATTGTATAAAATAAATAAGTACATCTCACATAAGTGAGCTACATTATAATTGAAACAGAGTTAAATTTTCAAGACAAAACTTTTAGCTACAAAAGGCTTTGGAATCCTTAAATAAAAGTGGAATTAGTATTGTATAAAAATTGTAAAACTCTATATAAATAATTATAATTACAATGCACCAGGCATTTTGCTCGATAAAGCATCTAATTCACAGTCTAAAGAGAAATAATAGCGACGTCCCTTTCCAATAACTAAATGTGATATCAATATATTACAAAAGCTATAAGATCTCAATAGTCATTTGGGGAAATGAAAGAGTATGAATGTATTCATAAATTTTGAGATCCTTCTGTAGCGCGATGCGAGTCATCCAACAGAACTTTGTTCCAATGACACTTCACTTCACTACGCTAACGTGACAGATTTCACTAGTGTTAGCTTACGTCCCATTCACTGGCTAGCTTTATATTTTGGGTATCACATGTCCGTCTTTTTCTTTTCACATTCATTGACATACTTGTGTATTTGCTTCCGGCTTGAGCACTATACATATTCATTAGTGCCGGGTGTGTTGAGAGGTTCTCGAGCCTGGAAAACAAAAAAAACATTTGTTCATTCTGAATTGAGACTAGCTAGACTTTGACTAACGCCAAAATACGCTATTAATTGACTGAATTTTTTAGAAACTTACCATCAAACCACTCGACAGTTAAAGCATGAAAATTAAATAAGCAGTCAAATATCACTTGAAAGATTCTTAGTTGAAGCCATGTCTTACAAATGCAGGAGTTAAAGTTAAGGTTTGTGTTTAAAAGGGACTATTTACAGCATTTTACACCTACATTTTTAGACCAATTTAATTTTGGCATCTATGTTCCTTATTTATAATACTGATGCGGTAAAAATGTTGGCACATAACAATCGTTAATACTAAAAGAAAATATACTCTAATATTCATAAAATTATCACTAATATAACTCTAAATTACATCAAGTTTAAAATGTCTTAGGCAGACTTAATAATCGTTAACATTAATGTACTTATCTTAAATGTTTATCTTAGACCTAAATCTGATATTTACAACATTTTGGCCAATACTTGGGGTCTAATGTCATTTCATTGTACACAAGAATAAGAAGATGTGTTTAAAATAGATTTTTTAGTAAAAATATACGAAAAATTAAGTTCTAATTGAGACCAGTGAGTTGAACACTGACGTATAATTGGCTCCTTGGTGGAGGGCAGTAGGAAGTTGCCAGACTGACTTATCTAAGACTATTTTGTATGTTGAGGGTACACTCCATAGCAGTAAGAGCTCTCACCTCCTCTCCCACGGTGCTGGGGTACAGCTTGCTGCCTGGTGCATATCCATTTTTCTCCAGAGCAAATTGATCTTCAGTCGTCTTGCGATACACAGGGTTGTCAAAGTTCATCGATGTGACGTTGCGGTGAACGTAGTGCTTGTAGAGAACAACTGCGATCTGAAATAAGGCAGTTCACCATTAGTTTGACGCACGAGAGTCGAAATACCTACCGCTAATGTTGATTTAGAAGTTGCGTAGGCAGAAACAGAACCGAACTCAACGAGTACATTAAAACAATTGACGTTTATTAAAACTGTTGCTATGGTGTAATAAAGGAAGAACTCAATAGCGAAATCAATTTATCAGTTTAAAGCTAGATTCCACATCCTACCAAAACCTTTGCTGAGACTTAAGTATTGTTTATGTTTTTTTAATTTGCCTCACAAGGTCAGGCCCAAGACGAGATTCATATACTTAATGTAATTTTAATGGTAATCAACAAGTTATGTTGTAGACTTCCTGATTATCTGGACGAATCTACGAATTCGCGCGATAACTAGGCGATGACAAAGTTAAAACGTTATCTATCAAACAGCTGCTGGATCAATTAAAGTGGTAAGTTCGTAGCATGTTTATTAAGCAGCTTATCGTATAGAATAGTATCTTGTTTGCAGCGAAGATTGAGATCATTATCCCTAGATATACTCTATTCAAAATTCATTATCAAATCAAACTTGAATGGTACAGAAAAAAATACTCACCAGTGCTGCCAAAATAAGAACTCCCGAGATAACTGCTACCACGATTCCGGCGACAACGCCCGCGTCGCGTCCGCTGCTTGAGATTCCAGTGCCGGGCTTCGGTGGATCTGTTACACCTGCAAAGGATAACAAGACATTAAAGATAAAGAAACTAATCTGTGACTTCTGCAAAGCGTTTCAGCTTGTCAAAATTACTTTGAACAGCATTGTTGAAAAAACGAATTATATTAATTATGTGTTATTCATATAGGTAACGTGAGGAGACGGGATCCTTTAAAAATCCTTAGCGCTGCAGAAGTCTATAATAAGTGTATTATAAAATTAGTAACGTTGGTTAATAACGTTGAATTAGACACTCCTCCACCAGATTAGGACCACACAACCAGCGGTGATGATGTTATTAGACAGTTAACTATAAAAAATGAAGGACGCTGTATTTTTTATGTTCAATACCTATTTAATAATCTTCATAAATGCTTAAAAAAAAGATGTGACGACAGTTCACTTGGCTTACCAAGCCATTATTTTGATATTAGGTAACCTTCGACAACAAAATTAACATCGCTGTCGTGCAAAACAGTGGCCGATTTTTTTCTGTTAACAAATTTATTGTCACGGTAAGCAGTTACAAATAAAAAAGTACATAGCTCAAATGGGATTGCGGTGATTTGCTTCCGTCAATATATTTTTTCTCGTATCTACCATCTCATAATAATTGCACGGGAAGAAACGCGCGTGTAACCAGATCGAACCAGACATTCTATTTGTAGATAGTTACTGTCAATGAAACGTGCCAACTAAAATTTATTTAACCAAAATATCTTAACCTACTTTGATATACAGGTACGGTTTTGATTTTTAAATAATCTTAGCAAATTATCATGACGTAAGATTAGTTGAAACAGAATAGTTGAGTAGGTAAGTATTATAAAAATATAGGAAGGAATGTAAATTAGGCCTTCATCATTTGAATAAAATGAATGATGCCAATTCTGATTTAGCTCTTTTATTTATGTCATTGTTTTAAAGCTTTCATGGTGCTCAGCTAACCATATCATAATGACAGGTTTCATCACAGCCTCACACTATAAATTTAATTTACCAGTCGCATTTCTAACATTTGGATATTGTTAATTTAAATTTCTATTGGCCGTGCACCAGTTACTATGATGTGTTAATATTAATTTATATTACCAATTTTAAAGCAATGTCATGCACCCAGTTCAGAATGAATCTGTGTGTCTTCCCAATTTAGCAACGTTGAACAATATTATAAACATTAATTTTAATACGTTACCAATTTGATATTCATTTATATGCAGATCATCAGGCAAGTTAAATAAATGAAACTTTGCATATTTATAATGAGATTCTTTGACTGCCTCCTCTGTTGTATCTGGTATCCTTATAAGAGCATCGTGATTCAAAAAACTATCAATGAAAGGTTGGTTCCTGTTCTCGTGGGATTTTTTATCTGTTTCCCAATACGCCTTCATTGGCTTTGCTTGTAAAGGTTCTGGCTTTACAGTAACTTCAATCTCTTCTGTATTCTCGGTTGTATCTTCACTTGTTATGGCGGCTCTCACCAACTTTGCGAAAAGGCTTCGCGCCCCGTCTAATTTGGAGCTCACCATATGGGTCGAGCTTTCCGATCAATCATTAGCTCTCAGTCTTATCACCAGATGCTTATAAGCAGTTTGTCATGTCCTGAAAATCAGTCAACGAATCCCATGTTGAAGACACACAGATAATATTGTTGAACATCAGTGAACGGTTAGTTAGGCAATGATGATAAACTGTATGTTAGTGATTCTTTATACTCAATACCCATTACGATAAAATATGACTTATCCAAAACGATTATTAAGTGATAACAGTGATTCACATCATTTGAAGTAAGTAAGCGTTTTTAATCTAATCTGTGGCGATTTTGATTAACTCATTACCAAATCTTATTCAGTCTTATTATATTGGCCAACGCTAGACATAAAATGATATAGCCTTCACTTTCATTAACCGGTTAAGTTAAAGTTAACCTCAAACGTCACAGAATTGATTAGGTATCCACAAACTCAGGATATGGAAAGGATATCGGGGTTTAACGTAAATTGGATGTTACAAAAAATACTCACTGGCTTCAGTTTTTCCTTCAGCTATAAAAGTTGTATTTGTGACATAAGTCTGTTTATGCACCTCCACTGGTTGTTCTATTGCATCTGTAGAATTTTATTTAAACAAACTTATAAGTGTTGATGTTCCATTCATTCAGGTGTAAATAAATATTGATTTGTTTATATGTTTAGATTTATGTAACGCGGTTTGAAAGTTAGAGGTAGATCACAGCGCACGCGACTGCGGCGATGAATGCCACGAGACGGAATGACACTCGTTCGTTCTGACTGAAACACACCGCCAGCGCGAGTGACGTCCCATACCACCACCGTGCGTTCTGTCAATTTAACTGTGAGCGATCCGGCTAGCGCATAGCAGCGAAACCAATAACTGCCGCGGTTAAAAAGTACACTTTAAGATTGATGGTCGCAATATCAATGATATCTAGTTTAAAAAAACGCGATGGTAAACATTGCGGTACCAATCACTTATAAAGCTTATTATATGAACCTAAGCCCCTAATTTAAAAATGTAATGCTCAAGTGTTACAAATTTTCTACCTCTATCTATCAACGTGTTCCTGATTTTCTACCTATCAAAGTTAGATTTTTTGCGAACTTATCAAAATAACAGCTAAACAAAACTGAATCAAAACTAACACATCAGTTTACCGAAACTAAAACCGGTCACGCGAGAATGTGCCGGATCGCGCATGCACTGACTAAACAATAAAGGTGGCGTGATGCGGTGACGTCACGTCGCCTTATTCGCCAACCGATGGTCTATTGGTCGGACGCGCTTTCATCATAACGAAAGTAACTGGGCCTAGCGTGGCCTAGCGTTTAGGCGATGCACGTATGAGGTCATTCAATCGAACGAATAAAAAATGTATGTAGGTTTTCAATGTCATTGATGAGTGGGCGTTTTTTTTTCTTCTATAAAAGTAGGTTATCTGTCTAGTCTAGACTCAAACGGTAGCGTTTGCAGTTCCTATATAATTATGATCGTGTGTAGAGTTCATTCATAAACTGCATCTCGTACTATAATATTATCGTAACCAGCGTACTTACGTAAAGATAAAATATTATAAAATTAACATACCTACCTACTAAGACGTCTGGGAATGTCCGATACGTAAACAATGAGTAATGTACTTGCTCTAATAATTTTACTGAGCACCTTTGATAAGAAGAATGTGTCGTACCTATAATTCATATCGTAACAGTTACGATAATTTTCCTACTACAGTATTTACTCGTAAGATACGTCATACTCATAATGTAATAAACACAAATTAAACTTGCAGATATACCAACGTGGGTTTAAATTAAACTCGGGGCTTTTATGTTTATCAATTATAATAATCTATTATATGTATTAAACTAAGTCGTGTTTATTAGGTACACCATTTATAACTAAAGAACGACCTATTTTCAGAATTTTTGATATGTTGGATTTGTCTTCACCGAATAGCAGATAGTATTAAAACGTTTGAAAATGAATTAAATGCGACAAAGTCGTGTGCAACAGCTACCTACCTAGTAACTACCTATTATTATTTCGAAACCAAAAACTGTGAAGTAGGTAGGTACCTACCTAATTTATGCATTCTAGAATTCTGAAAGCGTAGTAAAATTCTCTAACCTCTATTCACCAAGATTTTTTAGTACCTATTTTCTACTTATTTATAAGCATTGTAATAACACTAATATTATAAAAAGGTACTTACCTAGAGTTTGACTTAAGTATGTACTTGTTCATAATGTAAGCATTGAAGGCAATCTCCGTAACTACCCATTCGATTTCAAAAGTTCTTTTACCAATGCTTAGAACTTACTTTCAGGATAAACATACGCTATATTTTATGTAGGTACCTCGCGGGCGAAGCCTCGAGTAGAAGCTAGTCTGATAAAGTCAGTAATTATGTAGTAGCACAGACTGAATTTAATCTGAATAAGTACTATATTATTATTCATGTGGGGCTAATTCTAGAAGAATAAACATAATAAAATACGATTAAACAAAAAAGGAGTTGCTATAAGTACCTAATTCAAACTAGCTGTTACCCGCGACTTTACCGCAAAAATCCATCAATAAACATACCTAGTAATTATTACATCTTGTGTTACATTATTGAAGTTTTAGTAGGCACCACAATTTTTTTCCAATAATTAATATAGGTAGCCTATGTTACTCAGGGATAATGTAGAATTTTAATGGTGTAAAATTTTTTAAAATCGGTCTATTAGTTATTGAGTTTATTCATTACAAAAACACAAATCTTTCCTCTTTATAATATTAGTGTAGATAACATGCATGGACCTCCATTGAAAGGTGACCACACGTCGATTTTAAAACCTTTTTTAATGTACAAAAATGCATTTTTCTTCGGAATCTTCCTAATAACAAAACCTTGTAACTTCAAAAAAGCTTGACGATACGTAGTTTTGCTTGTAGTATTACTTGTACAGTTGCCTTAATAAGAATTGCTTCTAGGTAGTTATTCAAGCAAACTTCATACTAGCAGCTGGTATATTGAAATCACGCATGTAAGTTGTATGTACCTTACCTACCTAATTTGCCTATTTAATAGTGTAGAGACGTCAGTAACCGAGTGTTTATCTGAGATTTTTCGCCAATTGAACAACGTACGCTGTAAATCTGATAGTCCTGGTGCATGACTAATGGAATTTTTCGGTAGAACACTTGCCTTAATTTCAAACGTTATAAACATCATACGATATGTCGTCATGGAGTGACGTGGCGCTCCGATTCAAGGCTGTTTCAATATGTATTCAAAAGATCACGCTAATGCAAAAAAAAACTGTTTTTGTCATCTACTATTTTTATACAATTTTCTATACGCTTTCCGGTGCGTAGTACCTACATTCATAAACAGAAATCAACGTTATGCAAGTAGGTACCTACATTATAAAGGTAACTCTTGTTTAGGTACTTTCTTAAAATGTTAAAACTCCATCCACATTTGTACACACAACAATAAAGTTCTGTAATCCTCAGGCTCAGTTGATATCTCTTCAGATCTCTAGTTACTTAAATATTTAAGGATATCTAAAGGTGGGTAGTCAGAGGCACATCTAAACATGACATTTGGGTCATGCCTATATTTTGCACAGTAGTGAGTATTCCGTACGTGACAGGTTGCAAGCCCATTGCCGCTTATAAGAATACTAACCTATGACACACATCTTCGAATTGTTGGTCCTGGGGTAGGTATGCCGGTTTCCTCACGATTTTTTCCTTCACGCTCATAACTTTTTTGAATAGAAAAACACATTGGTGCAGGACCAGGTTTGTAACCACGACCTTCGGATCGTGAGGCAGGGGGGCTACCACTACACCACCAGTGTTTGTTTTCCACATTTGTATACACAGTAAAACAATCAAAGTAAGTATATTATATTCAGGGATCGGAAAACCTATTCATAACGGTAACCGTTTCAAACGGTTACCGATAGAAACGGTAAGCGATTGAAACGATAACCCTTTTACATTGGGTTTTAATCGAAATAATAACTGTTACCGAATAAAACGGTATACCGAAATAATTCGGTTTTTTTAAACTGTATTTTTTGTTGCATTATTAGGGTACAAATACTTTGTAGAAATTGAGTGCGTGCGATATTAGGTATGCGAATGTTTTTCGACTTAGTTGATGACTGGATGGATACTACTGAGCAAGCGGAAAGTGTTAAATTAATGCAGTGTGAGTGCGACTTTAATATTTTTTAAATATGGTATGTGATTTTCTTTTATAATAGTAATACAGGGTATAATAATACCTAGTAGTACAGTAGTACTACTAGGTATATTAGTACCTACTACTACTACTAGTGAGTAGTAACTCAACTACTATACTAATTACTAGTATTTAAGTAGGTAACTACACCTACCTCCTACCTACATACATTATTAGCAAACCAGACTGTTTTAGTAGTTATAGTAATAAAACAATTGAATAAATTTTGCTTGAAGTGTGTCGGACGGAACGTATTACAGAAGGTAAATGTTGTACTAAAATAAAATAGGTACAGTCACCGACGGAAAGGGGTAACCATTTTTTTACATTATCGTCTAATTTAAATTTTCAAAACAATTTTAGCAATGGAATAAATAATTTGTAGTATTCAATACGACTCACAATAACTGAATAATACATTCGCCACCGCTTTGGCAAGAAATAATCTGTCTAAAAGCGGGTAGTTAGCGTAAAAACAACACGGCGATACCCGCAAACTACATTACCGCAACCCGCAAATACAGGTAACAAAGAGATGGGCGGGTGGGTAAAAATTCGGGAGGGATAAATAGGAAGGAAAGGGTAAAATAGTTAAAAATTAAAAAATACCCATTTATACCGGGTATTTTTTATTTATACCGGGTAAAAATTCAACGTATATTTTTCAATGAAAATAAAAAACCTAATTACTTTTAAAAATACGTAGTAAGTAGGGCAACCTTAATATTATATAGGAAAACCTAAACTATGAGTAAAAGATGTTTTTATCAAATAAAACCAACATAAAAGTCATTTAGAAAACATACACTCGCGGGCTTTAAACTGGAATAGCTTCATCAAGACAATTTTGTACAATTTCTGTCCAATGAACAATGATTGTCGTATATCATTTGAAAGAATATTTTATTAGCTATTAAATTCTAGCCGAGAGATGGCGTGCCTACTGTGAGCAGATCCCTTTTTTAACCGAACTGGAAGGAGCTAGAACTGGAACCCATGATTCTTCGTTCCGAAATAGCTACTGCTCTATAGTCTCTCAAGAAAGAGAAGGCGCCAGGAAGCGACCAAATAACAGCAGAGGTGCTTAAAGCTATGGGTGACTTGGGTGTGACGACACTACACAATATCTGCTCACACATCTGGCAAAACGGTAATTGGTTGCAAGACTGGACGGAGTCCGTAATTCTACCGCTGCACAAGAAATGGTCAACTAAGAGCTGCGGTAATTATCAAACCTTGTCCCTCATCTCACACGCCAGCAAAATCTCGCTCCATATTATCAACAATCGCATCCTGGATACCTGTATTGGCAAATCCCGCAGGAGCAAGCCGGTTTCATGAAGGGCAAGGGCACTCGGGAGCAGATTCTCAATGTCAGGCAGATCGTTGAGAAGGCATACGAGTTTGATTTGCCAGTGATAATGTGTTTCGTCGACTACAGCAAAGCTTTCGACTGTGTCAACTGGGGTTGTTTCGTTGGGGAAGGTCCTGCAAAAACTTGGAGTACCAATGCATCTTATCGCTCTACTTCGCACCTTGTATGACTTAAGCCAGGGAGTCGTAAGAGTTGATAAAGTAACTTCTAAACCCTTTAAATTTCACCAAGGAGTACCTACGCCAAGGTTGCATTTTATCGCCCACTCTGTTCAACGCCTATGGAGAGTACATAATGAGACAGACTTGCGAGAATTGAGAGGGAGGTATCACAGTTGGTGGTGTAAAAATCACCAACCTGCGCTACGCTGATGACACTACTCTTCTTGCAGCAAATGAGTCGGGGATGATTTCTCTTCTAAACCGAATGGAGCGAATTAGCGAGAAGATGGGACTTTGCATAAACAGGTTCAAAACTAAAGTTATGGTGGTAGACAGATCTGGAAAGTTAGAACTCACTGGTGATTTGGACCTAGAAACAGTGGACAATTATTATTATTTATTATTATTAGACTTGTACGGACTCTAGTCTTCTCGATCTTTTCGTATGGCGCTGAGACTTGGACTCTGGAAGCTGCAGACCGCAAACGCATTGACGCTTTTGAGATGTGGTGTTGGAGAAGGATGCTCCGTATCCCTTGGACAGCATTTCGGACTAACGTCTCTATATTGCGAGAACTCAAAATCTCCTCGCGACTGTCCGTCCACTGAGTGTCTGCGCAGAGTTCTCGAATATTTCGGTCACATTGCAAGAAAAGACGGTGACAACCTCGAAAAGCTCTTTGTGATCGGCAAAGTAGACGGGAAAAGGCCTCGTGGACGCAGTCCATTACATTGGTCCGACCAGATCCGAACCGCGCTTGATATTTCGGTTCACACACAACCAACGCCCTCCACATTGCCGAAGACAGAAACAGATGGAGGATAATTATTAAAGAGAAGGTGATGCAGAAGGGAGGTCACGACCCTCAGCATTGAGGAACACGACGCAAGGAGGAGGAAAATTTTGAATATCATAACCAATAAGCATTCACCTTGTATCATGGAACGTAAAAAGAAAAAAAACAATTTTTTAATTAAACAAATCACCAACTGTTTGGAAGTCCTAAAATCCTATAAATAGTGAGCTTTTATGAAAATTGGTCATCAGTCCAATGTTTTACTTTACTGGGAATAGTTGAACTTAAGAAAAATGGAAACCACAACCACAGAAGCCGCTCTAATAGTCAGCCTAATTCAGCAAGGGTTGTCTCAGCGTAGTATCGCTTGACAGCTTCACCCAAGCCAGTCCAGTGTCTCCAAGGTGCACAAGAGATTCAGGGAGATCAGGAATTTAGTCCGGAGACCAGAATCTGGACGATGGCTATGCAATACGCCAAGAGATGGTCGATTTATTGTCACCACTTCACTCCGAAAAAGACACCTGACCGGCGTCGACGTCCAATAGCAGCTAAGAGAAGTTAGAGGGAGAGCTGTGAGCGAGTGGACAGTCAGACGAAAACACAAAGAAGTGAAATTAACCCCAAAAAGGCCAGCCATGGGAACTAAATTGTCTCCAGCCCACCTACAAGTCCGGCTTCAGTTTGCTCGCGATCACTTGATTATATGGAGCAATGGAGTCGAGTCCTGTTCTCGGACATAACCAGAATATGAACCGTCGTCGGTCAATACTATGTAGGCAAGGCACGTCCTACGACAAAGATTTTGATAGCTAAAAAAAAATGATATACTTACCACAATCCCTAGTTCATTGGCCAGAAATTGTAAAAAATTGTCTTGATGAAGCGATTCCAGTTTAAAGCCCGCGAGTGTATATTGTGTAAATAGAACATTAATTATCTTTTCAGTCATGTAAACTTACACCGTACTTACTTCAAAATAAGCCGAGTATTTTTTTAAAAGACAGTACATAATACACTTATATATTTTTTTATTATATAATTGTTCTAAAAATAACAAAAGCCTTTATATTGTAATCTGTCGTTTTTATGTTTTTACATACTTAAAGGCTTTTTTTATTTTCAGAAAGATTAAAAATATATAAGTATACGCACTATGTCATTATAAACAATCTAAAAAACCATATATACAGGGTGTCCCAAAAAGTAGTGTCAAGCGAAAGTCCAGAGATAGAACACCCTTTGGGGTACCCGAATCACCCCCATGTATGTTCCGCGATTTTCTATAGTTTTCGAGTTATTAATTTTTTTCCGAATTTTTGAAAATTTACGACTTGAACAACTTAAAAAACTCTTACAAAAAAAGTGGAAATCTTTCTTGAGATTTTTTTTTCGCTACTGAATTGTGATGAGTTGTTCTTTTATGCATAAAATAATCAGCTACGTGACTTTGATGAAAACTATGAAAATGTTGGTGTAAAGTCAAATAATTACATTCGGTGAATTATGACTAAATTTTTCAACTTCAAATTAAAAATCTTAAAAAGTGATTTCATGGTTCCTAAATAAGTCTAAAGAATTCTCCAGACTCTCAGCTTTTATAATCATTAAAAAAAAGTAGTACTTAATAGGCTACTTTTGCTAAAATCGACCTTCAAAGACGGTGAGGTGGAAAATTCTTAAAATTAGCAATCTGATTAAAAAATAGATTTTGGCCATTTTATCATTCCTAAGCTTAATTTGTTTGTTAACTAACCAAAAACGACTGCAAAGAATTAGTTTATGCCAAAGAAATCAGAAATATGGCCGAATTAAGAACAAAATTGAGACAGGCCGAAAAAAAAATTAAGGAACTTAAAATAGCTTTCATACGATTTAAGGAAACCTTTTTAAGACGATGTAGGATTTGTATCGACCTAGAAGGTTGACATTTTGAAAACTTTTTGTAAAAAATTAATAAATTTTACTTCTTGTTTTATTTCATAAATTAAGCTAAACTAAATAAATAAAACCTTCAAATATTAATGAAATCTTACTTTCCTGCAGTCATTTTTGGTTAGTTCACAAACTAATTAAGCTTGGGAATGATAAAATGGCCAAAATCTATTTTTTAATCAGGTAGCTAATTTTAAGAATTTTCCACCTCACCGTCTTTGAAGGCCGATTTTAGCCAAAGTAGCCTATTAAGCACTACTTTTTTTTAATGATTATGAAAGCTGAGAGTCTGGAGAATTCTTTAGACTTATTTAGGAACCATGAAATCACTTTTTAAGATTTTTAATTTGAAGTTGAAAATTTTAGTCATAATTCACCGAATGTAATTATTTGACTTTACACCAACATTTTCATAGTTTTCATCAAAGTCACGTAGCTGATTATTTTATGCATAAAAGAACAACTCATAACAATTCAGTAGCAAAAAAAAAATCTCAAGAAAGTTTTCTACTTTTTTTGTAAGAATGTTTTAAGTTGTTAAAGTCGTAAATTTTCAAAAATTCGGAAAAAAATTAATAACTCGAAAAGTATAGAAAATCGCGGAACATACTTGGGGGTGATTCGGGTACCCCAAGGGGTGTTCTATCTCTGGACTTTCGCTTGACACTACTTTTTGGGACACCCTGTATAATATATATATAATAATTGCACAGCATAACGAAATCAATAAATATAATACTTAAATAAATATAATCCAACCAAATTATACTGATAATTACATTATTTTACACCAGAGAACATCGAAACACTAAAAAAAACAAATAAAATAATAAATAAATAGTGGCGGACATTTTTACACAGCACCATCTAGCCCCAAAAAATAAACAGGAATAAAAACTAACAAGTTAAAGCATATATAATTAGTTGAACCTCAAAAAAAAGAAGCATTGAATTTTTACCCGGTATTAATTCGAAATGGGTGGGTAAAAATGGGTAAAAACCCGAACTTAGGGTTTTTACCGGGTAAGCGCCCATCTCTCAACACAAATTCAAACAATACGGTTTAACACGACAGAAGATGAGTGAGACATTATTTTCCTTCGCACTCATATTACCTACCGCGCTACTTGCACGGAGTACATGATGAAAATGCGCCAATTTAAACCTTAAGATAAAAACCTTTATTATTTCGGTTAATGTTAACAGAAATGTTTCGGTAACCTATAGTTTCGGTATACCGTAATTGAAAGTGTTAAACAACCGATTCATTACGGTGGTTAACCTTAACCGGAATATCCCTGATTATATTCTATACTAGCTTCCGCCCGTAGCTTCGCCCGCGTGGTAAATACATTAACAAACAAAAACAAATCTATCCCGCGAGAAACAAACATTTTACCGGGATAAAAAGTAGCCTTTATGCTATTCCAGACTACAATCTCTCTGCCAAATTTTATCCAGATCCGTTCAGCCGTTTCAGCGTGAAAGAGTAACAAACATACATCCATACATCCATACATCCATACATCCACACATCTATACCATACATTCTTACAAACTTTCGCGTTTATAATATTAGTAGGATATAGGTACCTAGTTGCCGCCTACAATAAATCATACTTTCGGTGCCGATGCAAAAATGTGTTCATCTCGATAACGGTCGATCACGGCATTATCAAGCAAGGTAGACAGTTCTTAGAACTCGGGTCGTAATGCCACTAGCTATTGTGTCTTGTAACAAGTACAATAATGTTGAATGTAATAGGAAC
The DNA here is from genome assembly GCA_963675405.1 of Cosmorhoe ocellata. NCBI lineage: Eukaryota > Metazoa > Arthropoda > Insecta > Lepidoptera > Geometridae > Cosmorhoe > Cosmorhoe ocellata. The sequence goes on along the minus strand of OY776245.1, from coordinate 8,295,443 downwards.
GTTTACATGGTAAGCATAAGTATGTACCTACCTAAGTACGAGTTCTTACCATATTGATGTCACCTGCGAACCGATTTGCGATTCAGTGTGCAATTAACTTTTTAGTTCCGAGGGTCATTAATAATACATTTTAGGAACTAACAATGCCAAAAACATAGTTCTTATTTATATTTTAATTAAAATCAGGCTTTGAAAAAAATTAACCTCTATACTATACCCTAATTGAATGTGTTTAAAAAATGTAATGAAAAAGTAGAATTTAATTTCACACTACCTTGCTTTGCCAATTTACATAGGTACGAGTTATAGATAGGAGCCTTTATGCAAATATGTAGAAATATTCCATTTTAAATTATTATAATTTAACCAAAATAAGAAGATAAGTTTTTTAAATTTAAAGTTTAATAATTAATTATGTTACGCTAAATAATTAGACATTCGCATAGGTACTCGTGATTCGGTGTCAGTCCACAGGTTTTGGTTTACAAAAACAAAATTATGTGGTCTACATAAAGTTACCAGCTTATACAGTACCTATGTTGTAGGTAGGCATACGCTGTACCCAAATATTTATTAATCAATGTGAATCAACAGTCACAAAATGATTTCAATGGTACCTAACCTACTAGATGTCATTTTATTGACCCTTTCAATTGTCCTCTAATCGATCGAAGAATGCGTACGAGTTTGGAGGTACTTTAGTACCTACCTACCATCTAATTTAAAAGAAGTACCTAAGTAGGTACGCACCTACTTATTGGTGGTTATTCTTCTGTTACGTAGACTAACTTAAAAAAAAGAATATTACGGTACGATCTTATTTTGTTCAATAGAAAGACCACATTAACGTAAAAGTAATAAGTTTAAAAAAAGACGAAATTAAAATTTTGATCTTTTGATAATTTTTTCCACCATAATAATTAGGTATATATCCGTAGCTTTAGTCAACACCAATTCACGTGGCTTCTAGAATAAGCTAAAACGCGCCAATCACAGGTCAAATTAATGACTGTCACTTAAAATGTTTACGCTAATTTAGTCTTTGTGGTGAACAAAATAAGATAGTATGTAGTTAATTTTTTTTTAAGTCCGCGGAACTAGAGCCTTTACTAAGTATCACCGTTGTATCGTAATAGAATGGAAAGTTTAAAAAAAAATAAGAAATTTCTTAGCGTAATACTTAAAGTAATACTTTATGTATTTACGATTTTATACCATGTAAATTGTTTTTCTAATATTATCCGTGATTAGTACGCAAACTATACCTACAGCGGAATTTTTAATGATCTAGTATCAGCTTAGATAGAGTTTTCAAACTATCAATCATCTTCTATCTTAGTTTTGATCGATGGCCCTTATTATTAATGCGATTGAGAAGTTTTGTGTTTATTTTATAGTGGTTTGAAAGGCGCTTTATAATAAGACTTAGATAGAAGCCACTTAACTTCTTTCTATTACTTTTCTTATAATATATGGAATACATTAGCATCCAGACATCGAACAAACTTCACATAAAATGTTTGTCCTGGGCGGGTATCGAACCCACAACCTACAGCGCAAAAGGCAGACCTACTAACATTTGAGCTGTTAAGCCAGTTTAAATATAGATGTCAATGTGCGTAAGCCAGACTAGTAGTGTATTTTTACTTTTTACCTTCTTGTTTACCAGAACCGCGGTAGATACCTAAGCATTTTTTACACAAATATGTACCTGCAAACAAAATATCATTGGTAGGTACCATTCCTATGTAATGACGAGTTGTACAAAAAATATGTAACCACAAGCATTGTCAAGTTTGATAAACAGCTGCGATTTTTACATTATTTTTTTGTCTTAAAATATATCTTAAGTTCCGTCTTGCAAAAAAGAGAGGCGCATACCATGCATAACGAGTTTGCTTGCAATTGGATACAATTTAAACGTACAGGCGTTTCAACAATACAATATTGATAAAAAATTAGGTAGGTACTTACGTAATAATAAATAACTACCCTCAATTAAACCAGGCTATAATTCCACCATGCAGAGCGCCAGCCTAACAAAGCTACAAGTGCAAGGGAGATACAATGTTAAATCATAGATTAAGGTAATTTCCTACATAAAATAAACGGCTAATAATCTTAATCCAATCTTAGATCATCGACTGCTGGATAAGTCTCGCCTTCTTTCTTCAGGAATTCTTGAAGTGATATAATTAAGCGTTCAGGATAATCGCCTGTTGTCCTTTCATATTAAATAATAGTACCTGTAGTTTCTTATTAGCTATTTCTGCTTTCTATCTAGCTCTTTCTATTTAAGTGCGCCTCAGAGGCGTCTTTGCAATGTATAGTTCCTAAGACCCGGTACCACTAAAATAATTTTTCACAGTGCATAAAAGGAGCTTTTGCGGAGTACTTTTATCACTACACAGGTCAAAAGAACAAGAGACATAATAAAGGAATCAAAGAGTTCGTTCCGCTTGAAAAGGGTTGGTAGGAATAAAATGGTACTCACTGTCTTCGACGCACATCTGGTTGTCGGGCAAGAGACGCAGCCCGTTGGGACAGGCGCAGGAGACCCGCGGCGAGTGCCGGCCGATCATCGGCGCCGGCAGGCAGAGGTGTGAGCAGTGGCCGTTCACGGCCGCGCAGTGGTTCACGCCGTCTGGTTGCCGGTAAGGGTGGTACACGTGGATCACCATCGGATTTTGAAGCTGCTGGCAATATTATACACGTTAGTTGCGTGATACTGCCTCACGTCACGATCCGAAGGGGTTCAGATCTGGGGCCTTACCACGAAGTCTTTCAGAACGATCCCGTTTGAGAAACGTCACATTTGAAGCTTGAAGTAAAACTACATCAATACAATTTGCATAGGTCATGGTACGAAATAACAATGTAATATTGATTCGGTAATGTATAATGAATTCGTGGTGAAGCCCCTGGTCGTGCACCAATGAGATTTTATATTCGAAAAATTTATGTTCGTAAAGCCAGTTTAGACGGTGAGGAAACCGGCATACTCTAGACCAAAAATTCGAAGTGGTGAGTCATAGGTTAGTATTCTTTTAAGCGGCGATGGGCTTGCAACTACTGCAAAATGTGGGTATGTGCCAAATATCATGTTCGGTAGTGCCTCTGACTACCCTCTTTAAATATCCTGAAGATCTAAGTAACTAGAAGTCTGAGGAGATATCTTACGAGCCTGGGGATTACAGTCGTGACCATGTTTTGTTTTGTTTGTTTAGTTGCGTGATTTGGAACTGCTAGAGGGTTGTACCTCAAGTCCTAAGTCTAGGCTTTCAAGGCTACCCCTAAAAAATAAATGTATGCGTTGCGTAGAAAAGAATGTATTGTTCAAACCTTTTTCAGTTATGACGTCTGAGCAAATATTGATTTATTCTAGAACAATAGTTGGGGTTTTTGTGCGAATTTTATAATTTTACAAATATGCGTAGGTAATGGTTTTCAAAACATGCGTCTTTCCATAATTCTGTATTAGGTACCTATAATGTAAAAAACTTTTGTACTCAAATACTTATTACGCGTTTTGTTATGTTAAAGGGGAAGCAGTTAAAATAGTGATCTAATTTTGTATTTTCCTAGTTTTGTTTTTGAGTTTTTAACCACAACCAATAAGTTTTTATTTACGCATAGACACGATTCAAAGTTTACCTTGTCCTGTTTAAGATAATAGGTATAGGATCGACGATGTTATTGAATTTATATTATTTTAAGCACATTATTTATTAACCTGTTTCCTGATGAATTACCTAGATGACGTAGGTACATAACCTAGAGCCAACGGGTTTTCCTTGCTACAACTCTAGCATACTTACCCCTTTATGCTTCTTTAGTCCGATCACATCCTTCACACTGCTTGTTAATTTGGACTATATCATCAGCATCATCATAATCTGCCTTCTAATTATCTTCATCTTTAGTATAATATAACTGCGTTTTATAACTACCCCTTAAGTCATAAAATCACCCTCTCTATTAAGCACTATTTTTTTTAACCGACTGTAGGTAGGTATGTATGTATGCGAGTATCGCTTGAGTTGGCTGTCGCTGGAACTCAAAACGGCTGAGCAGATTTAGACAAATGAAGTGTCGTTGGATTCATTTGGATTGCAAGAGTGACTTAGGTTATACAAAAGGTCAAAAAAATCAATACGACGGCTTTAAGAAGCTATTTTCTATTAATATTAGTAGGTTTTTTAATTTTTGCAATAAACAGTAGTTTAAAAATACTAATCACTGTGCAAAATGTAGTCATGCACCAAATATCTTGTTTGGACGTGCCTCTGGCTACCCTCTTTAGATATCCTCAAAGATCTAAGTAACTAGAGATCTGAGGATATTATCTATCGAGCCTGAGGATTAGTCGTGATCATGTTTTTTAAAGAAATCTGCTTACAGTATGTGTTGAAGTGATAGGCTCGACGTCTTTCCCGTTGAACTTGTTGGCTCGGTATACGGCAGTCTTGTCCCAGTCGGTCCAGTACACCCAGTCCTCGAAGGTGGTTATGGAGAACGGATGGCGGAGCACGTCAGTGGAGTAGAGCACCACTCGGCGAGCGGACCCGTCGTAGTTGCAGGAAGATATCGTGTTCATTTTAGCATCCACCTGCCATCAACTTGAGTTATACTAATGGAACAGCGACTTCATTCGTGTGCTTATTGTTATTTTCACAAATTTCATACAAGGGTAGAGGTAGACCAAAGAAAAGATGGATGGACTGTGTGAAAGATGACATGGGTAAGAAAGGAGTGAGTACTGAGATGACGAATGATAGAGGGAAATGGAAGAAGATCACATGTTGTGCCGACCCCACATAACGTGGGAAAAGGGCAGGAAGTTGATGATGGGCGTCCCATTTGAATATCATGAAGGTTATTTTTCGGGGAAAAGTATCCTGTGTTTCAATCTAGGGGCCTTACTACAAGCTCTCACAAACATTAATGTATCAGAAACGTCAAAGTTTCAAACTTGAAGTAACACACATCAATACAATTTTTATAAGTCATATTACTTTGATATTGCTTGAAGAGCTTGTAGTGAGGGCCCCAGATCATAGCCTTGATGATGTTTATTACCAACTCAAATCATACACATTTCCAAACTTTCGCATTTTTAGGATTGTACCGTAGGTGTACCGATTTAAACACCCACCAAGTTTGTCCCATTATTAGCAAGTTACCTTACAATATAATACCGGTATATTATATACCTAGATATACCCTAGTTGACGTATATAAAGGCTTTGAAATAATGTTATTTAAAAGACAAACGCAATTCAATATTTTTCCAAAAACAAAACACAAGTCATTCATTATTGAGTACCTACCTGGGTGACCGAGCTTTACTCGGTTTTTTTTTGGTAAATGACATTTTCTAAAAATGAGACCTAGCTAGATCGATTTATCGCCCCCTAAAACCCCCTGCATACTAAATTTTATGAAAATCGTTGGAGCCGTTTCCGAGATTCCGATTATATGTATAACCTTTATTTATTTATTATATATACAAGAATTTCTCGTTTAAAGGTATAAGATAAATAGCAGTTCTAATAAGAGTTAAATATTTCAAGGACGTCGTTGATGATGAACTAGGTAATTGGATTATCGGAATTACAAACTAATCGATATAGGTACATACCATAATGAGTTGTGGCAATTTAACTAATTGTTTTAAGCTGACCTGTGTTATTAATTCGATGTTTGTATGTATCTACGTAAATAATGCAAAAATTGCGAAAATCGATTACGCTCCCGTCTCAGCTACAGGTTTTTTAAATACACACTCACGTTTGCTCCAAGGTATAAAACAAGTAGGTATGTTGTATCAAACTTAAAAAAGTTGTGAGTATAATATTAAAAAAACTCGTAGAAAACGTGTCAATGACTCTATTATTTTTAAAACGTTTAGTTGTTATGATGGTATCGAACATGTTTTTAGATGTATGTACATGTATAGGCGACCAAGAAATTGGTTTACCAATCTAAGGCTGAATATCATTTGCACGTACAAAACATCAAAGGCTATTTTCGCTTGACAGATTAATAACTGCTATGTCAGAAACTGTCATAGTAATCCTTAGCGAATAATTATGTTACTGGGAGATTTCATCAAAAGTGGTAAACCAATTTCTTGGTCGCCTATACGAGTACTATGTATGTAATCTGTGATAGATGTACAGCGTCTATAGATATAGGTAAGTACTTGTAAGACGAAAAACAGTTTAATTATCGCCTTAACGTCGATACAAAAAGTATTGTTCTCAATAATTATAGCCTCACTAACAAACTTTGAATCATAAAATATGTAAAATGCGTAATGTTTCTGCAAATATGATTTAAATTCCATTTACTTATGTTTGTGTAGTGTAGTACATAAAACATGTTTTGATTGATATTATATATACCATTCAATGTAATGAAATGTATGCTTGCTTAGTACCTAAATATATTTGATTTTTATCTCTACCTTTATTATCTAAATTAATATGTGTACTATACCTCTTAGTTTTAAATATTTATGCTTGTGTTTCTTCATTCATATCAAGTACCTACCTAATTACCTTCCTACGTTATTTTAGTGAGGTTTCAATTTGAATAAATACAAGTTACCTAAATGTTTTTATTTCAATCATTTACAAATCAGTACCTACACATTTTCATTCTGGGAGGATTGATATAACGGACAATAAGTACATGTATCTAGGAGTACTTATAAGGTTGATGGATCTAGGTAATTAGCACCCATATATTTTAATGTCTGGTCAAAAGAATGAGTTTGCTTACGATAAAACCAAAGAGATCATACTAAAAAATACTAGAAATTGCCCTGTTAATATCATAAAATGCGAAAGTTTGGATGGGTGTATGGGTGTTTGTTACTCAATCACGCTGAAACGGCTGAACAAATCAGGATAAAAGTTGGAATACGCGTAGTTTATGACTAGGAATAACACAAAAGCTCCGGGTGGGTACCACGTGAGCGGAGCAGCGCGCGGTTACTAGTAATATTCATTTCTGAAATAAATTATTAAAATTTTATATTCCTTACCCAATAAACGCGTTTCCGTACAAGATCCAACGTGAGACCATTGGGCCATTTGACGTCATAGGAAACGATAGTTTGCCTGTGAGAACCATCCATGCCAGCGCGCTCGATCTTCGGTGTCTGACCCCAGTCCGTCCAGTACATCCAACTAAAATAAAAAGTACCTACATAAGAACCAATTGAATGCTGGCGGGTGGTATTCAACAAAACGTTGTCTGATTACATTCATCACATTGGGTTGATTTACCTTCTGACATTTTAAATACCTGATAGCTGACTAAGTACCTATGTTTCATTTTATAAATTACTAGTGGTAGGTACTCTCCGCGACTTTGTTTGCGTAATCTTTCAACGTCAGATATCAATCTTAATGTTCTATACAAAACAAACATGATTTCGCTTGTAATATTCAGTTTAGTAAACATTTCTTCAAATCTCTAGTTACTGAAATCTTTGAAGATATCTAAAGGGGGTATTGATGTAAGCAAGTTAAATATTGTAGCAAAACCTACCCATCCAGAGGATTCAAAGCAATAGCTCTAGGTTCCTCCAGTCTATCCCTGATCAGAATCTTCCTCATATTTCCTTGCAGGTCTGAGAGCTCGATGTGATTCTTCCCCGTGTCGGTCCAGTACAGGTGGTTGTAGATCCAATCTACGGCGAGACCGTCTGAAGTTATCAGCTGATCGCCGATCACGACTGTACGCTGCGTGCCTTCGTCTATTGGAGCCCTGGTAGGAGAGATGTGATTGATTACAAATATGAAAACTAGCCAAACTCCCCGCGACTTTACGTGTAATGTGTTTAAATACAATTTTCAAAGCCCCACACCCCTTTGAAGTTGAATTTAAAATTGCTTAGTACACCTGGGGCCTTACCACAAGGTTTTACAAACTATTATTTTTCAGAAACGTCAAATTTTAAGCTTGAAATAACATCATTATTATTTTTTTATAGATTATGGTACGAAAATCAATGTTATATTACTCTGAAAATGTTTGGAGAGCTTGTGCTAGACCCAGAAAATAATCTGCTCTAAATATGTTTTTAAACTTACGCGATCTGAACACATTATTATTAGTATTAAACGGGTTAGTCTACCCGTGACCACGACAGTGTAGGTAAACCTGTCGAAACGTCGGGAAAAAATAGTTACCTAAATAATAACGCGATAAATACCCGTTTAATACTAATAATAATCAGGTTTATAGCTTAAGCGGATTCGGCTCGGCGATGATAAATCAGTCAGGTTAAGCTCTTACATTTAATAGGTAATTAGGTACAGATCATATACCTATTACAATAGCTTAACCTCTCTATATATAAGATTAATGTGTTTTATAGTATGGAGAAAAAAACTCTGATCATTAATGTACCATCCTAAATGCAGCCACCGATAACACAACTAAGGTGGCCACTATTCAACAACATTAAATCTGAATTATCGACACAGTATTAGGTAAATAAATATTAGCTACGGTCGATAGCTGTCTAAAGAGAGTATTTCACCGGTAAGTAGAGGTAAAATGTCTAATAAAATAATATCAACAGACACTTATCTCTTACGCTTACCTAATGGAAATCAAAATCTATAAGCCGCATACAAATCACTTTGTTTTGGTTTTTACGTTAGTAAAAGAATTACGCAAATCGAACTGATAACCTATCTGAATTTGCAGACGCTAATTATGCTTAATCCCTGATTTATTAAATTGCTGTGATATGTTATCGACACATTATCAGTCAATTATTTTCTCAGCTGCCTTTAACTAATCTAACAGCTAATCTATTATCTGTAGTTACCCACCTACCTACCTACTATTTTCGACTTGTTGAGAAAACGGAAATTAACAACACAAACTGGCCCGCACGTAACCATTTTCTTATTTTTTTTTATAAATACGACTTGCATACTTTTTTATGCTTAAAAATAGATCTTTCACTACTACCCTGAATCAGAATCATAGTAACACAAAGTTCTTCGCAAACTGCAGACTTCTATAAACCGATAGTTTAGTTGGGTTTTTAATCAGTATGAAATCCAAAATAACATAATATGCTAGTAAACTCACTGTAAGTCTATTGGATACACCTTCATTCTGGAGGCTTAGTTTACCTACGGGTATATAGTTCACGAAACTTTTTTTCGTTTCCTTCCATACTTTACCTGCAGCGCCCCTAGCGGACACTTACGGCAGTGCTAGTAAATGTTTGGCAGGAAACAAAACGACTAAAATACCAAAACCCATAATAAGTTTTCGTTTAAAAGTCCGAATACGGAATACTGCACTGAATAGTCCGAGTACTGCGTTCCCAGACAAAAGTTTAGTTAGATAATCATCTTCCAGATTGGCCCACTGCGGCCAAGGATTGAAAAAGCTGGAAAAAAAATGGAGGCCTGCAGTGGGAGAATACAGGCTTAAAACTGTTTAAACTGTCGGTTGATGGAAAATCTGCAGCCTGCGTTAGCTCTTACTTGTAAATCTTCTCATCGGTAACATCGCTCCAGAAGATCATGCCCGTCCTGAACACGTAATCCAGTGCCGTCGCGGACTTGGTGTCGTTTACAATGGCGACCATCTCGTGGTGGTCCAGGCTGATCTTGCGGATGTCAAAACGCCGCGCGAACAGCAGCGAGGGGTGGCCTTCAGTGGCCTTGCAGCGGGTGCGATCGCGCGGGTCGCGCGCGTACCCCGCGTGGCACTCGCACTTGAACGTACCCTTCTCGTTTATACACATTTGTGAACAAGAGCCGGGGTCTGCACATTCGTCAACGTCTGAAACAAAATTATATAGCTACTAACTGAGCCGACAGACGTTGTCCTGTCTTAAAACCTTCTCCTTAACAAATACAACAAAAAATGAATTAGCGAAATCAGTCCAGCCGTTCACGCGTGATGCCGTGACCAAGGGACATATTATTTCATTTTTATATCATAGATAGATAGATAGATAGGTATAAAAAACAGGTACTTACAAACTATCGACCTACCAATTTTCATGCAGATCGTGCGATGTTTATATACTTTCTACGGCAGAAAGAAGATAGAAAAAGGTATATTATTGATTACATCATTTTCGTTAAATATCAAATCAAACCTGACAGGTATTCAAAAGTACTTAAATAAGTCACCGTAACTTGCAAATTATCGCTACTAGGTAGGTACTTAATTCAGAAACTTCAATACTCCGGAGAAACCTATCAATCAATTCGCGTAATACCCGCGGAATTTATTATTGGAATAACTTTTCTGGTCTCCCAGGGGTAAAAACATGGTGCACGTGATTCCGTAGCAAGTTGTCACAGTCGATATAGCTACTGTATCGATTAACTGCGTACTGCGCCCCGGGAAATAACTTTCCGAGTGTCAGAGGACTCACAGGTAATATTGTTTTAAACTAGCTAGGTACTCGTTACGAAGCACTTTCATACGAACTACGATAAAGTTGAATAAGCTCTCCTAAAGTTACAGGTGCAATTTACTGGTCAAATAATAATCTAACTCGGTCTTTATGTATAGCTCGGAGCGAATATGGACTTAATACTTATAGCATGCATTCGTGGTATGTTACGTGGTATGTGCGAGTACCTAATAGGCTAAATAACTATGTCTAAGAAGCAAGTCCATGTTTTGGTGACCACCTTGTGACCACTCACTATTAGGTCGGCAGTTTGATTAAGCACTATCCCCAGAATACATCGTAGTCATCCAGAGTCAACTGACATTTTACTTGCATTTGACATTCCATTATTTTGGGAATTATACCCGAAGTTGGTCAAATCCACCTTAGTTGCATATGGTTGCGTAAAACCAGCTTAGTACTCAGCCCATTTTCAAGATTTGAAAATTTTGTTTCGATTTTACATTGACCACTTCGTTTCCGAGTTTTAGAAACCACATCGCTTCACAAAAGTTAGTCACTAGATTTGACCACTTACTAGTGCTCTGACTTATGCTTACTTGGTAAATAATATATATTTACCTTCGCACGTCCGGTTATCCACCAGCTTGTATCCCTTGTCGCAATCACAGTAGTAACCAACAGGAGTGTCCACACAACGCTGTGTGCACCCTCCGTTGTTCTTCGCGCATTCGTTCTCCCCACATCTGTCCTTCGGCTCGTCCTCAAAGTTGGGGCAGTCTGGCTTCTTATCGCACACTTTTGAAAGAGGGATACACATGCCCTCGCCACAATCGAACTCGGTCCGCTTGTCGCAAATAGTCTTCGGTCGTGCTGCAAAGTAATAAATTTAAAATCAGTTGGTATTTCTCCGCTGTATTCATCTGCTATTGTTTAGAAATGTAATCTAGGTATTTGCACTTTATTATGTAAAAAATGATAGGCAGTATACCAAAGCGACAACTCCGTAGGTAGGTACGCTGTTTACTAATTCAGTCGCTGTGAAATGGAATTGATTTCGTGGAATGAATTCAAAATTTAAGCAGTCTGACCCTTTCTGTTCATAATTGCAAACAAACATAATTATAAACGTTCAAAGTTTATCAACGCCTAGAAGCTTTGGGGTTTTTTGGTACATTCTCATTATGTGTATATATAATACGATGATTAAATTATTAATTTTAATGATTAGTTTTTCGCGGAATGTTCATAATTAGAATTAAATTTTGCAAACATATTTCTTGTTTAAACACTAGAAGACATTTAATGTACTTTAATAAGTACTATATATCAAAACACATAATTTTAGTCTTATATTGTTCTACCTACTTACATGTAACATCGACTTAGGCTTACCTGTTATGATGTTATATTGTCTTCTAAATAAATAAATAAATTTTCATTCTAAAAAGTTCAAAAAGTCTAACAACTTTTAAAGAAAACTCGTTCAAATAAAACCCCTTCATCTGTAGACAGGTAAACAAGAAAGAAAATCACTTACTGCAGTTCACTTCGTCGCTGCCATCCGGGCAATCTTTATCCCCATTGCAGTAAAGCGCGCCGGGAATACAGCTGTGGTCTTTACATTGAAACTGGTCAGGGCGGCAAGTGACGTTCCCTCGGCAAATCTCTGGGGCTTCGTCACCGCCGTCCGGGCAGTCCCGATCGCCGTCGCAGACCCACGCCTTGTGGACGCATGTCATGCGATCGTGGCATTCGAACTCGGTCGATATGCACGGCGACCGCACTTTCGGTGCAACAGCGCAACCCTGGAACGGGAAAATGAGTTTATGATAGTTTCGTCAGGCGCTTCATATTCATAGTTACAATTAGGAAGTTAAGTCTTGAACTAAATTTTTTTGTGGGTAAATTATAACTATTGAATTAAACTTGTTTGATAGAGGTCCAACCGGTAATTTTATAATACTTACCTCTCGTAGTAGCTTATTTCACTCAAATATTTCGTTCGACTCAATCTCAATCTAGTCTCTTTCGATTTTTTAACACATTTTTATTACTACAGACAGTCTCTTTTTTGTCTGTCGTCTATTTGGAAAAATTTGCATCTTTGTAAAAGATTTTAAACTATCTCCCCGATAAGCTAGGTACTTAAAACTTTCAACATAGCTCAAGAATAACAAATAAATATTAATTAACTTTCATGTTGCATCATCATCATCATCATCATCATCATCATCATCATCATCATCAGCCCTTCTCATCCCACTGCTGGGCATAGGTCTCTCTTCGCTTTTGTCATTCGCCTCTAACTTGCGCCAATATCTTTCGCCATCGTGTTTACTGTACCTAGGCTAAATAATTTTTGACTTATTCTTACCGTCTCATCGCTGCCGTCAGGGCAATCAATGTCTCCATCGCACCTCCACCAAGCCGAGATACAGTGTCCGTCCGCGCACGAGAAGTGCGTTTGAGGTTGGCAAGTCGGCGCTGGGCACTTGACTTCATCGCTGTTGTCCCCGCAATCGTCGTCACCATCGCAAACCCACCGCGACTGTATACACTTCCCGTTGCCACACGTGAACTCGTCCGAGCGGCATGTCTCATCTACACCAAAACTCACGTCAGATACTGAGTTTTTAGTTATTAATAATATATTTTTTACAAAAAGTTGATAACGACATCATACACTGACAATTTTAATAAAAAAAATTATAACTGGCGGAGTAACAAACCTACAGACGAATTGAAAACCGCCTCCTTTTTTGGAGTCGGTTTAAAAGTATTGAAATGCTGAGAGCAAGAAGCCAATTCATGTAATTTAAAATTCATTAAAACTACTAAAAGGAGAACGAAGAGCGCTAAAAGAACTAACCGTACACAAAAGTGAAGCCTTATTAAAATTCTCTTTAGGTAATTTACATCCTAAGTAGGTAACTAATGAATTAAAAAGAATTATTTTCTTAAACCAGAAGAGCGCGGTATTTTATCGTCGACGAACTAGTTTCATTCTCTCGGAGGATTGCGTAATTCTTGAGGATTTCTTTCTGTTGAAATATTATTGTCACTCGTTCCGGCGAGGACTCCTTGAGTTTAATTAAATTCCCCTGGTAAGCACAGAGACACTTACAGTTGTTTTTTGAACGTGCTGCGTCATTGTGTATGAAATGCACTGGATTCCAACTTCCAACAGTGCCGCCAGCGCGTTATAATGAGAGTCAAGTAGTTGCATACAACGTCTCGTATTCTAAGCAAACGTGAAAGCTTTCAGATTACATCGCTGTGTCCATGTAATCATACTGAAGCTTTTTGCGAGGCAGCTTAAGGGTTCAAAATACACAAGCTTCGTCATCACTCAACCTTCGAGGCAGGTCCGGTGCGGGCAGATAAGAATTTATAGAGAGTAGTATATAGAGTAGTGTAGACGGATGAGGCGGGCGTTGATAGAATACAAGAGTGTTTGCTCGAGGTTCGATCCTTATGATTGATTGATTCCGTCAATATCGAATAGCAATGCTCATTTTCCTTCACACCGAATCAATGAACGAGTACGAGTAAATGCTTGACTATTAATATGTATCCAAAGTAATAATTTAAGTACTTATTAACAAATTTTCTGTTGATAATAAAGTTTCTATTTTGAGCTATGAAACTAGTTCAACGATGTGCTCTTTGCTCTGAATATTGATAAAACTTGTCGGCATCATGCAGTTTCCACAAATACAAATGTTTTTGTCGCCAATTACGCAATTGAGATCATGATAACATGCCAGTAAGACTTAACAATAATGCTTGTTTTAAAAATGCAAAGGAATATGCAATGGAACATGATTATGCATTGGCACTGACTTATAAAATAATAACTATTTACTCATAAAGTATCTATCGTGTATCACAAAATATAATATAAAATTTGTAGTATAAAGTCGCAATCAATGAGAACAAAAATCGAGCTCATTCAGTTAAACTAAGTAGGTAAAATGGTGACAAAAAACGCCAGTAGGTATACCTACTTTTATTTCGCGATTGGAGCGTGCTGGGGTTGAGGTTCACTATGTCAAGTTTTGCTCCAATTTCTGAATGTTTAACAAGTTCACATAATTACTCTGACCTCTGCGGATCAAATGCTATCAGGGGTTTGACAAAGTTCATTGAATGACGAAGTTTTGTCAACCGCTGTGCACGAATATTAAAATTGGGATCGGTTGAACTTTGTGCTGAAGGGCTTAGCGAAAGTTGTTCCATTAAAAAATATAAAGGTAGTAACGAGTTTTTTGTTACAAATGGCGTGACAGTTACGCGAAGGCGTAGAACTCCATAACACATAATTAGTGACCTGATCATTTTTATCGAACAAGATAAATTAATAAACTGAGCAATAAAACACAATTTTGCGTGCAACTTATACAAACATCCGTTCTGTATCTACGAAAAAGGAATGAAGTAGAAATCAAAATGCACCCTTACTGCATGCTTTCTCGTCGGATCCGTCGGAGCAGTCGGCGTTGTCGTCGCACATCCACGTGAGCGGGATGCACTCCCCCGGCTTGCCGCGGCACGTGAACTCGTCCGCGCCGCACGGCTCCACTTCTGCCAACCCAATTCATGCTCATGCTAAGTGCGATGCAAATACACGATAAACGCGAAATGTTACGCATACCTACATTATTTTCTCTTTGTATTATTGCTTTTGTTTAGCTTACAAGCAGAAATTTCGTGTTATCTTTCGCTTTGGAAAGTAAATTTGTTTTGGGAGGAATAGGAATAAAGTAAACATCATTATCGCTGTTAAAAATTATTTAATGAGGTATGTTTTGATTTCACGTTTTCACCGTATCAGCGCCGTCACGAGCTAATTCTCTAAACACGTGTCATGTTTCAGATAATCCGTATTTGTCGCAGTAAATTGTTTTCTGTTTACACATTATCATAATCGCGCTCAACCCTTCCATCAAAACCTTTGGACAATTTCGAGTTCCATACAAACCTTTATAGCATGCCCCATTTGTACCCTTGTGTGATCAATTTAGATCATGCGAATTCATGCTTTTCCCATTCGAGCATAGGTTGGTAATCTTACCACACTGGTGTTCGTCAGAGCCGTCGCGACAATCAGTGGCGTAGTCGCACCGCCAAGAGGCCGGTATACAATTTCCAGTCGCACATAGAAACTTGTGTTCGGGACAACGGCGCTCGCCAGCTGCATGTGAAACTTTCAATGTATCGCCGAAATTCCGCTGAACAATTACGCTTTGTATCAAAACCGTTTGTTAAATATTGTATCACAAATTTAACAAAGCCACCTCGTAAAGGCTATGTACGAGTATATTAATTAAATGTTATCAGTTAGGGGTTTATAGAGGCTTTATCTGTACGTAAACAGTTTAACTTTATATAAACTGAAAGACGAATCCTATCAGTGCCATCTAAACGTTGACACTGCAAACACGATTAAAATTCTAAAGGCACTCGCCTCCCAAAATAATAAATGCAAACGGTGAACACCACGGGCAAATGTAATTAATGATGCTAAACAGTCCTTCATTGGACTGTAATTTAGTTTATCGCCAAAGCTAACAAATTAACTTGGAAGATGTTGATCTACTTGCAAACTCTAGGAAAGCGCATTACAGAAATATCACTCTTTAAATTTTGCACAAACTGAGCCTCTTAGGCGCACTTAAATCCTTTCACCCCACTGGTTTGAAAAAACTGGTGACACGATAAGAAAAATGACTGTTTAAATGCACTGTCGTGCTTATAATACATAAAGGATGCAAATCGTGTAACCTACTAACCTTTAGTTTACCCGTAGTGCTTTCTCGTTCCTAGTATAATTACAACTTTGACTCTCCGGAACAATGTTGTCCATATAGAAACCGTTGTTGTCCGTGTCGAATAAAAGAGGATTTCCCATTATGTAGGTGAGTCACTGGTACCTACACTTGGTAACAAAGTTAGGCCCGGCGCGGTTTGCCGGAGCCTCGCCAACCCTCGATAAAGCCTTGGAAACTTCTACAAGCTTTTTCACAATGTTGCAGTTTGAGAAAAACAAGAAATTAAAAGTCCCCTTCACGCTCAAGAACTGCCTAACTTTTACGAATATTAACATCAAAACGGAATATGAACGAAGCAATTTCCCTAAAATAAACAGATGACACTGTTTTTCATATTTGCGACGGTGTTTAAAGCCTATCACATCATGTTTAACGATCTGCCGTATTTGCTGCTCGAATATTTGAAAACACGTTTGTTCTGTTTTTTTATTTTTTACCACCTACATTTGTGGAATTTTAATTTGCATTTTATTTGTTAACTTTATAGATGAATGTTTATTTTGTGAATAACTTCAACATATTATTATTTCGAAGGTAGGTACGAGTATAAAGGCGGGCAGGAACTCTAACGGAGCTTAGAGGAGAAAAGTTTAGATCAATAGACTTAATTTTTTTCGATTCGACTTTTAGATAGATTATGATAAACAAAGTGCGTAAAGTGAAACCAAACTTATCTATTCGAATATTTTACCAAGGAATATAATCAGGAAATCGTTTCCATTATATATTTTCCTGATGGTTTTCAAAACAAACAAATTATCTTTAAACCTTTACTTACCTACACCACGTAGTGATGCTTTTGATACGTGTAAGCATGTTCTCGTATTATAAATACCGCAGCCTCAAAGGCGAAATTCATAGAATACTCCTTCTCATGGCACCAGGCGAGTCTCGTTAATCGTACATAAGTATTTACCTACCAGGGTCTGTAGCCAAGCCAGGGATATAGCTTCGGAGATTAGTGTCCAAGAAACAAGTCTCGACGATCGAAAACTATGAAAAATAACTATTTGATTTTATAACTGTAAAAGACCTAAAATTTAAAAAAGTACTGTTGTTTTTATTTATGGTTATTACGTAAAAACTCACGCCTAAAATACGTAAAGTAGAAAGCGAAGATTATAAAATTAATCCCGTGAACTTGGTCGTAATTAAGATTTTAATCTACGTTAAGGAGGGACCCGTCAAGTACGAAATACGCGTGATACCTACCTACTTAAACTTTTGTTATAAATTATCAGATACTTAATTATTTTCACGGTTTCAGCTCAAGATTGTTATATCAATTCATGTAGGCCGCACTGATCAGAAAGCTAATTATTTTTGTGTTGAATCAGCTATCCCGCGCTACTAAATACGCGGAATTTAATTATGCAAATCCTAAGAAATCCGCAATGCTTTTTTGCTTGAGTAAATGGTTATTAACCCTTGAGTGGCCCTGTGTTTGTAACCTAAAATCTGGCTTTGTCATTTCGGGTCCTTTCTTTTTCATTGTCCCACTCCTAAACAGGGTTGGGGACAACCATCTCGGCCCTAAAGTAAACTTGTCAGCTTAACAGTGTTTGCGTTTTCGGCACACAAATTTTGCTAAGTGGGTTGGCGTCGGCTTCATGTGTCCCTTATTTTACTGGCAGAACACGGAGTCGATATTTGATTTTTTTACTGAAGTAGGTAATAAACTAAGTACAAAGGTACCAGTTCTACGCTACGTTTGTTATATCATCAATATATCAATGAATGGTTATAAAAATGCTGTACATACTGCATATGCTCGGGTCTTCGTCAGAGCCATCTGAACAGTCCTTTTCACTGTCGCAACGCCACGATGCAGGGATACACCTTCCAGATTTGCATCGAAATTCAGAAGCCGTACACGTTCGACTTTCTGAAAAAAAAAGTTAAATTAGAAATGTCATGAATCTGTGCATTAAGAATAATTTGATTATGTTTAATCAACAAATATATATCATATAAATCAATTATTGTATGAAAAGCACACATTTTCGTGTAAACTGTGTTCAACTTTTTCTCCAACCCACATTGTCATGCAAAATTATAACAGTTCACTCGTAAAAATGTCTGTTCATAAACAAATTTCAGGTGACCTATATGAGTCACTTGGCTTTAGAATTTCTTAGTTAAATACTTATTTTATTACATAGGTATCTACCAACTGATACTTGCTTTTAAAAGTTCTCAGATTCTATTGTTTTGGGACTCACCGCCTGGTTTCAATTAAATAAAATGGGGGGATGGCATTAAGAAAGGACCGCTATTTACATTAAATGTTAGAAATGAATAATAAAATAATCCAACAGCATCGCTTACACCGGTGTCGCGTCAAGGGTAAATTTTTCATTACTTCCCGACCAACCACAATTTCGTGGATAAATATTTTGGCAAGAGTCAAAGGGTGACGTAAAAGCGACCTTACTGCTGACTGTTGTAAGACGAAGATATGGACGGCTCCTGTCGTCTTTTAATTTATTTGAAAGATGTAACGACCAAACACGTCGACGCTTTCAGGGGTCTTTAATCTTCACTTATATTAGACTTGGGTACACCTACCTACACTGTCGTTATAATACCAAGAAGGGATGTTCCCCTTACTATCTTGCTCGTATACCTTACCTCTGAAGTTTTTATCCAAAATTCGTATAACCGCACTGTCTAAAAGCGTCAATTTATTTGTACCCATTCAATCTATTGAACTTGTACAATCTTTTTTGTAAATAGAACTTAGGTAAAAACCTAAATAGATCATCAAGTTTCCCTTTCACAGTCGTTTTCATTCCTTTTGCTCCAAATTCTTGAAAATCCGTAAACCGGATCAATCCATTCACGGCTGAAATTGCCGTTCGAAGTGTAAAAAGCTTAGGAAAATTATAGACTGGTAGTCGCGGCCGCTTTATCTTCAAGGCGATTCGAAGCAAGCCGTGGTGATTCCAGTGAGATTTGAACTGAGCAAGGCACGCGCCAGCAAGCAATTTGTAAACAAAACGCACCCTCGTCGAATAATATCGCCTCGTAGACGAGCTCCGAGCCCTTTCACTGTAACCCGCGCGATAAATTCAAGTGTACTATCAGAGATTGTCGTAAAGTTGTATTTCACACGAAATTCGCCTGCTCTATGGAATGAAAACTCGATGAAATATGAGTTCAATACACCTGCCGACCGAGCATATCATTGAGTTTGGTATGGTATGCAGAGATTAATATTTATTGCACGTTCATCTAAAAGACTCTCAATCCTGCATACACAAAAGCTATTAGGAGTAGGAATAATTTCTCCCGAAAATTTAAATAATTTTCAATACAAAAACCATACCTAACTCCTTAGTGACGCAGTTACTGAAAATGAAAAAAAAAAACGCTATAGTGGTTTGATATTTTTATGTATTCATGTTTAAATGATGCGTAGGATAAATTAATAGTTAGTTACTTACTAAAATCATTTATTGGCAAGATAGCAGAAGCTTAATGAATTATTAGAATTCAGTATAACCTATGGCCAGGTATTTCTGCGTTAAAACTGCCTTCTTATTTAATACGTAGGTATTAGTATACGAAGTTGCTGCTCTAAATACAAGTCTACGAGTAGCTATCTACTATTCACATAGTTATAGATATACATGCCTAGGTATGTAGACCAAGGCAAGTCAGAGGCACTTTGGCGAAAACGCCTTTCACAGATCTCGATCCTACGTTTCTTTTTCAAGAAATCCCGGATTAGGAAGTGAATGACCTTCGTAATATTTCCCCTGTTTTAGGATTTGTATCTGAAAAGGTATTGAAAAGAAGGAACAATCATAGTGTTGTCTCTCTGTCTGTTAATATTTTCGAATAATTTCATTATCCTGGTCATAATCTTTTAAATAAATGTTTATGTACTTAAGCTTATAAATAATTCTATTTTAAACTGGTTCGAGTTGCACTTGGAGGAATTTATGGTTTTCTTGTAACTCTTAGGCAGTACTCGTTACGGAATGGGCATCTACCTACATACTTCCTTAGCACCGGAGCGAGGCAGTTTGCTCGAGTGTAACGTTCACCTTGTAGCACCCACATTATTGCCTCCTCCACTCTGGAATGTTAATGCTGGCTTCTTCAACGAGTATCACTTCAATCCTTGTTTGAGCTCGCGGTTATCGCTGTACTTTCCCATTATTGTATTACGTGAGAGTTTTCAACGAGTCGCGGTTGGTAATTAGTCTGCATACTCAGTAAGACATTTCAGAAAACACCTACCATTATTTATCTCGAGGAGCTTTTATTACCTTAGTACGTCTCGTGTTCGCTTTCCCTTAAAAAAATGAAATGTTTCAGTGATTTTACTTTGCTGATAATACTTGTAAAATGTTGTCTTTGCCTTCTAAACTCGAAATAGGTTTTAAATATTTTAATTTTATAAAGGCTCTTTTACATATAAAGCTTTCGCTACAATTAGTTAGGAAGTAGCTAGACGTAGGCGATTCAGCATTGGCAAAGAGTTTCCAATCCATCTGAGTATGCTCATAACAGTATATTCTTGATAAGTACCTCAAAAATATCCTGTGGGGCGTCTCCCGGCATAGCCGGCCTCTACGTCCTCATCATAGAGTATCTATCTACTTACGTCCCATGTACATTACTACAACACATTAATTAAATCCTTTATTCTCTTTCATTTAACTGGTTGTGCAAAGTTATGTAGATCTTGGGACTCCATTAGATCTGTGAATACATAATTAAATTGGATACAAAAACGATAAATGTTGCCGTCCGTCGTTTTAGTGAAACGAGAGAACAATTTAACAATCGAGATTGTAACGAATTTCTTATCCAGTTTGTAGGTACTTTTACTAGCGTCGCATACATTGATGCTCGTATATCTACTGATTCTACTTTTTCAAAAGTTGAGTCAGGTGTTTTTGATACTTAGTCGTTATACCAAATGCAAGAAATACGAGTAGTTAAGAGCTTATGCCGGATTTATTTTCGATGTAAAAACGAAAGTAACAGGACTAAAATCATGAATAACAATACATATAAGGCCTAAGTCACATCTGCAAATATACCTATCTCTTGCTTGAGTGCAAATAAACGGACTGCTTGGGTGTCGGCACTATTGAGCCTCGCTGTGGAAACGAGTGAGAGAATGTAGATACGTCTGTGCTCGTCCGATAAGCTAGTTCGACGGATATGTCTTTTCTCGAATGAAATCACTCTAACGTGAAATGGTGACAAGAATTGCCGTCCGCAAAATTGCTTCTGAGGTCTTCTCGATCTTCATTGGTGTGATGAGGTAACGTTTTCACATTGAATTCTGGAAATTCCATTTGTTTTACCGTCGTCGGTATATTTCTTACTCAGTCGATGTCAACTTGGCGCTTTTCATTTTATTGTTGTCGTGTAAACTCTAACGTTTAACTTTTTAAACTAAATATGTCTTGGTTTTCAAAACTAAAATTAGCAGTACAAAATGTACTTTTACTCTTACTTTTTACTGTGCTGCTAAAAATAATTGGCGAAATTTTAGACTTCCCACACGGGAAGCTTTAAAACAGCAAAGATGTTCTCTAAGATCCTTGCGTAAGTAAACAAGTATGTTTGCAAGTTGCAAGAGTTGCAAGTCTCTCACGATCAAACTAAACAAACTACTTTACAATTCAAGAAAGACCCAAGCAGCCAGCACTTACGTTCTCATTTCCCAACACACATTTACAGCTTACTGAAATTTCGTTCCGTAAAAGATGTTATAGCGAAAACCTGCAATGCCCACAAGACGATGTATTTGTTTGTGCATGTAAGCTTGCTGTAGAAATACATTTCCCTGTTGTGAAATGCAAAGCTTCGTAGGTAAGTATATGATATTTCTTTACAAATCTTTCGTTTCAAATAGAAGCCGACTGCTGATCGAATTACTAAAAGGCTATAATTATGTAACTACTAGCTGTCCCGCCAGTGACTTCGTTCACTTAAAGTATCTAAACTGAGTTTCAAACACATCACACAACTCATAAAAATCCCATACTAACTTTGACACCAAACAAAGTTTCACACCAATCGCACCACCCGTTAAAAAGTTCCCATACAAACATTGACCCCACATTTGACCCCTTTATGAAGGTTATATTAAAAAATCCTGAAACACGTATCCATTCGTTTTGCATTTACAGTACACAAACAAAGTTTCAGACCAATCGCACGACCCGTTAAAAAGTTCCCATACAAACATTGACCCCACATTTGACCCCTTTTTGAAGGTTAAATTGAAAAATCCTGAAATACGTGTCTATTTATTTTGCATTTACAGTACACAAACAAAGTTTCAAACCAATCGCACCACCCGTTAAAAAGTTCCCATACAAACATTGACCCCACATTTGACCCCTTTTTGAAGGTTATATTGAAAAATCCTGAAACACGTGTTCATTCATTTTGCATTTACAGTGCACAAACAAAATTTCATGAAAATCGCTCCACGCGTTAAAAAGTTTCATACTAACGTTTTCACCCTTTTTCACTCCCTTAGAGGTGGAATTTCCAAAAATCCCGCCTTAGTGGGTGGTTTTGTTATAAAAGGAAACCACCTTCCAAATTTCAGCTTTCTAGCTTCAGCGGTTTCGGCTGGGCGATGATCAATCAGTCAATCAGTCAGTCAGGTCAAGCTCTTTTATAGATATATAGATGACAAGCTGATGAGCTTGCGATTTGTTCGCCTTATCATATAAAACTTGTGACATTTTTTACGGACGTAGATGTTTTAAAACCCAGACTATTATAGTTAAACCTAAGTTTGGTTTTTGCTTTGTTTTGATGTAGGTCAAACATCTAGAGCATTAGATCTGTTTTTCTATCGTAGACACCATTTACCAGTTCCAATTTCCTTAAAATTCTCCTCTAGCTAGACAATAACTGTTTCAGTGGAATATTTTAAACAGTATTCGTTGCACATTGCATAAGCATTAGGCCAAATTGTCCTCAAGATGGCAATAACGTCGGTACATCGGGACATTGTATTATCTTGCTTTACTTGCTGGAGGAGCCGATGAGTGCATTCGTTACCGACGGAAGGGGAAGTTGAGAGCTCTCACACATGTTACTTGCAAAGGTGTTCTCGAACCGTGAAACGCTCAATATAATCTTTACTTACCCTTTCGTAAATTGTACAGTACGTTGGTACACTTTTACTTAGAATACTTATTACTAAACTGTCATCGACATCTTACCAAAATAAATTGTACCTAGACTCTACAATACCTAAGATCAAACGATACAGTGTGTTTTTTTTTATTGATTATTCCTTTTGTATCTACTCTTTCGTTTTTTAAATTGCTTCACAAAAGTTCGTAACCTTCTACGCGTGCTACGAGCACGAAGATTATATCGCTACGTCATTGTGACACATTGCTACATTCGATATCTTTATCGTAGCTTGTATGTACTACGATATAACCGCGAACTTGGAAGAAGCTAGTACTTTTTCCAAACACATTAAATTCTAAAGAATCCTTTTTTCAAATTAACATTTTCATTATGAGAATAAAGCAAACTTTTGCGAAATTTATAATTCAGTCTCAATTTGGTCAAACGTCATTGTGTTAGTATAATTACTGCTAGAATAAACCTTTTGAGCGTATTTTGCTAAATAATTATTTATTAAAGCGCCCTCTACTGTAATTTGAAATACCTCTCTACACGTTAATAACATTATTAATAAATAACTAAAGCTCAAACGAAATAGGAATGCGTTTTTACCAAACGAAATATTTTACTCAAACACCCTTTAAGCGCTGAAGAAAATCTAGTTTAAATGTCTATCCTACGGCTATTGTCTAGAAGGCTTCGTTACGAAACTCAATTTAGCCGACTGCTTTTCCTATCGAGAGGCAAGCTGAAATTAAATTTGATACGTAATAAAATGTTTTAATATCTACATTTAAGGTAAAATACTTTACCTGCGCTCTTGTAGTCGTAGCTCTTGGTGTACGTATCGTAGTCGTCGTCGTAAAGTGACGCTTCGCTGCTTGCGACGAGAGCGGCTGTCAGCCAGATAATCCAAGAATACGCCATTATATCTTCACTAATTAAGAGTTTATGAATTGCACTCTCAGCAAACTTCTGCTTTCTGTTTCTACATCAGTGTCTCTTGAGCTACGAATAGATATGATTTTAATCTTTGTAAGCTAGATATATATAGCTGAGTAAATTCAACTAGAAAACTTAGTTGCCACAGTATATTAAAGCTATTGAAAATATTTACGGTTTCTTTCCATTATTGATGCTGAAATAAGTTGTTTTCAAGAAGAATTCGATTCTATGTAATATAGCTTATAAATAATTAGAATTGTCCGTCCAACTAAACTATCGATAAATACTTCAAATTCCAAACCCGTTCTATATCAATAAGTTCCAAATTCTACAAGCAATTTATGAGGTAAATTTGCTTTCGGATGTTAATATTAGGAATCTACTGGGAATAACCAAGGTACCTATTAAAATGGGTTGTCAGAGTAACGATCCTCTAACCCTTGCCCTTATGCGGTAAGCCTGTAAAAAGTTATTATAGCCATCAAATATTGTTCAAATCCCATTCCAGATATAGAGGGTAAAGAGATGAAAAATTTAGTTCGTAATTCGATTAGATAAAACCGAGAAAAAGATAAAAAAAGTAAAAAAACCTACACTAAATTAAAACTATAGCAATAACGTCACATATTGTTTCCGAGATTCAGATTACTTGTTTAAAGCTCGTTTAAACCAGATACCTAATCTAATTTAAACGAGCTTTAAACAAAAGTTGATTTCAGCATCGGTGAGGTACTTAGAACAAGTTCAACGTCGTGCTCGTAGATATACGTAAATACACGTGAGATCCTCAGTGGTCAATTTTGAAATGACCGTCAAGATTAATACTAGACGCGGCCAGTTTAATACTACCGCGGATCCACCCACAAATTTGTCGTTTATCTGGCGCTATAAATTTCTTCGCTCACGTCTGTGATTGTGGCCACAACGTGATACGAACTAATTTACGATTTGATGCCGAGGACCCTAAATGGGTCAGTGATTATGAAAAGGAATGGTGACATGATTAATTTAACGTATTGTTGTGGTTGAATTTAGTTCAACAACACGAATCAAATTTAACAGATTTTTTTATTCTTATTATTGTTGTTGGTAAGATATGACTGTACAGTTAGGTAAATATTTACTTTAAACATGTTTTTTTAAGATATTAATAATATACAAACTATAAATTTTTTTAAAACTGTTACTGTATAACTTAAAATTGACCTTAAAACCGGCATTGATTTTAAATTATATATTTTAGAAGAGTCCTTTATATTAGCAACTTTACCCATAATATTCACATTCACTATACTAAGTACTAGAAATTCCTCGCACAAAGACGTGATCTCTGTAATGTTCCCTAAGTAAGGAACCCTTGTAATTTCATAATGCTTCGTCCGCAACTTTGCCGCCTACAATAATCCCGTTGCCTACAGAGATGGATCTGATGTATGAAAATTTAATCAAGGAATGAACCGCAATGTTGGTCCGTACCAACACAGAATGAAAATGTATTTGTAGAAGACAACAGAAACATTGTTGAGTGAGAATTTTAGAATATCTATTAGGTAAGTACTGTTATCTTTATGACAAACGGGGTAGATTAGGTACCTGCAGTGAAACTGGTAAGTACTCGTATATTTCCAACATTTAAATAATAGAAACATATAAATTTAAAAAATGTGGCTGATCTAATTAGTTCAATCACTGCTAACGAATTAATAACGAACTACCTAATATCCATCAACAGAAAACCAGCAGACGATAGCTATGGGTTTTATAACAATACTAAATAAGGTTGCTATGATCCCAATGTTTACTTATCATAATATCACGATTAAACCAAGCTGTCTTTAAATCCAAACAAGGATTGTTCCAAAGAAATGAGATCGCCTGCCAAATAATAAAAAATCATAATATAGCCCACGTGATCTAGCCTTATACCACACTAAAGTATTTGCGTGCTACTGAACTAAGGCGTGCGCACATTATTGAATATCGAATTCGCCCAGGAAAGGAAGAACCGTAATTGAATATTAATGAAATTAGCCCGAGGCGACAAACAGACTTCTACCGAGGTGTTCGAGTGCAGAACAAGCAATTACAATAATTAATTCCATGAATACCAGGTCAGTTTTGTTACGTTACAAATAGTTGAACGTCTGAGTTTCCAGAGCGACTGCCGTTGAGTGCCTCTCATTAGATGTCTTTGTTCAGCTTGGGCGTCTATGATTTGAAATTAAATATTAGGCTGTAAGATTTTAGATCCCCTGAGCATTTCATGAACTTGCTCATTAAAATCGTAAAAAATATTGAAAAGATTCCTACCTATTTAGAAGTGAATATAAAAAGCTCTTAAAAAGTAAGTTCACGACGCCCTGCATCATTCAGTATAAGCTCCGTTTTTTTGTAGGATTTTATCGCGTCTTATCATCTTAAACAGTTTAATTAAGCATTTAAGTTAGTGCCTATAAAATGTAGATTTCCTTTTTCCTTTCCCTTTTCGTAATTGGCTTTTATACTAGTTATTTAATTCAAAGAACGTCACTAGTAAAAAAAGACGGAATCATAATAAAATTAGAGGAACTTGAAATAAGACGGAATGATATAAAATTACTAGATTTATGAAAGCTTAAGTCTTATGTTTCTCTTGTCTTAATTTAAAATTAAAAAGACGACCTTATCTCAATTATATGCTTTCGAATATCCATTACAATTTAAACTTTCATAAAAAGGGTGATGTTTGAAAATTAGATTCATAACATCAACTTTTCCAGAAACCATCAAATGACGTGATGTTCTGTGTCAATAAAATGTCTATTCTATACATATAAAAATGAATTGCTGTCCGTTAGTCTCGCTAAAACTCGAGAACGGCTAAACGGATTTATCTTATCTTGGTCTTGAAATGTTCGTGGAGGTCTAGGGAAGGTTTAAAAGGTAAGAAAAATTCGAATAACTGCCGGGAAAAGCCTAAAAATAGCCCTTTTCTATTTCCCATACAAACGTTTTCTAAATAAGTACGAAGTCTGCCGGGTCAGCTAGTTAAAAATAAAACTAGATCAGGAAATGGCCTAATCTGAGATTAATACAAGTACTTGTATCCAAAGGTTTGCTTAAAGATTTTTCATGTCTAAAAGGTCAGGGAATATTGCTTTTTTTAGTGCTAACTAACTTTTTACAGATACTTCGTTAACAAGGGTACCTTAAACTTAAAGTAGGTAACTTAAAATACTTGCGTAATATATTATTAGTTTTAACAGATAGAAAGACAAAATGTTAAACGATGAAATGATTTGTCAATTAAACAACCTTTGAAAGGCAAATACTGTATGGCATGTAAAATTCCCAAAAACTTCCATTATCAAGTCATCAATGAGAATACAATTTATCGTTAAATTCTTCCTAAGTTTTTATAGTCGCCATAACATCCTAAAGGTCCTTTCAAATCCACATTAATTCATGGAAAACTTTGAATTGATCGTAGCGTAAAATTAATCACTAGGTAGGGACTTTGGTCCCGTCAATTACACGAAGCATTATTCTAAAGGTTCAAAAGACATAAAGCCAATGCTGTCATAACTTCAGTAAACGCGCTTTATTTGCCGATTATTCTCTATTTGCATCAAGTAGCTTGTGTGGACAATAGGAATTAATTTAAAAACACAGAATCCTAATCCTTTGTAAGTGCTCATCCTTTGTAAGTTAGAACGTCAGACCCTAATACCTGATTGCAAATAAGCGATTGTGCTGAAAAAAGTACCTAAATATACAAAATTCCAAAGTATACCCTACCTATGATTTCACTATTGAAGTTTTTAAAAGGCAGTAATATTCCATTTTCCATGACCTTACAGAACATCTTTAGTAGGTACTTACTTTGTTATTGCATTAGCAAGCTAACAAGAAATCTCACTTCAAAATTAATAATGGAAACAAAAATCCAGCAATCGTACCTTAGAGTCCCTTTACGATATCATTAAACTGAACGCGTGCTAAACGAGGCGTAGACGTGAGTCGTAATTTTCTTTGGAACCCGCAAGGAGCTACGCCGATCGGAACTGACAACCATATAATTAACAGCTGCTGTCAAATTCACACCTAGTGTACACCCTTTATTGTATAACATTGGCCTGATGTTGCTTGCGGTCTACACAATTTGCTTTGAACTCAGGTTTCGATGCCTTTATAGCTGGGAAATTATTATGTACCTACCTAATAATATCAATTCTACATTACATATTTACAAGGCTATTCTATGGTTCCACAATATTACAACGCGTTATAAATAAAGTAGGGCTAAGGTCAGCGAACTGGTCACTATCGACTGTATGGAAATCAGTTTATGCATCTAATTTCAATAGTTAATGTTAAAAGTGTAGATTTTGGTGGCAACTTCACCTAATTATATTGGACAACTTCTTGCAATAGATAGCACATTCCGCTCGATCAACTTTCATTCATCAATTTCTTCGCGTGTCTATAAAGAGAGAGGTTACAGCCTAGGTATTATTTCAACCGCTATAGGGTTACATATTTACGCTAGCTCAGACTTTGGTGTGAACAAAACATGATTGCTCGTATTTTACGAAATTCTAAGCAGCCCATATTACCACCAAAGTTATACAGATACAAGCATAGATTTATGAACCGAATTGTGAAGTTTAACTCTTCTCCTAACAGGCTCGCAAGCATATAAATTTTGGAAATTGTTAAATTAGCATTTATATGCAAGTAGAATGTCAAGAGTTCATTCACAATTGACATTCAGTATGTCTGCGCGTCCTCGGGGATTGAGCCTAATTTGACGTAGTCTACGAAGACTATTGCAATATAGCTCTGGCAATAATTGACGAGACTTCTCAAGTTCTTGTTCTATAAAGAGCAAACTGATGTTTAAAAACGAACAGTCTCGAAAAAAGTGTAAATTGGATGCATAACTGCAAAACTTCTTTCGGGATAAAAACCGCCATCTTTGGAAAAGTAGCGAAAACCTTTTTATTTGAAACATTAAATTAAACTTTGCTTGACTGACTTTTTTCAATCTTAAATGTAGATATTATTACTTTTACCAATTATTTAGCACTTACTATTTGGCTAGTCTATATTCATCGAGATTTATGGCAAGGTAGCAGGCGCTATGAACAAGAGTGTGTCTCGCCCGCTCACACATTTTTTTATATCTACCATGTTGAAACTAGTATAGTAGATAATAGTATCGTTTATACGATTGTTCTTTATGGAACAAACCTATTTTTTGTTAACTAAAATCAAATTGCCCAGCAATAGGACGATAAGGATAAAAAATGAAATAAAGTATGCAAGCGAAAAGTAAATAGAGCTTTGATTCTATGATTTTATACATTAACTGAACCGTATACTAACAAAGTTCTGGTATGTTTTCTACCTACACCTTGTTGATTTACACAAAACATGTTTCACGGAAAAATCATAAAAGGATGAAAGTTTCTATCGCGAATATACGCAGTTATCATCCCAGATAGAAACTCGCTCTCGGTCCGGATCGAAAGCGCGATTTTATCGTTTTTATGTGTCCGAGGCCACATGCCTTATAAGTAGAGTAGTAGGACGGGGAACTAGGAACTCCACTTCCCAGACCGTGTGTAAGTAGATATCAGTGTTTACTAACAATATGCTAGAGTCTCGCAGTGTAATGTAGAGAATGCATCAAAATATATGAACACACATTTAATATAATGTATTAAAGGACACGGGACTCGTTTCACTTACTTTTCTTACCGTGGCCGGTGAATGGGTTCTCACTTTCTCAATCAAAACATTACTCGAAAAATTCCGAAACGAACAATTCAAAGATAATTTATTGATTCAGCAATAATAATGTTCTTTTAAAATGCGTTTAGTGCTCACACTTTTTATTAATAGTTTATTTTGACAGCGATGATTATACGTTAAAGTCGATAATTACGTTTTAAGATCTGAAAAGAAAACCGCCTTCAATGTTGTGTTTCTACTACCAACGTAGAAAATTACGGGCGAAAAAATGGTCCTACCTTTTCAATAAAAAAAATATTTTTGAAAGCTGTCTTGAATTGATGGAGATATCGGTGTATAAAAATTAAAAAAATACCCACAGTTGAACATAAACCTCCTTTCTTTAAAACTGGAAGAAAGTCTTCACTAAAAGACAGGTTGTTGTTAACAAAGTAAGGTACGTTGACAAAGCACAAAGCTTGAGTAGTGTTTTGCGCCCACCTGCTTAGAAGATGTTTAAACGTATGTATCTAATAATTTAAACTCTTGGTCGAGCCAAAGCAATAAAATTAGTAGGTACCTACCTCGTTAAGTAATATTCGGCCTATAAACAATAACAAATAACAACGGAAAACTTCCTAGAATTTTAAACAAGATATTCAAGAAAGTAGATATCTAATTCGTATTAATATCGAGAAAATTGCTTCAATAGGCAACCTTATTTACTCATACAAAGATATTTTATGATATACCAGCATCAGCGTGAAAAGAAACCGTAAAAATCACAACTTCACTTCCAATAGCCACAACGAACCTTCAAAACACATGAATAAGAAAACAGACGCTGCGGAAATAAAAATAAAAGCTGACGCGTAAATAAATCGGTAATGAGTTAAATCGCGGGTGGGGAGGCGCGACCGATTGCGCCGGGTAACGGGACGCGAATGCGGGGGCTGAACACACCACCAGCATCCAGTTTTCCTCCACTCTCCCCCTCTGCCCGTCCCCGCACGCCCCCGTTGCCCCTTCCATCCCCCACGTCTGATAACCTGCTACTTCGGAAGTCACTAAACTCTGCTATATATGAATGTTACCAACCTTAGGTACTTACATGTGACTTGTAAAAGTAAACGCATTTTTTTTTATTGAAAAAGGGTCGCGCCACTAACCTCATTTTGTACTAAAAATGTCGATTAGGTGTTGCGAAATCAACTTGTGTGAAAATTTATTCGCCACTAAAAGCATTGTAACACTAAGCCTTAGTGGTTTCACGGCTTCTGTAATAAATACTTTTTGTAAAGCCAAACCATTTATTTAGCGACATGCGCAGCTAAAGTAACGCGACGCATTGTTTATCTAGACACGCGGCAGCGTGTCAAGCCAAGTTCAAGCGAAGCGAACGGGCGATGCGCGCCTAGTGTAATATTACAGGAACCATTTGGGTGATTTTTCCCCCCCCTCGTAACTCAAAAACTATTTCACATAAACAAGTCAAATTTGGCTCATCTATTGCCACTTGCGAGTAAAATATGTGCACCGAATTTCATAAACACTCCTCAAACGGTTATTTAGATATTAACGTCCAAAAATGCCTGGTTATGGAAAATTTTATCACTGACTGACCTATAGACGTTAATTATAACCCAGTTCCAGATGACCTAGAACGTTCAAATTTGGCATCCAGGTAGGTAGTGGGGTGGATACAAAGGAAAAAATCTGAAACTTGCAAATTTTTATATTTTTAACGTACTTTTTCAATTAATTGATTCTCCTAGGAACCCTTACTAGCGCCTGTAATATAAGAATAGCAATCTAAATAGATGACAGTCAGTCATTATGTGGATTTTAATAGGGTCTTGACGTGAATATAATAACGAGTGGAAGTAGTGTCTTGGATTGGTAAGTAGTACACTCTTACCTAGGTATACAATGTGCCAATAGTTGAGCCGTCTATGCAGATAGGTAAGTATGACTATATAGGTATGTATACCTACAATGTGTCAATAGTTTGAGCAGTCTATGCAGGTAGATAGATATGGCTAGATAACTATTCAGGCCTAGATTATAGTGTGTCTCGGCTTGTCGGATAGGTAGTAGGTAGGTATACTTATTCAGTAAGTACTCAAGTACCTACCTACCTGCTTAGTATGTACCTATACCTACAATGTGCCAATAGTTTGAGCAGTCTATGCAGGTAGATAGATATGGCTAGATAACTATTCAGGCCTAGATAATAGTGTGTCTCGGAATGCCGGATAGGTAGTAGTTAGGTATACTTATGCAGTAAGTACTCAAGTACCTACCTACCTGCTTAGTATGTATACCTACAATGTGCCAATAGTTTGAGCCGTTTATGCAGGATTATATAAGTGTAATAATATAAGAACAAGTACTTACTTACTAATAAGTTCTGTACAAAAAGTAATGATATCCCATCAAAAACATAAATGTGAAATGAGAGCCAAGTTCAATAAGTAAGTAGGTATGCTTTAGTCGTTGACTTCAGCGACAAAAGAAGTGAGATCTAAACGGGTGCCAAGTACAATGGTCAGTCCTAAAACTTATTTATAACAATATGAAATATTTTTAACAACTTTAAAATATCATTTCATCTCATAATTTAGGATATTATATTGAAGCCTTAGGTCTGACTTGGCTAGTTTTCTTAAGAGTACGAATTATATTAGGTATAGCTTGCTATACGTTCTTATTTTATTCTTCTAAAAATTTGGCTTGCTGGTAGAAACTAGCGATCGGACATAGTAGGTAAGTAGTTAATAATAGGAAGGTAATTCGTATAATGATAACTAGCCAAGTTAGACCTTAGGCTTCAATATAATATCCTAAATTATGAGATGAAATGATATTTTAAAGTTGTTAAAAATATTTCATATTGTTATAAATAAGTTTTAGGACTGACCATTGTACTTGGCACCCGTTTTGATCTCACTTCTTTTGTCGCTGAAGTCAACGACTAAAGCATACCTACTTACTTATTGAACTTGGCTCTCATTTCACATTTATGTTTTTGATGGGATTTTTATTACGACAGTAGGTATTTGAATAGTGTCAATCACAAGATTCTAAATAATGCCATGTATTTAAATATCTTTTAATTATAATTTTATTGAATCCCAAGCAAAAGAAATTATGATGAAGATGAGGTGCCTCAAAGTGAAAGGTTTTATTACGCACTGGAAAACTAAGCAAACAATAAAAACGGCATTGTAACTGACCTACTTCGAAGCAGTAAATAAAAGCCTATAAAGCAACCAAGATGTCGTAGAAAGCCATCAATCTGCAATTTGCGTTTAAAGGTTTATCATCTCTCAATGATGTATAATGATGATTTATTACATCAGTTTGGGTTCGCCAACCTTTCACGCATCGAAAGTAGGTTTAAATTGCAACTTAATAGTGCGTTCGAGGCTTTGCTCAAGCGCAAGTTTCTTGTGGAGTCTGCGCCCCGATTGCATCAGAAAATATGCGGCTCGCCCGGCTCGACGACATAATTACTTGCTTTGGGTACCTACCCAGTTTTTATGTTGGCTACCCGACCTAATGTTTAAAGCATTCTCTGCAATTTAGTTTCATTTAAATTATTTGTTACTTCAACGTCACTTTTACTAAACGACAATTTTATTTTATTTAGTAGATTCTTAAGATACTTGACGTTTAGATATGTATTTGAATGTAACTTGTGAGAAAAATATTAACCCTATTGCTTGCTCTCACCTAAGCGTCAAAACACTACTGTACTGCTGACATGGGAAGCACGGTACAATTACGTAATACGTTTTCTGCCGCACAATCCACTACTTATACCTAAAAAAAAAAACAGTAATTTTTAAACCTAATATTTTTGTCACCTAATGTTTTTCGTGCATGAAATGTGCCTAATTTTATTTTATAGGTATCTTAGGAAAACAACGGGATTAGCTAGTCGTACGTAATTCAACCATAGCCATCTTCCTATGCTACATTATAAATGCGAAAGTTTGGATGGATGGACATTTAAAAGGGATGTTTCATACTCAATCACGCTAAAACAGCTGAAATGACCTGGATGAATTTAAGCACAGAGAAATTTTATAATCTGGAATAGCACATAGGCTACTTTTTTTCTCCCGCAAAATCGTACTGTTACCATAGAATCGTTTTATTATATCAAAGTACGCTATCTATATACAAAAGAAGAAAAACCAGCTCAAGAAGACACGCTAGCTTGACGAGCAGCCGTAGTCATAAGTGTATTAGTACATACCAAGATATCTTAGTCTACACCAGTTTCTTATCGATAAAGACCGAGTATTGCATCAGAATAATCAGGCTCACAAGTTACAAAACACGAAAGCTTAGGCTGCGTCCGTCAGTCAAACTATACCTGCATCAATCATGTACTTAGTACTATCAATATAAATAGTTACAATCGTACGCTAGTACCAATTGCACAAGAATACCTACTAACGTTGCATAAAGGCGGCACAAATCAAAAATTGCAATACCCAAAGTGATCTCGACTTTCAGAACTAATACGGGTACGTAATGTGCTCCATACAAGAACTCTGGCTATGTAAATTAAATAGCTCAAGTTTCAAGCGCTAGTGTTCCCCTGGGCTCACTTAAAGCTGCGCTTAGATACTAAGTATCTTAAGTATATCGCGAGGCGTAAGATACTATAAAATAAAGCGTAGGTATCTACTGGAAAAATACAATGTATTTTACAACTTGGATTTTATATATCAAAAAATGTTTATTCTTTACATACATGATGTGTAATAATATATCTTTTTCATAAGAAACCATGTTTTTTGATGAATAATTTTCGAGCTAGGCGAACATCCAAAACCTTAACCATCTTATAATATCTGAACCTATCATTTTTCACTATTTTCTATCTTAGTTATCGTGATCATTAACGCTTTTTTTAAAGTAACTAGTATGTATATTAGATTAGGTAAGTACATTATAATCATCCAGTATCCAAGTGTTTAATGTATTTGCGAATCCTAACTTACTGAACGAAACATGATTTCAAATTCTGTAGCAAATCTAACGCTGATGCGACTCAAATCGGTGTTTACACTCATCAAAGCAGGGGTGTGAGATTGTGTCAGCCACATACGAATACGTCGCTTAGGAGCAACGAGCCTCAACGACATGACACTTGACTGACTCCTCGTTAATTTGTAACAGAAATCCTATATTCCTTCGCAAGCAAATTTATACCCTCAACCGCAATCCAAGGCGCGTCAGAGGGTCGAAATTACGACTCCACTCCAAATGTTATTGCCAGTTTACATTACAGAAAAATATTTTGTGTGACGCCACCAGCCACACGAAAATAATTTTGTGAATCTCAAATTGTTTTCAAGCCTATGTAGTGCTGCTTATAAAAAAAGTTTGAGAAGGTCACAAAAATTTAATAAATTATTTTTAAAACAAACATTACTTAAGCTGAGTAGATAGGTAGTTGACTATTACAGGTTTCAAGAGCGTTTAATTTACCTTCACATTACTTCTCACCATACCTTCCTATCCAATATGAAACATAAATTTAAGTCTATCCAATTACAGCTTGCATTCAATAGTCATTTGAAAGTATTCACTTGTGAAATGGAATAAGGAGAAAATGCGAACTATTCTTTTTGCACAATGTTCTCTGAAAGCATTTATAGAAAACTATTAAACTTTACAGTTGTATTTTTCTAAGTATAATGAGAAATTACAAAACCCTTCTACTTTTATACTTTATATTATGTAGTACCATCTGGAGCCTTACAAACTCTTCGGGCAATACCAAAGTAATATAACTTTGATATTTCCTACCATGACACATACAAAATGTATTGAAGTAGTGTTACTTCAAGCATGAAAAGTGATGGTTTGTCAGAGCTTGTGGTAAGGCCCTTGGTTTATGTGTTATTAGTTAATGCTTAAATAAAACAGAGTAGATTCTATACTTTTTTCAGTCGTAATAAAAGCCTGTCTTAGCTCTAAACTATTTTCAGACAAGGCATCAGTCGCCGCCGGTCCCACTAGGGTATCCCC
The DNA here is from genome assembly GCA_963675405.1 of Cosmorhoe ocellata. Classification (NCBI taxonomy): domain Eukaryota; kingdom Metazoa; phylum Arthropoda; class Insecta; order Lepidoptera; family Geometridae; genus Cosmorhoe; species Cosmorhoe ocellata. The sequence goes on along the minus strand of OY776245.1, from coordinate 8,259,359 downwards.
GTTTTCAAATAAGTAGAAGATTGTGAACTATTAACGCGAGTTCGACGACGTCCCTAAAGATTAACGTTTCAACGTGTATTTTATTTGAAAAATCCAAGTGAACCTGTTAGGTTCAAACTTTATAGCCAACGAACGTAAACTTTGCAATAGTTTCGACGTTAAAGCTTACCGTCGTTTTATTTTTGTATTGTTAGATAACACGGAAATGGTTGAATAACATAAAATATAACGTTATCTAGTTCAATAATATTTAACTTTACGTATCTACGAGTAATATATGATGAGTATTTATTTATTCCGTTGTCATCATTGCTACATTCATGAAAATTTATTATTAGTTTCGTTTATAAAAAACAATGATGTAAGCATGTAGAGCCATGGATTCACGAATAGTTTAATCAATGTACTGGGGTTCGATCACAAGCTCTTCGGGCAGCTTAAATGTAGGTAGTAAGAATTATTGTTATATAGATACTTAGGGTGTATTTCACCATTTTCTGGTATAACTATTCTCAGTATAATGTTATGTCGAATGCAAGTAAAATGTCACTTTACTCTTTGATAACTAAAATTTATTTTGAGGATACCTAGAGTCTTAACTAATTTGGAGGAATTCGTCCTTAGAAAAAAACATTAGGTTAGGACACCTACTTTTAAAGCTTACGCTCTCACTGTGAGAATTAACCGGACATTCCGCCTTTGGAATACATCTCGCCCCTCGTCGAAGAGTCCCTTTAAACTCCATGACAGAGCTTATTAAATGTGAAGTGTTATACGGTACAAATTACTAGTTTGGTCGAATCTGCCCATACTAACTTAATGACATAATCATTCACACAAAGATATCTACTGTGCTGATAGCGTACTCTCCGGATACACACGACCTACTTGTGAAGTTGTGAAGGGTACTCTACTCTATCTATAAAGCGCTGCTGATTGTCATTTGTCCTACAGGCCTACAAAACTAATGTTTGACCGATTCAAACCTATTCATTTATATAATTAATAGAATACTTAGTAGTTTACTCAGTCATTGAAACTGATAGTAATAAAATGGTGGTGAAGCCAAATATTAATGTTAATAAACTACCACACGTGTAACTTATGCTCTACTATTATGTAACGTGATCAAATATTCAAAATACGTACTATTAATATGAATATAAAATATTTAAGTAAATGACTAAAGGATAATTTACGCATAGCTTAAATCGTAGATCCTAGAGAGCTGGGACGGTATGTTCCCTTTGGTCGCGCAGTAATAAAGGAATTCCCAAAATTCAACCCCAACGGGTGCAACCGGAAGTTAGACATGAAAATAACACGCAAACAAAGTCACGGGAAGTTTCACTAATTATATCATACAGCTAGGAACAAGTGGGAACAAACCAAAAGAAGAATGATTATCTGAACTAAACAGATTCCACTTATCTTTCAATCGAACTGAAAGCTAATATTATCCAAAACAAATACGAATTTCCTCCAGTGAAAACGTTAAAAAAACATCGAAAGCATATTCTCGAGCTATAATTTTCTTAACGTTCACATAGTATTCCCAAGACGTTACAACGTGAAAATGTATTGGCGAAGACGGGTGTTCGCTCACAGAAAAGTTCACGATAAGTTAGCGAAGTCTCTTGGCAGTTAGTGTCACATACAGCGCACACATGCTTGTCAGAGAGGATAGCTAATGAAAAGCGATGCGCCTATAACGAAGATGAAGCGATGACACGACTCAACCTACGTAGTACGTAACGTAGTTCATCGGCAGATTAACTTGAGTATGAGTTAGGACCCAATAAATTCTTACCGACGCTTCCGAATGGAAATGAGTTCGAAAAACTCATGTCGCCGAGGGAAAATGTACTCGTACCTTGTTTGTTTGTTTACGCCGTGGAAGTTGACAAACCTGATGAAAAAAATATTGGAAAAGTTTTGTGCGAGTGCTGTTTAAATGAAGCTTCTGAGCTCTAACTAGAACAACAACTTTTGAAAGTGAGCATATTCATCATCATCATCATCCGCAGCCCGACTTCACCCACTGATGGGTATAGGCCTCTCTTTGCATATGCCATTGTCCACGGTCTGCTGCTAGCCTCATCCAGGTCCGGCCCGCGACGGATGCCATGTCGTCAGCCCATCTCGCTACCGGACGACCGACACACCTATACCCGGTTCGTATACCTTACCTATACGGTGAGCATATTACTGCTGTTTTATTCCTATTCTCCAGCGGTGGCCATAAAGAATTTACAAAATTGAGTGTTTAAAAAATATTATTCTGAATAGTTTCATAAGTAAGAAACAATAATGTTAAATATCAGTTTGGTTTCCGCTACGATGTCAGTATGAGTGTAGCTACGTTAATAATGAATTAACCTATTTCCTGTCTCGCGGTATCTACTGTTGTGATTTCAATAATGATATTATTAAATATTCTGTTTGATTTTCAGTTTAGTTGTGTGGTTTAATATGAATATTTTAGTGTCAGGTGCATATTACTGTTTGGACAGGTTAGTCAATTAACGCATTCAAATGGTAAATTATTTTATTAATATAAATTGTTCATCTGATTATGTACTCGTACAAGTAACCAAAATAAAAAAGAAAATATTAAAAATATATGGAAATGATCATTGAGTTAAGTATAAGAAATAACATTCCCATACACCTTTTAAAGTTTTTCGAAGTGGTTGTAGAATGTCATTTTTCTAGGAAGGTTGGATAAAAAATAAATACAAAGGGTAATTAAAGAAGACGTCTCTCTTCATTAGTCGGGCTTGGACGCCCTTTGTTTAATGAATTTATACTCTGCCTGTTTCACCTGCGCGAATGTTTACTCACTCTGATTATGACAAATTACAGCCTTGATTGAAACAGATCGGCTCTAAGTTAAGGACTGCCATCAATATACCATTTTTGATAACAGATTTTAAGCCATCTTTCATGAAACTAAATGAATAAGCAGAGTGACAAAAATTATCCATTGACTCCTGCAAAAAACGAATAAGCAGGTTAATTTAAAAAATAAAAAACTAAAAGTAAAATCATGCCTGTTTTCCGAAGTGGTAGGCAGAGACCACGGATCTCCACTTGCTACGATCCCGATACTCTTTTGCTTCATTCACTCCCATTACATTCTTCATACATGCGCGTCGGTTTAGGGTAAGTACTTTTGACCTGGACTTTTTTTTTAAACGTCCCTAATATGATCAATAGGTGTAATTTTCATCCATCGTTCATCCACAACGTTGTTTTATCAAACTGATCAAAAATATAGCACCCAAAACAGTTATAGACCGTCATAGATAATGATAATCAATATTCATTCAACTTTATAAGCTTTAAATTGTTTTTGACTGTTCCTGGTATTGAATGTTACAAGATTCGGCTTTCATTAAAACGGTGTGACTTATGTAATCACTGCGGGAATTCAAAGATATTTGTATGGTTGCTGGCAGGTTTACCACCAATACTTCAATAATATAGAGTCAAGTAACGCCTAACGAACTGCAACCGAACCAGGAACCAGTGCTACAAGCCCATGGGAATTCCTATGGGCTTGCAACCTATCACGTACGGAATACTAAATACTAGTCTTGCAAAATATAACATTTTTACGTGTTTCTGACTTCATCTTATTAGATATCCATAAAGATCTAAGTAATTATCTGAGGATAAGATGTCTTACAAACCTAGTGATAACTACGGTTATTTTTTGTTCAAGGTAATCCAGTTACTGCGGTACTGAAATAACAATAAAATCATATTCAGTTTGATATAATCTCATAAATAATAAGTCTCGCTCATATTGTTATCAGTAATCCCGCCGTGATCCGCAGTAGCAATAGCAATATAGACCACACAATCCACACATGTCATAAAGTATAGGTTTAAACACTGCGTGTAATTTATTGTTTGTTATTACATTATTACCACCGAGACCGATGATTAATAAATATTGAATTATACATACTTAACTTTTAATAATGTTTGTAATGGAAACATTATGATAGGTTTATGTAAACTGAGCGCTGCCATTGAACTTCTGATAAAAAAAAAACATTAACAACGGGCAAAGACACTAACTTATCTCAGAAACACTTATTACACTTATCGTGTGCAAGAAAAATGTCTTCCGTGGATCATTTATAACAAAAAAATGTTATGTTTTAATACGATACATAATGGTAATACATTTTTTTAAAATTTTACGCTTTATCAATGCAAGCATTGCATATTGCCTAATAGTTGAACAGTGAGGGTGAATAAGTGAGCGTTGCTTGCTGTTGCTTTTATATTTTAACTAGCTTCCCGCCGACGGCTTCGCCCGCGTGATACCTTATCTCTTCTTTCACACTCATAAAAAACCCATACTAACCTTGACATTTCACCCTTTTTGAAGGGTATATATAAAAATCCTGAAACACGTATCCATTCATTTTGCACACAAAGTTTCATGAAAATTGCTTCACGCGTTAAAAAGTTTCATACTAACATTTTCATCCCAAATCCCAAAATTCGTGGACTTTCCAAAAACCCCACCTTAATGGGTGATTTTTTTATAATTTTATGTTGTTATAATTAAATATTACCTTCCAAATTTCAGCTTTCTATCTTCAGCGGTTTTGGCTCGGCGATGATAAATCTGTCAGCCATTCAGTCAGGTTAAGCCAGTGTTGCCAGATGAGACAAATTATATTACAGTGTTTGGTGCTATTTGGTGTTCAAAATTACAGTTTTTGATACAAAACTACTGAAAAAGTAAAAAAAAAATACAGTGAATTGATATTTGCCCGTTGAAAAATTACAGTGTTCCCATACACTGTAATATTTTTTAGTATTAAAGTGTACAGTGGATCGTGTGAAAATACAGTAGATCTGCTGTAATTACAGTGTATCTGGCAACACTGGGTTAAGCTCTTATATACATACAATATATGAGGATATAGATGTTGTACATCTGTGGGCTTGGCCTAACAAAAGTGTTTTTATTCCGCGCCAGTCGCGCATTCTACAAGTACGATATGAATGTAACGACTTGCATTCAATGTTTTCATGATTTACAGCAAGAAAAGCTTCATCCTTTTATACTGTGCTTGTTGAGAATGAACCATGCTTTTATATGAGGCCCTTTGTCAGCCTTCGTATTGAGTACTAGCAACACGCCCCGGCTTCACACGGGTAGCAAAAGTATCTCTTTTTTGTATAAAATATAACCTACGTTACTCAGGGATAATGTAGCATTCTAAAAATGAAAGATTTTTTGAAATTGGTTAAGTTGTTTTTGAGTTTATTCGTTACAAACAAAAATACAAAACTTTCCTCTTTATAATATTAGTATAGAAGTAGAGATTTATATACTTCTAGTAACTTTATACATTAAAAATTAAAATATTGAGTTCTCATTGGGGTAGATACCGATACAAACATAACTCTAAGTAAGGTACGATTATACCTACTCTTAAATGTTATATTTACATTGATCCTGAATATCCATGGCTTATACTTATTGCATGAAATGATTTATTTACCGGACAATGTTACACATTACGATAATTTAATTAATTTCTCCGATTAAAATTCCGCCCAGTGTGGTAATAAATATCAATAATAATATGATAACTGAATAGGTGTATTAACTCTTTGTAATGTAAACTCTTGGTACTGTTATAGCAGACATTGTTAGATAAACGTGTTGCGAACTACAGAATCGCTCAGATGACAACCGCGCTTCTACCATCGACCATTCAAAATGATGACCGCACTGAACGTTTCTTAGCTTAGTTGATTTATAAGGAACAATAAGATAAAATTGATCAATTCTAGGAACCTACAAACTGCTGTACAGAAATACCTTTGTGATCCTAGATATTATGAGAAGGGAAAATGTTCAATTAAGCCCAAAAGACAGCGTCTACTGTTCGGGTAAATATGAGAATAATCTTGCATGCCGGAGATTAGAACGCATCTATACAATGAGAGGATGGACACTAAGCAGGGTCACGTCATTAGGGTTGCCAAGTTTTAAAAATAAACTTGATGCTAATGTCGAGAATACTCCGTTTCTAGCGTCAGTTTAGTAAAAAGTAAGTAGCTATGTAATTTATAATGTTTTGACAAGAAAAAAGATTTCATGGTTTTTGTTCTCAAAAACCTAAAACAACAAAGTCGCTATCTAAGGACAGCTGTTCTACCTGTGAAAAGAATAAAAAGTTACAAATTCTCGGATCGAGTAAAATTGTCCCCTAAACAGGTCCAATTTCGCAGCGACGACGCTAATCTGACTGGAGTAGCTCGACTTTCATTAGCATTTGTGTAATTTCATCAGTGGCTGCCGGGGGTGCCAGCCAGCACGGCCCTCACAGATTAGTCGGTGTACTTCTACCTACTTCTTACAATCAAGATAAATGTGCTTGGACAGGTATTGTCAAGCATTAATATACCGACAGTGGCAATTAAGCCTGAGATAATTTACAGAGTTTTTTTTATTTCGCAAATATACGTTGATTTACTGTAGTAGATATAGTAACTTGCCAACATAATGTTCATAAACGTATGTAGTTGTTATCTACGTGTGGGTTGAGTATCTATCTGGTTCTAGGCACTAAATGTGGCAAATACTTAGTAAAATTGTGTACTTTGTTTTATAAACAACTGAGTGAAACCTTCGAGCTAAAGTGTTGTTGTTTTAGGCAACATAGTTGATTTCCAATTACCATTCAAAAACTTGTCGCGTATTTCATGCGCTTCGAGTAATTTACGAAACGGTCCGCGGTCAGTAATGGTTTAGAACTTTAGAACTTTGAACTCAAATTACACAATGAAGGCTAGTCAAGCGTTGATGATGAATGAAAAGTATCATGCCTTAATTAAATATCTGTTTTAACCACACATTTAAGTTTCTATATAAAAGAACTAACCAACACTCAACCTTGGAAAATTCTTCATCATACAATTGTCAATCAAACAATCAAAATATTAGGTACCGTTCTCTCCTGCTTATAAAGAGATTTTCAACGTTGTTCTTCTCTGAGTTATGTTTTTATGAGCTAAAATTGATTATAATAATAATAATAATAATAATAATAATAAGCCTTTTATTCCATGCAAAAATTAAGATACATACAGTTTAGAGAAAAATAAAAGTAATGATTACATGTATTTAACTTATTTTATAAAATGTTTTAAATCTAGGTAATAATAATAGAAGTTTGTTTGCATGGACCCCTCCTCAAGTGAAGGTGAAGGCCTCCTCTAAAGAAAAGTAGATTAAGTTCTGATGTTGTTAGTTACTATGCAGAGCTGAACTTTCTTCTTTTAAGTTAAAAATTGATTACTCAACCACTAATACCTTCTGGTTTGAGGGGGCCAAACAAATTCTATGTTCATTTTGTCGGTTGAAGCACCAAGCAGCGTGCATAACATAAACAAAACTTTAGTTCGTTAACTCGCGTTGCATGGTCAAAATTTCCCCTAACAAGTTAAATATTGCACACGGTGGAGATATTATAAAACGAGACATTAATTATAAAGTTTGCTATAGTGAAGGTAGGTAATGTTGTCTTGTTAACGTGCTGCTGCATAAATACGACGGTACGAACGGTAACATCGCCCATTAACGCTTTGCAAACGCCTTATTTTTATTAGCTAAAGTAATAAGAATAAACTGCATCCTTAGCTTAGAGTTATATATACATAGGTAATACTTGGAGCAATTTCACCTGCGCGTTTATTGGTTTTCTGCAAACTGAGAGTTTAATTTTCAGAAATTTAAATTACACGGAAATATCCAATTAAGTTTTATTTTGAAATTCATTAGGTAATGTGGGTTATTTCCGAATGCGGGTTATATTACTGTGAAAATAAAATAAAGCCTAATAAAATACAAAATAAATTCATGGAGTAACCCTCCTCCGTTAGCAGTATTTCCTTGTTACCTGCCTCCCTAGGTAGTTGAAAGGCGCCACGTGGCGATGTTTACCAGTCAATTGCTTGATTCAACTGCGGCTTTGTTTCCAAGAAACATTCAATACCCGCTAACAAGTCCCGTTGTTCCCACCCAACGCGCCTCCTCCTAGCCTTGTTTGTTCGTTCATCTAAAATCCTATTTAAATTGTTTATCAAACCAACTCATCGGTCTTTACGTCAAAACAATTAGCGTTTTTAATCAAACTTCCTCTCTTCAGCAATTTTTCTGTTAATTAAGATTTTTCTCTAAAATAATATTTAAATTTCGAGAAAGTTTCACCCTTATTTACGGACAAAGGTTGAGAAAGCTCCACCCTTAGTGGCTCAACTTTATGTTCGGTTATAAAAACGTTGTAAAAGTGTGTATCACGCGACAAATAGCGGGTAATGTGTGCTTTTATTATGACATCAAGCGACAAATCTAAGCTCTATTGTCTTGCACAATATGTCGGCAGGTTCGACGATAAAGCTCGGACTGGGGAAATAAATAGCGCGCAGTCTTCGTCAGAGTAAGCACGGGTCATTTGAGAAATTTATTGTGTGCACTTAACCACAAATAAATTGGCCTTTACCACGTGAGGAACGCTGTTACGCCCCTTCTTACCAACCCTTATATTTTGTCGTTTGTGTTCAGCAACTTACCTTTATGTAAGTACCTACTTAATTTTCTGTAACCGTATTCCAAAAACACTAATGTTATTCAGTAGCTTCCGTAGCTTATAAGTAGACAAAGGTAATAAAAGCGCGGTAGAAGCAAGCGACTTTTTTTAAGGTAGGTAAACCTTAAAAAAGTCTTTATGAAAGGCTTGCAAAACCCCCATAGAATTAATCGTAATGAGATTCGCATACCTATTGCAAAAACGAAAAACAATTTCAATAGCAATGAAATCTGAGGATGAGCCCAAAATGCGTAAAATTGTTCATAGATAATCGTGGAATAAGGCAAATTGAATTTTATTGACTTATTTCTTAAAAATCAAATACTAGAGTTGAAGAAACATTGGCTTTATCCAGTCATCGAAATTCAAGCTAATCATAATTATGTATACTTTTACTTAGGTACTTTTATAATACTCAAGTGCTTTGTGATAATTGTAATGTCTCTCACTCATGTGATTATAAAATACCTAACATATTTAAGAAAACAACAATTTGTTATGTAGCAAGGTTTTATCGAGCAATAAATTCAACAAACGACTAAAATTAGAGCTTTATTTTGAAGCTTTTGTCGGTGTTGTTCATTAAAAAGCGTTCGCGTAAATGCATGGAATGGGAAAAATAACACGGAACTTTTCTTGTTGCCAAACAAACACGGTCGACACACGTAGTCACGGATTGAATTGATTATAAACTTTCTCCAACCGTGTAGGTACGTTTTCATTTCATTGTAGCCAGGTTTCAAGGCAGGATTCTATATAGAAATATAGAAATTACGAGATGGCTAATTCTACGTTCATTTTCGTAAAACAACCAAGAGAGAAATGAAGGCGGTGGTAAACCAGGTGTAAACTTCGAGGATTTGTTTTAATAAAAGAGTACACACATCGCACACTCCTTGCCTTTAGTTGAGTAATTAGTATCGTACAACTTCAGAATTAATTAGCACTAACATGGAGTTTATAAGGACCCTCCATTGAGGAGCGAGATGTATTTCAAAGGCGGAATGTCCGGCTAGTTCTCACAGCGAGAGCGTAAGCTTTACAAGTAGGTAGGTGTCCTAATCTAACTCTTTTATTTTCTAGGGACGGATTTCACCAAACCAATTTAGGCTCTAGGTACCCCCAGAATTAATCGTATACGGACATTTTACTTGCATTTGACATTACATAATTAATTATTGTTATTTGACCACTATTTTTATGTCTAAATTGACCGGACTAAATTACCAATCGATTGAAAACCAACATAATTTTAGTGTTTTCTTTGATTTTCTACAAAGTTCCTATTTTTGTATAAAAATATACACATAAGAAGCCATTCAAATTTTTTTAGGCTATGACATAAAAGGTCTAACCAAAGGTCTACATTTGTGTGGCCATCATCAGAGTTGTTCTCTAACTAACTCATAACAAGTACGTACAATACCTTAATCGACAATCTGTTACATTACTTCCGAGCATGTTCCGTCATGCATTTCAAAAGTAAAATATTTTTTGCATCAACATTTTCTGAAAACTTAACATATGAATTCTCCCGAATTTACGTAGATATCGTCCCATATGCACAAACATATAGTACCTAGGTACTACGTTTTATTCGTTGAATCCAAATAAAACGTAAATACATTCTTCTTCAAATCGTATTTTGTAACAGTTTCTTTTGGGATTGAAGGAACTCAAATGTGTATTATGTTACTCCGTACTCCGTTTTCAACAGACACGCCAGCTTGCAAATTGCAAAACCCTAGAAACGTTGACTACTTCTCTTTAGAGCGACAACATTGGTCTGACAAAGTGGTACGCGCCACCTTTTGTCCACTACGTTACATTTTACAGTGACATTATTGGTGTTGGAGTTTTTTGAAATCGATTAAAACACGAATAAATACATACTCGTACATTTAATTGAACAGTAAAACAGTCAAAAAAGGGGCAAACATTATTTTAGAAACGATTGTTCGCTTTGGTAAGTATAATAATACCCTTTTCGGGTATTATTCCGATACACCTCTGCATAGTCCTTCATTCGTATGCCGGAGGTCTTCGTTTTTGCTCGCCAGCACCGTCTGTTTCAGTCTAGACGCGCGCTGCCTCTGAAACTCATTGTTTCAAACAAAGGAAACTCGGACTACGTGGCGAGCAAGTATTCCACCCACTAGATACTCCGTTATACTCGTAATTAGTCCTGTTTCCTTCTATTAATATCTAGATTTCTCATAATTTTATTTCTTCATTTCATAAAGATTTGGTAAGTATATTAAATTTACCGATTAGGTATGGCTGGTTTATAAGCAGGTACATATACCTTACCTACAGAAGCCCGTGGGTTGTAGTCATTTACGTGAATGCACTAAACAAAATCGCAATAAAAATCAAATCTAACGCATTATGTTCGAATATGACGATGTCTCTATCTTACTAATACACGTAGTTCAATTTTATTGTGAGCTATGTAGCAGTGATATGAGTACCTACCTACTCAGGAAGGCGGTCAAATGTCTATTATGGTAATTGTTAGACGCGGCGCGCAGTCCTAATGCTTTGTGCTCTGCATGCGGCAGGCCGCAGGCTCGCTCGCAATCTGTAAATGCTTTGTGTTGGTCACGTTATGGGGCCACGTGGTCGGCTCCGTTATTGTATTACGTATTTATTAGTCTAAGTTGGATGTAGAACAGTATAAGATCTATTTATTTAAAATCTGGAAATACGGAGCTAAGATTGATTTATTGTAGATAGTATTTTTAGAACTATGTACTTATAACCTTTCATAAAATTCACGTAAGTAATTTGCGTGAAATGTAATATCCAAATAAATGGAAAACGTGCGTTCGTAATTGTATGAATGATTGTCGAGTAGGTATAACAGAACCCTAGTTTGGTAATGAGCTGAGGTAAAGTTCAAAAAATATTTAGGTAGGTAGTAATTAGTACCTAGTAGATTGCTTAAAAGGTGACTTATGGTTTTTCTATGTTTAAATAATATTGTTCTAAAATAGTAAAAAAGTACGTCCACGTCCTAAGAATGTATGTTTTTTGATTATAAATATTAGTTTTTCGATCTAAAAGTATAATTTTTGCACGATCAGGATTAGGACCCTTGACTTTTAAATCGAAACAGCAAGAAGCATTCCATAATAACAAATTAGTCCGAGTAACAATACAATCTAAGTTACGAATAGCAGCATCGCATTAACATTTAGTTTGAAACGCTTCATCTGACACCTGATCTCCAGATTATTGCAGTCTGCGTGCCGAGACGAAGATGTCTCCTCTTGCATATTAAAGGCCTTTCTAAACATAGATTTCTACTACATACAATGCGAGAGCAGAGGGCGGCTTTGGTTCAAAGTCTCATAGATATAAGTATACATAGTACCGTACCATCGTACCAAAATAAAATAAGTATCAAAAGATTGTAGAGCCTTCATTTTTGTACGTCAAGTTCAAATCCCAAATGAATTAAATTCATTGAAATATTTCAGGCAGGCGAATTTTGAGTAAGAAAGTATGTATCTAAAATCAGATTGAATAAATCATTGTAGTAAGTCACAAAACATGCCTTGCATAATTTTTTCCATTACTTTCTGCTTTTTACCTACCAGTCGAAAAATATTCATATTTAATCAGCCTGTGATTCGAATTCCAGTCAAAATTCAGTGCAAAACGTATCTAGTGGTCCATTCAATCAGTTCAACAAAGGGTGTCCATCGGGCGATTGGAAAGTCCGTGGCCATATTGGCCGGCGTCCGTCGGCCGGCGCACAGTGCGACTAATCCAAGCAAATTCGGACAAACCCCCATTACCCTGATTGATTCTCGGCACTCCGGCCCTGGTTACAAATACAAAGGTCTGCAGCAATTTGGAGCGCTTTCAATTTGCGCGGCACCGCTCGCCTCTCAATTCGGAGCGCAGACCGATCAGCCCACAAGCCGCGCCAGCCCTAGCCACAACGGTCGAGATCGCTGCATGCCCCGATTTCTGCCTGAGATTCTGCCTTTATCCGAAAATTGAAACAAACGTTTTCATTAAAAGGTATACTTACCTAATTTACTTACCTACCTATTAGTTACAACGTTTTTTTAGAAAACAACCCCTATATTAACAACAAAACAAATATAATGTTTAAAACACATGTGTTGTAATCATTCTTTGAAATAATATAAATAAATTACTGCAAAAAAAAGATCTCAAAGTAAACACAGGCACAGGTATCTTGATATACTGGTGGCCTACGTAGCGACATATGGTTGAATACTGCAAAACCTACTGTGAAATTCATGACGTGTGCCGGAGCTTCTGACTGATTGAACGTATATGTGTGTTGAATGCCGCTTCTATAAATGCACAAACCTATAGATGCTTAATAAATAGATTCAGTGACTATGATTTACAAAACTCAGAATATATCTGGAAATCACAATTTACCCAGTGAACAATAACTGGTCCAGTGTAAGCGGATTAGTAAGTTCAGACTATCATCTCTTACTAAAGAGCGCTTATTTTCTTAAGTACATTATATCAGACGAATCTGAGTTCAAATAACAATAAAATTCCACCATAATGAAACATAAATTTTAGATAGGTAATCATTACAATTACATCGTTTTATAGCGACCATAGTCTGACAAACATTTTCAAATGAAATCTAACTAATTTAATTAAAACCAAAAGCTAAGAGTAATAATTATCTACTATTTCAATAATGCCATTCTTCCGCTCCTCTTATCATAAATCCTTTCAAATTAGAACTCATTTTCATAAAAGACGTGTTGAATGTGTCCCATTCACTCACATATCGACGTCTGACACTCCCGCTCTGATCTACTTAATTTTCACGATGACTGAAAATTAAAGAAGTCCCACGGGAATCCAATTTCACGGGAGCAGTAATCTCATTAGAGACGTCTGACTTTCATTAACATTTATACGATTTCCGTTGGAGGAAACTTGGAAAGACTGTTGCCTCTCTCAAGTTGGATGCACTAATCTAAATTCGTGGATCCTGGACGCAGGTGCCCTGATAGAGTTGCTGTCACCACCCGCCATTTTGCAACTTTCAATTTATGCACAAACTTTAATCTTTATTGTTCTTGGCTGCATCCACGCTTCTTAGTTTCGAGTGCACTAAAAATTTACATTTGTTCAAAAGTCATACCTAGTAGATAGATGAGTAAAAACATTCTCGATGAAATCATTTCTAATTGTTGCATGTGTGATTGTAGAACACCAAGAAAAGCCAAAACAAACAAAATATGAAAGTGCGATATACCTATTACAATTGCAATATTGCGCGGAACCGGAATTGCAATATTTTCTTTGAGCACAATACAATATCGCGGGTAAAGAATGCGATGCATTTGTTTGTACCTAGGGCACCTACTGTTATTACGAGTATAAATTGAAAGTAGGAATATTAATAACGCGTTGGATTTTTGTTGGTTTCCATTAAAGATCATTTTAATAGAAAGTATAAATATCAATTAATTTGATTTTTCAATAAAAAAATGTTTAAATAAACATAAAAGTTATATATGTACCTTCTTAATTTTTTTTTCCCATTCTTATTTTTATCATAATAAACTGGCTCTAGCATTCGTAGGTACGTATACTGTTTCTTATCGCAGACCATTTCGATCGCGCAAAATGAAAACTCGAAATGAACTCTCAATCGGGTAGCATCCCACTTAACTAAGACAAAGCCAAAGGGGAAGTAAGTTTCCTCATTTATCGTCTTGAAGATCCCACAGGATGTGGAGCTTCTCACCGGAAATAGAAAGTCAAGCGGTGTAGGTATAAATCTTTGCAACGATAAATAGTACCACTCTTTAACAAAATACGGTAAACGCGTAACTGGTTTGCTTGATGCGAAAAAAGTTCCAAATAAAATGTTATTTTTATAACCATTCCAGCTGTGGGTATTATCAGAAAAAAATACAGATTTTTATTTATGTAATTTAAGTTATATTTTTCTCTTCGTGTCGCTAGTTCTTTCAAACCATGTGGTGAAAGGATGAATCAATTAAGATATCATCGTAAGACATTTCAGTTCACTGGGCAATGATTTTTGGAAAATCTTCTCTTACGCATCTGCTATAACTCGTAGAGAATTCCATAAAGGCAGACAAATTGTTTGTAATATCGGTAAGAGAGGTCTCTTAGAACAAAGGACAATCCTCTATAGAATTGTGCAAATTGTTATCGAAGGAGTCAGGCCTTCATCCTTTATGAAAACTCATCTGGCAAATGATAGAGTAGATAGAGCTTGATCCCAAAATACCCGAACGTTATGGGTTCATTATCATCAGTAGACTCATTTTCTATAAATGTTTTACTGAGTTGGTAATCTTTCTTATCTAGGAAGCCATGTATAAGACAGTGTGAAAGCAACTCGCTAGAACTCTTCGCAATCATTCTAAGTTGTCATTATTGTAATCAAGCTTGTCATTATTGCTTCGTTCATAGTTTTTACGCTTCAAGTTTAGCGGCGTGTCTAAAGGTAATCCATTAAATCCACATCTATATTATGACGTTAGCAAAACGCGTGCTTTATGTATAAGGTTATCAGGTTGATGTGACCAGACGCGACCCCCATCTGACCCAATTATTTATCATCTCCGTAACACATAATGCGACATTTGATATGAGAGCTTCTTTGTTTTGTTTTGATCGAAATGGGAGATAACCTTGGCACTTTTAGGCGGCTATTAGACACTCATTATTTTATCGGTCAAACAAACCGTTTTATAGCTCATGGACGTTTATTTCTGCTTCCTTCTTGTGAATAAGATACCATGAAGAACAGCTTCGGCTGACATCAAATATTGTGTTACCAACCTTATAAGCTTACCTTTATTTTTTCTTACAGCAGAGGGGTGTTATTAATTACCTGAAAATAAAATAAGAAATGTAAATGACACTGTTATGTGCTACGAGTAAGTATACAATTTAGAGCCCGAAAATAAATGTAAGCAGACATTTTAGAAAAGATAAAAACCAAATAGATCTTCCGTAAAATATCCACTTGAATTTATAATGAAAATATAAGTAGGATAAAATAATAAAAAAAGAACCTTACTTTGGACCAAAGCAATATAAACACGGAAATAAATTACATTTTGTAAATAGGAAATTTTTAACATTACGGGCATCGCTGGGTCACTCGGTGGCCATTATTCACTTGGCAACCACCCACCTCGCCATTTGCGGGCAGCTACTACTAATTTATGACCCTATAAGTGCCTCCGACGTACTACGCCGTTTCGGTCAAAGCTGAAACACTTCGCGTCAAACGAAGCCTTTGGGACACGTTGAAAACAACCGCCACGCGCTTATTCGGACACGAAGTGATGAACGCAATACCGCAAAGCATTCAGACATAATGCTCTTTGACGTAGGTAATCTTAAGTAATAATGTACTGTAACTTTCAACAAGCTTGCAATAGTTCTGAGTGTCATTAATAATATGAAACTGGTGGAAAGATATTTTTACGGGCAAACGATCAAGGCCTAATTTCTTTTATCGAACCGTTAGACGAAGCATCGTAGCTGAGATCACTTCTGGGCTATTATTCACGTGAAGCTCACCTCGCCCTCCTGCGGCCAACCATTCTTAATTTATGACTTTTTAAGTGCCACGAACACGATGTTCGGATCCTGCTGATCTCACTCATGAATGGTATAAATCGTTCTGCGTCTGAAAAGTCGACCGGAATTGCCTCTGCAAGTCGGGATTTCTCAGACAATGAATCTCACCCTCGATTGCTCTCGATTTCAATTTAAAATCAAATTGATTATATATTCTCTAATACGAAGTATGTTTTTTATGAATAACTTTTTAATAAAAAAAATAATGTGTAATAGTCTTAATGTTGTGAAAATTATTTATGTACTTATAAGTATTTTATCTTTTTATCCTTCCTAATAATTTATAAATGCGAAATTCCTACATAGTAATCTTTAGGTATCATCTACTCTCGCCAAAAGTTCTTAGGCCAACACCAAAACGCAACGATAGCGCGTTCAAAATTTGTGTGTGGCGTCAATCAGAACGAATAATGATTTTATCTCATTATATTTTCGCCTACCCCGTCGGGAAATAGGCGTGATTTTATGTATGTATAGTTTCGCATGATATTTTTAATAAAAAAAAATGATCGGATTTCGATGCATTATTCATCATACCACAGTTCGTGGAATTTGTCAGCTAAAAAGATTACCCTGCCCCAGTCAATCAATACCTTTCCCCAATTTCTGATAGGCCAACCATGTGAGGTAAAGAGGCTTTGTTGAAAGCCGGCTCGCGATAAATTGTCACATTTGTGATAAAATTCTTCGAAATTGTTTATAACCGTGCTAAAATATACTGATTAGGTAAATTTTTAAGTGTTTGCTAAAAAAAATAAGTACAAAGTATTTTTTTTACCAACGATAATGTGTAATTGTTGTGCGAGTAAACAAATTAATCTAACTTTTGAATGTAATATTAAGAATAGCATGGTGCTACGAGACGAGATAGGTACTAATGCAGGTACGAGTATGGGTAATGCAAAGTGTGGTCAAAATAATCGAACCCCGGCCCGGCTGTGATTCTCTGTAATCGCATCACAACAGCCATATTAACTCGAGCGTTGTCGGGTGCAATCCACAATCACAGTTGTGTTTTCATATAATATCTATAGATATGTGTGTTTTGGATTGTATAATCGGATTTTAGGATGAAAACGGCTTTGTGCATTATTTCATAGTCTTTTGGTAATTCTCTGTGATGCACTATTAGATAGAGCGGATATTTTCGATATCATAACAAAAACACAATGTAATACACCTAGACTATAGAATTATCGACAGATAAAATTCTACACAATACAAAACAGTATGAAAGTACTTGAACTGAAACTAAAGTAGACACAATTACTTTGTAAACAGAGAAAAGAAGCAGGAGTCAATGGAAACAAAAAATAAGCTTTTGTCTCGCAGCTTACTTTAGCTAGTTTCAAGCTTTCAAAGTGTTTATGTTGCACAACAACAAAGAATGGGAAGCAAGAAATAATATTTTATTTATGAGTAGCTTATTTATTTTTCTATTAGGTTATGATAACGTTATCATCTGGAATATGTAATTACTATGAGTTACGACTTGTAGGTACATTATCTAATTGCGTCGTTCAATTTAATCGTACCCATATTAAAGAGAGTTTCTGCCCGCGGCTTCGCCCGTTTTGTTCTGGATTTAGAAACTTTGACACCCATAGTTCATGGTGGTCAGATGGTCCGGAGGGCATTAAGCATCCCATCAGGGAAACCTATGTGTTATTATAAAGCAGCCTATAAATGTTACTCCAGATTATTTTTTCTGTGTTTGCCAAATTTGATCCCAATCCATTTAGTAGGTGTGTGTGTGTAAAAAAAATAACAAACATACTCAACTCGTAAATAAATTAATGTTTGTAACTTGTATTTATGTATCTTCTTTCTGGCTGTCACAAACAAATGTAATACCTTTCTTTCGTAAACTTTCGCATTTATAATATTAGTTTAATTATACGTTTAACGCCACATATAATTTAACTCTGGCCGTTGTCTTAACTTGTTTTACTTTGGTTTGATTGCATTTAATGTTCTGCGCTTCGGATTATTGGGTTATCTTATCTTTGTGGTTGCTTTATTAACGCTTTGCGATTTAATTTACTTTGATAATTATTTTCTCTTTCAAAACCAAACAAGATAAAAATATTTCTTATTAGGCTTTTGTATATTTTATTTAAAACCATCGCCTTGCTAACCTAAAAAATAGAAAATCAGTACCTATTGGTTTTCACGTTCAAAACTTAGAGCGGTTACGCCGAATCGGACGATTCGAATCCGATCCGTACCCGTTAAAAATCTAATAACCGAAACTAACTAAAAAACTAAACTTAAAAAATCAATCGAAAAACTCAACATCAAATCAGTCAATTTAATATAATTATTTCAATTAAAAAGCAAAAACTTTTAAAGTCAAAAAACCGTAGCAAAAAGCGCAAAAACATTTGACTGAATTTATATGACGATCAAAAGTATTTTGCCATTGAAAGAACCCAGACTGCAAACAAACATTGTGAAAGGCTCCACTTCACTTGACTCGTTTTCCAACACAGATGCATTTGCGAAGCTTCCCGTTGTCGCTCCCCTTTCCTCGCTTGTGGAACTATGAACATAATCCAAGTATGGCACAGAAATATAAGAAAATCCCAGACTTTCAAAATGGAAAAGTAAATTCTGTAGACTGGCCTCACAGCTCAGTTGGTAGTAACTCTGCCTTCTGAGCTGTAGTTTGTGGGTTCGATCCCTACCCCGGACTAACATTTGTGTGATGAACGCAGATGTTTGTTCTGTTTCTGGGTATTATTATGTATTCTATGTATTTACAAAATTTGCTTAGTTTGGGACTAGACGGCGTTGTGTGAACTGTCCACCAATATTTATTTAAATAGCTCTTATTATGTCTCAATTTTTAAAGATAAATCAGTGATTTGTTTGATATTATTTTCATTAAAGTCGAATTGAAATAAAGGTGCGCTCTAGTAAGTATCTACATATAAATTAGTACAAAAGCAACACATAGATACTTAGACTGTTTCAACCCCGAAACCCAATGTGTTAATTTCGCAAAAATGATCGCAAAGTGCCTTCAATTCCATTAAGGGCGTGTACGTATAACAACAAATTGCTCCTGTGAATGCCGATGTAGGCCTCCCTTCAAACGTCGTAAGGAAAGCAATTTCAGTTCACCAAGTTACCGACATACCTACCCACATCCTACACATAGATCAAGATAGGCCTGGCGTGGAATACCGTGTCAGTTAATTTCAGCAAAAAATAAATGCAGGATAACCTAAATTAGTAGATTTTACTTGGAATACACAGTGATTTTATTAGTACAATTCTGGCGATATTTTTAATATACATAGTTAATTATTATAAAGCAATTCATGCTATTAATCTTTGGCTACAATAATTTCGCTTCAATCGATCACCAATATTTGATCTATCGACATTTTAAATAACGGTATGATGAGTAGGTTTATACTATGCTTACCTACTCTTGACTTTGCCCAGACTCAGCGCTTCTGCCGATACCTGATAGCCTCCCACTGAATTATTTATGTCGCATTTCACTGATGCGTTCACCTATCGGAAACGCAAATGTTACCTGTGAAATCACTTGGTGTTACATAAAAAAGCACTTTCAAGCCCGACGGCCTTGAGTACTGCCACTGACCTTTTTTATTTAGAGAAGTTTTAAAGAGGTTTTTATTACCTATCATAAATCTTTATTTTGTTCTGTTTTTGTATCTGTCAATTTTCTTAATTTAAATTATTATTATGACATTTAATTTTCATTTTACATTGTCTACAAACACATATAATTAAGTTTTAAGTGTAAAGACTGCGAGTAGGTACTTTGGAAAATTGCGAGTCACTGTATCGTGGAATTACCACACGTTTGTCGGAAGCAATTTCGATGGCCCTGCAGCAAAACTTGGCCGCCTTGACGTCCCATATCCGGAACGTTTCCAGGTTGTCAGAGAACCTCCCGGGAAAGAGCAGCGGTCACAGCCAACCACGGACCGGAAATTGTACGTCGACCTACATCACTGAGGCGGTGAAGCCGCTACATCGAATAAAATAAACACACGGACGCTCAAAAAGGAAACCAATTGGCGTTTTTCAGCGTTTAGACTGACCGGACGGTTACTTTATTAATGTGGGAACTTTGAATTCGCAGTTAGGTACCCAAGTACGTATTAAGGGCATACGTACACGGATGCACACGTGCTCGGGCAGATGATCTCAAGCGCTCGTTTTTACTAGAATATAGGAGTTCAAAACAGTTTAAAGTTTTCTGGTCCAAGTTACGCGCCCGCTGTAGAGGTGGAATAGAGTGCTGAGAGCTATCGAACAGCCAGTCAATGTCTTACAATTGACCGCACAACAGATTTTTGCCATTCTGCTAACCGCTCGTACGGTATGCGTCGATTGTGACTGCAGGAGCAGTTTTGTGAAAAATAATATTCCGATTTTCATAGTTCGCAAAGCAGTCTCAGGTTGGAGTGGTCAATTATACTGCATCAAGTTGCCCGTTGGCTATTTATTTTTTAAAAGATTTTTATTTGTTATGAGTTAATAACGTGAGTGAAGCCTTTTGTTTTAATTTTCATTGTATGATAATATAATTGAGAAAAAGTTGTGCTTGCTTAATTTAACGAGGTCAATGACATGTCCCTTTTATTCAATGGAACACGTGTCCAATATTAGTAACACTCGGCCTAAGGTTATATTTTCAACAACACAATGTTCTAAATGAAGCTTCGTTATTCTGACTAAACAACTAAACCTAGTATGCAAATTAAGCTTGGACGTGAGGGGATATTTTTAGGATTTAGGTAAATTGTTATTGAAAATTTACTTTTAAATGAACATGCTTTACAAAATTCTTCATCTAAAGTTTGTTCAGATCATCGATTGAAATCGGTAATAGTTAAGTAACGGAAGAAACGGTTTTTTTGTCACAAATTTTTCACAATGTTTTCTGAATGACAACAAAATAGGTCGCCACTCAGCATTATGCCACAGTATCATTATCGTTACCATGGCATGGTTCTCCATGATGCCTGACATTGAAGAGCTCTGGGTACCCTTATGTTTGTTCAACGACATTTTTTCCCATGCAGCAAAATTTTAGTGTCAATACAACACATGTGTTAAGCAACATAAAGAAAAAATACGTGCGAAAGTGCTCGGAACAGATAGGGCTGTTACTATTAATGCTACAGTTTTGCCAGTTTACGTGTGCGGCCACCGTACAGGCCAGTTTTGGCCACCAGCCAGGAAGCTATGCTAGACAATTTGCTACTGTGCGCATGCTTTTACCTTTTACCTATGCCCAGTGCTTACACAAGTCTTCTTCTTCTTTGTTTATGGCAAGATACTAAGGAAAACGCTACTTTTAAAAAATAATTATCTGTCGTGATCGAGTTCGTATAATTCGTAGTAGTAAGGTTATATGAGTCTGTAGCCAAAATGTTGTAAAAACCTTTCCAAAAAAAATATTTTGAATTTATTTAATTACAGGTTTGGTTTACAACATGTTGAAAAGTTGTTTACAAAATAAAGGAACCAAATAGAATATAATTTACTTTCGACCCATAGATAGTAGACGCCTATAATGGTTATTAAAACGTATTCCTACTTACATGGTAACAATATTAAAATTATGCAAATAACACACAGCGGTTGGGACAACGCCTATTCTTCGCAACTACGCGGCATAATAACCAAGCGATATTACCCCGAAGTTCGTAAAATTTACGAGGCGGTTATACGTAAAGACGTAAACGTAAACTCTATAACGCAACGGAATACGAGCGTTTAGTATTCGACGCGAACACTTGAGTTTCATTACGATGAAAAATGTTCGTGTGTTAAATGATGGCATTTTACATAAGGTTTTACTAGATGAAAACCAAACAAATTAGTTTCTTTTTAATTTTTATTAAATTTATGTAGGTACGCAGGCGTGCTACTGTTTTCTCAAAGTTTTATTTTTTTAGGGAAGCTCTGATGTTTTTTAACTGTTATTTATTATATATCTAATAGACAGAATTGTAAGTGTAACACAGGCTGGTATCAAAATTATCTCACAAAAATAGTTGAAAAACGTCTAAATTGAAGTAATTCGTATCACGTAAACAAGTGGTTGTGTGTCTATGAATTTAAACGCGTTCAAGCAAAGGAAATGTCTTTTTTACGTTTTCATTATGTGTAGGTTGACTGTTAACTGAAACGAATGAGCCAGCTTTCTCACGCGAAATCTGATAAAGTGTCCTTAGCTTTAAGAGGACATCAGTCTGCGGTGCCCATATTGCCCGAGACAAATAGCGGCGGTTACTCATGTCCACCCCTATTTCGTAACCTTCTCCTAGGTGGACAAGCCTCTACACTACAACTAACAGTACAAGCATAGATAGTATTAAGTAAAGAGAGCACTGGTGGTCTAATGGTGGTGGCCCCGCCTTCCATATCTAAGGTCATGGCTTTGGATCCAGTTCTGCATCGTGAGAAAACCGGCATGCCGTAGAACCTAAGACCAAAGACAAAGAAAAAGCATGTGTCAAGTGCTCGTAAGAATCCTGTAGGTCTACCATGAGTTTTCACAATCTACACTTGCTAGCGACTGTAGTTAAAAAAACGTATGAAAACTTGTACAGCGCCTCTAGCGGATAGTTGGGTAGGTACTAAAACGTCACGTAGTTAACTATCTTACGTCACAGCGTAATTCAGCGACTGTAGTTTGCGTTTCATTCATTTGCTTAGAATTTGGTACCATGAGTAACAATTTTGACAGATGTCATAGTAACGTACTATTACCAAGGACTTTCTACTAGTAACGTCAGTAGATAGAATACTTTTTAAACTATCGCGACTTGGAAACATGTTTAAATATATACTCTTGGGACTTAATCGCGTATTGTGAAACATTCTATTTACCTCGACGTTTCGATGATATTACAATCACCGTGGTCACGAGTCTACTCGTGTAATATCATCGAAACGTCGAGGTAAATAGAATATTTCACAATACGCGATTAAGTCCCGAGAGTATATATTTAGTAGATAGAATGTCTTTGACTATTACTATTGTAGTAACGTCAGCCGATCTAAATGTGACAACTCATGGTCTGAGGCGCATTTAAATGCTTTCACTATTCAGTTTGAAAATAATTGTAACACAATAAGAAGAAAAAGAAGATTTGATTAACTTTCGGAACTTGTGAGTATTTAGCGTTGTTACACAACCTAAGTTTCAGTTGTAAATAAATATCATAGGTAGTACCTAAGCATTTTTTCATAACATCTAAGGTCTTTTGTACCTATACCTATGGGAGCTCTCAAAAGCTTCTTTATCACGGAGGTGCTTTGGGATACACATCTAATAAAGCTGTGTACAATTTCACCAATATTTCTGTGTTGTAAATTTGTATTATGTTTTTGCCAGCTGAGAAGTTTTTTGACTTCCGTTTGATGAATATTTGTATACTCGTAAGTAATATACTTGAGTGAACAACGTAGGTTATTAAATTTTACTGAACTATTTAAGATATTTGGAAAAAAATCTTTAATCTACTGAGCATCGTCGTATCATGATCGATAATGCATAACCTACTTTAACAAAAACCAAAAAAGTTTAGCCTTAAAAGCTCTGGTGAAGGCAGGATCTAGGATCGAATCTTGAAAAACAAAACAATTCATAAAATTAAGTGTTCAAAAAACCTACTCACATAATTGCTTGAAGGCTGTTAAATTTCACTTTTCTGACTTAGGTACCTAGGTACTTACATAATTATGAAAATGATTGAATAATTTGAAAAAAAAAACTAAAATCTTCATTGGGTGCTGTCGTGGTAAACCGTCTGTGAATATTAACGCGAAGCTAGTTCGGATTTTATTATTTTCAAAGATTATGAAAATTCTGAGGTCAAAATTTACATAATCTGCTAAATACTAGACAGACACTATTTAATCCAAACCAGTCAAAATCTATCTTTTTTACCTAAGATTACACAAAATTGGTTGAAAGTTGTTTCCAATAAGTTTATTTTAAATGGATTTAAAAATAAAAACAATATATCGATATTTATTCGATCAATAACGCTTCATAAATAAATATGAATTATTAGCTTTCCCCAACAATATAAAAATAGCGTAAGTTTTAAGATTATCATCACTGTAAATTAAAATATAGGTACAACATAGTTATAGCCGAACAAAAATATCAAAATATCGAGAATGAAATAAAGCTAAGTTCACACGAGACACGTTTCGTCGTCTCTAAGGACCATTGTTATATTTGCTATGGTCGACTAAATGTAGTTTACAGCACACGCCTGGGGCCTGCGCTTAGCAACTTTATCTGCTACTCGTTGCGCAGTGCCGCCGCCGAAACGACGCCTTTATTCGTGCACTCAAATGAAAAACACGCCACGCATCTTTAGACTCTACCAGATAGCAATAGGGCCGAAAAGTACCAAAAACGTTTTGGTAACTTTTGCTCGCAAAATTCATACGGAAAGAACGGGGTAGGTTACGTATTTTATTCCTGCATGTTTTAGAGAGTAATATAGTTGATGCCGTCATAAATTAAGCTTTGCAGTTGTTTAGAGAGGTTGAACTGAGCATAGGGTTTTCATAATAATTTTATAGACCACTATCCTGAGATTGTATGAGACGAAAAAACCCTGTCACGAGCAAAATCGAAAAATACGTTATAAGTATGTCATATTGGCAATTATAATATTATTCGTAGTAAAATGGTTTAAACAAATATATATTTAACCAAGACTAATTATTTTTCAGAATATTAACCAACGTATTTTACAGAAATACTAATTTTTCATTTACAAAGCAAACTCGTACCCAAAGGACTAGGTAATCTGCATACAAAAAGAAGTGCAAAAAAGGTTTAAATCAGATGCTAATGCCCGAAATGAGACTAGCTAGAGTGAGCATATCAGTTGCACGGCTGAGAATTTCAAAGGCTCTGTTGTAAAGGTTTTCGAGTGAAATATTTATGGCTCCCCGGGTACTCAGTGTCTCTGTGTAAATTATGAAGAAATTTTTGCTGAATGAGCATAACAGTTATGGTGTTTTATGTATTTGAGTAGTGTGAATATTTGCGAATAATATTATTTCATAAGCTCTCTGCAAGCAGCGGTATGCTTGCTGTGGCTCATGTTTTTACATGAAGCTCCCGATTGAAATGTAAATTAGATTGAAATTGGTCGGCAAAGCCAATGTGTCACCAAAAAGCTGGGAAAAAATACTTTTGCTTTCGCGGATTGCTATGTAACTGGGAAAAATTATCACATAGATTGGTAACATGGATGTCTCGTTCAACGTACTAGTATAAAAAAAATCTATCAACCTTCAAAGACGAAATAAACATAGTACGCAAAGAGAATAATAATGCCATTCATTAGGTATACAGGTAAGCAAAGGGGATAAAACCTTTGTGGCATATCGACCCCCCGCCATATTGATATTTTTTCCGCGCACGATGAAAGTAGTATGTATAATCTATGGGTATATATGTATTTACATGGGTATTTTAACCATGGGTTTAATAATAGTTACCTTCAGTATAATGTCAGAGTGGCTCGCTTAGTGCTTATTTAGTTTTCATAGGCAAATTTCTGCTTCATGATTTTAAGCAGCGTGCAACATGTGTACTATAGACTCTTTGGTGAGACTGTTATCTTCCGTTAGTCAAAGCTAATATTGTGACTGCGGAACCATGGTAACAAAACTTTTGTCAAGCTAGCTGACTGAAATCTCATAATGCTGGCTGAAGTCCAGTTTCTGTTTAAAACATAGTGCGAGTTTATCATTATGCACTTTTATATTCATAATAACTATTTTGACTTCTTTAAGTCTAAGCATGGTTGATGTCAGATTAGACTACCTAGATCTTTCGCAAAGTAAATATAAAAAAAACCTGACCCATATAAGGTGTCCTTAATATCACGTCTGAAATATTGATGTTATTAAAATAGGTAGAACACTGAAACTTAAGCAGAGATGATTTGACGGTGAAATTCAATTAATTTTCTTCTTTGAAATCAAAATCGAATAAAATCTGATTTCAAATAAAGCAACCGCAATTGAAAATTGTTTTGTTTGTTCCTTATTGTTGCTTATTTACAAAGGGGGTGGAAGTTGCTTCGAAGTTATTGTTCGCGAACCGTGACCGCCGCGGCTAGTATTCTGGAGGAGTGGAGGAGTAGGCCTCGGGCCGTTTCTCCCCGTAATTGCCTCACTGGCCGACATCGTTATTATCTAATTACATGTTCTTGAACTCGTTCGGGGTCCCAAGAGCACTTTTTGCGAGCATTTCACCACAAAAACAGCTGAAAATCGCTTCCAATCCAATATTGTGAATCGTTATCCGTCCGTAGACCGGTTTCTGTCTCTTAATAAAGCAGAATGGTGTTAAGAAAACATCTGTTGAGTGCTTAAGTAAAGTAAAATATTCAACAAATGGCTTCATAGTTACGGAACTTAAACATTTTCACTGAATATTAATTTAATTAAGGGAATTTTACGAATGTTTGTGTTTCCTCAAAGAATTTAATCTATAAGTAAGTACCATATTTTGTCATAACTTCAAATCGATAACTTGGTTTTAAAGTTAAATGGTGCTGCAGACCTTTACATTAAGAACTTATTACATTTAGCTCTTTTAAATAATAATGATTTTGATCAGTCAGAAAAATGGGCAACAAAGTGATCAAGGGGTATTTTACTTTGAGGCACGAAACACTGAAAGTCTATAGCAAATTGTCCATAAATATAAACAAAACAAGGCATGTTTGTTTACTTTTCGAACTCATAAAGTCTTTCAGCCATCTCGTAGTGGACATTTTATATTGAAATTCAATAAAGCTCAGTGATGTTCGCTGTCTGGTCCTCAGAGCACACAGTATTATAATATGAGTTTGCTCGTACCGTACAGTGTTTGTCCATTGCAAACGGGAATATAGCAAGCATTAAGTAATATTTGGGCGGTATATTTTAAGCCTTTTAGAAAAAGCCTTTTTGTAAATTGTTTTATTTTTCACGATACTATTAAATTTATTGGCCCGATTTCGTTTGCTAGTTAGATTGTTAAATCTTCTCTTGAGAAACAGATACGTAGTAATTTACACGGAGATACATTACATCTCTTTTAACCTTATACCTTTAAACGAGCAATTCTTGTATATAAATATATATATATAATTGGAATCTCGGAAACGGCTCCAGCGATTTTCATGAAATTTAGTATGCAGAGGGTTTCGGGGTCGATAAATCGATCTAGCTAGGTTTCATTTTTAGAAAATGTCTGCCTACCCCGTCGGGAAACAGGCGTGATTTTATGTATGTATGTATGTATGTACATATGTATAAACAGAAGAGAAAGTGTTGTATTATCCAATTTGGATAATGAAACCTGGTTTTGAAAAATAGGAGCCGTATCAACACTGATCCAAACATCCCTTTGAGATCAATATCACGAAATGTCAGTGTTTGCGAAAATGTTATAGGAGTAACAAAATAAACGTATTCTCCGCGTGAGATAAATTTTAGTAACCAAACACATAGTTGTTATTTTGTTAACGTTTCACCAGTAGAACTAAAATTATTAAAACGTATTTATTAGTTAAGTAAACCTATTCAGTTATTGTAGGTAATAATTATTTGTGAAGGTATAAATTTGACTTTTTGTAGGTTAATTTGTGTTGTGGTGTCTACAATAAACAGTTCACTGGCACGCTAATCCAGGGGTTGTGGATACTTAAAGTTAGACAACATAAATTACAAGTTCTGGCGTAGTTTCTATAATGGACTCGATTCACGGGGCTTATTATAGCATTTATCATACTAACTTTTCAGCGGACTTTGCATAAAACCCCGTGTACATTAACCTTAATACTCGTATTACCCTTGTTTGGCAACTTTTTACCTCGTCGCTTATTTTTTTATGAAATTGATATTCCTTTACTTTGGTTAGGGTTAAATTGGAAAATTATGGGCTAAAATGTATGAAGTGAGAGCTAATTTTACCCGACTGCGAAGCGAAGGAGGCTAATGTATTGGGAATATTTATATCTATGTAATTATATATGTATGCGAGTTCCTTTGGCTTTTGCTGTAGCCCAACGCATACGGATTTTAACTAATTACGTGTCGTTGGGTTCGTATGGACTACAAGAGTGACATAGGCTCTATGAAATGTCAAAACCTCCACAATATGGCGGCCTTATGAAGCTATTTTCAATGATCATAGAAATTACCCGTACCTACTTTAGCTAAACGTTATAGACGAATCATATATAGAAAAGTAATAAAAGACTATAATTAAAAATGAAAAAGATGCTAAATCAACATTTGCAAAAATCTTTCAAGTTATACTCACTATATCTTATTTTATCTAACCATATTTCCAGGAATTATAAAGTAGGTAAAGCTTCCGTCCGCGGCTTTGTTAAATTATAGCCTACGTTCTATTCCAGAGTATAATCTATTTTTGCCAAATTTCATCTAGATCCGTTCAGTTGTTTCAGAGTTCGTAGGAGTAGGAAAAGATTCCCTACAATTTATCTAAGTTATCTACACACACGACAGTGTGTCAGCCAGGGTTTTATGGTTTCATTTCATAAAGCCTAATAATTTGCTTCGCGCATAGCTGCGTAGAAGCGTGCTACGCATCAAGCCTGCTGTAAGACACCCAAAAACAAATTATACATACCTTGCCTATTGGTTTTTTTTCAATGCATATAGAATGTCAAAGTGTTGGAACGAAGTTCCTTATCGCGCGTTGCGAAAGGGGGCTAGCTAGACGGAAAAATTAAGACCAAAAGTTGTAACGACAAATTTTGCTATAGTTGTATGCCGTGCGGTGTGCGCGTGCTTCTCTGTCTGTCTCTCTTTCTCTCTCTCTCTCTCTCTCTCTTTCTCATAGAAAGCAAGAAACTTCGTTCCATCCGGTCATTGTCACCTCTCAAGTTTTTTCTTCTTTATCTATGACATTTGGCTTTTATAGACAATTTTTGCCAGTGTTGTGTTTCTTTAAACTAGGAAAATATAAATATACTTAGAGAAGAACCTTCTGTTAGTCTTGACAAAGTTAAATATTGATTTAGGTATGCTCGAGTTCGCGAACTATAAAAGGAGCTTTACCACCAAGAGCCTCGCAATAATTACTAATTAGACGATGTAGATACCTATCTCAAATTTAATTTATTAAAGGAACGGGGAAATATTCAACGGTTATTATAAGTTCATTCAATATACTTCACGTAGATAGGAAATATGACTTGAATTTGATAGTTTAGGTGCCTCGTGGGAAATTAAAAGAAAATAAACTTTAGTTACTATGTTTTTGCTCGCTGTGCTTACTTAGGCGTTGTGTAATTATATTTTGTGTTTACTGTATAACCCTGTAGGAGCGAGAGTCATAACAAAATAACGACATTTATTAGGTAAACGAACGGTCAAAATATCCAAATGCATAACTGCTTAGTCTGGGGCTAGATGGCTTAGCGTGAAATAATTCCCAATATTTATAATATATACAGTCGTGGTCAACTAATTAGGGACACTCTTTGGTTAAACCGAATTGTGTATTTATTTTTTATTTTCCAACGAGTCTAAACCATATTCCATATCTCTTACATGTAAGTATAATTAGTCATTTATGTGCCCGATTATACAAACAATAACAACTTCTTAAACATTAAACCTCTTTACAGTATAGCTGATAGATTATCGTAGTGCTATTTGTTCAAATAATGCTGGCTGGCCATTTAATTAGGGACACTGAGATATTGCGTTCTATTTTCAAAATTTGAATCTCAATACTTTTTTACTTCTTCTCTTATTGTTTCGTGGTAGTTTTGGCGGCAATCCCGATATTTATTTTAAGTTTTGAAAAATATTTTGAAGAAAAATGGGTAAAAATAAAAGTTGCGATCCAACACTACGAAAAATTATCATGAAGTTTGTTGTCGAGCATGGTTGGCCATACCGAAGGATAGCAGAACATTTAAATTGTTCAAAAACTATGGTATACAATGCAGTGCAACATGTCAGACGCAATAACACAGATTTAAATGTGCCCAGAACAAAAAGATCGAGAAAAACAACTCCGCAAGAAGATAGAATGATAGCCAGGTTAGCTAAGAAAGATCCGTTTCTAGGCTCTATTTTAATTAAACACGAAGTGTTTGGGACAGACGAAAGAGCTGGTGTCTCAGCTAGGACCGTTCGACGACGTCTGGTAGAAGCAGGGTTGTTCGGAAGAGTGGCTCGCAAAGTACCGTTGTTGAAGAAAGAACATAGAAATGCTCGTTTGGCGTTTGCACGTAAATATGGACATTGGACCTACGCCCAATGGCAACATGTATTATTCTCTGACGAGACCAAGGTTAATTTGATTTCTTCAGATGGAAGGCAATACGTACGGCGTCCAGTAAAAGCGGAAATGAATCCAAGATTCACAAAAAAGCAGGTGAAACATGGCGGTGGAAACATTAAAATGTGGGGTTCATTTTCTGGACGTGGAGTGGGACCTGTGAGGAAAGTTCAGGGTAACTTAGACCAACATCAATACAAGGCAATATTGGAGGAAACGATGCTTCCCTATGCTGAGGAGCATCTCCCTATTATATGGACGTTTCAGCATGATAACGACCCAAAACATACCGCCCGTTCAGTCAAGTCGTTTCTTACCAGTCAGTCAGTATCGGTGCTAGATTGGCCAGCAAATAGCCCGGACCTTAACCCAATCGAGCACCTTTGGCACGAAATCAAGAAAAAAGTAGCCACTTATCGTACCACAACTTTAGATGAACTTAATGAAGCTTTTTGTGAGGCATGGGCAAACATTCCTGTCGAAACATGCCAGAAACTGATAATGTCTATGCCACATCGGTGTCAAGCGGTAATTACTAACAAAGGTTTTGCTACTGGGTACTGATTTTACACGTAATAAAATGGAGCTGTTAAAGATATTATAATACTGCAGATTATTAGTTTTGTTTAACTCTATTTTTCATTATAGTTTACTGTCCTTAATTAAATGTCCAGCTACAGAATTATACCTTAAAATTGAATACATGTTCAACCTTTGATATTAAATACTTTTTTCTATTTATTTATTCTTTTATTTACAGCCATTTAAAGCATAATAATCGGACCAAATTATGCAAATAATAGTTACTGAGAAATCAATAGGGTTTTATATTTGTATGTACATAACCGGTTATTGTTCTTCACTATCTTGCATGTCCCTAATTAGTTGACCACGACTGTATATATATATAAATAATACGAGACAAATAAAGTTACTTACCAATCAAATAAAATTCTGTAATTCGTTCTCGTAAAAACGTACCTGGAACACAAAATTACTGATATTAATAAACACGTAACCTACGTTCTTTGTTGCTATTTTTTTAGTGTTCTTTGTTTTCGTGTTTATAATATAGCTTTATTCTATTCTATTGTTCGATTCTAAGTATTATCCTGACACTAAAACACTAATTTACAAATCATGCAAACAATTATTCTACCCCACTCACTCATAAACTTATACAGAACTGGAATCAATATTATGGTCAAATTGAATGCAGTCAGCGTTTAACACCTAAAGTTTACTCACCGCAAAGTTGCTTTCTAGTTGTGTAAACAGTTAATTTCAGAAGCTTGCTTTGCAACAGCACAATATTTTTTAACCTTAAAACTATTACTGAAAACTAGAATAAAAATACTTGTGTTTCGCTTATTTTATGAATATTATTCAATGAATTCAAAATTTGGTGGAGAAAAACAAGAAAAATATATTAAATGATATAAAAAAATAAGAAAATAAATATGTCAGATTATAGCCAGTGAAGATCAGTGGTCTTTACTTACTCTGTCGGGATATAAGCATGATTTTACTTAGGTATGCATAATTTTTATAAGCTAATCAAAATGACTTACAAAATTATTATGTAATCTGTGGAATCGATTAACCGACCCTTAATTTAGGTACCACAGTATTATTGCATACCTAATAGGAATAAAAGATCACGTCCATGGAAAAGAAATTCAGGATTCTACTTTTGTAATCACACTAAACTACAATGAGAGAAATCGTGTAGGAAACAAAACAAACGACGATCAGCGGTTTTCTATTTTTAAATTTAAATTAAATGAGATGCAAATATATAAAAGAGGTTGATTGCCAATTTAAAAAGTTTATGTAGCGAATTTTCTATCAGGTAAGCTACCAATGAGACTGCATTATTTCGATAAATATGGATCGCATTACCAAGTTCATTTATTATTAGCACGTACGAGTACGATGTACATACCTACATAGTAAAACTACCGTCTATTTGGCAAACATCTAAAATGATTCGTTCATGGTATTTGCACACGCATACCTGTAAGGCACCAGCATCGAACGTAGGTACATGCCAACCGGATCAGCGCATACCGATTCTCAAATATGCACAACTCCATTCCGTGATGTTCCAGCTAGACGCTTCGATCTTCTATTACAATTCGGTTCTGACTTGCTTTGTCATTTTTCCCGGTAAAATGTAGATTTCCCGGTAGAGTTACACAAATAAAATCCAGTCAACAATGTTTTGGTTTTGAGCATTTGAAAATGCAGAAAACATTTCAAGCGTGTTTATAAATGTCTGCCTAAGCAGCAGAGGAACATTGAGTAGTTGGGTGTATTCAGATTCGATTCAGTCTGTTAACTTTGGAAGATTCTCGAATATGCTCGAATAGTGTTTGTCTTGACTACTGAATATACCCGATAGATGTAGGTATTCATTTTCAATTGCTGTGGATGTTATAGGCAATTTTTCTTGTACTTACTCAATTAAATGTGTCATATATTTTATTGGCTTCCTTCTAGTATAGACCTATAAACGTCAACAAATCAATCTAACTCGACAATCAACTTTAATTGCTTCATAAAGCTGATGTAGGTAAATAAACTGTTTATAAAGAATGAAAATTTTGTTAGATGAAAAATCTGATGCTTATACGCAAATACGGTACAAGAGATGCGGTCGGGTTTTTTATGTTTCGATCTTGTGTACCTACTTACTTGTACATTTTTACTTGGATACGGTGATTGGAATCAATTGGCTATCATGTACAACTGCGTACTGGCAAGGTCCCGTACAAATCGAATGACGTCATAAAACTATGATATGTAGCGATAGGTTAACTTAAAGGGTCTTGTTTTATTATTCTGGCCTATCTTAACAACAGTTGGAATACAGGACTATGGTTAACGAAGCCACATAAGTTTTAAGTGGCCTCTCGGGCCCCAAGTTTCGTCCGTCCGTTTATCCTCAACAACAATGTTATTTGGCTGGAGTGCCTACCAAAACGTTGGTGCTAACTCAATTTTGATGCTATAACGAGTATACGTAAACCTTACAATACTAAGTAAATATTGGTGGACATTTCACACAACGCCATCTAGCCTCAAACGAAGCAAAGCTTGAGCTATGAGAACCAGATTCCTGTTTTTTTTTTTGTAAATACATAATGAAGTATATAATAACACCCATTAACAAATATTTGACTTTGGTGGGGATCGAACTCATAACCTACAGCGCGGAAGACGTGCTAATAAGTACCAACTGAGCTGTGAGACCAGTCGACTACAAGTAATTCATGAATACCACTGAGTCATGCCTAAGTTTTTGGAAACAAGTGCACATTTCTACGAAGTTCCTTACCTACTTTGGTAATTAGGTACGCAATATATCGCTGAATGAAAGTAATTTAAAAAAACATAGTATCCTCTAGCGTTGAAATAACAAACTTCCGCTAAGAAATATTAATGTGTGGTTTACCTCTGCAGGTTGCGTTCGTTTTGAAACGTCGGGTTCAGTACGTTTGCCATTCATTATCGTTACAGTACCTGTAGTACCTACGAGTACCCGGAGTATACATTGCCTTGCCACACAACCCTTATTATTTCAGCTGCCAATTTCATCACACACAGTTATCGAATTGCCAGCTGCTTAACTTTAATGTTGGTCTCAATATTGGTAAGTACATTTATATTCCAACCTAAAATATTTTTCTTAAATTTCCTTAGACAGTGAAACTATAATATATTATTTAACAGACAAAAACCCTTTTCACAAGTAATTCGAGGCGACAAAAATATAATTAGCTTAACCCTTTCACGTAGCCTTCCTTTTTATAAGTGATTCAATATTTAGTTCATCAGCTAAGTAATTCTTGAAATCAGTTCGCGCTTGATAGACTTAATAATGAAACATGTATTAAGAAATATATTAGGCCGGTAATAATCATTTGTGCCACTAATCCTTGCCTAAAATAATACCTATACATACGTACAAACTAATTACAATAGCCAACAACAGCAATATTCCCATGTTAATACGTTACCTTCGATAAAGCAATCAACCCGTGATACGCCCCGGCGGGATTGCATTCCGTAGTAGGTACGTTCCCATTCGCAAACTCGGTCGTAACTTGCCTTGCTTACTTATCGAATATGAAGCCAATATATGGATTGAGTTATGAAACTATTGGGCCTTTCAATCTTATTCGCTTAGAAATAGGTATAGAAAAATAAACGAACGTTTTGTGTAAATTGACATTGGTGGTAATTCGGTTGTTTTGCAGACTAACTTAAAAAATGCTACCATAGGTACGATCTCATTTGGCGTACTTTAAAGACCAAATTAGTGTAACATTTTTGAATGACAGTTTTAAAAAGATCTTAAATTGACATAATCATTCTAATTTAATTAATTTTCCACCATTTTCACGTAGCTTTAGTCAACACCAATTTACATGGCTTCTAAAATAAGCTAAAACACGTCAATCATACGTCAGTTTAGTCAAATTTAGAATTGTAATTTAAAATTTTTACTCTAATTTAGTATTTGATGTGAACAAAATAAGGTCGTGATTAGTTCAGCATTTTTTTAGATTTTTTTAGTTAGTCCGCGGAACGACAGAATCACCACCATTGTCAATTATTATTGTATTATATTTCTAAGAATTATTTTCTGAGATTTATCTTTACAAACATCAAAATAATAGCTTCTCATTGTTTTAAAAGCTGTAGTATTTAATGCATTGGTTTATTTTGTTTTCAAACTCGGATAAAGTGTACTTGTTATAATCTGAAATCACGATTCACGAATCTTTCAAAGTCAAAAAAAGATCCAAAGTTAATAACTTTGCTCTAAGTTTCCAAAAATCTGAGAAAATAAAAATAACACTGTAAACTTATAACAATGTTCCAAGCCTAATGCTGGGAGTTCGAATTACTTCAAATGCTCTTGTAGACTGCGTACTTTGTGAACTTCAATTTTCTGAAACTAGTTTCAAAACATTATCTGTTTACATCGCAACTTGATTGATAAAGTGATATTTTTCTTACAGTTTTAATATAACTTTAGTAATTACAAGACTATGAACAATCTTTTTTATTTTTCGATCGCCAAATTATTTTAAAATTAAAGTCAGTTAGTCAGTCAATTAGTTATGTGGGTCCGAAGCATAGATGTAACATATAAAAAATATGCAACAAATTTTAAATAATCCTTTTTTTTTTAAATAAACTTAATATACAAAAATAAGTTTACATAAAATTTACGGTCAGAAATACCAGTTAGGCTTAATTCAATTGGTCATCATAATTATCACGTGGTGCCCCTATGGCAGTGTAAACTGGCAGGGTATCCTTTCAGTTAAAGCTAGGCTTGAAGCTTTAAATTGTCTTCTGACCTAGTCCCAGACAGCGAACCGTACATAATCTTTACGTAATGCACCCAGTCCCTGTGCGGATAGGTGAATATCACGCCTTCATAACATTTGTTACTACGACGTACAGAATCCCTGGCTGTATTTTGGTCCATATAAATAGCACGAGTTCCGGGTGCTTTTAATCTTACTGAATTCACAGTTCAAATGACACTACCTTTTTGACTATGCATCCTCACAGACTCTATAAAACGTTAAAGGTACTTACGCCGTAGCCGTCTTCACTCGAAAAGGCTTTTAATATATTAAATTAGTTTTATCTATGTCATGACTATATTGGATCAAATATTATACATTAAATAGCGGGTAGTCAAACGCCTGAACACTATCTCTAGCGATTAGGTAAGTGATATTTATGTTACCTGCGGTTCCTTGCCACTTTCATGTTTGAAGGTATCTGAGCCCTGACACTTAGAAACCTGCTTATCTCCAGATAGTAGCGAGGGCACAAAATCCTTAGCAGTGTGTATAAAAGGCGACCTCTGTCGCTTGTTGTCGTCTTAACCCTTCTCAAGGTTGTGTGACGTGGAATTCATAAATGCAAAATGAATGCTTTATTGGGTCTTGGTACAAACCCTTGGACCTAATTGGTTTTTCAACATTCCTTGTTTAGACACCTTCCGTGGTGAATTTATACTTTTATCAATTAAACTCTAATAAAATATTTTTTTTTCTTACCACTATTCTGATAACTTGCCAATTAACTATAATTTTAGGAATAGTAGGTATCTAACATGCACGACCATTGTTAATTAAACTAGGTTTATATCAATCAAAGTGTCGTGATCTATGATTTATCGAAACTTCAAATAGCACGGCCCAGCGAATGTTCTATTTAACGAAGCCAGGCGGAAAATTGATTTCCTGCAGCACTGTGATATTCATTTATAACGAGAAAGGATGTCACTGACGAATGTCTAGTTCCAGTGAAACCTTTTTATAATTAACAAACGGTTACAATTTGATGGTTAAGCAACTTTTGTTTATTTGATCGATATTTATCAAACTGTAGAAACACCTGAATCGCGATGCTTGAATAACGGAATAACGGTCTTCTAAAGAACAAAGGGCAAAACGCATACAAGCTTGATAACAGAAAGCCTAAATCACCAAAAGATTACATCATACATTCCTACTCCTATATATATACTTTTTTAGTCTCAACATTAACAAATCAAAATAGTGAATGCTAACATTTACATAACTGTGCGATTTTGACATTTCATTACAGATAGTATCGTAGGGCGGGCCATAAGCTTCACGTCAGATACTTAGGCATCGCATGTAACAGACAATGGGAGAACTTGCGTCTAAGAACCGGTTAAACTTGCCCAATCTCGTCCGCAATGTAATTGATTAATCTGAAACTTGCGAATTTTCAGCATATCGCACTGTAAGCATTTATAGTATAGTTTGAAAGGCTTCAGATATTGAGTCCCTATTCACTCCAACTACTCCAAAATCAATCAAATTGATATTCGGAGGGTTAAGCGATGGTTCTATGCCGTCCATCATTTGCGCGCTGAAGATATTCATTTATTCCATCTGTTACTGACCATGTTAAAGGCAGACTTGCTGATGGGGATTTAAATGGTGATACTTACTTTATAAATCTTCCTGTTTTAGATCAGAAGGATGCCAATTTATAAGTACTAATTTATCACGTCACATAATCACATTTTTACTTGTGCTGACAGAAAACTAATAAATGGCACATTACGAGTATAAGGAGAGGCCAAGAGATAGCGCGCACGGGCTACTTTTGTCACCGTGACTGTTTCGTCACTCTTATCAAGTCCGTGGTTATGTATGGAGATGCGCGCATGTTACGACGTGACAACTGGGTGACATCTCCATACATAGCCTAGGACTTGTTAAAAGTGACAGGACAGTCACGGCGACAAAAGTAACCCATGCGCGCTATCTCTAATACCCAGGAGTAGGTGAGGTCGGGTTGTGGACGATGCGATGATGAGAGGTTTACTGTGTCAATTTTTTTTAATTTAAGTACTAGTAGTCGCCAAGCTTGCAGACTGCTAATTGTAGCTTTACCCATCGACAAAGGATCACCAGTACGCACGTAATACAGTTTTATTACGCGTGTAAGGGTCCCTGGTTCTATGAATGGCTCGCGGCACCAGTGGCTTGGACGTGGGTGCGTCAGCTGTCACGCGCGGCGGTCGCTTGGCGGCCATTTACGTGTACCCTAATGTACCCACTGTGTTCCCTGACCGTCTACCCCTCTCAACTATACAGGGTGACAGTGGTTGGTATAATATTTAGCAGTGAATATTGTTTTAGATAACTTTGGCTACGGGAATAAAATAAATGGTATCTACTACTAATCTATCAGTGACCTCGGTATGACAATAACTTCCATTAACTACTTCCGAAAAAATCCAGATATAATTACAAGTTGTTACTAGACTACTTCCGAAAATTTCAGGGTGAGTACCCATCAATATAAACAACTTTTTCTAAGAAACCACTGTAAGTGCGAAAAAAAAAACATCTGTTTCATACATTTTAGCCAAGTAGTTATTGAACTTTTGTATGAAACAGTTGTTCTTTTTTTCGCGCTCAGTGTTGGTTTTCTTAAAAAAAGTTGTTTAAATTGATGGGTACTTTAACCCCCTGAAGTTTTCGGAAGTAGTCTGGGAACACGCTGTATAATGTGATTTCCAGAGTCATCACAATTTTTAATATGCGCATTTATTATGAACGAACGGACTGAAACTAGACTGCACGGACTTGATAACTATGCAGATAAAAGTTATAAATTGACGGGTTGTTCCAACGTCATGGAACAGAACAGTAAACATTTCATTTCAACTGGATGTTGTTTACGGTACTTTTAAACGAGCTGCAATCTAGATTTCACGAGGGCAGTACACAAGCCCAATTTAAGTAAAGTTCGGTAATGGTTGTTAGCGCTGGAATCAGCAAATAAAATACCGGCAAGTGTTTGTATAAGACTCCTGATGCTTCCTTACGTTGTAGGTTACATTTTTTACATTAAGTTACATGGCATAGCGCGTCAAAATCCAGCGTTTTTAGAAGCTTTTTCTGTATTTTATAAAATCTTATTTCGAAACATACAAAATTTTGCATAAAACCTACTCATGTTATAAATGCGAAAGTTGTATGGATGAATGTTTGTTAGCCAATCACCCTGAAACGGCTATTATTATTTCTTTTAAGAATCTGGATGAAACTTGGAACATAGATTATGACCTGAAATAACATATATTTAAGTTACTTTTTATCCGGGTAGGTACCACGGTAACGGAGCCGTGCGTGGAAGCTAGTTTATTTTGAATATAAAAATACTTATATACGAGTATAAGAATTTCAATAACTTCAAAGTTTAATTTCCCTACCCAGTTCCCACGGCACTTGAATCAAGTGCTGACATCAAACAAAGTACTGTTAATTAGCTTTGGCGACGAAGGCACCCTTTGTGCATCAAGCTTTAGTTTTAACTTCGTAGTCAAAACGGATACGCGGATTGTAGATTTCTGCCAAAACTAGAAAAATCCAGTTTGATATTAATGCAAGGTATCTAGGGTATCTACATAAAAGCTGAATACAGGCCGTGGTATAACCGCACGCTGGCGGCAGCAATTCATTTGTGCAGAAAATTGAATTTTCGTTGTTGTTTCACGTAGGAATGGATTAATTAAAACGATGCCCGATGTCACTACATACTTTGTTATTTAATGCAAATAGCGCTGCAATACAGCTCCAAGGCATTACGACTGAGATCCCATGGTACTCGTACTTAATGTAATGAACCAATTACCGCCGCAAATATATATTTCAAGCTCAACAATTCCCTCGGCCATGTTCATACTCCCGTCCAGTTATTGAATCCATTTTATACGAAGGTAATAAATGCTCAAGCTGCCCTTTTACAGAAATGGTCATGAATTTGAGCCTAAGTAAATCCCAAAAAGATAAGCAAACAACCAAAAACTCTTTCCTTTATTATCACGACAAACTCGATACGAAAACAAACAAAAGGGGGGCTATAAATGAGGCAGTGAAATTTCATTGGTAGAATTTAAGACTCGCATGCCTCTGAACAAAGGACTCGCCACTGGGCCTTGGGAGCAAAACAAGGACAAGGAATTTTAATAAAATCCTTATTATCTATTCAGAGTGGTAGTAACGTTCTTTTACGAGCTAAACGACACCGGCAAAGTTCGGTCACGGGATCGCTTCCTGAACTAACTTTGCTAATATCTTTAGTAACGTTTCCGTGGACTTAATTGTACACCTTCGCGGTATGACCCTAAAGCATGTGGACTTGATCGTGGGAAAACTCTGATACAACTTTATCTGAAGCTGGGACTTTATTAGTCTTGTAACAAAAACTTACAACATTTATTATATGAACAAAACCAGTATCCAATGTAAATATTAAAAATCAAATATAAATCTTAAAAAAAAACATATTTTGACTCATATCTTGAACTCTCAATTTGAAATTTTAACCTTTGATGTAAGAAGTTAGATATTGGCAACTAGCCAACTCTGATAGTTGGTGGATTTTATGCGGACTTTGTGGTACCTTTAGCAACATTAGAAAGCTAATATTATAGTAACGAAGATATATTAATAACCTAAACTGCCTTTTATGTGTAGGTAACATTGGTCTATGCGTAAAAAAAAGAACGAAGACGTGCCAAGTACTCAAACTCAACCTCAATATAACTTTATTCATTACTAGCTTCCGCTCGCGGCGTCGCCCGCGAAGTACCTACTTACATAAAATATAGCCTATGTTCATCCTGAAAGTTTATTCTACACATTGGTGAAAGAATTTTTCAAATCGGTTCAGTAGTTTCGGAGCCTATTCGTTTCAAACAAACAAACAAACAAACAATCAATCAAAGTTTTCCTCTTTATAATATTATTAGTATAGATTATATTCATTATTAATTTATTATTTATTAACTTTTGCTCGTACTCCTATCACTATAGTGGTCAAAAGGAACTAGAGACTAGTATACTGAATTTAATGTGCTAAAGTGAAGAACTATTTCCTATCGACGTCATCTCGGTAACATCGTCAAAATATCTATCTATCATTTTTTTCTTCCATATTTTCGTTGACACATTTCACGTAGGTAATCGTGTTTAGTTGGCCTTGTCGGAAATTATTCGAGCAGGCATTATTCACTGATCCCTCACGAGCGTGTTGCTTAAAGGAAGCATTTTCTTTTGAATTCCTAGTGAGTACCTATTTCAAGTTTTATCCATTTGCTTAGGAGTTTTGGTGTTTCAAATTCAAATGGGTAAAGCCAGTGATATGTGGGTTTTGACGGAAATTTATGTTTTCCTAAATTTTGAATAATCTGAGAGATTAAGTTTTTTTTTTTGCTCGCAGGTTTTATATAATAGTAAGTAAGTAAGTCCACGTATTGTGTTAAAAGAAATGACTATCATTGAAGTTTGAACAAATTTCAAGTGTGCTTCTGTATGGTTTTACAGTCCTCAAAGATTTAACATATCTATTTTATTTTAAAAGTACTTTACTAATGGCTTAGATTGCATTTTTCTTAAAACGCTCGTTTTTGTTAACATGCTTGCAGTTATGAAGATTTTAACACCATAAAATTTATAAAAACCACTCGTGTAGGGTAGGAACGGGTAAAACAAAATGGCATAAATGAGATATTGTGGCGTAATTTCACCCTGTGTCTGTCGGACGTCCCTCGTTTATCACTGTCGGAACATTGCGCAGATACAGAACATGAGCTATTTTAACTTGCAAACCAAATCAAATCAAGTTTGTTTCAAGTAATTGCAGGTTCTTATGATGCACCAGGCAAAGTCTCTTTTATTATAATGATATCATTAGGGTCAGACGAAAGACGATATATAGCCCATTTTTTTTCTCAACATTGGAAATGTCTTACTTGATTTATCTATTCTATAAAGGTACTAGAGAATGCTTCTAAAGCCCACACTATTCGGTTCTTGATAAATATTACAAAATCTGAGAATAATATTGAAATCAAGCAAAGGTCAAACATAAAGATCAATTTTGATATATTTCTACATTTATATAGGGCTGCTGAATAAATTTCTGATTACGGGTCTAAGGTTCATTGGTATTCTTGGAGTGTCTCCGATACGACCTTCAGTAGATACGATCCTGCACTTAGGAGTAATTTACAGTTTAATTACTGACTCTTGAGGGTCTGTAGGAGGGTATGTGGGTAACCGAAATTTGTCACTTGCTCTTTAATGGAACTAAGTCGCACGTATAGGGAAAAGATAGCTCGTGTAGCACATTTACGTTGCTAATTGAATTGCTTGTAAGTTGGTCTATGAAAATAATGATTATTGCGTTTTGCAAACAAGTAGGTAGGCACTTATTAAGTAAGTCTGGTTTTATTTGGTTACATAACTCTTTTGCATTTACATGTAGAAACTAGTGTCACTAATGTGTACAAAAGTGTCACTAATTTTCGAACCAGTGTGATGAAAGGATTAAAGTGCGCTTCAGAGGCTCTTTTCGTGTCCAGCAAAGTTGTCAAAATCCTCATCTTCTAATTTTATAATAAGCTCATCCCTTCATAATGAAAGTTAATGAAACATTTTCTGAAATCCTTTGAGTCTCTTGTAAAGTTGTAATTACAAACTCCAATCAATTTTCCGCGTATTATATACGCGTATCCGACTTGTGTAAAGTTATTACTGCCCTTATTATGAATTTTACCTAAAAGCTGAAAAGATCATTACGCTTTGTCTATGAAATATCCATTTTCAAAGTACCTACTTAATTAAAATTTTACCTGTAAGTATTCGTACAAGGTTCCTGATAATTTAAAGGGAAGGAAAGAAAGGTTTTTTGTACATAATCTTCTGGATTTAAGGGAAGCAATCCCCAAGGCAACGTTTGTCCAGAAAAGAAGATTTAATCACGTGACTTTGAGGAAAATATTTACAAAGCCTCCTGAAAGGTTATTAAGAGGCTTACCTTAATTAAAGTACCTAATTGTAAACTTTGCCAACTTTAAAATGGGAACCCATGTTGTTTTTGGAAACGTGTAATGGTTACAATACATTTTAATGTAATGCTTAAAATTTTAGGTCCTTTTTATTGTAAAAATATTAGCTCTTGTCGGTATTGATGCAACTCCTTCCATGTTCTAGCACGATCTCTTTTATTTTGTTATAGGACATGATAGCGACCTTTTATTTTATTTTATTTAGACCGAGATTCAAACAAATCACACCACTCGTCGAAAAAACTTTGACACCCCATTTAACCCTTTTGGGAAGGTTATTTTATAAAATCAAGATATACGTTTTACATAATTTTGCATCTTAAGTATCCAA
The DNA here is from genome assembly GCA_963675405.1 of Cosmorhoe ocellata. Lineage (NCBI taxonomy): Eukaryota > Metazoa > Arthropoda > Insecta > Lepidoptera > Geometridae > Cosmorhoe > Cosmorhoe ocellata. The sequence goes on along the minus strand of OY776245.1, from coordinate 8,215,974 downwards.
ACCAAGATTCAGACCGATCGTACCACCCGCTAAAAAGTTCCCATATAAATATTGAGCCCCCATTTTACCCCTTTATTAAGGTTTTATTGAAAAATCTTGAAACATGTATACATTTGTTTTGTATTTACATTACACACACAAAGTTTCATGAAATCGTAAGCGCGTTAAAAAGTTTCATACAACCGTTTTAAGCCCTTTTCACCCCCTTAAAAGTGGAATTTCCAAAAATCCCGTCTTATTGCTCGTCTACACACCAAGACGAACATACCATCCAAATCTCAAGTCTGTACGACCAGCGGTTTGGGCTGTGCGTTGTATCTATTCAAACCAGTCAGGACTTATCCTTTTATATAGTAGAAGATTTGTTTTGGCTTTCAATTGCTGAAAGAACGTGCAAAGTTTTAAGGAAATTACTAACCCATCTTATATGGCCATGACTTGTGGCCATGACTAACCGTTTCAGTGGCAACTCATAATACCAGTTAAAATAGAAAAATGTCTTTCTACTTTGAAAAATTGTCACCAATAAGTCTAGGCAGCCGCCTCGTTTGGCCAACCGTACATCACTGTCAGTGGTCGTCGTAGCAGCCAATAAACGTCGAGGTGCAGCTGGGCCGTCGTGACTTGCTCGATCCAGGTGTATGTACGCCTATATATGGTCAAATACCTTGTCCCCTATCTTGTTATAGACTTTAATTTCGACTGTTTACTTGTAGCCAGTGTTTATCTTTCCACTGACGTGAACGTCATCAGAAAATCTGATATCAGATTTGAATCGGATGCTGTTTTGAAGATATAACTGACAAACAATCAATTCAGCCGTGGGGGAATATTATACTTAGCTACCCGTCTTGTATTGTGCATGCCAGTAAATACCAGTCTCGTTCGCATCGAATCGTCTGTCAACGTCGCCGGAGCCAATAAACGTACCAAGACGGACGTGCAGTGACTCGGGCTGGCTAGAGGAATTACATTAGAGCTGTTTCTTAATGTTATTTAGTTTAGTCTATCTATTACTCTCTTGGAAGCTGAATGTCAATGCTGTGGCATTTAAAATACCCTGAAGATTCTCTAAATTGTATTTGTCTTTGTTTAAATTTTCCATAAAAACACGGTACACTAACGATTTTTACATATCGCATTGTGAAACAAAATTTACTATTGGTATTTACCCGTATAATAAACACCAACCTATCTAAAATTAATGTACCCACTGTATTTTTTTAAGGATCTTACGCTGTTTTGTGAACTAATAAATAAATAAATTATGTGGGGTCGGTCGGCACAACAAAAAAAAAAAAAAAAAAAAATGAAGTTGGTTATTTTATTTGGAGGTACTTTTAAACTATTAAATAGTATGATAAAAAAAGTTTAATCTATTTTTGTTGTGTCCAGTTTCTAAGCTCCAGTATTAAATTTATATGTGCAGTAGCAATAACATTGGAAACTACGTTACATACAACATGAAGTAGTTTCTGCGCAAATTCAATTTCATGAATCCTAGAGAAAGATCGTTTCTAATCTTGTTGCGGAGAGTTTAGTATTAAATAAACGACACTATTAATTTTGTAAAAATAACTTTAGTAGTTATTCTCATATACGAAAGTGACTTTATCTCTTTTAAACCTTGGAATAGGGTTGTATTTTATACGGCTTTATTCCCATTGCATTCAAAGTTTTCAGCCATTGTCTGTTGTGGGTTAAACAAAGCTTTTCGCGACGTAACTTTAATCGCGACTTCAGTTTGGTCTGAGACATTGCAACCAACGCGATGCCACAGCTTATTTAGGCCAGCTTGCCAACTGCCAAAAGACGACCGAGCAAAATTATGTTCTGAATAACTGGATAATTCCCGAAATGAATTATTTCAAGTTTTTTTTTCACTAAGTGATTAAGCTTGTAAGTACCTAAATAAAGATTAAAAAAATAAATTTATTTTGGAGACACAATGCGCGGCACAGTTGATCTAAGAACTCAGTAATCTACTTACAAAATAAAGTTTGATTTTTCTTTAGTTTTTTAACTACTTGAAAGAAAAAAAATATTAAAAAGCAAGTCATCTAAAAAACCGTTGATTATGCTCCTTAGTCAGAATCTTAAAAACGTACAAATGTTTAGACGCACATCTGTAGGTACCCAATAAACATTCTCAAAAAACTGAATAACAAAAGAGGTCTACAATTATTATTTTGTACCTATTTTGCATGGAATTTTATGCTATTTTCTGTGCTGATCTAGCTTTTCCTTAAAACGCTGGCTATGGCCCGGTGTTAGCATACATAATGCGCTTGGACAAAGCAAGATTTATTTGAGGTGCCACCCGCCGGATCCGCTGCATGTAATAGCTACCATGATGTACGAGTATTATGTACACCGGTTATATTGTCGAAACTTGAAATTGCTTTTGGCCGGTTAATGGCGCGAATAAATTGGCTCACTGCAGTTTTTTTTTTTTGCTTTTTGAAATTGCAAACAAATGAGAAAACATAACAGTATACGAGTATGTACCTACATCTATCTATACGCGGTACATTGATCGTATTGGATGCAATTTCGCGTCTGTGCCGTATTTCAGCTCCCACAAACTAGGGTAATTTTCCCCCAGATACGCTTTTTGTCCACTTGCTTTCCTTATTATCGTATATTATATGCAAATTTTCATTATCTGTTTTTAAACAGGTCCTTAAACAAGTTTTAATTTGAATAATAAAAAATATGTACATACTTTAATTAAAGTATTTATCTTAGTAACTAAGATTATTGCGAAACTTTTCCCGCTTCTGCTGAAGTCAACTTTAAACTTCAAGTTCGAGTAGTTTGAGTTAGGTTCGTCACACTAAAAGCATTAAAAGGTTAATCCTGCCATTAGTTAAACTAGGTATGTCCCAAACTCTTGGGGATCACTGGTAAACCGGAAGTAACTTGTAGGTACACTCATACGACTTGCCATCTTGCCACAGAAAATACATAATCACTTCTAGAGTGTGTTCGGATTACCTGATTAATTGCTGTGTTCTCCATTATACTGCAACGTATTGTGGTCGAGATGATCTCAGCTTAAGTTACATGCTTAGTTAAATTAATCTGACACAAGCATCTTACAAGGTGGTGTCATGAAGATATGAGAGCGTGACGTGAATGTGAGGAAGTTATATTTTACAGGCCAGTTTTCTGTTCGTTGCTTCGCTGATTTTATTTTATGACCTTGAAATTCGTTTATCTGGTAAAAAAACGGCAAAGAAACAGCAGATCTTAAACAAAACATAGAAATCATGAGTTGTTTCGGAGATTACCTACCTTCCTACATACAAAAAACAAACAAACTTTACATCATTGTAATATAGTGTTAGCAACACGCCCCGGCTTCACACGGGTAGCAAAAGTATCTCTATTTTTTAATATACTATATAACCTATGTCACCCGGGGATAGTGTAGCTTCCTAGAAGTGAAAGAATTTTTGAAATCGGTTCAGTAGTTTCAGAGCCTATTGCAAACAAACAATAAAATCTTTCCGCTTTTTAATATTAGTATAGATAACCAAAACTACATTATTTTTTTATGAGTACTAACTATTTGAATTAATAAGTGCTTGAAAAGATTGAATAAGGCGCACTTTCATCCTTTAACCACACTCGTCAAAATGAACTAGTGACACGATAAAAAAAACAACTTATTTTAAACGTATTTTAGGTATTCATGCCTACAAACCTTGAACTCTTGGCTATGAAAGCTGTAAGAAGAATATTATGCTATCGAACATAATATCTCAAACAAAGTATTAAAGCTTCATTAGCTGTTAAAGCTTTACAAAAGTTCCGAGTGAATAAGTTTGTAATTCAAGCCATTAACTAATATTTTGCTGCATACAAGTTAGTATTAACACGTAATTTTACTTAATATCACAATAATTCACGGTATAGAATTAATACATACATACATACATAAAATCACGCCTGTTTCCCGACGGGGTTAGCCTAACCTTTAAATGAGGTATTTTTTAGTACGGTAATAGAATTAATACCTTCCTTAAATATTTTAGGAGCAAAGTTTTATTTATTTTTTACATATCGTGTCACTATTTTTAGAACATTTGTAGAATAAAAACATTTCTTATTAAAAGGCAGGCGATAAGAAAATACGTTAGTTCATTAGATGAATCATAATATGATTTAGAATAGCAATCACAAATTACTAGCAACCGCGCTACCTACCCGTATAAAAAGGACCTTTTTATTTCAGGTCTTAAACTTCGCGTATTCAAAGGTTCATCCAGATCTATTCAGCCGTTTCGGCGTGATTGAGTAACAAAAAACCATACATCCAAACTTTCGCTATTATAATATTAGGAGGATAGTAGGATGGTACAACAAATTATAAAACAATGTACCCTGTTTCATCATAATGTCAATTCGTAAAATGAGTCACTCATTATACGATTGCTTAGAGACTCTGGGCAAATGATTAAATAAATACTTATCTACTGGGAATTCATAAAATTTATGTCTTTCGGCGAAATTGCTGAAAGTGACCGTTTTAGGTTAGCCGAGTCGAGAAAGATAATTATAATTATCAGAAAAACTAACCTTATTTTTTTCTGAACCTGTAGATAAACTAATATCGCAGTTATGTGATAACATTGTAGCCAATTAATGAATTATGGAACATGTACTTTTGTTTTTTGTCTGGAGCGTATAGGTTGGCAACAACTAGTATTTTATGTACCTACTCAGTTCATTAGTTAGATATATTAAAGAGCAATAAGGTATACGCAGGCATAATGAAACATACGATAGTGACATTGTTATTAAAATACGTATCTATTATGGCTGCTAAATTACCTACCAAACTCACTTTAGATATACTCGTATCATCCATAAATAATGACTTATCAGATATGATACAGATAGGTGCAGCTGTCTTAATATTAGATTCTCTTGTATCAGCTAGAAATGGTTCATTAACAACAAACCCGCCTTCCTACACACTCAGTACACTAGCCTACTACCTAAATATTCCGTGGGTTTAAAAAGTAATAAACCGTCCAAGCAGCTGTTTCGTTCAAAGTTCGTTCTTCCTGAAGCCTGAAACTTTATGATTTATGTACTGCAGGAGCGTTTCACACGTTCGCTAATGTCCACCATTTGGTCATAATGGCGAGATAATGCTCGCTTCTAAGCTTTATCGCTGGCATTGATCATATTATTGAAAGCTAATGCAAGATACGCGGAATAAAATATTGTAGTCGGTAACCTGAGTTTTTAAATGCTTATTATATACCTGCGTCCTCTTTTTGTTTTTTAATAGTGCTGTCAACTGATATTGTTTACAAACAAGACATCATTATTTCTTACCAACTCATTGGTGTACCTTTCCCCCCACGCTAGTCAGAAAAAAACACGCTAGTGTAGTATAAAAAGTTTACATGTAATGGTACATGATAGGTAGTGGAGCATGGATACCAGCTGACAAAGGGTATCCCTGAACTGAAGTGTTACCAGTTGGCACAAATGTTTATCCGCCCATTTGAGTCATTTAAGTGCACTGCACTACAGTTATACTTGTAGTATCACGCATAAAACCAATTTTCAAGCTTTCAAGTCACGAAAACAGACCACACAGAGAGGAATCTTTTTAATTATTCATTGAGCACTCAGCACGGAAATGAACTGAGAAGAAATATTCAATTAGTCGCGTAAAAAGCTCTTAACGACCTCTATAACAACAACAGGTCTCGGTCCCAGGGAAAAGTCCAAACAACGTCGGCTTGTCAAAAGACATTTTAATTGGAGTTACTGTTACATTCCCATTTTCACGAAAAGACTAAGCGCGAAACAAAACATGGAAGCGAAAGTAAATTATGCGTGAAAGATAGATTATATGCTCTTGTTTCTTTTTGCGAAATACAAATATAAGTTTTTAGATTTTATAAGAAAAGAGATATGTTACATTTTCTTGATATTATTTTTACGTAAATAGCACAAAATATGTATATTAGGGATAAGAGGTACTCCATAGACGTTATTCTTACATTTTGTGACCTCCTTCATCAGAATACTTTTGTGTCAGTAAATGCGAAGTTATCGGGGTAGTTGGGAAGTAACCTTCTGCGAGTTCAAAGGCATTCAGTCTGAGGAACATTCCAGCAATACCTGCGGTGACCCACAGAATTCTGGGCCTCTGAGTTACCAATCACGAACTTATACATTCCGAGGCTGGGACTAAATTAATAGAGGGATATGAGTAAACTGGTCAAGGGTATGGAAGACTTCAGCAAATTGGATCAAGATGCTATTGAATTATCATATAATTTGTGTTGTGGTTTTTGAAGTATTTCTATGTCCATTTCTCGTCTAAATCATCGCATTAAGAGAATATTTAGTTATGGAATTTGGACTTAGTAAGTACTTTATGTAAGTACAGAAGTAAAATATAAGAACAAATAAAAAACTACGTAAAAAATGATTGGCAAACTTCCCCTATAAAAGTAAATAGCAAGCAACCTCATTTGCGGTAGGTATTTACTGAAAATATGAATAATATTGTTGCTAGCTACCATTAAGATCAAAATAATCAAACATTCAGATTAAACTGAATTTGTTGAAAGTTAACTTGTAATTTAAGTCCTTCTCAAACAATGATCACCCGTAGATCCAAGAAATCTAGCGACGGAAATTCTAGGTGTAGCATACGCAACTGACCCGCCGAAAGAATTGAGTCGTTGGCTTTCTGCTACTCTGGGGGACCTTCTAGAGGTAGATAGAAGGTCTAACGAGTTTACTTTTGATAATTTACGATGTTCATGTCAGAGCTGCAAATCACCAATAGAATATCATACGACACTAACCTCAGACTGTGATGATCTGCAGAGCGTTGAAATTCCACCGTAGGTTCACGATTCTCACAAGCTACCGGGATGGTTGTTGAGTACATCAGAAGTCACACCAAGATGATGAGCACACGCACGAGGGTTGATGAAAGCGGGGCTGCCTTCTCGATTGTTCAATGCGCGCGCGCGACCGATGTGGGTGCGATTCAAAATGCAACTGCTTTCACTCTGAGCTTTGACAGATTATTGTCGCATGACAGCTCAGAACAAGAACTGATTCATACTGATGAGAAGCTCAGACTGACGTGAACATCGCGCGGTATTTGATACGATAAATAAATAGATCGATGTGATCGATGTTTTGAAACTATGAACATTCAGATGATGCGGAAACGAAACATCCCGCCCACCAAAATGCCTATGGTATTTTCCGGTTAAAGCCTAAAAGACCTAAACAGAAACGATAACGATACAATTTAAATTGATTACTTAATGATAATTCTTAACTACGATTTGATTAAATTACGATTTATTGATGCTAAGAATTCGATTAAAACTAGTCCTCGATAGGTAAAGGACATAGTTTTACCAACGGTCGATTTATGATTTGATTGTTTGCATTCTTTACGGATGCACTCCGAGCTATTCCATCGACACCCACATGGAGATCAACAACTCTTGCGAGGGTCCAATGCAAGGGAGCCCGATTGTCGTCCTTGATTATCACCATCGAACCTATCGATAACGGTTTAGAATCTTTGGTCCATTTGGCGCGTTGCGTTAATGAGTTTAAGTATTCTGATTTCCATCTGGACCAAAAACTCTGTTGAAAAGCTTGTAACAACTGCCAACGATGAAGCCGTTTGATATTAGCGTTTGAGAGATCTTCATCGGGGACAGCAGTTAGAGGTTCTAAGGTGAGGAAATGACCTGGTGTTAAGCACGCGAGGTCATTGGGATCAGAGCTGATAGGGTAAAGAGGTCTCGAATTTAATATTGCTTCGATTTGGACGAAAAGAGTCGTCAGTTCTTCAAATGTCAAGACCTGATCACCTACTACTCGATATAAGTGTGATAACGATTTTGATTTTGATTTTAGATGAGCAATTTCTTCCGAAAAGGCTCGACTCTGTACGTGTTTGACAATCCGCATTAAAGTGGTATGACGTTCGATATTATTTATAGACTCCTGATGACTTGCTTGATTCGGATTTCGAGAGTTGTTAATGAAACGATAGATATAAGAGAGTACATTAACAAGTTTCGTTAGAGAGGAGAAACGATTGAGCAAGGTTTCGATGATGGAGTCATCATGAACTACGGTTTGATCTGCTTGTCGGGTTACTAATGTTACTGATTTACGTTCTTCGGCTTTGATCAAAGCTTCGTCGGCGTGATTGATGCCATCTAAGCCTACAGGCCAGAAGGTATGGTCTTTAGATAGCCAACAAGGCCCCGCCCACCATAACGAATTGTGAATAATCTCACTAGGAAATTGTCCACGCGAACAAACGTCAGCGGGGTTGTCTCCCGACGAGACGTGATGCCAAGATTCAGTAGGTGTGAGTTCTTGAATCTGGCTAACCCGGTTTGCAACAAATGTGGTCCAGCGAGATGAAAGTGAGCGTAACCACGAGAGTACCACAGTAGAGTCAGACCACAAATAGACGGTGTCGATTCTGATACGATTTAGATATGTTTCGCGTACGAATGTATAAAGATCCGAGAGAAGAACAGCTGCGCAAAGCTCCAAGCGAGGCAACGAGGTACGTTTTAGCGGCGCTACACGGGCCTTGGAGCAGACGAGATAGACCTGGACTGTACCGTCCTTATCAGTGACGCGTAAATAAATAACAGCTCCATACGCTATCTCAGAACTGTCACAGAAGCCGTGCAGCTCGCACGATTGAGACTCAGAGCGAGTGAGTTTGCGAGGGATACGGAGTTGCGTCAGTTGCGGAAGTTGATCTTTATAACGAGCCCATGTATTGATGACCTCATCAGGTGGCGTTTGATCCCATCCAATACCGAGTATCCAAAGCTTTTGGATATATGATTTGATTTGTATTGTAATGGGGGATAAGAAGCCTAACGGGTCGAACATTCTAGCTAGTTCGCTAAGAATGGAACGTTTTGTACATGGGTGATCTGAGGGCTTAATTTCAAAGAGGAAGACATCCGTTGATGGTTCCCATTTGAGACCAAGAACTTTTAGAGTTGAAGGTTTTGAATTATCGAGAGAGATAGAACCTGTAAGGCAATCTTGACTGGGAAGATCCGAGATGAGTTCAGCATCGTTACTGCATCCAGATAAATCGCGGGAAATATCAGATAAACGATTTACTTTCGATATAGAATCTAGTTCCCGGAAATTATGAACCAAACAGTCCGACTCGTCGTCGATAACCAACGATGTGTTTAAAGTACTAGAAGCCAATCCAGTTTTGCCTAAGAGAAGCCAACCGAAGACAGAGTTAATCGCAGTGGGTTGGTTTGCACAACCTTTGATATATTGATTCAGAAGTGAATCAGCGAAAACATCAGCAGCCAACAGGAGATCGATAGATCCCGGAATGTCAAAACCGGGGTCAGCGAGTGGTAACGAATTAATATGCGACCACCCCGATGTGTTCAATTTTGCGATGGGTTGGTCACCGCATATGCTTGAAATCACGTGCATAGGTAACTGGAACAACACTTTATTGTTCGCACCTACTGCACACGTGACGTCACCTACAATGGAAGCCACTGCCTCTCCAAGTCCGTTTACACTTGCGTTAGATTGATTGAGATTCAAGTTTAAACGTTTTACAGCTGATTCTGTGATAAAACTGCTTTGACTTCCGGTGTCGAATAAAGCACGAAACGATTGCATCGCACCTGAGGCATCTCTGACTTGCACGATGGCAGTCGCTAGCAAAACGGTCGTATGAGATGACCTTGAAACCAAAGACGATACCGGTTGATTTGATTCGATGTGATTATTGCGATGGAGTAAGGTGTGATGTTTCCGTTTGCATGAGCGACACGAAAAGATAGATTTGCAGTCTTTTAATTGATGCGATGGCTTCAAACAATTGAAGCACCAATGCTTCTCATTAACGATTTTCATGCGTTCATCTAACGATTTCTTAAGGAATTCCGCACACGTCGCGATAGAATGTGCCTCAGCACAAAAAGAACATTTACTTGTGTACGGAACTGAAGCACTACTACTTCCGGTTTGTTTTTGATCAGAAATTGATTTTGTTGGCTTTGGCGTCGGTGTCGGCGTCGACACAGACGGCATCGCGGCAACAAGCGTGTGCGTAGTAGCGGTTCGTTTTGATTGCGACTGCGCAAGCGCAGGCTTTGATGTGGATTGATTCGATTTAATTGATTCAGTAAAATGTGTATCGCGTAGTAATGCCTCACATTTCGATTGTAAAAATATTTTAAGTTGCGTGTAGGAAGGTAGTTCGACTTCCGAATGTTTTTCTTCAAAATCACGACGTAATTTTGTATCTAGTTTCGATAAGATATGATAGACCAAAATGAAATTCCACTGACCGACAGGCAAATCAATTGTTTTTAGAATACTTAAGTTTTCTTCGAATAGGTCAAGTGATTTCCTAAACTCATAAGCGTCATTACATTTAAAGTTGACATTCAAAATGTCGCGCCAACACGTAAATGCAAGTTCGCGTTTATTTTTGTAACGCGCGATGAGAGCTTGATACGCGTCGTGATAGTGTTCATGTGTCAAGGGAAACGGTTTAACTACGGTGAGCGCGTCGCCGCTGAGAGACGACAAGAGATAATGAAATTTCTCGGTATCGGTAATCGAGGTTGAATTGTGGATCAAAGCGTTAAAGGTATCGAAATACTCGGGCCACCTCTTAATGTCACCCTTAAAAGTCGGAAGTACTATTTTCGGTAACCGAATATTCGAAGAATGACCACCATGAGAATGAGTAGGTTCTAATTTCGACAAGTTACGATGAATCGATAATACTTTGTAATAGATTTCGTCGAAACGTTCCTGAATTTCATTATCTTCCTTTTCAGGATCCTCATCAACAATCTCTTGAATTGTAAAATGCGCATCCTCAAACGTAGCTGCGATTTGTTTCACTTCCTGATAATACGATAAAAATAGGTCGTGTTGTGATGAGTCATTAGCGGCTAAAATACCTACCTCTAAAGCCTTAGTCAAACGTTTGAATGCGATAGTTCGTTTTCTACGCAAAGACGGCAAGTCCTGAGTAGTGTAATTGATTTCAAAAGATTTTGACTTTGACTTCTTTAAAGTACTTAATTTACGAGTAAGAGGCTTCGCAAGCGACATTGTGTAAACTAAGTATTAGATACAGAGGTAAGTACTTCGTCCCGATATAAACAAGCAAATGCGTCAGCAGGTATTATTTTATGCGATTAGAAATAGTGTAAAATAAACCTACAGAAAAATGCCTACTCGTTAAAAACGGGCGTAAATAACCTACATAGATAAGTAATTGCACACAATAGCATAAACTTCGCATAAACAGATAGGAATGTAATATACCTAATCGTGCACAAATAAAAGTGAATACAAAAAAGATAAGACCTTGACACAATGAGGTACATACAACCCACCAAACAAGTTGAGTTTTGTATGAAGCGGAACAATGTTCCCGATCTTGTGTGATAGACTGTACGTCCGATGACGATTCTCGAACTAACTATGTGATAATCTGTTCATTCACGCTGTATAGAAAATATTCAACGGCAGCGCTCGGCCGCTGCAGGTGGCTCAAGAATTTATGAACTACCCTAAAGATAAAATGTGAGAAGCACACGATGTTTTATGATTCTAGAACTTTAGAGATTTAGATTAATATCTACCTACGATTGTACTATGATTAATGATTGATATTAAGTAGATATTCGTTATAGGTAATGATTGATGGAACTAGATTATTTGCGAGCCGAAATAAAATTATGCACCGATTTTGATGAAGTGATTGCACAATTTTGATCTCACAAATATAACGATTAAATTAAATAAATACAAATACAATATATTTGCACGAGTACCCATTCAATTTTGAAGTTCCCGTTCGATGGTGATAGCTTGTGAACGATATGTAACGAGTTTGAAAATACGATAATTTCATATGTCGTAATTCTGATGGAATGGAATAACTTAGAATGCGATAAATACCTAAGGTTTTAGTTAAAACAATAGATCGATTGAGATATTCTAAGCTACGCTTAACCAGAAATACCATACGCAGTATAAAGATGGCGGTTACGATTTGAAAAGTGGAAGTTCCCTGGTTTCGGCACCAAAAAGAATGTAGCATACGCAACTGACCCGCCGAAAGAATTGAGTCGTTGGCTTTCTGCTACTCTGGGGGACCTTCTAGAGGTAGATAGAAGGTCTAACGAGTTTACTTTTGATAATTTACGATGTTCATGTCAGAGCTGCAAATCACCAATAGAATATCATACGACACTAACCTCAGACTGTGATGATCTGCAGAGCGTTGAAATTCCACCGTAGGTTCACGATTCTCACAAGCTACCGGGATGGTTGTTGAGTACATCAGAAGTCACACCAAGATGATGAGCACACGCACGAGGGTTGATGAAAGCGGGGCTGCCTTCTCGATTGTTCAATGCGCGCGCGCGACCGATGTGGGTGCGATTCAAAATGCAACTGCTTTCACTCTGAGCTTTGACAGATTATTGTCGCATGACAGCTCAGAACAAGAACTGATTCATACTGATGAGAAGCTCAGACTGACGTGAACATCGCGCGGTATTTGATACGATAAATAAATAGATCGATGTGATCGATGTTTTGAAACTATGAACATTCAGATGATGCGGAAACGAAACACTAGGTAAGGTCTTCTTATATTGAAATCACAATCGTTCATTAATTTAAGTGATTCAATGTAACTCTGAAATACGAGTAATTTTCTGATGAGTTCGTAATCTAATATAGGCAAACCTTATAACGTTATTATAAATACAAAACATGTATTTAGATAACAAAGAGGAAACTTCATAACATCAGAACAGAATACAAGAAATATTTTACGTCAAGCATATTTTTATATACAAAAACAATTTATTGCCTATTTTGCCGTAAATAGATAAGATTTAAACTTATAAGAATAGACGAGTGTTATAAAGTTTAAGCCAACAAACGCAGGTACAAAGTAGTTCAAGACTTTGTTTAAAGGGTTAGACACGTTGCGTATTCTACAAGCACACTATTACTACCAGTATATTATAGGGGGTCGACCGCAAAGTTCAAGCACGGCTTAACCACTTTCTAACTTTGGAGCCGCCGCAGAAGAATTTAACTGGAGCGAATATGTAGTTCTACTGTGCTGAAACCCATTGTCAGATGATATTGTAGCTAAATACTAATGTTTTAAAGATATTTTTACTTTTTAATTTTTGAAATAATTTTTTAATTTTTGTCTCTGGGTTACTTTATAAATTAGTATAATACCGATTATATTAAAAATAAAAATTATACTTACATATTCTTATATATTTTTTATTTTTCAGAAACATTGTAGGGACCTAGAAATACATATGACATGAGTTGGAATTTCTGTGTCTCGGCTCTATTTCCATCTGATATTACCATACAGTTTTATCCTTTTTTCTCAAGTTTTTATTAAGTACTTTAGGAAAAGCAATTTCTCTCAGAAATAGTTTGTATAAACAGGGTTTTTCTCAGGAGCAATAAAGTTTTATTCAAACATACTTTTGGGATAACTAATCTTTCTTCTGAATATAAATGTTTTTCTTTATTTTGCCTACTTTTTAAGAAATTTAAACAAAACATATTTTAATATTAATTTGATAGCCATAACAAGTCGCCCTTGTTCAAAACTTATAGTTAGAATTTTTGTTTCTGGCAAATTTCTATACGACGAATATGATTTATGATATTCATGTAAGAAAAGAAAATCATTCTGTAAACAGATAAGACCTTTCGTCATTTCAGACGAATAATTGAAACCTGGCAAGGTTCTGCATGAAACGTAATAAAGTATCTATTGTCGAGCGAGTTCCATAATGGAAGAGCGAATTTGGAAATGTATAATCAAAATCTCATTTCAATCGCTCACTCGCACCGCTTGATTTGAATTTGCACAAATTGCGAATATGATGTACTGTACCTTATCTCTGCCCATATGAAGAAAGTTGCGAACCAAAATTGAGATCGTGACTCATGTTACCTTATACATATTCCTACAGCAAAGTTATTAATTACCAACAAGAACTTTTGTTAACAAAACCATAATAACGAGTCAATAAAGTAGGTATCTATGTAATTTATATTTTCGACAATTTTAGGTTCAAATAAAGTACCAAAAAGAAAATTGTAAAGAAAGAAAGAGACTGCAAATACAAAACAAAAATATCATGTAGGTATACGGAAATCTAGTATTTCGTAAGAATAAACAAGCATTTGATCCGAGGGTCCCTCAAAACATTGTTTTGCCTTTTTCTACCCTTACTATTCTGTTCATCAAAGATCTATCATTAATTCAAGCACGAGACTGAATCGAATAGTAAATAAACCCTCCGATAAACATACAATTTATTATTCTATCAATGAGATGAGATGCCCGATCAAAGATAGAAAGTTCCTTAGAGCACAGTTGATATAGAAAAATCTAGCTTACTCCAACCCCTCAACCTTTACGCATTGTTAAGCTTACGAAATCAAACAAAGTACCATAATTAGATTTAACTTATCAAAAATGTAATTTCCGTAAAGGATTACAAGCATAGATATCCACGTGTTTTTTTTATGTACATTTCAACAACAGTAAAAACCAAGTAAAATAAAAAATAAAAATAAAAAAAAATATCTGACGTGGTCTACGAGATTCTTAGTGGTTGTAGAGAGAGTGTCATGACTGTTTATTATAAGCTGTGTACGTGGTAGGTATAGCTTTTTATGTGCATTGACTACGTGACCTGAAAGTCTCCCCAAAGGAACGTGGGTAACATAGCTAACTAATTAGACCTCATTGATCTTTATTTATAGCAACGAATAATTCCTATGAAATATCTTTCCTGAATCATAAAGCAAGTATTTATTCCGTTATTTAAGGGAATAATTATTTAATTTTCTATTCAACAAATACTTTTACGCTCTTTGAAACAGAAAGTAACTAAAAGTGTCTTGCTGCACAATCAAAGAAATTCAACATATTTTAGCTTATAAAAAAAATTATTCAATTCAACAATCAACCTATTAGCATCGTTTTTTGGTTTTCATATGATAAATATTAAGCATTATACGAGTATTATACAAATACAAGATTTTTGTTTTGTTTCCTAATCCATACTAATATTATAAAACGCTAACACAACTCTGTTTGTTTGTTACTTTTTAACAGCTAAACGGCTGAACGGACCGAATTTAATTTTAGCAAAGAGATAGACTATATCCTGGAGAAGGACACAAGCATCTTTTGTCTCAAAAAATAATCTAGGAGGGGCTGAAATAGGGGTTTTTATGGAGAACGCGTGGTTAAGCAATGCTGGGCGCAACCAGTTTTTGGATGGGTAAACGATCTTTTTGCACTCCATAAAAAAATTAATAACTTCAGAATTAATCCTACTAATATTATAAAAGCAAAAGTTTATAAGAATGTACGGTTCCCGTGTGATAGATTTGTATACGTTTTTCAAGGCGCCACGCAGCCGAAACCGTAGGCGGAAGCTAGTATGTTATATTCGACGACCTCTGTGGCGCAGGCGGGCGAGAGTCCACCTGCGACGCAAGAGGTTGCGGGTTCGATTCCCGCCTCGGAACAAATTTGTGTATGATCTACAGAAATTTGTTCCGTTGGTCTGGGTGTTTTCTATGTATAATAAAAAATATCTATCTATGTTTATAATGTATATATCAGTTATCTAGTACCCATAACACAAGCTTTGAGTAGCTTACTTTGGGGCTAGATGATGCTGTGTGGATTGTCCAGCATTATTTATTTATTTTATTTATTTTTAAGTCTCGGGTAATCGCTAGTAAAATAATAAATGTCACGATTTCGGTCACATGTTTCAGTTCCGCTAAAGAAACACTGATGAATAATATCCCCCACAGCTCCAATACTCGTAAACGAATTCGAATAATTTTCAAAGCTAAACCCGGCATTGCATAAACCAGTTTAGCAGTAAAAATAAACAATAAATATACGGTAAAGGGCTCCGCTCTTCGATCTGTCCCCAGTGGCCACTCATACGCGAAGCCCTTTATCCTGCCTGTTCTCACATTATTTACTGTCAGTGCGTGAATTTTACATTCTCCCCAAAGTTTTCCTGTTTTTCCCTAACATCTACCATATCAGATTACCTACTGAGCATCCTCTTTTCACCTCGAGTTTTTGAAGTTTCCGTATTTGTACGCCATCACGTGATACTCGTAGCTTATGAGTTCTTTGTTCGCTCACACGTTTATTAATTTCTAAAGTTATCTTTATAATTATTTTGGGAATAATAAGTAGCTTTTTACGTTTTTGCGTGTTTTTCTCTGAGGTTAATACTATATCAAAACTCTTCTTCTTCTTCTTCTTCTTAATCACTTTTGAATTCGTGTGGTGAAAGGATTCAACTGTGCCACTCATGCATAAATCATAAATAAAATGTAGCTACAACTAAATTTAGGTAACAAAAATTGCTTGCAAGGTAAGCCTATTAGGTAAACCTATAAGGTTATTCGTGTCACATTAATTTATTTCACACTAGCTTCTGCCCGCGGCTTCACCCGCGTGGTACCTTGAAAAACAAAAACAAATCTATCCCACGGGAACCGTACATTTTTCCGGGATAAAAAGTAGTAAATATGCTATTCCAGACTATAATCTATATCTGTGCCAATTTTTATCCAGATCCGTTCAGCCGTTTCAGCGTGAAAGAGTAACAATCATATAACCATACATCCATACGTTCTTACAAACTTTCGCATTTATCGCACCATGAGAATAGAAGTGACTCATCTCAAAAAACAGGTAAAATGAGTTAAATATGTAGAAAGACTCAGAAAAAAAACTGCATCGCCTAGTGAATAAAAAACTGCCGCTTTTTGGTTAGAATGCGTCAAAACGTAATAGGTGCGTCTCTTTCATTTCGGCGATCCCTCGTCCGTCACCCCGTGAAAAAGTGATTATATTCAGTATTGCGTCAGCCAGGATTGCCGTGAGACGTCACGTGTTTAGTATTAATGTGACCTAAACCTCAATATTACAGTTTTGTATGCAAATATTAGGTAAAATTTTGTTGAAATTTAGAGTAATAAAATGACCGTTTCATGTCATTTTGTGTCATTTTATTGCATTAAGTTGAGTAAATTATTGTGACTTAAATCGAGTTATATCAGTTTATTACTATATTAAGGCTTATTTTAATGACCGTTTAAGGTTTAAGTCATTAGTAAATACTAATAAATTATTGCTATAGTACAAAACCGACTTAAATGTCGGAAGCTTTTTTTTAAATAGTAAATAGAGTAATTAATTGAATTTATTTTGAATCAGTAACAAGTTTAAAATTTAGATAAAACCCTAAAGTATTCCATAACTTGTAAAAAATGTAGATAAGTCGTAATTTGGTTATGTCATAGCACAATTTAGTAAAAAACACGCAATCGTAAAATCTTTAAATCGCATTTCCCAAAAATCATGTTTTCTTAATTGAGTCACTTCTATTCTCACGGTGCGTTATAATATTAGTAGGATTCAATTGTCTTGTAACTTACACCAGTATGCAGAATTCCCAAACTTTGTCGAGTCTACGTAATCATTTACCTAAAAAAAAAAACAAGATTGTTTTAAATGCGTAGTTTTACGAAATGGACATATCTAGATACTTGTTAAATTGACTTTTTATGTAATTTGAGTACCAAACTGATTAGGTATATATTCCATCTGTAGGTTAAGATAAATAAACGTCAAAATAAATAAAATGTCATACAGATTGTATACCTACAGCCTTATACAAGAAAGGACTAAAAAACAAACAACAAATTAAACAATAAAATACGCGAGGCACATTTGAAAGTACGGCTTCGTGCATACTGGGAGATTAATGAAACATTTATCACTGTCGAGGCTTAACCGGACCGGAGCGACCCTTTGCGTCACTGGCACCGAACAATACTCCAGCCTCCCTTTCAAATACAGATGCAAAACGTTTTAATTGATGAAACTCAACCTAGGTCTTCAAACACAATCAAGCAGTCTGTATACTTGTAGAAGCGACTGAACCACTCGGTAAGTCTGAACATAAAGTACGATGATAGAGTTGTTTTTTTTTTGGTAGATATAAGACAACAATGCATCAAAGCAACATCATAGATTAAAGTAATCCAATTTATACATACAAAGAGTTCACAAAGAGTTTATTAGGGTTCTGCAGTCGCTTTACAATATCCTACTGTGTTTATTATTCTTTATGTTCTTTTTTACTGAATTAAATCAAAGAAAAGGGTTATTAAAAATCCTCTTTGAGTATCCTCTTTGGAGTTGCAACTAAACGTTGAAGGGGATTTTGATACTAAAAATACTAAATCCCCTCTTAAGAACGAAAGATATTTCTTTTTAATTAAATAAGTAGCTATTTCTCTTTCAATTATTGTATGGGTTGTATAGTACAATACTCGTAGATCATAAATTTAATATGGCACTTATATTGTCTCGTTCACACATCGTCGTTTTGTTAAAACAATTGGCATTGAATTTAAATCATAGCTCGAGTTCAACTGTAGGTGCGTACATAAATTCAATCTGGCAACTAGTCGATATACTCGTAAATGGCTGCGAAACCCTTAATAATACGTGTCTGACATGTTCTTGACTATTTGTTTCAAACCCGATATTCCCAGAATATAAAATAGTACTAACGTTATTGGTCTTAGATGTAAGCTTGTTTTTTGCCTCCCTAATCTTTGTAAGAGCTCCGAAGCCCTTTACAAACTTAGACAACCATGTCACGTAGTATCTAGGCTCTGGCACTCGTATTAGAGGTAGAAGATTGAGATATTTCTTTGAGCCATGGTGAATATTATGGTGAGCGCTGGCCATAAAACTATGTGCAATCAAAAAATAATGAAGTTATCGAGTTTGTATTTGTTTCTTACCATCTTCTGCTTGTGACTTTGGTCACGTTACACGTGCTTTATAGGAACCTAAATCCAGATCACAGGCTTTATGCATTTTCATTGCTATTCAAAGTAATAATTCTTGAGGACGCTTTCTTAAGGGAGTGATCTGGATCAGTTGAGCTATCTATAGATTCACTCTTCGATAACTACGATTTATTCTGAGGATAGTACTTAGACGAGTTTGAATCTGCCCTAAATCAATAAGTAATGTTAGATATTTATAAATTTAGAAGAAGAAGATATATAAACATTGAAAGGCTACACTTTACAAAATAATTATCTTTGTTATTTTACATTGTGAACGTGCGTAATTGATCTACATTTTGTAAATAGCAACACGCTACGAACAAACATCACAAATAACGAGCAAACGTGAATGTTCATTCAGTGTTAATACAAGCAGTAAACTTTCCAACATACTTGTTATATATTACCTGAAACACATTAATTTACGTAGCTATATACAATTAATTTTAATATTATGATTTTGCCATCAAATCTATATCTATATCTATATAAGAGCTTAACCTGACTGACTGACTGACTGACTGATTGATCATCGCCGAGCCGAAACCGCTGAAGCTAGAAAGCTGAAATTTGGAAGGTGGTTTCCTTTTATAACAAAACTACCCACTAAGGCGGGGTTTTTGAAAATTCCACCTTTGAGGGGGTGAAAACGTTTTTATGTAACTTTTTAACACGTGGCGCGATTTTCATGAAACTTTGATTGTACACTGTAAATGCAAAATGAACGGACACGTGTTTCAGGATTTTTCAATATAACCTTCATAAAGGGGTCAAATGAGGTGTCAAAGTTAGTATGGGATTTTTATGAGTTGTGTGATGTGTTTGAAACTCAGTTTAGATACTTTAAGTGAACGAAGTCGCTGGCGGGACAGCTAGTATTACATAAAATATGTGCATTTCACATTATTTTGACACAACGTTTCATTCAACCTGAATGACGGAATCAACATAATCTTATCTTATACCTTTAAACGAGCAATTCTTGTATATACATATATATATATAATCTGAATCTCGGAAACGGCTCGACCGATTTTCATGAAATTTAGTATGCAGAGGGTTTCGTTGCTGATAAATCGATCTAGTTAGGTTTCATTTTTATAAAACGTCGTTTACCCCAAAAAAACGAGCAAAGCTCGGTCACCCAGGTACTCCTTATTATAAAGACATAACTTTGGAGATCATAATAGCATTATTATGCATGCATATGCATGATCACGACTGTAATCCCCAGGCTCGGTAGATATCTCCTTAAATCTCTAGTTTCTCAGACCCTTGAGGATATCTAAAGAGGGTAATCAGAGGCACGTCCAAACATGATATTTGGCACATTTCCACAGTTGTTAGTATTCCGTCGTGACAAGTTGCAAGCCCATCGCCGCTTAGTATATTATTATTATTTTTCACTTATTACATAATAAAACATACAGTATGCCTTATCTACAAATATATTAAACCAGCTGTTGCCTGCAACTTTGTTCGCATTTAATTTATTTTTAAATCTGTTATATGTAGGATTTGTCTCTACTCCAAATAGCAGATATTTGGAGTAGAGACAAATCCTACAAATCAAAAATCATGAAAATTGGTCCAACCGTTCTTAACTTATAAATGTTGTAACAAACACGAATTTGTTTTATATGGATAAGAGAATGCAACGAGATATTATGTTTGCAGGTATCAATTAGTTTAATGAATGTTTGTGTAACTATCTGTAGAAATTCAAATAGAAGAATGCTGTTTAGTAAAACAAACTGAATAGTGAAGCACACAAACGCTGTAATTTATTCGCTTCAAAGCGTTAGTGAAAATCCACCAAACCTCCCTGCAGGAGAATTGAACGAGAAGGCAGGTTAAATAACTTTTTAAATAACCAATTTTCACTGAAACTATTTTGAGTATGTTAAATGTTCATGGAAACTACATTTTCCTGCGGTTAACTGGGTCTCGCTATAATTTACAAAATCTGCTAACTATATGTATATATATATATATATAATCGGAATCTCGGAAACGGCTTCAGCGATTTTCATGAAATTTAGTATGCAGGGGGTTTCGGAGGCGATAAATCGATCTAGCTAGGTTTCATTTTCCAAAAAAAAAAATTTACCAAAAAAAAAACCGAGCGAAGCTCGGTCAACCAGGTACTTACAAATAAATAAGTAAGTATGTCATTAAGAAAGTAGTTAACAAAAAGGGCGGTCTTATCGCTAGAAAGCGATCTCAACCAGACACCCTTCTTTTAATTTTAATGAGTTTTAAGTTAAGACTAATTAGCATTGGGTAAATCATAATTCTCAGTCTCACAACATCTTGAAAAAATATTAGCAGCTCGTGCAAAAATTTCCACAAATTATTATTCTAATTATTTGAAAATCTCACTTGATTGACTGATTGACTGACATATCAACGCACAGCCTGATCATAAGTAGAGAGCTGAAAGTTGGAGATTAGTTACCTTTCTAGGTCTAGAAGTCCACTAAGAAAGTTATTCCTGAAATTCAACCTCCAAGGTATACAGCTGGAAGGTTGAAGTTTGTACGAAAACAAATATAAGGAACGTGAATGAAGTCGCGAGGAGTTCAGTGAAATAGAACATAAAGTATTGTATTAATACTGACAACAGGCAGGGTACAAGGGCAAGGTTCTTTATAGTAATTACTAGTGATGGTCCCTCGCTCTGTTTGTATTCGTTCCCGATAAGCGATGGCAGACGTTATCGCGTGACCCGGGATTAGATGTCCATCTGCATAATAAAGTAGGTCGATACCCGTCCCGTCCTCCGGCTTGTTTATTTACAAGCTGTGGGTAACCTTTCTCGAATTAAATCTTAACAAAGATCATGTTTTTTGTGTTCTTTCTTTATATTTTTACCCGACTGCGAAGCGAAGAAGGAGAATAATGTATTTAGGGTGAATGTATAATATGTATGCGAGTTTCTTTGGCTATTGCTAGAGCCCAAACGGCTGGCCGGATTTTGACAAATAAGGTTTTTTGTCTAGATTAAAAAAGTGACTATTAGAAAATTTCTAAAATTGCAAATGGCGGCTGTAAGAAGATATTTTTAATTAGTTTCAGTGGGGTTTTTTAATTTTTTGCAATAAATGCTAGTTAATCTTAGACATAAAATCCACGATTAAGTACCTCAGTGGCTCATCCAACGAACGTGCTCTTTCAGTTGTTTGTTTCCTCTCAAGAAGCTAATTAAATATATCTTGTTGACTGTGTCACAATAAACCCTTAAACTTAATTTTAAATAGTGATGTTTTGAAAATAAAAGTCGGAAACTCGTTTTCCAGTTTGTGCAAATATGAAACAAGCCCGTAAATTTACGTTGCCGTGTCATTTTCCATAACAATTTCCAACTCGCGTTGTTCATACATTATTTTCGTTTCATGCGAAGTATTTTAGGGCGCTGCAGGCAACGAGATAGTTTTACTTGTTGGCTGGAATAATAGTTTATTTAGTGACACCTAATTGGGCTTTGTCATTTATCGGACGCTGGCCTAATCGGATCACATGTTACGCCCCTTTGTGCACAGGGTTTATATCACAATGAATCTCCTTCATCTGTAGGTACTATTTTTTTGGATAAAACTTGCTTTTCAATCTGAAACAATAGAGGTAAAAGAAGTAAAGTTTGTATGTTTGGTTTGTATGTCTCTCCGAAATTACCTATCCGATTTCATACTTTTAGGATGAACAGGCTATATTTTATGTGAGTGCTGCGCGAGCAAATCCGTAGGTGGAAGCTAGTTACAAAAAAGTATAGAATCATAATAAAATTTCGGGGTGTCAACTCCGCAAATAAGAACGGTATAATCGGAACCGAATGTTCGTCGAGTTCAGTTGAATTCAGTAGGTTTAATAATAAGATCGTTGTCAAAAATAATGTGAGCCGTTCTATTGTTGTAATGTAGAGAAGACTTCACGATTATTGATTGTGCCGATACTTTGATCATTTTGCATAGTAGACGCCCTGTGATGTTACAAACACCGTGGGACTAAGCTGGATGAACCTGGCACAACACCAAAATATGTCCTTAAACAAGGCGACATCTAGGTGTACTAAGGCTGTGGATAATAATGAATCATAATGCACAAAAGGAGCTTTCGAGACCCGCTTTAATATTTTTACCACACTTATATTGGGGGACATTGCACACAACTCCATCTAGCTCCAAACTAAACATAGCTTATATTATGGGAACCAGATGGTTGATAGATTCATTACATACTTACTTTTTTTTGTAAATACATACACTGGTTCCAAAAAACTGATTGTATGATTAGGAGAAAAATATAGTAATATGTAACCTAAAAATCTAAATATAAATCCTTAGTTATTACATTATAATGATGACAAATTATCTTTACATAATACAATTTGGATCGGATTTAAACGGGAACGCCATTATTCGGTTTCGCGTTAATTACGAGTAGCGCGTGACTCAACCTAATGGAATTAATGAGAGGTTCGCATCCTATTTACGTAATGTAAATTGAAACATGTCTGTTATTTAAAAAAATAGGCAACTTTTTGAGCAAATACCATTTGATATAATTTATATAACTGATAATATTATGATTGCCAGCGTAATGTTACAGAGTATTATCTGTTATTTTTGGATTGTTCTACTATTTCACATGTATTTAAATTACTATACTATCTGCGCTTAAAACTTTTTACATTCATTTCCAAGCAATGCTACAACATTTTAAATATCCTAATATACGGCTAGTCCGCTAGCATTTATTTATGTGCTTTCTTTCCTATAGGTAGTGTAGTATATTAAGCTATCTTAATATTTTATTCTGAGTATTATCTGTGTATCTATATAAATATAAAAATGAATCCCTATTTCCTCTGGTCACGACATCACGCGTGAACGGCTGGACCAATTTCGCTAATTCCTTTTTTTTTTGTTGTGTTTGTAAGGAGGTTCAACGTATTTGCATACTGCATGCACACAATAAAAAAGCTCTGTGTTTTATCCTATTGAAAATATACTCAAATATAAAAATCTGATATTTTTTTCACTGCCGGATAGCCCGCGGTCTGTTATACGAGTTATTGATCTTTTAGTTTAAAGGAGTTTTCAAACATTGCTCAGTACGACTATGCCTTTGCACAAATGATGTCCAAAATACGAAATGTTGTCGAACATGATTTTTTGTCCAACACGAATTTTGTCCAATATGAAGTACTTACATAAATATTTTCAGAGCAGACGGCCCGATCAAACAGTACACTTTGAAGAAATTTAACCTAAAAAGAAATTTTACGCCTTCGTTAAAGCAATAACCGTAAGTCCTGGACACCTGTTATAACGTTATCTTTCTATCAAGTTTAGAGGTAAAAATAATATAAACTCAACCTCGAAGGAAGAGCATGCCCAAAATATTAATACAATATCCATTATTCATACACTAAATTATGTTTTTCAAAATGACCTCATTGAAAATCTGAAGGCCACGGGTATTTTTATTTATAAAACATTCCCAGGCTTAGTAGACATCACCTCAGAAATTTTGTCATTGATTTTTGTAGATGTCTAAACAAGGTAGTCAATAGCATGTTCTAACTTTTGTAAGGCAGAGATGCTACCACTACTCTATCAGTGTAAAACTTCACTTATAAGCAATTTTTTGTTTATAAGTGAAGTTTCATGAATATAGTGTACTAGGTGGTTGCCCGTGATTTCGTCCACGTTTCATTTATTTTAAATGGTTTTGTTTAATACAAATACAACAAATCAAAAACCATGAAAATCGGTCCAGCCGTTCTGGAGTTATTATGTGTTCAAATAAACCCGTCTTTTTGTATGGATTTAGTATGTAGTGTATTTTAACCAAAAGTGTCCATTTATTTTGCAATTCATTAAGTAATTATCTAAATTGTGTTTCAAACTAATCACACCTCTCGTCAAAAAGTCCTATAGGTATAAACCCCTTTTGACACCCCTTTTTCCCTTCGTGATAGTTATTTTGGGAAACCATAAAATGTGTGTCTACTTTTCTATACCAATTTTAAAACTAATCACACCACCCGTCAAAAAGACCATACAAACTTTAACACCCCTTTTTTCCTTTTGTGAGGGTTATTTTGGAGAACCCTTAAATATGTGTCCATTTATTTTTCCTTTTAAGTATTTACCGAGTTTCAAACAAATCACACCAATTGTCGAAAAATTTTAACACTCCATTCAAACCTTTTTGAAGGGTTATTTTGAAAAGTCCAGATATACCTTTTATATTATTTTGCATTTAAAGTATCCTAACCAAGATTCAGACCAATCGTACCACCCGTTAAACAGTTCCCATATTTATGTTGAGGAACCCCCCATTTTCCCCCTTTTACATTGAAATTAAAATTAACATTTGTTTTGTATTAACATTACACATACAAAGTTTCATGAAAATCGCACAACGCGTTAAAAAGTTTCATACAAACGTTTCATACAAAAGTGGAATTCCCAAAATTCCCGTCTTAGTGTTCGCCTACATACCAAGACAAACATACCCTCCAAATTTCAAGTCTGTACGACCAGCGGTTTAGGCTGTGCGTTGTATCTATTTAAATCAGTCAGGACTTATTCTTTTATTCACATGACATTCATCTCTTCATCATTCATGTCCATATTATGCTAACCTATTGCTCATTGCTCATTTTTCCTGTCACCGGTGTCACTTTCACACTTCCTCTAATACTCGTTCCTTATTTTATCCATCTTTGTCACCCCACACATCCATCTCAACATTCGCATCTGGGCTGCATGCACTCTTTTCTTGTCATTTCCTTGGTAGCCCAACATTCAGACCCATACAATACGACAGGTCTTATGATCGTTTTGTAGATTTTCCCTTAAGTTTAAGGGGCATTCAAGGATCACACTGGTTATTAATCCTACTAATATTATAAACGCGAAAGTTTGTAAGAATGCCTGGATGTCAAATGTTTGTTTGTTACTCTTTCATGCTGAGACGGTTGAATGGATCTGGATGAAATTTGGCACAGATATCAATTATAGTCTGGAATAGCACATAGGCTACTTTTTATCCCGGAAAAATGTACGGTTCCTGGGGGATAGATTTTTTTAGTTTTTCAAGGTACCACGCGGGCGTAGCCGTGGGCGTAAGCTAGTGGGTAATATTAGTATAAGGTATCGTACTAATATTATAAATCCGAATTCCAATATAAAGTTGTTCGAGTAACGTGTTCGGATCCTCAAATTCACTGACTCCTGCTCCAATTAACGCTTTGAGCTCTCAAACGGCCCACGACATGTGGAGTACGCTTCGTTTACCGAAGTAAACGCGGTCCCGAAACGGTTTTCTGATTTTAATTTAACATGTTTGAGTTGGAATATTAATGAAGCGATATATTTTGGTCTTTTTATTATGCATCATCAGATAAAAAAAAATAGAATAGTTATAAAAGTGATAGCTATAGAAGTTGATTTGATCAAAAAAACTACTCTAGACAGCTTTATACTTGGAATTTCCGAAATTCAACCTCTACGCTGTGCAATAATTGAACATTGTATGAAAAAATAACGTAAGGTGAAGTCACGGGAAATTCCGCTAGTCCAATATTTACTAAAGAAACATAATATTATCCTCTAGTCAAGTGTTTGTCTTCCGCAATAATCATTATTACCCGTTAATGCCCCATTGAGTTCGCGAAAACCCCACTTCAAGCACTACAACCGGCTACGGCGTAGCAAGCGTAGCCCGTAGCACTCGAAAGGGTTACAAAAAAGTTTGTAACCACGAGACGGAAATGAGGTGGTCGTACAATTGAGTACCTTCTAAATTATAGATATGATGTATACAAGTAACAATGCTGTTTAGACCAATATCTAAACATATAGATATATTGATTATTATTATAAATGTCCTGTATTTTTTCTACTATTAAAATATACTACTATAAGTTATTTTATACCATTGGACTTGCAACACTGTTAAACAATATTTTGTGTTATGGCAATAATACTTTCTTTTTCTTCTACGACTGATATAGCGAGCAAGTTCCAAGTGTTCATTTTTGTAATTTAATTATAATAAACACCAATCGAACGTTCTCACGCATTTTATTTCGTACAATGCAAAAATCGTTTACAATGGCATCATAATAATACAGATGAAGCAATATAACTGAGTTGTTCAATTACCATTATAACCGATCCATAGATAACTCAACTGAGGCCTTACAGTTTTTTTGGGCAATATCAAAGTAATATAACTTTGATATTTCGCACCATGATCTATAAAATTGTATTGAAGTAGTATTACTTCAAGCTTGAAATGTGACGTTTCTGAAATATTATAGTTTTAAGAGCTTGTGGTAAGGCCGCAGATCTAAATCTAAGCTACCACACAAAAGTTCGACCCGGCATTGCCACCCTAAAATAACGTTTCTGCATAAAAACACAAGTAAAAAAATTGTTGAACAAAGCAGTTTCTGAAAGAAACACTGTCAAATTATCTATTCTAAAGATCTAGATTTGAGTCTGAATTTTGTTTTTTAGTTTTTTTTATGAAAGGACTTCCATTTTTATAAACCATTCTCATTATTGGAAAAGTGGAATGGCAAAAAATATCCATTAAAATCCCCTGCCAAGTTGGAATGGTATCCCGATTTCAATCAATCGTGTAGAATGCTGGCAAATCGGAGATTTAAAGATGCTTCTTTTTGGTAAATCGTCGCTCCAATCCCACCCAGCAAACAAAGTAATGTGTACGTACAAGAAAAGCGTTTTATTTCAGTTCCAAACCTCACAAGGAAAAACAGATTAATTTGATAGGTCTGTGATTCCATAGTGCTGTAAATGATGTTTCAAAGAAGTTTCAAAAAATAATATTAAAAAAAAGGCTATGTACTCCCACTAACTTTACCAATTTCACTCAACATTTTTATAGAGTGTACCAAATTTAAGCAGTATAGTATCATAAAAAAGTACAAAAACGTTTAAAAAAATTAACCCAGGGCCTTACACGTTGTGATTGTGGACAGTTCCACTAACGACATCTAGTTGTGAAATTAGAACATAACGATCTAACATTCGTATTTGTCTGTATTATATTTGAATTAAATATAAAACATTTTTAATCAGAAAATCGATCAATGTTTTGCTCTGCTTCATTTGTTTCTTATAGATAATTACGTATGATTGATTTTCACATTTGGGTAGATATTTCTCTCAAGCTTGCTGTTTGAAAATCCTCTGAGAAGCTTGTGCACTGAGGCTTATATCTTTTATCAGTCGAAGTAAATAAATATTATCATTCAACTCTATTTTTCAACAACTAACACGTACAAAATCAAGTCCTTGTTATGGCTTAAGTTTTCATTATATACGAGAATACATCCATTTTACTAGGATAAAATAATCATGTTTGACCTAGAAACTTGGTTTTAGCATGAAATATGTTTCGCTATCAAATTTGAATAAAACAAGCCTCCCAAAAATAAAATTAGCAGACCTTCACAAAGAGGCTATCGTGTTAACAGTCGGTGTAATTTATTTGGAATGGTAGTCCATTAATCTCCCGGATTATATAACCGGGTTCCGTACATTATTATACCCAGGATTGCGATGGACTGAATATGGATAGAGGTCGTAACACAGTTATTTTGATGGGAGTAGTAATGGACCATTAAATGCATAAGATATGAACTGATCTCGTTAAGAATTTATGACTAATGTTTGTCAACTCAAGATGGAGTATTTAGACAGAGTCACTGTTATTTTGTAGGTTAATAACGCGCCAGTCATCTTTCGTGATATTGATTAAAAAATAATTTCTGGTGCTCGAACACTATAACGTTCCAGAATACGATTTTAAAGATAACTGGGTCTCAAAGCAACTAGTGGTGTACATTAAAACAAGTTTATTTTGTCATTAATGATGTTAACACGCTATTTATATCTGAAACCTTATTCATAAAATCTATCGGTGCTTACCTCGTCATACTTAGCCGAAGTCTTTTACTTAAGCTCAGAGCCAGAACAATTAGCACGAGTCATTAGCTATAATAACAGCGAGTCAAGACTTATTAAGCTGCTTAACAGGCTCGCTTACATCAAAGTAATATTGCTTTGGCCTTTCGCAGAACACGATGGTTCATACTCGTATTTGTGCGAAAAGCTTCGAGAATATTCGAAATTTTGATATAGAAATTTTAAATGGAGGGATTTATTTTAGAGAGTTCGCCCAATTAAAGTATGCTCCCCAGTTTTTGTGGTTCATTTAGTGGTTTATTTATACACAAATAAACAGACAAAGCACTCGGTTTTAAGGGCTATACTTATTACTCTCAAAATAAACAAAGACGAAAAGATCGCATGCTTTTCCGGACACTGTTTTGGAGAGACACGATTCCAAAATACCTAACAAAAAGTTTCGCGGAGACGCGAATTAGTCTTTTGCTTTCTTTTGTCCTTTTCCTTAGTTACAGCATAACACCTTCCAGTGGAACAAAACAAGCCATATTTTTTAGGTTAAATCAACGTAGGCACTAAATGTGAATTATCGGAATACCAGTAACGAATGTCAAAATCTGGAATTATTGGATCATCAATCTCGATACTTTTGACCCGAATATTGTCCAAACCATTATTTCTAATGCGAGAACAATTTATCAATACAGTGTCAGAATATCGAACCATCTGACACCAATATTCGTATATGCCTTGCATTCGTCGGCTGTGTCTGACGTTCGATGTCGTCCCAATTAGTTTATTGTCAGTGATACATTTGGGTCAGACCTTTATCACTCATTGAGAGCACTTATGGAAATTATTGAGCAAACGCATTTTTGTCAGCTCATTTGCGGTCACCATTTTAGACATTTTACTCGTGATCCCTTATTATCTTTGTGCTATATCCTGCCCATCATTTACGTGCATTACAATCGAAATAATTTATAACGTTCCACTTTTTTTAAGGAAATGGAATATTATCCTCGAATAGAACATGAATTACTTATCAAACAAGCAGATTATTTCGTTCAGAAAAGCTTATAAAAACACAATAATGTGACCCGTAATAGGAAACTGTTTTCCTTCGTTTCGTTTCTTTTACATGTGTGCTGTTTACATTAGATTTATCGAAGCATCACCGTCGTAGACACACAAAATTATGTTACGCTCCCCATCTTTGTTTTTACATCATTTATTCCGGGTAGAGCCTTACCCTTACACGGAAATTGATATTGTTACCAAATAAAAGAATTAGTTTTAACGTGCGAAAGAAAGAAGTATCGAATGCCAACTGCAAATACGATAAATGGAATTCGTGCTACTCCGCAGCAGGAAAAAATGTGCTACTAAAAGAGTAGAGTTTATTTAATAAAATCATCAGCCGTGCCCAACGTTACGCATTTTCTACACATAATTTTGCATTGCCGCTACGCTTTATAGGTAATGTGAAGTTATGTGTAGCAGGACCATACATTTCCTGAAACCGTTATAAAGTGATTAATGTGAACGTAATGTCACATTTATTCACTGGCAAATCTAACAAGATTAAGCCGTAGATAATTTAACCTTACATAACTGCTCGCTTGGTGCAACACCATGTATTTCTTTACGAACGACACAGATAAACGAGAATAATGTTCTAGCAGATAAAGTCTCATACGCAATAAATTCAAAGTCATTTATCCGCATTCATAACCCGTTGGTATCTTTGAACAATAAAGTGAAACAGCCTTATCTTCTCCAATTTTCCGCCGATCTAAATTCAGATCGCGGCTATTTTCATAAACTAGGACAAAGTCGAACGAATATAACACTATCGACATATTTCAATACACTCAAGTTGAAAAGGGTAGGGAGGCGGTAGTTAATAACGATTTATGGAACCCCTTTGTTCCATGTCTCTTATCTCTGTCGTGAGGTTGCTGTTCACGCTTGATTTATCGTGCCTTCATGTCACAAGAAAAAACAAAGAACGCATTTTCTTGAATACGATCACCTATAATTTGTTACAAAGTAGATACAATCTTGAGGTTCGAACCGCGCATAAAACCTGATTAGCTTTATATAATCCAATGTTCTTACTAATGGTAAGTAAAGTTTAATTTAAAAGCATGGCTACCATAACTCACTTAACCAGGCCCGCCGTTCACGACATCGACTCGAAATGGAGCCCAAAAGGTTCTTTCTATAAAGAAAGCCATTTCGTCGACACATAAAAAATAAGAATAAATCAGAGACGTTGGCCATTACAGCATAGCCTTCGCGTTATTGTCCCGTTCTATCACGTTTGTTGACGCAAATGTGACAAAATATGCGTGATTACGCGACAAACATCACTCGTTTAACTTTCTGCTTCTGCTATTATTTACCCCAAAAGACACTCAATTCACTACACGTTTTGTTGCATTGTTATTCCAGCTGATAAGTTCCTTACTTTACAACTAAGCATTGAAGTTTGCTGTATGCTATGAAACTTCCACGCCAGTGCATGCCATTTGCGGGTTCAGTTAGATAATTTCATTTTCACGTAAGAATTCAAATGGAGTATGATAGTTTTTGTGCTTAAAAATTATTACACTATGATGTATTTTTTAAGATTTGGTCGCGAAAAGTATTGATTGGGTTACAACATCATGAATTAAAACGGAGAGCAATCACATGATGCAATGTCTTTTTTAAACTTAGTCAATAATCGCTAGCTGTCGTCTAATCCATTGCGCTATCAAATAGATAATTTCACGTCAGTCTAGAGCCTAGACTACATATAACTAAATTTGAAGAACTCCCTCGTTGGAACTTCATCATCTTTATTTATCGTTTTTCAATTCAACCCAGTGAACGCAAATATCCAATATAGAGCAGATTTTTTGTACGCACTTTTTACTCTAATGGATCAAGATTTCGTATTTATAGACTATTTCATTTTTGAATTCGTCGATATTTCTGTAGTGAAGCTAATCTGTGCTGGGATCGGCGCACCAAATTGCAAGCTATCAATTCAAGAGGCAATTTTACTTCCAATTAGTTGATAGCTCTCAATATAGTGTTGTTGGCTGTTACTCTTTTTTACCTTTTTAAGTATTGACGGTTGATTTTATAAGTTAGCTTTGGTTTTGTTTCCCTTTTTTCAGAAATACCTCAAAACGCAAAGTGCGCTATGATACAAAGCATGTTTACGATGTACAAAAGTTAAAATATATAGAAAGGCTTTACAAAATGTAAAGTGTATCAAGGAATTTCAGAGTCAATTTAGGCAAAAGTTAAATAAATATTCTTTCCCATTTTATGCCGCGCACTGAGAGGCTTATTAGCATACGATAGCGCACTGAAAGCTGAAAAATAGGGATCGTGAATAGACCGCTCGCTGTCCGCCATTGAAACATGAGTGCAGCTCATCCGCTTATGAATTATGTAGCAAATATAGAAGCGAATCACAAATTCCACGGTTTCAGCAAACATTTTCCATGTTTGAAAAAACGAAAAATGCTAAAAACAGCTTTGCTTTAAAAAGGTCAGAACTGAAGTAGAACGAATTGTGAAAGTTTATCTCAGGTAGATGTGGGTAACTTAATTTATACGGTCGTTCTCTCGGAGCCAATCGCGGCAGGCGCTATTTGCGGAAATTTGTTCGTAGACAAGCGATTTTTTTCAAGCGCCTCGGGAGTTTCTCCGGACGTGAGCCGAAAATCACCGAAGTCATTTGGCTCCTCGGTAAATAAACTAGCCCGAGTTTCACCCACTTACCCACTTGGAATTTTAACTTTGTATTGTTTTGTTTGTTGCATACAAACAAAACAATACAAAGTTAAAACTCCACTTTACTGTTTTCTGCAAAGTAGAGGACTGGAGAAAAATAGTAACTAGAGATTTCTGCGGTTTTTATAAATAGAAAACTTTGAATTTTATGCACGAATGCCTAACTTTGTTAATGAAAAAATGTTAAAAGTAAAAATAGCTACTAAAAATTCTATGTTAAATCAAGTTTCACTTGGATCTAGGTCGCAGTCCAAATTTCTTGACGCAGTATCAGCAGCATCTCATTTGAATGCATAAAATTATTTATACTCAAACGATGAATGCTAAAGTAAATGTTAGCTCAAGAAGTCGAGCACAGGTGTAAGTAGTAAATCCCGAGTGATCTATGAAGCAAAGCTCACGAGGCTGTATCGTTGTTGGCTACGCGGCATCAGTCGATTAATGATGCGGAAAATTCACTGGCTTACTGCGACGCTGTAATGCCTCGTACGAACAATGGCGGAGCGTCTAGAGGAGCGTGGTTTGGAAGCCTATTAGCAGAAATTATGAAACTAGAGTAAGTGAAAAGCACTCAACACTTGTCTTGTGCAAGATACGAGTAACACTGACTCCATAAAGTTGAATAAATTGTGGTTTGATTTTAATGTATAGCAGTGTAAATGCATGAATTGGGAGGTGGGTGTATAAAAAAAAATCAAAACATTTAGTTAACTCATATCAAATACACGCCTTGTCTGCTAACAAACAAACAAACAATCAAATCTTTCCTCTTTATAATATTAAGTATAGGCTAACTAGTTGAACGGGTGCAATGTACTAATGTGGTGTATAAACCTGCCTCTTGAATAAGTATTCGAACAAACCCGACTTTGTTTTATATTTAAGATTGAGTTTTATTTTTATTTTAAGTCTATAATGAAGAAGGTCCCAAGCGTTTGAAGACTCAAAATATCACGTGATAGACTCATGGTTTAACCGAACGGCAACTAATTTAAACAATGTTAGTTCACTAATAAACTGCAGGCATTGGGCTTATTTTCCAACTAATTTGTCCTGTGTACGTAATGAACCTAATGTTTTATTAATTCAAATTGTTTCAACTGTTTTGTTAACTAGCTCGATACAGCAACGCCGGCTGTTTAGAATGGCTGCTAATGAATCTACGGGCCACAGCCTATACAATCCAGGCTGGGGATTCCACATTATTTTTGTAGCAACAGAACATTTTGTCACGCTCGATAGTGTTTTGTTTTACATAGGTTTTATTATAGTAATATTTCATCTCTCATTCACTACGAAATTTAAGGCTTGGATATCATCACCGACGATAAATATTACCAAAAAAAATAGACCGTCTTGCAACCCATCGTGCAGACAATATAGCCAAATCTAATCTGCTCGTGAAATTTCCAACCGACCCTTATTTCCATTCGAAACAGAGAAGAGAAAGAAAATATTCTCCATGACGGAAATTTCATGTAAATTAGACGGAGTACAAAACCGAATTTTGCTTTCTTTAA
This sequence comes from Cosmorhoe ocellata, assembly GCA_963675405.1. Lineage (NCBI taxonomy): Eukaryota > Metazoa > Arthropoda > Insecta > Lepidoptera > Geometridae > Cosmorhoe > Cosmorhoe ocellata. The sequence continues at coordinate 8,181,689 of OY776245.1, read as the reverse complement.
ATTTCATTGTAGCTAGGTAGCTTCAATTTTACTATCTGCAGATGGTTTGTCACAGCGAAAAGTTAATTTGATTGCTTCATTTCGGTAGAAAGCCATTTCTTGAAATTGTTTCACTTCGAATATAAAGTCTTGACGCTGAAGTTAATGTAATTGAACATCATAAAACAATATTATCAATGGAAACCAATCATCAGAAAATTTTACAAGGTATATTATCTACTTTGCAATTAGCTAACGTATTTTAAAGTAACAGAGCTCAGATTTTCGTAACCAAAGTTTTTTTATATATTTGCGGAACTGAACTTAACTTCGATGGTGCGGCTTGCTATCGACATTTTACTAAAAATACGCTCCACGTGCGCCCTATACTTTAAGCATATTCCAATAAAGTCACAATTTAGTAGTCAATACTTTACGAGAATAACATGCTCAGAATAAACTTATACTTCAGTAATTCAGGTCTAGCTCTAACAAAAAAGAACCACTTTACTTTACCTACTTTGATCCTCACGTACAATGGCTCTAGTTTATTTCGATAAGGTAGAAGAGATATTGGAGTATAGATCGATCACTCGCTGCTATTTTCTGAAGTATCTAATAGAGTTGCGAACTCTATTAGATACGTACTTCAGAAAATAGCAGGTATGACGGTGCAACTTTCATTCAACGGGGTCAGGTTCCTTCGGGGTGGAGGTTCAATTTTGAAATAACTGATCTATCGAGCTAGTAGCTTTATGAACGTCACGGATTGACTACATATCAAATAGACTATAGCGTGTTAACTCGAGCTTTATTGGAAAAATAACCACGAAAATTACTCAATAAAACGCAAAATAACACGATATTTTTTTTTAAACTAGAGCGATAAAGGTGATAGTCGAATGCATAAAGAAAAAATCATATGGCAGCTTAAATTTCAAGCCATTTGACGCTACTTTAGTTATCTGATTTCGAGTAATAACGATTCAAATCATATACTCGTAGCTAAAAGTACATAAGTACACATATTCATACACCTTGAAAGCTAGTTGTGATTGTAAAAACGAATTCAAATATCAAACTGGTTTTCTTTTTATTGTCTTTATTCAGACTGGACTGAGTCTAGAGCGCTTCTTGTTTTATTGGTTTACGGCAAAGTCCTACGGCTAACGAAGACCTCATCCTAAGTCACTGTAAGTCGATTTTCTCCAACAGCTTCTTCGGTCATTTTTCTTGTTTTTGAAGTTAGAGTCCTTTTATTTATAAAAACCTGACTTAGGTTTTAAAGCAATCTAGCAAACTGCTTAGGTACATCAAAATCGTTTTGTAAGGACCATTTAAGTAAATGCAGTTTCTTCTAAAAAACTATAGACATCTTTCACTTCCGCATCATTTATCACTGGATACTTGTTCGTAGCTGGATACGATAACCAACTGTTACAAAGCGCTGACATTTATAAAGTAAGAGGAGGAAAAGATGTATTTTAATTAAGTTTCCAAAATGTAGAACCAGTAAACTATACGGAGTTTCCTAAAGCAGACTGAGCTCCACGGTTCAAAATCCTCCAAATATTATCAACAAGCGCCGCGAACGGTAAATTGGTTATTATATGAATTTCCAGTAGTTCATAATTGATGCAATGAGATGGAAACTGGGCTGATTCTGGCAAAAAGTGGGTCGCTAGCCGCGGTACCTAGTAAGGCTAGTAGGTACAGCTGCGTACAGTTTTACTTGCGTCAACCCCGTCGTAAGACGTGACTTGAGTTATAATAGGGGACCGCGTTGCCTTGTTACTCGTACAAGAGGTACAAATGCGGCACACCATGTACCCTTAAGTGTTTCTTTCTCCGACGCAGTCACGCCTTCTGCCTTAGACAACGACCATGTGAACGTTAGCGCAACAAAAAAGATAACAGCGCATACCAATTTCTGTCTTCATAGACCAACGCCAAGATCGTATATCCGTACAATTTGAGAGTATTCGTATTACGCCTGCGCTCTCGCTGAACGTTTGACTAAGGATGGATGTATTATGCATTGTTTGTTTCCCGACTCGCAGCAAATGAGTTTTGCTGAAGGATGCGACAACTCTGTAGCTAGGTCTGTCTCGTGACTGATGAAATTGTCGAGCGTTAAACAAAATACCAATTGTAGACGTATTATTCTAGGAGTCAATTTCAAACATTTCAAAATGGTATATTATGGGCATGTTATGAGAAGAAATGTATGTCATGTGACGAGGAGAGTGTTATGTACGAATGTGAATGGATACAGAGGTAGTTCTTTCGAACCAATATGGTGAAATCATAACATCACAGTATTTTTTTATTTTGGCTGTTTACCTACTGATAATATAGAAATTGAAAAACGGCATGACGTTGAGATTGGATCGATTCACAGGGTTTCCAATTTCATTTACAATCTCAAATTAAGTTTTTTGTCCAATATCAGGGAACCAATTCAAAATATAGATATATACCTACTGTACGCACTGTGATTGGTTTTTATACTGACAGGAATGAATTTCGCGCCTATAGAGGAAATACCCACGCATATTACCTACCTTGTATTACATTGTACCCTATTGACGCACGTGTACTTAACTTATATTTCTATTTATTTACCGGTAAACCATAATAAACAGTTGTTTTAATCATATCGCGCCTATTTCCTGGAAGTGTAAGCAAAGACCACGTTAATTATACATGCTACAATAATGACTTATCTAGGTATTAGCCCAGTATTAGTATTATAGCATAGATATTATAAGGTTAGGCATAGGTACAAATTAGACTAATAACAGAGTAGCGCTGTGTTGAAGTGGTAGCACCCTGTCTCTGATCCGGAAGGTCATTGGTTCAAACCTGGTCATGCCAATAAGTTTTTCTATTTGAAAAATGATGTGCCTAATGCTCTTGAACGATAAAGGAGAATATCGTGCGGAAACCGGCATACCCTAGAAATTCTAAGGTGTGTGTTAGTATTCATAATTAGCGGCGATGGGCTTGCAACCATGTAACGCATGGAATACTAACCACTGTGCAAAATGTGGGCATGTGCCAAATATCATCTTTGGACGTGGTTTTGACTACCCTTTTTAGATACCCCCAAAAATCTAAGTAACTAGAGATCTGAGAAGACATCTACCGACCATGGTTTTTTCTTTTTTTAAGAGCTCCAGCTTAAAAAATAAGAATCAAAAAAAATAAGAATCCATAAGAAATTTAAAGCCAAAAACTTGGGAGCACTTAAATTTAATATCGGCCGTCCAATTGAGAGGCCACCACACTTTATAGCGGCAATTACTACCCTTCATCTTGGAAATGTCGTAGATTGGTTTCGCCTTTATAGGTTTTTGGGGTTACACCAAACTTTACCAACTTGAACAAATAAAACTTGAATTTGCGGCGTAAGTCGTAAAGCCGGTTGGTCATACTATGATATTTGGTATAATATGACTAAGTTTCGCATGTTACTTTGGCACGATTTGTATAATTACATGGTATAAATTAATTGGAGTGTTAGTGCCGACCTTGATGTATGGTAGCGAAAGTTGGGTATGGCAGAAGAAGCATCAGAGTAGAATAAATGCAGTGGAAATGAGAGCTTTGAGAAGTATGTGTGGTTTAGCTTTGAATGATAGAGTGAAGAACAGTGTGATAAGAGAACGTTGTGGAGTGAAAGAAGATGTAGTGATGAAAATTGAGAAGGGTATGTTAAGATGGTTTGGGCATGTAGAAAGGATGGATGAAAGGAGATTGACGAAACAGTTGTATAAGGAGAGTGTGAATGGGACAGTTGGAAGGGGAAGACCTCGGCGTACGTACCTCGATCAAATTGGGGACGTCTTAGAGAAAGGCCAGGTCCAGAGTACCCTAAACCGACGCGCATGTATGAAGAATGTAATGAGAGTGAATGAAGCAAAAGAAGTATGTCAGGATCGTAGCAAGTGGAGATCCGTGGTCTCTGCCTACCCCGTCGGGAAACAGGCGTGATTTTATGTATGTATGTATGTATAAATTAATTGTAAAAAACTAAATTAGTGAAAATGTAATATTACAGAGTTCTACTTGAAAAGTTATGGGAAGTAGGTACCTAATAAGTATTCAAACTATTTATGACTTATTGTTATTGAGGGGCCTTGGTACGAGGACAAGTGACATTATAATAATAACAGTGAAATATTTTCATTTTGTTATTAATTTAAACTTACTTCATTTCTATTTTATTTGTTGCCAGTATCCATACTTCATTTACATTAAAAAAATAGGTCAATTTTCTTTACGTTTAGGACGATAAATAATATTGGCAGTTTATGAATAACGCCGACCTCAATATAAAATGTGCTTAGCTTCTGCGTCATTACTTGTACCGCACCTTCTTAAAACTTTATCTATGGATACAACTCATATTTAAATCGAGAGAGCACGGTAAAAACGGTATTAGATAGACCGTTTTAAGATTCAATATACCGTGTAATATTCAGAGACAGCTCGGGAAAGGGTTGTCACTTTATATAAAGCTGACGCCACCGCAAACGACAGTTAATGGCGCATAAAATTCGCAGTAAGCCTGACACAGTATAATTATATCATTAAATAATATAGGTATGTATGTCCGCAAACGACTTTTATTGCTGACGTCCATTGTTAGGCGTTTTAACCAGTTGTAAGCACATTTTACGAATATTACATTTTAAACTGTTATTATATTTTTATTCCAATAATGTATATAAAAACAAAAATGCATATTTCAGAGTTATGACATTTGTAACAAATATTATGAAGGTATTCACGGTAGGTGTTTTTTATCTTTTATCGGTTCACTCAGTTGGTACTCGCAGTACTTGCAGCTCTGTCTTCTGCGCTGGAAGTTGTGGGTTCGATCCAGGTTTCGACCCGGGATAAACATTTGCGTGAAAACACAGATGTTTGTTTCTGTCTGGGTGCTATTAAGATTGTTTACAAAAAAGTATGTATAGGTAGGTAAGTACGATATGCTGAAACCACCTGAACATTGTAGGTAATCTATGATTGCCATTTTCAGAATCAAATGTGTTATATGACGTCAGTTCCAGCATCATTATATCGAATATATAATAATTGCATTAAGTTTTCTAATTATCCGGAATAATATACGCTACATACCATTTTTAAATACAACCTACAAAAATTCTAATAAATAATCATAATTGTAGTATTAAGTTCAAGCAAGCAAAATTAACTTTGTCAAAAATAAAAAAAGTACCTCTGAAAATTCAAATAACTCACAGAATACACCTGCGAATATTATTTATATCTACTTACTAGAATACGTAGGCATAGGTAGGACGCACAGTTTTCCGACAGGGAGGATGTAGGATCGTGCGTGACCAGATTTCAGAATAACTGCCACCTTATTACTTTTCTGATTGTATGAGTGAGGCTGAATTTGATGAACGATGATAATAATGCGAGCAAAAACTTCAAAGGCTTTTTACGTTAAAGGTGGGCAAGGCAAAATTTTGGCTATCTTTATTAGGCCAAGTAAATATTATGGAATTCTAACTACCTGCAATTATGGGGCGGGAAGAAAGTCAGTTACAAGGGTGATGGATTTGAATGTAGATAAATATAAGGGTAGAGGCAGATCGAAGAATAGATGGATGGACTGAGTGAAAGACGAAATGTGAAGGAAGCGAGTGACTACTGAGATGACGGATGATAGGGGAGAATGGATGAAGAGAACCTGTTGTGCCGACCCCACCTAGTGGGATAAGAGCAGGAAGATGATGACTAACTACCTTCTAAAATAGAGATCCGAGCAGATATCTACCAAGCCTGGGAATTACAATGTGATCATGATTGTTTTTATTAAATATTCACGCAGCCTATTTTTTTTTTGTGAGAGAATACAAGTTTATTTGATATTAAAAAAAACGAACGCATCTACATTCATTTCCAAACACACTCGTAAAAGTAAAAATAACGGAAACAAAATATATTTGAACCTGCCTTTTGCGTATTAATTTTAATACCAAAATATTTTTTACCATATCTGGTTGCTTCAATTTAAAACGTAGCAGGGATATTTTTTGTGTAAGTAAATAAATTCAAATATTATTTTTAACGTAAAACCTTACTATTTTTTGGCCGTATTCATGTGAAATAAATACAATATCCTCATTTATTATTGAAATATCTACACCTTCGTATCCAGGGTGAAGTGAACCGAGTAGGCTGGAATAATAATAACAATCTGATTCTCTCAACTTTGACGCACAAAGTCAAAGTCAAAGTCAAAATATGTTTATTTTCAATAGAATCACAGGGATCACTTTGAAACGTCTTACATACTAGGTGAGTCTAAGTGCCAGTTCCAGTCCTATCCCCAGTGCGAGAAGAACTGACAAGAAACTCGCTGGGCCCTAGCGCTTTTTTTTGTATGATCCCTGTTAATTTTGTAAGAAATACCTAGCAGAGTTGGAGCTGATTCATCCCAATTTTTTTTATCATCTAAGTACTCTGATATTTTATAATAAGCTTTTCTAGACAGTTTCTGTTTAATTACATTTTTGAATTTTCCAATTGATAAATCAAGCATGTCACTTGGGATCTTGTTATAGAAGCGTACACATTGCCCTTTAAAGGATTTACTTACTTTAGTGAGCCTAACCGTGGGAACAGCGAATTTATTTTTAAGTCTAGTATTAACATTATATCACTATTTTTCCTAAATAAATTAATGTTTTTGTGAACATACATCAAGTTTTCATATATATACTGACATGGCATTGTCATGATGTTTATTTCTTTAAACTTATCTCTAAGAGATTCTCTGGGACCCATGTTATAAATTGCACGAACAGCCTTCTTCTGCAACACAAATATAGTATTAATATCTGCAGCACTCCCCCACAACAAAATGCCGTAAGACATAATGCTATGAAAGTAGCTGAAATATACAAGTCTAGCAGTTTCTACGTCGGTGAAATGACGGATCTTTTTAACTGCATATGCTGCAGAGCTAAGTCTCTTCGACAATTTATCAATGTGCGGGCCCCATTGAAGCTTATTATCTAAAGTTATGCCCAAAGAATACTGTGGTGTCCACAAGATCTATATTTTCGTTATTTATTTTTATATTGGTATCTAATTGTCGAACATTTGGTAGTACAAAACGAACACATTTCGTTTTCTTTTCATTTAGTAATAAGTTGTTTACATTAAACCATTTTACAATTTTAGAGATTGCATTATTCACTTCGTCAAAATTAGTCATACGCCGCTTTTGTTTAAATAAAAGTGACGTGTCATCAGCAAACAGTACAATCTCCTGATCATCCCTGACAAGTTTAGGTAGATCGTTTATATATATTAAAAACAAAAATGGTCCTAATATCGATCCTTGTGGTACACCCATTGTTACCACTGACCCCAGAGAACGTTTCCCATTTACGTCAACTCGTTGAAGTCTGTCACTGAGGTAAGATTTTAAAAGATTAAGTGCAACTCCCCTTACACCATAGTGATGGAGTTTTATGATTAATGTTTCATGGTATACACAATCAAATGCTTTAGAAAGATCACAAAAAATACCTAAGGTATCGAGAGATTCCTCCCAGGTATCGAAGATATGTGATACCAACTCAACACCGGCATCAGTTGTTGAGCGGCCCTTTGTAAATCCGAATTGTTTTTTTATCAAGTAAATTATTACTGTTAAAGTGTTTTTGTAATTGATGAAGAATAAGTTTTTCAAATATTTTACTAAATGTAGGTAACACTGATATTGGTCGAAAATTACAAGGATCTGAATGACTACCAGATTTGAACAGAGGTGTATTCTTGCTATGTTCCATTAAGTTAGGATAGAGACCACTGTTAATACATTTGTTAAATATGAAAGCTAAGTCAGGTGCAATAATTTCAATCAATGATTTTACAACGCTAACAGAAATGCCCCAGAGGTCAGTGGTTTTTTTTACATTAATCTGTTTAAATGCTTTAATGATGTCGTTATTGTTCACATAATCAAAATGAAATGTTACATCACATTCCGGTAAACTATCTTTTAATATAGATTGCGCGATTACAGGTGAAGATTTTAAAGATTTAGTAGTAGAGACTGGAATATCAGTAAAGAATGTTTCAAATGCCTGTGCTACATCAGTATCTTGGTTAATTATTTTATTGTTAATGTTTAAATTGAATACACTACTTTGAGTTTTGATTTTTCCAGTCTCACTATTAATAATTTTCCAAGTAGCCTTAATTTTATCCTGACTGGTTTTAATTTTAGAACTTATATGTTGTGATTTTGCCACTCAACAAACATTCTTAAAAATTTTTGAATAATTTTTAACTCTAGTTTTAAACTCTTCACTAAAATTATACTGTTTTTCGCTGTATAATTCATACAAAGTGCGCCTGCTTTTATGAATACCTGCTGTTGCCCACTCACAAAATTTCGTACTGCTAGAGACCACAACCGTTTTGGATTTAAAAATTTCATTGAACGTTTGAATAAACTCATTGAAAAAATTATTATATAAATCATTTGGATTGTCATCATTATATAATAAGCGAAGTAAGGTGGTAGCTAGGTTCAATTTCATTTTATCCAAACGATTTGTGGTAACAGGTATACAAGTTATTTTTTTTTGAGTGTTTATTTTGTCTTTCGTTTCTATGGTGACTAATTGACCAAGATGGTCTGATTTAATATTGCTAATTAAATTTTTCCTTATTTCTTTTATATTAGTAAAAATATTATCTATACAATTGGCTGAAGTAGCAGTTATTCTAGTTGGCTCCATAAATAAGGGTTCAAGATTAAATGATTTAAACAAACTAATCATTCTGGTACTTAAACTGTTTTTCTCTAGTAAGTTTACATTGAAATCACCGCATACTATGATTTTTTTATTTGATTTTGATATACGATTATTCAAAATTTCCTCCATATTTCTTTCAAAAATATCAAATGAAGCGGTTGGTGGGCTATAAGTATAACAATGAACTGCTCCAACTCCACACAGGATATCTCAATATGTCTTTCTACAGAGTGGGCTACAATGTCTTTGCGTTCTTTGAACTTAATTTGTCTATTTATTAAAATTAATGATCCGCCTCTTATAGAATTTACTCTGCAGAAAGAACTACTAACTTGGTGATTCTGGAAATTGAACATGAGCTCATGGCTTCTCAGCCAGTGTTCTGTTAGGCAGATTATGTCAATTTTGTTTGAGTTCATGTACAGGTCTAATTCTAATTCTTTTTTGCTAAGTCCTTGAATATTTTGATGCACCAAGTTAGTAAACTTACACTTATTTTTACATGATTTATATGATATTGTTTGATTGACTTTTTTTTGAATATTTAGTGCTAGAGATTTCCTCTATTGTCTCTGCATTTAATTTAAATGACTTGGAGTAATTTCCAGAGTCATGTCTATATGCTCAATAGAAGCATAGTTAGTAGCCAAGTTTTTGGCTGATATATTAAAATAATAAGATAGCGACACAGCTACCTGTCGTTTATAATAATTGGGAAGGTAGTATTTACCTTTGGTCTGATAGTAATTTTTGTCAATAATACAATTTATGTCCATCAAATGGAAATTATTATTGCATGACAATGTATGCAAAGTCTGATTCAGCTTATATCTAAGGTCATTTTCTGCTTGTGGCAAGCTGTTGCTGTAGAGGAATGTAAACATTACAATTCTATTCACTTGTAAAGTTAAAAGCCTTTCAAAATATTTTATGAGATCTAATTTGTTTATATTACCCCTATTTCCAAGCCAAATCACTAAATTAGAGCCCTGGTTAAGATTAGAGCCCTGTACTCAAATCTATACAATTTCCTACTCGCTGTCTCATCATGAAAAACGAAAGTTTACGAAAAAAAGCAATATTGCGTTATTTCTAGAAACCCTTTACAAAGACGATGTGATAAAAAATCTTATCAATATAGGGTTCTCATACTAAATCCAGCAAAAGATTATGAAATAAAGGATCACACAATTTTCCAAGATGGCCGGAACGCCTCCATCAGATAGGCGAGAAAACTTTTATCACACTTTAGCTCAAAAGGGCGGGTTTCATTCAAAGTTTATAGCTTGGCTTGCGAAATAATGAGTGAAATTTTCTCAATTCTCCGCCAAATATTAAATCAAATTCATAATTAAATTTAACTGTGTTTCTTCATGGAGTTTTTAGGATTCCGTTAAACGTAAAGAAACCCTTGATTTGGAGAGTTCGTACGTCAGTTCCAGTCTGTTCATAGTGTCCTTCATATTTGATGAATTTAAAATTACATTTTTGAATAACATGATAAAAATAGACGCGGCAAAGACCTTTATTACTCGTAGTACTGAAGAGTAGATATTTTTATTTTTAGCTGTCTAAGTCCTAACCAGTCTAGTTTCACATAAATGTTCAATACTTTACACGAACTTTTCTATTTAATTTTATAGCGGCCAATGTGGCATATACGTCGCCTCAGGGAAAGCGATTACCTGTATCGTCTTTTGAATCACTTTTCGAAATAGCTTAACTTCGCATCGTACTGCTTTTATCGCCTCTAATAAGGTCCCTAAGCTAGGTGTTTCGTAAGAATTTTATAGACACTAAGTCACAATTTCAAAAATATCGTTACTTCATCTTCCACCAGGAAGACTAGAATGTTTAAGATGACACCAGCTTACAGACTACTTCAGCAGTTCCTCCCGAAATTATTGTTTTCTTATTTGTTAGTTAATTTGAATCATAATTATCATAATAATATGAGTCATCTAAACTGGCACATAAGTTAACGTGATATTTTGCTTTAGCTCACAGTCTATTCAATAGCTAAGAGTAGCAAGCTGATAATATCGTTTGCTTAAAGTTGTATAATAAATAAAAGCCCAATTGAATCAGGGCTCATAAAATAATAATTTATCAGAAGTTATACGTACGAGTATCTTGTTTTTCAGTTGTTTGGCAATCTATTGAATTTCCCCGGGGTAGACGAAATGGATAAGACAAACATTTTGATCCAATAAAAAAATAAATTATTTACATTGAAAATACCTAGGTGTAGAAGTTGCAAGATGCTATTTATTATTTTTCTATTTATTACGATAAGTACGGAATACTACTGTGCAAAATGTGGGCATGTACCAAATGTCATGTTTGGACTTGCCTCTGACTACCCCCTTTAGATATCCTCAAAGATTAAGTAATTAAAAAGATCTGAGGAGATATCTACCGAGCCTGGGGATTTCAGTCGTGATCATTTTTTTTTCTTACTATAAGTAACGCGGTGGTATATGTAAGTATTCCTTATTAAAAAAATGTGTAGTTTTTAACGGTGAATAGTAATAATACTGCGGCGTAAACCTCAAATTACATCTTTTAGATAATATGAATCAACAAAAATGATTAAATAACAGCCGGCGGCTGAGATTTGGTAACTTTTCAACTATGCGTGCATTTTCTGCTCGGTTTCCACCAACTTGAACTGTAGTCAGTTCCTTTGATGCGGTTACAAATGTAGGTTATGTGTTTATTTTGCTTATTATGTTTAAAGACATTATGATGAACAATTTTTCTACTAGGTACTATAATTTTGGTTCATACCGTGTTTTAGTTTAGTTTACCTTTAGAAGTGACCACCTACTACGTAAATATCATCTATCTCACTTCCTGGGAGCTTACCACAAGCTTTTACAAACCATCAGGTTTCACAAAAGTCAAAATTATAACTTGAAGTATAACACTACTCGATACAATTTTTACAGGTCTTGGCACGAAATACTAAAGTTATATTATTTTGATTCGCCCGAAGATTTTGTGGTAAGGCCCCTGTGCGATCACATCTGAAACATTGATATAAGAATAAAGCGCTTCACACACAGCAGCTATAATGTATATTATACATTACATCCCATAGATATTATGCCATACATTATACTGTCGTGTGTGGTCTCGTGACGATTTCTATGGAAAGATGAAATGAGATGTATCGTGCTATAATGTACATACATCTTTACATTATAGCTGCTGTGTGTGAAGCCCTTAACTGTCTAATCGTAACTGAATAATAACTAGGTAAGGTACCTACCCTACCTACTCGTAAACAAATTCAAAGTTATTGTAGAAAGTACTTACCTATCCATTTTAAAGCAAACTCATGCGGACATCGTGAAGACTGTAGGCGCCACGAAGTCGCGAGAACTCATCAATAAGAAGCCAAGTACCTACGTAGTAACCATTCTAAATGAAGTGTATTCAAAGTTCATTTTGAGCGTTCCATATTGGTTCAAATTAAATGAAAGACTTGCAACTATGTAGATAAATAAATAAAATAAATAAATAAAATGTGCAACCTCTTAGTGTATACCTATCGAAAAAACTATTAAAATAATGTTATTTTTTTATTTTTGATGTGCTAATACTTTGTTTTTTGGCACTCGAGTCATGCTGGAGGACAACGTTTTATGTGCGGCAAAAGAAGAAATAGCTGGAAGAAGACTTTGAAAATTGAAGTTTACTCAAATAAAATTGAAAATGAGGCCAAAATGTCGAATGTCACTATGTCAAAAGTACTACTTGAGTATGGAAGCCTTAAGACGCAAGGCACTTGTGATCTTTCGTTTTTTCCGACGAGCGTTAATTGATCGGACCAAGCTTTTTGTTCAAGAATCTTTTTGATTACCTATTCGACAAAAAACAGCGGCATTGGAATCAAAGGGCGAGGCAATGATCGAGCTAATTCGATTTCTGCCCGAGCTCCCGTGCGATGTATCGATGTTGCCATCTTCATAAATTGCTTTAGGAAATTAAATTGAATTTACTTGAAGGATCCCAATTGATCTAAAATTAGGAGCGGTCCTTCAAGTTACCGAAGCTATTTCCCCCAATAAATATTGATAGGTAGTCAATACAACGCTGTTTTGTTATTGGCGATTCGAAACGATGCGATTCGAATTATTTCAACGTCGACATTTGAGCTTGATTATTATAAATGGAGCTCATTCTTGAACTAAGAAGTCATTTGTTCGTCTGGGTATTCAGGCAATGTTATTGCTTTGATAGGATATTAATTGCCTTCTATCTGTATTCATTCATTATTTAATATTTTACATGACGATAGAATTCATAATAGGTACCTACATAAACCTGACCATGGGGTCGGACCTATGAATTTTATGTATCTTAGGCATCATATACTGCGTTTTTCTACCAACCACCATGCCAGAAGCAAATATTCGCAAACCATGCAAACATTTGCCCCGTAGTAGGAATCGAATCTACACCTCAGGCACTTGCTCTTCACTGAACACCGAAATTTGATTACATAAAGTTATTAACCACCTAATTAGACAGTTCGTTAACAGTAACTTCAGTTTCTGTGGCACAGACTGTAGTTGTGTGTAGTTACTATCAAAACTTTATCTCGCAAAAGTGATGAAAGCTTTTCATTGTTCTAACTGACCTTTTTTGCATTCTGCTATAGTTTCGTCGGAGTTGTCACCGCAGTCGTTCTCTCCCTCGCACACCCATGAAAATGGTATACACTTCCCGTTCCCGCATTGGAACTGTTTGGTCGGACATACAGCTGAAATAAAAACATTTAAATTATTGCCAAAATTTGCAAACCTACGCCATAACTTCACTGTCTACGTGGGTTTCATGAGAGGTGGACAACAAGAAAAATTTCGTTAATTCTGTTTTACTAGGTTTTTCCTTTGATTATGCTAGGTTAGGTATAAACCTTAACTTATTTCCAAACGTTTAGTCAATCTCTGTTTATGGTCCCAAAAACAAACTTTACGATTTGACATTCGTAGTTTCGAAGTTTTCTCTTGACTATCCCAACTTCGATAATAGCTCGGACATCTGTTACTATTTCCGTAATCCCACAATGTTTCCATGTTGTCACAGAACGTTCATCATTTTGAAAGTCTGTTCGGACGTATTTAGAATTCTGCCGTTTTTAAAATAACGCAGAATAAACAGATTATTCTACTATAATTTAACAAAGTAAAAGATAGTACTTAAATATAAAATCCCACAATTGGAGTGGTTGAGTTTGTATAAAATACGCGTAGGTGCCTGTTGACCTATGAAAGAGCTTATAAAATTAGCTGCTTTAGATTATGATCATACATAATATTATGTGATCTTAGATTCAAATTAGCTAGAAATTAAAAAAATAGTTATCAGTGGAATTGCTCGAAGTTACCGTTTTAGGTAGGCTTGATCTAAATCTCTTAGTCTTTTGTGTGTAGTTCTGTAGTGTCTCTACATCAAAGTAGCGAGGCATAGAAAAATATTGACTGCCTAATGAAGTATCCATTACTAGCATATGATAAAAATAGTAGAAAGTATTTATGTAGAGAAAAACATTTTCACAAAACCGTGGTATACAATTTAGACGCAAAAAAGTCAACATGAGCCAGATGTAACTAGGCATAATAAAAATCTGACTGCTGGGTGACGGCAGTACCTATTATAATTTTATACCGATATCTACTGGTGATAGAATTTGATGCTGTGTGTGAAATAAAAAAACCGACGGGCAGATAAATGAATGCAATAGATGCCATGAAACTATACTTACCTTGAAATATTTTGGATTCTTTGTGAATTCTACTACAGAAATAAACTTCAAAAACTCATCTAAAGGACAAGATTTATACTTTAATCTTAAATGATCTAAGGATTTATACTATTTTACAGAAAATATTTCGCTTGTTTTTACAAACTAAAATACAAACAACAAAAGTTGCCATTTATATCACAAACGAAAATAATATGCGGCACTCTCAAAAATCTTCGAAGAAGGCAGAGATAAAACCCAACAATAGAAGGAAATAGCCTATCAAAACTTGGCATATAACTCAAACGCCTCTATGCCGCTAGAATGCGATCGGTGTACATTTCCATGATCCTAAACAGCCTTTATAAGCCCATTATGTAATGGACACAAGAGTCAGAATGTTGGGCACAATAGCGGGGCTATCTCGTGTCCACTGAGCTGATTTACGCTTCAATATTTTCCAAGATACGATTCCACTCCATAGGGAATGTTGGGTGTCACCATAAATAATTTACATAATGTTTATAGCCAGAGGGTCGTCAGATGATTCCTGAAACCAGTGAAGCGGAAACTAACGTTTGAGTACTCTCGATAAGTTTTATTTTCCTGGTTCGAACTCATGACCTCTGTATAGGTAAAATGTGAGATGTGATATGCCTGATTCAAGTACGAACTGCAAGCATTTCTCGCAACACTTTAAAAATAATTTATTCCATAAAAGTTGCTTCTGACATAGGTCGAAAACTTACTGATAACTTTTTGACTCGTTCATGACGTGTATTAGTAATCGTAGGTACTTAAATTATGAGCCTTGACCATGGTTACACGAAACTATAAACCTGAACTTAATTTGTAATTAAATGGACTGAACGCTTTGTGGTTGTATATTCAGCTGCAACAGTCGACTTAATGAAACACCACGAAGATAAGGAATTTATTTTAATTAAAGGCACCAACCAATTTTACAGCTTGGCTTCACTGATAAAAACTTATGGTACCTAATGAGTCAAATAAAAAATTTTAAATTACTAAGATTATGTTCACTGTGTAGGCATATTGCATTTGTATCTAAAAATTTACAATACACCATCCATATTATGTTTGCGTTGCTCATCAAAACAAAGTAATAATAAAAAATAAGGTTAAATTGACAGCTGGTTATACACATAGGTTAAATCCTAAAAAAGAGTCAAATCTGTTTTAATTTAAGAGTTATTTGCACAATTAACAAATATACCGATATCTTTGTTTAAAGTCATAATAATTTTCATCGTTATAAATCAATCTTGACTGATGACTTGCGGCGTGGTCCGCTTGAGATCCAATCTGCGTAGAGGACCCTCGTGTATGCCTCATTGAGAGCAAATCGCCCAGCTTCAGGGTACTGGTCTGATAAATTTGTATATCGCACTCGGACCCAACCAACGGCTGTTTTACGGTCTAAAATCCCAGGTCAAGCAGAACATGTAGGTACGTATTTTGCACACCTACATCAACCGAGCCTGTTAGGATGCTTTGCGGTTGGCAGGCGATTAAATCAATCCCCTGTATTGGATCGAACGAGCACATGCCCACATGTCAATCCGAAGTTTCCACTCGAATTATGTGATTGGATGGTGTAATGTGCGTGAGCGTGCCTGCCATTTGTAGAACATTGTGACGGTTTCGAAGAAATTGCTAAAGTTTTAAATTATTGACTTCCATATAGAAACCTAACTTCCAAAAGCTTGGAAAAGTTTGAAAAATATTTAATTAAAACTCAATTAGGTAAGTTATGTTCACGATTCTTGATTTTATTTACACAAAGCTTAATTTTATACGTAAGTATGTATAATTAAAGCAAAGTTTCTGTAACAGGCACGACTTCCTCCAAGTAAGGCGTGTGTTGACTGGAGCACGATGTGTGAGCTCGAAGCTCTGTTTTATTTACCCTGTTTCAACTTTGGAGTGAAAACTCAAGTTTATTAAGTATACACTTACTGCTCTTTTTCAGCGATATGTACCTCAACAGGAAACAACTCTTAGAATAATTTTGGTGTCTGCTTTGCAGCAAAAAAAACTACTGAAAATTACTCCGACAAAGACTAATAAAAGAATCATGTTGAAAACTAAACAATACAGGTAGTGCTCTCTGATTGTATTACAAAAATAAGTTATCATATACGTGTATTATGTACGCAAGAAAATTTTATGCGGTTCGCCGTGAAAGCTTTTACATAAGGTAAAAATATCAACTGGAAGTTGGAGGATTCTTTTTCTTAGAGTTTCATTAGTTCTTTAAACAGGACCGTATACAATAATGCTCAGTCTCTTTTCTTGCACTTAGCACATGTCTTCTAATAGTGTTGGAAAATTGGTATCTGTACTTCTTTCTGCCATTCACTATCACTGTCGCATAAATTTAGAATACCAGATTTTTTTTGTATAAAATGAAATGTGAATTTCAATGAATCAAGTCCAATTCAAGCTTTGTCTGACGGCAGGACTTAATGGCTTCAATTTAGACTATTTTTGCGTCCCTCGCATGTCAACTATATTGACTGTCTCGACCATCAGACTATCTGGCGGCATGTCATTCACCTCATCTGTATCCACTTACTTAGATAAATCGTTATAGAGCGTTACTTTATTCACCTATCACTACAGGTTATTATACTTACTGTGAGTCTCCAGTAAAACGAAAAAATAAAAGGACGTTGTAGTAGGTACCTGAGACATATTGTTTAGATGGAGTCGGCTTACTCACCAACTATATTCCATTTTCTCATGTTAAGTGATCACTTAACCACCTTTGAGAATATAAAGGTTATTTTATACTTGCTACCTAAACTACCTAAAAAAACCTTGTTTTTTTAATTCATTATAATCGTTTTGTTGTTCTATAGCAGTTAGATACTCTCGGTTATGTGATCATTGGTTATGAAGCAATCGACATATTTCGAGTTTGATAGCCTGTGCTCAGACTTTACATCTCTTCTTAATTCTCTCTTCCCTTCCCTCCTGGCTGCCGTACTGTTCGGACGTGTTTGACACCTTGTTGTTGTTTGTTATTTTTTTTAAATATTTGGATAATTGAATTGCTGGGGCTGCGGCGCGGTGTCTTCGGTTCCTCTGCTGGTTCTTGCTGGTGCTTCGCCCTTCGACGCTGTGGGATTCGCGCCGTGACCGTGAGTTGTCGCTGGCTTTTTGCACTTCATCGGAACTGAACCGGCAGCCGTTTGCGTCTCGGCCGTGCATTGCCCCACCGCTCCAAGGTCGAGTGAGCGGCCGCGACGAAATTCTCGTACGCTTGAATCATCGTGTGCTACGTGAAGCTACGCCCCTATTACGTCATCTAGAACTGCTACGAATTTGCTACATACGCCGAAACGATCTGCTACGTCGTAGCTTCTCACAATACCAATATTTTTGTACCAATATTGAGCTTACCCTATTATAATCCTGCAACATGCCGTTAAACCGCACACCACCACCCATAACAGCATCACCTACGGGTTTAGCTCCAGCCTTGAACGTCCCGCTACTTATGCACAGCACATCGGAACCTAGCCTTACGGCGGAATCTATTCCCGAATTTGGAACTCCCCGAGGCAGTACGCCTATTCAAACTTTCAGGAATTTTAAGCGCAAACGTGATGACCCTGATGATGCAACTCTTGCTACATTTATGAGCGACATGAAAAAAATTATACTAGACTTTCAGGAGCAGCAAAACTCCAAATACGATAAGCTGTTTGCAGTGGTGGAAGAATTTCGTGTAGCTGTGGACTTTCTGGTTCAAAAGAACGAGTCGTTGCAGACTCAAGTCACCAAGCTCGAGGCAGATAGGACTTCCAACCTAGAGTACATTGCTGCTCTTGAATCGAAGGTTGAGAATGCCGAACGCAGTGCAAGATCGACTTGCCTTGAAATAAGAAATATACCCTCATCTCAGACTGAGACAAAATCTGCTCTCGTAAATCACATTATCCAAATTAGTAAGGTGCTAAATGTACCGATTCAAGAGACCGAGATCAAAGATATCTTTAGGCTAAAATCGAAAGATCCAGCGAATAGAACAATCATTGTTGACTTTACGAGTGTCCTCACTAAAGAGAAAATAGTCGCAAACTACAGGAAATGTAACAGGGAGAAAAATCGTCTGACCACCGAAAAATTGAGAATTGCTGGGTCTCCAAAGCCTATCTTCATTTCTGAAAATCTATCAGCGAAGCTAAAGAAATTGTTTTATCTAGCTCGGGAACATGCCAAAGCAAATGATTTTCAGTTTTGCTGGGTTTCGGGCGGAAAAATCTTCCTGCGCAAGCGTGAGGGCGGGCCACTTATCAGAATTAGCAATGAAGCGGACCTCTCCAACATGTCTCCCAACAAGTGACTAGTGGTCACTTCTTGTTCACAAATCCACTATGGATTAAGCTTGTTAGTATTAGCATTTATTTTCTTAGCATATGTTATTATTTTTTTGTCACTTTTTGTGAATACTGAGTCACCATTATATTCTACACTTTCATGTTCTACTATAAACACATACACAACACTTAGCACACCCTTATGTAACGATAGTCATCATTTAATTACGATTCTCCTACCTAAATACATAATACAACCCACAACCCGTTTTCGGATAGTAGTTAGCCAGAATAAGCTTTATCAGCTCTTAGAACACCTGTTAATTTTTTACATTCCATTATGAATGAACTTGTTTCTATAAATTCTGACTTAGAAAACTTTTCCGTAACAGAATCATATTCTTGCTCCCCCGAAGAAACTAGTCAGTACTTTCTGAATTGCATCTCTGCTCTGAACATACTACACTTAAATATCAGGAGCATTAACTGCAACTTTGATAGTTTTACTGTACTCCTCCATAGAATACCATCAAAAGTGGACATTATATTGCTATCCGAGTGCTGGTTGAGTAAGTGTTCCTCTCTTCCTGTTTTACCTGAATTTGTCGCTTTCTCTTCTGACTTCAAGACACAGAACGAAGGTGTAGTTGCATATATTCGTGTCGATTTGGCCTGCAATGTTGAAAGTCTAGAATTTGCGGATGCAAATTGTTTACTGTTGAAATGTGAAAAAAACATTGCAATAATTGCGCTCTATCGCTCCCCCTCGGTAAAAAATATTGAACCCTTCCTTTGCAGTCTTGACAATTTATTAACCTCATTAAAACAATTCCCTACGATAGCTGTAGTCGGTGATTTAAATATTAATATTGCTCCTAACCATAATGATTCCAATTCCGATGACTATCTGAATCTTTTAGCTAGCCATTCTATGCTTCCCACCTATAATTCCCCAACCCGACTGAACAATTGTCTGGATCACATCATCTTGAAATCACCTCACTCGGCAGTATCTTTGATTCTTGACACCCTGGTAACCGACCATGCGCCCTCGCTGTGTTCCATAAATCTCAAAGGTAAAACTAAACCTCCGAAGCCTTACACAAAATTAGATATTCCTGCAACCATTAAACAAATTGAAAGCACTGACTTCTCTGATATCCTCTTATCTGATAATCCAACCTATACCGCTCAAACTCTAGTAGTAACCCTATCCAAAATTGTAAAAAAACACACTCAAATCTTAACACTTCCTAGTAGAAAACGTGTGATCAAACCTTGGATTACACCCGGCCTTCTAAAATGCATTCGTCACAGAGACAAACTTTATAAATTGTATAAAAAGAATATTCATAACGAAGTACATAAAATCATTTTCACCCGTTACCGAAACTTTTGTAATAACCTTTTAAAAAAAATTAAGCGTGAGTACGAACGCTATGAGCTTTGGAAGGTCAGGAATAATCCGAAATCTACCTGGAAACTTGTCAAAAAAATAGCCAATCTTGATCGTAACCGTTCATCTGCTGAGGAACTTTTGAAGATCGCTTCCTCTCCTAAGGTCTCCGTCAATACCATTAATAAGTTCTTCGCCAATGTCGGAAAGAATTTAGCGTCCCAAATCAACCCCCCAACCATTTTATCAAGCACATTCCCTATCGTAGCTCAAGCCGATACATCTACTCCCAACTCCATGGCTCTCTTCCCTACTGATCCAATAGAAATTGAAAGCATTATCCTAAACCTTAAAGACAAGTGTGCTGTGGGCTGGGACGGCATCCCCACATTAGTTATCAAAGGTGCTAGAAATACTCTTATCCCTATTTTAAACCACATTTTTAACCTCTGTCTGTTAACTGGGACATTTCCTTCTGTTTTCAAAAAAGCCCTTGTCCACCCCATATATAAGACCGGGAATAAACATAATGTTAATAATTTCAGGCCAATCTCAATTCTAAGTGTCTTGTCCAAAATATTAGAAAAAATTATAAACACCAGGTTGATAAGTTTTCTGAATGAAAATAACATCCTATCTGAAAGCCAGTTTGGATTCCGTAAATCAAGATCCACTGAGGATGCGGTTGTTGAACTAACATCTACAATTGTTAAAAACCTCGATAAGAAGCTTAAAGCGGCTGCTGTATTCCTTGACCTCTCCAAAGCATTCGATACCGTCTCTATACCCATGTTACTGGATAAGTTAGAGCAGATCGGAATAAGAGGCTCAGTTAATGACCTGTTCAGAAGCTACCTCACTGATCGCTCACAAGAAGTTGTCGTAAGTGGCGTTGTGAGTAATGAGGAACTAATCCAGTTTGGCGTTCCTCAGGGTAGTGTTCTTGGTCCTTCTCTCTTCCTTGTATACATCAACGAGCTGTGTAATCTTACACTCCCAAATTGTAATATAATTACTTACGCAGATGACACTGCCCTGCTCGTTGGCGGAAAAAGTTGGGATGAGGTACAACAGTCTGCTGAAGCGGCTTTGAGAGATGTCCTTAACTGGCTCTCAACCAACCTTCTAACCCTTAACGTTGAAAAATCGAATTATATTACATTCTCCCCCACTGCCCGTACTCAACCACTATTATTCTGCCTCCGCGCACATACTTGTCAAGTTCCAGTCAGTAACTCTTGCTCCTGTCAAACTCTTCGCCATGTCACCTCTACCAAGTATCTTGGCGTCCACGTCGATAGATTCCTCTCCTGGATCCCGCACATTGATAATACTATAACTAGAGTACGTAAACTTATATTCGTCTTCAAAAACCTAAGAAGTGTTGCCGATTCTCAGTGTTTGAGGACAGTTTATTTTGCTCTTGCTCAATCTGTACTGAACTACTGTATCACTGCATGGGGCGGTTGTATCAAAACGCAGATGCTTAGAGTGGAGCGGGCTCAAAGGGCTGTCCTAAAAGTGATGTCATCCAAACCTAGGAAATTCCCCACTAACCTCCTTTTACAACAATGCGAAGTTCTTTCTGTAAGACAACTGTTTATTCTGGCTAGCATCGTACGTCAGCACAGGCTCTTGTTCTTTGACCCCAAACTACTTAAAAATAAACGTCGCTCAGATATTGTGTGTAAAACTCCTACGCACAGAACAGCCATAGCTGGTCGCCACTTTTGTTATCTAAGCTGTTCACTTTATAACAAAGTTAATAAAGCTATAGATGTATACCCTCTTACACAATACACATGTAAAACTAAATGTTCAAATTGGCTTTTATCTCTTTCATATGAACAAACTGAAAATCTTCTCATTTCCCTCTCATAAATTCATTTTGAGACATAAGACACACAACAATAGGTACTCATCATCATCACACACTCACACACACACCCTCACACCCTCTCACACACACATAAACTCACTCCTCAGCATTCTCAGTAATTTTTCCAGCTCATCCTTATTATTGTCATTTAACCTTTGTTTAATTTATTTTTGTTCAATATGTTAACCGAACAGAACCTACTCATCAGTTCTGGAGGTGGGCGTTGAGACTGCGTCACAGTTTTATTTTTAAACTTTAGCAGTTTCATCGTTTTTAACTTGTACTTAGTTCACTACTGTTTTAATAATAAAATACATTTTAATTTTTTTAATTTTAATTTTCTTAATCGTTCTAAATACACTTGGAAGAAATAACAGCAGTGCTTAACCAACTGATGATTATCGGTAAGCGGATGATACAGCCGGCTTTCCAAATCCTAAACTGGATAAATGCTTGTCGGCCACTGAGCCGGGTTCCTACGTTTGAATACAAATGGATCGTTTATCCCTGAAAGCCAATCTGTATGCAAATTACAGGTCCGTTTAACTATTCTCGTTAGTTGCTCATTTTCGGAACGTCTGCATTTTCAGTTTGTTTTAAATTCTCAATACTTTAAAATAACGTTGACATTTTGCATGCGATACCGAAGTTCACTCGTAAAACTTGGTTCTTCTGATTCATGGTTTAACGTTCGAGCGAGTGTCTTGAGATCTCCAGAACGCTTCGTCTAGATAACCAGCCACCCAACCGTGAGCGCCTCAGCTTAAGGAGTTAAGTATTTTCTGTTAACTTTAAACTTGAAATGCTGTGCGATTTTAGTCTCTTCCTTTGGGAAGTTATCGTCAAGTTTTTCATCCCCTTTTTCCGGTTCCGCTAATGCGCAAACTTCACTGGAGACGGCCCGCCGAGATGGCCGTTCTTAAATTTTTATTAAAATGTAAGGAAAGTATAAACTTTGTATTATTACATGAGGAAACAGTTGCTTTCAACGACATTAGACGAAAATGAAGTAACTTTGTAAATGTTTAGAATGACAAATCTTGTAAAAATAGTGTTCAAATCATTATACATTTTTGTAAAATTGCTATTATTTGATTAATCATTATTCTAGTGATTAAAGTTTCACAAATTTAACCATGGGACTCCAGGCTGAAAATACTTTGCAAGCATTTCCAATCTATAATGGGCAATGTTATAACTTATAATATAAATAATACCTACTGCAAGAAGCAATATTTCACTGTATTAAATAAAAATTAATGCAAAAAAAAGCAAAGAACAAAAATAAACTACCAGTTCTTTATAAGCTTGTAGTAGACAAATTTGTAGTTATGTTCAAAAGTTTTATAATATTCATAATCACCAGAAAACTTCTAGTATGGTGAAAGTTCTAAGACAGTCAGCCATACATCGGCTTGAAAAAATCTGCTAAACGTCTCTCCAAGAATAATTCAAATAATGAATAACACGTTAGCAATATGTAGCAGCAACGCGTAAGATGTTTGCTTGTGACTCCATCACGCCTGCATTAATTATTAACTAAAATCGCACAGCATTTCCAGTTTAAAGTTAATTAGGAATTAGGATGAAAATTTGAATGGATAAGTACTTATATATTTAAATAGCAAAGTATATGATTTTATGCAGCTAGCACGCATAATAAGTCGCGGTCAGAAGCTATGATCGCGTTAGCTGTGGATTGTACAAAGCGGATAAAAATACTTTATATTTGCCTACAAATTATAACATTGGTTACACAAAATATCTGACGCATAATGAAAATGCGAGCAATACACGCTCCAATCTAAATGGTGTCCCAGGTTACAGCAAAAACATTGGAAGTGTGTTTGAGATGTAAACGATATTCGAACTTAACACCTTATGGCGAGGTATTAAAATCGCGTGTCGTCATTGAATCGGTTTCCAATTCTCGATCTAACCCTCGCTTATTGGAGTCTCTCTCTGTATCATCCAGCATAGGGTGGCAGTAAGGCTTAATGACAACGGTCGAATGCAGGATCGAGGTCAACGCTAAGTGTCGCATTGGACTTGGCAGCGGACCTTAATTGAGCGGTTATAGCATAGATGCGTCGGCACTGGAACGGCCGACCAATAAAATTCATATTGATGCAATCTACCATGATCAAGCAAATAAAATACCTACAGATAATCAAACAAGTTTCTATGAAACTTTTTTGGAATTTTCATTTGGAAGTACCTACTTTACGGGGACAACTGGAAAGAAATTTAATCACGTCTTGCTGTCCCCGTGAAGGGGACATGGCGTACGGGGACAACGGGAATACTCGAATCGGATATGGTTTTAAAGATTTCTCGTTGGATTTCAGATCTAAACATGGCTATCTAAGTATTAGCTATGTCATGTTGTCTGTCTGTCTGTGTATGTGGAAGAGGCCAAATTTTTCGTCAGCAACGTGTCAGCCATTGACACGAAGGGAGGAGATGAGTACCTGCCTACTGTATATTTATTTTTCACCAACATCAAATATAAATTTTAACATTTTCAACCGTTCTGATGCGGGACACAATAATATTTTATGGGTCCTCCCACGAGAATTTATTCGCCAAAACATTAATTTAACCAATACGGAACCCTTATCTCACCTCACTTGTTAATGGATAGGTAGCGTTGGCGCGGTCAGGCTGACACATGCGGTCATAATACATGACAAAATATGACAAAATGCCCGTCACTGATATTATGAATTCACCCGCATATATAGCCTTATATTTGACACGTACTTATATAGATAAAATATCACATGGTTGATTGATCAGGCAAATTAGTTAAAACCAAGAGCGTAACATTTTCTTTTCAACGGTCTACAATTCAGATCTAGAATTCGAAAGCAACTTTTATCACGCGTCGTGAGAAGGCGATCGCTCAATAGCATAGTTCAGTAACAATTGTTTCGCCAAAGTACTTTGAAGTTTTTAACAAGGTACGGGGTTTAGAGAGTTTTGGCCCTTCATTAAAGTTGAAAGTAAAACTCGGTTTTCTTAGCTGTAACTTTTGTATTTATTTCCGTGATTGGATAATCACCAGTAAGACTCCGTTTTGCCAATATTCAGTGGTTAGTTTTTTTAAAACAACAAATGGTTCTGAATATAGCAATTAATATAACTGAATGACATGGTAGTCAATATTTAGTAAAAACGCAAACGTCCTAAATTCAAGGTAAAAAAATGATAAAAAGAAGAGATACCAAAAGGAATAGCACAAATTATACTGTCAACGGACAAATTCACAAAATGAAACGGCTGTGTCTCCTATAAAACTGAACTGGATATGACAGTGCGATTCGTTTTTCATTTTTCACATAATGACGGCTCCTTCGGGCACAAAGCCCGTTTTATAGCTATTACAATGGAATTGTGCTCTTTCATCAGAGGGACTTTTATGGTCGTCGCGTCAGCTGCCCTGGCCCGCCGAAATTGAGACAGTAACTAACTACTTTCCCCTCGACCACCCATTTAGCTTCAATGGTCGTTTGTGACAAGTCTTTATTGTTGCACAGCAACAATAACTTCTGCGAAACCTAACGCGCCGATTATCAACATCACCAAGTTATACTAAATAGTAAACATCACTAAAATCCATTGAAACATTGGCTAAGTGCCACGATCTACTGTTCTGAACTTTGTACTGATTCAGGATATTCGTCTTTGGATACTTTCGGCTGTTTACGCTTCTATTTTAATCTCTTGGCACTATAAAACAATATTGAAATAACTGGTATTGATGAAGAAGTAGACCAGAAGACTGCATACATTGTAATTGTAATCATTTACCTTCGGATAACGAAGTAGAACTAACAAAATCCCAATATTTGTCAATAGTTATTGTAATCAACAAATTAATACAGCGTGATTTAGTAAATGTTTGAGGTTTATGTTAATTACATCTGATAAATTACAATATTGATTATAACATCTGCTAAACGCGATATCAATATAAAAGTACATAGGTACTTACCTATGTTATAGACTTGTTATTGTGTTTGATATCAGCATGAAAAGGGATATGTTATAGTAACTGGAGATGCATTAGTATTAGCACAAACCACAAAAGCCCTTGTGTATTGTCTTAGTACTTTATCTTGTCAGCTGATATCCGATATCACCTATCACAAAGTCGCACCCATGCTATAGCTAGCTCCGTTATGGGCAAGTTTATAATGGCAGTCATTACAAATCAAAAATACTTACAGTGAGTCACATACTGACAAAACTGACAAATGGTTTAGTTGAGTAATTTATTAGTAATCCAGAACTCTTTTATTTGTTTCCTTGATCCTATTTCACTACTCTAACTTTTAATAATATAAGGTTTTAGGTAGCAACAAAAATCTTAGTAAAACCATTTTTCATTCAACTGTATTTGGTTTTTCAATTATAACTTAGAGCAGAACGTTTTGTTCTGGTTTCTCCATACTAATTAACAACCTACTATCAACTTCCGCGTAAAATTATTAAACAAATAAAGCACCTATCGCTGAACAAATGGAATTTATATTAGAGATCTGTTGGGGATTACCGACTTTTTTTAAATGACCATGAGTTACGACCAACTTTTGGATTGGTGTAA
Source organism: Cosmorhoe ocellata (assembly GCA_963675405.1). NCBI lineage: Eukaryota > Metazoa > Arthropoda > Insecta > Lepidoptera > Geometridae > Cosmorhoe > Cosmorhoe ocellata. Next base: position 8,154,906 of record OY776245.1, on the reverse strand, counting down.
GTAGGTACTAACTTCCATAGCTTGTGTTTCTAGATTTTCATCAAATTTACAAATGGAGGTATTCAATACTTTAGTTGTAAAGTTGTCATGATGTTTATATCAACATTGATTAGTCACTTCAAATCTTAAGATACTTTTTTACCTTGCACATAGGTAGGTACCTACAATTCAATGATTTACAATAGGAAGGTACCTTTTGTCCTGTGATAAGGAAGAGAGAGAAGCCTTTCAATAAAAATAATTGTTTATGTCTAGGTAGATAGATACCTACTTCAATTTGCTCAACCTGTAGTTTTAAGATGCGTAATTTCTTCAAAAACGTGATTTACAGCTCAATATGTGGAATTATTTTCCTTTTCTTATCATAAACATGATGAAGGAGCGGGCATGATACTGATACGGCATTTTTATCAGATTTCAAGTGAAGGGTACCTACTAGGAAGTAAATATAAACAAATGCAACTGAAGCAGCTGAGGTACACGTGTGTCCAGTCGTACCACGTAACAAACCAGTTATTCGTATTTATAAATATAATTAGTACCCCACCGTCATAGAACGCTCGCGTTCTCCGCTGTCCAAAAGATCATACGATTCATTGTCATTAACATTACTTGTTTACTCAGCCTCTACAAGGTAATTTAAGTAATTTCAAACTGCCTATTGCGTTGAGATAGTAATTTCATTGATAGTAAAAAATGTACTTATGTAAACAATAAAAAAATATTGGTACCTCGTATAAAAAATACTCACTGTCGTAAACAAGACCACTGCTGTTTGCAGAAAAGGCCTCTAAAGTCTTAACGTTCATAACACATATAAACAATAACCACCACATATTGGCACAATATTTGGGGGCTGCCCAACGACAGCCCACCAAAAGGGACATTCGTCCTTTAGAAACTTTCGATTTCGGTATAAACACTGTTGAGCAACACTGTACTGGTAAATCCTGAGGTTAGCAAGATTACGTCACGTTCATGACACTGTTTTCAGTCTTTGGGGCCCGTGCCACTGTTATAAATGTCTCGTAGTGTGAATATTTTGATGATTGGTTGTTCGAGATGAACGTTTGAGGTTATTTCCTACGTGCCACTGGTGCGAGCGCGACGGAGAAATGTCGCGGTTCGGCTCGCAGGCAGGTGGGTGATGCTATCACCGCCGCTAGATGGCGTGAGGACCCGGCGGACGCTCTCTCGTGATGTTGTACGTTTGTCTCCGCGACCGTACCGTGGCGCTGCGATGCTGGTTCTATTAAGTACAGATTTTTCCAACACATCACGCATAAACCATGACGTTAGGGTACGGTCATCTTTTGCATAGATTTACTTTGTAAGGGATCTACTATTTCTATACATACCGACCTACCTGAAAATTGATTTATATTTTCACAAAATAGAAAATTAAGGTAAGATGTCTAGCTTCGTAGAGAAATAATTATTTACATACATAAGAAATTTCACAGCAGGAATTATTTCAGACGTTAATTATTATGTAGGTATTTTGGCACGACTTTATGCATTTAAGGCTTAACAACGTGCGAAAAATACTCTGCAGTTCATATAAATGTATATAAATGAATCTTCAGCTTGTTATAAAAATCTAAAGATCAATTCATGTGATTTCACCCTTACGCAAGTGTAAGAATGCGCGCGCAACAGTCGGGTGCGAAGACGTTGCGTCGCGTCCGTGGGGGCGTGGCATGTTACGCACCGCGAGGATCGTGAATCGAGATAAGACAACCGCATAGTCGACCGAATTCAATAACTATCCTCGAACATCCATTTCAACTAACATCCCGGTCTTCTCAAATCATCCGCGATACAAAGCCAGGATCCGCAAGCCAGGACAACTTGATACAACCGACCAATTTGAAAACAAACCCTTTGTCATGCACAGTCACACAAAGCAAAACCTACCGATTGTTTAAACTAAGTTAAATAATCTTAAAAGGAAAGCAGAAGCTTAACCCGATTCAAAAGAAGCAAAAAACCGGCGACTTTGTTAGAGTCAAATCATTTATTTACAAGATTTGACTTCCTACCACGAGTTGAATTTCGGTACATTTCCGCACTTCTCGGTATGTAGCTCTTCAAGTCAGTAAGTTAAGTGGTAAGAGACAAGATACTCGTACCTAACGCTGACACATTAGGGAATAAAGGTTCTCGAATATGGCGACCATAAACCGGAAAACGCAATGCAGCCAGCCCCTTCTAGTTAGATGAGGCGGCTTGAGAATCTTCAGTCGAGTTCGCATGTCACGGTATTTTATGAAGGAGGTATTGATCGTAAAAAAACAGGTAAAGTATTATTTAAAGCATTGCAAGGGTTTTGTGTGACATTTAACACATTCAATAGTAATCGGGGAGGCCTAGTTAGTCAAGAGAGTGTAGTGGTAGCACCCCTGCCTCACGATTTGAAGGTTGTGGGTTCAAACATGGTCGTGCACCAATGAGTTATTCTTTTCAAAAAAATTATGTGCGCAATGCCAGTGCTCTTAAACGGTGAAGGTAAACATCATGAGAAAACCGGCACTTAGAACCAAAACTTCGAAGGTGTGTGTCATAGGTTAGTATTTTTATGTGTCTTATACGGGCAAAATGTGGGCACGTGCCAAATATCATGTTCGAACGTGCCTCTGACAACCCTCCTTAGATATTCACAAAGATCTAAGTCACTAGAGGTCTGAATCTACCGAGCCAGGATTAAAGTCGTGATCAGGTTTTTGTTTGTTTTCTATTTAGTCAAATCGGAGGTATCTGCCTATTAATTATTATATGTGTTCAGTTCATGACGACGCGCCATCGTTACGAAAGCAAGTTAACATAGCTGCACAATATAATTGCAACGGATTTGAACGGATAAACGTAAAAGTTTTGTAGGTAGCCCCGCGGTCATGTGGCCACATTCAAATACATTTACGATGTGACCAATAAACTGGGTCCGTTATTTATTAGATTGTACATTTTATGTGAGGGAATAAAATTGGATCGTATGATCCTAGAATTTATGTGTTCCAATCGAAATATAGTTATTTGAAGGGATTATAGAGAATAATCTATCGGCTGTGGAAACGTTTTCGAAGGGTGTGAGTAATCCATATTAGATCAGACACAAGTCACAAACTATACAGTAAGTACTATCATCCATAATATAAAAATGAATCCCTATTTCTTTTGATCACGGCATGAAGAGTGAACGGCTGGACCGATTTCGCTAATTCTATTTTTGTTGTGTTTGTTATTGTAAGGAGAATATTTTAAGGTAGGACGTCTACAGGCTCAGTTAGTCATCATAAAAATAATTTAAAGGTCGAAAATCTGCTAGCTTTAACGGATGTATTTTAAAAATAGCCATCTTTATTAAGTAATTATAATTGTAAGCAATAGCTTTAATTAATTGCCGGTTTATCCATAGATTGGTCGAACACGGCATTTAGTTGAATGCCGACCACAAATTGCCAATGCTGGGCTAGGTTAATTGGCCGTACATGATCTAAACATTGCCCGGAAATGTTTGAGTAAGTGTAACAGAATAGGCACGTCATTTTGACCAATTCCAACCAGGCTTCAACTAACACTTAAAACACGCTGTCAGGTATACTCGTACTATTCGTCATCATGACATTATGTCCAAAAGATAATAGTTTAGGTCAGGCATTTGATACCCGCAAATGGTTGGTGAAATTGAACCAATTCCGTTTTTGTAACCAAGTTTTTTCAACGTTGTTACCTGACATCAGGCCATTACTATTTCGCAAGATTAATTTAGTAGCAAATCTCCCATCAACTTCTTATTTCATCTCAAAATCTATGGCTCGACTCGGCTGACTTTAAAACATAAAAAAGTGAACTTCACAAACTTTTAGTTGAACATCAGTTTAACGATATCAGCTTAAACCTTTTTCAACGTTGTCCGTAATTATGAGTTTACGTTGAGTCAGCAAAGTTCAACACGATAACCGTATTCACAAACGTTCCAGGAGTCTGATAAAGCACGCATCTCATTCTTTTTACGTATCAATGAAAGAGATAGAGAAACTAAGTGGCCTAGAAAATTCGAGAATTCCATGCACTTGTGAACAGGGACTGATTAATCACTACAATTATCGTGACCACCGGTAGTAATTGCAGAAAACCATTTGTTAAATCATAGAATAGGTAAGATGTAAGAATCTCTAAGTTTGTGTGAGCTAGTGCCCAATCCTGGTGAGTCGAAATTTAGGATGCAAAAAAACTCCTTATAGCTTAACGTGTTTTAACGCTTCAAAGTTCTGATAGTAACTAATATACTCAAGGTGCTTATGTAGATACCTAACTAGAGTATATTATTTGGTACTCGTATATGCGAGTGCCCTTCAATATCCGCGTGCGGCCGGTCCTCGCTCTTATCACTATCACATTCAGATATAGCCAAAAAACATTCAAGGCGTTGGTTCCGGTGCGTTTCACCTTTTAATTTTTTTAGTACTTACTCTTAATCATACAAATGTGATTAGTTTCGGCTCTACACATAGTATCTTCTCTGTGCTGAAATCAGACATAATTAAAACTTCCAAAGTCTGAATCGTACGAGTCACGTGTCCCGTATCGTATACCTACGGGCTGATTTTTGGTTTTTAGCTTTGGTAAGTTAATTGCCGATTCACTGACTTTTTCGTGTGATTGCTTAAAATTAGGGCCTGTATTTTGAAATAAATAACTTTCTGCGTTTAATTAAGAATTATATAGTTCGTGAAAACTATAGTCGCTAAAACCTAACAACAGACAACCACGACATTTTTAAGACACCGGACTCTTCTTCTTCTTCCTGAACTTTTCCCAGGTTATGTGGGGTCGGCACAACATGTAAGATAACGCACTCAAATAATAAAATATCAAAACACCTCAAAACCAGCATCAGATTAGATATCAGCATCTATTTGCAGAAAACATGTACAAATCTATCTAAATACACACACATTAGTTATAAAATACATGTGGAGCAGTTGAGGTATCTAAGGGTTGTTACAAACGATCTATAGATAGCTTAAGTTAATAGCGTCTAGGGGACGCCTTTTTTAGCAGTGATCCAGATCAGTTGATCAAAATGTATTATATAAAATTTATATACCTGATAAAATTGAAAACATCAGTTTCTCTCAAATTTTGCAGACAAGGCTACAAGAAGAAAATTTCAGATTTATTAGAGTTCAGTTGTCTTGGGAAATCAGACGTAGCAGTGAGTATGTATTGAACAATATAAGCGTAAGCGCTACTAATCCTACTAAGCTACTAAACGATTAGGTACTAAACCCTACTATCTCTGAATGTGCTTCAATAGTTGGTCCCTGAATTCTTACGCAGATACTTAGATAGTATTATGTAGTTGGAGGCTTCATCTAATAAGTACCTACTGACAAAGTTTTGAGCTATTGCCAAATACTTGGTTTTTCTCAAAGCGCTTATATATTGGTGTATTAATGGACAAACATTTTGAATGGCTCAAAACTTCATATGAAATTGTTTTGATCCCATTTCTAAGTTAATTAATCTTTCAATTCAGTCATGTCTCATAACTGAGTTGATACAACGAAAGTAATTTAAAGAGCTTAGAAAATATCAACTTCAAGAAAATTAACAGACTTTCTTCTACATAGAATTTTGCTTTTAGACTGATTGATATTATACTCGTATATTATGTAGATACTCGTATCACCTCATTGAAACATAAATGGGCTGGAACTTATCCTGACTCGTTTTTAGAAAATATTTTGTAACACAACAAACAATGTGCTTATAATACCTAAAGAATTATTTGTTAATAAATCCTTGCACTGGGTAAACTATTTGTAATGAATTGAATATGACGTGTTCCGTTTGAAGCCAATAACTATTAGAATTTAATTTCAGTGCTTCGTTCGAGAGAATTACAGTCAGCAAAATAAGTTGATTGTTCAATTATTAGTTTATAACGGAAAAAATATCTATTATCATGGTACATTTGATTTAATACATTTAGCTACAAGAAAAAGTCAGGCGTAAACCATGATGTCATTTAAATCCTGATTATTGCTTTAATGAATGCAGACGCTTTTAACTCCTCGCATTTTACTTTTCGCTATCTGTAACTAACTTCTATAGTTTGAAATATCATCATGGCGTGCCGTTGTGGCAATAAATTTAATTTAAGATAAAAATAAATCCAACATCTTATGTTTTTTGAAGCTCTTCTGTGAATTACTCCAATACTGCAACATTTTTGTTATAGGTAAGTATAGATCATTCTTTAGAATTATTAACCTCTTTGCTGCACTGTGTCAGTTTCGAGTGTTTAATATATTGAGTAAAATTATTAAAGTAAACAATCATGTGCCCACAGGTTATCACTCGATGTGCAAAGCTCCACAGCGCTGAGCACGCTGAAGCTCACATATTACCACAGCTGTAAAACAGACTTGCAATAAAAAGAACTTTATTCTTCCGATCTTTGGACCGTAAAAGAAAAGGTAAGCATCGCTTACTGTGTACCTAAGTAATTCCATTTTACGCTCGTTCGTATGATGCTCACAGGAAAGGGAATTCGTGTCTGCTTAAACGTGAAGTTAAGGAGCATTGCATGAAATTTAAATTGGCCTATCTATGCAAATGTAAAAATGTAGGTCATGTTTGCATTTTAATGATGTTGATGTTTATATTTTCTTGTATAAAATAAATAAAAATATGCTTCGTGGTCCGATGATCACGTACTACCTAATTAATATAATTACTTGATTCATTTTCTAAATGCTTTTATATACCAAAATGTTGCAAATGAAATAGCTTTTATAATAAGTAGTAGTATTTTAACTTTGTAGATAGACTATTTGAATAGTCTAATAACGCAAAAGCCTATCTGGCAAATGCATTGTTTATACCAAATTAATATTGTAATTTCAATGAATTTTATTCCACAGAATTAACTTATCAAACTAGGTACTTATCAAAAAATCTGCTCAAACTTTTCTACGAACTCGTTTACTTTTGAGTAGGTCTGCTCATTGTTTGGTATCGGCTGAAGTTTGTTGGACAACATTTTTGAAACTTAAATTGAAAATATTTAAAATATTTTAACCAAACAATAGATACCTTAAAACAAGTTTTAAACTGAGCATAGTAAGAACAAACCTTTGAAGAGGGTGGACTGCCTACGCCGTTTCCCTCCTCAGAGTCCTCACAATTTATTTCCTTCCTACGTGGCTATTATTAGTTACAACTCCGATGTTAAATGCCCTCTTGAAATTATTTTCCCTGTAATACTTAACGACAAGAACGAATAAGTCCTGGTAAGTTTCCATCGTGCCTTTCATTTAGAAAAGCTTTTGCTACCAGATCTTAAGTGGAAAATAAATGGTTTTTCATAAGGAAACAGCTTTCATGTTATTAGTATCGTGTGCAACTTTTCGCTATTTTATTAAATGTAAAAGTTGAGGAATTGCGGGTGGAATATCAATGAGCTCAATCACATAACTCGAGGAAAAGAAAGGCCCTCAGAAGTTTAGCTTCGAAAGTTGGAAATAGGTCAAAATATAGGACTGATGTAAATTGATGGAGCACGGGTTGAATCAACGCCCGAGGAAAACATATTAAACAACACAAACGGGTAGAATCCTATATCGTAAACCTTGTAACTGTAGTTTATTAGGATACCCAATAATTTGAACCAGAAGATCCCATGGCATGAGAATGAGGTGTCGGTGAAACTTACCTATTAGTTGCTTACTACCCGCTGAGTAGGTAGGAAGGTGAATTACTAAGGTACTGATAATAGAGTATGGCTGCTGGCAAATTAGTTCATCTCAAAATCTACTACGCATTACGCATTACGCTAACCCCTGTTGATTATTACTCGTACTATAGCGAAAAAAATCCAAAAGCAATAGATCCTTGTCTAATCAATTTTAACTCTAACTAAAATGATTACTGAACATCGCAGTGGTGAAACTACGTATTTAGAAATTCACTTTAAATAATGAAGTAAAGCAAACTCCTCCGGTAATGAGTGGCTGCTTGCTTATTGATTCTTCCATCCTCGCCTCTCCCGGCTTTCTAACTAGTTAAATATTTCACTAGGCTGCACATCGCAGGAACTTTTCGTAAACTACTTTAGTTAACTTTACCTACTGGTTCTCCATTAGGTACTTTGGAGAGAAGTGGAAAATTTTGCACCTTGTTTGATACTGTAAGCTTTGTATGTACCTACCTATGCTTTGCCATTATATTTCAGAATGATTGACAATTTTAAAATGAATCAAGTTTATTATAGGAAGCACGATATTAATAATATATGTAGATTAGAAACACTTTTTATCAAGTAGATAAAATACTCGAAACTTCAGTTTATAAGAGAAAAGATCGCCATTGCAATATCAAAAGAACAATTAAAACTCACAAGTGAATTCACTTAATAGAAGTCGGAGGAGTGATAATAATAAAATAATTGCTTTCGGCTACACTCGAAGAAAAACTCGTTAAACTCTAGGGCTCTCTTCGCCGGCAAGCGGCGGAACGCGAGTCAAATCAAATCGATTTGTGACCATTTTAAATGCCACTTTGATGTACCTACATTTGAAAAGTGAGTAGGAATCGGAATATAGAATACCGGTAAGAAAAACCGGAAGCAATCATTGAATCTTGGATTGAAAATTTATTAATCAGTGAAGTGTGTAGGTATAATTTATTTTTTTTGATACACCGAATTGTATTTTGCGTTACTTAAAGTTTTAGCGATTTCTTGATAATTAAGCCGCCGCGTATATGTATATAATGCGTATCTTATCAATCAATGACTGTTACAAAAATATTATAATCGAACGCTTATAAAAAGTGGGCGACCCTGATTTTGATGATTTAAAACCACGCTACGATTATAGCCGTCTCCCGATAAATCTCACGACAGCTCATCGATCATCCTAAATTTAGGCTATTTACGAGCATACATAGGTACTATATTATACTGACTGTAAAATATGAAATGCTTTTAGCCGCGAGAATCCATACTGTTTACGTAAGCGTCACTGGTTGGTGACCAGACTCCCGACAACCATACATACGTATCTCCTACTCCAACTAGTTTCACTTAAATTTCCACGAATGAAAGGACTTTTCACAACTTTTTTTGCTTTCGTACGTTATATTCGTCGTTCGTCGTACGACTTTTTATGGTAGATTTAAAAAAGGAATTTTTGATTAGATTCCTTTGCATGTTTTTTTACGACTGCAAAGTCCTTACATTCATGAAACAACACTACAAAAATGTTAATAAAAATTGCCCACTCAACTTAATTTTGTTCATAATGATACTTGTAAGCTAAAACGTAAGGTTAATACTCGACTAACGAGTATTAACCTTACGTTTCATGAGTCTAAAAGTAACATCCATTCACTATACGCGCCCCATCCGCTCCATGAAGAACGCTCTACTTTTGAAAGATTAATGATTTTAGTTCGCGAAACTAATTCTAACTTTACTGCTAGTATTCAAGTCAATTGCAAGTTTTAATGGAGGTTCACTATGTGCATGCAAACGAACGAGACGCGATACGTTAGTCTTTAGGTCGCTTCGGAGACAGTAAAACAGAACCGTGATTTACTTTTAACGACAGATCTAAACCCATGGTCATAAACTATATGAAAATATTTTATGGGAACCCATGAGAATTGATTCTAAAGCTAAATCGTAAACACGGAAATCAAGACGATTGCTAATAAAATATGGTGTTATTCAATGTCCGGGAAGTGTACTTTATAAAACTACTTCAACTGAATAAATAAAAATACCCTTCAAAGGATACTTCTGAAGGGTATTTAGGCATACTTATCTTCCTATTTTTCCATGTTAGTAGGTACCATATATATTAAACCCTTATGAATGAACGCACTTCTTACAACCTCTTTGAAGGACATAAATACAAACCTTGGAACATACCCTCTCACCAAGGAAAATACTTGCCGGAAACGTTCGTTCCTATGATGTTTACTGACGACTGTTTGCTTTTTTCTGTTCCAAACACTGTAACGTCACAGAAAAATATACTGAGTAGGCATTTGCAAAGACTTATGATTTGCGCTTTTGTTTTATCATTTGGTTTGTCTACAAATAAAAAGCTTCTAGTATCGATTGAGTCTCTTGATCAACATCATATAATTTGCTCGGTTTGCTTGAGATACAAAATTTAAACCTCGTTATACAAGCTAGACCGTACCTAGATAATCTTCTATGCAAAGGAAGGTGCAATGTAGGGAGCTTAAATAAAAAATTTGCAACACTATCTCATGGAGGGCACAGCTCGAGCGGTCGGAAGTACTGTCAACCGCTAAAATTTATGACGCAGCTTCCTACTGTCATAAAACCTTTGCTTCAGTTTCTGCTGCTTTGCTATTTTACATCCGGCGCCTTACAATCGACAGAATACATTTTACTTTTATTCATAGCCGACACGATTTGATTGATTGTTAAAACTAATGTGTGGTTTTGGTAAATTAAACATGACTTATTTTAATTTTGGTCTTTTTGGGGTTATAAAAGTCTGAGTGAATAAATGAGTATCAGTTAAAGACATACGGCAAGCCAAAAACGATAGTAAGTAGGTAGATCTTTTCAAATACGACTATTTAAAAACACAAACACAAAATTAATTAATGTAAGAGACTAGAATACTTTGATCGGTCGACTCGATAATTTAAAGTCTTGGGTTTGGCAGAGCACTCAAGAAAATTAAGAATTCATTGATTTATGACGGCTGATTTATTTTACGTTGAATTTGTCTTCTGCCCAAAAATATTTTTTAATATTTCTATGATACTATTATCTAGAAGAAGTTTAAGCTAGTGTTCTGATACTGAAAAGAGAATAAATTAACTGATTAAAACAGATTCGTGTTTATTTCGTTTTCGAAGTTTGTTAAAAATGTAATTTGGTTTGTGGTGTACTGTACGAGTATAGGTACCTCGATATAAAAACCCGGTGAATCGAATCGCGCTTCGGTCATTAGGTAGGCCGGGTAGACCGCAACAGAACCTAGCCATTCTTTCGACAAATTACATGTTGATTCATTGCTCTCTCTCCATTGCGTGAACTCACAACTAAGAAACATTACATTTCAAAATAAAATTCAGGAACATTTGTTTGTAGGCACATCATAGGAATCACGTAAACTTATTTTTGTTCTACTGAAAGACTGCAGTGTTTGTCCGCAGTTTTTTTTTTATTTCAACCAACTACTCGACTTGAAAGGTGTAAAACTCGGCTTCAAAAAAGTTAGTACATAAACCAGGTAAAAAAATATATTTTTTTTTGGTAGGTTTTTCTTCTTATAGTGTCACTATTATTTTAAACCAGTGTGGTGGATAAAGTGCGTATCAGGAGGCTCCTTTCGTGCTCTTACTTTTCGTGAACATGCGTAATTAAACAATCAGTTTTTTTTATAATAAGGCACCAAGTTAAAATGTGTCGAATGAAAATTGCTCACTTAAAATCAGTTTTACCAAAATCTTGGGTCAATGAGTTTTTCCATTCGAAAAATTTATGTGCACAATGCCAGTGCTCTTAAACGGTGAAGGAAAACATCGTGAGGAAACCGGCATACCCTAGAACCAAAAATTCGAAGGTATGTGTCATAGGTTAGTATTCTTATAAGCGGCGATGGGCTTACAACCTGTCACGTACGGAATACTAACTACTGTGCAAAATATGGGCATGTACCAAATGTCATGTTTGGACTTGCCTCTGACTACCCCCTTTAGATATCCTCAAAAGATCTAAGTAACTAAAGATCTGAGGAGATATCTACCGAGCCTGGGGATTACAGTCGTGATCATATTTTTTTTATTTTATATTCTAGGTGAGCCAAAATTAGCTGATGAACATGATTGCTAGAATAAATCGCAAAGGTTTACCTATCAAATTGTGCGTGTGGAAATTTCTTACTGTGATGCTTAATACCAATTAACATATAATTTCAAAGGAATTGGAGTAAACGCAAACACGCGTTTATACCTAACTCGTAAGCAAATCTACTGATGTTGCATATCAAAGACGAGCCAATCCAAATTCATCATTAATGTATCTTGCGGTGTTCTAAGGGCCCAGCTCAGGCTAGGTACCTTTGTCAGTTCTAGCTTGGTTTATGCTAATACATTTTGATTGCGATTTGCATCTGTACCTACGTATACGCAAATACCTTGTTGAATAGTAAACATACGCCACAGTTTATGAAAAAGTAACAGTAGTTAACTGCCTCACTTTTTTAACTTCCATCATATAGAACTTTTATATTCCTCTACACATAAAACTGCTACGGAAATCAAGAGCTTTTCATATTCAAATATTATTACGCAACTTTTTTCAGCTTCTATATTTTTGTAGAAAATATAACAGCTGAGTAATAGGTACGCATTAGTTTGGTGTTTTATAATGTTTCTAATGGTTCTTTCTGTTGTGATAAATACCATAAGCCATTATTTGAATAAAACATTGCCTGCAGTAAATTTACAAATAACAATACAAATATTCTATTGCTGACACTCTACGATTCATTCGTGAGAGAATTCTTCAGACAGGAATGGATTTAAAACAGGAATCCGAAAGGTTTTATTTATATTAGTCAGGGAATCGTTTTTGTAGCGATTCCCGTAATGCTCGGGCAGCATCACTTTTTCAGGATTATGGAAGAGAAACGACGGCATTATCGGATCTTAGGCGAGTAATCGGTTGCCGTGACTGTTTTCTCATTACCATTTTGGTTGTATTTTGCTTCGGTCTTTTAAAATACTATGTTCCGTAACTACCTACTTGATGAATGGATTTTTTTATGAAGTTAATAGAACTCATAAGTATTTTCAAACCCAGTGACTTCTTGAACTATAATGGAACTAGCAACTAGGTATACATATAATGTGAACCTGTCTAGATCCTACTACTATCTATGAGAGAGCAATTTACCAGCACAGGCTACTCTAATATTGGCTTAGTCGGGCTGATCCAAATTTTTGGCTTTCCAATTACCATAATATGGCAGAAACGTAGATATATTTCAATTGCTATTCATTAATGAATATACCTAATTCCCTTCCATCGTAGGTAATTATAAATTTGCTATATGAAACACCGAGCAAGTCTAATATAGATAGAGAGGTGGCTAGCAGCAAAGAAAGGAGGATTTATTTTTCTGGTCGTTCTCCTTCTTCATAGGTGATGAAGAAGGTCACACGTTGTGTTCTCTGCTTTATTACGGTAGTCATTACGGTCGCAAAATCATAAGAAACTAAAGCAAAAGCAGGATCGCAAACAGTCAATTCCGTCCACAGGGATTTATCTCAGTCAACCATCGGTATTTTTTTAACTATGTGCTTGTATAAACCGGAACCTGGTGGAAGCTTTTACGTACGACCAATTAACTTTACCTAAGTAAATCTTTTTTTTACCCGACTGCAAAACGAAGGATGGTAATGTGTTTGGAGTTTATGTAAGGGTGTATGTAGGTATGTACATATTAATGTATGCGAGTTCCTGTAACCTAAACGGGTGGAGGTGTCGTTTTATTCGTCTGGATCACAAGAGTGACATAGGCATACAAAATGTCAAAAAATCTAATAGTTTTCAACTATAAAAATCAATTTTCAGTGAAGTCAAGGTTTTTATAATTTTTTTGAAATAAATACTAGCTATCATAAACTGCACCTGTAACCACAATATTCGAGTAAGTACTATTTCTTGTGGCTACTTTTAAAGTAAACACTAAACCTTTGATTATGTTGTTCACCCGTTTTGTGTTGGTAAAGATCTTGCAAAGTATATTTACGGAATCTTTTTGATCAAGTTGATAGACGGTTCTCAAGAAATAAGTAGAGATTCTAGTTCCAGAATTATTGTTGTTGAACCTTTCAAAACAAAGTAGAAAACTTGGGACCCTATCACCAGAACAAACAATACAGAAAGTTGCAAATTGAAAAACGCCACTCGACGGAAATTGAAATGAATTTTTGATTTAGATTAAGTACTTGTGAAGGACATATAAATGACGTTATACGAGTATGTCTTATAAGTTGTAATTAGTGCGTAATACAAAACATCCACAAGAACATTAGGTATATTAAAACTTAGTTTTAAAGCTTAGAAGTCCAAAGCACCTAGATTAACTAGACTGTATTGAATTTGCATATCGTAAACTTAGCGTGCTAATTATATCTATTTACCACACCTAGTGTGCTGGTAGGTATCCAGTATTAATATGTGTATATAACAGGTAGATAGGTACATAATACGATTCGGTCCTTTGTTATCGTTCTGGAACGAGACAAACATTAAGTGCTGTGTTGTTGATGGCGACCCCTTCAGGAACGATTTGTTGGTTTCCCTCGCCCTTCTGAAATAACCTGAAATAATGACGACACGGTATTTTACAATGCCATTCAAAGCAGGCGGGTCTTAAATAATAGCACAAAAGGGAGATGGGATGGAAAGGTATTGAGATGGAATACCGTAACAAAGAAAGATTCTCGATGACCACTGTTCATGTGATAATAATAATCATACTCAACCTGTCTAGGTAGGTACCAGGGGTCTAACCACAAACTCTTACAAACCTTGTTTCAGAAACGTAAAGTTTCGAGCTTGGAGTAACACTACTTCAATACATTTTTTATAAATCATGGGCAAAGAGCTTGTGTTAAGGATATTGTCGCTTCCGGTTACTTCCTGTTTAATAATTTCAAGAATTATTTATTCTCTCTTTGAAACAGTTCACTGAAAGCAATAGGCCATAAAACGGATGCTCTATCTTTAAATAGGTATCTGTAAGAACGTCCCGGGGTAAATTATCGGCAATATAATGGCTCATAAAAGGTGGAATTTACGGTGTCCGTTCGCCGGCACTTCCGAAATTATCTGATCACACGGGCAATATAACAGTTGCAATCGTTTCGCTGTTATCCTGATAATTATTCCTATTGTTCATTGATATATCTACCTATACCTATATTTATGAGGAAAACTTATGAAGCATATCGAATAAACTCAAATTCAGTATTAAATACAGTTAGTACAAATTGTAATAATGTGGTATAATTATCACGAAAGCAGCACAAAAGTATTCATCTCAAGATCATCGATCATTTCGTGAAAAGCTATACATAGTTTCATATTTTATGGAAATGCATATTTTACTGCCCTTGTTTGTTACTTAGTTACTTATTTTCATCGTATCATTAGTATTCGAACCAGTATGGAGTAAGGATTCAAGTGCGCCTCAGAAGTAACTCAAAGCATAATATTAATTACTTGAGGTTGAAAACTTGCAGGATTAGGTACTTTGAAGCATATAGTTTATCATGCAGTTCTCAATGTTGAATACAAAAACATAATGTATGGAGCTAGTAATCATATTATTATGTAATTCAATGATATAGAGACGAATTAATTTGACAGGGAAGTCTTGAGATACATAAGGGGGCATACTATACAGGCACAGTATACGGGTATACATGTTGCACAGTAGCCTAGTTAAAATAAATTTAATAAAACACTTTTAAGTATAGGTAATTCCATATTAATCCTTGAAAGCTTTCACAGATCAGTGTTTTACAAGTAAACATTGGCAGAACATTTACAAACAATTTATGCAAACAGCGGCACATCAAATGAAAGGTGTGATAATGAAAACGCCTGAAACAGGCGCGCGTTGAATAATCACGCTAACTTGATATCCCAAAGTCAGAACTTCGACGCGATACGGCATTTGGAATTAGTTAGACAAGTTTAAAGCAGTTTCCGGGCAGGTGGTGCCTTTGTTCCACTGCGGCCTCACCTGATAATACAACTATGTTCCACTCACAGTTAACTCCCAGATAGAGTTACCAGAACTCTGAACATCTATAGCCGGGCTATATCCGGTTAATAATAAAAACCGGCTTTTTTCTACGTACTTGCAATATAAAACGTGATGTGACAATTCACATCACAGATACTTATCTACTTAAATGGCATGATAAATCGATTTACAAAACATTTTATCGCACCGCTTAGGTGAATCATAACGATTCAAATTGGAATGGCTGGGAATTCAGAAAACGATTTGTTTCGGAGGAATTCTTCAATGTAGCCGTTTTATATAGGTCGATCTTTAAAATCTACTGTCAACCGCATTTCAATATCACCAAGAGTGCTTCTTGTTGCGACCCAAGATTGTTCCCGACTTTACTCTAACTGAAGGGTTTTTCGTCCGTCTTTTTAGTTTAACAATCATCACTTCCAGGGAACAAACTTCGATCGCCCTGATAAGTTGTTACCCGTATGTGTTCTACATGCTCATAGCTTTACAAAGGCAATCTAGCGAGCAGCCGGAACAACGCCTGAGGGTTATGACAGCTAGAACAGGCAGTCGATCACACTGACACATTCTGTTTTTCTATCTATGATATAGTCAATCTTTAAAATTAGCAACGGATTTAAAAAAATATATAAATAAAATTTTAAAAAATAAACTCATTTTCTACCGGTATGCACATACTGTTAGGCTTCATCGCCACTTTTTCCAGTCTCCAGCGGTTCGTGTCGAGAAAACAACAGTGGTTCTTGACTACGCTGACAATGTAATTTTGACCATTTGCGTCTTGGTCATTAAGCATTCTTTGGCCACCACACCGTTATCGCCTTTGTCCATCTCCCGTCGTCTCTTTTTGCCAAGTGTCTGGCCCATTTCCATTTCAATCTGGTGCATATCCACGTCCACAACCTTTGTGCGACGTCGATTTTCGAAAAAATATAACATGCTAGAAAATACAGGTCACCTAATATAAGAAAAAGAATAAATAAAATTCAAACTCTATGTTTAGCAAAGCGCATAGTCCAGAAAAAATAAGATATATGTATATGGATTCCACAAGCACGGTTTGTCTAGTAAAAAGGAGAACTCTAGAATCTTTTATCCTACACTGAGTAAGTGTTCTGTTTGGGTGAAGGAATAAAGTTAACGGTGTGCGATCGAAAGGACGAAATGGGATAGGCGACGGGGAGTGTTCAAAATGAAAGTCCTGTCACGTCAGGACGTGATAAATTGTGAGAATAGTCCAGCGTGACGGACGGCGGCGGCTCCCAAGACACGATACAAGGTTGATGTCACAGGTAAAGATCGGCTTGGTAACGCATCATCCAGGTAAATGACAATTTATAAAAAAATACCCATGTCCTTCTGTATTTTGGGACACCATTCAAAACATCAATTAACGGCCGGTTTCTATATTCTATGTATCTGTAGTTTTTATATTTTGAATAGTTATTTGACATTTGACATTAATCCTCTAGAAGATAAATCAAATACCTATCTAAAATCCAAAAGCCGCAGGTAGATAGGATATAGAAACCGGCCGTTAGTAACGCTTAGGTAGTTTGACGTTTGGCACAACATATTATTTTGTCTGACAGGAATATGGTCATATCTATTGATATAATAACAACTAGTTAGGTATGTTTATTTCAAGAAAACGCAGTTTTTTAGTTTCAATGCAAATCCGTGAAAAAGCAGAAAAGTGAAAAAGCTGACTTCAAAGTTTGAGTTGATCCCAGAACAGTTTAAACTTTAACATCAATTACAATGTTGAACTGTTCTAGGATCAACTCAAACAAAAACTCTGATGTTATAGTAAGAATCTATAGATGTAAGAAAAACTTCTGGAAACGAAACCTTTTTAATTACAGTAGACTTGTGCATTTCAAACCTGCAGATTGAATCCCCATTTGCGTCGATGAAAACGGTTATAAGGTATCAGCGAAGGTCTTATTCAGAGCACACACTCACAAAGAGAAACTTTCTTGGCTTCGTACCGCTCAGGCTCAGAATATTATGCAAATATCCTACCTACATTTTAGGGAGCAATCCGACTTGACATATAAAATGTTCGCGTAGTAAATCCTTACTTTACTGTGTTCTACTTATATAGGTAAGCGTTGTTTGCATTGTATAGGAAGTATAAAGTTGATGAACGCACTCGAATGATCGATAGCATCAGCATAATCCGTAATTCGATCTGAATATTTTGATGCTCTATTTCGACTGACGTATGGAAAAGCTTTTTGATTGTGAATGCGTGCGTGATAATAGTTCTCACAAAGAAAATAGGTATACAATTCGGAATTATAGAATATCGAATTGCTTCTCTACCTTCTTATTATGTCAAAAACCAAGTTGGACTATGCCTTGTTTTTAACACAGTATAAGGTGCAGTATTATACTATAATGCTGAAGAAAAATCACAAACGCCTTTAGGAATTCCAATAGGTAATAAGTACGAGTAAACACCGTTTTACGTCAATTAATAAGGCGATCTAGTTAATAGATAGCTAAATTAATAAGGTTGCATTTATCTCAAACACGTATATAGTAAACTCATATTATCCAAGTAGTTGAAGCTCTAGAAATGCCTATTCAAAAGGAGTTCTTTGCCTTAAGATTGGTTTTCACTCGAGAAAAGCTGACGTTGAAATATTGTGATTTCAATATATTCCGATTCAAATCGGTTGTTTATATCATGAATATAAACATAGCAATTGCTGCATTATACAACAAGTTACATAGCTCACCAGACTGTGGGAATAAGTACTTATCTAGTCTATATTTTTATACCTACCTAACTCCAATATACTTTCACCTAATGCATTTTATGATAGAATGACAACACATAGGTTGATATGTACCTAAAATGACTTAGTCAGGCACTATGTGAAATTAACAAACTTAGAGCTTTCGTCCTTTGGTGTTCCGAAGTTCAGACTAACACTGGATTGCATATAAATTGTAATGTTCCTAACTTTCACGCTGCATGAGCTCAACACATATTTGATGGGATAGTTTTGTGTTGATAACAATTTAGTTATATGCTGCGTATAATTTCTATATAGAATCATCGTTACCTCGCCTTATCAAAATAAAATAGCATGATATTTACAAATATCATGCATCACATAAGACGGCATACATACTGTCTCATGGCTTTGTGTGAAATGTCTAACCATATTCATTTATTTGAATGTTACATAGGCAGGTTAGGGTATCGGTAGTTCTCAGTCACGGGTGTTACGATAATAACTAATAATGTACTCGTATACGAATGTAAAACAGACAGATAGTGCCGTAGTACAATCTAATTTTAAAGAAAGATCAATTTAGCTTTAGCAAACTATCAAACATGAAGATACTGGGCGTCTACTCCGAAAAACGATCAACGATATATCGGCACAATAATCATGCAAAACTTACTCTTAGTAACATTGTTTATGCTATTATTTGAACAAAGGAACATTGGACATTACTTTTGAAAACCGATCTCGTAAACCAATTTCCAATTTGACAACGAAACAACTGTTAATTCGACTGAATTCGACGAACATTCGACTCCGATAGTATCGTTGTCGTTTTGCGGAGTAGACCCCCAGGTGAAATCGCTGGGGATTGATAGATAATTATATTAAAAAGGCGAAACGAAATTAATTTGTTCAATACCTAACGGATTAGAACTCCCGCAGCGGGTCGAGTATTTTTTTATCATACCTATAATAATACAGAAGTACGACTAGTACAAGGAATTCTTCTTTGATATATTTTGGATTATGTCGGCGTGGGCCTGTATATTATTTTGTGTTACGCTGTTATGTTATTTAACGATTTACTTTATTCGAATTATAACCATTCCCAAAACTCCATTGCTCATAAAACAGAACCAGTTCACTTTATTGTATGAAACAGAATTTTTCTTTTAGTACAAAATACTCGTACTTTTTTACGGTTACAGTTTCCTTTTTACACGACTGTTACGTGCAAACCCGAGGAAGTGTTATTTTTATGTCTCTGTAAGGAACCTATAGAGGCTTTTTGCTTTACAGTGCTATATTTTTAGGTACCTACGTATTTCGTCGTTTTGTATTTCAGTTAGGTCTTATACGATGACCGCGCTAAACGCAGCTCTGAGTAACGCTTGCTCAGTTGTTGTTCGAGCCTCGTTTACCAAGGCGAAAAAAGTTTTAATGTAGGTATCTAACATTTAACTGACGGTCTACTGTCGTGAAATCTACCGCAAGCCCCGTGATTAAAAATGACATAGCTCAGTCTGTATATAGGTTATGCCACGCATCCAATATGCAACTATTGATAAACGAAAATTTACAGCGCGTAGATTACAATGATTTGTGTAAGCCTCACGTAAAACCTACATTTTGCTTGATTTATATCCCTACTAGCTTCCGCCCACGGCTTTGCCCGCGTGGTATCTTGAAAGACAAAACAAATCTATCCCACCGGAACCGTACATTTTTCCGGGATAAAAAATAGCTTATGTACTAGTCCAGAATAATCTACATCTTTGCCAAATTTCATCCAGATCCGTTCAGCGTGAAAGAATAACAAGCAGCCTTCCACTAAAATCATAATATGTAAATGTAAATAAATGTAATCCATACATTCTTACAAGCCTTCAAGTTAATAGTATTAGTAGGATAGGATTTTGACAGCAAACTTGCATGAAAAGTCCTTTTCAGCCAACTACGAGTATGTTAATTTATGGAACTCTATACCTTGAAACGTGAGCAGACAATGAAAACTGGAACATTAAAACGGGCTTTCTAATGGATTGTCTGTGTTTACGTATTGTATGCCTTATTTTAGAATACGTATCTCTACATTGGGTAGACGAATGCCGGTGTCATTACCATAATGAACTAACAAGAGATTATGTGTCTGCCATTATAGCTTTTATTCCGAATATATATTATACAACTGATACGTACATTGGTTTAGTTATTGTGCTTACTACCATAATAAAATGGTTGCCTATGATGTTTGTTTAGTAGATTACCCAGTACCAAGATTGTTACCAACAGTACACTACCCGCACTTTTTTAATAAGTAAATAATAACAGAGTTTTGCTAGGATAATAATTTGAAGAAAAAAATACAAGCATATTAGTTTAAGAGTTGATTATTAGGTACCTACCTTAATGTATCATCGGAAAATAACAAGAAATTATAGGCACGTAACTGGTCTGAATAAGACATAATACCTACCTACCATAATAATGTTACGAAAGAATTAGCTGGACGTAGTCTTGTCGCATCTGAAATCTATATAGCTATAATAATTATTAACATTTATTATTGGAACAAAATCGGTGTAGAATTCTACTTGAAGCGATAGCTAGTCTTGCTGCTTCTATGAGGCACTGAATTTAGAAAATATAAACAGTACGCTAAAATTTAAGATAACTTGTTCCTACACGCGACATTGCCCTCTTTGAATTTATTTTAATATCTTTGCGACAAAAGGCTAATTGTCCTTTCCCAACATTTTGTAGTTGAATATAACAAAGTAAGGAATATAAAAGAAAAATATGTAATGCGGATTGAAAGGTTAGGTATGTGATGAAACGCGAAGCACTCGATTTGATATGTTTGCATGTAAGTAAATGTACGACATCTGTTCCAGGTTCTTTCATGTACCTAACAGAAACAAGCTACAAAATTAAGTGTCACGTCAGGATTTTCCGTTGGTCGTTTCTGTTCTTTACTGCCGCATTCGAGCTCCATTATTGCCCCAAAAAAGGCAACAACGGCTACAAAGCCCGAGATTTTCTCGTTTAATTTCGTTCGAATGCAATTTCGGACTAATGGATGTTAACCTGCATGTATTTACGATTTTCGGATTATAAAAATGAGAATACTTTTCGAGAATGAACAAAACATTTCGGTCGCATTGTCTGGATTTCAGATAGTCCATTATGTGCTTAATTAGCATGTACCTACTATTGTTTTTCAATATAACGTTTTCTTTTATTTCAAAGGTGTTGTCACGTTAGACTATGTTTAACAAAAGGTATTTTTTTATAGCAATCATGACAGCAACTGTTTCCATTGTATAGTTGATGCAGTAGTTTCGTTACGCTGCTTGACGCTTGGTTCAATTTTACAAAAGATAGTTAATAGGTAGGTAATTAAATTAGCACGTTTTATGAATAGACGTCCTTTGCTGAAATATTCTCTTGTTCAAATTTTGAAAATATGTTTGTCAAGTACTATTGTCCTCGTTCAAAAACAATAATTTTAATCTCATCCTCACCAAGTCAGTAACAACCTATATCTATCAAGGAAGTAGGAACCTAAACGCAACTTTATTTATTATTGTGGTACCTATTACAATGGATGCTTCCTTGACTCTGTAACCAAACAGGAATTTTATACGCGGCTGCACTATAGGCTACAAAAACCACGCGCACGCCGGATCGCTAGTTTCTAAAGGCGTGAAAATAAGGTTGAACTTCGAGCAATTGTTTCATATCTTTATAAATTTTGAAAAAATATTTAAATTAAAAATATTTAACTACCTATATAATTTGCACCTTAACCTGTTACTTTTTACAACCTTGTAAATTCACAAAATCATAAAATATTACAATATTATATTGTAGTTATATTATGAATAGGTACTCTTGACCTCAATTTAATGTCAAACCAATAAAAACAAATAGATTTTTTTTAAATATTCGCCTTTGAAGATATTTCGCAATTACACCTACAAATAGAACCTATTAGATGTTCTTTGCCTGCGTTTTATATTATTAGATCAACGTAAATTTCAATGATTTGTAGCACTGTACTACTTTCAAGAAATTGTTGGAAATCTTCGTCTTCTTTTAAATATTGAAGAAATAATATTGGTTTACAAGCTATATACGCCGCTTGGAAAAATTTGCATGTTGTGTGTGTCGTATCAGAACGAAGCTTGCATATTAAAATGCCGTAGACCTTCGTTTACTTCTGCGTAAGTGAAATTAGTTTACATTATAATAAGCAAGTACAATTTTTCAAAATATGTAATCATAAAAAATGAAAATTCGTATTATTCGCGGTGAAACGCTTCGGAAAAAAAATGCTCAGTCCATTATAATACCTGAGTGCTTCGTCAGTCGTCTTAATTTCATAAACCGAATTTTTATTAGATACATTTAAATAATCCATGACATTTCAATTTGAATTGCAAAAAAATTCGCTTTATATATACAGTTTGGAACATCCCGAATCTTTTTTAAATGTATTTAACTTTCAGGATTGAGAAAATAATTCCGTATTCCGTTCGGAGATTGCCTATCTTCAAAATACATAACACCAAGTCTAAACCAAAAACGTAATGAGAGATTTTTTCTCTTTTTTATTTTAAATAAACTTATTTGGTAGGTGATCGCTGAACCAAAACAGCTGTCCAACCTACTTAACCTACACAATAGGTTTGATGAGCAAAACAGTCATGTCTCCTATGCATGGTAGGTATGGCCTTGGAGACTAAATTAATGTAAAACTATACATTATTGTTCGATGCTTGTTGGGAATAAATAGCACAATTTCCTGTTGTAGGTACTTGCACTCGTTTGCCAATAAATAACAGACTCCACGTACCTACTTCGTATTTTAACAGTTTCAGTTGACTTTTGCACAGCGAATTGGTCTATTCCAACTAAGTACATATAAAACTATAAACCATATTATATTTAAACTAGCTTCTGCCCACGGCTTCGCCCGCGTGGTACTTTGAAAAAGAAGAACAAATCTGTCCCACGGGAACTGTACTTTTTCCGGGATAAAATGTAGCCTATTATGTGTTATTCCAGACCATAATCTATAACTGTGCCAAATTTCATCCAGATCCGCCAGCCGTTTCAGCGTGTAAGAGTAACAAACATCCAGTCATCGAGTCATCCAGACATCCAGACATCCACACATTCTTACAAACTTTCGCGTTTATAATATTAGTAGGATTATTAGGAGCGCTGACAGTGGTGTAGTATTTTAGGCAAACCAATATTTTCTATTGGAAAAAGTATGTGTGCAATGGTGACAATGGTGTCCTTAAACGGTAAAAGTAAAAGGAAAACATCGTGAGGAAACGGGCACAATATCCTCAAACTATTCAAAAGTGTGTATCATAGATATCTCTTTTTCTATTAGTTTTTTTGATAACTTGGTACGGAACACTAGAAATATTAATTAATCAGGTATCTATCTAATTATCATCGAAATATAGTTATCTATAAAAGTATTGTATCTCCTTATATTTTCTGATAGCATGGCAGCCGATATTTTTTAAACTGACCCATAATTATAAGTAGGTACCTATGATAAATGTCGCCGTGTGATTATCATCTGTTAATGTTACTGAATGTACAAGAAAACCCTTCTATCGGTAAGTTTGTTCGCAGCTACTAAATTTTAGTTGGTGAGGATATAAGCAGTGATTTCTATAGGCTTTAATAGCGATAAAGCAAAAACAAAAGAAGTTGACATTGCTCTGTAACCTTCTTCCGGTCAAATCAAGAATTAATATCAGAAAAATGTTCACAGCACACTTCCGCTTACAATAATGTAATTATTTCTATATTTACCGTTACTGCTGTTATCAGGGTTGCGACCACAAAGAGACCGGTTGACCATACTAGTTACGAGTACGAGTATACTCAGCTGTGACAGACAGCACGCCAATTGATTTTATTGATGCAATTCATCTAGGTATTAAAATAAATCATGACTAGTAGTAGGTACTCGAATTGTGTATACCTACGAGTATATTCAGTCACAATGATACTGTTTTTTTTATGAGATATGTATACACTTTCGACTGACGACCTCAGTGGCGCAGCGGGCGAGAATCCCGCCTGCGACGCAAGAGGTTGCGGGTTCGATCCCCGCCGCGGAACAAATTTGTGTACTATCTGCAGAAATTTGTTCCGTTGGTCTGGGTGTTTTCTAAGTCATCATCATCATCATCATTCAGCCCGGTTGCACCCACTGTTGGGTATAGGCCTCCACTTTATTACGCCACTCTTTCCGGTCCCCAGCAAGTCTCGTCCAGTGGTTGCCGACTACGTTGACAATGTCGTATTCTATGTATAATAAAAAAATATCTATCTATGTAGGTATATAATGTATTAAATATATCAATTAGGTATCTAATACCCATAACACAAGCTTTGAGTAGCTTACTTTGGGGCTAGATGATGCTGTGTGGATTGTCCAGCATTATTATTATTTGACAACCTCAGTGGCGCAGCGGGCGAGAGTCCGCCTGCGACGCAAGAGGTTGCGGGTTCGATTCCCGCCGCGGAACAAATTTGTGTATGACCTGCAGAAATTTGTTCCGTTGGTCTGGGTGTTTTCTATGTATAATAAAAAATATCTATCAATGTATATAATGTATTAAATATATCAGTTATCTAGTACCCATAACACAAGCTTTAAGTAGCTTACTTTGGGCTAGATGATGCTGTGTGGATTGTCCAGCATTATTTATTTTATTTTTTATTTTATTATTATTATTTCATAGAAAAAAATCGAGCCGCCCCTGCATTTTTCATATCAGTGACGATTAACTAATTATATCCGCCTGCGGCTTCGCCCGCTTGGTACTTTGAAAAGCAAAAACCAAATTTATCCCACGGGAACCGTACATTTTTTCAGAGTAAAAAGTAGTATAATATGTGCTATTCTAGACTATAATCTATCTCTGTGCCCAACTTTATCCAGATCCGTTCACCCGTTTCAGTGTGATTGAGTTACAAACCTCTTACATCCATCCATCAAACTATTATGTCCATTTATAATATTATTGTAATTAGTAGGAAGTAGGATAGGATTCAAGGTACTTACTAAAACTTATAGTACCTATATACCAGTATATTACCCCCCTATTATTTTTTGTATTTTCAGGATATCTCTGGATTTTAGTAACTCGTTTCAATAATCATAACAGATTTTAGGCATCAAAACAAAACTATAACATAAGTACTTTATACTCGTATATAATTTTCTACACTATATTATAATTCCAATCCAAATCGAACCAGTCGTTACAAAGTAGGTAATCGGGACACAGATACAATAAGAAACCTAGTACGTTGCATCTTGAAATGGATGTTGGATTGCATTTTCGTCATGGTAATATTCTTTCTGTTTCATGTAATTTGATAAGCATACCCTTTAAGATGTCCGATGAAAGTGGAACAAGCATAAACTTTATTCTTGATTTTTTATTGCTGCAACAAAGTACCTGCCTATGCCTTTTCATAAAACTGAGTGGTTCCCATGACGGCCCCTTTTATAAACTTTCGATAAACTATTGGGAATCTTACAACAATAGAAAACAAATGAAGGAAAAAAGTTATTGAATGAAACACCGTTACATATTTATAACTGAGTATTATTCATTTAACTATGCTAAGTAGGAATCACATTAACAATTTGTCAAAAAGTTCATAGTATTCAAGGAAGAAGTCACTATTCGCTGGTATGGTTTTATCTATTCTTTAGTAATATTCTAGTCTAGACATTCTTTTCTGCTGATCTGATCGTGACGGAGGTCTTCATTGGAAGGCCTATTAACTTTTTCACCAATATTGGCCTCTTAAGCATACGAAATGTTCGTGCGATACTAGATAGTACTAGACACACGATCTGAAGTTACACGCAAGCCGGAATGACGTTATCAGCCACGACGGGCGCCGGGCGTCGCGTCGTCGTACGCACACCAATGAATGATAAAGCAAATAGCAGCATTATCAGGAGCATTTGTGTGAATCTACTAGTTAGTCAACCAGCACACAGGCAGGGCGGCGCTCCCCGCTGCGAACCGCACGGTGTCTAACTCACAAGTATTTAATCTATGGTCGTGCTTACAAACGCACATTGACAGCTGAAACTGTCAACAAAAAGGGAACCGAGTGCTCGTCGAAGCATTCACGCTTGCGGCGAAACGCGGACAGCACGTGGCCGGCTAATATTAGAGCGGCATGTACTTACCACGGCGCGAGCTACGCTGCTGTTTCAACTCGGTGACATAGTGCACGGAGCGGAGTGCTTAACGGCCACAGAACATAAATGTTTGTAACCAAAGTGCGAGTGAGATTCAACAATGAGCAACAGCCGCGGCAGCCACAAATGGAGAGAGTACGTGACGGCACTGAGCGGTTAGTTTTTTAATTCAATTTTTAAATATTTTGCATGTTTTTTTAGTACGCTAAACCTACTTTTCTTTTTATATATAAGTTTTACAGGGGCCTAACCACGAGCTCCAAATCATCTATAAACCATCATCTTTCAGAAAACTCAAATTTCAAGCTGGAAGTAACACTATTTCAATTAGATTTTTATAGCTCATGGTACCTACGAAAAATAAAAATCATAGTACTTTGATATTACCTGAAGATCTTGTTGTACGGCCCCCAGAGGGTAGTTACGGAACGTCAATGTTTTGTATCTCATGTCAAAATTGTAAACTACCACTGGCTCGTACTTAGTTTACCCGTAGCTTTAGTAACTATAACAGATCACTGACTCGTAGTTACAAGAAGACAGTGTTGTTTCTTCAACCATTTTGGGAAGCAGTACGTTGTTCCCAACTTTATTATTTCCCTCTTGTTTTCTAAGATATAAGTAGGTACTGAAGCTGATAATTGGTATTTTAACTAAAATATAGAGAATAACGCCTAGATACTTACAAATTTGAATTTGATACTTACAAAATGAGCCTCGGCCATTTCGCTACTGCAGCACACTAGTTCACCTACTTATTATTATTATTTTATTATTTCATGTTAATTACTTTTTCAATGTTTTGTTTAGTGCTTCTATTTTGTAACTGATCATGTATTTAATTTTCATATTTGTTCATTTATATTGTGTGTATTGTGGTGGCGAATAAATGATATGTCTATGTCTATGTCTATGTCTATGTCTATGTCTAATTTGCTTTGTGATCACTGATCAGGTTGAAAATTCTCGAACGAATCGGTTAGGTACCCTAGGATTAGAATCACAATAAGTAAACAATACAAGTATAGCAGGCAGGTTGATTATTGCCTTGTCTTGCCCACGTTGCCCGTTGCTAAGCAACTATCTAGAAGATAACTGGCAATATTGGCAAATATTTCCCAGATGCTATATTAGTTTGGAATAAGTAGTTTGTAATATTATCTACCGACTTAATATCAAAGTAAAGTAACTTGATATTCCCACTAA
Source organism: Cosmorhoe ocellata (assembly GCA_963675405.1). NCBI lineage: Eukaryota > Metazoa > Arthropoda > Insecta > Lepidoptera > Geometridae > Cosmorhoe > Cosmorhoe ocellata. The sequence goes on along the minus strand of OY776245.1, from coordinate 8,126,845 downwards.
TAAGGGATGGGACATTGTGCGAATTTCCGGTCAAATATAAAAACAAACGATAACCTTTTTATTAATTCAATAGGTAAAAAAGTATTTTTTATTTACTTCCATACAATCAAAATTAAACGTAAAAAATTCTCACTCACTTTAATCTAGGTATCATAATAATTGTGTTGTACAGCTACATAAAACTTAATACTTATATTAATCGAAAGCTATTTTAAATGGATAGATATTAAGACAAGAATACGAAAACCAGACATACTTTTTTGTGTGTGTATAAATGTCCATCAAAAATAAAATACTAACTGGTAGTGGGTAGAGGCAGGTACCTACATGATTTATAACAAGTTTTCACGTGACACGCGGATTTAAAGAGGCATCATCAGGTGTCAAAATAGGTATTTTTATAGTTAAGAAGCTACGAGGAAACTTAAATAGTTACCAGCTACATTCATATTTACGCATAAAATGCATGCGATACCTACATAACCTACATTTGGCTGTCTATAAATAACACATTAGTCATTTCTCATCCTTTGACATATAAAAAATGACTTAACTAACGGACAATGGGCATAATTTTCGTGGTCAAATCATTGGGAGTACCTAACTATGAGTAAGTAAATAAAGGTACCTACTTACTATAAAATATGCGCTTTGGTGCCATATCGTTTGCTCACTCGAGCGCCCAACAATTCCTTACAATATAAAAAAAATTGTAAAATTACCTATAAACTTTTATAAGTAAATAGATAGATTCTGCATTGTTAACCAGGGTGTGGTAAATCGAATTAGTTCCAGCAGTAGTACACGAGCAAGTATTAACGACATTCGACCGTAATCAGAAATAAATTGTTTATTATACACAACCGATAAGTCACACTAAATTTACTCCATTAAATAAAAAAGTCGATCTATTATTTCCTTATCTTCAGTGGTATCTAATATGAGGTCTAAAAAATAATGTAAATAATAAAATTACGTCTCTTTTCATAAAATTAATAATGATACAAAATTTAAAACAGTGTGCGCAGGTGTGCGACTATTATAAAAATCTAAAATTCTCTATGACATTGCATTTCAATTTAAAATCATCGGCGTCAAATATTCACGGCGCTCGCAAAATATGAATTTGACATTTGAAATATACTTACGTCACTCGCACTGCGCACAGCCCTGTGAAAAATAACTGTTACTTCCTCTATACAATAGATGTCTTTTTATCTATTTTAAATAGTCATGTGCTAAAATGATTATTTTAATTATTCGTACTGTTCTACTAGGGTATTTGAGGTATACTAGAATTCAGTGAGTTGGTATCGTAGAGCTGATATTACGTAGTATAACTATAAAAAAAATCATTGTTTCCTTTTTTTACTTGAAGCATTATTTATCAGGTGACTAATAAAAGAAACAAATAAAATAAAATATCACATTTACAAAAACAATAAGTAAGTTGAAATAAACAGTGGAACTAAATTTATCGTATTTCACAACCTTGTTGCAATCTTTGACAAAAGGTCACGTATTAAACGTTATGTTTATCGAAATTAATTCTATAATGGATTATGTAGCGTAAGGTATGAATTTAGTTGACTCCTCTTATTTGCCTAACGATATCTTCCGAATACCTAATGCTCGAACAATAGGATTCACTATCACCATGCCACACCGGGTGCCAATTGGTTTGGCTCAAGTCATAATACCAACATAATACTCGAATCATGATAAAGCAGGTCAGGTAAGACCAAGTAGCAACCTTGCTGTCACGTCATCTAAGTACTTAATACTACTGGTATGGTAGGCAAGTTACTTGAAGAAAATGTGGTATCTATCTATAGCCGCAGATAGGTTGCCATGCACAGCACTTTTGGTGGTGACAGCAGACGGCTTGATAGTCTGTTACCTGCAATTTGTTCGAAATTAGAATTCATCGTCAGTATTAAGTCTGGCCAGATAACTTAGTACCCAGGATAAGAAACCCATAAATTCAAAGCAACACTACATTAAAATTACTTAATTTCAAAGTTGCCTAACGGTATCTGATAATTCAAAATTATTAAAAACTAGCTTCTCCCCGCGGTCTTTTTGAAACTGGATGGGTAGTTTCGAAGATTACCTCCAACATACAAACAGCAGCTCTATAAAATATTAGTTTAGAAAAAAGAAAAAAGTTCAACATTTATTTTGAAAACTATTGGGTTTGTGATTTGAGAAATATTTCAATAGTATCAATTTTATGTAGGTACAGAAACTTATTATCATAGAGTGTTCAGGTTCAGCGATTCACTCACGTTTAGTTGAAATCGGGGAAACTTCTGAGTCACTACATCTGCTTTTCATGATATCGCAAAGTAAATAAACACTCGCCGTCTGCTAAGCTTATGAGCTACGCATGGATGAACCACGTGGACACAAACGTAGGTATCATATCGGATTACCGTATTTTATACAATGCAAACTTGTGGAAAAAGATTACTGCTTTTAAATATCACTCTTTATATAGATCTAGTACCTGGATGACCGAGTATTGCTCGTTTTTTTGGTAAACGACGTTTTCTAAAAATTAAACCTAGCTAGATCGATTTATCGCTCCTGCATACAAAATTTCATGAAATTCGTTGGAGCCGTTTCCGAGATTCTGATTATATACATAAATATACAAGAATTGCCGTTTAAAGGGATAACTCGATGAGCGTGGCGAAGTAAGAACCAAAGTCTAAAATTGTTGCCATCATTGAAGTTCATACTTAGTTTCTAGTTATCGCCATGGATTCTTAGAACGAAATTGTGTATCTCTTATTTATTTTTTTAGACCGGACTGCATTCATTATTTGAATCATATATTTTCATATTGGCTGGAATATAAAAATAAATATGACTGGTTATTTTGAACTGCCAACCAAAAAGAGGTTTGCTAGGAAGCTATAAAGTTTGTCAGGTGTTAATTATCAAAAATGAAAGTCATCAGGGTATGGCAATACTGAAATCAGTTACTTACCTGAAATGCTAGCGAAGCATCAACATCATCATCATCATCTTCCTGCCCTTATCCCACGCTATGTGGGGTCGACACAACATGTGATCTTCTTCCATTTCCCTCTGTCACTCGTCATCTCATTACTCACTCCTTTCTTACCCATGTCATCTTTCACACAGTCCATCCATCTTTTCTTTGGCCTACCTCTATCCCTGTATCCATCCACATTCATACCTAACACTCTCCTTGTCACATGACATTCATCTCTTCTCATAACATGCCCATACCACGCTAACCTATTACTCATCATCTTTTCTGTCACCGGTGCCACTTTCAGACTTCCTCTGATATACTCATTCCTTATTTTATCCATCCTTGTCACTCCACACATCTATCTCAACATTCGCATTTCCGCCGCATACACTCTTTTCTCGTCTGTTCCCTCATGCGAAGCATCAACATAACATATAAAAAAAAACTAAAATCCAATCTCAAAGTTAAATTTACAAGCAAGTACCTTGAATATTTACAACCTCAATCGCAATATATAATGAGCTAACCACATAACATAAACTTTACTTGAGTACTTACAGAAGTTTTGAGTACCTCCTTTTGTGGAAGTTGGTTAATAAGAGTCTATCGGTTATAAACAAACGCTCAACAATCACAGCGTTGGTCGGTCGTTTACAATGTAAACTTTACATCTTTTCATTACATATTTTACAGCCGCTAAAAAATTTTTAGGGTGGAAGTCTTTCTACTAAGTTAAGGCAGAGGTCAACTTTAGATTAGCTTTCGTCAGCAACCAGAGGTCAGCTACAGGCCCTAATGAAGCGGCCGCCCCGGCGTGATAGGCGTGTCAGCTTTTTCGCGGCAAAAAATCATTATACTGTCCCTCTGACAACGCTAATAGCGAGCTGGGGGTGACGCGGGTTGACACCACATTTATTACTCCTACTTAATTAATTTTTCTATAAAAATAATCTCCGGCCACAATATAATAAACTTCAAATTTTCGTGTCTCGATATTCCATGAAAAATAATACTCAGTAGGTACTAAAAAACTCTTTAGAAAGGCGCATACAAACACAATTTCTATCGTGACTGTCTTCGAGTTGATGGTCGATAAGCAGGTAAGTATACTTTATAGAAATACGTCTTACAGAAGTTTAAAATTGTTTCTAGCAGATTTTGTAGCAAGTTGTATCGTCATACCATGTCACATGTCGCGAACCAATTAGTAGGTATCTAGTTGAACAGCTAGTTATTTACTCTGTTAGTAGGTACTTACCTACTCAATTATTTCGCATGCTTCAGCAAAAACCAACGAAAGAACCGTAAAAATGGCTACATCATATCTCTACTGCGTTCACTAACGAACACAGTAACATCGTAATGATATCGGTGAAAACTAAAACCATTATAGGTTTTTATATTATTTTTTAACAAGATATTCCCGGGAATCAATCTTGCTTGGTAATATTTTATTTGATTCTAAGTAAAACTCCGCGCGACGTATAATTGTTATTTTCTTACAAACTTTGACGTCCAATTTTATTCCCATATTCTCGTAGTGGTTTTTCGGAATAAAAATGTTTCAATTGAGGTCATAATTATTTATTTCTATCAAGTTTTATCGAAACTATTAGTATGTATAAAACTATTAGTAATGTAGTCTACATTGAATACATTACTAACATCCAAATTTTATATTTTTATAGTGTGCTTCCATTTCATCCTTAATTGTTTTCGAAAGCTGATTTACTTTGATAAAACTTTCCAAGAAAACTTGGCGCTGTCATGATTACTTGCGTACATTTTACGTTTCCATGCACCTGTCGTGACATGATAAAGAATAATCATACCTATTGCGACTGGAGGCACCTTCGCCGATGCCGTAGACATCAACGCTACATGTTTCATGCACGAGGTGCCATTCTGACCATTAAATAGAACACTCGGTTGTAGCATGATCCTAAAGCCGTTTAACTTATCTGGTTTTTTACAACACATCGTAATCGATAGTACATTTATGATTTATTTATCCTGTATCTATTAGGTAACTATCCATATCTGCTTACAAGATTATCATTATGAAATAGTTTTATTTAACTTTTAGTTTATCGCCTGTCGTTTCTTCGTTATTTTTAGGATCCAAATATTTTATTCAAGCATGCGTATGTTTGTAACAAATAGAGGTAGGTAAGGTGGTAATACGGTTGTGAATTCATACACCTTATTTCCTTGCTGATTTATTGACCTTTATTACCTGAATAACAATAAGTACCTACTCGTATATCTACAAGGTGTCGCGTTATCATCAATGTTTTTAATTTGAAAATATATTATGCCTTAATTATTGTTTTGATCGGTATTTATATATTTCTACTTTACTTTATCGGCGGTAGTACATCTTTGCCGCGAAACCATATAGTACCTACAGTAACCATACAGTGAAATTGCAGTAGTTCCGCCACGACTTGTCAGTTGTACGGCAAGCAAAACACTTAGAAACGAAACAGCCTGTTGTATCGTACAGATTTGATTATTATTCTATTTCTTTTCCGCATGATTTCGCCGATCTGCTCAGAAGCCGATTACAACTCCGCGCTTTTTTCCGTTTGTAGCAGTCGACATGTTTAAGGCCGTAGCACACCTCCGCTAGCGAAACTCGTGTAGTGATTTTGCTTCATTAATATCGCAACGACGCGGAGATGTACTACTGCCCTATACCATATTTGACAACAACAACAAATATTTCTCGACTAGTAACCATTCTATTTTGTTTTGAAAACAGTGGCATTATCTATAAATCTTATTTGTTTTACTTTACTTGCTTTGCTTTGTTTTGATATTTGCCTTTGTACATAGTAAAGTTCAAAGACCCGCGTATAACAAGTATTCTGTACCTAGATAAATTCTTCTTATCTTTCGAACCAGTGTGGTGAATGAATTAAAGTGCGCCTCAGAGGCTCCTTTCGTGCACTAGTACTTAAATTATGAGGATTTAGTCTCATCATCATTCTTCTGCCCCTTTCCCACGCTAAGTGGGGTCGACACAGCATTTTTTCTTCTTCCACTCACTCCTCTTATTCGTCAACACTGAGTCTCTTACATTCATATAAGAGATTCATATACGAAGAAAAAGTGGTTTGATTGTGTGAAAGATGCATCTTTCACACAATCAAACCACTTTTTCTTTGGCCTTCCTCCACTTGCGTACCCAGATACACTCATACCCATAACTTTATTGGTGACATGGCTTTCACGTTGCCGGCCAGCATCACGAATATTCTAGGGATTCTAATTAGTCTGAGGTCCTAATTTTAGGGCCTATTCCGTGTTAAATGTTTTATAATAACCTACTAGACTTGAAAAAAACGAATATTTTTATGGCATGCTTATGTTATCGTACACCTAATGAGTCCAGGGTTATACGAGTAGATAAAACTTCTACATCGGGTTGTGATCATGTGGTATTTTGGCATGGTAATTGATGCAGCTCTTTACCATACTACATGTATTTTGCGGTGTAGTGTTGCTATGTTTAACTATTATTTCGGATAGGGTCACATTATACTCGTATTAGGTAGGTAATTTAGTTTATTATTGTGCAAATTGGATTATTATTTTCGAGAGAGGATTTTAGATTAACGCTCGAACATTGAATTGCCATTTTTTAGCTATCTGAGTTCGTCTCAAATATTTGAAACTCCCATATCCTCCTTATACCTACTGAAACGTGGTAATACGTAGGCTCACTTGGCGTTTCACTATTCGGACGTTTGTGACTCAAAAATTAAAATACTCTCCAAATCATTTGCCTAAATGTAAATTAACATTTCATTGAAATCAAAATAAAATCAAAATTATGGTCTGGCGCCTTTCATCTTGACGTCTAAAATATTTAGCTTGCTACGCATTTAAACGTATTTCCAATTACCCTTTTACAATTAATTACTTGCACGATCTGCGGTTTCATCCGAGTGATATAATAATTAATACTATTTCACTAAAACCTAAAACATAGCCTGTAATTAGCACGATAATCTCGCAACCTATATCCATGAAATATTTTTAGAGTCGATTCAGTGTTCCACGTTAACATTAACCTTACAGCCAAACCCTTGAAAGAAATGAAAAAACCTCTGTCCCGGTTGTCTATATGAACCATTTTGTTCTCAGCTACCCTGATCACAGCAGCAGCTGGCACCACAGTTGGATGGACGTCTCCCACGCTGCCCATACTCCTGGGCAAAGACTCGCCGATAGAGACCTCGCCGGATCAGAGCTCGTGGATCGCCTCGATCATGATTCTATGTTCAGGTAACACACCAATATTTGTATTACGTGTCGGCTAAGTAACTTCATAGTAGTTGGGTTTTAAATGCGAAGCGGTCCTGTTTCAAGTTTTATCTAGTCAAAAAATAAGTATATATTATTATCGATGTGTGTTTACTGAAGTTATAGATGTTTGCCGAGTTTTTTATACGGGTGGATTGAGTAGGTCTACGCGATCAAAGCCGAAGATGGATGCAACTAATAGCTACCGTTAAAAAAAGACCCATTATTTATTATCTAGGCAATTCAAAAAACGTCCTAGTTTTCCAACTGTAGGTATTGGAAACCGATCTAACGCGCCTTGTCTCTGGAGGATTTTCGAGAACAATACCCGAGTATCTATTTCCTAATATAAAATTTAGCCGCTGCAGAAAGACGATAGCTATCGGGAAGGAAATGGGTTTTGGAAAATTGCATCCGTAATATACAAAGCTCGATGAAAAAGTCAGTTAAACTAGAAATAAAATTTGTATGAGCCAGCCAACTCTGGTGCCAGAGGTTTCGAGGCCACTCGAAAGTCTTGTTTACCTAAAATCAGTAAAATCCAAGAAACGAGAAACATAACCTCGATAATTCCTGATATTCCAGCTGCCAGCCCAATCCCCGCCTCATACCTAGCGGACCGCATCGGGACCAAGAAGACCCTTCTCCTGGCCTCAGTGCCATACATCATTGGCTGGATCCTTGTGATGCTGGCCGGCAACGTGCCTACTATCTACGTCTCCCGGCTGATATCGGGCCTCGGGTACGGTATCGCGTACACGGCGGCGCCTATGTACCTGGGTGAAATCGCTTCCAACGAAGTACGCGGTGCGATGGCTACGCTCATCACTGTTATGTCGAAGGTAAATATTGTTCAATGGTCAGTGAATACTCGTCTTTTTAATACTACAAATACGTTTTCTGCCTAGAGATAAGCGGTGGTGTAGTATAATGACTATGAAATCGCTAGAGATAAAAGTAGGTACAGGTCAGATTCTAGTGAAGATAATTATAAAAGACCACAACAGATTCACACAACAGGTTTATAGATAAGGCAGTCGTTTATAGTTCTAGGTATATAATTAACAGACGAAAACATTTATCACGTCAGCCCCTTGATAATTTTAAAATCGTTTATAAATACTAAGGATCTAAATGTAAGTAGGTAGTAATAATGTAGCCGTAGGTTCGTAAAATGCAGAATACGTAGGTAGCACAAATTCACAGGATCTTTTATTGGAGAAAGCAGTTGACAATCAATTGGAATCCGATTCAAGTGACTTCAATTGAACCCTTGTCGAGTCATCTCATTGAGACTAATTTATTTCATGACACAACATTTAAACATGTAAAAATACGATTACGTTTCGACATGCTAATAAGGCTTCTAATATAAGTGACTAGGCTTCTGCTAGCGTTCACAGAACATGATGTGATGCATTGAAGTTGGATGGAATATTCTGGCTACTTTTTATGTGGGTACATATTACGCGTGCGAAGCCAGTATCACGCATGCGAAGCCAGAGGCAGAAGCTTGTTAATTATACACCAAAAAATATGGATTATTCTTATTCAATTAATACAAAACACACCTAGGTAGATGTTACATCCAAATGTTTGATTATAGTTTGAACTTACAATAAAAGATTGCGCCACAAATTAATGTATTGCATTGCAAAGGTAATTCAAGTACGAGAAACAACCAAAATATTCCGGAGCCATCGTTTTCAATGACAAATGAGTTGGCAACGTTTACATTTTCCGGCGATGCCCCATTAATTGACACCGTGGCGCGTTCATATTCCTAGTTGATTCAGAGACGGTGGTCGAATATAAACACGAAACCACGAAACTCATTTAGGTCAAATTGGGAAATTATTGTTTATAAATAGTACGCCTGTAATAAAACACAAATAAAATGTAAGTGCTGTAATGATAGAACTGTTTAAAGTTAGTATATTATTAGAAATTCTACATTCATATATAAATTACACTTACCTGCCAAAGCACCGGCTTACATCTTTTTCTGATCTCATGCTAAATTGAGAGCTGAGAATGTTACCGTGGCGATCGAGCAACATCATAATTTACACAAACGCACAAAAATATAACTAAGTTTATTTTTAGATGTAGCGCTGTGAAGGTAAAAATACTAATACTCACCAACCTTACCAACTTTATAATAACTAGGTCAACTACCTACTTTAATTGTTTTGTGATATCTTGGCGTCATATCAAGACTGCTTTATTATCCTTAGATAAAGCTAAAAGCAAGATCCTAGAATGTATTTTTAGTGTTGAAACTTGCTCAACGCATATTTTAGTATGACTGATAAAGAACAGTATTAATTAGGTACCTATAGTTCAAATATTGATGTGTTATGCAGCGGTATTGTAGAAGCAGGTGTTTTCGACATTTTATATTTTACTGATATACATAAAGTTGAAGACGAGTAGGCGAAATATGAGTCTAATGTAAAAAAAATAAAACTTGAAAAGTTGATAATTTGTCAAACCACATCGTACATTTCATAGTAGTACCATCAAGTATAACCATCGCTAACCACAACATTTTCAAAATTTAAGAATACATAATTATCTCAAAATCAGTTGAAACAACTAAATGTATCTTCATGTTGGTTGAACGTTGAGCGTAGAGTAGATAAAAACTTACTGTGACTATGAACTGATTTGCTAGCACATCGAAAAAGGCTGGTAAAAATGGGTTCTGTATAATTACTATTATATCTCTAGTATAGTAGGTAGTACGAGTATAATTGGCTTAACAGCGCTGAACCAAAGGCATAAACATAAAACTCTATTTTATATTCGGCACTATTCGAAATTAATGGGATTATAATATTGTAAGTACCTAATGTAAACGAGCTAGCACTTACATAAAAAATCCTATATCTCAATGCAATAGTAATTTTGTATACGATTAGGTACTATCTCGATGTGTTTTCGATCTCTAAGTATGATCATAAAGCATTAGCAAAACGGTCAAGTTTGCGTTACATGGAAATGGTATTGCTTCGTTGGTATAGGTACTTATATTTACTTTAAAACTGACAAATATAAAATTTAAGAACTTGAAAATTTTTCATGTAAATTTACGTTTTTTTTGCATCCTTTTTGTCAAGCCCATATTTATCACCACTGTTCGTGAAAAGTCCTTGATATAATTTTATTGTTTATAATCTAATGGTCCGGTAAAATTTGTCTGCATAACCATTTTAGTTTACAAAAAATATACTTTGATAACGCTATGAGTGACAAAAACACGAAATTTGATTTTTGTTGTTGCTATTTATTCATGACCTTGGATAGATTTAGAACAATCTAAACCCGTTGTGGGTACAAACCTAGCTTATTATCATACGCATTGCATATAGCTACCACGTGTATAATTATTGAACAAAAAGATCTTTATTCATCAATTGTTTGTATTATTATTATGGTTATTTCAAGTGAATGGAATCGTTGCAATTGGAAATCGTAAATTCAGTAGGTTCTTGCAAAATATAACTTACTCATAAGTAGAAAAAAAACGTTTTATTACATACCTACCTACCTGCTTATCAGAAACAACAGTAGTCAATAGTCAATAGTCAATAATCTTTATTCAGTAATATCACAAGGATCATTTTGAATCGTCTTACATACTAGGTGAGTCTAGGTGCCAATTCCAGTCCTATCCCCAGTACGAGAAGAACTGGCAAGAAACTCGCTGGGCCCTAGCGCTTTTTTTGTATTATGAACCTTGTTAACATTGTTAGGGACACCTAGCAGAGTTGGAGCTGATTCGTCCCAAGCTTTTTTGTCATCTAAGTACTCTGATATTCTATAATAAGCTTTACGAGACAGGTTTTGTTTAATTAAGACAGGTTTTGTTTAATTAAAACAAAATGCTCTTAGAGAATTATATATAAGTAAATAATCTATACTAGTAGTTCGCCCCGAACTGAGATCTCGCGCGCGATGTCCACAATCCTTATTTGTATTCATGCCCTAAAGTTTTTGGAATTTTTTTTGGACGCTTTATGTACTATGCCACGTAACCTAATCACAAATATTTGAATATCCTACCTAAGAAGGGCTGCTATTTATCTAACAAAGAAAAGAAAATGTTGAGTATAAAGATATATTATGTAGGTATGTATATTACAAATTAGTCCCTACCTATACTATTTATGAAACTGAGGCTAATAGAAATTAAAGAGTTTAGATATAAAATACAGATAAACGATTGAGGACAATATTTAGGTACTTAGTCTTCTGTTTTAAATGTTATTCAGAGTCCAGGACTGTCTAGCAGGAGCATCTAGGATAGCTGTTGCTTCAAGGTCTCACGCCACTGGACCACAGAATATGAGCGGAGTGGACTTTATCTGTCTCCAGAAGAACCTCGGGGTAGATAATTTCACTCGCGGGATTCTGTATGACTCTGTTGGTCGCGCTGGTAGAAACTAACCCAATTTACTGTGGTTCGTACCTCAAGCTTTCCAAGCTTCGTCCGTAGGGCCTCCTCACCAGGCTTTGTTCAAGATATTGGTTCAAGGATTAGTTAGGTATGCTTTATAGTATTACAGTAGGTATCTGAAATTTAACGGGGTTAGCACTAGACTAGGTTTTAAAATATTTTCCAGGACTTGAAATGTTGAGATAAAGAAATCTTCGGAAGACATTTTTCAGCGATTCCTCGTAGGATGGTTTCTTCACTCAGACCTTGAGATCAGACCAGCATTCGATTTTTTATATGTTTATCTTCCATTTTTTCCATCGATGTAAATATTATACTTTTTCTGCTCCTTCCTTCAAATATGTCATTTTTTCTTTTGCTTTTTAGTTCGAGAGAGATCTTTTATTTATAAATAGAAATAAAGAGTAATATTACACCGATTAAGCTCATATGCTTCCCAGTAAATTTGATTAGCAATATCTCTAAACCCTCCAAGTTTCATGCAGATTGGATGTACGGTTCTTAAGTTATGCTCTAACAAACATACAACGCTAAATCGCATAGCTGCCACTGAGATCTTCGCTCGCTTCGCTAGCTCGATCAATTATCATATCATAGATAAAAATATCCTTATTCTATGTCTTTGCTAAATGGTTCCATTCTTTACGCAAATAGTTTCTATTGAACCACAACAATATATCTCATTATAAGCTTTCAACCGTGACTTCTGAATCAGATGCCAAGGTCTGTTTACACAGTGCCACTTTGTGTTCTGTTATTTGTTTGCTAATCAAACCATTTCCTTTATTTCAGTTTGGTATCCTGTCCCAGTACTGCATTGGACCTTACGTGTCTATGCTGGGGCTCGCCAGTTTCAACATTGCCATTCCAATCCTCTTCGTGGTGACATTCAGCACGATGCCTGAGTCTCCATATTACTATATCAAACAGGGGCAGAAAGAAGAAGCGGAGGCATCATTGAAGAAGCTTCGAGGGAGACATTACGTTAGAGAAGAATTAGAGAGCATGACCAGTTTAGTGACAGAAAACATGAAAGAGAAGGGCAGATGGGCAGATTTGATCACTGTTGGTGGAAATAAAAAAGGTCTGATCATACTTATGGGGGTTTACTTTACACAGCAGTTCTGCGGAAGTACAGCCATCATAGCGTATGCACAGCAAATATTTGGGGCTGCAGACGGTGGCATGGGAGCGAAGGAAGCCTGCATTTTATTCGGCTCAGTTCAGCTACTGACATCGGCCATATCATCACAGCTAGTAGACAGGCTTGGAAGGAAGCCATTGCTGTTGCTTTCATCTATAGGTGTCGCCGTGGCTAACATCATTATAGGCGCATATTTTTTCTTGAAACACGAGAACAACGAGTTTGTCGTTAGCATAAAGTTCATTCCTATAGTTTTTATACCAATATTTATATTCTCGTACACGATAGGTTTAGCCACTGTCCCTTTCGCTATCACTTCGGAAATATTTCCAACAAACATCAAATCAAAAGCCACATGCGTGATACAAATTTTTGTGGCCTTGATGACATTCGCAGTCACCAAATTATATCAAGTCGTTGCTGATAATTTAGGCAATTATGTGGCTTTTTGGGGATTTGGTGTCCTATCGGTCGCTGGCGTCATATTTATATTGATATTGCTTCCAGAAACTAAAGGCCAATCTTTTGCCGCTATACAAGAGAAACTGTACAGAAGCGATAGAGTTATGTATGAAAAGAGTGATGATCATATGGCAAGGGTTAAAATTAACTTGTAATAAATCTACTTAACATTTAATACACAGTATATTATCCATAGTTACTTAAATAAGTGCTTATTAATTCCGTCCGGAAAGAAGCTGAAGTGGTTCGCAGTAAAATGGATCTCCTGTAATTTGATGCGAAATTTAATGTTGAATAAACAACATCGTACCAATTACGGATATGTTGAAAAGGCCTTCTTACGTGGGCGTTTTGTAATCCTGCTTATTTGATACTTTAGTACGAGTACTAGCATCAAAATATGATACCTTAATGTGGTTGGGTACACAGAATATAATTTTACACTGTCATTGCCTTATTGAATTAGTAAATAGTTCACAAAAGTTACCTATTTATTAACTTTTTAGTGAAATAGACCATTTTAATAAATAAGTATGTATAGCCATGAGTACCTACTTTATTTTAAGTTAGGTACTCAAACAAAGACTGTGATAATAACGTACGGTTTCTGAGTATCAATATTTTAGGTAAGTAGTTAAGGGACCTAAATGGGGCGGCAGAAATAAAAGTTACCTACTATTTATATTCTTAAAAGATACTTAAAATGTGCTAAAAGTACCTACCTATCTCGATTATAGGATTACTTCCTTACTTATTTTTTAGTAAATAAGGGTGGCTTGTATGAATATGTTTTAAGGTTAAATAACAACCTTTTATCGGTCGGGTATCATAAGTTTGCCAGCCTATTCTTAAATTGGCTAAGTAATTCATTTTTAATACTTACTTAATTATTTTAAACTTAAGTACAAAATCTTGTTTCTAAGCTTTGCGTTATCGCCTTCTGAAAAACTTGAAATATAGAGCTTAGATACTTACTAATAACACAAATGTGCCTATAATAAATGTTGGTATGTTCAGTGATAAAAAATATTGTAAAAATTATTAATGAATATCGATCAAAAGTATGGTATCTTCTAGTAAACCTTTTGACCGTCACGCGTAAAACGCAACTCCGTGCGTTTTATGCGAAGATATTCATGAATATTCTAAATAAAATTGAGTAAAATTTATAAGTGAAATTGAGTAAAAATATGTGGGTTTATTTTTTTTATATTTTGGGGTAGCTTGTTTTTTTATATGTCATTGACGCACAGGGCTCGATAGCGCTGGTCTTCTATGTGTATTTATGGCGGTCAAAAGCGGTTAAACTATTTGAAATTATTTAATTTATTATTGTATCTTTACAATTGTTAAACAATGCCCAACACGCAAAAACAGAAGCTCTGCAGGTCTGTTCTCTAAGGTTACTAACTTACTTAACCGGGACCGGAGAGCAGAGTTGTGGAAAATTAAACAACAAAGTCAACTTAAAACATTGTACCTACAGTGCAACCTAACATAATGGTAAGGGTAACAATGGCGCTACTATCTTTGATACTGTCATCTACAATAATTATTATTCTTTCATATTACCGTCTAAGGTGAAACTGAAAAAAAAACAGGCCATTTTGCATATTTTTCTAGATTATTATACCTAATAGTATAGTGGAACTTTTAACTCACAATTTTTACGGTGTTTGGGACAGTTTTTATCGTATAAAATGTTTTTTAGACTACTTATAACACTATTTTATTAAAAACTAGCTGACCCGGCAGACTTCGTACTTATTTAGAAAACGTTTGTATGTGAAATAGAAAAGGGCTATTTTTAGGGTTTTCCCGGCAGTTATTCAATTTTTCTTACCTTTTAAACCTTCCCTAGACCTCCACGAACATTTCAAGACCAAGATAAGATAAATCCGTTTAGCCGTTCTCGAGTTTTAGCGAGACTAACGAACAGCAATTCGTTTTTATATATAAGAGAAGAAGATATAGAATATAGATAAAGCCACTGCTTGGTTCTTGCTCGCTCAGGCAAGCAGACGACGCCGATGATATAACGATCAAAAGTTGACAGCTAAATAAAATCATCTGTTAATTGTAGATTGTAAACCGTAGGGTTAATAGTTAATACTTACCCATGTATCTTCCATGTGTCTTCCCTCTAATTTAAGTGGCTGTTTGGTTTAATTGTTTTACAGGTTTTCAGTGTTTGGTTTGATTTTATATTGACATTATTTATCCTTGTATAGCATCGCTAACCTTTTTTTAACTGCAAACATAACATAATTTGGGATTATTTGTTTTTAAAGTCTAGACGTATGGGAAAACTATATGATATTTATTATTCAAAAAATTACAGGCATGAGTCCTATGAGTAGAAAGTCAAAGATTTTCGCTCAGTCCAGGGATTTTAACCCATACACCCCTCATGTCAACTAACTGCCCGCTACGCCATAGAGTTGGTGCAAAATAACTTTATATTCTTCTTCAATCTTTTATGCCATAAAAAAACATAAGTATTGTAAGTTGCTCATAAAAGTGAAGAGCGGAGAGAGAGGAAATTATCACCAGTTTTACAAGTACTGGGATGTAAAAGTGCATTTACTATCTGTAATTATGTGATTATAACATTCCTTTAAACATTATGTTATAAAGAGACCCATATAGAAGTGCCTATGTCAAAGGGTATAGATAATGCAACTAAAGCTACTTAAAATAATATTATTAAAAAAAATAAGAAATAAACAATATTAATTTGTACTTAATAAATATTTATTAATTAATTTGCAGTTTAAATTATTTTATACGTAGGTAACCCAGCAATTTACCTCCAGCATTACATACACGTTGAGATTCTTTTCCTCTTTGTCGTCGGTTAAAAATAAAGGTAACGCCTTTTATTTTAGAATACTGAATCCTTTGAAAATGCGCCTTACAATTTATTATTGCAATATATTTGCCAAGCGACACTGCAACTGTTTCATCGAAGTTACGGTCTCTACAATACACAAACTTATAGTATTGCAGGATCATTTGCATTTTCCTTTACCAAAAATATTCTCAATTTAGATAAGCACTTGCAATGGACAAAATAAGGAATTAGTATAATAAGAGGAAGTTTGAAAGATGCAGAAAAGAGGAGTAATAATGTAAGCGTGTCAATCAAAGAAATTTATTTTGTGTCACAAATACAGAACATAATAGAATATAACTGAAACTTAATATTAACTAAAATTAATTATGACAGCAAAAAGGGTCGTCACTCAGCTGTATGCTATAGTAGCGCTAGTGTCTAGTGCTGCTATAGCGCTGGTCTTTCGTGATGCCGCAATGAATGAGATGAATGTCATGTGACGAGGAGAGTGTTAGGTATGAATGTGGGTGATACAGTAGTAGAGCCAAAGAAAAAATTTGAAAATTGTGTGAAAATTGACATGGGTAAGAAAGGAATGAGATGACGAATGACAGAGCGAAATGGAAGAAGATCACATGTTCTGCCGACCCCAGATAAAGTGGGAAAACGGCAGGAAGATGTGAGGTAAGCACTTGTGGCTGGAAATAAAAAAAGTGTAATATAAAATAGTCAGTAGTAAGAAACAAGTCCTATAAATAGCTACATGAGCCGTTTTTTTGAGACGCTGGAACTACTCGTATGTACTCACACTTTGTGAGTGACATACTTGCAATAATTAAGGAACGAACGTGTAATAACACGAATCATCATTATTGCGACATTATCATAGTGGGTGTGTACTGGCGACGTCATCGTCCACATACACTTGGGACAGTACGCGCCATCTGTGTATGCGTTTTTAGAGCTGACTGTTCGCTGTCAGAGGACCAACTTAAACTTTCCTCATTATCTATAAGTGTATTATTTTAGAGAAAATGTTTCACATGCTTATTTACTGTTATTTAACTACCTACTATTTTTGACGTGACAACGTCTTATAATTCGATGGAGCCGACAGTACTTAATACAATACTAATAAATACACAACTGTATACACCCAGACTAGGTAGACATCTCAGATCTCTTGCTACTTAAATCTAGATATTTGAATATACAATTGTATAGTAAAACGAAATTGGTAAAAATTTTAACTACGAGATATTCACTAAACGCCGACGATTTATATAACACACTCAAAGTCCTTATATTGTTTTAGCATGCTTTCTTTCTTGATATGCATATTGATATGATGCGTACTATACTTACTCAGTTATATGCAAATAATGGGTGTAGGTTTATGTATGTGTTCATGCTAAGCCGACCACACTCACGTAAACGTGCATGCACATAAATAAGTCTGTAGTAGGTGCCTATATCCATATAACCGAGTTTTATATAGCTTTTTATCAGAATTAAAATCCATGCAGCTAAGAAGTCTATTACCATGGCATTCTACATTTAAAATCGATGGGATTATATGAAGTGTGAACGTTTTGGGATAGGTTAAACCAAAACACTGAAAAACGTTTGCAGCTGTACGGCCTTCAGTAGAGATAGGACTACGAGCGTACTATAAACTCCGTCATCTGAGTTGACCGGTGACATCATTTTATTATACGAACTCATTTAATAGAGATTTGAGAGTCCGATTTTGTGGGTGAAAACTCATCATCATCTTCCTGCCCTTATCCCACGCTATGTGGGGTCGGCACAACATGTGATCTTCTTCCATTTCCCTCTGTCACTCGTCATCTCATTACTCACTCCTTTCTTACCCATGTCATCTTTCACACAGTCCATCCGTCTTTTCTTTGGCCTACCTCTACCCCTGAAAACTGTGAAACATAATAAAAATATCGAGTGACTTGAAAATACAATCCATTATATACACATACTAACGAATGTCAGTGTTTATCAGTGTGTGTTTAACCTCTGTAATCTCACACTGATGCATGTGCCAACTATGCGTACATGGCATTTGACACACACAACCACGTCGCATATGTGTGTGCTCTTCACGCGGCGACCGCCTGATCAATGTCCACATTCCAACCTTCTTTATGTAGGTAGGTACTGAAACAGCCGACAAAAGTCCATTTCGGTCGGACTGATCATTCAAAATGATGACTAATCTTTTTAAATTATTGTTCAAATTGTGATTGGAGTTGGTGTTTAGTGAAGACACACACGTATAGGCACAGCTCTGGCCATATTACGAGGTTGCGGTCTGAAGTTAACCGTTTAGCTACACAACGCAATACATAGTTTTGATATTCAAATATTTTTGCACTTTTACCCAAATAACACTTTTTTGCAAAGGCTTTTATCATAATTTATGTACCCATTGATTCGGTTTTTTCTTATTAATAGCAAGTAGATGAGAATGACTTTAGATGGGAAATTTATTTACCTATGCAAGTGTTTTCAAATCTTACAAAACGTATTCCAAATACAAAGTTAGGGTCTCGTCGTCAAAATGTAGTGATGTCAAACAATTCAAAACGGTTTGCAAATCTTACATTAACATTACATTTCGATTTCACTTACCTACCAGCCGATTTAAATTATAAAATTACTTATTTTAATTTTTCAATCAGTAAATACGAAATTTCCAATATTCGAATCCCTCATCCCTACAAAAGTGTACTTGTGTTGGAATTCCAGTTTTGCTCAGGTACTTCAGGGTTGTCATTATATTTTTTGCCAATACTCTACCTATAGTCTTCAGTATTAGGTAATTTCTTTAAGTATTTAAATAAAATAGCTAGGACAAAGACACGTCTCTACCAAGCGCGTCTGCATCAATTAAATTCGGTGTCAGCAGAAATAAAATTAAATAAGGGTCAAAGCTTAAGATTTCAATAACACTTTTCAAGTTTAGGTAAATCATAAATAGATACCTACTGTTGTATTCCTTAGTCCTTATTGCGTTTACCTTATCAATTTTTATTTTTTTATGAACGCAGATTATTGCACAAATCCTACTAATATTATAAACGCGAAAGTTTGTGAGAATGTATGGATGGATGTAAGTTTTGTTACCCTTTCACGCTGAAACGGCTGAACGGATGTGGATGAAATTCGGCACAGATGTAGATTATAATCTGGAATAGCACATAGGCTACTTTATGTACTTTTAAACTTACGCGATCTGAACACATTATTATTAGTATTAGACGGGTATTTATCGCGTTTAAATTACAGAATTAATTAAGGGAAAATATAAGGTAATTTAAACGCGATAAATACCCGTCTAATACTAATAATAATAGGCTACTTTTTATCCCGGAAAAATATAAGGCTCCCGCGGGATAGATTTGTTTTTGTTTTTCAAGGTACCACGCGGGCGAAGCCGTGGGCGGAAGCTAGTAAATACATAAAATATGTAACCGCTCAAACAGAAAACGTAACATTACTCCGCGCGTTTAGTATTTATTTATGCTGTCATTTCCTTTAATTATTATAAGGATTACATCATTTACTTTCAATCTTAGGCATCGGACTATTTTTGCTACGGTAGGAGCGCAAAAAACATTGCGTAAATGCATACTAAGTATGAACTTACAATTTATTTATTCTATCAACACTTAGAATTGTCGGCAGGGGTAAAAGGTAGACGTACTATTGTTATCGTTCATGATTAATTATCGTATCACCATAAAAGTACTTTCTATTGTTAATTATTAATATACACGTACGAAAAGCATATATGTATGCCGGCATCTCATGTATGACAGATTGAGACCCGACGCCTTACTAGAAAACGATCGACAAAATGGAAGATTTATTAGTATGATATCGAATGGTACATACTACATACCTCACTTGAAAAAGCGAATACCGACGTTAGGATCGGACAGAGTCTATAAAATTATCTATAGTTATGACTTTGAAGGTACCCACGCGAGACGTCGTCGCTCGCTATGACGACATCCCACCCAATGTAATTATATCGAACGTTTCCTTGAATAATATCAGCCTTAAAAGACGAACAAAACCCGATAAGTTGACTCACCGATAGAGCCTATCCACAAAAAATAATAGCGCGTCTAAACTGATAGCTTCATAAACGCTAGCTGGATCTACCATATCCTATGACTACGACCCCAGTATTCCGATACCAGTCACACACAGTATTTTTCCTTCTCTGTAACTTTACAGAATATAATTTATTGTAAACACAGAAGAAAATATAAAATTAAAATACCTAAAGTTTATAATGAATTATGTGCGTAATTACCTAAGTAGGTATAATCTAAAATTTTACTACTAATAAAAAAATATTACTTATAGCATTTTAACTCTGTGAGTCGGCTAAATCTCAATGAGAGTGCAGAAACCCCAGATAATCTTGATGATAGATGATTGATACGCATGATACGTCTGTTTAGTTTACATTTATTAACCAAACACAATAATTGTTTACTTAGTAAGAAGACATTCTATTTAATATATTGTTGAAACTTGAGAGTGCTGTGAGGAAGTCATCATTTTCACAGATAAAGACCACACCCACATCATGCGAGAATATCATGATACTTTTTTGGGGAATTATAAAGTTTGATAAGCAGATTTGACGTCATCGGTGTCTGAACTATCGAAAGCCAAGGTCACCAGCTGATTTGTATCTATGGTCAATTTCAGTATTTCATCAGCTCACTGGTAACAGCTATTTCATGATGAAAATCTGACGAGCGTTTTCAAAACAGCTCTTTCAACTGCCATAAAATGTCGAACCACATGTAAAGTTATAACATTACAGGTCAAAGACCCATAAGGTGTCATATCAACATCTACAAAACAGCAGTCATCATTCTCTACTGATATTATGTACCTCTTCGATCTTCTCAACTTTGCCTGAATTATCACTGGCTTCACAGCTCAGTTGGTAACTCTGCCTTCTGCGCTACAGGTTGTGGGTTCGATACCCACCCAGGATAAACATTTTGTGTGATGAACACAGATGTTTGTTCTGTGACTGAGTGTTATTTTCTAGTCTATGAATGTATTTACAAAAAAAAATTAAGTATAATAATTAAGCTATTTGGTACCTGTTATTCTGCACGAGTCTGCAGTGTGTTAAACTTATTATAGTTTAGTGTTACGTATTCTAGCTAATGCATAGTATAGTTTCGATAAGACACAATTTCTCTCCTTCCTCTTCCTTTTTCTCTTCCTATTTTCCTTCGCACTCTTCAAAACAACTATTCCGATTGTGCGTACGACAAATTACCATTTTCATCTACACTATACCTAATATTTATAAAGAGGAAAATTTTGTATTTTTGTTTGTAACGAATAAACTCAAAAACTACTAGTCCGATTTCAAAAAATCTTTCACCGTTAGAATGCTACGTTATTCCTGAGTAACACAGGCTATATTTTATGTAGGTACCTCGCGAGCAAAGCCGCGAACGGAAACTAGTATAAAATAATTATCAAAACACTAAAATCAGTGGTTTCTAGACGCGTTGTGCGTAGCCGCACAAGGTAAGTCTCTAAATAGTAAAGATCTTCGTCGTCCTTTTCAATATTTCTTAAGATATTATGAACTAAGACATCCATCGCTACTTTAGCACAAACAAAAGAGGGCAGATGTTTTTATTTTTGTCATCACCTAAATGAAAAATGCAGAGATGGCTCGATTTTTTTTTAACCAGAAATTTGTTTATTATGGCGTAGGTAAATAGGTATTCTAACGCTCAGTTACTGTAACTTTTCAGCCGTCTGTATGCTATTTTCACATCAATGGGTATTTTGAATTTTCTCTAACAACTACTCGTATAAACATACCACCTGTCATCATAGTTTAGGTAAAGAGCATTGTTTTCAAAGAATTTAATTGCAAACAATAATTACGTTATTCTGTCAACATCGAATACAACCCATAACAAGTAGAGCGATGTAAAGTTATGATAATAGTAAGACTAACTATAGATTCACTATATTAGTCTCTACTTAAAGTAAGTACTTAGGTATAATTTTAACTAATAATTATACACTAAAGTCCAATTGCACCAAACTTTTGTCAGCAAAGCATTACCTACTTGATCGGGTATCAAAATTCACATATTTTATTTCATACCATTTTACGGAATATAATCCTTTGTGGATGGTGTTTTAATACATGGTGGAACATAAAACAACTTTAACAGGCGATTAAAAAGCTATGAAGCTGTTAGTTTAATTAACAGAGCATGGTGAAATAGTTCTAATAATGACACACTAAACAATATGAAGGCCAGTGTTTTTAGTCACCATGCTTGATTTATCAATTGGAAAATTCAAAAATCTAATTATACAGAAACTGTCTAGAAAAGCTTACTAACCAACAGGACTCTTATGTCCGTCTATCTGTCAGCGGGCTGCATCTCATGATCCGTAACAATGTAGGTAGACAGTTGAAATGGTCACAGAATGTGTTATTAATAAAATATCAGAGTACTTAGATGATAAAAAGCTTGGGACAAATCAGCTCAAACTCTGCTAGGTATTTCTTACAAAATTTACAAGGATCATACAAAAAAAGCGAGTTTCTTGTCAGTTCTTCTCGGACTCGGGATAGGACTGGAACTGGCACTTAGACTCAACTAGTATGTAAGACGCAGTCCTGGATTTATAAATAGGTCGTATAGGCCGCGGCCTAGGGGCGGCAGCGTCCTAGGGGCGGCAGATTTCAGAGGACGGTCACTTGATTTCATTCGTTTATTTAAATAATAATTTTCCATTTGTAGTAAGGTCCCTTTACTACAAATGGAAATTATTATTTTAGAAAGTCATGTTCATGGGCCTGCAGAAATAAAGTGGCCTACACTCATAAAAAATATAAATCCGGCACTGGTAAGACGTTTTAAAATGATCCCTGGGATTTTATTGAAAATAAATATATTTTGATTTTTTTTTGACCAGCGGGTCCAGCTTGCGGCTGGGAAGGCAAGCACGGTGGCGATCATTGCTGCGATAGTTGTAGGTAGGTACCATCAACATATAAGTCAAGATTTTAAAGCTGTATACACCGTGAAATTTTAATGGTTGTTTTCCCGCGGCAGAACAACTTGCCATAACCAGTACTTTCGAAATAGAGAATAAAAGTAAAAAAATAAAGATGTTTTTGTTTTAAAATAATTGAAAAAATATTCATCAACTCGAAAACGTAGGGAACGATGGTAAATTAGACGTAACTTGTAGGTACTATTCGAATCACACGCACCGACACGCAGCGCCGGCCGCCTTTGCGTGGGTATTGGGATGAATTACTATTGGTTCGTGGTCGTTTTCGAGTTAAATTTTCAGAATGGTATATCTGTATTTATTGTTTCTGATATTTAATTTGTTTATACACCGATTTTATTACCAAGACAAAACCATTTCGCTGCGGGAAAACAACCATTAAAATTTCTCGGTGTATATTCATACAAAAAGCAATAACGTTTGGCTCCCCTTAAACTTAGTCCAATATTTATATTATTGTAAATACAACGAAAAACTAGGCTTGTGCGTTTTTATTTTAAAGAAATATTGCTTAACATAAAAATTATTAGCATTATTATATCCATAATATATGAATATTTAGATTTTGATTTTTGAAGCTTAAAACCAAAGCTTACCTTTAATACCTCAAAGGCTCCTTTCATGCACCAATACTATAGGTAGGTTATGTAGTATTTACCAACAAAACAATGCCTGTTCTGACAATTGTGCAAATATGAGTAGAGTTAAAGTAGTAGAGTAGGGTTAAAAATGTTAGACTGAATATTTCATTTGTGTCATATGTCTATAGATTGTTAGAAAAATGTTCATTCTATTATTTTCTGCACAGAATAAACCAAAACCAAAACGAGTTATAATTATCAAAACATTTTGTTTCGGACATTATTTCGATAAACAGCTCCCTATTTTATAAAATTCACCTAGTGTTATTTTTATATTGCTGGGAAAATAGCTTAACCATAAAAGTTCCTCTAGTTAACTTTTATTGATTTTGTGATCAAAACAAATCCATGAAGAATCAACATGTAGAGTTGTGGGACTTTATAGCACAAATTAAAACTTTTCAAAGCTAAATAGTCTCCCTTGAAACGAAACTTGAAAAATAAAACAAATCTAGATGTCAAGATAAATTGTGATATCAGCCTAAACAGAGCATTTGTCGCATTGGTCAATGTAAAACGGTATGCGGCATCGTTCGACTTTATGCCAACAACAGTCTAGTAATGTAGCTACCACTGCACCGTTCGTTTGTCAGTACTATTTTTACTAATCTATAAATAGATTTGTCTACAAATATCTGTTCGGTGAGTTGGATGGTGGAGTGGAGGTGGTGGATGGTGTCTCGCAGTGTCTCGCAGCACTGTCGCAGCACGCGACATACTGGAGGCGCCCAGGCGCACCCGCCGCGGATGCCCTGATAACGACCTTCTCCTTATCTTCACAAGAGCTACTCGACCACCCGATAAACGACCAGCAAAAGCGTGCGCCCGCGCCGTTTTGCCTCATTCCATCCCTCTTGGTCCCTTGCGATTAGTTCATTCGCCTCGCTCGCCCGCGACCGCTCCGTTCCCACTCGTTCAGTTGTTCACTTGCCTCCGTCGCGACACCACGACACTGCACGCGTTCTGCTCGCACCATGAACCAGACCAACAACACATAAACCAGCCAAAATGAAGCGCAATCGGTTATAACGTTTCGTTATCAACACCCTATTTTATTTTAGATCGAATATATTGTATTGTGATATTTAATTAGTTACTTGTACATTTGTTATTATTTATAACCTTTACTATGGGTTCGAATTTTATCTAGTATTTTTTTTTTCTAAAATTAAAGTCAGTGCTCAATATAATCTCATTCCAAACACGCAGTAAACAAGAAGTCAAAATTGAAACAGTTGCGATGACAGCAAAAACTCGTTCACATTGGAAGGAATATGGAACAGCGCTATGTGGTGAGTCGAATTTATAACCTATCGTTTCATGCGAGCGGCCATGTGTCCACTTCCCAAGGAGATAATCTATAACTCTTACCCGCCACGCACTGCATTGCCAAAATATAATATATTTCGTAAAAAAACTAGGTACCTACAGTTACTTAGCCACCTAAACTTTTCACTTGTCATCATCAACGCATCATTATAAATAGCTCACCCATTTAATGCTTATTTATTCACTTTCTGTTTGTGCTTTTCATTATTGATTTTGATTGATTTGACTGTCCGCTTTTTCATAATCTAAATTTTATTTGTTCTTTAATCCTTTTATTGTTTCCATTATTATTTTACATGTAACCCGTAAAATTACATTTTCCTTATTGTAAGAGCTCGACAACAAGCTAATAAAACCAGGAAATAAAAATACATAAGTATTCCTTTGTTACAAGTAATATTGTTAACGCTCAACTTTTCACACAACCACTTATTGCCTCAATATGTTTATTGCTGCAATAATCCATGTAGAGATTGTATAGGTACCTAAATCTTGGAAATCAAAATTAAAATATCGTTACACGAGTTACCGAATGTACTGTTCGGGCCTGCAAGGAAATGCGATTAATGCCCCCAGCCACAAACGGCGATTTTTTGCACCGACACGACAGAATCACTATCCCGCGTTAAAAAGTATACAAAAAGTCGCCGCGGGCGAAAACTCTTAGAGTATCCATTTATATCAGGATAGGTATAGTAGATTATTCCATTAGATAAACATAAAAAAAGCTTCAGGGCACACAATGTTTAACTAGCATACTTCTACTAGACAGTGTTTGTTTTGTTACAACAGGGAGGGCTAGTAGAGGTTATCGACTAATCATAGTGACACATGTTTCTATCAGATGGCTATATTTTGCGAACAACTAGATTGGTACTTACGTATAGACAGTTTGTCAAAACAAGTAGGTAGGTACTCAACAAATTAGATGTAAAATTATCCTGCATGAAGTTATTCTGAATCTGAAACAGGTTCCTTATAAAGAGCCTTAAGAAAGCTTCCCGAAGCGTTATTTATCTATACTAATATTATAAAGAGGAAAACTTTGATTGTTTGTTTGTTTGTTTGTTTGTTTGAAATGAATAGGCTCCGAAACTACTGAACCGATTTGAAAAATTCTTTCACCAATGTGTAGAATGAACTTTCAGGATGAACATAGGCTATATTTTATGTAGGTACTTCGCGGGCGACGCCGCGTGCAGAAGCTAGTATTGTAATAAAAATAAATCATTAGCAGTGACAGATTTCTTAAAATAATAAGCTTGTCTAATTTGTTTTGGGATAGATAGTTTCCTATAATGTGCCAGTATCTTTGGAATAAATATTAATAATGTATGAGAGTGGGTTTATGACATTTGCCGTGAAATCGTGAAAGTGTTGGCGCGTTCGTCGGTAGGTAGGTAGCAAAGTACTTTTCTCTCAGAATAATTGCTCTTGATTTGGATAACAAACTGCTGTTTTACACGATATGTTTTAGCACTTTGATTCTATCACACGATGACTCACATCATTGATATCTACATTTCCCTTACATAGGCTAGGACTGTTAAATCTTATAGGATGTCTTATTGAACCCTTCTATGGGACGCAGCGGCGTTAGTTTTGTGTACAAAAATAACATTACCTATGCGAATGAAGTCATGGAAAGTTCCACTCTATAAATTCTTATTATAATACCTTATAAAAAGGTATTCAGAAATGTATTGCGGGTATAATTAATCTGAGAACTATGAAGAGCTATTAACTACTCGCCCATAGAGCTACAGTAAATATTCAACTTTAAACACCTAATGGGCTACAAACTGCACTAGCCCATAATTGACCCAAGATTATGTATGACGTAAAGAATGCACCTCTTCTAAAGGCTTGTTATTGAGTGGCCAGTGGATTCCGAGAATTCCGAAATGATAGTGGCGATTTTGAATTCTCAGAATGTACAAGCTCAGGTAAAGAACCGATAAATAGCGGTTTCTGGTGAATCCGAAAGATGATATACCTATGTCAAAATGGTTCACCAAAACGATAAAAATATTGAATAGGTATAGAATTAAAATTCTAAGTTCAGTACGACCTGTGTGTACCTTGCGGATCCTGTAAAATAGCGCCCTTGGTGTATTTATACCTATTCAGTACTTACTTCTTTACTTACCCCACTTACCCCATTTCGGTAAGTAAATGTGGAGGCTTTTTGGAATCACCGTTCAAGGCACTTTTGAAGGCACACAAACTTTGAAAGCGTGGATGAACCCTTGAGTGATCACTGATCAACTAGTTGTTTACTGATTTTACTTTGTACTCGCTATTTTATAACTTTTTGCAAAGCACGTTCTTAAGTTATGGTAATTCTGTTCCGTCTCTCAGTTAAACAAATTGTGAGTGTACATTACACATTTCAATGAAATTGCAATGTGTTTAATAAACTTTTACGTGTTTTCAAAACGATGATGTCGAAAATTTGGTTTATGAATCATTTCATCATTAAGCACCTACTATAATTATATATTAAGTCCAAGTGCGAGTCGGACTCGCGAAAACGGCAAAAACAAGTTTGAGCCCCCTTATATATTTATTTTATTCAGTTTTTTTAGTATTTAACAAAATACATCATTTGAGAAAATTTCAACTGTCTGTCACGGTTCATAAGATACATCCTGGTGACAAACGGACAGACAGACAGACGGATTCCGCAGTCTGTTCGTCTTACCCTTTGGGTACAAAACCCTAAAAACTTTAAATTTAATTAAGTAATAAATTAGCGTACCCCACGCAGCTTTGTTTTTGTAGAGTTATTATTCCAAAACTGCTAGGTGCTTAAAAACGAGTTATTAACAAAAATGATGAATAAAAACAGATATAAAAGTTTATTGATAATAATTGGAATAGGATAACCGCTTTAAAAAGGTACATAAAGTCATCGAGTGCACAAAATAATTAAGTAGGTATATCGGGGCGATTATACTCGTAGAAATCCGGGTCATTTCCGACTAAACGTAAGCTCCTGCGAAAGTCAATGACATGATGTACATCGCGATTTTCTGCGATTCGCTCGGTCGGTCCGGAGAGAGCGGGCATCGCCAATGTTTATAAACAATAGCTCATGGAACGATGGTCCACTTATGTACTAACTGTTTATGTGTATATGGTTCCACTTCAAAAGGCGAGTTCGTCGAAATGACGCATTTAGTAGCCTCGGGCCTTGCCCAAAGCACAGTCCCCATTGTTGACACTACGCATCACAGCTACAGTTGTTTTGTTCTCTAAATGATAAGTAGCTACAAAGTTTGAATTAAAAAAACATAATGGATCATACTCAATAATTTTAAAGGACAATGGGCAAAAATATATGGAACCTGGGACCACCCTCCAATAGACATAAAATATATGTTGTAGGATAGGTCTAATTAACCGAAACAACTATTGCTTAGACAGCTTTGCAGTCACAGCTGTCCGTTCAAAGATATAAGACTTTTAAGTTTTGATAAAATGTTACTTTGACCCTCCATTTGACCCTTTTATGAAGGTTATATTGAAAAATCCTGAAACAGGTGTCCATTCATTTTGTATTTATAGTACAGAAACAAAGTTTCAGACTAATCGCACCTCCCATTAAAAAGTTCCTATACAAACATTGACCCCACATTTGACCCCTTTTTGATGGTTATATTGAAAAATTCTGAAATACGTGTCCATTCATTTTGCATTTACAGTGCACAAAATAAGTTTCATGAAAATCGCTCCACGTGTTAAAATGTTTCATACTAACGTTTTCACCCTTTTTCATTTTTCGTTTTTTCCCTTAGAGGTGGAATTTCCAAAAATCTCGCCTTAGTGGGTGGTTTTGTTATAAAAGGAAACCACCTTCCAAATTCCAGCTTTCTAGCTTCAGCAGTTTCGGCTCGGCGATGATGAATCAGTCAGTCAGTCAGTCAGGTTAAGCTCTTATATAGCTATAGATTCGTGTCCGACCGACGACGTATTTATAGGTATATCTACAATGACATCGTTTAAAAACATTCCTGGTGCATTAAACCCTTCATGAATTGCATATCCTAAATACCATATTATTAATAATAATAATGTGTGCACATGTGCCCATCGTTCGCCTTCCTGATAAGCATGTACAATAATGCTCTATACTGTTGCCTTCATTTGGGTTTTTGTTCAATAATATGTATTGATATTATTAATGTGGTATTTAGGATATGCAATTCATGAAGGGTTTAATGCACCAGCAATGTTTTTAAGCAATGTCATTATGGATAACCCATAAAATATGTCGTCGGTCGGACACGAATACCCTAAATACCAGAATAAATAAAAAAAAACTGATAAAAGGGGGCCCCTTTTTTATGTTACTGTGTTATAAATCATTATTATAATAAAAATATTTTATTTATTTTAACATTTTATCAAAACTTAAAATCTTTGAACGGACAGTTGTGACAGCAAAGCTGTCATAGTAATAGTTGTTCCAATTGAACAGACCTATCCAACGACATATATTTTATTGCTATTGGAGGGTGGTCCCAATCTGCCCATTGTCCTTTATCAAGTTCTTTATGTGCCTAATAGTGACTTGAGAGCATTTGAAAAAAACATATTTCATTTTCAACATTCCAAGGTTCCTAAGTCCAACAAGATATCCTTACAGTTTAGCCATATCCGTCGGTCTGTCTGTCCGACTTTAGACAGAAGGATTGCTTACCGACTTTTAGTCCTATCATTGAATTTTCGTATGTACAAAGTTATGAGATAAATATATGAATTCTGAGCGTACGCGTCACCCTCTACGTGTAAAGCGAGGTTGGTTTATATTATTTTTCTGCCCCAATGTGTGGCACATTGTTGGATAAGGCCTTTCGCAGTTATAACGAGGTGTTACAAGGATTCTTTAGGTTAATAAAAACATATAATATAAAATAATAATAATTCTTCGTTTTTGTTAGACTCCAGTGTGACTCTATACCGGCAGTTTGAGGATACCTGAAAAGTATTCAAAACATAGCTAGTAAGGTTAATAGATTATTAGCGAAAGATGCTAATCGGAGATTTTAAGCAAATAAAAACTCGTATGTCCAACAGATTTTGTAACTAGATAAATTGCAGTAAATGCCAATTTAATTTATAAATGGTCAAGAAAATTTAATTAGGTACCTACCTATAACGTAAATTTGTGTGCCAACGAGACATTCATGAATAAATAATCAAGAAGTCTCGAAAAATAATAAAATTAGCTATTACCTACGTATCGGACAAGCACGTGTTCGCGTCACGTGACTATGTTGAGTTACAACGTTTCGGTTAGAACCACTAATGACGTAATATCTCCCTGAAAAGTTCATTATACCTACGTGTTTTAACGAATTTTTATAATCACACAAGACTCACATTTGCTAAATGAATATTGATATTATCGACTATGGAAAAAGGTTTATAATTAAAATGTAATGTAGAGACACATTTGTGACTGCATTACGTACATCTATCTTTTATCTGACTTTCAATCTATCTTTTTATCTCTACCCATACCATAATACTTACCTATTACGAGTATATACATTGAGAAAATCGACCATGCCCAAAGTAACACACAATACATGCATTAAAAAATACCTTGTGCCTGATATAATGAATAAAGGCTTACTTTATGTATTTTTTATAAATAATAAATATTTTTAAACTAAGTATTATGTATGTAGAAAATTGACATATTTACGAGTGATATTCCATTACTGCATTTTCGAAACTTGTTTTACGTGCCGGGTTTTCAAAAAAGTAATTTATGCACGATTTCAAAAGCACCTTGTGCCTTATACCCTGATTCATCAATAAATATCTTTATTTACCTACTTAACTCGTACATTTTTATTCTTAAGAACAATTTATATTAAAAAAATTTAGTCTATGGTAAATTAACTGGATTCGCTACCATGAAAATAACAATGGTTAAACACACCATAAGGCAATGGGTCGACACAAACACCAGAATCTTGATACAAATAAACATATTACTATAGAAAATTAAATAGTAAGTAACTAATAAGTAAGTACAAATTATAGGTACATTTTATATACTGTAAAGCAAGTTTCAGATTTTACGCGAAAAGTCACACAAACCAAGTAAAAGATACATTTCACATTACTAACATGTTGCTCTCCTGTTTCAAATTACAGCAACGACGTAGCCTTAAAAAACATTTTAATTAGGCAGGCATGCACCTAGGTACTCTAAGCTTCTTAGCAGTTTATTGATGCTCACATTCGTGAATCACTCACTGCATTGAATTTGTAGACTACAGCGTAGTTTTTTTAAAATAAAAACAAACAACGTTTCCGATAGGTGATACATTTCATATTATGTAAATACTTACTTAGGTATTTATGTAAAAAGTGATCTAAAAACATACAGTAGGTACCATATAATTGTGGTGGTTTAGAGTGAGCTGTCAGGTGTTTAACTGTGCCACATTTTTTTCAATAGTCAGATGATATAGTGACAACTTCTCTGCAAATAAAGGAAAAAAACTGAAAAATAGAAAAAAGACCACGACACCTTTGTGTTTGACTCATGTTTGATCAATGCATTATTTGGTCTTATATTCGTAAAGCAATTAGGTTAGTGAATTAAGATTTAAAAACAAATTGTCGTGCTTAAAATTATTAGACCTACACTATTATATTATGGTCATATGCACAAGAAATCTATACCTACTTTGAACACAT
The DNA here is from genome assembly GCA_963675405.1 of Cosmorhoe ocellata. NCBI lineage: Eukaryota > Metazoa > Arthropoda > Insecta > Lepidoptera > Geometridae > Cosmorhoe > Cosmorhoe ocellata. The sequence goes on along the minus strand of OY776245.1, from coordinate 8,094,820 downwards.
TCGTAAAAAGTTTTTTTTTTATATATATTAAGAACTAATTCATTGTGAATATACCCTTATAATAAACACGGCGGCAGGTTTGCGTCACCGGCAGCGCGCCCCTCCCGCCCCCGACTCCCGACCCTTCCGCAGCTCATACACATACAGCTCACCCACACCAATGTCCACTTATCGCAACAAAAACTATGGAAGTACTAAGATACATTTTTTTTAATAAATCCGATGCAAGCCGGGCAAAGGCATACTTTCCCTGCTTTACAGATTATGTGGTTTATAGCAAACATAATACTGTACTTAAATAGTTTGAAGGTATTACCTAGATTACAAAATTGTTGCAAAAGTTTTAGGTATAATAAGTAAATGTAGATTCTGTGATAAGTGTTGCAATATTTTACAAGAGTATAAAATAACTAAGTGCCTAATTATTTACCTTATCTGCAAGCAGTCTTATTGATCTTCTTCAATAAACATTTTACGACGCATAAACCCATAATAATCTAGAGCATTTTACTAGAGGATTATGGCTATTAGCTGCCTCTGTTACAAGTAATACCTAATTTGAAACAAGAAAAACGGTTATTCGCTGTGTCCTGAAAAAACATGGGTTATTTTTCTTTCTTTCATGAGACAGCAGGATTCATATCTGAATTCAAAGATTCATACCGTGTAACAAAATTGAAAAGAAACGCAAGCACATACACACACCTAGAGGGGTCATAAAATATTCATTTCCCAGTCAGCCTTCAAGGGCGTCCGTCGACCTGAACCGATTTTTCTTTCAGACCATCAATTTTTCACCGTCAGCTTTGAATTTTTCGAGCTATTGCCTGATTGATGACTACATCAATATCTACATTATTTAAACGCTCCTTGTGAAAGTCGTAGGTAGGATGAAATGATAAGCATCTCCATATCTCCTAATGAACTGACGGCCGTTACCAGCAACTTAATAAACTACCTACAATTTTATCACACACAAGTAGAGCATCTGTGCGCGTCATCATTGATTGTGTACGAAAACTTCATCTAAGACAAAAGCCTAGTGTTGCGTACGTACACACGTGATGAGAACTCGAGTGACAGAGACGCCCGCGCGCACCGCCATGGCGGCATGTTATCGTATATTACTGTGAATTCCGGACTCGCTGGTGTGCCAATTGGCATTCGCCGTCGCGTTCCTAAACCTCCCCGTGTATTTGTTGCCTTTTAATTATCACGCGTTTCTTGTAAATACAGACGGTTGTATGGAAACAAGCTTCGGATGCGAAAACTCGTTCCGAAATATGTAGGCTGCTCAGTTCTAACGTAGCTCGATTCTGATTGTTGTTTACCGTCTACAGTCTAGGCGTATAACCGATCTAATTTACATTAAAAACTCCAGACTAAGTAGGTAGAGCTTGTTTTTTATCCAAGGCTAATACATCCGTAGGTATCAGGCTTATTAATTTATCAAAGGAACGCGTTAAAATGTCAGACGTTTCCATGAGTGCGTCGATAAGGCGATAGCGTCGCCAATCTCGGACGCGTTTCACTTTACAACGGCCACAACCACAATCCACATTGACAGGAAGCCATTCATCTAATATACACACATACTAAATTCCATGTAAAGAAAAAACATCAAATAAAAGCAAATAAGTTATAGATAAGTTGACATTACGAAAGTGGTCGTAACTTTCCACTGATTACGGTCCTAAGAAGTAAATAAACAGCCCGATACACGGAATTACTTACACGTAGTAGTTTTCCAAGGTTTTTCCCATAATCTATTAAGGCCAAGGATTTTTTACTGATTGATCAAAGTAATAAAAAATAAATTAGCCACAGATAATACTTGCAAAATAGTGTTTGACGTAGTGAGGGAGAGTAGGTATGTATCTTTTTTCATCGTCTAACGTCTGTGGCACTGTGGAAGGGCTGAAATTTCTTAACATAAATAACTAACTATGATTTGATATATGTGGGTATTGTACTATAATTAATTACGACAAGGAAACAGAAATGGAAAATCTATTTGGTAGTTGGTAACGTGACTAGATGAATCTGAAGAGAAGTTAGTTACTCAGATTTTTTCATCAGACTCTTATATATTACTCGCATCTTGCATTACCTTTTTATGTTCTCATCTAGCTCTGAATAAAATCTCATGAATAAGCAATGATGTTACCGCCTACACTTTGTCTCAGATACGATTAGACTCGTACAAAATGTCAAATCTACATCGGATTCTATGTGATGAAATTATTTTAGCGTATAAACTCATTGACGTATTATTCTAGTTACGATGTATAAATAATACGGGCGCATCATTACTACAAATACCTACCACTAGATATAAATAAAAATAATTTTGGGGAAAAACCAACAAACTCATAAAATGTTTTCACTCTTCTTCCGTCATCACTTATTTTCCTGTTTTTCTCGCCAGCAAACCTAGTTGTTGATGCGTTCTACAATTTTAACTAGAAGGCACTAGAAGGTAGATGGAAATACCTAAGCACTTACCTAACTTCTCATACATTCAACAATTGCAGTTTAACTTTATTTGCTTTCTGCTTATCTAAAGATAGGTATATAAAGAGTAAACATTTTCTTTTACCTGTTTCACAAGTCAAGTTACAACAGTAGCAAACATCCTGCATAGGAAAACAGGACATTGCACTCATCATAACCAATGTACCTAATCATCGTCAGTAGACCCGATTTTTTTAAATTTCTGTGTGCCCAATTTCACACAACCTACGTAATTGGCAACGCATGTTATTCCTCATTAACACCATTGGCATCTGAAAGTCCTTTGTCTTGTGAACTTATTTTTAAATTAATGAACTGTATTAATGGTATTGAATAACATTTACTACCTTGATTACCTAAATATACATGTCCGCGGAATCGGTCACAAATTGTACCTAAATCACTTCCAGAGTTACCTTCATTTATCTAATTACTGCTCACCCTGAGTATGTTCAATGTTTGCCAGAAATTAATTAGATCTATTTCCTCTATTTCAGCAACGCTTATCACTGCGACTGCGGGTACCTGCTACGGTTGGCCATCACCGACACTTCCAAATCTCACGTCGCCCGACAGTAAAATACCTACGACTTCGGATGAGGGGTCTTGGATAGTATCGATAATGATTCTATGCTCGGCTCTGACGCCTGTGCCCTCTGCCTACTTCGCCGACCGCTTCGGGAGGAAGACTACGCTTCTTCTCGGGGCGGTACCCTTCATCATCGGCTGGGTGCTGGTCATCTTCGCCAAATCGGTCACGTTGCTTTACGTGGCGCGGATGTTCTCCGGTCTGGGCTACGGCATCGTCTACACAGTCGCCCCTATGTATACGGGAGAGATCGCCACCAATGAGGTCAGGGGCGCCCTCTCTACACTCATCACGTTAATGAATAAAGTAAGTATCTGTATTCAAATATCTATCTAAAATACGTTTTCAATCGAAGCTGAGTGAGCACTGAGCATGCATGAAATAATAAAACGTGCTTGAAAACCATCGAGGTACCTATTAATTTGAAGTCATACAATGTGATTCAAATTATCCACGTCAGTCGATTTGAAACGGAGACGAACAATTATCAACCAGGTACCGATCATCCACAATTATCCATTTAGTGTGATTACTCCAATTATTCGATATCCTGCGGCTGGGATACAATGTCATCCTGACATTGAGTTTCCTCTCAACTTTCGTCATCACAAATGCATTGATACGTAGTATAAGATATAAACATTCAAAGCGCAGCAGGCCTTTACTAAGGATTCTTTACTCCGTATTCAAGTCATTTTCCGAGAAACAGTTTCTACCGTGCTTGTTGTATAACATTTAGGTAGTAGGTACCTATGAAACATATACTCGTAGGTGTATGTGTTGACTCCGACTCATTCAGCTTATAAGCCTTCTCTTTATATAAATTCGAACGATTCCAAAGATCTATAAACTTAAGTCGTAAAACGAGTAGAAGCCTAGAAAGTTCTAGGTTCCTAAACATTGTTTTGGTCTTAAAAAATCGTGAAACATCTATAAAGCCTAAAAGAACTCAGTAAACTTATGAACAATCTATTATTGACTACTCGTATAAATTATGAAGAGTCATTTTATGCGACGCAACCCGTATGAAGGACATTATAAAAGTAGAGCAAATAATAAAGTTTGTAACTAGGTAAGTAATCATATTAACAGCCAAGATTGCAATTCTGTGAATTTATTATGAAATCAAGCCAAGTTGGTACAAATTGAATCCAGACTAAATGAGAGGTACTTATAAAGTTAACAATTATTCTTACCTATGTAAGTCTAATCATATTTGGTTAGATCATATCACTACGACTAGATAATCTATAAGCAATTAAAGAGTTTTTGATGAGTCGACTCAGAAGCTTATCATTTAATTAGAGGTATTCAGAGTCTGAGAAACAATTTGTTCTGCATTGGCACGTAATTACGGAGCACACACGGGCCGACACCGAGGGACGTGACTCATAGCCTTAATTACGCATTGAGAATAGGCATTAGGCTCCGCACTTTCATATAACCACGTAGCTTGCTGTTTGGAATGCAATTCCATGTACCTACCAAACTATGATTTTATTTCAAAACAAACTTCCGTTTATCTAATACTTGCTGACTCTCGTGCAACCTTGTCTGCGCTTTTTAAGTAATGTATTATTTCCCGTTTTTGCAACATTTTTTGTTGATGCTCCGCTCCTATTTGTCATAGCGTGATGTTGAATAGCCTTCCTCGATAAATGAACTATACAACACAACAATAATATTTCAACTCGAACCAGTAGTTCTTTAGATAAGCGCGTTCAATCAAAGAAACAAAAAATCTCTTCAGCTTTATAATATTAGTATAGATCTACGTGATGGTCGTAAATAAACCTGATTATTTTAACAAACCTGAAAGCGCTCATTGTATACGAGTAGTAGCACCCTTGCCTACAATCCTAGCCCAGGCTTTATAGCGAGTTGCACCTGAGGTTGTATAAAACCATTTAGAATATCAAAGGCCACCCTAATTTTATATAATTTAACTCTCATATTCATAAGTTATTTATTCAGCCACAGGCTTTATTATTCAAAAATAACTAGGTACCTTTCACATCTGTTATTTTTACAAAAGTATCCTACCGGTGTTTATATGGTCAGTAAAAAACATGTAAAAACATCTATACTATTATTATCTCTACAGATTAATGTCCCAACGAGTACTTAGGTATTATTATTTCAACGTGTGACGATGCCTATCTCATGTTGATATGATAAGTGATAACACAGGATAACACTAGGATAACACCTAGTTATAACGTAAATAACTTTGCTAATCTTGTTAAAAGATGCTATGATCATCACAATATCGTAGAATCATAATGTCCTTGGAACTGGCATTAAAAACATGAGTTGTTTGTTGTAAACTGGGCGGTGTAAGTACTAACGCTATGTTTTTTTTTAATTTCAGGTCGGTATTCTTGCCCAGTACTGCATCGGACCCTTCGTATCGATGCAAACATTAGCCGGTATCAACTTGATCCTGCCTATTTCTTTCGTAATAACTTTTATTTTTCTACCGGAATCTCCTTACTACTATCTAAAGTTCGAAAGAAGCGAGAGGGCAGAACGATCCCTCAGAAACTTGCGAAGCGGTGACATCAGAACAGAATTGAAAAATATAGAGCTTAACGTACAAGAAGACATGAAAAATCGAGGGTCGTGGGGAGACTTGCTCACGGAAGCTACCAATAGGAAAGCTTTGTGGATAACTTTAGGAGTGTTTACTATTCAACAACTGTGCGGTAGCGCCGCGGTGGTCGCTTACGCCCAAGTCATATTCGACGCCACCGCCGGTACAACCAATACTTCATCTTCTAACTCCACCATGAATGTTACCGCTAGTGCAAAAGGAATAGAGCCGTATCAAGAATCTATAATCCTCGGATGCGTACAAGTGGCCACTTGCGTGCTATCTGTGTGCCTTGTCGATCGCGTTGGAAGGAAACCTCTACTTGTGATATCGGCTTTAGGCGTAGGGCTTATGAACGGAATCATCGGAACATACTTCTTCTTTGACATCACGAACAAGGCATCAGTTTCGGGTCTGCACTGGCTACCGCTTGCAGCTCTGCTCGTCTACATCGTGTGCTACGCTATAGGACTGTCGACTGTGCCGTACGTCATCATAGGAGAGATGTTCCCGACAAATGTCAAGCTGTACGCGTCTTGCATAGCTCACATCTACACTGGCTTCGCTATGTTCACCGTACAAAAGCTATTTCAGGTATGTTCTTACATCATTTACATCACCATAATTTCTCAGTTATAACGCTGCATTTTATAGGGTTACCGACATTATGTATTAAATGTATGGACTCGTATTTGACCAGATAAAAATGGAAAAAGCCGGTTTTGATAATGATTACATAAGTCGTAAAGAAGTTTTTATAGTAAAGCTAGAATATGCCTCTCCAAAACAAAGTTATCAATTACATTTTTATAAATTATTTTTTAATTGATCTTATATTGAAGGTTGTCATTTATTTCAGGTTGTGAAAGACGCATACGAAATCTACACAGTATTCTGGGGCTTCAGTGTGTTCTCGCTGCTGGGCCTGGTTTATATGCTGGTGGTGCTGCCGGAGACCAAGGGCAAGTCCTTCGCGTGCATCCAGGCCGGGCTGAAGCGGGAAGTGGCGCGGGACAACGCTAAGAAACTCGCCACTGTCGAATACTGACCGCTGTCTCGGTCCAACCGATAGCGGTCTGATACGTCTTTCTCATTTTCGATTTCTCACTAGTGCTTAGCGTAAGCTTAACTTTAAGGGATCAAGTTGAAATGAAACTTAAGGATATTACTTAAACTTTAATATACTTAACCGTAGTTTAGCTACTTATTTTATTTACAAGAGTATTGTTTGTACAAGAGATCAGATTAGGAGCCTGTGTAGAGATAGGATTGGAATTATGGTGGGCGTGAGGAGTCTGGCATTGGAGAAGGCGGTGAAGTCTTGGGGGTCGTAGTCCGGGGGCAGCCCCCGGGAGGCGATGACTCCTGAGTAAAGCCTCGCCGAATCCTTCGCCGTCCTTGTCTTGTTCGGACTATTGAAATCGACCAGGTAAAGACCGAAGCGGGACCTGTAAATGCATTTACAAACATGACGAGTGAAATTATATCATGAATGATATTGACTGAAGATTTGTTTTATTGAACCTTTTTAGTGAAATAGGTAAAACTTGTTTCAATAAATAACCTTAACAGGCCAGATATTTTAATTATTCGAAACAAAAACCAATGGCTAACAATTCAAATAAAAGTATTCACTTAAAATAGGATAGAAAGAAAGGTGAATCATTGATTTCTTGTATAAAATTAAGAGACATTTCAGGGTCTACGAAATTCTAAGCTTGTAGCTTTATTTGAGCCTCATAGACTCACTTAGAAGTCAAATGAATATACCTAGAGCTAGGTTTTTCAAGTAGGTACTTAAGTTTGTTACCTAATTATACCTAATGTTTTATACGAATCAGAACATGCCAAACTGCTAACCAGGAAATTGTAGATCTAAACCACGAATGTCAAGGAAAAACCGAATGGATTGAGAACTACAACAATGTTTAAGTTTTTTATGGTTTTGCTTGTAGGTAAGGTAATCTATATAAAAAAATAACATAAAATATTAGTAGATTCTACCTCCTACTATCAAATAGGACTTGGGATTTCAGTGGTTCTCAATCTTTGAGCCACCCACCTCTACCTATAGGATAGTTAGGTAGGCCACAAAAGCCAACAAGGGATTGTATCAAATTGGATCAGCTCTCCTAATTAATTAGCGTGGGTTACCTACAGTCGTGTCGCAAATTGTTACCACACGAGTCTATCATGCTGTTACCAAGCGGTAAAATAACAATCCCAAACTGACTAGAACGTGCAAAATTAAAAAAAAGTTTATCAACGACATCTAGTTGTACCACAAGGTACTTTTTAGCTCTAGATAATGTTGCAACATTGTGGAGTGTAGAGCAACATAATCTGTGCCTCCTACAGCCCTACATCACAGCCCATGAAATAGTTGGTTTCAATGGCACGCAGATGGCGCTACTGACTAAATAACACAATATTGAAAAAGATGGCAAAAGTGTAGAGGGGCATTTTTCAAAAAATTACACCCCCCTTTGAAAATCAATGCTTTTTGAAAAGTTTTATTTTTTAAATTGTGTCTGGTCTCTTTATGTTAGAAATTCAATATATTTTTAGAAAAAATAGAATATAACGTGCTTGGAATAGTAATATTGTAAAAAATACTAAAACAAAATGGAAAGTCTACAAAATTTATATCAGTTGTGTGACTATATTCATTAGTTAAAAAAACAGTGAAAATTATAAGAATATTCAAATATTGTTTACTTGATCACTTTTAAATGCTTATTCAATTTAAAAAACACTCACAATCCAAAATTGTTGTATCTGAGCTGATCAAAAATTCAATAAACTATTCAGTTATGTGACTTTGGGTACTTTATTTGTTGTAATTATCTTCATTATTAGATTTCTAGACACATTTTTAGAGAAACATATCTATAAAAATTATACAAAAAATAATTTTGCGTTTGAGAGAGTTGTTTAGAAAACCTGAAATGATAAATCTACTTAAATAATCAACATATTCAGCTTCGTAAATACGGGGACAGTCACGCAACCGAAACCTAAAACGGAAAAGACTGGGTTTACATGGCGCGAAAATAGTATGCAAACAGGACAAAAAACAAACTTTTCAAAACAAAACAATTTTTCTCTATATCGTCTAGTTTTTTCGGCCCCAGTAAAAGGCATTTTGATATTCGTTGCTATTCCTAAAACAAAATGCGTTCTTGAACTTGGACAAACATACAAACATAAAACCACACTTACACTCATCTAAATATATAAAACTCTTACGTTACTGACTGACTAACTAATTATATCAACACACAAAACCATAAGTCTTAGAGAGCTGAAATTTAGAGAATAGATTCCTTTCAATGTCTAGAGGTGCGCTAAGAAAGGAATTCTTGAAACTGAACCTCTAAGAGATGCAGCGGGAGGTTTAAGATTTGTATGAAAAAAAAAAACGTTTTGCGAAAAAAGTCGTGGGGAGTAGTACACTAGTACAAACCTACAAATATAAGAACAAACACAAACAAATTTCATATTAACGTACTAACATGGGAAAAAAGCGCCTACTAGTTCACTTATGTAATAGGTAGGTACAATACATTCATATTAACAAACGAATATTATTATCTAATATAATAACATACAAAAAACGACTTCCAAACATAGACATAAGACCAAATACAACTTCAAATAGTCGCAAGTTGTTTTTAATTTTAATATTTTTATAGCTTGAGAAAATCGCCATGTAAACCATACTTTATGTGTTCAGGCTTGTTGTGACTTTCCGTTCAGCGTATATGTGACTGCTCAAATAGTCACACACTGGAAGTCACATTTTAGTTTCCTCTAGTAATAAAAACTGTTTAAAAATAGCCACAATATAAAAATTAATCAAAACTTTTGATTAACTTAGATATAATAACATTTTCAAACTAATCAACTAAAAACGACACGATAAATAATAAGATACAAGACAAAATAATGGTCACATAACTGAGATAAAAAATCGTTCACACGGCTTGCAAACATACATGTTCTCCTTCAGAGCAGTTTTTGGGCACTGAAAGGTTTGTATCCTGATTTTTTTGGTAGCATTAGAAATAATGTTTATAATAATGCGAAAATATATTACTACCGTAATATATAATTTGTTAGAAAATCGGTGACAAAACTGATTTTTCCGGAAAGAACATGATTTCAAGTTTACACATATTTTAATTTTTTTCTCATTTTTATTCTTATGGCTCATTATATTTTACTAAATCTCAATAACTGATTGAATTCTTGATTCAATAAAACCTTAAAAGAGGGCATCTTTCTTACAAAAAAGTTATGAAATTTGGTAGTGTATCGTAGGATTTAGCGGGGGACAGCGCAAAATCACCCATTTTTCAATTGTTATTTTTAATTATCACGAAATATATTCGAGTTTAATGTATTTTTTTTGTATAAACAACAAATATGATATACGTTTATTCACTCTAATAACTAAAACAAATAACTAACATAACTACTTCTTAGATAAATATAATCGAAATCAAGGGACAGTTGTTAAACAGGGGGGTGTAATTTTTTGAAAAATGCCCAGAGATGCCTACTATCCCGCTCAACTATTTTATGTTTCTAAACTATTTTACCACCTAAAACGGGATAATATTAGATATTCGATTTTAAATATTTTCAATGCATTTCAAGAAAGTCACGCCTGAATATTTTTTTAAAAAACTCAATTCATTAAATACCTACACCATATTTTTTCTTCTCTCTTGGCATGGTAGTTTTGAATCAGTATGAATGCTTGCTCAGCGTTTCAAAGCATGGAATAGATTGTTAAAGCAAGCCTAGAAACTAAACCTAAGTACCTACCTACCAAGTAGGTACCAAGTAGTAGTTGATTTTGATTTGTTGTCGTAAAGTAGGCATGTACTTACACGTATCCATCGTCCCACTCGAAGTTATCCATCAAACTCCACGCGATGTATCCGACAACATTGGTACGATCTTCATGTATAGAATGCAGTAAGGAATTCAAGTAGTGAGCGTAGTATGATACTCTTGTCTTGTCTTGTATGCCGTTGAAGTCTGCATAGCCATTCTCGGTGACCATTATAGGCACGTTGTTGTACGTTTTGGTAATCCAAGCGAGGAGGCGGCGGAAGCCGAAAGGCACAACCTAAGGAAGAAAAAAATCTTTAAAGTGAGTTGGGTGTAAAAAATATAAGTTACGTATAAAGTTAGACACCCAGGTTCTTACAAAAAAATGTGTTTGTGACAAGTCAATTTATTTGCAAAATCCATAAGACATTGATAATTTGTTAATTTCCACCTTGAAAGAAGGACAGTACCTATTCGTTGAATTCGGAATGAACTTTAATATCACAATTTATAATATTGCTGTTAGTGATTTGTTTTTTATAAAAAATAGGTACCTATCTACCTACTTACATAGCTAATGAGGTAAGACGTGGAATTAGTTATTGCAATACATTATTGGACTAGTATTAATGGGAATCAAAAAACTAGGGATCCTTCAGCATGAAATCAGAAGGTAGAGTTCGCCAAAGACAAGAAAGAAGGTAGGTACCTAAGTAAGTAATATCTACTTATGGTAATTTTTTTACTCGCAAAACCTTGCTGAACCATAGCACAGACCATAGTTAATAGATATTACCCTGATCTACTCCGCTCCATACCGATTTTGTTAAAAAGAATCCCCCAGTAAGTAGGAAGGTACCTACAGTTACTAGGTTCTCAGAAAAGTACCTCCTACCTACGCCAATGACATTGTTTTTTAATCGTTTTGAATTTGTAAAACATCAAACAAAAAGTCGAGACGGATCTAAAAGGTTTGGACACCAGTTTTTATAACCACAAGCACAAATTATTTTCTGTGACTGCATGGTGAAAAGATGCAGATTGTTGCATCAGCAAAACAGCTATTAAACGATGCGCAAATATGTCCTAGGTCGTGCCACTTTGCTCAACACAATAGCATCGTTATCTTATCTATCAACGATGCAGATATTTGTATTTTTGCATTGACTGGTTGCCTAAGTTAGAAAATTATCCTTTGCATTTTCATAATAGTTAAAGAATTAGCTTCTAATTTAAGTTTTCAAAAATGTTTAAGCACTATAATTATGCTCTTCCATTTTTTTTTCACACTTTTTGAGAGATAATGTATCACTGATTATTCTTTTGTTTGTTAAAAACGTAACTTGTCGTTTATTCATCAATTTTGTTGTATTGGTTTTATGGAAAATCCGCTCCAAATTAATTTTAAGGCTAATGCGTCAACCTACCTACAATCATTATTCCATGCTACATTATTATGTAAAATAAGTTAATGCTATAGTCGATCACGACTAAACGATGTACCTATACTTATATTGGTGTTAAGATTTATGACTTGTTGAAGTACCATGTTTTGTTCAATAAAAGAAAAGTCAAGATCATTGCATAATGTATCTTATGACATTGACGTCACCGGACGATTTTTCTTTTATTGGTCTTTTGTCTTAAAGCTTATTGTCTCTTTTGTAAGGTAGGTATGATGATCGCAATCTTTACAGCTACGATTCTACAACTGATATAATTTATTTACCTTGGTCTACGTTTCTCAAACTGCAAATTAAAACATTTGTCTTTTGTTTTCACTTCTCGATTTAATTTGTGTGGTCAGAGTCAGTTCACCGACTCTATAAGAAGCTCTTTTCAGTTAGGACAGGCCCGTGTGACCATGAGTTTATACCTATTAGGTAATTTATTAGGTACCTATATCTAAATTACCGAAGCACATCATTACATGATGAAGGTAATCTTATTGCATCGGTAAAGGATATCCCTTATATTTTATTATCTTTAAGATCAAGCGAATCTTAAAATATACCTAAATTAGTAAGAACTGTATTTATCATACCTTGAGCCACGCTGAAGAAGACTCTGAAGGCCAATTGGGATCTTGTACCCTCACGATTCCAACATCATTCTCATGGGAAGGAATAGACCCAACTTCTCCATCAGCCATACTGAGGAGGTATGTTGTATAGTGGTTGAGTCCGAAGAAGTCTGCGGTTCCTCTGATGTATTCCACCTCTGCTGGAGTGAATTTGGGGAGACGAGACGTTGTGTAGTTTTGCTGAGCACTTTTACTGTCTACCAACTTGATGAGATCCGCTGGGTAGTTACCTTCGGCAGAGTATATAGGGTTTGCGTACCAGCCCAACTGAAATTTTACATTAACACCATTTAATAATTTTAGCGAGTGTCTTGGTAAACTTTTAGTCAAAGCATTGTGATTGTAAATATTGCTCAGTGGTAAAAAATAGTTTTGAGAAGAAAACAAAACCCAAATTGAAATGAAAGTAGCAAAATGAGACCACAGTGATGTAATATTGTTATGGTGTTGCGCTATGGCTGCGGTGAACTCAGGGGAATTTTCGAGCGTAATAATATCTATCATGGTGCAATGGTTTTAGCTTGAGAGAAGGAAAATACACCGAAAAATGTCTGTCGAGGAACGAGACGTATTCGTCAGATAATTCTGCAGTTTCAGTTTTATTCACTCTATATTCAGTCTATTAAATGCCCGCGCTTAATTAATTCAATAAGGAGGTAAATACCTACATAATAATATTGAATAGGTGTCAAGGCTAAGTAATAACAATTGTAGTGCTACGTAATTACAAGCCACTGCAGTAAAAGAACAAACCTAAGAGGTCGACGATTATAATCGATTGTCCAATGATCCACAAAACATGAGCAAAGAAAATATGTGACCGCACCAAAATAACAACAAGTTTTTTATGCGTAGTTCTTATTGATAATTATTCGAAGTATAATTCGGAATTAAGTGACTAAAAAAACATAAGCATGTTTGTATTGATATTAACCAATAGGCAGGTTCTCATCTATGTATAATAAAAAAAATATCAATCTATGTATATAATGTATTAAATATATCAGTTATCTAGTACCCATAACACAAGCTTTGAGTAGCTTACTTTGGGGCTAGATGATGCTGTGTGGATTGTCCAGCATTATTTATTTATTTATATAGGTAATTAAACTTACGTGTGTCTGCAAATAAAGCTCAACTGCTTTGCGATCTTCATCACTATCCGTTTTGGGTTCTGCCCAATTTGAATCCAGAGACATACCAATCTTGCCTGAAAGTCGTGAAAAATGAGATTTATTTACTTCACCTAATAATATGATGTGGATAGGTATACCTAAGTAACCGTTTAAAGTACGCTATAGGTATCTATTGAAACTTACCATTTAGAAGGTGACGATATTCCTTGTCGAAAAGGTGATAGGCGCTCGCGTGTGCCTTTATAAGGTTATGTGTGCAGAGATACTCCGCAATACCATGCCGGTTCAATGCCGGTGCCCTGTACGTGTTCCCATACCCTTCCAAACACACCTGCATCGGCTCATTGAATGTCACCCAATACTTCACTCTATGAGCAAAACGCTTGAATAACACTTCGGCATAATCCGTGTACCAATCCACAATATGAGGGTTCGCCCACCCTCCAATATCCTGCAGCTTCTGAGGCAGGTCCCAGTGGTACATCACCACCATTGGAGTAACGTTGTACTTCTCCAGCTCAGTTATCAAATTATCGTAATACTGAAGTCCGAGTGGATTTATCTTATTCGTAAAGCCGGTTGGTAAGATACGCGGCCAGGATATCGAGAACCTGTAAATGTCCACCCCCAGTTCGTGGACCATTTCAGCGTCCCGTTTGTAAAAGTGATAGGAGTCCGCAGCAACATCTCCATTGCTTCCATCTTTGACAAAACTTTTGTTAGTGTGTACCAAATGGTCCCAAATGCTTGGAGATTTTCCTGAAAAAAGACAAATTATTAATTTAAATTTGTTTATGTAAATTAAAATAAAAAAATCTATATTAAATCCTATCATACCATCAGTATTCCATGCTCCTTCTATTTGGAAAGCTGCTGTAGAGACTCCAAAAAGGAAATCTTTTGGAAATGTGTAGTTTGATTTAGGGCCACCAGCCAAATTGTATGTATCGGCATTTCTGTAAACAAGTTATGTTTTAAAATTAAAAACAAACTAAGTATATTATTTTTAATAATAGGTAGGTAATCAAAGAAGCAACTTTGATTACCTTGAAATACTGGTTTCTTGTCATCGTTTCGTGATTTTTTTTATTCGATTATATTACCTATTCTTTTATAATCTATATAGGCAGATAAGGTACCCACCTCGGGAATTTATTATACCAGTAGGTACCTAAGGCAGTACAAAGTTAATAAGACTAAAATAAAAACATATCAGTATGTAGGTACTTACCTACATTATAATAATAACTACCTACCTAAGTACCTACCTACCTCAAATTTATTTTTCTTCTAGTAGTTACTATTTTATCACACATAGAAAACTTAAAACATAGGTAGGTAACCCATGATAGTACCTACTCAATATGCTAATGGCGTTATATTTTATGTTGCAAAATTATAGAGCCACCCATATTGATGTGCCTCGAACTTAGGAATAAAATAATTTACATCTACATTGCCACGTAACTTTGAAAAATTAGGTCACTGACTGTTTTTTTGATCAATTGAATAAGTAGCCTGAATAAAGCAAAGAGGTATATCATCGTCAAGATACCTCTTTCAAAAAAGAAAGAAAGAAAATTATTTATATTGTGGACATTATAGAAAAAAAAACAATCTAACAAACAACTTAAACGTACAGAAAAGGCATTTATCAAAAATGACCTTTAAACATCTTTCAAAAAAAGGAGATAAGTAGGTACCTATCTACCTAGAATTATTTTATTTGAAGACCGATTTAGTAGGTATGTTTTCAAATGATTGCTTGTACCTACCTAGTTTAAATACACCTAGGTATTCATAAGTATTTGTTTTGGCGAGATCTCTTTATATCTAATCTAAAGTACCGATGTGATTCTTATCATTTCTCTTTCCTCTGTTCGACCTGACTACAAACTATTTTAGAGAACAGTTTACCAACACGTCAAACTTTCCATAATAATCCTGTATACAATACTAGCTTCCGCTCGCGGCTTTGCTCGCGAGGTACCTTCATAAAATATAGCCTATGTTACTCAGGGATAACGTAGCATACTAGAATTTTTGAAATCAGGTTTGTAGTTTTTGAGTTTATTCGTTACAAACAAAAATACAAAACTTTCCTCTTTATAATATTAGTATAGATAAAAGTTAAAGGATATTTTGAAGGAAGGCACTATTTATTCTACGTAAAAATCTACCTAGGCACATAATATTTAAAATTATCTATCACAAGTATTTGTGATGCTAATCAACGAAATAGCAGTAGATTTTTCCACCAGATGCCTTTCAACTTCAAAGACTTGCTGAGTAGATTAGACGTTTATAGGTACAATGTTTTTTAGTTGCACCTCAGTGTATAGAGGACGTTTTTTCCAATTTTGTATAGGTTGTTAGGTTATTACCCTAAACTACTCTGTTATATATCTCACTATAATGAAGGCGAAAATCGTTAGGAAACCGGCAATACAAATATACAAACATAAGAATAAATCGTCGTTTGTCGGTCTGGCCAAAACTGTCTTTAACTATTTGTAGAGTTGTTTGATACAAACCTTTACTATATTGATAAATAACAAATGAATTTTACGTTTGTGCTAAAATCAAACTGGCATTGCCATTTTATAAGTTTTCATTGAATAATATCTCGCAGACTATGTCATTGTCAATGAAACAGGTGGGCTTCCGTATGGAAAACCTTCGAAGCCTACCGTATCAAGTTTAACGGAAAGCAAGCAAAATGCATTCCAAGTTACCCGTTATGACGAATAGATCACAATTACTTGCATAGCCGGTAGCATGCTGTGACCCCTATTAAAAAATGCAAGGTTTTGAAAGGGCCAATGTAATACTGGGTACCTAATCATTATGACCAAGTCCATAATTTTGTTGTAATTGTCAATAAAGGATTTATTATGCGACGACGTCTACGGTATTATGTAATTAAACAGGTAGATACATAATGGAAAACCATGGTTCACATATTATAGTATTTTTCTGCGTTGGAATCTTAACAAGTATCTAAATGAATAAATCATAAACAAATATACTCGTATTACAAATGTCTGTAAATAACATACGCGGATCAAATGTAAGTATATCAATTGAATTTCTTTATTAGCCCTAAAATAGCAAGAAACACTCGAACTCATGATTTCGTTTCTACTAATTTTTCAATGCGACTGATAGAGACCTTATCAAGTTGGAATATGTAAATAAGTGTAAAAGTATCAGCAAATAGCATTTATCCTTTGTAATTTGTACTTCCACACCTTTTTTACGGACTTACGTAGAATATAGAAAATAGTGAATTTGAATCCAACCAACTAATAAGCTTTTTACAACTTTTCGTACAAAAGACATCAACGCGCGCTAAACACGAACCTCATAATAAATTAATGTTGCATGTACTTTATGTACATAATAATTACCACCAACCTATGTACTCTTATGAACATAATGTATTCGTATCTACCTCGGTAACATCTAATTTTTTTTATAATTAAGCAGGTAAACCTAGGTACCTATTGTTCTATCTGCAAATTAATGTAAGTACTAGGTATAAGAATAAGAATTATTTTACTGTTCAAACTGTGTTAGGTTATTCTTCAAATGCATGTACATAAGTAGGTAGGCACCTATTTTAAAATTCAAATTGGTTTTTTTGTTTTCAAAATTTGAATTGATGATAAATGAACCTTTTTCAAAAACTTTAGAGGACTGTCGGTTCAGTGAATACTGGCCCAAATAGTATCAACGTGTTTAAATGCAGAAAGACTTTTTAAAAAATTGTGTTTTTTTTAATCTAAATTATTTTAGTTATGTAAGTTACCTACGCTAAGGTAACTTACTCAGGTATTTTATTGTGAGTATAGGAGGTAGGTACAACTGATTGTTTAGTCATTTTCTTGGGTATGTTTTTGCAAAAAACCTCAAATTAGGCAAAACTTTGATGCTTAGGTCGAGTAACAAAAACTAGACCATAGCGTATTATGTACTCTTCTGTATTCTGAGATTATGTACTAAAATTACGAAATTTATAGTAAGAGTTGGGGAACGATTCAATAGCACTTAATTTAGTTCGCTTCCTTGACAGTAAATAAAATGTAGGTACCTAGGTAAGAATGACTTCTCGACAGGTCAAGTCAATCAACGAGAGGATATGGACTATCAAATAATTATACGAGTTCACTGTCGTCTGTTTCACCTTATTATAAGTAGAAAATAATTTACAGAAAATGCAAGTAGCGAGCGATTATTAGTTTTATTTGGCACTAGCTATTACCCGCGACTGCGTCCGCCAAAATGCATCAAACTAACGCTTTTTAGGTAGGTAATTATAATATTAGTATGTACAGGTAATTATGATTTACTAGCTATGCCCCACGGTGTCTCCCGCTCTTATGCAGTTTAACTAGGTAGGTATAGTAGGTACCTTATTATCCCCTTGGGTTATTTTTCGGAGTTCAAAAAAGTAGCTTAGATATTGTGTTAATCCAAAATATAATCATCATGCATACTAGTGTTAAGAAGTTATAAACTAACTAACACACACGCACAAACTTTATTAAAATAGTATTAATGTGAATATACATAAATTGACACTATGAATTTCTATAAAACTTGCAACTGGTCGAACACATCGAACACAATGAACTCAGATTGAAAACTATACTTAGTTAGTTACCTCGTAGTAATTACTCCTATAGATAGGTAAGAAGTTACTACCATAAATTATGAATATTAATTTATGTAGTAGGTAGGTCCCTACTTTTTTTTTTTATTTAATTTTTTTTATTTATTTTTATATATATTTTAAGTGGTTTATAAGGTTATAAGATTACTATAAAATACAATAAGCACTATTTTCAGGTAACAAGATATCTTTTAGTGCAACCTGTATCGGTTCAATGCCTCTACGATCTGATACCTTAATTCATTCGCTTACCTTCTAACTTTGCAATAATTTTGCATTGCTACCTTTTAGCTACCTATTTATGTATTTATTCATTCATATTATAAATATTTAAAAGCGTAGGTAGGTACCTAAAGAAAGGTAGAGCGTTCACCCAGTTTTAGAATCGTTTTGAATTAGATAATAGTTTTTTTAAGTCTCAGTGATGTGGTACAGTAGAGCTATTTATAGATAGATTGTAACGGTCCTTATATACTTAGCTCAACTTTTTTTCACATGTATTCTAGTTATATATATATATAGATAGATTTGTATATTATTTCTATAAATAAAATTGATCTAAATATCCTTTAATAGAGAAATAGCAAGTATAAAAGTCTAAGTTATGAAATACTACTAAATTTATAGGTATATATGTATATTTGAATTAAATTCAACTCACCCTTTACATACAACAACGAAAAATATCAAAAACGTATATATCTTCATTATTGCACTAATAAAATAAATACTATCTAAATCTCACTTATAAATCACTTATTTTAATTAAAATAATATCACTGCATTTGGCTCGTCAAATACTATAGAGATTTGAACGTGCGCGAATAGACGGCGAGCACTCTACTGTGCGCAGACAATCGTTCAATGTAGACTGATGCTAGCTCGGAGACTGTAGCGAATTTAAGTGGTGGCAGTGATAAACCTCATGTCGTCACATTGGTGTAATCAGTGTGTCTGACGCGCCGGCTGACTGGCCTACAACACCTAACAATGCTGATCGATACGTCTCTTTTCAATGGTACTTTGCATACTTTTGTTTTGTTAACTACATATAGATGATAATTAGTACCTATCTATGACTTAACAACGAACGCTTTTGTTTCAGCAACGCAAGGACGTGCCCGACGTGGCCCGTAGCTGGACATTCGTAGCACACGTCACCCTAAACATGTAGGGTACTTTGATAGGTAGGTATATTCAGGTACTACAATCGAAACGTACCTATGTGTCAAGGAATCTGAACCTAAAACCTGAACATAATGAATAAATAAACAAATCGCAGGCGGACTCTCGCCCGCTGCGCCACAGAGGTAAGAATATACAATAAGGAGAGAATAAGGGAAGAATACTTGAGATGTTTACATTTCATACTTTATGTCTGATTTGAAATGAAACCTGGCCCTTGCTTCCTCCTTACTACTGCCCTTGCTCTGACGAACATTAGGTACCTATGTTTTTAACCTAGGGTTTTCTCTAAGTACCTGCCCCAGATATTGTTTCAGGTTAAAGTCCCGTATCGTAATAACATTATGCACATTACTCACGTAGATTTACCAATATCCAAATGCAATGCACAATATTAATTAGGGAAAAACCAAAACTCCTAATTTATTTGCCCGTAGAAAATCTAGAATTTATTTGAAAAAAAAACATACCTAGAGTCGAATTGAGAACTCCTTTTATGGCGTCGCCTAGCTCTACCACAGCTCTAACTACTAAATCATATTATATCAAGCTTCATGAAAACTGTATGTAGGTATGTAGGGGTAGATCAGTCTAAAAATGCACGCCCCTCCAATGTATTTCCAATGTAGGTATTTACATGCGGTACAAGTACAAGTGGAGGGTTGTACATTTTTAGACTGAATGATCTCTAAGTACCTTCCTACGTAGTCGAACCACCCTGTCATAATCATAATCAAACGATCATTATCGTAGGTATTTACAAAAAAATATATAACTAAGTAGGGACATAAATTAATCTATCAGCTATCTGGGTTTCATACAAGCTTTGCTTAGTTCGGAGCTAGATGGGGTTGTGTGAAATGTCCACCATTACCTATTTATTCCAGACCTAGTGGTTTAGGCTGTGCGTTGTATCTATTCAAATCAGTCAGGACTTATCCTTTTATTTAGTAGATTCAGATATGTATACTTATAATCTGAATCTCGGAAACGGCTCCAACGATTTTCATGAACTTTTATATGCAGGGGGTTTTGAGGGCGATAAATCGATCTAGCTATGTTTCATTTTCAAAAAAACACAGTTTACCAAAAAAAAAACAGGACAAAGCTCGGTCACCCAGGTACTAATTATTTATTCAGTAAAATCACAGGGATCATTTTGAATCGTCTTACATAATCTTATCTTATACCTTTAAACGAGCAATTCTTGTATATATATAAATGTATATATATAATTGGAATCTCGGAAACGGCTCCAGCGATTTTCATGAAATTTAGTATGCAGAGGGTTTCGGAGGCAAAAATCGATCTAGCTAGGTTTCACTTTTAGAAAACGTCGTGTACCAATAAAAAAATTCGAGCAAAGCTCAGTCACCCAGGTACTAGGTATTTTAGTATTACTAGTTTTCATTATGAGAATACATGGAGCTTGGAATGACAAGGTAGGGGATTACCTGTATAAGTGGAAGTCAATGACAAGTTGGTCTAGATACAAGCGTACTTACCATAATGCAGTTTCATTCGACTACTTACATGGCAGGAAAATATGATACATAGGTACCTACCTACTATGTAAGCAGTAAATAGGTACCTGTACCTATGTCATGTAAGTATAGGGTTGTGGCATTGTCTGAAACACCAAGGTCGGTAGTATGCACTCACTGCAGTGCTTGATAATACAAAAGGTAGGTAGCCCATATTTTCATGAAGCTGAATTCTTCGAGGGTTGATTAATATCATACCTACCTACTTCCTATATCGATACTTAGTCAAAAACCTCATGGGCAATGGGCAAAAGGTATCTACAATTATTATGATGTGAACGTAGGTATATAGCTCAGAATACAGAAAGAACAGTTCTTTCTGTATTCTGAGGTATATAGGTACCTACCGTACCTTCATCTTATAGGTAGGTAAGTAGTTACCTGAGTACCTAGTACTAAAATATCTATACCTACTATTATTTATGACACCTACCAACTCAAGTGGTTTGAGATTGTTGGCCCTTACAGACCATTGAAACACTTTCAATAAGTAACTCTCTTTATTTCTATTAATGAACTCACATTCCAACTTACTATTTAAGAGCTCTTACCTCCTTGACCGCTCACCAAAGACTGGCGAACTACCAAAACGACTTATACTTATAGACTTCGGAGTAAAGCAGTATCAACTACTGGCGCCACCGGAAGTTGGTTGTCGTAAGTCTCACTGCTTTACTCCGGAAGTGAAATCAAGTTTTAATTATAATTCTTAAATAAAGTTTTAAATTCTCAATAAAATGAAACATATTTTTAAAAACTAGATTTAAAGCAAAACATCAACTTTTCTATATATTATAACTATAATCAGTTATCAATAGATTTTAATCAATTAAGATATTAATAAGTTTTAACTATTAAATCAATTGATATATTAATACATATTTAACATTCGGCCATCCGACTACATTTAACACGTCCTCGTGTCACTATCTATCTTGACGGTATATAACAATAACAACTACATAAAGGTAACCTAACTAGCTAAAATCTCGTGAAAATTATTTATCTACCAGACTTCATCTTGCGTATGTCTTAATAACGTACACTAAACATAGTCGTATACATCATGTATAACGTAATATATTATAACTCATAATTAGGTTAAACAATAGTTGAAAGCAGACATGAATTCTGTACTTAGCTGTCTGAGATTGTTACTAAAATAGTACCTACCGATTTTTCTTACGCTAATTTCATACAATACATAACTTCTCTTATGACTGTCACTGTTACTTTATCTCAAATACACTAGACATAGATCACTTCTTTTCTTTGTCAAGTGTGGCAACAGGCCGCTTCTGCACTGAATACCATCATGCGGTTAACAAATACTTATGGTTACAGGCTGCTTCTGCACTGACTCCCATAATTAAATATAAGGCGACTTCTGCCTCTACATTATAAAATCATGGTATGCACTCAGCGCACCATGATTCTGGAACATGACATACAATCAAATCTTTGATTCGAATATAATATAATGGTTACTCTACTTTGTGCCACACAGTTCAACTCAAACTCAAACAAATCAACTATTTTATAAAAACGTAAAAATAGTAACTCGTACATTATGTATGGGGACTGTTACTCACAATCAATAGACTCAGTATCGCTATTTGTGCTGCTAGAAGCTGAATCTTCTTCTGACCGATTGAAAATTAGCCATGGTTTCATTTTGTCTATAGCTATTACAGAACTATACTTGCGACCACTTTTACGAGTTATTGGTGTATCCTCAACTTGATATCTGTCATTATCGAAAACAGACGTTACGCGGTATGGTCCCTGGTACTTAGGCACTAATTTTCGACTTTGACCAGACGACGGTACCTCTCTCTGAATGCTTACTAAATCACCTACTTTGTAATTTTTAGGTTTCACTGCACTTTTATCATAGTAAAGCTTTTGTTTATTTTGATAGTTAATTATATATTCATTAATCTTTTCGCGTATTTCATGAAGCGAGTCTCTACCAACACTATGTCCTTCATGAAGTGAAGCTTTTACTCTACTCTCAGCTGCCCCGACCAATGAAGTACCGAAGAGAGCCTCTGAAGGTGTCCGCCCAATTCCTTTATTATGAGTATTATTTAGACCCCACTGTACATCGGGTATGAACAGGTCCCACTTTCTCTCGTCTTGACCCGCGCATTTTGCAGTCAGTGAGTCAAGTAACGTACGATTATAACGCTCGACCTGCCCATTGGCACGTGGCGTAGCCACAGCATTCAAAATATGAGTAACGCCTAGCCCATTTAAAAAGTCTTTAAATTTTGAGCTAGTAAATGATGAACCCCTATCCGAAATGATTCTCTTTGGAACTCCGAATATGCTAAAATATTCCCTGAGCTTATCGACGGTAATAGATGTTTTCGTACTTCTAACCGGTTTCAAGATTATGAACTTACTGTATGCATCGATGATCACTAGTAAATGGGTATTACATTTAGAACTTTTAACGAATGGACCTACATGATCAATATGCAGTGTGGCGAAGGGGGAATCAATTTTTGGTATTGGGTGCAACGGGACCTTTTTCTTTGATGCCGATTTAGAATAGGCACATTCAAGACAAGAGTCAACGTATTTTTTGATAAAACGGCGCATTTTACTGAACCAATAAGTTTCTTTTACTTTAGCTAAAGTCTTATCGAAAGCAAAATGGCCTATATCATCGTGGCATTGCTTCAAAATCTGCCACCGTACGCCTTTGGGTACCACCCACTTTTCTCCTTCGTCTGTCACCCGGTATAATTTACTGTTCCTAACAACGTAGTTTTTATTAGTGTCTACAACGTTAGCGGACTCTGGATCTTTTAAAATGGATATTTTGCGCTGAATTTCCGAATCTACATTTTGGACAGTACTTAACCAATCATTATCATTAACCACCATTACGTCAACCACCGTATTTACATCAGAGCCCAGTTTATCACTAGGTAATGGATTTCGACTCAATGCATCTACATAGGCCATAGATTTTCCCGGACGATATTCGATTGTAAAGTTAAATTCTTGCATCGAAATCCACCACCTAGCGACTCTTGGGATTAGATCTCTCTTTAAAAATGTCGCCCGAAGAGAGTTGCAATCAGTAAATACCTTAAACTCAATACCTATTAAATACACTCTGAATCGCTGTAGTGACGCGATTAAAGCAAGGGTTTCAAGTTCATATGCAGTCATGTGTTGTTCATCGACTGTAGTCTGTCTACTGTAGTAGGCAACTGGGTTCAGTACGCCCTCTTTTTTTCTTTGCATCAATATGCCAGCGATACCTATTTTACAGGCATCTGTATGCAACTCTGTTTTGGCACTTGGATCGTATAATGCTAAGGTAGGTTTACGCAATAGTTCCTCTTTTAAGGTCTTAAAGGATCGCATCTGATCTGTAGTCCAAGACCATTTCGCATCCTTCTTAAGAAGACATGTCAACGGTTTTGCGATCATCGAAAAATTCCTAACAAAACGCCTAAAGAAGCTACATAGCCCTATAAATTGTCGGACGCTATGCTGATTTTTCGGTTCTGGAAAGTCGCGAACTGCCTCTATTTTCAGAGACCCCGGTCTAATACCCTCTCTGTTTAGTTCAAATCCTAAATAATCAACGGTTTTACTGAAAAATTTGCATTTACTAAGTTTTAGTGTTAAGCCTGCATCCTGTAACAGTTCTAATATACTCTCAAGTTTGCGTAACCCTTCTTCAATTGTTTTAGATGGTATAATAATATCATCCATATAGGCAGAAGCAATGCCTTTTGCGTTCCCAAGGACTAGATTTATCATTCTCATAAAATTGGATGGAGCATTGGCCAAACCAAACGGCATTCTATTAAACTCAAACTGTCCGTCCGGTGTAACGAAAGAGGTCTTGAAACGATCATCACTTTTTATGGCGATCTGATAGTACCCAGACGCCAAGTCAAGAGTGGTATAGTACTCGTAACCTGCAAGGTCGTCTAACTGATCATCAATCCTTGGTAACGGAAAGTTCTCCCTATGTGTTTTTCTATTTAGTGCCCTGTAGTCAACGCATAGTCTAACGTCACCGGTTTTCTTTTTGACGACCACTATAGGACTTGCATATGGTGAGGTCGACGGCCTAACTATATCACATTCTACCAGTTCTTCGACCATTTCACGAACCTTGTTCCTTTCACTAATTGGTAATCTATAGGGCCTATAAACGACCGGTTCGTCATCTTTTAAATTGATTGACATTTCTACTAAGCTAGTCTTACCTAATTCTTGCAAGTTGAAAGCAAAACAATTACGGTATTCGTTGAGCAAAGTAACTAAAGATTTAGTAGTATTGCCATCTAAACCTCCGTCAGTTTTAATATCATCCGCTGTTATAACTTGACGAGATTCCCCGACATCAATGCGAAGAACGTCACAATCATTTTGAATATCAGTTACTGTATCAGCTTGCTGACACCTAGCTATTATTGTACCTCTTTTGATTACAAACGGTTGAGATGACAAACTCTTAATCAACGCAGATCCGTAACCATTACTGACTGAAAACAACCCTTGAACCAAATAATGCTCTTGTCCTAGCTTGAACCGGTTGCTTCCCTCAATGTAAACGTCACCAGTATAAGCTGGTTCAGTTTTGAATTCTACTAAAGTAAGGCCATCAATTTCTGTATCCTCTTTGCTAAACAAATTTAATTTTGACGTATCTACATCTATAGCAGAAGATTGAATGTGAAGAGAGACGCTATCTTTTTTAATAGTTATGTGTGGTTGCTCAGTGAAAGATCTACCAATCAGTAACGGCTCTTGCAGGAAATGGTCGGGCACGACAAGAACATCTACACAAGCTTTAGTGTTATCTATTTCGATTTCAACAGAACATTTCCCCAAAGGTTGAACGGAAGAGTTTCCAAACCCTCTAAGTGTTGGCAGTAAGTCATTGGTCTCCCACGTGACATTTATATCGGACACTTCCGAGACTTTTATAAGAGTGGCAGAACTACCAAAATCAATAAAGCACGCTTTGGGAACCCCATTAACGGTAGCTTGTTTGTGATACTTGAAGACGCTTGAGTCGGTACCTGCTACTATCATGACTGATTTTGTAGCATTGTTGGTGTTGTTAGAGTGATTAGTATTATTACATTTATCAGCCGTATGTCCGAAACGTGAGCATTTATCGCATTTAATAATTGGTTTCGTACACTGTGATTTATAATGTCCGTACTGAGAGCAATTGAAGCACTGGACTGTGCGTTCCTTACTGTCCTTATTTACCGGATTTTTGTCAGTTTTAACATCATTAGGGCGGTTCCGTTTTCTATCAAAATTGTTATTTGAGCCACCAGAGCTACGAGCACTTTTTAAATAGGGTAGTAGTTGATCTGGGGTGTTAAACCGAGCTGCTTCCGCACCCAAACGTACGCTACGATCTTCAATACCAAATATTATACAATCTACAGCCTTTTTTTCTTGAATACCACAGCGGTTTAAGAGAACTACCTTGTCATAATAGTATTCTTCTAACGAATCGGTAAATTTGGCGCGCTTGTTTAACATTATTGTGAGTAACTGTCCGTAATTATCATCACTTGGAAAAGCTAATTTCAATTTTTCTTGCCATTCTGGCCAAGAATACATAACAGTAGTAAGACCTTCGTACCATTTTTGTGCATGGCCCTTCAGTCTAGGTAAAGCCAAATGTATGGTCTGTCTGTCCGTCCACTTATAAATTATTGCGCATTCATTCACTTTATGAAGCCACATATCTATTGTTTGTTCTTTATGAGCGGGATCAAATTCAGGAATTGTATCTCGGTAAGAAAGTTTATCATTGTTTGCTAGACTACCTATTGACTGTAGAGCCTGCACAAGTCGCGTTAAAGTAGTGTTATTAATAAGTTGAGGATCGGTACCTGGTTCTTGAGTGCCACTGTTCAGCTCGAGGTGTAGTCCAGAGTTTGGTGGACCAGCTACCTTGGTGGGACTGTTGACTGTACTTCGAGAGCGCGACCGTCCAACGAGGCTGCTTGGCTGCTGCTCGACGCGACTGCGCGTCCGCTGCCCAGCATGGTTACGTGACCGCTGCTCGACGTAGCTGCGTGGTTGCTGCTCGGCGCGACTGCGTGACCGCTGCCCAGCGCGGCTGCGTGACCGCTGCCCAGCGCGGCTGCGTGACCGCTGCCCAGCGCGGCTGCGTGACCGCTGCCCGGCGCGACTGCGTGACCGCTGCCCAGCGCGGCTGCGTGACCGCTGCCCAGCGCGGCTGCGTGACCGCTGCCCAGCGCGGCTGCGTGACCGCTGCCCAGCGCGGCTGCGTGACC
Organism: Cosmorhoe ocellata; assembly: GCA_963675405.1. Lineage (NCBI taxonomy): Eukaryota > Metazoa > Arthropoda > Insecta > Lepidoptera > Geometridae > Cosmorhoe > Cosmorhoe ocellata. The sequence goes on along the minus strand of OY776245.1, from coordinate 8,067,357 downwards.
GCTGCCCAGCGCGGCTGCGTGACCGCTGCCCGGCGCGACTGCGTGACCGCTGCCCAGCGCGGCTGCGTGACCGCTGCCCAGCGCGGCTGCGTGACCGCTGCCCAGCGCGGCTGCGTGACCGCTGCCCAGCGCGGCTGCGTGACCGCTGCCCAGCGCGGCTGCGTGACCGCTGCCCAGCGCGGCTGCGTGACCTCCGTCTAGTGTGACCGCGTGACCGCCGCTCAGCGTGGCTGCGTGACCGCCCGCTGACGTGACTGGATTGACTACGTAACCGCCTATCGCGCTGGCGCTGGTTGGTTTGCTGCTCCGACCGGCTCAAGATGGGGCTGCGGGAGCGAAGCGCGTTGCTGCGCCTAGAGCTGTTAGGAGTTTCTCGTTCGCGGTCACGTGACAGCCTCATCGTGGGGCCGTTTACAGTTTCCATTTTCTGTACACAAAAAAAAAAATCGCGGCAAAATTTTGAACAATGTTAGCCCTATTCAATAAAAGGGTACCGGTATAATCACAACTTCATAAGCAAAGTTTTGCCGTGCATTATGCGTTTAAGCCGAAAAGAAAATAGTAAAAATAGCCCATAATTATCACTGTTAAAATGTTCGTTACTTTCGGTGGGCAAAGTAAAGTAAGAAGACAAAAGTAACTTACCAATCCCACTTCTGATTTGTTGGCCCTTACAGACCATTGAAACACTTTCAATAAGTAACTCTCTTTATTTCTATTAATGAACTCACATTCCAACTTACTATTTAAGAGCTCTTACCTCCTTGACCGCTCACCAAAGACTGGCGAACTACCAAAACGACTTATACTTATAGACTTCGGAGTAAAGCAGTATCAACTACTGGCGCCACCGGAAGTTGGTTGTCGTAAGTCTCACTGCTTTACTCCGGAAGTGAAATCAAGTTTTAATTATAATTCTTAAATAAAGTTTTAAATTCTCAATAAAATGAAACATATTTTTAAAAACTAGATTTAAAGCAAAACATCAACTTTTCTATATATTATAACCATAATCAGTTATCAATAGATTTTAATCAATTAAGATATTAATAAGTTTTAACTATTAAATCAATTGATATATTAATACATATTTAACAAGATATAGGTACCTACCTATAGGTATTAAATACGTAACGAAGTGAAGTAAACACCAAACACCAACGTCGCGTCGGTCGTGACCAACCAGACCAGTCGACCTTACGGAAAGGGAATGGCTTAGTTATTTATTTTGGCAATTTTGCACAGTAGTTTCCTTTTACACCACAAAAGCAGCAGGTTCTTTTTACCCTGCATTAAGGATATGAGTCTTTTATATTATTCAGCAACCAGTAGGTACTTATCTACGTGGCTTCTCATACATAAGTCAGTTAAGCTGGGACTGCAAGGAACTGCCCTTAGGTTCAATGTAGGTATGTAGGTAGAGATGATTCAGTCTGAAAATGCACGCCCCTCCACTTGCACTGGTACCGCATGTAGAGGTAAATACATTGGAAATACATTGGAGGGGCGTGCATTTTTAGACTGATCTACCTCTACCTACCTACTCTGTGGTTAGGGCTGGTAGCATTGTGTCCTCCTCACAGGAGCGCTCCGATAAAAATGCTACCTTCTGGCGGGCGGTCGCCCAACCAAAGTATGACCGCGCAAAACGTAGCTTGATCAACAACGTGTGATATAGGCAAATAAGGAAACAACATAATAGGTAGGTGGCACTTAGGTATATTGTGCAATAACGGTATCAGAAGGAAGAAAATTAATATTTGTACGGCGAAGGCGCTTTTTTGAATCCAGAGCGAAGTGAGGGATTCTAGAGTAGAATCCCGAGCATAGCGAGAGATTCTTTAGTAGAATCCTGAACGTAGCGAGGGATTCAAAGTACGCCGCCCGAGCAAAAAACATTTTGCTTCTGAGTGATACACTCTACTTTTCATCACCCTCTATGAGAAAATAAAAGGCACCTTTCTTTTTTTTTATTCAGCCGGCGCGGCGGCGCGACTATGGGCCGTCGTACCAGCCAGTCTTTATTGAAACAATATTTATTTGTGTTCTATTTCTTTAGCGCTGAACAGATGTTCCAAATTCAAAAATGCGCGGCAAAGTTAATTGCGGCGCACTTATTCAAAAAGTGCGGCGCAAAAAAAACACCAACTTTGGGTGTCGTCTTTTTCAAACGTCCTTTTCGAATAGATGGGATGAAAAATATAATTCTCTGTAGGTACATTTGTACCTAGGTATGTAGGTACTAGTGTGTAGAGTAGAGAGCGGTGTTTTGATTCTCTCCAACAACGGAAATTACAGATAAAAGCTAACTCAATTCGCCTAATATTGCCTAATATTTTTTTTCGTACATGTAGCCTAATTCGCCTAAGATTTTGAGTTAAGGAGCCTATATTTAGCCCTAATAAAGAGGGCTCGTAAAAAAAAGATAACGTAAAGAAAGAAATATTTATTTCTTATTACAGAAACAAGCTAAGTGATCTAGTTTTATTTTTTTAGGTATTTATGTGAAGTGGGAAATTGAAAATTTTTGAATTTTCTTGTAACGGTTTTACCTGGGTTTGTAAACGGGTGAAACAAGCAATCTAAAAACTCGCGCGGTCAGTCACAAAGTTACAAGTTGTGTTTTGTGTTAGTTTCCATCTTCTTTGTTTGGATTTTGAACTCTGTCTCTGTCATGTAGCGAGTTAGAATATGTTTACCCTCTATCTTTACTCTGAGGTTTACCCGGATGAATTAAATAGACACCTGGATTCGTGACATCTCATTGAGGCACTCTAAGCAATTGCATCCCAGCGAGGTGTCACTTATCCTAAGTGATTCTAGTAGAATAATAGAATGGGGGAGGGAAGAACCGAAGAACGGGACATTCATAATTACGTTTCGTTACAAGCATACCATTATAAAATTTGGGTAATCAGAAGCCTAAATCGCCCGTCCTTTTTTTCTAGGTAGCCTAAATGGCTACTAGTAGCCGATTGAATTTTTTGGTCGCCATTTGACCCCCTAAGGTAGCCTAAATGGCGATAAATCGCCTAATATGGCAACCCTGCTCAAAAGTAACTAAAAAAGTAAAAGTCACTCAAATATCAAAGTTACTGTCATAATTTGACATTTTGATCATCTCTGTTGCTTGTTGTCCATGTCTTCATCGTCTTCGTCTCGTCGATTCGTGTCATTCATTTCGTTTTCATTTTCATTCACTCACTCACTTTTCTTCGTTTGTTGTACCTACTTACTTATCCTACCTAGCAGTGTTGCCAACGAAGGCGATTTTTCGCCATTTAGGCTACTCTGATTGGAAATCGGCGACAAAAAAACCTTAAAGTGACTGGTCGCCTTTTAGGCTACTCGAAAAAAATGAAAAGTTCTTTTAGTTGAATGAACGAATCTCAACACAAATGAGCCTAAGCAAAAGAAAAAAAATTATACCCACGCAATAGCAAATAGTGTAGGAAAATCAAGATCTGTTTCTGACAACAAAGCCAAAGAAGTCAAACAGCGATGCACAAACTTTCTCGTGCACTTAGTGAAGGAATTAGTTGACAGGTTACCAGTCAATGTGTCGGTGGTGGAAAAAATTGATGTTTTGTCACCCAACCGCTGCCTCTCAACCAGCAACAGACCTAACATTGAAGATATTCCCTGGCAGTTATGTGAACCTAATATTGACAAGGAATCTATAATAAACCAATTCCGCACTTTAAGTACGATGCGTATAGAGGAAATAATTGGCACTGCTTCTCCTATTGATACTGTAAATTTCTGGGTACAGGTATTGAAAATGCAGAATGCTGGAAGCAATCCCATGTTCAAAGATTTAGCGGAGTTTTCCTTGCGTTGTCTTTCATTACCTTTAAGTAATGCTGTCGTGGAAAGAATTTTCAGCGTGATGGGTACGATAAAGATAAAATTAAGAAACAGAATGCAATTACCCATGCTGATCGCCATTCTAAGAATTCGTACACATATGAATGTCAGAAGCATTTGCTGCAACAACTTTGAACCAAGCAATCATAATGATAAGTTTACATGCAGGAAGAAAAATGTACGATTCCAGCGGAGCTTGAGCCAGCACTATCACAGCATCCACAGTAAATGTTGACGACGGCGAAGTTATTCTGGATGCATTGCTATTGCTCGCAGCAGATGAAGCAGAATCAGAGTGTATATAAATAAATAAATTGTTAAAAAACTGTTTTTTATTTTAGTTTCGGCGTATGGGCTACTTTAGGCTACCTCATTTCAAATTCGGCTACTTTAGGCTACTCAAGCTCTGAAAATGGGCGACACCAGGTCCCGACTTGTTGGCAACACTGCTACCTAGTTTGTTTGATCAGTGGAGTTTCTACATAATGTTTTAGCAGATATTATATTTACTGAGCGTAAAAACATAGTGGTTCTCTAAAGTTATAAATCAATATCCCGCATGCGTATAAGTCTATCGTATATAGTATAACATTTTCAGCCTCTTGGCCATCAAAGTGGAAATATGAATTTCGTTTTTCTATCGGTTTCTATCTTACTGTGCTCAGCGACGGTATGCCGCGGATCTGGAGCTGATATTGCTTTAGATGCGAAAGCTACGTTACTACATCGAATAGACAGCTTAAACCTCTTGATATACACATGCCTCCTTACTCTTACTGTACTCACCATTTGGGTATTCAAACATCGACGTGTGAGCTGGCTACATGAGACAGGATTGGCTGTAATTTATGGTAAACCTTATTTCTAATATATATACCTACCAATATTGTACTTACCTTTAAAACAGGTATCTTATTTTGCATCAATACAGCTATCATGTGACTGTGACTCTTCATTATGATGACCTTGAGGAGTTTGTTTGTTAGATGCTCAATTATTATTTAAATGTAGGTCTTACACCTCTCATTTTTGTAAAAAATCATGATTATAGAGGTATTATGTTTTTGCATGTCATTGTGTAACATGCTGAAAAAATATTTCTACCTGAATACAGTCTAGACTTGACTTAAATCTTTAGGGTACTTAATTATAATCAAGTCAGAATTATTCCATAAGATGAAATTTACTAAAAATTTGCTTATTATTAGTAGTATTATTTTTTCCTAAAAATATTCAAGTATTTTTATGAAGTAATAAATAACCACAACATAAAACACTTTATATAATTCTAGGAAGGTATAAAGTTACATTCTGCTACACTATATAATGATAGGTTCAATCATAATGTAATAGTTTTGAAAATTTAGCATCAGTACCATCTTAATCTTACTATAGATATTCAGCTTCTTGCATGTTCTCTAACAAATTCAATTATAAACCGAGATTTACAATGGTTTTAATTTATTCCTAGGTTTGATAGTTGGAGCCATCATCCGATATGGTGCAAGTACCAACCAAATCTCATATCTGGATGTACATCCAGCAGCGGACACCAAATACAACCAATCAGTGCCTCCAGACATGCTACGCTTCCATTTCCCGGACAAAATACAAATATCTGGAGGAGGTTTGTGCATTGTAAATAATACTAAAATTGAAAGAGAAAAATTTTGTATATTTGTTACAAACAAATAAACTCAAAACAAATATACAAATAAACTCAAAAACTACTTGTCTAATTTCAAAAATTCATTCACCATTAGAATGCTACATTATCCCTGAGTAACGTAAGCTATATTTATTGCTGGAAAAAAATTAGGGATCCTTACAATAACTTCAATAATGTAACCCAAGGTGTAATAATTAATGGATTTTTGTGGACAAAGTTGTGGGTAACGTAATTAATAATGTAACAGTCCAAACACACATTCTGTAAGACCAGTGTTTGAATGGTATTTACAGCGTTATTACTTCTAAATGCTTTCATATGAAGCAAAAGAAGTATGTCAGGATCGTAGCAAGTGGAGATCTTTAATCTCTGCCTACCCTGTCGGGAAACAGGCGTGATTTCTAGTATGTATGTATGCTTTCATATTATGACACATTATGATCACATTTGACGACCTCAGTGGCGCAGCGGGCGAGAGTCCGCCTGCGACGCAAGAGGTTGCGGGTTCGATTCCCGCCGCGGAACAAATTTGTGTACGATTTGCAGAAATTGGTTCCGTTGGTCTGGGTGTTTTCTATGTATAATAAAAAATATCTATCTATGTATATAATGTATTAAATATATCAGTTATCTAGTACCCATAACACAAGCTTTGAGTAGCTTACTTTGGGGCTAGATGATGCTGTGTGGACTGTCCAGCATTATTTATATTTATTTATTTATGGATAGATGTTGGTTCAGGCTTAAAAAAAGTTTGTAGACTATGACTTATACTACTTTCCTTTATATGAAAATAGATAAGTACCAATACAATGATACAAATTTCCAACTCTGTAATACTTTTCTGACTCTTTACAGAAGCCCCAATACCTAACAAGACGTACGCTTACAGCTTTAGAGGAGAAATAGTTAATGTGGAACAAAATGAGATAGATCTGAAAGCAACATTTGATCCTGAGATATTTTTCAACATTATTTTACCGCCAATTATATTCCACGCCGGATACTGTTTGAAAAGGGTAACTATAACTAACTAGTACCTGGATGACTGAGTCTTGCTGTTTTTTTTCGGTAAACGACGTTTTCTAAAAATAATTAATTAGATTAATTTATTGCCTCCGAAATCACTGAATACTAAATTTCATTAAAATCGTTGGAGCTGTTTCCAAGATTCAGATTATCCTACTAATAGTACCTGGTTGACCGAGCTTTGCTCGGTTTTTTCTTTGGTAAATCTTGTTTTTTGGAAAATGAAACGTAGCTAGATCGATTTATCGCCCTCGAAACCCCCTGCATACTAAATTTCATGAAAATCGTTGGAGCCATTTCCGAGATTCAGATTATATATATATATACATATATACAAGAATTGCTTGTTTAAAGGTATATAAGATTATAAACGCGAAAGTTTGTAACAATGTATGGATGGATGGATGTTTGTTTGTTACTCTTTCACGCTGAAACGGCTGAACGGATCTGAATGAAATTTAGCACAGATACAGATTATGGTCTGGAATAACACATAGGCTACTTTTTATCCCGGAAAAATGTATGGTTCCCGCGGGATAGATTTGTTTTTGTTTTTCAAGGTACCTACCACGCGGGCGAAGCGGTGGATGGGCGGAAGCTAGTATAATATACATATATACACAAATTACTTGTTTAAAGGTATAATTACATAACTACAACAGTGGGTTGGTAACTAGGTACCATCAAAGCATATTAAACAATTACAAAGTAAATAGAATGCAACACTCTTTTAATATGTATTGGTGTTCTAATATAATAAGATGGAAACAGCATACAATGTAGAAAGTGTAGTTTATCTTTTAGAAGGCTTCACTTGTAGGTAATATTTATAACAAGTTACCTAGTACCGTTTATAAATAGATCATTACGAGACTAAGTACTATCAACAGATGATTTAATATAAGTACCTCCTGCAGAATGCTGCAGGTAAAGTCAACCCTTACTAATAAGTACTAATATTATAAATGTGAAAGTTTGTGAGGATGTATGAATGTTTGTTACTCTTTCACTCCGAAACGGCTGGCGGGTCTGAATGATAGATTATAGTCTGAAATAGCACACATAGGTACCTACTTTTTATCCAGGAAAGTTTATGGTTTCAGTGGGATAGATTTGTTTTTGTAGAAAGCATGAGGTGGAGCTGTGGTTGGAAGCTAGCAATTACATAATTCAACAAATAATTTTGTTGTCAAATAGTGTAATAAAATAATATTTAGCAATTAAGTAATCTAATCACTTGCAAACTCATTAGATCCCCTTAATTGCATCATGCATAATCCCACTATTAAATTATCTAAATATAGCATTAATAAGATGCAATTTAGTAAGTTTTGATATCTATGTCTACAAACAACAGAACCTAAATCTTATTATAACTAGCCTCCGCGCGCAGCTTCGCTCGCTTGGGATCTACCTGGATAAAAGTAGCCTATGTGTATTAAATATTCCCGGTCATAAACTATGCGTATTACAAGTTTCATCCCAATTCATTCAGCCGTTTCAGCAAATCCATACATCGATCTATCTATCCATCCAACTTTCGCATTTACAACTAAAACAAAAATAAATCTATCCCGCGGGAACCGTACATTTTTCCGGGATAAAAAGTTGCCTATGTACTATTCCAGACTATAATCTATCTCTGTGCAAAATTTCATTTAGATCCGTTCAGCCGTTTCAGCGTGAAAGAGTAACAAACATACATCCAGACATCCATACATTCTTACAAACTTTCGCGTTTATAATATTAGTAGGATAGTAGGATGTGAATGCTAATGTGGATGTTTGATTGATGTTACTCAATATACTTTCCTGTTTTAGAAATATTTCTTCCGTAACCTGGGAGCTATATTGACATTTGCGATGGTCGGCACTGCACTGTCGGCGCTCGTGATTGGTTCCCTGATGTACGGCTGTGTGCAACTGATGCCTGCTTCACTCGCGTCCAGTTTCACTTTTCTGGACACGCTCTACTTTGGTGCCCTCATCTCCCCCACCGACCCTCTGACTGTGCTTGCTATATTTTCTCAATTGAAGGTAAGAAACACACTGCCCTCATCCGTAGGTCTACCGTGAGTTTTCACAATCTACACTCGCTAGCGACTGTAGTTAAAAAAATGTATGAAAACTATCCTACGTCACAGCGTACTACAGCGTTTGCGCTTGATTAATTTGCTTAGAATTTGGTACCATGAATAACAATTTTGACAGATGTCATAGTAACATACTATTTATTACTACTGTAGTAACGTCAGCCGATATAAATGTGACAACTAATGGTAGACGTACCGATACTAACTAACTAGTAGTTCGCCCCGAACTGAGATCTCGCGCGCGATGTCCAAAATCCTTATTTGTATTCATGCCCTAAAGTTTTTGGATACACTATAATGTAATATGGCACGTAACCTAATCACAAACAAATATTTGATTATCCTACCTAAGAAAGGAAAACTATCTCCCTACTGCTATCTAACAAAGAAAAGAAAATTTTGATATAATTATGTATGTATATTACAAATTAGTCCCTACCTATACTATTTACAGTGAATTAATAAAAATGAAACTGAGGCTAATAGAAATTAAAGAGTTTACATATAAAATACAGATAAACGATTGAGGACAATATTTAGGTAGACTTCTGTTTTAAATGTTATTCACAGTCCAGGACTGTCTAGCAGGAGCATCTAGGATAGCTGTTGCTTCAAGGTCTCACGCCACTGGACCACAGAATATGAGCAGAGTGGACTTTATCTGTCTCCAGAAGAACCTCGGGATAGATAATTTCACTCGCGGATTCTGTATGACTCTGTTGGTCGCGCTGGTAGAAACTAACCCAATTTACTGTGGTGCGTTCCTCAAGCTTTCCAAGCCTCGTCCTCAAGGCCTCACCAGGCTTTGTTCAAGATATTTATGCTTCATATGTAGTATTACAATTGAAATTTGAAATTTAACGGGGTTAGCACTGGACGTGTCAAGGTTTTAAAATATTTTACAGGATTTGAGTTGTTGAGATAAAGAAATCCTCGGAAGACATTTTTCAGCGATTCCTCGTAGGATGGTTTCTTCACTCAGACCTTGAGATCAGGACAGCGTCCGATATTTTATATGTTTATCTTCCATTTTTGCGATCGATGTAAATATTATACTTTTTCTGCTCATTCCTTCAAATATTATGACGTTTTTTCATTAGCTTTTTAGTTCGAGATAACAGTAAAAAGGTTTTATTATAATAAGTTTTTATTTATAAATAGAAATAAATAGTAATTCTACACCGATTAAGCTGATATGCTTCCCAGTAAATTTGATTAGCGGTATCTCTAAACCCTCCAAGTTTCATGCAGATTGGATGTACGGTTCTTAAGTTATGCTCTAACAAACATACACGCAAACATACAACGCCAAATCGCATAGCTGCCACTGAGATCTTCGCTCGCTTCGCTCGCTCGATCAAATATTTTATTAATAAATTTATCATCATGTATGTATATGTACATATTATTTATATCTATACCATAGTGCCATAGGCTGTTTTAGTACCATAAGTATTCCATGTAAAACTGCGGGTCAAGCAGTTGACACACAGCAAACCTGTCGAAACGTCGTCGGGAAAATAAATAGGTAATTAGAACGCGATAACTACCCGTTTAATACTAATAATAATGTGTTCAGATCGCGTAAGTTTAAAAGTATATACATGAAAATATGTTTGTTTAGTATATAATTATATCTGTCATTCATGTGTATGAAACCTAATAAAGTAAATCTTTTACCTAGATGCAAAGATAATGAGAGCTTACAATTATCATTAAGATAATGTAGCTGAACCGTTTGCAGATGGCTTTTATTAAAAAGTAATTTATCTATATGTAACACCGACATAATATTTGTAGCAAAATCTGTCCTGCAGCGGGATTCAAACCTGTAATCTCGTGCCTCAATCGGCTACTCGGTAGCTATCTCTCCGCCACCACAACCATTGTGCTGGAAAATTGCGCTCCAGGCTAGGTACTACTAATTTCTTAGTAAGAAAAATATGCTGAAATTGTTTTTAATTTCAGGTAGATGTGAATCTCTACGCTATGATATTTGGCGAGAGCGTTCTGAACGATGCAGTGGCTTTAGTACTGAGCGGGTAACTATTCTAATTTTACTAATTATATGTTTGGTAGCATTGTATATGTAATCTTGTTACGAAGTTGCATCAATCTTTACCTCGCTATAATTGCTAAATTGAGGATGAATATAAGATAATGTTGCAATGAAACACAGAGGCAAACAGAGGGTTTAAATACTGAGATACTTATTTGTGTCCAGTGCCAAATGTAGAACTATCCACTTGTAACACGGGGTGTGTATACATAGCAATACAACAAATGTTTATACACGGAGCATACAAATAATAATAATAATGCAATATCTTTCTAGTATTATCCTTGCACGTGCCCTATCGTGTACTATCGTTTCTGAGGGGCATTTTAATTCTCTCATCACTAATAAGGATATTTATTATCCTTTGTTTGTGACTTTGCACTCATGGTATCTAGAAAATTGAAATAGACAAATATATTCAAAACATTTAAATCAGTTCAGTAACCTCCGTTTTATAATCAAAATTTTTGTACTTAATACCTTATTCAAACACCTGTTTTAGTTGGTTAATATCATCTACTATGAATATCAATATCCATTAAATTTATGTCGCGTTTAACCTTTTTTTTACAACTAATGGCTCATTCATTATTTATTTTAACCAACCTTGAAAGCCAGAATCAGTATTTTTTTAAGTACTGTGCTGTAGATGTTTCTCAATAATTAATTATGTATTTGTTTTTCTATGTTTAAAAAAATGACTTTCTTATCGTTATATTATCCTACTAGCTTCCACCCACGGCTTCGCCCGCGTGATACCTTGAAAAACAAAAACAAATCTATCCCGCGGGAACCTTACATTTTCCGCGATAAAAAAGCCTATGTGCTATTTCAGACTAATATAATATATCTGTGCCAAATTTCATCCAGATCCGTTCAGCCGTTTCAGCGTGAAAGAGTAAAAACATACATCCACACATTCTTACAAACTTTCGCGTTTATAATATTAGTAAGATGTCTTTTGGATCTTGACCCAATAGAGAAAAATTTAACATTTTGCGTCCTTTTCTAGAGCCATACAAAACTATGAGACGCGATATTCCCATGACGGCGGCTTCGAGATCACGGCGTTCCTGGCTGCGATTGGCGACTTCATCGGTATCTTCAGTCTGTCGCTGCTCGTCGGCGCTCTGATTGGCTGTTTAACTGCATTGATATCCTTTTCTAAATACTTTAGCATTAGTTTTCTTTCCATATAATATGTATAGTATACATTTACATAATACATATATTGAAAGAAAACATTGTATACAAATATCGTGATGGAATGAGTTTTACAATGTACTCCCTTTTATCCTATAACGAGTTTACTTACTTACTGCAAATACCTACCTAAATGTTCTAGAATAATCAATTGGAGGAAATCAACCAAATTAGAAACTGCTAACGAGTTTTTGAATTCAAAGTTAAGTAAGTACACAAAAGGAATTTGCAGTATATGATAACATGATTTTCCTTAACATTGCACACATCACGAAATTCACGCACGTCCGCGAGTGGCCGCTGCTGGAGTCGGCTCTCTTCGTGCTCATGTCCTACGCGGCCTTCCTCATCGCTGAAGTGTGCGAGCTGACAGGTAAGGATTCAGGACTTTGCCAAGTCTTAAGACGTGGATACTTTTGACGATGCGGTGCGCAGTGTTTAGGCGATCAAGAAATTGCTTTACCACTTTTGATGACATCTCCCAGTAACATAATTATTCGCTAAGGATTACTATGACATATTCTGACGTAGCAGTTAGTAATCTGTCAAGTGAAAATAGCCCTTGATGTTTTGTACATGCAAATGATATTCAGCCTTAGAGTGGTAAACCAATTTCTTGGACGCCTATACATTGAAACGCTATTGTTTGGTTGACTGCATGATGTGACTCAAAGCATCTTCATAGTTCAAAACCATTTAATCCCAACTTGAATTAGCTTCTTGACTATCTAAAGGAATGTCCAAACACAGCGCGGCATTTGAGCGCGTCTGCCGCGCAGTGATTGGACGACGCGCAAACATTCGTTGGTTGAGTCCTAAGCAGAGCGCGGCAGAATGTGTCCTGTAGGTCTACCATGAGTTTTCACAATCTACACTTGCTAGCGACTGTAGTTAAAAAAATTATGAAAACTTGTACAGCGCCTCTAGCGGATAGTTGGGTACTAAAACGTCACGTAGCTAACTATCCTACGTCACAGCGTACTACATCGACTGTAGTTTGCTTAGAATTTGGTACCATGAGTAACAATTTAGACAGATGTCATAGTAACGTACTATTACTACTGTAGTAACGTCAGCCGATCTAAACGTGACAACTCAAGGTAGACGTACTGCAAACGCCGCGTGTTGCTGCCGCGCACTTGCCGCTTAATATTTGGAATCACCTTAACATTTCGAACAGACACTATGCCATCTTACCACCGATTTTCATTATCGTTCCAGGTGTAGTAGCAGTGCTATTCTGTGGTATCTGCCAAGCTCACTACACGTACAACAATCTCTCGTCGGACTCACGCAACCGGACTAAGCAACTGTTTGAGCTATTGAACTTCTTAGCTGAGAACTTTATATTCACCTACATCGGTGTTTCGATGTTCACTTTTCCGAAGCATCACTTCGATCCGTGGTTCATCATCGCTGGATTTGTATCCTTTTTACAGTGAATTATTTGACTGGCCTCACAGCTCGGTTGGTAGTAGCTCTGCCTTCTGCGCTGTAGGTTGTTGGTTCGATCCCCACCCAGGATAAACATTTGTGTGATGGTTACAGATGTTTGTTCTGTGTCTGGGTGCGAAAAAAAATGTATATAAAATCTATCAGCTATCTAGTTCCCATAATACAAGCTTTTCTTAGTTTCGAGCTAGATAGCGTAGAGTGAATTGTCCACCAATATTTTTTAATTATAGCTTCCGCCCACGGCTTCGCCCGTGTGGTACCATGAAAAACAAAAACAAATCTATCCCACGGGAACCGTACAGTCTTCCGGGATAAAATGTAGCCTATGTGTTATTCCAGACCATAACCTATATCTGTGCTAAATTTCATCCAGATCCGTTCAGCGTGAAAGAGTAACAAACATACATCCAGACATCCAGACATTCTTAAAAACTTTCGCGTTCATAATATTAGTAGGATATGGTTCTACATTCTACCTAAAAATGTTTAGTGCAATATAAAAGCTAACAGTGATTATAACATCAATAGGTTTTTAGGAGCACTATACAGTTTGACATCTTTCGTACTTTCAATACGTTCCTCAGCCAAAGTACAGATAACGTCGACTCTCGGCCGCGCCGTGAACATCTACCCGCTCTCGTTTCTACTGAACCTGGGCCGCAACCCGCCAATACCCATCAACTTCCAGCATATGCTCTTCTTTTCTGGTAATCTAACAAAAACAATCTTAAACGGTGAAGGAAAACATCGTGAGGAAACCGGGCATACCCTAAAACCAAAAGTTTGAAGGTGTGTGTCGTAAGTTAGTATTCTTATAAGCGGACATGGGCTTGCAACCTGTACTAACTACTGTGCATAATGTGGGCATGTGCCAAATATCAGGTTTGGACGTGCCTCTGACCACCCTCTCTGGATATCCTCAAAGATCTAAGTAACTAGATATCTGAAGAGAAATCTACCGAGCCTGGGGATTACTGTGGTTTCTTGTCAGTTCTTCTCGGACTGGAATTGGCACCTAGACTCACCTAGTATGTAAGACGATTCAAAATGATCCCTGTGATTTTCTTTACTAAGATTATAGAGAGAAAGATTTGAGTGTTTGTTTGTTTGTTTGATTTTAGATTTTTTACAGTCGTGATCATCATGATCATGTAAATTTTCGGATTCAGTCATATGCAAGAATAATCCCACTTATTTCACTTCTCTGGTATATTTTCAGGACTTCGCGGCGCCATGTCGTTCGCCCTGGCTATCCGCAACACGGTGTCGGAGGCGAGGCAGGCCATGCTGACCACCACCTCTCTCATTGTGATCGCGACTGTCATCCTGCAAGGAGGCGCCGCTTCACACGCGCTCGCCTACCTGCGTATACCTACTGGGTATGTATTTTTTCTCTACTAGCAACACACCACAGCTTTATACGAATAGCAAAAGTATATTTTTTTATTAAAAATATAGCCTATGTTGCTCAGGGATAATGTAGCATTCTAATGGTGAAAGAATTTTCCAGTAGTTTTTGAGTTTAAACAAAAACATAAAAATACATAACTTTCCTCTTTATAATATTAGTATAAATATAGATCAAAAGTATCCAATTAAGAAAACACCAACAGTGGGTACAAAAAAGGTTCTACAGACAGAAGGACACACAAATTATGGTATAAGGGTTGCTACTCATATTTTGAGATAATACGCCAGACCAGCTCATCATATAAAAAATGAAACTTAGCTTAGCTAAATAGTTACTTCATGTAGCTTAAATTATAACGTATATATGTAGGTACATAGCTAACAACTTGCCCTGAGAACACTCGTCGCGGGATTGAGACGTTCTATCCACTATAGTGAGATAAGTCAACATACTATGGCATCGTATTGCGATTAACGATTCCGTTTAGGATCAAACTGAATCGTTTTGACTATTATTTTATCGTTAAGTAGGATGTTTTTTTTTATTTATGCGTCTATATACTATATTTCAGGGAGAGTAATAACGAAGAAAGTGAAGCGTTACCGTACCGAGACGTCAGAACCGTAAGTTTTTTATCTTTTAAATACATTTTAATTGTTTAAAGCTCTTTATTTTTTTGCCATATTTGGTTAGTAATATTTCAACAATTAGGAGTAGTGCAGCTTTACTGAAACTTTACTAGAACATAGAAAACTCAAATTCACATCTCTTGCATAATACACCTTGTGTTAACATTATTTTGTAGCTAATACTTATTTAAATAATTTGTCCTGCTTGAACACATTTTAGTTCTACACTGGTACAACTTTGTTTAGAAAGCTTTGCTTTGGAATTTATCCATTTCGCGGACTACTTTTCAACTGGTTGGATTGGTTGTCAGTTCTAAATTATATTTGCTAAAACGTTTAAGCTTTAATTGATGTAGACTGTAAATAAACTAGATACAAATATCACTACATTATTATAACAAAGTGCATTATCATTGAATGAATGAATGAATGCCTTCGCATTATGCATTATTATTTCAGAACGAACAATAGAAAATACACCACAAACGGTAGTCAATAAATATTTCTTTATTTACTAAAAGTGGTGTAGACTGTAGAGTAACTTGTTAGACGAAAACATACATCTAATTTTGCACGAAAAGTGTAAAAGTATTATTTTATCTGTGGTTCAATCAGTAGTTCAATTCATTTCATTCATTCGGTGCTGCGCATGTAATTAATAAAACGTTGTTGTGGCAGCTCTACCACGCCACGGACTCGGGTGGACCGGTACGTATGTATACAAGTACCTACACATTCGATGTTTAGCGGTGCTTTATATTGTGCTTTTCGATTTTCCTAACATGTACACTTTCCTCAAGTACTGAACACTTTAAAACGAATTGAAAGAAAAAGGTTTTATGTTTCTCTGTATAGTATGTTTTTTTTGTATGTTCACCGATATCTAAGAATTGGGGGACCGATTGCGAAAATAGTTTTTTTTTTTGTTTAAAAAGGTCCTTTCTACTTTCGAGGTCATCCCATAACATAATATAAATATGATAACCTGAGAGATTCACACTTTTCTCGTAAAACTTAAAAAACTTTATCCTCGCTTGTTACAACATTGAAGTTTGTTTCTCTTTAGATTTTAAAACGTTATCATTGTTATACCTTTGCATAAGTATTTGAGGAAAGTTTGCAAACACAAAATATTTAATATGGTGTATTAGGTGTGTCCTATAAAGGTTATCATTATCATCCATGTGTTAGTTCACCTACTTACATTGAGTGATAGCAAACTAAAATTTCTCATAAAGCTTTAAGAATGTATTTCTACTTAAGTTTATTTTTACTCAGTCATTGAAAAAATTAAATGAAATTCAAATTTGCATACTGCTCATTATACAAAGGCTCTCTTGTCCTGGCCTTTGCGTTTCTATTCTAGAGGGTATTCTATAATTATAACAAAATGTTTGTCCAGCCCGCTGATATCGGTTTCGGCCTACGAAACTTGGATCCCGCGCAACCGGCCAGTTGCGACAGGGCTGCAGTAAGACTAAACCTATATAAATGCACGCATTATACGATAATGCACGGATTTATAATACTGACCGTACTAACATTTGCACTACGAATTATTTGCACCGTTAGAGCGGTTACGCACTGCGTCCGATCCGTATCCGTGAAAATATGGTCCGGATTAGTCGTAGAACTATTTCAATGTTAGCTTACGCACTACATCCGATTTCCGTCATCCGATTTCTTTCCGTCATTCTAGAGTCTCCATGCCACAGATGATTTTTGACGGACCGAAGTAGCCATAGTTGTATTGAACGTAAAATGACGAATGCCAAAAGGTGGCTACTGAATTGCTTGGATTTGTATCAGAGATCGGACTAGTGCGTAAGCAATATTCGAATTCGGTCCGAGTTTTCTAGATCCATATTTTCACGAATACGGATCGGACGCAGTGCGTAACCGCTCTTACAATGCTCGACAAATAGACTTTACTTTTCACGTTCCTCTTATATTGTGACGAGTTCTTTTGACTTAGTAAAAATAATTAAAATGCGCCTCAGAAGCTCCTTAGTAATATAATTATAGTATCATCCTCTGCACTTGTTTTTATAGTTCTCACTCCTTATAAAGCGAACGTGACAAGTAATGTTTATGACAAAAACTAATAACAATTTTTTACCTAGGTACCCCTATATAACCTCCTTATCACTCCATCCCATATTACACTACATTTCGCAATTTATACAAAAATATATTACTAAATCAAATATCTAACGTTAGAAATAATTTCTAGTGATCGTTGAGTATGTGGGTCCATCAATAAACCCTTTTCATTGAGCCACATAATAATAGATAATTGTGATGCATCCTGCCTAGCACTGAGCATGTAAAATTACTTTATCGCTTTCTTTGGTTTTTCTTTAATATCTAGAGAGGCCGCATGGTAGTTAAATGGGCTAATGGCGCGAAAGAAGTGGTTATGCCTTGGCAACTGGACTACGTATGTATATTTTTATTTTAACTCATTCTTAGCTTATTAATTTTAATTAATCAAGTTTGATTTAGTGAACGACACATGGAAGCATTCCTTAAGCTAAAAATGACCCCACAAAAATAGAACCCTGGTAGGCGTGGCTTGTCAAATATGCCAAAGAATTATATCAAAAATTTACAAAAACTTATTTTACCGTTAAATTGCCGTGTAAGAACACAGCAATTTAAACCCAAACGTCGAGAAAATGAAGTCAACATTAATAAATCTTTGGCAAATCCACAAAGGAGTTTCGATGTGTGAAATTTGGCGTCATGCTTCTCGGATATTTCCCTTGAAGAAATGTTTCTACGTGTTTTTCCGTTCACTGTGTTTGATTACAAAAAGCATGTATTAATCTTATGCATGGGTCGTACTAGTCTTAAAAGTTAAAACTAATAATCGATGCTTGGATTGAAGAATACTTAAAACTATCTTGTAATAAATGTGTGTTCTTATTTTCTGCATCATGTTTTTTATCATTCTTTGTTTTCGCATTATTTACATCTGTATTCAAAACTTCTGATTCAGTGTAAGTATAAAACAGTCAACAAAATAAGCTTCCTTAACTTCTCTACGCATAATATTCTAACAAATTATGTGTGTTAGGAGACCCCCCGGGGCGGTGGGGACGCTGCCACGGGGCAGAAGGCACGGTTGGCTAAACTGTGGGGTGCTGTGGACTCCAAACTGTTGAAGCCGCTACTGACGCATGCGCGACCGCCCCTCACCGAGACACTACCAGACTTCTGCCGCCCCGTCGCTCGCGTGCTGACAACTACCCACCAATATACGCAGGGAGTAAGTGCTATTGTCAATTTAATTATTTATTAGCTGATGCCCGCGGCTTTGCCCGCGTGGATGTCCGTTATCGCGACCAAAAGTCATCATGAAATTTTGATCCCACCATATTATTTTAGCCGTGTATACAAAAACTTGACAAATTGATGACTGAGTGACATACAGATCAACGTATCAGCCTTAACCCTTAGCTCTAGAAAGCAATAATTTAAGGGGTAGGTTCATTCGCAAAATGAGAGGATTCGACCAAACTAGTATATGCATTATCCCCAGAATAAATCGTAGTTTTGAAGAGTAAAATTACATTTTAGTTGCATATGACATTACATTATTCTGAGATATGTTATAAAAGATGTGATAGAATCCACCGTAGTTCGATAAAAAGAACAGTTTCACTAGTTTATTATAATACGTTTGTTTACAGGATAGCTCTCTCAGAAGAACCGATTCGGATTCCGACCTATGCCTCGACGAACCTCAGCCAGTTCCAACCAGTATTGATCCCCAGGTAACCAAATACTATTTATAGTAAACATGTTATTCTTGTCTTGTTTAAGTTGCGCCGTATTAATATATGCGTGCTACGAAACACGCGATATTCTAGTTTTATTATATTTGTGCAGTATAAAATATAGTATTTGTGTATTATCATATTTCCTTTTTGTTTTGGTTGCAGCTATCAATAAATATTCGGAACGGATATGGGCATGTTTGAGCTTTGTATCGTTAATGATCTTCGGCTGTGATATGAAATTGCTCTTCATAGATTTTAGGAATGTATGATTTAATAGGAAAATGTTTAATTATTGCACGCAGCAATTGTGGCCTGGACTTGTGGACACCAGGATATCGGTTGAAGGTATAACGGGAAGCAACATCTAGCTTCCATGTGTCGTAACTTACAATTCACTTATGTATTGTATTGTATAGCTAAAGAGTGCCACACTTTCGAAAATATAGTAGACCCTGTAAAAATGTTATTTATTATTATTTATCTACAGAGATTTGAAGAATTTATTGTTTTATGAAATTATTAATAGAAATTGGTTCTCTGTTTATGAATTTACTTATATTTTTATAGTATTACTTATTTACTAATTGTGATAAATAAAATTGTGACATAAAATGTAAGGATCTGTCTTAGGACATCCAGTTTGTGGATGTCTGTAGGGATAATGGTTTTAAGTTATTTTTGTAAGTAAAGCACTAGATGAATGCAAAAAACTGTCTTGCATGCTAGGTAAGCAATGCAAACAATTATTATTGCTTTTATAGTTATTAGAAAATGAAAATCCACCCCTAAGGTTGGATATCTACCTAAGCGTAACAAAATTATGTGTGAACGATACCAATAAAGTCGTCTCGAATCGCCGAGATGATGGTGTTTTTACACGATTCTGTTGGTTTATTTTGCACATTTTCTCTCACCTCCGGTAGGTAGATAACCGCCCTAAAAGGAAAAGGCATGATTAGTTAATAAAAATGTTCTATCTTCTTTGAACTTGTACAAATGACGCCTTGTTTAGTTAAAACAACCTGTGCCCATTTGAAAGGAGATCTAATATGCACGTAGTTAACATCTAGTCCCGTATGAAATTGTTTCGTTTCTAATATTATTCCGTTTTCTCTTTACTGTTTAAGGAAATTTCCATAAAATGGAAAATTGTATTTTATATGATTTCAGAAACGCATCTAGCTAGACAAATGTATGTATACATCAATGAACAAAGCATTTACACAAAAATGGAATTTCATTCTCTGGCCAACTCTAGTGACAAAGTTAAAGGCTATTTGCTACATAATCTATACCTATGTATAAAACAAAGTCATGATAGTTATATTATTTATAACTTTAGAATGACATAACTGTTGGATTGGTCCCTAAATAGCAGAATAAGTATTAAAACATTAGAAAAATAATTAAATGCGCACGAAGTCGCGGGCAACAGAAAAATTGTTAATATGCAATGGACTGCTCTACTATGTTAAAATTTGAATTTCGCTTTATAGGTAGTTGTTATACATATACGTCTAGCTAGAGGACTTGTGTTGAACCTCGAAGAAAAATATTATCAACATAATTTCAACATGTGCTTTAGATATTTGCTAATTTACCTACTACCTAGCTTAAACTCTATTTTGTATGTGCACCCATTAAGGTTTGTGAAACCTACTTTATTCTACTAAGGTGCAGCTTGTGTGGGCTTGTGTTTTTCGAAGTTTTTTTGTTGGTTATAGTTGATTACTGATTATTTAATTTATAAAAAATGAAAAAAAAATGTTGTATGTTGTGCTTTTTTCATTATGTGTGTTTGAATATAACCATTTTGAAAACATTGAATTTGAAACTTGGTTCAGTTTGGCATACCCAAAATTTATATTTATTTTAAAAAATTATTGAAATTTTCTTAAGCTTGATAATCAAGGTTATTTCAGAATTAATACAAATTTCTAAAATTTTTTTTGTCTTGTTATGGCAAGAGGTCTTGTCAACATAACATAAATTCATGGATGTATAACTTTGTGAATGTCTTTGAATTTTTAGGTAGGTAACAATTATTTTTCATCCAGGATTCCCAGTTCCTAATTCATTTAATTTGTAAACAAATTTAAACTTTATTGGCATTGCTTGTTGTGTACAATTTTGAATTTTTTGAAAGCAAGGAATTCCTGGAATGTGAACTTGTTTGTTGAAATTAATAACAAAGGAATTCCTGTTTAATAAAAAAATATATCTGAAATTAAATGGCCTGTTTTTTATTTAGTCAAGTGGTTAAGACTCGGTTTGGTGTCAACTCAGTCAGAATGATGACTGTAATACCCAGGCTTGGTAGATATCTCCTCAGATCTTTAGTTACTTAGATCTTTGAGGGTATCAGAGGCATGTCCGAACATCATATTTGACACATGGGCATGGCCACATTTTGCAGTGTGTTTTATACAGAATGCTGGCCAGCTTGGTTCCTGAGTGCCTCCCGGATTCCTTCAGTAACTTCGAACATAGGTCCATGACCAGGCACAATCCAGTCAGCTAGTTCAGCTACTTTCAATCTATTCTTCATTTGTTGCACTGGACTTTCACTTCCTGCTTCCACCCAGATATTAGGGTTTTCAATATCTTCAAATTTTTCAAATAGATCTCCTGAAATCAAATATAAACTCTTACAATACCATCACTTCAATGAAAATCAAGTTATTATTTTTATTTTGCATACCTGCTATGGCTACTATTTTTAGTTCATTGGTTGTGACAATAACTGTGATGTCAGATAAAGTATGTCCTGGTGTTGGGATAACTTTAACACTGTTATTTATGTTGTATTCTGTGCCTGGTAACAGAAGATCAGTTCTAAGTTAGATACATAGGAATTTGGAATATATTATAAATAAATAAATAATAAATAAATAATGCTGGACAATCCACACAGCATCATCTAGCCCCAAAGTAAGCTAATCAAAGCTTGTGTTATGGGTACTAGACAACTGATATATTTATATATACATAGATAGATATTTTTTATTATACATAGAAAACACCCAGACCAACGGAACAAATTTCTGCAGATCGTACACAAATTTGTTCCGCGGCGGGAATCGAAATGATTTATTATGGTTCAAATGATTAAAAAAGACTAACCTTTGTCAAATGGATGGATATAATAGGTCTCCTTAAATGAAATGTTGAATCCAACTATATGTCTTGCTTTTAAAAATAGATTGTTGTTTCCAATATGATCAGAATGGCCATGTGTGGATATCACAAAATTGATTTTTTCTGGTTTAACTTTGTGTTTTTCAAGAGCTGCAAATGGTAAGCAGTTATAGGTGAAACCGTTTAACAATGCCCAGTAGGTGTCGTTCACATTGTCTCATATTAGTGACTTGCCAGTAATTATCTTTTCTGTATCCCACGGGGTCATTGTATCTACGATTATATTATGTACTCCTTTTATCAGAGTACAGCTGCAGTTAGCGGTCATTTGATTGTTCACTACATCAGAGGAATAACCATCATACAAAACAATAATTTCACTCATCTTTTTCATGATTTTTATTCCAAAACTCTGAAAGAAAGAAATTATTGTTTGTTTGTTTACATCTTTTACTGATTGACATTGATTGACTGACAGATACGGCAAGTGTGTCTGGTTCGTGTTATTTCTCCGATGAAATAGCGAGCCACAGAATAACAATAATGTATGTTTCAGCAGACAGCCGAGCAGTAATAGCGCAAGTGATTATTTATTGTGTAGGACTTTAAGTTACGAACAAAGACATTATAATGAGCATTTTATCTACTGACGTTACGAACGGTGCGGTGAATGTTTGTTTGACACTCAGAGTGTTTGACATACAATCTATTCGTTCAAAAATTGAGATGTAAAATTGATTATTTTTTCTTTTCGTTCAAGAATCGACACTCCCTGTCTCTCTCGTCAGCTGTCGTCGCCGGTTATTTTTAGGTTACACAAAAATAAATTGAAGAAAGCTGCGGCGGTAAATCTACGACAATATCTACGTAGGTTATTTTAACATTTCAACGTGCGCCAATCATTTCTCTATTCATGATAATTGCGCATTTGAACAGATAAGTGCGCCACGACATTATCTGAATCATTATTGTTTACTCAGGGTTATGAAACAATAGGTGGATTCCAGCCGCCTACGGACCGCCAGTTCGTAGTGAACCATGTCAGGCGACGTACAACCAAGGAAGCGTAAAGACAAAAAGAAAAAGAAAGGTAATATCTGCATCCATATCCCTTTACAGGCTAAGGCAATATCCATAATAAGCCAAACTTCACAATGCCTTTGTTTTAGATGAGCTTGGTGTGGAGGAGCCTCGTGGCACCGCCGCGGCGTTCGGCGAGGGCGATGTCTTCATGCACTCACAGAGCGAGCACGGAACTGGTGGTCACTGGTGTGCCAAAGTCATATTTTTCTCACTCCTCGCTGTGCTGATAACTCTTGTTGGACTAATCATTTTGGAAAACAGAGGCCTTACAGAGTGTGAGTATAATACTTACATGATATAGGTGTGAATGTATATATGAACTAAGTACTTAAAAGTGTTTCTTTAGGACTGTGGTAAACTGTTGCTCATTACTTTTTCAAAATTATATTGTAGAATCTGGTTGAAGTGACGCAAACAATTATTTAATCAGGTGTAAGTAACAGACAATGATATGGAATTAAATGATAAATATATACATTGGAATCCAAAAATGAAATAATATGATAATTTTTTTTTTTTATAATTTGCATGCTATTTAAATATTACCTTAATTATTATGAGGGAAATAAAGGCTATTTTTATTTTTATTTTTATAAGTAACAGACAAAGTATATAAGTTTAGTAGGCTAAATTACACCTAAGTAAATACAGTCAGCTATAAAAATGTCTTGTTGAATCTCTAAGATATCTAGAGAACCTATATTTGAGCAGGTCCATATTGTACCTAAGTCATGTGATATATTTTAGCCAAAAAATCTAAAACACATTATTTTCTTCATACTTCAAGAAAAAAGTTTCACTTATAAAGCTACCTTTAATTCCCTGCTGTATTTTAATTCCACCTCGTACACAATTGACATTACAGTGGAAGCAAACTCTGTGGAATCTCGCTATTCAGGTGTGCTCGAGGGATGGATTGAAGATGCCCCAGACAATGACCACCATGACGAGCACACATTAGAACTGAAACATCATGTAAGTTACAAAATTTACCATTTTATTATTGGTAGTGTGATTTAAAAGTAATATGCAAACTTCAACCCTTAGAAGCTAAATTTTGTTAATTTCTTTCATAATCCTCTTTTAAAACATTAAAGGCACCTACCCTCCGAATTTTAACTCTCTAGGACCTATGGGGTAAGCAGTGTGGTACCAATCAGTCAATCTATTTTATAAGAGATTTATTTACCAAAAACTAAATTAATAAATATGCCTAAAACAGGCCCATATTTATCATAAATATTATTTTAAATTTATTTTTATTAGCCAATACTTAACTGGAATTGTAAGTGTAATTATATCGGTTTAATGTAACATATTTAGTTAGGTAAAAAAAATACAGACACAGGACCTCTTTAGATGAGATCTGTGTAGTAATACAGTTAAATAATATTGTAAGAAAAGGAAAACAAAACTCCTAAAAAAATTGCCCACTTAAATAGGACGAAGATGATGAGGATCACGGCAGTGAATTAGATCATGGTGATGAAGGACATGATGATGATGATGAAGGACATGATGATAATGATGATGATCACGATGACAATGATGAAAACAATGATGCTGAAGATGAAAGTGATGAAGAAGATGAAATTGATAATGACAGTGAAGAAATAGATCAAGAAGCTGATGATTCCGAAGAAGCTGATAATGTTAACGCAGATGACGACGAAGATGAGCAAATTCAAGAAGAAAATGAAGAACAAAACTTAGACGCAGCAAATGATGAGGTGGGATTGATCAATAATAATAATAAGAAACTCTCTTTAGTTCTGACTAGCTTCCTCTCGCGGCTTTGCTCGCGTGGTACCTACATAAAAAATAGCCTATGCTACTCAGGGATAACATAGCATTCTAACAATTAAAGAATTTTCGAAATCGGACCAGTAGTTTTTGAGTTTATTCATTACAAACAAAAATACATAAATACAAAACTTTCCTCTTTATGATACGAGGGTGGATTGAAAAGTTCGCGGCCTCACATAGAAATAGTAGTTATAATTTTTTTATATTACCCTCATTTTATTGATATGTTTATTGGCTGTCATCATGCAAAATTTTATTGTTATAGTATTCCTGGTTTTTAAGTTATAGAGAGTTAAGCGAGACAAAGTGTGTCGATATAAAAATATTGAAAAAAATTATGAACGTGCGGTCATCAAATACCTTGTTTAAAATGAGATAACTCCAAAAGAGATCCACAATAACATCGAAACAACATGAGGGGAATCTGCTCCATCGTATACGACTGTAAAAAAGTTGGGTCGTAGAATTCAATCGTGGACGAAAGAGCATCGAAGATGACCCTAGGTTTGGTCGGTCTACCACGTCTATGATTGAGGAAAACCTCGAAAAAGGGATGATCTCATTATGATAGACTAAAAATTTACCATGGAGAAAATTGCACACAGTATGAGCTTTACGTATGAAAGCAAAATAATTTTTTTTTTTCACAAATTTGGATTTTCTGCGGTTTTTGCTAGGTGGCACTTTACGTGTTTTGCAATTGAGCAAAATTGCGTTCGGCCTACGAACTCTCGCGACTGTTTGGACATGGTTTGAGGCTTATTCATTTGACTTATTCTCCGGTTTTTGCATCTTTGGACTTTTACCTGTTTCCCAATTAAAAAAAAACCCCTTTTGGCCAATATTTTTTATCAAATAATGAGGTTTGAGTTGCGGTAAATGTGTATTTTGAAGACCTCTAGGGATTATTTTTTTTAACTGGTTTAGAAACTTCGAAAAGCGCGTGGAAGAAATGCATATAGCTAGTTGAAGACTGCGTCAACAATTGAAATTATTTTTTTAGGTATTTACAGTGGCGGATTTACCAGCAGGCTGAGTAGGCTTGAGCCTAGGGCGGCAGATTTTTGGGGCGGCAAATTTGGGACCGATTTTTTTTTTTTTTTGCTACCAGAAATCAAAAAGATTTC
Source organism: Cosmorhoe ocellata (assembly GCA_963675405.1). Classification (NCBI taxonomy): domain Eukaryota; kingdom Metazoa; phylum Arthropoda; class Insecta; order Lepidoptera; family Geometridae; genus Cosmorhoe; species Cosmorhoe ocellata. The sequence continues at coordinate 8,041,003 of OY776245.1, read as the reverse complement.
TGGATGACGGTTTTCTGTATTCTGTTTTCTGATGTTTTACAGATAAAAGTCTGCAACAAATTTTTCCGACGACTTTCTCTTTTCACTTATCATTTGTCATTGTACGATCCGTAAATCCGTTTAGCAATCTTACATATTCTAGAGTAAAACAGCTAGTTCACCGCCCCCAACCAATAATCGGTCTTTGCGCCCTCTCCCCGCACTTTGAATGAGTGTAAAGAGCGAAATTATAGAAAATGTATTTTTCTTTTCCTACCGTCAACCCATACAGCCAGTCCTACTATTGGTTTGTATATAATTTGGTGATTTTGATTTGAAGGTAGTAAATAATTTAGTGAATAATTTTACCGATTTTAATCTTATGTATCGACTATTATAGCATGCATTACCCCGCCTTCCAAACATGATTGAGCTTTAATTAGCTCAAAAATATAACTAAAAATTATTTTACGTGCAATTCCAACGAAATTGTTGAATTGTAAAAATAATCTAGGACATGACAATTTGAAAATTGTGGAGGCAAGGGCGGCAAAAGCTTTACAGCCTATACCTTGAAAATTTGTAAATCCGCCACTGGGTATTTAACTTTGTTTTCTATGTTAGGCCGCGAACTTTTCAATCCACCCTCGTATTAGTATAGATAAGTGGTAATTAACCTATTGTATAAGTCTTAAGGTCTTGAGGTGGGTACATATTCAGTTGCCACTTATCAAAACCTATGAAAAGAAAGAACATTGCATTTATTAGACTTAATTTAAAGCTTTGATTATTATTTTATTTGGCATTCTAACAGGATGATATTGAAGAATCTAGTTACAGTAAATATTACAAAAGCAACGATAAAGCAAACGAAGATGACGATGATGATGATAGTTTACAAAAAGAAGATGAAAACGATCATAATAACATAAAACGTATAGATGACGATGATGAAGAAGAAAACGATAACATTTGGGAGGAAAACAAAGAAGAGCATGATAAGACTTCAGATAATGATGATAATGATGACGATAACAGCAGAGAAAACGATGATTATCTTCAAAACGACGCGGCTTACGAGGTGCACAAACTGAGTGACACTAATGTGAAAATAAAGTTGTTTTTTTTAATTGGCACACTAATAGTTTTCTAATGCTTTTTTTCAAAATTTTTCTCTGCAAAGCACAGACTGAGGTGCGGATCTAACGTCTCTTCTATTCAGTCCTGGATTTATAAATAGGCCGTATAGGCCGCGGCCTAGGGGCGGCAGCGTCCTAGGGGCGGCAGATTTCAGAGGACGGTCACTTGATTTCATTCGTTTATTTAAATTATATTTTCCATTTGTAGTAAAGGAGGGCTTATTAAACAAATCCCCGTTGATGATCCCCGTTAACGGGGATTAGTGAACTTTTTGTTCACTTTTTCCCCGTTGACGCTGATGCGAAAATGTAACGGGGATTAATGAATGTAAAAAGTTCACTAATCCCCGTTAAGTTAAAAATAAAATACAAATATTTGGAATAAGCCTAAGAATCATAGGCCCCTTTACTACAAATGGAAAATTATTATTTTAGAAAGGTATGTACGAGTACATGGGGCGGCAGAAATAAAGTGGCCTACACTCATAAAAAATATAAATCTGGCACTGCTTCTATTGTGTTTTTACGCTCTACCTCGGAATTTTTGAATTTTATAAGACAAGTATTCATACAACATCCATACTCAGTATGAAATATTTTTTAGATTTGCCTACAGCATGTTTGAACGAATGTCTGTTTTGATTGAATAACATAGTAATAATATTACGTAGGTATATTATTTACAAGAAATTATTTTGACTATCTATAAACCTAGTACTTACTTAGATAAAATCATGCATTGCTTCATTGTTTTCTTTGTTTCTTCATTCATTGTTCATCTGGTCTGTTTCGGTCCAGCCTGATTGCTTTGCCAGAGTGATTTTCAACAAAGTACCACAGTAAAACTCATGCCAGAATCGTAATACGTTTATTTGTTTAATGTCATGTATCATTTAAATTAAACAACTTACAATGTAATAACTAGATCTACCTACATACGTCATGCTAAGATCTATCTATAGGAACTACAAGACAAGGAGTTCAAATCTACGCATCAAAAATGCATCTGAATACGGCTCAAATTATTTATTGCAATATTTTTAATCGAAACAACGATCATGCTTGATCAAAAATCAGGGGCCTCACCACGAATTCATAATACATTACCGAATTAATATTACATTGTTATTTCGTACAATGACCTATGCAAATTGTATTGAAGTAGTGACGTTTCTATAATGGAATCGTTAAGGAATCGTTCTGGAAGTCTTCGTGGTAAGGCCCCTGGTCAACATTTTCAACCATATTTGCGTTGCGATTCTCATAACGCGAGACACAACTTTTTTATGATTAATCTAAACTAAATAGAGAGCGCTGGTGGTGAAGTGGTAGCACCCCACTGCCTCACGATCAGAAGGTCGTGGGTTCAAACCTGGTCGCGCACCAATGAGTTTTTCCATTCGAAAAATTTATGTGCGCAATGCCAGTGCTCTTAAACGGTGAAGGAAAACATCGTGAGGAAACCGGTATACCCTAGAACCAAAAATTCGAAGGTATGTGTCATAGGTTAGTATTCTTATAAGCGGCGATGGGCTTGCAACCTGTTACGTACGGAATACAAACTACTGTGCAAAATGTGGGCATGTACCAAATGTCATGCTTGGACTTGCCTCTGACTACCCCCTTTAGATATCCTCAAAGATCTAAGTAACTAAAGATCTGAGGAGATATCTACCGAGCCCGGGGATTACAGTAGTGATCATATTTATTTTAAGCTATTGCATAGCTTCTATCGCGGGCCTTGAGCGTGGAGACCGAATCCAGAAATTCCGTAACGAAAATAACCTAACACCCCCCGCAGCAGTCTCCGAGTGCCACACGTCTTTTTTTTTCTTTTTTTTTCTAAACTAAATAACCTTTTAACTCTAGGATGAAGAGGAACACGAAGATGATGAAGAAGAAGCAGAGCCGGTCAACGTCGAAATAGAAACGATAGAGAGAGAGGTTTCTGATGATGATGCCGTCTCGACCGAGGAACCGTCGCCTAAGGATGACGATGACGATGACCAAAGCCAAGGTAACTACTCTGTGGACATGCGCAAAACATTTATTTTTTAAGTAATGATATATCACATGGCATTTCATAGCGAGAAATGTATCTCTGAAACATGTCAAACATATCGCGGCATGGAATGAGTCCGCGCTGTTTGTTACTTCTCGCTCGCACGTATAAAAAAATAAGAGATAGAGGAACATTGCGCGCAATGCGAGCGACGAGATGGACGGACACGGCCGGCGCGCAGTCGCACCGCTCACTCACTCCACCCATATCACCCACTCGCTCGCGTCATGTTTAGCGGCATGTTGCATATGGTAAAGAAATGGGTAATGATATGTTTCGCGTTGGGATATATCTCGCGAAATGCATATCTCACATTACTTACACATGTCAACTACTCTGCCTTATTAAGAGTAATCAGTGTTGGCATCATACCAAGATAAAACGACCTAATTCCACACCCTATCTGTATAGAAGCTTCATAATGAAAATACTTTAGCTTAACTTATCGAAAGCGATGTTCGTTTTCTTATACGATTGCGATGTATTTTAATTACAGATGTATCTGAAGAGTTGTCTCCGAATGAAGACGATTCTTCCTTGGAAGAAGATGACGTGGAGTTTCTCGAGCCGGATGAACTGGACGAACTACCTATAGTGGAACCGATCACAGCTCCTAAGGGAAAACCTTTACCTGAGGTTCGTTCGTATACAGTAAATAAATAAATAAATAAATAAATAAATAAATAATGCTGGACAGTCCACACAGCATCATCTAGCCCCAAAGTAAGCTACTCAAAGCTTGTGTTATGTATACAGTAACTACTACGATTTCAATTCGACGCTTTTTTTATTAAAGTAAAACTTCTAATACGACTTCCAACAAGGTTGCGTTAAACGTTTAACGCTACCATGGAGGGGGTATGAAAGTGACAGAGCGAGAGTGAATGCGTGGCACTCGAACGCATGCGCGTAGTATACCTGTTACAGGCCAGCGCGAGCGTTAGTAACGAGAAGTTTCACTTTTTCCGCGCGGAGGGATTCCACGCACTACTTTTTTTATTATATTTATTGGTTGTCTAATAACACAGTTCTGGAATATAAACGCATGATAGTGGTATACCTATATCTAGAGCTGTTACAACAATTAATGTATATTTTTTTTAGCGTTCGTCACATTCGTGACCGGATATGGAACAACTCTTCTGTTTTCTTAACGCGAAACACAAACGTTGCAAAGACGCCTTTAAATCGTAGTTTTATACATCTAGACACGCGGCAGCGTGTCAGCCAAGTTCAAGCGAACGGGCGAAGCGCGCACAGTGTGTAATATTACAGGAACCATTTGGGTCATTTTTCACCCCCTCGTAACTCAAAAACTATTTCACATAAACAAGTCAAATTTGGCTCATCTATTGTCACTTGCGAGTAAAATATGTGCACCGAATTTCATAAACACACCTCAAACGGTTATTTAGATATTAACATCCAAAAATGGTTTGTTATGGAAAATTGTATCACTGACTGACCTATAGACGTTAATTATAACCCAGTTCCAGATGACCTAGAACGTTCAAATTTGGCATCCAGGTAGGTAGTGGGGTGGATACAAAGGAAAAAATCTGAAACTTGTAAATTTTTATATTTTTACTGTACTTTTTCAATTAATTCATTCTCTTAGGCACTCTTATAGCGCCTATAATATAAGTAAGAGCAAAGATTATAGTGTGTCGGATAAGTAGGTAGTAGGTACACTTATTCAGTACTAGTTTCCGCCCGCGGCTTCGCCCGCGTGATACCTTGAAAAAAAAAACAAATCTATGCCGCGAAAACCTTATATTTTTCCGAGATAAAAAGTAAGTAAAGTAAGTAAACATACATCCACGCATCCATACATTCTTACAAACTGTCGCGTTTAGTAGGATTTACATAGCAACCTCACTAACATGGACATTGGACAGTTCAAATTATTAGCACGTACCTACGTAAGTAGGTAGCTCAATGGTAGATAGATACTTACTGAGTATGTGTACCTAGATAGGTACACTTGCTCAATAGAATACTATATATAAATTGTAAAATTAAGTAAGTAGGTACCTACCTGACTATAAGTAGGTAGGTACCAACCTATCTGACACACTAAAATACACAATACGTTATTTTATAGGTAGGTAGCTTATAATAACAATAACTCACTGTCTAGCTATTAAAGTTTCACTTTCAGGAGATTATTTACCATTTTACCATAATCTTAGGAAAGGAAAGGCAGATTTTTTTTTAAATGTACCTACATACTTAGCGTAAGTATATGGTTCTATTATATGACCAGTACAGTACGTACATACTACCTAGCTAACGTAGGTAGCTCTAGCTGAGTGTACCTACCTACCTATCTAACAACCGTCAACGACGTTTGCCCCGCGTCTGCCCGCATTCGGCGGTCGCGTACTCAGCGATGAGCGACATCTTCCCCCACCCCGCCCGCAGGCGACTTATTCGCCCGCCGCCGGACCGCGTAATAATATCGCGCACGCGGTTGTAAGTTTTATTGTATTTATAAATAAATAAATAAATGTGCCTACTACATGTACCTACCTATACAATGTGCCAATAGTTTGAGCCGCCCTTGCAGGTAGATATATAAGTATAATAATATAAGAATAAGTACCTACTTACTAATAAGTTCTGTACAAAAAGTAATGATATCCCATCAAAAACATAAATGTGAAATGAGAGCCAAGTTCAATAAGTAGGTATGCTTTAGTCGTTGACTTCAGCGACAAAAGAAGTGAGATCTAAACGGGTGCCAAGTACAATGGTCAGTCCTAAAACTTATTTATAACAATATGAAATATTTTTAACAACTTTAAAATATAATTTCATCTTAAAACTTAGGATATTATATTGAAGCCTAAGGTCTGACTTGGCTAGTTTTCTTAAGAGTACAAGTTATATTAGGTATAGCCTTTGCAAGTTTTTATTTTATTCTTCTAAAAATTTGGATTGCTGGTAGAAACTAGCGATTGGACATAGTAAGTAAGTAATTAATTTGTATATGAGAACTAGCCAAGTTAGACCTTAGGCTTCAATATAATATCCTAAGTTTTAAGATGAAATGATATTTTAAAGTTGTTAAAAATATTTCATATTATTATAAATAAGTTTTAGGACTGACCATTGTACTTGGCACCCGTTTAGATCTCACTTCTTTTGTCGCTGAAGTCAACGACTAAAGCATACCTACTTATTGAACTTGGCTCTCATTTCACATTTATGTTTTTGATGGGATTGTATTAAATATTCTAATCCTATCCTACTAATATTATAAACGCGAAAGTTTGTAAGAATGTATGGATGTTTGGATGTACATATGTTTGTTACTCTTTCACGCTGAAACGGCTGATCGGATCTGGATGAAATTTGGCACAGATATAGATTATTAGTCTGGAATAGCACATAGGGTACTTTTTATCCCGAAAAAATGTACGGTTCCCGTGGGATAGATTTATTTTTGTTTTTCAAGGTACCGCACGGGCGAAGCCGTGGGCGGAAGCTATTTTAGAATAATGCTAGAAAAGCCAAGACAGTATGTCAAAAAGTTTTTTCGCATGTAAGGTTGTAAGGTTGTTTGTAATTAGTAAAAAGTTGATATCAAATACGATTTACAGCTGGGAGAATCTCGCTCCACGGAGAAGCCGCAAGATACGTTGGCAGATGAAGAAGAATACGAGAGGCACCAAGAAGAGCTGAGGAAAGAAAAAGAACAAGCTTCACAAGGCAGTAAGTACCTAGTATCACCCTTAAAATTATAATGATAAAGATCATTGTAGTCTGAGAGTTTTGGTTTTCCACCGCGCTGGCGCGAAGAAGGCAGGACTAACGTTTGATGATTTGCAAATATTATTGTTCCCTAGGCATTTTTGTTTCGTTTTGGTTATTTCTGTGACCTGAGAATCAACTTTGTCTTGTACAGCCTGTTTTGTAAAAAGGGATATCTTGCTGCTTTGGTTTTTGGTAGTACTAACTGACTTGGCTTTTTCTTAAAATGTTGTGTGTAATAACAATTACAAAATAAAAAGTTTATACTTTTCCCTAATGCATGTTGTACTTACGCTTTACATATTAACTAAAGTTTTTTTTTTATTTTAGTAAGTAAAAATTAAGTTATTTATTAATATTCATAAATAAACGTCCTAAAAACCAACATGTTTTATTTCATTCCAACTTATTGCCTCTCTATGTCATCATGTCGATCATTCAGAATTAATTTGATGTTGTAATAAAAATATTTAGCTTTGAAACAAAATGGGCTGTTACTGTTGATTGTTTTGCCTTTGAAATAAAGCCTTTTATATTAAAAAATATATTACAATTAATCTAGATAATTGTAGTTACGTATAGAAAAGTTTGTATTCTGTAATGTTTGTATGTTTATGTAGGTCGCTATGGCAGCCAAGCCTTTGTCTTGAGCTAATTATGCTTACTGAGCTTACAATGCTAGGTCGCATCAAAGCTATTCCTGGAAGGAAACCTGTCTCACGTTTGATTTACCTAGTTTGGATCATTGACATTGTGGATTATTCCCGTCTCTCCCTAAATTTTCATTGATTTTGGTTGTGCCTATTAGATTTCTTGTAAATTCATATTTTGCTTGTGAGAACAATGGCTGATAGATAACCCACACAGGTTTAATAAAAAAATTCCAAACCAACTCACCAAAGTGAACCAACCACGACTTACTGAACCAATCGGATAAGTCGGCCAATCAGAAACGAGTGTTGAACCTTAGTGGCGCCATCTACAAAGAGCATTCCGTACCTAAAGTCGCCTAACCATTGAAACTAAAATCGTAGCTTGAAGGAAGGAAAAGCAATGGAGGGTACAAAGAGGAGATTCGCGTTTGGAAAATATTGGGAACTGATTCGGACAAAAAGAGAGATAAATACACTAATGAATAAGAAAGAAAGAGATACGAATGTGGTTAAGTTCTGCTCCATTATATTCCTTACTTCAAGATCTATTACCAGATGAATGAGAGAGAGTGTGGTATGTGTTGCAGTGTGGCTGAAGTTGACGGTGGGCGGAGCTCTACTGGTGGCCACTCACGCGGTACTCCGCCGAGCTACTGCCTCGCGCGGTGCGTACTATTTTACACCTATTACTTGTGGAATAAGGTTCAAATTAAATCATCAAGTTTGCTTTTCGTTTTTTAAGATAACCTTGGACCATGACAATATAGTCGAACGAAACTATAAGTATGACAAAAATACGCAATAAAAACTATTATACCTATCCGAAATCACAAAATCTCTTTGTCATTGTTGTTTTTCAATGATAATTTATCATAATTGATTCTAATAATAATTTTCAAAATAGTGAAATATATTTCCGTAACAGAAACAGAGACTGAAGAAGATGAGCAAGACTATAGAGAGGAAACTCCACTGTCAGACAGAAGAATGACTCTTGTTTCGGACCCGGTGCCGCCACCTACCGGTAGGATATAAATTCAAGCTTTGTGTATTACCGTTACATCGTTGCTTTACTCAAAAAAGTTTATAAGGTTATAGTTATACATTAACTTACTTTACTTCAGTCGCTCCAAAAGCACCAGAGGTACCTAGACCGATAGAAAGAGAAGTTAAAAGAGAAACACCTACTATTGTTCAGTCTTCTCCATCTGCTAAAGAAGAAAAAGAATTCGATGAAGAGGAAATAATTTCTAAGGTACGGAAAGATTTCATTATTGTCCAGAAATCTTAACATACGGCTTGCATTATAATGTTTAGTGTATGTGATGCACATATTATTTCCTACTTAAAGCTGGTTACGCACACACTTGTTCATAAGTGTGTATGCTAACGTTTTGTATATACATAAGCATAAATAAAAATCTTTACATTAAAAAGTTCCGATCATATTTCAGCCTATACAACAAGTTAAAACACCAGACACAGTTGATAGAGAGTTGTACAGTGATGAGGAAGATATCGATATAGAACAAGAGGAAGAAGACGAAGAAGAAATTGAACTGCCCCAAGCTATCCCTCAGCAAGCTGTGCCACAAGCGCCACACACTATGGCAGACGTCACAAAAGAGGTTACACCCGAACCGGATGAAGATGACGACGACGTGGAAATAATAGATGAAGAGCAACTTGAAGAGGAGTTAGAAGAAGAGGAAATATCTGACGTTGATGACGCGGAGCTGCTGAGTCGATTGGAAGAGAAATACGGACGGCTGCCCGAACCAGAGAGACCGACTCAGAGTAAAACGGAATGGAATGTGGCTTTGACTGGCTTGATAACATACTAACTGTTGGCATGACTAACCTGCGTGAGTTGTATAGTTTTGACTTATAGTTGGCTCAACGAATCTAGGCATTCGTGAAGTTAGCCGCAAGAGCTGCGCAGTATCGTTTATTGGGAGCAATTGAGGAGGGGGGGAAGGAACTGTATCTACATGCGCAAAATTGCACCTGTGGCTAACTTCACGAATGCCTAGATCCGTTGGATGACCTATACCTACTTTTCTTCGGTTAGATATAGATACCCAGTGTTTAGTCTTTTTCTATCACATTAGAAATTGCTCTCAAAGTAAAAGACAAAACATTGAAAATAAAATGTTGTTTTGTAAAGCCATAGCTTAGGATTTTGAATAGATCTTATAAGATGCATGCCGTGTAAAACTAGGATTTTTGCTTCCGTATTTTTATTTCACATCTAATTGATTTAATAGAAAATTTATAACATCAGATATAAGTAATTCTCTGAGTGGGACGCGCAACAGCAATATCGTGTTCCGACTATGGAGTCGGACTAATGAAAAAATAACTCCTTGACTTCAAAAATTTGCTCGATCTTTGCTGGAATCTAGCAAACTCTTAAACTTTCACTAAACGCCCTTTTGATTTTGCAACTTAGTTTAATAAACTTTGTAAAGACTAAAGAAACTTCTTATATAGGTCCTTAACCTTTTAAAAACACGTAACTTTTTGCTCTCCAGAGGATGGCGGAAACAGTTTTGAAGACGAGTGGCCGGGCGAGCCCGCCGACGCGTTCTGGAGCGAGCACCTAGAGCAGGCTCAGCGCGAGCTTCGCCAGGTAACTAACACTCATCTGCAGAAATGTACAGCGTCATTCAAGGCAGGTAACGCTAGAATTGCAGGTGTGGTAGACATGTTCCATTAGGTAGACCGTAAGTTGTTTTAAATGAAATAGTCACCTCTGAAACGGAAGGAAAACATCATAAGGAAACCGGCATACCCTAGAACCAAAAATTCAAATATGTGTCTCATAGGTATCCTTATAATCGGCGATGGGTTTGCACTATATAATATAGTTAATCTTTTAATAATAAGTGTAGTTGTACAAAAAGTTGTTTCCAAAAAAATAGTTTCCTACTTTTTCATGGTGTATTTTTCTTAGAGTTTTTGTTTTATTTAACACATCTTGCTAAATTAAGATAGTGTATTAATTGTCCTATGCTTTGCGGAAGGCTACGTGCATGTTTTAATTATTCCCCCAATTAACAAAAAGGAAAATACACCAATGATTTCTATTCCGTTTTCTTTGTTATTGACATTATTTTTAATTAAAAAGTGTAGGTTTACATATGAGACAAAAATACTTATAAAATTAACTATTTCAGGACTGGCTCGACTAACTGTTTTTGCATCCAATTTTATACTTTGCTCGTTGTGCCATTTCCCTATTCGTCGGTGACACCTCAGAAAACGATTCGCGCCCGCACCCCGCGCGCTTCGTCCCTGACGTATCGCCGACGACTCTACCCCGTAGTCTTAAGGATTATTATATATACGACGATAGTTCGATCTATGTCGCTGCCTGTACCAATCACATGCTACTGATAGTTTCTAAGGATTTAATGCTCCATCCACACTCTTGAGTCTTGGCGAGTGGAGGCGGCAGGAGTGTTAGCCATCCACACTCGATTTATTCAGTTACCCGCTACCTCTACTTTACGTCGTCCTTTGACTCGCGCCCGAAAAGACACGAAGCAGAGCGACAGCGAGGGAAGACGGCGTACCGTCCTCTCTCTTGCACTCGCGTTCCCTCGTGCAGCCTCGTGGAGTCTGGATGGGGCATAAGATACCGATTGGTTACCAGTGACGGAATCGATCGTTGTTTGTTGCGTGTGTGTGAGTGTGTTACTAACTTGCGGAGGGCGCGTGGACAGCTGCCGTCGAGAAGGCTAGCGCGCCGAGTCTGCGGGCGAGTGCGCGCGCCCGGTACATCGCCGCCCGAGCCTTGGACGCCGCCGCCGAAGCCAACAAGGACAATCAACTCTTAAGCAAAGCCATCGCGGCCTATCTAGACCTACTCAAGTTGAACGAGAAGCTTTCGGATAAGAAGCTTCTAGAAGTTACCAATCGAACACTGGACAGAATCAAATTCAGAGGTAATTAAAAAAAGCAAGAGATTTATTTTTTGTCATTCGTCTTTGTCTGGATGATATAGAGAGATTACTAAACTAGGTTTGTTTGTTTTTAATATGGTCTGTATATATTTCCAGGAAGCTACTTGAGTGCTGAACCTGTTTACAAGTTGCTCATTCGGAGATTCCCAAATGAACCCGGTTATCGAAATAATTTGACTATATCTCTCCTTATGGCAAACAGGTAAATTACTGAAAAATCCTCCTAACTTCTTAGCTAATAGCTTACATAAATCAAATCGGCCAATTCTTTAAATTACTTTCAGAGCCGACTTAGCAGAGAACGTCATAAAGGAAACTCTCAAACTTTGGCCCGATGACCGTATAGCGTTAGCCCATCACGGTTTCATTTTAAAAACCTTACACAATCGTCTCGAAGAGGCTGTGGACGCATTCGCAAAGGCCTTGGAAGGAGATGCAGGAAGCGCGAACCAGCCACGCTTTTACTATCATTACGGAGACGCGTTGATCCTCCTCGGTCGTTTCGAAAAAGCTCATGAAGTCCACCAAAGAGGCGCTACACTAGGTCACTTTCTATCACCCTCGCAACGCTCCTTATACAACGTCGACAGACTCAAAAGCCGGCCATGGTGGGACGTAGAACAAACGCCTTACACCAGATTAGCGCGCGCTTTGGAAAATTCTTGGAAAGATATACTGAAGGAAGGAGAGGCGGCTAAAGCGCTATACGAGAAAGAAAAGGAAGGACTGAAGGAGCGAGGAGAGTGGTCGCAGCTCGATCTATTTGTTCAAGGTCGCGAAGTGCCTAATAGGTGTTCCCGAGCACCGGTCACTTGCGGGATCGTTAAGTCTGAGATGGCAGCGAGGGGCTGTCGTCGCGGTCAGATCAAGTTCAGCATGATGGCACCGGGCACGCACGTGAGGCCCCATGTCGGACCAACGAACTGCAGGCTCCGTATGCATCTGGGACTGAGCAACACCAAAGATACTTACTTAAGAGTGGATCGGGAGACCAGGTAAACTGAAAATATTAATCTCTCACTTTACCAGTGAACGGAAAAAAAACATGGAAGCATTTCTTTAAATCCGCGCAACATGACACCAAATTTCACACGAAACATCGAAACTCCTTCGTTGATTTGCCAAAAATTTATTTATGTCGACTTTATTCTCTTGACGTTTTGGTTTAAATTGCCGTGTAACGTGAAATAAGCTTATGTAACATTTTGATATATTTCTTTGGCATAATTGACAAGCCCCGTCTACCAGAGCTCTATTTTTGTGGGGTCTTATTTTAGCTCAAGAAATGCTTCTATGTATTGTCCGTTCAATTCACGTTACGGTCACCAACTGACAGATAACACAGTTTAAATTTTAAGTCCTTGATAGCTGATTGGACGATAGTTTCACTGCGGGAATTTCCGAAATTTAACCTCTAAGGTGTGCAGCGGAAGGTTGAAATTTGTATTAAAAACATTACGTGGGTGAAGTCGCGGTAGAGTTGAGCTTGTTATATCATAAAATCAGCACTTTTGAGACAGCTTCTTGACCAAAACTATGCCGTATAACAAATGCTATAAGTTCATTTTACATTGCAGGCAATGGCAAACCGGTAAGGTGTTGGTATTTGATGATAGCTTCGAGCACGAAGTGTGGCACAACGGCACCGACACTCGCCTGGTGCTGATCGTCGACGTGTGGCATCCGGACCTTACGCCAGCTGAGAGGAGGCAACTGCCTGCTATTTGATCCACTATACTTTTATCTACTAAATAGTATCTTAACACTTGGTGCTACGGATTTTGAATACCAGCCTTGTTAGTTCAGTTGTTTGTATAACATTTGGTGTAAGTCTGTTTTGGTGACTGATGCGGTGATCGCATTATTCGGTACAATTACATAGTAATACAATCTAGTTTTGAGTATATAGCGTATATGTATTAAAACGAATGTAGGTACACTACGCGTCAGTTGTCCTTTGAGTTGTAATTTGAGAATGCGACGCAAGTGCTTATCAATAAATGATGCGCACTGTACCTACGTCCGTTTTGTATTTATGCAAATAGATAAATGGAAAAAATATAAAATATTGTTTGTACCAATAATAATTCTCGACGCCGTTACTATTTTGTTGTTTGTATGGTTAAAACTGTAAATATTAGATGAGATTCCCAGTTTTGAGATTGTGAAGTATAACACCTTTTATTTAGTCTAATTTTGAGGCTTTACACTATAATCGAACTAATGCATTTGCATCACACTTAACTTAGAAATATTCCAAATATATAAGTAATATTATTTTAAATTGCACAACACTTTCTTACTTTAGGTTGAAGAACTCTTCGAAAACAATAATTAATTACTTACTATAGTTTTAATATTATGTCGTTTGTAATTAAGTCAAAATATAATGCCAATGCTCGAAGCTAAACTGTTTTATTATCTTCTAACTGGTTAATACGAGTCGAAATAATAACAACTTTTCTTAAAGTAGGTGTATATTTGGTATAAAAATTACTTGGAAATTGTTCCAAAATAATCTTTAATTAATTCTTAAACTACTAAAGCTCATTTGGAATTCTATAGAAACTTAATCGTAAATATTGGATCACACTGATCATAATGTCAGGATTTTCATTCATCTTCAACATTTATCTTAACAATTATACCACATTGGACGGAGATGTAAGATCTTTTAAAGTCTAAACCACAAGAATGCATACACAGTTAAGAAATCGTGAGCAGAATCGCGTTTTTAACAAACGTACGCGTCTTATAATTTATCTAACAAAGTATTTAGCTGCAGAAACATTGTCAACTAATTACTGCCTACGTTATTTCACAGAACATAACTAGAGCTAATTAGAAACCACAACTGAGATTGTACCCATACAAGATTAAGTTTGTTAAAACAAAACATTTATAAAAAAACTGATCAATTTGCGACCATAACAACAGTGCTAGAATGATATAAAAATAGTTAATCGTAAGTCGTAAGTACTAAAATAATTCGGAATGTTACAATACGAAACGAATCCCTGTAATCACTCATAAATAAACTAAAATAGCGTTCTGAGTAAACTTACAAGTAAACTCACGAAAATAGGAAAAATAATAAGTAAGCATTCATACCATGACCATGCTTATTTGTGTTTACAACACTAACTTAATTATAATTCGTGAGTTTTTATACTTCTGCAGCAGAACTAACTTAAATTGAAACCACTGGATAGAAGGCACATCAAGAGTATTCAAAATTATAAATCTAACTCGTCTGCAATTGACTGTTATGGCCAACATAAGCCATGTGAGCAAGAGGATATAAGAAAGGATAGTAATTTCATTGACATTGAGGCATATTAGTGTAGATTTCGTTAATGGCTTGATAAGCTGGCGGACCTGGTGAAACCGGCGTGCCATGGGCATAAGATCGATTATGGTACTCGTATGCCGCATGATTTTCGTACTGCGGACTTTGCTGATGCATGGCTTGTGCGTTGGCAGGAGGCGGAGTGTTTTGGTTCCCGAAGTGTTGGTGCTGAGCCGGGAGGTAAGCGTAAGGGGCATACTGACTTTGCGGATGCATGGCGTGAGCGCTGTACACTTGTTGCGAGGGGTGATTTGAAGGTGGGGTGTTTCCCCCGCTGTACGGTGGCGCGGGCGGCGGCGTGTTCCGTGAACTGTACGGAGGCGCGGGGGGCGGGGGCTCCTGCCACACGCTTTCGTGACATCCCTCCCAATCCCGCGCGATGTTGTCTATCCGCGCGGTGAGATCCCCGCACGGTACGTTACCTGCCTCGTTACTCGGGGGATCCGCTTCCTTGTACGGCCCGACAACATCATACCCAGTCGACTTGACGCTGTTATGCCTGGTTAACGTGTGTCTGTTAGTCACGATAGGAACAGATTCTGAAACTGGTTGCTGATCGTACACTTCTTCGGTCGGGGTGCTCCTTTCTCTTTCTACCGTGTGGTAGGAGGCGGGGCGCGCTGCGTGGAAGTTGGAGTAGGAGGAATGCGCTGAAGTCGGGCGAGAGCTTCGCGGCTCCCGTGGTAATGATGCATTCGAAGACATGTAAGCGGCGTTTCGGTAGGAGCGTCGCGATCTGCGCACCGATGAGTTGTTCCCTCGCGAGCCCGACCTCCGTTTGACTCGACGCGGCGTCATCGGCTTTAGCGAGTTTTCAACTGAAGGTGTCTCCGTTGGACTTAGCTCTATTGTGTAAACCGGACGGCGAGGAAGAGTGCCTTTATCTGCAACAATAGTTGGTTCTAACATTATGTACTATCATACCATAGCTACTTTACTGTAATGTAGTTTTTATTACCTGCTTTAGGCTTGCGTTTCTTGAATGACTTATAAGCTAGTAGAATGGTAAGTGGCAAGGCAATGGCGGCGAATAAGGCACCTACTGCAGATTGGGCAAGTTCAACATGGTCCCACTGAAGGAAGCAACCGTCCACTCGAGCCGGCCGCCATGTGCCAGGACCGTCCACTTCTCCCCATTGTGGCTGGCAGCCCCAGCCATTGGTCTCCCACCAACTGACACTGCCTGTGCCCAATGACAATGTGTCTTTCTCCTGAAATTAATTAAAATTTACTCATTTTAAACATTGAAAAAAGTTTTATACCAAAATTTGCAGTACTTCTATAAAAAATCCTTACAGCTCATAAGAGATTGTCTACAATACAATAAAGGCAGTTATTGTGATTTTTTTTACTATAACATCAACTTACTTTATTGAGTGTACCAATATTTAAAAAGTGGCATATCAGAAAGACATTCCATGAAAGCCATGTGAAACTCCATATTGCATACTGAAATAAAACAGAGTTACATAACACATTAGGAATGTAAACACACTTGCATAACATAAAGCATGGAGAAAGTGAGGCAAAATGTGGGTCAACTACTGATACATTACGAGTGTAAATATTGTTTATTTCGAATTGGCTATTTAGATAAATTTGGTGAAGTTTATAGTTCTACAATTTGAGCTTGCTATAATATCTATATATACATAATATAGTTTATTTATAATGATATATATTTGGTAATGGATTAGAGGTAAAGTTTAAGTCAGAAACATTCGTAAGGGGGTAAACTTTTAAATTACTGAAACAATTTCAACATAATCTGTACATAACAAGCAGCATATTTATAATAAAATTATTTAGGAAGCTTACAGCAGTCATTTTTGATGAATGATTATCCATACAGTACAGACAGAAACTTACATTATGCATCAATCAATGTAGCATGCACTAGGCTGTCTTAACTGATTATTTTTGCAGCTTATTTTATCACAAGCTTTAAACATACCTAGTACATAAGCTAAGGAATGATGTACATATCTAGCTTACTAATGAAGTTTAAAGTTAGTGATATTATCTTATCCTATGATTCATAATAATAGTATGACACATTTAAATCTTATATTATAGGAATCATACATAAAGAAACAAAATAGCTACAACACTTACTGCTATCAAGTATTTTGTTAAGTACTGGACAGCTCCAAACGATCCAAATATGATAAATAAAATATTTGTAAAGTTTGCAATAATCGGCAGCCACATGTAACCCAAGAAGTCAAAAACCTGCCGCTGTATTGTGATTATCTGGAAATTAAAAATAAAAAGCCATGAGTATTCAACTAAACTACAACAATGAATTCCATTGGTAATTAACTTCTCCCACATAACAGATATTAAAAAAATTAACTTACAACTAACTGCACATATAAAATTATGAGTGCTAAATGATTGTATGATTCATTTCACACAATACAAATACTTTTATAAATAGTACCATAACGGAATTTAATATTACCTATTTTCATAAAGTAAGATAAAGTGCTATCGTGAGTTATTATAATGTAGGTACCACTGGTTTTGTTTGTTACAAAACCAGCCACAAAAAACATACATACCAGTTCAAGTACACAAACGATGAGTAGTATCGTCCTCAGTCCACAAACAGCCATCTCGTTTATCGATTTTTCACACTGGATTTTGAATTTGATAAGAAAAACGAGTTACGCCGATGGATAAAATCATACTTTAATTCAAGAAATCAATAACAACTAATTCTGAAAATAAGCACAAACAATGATACATAATTTTTATGTTGCGTACATTGTTGCCAGTGGCAGATAGTCAAATATAACGTGAGACAGCTCAAACAGTAACATTTTCACGAGAAAAGTAACATAAAAAAAAAAACAAGGTCACGCCTGTAACCCTCAGGTTCGGTAGTATCTCCTCAGATCTCTAGATACATAGATCTTCCAGGATATCAAAAGAGGGTAGCCAGAGGCATGTCGGAACATGACATTTGGCACATGCCCACATTTTACACAGTAGATTATTATTCCGTACATGACAGGTTGCAAGCCCACCGCCGCTTATAATAATACTAACCTATGGCACACCTTCGAATTTTTGATTCTAGGGTATGCCGATTTCTTCACGAATTTTTCCTTCACCGTTTAAGAGCAATGGCATTGTGCACATAATTTTTTCAAATAGAAAAATTCATTTGTACACGACCAAGTTTGAACCCGAGACCTTCGGAGCGTGAGGCAGGAGTGCTACCGCTACACCACTTTATTAGTTACTTTATTACTAATCGTAATAATTGTGGATCGAATAATTTCTCGCCTAAACGAGATGGAAGATTGAGAAATAATGCGAGTGAGTGAACATGCGGTACGACGAAGTGACAGATTTTCGTGCGGACGTCGCATCAGTCAGTCCACAAAATCAAGAGCAAACCCATGACCAACATAAACAAAAACATTCTTGGATACGTTCAGTTTCACAAAATGTTTTGGTTGCTGGAAAATATTTTTAAAGTTTAATTACATTGACCTTTTGTGTTGCAAAAGTAACATAATGAGTCGTGTAACATGAAAGTAACATGAGAGGGTCAAAAGTAACGTAAAATGTTACAAAAGTAACATTCTGGCAACGCTGGTTGCGTATTCGTATTCGTACACACAACACCCACAGAACAGAACACAGCACAATTGTTTATTATCTTTAGGTAGTCAGTCATTCATTACAGATAATCAACAAATGAATTGTATTTTTTTTTTACATTTATGTAACAGACAGAAAATATATAAATTAAATTAAAATAGAATAAAACAAAACAAACTCTTTTATGAGTCAGTGGTAGTATCCTAGTAATCTGTGGAAGACTATTAGATTGACAATAATAAATAATGAACTTTTGTGACGGTTACGTGATGAGATAAATTATCTATAGCATTCCATTTATTCATTCATTTGTTTGTTTTGTATTGATCGGCAGGATTTGCTGACTTTGCAATTTTGTACTTTTCCAATTTTCTACGCTAGGTAGTTTAATACTGCCAGATCGAACGCCAATTCGCCGGTCGAAACTTCAGAAATTTGTCATCTACCTAAGTCTTTGAAACAAGGTATATGTTCTATATTAATTGTAAAAATAATGCAGCTTTCCCAACAAAGTATCTGCGTACAATTACCGATACCTACATAAACTTCATAATCTTTTTCAGTAGGTAACTGCTCACGCGATGGCTTCCGAAACTTTGGTGCCCTTGGAATCCAATCCCGACGTTTTGAACAAGTTTCTCCAGAAGCTAGGTGTTCCTAGCAGCTGGAGCCTGGTGGATGTGATGGGGTTAGACCCAGACATGCTGGCATTTGTACCGCGTCCAGTTCTGGCTGTTATGCTCTTGTTCCCGACATCCGATGTGTATGAACAGTACCACAAGAAAGAAGAGAGCGAGATCTTGGCAAGGGGCCAAGAGATTTCTGAGAATTTGTTCTACATGAAACAAAATCTGAGCAATGCCTGTGGCACTATTGCTTTGGTTCATGGAGTCGCTAACAATGTTGATAAAATCAATCTCTCCGATGGACACATGAAAGATTTTCTGGAAGAAGCAAAGAAGTTAGATTCCATAGCACGTGGAGCACTCTTGGAAAAGTATCCAGGCATTATAAATGCTCACAAGGAATTGGCTCAAGAGGGCCAAACCAACACTCCAGGGGCAAATGATGTTGTCATCCATCACTTCATCACTCTCATTCATAAGGATGGGGCCCTATATGAGTTGGATGGACGTAAAGCTTTTCCCGTCAATCACGGGCCGACTACTGACGATAGCTTTTTGGAGGATGCTGCTAAAGTATGCAAGGAATTCATGGCTCGTGACCCGTCTGAAGTTCGCTTCACTGTAATGGCTTTGACTGCAACTGACTGAATTTTCTACTTTTATATCAACACCACTGCTATGTGAGAAAATGAGGACCGTGGTAGATCTCACAATATAGGCGAAGCTTTACATATTCAAGCTTATAAAAATATTCTTTATGTTTTAGGAGTGCAATGCAAGCTTTTGTGATATTAAATTATTTATTTCAATGTTTCTATTTTATTTCTTAGTATTTTCAATTAGATTAAGAGTAAAAAAATTTAGAGTAGATTTTGAGTAGATCACAAATAGTGGGAATCAATTCACAACCTACAACACACATGCCATAGCCAACCTATATCTACCACTTGGGGCAGTCAAGTACTCATGTATGTTACCATAAATATAAGTGAATAATCTATGGCCATAGGTTAATAACCTAGCTCTAAAGTCCTTTCATCACAAACATCAAAAAACAACACGTAATTTGAAATACTTCCTAAAGCTCACCAATCTGAGGGGGAATAACATGCGCACCAATGAAGTCTTAAAATTATCCTAAATATAATCTATATCTATATAAGAGCTTAACCTGACTGACTGACTGACTGACTGACTGACTGACTGACTGACTGATTTATCATCGCCCAGCCGAAACCGCTGAAGCTAGAAAGCTGAAATTTGGAAGGTGGTTTCCTTTTATAACAAAACCACCCACTAAGACGGGATTTTTGGAAATTCCACCTCTAAGGGGGTGAAAAAGGGTGAAAACGTTAGTATGAAACTTTTTAACGCGTGGAGTGATTTTCATGAAAATTTGTTTGTGCACTGTGAATACAAAATGAATGGACACGTGTTTCAGGATTTTTCAATATAACCATCAAAAAAGGGTCAAATGTGGGGTCAATTTTTGTATGGGAACTTTTTAACGGGTGGTGCGATTGGCCTGAAATTTTGTTTGTGTACTGTAAATCTATACCTATATAAGAGCTTAACCTGACTGACTGACTGACTGACTGACTGACTGACTGATTGATCATCGCCGAGCCGAAACCGCTGAAGCTAGAAAGCTGAAATTTGGAAGGTGGCTTCCTTTAATAACAAAACCATCCACTAAGGCGGGATTTTTAGAAATTCCACCTCTAAAGGGGTGAAAAAGGGTGAAAAAGTTAGTATGAAACTTTTTAACGCGTGGAGCGATTTTCATGAAACTTTGTTTGTGCACTGTAAATACAAAATACATGAACACGTGTTTCAGGATTTTTCAATATAATCTTCAAAAAGGGGTCAAATGTGGGGTCAGTTTTTGTATGGGAACTTTTTAACGGGTGGTGCGATTAGTCTGAAATTTTGTTTTTGTATTTTAAATGTAAAATAAATGAATACGTGTTTCAGGATTTTTCAATATAACCTTTAAAAAGGGGTAAAATGGGGTGTCAAAGTTAGTATGGGAACTTTTTAACGGGTGGTGCGATTGGTTTGAAACTTTGTTTGTGTATTGTAAATGCAAAATAAATGGACACCTGTTTCAGGATTTTTCAATATAATCTTCAAAAAGCGGTAAAATGGGGTGTCAAAGCAGTATGGGATTTTTATGAGTTGTGTGATGTGTTTAAAATTCAGTTTAGGTATTTTATGTGAACGAAGTCGCGGACGGGACAGCTAGTAATATTATAAAGAGGAGAACTTTGATTGTTTGTTTGTTTGAAATGAATAGGCTCCGAAACTACTGAACCGATTTGAAAAATTCTTTCACCAATGAGTAGAATGAACTTTCAGGATGAACATAGGCTATATTTTATGTAGGTACTTCGCGGGCGACGCCGCGTGCAGAAGCTAGTCCTAAATAAAGGTAACTACTGAATTACCTATTTGAAAAAAATATACTTTTTTTGTAATTCATAAACTTTTTATTAAAATATAATAATATCACGTCAAAGTATCTACCTACTTATTAAATCGTTGAGATTACAAATAAAATATGCAGCGCATATAATTGGAATGCAAATAACATCGTGTATAACACAATATAACTCATCTTGTATGTAAGTACCTTGTAAGTCGCATCGTCCTTCGTATGCAAAACCGACCAGTTTAAAACTTCAGTAAATATCAACCAATCCAATTTTTGCTATAAATTTATAGTCAGACATTTACCCTGATTGATTGGTATAATAAATAAGTCAAGGTGAAGCGAGAATTCGCAGAACGAATAGCGTCACAATAAGTAACATGTCAATAGCGCAAAATATTTATGATTCTAATAGGATAAACAATTTGTATGTGTTCATTGTAATTGGATAATCAGTTTGCAAGTGTTCGGTTTCGCAAACATACCGATGCGACTTTCAAGTACCTACTTATTTACGTTACGTCACTGTTTGAGCTTCGACAATTCCTTAAAAATAATAAAACTATATAGGTATATTCAGGTAACAACAGTTAGTTGAAAACATTCGACTAAAATATGAATCTAGCTACCACGTAGGTAGAAACGTCATTTATATATTATCCGGCGTCTCTGTACCCTCTTCATCATTATGATTTTGATTATCGATCGGTGTATCTGTAACAAAAAATAATGTAGGTAAGAACTGCGTAAGTGACTAACATTTACCTAAAGTACTGTGTAACTTAATTAGCCTTAAGACGTCTACGGATAGACATATGCCAGTGAACCATCCGAAAAATGAATTATTAATATTCTCTAGTCGCTACTATTACCCGTTTTGTAGCTAGAGCCTGCTAAGTCACAGTGCTAACAATATAGTTTTACTAAAAATTGACAGTCATTGCACAGGAATTTTCGAGATAGAATGTAATCCGACCTAAGCCAGGATAACATGGCAGTCAGGACGAAATTTTGTAGACGCTTTTGTCCAGCATGTTATCTCATATTCGCAGCAGACAGAGCGAGACAAAACACCCTAAATTGAAGTGGTCGGAACAAAGTGGTTGCTACCACACTTAAAACGACTATATGTTCAATCAAACTGTGTTACGTAGGTACAGATGGTATCGGAAAGTTTCAACAGCTTTACCCATTTCGGGCGTACAATGTGGTAGTTTGATGAAAATTATAAATTACTTAAAATAAATAAATAATGCTGGACAATCCACACAGCATCATCTAGCCCCAAAGTAAGCTACTCAAAGCTTGTGTTATGGGTACTAGATAACTGATATATTCAATACATTATATACATAGATAGATATTTTTTTTTATTATACATAGAGAACACCCAGACTAACGGAACAAATTTCTGCAGATCGTACACAAACTTGTTCCGCGGCGGGAATCGAACCCGCAACCTCTAGCGTCGCAGGCGGACTCTCGCCCGCTGCGCCACTGAGGTAGTCAAAAGTACTTGTATTGTACCGTGAAATTTTAATGGTTGTTTTCCCGCAGCGAAATAGTTTGGTCTTGGTAATACAATCGTTGTATAAACAAATTAAATATTAGAAAAAAAAAAAAAAAAAAAAAAATAGTACTCTATTTTTCGAAAGTATGGCAAGTTGTTCTGCCGCGGGAAAACAACCATTAAAATTTCACGGTGTATAGGTACTATACCATTAATGTCGAGTCTTTCCGTTGTAAATTTCGGCAGCAGCAACGTGCAAGCAAGCCCTAGGGTCGTCGCCGAACCGCACACCCACGCTAGAGAGTCCCGATAATAGTTGGACGCAGCGCCATCTGCACTGAAATCAATAATATTAATAACTAGCTGACCAGCGCGTAACTTTGTCTGCGGGTTCTCATCATCATCATCATCATCTTCCTGCCCTTATTCCACTAGGTGGGGTCGGCACAACAGGTTCTCTTCCTCCACTCTCCCCTATCATCCGTCATCTCAGTAGTCACTCCCTTCTTACTCATGTCATCTTTCACACAGTCCATCCATCTTTTCTTAGGTCTACCTCTACTCTTGTATCCATCCACATTCAAATCCATAACCCTTCTTGTAACATGGTTTCCACAGTAGAATTTTTTTTTTTTTATTTGTCTGCGGGTTCTATCCTACTAGTATTATAAACGAGTAAGTTTGTGAGAATGTATGGATGTCTAGATGTAAGGATGTATGTTTGTTACTCTTTCACGCTGAAACGGCTGAACGGATCTGGATGAAATTTGGAACAGATATAGATTATAGTCTGGAATAGCACATAGGCTACTTTTTATCCCGGAAAAATGAACGGTTCCCGTGGGATGGATTTGATTTTGTTTTTCAAGGTACTAAGTGGGCGGAAGCTAGTGAGATATATTTTTTCACGTTTTTGCAACATTTTGCAATTATGTTTTGCTCTTATTGGTCGCAGCGGGATATTATTAAGCCTAAAGCCTTCCTAGATAAATGAACTATCCAACACAAAAATAATTGTTCGATTCAAACCATTGGTTTCTGAGATTAGCGCGTTCAACCAAACAAACAAACTCTTCAGCTTTATAATAGTAGTATAGATAGATAAATACTTAGGTAAATAAATAATATCTAATAATCGAATTGAGGACTCAGCTTTAGAAGTAATTAGCTAATTAGACAAAGAGCATTCAGTGAACACTTCACAATGTATTGACATTTTAGTAAACAAGTACCTACCTACTTTCTTTCGCCGATGATTAATACCATAGTAAGTAACTACCTATTACTTACTAGCTAACTCATTAGTAGGGCGAGGTTATAATTGGTTTATTGTTACAATAACATCCTACTTATATTATAAATGCGAATGATTGTATGTACCTATGGATGTTTGTTACTCAATCTCACGCGGAAACTGCTGAAGGGATCTGAATGAAATTTGGCACGGAGATAGATTATAGTCTGGAATAGTACATAGGCTATAATTTAACAAAGTACTACGCGAGCGAAACCACGCGCGGAAGCAAGTCTATCATAAGAACAATGATAGTTTTAATTAATACTGTTCGCACAGTTGACTCATTCAACATACAATGTTTCGATTAATTAGTTCAACACCTATCAGCAAAATGAAGATTATGATTCAATTTAAATGGAATATAGTTTTACTATGTTATTGTAGGAATGTGTCTAATACAAATAAATGACCATCACGGAAGTGACGTAATCCCATTTTTCCCTAGGCCACTATTATAATTAACTAGCTTCCGCCCACGGCTTCGCCCGCGTGGTACCTTGAAAAACAAAAACAAATCTATCCCGCGGGAACCTTATATTTTTCCGGGATAAAATGTAGCCTATGTGTTATTCCAGACCATAATCTATAGCTGTGCCAAATTTCATTCAGATCCGTTCAGCCGTTTTAGCCTGAAAGAGTAACAAACATACGTCCATCCATCCATCTATCCATCCATCCATACATTCTTACAAACTTTCTCATTAATAATATTAGTAGGATATTTGTTTTCTCGACCCACTAAATTGAGCACTCTTCTTTTTTAATACTACCTACAACATTGAAGCCGGTTTTCTTTTTAGTTGAACGTAACTATTTAGGTTCTTATCTATGCCGGTTTCCTCACGTTGTTTTCCCAGTCGAATTACTGTATTATTACTAGACTATAGGTATAGCAATAAAACGGTAAGAGATAAAAAAAGAAATAAAAAGTAAGAGATACTTACTACATCTGTATCATAGCTATAGCAACACCACACGCTAGTTTGTCTGTAAAACTCATCAAGCCATAGACGAAGGCAGAAGCCTCTGTCCTTTCACCAACCAGGTCCGCGGTGAGGGCTAAGCTTGTCACCAGCATTATTGCTCCACCAAAGCCTGAAATAAGATAAAGTAAAATAGGATTACAATTACACATGTCCAGAAAAGATTGATAGGTGCATTTCTGACTGAGTAGCTGTTTGTTACCCGCCGACTTAGTACACAAAAATCCATCAAACTAACATATTAATACTAAAATTATTGATATTGGTTACTTAAAATTTCTATGGAGTGCAAAATGAGGCGGTCACCCATCCCAAAACTGACTGCTACCAACATTGCTATAGATAGGGGTTCAAAAATTTGTATGGGGACAATGTAACCATTGTCCCCATACAAATTTTTGAACCCCTATCTCAGTCCCTTCAAGATTATTTTGAAAGATAGTCTATGTCCATAATTTTCAGCCGTTTAGTTGTGAGAAGGTAACAGACAGACAGTTGCTTTTGCATTTATAATATTACAGTATGCATTACTAAAAATGACTCATTAGAAAACACCAAAATCATGCATGGCAACAAATAATTAATGACATAGGAATTCGTATGTTTCTGATAACATCTGAGTAAAATAGGTAAAACTACAACTATCTATAAAAAACCAGATTTTTATACTGCATATTTACACTTTTTAATTTTTAATGTATAGGCTGGGGTATAGGTAAGTACATACTCCAATTCACTCACCTATCAGAACAGCAACCAAATAAATAAAATAAACTTTGTAATTATTGTCAGATCCAATATAAATCCAGACAAAGCCAGCCATGGCAAAGGCGGAGCCAATAAAATAGTTAAGCTTTCTTGTTAATGATCTGGGAGCACATCTTTGGGCTCCCGCAGCAGCCAAACTGCCAAGGTACATGGCATAGGGGACCAATGCTATAGATCTAGCTGGTAGCACTAGAGTCCTGTGAAGGTATAGAGGAATCAGCACTTGTGAAATGTTGACTACTAATCGTGTACTCATGTATATCCCTGCTACCTGCAAAAAAATATGAAGTCATATCATTTTAAGGTAACTAATTTTCATTTAGAAGTAACTATATCATTCTAATTTAGAAGTTAGGCTATATTATAAAAAAATAACTACCTGATACATAAGTGGTTTGCGAAAGAAATTTTTATGTGCTCCCCTATCACCTGATTGCTCGATCAGCTGATCTTGACGTCGTCGCGAATAAGAGTTTTTCTCATTTACAGATAAGTGAAATATCACTGATGCAACAATCCCAACACTCAGCACAATATAAACTATGCGTGTGAACTTCCAAGCATCTGCTGGGCCAACCTGCTGAAAAATACATTTTTGTTATACAAAATAAATATTTAGGTTCTGAAACTGAAGTGCAAATTAAAAGAACCAATAGCAGTCAGTCATTTTACAGTGATGTAAAAAGAAATAGATACAAACTTGGTTATCACAATCTCCAGTAAACTCTAGGATAGTCCATGCCATTTGGTAAACAAATAGATTACAGAATACTGTAAAGCCATACCTGTAAAAATAAAATAAAATTTATTACATTTTGGGTGGTGTATTACATACACATAAAATTATATCCATTTTCCAACGATAGAGATAGATTTAGGTAGAGATTAAACTTTAATTTGCTTCACACTCTCATTACATTCATCCTAATTATGTATTTAAATCAAATAGAAGATATTATTTTGGAAAAGTAAGAGAGTATCTTCCCTAAACTGACAAAAGTTGTTAATTTACTATTGAAAATAAATACCTTATGGCAGTCAAGTGCGTCCTAGTATGATCATCTTCTGATAACTCAGGTATAAGACTTAAGTGAGATATTTGAACAGCTGCCCATCCAATTTGAAATATTATTATGAATGCAGAAAAATAAAACATTTGAGCCCATTTGTGTGTTGTAGAACATCCAATACATTCCGAGAAGATGAATGGGAATGATGCAAGTACACAAACCGTACCTAAAAAAACATAACTGGTCATCATTATGCATAATAAATTTACCTATTCATTATATCAGGAAGAAGAAGAATGATATAATCTTTGTACTATAACAATGAGGGATTCAAGTGATAGTTTTGTTTACATTATTATAAAGATGATTAAAGAAAACCTGGAGATTCAAGAGGTATCTCAGAGGTGTATGTAAATGGCTTATCAGCATAAAATGATTGATTAAACAAAAAACACTTACCAAATAGATGCCAGATCTTTCGTTTTCCATATCTAGCACTAATCAAGTTATTGGTGTGGTCTGAATGATATCCAACGAATGGTGTAGCTAATGCATCTACCACTTGGCCTATTAACATCAAATTTCCAGACTGTGTAGCAGTAAATTCGAGCACTAAGTGAAAATAAACTAAAAAATATGTGAACCATAAACTGGCACACACATCGTTTAAAACATGCCCAATTCCAAACCCAAATTGGAGTTTATAACTTGTTGATATATCTATGAACTCGTTGTCCATTCTAAAAGTGAATATTTACTCAGAGAACTTCTATAGAGTTTATATAATAAGTAAGGTAGGTAGGTAGCTAGGTACTGAATTTCATGTGATTGGTGAGGTCAATAATCTATGGGAGCGGTAGATAGTTTAAGTTTTCTGCGATTTAATTATGGAACTTGATGGTTTAAAAACTTTTCAAGGTAAACCTAAGTATTAATAAGTACTTTAAAATTAAAAAAACACAATACACGGAGAGGTAGATAGCCCTTCGTGCATAGGTTTAACACAATACACTTAACACGGGCACAGGCACCAAGAGAGTATCAATATAACCAACAACAAACTTTACCAATGGAACTCTATTGAACACTTATTAAGCAGTTTTTGTCGTGCTTCTCAGTCATTATTCACCACAACTCTCTTCCTTTTATTTTTATCAATACTCTGCCACTTTTGTTTGCTTGCCTGGCTGCCTTCTTTTTTCTATATTTATTTACGTCATCTGTCTGTCTCAAACGATCAATTTTGCCAGTGTCAGTCAAGTCCAAGTGTATTTTTCTGTGTTGTCTTCATCTTCTTCTTCTTTTAGATATGGCGTCTGTGGTTTAGTTTTCCACAATTTTGCCAATGTCGATGTCAGCAAGATTTAATTATGTAAGATGTTATGAGGTTTAGGCAAATTGAAAGATGTTCGGTTTCTCTGAGGGAGACTCATTAATTTTGCACCAAGTTGATTGTTTTCATTGTTCTTCTTCTTCAATTATGGCATCTGTCTCTTAGAGAACAATTTTGCCAATGTTAAGTGTGTTTATTTATAAGTATTGTCAACGTCACAGAGTCATAGTCAAGTAGTCAAGTCAAATTTAAACAAAAGATGGCTGTTTTGTTGAAAATTTTCGGGATTTCCTCCGATGGAATTTGAAGATAACTATTCACTCTAATTCACATACTTTACACTGGCGTCAAGAACCCGGGCTTTATTGGCAAAATAACCACCAAAATTACGCAATAAAACTCAAAATAACACGAGAAAACATATAAAAACCAGAGCGACGTAGTTGTCAGGCAAATACACCGCAGAAAATCCCTATGTGTTGTCAACGAGGCTGTGTCGCTGTGTAGGTACATTCTGAAGGAAGGTTTTAAGTATGATTAAATTCTACTAAATCAAATCTTGACAATTTAATTTGACTTGATTTGTTTTTTTTTGTTTGATTGTGACATTGATAATATTATATCTGTGACATTGATAATACTACTAATTTCAACACTTGACACTGGCAAAATTAATCTCAAAAGAGACAGATGCCATAACAACAAAGAAGATTCATTTGCCTGTGCCATTCAAACATAGTACCTATCCCTAGTACGTCTGTGCATTCAAATCAAACAAATTCATTCAATCAACCTGCAAAAATAAATTGTAAACAAACCACACGCATGAGAAAATTTCGTGGTAGAATTGAAGAGAAAAATGTTCCGAATAGAAGGCTTTAGGAGTGTATTATTTGGATTCCCTGTAGTCCTGTTCATCCTTATTGTTTGTGTACATGGGGACCGGTTCAACGAAGAATTATTCATCAAGCCATTGCCCCCTACACATCTCTATACAAACTTTCAATTTATTACCTTAGTAGATCATGATTCTTCTCGTAAGTTTCACAATTTGGTTACACAAATATCGTGTTAGTGTTCAAAAATAACCAATAACTTGATTTTCAGATGAACATTCCCAATTAGCACCAAGGGCGCTAACAGAAGTGATATCGAGATTTCAAGTTGAAGAATTGCATTTAACTCTAACAGAAGGGCAGTGGAGGCATGCTCAATGGGGATACCCGGTCCTGGACGCAGCGCCCGGCGCGGAACTCTACGCGTGGTTCTCGCCAGACGTCAAAGATGTGGATTCACAATGGCGAAAACTGAGTGCTACACTATCTGGTCTCTTTTGCGCCTCATTAAATTTTATTGACAGTTTTAACACTGTAACACCACAGATGGCATTATGGCCTACAAGTGCAGTGAAACCCGGCCAAAATATCACATCTCAACTCAGATATGCATCACTGCCTAGAGAAATAGTTTGCACAGAAAATCTAACACCATGGAAAAAGCTACTTCCCTGTGATTCAACTCGAGGATTTTCATCATTGCTGAATTCTAGAATGATACATAACACAAACTACCATTCAATTGGAATCCATGTTAGAAATGTTTGTAAAACATCAGACTGTTCCGAAGTTAATCTAGAGATAAAACAAACAGTTGCTCTTGTTTATGATTACAAAATAGTTGGTGGAAATGATTGGTCTTTCAGAAAACTATTTGGCCAAGGCCTGCCTGGGGCTTGCCCCTTGTCTTCCAGAAGCAAAGTCTTTGTGGATGTCACGTTCAATGATACTCATTCATTCCAATTGACACCACCACCTGAATCAACTGTATTATCACAGAGAGGTGGCAGTGAGACCAAACTAGCAATATACAACATAGAACCTAACAATCAAATGATAAATATTGGAGCCAAGCATGACAAGAATATCAATAACATTCCGCTTGCAATCCCTCCACCTCTTCACTTCAATAGATATATCCTCGGCTATGGAAAAGAGTCTGGAGGTATTGTCACAGAGTTGACCAATAATTTCTGGACTCCTATTCATGTTGTTGTTATGGAAAATGCTCCATGGTGGCTGCCAATACAACTGAGCTCCCTAAGGGTGAACAATGAGGCAGAGAGTAAGCTAGTCTTATCTCAGTATTATTCTCCTGGAAGAAGCCGACAGAAGCCATATCATTTAGAAGTTCTCCTCAAACTGCCCGCCAGATCAAGGACTACCATCACAATCGAATTTGAATTTGTGTTCCTAAAATGGCAGGAGTATCCACCTGATGCCAATCATGGATTTTATATTGGTTCAGCTATGATATCAGCAAACTTACCGACTGCCAAAAATTATACAGGTCTACCATTATCAGGCTCTTCATATGAATCTGTTATTAATGCTTCAAAACCATGTAAGTCAAGTATTTTATTATTATAGTTGTTAACTCATAAATATTGTTTCAGAAACATTGAATTTACTTTTTGTTTCAGGGTATCCAGCAGTGTTTAGAACAAATGGCGCGATGGTGTCACTGCCCACCCCAGATTTCAGTATGCCGTACAATGTCATATGTTTGGCATGCACTGTAGTTGCCCTGGCATTTGGCCCTCTCCACAACATCTGTACTAAAGAGCTGATGTTAAAACCAACAAGTGCACCAGTTTCATTGGCCCACAAAATATTAAATATATTTAAGAGGAAGAAAGATTAATAAATAGTTGCATTCATAAAGTCTTCTTTACTTATGTGGACTTTTTCAAACCGATTTGAGGATATAAAATAATATGTAATCATAATATTTGCGTACATTTAATAATGTACGAAAGTGAATCAAAAGGTAAAAGGATTATTTTTCTAAATAGTTTTGCATATATTTTAAGTGCTTGATTCCATAGATATAGCATTTGTGAGGAGAATGCTAATCAGAGAATTAGGATATTTTGACTTTAGTTCTGTACTTATTTATCTTTGGAGACCATTACAGGTACCTACACCTCCGACTGGATTATTATTGTTCTGTGACCTACACTGTCAGATTGACAGCTAAGTTTAATTATGTTTTTGTATGTAAGCATTTTATTTTACAGGGTATTTCTATTTATTTACAGAAGATTAGAATGGAACCAAGTTACGGGTAACTTCCAACATACCATAGCCCTTATTTCATATAATTTCTAATCCACCCAGTGAATTATTAATACCCATAACCAAAAATTACATATATTGTTTTTCGTAAATATTTGTTACTTTCAGGGACCAGACTCAGTGCCCTTGCTGTAAGGAATGTAAAGATTGTAACACAGGTTTTCAAAAGGTTGTGGACCTGAAAAATGTAGGACTTGTGATATATCGCCATATAACTATCACAGAAGATGTAAGTAGATAAATAGCCTACATTAAAACAATACCTTTTAAGAGTTATTCTGTTACACAAATACTGGTGAATTATTATATTTTGAATCCTATATTATGATGACTTAGCAGTGGCGGATTTACACATTTGCCGCCAGTAGGCTATTAAATTTAGCGTTTAGTAATTTATCATGTAAAATCGTTGGATTATTTGGTATAGGTGTATAGTATTAAAATATTGCAATTTTGTTAAATTTTTTCTCCGTGTATATTATAATTTTTATTTATTATTTTGTGTAAGGTAATAAGCCAAATTTGCCGCCCCCTAAAATTTGCCGCCCTAGGCTCCAGCCTACTCAGCCTGGTGATAAATCCACCACTGTGACTTAGGGTGGTATTACATTAATCAAATATCTTGGTCCAATGTACATTTGATCAAAGAAATTGGACGACTTTTTTAGAAATTTGATGAAAAGAAATTTGATCAAATATTGAATATCATAATTGGACAAAGGTATTTGATAAGTGTACTACCACCCTATAATGAACCTATACATAGTAGGTACATAAGTTATAAAATAACACAGCATTTAGTGAGATGGATAAAGGTAATACTGTGACTTTGTGATTGAATAAGTAACAGGTGTTTATTTGTACAACATTACAGGTGAACCAGGGTTCTGGAATACAGTTTGATAAAAATACCACTCCAGATGTGTTTATTTTAAATAATACTAAGAATATGGAAATAACATCAGCTGATTATATGCCTGAAATTGGTGAGTTTATATATGTAGGCACCTACCAACTGTCCTATCTTATTATTTATTACGTACATTATTTAATTACTTATAGCTTCCAAATATCTTTTTATAATTATATTTTTTCAGAACAAAATACAATAAATTGTCCAAGATGTCGCAAAATCATAGAACATGCCCAAAAGCTGTTACAAGAAGTATCAATTATCAATAGAAATGATGTAAAAGGAATTTGTGAGCATTGTAGAACGAAAAACAAGCCTTGCTTTATATGCGACGAAGTTGTAAAAAAATTTGTCGCAAGTAAAACTAAACGGGCAGAGTGTACAAAAGAAAGAATTAAACAATGGCTTTTTAAGATTAAACGTTTGCTAAAAAATGTAGTGGTAGATACCAAGATAGGTCAAGAAAAAGTTCGAGCACATTCTGAATTATACATTGATCAACTTTATCGCGACGTCTCCAAACCTCAAGGTGAAACAAATATTGAAGGGCGTGACCCAGATGTTGAACAAATGTTTCAACCCAAAATACATAGGTCGGGCTTTGGAGTATTTGAACCATCATTAGCAAATCTAGTTGGAACTATGGATTCACCAGGACAAGAAAATAATATAGTAGATCGGGATAAAGATAACGTTTCTGATGTAGACAGAGATAACTTAAAAGCTATGTTTTATGCTTCATTAATTGAAGGGGAAAAGCAGAAAAAAGAAAGACATGTAACATTAATTGACCACATTCCACCTGTGCCATTTCAAAGTGAGGAAAGTGTTGTTATTGTTAAGGAAACTACTAAATTCGACAAAATACTTAGACCTATGAGTCGTTACAGGCAGTCCCGCATAGAACCAGATGAAAAAATGAAACGTTTCAGCGAAATTTATCAAAGCCACGACGGAAGACCAGAAATTATGCTAGTCGACAAGCATAAAAACAAAGAAAAAGTATTTTATGGACTAGATCAGAGAGATCCTACAAAAGGATTATATACTAAAATAGGTGAATCACCTTATAACATTCGAAAATATCATTCAGAAGAAGCTTTTCCACCAACAACTGCAACCGATACAGACAATGTCATAAAACAGGATTTCATTTATGTTTTTCCGAGAATGCTAACCAGATCACCAGATATAAATAAGCTAAAACGCCACAAAAGCTCATCAGAGTTAATTAAAGATACTCAGGATATGCTAGTAGCCAGAGCTGAAAACAAAAAGAAAATACTAGAAGAAGAACGCAAGAAAAAGTCAGAAGTAAAAGAAAAAAACAGCTC
Source organism: Cosmorhoe ocellata (assembly GCA_963675405.1). Taxonomy (NCBI): domain Eukaryota; kingdom Metazoa; phylum Arthropoda; class Insecta; order Lepidoptera; family Geometridae; genus Cosmorhoe; species Cosmorhoe ocellata. The sequence continues at coordinate 8,007,143 of OY776245.1, read as the reverse complement.
AAAAGAAGAGAAGAAAAGGCACCTGGAAGGTAAAAAAGAAACTTATGAAGAAAACAACTATTTCGGAGTGATTGAAAGAAAAGATCAACAAAAAGAATATGAAACAAGTATATTAACTGATAAAAAAGAATCTTTTATAAGAAAAGATAACGTAAATGTCACCCCCACTTCTTCTAAAAGCGAAATATATGAAGGTAGCTTTTCTTTAGAAAAAACAAAACACCGAGAATCAGGTATCATCGCAGAATCATCGAAGAAGTACAAGGAACCAAATGAATTGAAGGACATAAAAGAACTAAAGGGACCAAAAGAACTTAGAGGACTACAGGATCTTAAAGAACTAAAGGGTCCAAAAGAACTTATAGGATCAAAAGGACCAATAGGGCAAAAAGAATTAAAAGAACTAAGTGGACCAAAGGAATTAATAGGACCAAAAGATCCAAAAGATGTAAGAGAACTAAGGGGACCAAATGAACTGTTTGGCCCAAAAGATCCAAAGAATTTAAAAGAACTAAAGGGGCCAAAAGAACTATTTGGACCAAAAGATCTAAAGGATTTAAAAGAACTACGGGGGTCAAAAGAACTAATAGGATCGAAAGAACCAAAGGGCCCAAGAGAATCAAAGGATCTAAAAGAACCTAAAGATTCAAAACAACCAAAAGAGCTAAAGAAATCAAAGAGTCTAAAAGTGTTGCCAGAACCAAAAGATTCAAATCTAGTGAAAGAAACAAAGGCTCAAAGAAATCTTAAAGAGTCAAAAGAACCAAAGATATCGAAGGAGACGAAAGATTCAAAGATACCAAGGAAACTAAAAGAACCAATAGGGCCAAAGGATACAAAAGAATCAAAAAGATCGAAGGTACCAAAAGAATCAATTATCGATAAAGACACTTTTAAAGCCGAAAAAGATCAAGATAAAGAAGAAAAAGAAACAAAAAGAGATAAGGAAGAAAAAGATAGGCTTAAAAAAACGAAAGACGAACAAGTTCAGGTTGAAAAAGATTTTGCAAAAATAGGAAAGGATTTGCAACACAAGGACAAATTTCAAGAAAATTTCAAAGATAGTAAACAAAGAGAAAAAGAAAAACCAGCATCGAATCAGTACGATCGAGAGAAAAAAGAGACTGATAAAAAAGATAAAGTAGGAGATAAAGTTCAACCTGAAAGTGATAAAGACTTCAAGACTGGAGCTAAATCAGAGCCTAAAAATGCGAACGAAGTAACTAATATCAAAAGTATTAAATCAATGAAAGTTCGCAAACCCTCAAATGATGACCTTATTTTAAAACTAGTCAGACTAAAACAAAAAAATGCTGGTGAGAGGAGACCAGATTTGAATCTTTCTTACAAAGACGCAAAGGGACACAAAATTTATCACAAACGCAATAAAACCGGTGCCTGCTTTATGATTATGGGTCCCGACAACGATGTTGATGATGAAAGCATCATTTCTATAAAAAATCATCCAATAGCTGACATTATAGTTGGTTCAAAAATTTTCAAACGTAAACTCCCAAAACCAATTAAGCAACCGCTTAAAGCCAAACAATCAAAAACACACGAGAGTGATAAAAACGCCAGAGAAGAAACTAAACTCGATTTAATAAATGCTGCAGACGGCAAGGCAGAAGCTATTTCAGATCCAGAATCACCGAAGGACGACATTAAAGAAAAAAAAACAAACGCAAAAGATTTAGATATTAAATCAATAAAAATTCGCAAACCTTCTCATGATGACCTCATTTTAAAATTAGTCAAAATGAAGCAAGCTGCACGTGGTGAGAGAAAACCTAAAAGCAATCTGAAACAAACTGAAATAAATACAAAAGGCAATGTTTATCACAAGGGTAATCAAACTGACTTAGAATCAGACTCGGATAGCGACTTTGATTCTGAAAGCAAAGATTCGCATGAAATAAAAAGTTTTATAATAGGTCCAAAAGTTTTCAAACAAATACTTAAACTACCAAAACCAATTGGTCGAAAACATAAATCCAAGCATGTAAAAAATATTGAGCCAGACAATAAAAGCAAAGAAGTTAAACCTAAACCTAAAAGTGTTAAAAATGCTGATGTGGATGCTACACCAGAACCGGACACCCCAAAAGTTGACATAAAAGGAGAGCAAACTACCGCTAAAGCTATAGATTTTAAATTAATCCAAGTTCGTAAACCCTCTCATGATAACCTCATTTTAAAATTAGTCAAACTAAAGCAAGCTTCAGGTGGTGAAAGAAAACCTAAAAGGTTATTAAATCCGGAACATACGGAGAAAGAAATAAAAACAATAGGCAATGTTTATCACAAGACTAATCAAACAGGTGCTGCTGACTTAGATTCAGACTCCGATAGCGACTTTGATTCTGAAAGCAAAGATTCGCATGAAATAAAAAGTTTTATAATAGGTCCAAAAGTTTTCAAACAAATCCTTAAACTACCAAAACCAATTGGTCAAAAAGATAAAACCAAGCATGTAAAAAATATTGAGGCTGACAAAAGCAAAGAAGCTAATCTTAAACCTAAAAGTGTTAAAAATGCTGATGTGGATGCTACACCGGAACCTCAAACCCCAAAAGTTGACATAAAAGGAGACCAAACTACCGCCAAAGATATAGATTTTAAATTAATCCAAGTTCGTAAACCCTCTCAGGATGACCTCATTTCAAAATTAGTCAAACTAAAGCAAGCTTCAGATGGTGAGAGAAAACCTAAAAGGTTAATTGATCTGGAACATACGGAGAAGGAAATAAATAAAATAGGCAATGTTTATCACAAGGATAATAAAACACGTGCTGCTGACTTAGATTTAGACTCTAATAGCGACTTTGATTCTGAAAGCAAAGATTCGCATGAAATTAAAAAAGTTATTATCGATCCAAAAATTGTTAAACACGTAAGTAAACTACCAGAACCAAGCGATCAAAAAGATAAATCCAAGCTTGTAGAAAATATTGAAGCTCACAATAAAACTAAAGAAATTAAACATAAAAGTGTTAAAAATGCTGATGTGGATGCTACACCAGAACCTCAAACCCCAAAAGTTGACATAAAAGGAGAGAAAACTACCGCCAAAGACATAGATTTTAAATTAATCCAAGTTCGTAAACCCTCTCATGATGACCTCATTTCAAAATTAGTCAAACTAAAGCAAGCTTCAGATGGTGAGAGAAAACCTAAAAGATTAATTAATGTGGAACATACGGAGAAGGAAATAAATACAATAGGCAATGTTTATCACAAGGCTAATGAAACACGTGCTGCAGAGGTAGATTTAGATTCCGATAGCGACTTTGATTCTGAAAGCAAAGATTCGCATGAAATTAAAAAAGTTATGATCGATCCAAAAATTGTTAAACACGTAAGCAAACTACCAGAACCAAGCGATCGAAAAGATAAATCCAAGCTTGTTGAAAATATTGAAGCTCACAATAAAACTAAAGAAATTAAACATAAAAGTGTTAAAAATGCTGATGTGGATGCTACACCAGAACCTCAAACCCCAAAAGTTGACATAAAAGGAGAGAAAACTACCGCCAAAGACATAGATTTTAAATTAATCCAAGTTCGTAAACCCTCCCCTGATGACCTTATTTTAAAATTAGTCAAACTAAAGCAAGCTTCAAGTACTGAGAGAAAACCTAAAAGGTTAATTGATCTGGAACATACGGAGAAAGAAATAAATACAATAGGCAGTGTTTATCACAAGGATAATGAAACACATGCTGTTGACTTAGATTTAGACTCCGAAAGCGACTTTGATTCTGAAAGCAAAGATTCGCATGAAATAAAAAATATAATAATAGGTCCAAAAATTTTCAAACATATACTTAAACTACCAGAACCAATCGATCGAAAAGATAAATCCAAGCTTGTAGAAAATATTGAGCCTGACAATAAAACTAAAGAAACTAAAATTAAACCTAAAAGTGTTAAAAATGTTGATATGGATGCTGCACCAGAACCTGAAATCCCAAAAGTTGATATTAAAATAGAGCAAACTACCGCTAAAGACATAGATTTTAAATTAATCCAAGTTCGTAAACCCTCCCTTGATGACCTTATTTTAAAATTAGTCAAACTAAAGCAAACTTCAAGTACTGAGAGAAAACCTAAAAGGTTAATTGATCTGGAACATACGGAGAAAGAAATAAATACAATAGGCAGTGTTTATCACAAGGATAATGAAACACGTGCTGCTGACTTAGATTTAGACTCCGAAAGCGACTTTGATTCTGAAAGCAAAGATTCGCATGAAATAAAAAATATAATAATAGGTCCAAAAATTTTTAAACACATACTTAAACTACCAGAACCAATCGATCGAAAAGATAAATCCAAGCTTGTAGAAAATACTGAGGCTGACAATGAAACCAAAGAAATTAAAATTAAACCTAAAAGTGTTAAAAGTGCTGATGTGGATGCTGCACCAGAACCTGAAATCCCAAAAGTTGACATTCAATTAGAGCAAACTACCGCTAAAGACATAGATATTGAATTAATCAAAGTTCGTAAACCCTCTCCTGATGACCTTATTTTACAACTAGTCAGACTTAAACAATCTAAAAGTGGTCAACCTGGGAGGAGACCTGAAAATGTATTGGAATTTATAAATAAAGAAGCTGCGATTCACAGGGATAGTCAAACTGGTGCTTGCTTTATGTATTTAGAGTCGAATGTCAAGCTTGGTTCTGAAAGTCAAGATACACTTGATAAGGATAAAGATGAAATAGCGAACATTATAATTGGCCCAAACAAAACTAAATACAAAATACCGCCGAGTGACCGGCAAAATGACCAAAATTTGCCTATTTTGTTTCACTCAACTTTTGATGTCAGTGATCCAGTAGTTAAAGATGATACTATATCTCTTATAAAGGAAACTCCAGTTTTTACCTCAGTAAAACAAGTAAGTAGCTACATATCTACATAGCTAATGAAAAACGTTAGGCGCCTTATTCGTAAAGGGTCATTTTTTATTTAAAAAAAATATAGTAGGTAAACTCTTTTGGGTTTTGTATATAAACCTTTTTATTACAATAAAAAACCTCGTGTTTTGGCGAGGTGTCAACGATTTTGGAAAAAAGTTGACATTATTAATTTTCGAAGGACTTACAATTTAGAATTTTTATATTAGTTTTTGATATTACTACCTGTTTATTGCCAGTAACTCATACGAACTTTTCGATATATTTATTTTTATTTTTAGAGATGTCCAAAAGTAAAAAAACTGAACCCGTAAGAATCAGTACTTTCATATCTGCTTAGACCCTTGAGATAGTTTTTTAACATTTTTACTTCCACTGCATTTCACTTACAACTATCGGCGTCAACTATCGGCGTTTCATTTATTTCATATTTTCAGGAAGATCAAGAACCGCCGAAAGGTGTGATACGGTATGCGTTATCGGATCGGTCGTTCATCGACAAGGGTTGGACGATGTTACCTACAGAGAAAGTCGTGAGAAAGGTGAGGGAGATGCTATGTTTAGTTTTAGTACCGATACCTAATAGTATCTTGGTAACTTAGGGACATTTTCGCTCGTCATTAAAAACTCTGATAAAAACATACAGCCGAATATAATATACCGAAATGATAACCTCCCCCTATTTCTGAAGTCGGATAAGTCAAGATACAATTTACAAACTTTTTCACTCGATTTGGGTAATACATTTTATCGTGGTTTACTTACATATCACCGCTAAGAGTGTTTTATGCGCAAGTTGCTCATAAAACAATCTTTTAACGCAATTCAGTAAATATGTCTCTTATGTGTAAGTACTTACACTTACAGATGAATGTGTACCGAATGCGTCCAGCGCAGCCTCAATTCGACTGGTTTGAGCATAACAAGAACAAGCGAGTGATGGAATATGACTCTGGAGAGAAACTAGCAGAGTTCAGTGATAATGGCCGCGGTCGGTGGTTTTACAGGAATGGGCGTATGGCACTTGATTATTACGATGCTGAAGGTACTTGCAGACCTGTTTATTCTAAAAGAAATATTTCTCTTAGAGCAAATACGTATTGTTACGGTATTACCGTATTTGTGCTACTTACGGTACATAATAGTCGATCTAATTATTTACATAATTTCGGTTTTCAGATGGATTACGTCTTGTGGATGCTGTGCGTGTTAGACAATACACAATGGGAGATTTTGCCTTATATCATTTCAAGTAAATGATATAAGGCAAAATCCTCCCATTTATAGGTAAGTATTTTGTTTTTACAGAATTGAATGCGCAGCAACGCTTCGTCATCTACAGCAGCGGTGAGCCGGATGAACGCGGTCGTGCTCAGCCGTACACACTTCTCGCAACTTTCGACTATTTGGGAAACGGAATTGTTTTTGATCACAGCGGAAAAATACGGTATCTTCCTATTTTATCTACTTCTTCATACGAGTATTCGCATTTCAATGAAATTGAGTTAAACTTTAATTTAAGTAGCTGTTTATATGAAAAAAAAACGTTTAAAATCACGAAAAGAACAGGTGTCATTATGTTATTTTTCAAGAAACAATACTGTACGTCTACCATGAGTTGTCACATTTAGATCAGCTGACGTTACTACAGTAGTAATAGTTCGTTACTATGACATCTGTCGAAATTGTTACTCATGGTACCAAATTCTAAGCAAATTAATAAGCGCAAACTACTGTCGCTGTAGTACGCTGTGACGTAGGATAGTTAGCTACGTGAGGTTTTAGTACTATCCGCTAGAGGCGCTGTACAATATTTTCATAATTTTTTTTTAACTACAGTCGCTAGCGAGTGTAGATTGTGAAAACTCATGGTAGATCCTCTGGTTATGTTTGCTTCTGTTGCAGACTGAAATACAATCAAACTGAAGGAGTTGTCCTCGACCGGAGTATTGGACCAGTGTCCAACTGGAAATGGCACACTCTAAATGACCCACCTGTGCTACAACAGGTGATGATTGATACACAAATGGCTCACAAAGACCCCGATATACTAAAGCTTGGCGGTCCCCGCGAAGACATAAGTCGGCCAGACAATGAAGACATGCTAGCCATAGAGTTCGATAACTTTGTCAAGGAGAAAAGTAAAAAACTATCGCAAACATTCAAACCCTTCCAAATCAAAATGAAAGCTCTGAAAATTAATCAGCAGTTTTCGTTAAGAGTGCTAGACCAAGCCACGGTCTACCTTATATTCCGCGATGGAACAACGAATCTGAAATTGAATATTGGAATGGTGCTTGATCATAAAGAAATTGTGGACACAGACACAGCTGAGGTCGGTGAAGTGTCGAGCAGCATGGAGAGATTTCCTGCGCGGACCGACAGTCTGGCGGGACTGCAGAAGAGTATTGCGCACGCGCAGCGTTACGATAGGATGCGAACTGAGCGCGAGTCTAGAATTCGTCCAACTATGCCGTGTAGAAGTGTCGATAAGCTGGTGTCGGCGGCCTCGCGCCCCATGCGGCCGCCTCTACGCGTGGGTCCGTCGAGCTCTGCAACTACAGTATCAGAAAAGTATAAGTGCAGTAGAAAACCATCCTCAAGCAATGTGTATTATGACACTCGATTTTGTTAACGGTATAGTTTAATAGTCTTTTTAATTTTCTAATAATTTATTTTTAATAAGTATTATAGATTTATAAAATGTTTTTTTTTTTACTTACACTCAGGGTCAGGTTTTTGTAATAATGACAATCAAACACTTGCGTTAAAAAAAATAGTATGTATTAGGTACAAATAAATTTTAATATTTTAACAATTATGACGAATGTTTCATTAGGTACAAGTATGTGTCGTCTCACAGAAAAATTGTGTCATGATATGACCGAAAACACTTATGCTACGGTAGCTGAGGTCTGTCTGAAGTCTCTTCGTATGTGTCAGTGGAATCTGCTCCGCCGTTTGGTAGCGGCTCTGGTGATCCCGACCGCGTCCTCTCTGCGGCCACTGCATTCTGACACTTATTCCTCAACTCGAATACTTGAGTTATCGCGTCGCGAAAGCACAGGAAATTGTAATCTATTACGCCTGGAAACAGTCCAGTAGTTATATTTACCGATTACATAAGGTACATTATTATCTAAGGCTGAATTCACACAATGTGGTGTACATTCATCGAAGATATAGATAGGTCGTTTTATTAGTATTCAAATAATACTGTCTTATTTATTTGTGGGTTACTTGTTCTATGACTAGCCACCAATTTAACGGCCCAGCATTCCGGATGCCATAGCACCCACAAGACAGACCACTGTATAGCTATTAGCTAGTGAAAAATAGTAAGGAATATGCTGAAGCAAGCAGCTTACCTTGCTTTTGAAAATTCTCTTCTCTTAGTATGCAAACAAGTGCCAAAAACTTGTTCACTTCACGCAGATACAGAACAGTTCCATTATTTAACTTTATAAGACTTGAACTCTGGTTGTTGAATGTGTTCACTTCAGTTTCATCAACTGTGCTGTAATTTAAATTATGCAAAGTTGAAGAATAACTGGTCAATGAAATTGTTTAGTTTATAATGTATTGTGGCCTTGGTAATGATGAATTCAAATGTGATTGTGATGAGCATTTTCATTTAGATGGTTGTCACATTACTAACATAATGTACCTCTATACCTACACACTAGTGAAATTATAGCTTTGGTATAGAATTGTGTGACATATGTAGCCATCTAGTTTGTCATGCGATAGAACACTCACATACATTAAATATATCATTGCACTTTTAAATTCTGTAGGTATATAATATATTAAGTAGGTACTGTCTAACTAAAAGTACAGAATACATTTTTCCAAGGCATTAAATCAATATGTTTATTTATCTACTTTTGCATTGATAAGATGGCGCAACTCTAATAGTTATAACTCACCCATAGATACAGGATATATCAATGACCACATCAATCATATCGCAGCACAGTTCATAACTCTGCATGTCCACTGGAGAGCTGTCTGTGGCAATGTATATTTTGGACACCACATCAAACAGGAATGCTTTTTCAATACCAGAGTTCTGAAAAATATGTGCGTTTAGACTACAAATATTTACGCTTTATAACGGAATTTGATAACATTATACACTTGCGTGCAAAAAAATCGACCCACCCCGCATAGTAATTACAGCCTGGAGTGGGCAGATTTTTTTGCACGCAAGTATTATACAGAGCTAAAGTTTGTTTGTATGTAGGAGGAAATCTCCGAAACTACCCATCCCATTTAAAAAATTCTTTCACCAATGATTAGAAAGAACTTTCAGGATTAACATAGGCAAATTTTTATGTAGGTTAGGTACCTACCTCACCACCAGTCATATATACTGAACATGTACTAGGAAGAGTAAATAACCAACTTACAGAAATCAATATATTCAAGAGGTTTTCTAATGTTGGTAGTTGTGGAATCAGTTTCTGCACAACTTTGCTGAATGCCTCAAATATAGAATGGTCATAGATTGAGGTGAGGTGGAATGATAGATGCACATGCTCCAAGCCTGCCTCGGCCAGATCATCAGTGGCCTTGTGGTGGATGTCCCTTTGGGATTCCATCTTGTAATCATCATTGAGACCATCAACCTGTCATAAAGAAAAAAAATTGAATCAATTATAAACTAGGTCAATTTAAATAATTATGTTAATAAGTAACCTTATAAGCGAAGACCGACTTGATAACTGTCACATACAGAATACTAACTACTGTTCAAAATGTGGGCATGTGCCAAATATCAAATTTGGATGTGCCATATCCATACACAAATCCTTAAAAATATGAGGTTTATTCTGAGGTTTGTTTATTCTAAATCTCATCTTAAACCATACAGTCATATTGAGCTACAAACATTCAAACTCTGATATCTATAATATTATAGGTAAATTGGGTATGATTTTTAGGTTCCACTGTGATTATAATTAGAGATTGAACATTTCTAGCAAAAACTTCCTTTTTATGTTTACCAGCTATTAAAACTATGTTTAAATCAATGTTATCTAATGTTTATAAGTTTCATCGTAGTCTTTCTTTAGAAGACAGATTTAAACATGAATACAACTCCATTATAATTTGAGTTCCAATTATTGATCCCTTTCTTCATAATAACAATGTCAACTAAAAAGTAAGATAAAATCATAAAAAAACGCATACTTACTTTGTGAATAAATACTTCAAATTTAATATGTTCATTTACTCTGTATGCTTTAGTAACAGTGAGATGTAATTTGTCTAAAGCATCTTGATAATCATCCTGCAACAAAGTTAAAGGTCAAGTAAATATCTGTACTCTAGGGCTGTATGCAAGGGAGGATCCAGCTTTGGTGCCAGGGGGGGGTCACATAGTCTTGGTCAAGTCACAAAAAGTTATAATCCTTATTATATATAACTTTAATTAGTGGTCCACCTAGGTCCTGGACCCATCCCAGGGGGGGTCATGGCCCCCATGACCCCCCCCCTGGATCCGCCCTTGGGTGTATGTAGTTTTATCCTGTATTGGTATGGATACACACAGACAATTAGTACTTGTGCTAATTAACACAGTGACAACAATGTTGGTATATGAATAAATAATACCTTTCTATTTTGATGCAATGATCTTGAAAACTGTTAAGTTCATGTTATGAGAACAGATTAATGCTATGTGACAAGGAGTGTTAGGTATGAATATGGATGGATACAGGGGTAGAGGTAGGCCAAAGAAAACATGAATGGACTAAGATGTGTGAAAGATGACATGGGAAAGAAAGGAGTGAGTACTGAGATGACAAATGATAGAGGGAAATGGAGGAAGATCACATGTTGTGCTGACCCCTCATAACATGGGAAAAGTGCAGGAAGAAGAAGAAGTCACTCACCTGTGCATCAATAACAAAAACAAGTGCTCCACATCCTCCAAAAATTGTGTCCGAGTCAAATGTTGGATCAAAGAAATCAATCTGTCCTGGAAAATCCCATATTTGAAACTGTACAAAACTACTGTTGTTTATATCATCTTTAACTATTTTATTAGTAGACTCTAAAAATAATGTTTCATTTGGCGACATCTTGTGGAATACAACTTTTTGTATGGACGATTTTCCGGATCTGAAATGAAATAAGTCATCACAAACATAATGGGAAGGAAACCAGTTTCTAGGGTCATCTTATGACCTCACTTAACACAAAGTAACTTGATTGATGTTTGACTACCTTCTGAGGCCCATCAAGAGAATTCGAGGTTTGTGATCTTCTTGCAAGGATGTACTATCTCCATCACCATTTGGTTCAAATGGTCCATAACTGAAGTCTTTGGGAAATGAACCCACGTAGTTACTCGGATCATCCTGATAACTCTGAATCACGAAAGATATCATTATTTTAGTTTACAATAAGTTTATCAAATAATAATAAAGTAGGTTGTAACATACATAGTCATGTTCATTACTACTTTATATGTTTGTGTGGTGACTCACCATATTGATTATAATGTGCGTGATTTAGGTTTTAACATTAGTTGTAAAACGATACAATTATTCCCATCGTAACGAGCTAGGTTTGCTCTAGGGCATAATATAATAATTGCGTAGACAGACACAACTGAGGGTACAGTACAACAAAGACATTTGACATTACCAAACCAACCAACAAATCCCACACAGAGTCACTGTCACAGACAGACAGATGATGATACAGATAATAGCTATCAGTGCAAAAATTTACAAATCCGTTTACCTATTGTGTCAAAAATCTGTTTTTATAATTTACACTTTAATACATTTAACAATATATTTAAGTAAAAGCTATTTTATTATTTTTAAGAAAATCACAGGTAGTAACGCAAATTAAATAAAATCTAAGCAAAAACAACATTTTTTGTTTTCGGTGGCAACATTTTTTGAAATTGACATTTGTAATCGTCAAGACAGTCATGAATTTATACTATAGAATATATATACTAAATGACATATCTATGTTCCAACAACCTGAGGTTCCAACCTTATTAGTTTATTTCGTTCTACGTCGTCAGTAGATAGAAAGTCTTTGTTTATTTCATAATCTTCACCACCTCTACGCAGCAGTCTTGAAGTTACAGAATATTGCCAGTGCCCATTAACTAATCTTTCTGTGCTATTTTAATTAAAAGATGAAAAGAATCCACTTGGCCCTTTTCTTCATTAATTATGGCAACGGTGAGGTGAGGGCAACGGTCTCGTAAAGATTAACTTTGCTTGCGTCAAGTTTGACATGTCTCATAACGTCAGTGTCAAACGTGATGTCACCTGCAGCTGGTTAAGTGAATTGGTTTGGTTGGCTTGATTCATGATTGTTGATGAATCTTTTGTTTGGTCGTATCGCGTTGTATGTACTTATTTCTATTCTAAAAAATTGTGTAAAATTGTTTTTATCAATTCACTAGGATATTGAAACTAGGTAAGTCCCTATTTCGTTTATCAACCTAAGAATGAAGAGTAATAAGTGGTGCCTACTAAGTACATACATAACTATTTATCGCACCATTCAATGGAACTTTTCACCTACGCTGTAGGTATTGACTGATATAATTTTTAAATTATATACAGTGCTTGCTCAGCACTAATACAATTCTCTCAGCTTAGTCGGCCTTCTTATCTCTATGTTAAAGACCCTTCACTACTATTTTCGATCGTCCTCATACATAATGATGCTACTAGACATATATTATACCTGCTCTAACTTGATTAAATAGATTCTGTTTTCATGTTTAGTTCATTACCAATAAGTCAAAACAATTTGTACAATTATAACCTGGAAACAATGTTTTCCTCTGTAATGATAATTAGATCCAATGACAAAGGAATTGTTGCAAAATTGTTTATGAATACTTCATAAACAATTATTGAAAAACTAGCTAACAAAAGCTTCATTTTCTTACGCTAGTGTTATTAATTCTTTTAGGCCAGTGTGGTGAAAATATTAAAACTGGCCTCAGGGGATCCGTTCATTCACAAAAAAAAAAATCTTCACAGTATCTATCCATTAATTAATTGGCCATTGCAGTGACTTAGTCTGTGTTTATTTTTCTCTAAATGAAAATAACTTTCCCCTTTTTTCAAATATCAATAAAACAAAGTCTTTATGTTTCTCCAAGCTAAGGTAAATTACATTATATAAAAATTGCATGAAATGTTTAGTGTTTTAGAGATTGTATGTAAAGCGATAGACAGACAATAATTATGAAGATTGTTAATTTGTGTTACTCTTCTGTTGTTCTGTTTGTTGTGTGAAATGTCCATTGATAGTTATTTATTTTCTTACTTATCACCATTTTCTGTAAGTAAATATAATTTTGTGTACACCACAGTACCTTCAAACACACAAGTTCTACTCTATGTATTGTACTTATTCAATATATTTTTTGTACAGTCTTGATCATGTTTTTTTAGGTTTACCAACACCTTAATTAAATCATTGTCTCATCTCAAGAGCAACTTCTTTTGCAAGAAGATTGAAGAGAACTAGGTTTTTTAAAATAAATAATAGCAAATCATCATGATTTGAATTTTGGAAGGTAAAGGGGCATGTATTGCATACTGATTAATGGAAATGTACCTATGCCATAATCATTGTTTGATTTGTTTGTTTGTTCACCTAAAAGCCATTACATGTACATAATAATGTATATTGTATGTATCACAGATAAAACATAATTAAGCATAATTATGAGACATAAGTAATTACATTTTAATAAATTCCACAGCTAAGTTATTTAAAATTCATATAGGTACACTTTATTTAAAATTCATGTGAAACAATTGAGCTATCTAAGGACAGTTACAAACGATCTAAAGATAGCTCAAATGATCCAGATCATTGGCGACATTACCATGCTAAATGGCAATGCTGAATATGTTGAGCCAAATATATACCTAAATTATAAATAATATTTATATTTGTTGCTTTCTTTCATACTTGTAACTACTTACCTCAATAATTTCGTAGAAAATCACACTTAGTTGACTTCAACTGTATAATAAGGGCATTAAAATTTTATAAAATCTAAGCAAACATACCATAACATATTACTATGTATAATAAAAAATATCTATCTATGTATATAATGTATTAGATATATCAGTTATCTAGTACCCATAACACAAGCTTTGAGTAGCTTACTTTGGGGCTAGATGATGCTGTGTGGATTGTCCAGCATTATCTATTTATTTATTTATTTATACCACATGTACCTAAGATTAAGAAACAATAGTTACGATTTGAATGGTCTGTTTCTAACTATTTAATTTAACTAAACATTTTGTCTTAGTGATGGATGTATTTCGAAAAACATGTTTTTGTTTTCAGCGCTATTAAATCGTGCGATAGACATGCGTTTGAACGAGGAAGGCCACGCGGCTGATAATGCGTGCATGTTTTTCGATATTTCTCTAGCGTTATTTCGCATTTAAATAGATAATAATACGGTTCAAAATACGTCGCCGGGATGTTGTTTTTCGAAGTTAAGAGTGACCTTGCTGACTTAAATAATGCGCAACAGGCATCACGCCATTCCGTCGTAGCCAGTAGTAAACACGTCATGACACACCCATTCCTAGACTAATAAGGATGCTGTATTTTGTTACGTTAAAGGTCTTTATTATTCGGTAGGTGTGTCAAATGCCACTAACTACAATGTTGTTGAAAACTAATTCTTGTTATGCTCGGAGTGAGTCCACCAGTTTACTACGCGGATACCCAATGCTGATGGTGAAAGAGGCACTAATGTCCTTTGCGAATTATTAGTTCTTGGATGCCGGATTCCTTACGATGGATTTCTGCAAGGATTGTTAGGAACGTTTGTGAAGCGTTGTAGGCACCTACTAGGTACCTACCATAATTTTTAGTAAGTATGTTATGTAGTAGTAGCGTAAATGTGTATAGGTACATGGACAATAAAAAAAGCACGATGCAATTATCCCCATCTATACGTAATCGTCTGATTGTATGACGACTGACGAGTTCGGTTTATAAACTTTCGCAAGTAGTGGTACGACATCACGCCATACCGTATGATCGAACCACAACGCGTGTCATTACCAGTCCGGCGCCAGGGTGGTGATCACGGAAGGAGAGAGCTCTTAGCTCGGCCCGGACCACTATCCGAACTGAAACTGACTGCTATAGGTACCTAGTACAGTGTATAATGGTATAATGAACGTTTACAGAGTTGAAGTCGACGTCATGTGACGTCACCTTCGCGTATTGGCCCACCTACACCAGCCAGTAACAGCTACACAGTTTGTTGGTAGAGTCGACACGAACTCCACGTGTCGAAGTCTCACCAGTTTTTATACGCTCGTGCGCGATTGCTATCGTAATCTTTCTGACAAAGAATTAAAGAAACGTCTTCCATTTCGAAGTGATATTGTCAAGCAAAACCATCGTTTGTTGTAAAACTGAACCGAGTCTTCTGCCAAGGTACATAACTAACTAACGTTATTATGTTTATTATTGTACTGTTAATTCATTGGTCTCCTGGGTAGTCTACTTACATATTTGAATCAGAATATTTTAATTTTGTTAAAATGAACTATTTTTTAATTAAGCTCATACTGAATTTTTTTTTCCTTACCTATCATTTTCGCAGACATTATGTGAACGAAACAGACAGTTAATATTGTATTCCGAGTAGGGCAAGTTATAGTTACTTCAGCAGATCATTTCTGTAACTTTAGTAAGTTCTTTAACTTATAATAAGTTGGACAAAGAAGACATCCTATCATACCAAGTCTACCAACCCATTGTCCAACGGGTCGTTTGAATGATCACAAAACGCGCAACATTCAATTCGTGGAAACAATAGGCAATAAGTTTTCATTACAAGCCATGGATTTATAACATTGACTGCATGTAGGCAGATCTTCCCTATCTATTCGGGTTGGAAGAAGCGGTCGTATAACTTGGTTTCAATTCAAGCTGGTCTGCCTGTCATGCTGGGGCTCAGGACCATTGCTACATTCTCGTCTGCCCTATCTTATCTGACAAATTTGGTAGCAATAGCACATAAACTACCTCTTCTTATCTTATGTGGTTATTATTTGTTCGGCAATTCATCTCTAAATATATACAGTTGAAGTACATACTTAATCATTTGTCATTTCGCTTTCTGATTCACTTGAGTGCGTAATTTGATTGAATATGCATAGAATATTATTTCTTTCGTAAGTGAGACGGTGTATACAAGTAACCTTTTAATGAATATACTAAGTCAAACTATAAAATACCAAATGAAATTACATTCTCCGTCTGTTTCATATAGGTAGGTATTTTAGCTTACGTAGTAGTTACGTCAAATCAAACTACAAAACTTCTACTTGTTAAAAAATTACTCTTGTGTTTAGATTAGATATACACCGTGAAATTTATTTTCCCGTGGCAGAACAACTTGCCATAAGGAGTACTTTCGAAACATAGAGTAAAAGTTAAAAAAAAGATGTTTTTGTTTTAAAATATTAAAAAAAATAATCATCAACTCAAAAACGTGAGGAACGATCGTAACATTAGACGTAACTTGTAGGTGTACTATTCGAATCGCACGCGCCGCCCCGGCCGCCTTCGCAAAGGTATCGGTATGAATTACTGTTGGTTCGTGGTCGCTTTCGAATTAAATTTTCACAATGGTATATCTGTATTTTTTGTTTTTAATATAATTTAATTAGTTTATACAACGATTGTATTACCAAGACAAAACCGTTTCGCTGCGGGAAAACAACCATTAAAATTTCACGGTGTATGTAGTTATACACGTTATATGATTTTATGAAACCCTTCAGTAGGAGACTGCTGCTGTTGTGCAACTAAACACCATAAACGTGACGGCTATAGCACGGAGGCCTAGCTATATACATTTCCTAACCATTACATTGCGAACTATCGGATAATGGAATATATTATTCTCAGAACGGCTTGTTGAACGGTTGTTGGACTTCAATTAAAGTTCATCTGAGTCATTATAAACTACCTGAACTAGTACTAACTAAATACCTACTACATAGTAGGTACGTAGGTAAACTGCAGGTGCAGTTATTGCACAGCACAATGCACAATTAGGTCTTTACCTCGAATGCCTCGACTCGAACAAACTAAGGTTCAGAAACTCTTTCCTTGATCTTGGTATTCAATTGAACAACCTCAACATTTGACATTATTTGTTGTAAGTACCTAACTACCTACCTTCTTTTATAGACAGGCTTTTGTTTACCTACTTTACGTAAAGAAATTAAATTGGCTCAATTAATTACATGACATTTCGTTTCATTGTATAACTATTACAATAGCTGTACTTAGGTACATGTTTTTTATCGGACAGTAAGACATTTTATTTCTTATGCTGTTGATTGTAAATAGTCTTATTTATAAAGTGTACCTAATTATAATACGTACCTAAACGCTGACGTCTGTCGTTAATTTAATTATCGGTGTCGTATCAAATAATACAATTTTATAGATAAACATTTCGCATTGCTTCTAAATAAACCTCTACACGCTTTACCATAATTCTAAGTAAGTACTAATTAGGAAGTCACAAATAATAAAAATAGCCACTATAAATATAAAAAAGTCATGGTAAGAAATATCAAAGTTACTTATTATTATTACTTTGATATTTCCCGAAGAGCTTGTAAGGTAAGGCCCCAGGTGTTGTTCGACTGAACAATGGGAATGTTTTTATATAAATTGATAATATTCGAATGTAATGCATGTCTCATTAATTCCATGAAATTGATCATTAGAACTACGTGACTTTTAGGTCACACTCCATAACAAACTTCAATCAGTCTTGACGGAGGCACACGCGCCGCGAGGCCCTCGCTCGTGCTTTAATTCACAAATAAGTTGAAACAAGTTAGTATACGTTTTATCAAAATTAAGCAAATTTTTCATTCTGTGAATGGGCAGTAGCGTAAGAATAGCCAGATTCACAAAATGGCAAACTTACAGTCCAAAGGTAAAGTAGATATTGCCGCTCATGTGCCTAAGTAAACATGCTTATGTAAATTTGGTACTAATATTTATTCCTTGGTATCGTGTAGAGACACGTGAAGTGCTAGCCACGCTTGTGGCATTCAGAAGGACGGATAGATAAGGTTTCAATAGATAGTAAGTATTATTTTAATTATATCGCAAGAAAACCCGGCTTAGCTAATGAGTAATGACGATGGGTTTATAATCTTGTTACTTGTCTATGAAATCTATGTTGTAATGGCAGTTTAGAAGGGGTCGAATAAAAAGTTGATGGTTATCGATATTCCGTATCTTGAATGCCGTTTTCCTTATAAATCTGTAGAGGCTACTTACTATGGATACTTCAGTTATTTAATAGAATTGGTAGTATAGGTATATACTACGAAATCATGGTAACGTATTGTGGTCGACATTCATTATAACCGTATAACAATATTTTGTTCTGTAGATTGCATTCGGTCTGTAGGACCGTTGAATTAGTTATGTACCTAATATTATTTACCTCAGTCAAACCTAACGTGCTAGAATAGAACGTTTTCCATTCGATACCATCACGGAACCTAAATTTTATTTGGTGCGGAAACTGTACTGCAAAGTTCAGGATGTTTCCTGTTTGACTTCCGAATTATCTTAGTGACCTATCATATTATGTGCTGTGCATGTGCAAAGCACAATCGTTAAAAGTGAATAAAACATTAAAAAGCTGGCAAAGCCATAATTAGCTTTCCAATTTGTTCTTTTTATATTGAGCTAACCCAATGTGGAATTATTGACATTCAATCACCTACATCCATGGAGAGCTGAATAATATTATCATTGGACTAATTGCCATTGGCCGTCAATTGATTGACGTTTCGAAAGCTGGGTGATTGGCTAAATCCAATCTGAAATTTGCAGTGTATTAAACGAAATTCAATGAATGTACATACTGAGAAGTCTAATATTGATTACCAGATTTTCTATAAGTCAGATTTAGATTTAGAAGTATTAACTGGTGACAAGAAAAAACTAGAAACATTATTAAATGCCTTGATTCTAAAATAAACAGCCTAGAGGCATCTGCTGTCTGGACGGCGGCGCTGGCGCCGGCATCGGCGAACAATTCTAACTGAGGTTTCCTTGAAATGCCTCCTGTCTGCCTTTTCATGCCATTATCAATTTTTTCTGCGTACAAAACTACTGAACTAACTGCTTTGAAGAAAATGATGAAAGTCATACATAATTTGACTTATGTATCTATATCGTTAATTTGCTATTCTTGTACACACACTAGGTATTTCTCTTATACATTTGAACACTTGGAGAAGTTCATGATCTTGAACATTATAGGTACTTCACCTACCAAGGAGACGCTTGCCAAATTGTCTATTACCTAGAAGTACATCTAAAGATAGATATGGCAAAATATGACGGTAGATTATCTCCAATCTTACAAAATTAGTCATTAGTCATTACGCAGAGATGGTTGGGGGCAGAGTCCTCCCTCATCAGTGCGACCCAAAGCCGTCGCTCTATCATGCGTGAACCACGTGTCTCCAACACAGCGACCGTCTCGCGTGGTCTCGCGCTCAATGTTAAAGTAAATCCAAGGGATCGTATTGGCGAGTTCTTATTTTAGCATAGTAACAACTCAGTGGTGCAAAAAAAAAGTCCTAGGTAAGTACTTGTTATCAAAATAGTTTCTATATATCTTGTCTGGCCGCTCTGGCCCCAATTAAAAGTGTATCGTGCTTACCACTCACTCACTATGCATGTGATATTACTATATATTGTTTTTCTGTAGCATTCGTTGGTTATTTTATATCTTGTTCGGTATTCGGTCATGCAACATTGAGCAACATCCTGTCTGCCTGTCTGTAGGTACTGAGATGTCTAGTGCGTGCGTGGTACATCAACCTACTAACTTAAATTATACCCATTGACCCAATAAATAGCATGATTGAATTGATTAAGTACTTTGTACACGGTACATTTTAACGAACGAGGTCTAAATATAGGATTCATATTCATTGAACTCATAGAAAGGGTAAATAACCGGTCTGAAATTGATAAAGTAGTCATTTACCTATTAAATTTGATATAGATAAGCAGCAGTTACGATTATTTATAATCTACTGACACCTTTATCTTATTTTTACATTAAATTTTGATGCTATTCCGATAAAGAAACTAACCCACCACGCTATTTACATGCTTATAAAATAAAAGGATTACCGATAGATAAGTACATTGTGTACCCATGTACCTACATAATAAAATTAAATACTTTGCTAAATACAGTCCAATCACCAATCAGATAGGTCGGTAGGTATAGACGGAAAAAGGAAACGGAAAATAAACACACCTACCACGTAGAATTTATGTCGTTTGCAATATAAGTAGGAATAACCTTTGATGAACATTCCCTTGCTCATACCGATGAATACATGACTATAGAATACATACGTCTTTGTTACCTTAATCAGTTGCCAGCTGGATTATTAACCTATTTCCGTTGATCTAAAATTCAAACTTGAAAAACTCTTGTATCCATCAACTCGGAAGAGAGCTTTTTGGTTTCGTCTTTTGGACTAGAAAATTCCTACCGTCCTTGATGTTTTGCCAGTTTCTTAAACGAGGTATTCATGATATTTTTATTTGTTACAGATGTACTCCTTGCTTCGTTTATCTAGCGTTAAGATGGGTTAATCGTCAAAAAAGATTTATACTAAGCAGTGAATAAGAACATTGGACTTTGTGCTTCTGCAGAGATTTCATTAAAGTGAAGTGAATAAACCAGCAGTCATGTATTCTATGAACTATATTGGTAAATTCATTGCGAATTTCCGCGACTTCTACAATGAGATCAACGGTGCTACTCTGACGGGTGCCATCGATGTGGTGGTGGTCGAGCAACCGGACGGTAGCTTCACTTGCTCCCCGTTCCACGTGCGCTTTGGCAAGCTAGGAGTGCTGCGTTCCAGGTTCAAAGTGGTGAGTTTTTTTAGACAACCTTTTTAAAAAAAGAACTGAAAATATCACACAGGTGCCTCCTATGCTCAAAGGACCCTTGAAAGTAGGTGAATTGCACGAAACGAGACTTTGAGGCGCACTTAAATCCCTTCAGCATACTAGTTTGAAAGAACTAGTGTTACAATAGAAGAAGCAGATGTACTTAGTTTCAGCGGTCATTATACCCTAGCTGGCAGATGTTTAGTGAAATAAGTATGCAGCTGCAATGAAGTTTCATAACATCTGTTACTTTTGCTAATGTTCCCTGAAATAAATATACTTAAGTACTTTTTTATTATAAATTAATTAATGTATGTAATACAATACTATCAATCCATTTCCACCAACATTATCACGATCCGTATTCACGGACTGATTTCTCAACAGGTCGGTTCGGTAAGCTTATTCTTTGGATTGGAATTCATAAAACGTTTTCATATTAAGTATTTTTTATTTTTATCTATATTTAGGCTATCACCGAAACACTGAAATACTTGACATACTTTTCTAAAAAGTCCATAAAACCATCCAAAACGAGAGTTACAGGCAGAAACTACATGCATGTATCGTATTTATTTTGGCAAGCACAATTTTATTTATTAATAAGAAATTATTATTTCTATGAAAAGATTACGATCGTGCAATACTTTAATAATGCAATGATTTTAATCGCTGCAGAATTCCTCATGGCAAGTGACAGTGAGAGCTCTAGTCTCTCAAATATTTAAATCGTGACCTAGTCTCCTCAACAGCTCGCTTTCACGAGTCTCCTAAATGAAGATTATACCTACTTTAAAAAAATGCCTTGAACGGTTACCATGGCCAAAACAAATACTGCCATTCCTTAGTTTGTTAGTTATTTTACAATTTACAACACGCGATGAATTGCCACATTTTTGCTTGTGCGCTTCATCGGTCTTAAGAAATAAACTTAGGCAAACCTTTACCTACTGAATGAACTCTACATTACCATGCGTTGAAGCTACTGTATTTCGATAATTAAGTATAATATTTCATTTTAAAAGAGAAAAATGATATAAAAAATATGCAATTCATATAAAAATTAGACAAAGTTGTGGTCCACCGATTCTGCGGTATAAAACCAATCATACAAAGTTTTATCGTCCACAACTTGGCCTTATAAACTATGTACTGATATTGGTATGTGTACTTTATGTGGTCAACTAATAAATTCTAAATGTCAAGTTCTATTTATGGTTCGCTTACTTGTTCGAGATTTATTAGCTTGATAATAATACCTATTTATTGACTTTATTGCAAACAAAACTAAAAACCGTCTTCAAAATTTTCAATATCCTGAACATTTACTTAATCAAAATAGGTACTTACCTCTTATCTACCTATGTGTTATATTTTTCGCTGAATTTCATTATTCACAAGTGTAGTAGGTAGATAAAGATATTTTTTAAAACAATAATCAAATCGTATGTTTGTAGTTTCTAGTTTCTTTCTATTATCAGATCTTGACCATTAACAAATATGGAAAACCTTGGAAATAATTAAAATCGATTATATTATGAAGAGAGGCTTATACCTAGCAGTGGGTAAAGATGATGATGTTAGGAAGATCTGTAACACATACAAAAAATATAAGTAAGTAAGTAAGTACCCAAATTAAGGACCTTTTCCTTTTTTCGTTAAAAATGGATTCGACATGAATCAATTTCCGAATAACACTCAAACAGGAGTCTTTAAAATGCTGATAATATTCGATTAGTGTGTCTATCACAAACTGAATTCATGACACATCGCATGTCTCGATCGGTGAAAGAGCTGGCGACCATAATCCGCTGACGTCACGACACGAGATTCCAAGACAGCATCACCGCACATTCGCAAATTAAACCTGAATGTGTGGATGAAAGTGGGTAGGTAGGTACTTATTAATATCTAGGAATGTTTGCACGCATGTATGTCGTCTTTTTGCTTCAACGTGTGAGACTATTAGCTGCATACTACACGCTAACTAACTCAACGTCTAGAATGTTCGGCATCCGGGATTTGTTCTAGCTAGGTATTAATTTCCTTTACAACAATAACCGTAGGCGATACAAAAATAACTAATACAGTGCCGGTGTAATAAACATCAACAAACAAACATCGTTTAGAAGCCATAACAACATTATAATAGACCATTATGTACTGGCTGGCTGACTATTAAGATAAGTATAGAGTGATAGATAATAATTATCTTCTTCGTTTTGGTATTATATTATTTGTTCATGGATAGATATAGGAGAGGGAAGTAAGGAATCTATTTATCTTCTATGTATATGAATACAACATAGCCGTGTTAATTACACCGTTAATATAACTTGAGAACGGCTGACCGATTTTCACGATTTTTGGATTGTTGTATGTCTCTGTCCCGAATGACGTCGCGGGCAATAACTAGTAAAAATATAAATATTACAGCTAAGGACATTTTTGCACAGCCAGCGCATCTAGCCCCAAACTAAGCAAATCTTGTAGGTACTTGGGTCATAGAATTTATGCATCTCTTTTGTAAATTACATAGAATAAATCCAAACTGACAATGAACAGGGGCCTTACTACGAATTCATAATACATTACCGAATTAGTATTACATTGTCATTTCGTACCATGACCTACCTATGCAAATTGTGTGGAAGAAGTGACGTTTCTATAATGAAATCGTTACGGAATCGTTCTGGAAGACTTCGTGGTAAGGCCCCAGGATGCATGTTCATTTATCACACAAATTTTCCTACTTCATTCCTAGGTATATACTTCATTCATAAGTAGGAACATTGTTCGTAGAACTATATACGTAGGTAAGTACCTACCTACTTTTGTTTTGATGAGCATTGTATGGAAGCAAACATAATAGATGGTTATTATAGATTGCCAAAACGAGATGAGAATCGGAGACCGATTCACACTGAGTGAAAATTGGATTATTGCCAAAGAGGGGTACAAACTCTAACCAAGAATTTGGTACTTACAAAGTTTTGGCACAAATATTTTTTCTTATTCTGGCCACCTGCTTCTTTTCATAAGATTTAAGGTTTGTCCGCCATTGTTATTGATTTTTTGCATGGTTTTGTATTTTTGTATTGTTTGCAAGTACTGATTTACAAAATATATTTTAATTATATGTTCCTAACTAGGTTTGTATGAGAAGATGTGTCTAGTGTCTACTCAAGTAGGTACTCTTATTATTATAATCTTAAAATTTGTAACCACCTATTTTCATAAGTGTACAAGATTTGCCAAGCAAATAATTTTTATTCTCGATATTATGTTGGTAGCACTAGCACCCTATTTCTGTAAAAAAAATCTCTCGTTCAAATATTTTGACTCGGAAGCATAAAGATTTTATAGGTTAGTAATCTCTGTCCAATACTAACCTACCATCAAGGTCGCTACAATATTAAGATGCCATTCGTTATGCGAGTAACGTAGGTAAGTACCTACATAACGAGTCACCTTTCGATCTTCCATCTTAGAACATTTGAAATTTGTACTATGTCAATTTTCGTATTCTATGGTGTAACTTCCAAGGTAAAATGTTTTCCATGTTTATGCCAGCAAAAAATACTGTGATTTCTCACTTTGTTGCTTTCAATTTCAATCATTTTTCTACGTGTAGAACTGTGCACGTGTAGGTATGGTATAATTCAATTAAATAGTTCTACCTAACATTGATCGTGTTTTACACTAGCATATTTTTTTATGCTAGTGAAAAACTTAAATTTCTTCGCACATGTACCTAACGATATTGAGTGTTGCTCTATAATATAGGCAGGCACCGGCACCGTGCGTAAATTGCCGCTTCCTCAATTTCGCAAATCAAATGAGTCCTTGTATTCCAGGTGGATCTAGAGCTCAACGGAGAGCCGCTACAGATACACATGAAGCTTGGAGAATCTGGCGAGGCTTTTTTCGTTGAGGAAGTGGGTGAAGATGAAGCGGAATGTTCAGCGCATCTGGCCACTTCGCCTATTCCGGCTTCGAGATTTGAAGAGCTCTATGAGCCGCGACGTCGGAACTCATTATCCGCTGTAGAGCCAGACCACGGACAGGCTTCAGACTATACGAAGCGCAGGTAAATTATTGTTACGCAGGTACCGAAAAATACAAGCTAACTACGACCTTATCTACATCTACAACTTCAGTTACCTAACCATACGTTTCCGGATGAATTGCGCCATGGAGAACATCTGATAGTAAATGTATAGGAACTTTATGCTTCACTAGAACAATAGATGCTAAGACCATTACGTACGACGAAAGCGATAGTTTCAACGCAATTAAATTTGCATTTCGCGTGTAGTATTTTAACTTGAAAGTTACTTACTTATTGGCGTTGTTTGTTCATACGTTTATTGATTAAAGCAGACGTCATTATATATATGAATGTCGATGCGGAAACGCTTTATTCATATTAAATTATTTTATTTTCTTAGATACACAGCCGACGGACAGTCCATGCAAAAGCCTGATTTGTCTAAAATAACAAAGAAAACTACCAAAGACGAGAATATTAATAACAATGACAACGACGCCCTATTCGAGATGGACGGCCTTGACGAGGGTACACCCGACTGGGTCGACGGCCGGGCCCCTAAGACATTCGCGGCTGCACAGTTAGGTGAAGCAGAGAGCGAAGCGAACCAGGCCGTGCAGAAAATAAGCGCGCATAACGACTTCCGTCCGATCGATGCCGCTCATGCCGCACCTACCAATGTGGACGATACAAAACTCAACGGCAATGGAAAAAAGAAGAAGAAAACCAGGAAAATGAACTCGAAGAAGAAGCATCAAAGGAAGTCGTCCACCAGCTCTATTTCAAGCCAGTCAGACCGGGCGGGATCTGAGCAGCGCCCCTCTCAGCCCACATCTATTCCCAACTCTACTGATATTAATTTCTTCAGCGATACCGAAGTCAATGCAGCATCGCTCAGGTAAGCCATTAGATACAACTTTTCTATAATAGAGTTTATCTCATCTGATTACTCGTCAAATTAAACACATCACCTTAGTGATTTAATACTAATTTGTTTGCTAATTACTAATTGGATGATAAGTATTCGTTTGAAGAACCCGTTAATTGCAGCGAAGAGATGTCTAACCTGAACCTGAATGGAGAGAATCGCATCCCTATGGCGTTGTCGGACACTGCGTTCGAAGTGCATGCCGCATCCAGAAACGCGTAATTACTATATCCATGTTATTCACACTGTGTAAAGAAATGTATGAATTGGAGTGGCTTAGCCTTGATAGCACGCCGGCGGCGTTTGTAGATATTACACAATATGTAGAACCTCAATCGCCATCTATCGCTACTTTTCTTAGAGCTTTATTTAGTTTAGTATCGTTTAGTATATTTTAATTTGACTCTGCTGTAAATAATGTCAAATCAGCAGTTTCAATATTTTAATGATTAATGCTTGTTCAATCATATCCGTTTTAATTACTCACTTATTAATTTACGCTTTATCTACCGTGACGGTAAGTAGTAAAACTACTCACAGCTGTTAGAGCTAAAATGATTATTTGATCGTAGGCATTTCAGTAGCGCTCAGTTGAAGTATTGTTTATACCATCTTGTTTTATATACTTAACAATAAAATATTTACATTTTCCTACTTATGTATATTATAATCAAACGCAATACAACTAATATTGCGTTGCGGTCAAAATCAAAACAGTTTTATAATAGGACTATTACGAAGAGATTTAGTATTAGTAAATATAACAAGATACAATTTTTTTATTACTACCGTTTTGCTCACTGATGTTTACAACCATGAATTACTAAAACTACGTTTTGTTGTTGACCTTTAAGAATACAGTGGCATTGCAAAACATATCTTAGAAGGAAAACCACATAGACTATTTTTTGCTAGACTATTATTGCTATTTATACATGTGAAACAAATAACCGATTTAGTATTCCGTTATTCCGTTGATCATTAAACTGTATGCAGCGAGCAAGTTAATGCAACCGGCATGCAATGAGTAATTACTGTAAAGCCTGACAAAGGATTGTAGTGCTGTTGCTATAGAAATTAATTTGTTACCGTTATTCGCTAACTACAATTGAAGTAGTTCTGAGAGTAGGTACATGCTCTGGATGAGTCAGTCGTTTATCATAATTATTTCTGACCCGAATAGTGCGTTGGTTCATTTATTAATCGGCGCGCGAAATTGTCAACTTCAATATAGGTACTCAATTTCCTTTGTTTGCAGTGTTTTGAATACTATGTTCTAAATGCCTCATGTACAAGTCATACGATTGCATAAATAAATATTACTACAGTGTTTGATAAATGTGATACCTTATATGAATGCCAGTTGGCAGTAGAATACAAGTTAGGTAACATAAAAACACCAGAATAACATTTCTCTTGTTTTTATCTATACCTATATAAGAGCTTAACCTGACTGACTGACTGACTGACTGACTGATTTATCATTGCCGAGCCGAAACCGCTGAAGCTAGAAAGCTGAAATTCGGAAGGTGGTTTCCTTTTATAACAAAACCACCCACTAAGACGGGATTTTTGGAAATTCCACCTCTAAGGGGGTGAAAAAGGGTGAAAACGTTTGTATGAAACTTTTTAACGCGTGGAGCGATTTTCATGAAACTTTGTCTGTATACTGAAAATGCAAAATGAATGGACACGTATTTCAGGATTTTTCAATATAACCTTCGAAAAGGGGTTAAATGGGGTGTCAATGTTTGTATGAGAACTTTTTAACGAGTGGTGCGATTGGTCTGAAACTTTGTTTGTGTACTGTAAATGTAAAATGAATGGACACGTGTTTCAGGATTTTTCAATATAACCTTCAAAAAGGGGTCAAATGGGGTGTCAATGTTTGTATGGGAACTTTTTAGCGGGTGGTGCGATTGGTCTGAAACTTTGTTTGTGTACTGTAAATGCAAAACGGATGGACACATGTTTCAGGATTTTTCAATATAATCTTCAAAAAGGGTTTAATGTGGGGTCAATGTTTGTATGGGAACTTTTTAACGGGTGGTGCGATTGATCTGAAACTTTGTTTGTGTACTGTAAATGCAAAATGAATGGATACGTGTTCAAGGATTTTTCAATATAACCTTCATAAAGGGGTCAAATGTGGGGTCAATGTTTGTATGGGAACTTTTTGGCGGGTGGCGCAATTAGTCTGAAAGTTTGTTTGTGTACTGTAAATACCAAATCAATGGACACATGTTTCAGGATTTTTCAATATAACCTTCGAAATGGGGTCAAATGTAGGGTCAATGTTTGTATGGGAACTTTTTAACGGGTGGTGCGATTGATCTGAAATTTTGTTTGTGTACTTTCAGAATTTTTTAAAAGGGGTTAAATGGGGTGTCAATGTTTGTATGGGAACTTTTTAACGGGTGTTGCGATTGGTCTAAAACTTTGTTACGTGTTTGAGGATTTTTCAATATAACCTTCTAAAAATGGTTAAATGGGGGGTCAATGTTTCTATGGGTACTTTTTAAAGGGCGATTGGTCAGAATTTTGGTTTGAATACATAAATGCAAAATAAATGGGAACGTATTTCTGAATATTTTAAAAGAACCCTCTAAAAAGGGTAACATGGGGTGTCAAAGTTAGTATTATGATTTTTTTATGAGTAAGATTTGTTTGAAACTCAGTTTAGATACTTTAAGTGAACGAAGTCGCGGGCGGGACAGCTAGTACTGAGATAAAGCATGATATCCGCAAAGTCTGCATAAAATTTGCTTTTGAAACAGACTATTGCTAGTGTTACAACATTTAGTTATGCACCACGTTTTAAATTCATATTATAGGTACAATAAAGATTATTAAGCAAGAAGCGAGGTCTAATTTTGGGGTTTACCATGCTATATATGAGCAGTAATATGATATTGTATACGAGAATATCTCACACGGACGACATGCACTTATTTTCGCTATCATAATTACGAGAATTGGCACATGCAAAATGCAAATATTACTCATCAAAGTTCACGTCCAAATTGGCAGCACTCTCCACAAGAAACCATTCTCTATATTTGGTACAGTTTTTGTGATTACTAGATGCTCGTGCTAACAGTACCTACGTTACCACATGACAAAATGACCACTTTATTGGCAGAGGATCCCGCGGAGGCACACCGGTACAGTCAGACACAGAAGTGGAACTGTCTCGAACTGCGGCTGGCGACAAGTCGTCTCAGTCGTGGCGATGGGGCGAACTGCCCGAGCCGCCGGTTCGCACTGGAGAAATATCTGTTCCTGAGTCACCTGACTCTCCTCTAGAGGTGAGAATATTGTCGATAAAGTACAGTTTGTAGCAGACAGCTTGCTATTTGACGTGTGGATGCAGGGCAGGGGACACATTTTTACCTGATCTACATATCTTTTACCGGAACTGGTAATGATAACGAATGTGTTTTGGATATGACTGTCCATAATCACAACTAAGAATGTACATATATAAATAATTTAACTGTAACTTTTCAATTAGAAAGTACTTACCTGCTCATAATAAGTAAAGCCGCTACTAGAACAAATAATAACTTTACGTTCCAAACTAGAAAGTCTGCAGTCTGCTGCATTGAAACGATCAGAACGGATTAGCTTGCAAAATAACGACGTAAAGTTCTAAACATGTATTTTATGTACACAGTTATACAGTCTTGTAGTATCTGATGGCGGCTGTATACACTCGTCCGAGTCTCGGCCGAAAAGGCTCTCGTCGAGAGCATATTTGTACACACTCGTTCTATCATTTGAACTGAAGACTCCCGAGACAATGTAGAAACTGTCGTTTAGCTGCCTGCTGAACACAATCAACGGCAACTAAATGACTGAGTGTGTGCATGCTCGCTCTCGTTTTCCTCGCGAAAGCCAACGAGAGACCCTTTGACTCGCGCGCAAAAACTGACCAGCGAGACTGGACGAGACAGACAAGAGCACACTCGCGCTTGGCCTGTCTCATGCTGTCTCGACGATTGTGTACAGCTGCCATGAAAGCTAAATGTCATGCCAGCTCAGTGTTGCCAGATGAGACAAATTATATTACAGTGTTTGGTGCTCAAAAGTGCTCAAAATTACAGTGTTTGATACAAAATTACAATAAAATTAAAAAAAAATACAGTGAATTGATTTTTGCCCGTTGAAAAATTACAGTGTTCCCACACTGTAATTTTTTTAGTATTACAGTGTACAGTGGATCGTGTGAAAATACAGGTAGATTTGCTGTAATTACAGTGTATCTGGCAACACTGTGCCAGCTACAAAGTGACACGTCGTTCCAGACTCCCCCGATGCCGTCGACGCCGGCGGAGCCCGCGTCGCCCACAGAGCCGCTGAGCTCCGACGAGGAGCGCCCACACCGGCGCGGCGTGCTCAGCGGCATGTTCCGCTTCATGTCCAACAAGGAGGAGACCGTGCAAGGAGTGTACCTGGAACAATTAGACCGCGGGCAGGTGGACCCGGACCTTTACTTCCCGAAACACCACTCTGGATATCGAGCAGGTTAGTTCACTTCACAGACTAACGAGTGAATCATGTTAACCAATTTTGTGTACAACTGAGACTTAGTCAAATATCAATATAGTCACTTTGCTATTAAGTTGAATCGAGATTTAGGCCAACTACGACTTAGTCCAATCGAGACCTAGTCCATTCAATACCTAGTCTTATCATAAAGCTTCTAACCCATATTTTTAACTGACCTTTCAAGAGTTCTTGACTGATGAGAGTTGACTCTCAAACTGTCTTCTCTCAATGTAATAAGATTAGCACCTTCTATCTAAGTTCAAATTAGAAATAAATACCAGATTGCAATAGTTTGTATTTTACTGTATTGTACATATTTTTAACTGACTTTTTCTAAGTTTTTATCCAAAGTTATAGTATACAATATTGAGTAACTATCCCAAAGAATTTATAATAAAGATCTTATATATATGTATATCTACTTTTATCTAACAATTTTAATATAAATATCTTCATAGTACAGACATGTGTCCCCACAACTACACCAACCAATCCTTTTTTGTTCGCTATGCGAAGCGTGAAAAATTACTCACGATTTAGTTTTTTGCTTTCTAACGCTTTATAAATTAGCGAAAAGATTGAATGTAGAGGTATCTAATGCTAAAGTGTGTTCGACACGCAAACAGGTTTTTATAAGTTCAATTTCATGAACCAAATATTCCAACTCTTCTTTGTACTGAACACTGGTTAAATAAAATACTACTTTTTAGAGACGCGTAATAAAGTCTTCAGCTTGAAGTAGCACTACTTCAATACAATTTATATAGATCATGGTTCGAAATATCAAAGTAATATTACTTCGATATTGGCCGAAAAGCTTGCGGTAAGGCCCCAGGTCATGTGCTGCTGCCTGCAACTATTGTAATTTCATTAACAGGTGCATCAAATGCGGCCCACCAGTCAACCGGGCCGACCGAGGAAGAGTACGAATCTGGCAACGGGCCTTCCCTACCTCAATCTCCGACTTCGCTTGAACCACATGCATTGGACTCTGATGATGATGAGAAAATACTCGCCAAGTAAGTTACCCTAAGCAAGACCGCCTTACCACAAGCTCTTGTTCCAGAAACGTCAAAGTTTCGAGCTTGAATATCGATACAAATTTTAGGTCATGGTACGAATGATAGAGGGAAATGGAAGAAGATCAGATGCCGACCCCACATAACATGGTAAAGGGCAGGAAGATGATGATGATGATGATGGTACGAAACATCAAAGTAATATTATTTTGATATTACCCGAAGAGCTTGTGGTAAAGCCCCTGATGCTACCGATAAATCTGCAGTGGGACGGTGTAAAAAATGGTCTTAGAAACTGAATAATCTGCTAGCAAAAAATTGTATGTTGTTTATTATAATTTACTTTGTTTGGATCCTGTTAGTGATGTCACAAATGCGTTTCAATATAAATTATCATACTGACAGTGCAGTACTGTATTTGTTATAATTATTTATCACTTGGTGAAGGAAAACATCGTGAGGAAACCGGCATGCCCTAGAACCAAAAATTCGAAGGTATGTGTCATAGGTTAGTATTCTTATAAGCGGCGATGGGCTTGCAACCTGTCACGTACGGAATACTAACTATTGTGCAAAATGTGGGCATGTACCAAATGTCATGTTTGGACTTGCCTCTGACTACCCTCTTTAGA
The DNA here is from genome assembly GCA_963675405.1 of Cosmorhoe ocellata. Classification (NCBI taxonomy): domain Eukaryota; kingdom Metazoa; phylum Arthropoda; class Insecta; order Lepidoptera; family Geometridae; genus Cosmorhoe; species Cosmorhoe ocellata. Next base: position 7,975,023 of record OY776245.1, on the reverse strand, counting down.
TATCCTCAAAGATCTAAGTAACTAAAGATCTGAGGAGATATCTACCGAGCCTGGGGATTACAGTCGTGATCATATATATATTTTTTTATTTATTACTTGAATACATCATGTAGAACGTTCGACTACCAACGCAGGATCTAATAATTATAACTGCGGGTATTTCCCTTACGTATAAATCAATCATTTTAGAACTATTTAAAGTTACAGTGATGTGTGACAATAACTAGAAGTTTCCATGTTATTGATTGTAAATGTTTATTGTATAATACATTGTTGACTCTACACTTATGATATCTAGGTACTTGGGATGAGTTCTTGACTGATGAGAGTTGACTCTCAAACTCTCTTCTCTCAATGTAATAAGATGAGCACCTTCTATCTAAGTCCAAAGTACAAATAAATAACAGATTGAAATAGTTTGTTTTATAATATAGTACCTGGATGACTGAGCTTTGCTCGGTTTTTTTTGTAAATGACTATTTCTAAAAATGAAACCTAACTAGATCGATTTATTGCCCCCGCAACCCCCTGCATACTAAATTTCATTAAAATCGTTGAAACCGTTAATAAGTAGTCCGAGAAACAGATAATATAATATACTAGCTTCCGCTCGCGGCTTTGCTCGCAAGGTACCTAGGTACATAAAATATAGCCTCAGGGATAACGTAGCATTCTAATGGTGAAAGAATTTCTGAAATCGGACCAGTAGTTTTTGAGTTTATTCGTTACAAACAAAAATATAAAACTTTCTTCTTTATAAATATTGGTATAGATACATACAAGAATTGTTCGTAAGTTATAAGAAAATTATGTAGGTATGTCGTAAGCATTTTATAAACAGACATTTTTTTTATTCAGAGGTCAAGTGGGAGTATTCGTTAGAGAAGAAATGGTGTCACGTGCGTTGTCCTACGAAGAGTTTTGCGAGCGTGGAGGGGCATTGGCTCACGATGGGAGACTGATGGTCCGTCTCGGAGACCGCTGGATGCCTTGGCGTAGCGCGGGGCCTCTGCTGCTGTCGCTTCTGGCTTACCGCCGTCCGTTACCCAACGTAAGAGCTGAACCAATAACCCAAGAGTTAACATAGAGAGAATAACATTGCGGATGTATAGTTGGCAACAAATCTAGGCATTCGTGAAGTTAGCCGCAAGAGCTGCGCAGTATCGTTTTTCGGGAGCAATTGGAGGTATGAGGAGGGGGGGAAGGAACTGAACATGCGCAAACTCGCACCTGTGGCTAACTTCACGAATGCTTAGATCCGTTGGATGAACTGAATATACATATATTTTGCAACTTTTTCACCTCTGAATATGTTGATAATGGTCATTGATTGCCATGAGGTTGTCACCTTCAATGCCAATTACCTCGATCATTTCCTTGACATTTGTATGAGCAAGTAGATGCTTTTTTTTATTCTGGATGTGTCTAGTCTAGTTCAGGGTTACCGATTATAGATGCACTCTGATTTAAGAATTATTTTTATGAAAAGTTTGGAATTAATTATTATACCTTAGTTTGAGTTAAATTCTATTTATTATGTTCTGAAACTCAAGTGACTCAAGGTTACAGTTTACGCTTGATTCGAGAATCATACAGGGAGAGATAAAATGACATTCTCGTAATCACGTTGGTAATGAAAAAGAGAAAAATGTATTTGAATGATAATTCTTATCAATAGGTCACATGATCTCTCCCATACATGTTTGACGCTTTCTATTTCATAGCGATGTTTGAATCTCATTTGTCTAGTCTCCAAGCCAAACGTATCTGTAGTTAATAAAATGAGTTTTGTCTAGTCTCCCAGGGTATAGCCAAACGTATCTGTAATCATAAAATGAGTTACCAAAATCGCATAAAAAAATACAATTTATATGAAACGCTTTCATATAAAAATAAATTAAACAAGTGTAGTTAATTACATAGAATAGTTGGCTCAACGAATCTAGGCATTCGTGAAGTTAGTCGCACGCAAGAGCTGCGCAGTATCGTTTTTCGGGAGCAATTGGTATGAGGGGGGAAGGAACTGTACATGCGCAAACTCGCACCTGTGGCTAACTTCACGAATGCCTAGATCCGTTGGATGACCTGGACCTATGTGCTTATGCTAGTATTGCTTTCAGCGAGTGCTAGAAGAGCTAGAGAAGGGCGACAAGGACGAACCGCCGCCGCCGCACACTGCGGAAGGCGCCACCAAGCCGCGCGGCTACTCGTGGTGGAGTTGGAGGAGATCCAACGCGGACGCTAAAAGGTACCACAATACCAGCACGGTAGATGAATACCCGACCGTTCCTAGTTTTATATATAACTTCTTTTTTATAGCTTCCGTTCGCGGTCTTGCTCGCGAGGTACCAACATAAAATATAGCCTATGTTACTCAGGGATAACGTAGCATTCTAACGGTGAAAGAATTTTTGAAATCAGTAGTTTTTGAGTTTATTCGTTACAAACAAAAATACAAAACTTTCCTCTTTATATCTATATCTATATAAGAGCTTAACCTGACTGACTGACTGACTGACTGACTGACTGACTGATTGATCATCGCCGAGCCGAAACCGCTGAAGATAGAAAGCTGAAATTTGGAAGGTGGCTTCCTTTTATAACAAAACCACCCACTAAGGCGGGATTTTTGGAAATTCCACCTCTAAGGGGGTGAAAAAGGATGAAAACGTTAGTATGAAACTTTTTAACGCGTGGAGCGATTTTCATGAAACTTTGTTTGTGCACCGTAAATGCAAAATGAATGAACACGTGTTTCAGGATTTTTCAATATAATCTTCAAAAAGGGGTCAAATGTGGGGTCAATGTTTGTATGGGAACTTTTTAACGGGTGGTGTGATTGGTCTGAAATTTTGTTTGTGTACTTTAAATGCAAAATGAATGAATACGTGTTTCAGGATTTTTCAATATAACTCTTAAAAAGAGGTCAAATGGGGGTCAATGTTTGTATGGGACTTTTTTAACGGGTGGTGCGATTGGTCTGAAACTTTATATTAGACTTAGATATTTTATGTGAACGAAGTCGCGAGCGGGACAGCTAGTTTATATATAGATAAATTATCCGCCGCCTCACGTTTATGATTGTCTACATCCGTAATTGAGTTAGAACTTAGATTGCAATGATATTTTTTTTCATAAATGTTACAGAAGTAATCCAGTACTAATTCGGCTAACATTCAGTAGTTAAGTTTTTAGAATTGAGACATTAATATCTTACTTAAAGCTTCAAAGAAAAAAATGATTATTTCATGTTAAGTCCCAAGAATAAGAGTCAGTACGTATTTAGTCATAAAAATTTAAATTTCAAGTAGACAGAACCTTATCTTCTGCAGAAGATAGTTAGTAGACCAACCGAAGTCATCAATAGTAACTTGACTTTTAAGTGTTTACTACTTAGTCTACTTACCTCTTTCTCAGAACTGACTCATCCCTGGATAAAAGCGACGAGAACCCAGAGCCGTCTCTAGCGCTCATAGAAACGGTCACAGAATCACAATCCGCGCCAGAGAACCTCGTCTCGGAGCCGACCATCACTATCGAGATCACGGAAGACACCACCGCGGAGGGAAGCGCCGACACCCAGGAGACCGTGGACGGAGAGGTCACAGAGACCGTACAAACTCAAACTAGTCAAGAACAAGGTACGAAATAACAAACTTTAACGCGATTATCACGCACTAGCAAAAAAAAAATCTGACCCACGGGAACCGTACATTTACCGGGATAAAAAGAAGCCTATGTGTTTTTTTTAATCTTTTTTAATCTTTTCACTGAGCGAATATGGGATTAGGTGGAAAGGTATACAACTATATACATCAAAAAACAAATAAAAAATTAAGCCTATGTGCTATTCCAGACTATAATCTTATATGTGTGCCATATTTCATCTAGATCAGTTCTAGATCTAGAGCCGTTTCAGCGTGAAAGAGTAACAATCATACATCCATACATTCTTGCAAACTTTCGGGTTTATAATATTAGGATATTCAAATCTTATGACTGTAAAAATATGTTATAAAATCTTGAAAATTTCCATAATTTTCAAGGATGAATGTCATATGTGTGTAGCTGCGACTGAAACGAAAATATTTACATTTATACAGAACATTCTATAATTCATGAAACAGCTGTGCTTTTTTCAAAATTAAAGTACCATCAGAGTAAGGCTGTGTCCCCAGTAGGCAAACTGTTAGCGGCCGACTGAGTTTGCGGCGTATCGGTTTAGTACGCCCTTCCATATATTTGAAATGGAGTGTCCACAGTTTGCGAGTTTTGCGCTCACTTTACGCAGTTTGCAGCGTTACGTGCGCTTTGTTGTTTTTCGCCAGTTTGCCTACTGGGGACACAGCCTTAGTGACCATTTAACATTAGTGTATTTTGACCTCGTCGCTTACATCCTACTAAAATTATAAACGCGAAAGTTTGTAAGAATTTATGGATGTGTGGATGTATGGATGTCTGGATGTATGTTTGTTACTCGTTCACATTGAAACGGCTGAACGATGATGTAATTTGAGAGGATGTAATTTGGCACAGATATAGATTATAGCTGGAATAGCACATAGGCTACTTTTTATCCCGAAAAATGTACGGATCCCGCGGGATAGATTTGTTTTTAAAGGTACCACGCGGGCGAAGCCGTGGGCGGAAGCTAGTTACAAATATGTCTCTTATAAACATTAGGCATGTTTGAAAACTTTTTATATTCTTTACAGATCGCTTGGAGCATAGTTCCTCAGATTCTGACCAGGAGGGCACCGGCCCTTCGCGCAGATATTCCTCATTCCGCAAAACTCTGCGACTTTCGTCTGATCAGATTGTAAGTTCATAACAAAACGTATTCATACTGGAGAAAGCTCCTACTCAGTCAATAAACTGCTCAAAAGGCTGGCCTAGTTACAGTTGAGCCAAATTGCTGTAAGATTCTTATATAGAGGAATATTTATTTCCTTTTGCTCCTATGTAAAGTTACGAACCAGTTACTATTAGAAAAATAATCGCCTCCAGTACCATAATCCCTATGGCAAGAAAAAAAAATCCCCAGGCTCGGTAGATATCTCCTCAGATCTCTAGTAACTTAGATCTTTGAGGATATCAAGAGGGTAGTTAGAGGTAAATTTTGCACAGTAGTTAGTATTCTGTACGTAACAGGTTGCAAGCCCATCGCTTATTAGGTTATAGGCATAGGTTAGTATTCTTATAAGCGGCGATTGACCCTCGGGATTACACGATAGGCTATGACACAATCCCGAGGGTCAGGAAAGGAATAACAACAAAAAGCTGCAACTTATTTAAAAAAATGAATAACTCCAAAAGAAATAAAAGGTAAAAAGTGACAACGAAAAGCCGCAACTTATTAAAAATATTGTTTTACTTCAGAAAAAATTAAACTTCGCCCACGGCATGAACGAGATGGTGTTCAGCGTGACAACGGCGTACCAAGGCACGACGCGCTGCAAGTGCAACGTGTTCCGCTGGCGCTACGACGACAAGATCGTCATCTCGGACATCGACGGCACCATCACCAAGTAAGACCCTTCCGCGTCCACTGTACGTCTACCATCAGTAGGTCTACCATGAGTTTTCACAATCTACACACGCTAGCGACTGTAGTTAAAAAAATGTATGAAAACTTGCCTACAGCGCCTCTAGCGGATAGTTGGGTACTAAAACCTCACGTAGCTAACTATCCTACGTCACAGCGTACTACAGCGACTGTAGTTTGCGCTCATAATTTGCTTACAATTTGGTACCATGAGTAACAGTTTTGACAAATGTCATAGTAACGTACTATTACTACTGTAGTAACCTCAGCTAATCTAAATGTGACAATTCATGGTAGACCTAAAGTTGTCACATTTACATCGGCTGACGTTACTACAGTAGTAATAGTATAGTTCATCCAACGGCATTCGTGAAGTTAGCCACAGGTGCGAGTTTGCGCATGTATAGTTCCTTCCCGCCCTCCAATTACTCCCGAAAAACGATACTGTGCAGCTCTTGTGGCTAACTTCACGTATGCCTAGATTCGTTGAGCCAACTATACGTTACAATAACATCTGTCAAAATTGTTACTCATGGTACCGAATTCTAAGCAAATTAATGAAGCGCAAACTACAGTCGCTGTAGTACGCTGTGACGTAGGATAGTTAACTAGGTGACGTTTTAGTACCTAACTATCCGCTAGAGGAGCTGTACAAGTTTACATACATTTTTTTAACTACGGTCGCTAGCGAGTGTAGATTGTGAAAACTCATGGTAGATCTACTGTTACTTTTTACCTGACTGCGAAGCGAAGGAGGGTAATGTGTGTGAGATGTGTTTGAATGTATTTTTATTTATTTATTTAATAGGCAGCACACACAACAAAACCACATGAAAACAAATTATACCATGAAATGTGTGCCAATTACAAGGCATGCATAACATGTGCCATAATGTTTAAAAAAACAGACAACAGCTTAAAAAATGTAAGTACCTATGTGAGTTCCTTTGGCTATCGCTGTAGCCCAAACGGCTGAATGGATTTTGACAAATGAATCTAATAAACATTAGTTAAACGACTTCAAAAAGATAGAGGTTTCAATTCGTCTATGTTTTTTTGTATGTTTGTAACGTGAGTTATGGACGTATTTTGATGATTCTTCTTTGTTTGGTAGGTCATACTTTATAAGTACCTACTTAGATACTCGTATAAAATACAATTAAACTTATTATTACAACAGCTAAATATGCTCAAGTAGTGACTAAAACCTATGTCGCTGTAGGTACCTATAATATTTCTGAAGTTTGCTTAGCTTTCTGGCTCGGTATTATATATGGCGTTTGGCGTGGCGTACACTATTGTTTTTGCAGACGGCACGTAATGTAATGACCTACCTAAGTACTTATCCATAGGTATTTTAAAATTGCGATCTTGCGCCAACAAAGGCTATTTTTGGGCGGTATATTAAATTGTTTATCGCTTGCACGTCACAATTTTTTTCTGAAAGAAAATTACGTGCGCAATTCTGATGTTTAATTAAATGCGTATAAAGCTCTTGATATACCAATTATATATGTAAACATAGTTAATTGCACAGACATACAACGCATAGCACATATTTATTTATCTAAGAAAATAACATTACTCAAACGAAGTTTCATTAGTTATTTTATAATTTTTGTTTTTATCCATAGATCTGACGTGCTTGGCCATATTTTCCCACTGGTGGGCAAGGATTGGGCGCAGTCTGGAGTGGCTCAACTCTTCACAAAGATCAAGAACAATGGTTACCAGCTTTTGTATTTATCGGCGCGCGCTATTGGACAAGCAAGAGTAAGTGCAAACTTTACAATAATTGAAAGAACAGCATCTATCTTTGCTAACGTACGACTCATAAGGTACATAAGCAAAGTTTAGGTGCTGTTTCATCGGGACAGTTGAGCTGAATTTTTGCTTGTTTGGAATCTTGTTCCGGTAGGTCTACCATGAGTTTTCACAATCTACACTCGCTAGCGACTGTAGTTAAAATTGCATGAAAACTTTTACAGCGCCTCTAGCGGATAGTTGGGTATTAAAACGTCACGTAGCTAACTATCCTACGTCACAGCGTACTACAGCGACTGTAGTTTGCGCTTCATTAATTTGCTTACGACTATAATTTGGTACAGTTAGCCCAACGAGTCGAGGCATTCATGAAGTTAGCCGCAAGAGTTGCGCAGTATCGTTTTTCGGTATAGTAATTGGAGGTTTGGAGAAGGACGGTGGGACTGTACTTGCGCAAACTCGCACCTGTGGCTAATTTCACGAATGCCTAGATCCGTTGGATGGATGAACCGTACCATGAGTAGCAATTTTGACAGATGTCATAGTAACGTACTATTACTACTGTAGGAACGTCAGCCGATCTAAATGTGACAAGTCATGGTAGACAATCATGTTGACTTCGTGTTGTTTCCAGGTAACCCGCGAATACCTACGCTCCATAAAACAAGGCGAGGTGTGCCTGCCCGACGGGCCGCTACTGCTCAACCCCACGTCACTGCTGCGCGCCTTCCACCGCGAGGTGATCGAGAAGAAACCAGAGGAGTTCAAGATCCAGTGCCTCGCCGATATCAAAGCGCTGTTCCCGCACGGATCGAATCCCTTCTATGCGGGCTATGGCAATAGAGTCAACGTATGTATATCGTTATCTATACTAATATTATAAAGAGGAAAGTTTTGTATTTTTGTTTGTAACGAATTAACTCAAAAACTACTGGTCCGATTTCAAAAATTCTTTTACCATTAGAATGCTACATTATCCTTGAGTGACATAGGTTATATTTTATGTAGATACCTCGCGAGCAAAGCCGCGAGCGGAAGCTAGTGAAAAGTTAGTCTTTATTTTCAAATATACAATTATAATATTTTAGAAAGGGCTTCAAGCAAACTTCTTCTTCTTCCTACCCTTTACATCGGCACAACCAGTTTTCTTCCACCATTTCCCACTATCATCCGTGATCTCAGTACTCACACAGTACATCCATCTTTTCTTTGGCCTACCTCTACTTCTGTATCCATCCACATTGATACCAAGGGCTTCAAAAAAACACCAGCTTTAAAATAAACCTCACATATCAGTATATTTAGTTTAGATATTACGATACCGCCGCTAAAGGAAATTATACGACACCACTCTTTTTACGTCGATGGTTCACGCATCGATCTGGTAATAATGTGATCTTTTTGTGTCCAGGATGTGTGTGCCTACCAGGCTGTCGGTATTCCGATCGTGAGAATCTTTACAATCAACTACAAAGGTGAACTGAAGCACGAACTGACGCAAACATTCCAATCAACGTGAGTATTTTATCAATACGATATAAAATTATCAACATAATATTTTATAACAGTTCTAAAATACCTATTTAATATGTAAATATTCAATAATATGTACGTATTGTGTATATTCTAGCTGTATGTATCTCCGATCTAGGCTGACTTGCGCTTGCCCGGGTTAGCTTACTAATATGTTTGTATATTACATAAAGCATAAGTAAAGTAAACTATTGTTCTCTCACTAACGAAATTGAGGACTGGTGACTGACACTCGGATATAGGCTACTCAGTAATATGAAATACATTTTTATTTCAGCTACCACGTGCAAAGTGACATGGTCGATGATTTCTTCCCGTCTATGAAAGCCGATAGTAGCGTTAAAACCTTACCTGAGACGTAGGTGTCCATTAAAATATTAGTTATTGTGAAATGTTATGCGGGCGCGTTATTCTGCCGGTAAGCCGAATGGCATGTTTGGATGGCTTGCTCACAAGACCGTATACCTTCATAAGCTAGTAACAGAAGTTGCAACTTTGTTAGCAATACGTCAACTGCCGTAGTAACTACGCTGCTAATATATTTGGACTCAGATTTGCAGCCACTTACTGCGGTGGCTGGACGTATGGGCACAACTGGGTTCTAACATCCGTTACTGGCCTTACATACCTTCCAGAAAAACATAACAAAGACGCTTATTTCCAAAATCATAAATTACTGATAAAACTAATTGGCAATCATCGACATGTCATTTAATAAGATGTGCTCTGTCTTTAGCTTGGGCATTCGTATCTGTTGTCTCTATCACGATAAACCACGGTGAAGGAACCGGCGAAGCTTCGTTATCGCTTAACTTACATACAGATAATATAATGTTATAACATAGGTTTTTCTTCAGCGACACTAAAACTCTTCGTCATTGTGTTGTTCTACATTATTTTCAACATTTTTCTAAGCTAAACTAATTGTTGCTAAAATTAAAAAATACGCCTGCTGTAGTGTCTGAAGCAATTTTTATGGAAATTCATATTTCATGTTTACTGTCACAAATCACGAAAAATGGTTTCCAAAAACATACTCCAAACCGATTTCTACTCAAAACTTTCGGTATCGATATTTTCCTATATCTAAATTACATATTTTATACTAAACGTGTGTTAATTGCAAAACAACGGTGGTTTTGAGTTGGAACACACAATAAACAAAACTCAATCCTTAATAATTTCAAAAACTGTGCACGCACGGATAGCTCTTCTAAATAAATTGAATCGCACGTGATTCAGCTCTAAATACATCAGCTCCTACGTGCAATAGCACGTAAATAAAACGGATGTTTCAGCAATAGAAACATTCGGAAATGACGCTAACAATGCCATGAGTATGTTGGCTAGTACACATCTCTACTCTGATTTGTATCAATAGATTGTAAGAGTGTTATTCTTCCAGGTACTCCCGATTTGTATCAATAGATTGTAAGAGTGTTATTCTTCCAGGTACTCCCACATGTCCGTGCTGGTAGACCAAGTGTTCCCGCCGGCGCAGTGCGAGCCGAGCGACGAGTTCTCGCAAACGGTGTTCTGGCGCGATACGTTGCCGATTCTCGACTTACCGCCTGTTGCCCCACCTCCTCTAAAAGCTACCACCAAATAACCACCTATCGAATTAAACAAAGCCCAATGTGGGTGGGATGGTAACCCACTGACGTAGGAATACGTAAACCCCATCGAACAGTAAATGACTGCCCGGTCTTATCAACAGCACACATGGCGTGATTCAAAATGAGCTCTTACAAGTGAGCTACGCTAACATATTTTACAATGTAATCTAAACATTAATTATGAACGATTGGTTAGTGCTTACTTTAAATCATTTCATGTAGGTAGTTTAAGATTGCTTGGTTGAGGCATTTTGAATGACTTGATTAGATATTTTGAATTTTGATAGTCTAGAGATGACATGGCTTAAAATGTTATAGGTATGTCGCTGGGTAGATAGATTAAATTGTGTTTATACTCATGTTGTTTGAAGTTATTGTAGACGTAATTCCGTGCTAGAATCAACGTAGAATATAATAAAGTAGTAATAGAACTTTTATGAGCTCCTACTGGAAACCCTACAAAGAAAATGTTCCTGAAGTCTGTAAACCTAATTTACCACCAACTCAATAATTTACAGTAAGACATAATTGTAACTAACCATACTACTATATGATGTATACAATAGACCAAATAATAGTAGATTATAAATCATGAACAATGATAACAAAATGATCTATTGTCAAAGATAGCCTGTGATATGTAACTGATCTCAGGTTCAGTTTTGTAGGAGATGCTTCAAACACAAATCACGATTTTAATGTGAGTTCTTTAGAATTTTGCACTTTTAAGCTAATGCTGCACACTAAGAGCGGTTACGCACTGCGTCCGATCCGAACCCGTGAAAATATGGATCTAGAAAACTCTGACCGAATTCGGATTATTGCTTACGCACTCACTAGTCCGATCTCTGATACAAATCCAAGATAATTAGAAGCCATCTTTTTGGCATACGTCATTTTAGGTAACAGAAATGACGAATGACGGAAAGAAAACGGGATTCGGATGTAGTGCGTAAGTCACCATAGAAATAAAAAAACTTAGAGGTGTCAAGGGACACCCGGATGGAACGAAGTTCCTTTCCTTGATTTCTATGAGAGAGAGAGAGAGACAGACAGAGAAACATGCGCACGCCGCACGGCTTACAACTATAGCAAAAAGTGTCGTTACAACTTTTCGTGAGAATTTTTTCCGTCTAGCCCCCTTTCACAACGCGAGATAAGGAACTTCGTTCCAATAGTTCTACTACTACTCCGGACCCTATTTTCACGGGTTCAGATCGGACGCAGTGTCTAACCGCTCCAACTCTGTTAGCAAATCATAGCAAGAATAAACACACATTTTCCAAGGTTTTACTTTAGGTAGATGATGCATGACTTTAGCAGTAGTCTCACGTTTTAATAATATATAAAGACTGTATGTCGTTTGGATATAACATAGAAAATGTAGCAAGGGTGGCGTAAATGTTAGTTTTAAATAATTTATTGTCAGCAGGCTAGGTATTTGATTTTGCCGATTGTGTAAGCTGTGATGTTGACTGATAAAACAATGCTTTATTTTTATACTGTGATTAAATATACCTAGTATGTACTAAGTTCATTTTAAAATTGTTTTATTTTAGTACACAATCATACACTGATTCAGAGGCATGGCTTCTGCTAGGTATACATAGTAAAGATAATTTGCTATATTTTTTATTGAATTTAGACATTATTAGTGGAATTTTCCTTTGAATTTAATACATACTGCTTAAGTTTATGAAAATATAAATGGCTGGTCTTGTCTGATTTGGTATATTTTGTAATATAATTTATTATTGTTTCTGTGATTGTTTAATTAATAATAATTTTCTAGAAACTAGAATGAAGTTTTATTTAACATTATACATACATTAATAAAGTATGAAAAAGTACTTTCTTGCAGAGGTACAAAGCTTTTATAAAATAAAACTGTTATTTTCATGTTTCATCTTCTTCCATAGTCTCGTCTTCTATTACATCATCATTATCATCATCATCATCTCCTTCCTCATCACTCGGCATATCTAGGTCCTTATGGAAACCTTTACCTTTAGTCCAGTGGCATTTTATCACAACTTTGAAAGTGGCAATCTGAATTCCCAGCAGTTTTAATATGCTCGCTTGTTCTGGAGTGAGAGTGCTGCCTTTTTTACAAACCTGAAATTAAATTGATTTTGATTTGATTATATGATTTAGAATTAGATCAATCATTTATTTTCCTAATTTTAATAAGTGTTCAGAAGAATGAAGGAAAGGCAGTCTTCGTCTTGCAGTACATTGCAGGCAAATCTTATACCTTTAAACGAGCAATTCTTGTATATATAATCGGAATCTCGGAAACGGCTGCAACGATTTTCATGAAATTTAGTATGCAGGGGCTTTCGGGGGCGATAAATCGATCTAGCTAGGTTTCATTTTCCAAAAAACAAGATTTACGAGAAAAAAAACTTACAAAGCTCGGTCAACCAGGTACTAATAATTTATATTATAAATTTGCAATGATAAATAATTAGTGTTTTACACAAAGTCTGTTTACATTGACATTGGTATGAAACCAAATCATAATGTGGCTAATATTATGAGTTGAGTAGGTTTCAATGATCACCTGATATTCCTTTATTAGGTGAATAACACCTTTCTCCAGAGATGTTGGAAGACCGAGACGTCTTAGGTGTGGTTCTATTGAATGTGAGAAGTCATCAAGTGGCCCTTTTGGTAATGTCACATCTTTTGTCGCTATGAACCCTGATCTTGCATATTCTGGCTCACTGAAGTCTTTGAACCACTGCAGCACATCTGGTACATCTCTGTTAGTCATCAATAAGCCACACTGACCCTTTAGTTTCTTTGATATCTAAAATCATTTTTTTAAATTAATTTATTGTTCAGTGTTACCATAGTAATTAAATGTATATAATTATATAGTATTATATATAGTAGGTGCTAATAAAAAGGATATAGGTAGAGATGATTCAGTCTAAAAATGCATGCCCCTCCACTTGTACCCGCATGTAGAGGTAAATACATTGGAGGGGCGTGCATTTTTAGACTGATCAGTCTAAAAATGTATACCCCTCCATAGGTATATTACCAACATTTCAGACATTAGTATAACATAAGTATCAACAAAATGATTTAGTCTCCTAAGTTACCAAATACAATTAAGTTTTAAAGGGTATGGATATTTTATTTTATTTTTGTGTGTCATGGGTAAGGTAACTTCATGTAAACCTAATAATGATTGTCAGTAATTTACAAATAAACTTACTAACTTTGTTTAAGTGCATTTACATACCTCATGATAATACTAGTATGGACAGAATACCTCAGACAGGTACTTACTAAATTAAGTTGATCTTCAAATTCATCACTTTTTGTCTTGCCAAGTGCAATAGCCATTACTTTGTTCTTTCCAAAAAAAAATCTAGAGTCCTTCCACTCGTGGCGTAGATCCTTCAGTTTTGTGTTTCTCATATTGTTTACGGTAAACAGGAATATGTGTTCATATTTGCCTAGAGAACTTCTGATTTCTTCAATCGTTTTTTGTTTGAGAAGTAATCCCTTCTTTTTGGTTTTAGTAAGAGAAACTAAAAATAAAGAAAATGTAAGTTGTAGGTACATATTAATTACCACTTAAAGATAGCAGAGAATGTCGTGCCAAATTGAGAGAAAAATAGTGTAGGTACATACAAATTGTACCTACATTTATGTGTGTGACCAGTTTTCTACTGAAGATTCTGTGAATTCATGGGACACGGGACAGACAGGCAGATTGCGATTAGATGGAGATACCTTTGTTTACATGACCTACGTACCTTTTTTATCCCTTTTAGATTTCGGCATTGTATCTTGGCACCCACTGTATGTTAAATTTTACTAGTGACTGTATTTGTAACCAAACCAAACCACAAAGCAGCTTGCTCGGCTACTTCGGATATGTAGCTAAAATAATAAAATGTGTATCGGCAAGGCCACAACAAAGTTAAATTTAATAATATAACCAAAAAATTAAACTATCGCGCGTGCGTGTTTTTCTCGGTCCACACGTGAAACGAAATGATAGAATAGATTAAATTTTTGACATAGTAGATAGAAGTTTGATTGTCTGGACATTGACAGTTGACGTGCCGCTGATGGTTGGTTGGTAGATTCGAATCGATCTAGTCTAGGATTTTCTGCGGTGCGTTTGCCTGACAACTACGTCGCTCTGGTTTTTATATGTTTTCTCGTGTTATTTTGAGTTTTATTGCGTAATTTTGGTGGTTATTTTGCCAATAAAGCCCGGGTTCTTGACGCGAGTGTAAAGTATGTGAATTAGAGTGAATAGTTCTCTTCAAATTCCATCGGAGGAAATCCCAAGAATTTTCAACAAAACAGCCATCTTTTGTTTAAAATTGACTTGACAACTTGACTATGACTCTGTGACGTTGACAATACTTATAAATAAATACACTTGACACTGGCAAAACTGTTCTCTAAGAGACAGATGCCATAATTGAAGAAGAAGAAGAAGAAGAATCGATCTAGGTCACGTGAGACTTCTGTACGCCTACCACTCAGAGTAAAGATAAATAGAGGAAATCTAATAACTTGTCAAATGTTATACTCCTTTGCATGTGTAGCGTTATTACACGGCTAAATTTGAAAGGCAATAGAGATATCTCGTTTTAGCGTGTTGCCCATGTATTTCTATCTCTATCGCGCAATGTCATCCCTACTTGATAGGATTTCTGTTTGGGATCTTGATTGTCCCAAACAAAGTCTTGTGTGGTACGTTATTTAGAAATTCATGTATTATTTACTAGTTTCAATTAATTCAGGCAAATCAACTACACCAAATTAAGCTAGAGTACATTTTTGATGGTTTGTGCAGTGATTTCAAACAAAGGAACAGCAAAAAAGGATAATATTCGTGAAATCATTTGTGTTCATTGGTGAGTTCAGTGTTTTGCTACTTTTTCATTAAAAATGTGGACTAAATACACCGTCATCATAATATTTTCAATCGCTAATCATGCTGCTATGCCTGCAGCATGATAATTTTGCGTTTAAGATAGTTTTTATTTGATTTCGTACTGAATTGGTTATGTTCGAATAGTGTTGTATCTAAGGTATCGATATTTTTTTTACCATAGCTTTTTGTACAACTAAATTTGTGTTAATAGTTTCGTTGTTCGTGATGGGGGCATTTTTTATTGCGATAAATGTTGATGGATTGGTGTATTTAGTCAGTAATTTTTCAATTAAGTAGCAAAACTGAACTCACCAATTAGACGAATATCGTTTCAAGAATTATAATCCCTTTCTACTGTTCCAGGTTGGGGTGTAGGTATAAAAGGCAGCGATTAGCAGGCCAGGACTTATATTTCTCCTTTCTCTGGTTGTGTTTTAGTTGGTATTTGTAAATAACTATAAGCATTTGAGAAATCATAGTTATTTTGAAATCACAAGAAAGACACCTCAATTTTATTCATAATTATAATTATTGATAAATTTTATTACTCTTAATAATAAATGTAAATAGATTAAATGCAAGTAGATCTTTTATTTTAAAAGTAGCTCCCTCCTTAATGAAATCCTACTAGCTAATATTATATTAGAAAAGCTATATGTTTGTGAGGATGGATGAATCGCTATTTGTTACTTTAACAAGATAAATAAATGTGTGGAGTGGAGTAGTGGTTATAAAGTTATATTATTGATATTCCAAGCTACGATCTACGTAGGTATCTACATATTATCCAAGTTTCATCCAAATCGGTCCTAAGGTGTGATTTTACAAACATCAACATCTAAACATATGATGTAGGTACATAATTATACAGATATCTACTTAAAATAACTTACGTGGCCAAATTACTGAATATTGCCTGAATAATTTATAGGATTTCTATCTACTTACTCTCTTTTCTATCCGTACAAAACTATTTTAATTTGACAAAAACATTCTTACGCTATTCAAAGTCAGTCCAATAAATTTTGCATATTATAATATGCAGCAGCCCGCTAGCTAACTATCAAGCCCGCTAATCATTGTAATTATCGACATCAAACTATCGATATGACCCCACACTAGCTTTTCACTCCAAACTCATGTACAGTGTACGTGCATGTGTGTGTAAAATTGAACGTTCTCACAAATCTGTGATTATTCTTCTCTTTCTAACACAGCAAACACGCCATTTGCCAAACAAAGATGACTAAATGGTGAATTTTATACTTCCACCCTTGGTCTACCATGAGTTGTCACATTTAGGACGGCCTCTGTGGCGCAGCGGGCGAAGGTCCGCCTGAGACGCAGAAGGTTGCGGGTTCGATTCCCGCCGTGGGACAAATGTTTGCATTATTTACAGATATCTGTCTCAGGTCTGGGTGTTCTCTATGTATAATATGTATGGTATTTACAAAAAAAAAATGTATCTATGTAGTTTATCAGTCATGTGGTTCCCATAATACAAGCTCCGCTTAGTTTGGGGCTACATGATGCTGTGTGATAGTGTCCAGCATTATTATTATTTAGATCGGCTGACGTGACGTCTACAGTACAGTAGTTATAGTACGTTATACAGTAGTTATAGTCGCTTGCGAGTGTAGATTGTGAAAACTCATCGTAGACCTACTGATGATTGAATTATTGACCTCAGGGATTGACACTGGATTGAGAGCACTTATTTCGGACGGAACTCTTTAGAACTCGGGCTACTCGGGCTAGGAATGAAGCCCAGCCAGAGTTCTTGACAAAGCTGTGAATTATGAGAATTAAAGTGAGCTGTTTACCTCTATTTTATTCAATAAGATTTCCTGAAAATTTTGAACGAATGCCAACGTTTATTTATATTTCACTTGAAAAAACGATCTTCACAACGCCAAACTTGAAGAAGAAAATTTGACTGTAACTTTGTGCTATTGACAATACTTTCTCAAATAAAATTACTTGACAAAAAAAAATAAAGAGGAGAATAAGAATATTTCGCGGTCAGTGTTGCTAGTTGCATAGAAAGAAACAATAATAAGTAGTTAGGTAAATAATTAGGTACAATCAGTACATTGTTTTGTGGAAAAATAAGTTTTATAAATTATTGTTCCTTTCTCATTTCGAACTCGTTTACATTCCTGGTCTTGGTACACATCTAACATGTTATTTTCTAAATTCATGGATGATCTACATAACATTTTACACGTACCATGCGTGATGATGATGATGATGATGATGAGACACTTGAAACCGCTAGTGAAGCGCCCCGCCCTCACCTCAGTGTCAGCAGGTGGTCAGCAGCCGCTACTATTACTATCCGGTTGTTGTCTTATATCTGATTACCTCTATCGATGCATATTTGAACTCTTCCAGGTTATTTTTCTTTTATTTTTGGGGTTTACTTTTCTTGCCTATTATCTAGATAGGCACATGATATTAATTCATAGCCATCTAAAATACTTACACTCAGTCTAGTGACTCACTGAACAACCACCGCATCCAGTCAAGCCAGCCGCTGCTGCCTAGGGCGGGGCGTCCGATCCCGTGCCGTGTCCTGCGGTGCCTGTCCAATCTGTACATAGCCAACCCGCCCTGAGGATTCAAAATTTGCGCGCTGTAAAAGTGATTTCCGGTTACTCTAGGTTGTCTGATTCACTGTCCTTTTCTATTTACAAAAGTGAGAAAAGGCTAGGAATAGTAATTAGATGGCATGCGTCATCATTCTTGGCATTAGTTTTCGGTCTCAGCCAATAGTATTTCAACATGGTCGGCTACCATTGCGAAGTTTGAGAACCCTGTTCCGTTTTTGTTTCCTTTTTGGCCCCCGCTGCCGTCAGTGTAGTTTATCGTTCACAGCAAGAGAAAAACTGATATTGTGGTGTAATTTGCTGGCTTAATTACTTTTTTCCCCTTCTAACAAGTAAGTGCATTAAAAATGATGTTGTGTGGTTGGTAATTTGTGTCGAGTGACCCTGTCAATATCCTATTTACCGATCTGTGAATGTGACGCATTGATGGAAAGGAGTGCCCCTTGCCGCAGCCATTTTGCCTCAGCCGGCGACACGATTTTGTGGTGCGGTTCAAATTCGCGTAAAATATCAGATATCAGTACACGAAGATTCTGTGTGCTAAATATATTGAAAATATTAATTGTGAATCAACGTTCTTACGTTATTTGTGAGTAGTTAATTGGATAATCAATCAGTAAGTTGATTTTACTGGCTCATACTTTAGTTGAGGTCACATCATTTTGTCGTAGATTATATTTTTGGACATTTATCTACAAAGTTTTCTTCACTAGGTATGTATCACAAATTATTACCAGAATATGTCGAGTATTGTAATTCTTCGTTCCCTTCACGTTATCTAAGTAGCGTGGGATGTTGAACGTTTCCGTATCGTACCTACTTATTCGTAGATTTATCCAGCAGTCGTTACCTATTAGTGCGTCGTAATTTCACCGTGCGTAGTCATGCCGCCGCCGTTATCTCGTCATTCGATAGCGTTATATGGATAGTTGCTATGTCGTCTTGTGGCTATTTATTAATCCAAGTACGATATACGTCGTAGACTATTTATTCGCAAGACATTTTTGCAGATGTCTCGCACGTTTACTCAATCAGCCTTGTAACCTGGTTGAGATGTAACTATGATGCGTAATTATGAATATCGGCGTGACACATTTGTTCTTGCCTGGCTTACGCGCAGTCTTTCATCGTGGTAGGGGCACGTGGTTGACATTGAGCTAGTGCCAGGGGCACTTACAATTCCACATAGAGTAGGTAATGAAGATTATTCTAAAACTTACTGTAAACTTGTAAAGGCTGCTGTGTAAACATGTAGATTTGTGTACTTATATCAGCTATGTACTGGTTTGTACCTATATTGTTTGTTTTATAATATATACTATTTGCTTGTGTAGGTTTCTTTATTACATAGTTTGTAGGTATCTACCAACATCCCACACACACACAAACACACCCTTGTTTGTACAGACACCCTTACGAGGACCTTGTAAATGTTTGACCAAACCGAGGACCCTCCGAAAAACATGTTTAATGACGTCGTTGACCTTTGAGAATAAGATAGAAAGAGACAGGAGAGCAAATCTAGAGTGATGAGCTTATCGAGATAGTGCTATCTCAACATTTTTTCATGTGAATTACCGCTTTCATACTGAGGACGCGAAATACACAGCCAAACGTGACCAGCGATGCACATACGAGGACTTTGTGTAAAGCCAACCGAGGACCTCTTACGTGAGCTCTGCGACACCCTTCCGAGGACGTATTTATACACAATATCTCTTATGTTTTATACAAAGTGAGGACGCTGTGTTAGACTTTGCTTAACCAAACCGAGGACAGTTTTACTAGTAGGACTTGTACAAAGCGAGGACATGGAAAATTTACCTAAACCATTTTACGTGTAGAATAATGTAATAATTTAATTTGTTTCGATTTGTTTTTTACACACATTTTCAAAAATGAAGTACCAAGCGAGGACAAGACGGTGTCTTCACGTTGTCAGCACTTGTCAGTGCTCTATAATGATTGTCAAAGTTTTGAAAGTAACTACTTTATATATTAGTCATAAAACGTATTTATATAGTTCTCTCAGTTGTTTTTGACGTAAACAAAAGATAAAAAATTATGGTCCACCATCGGTATTTAGTTTTTATACGAGAACATTTGGTGGTGTAGTCGTAGCACCCCTGCTTCACGAAGGTCGTGAGTTCAAACCTGGTCGTGCACCAATGATTTTTTCCATTCGAAAAATAATGAGCGCAATGCTTGCAAATGGTGAAGGAAAACATTGTAAGAAAACCGGTATACCCTAGAACAAAAATTCGAAGTTCAGTCACGTACGGAACACTAACTACTGTGCAAAATATGGTTCTGTGGCAAATGTCATGTTCGGACGTGCCTAAGAATACCCTCTTTAGATACGCACAAAAGATGTAAGCAACTAGAGATCTAAGGCGATTCTCTACAGAGCCTGGGATTACAGTCGTGTTCATCATCATGTTAATCACCATCAATCATGTTACGTATATGATACCTTCTATTACTTTAAGAATCAAAGTTCTCATCGAGATATTCAAAACGCACAGCCTAAACTGATGATAGTTGTAGAATCTTATAATATTTTTTTGTTTGAAATTCAACCAATATATAAATAAAATATTGTCAACGAAATCGAATCAAAAAAATCTAAACAATCTTGAAACTTAGGAAAAGTACTTTTAAAACAATAATTAAAGACTGAATTTATATTCCCACAAACTACCCTTAAAACTTGGTGCATTGTGATGTTAAATTTTGTATGGTAACATTATTAAATTTTTCATTCAAAATTCTATTTGCTTGAAACTTGTGATAAATATACTTCAAAACAAAACAAACATGATCACGATTCTAATCCCCAAGCTTGGAATATTATATCTTCTCAGATATAGCGTACTTAGATCTAAAACCGGTAGTCAGAGGCAAGTCCATACATTATTATTTGGCACATGCTCTCATTTTGCGTTGAACCCAAGACTTTTGGATCGTGGGGCAGGGGTGCTACCACTACACCGCCAGTGCTCTATAGTATACTAGCTGTCCCGCCCGCGACTTCGTTCACTCAAAGTATCTAAACTGAGTTTCAAACAAATCACACTAATAAAAAAATCCCATAAATAACATTGACACCCAATTTTACCCATTTTAGAGGGCTATTTTGAAATATTCAGGTTTACGTTTCCATTTATTTTGCATTTAAAGTATCTGAATCAAAATTCGGACCAATTGCACCATCCTTTAAAAAGTAAGTACCCATAGAAACATTGACCCCCCATTTTGAAGATTATATTGAAAAATCCTGAAACACGTGTCCATTCATTTTTTATTTACAGTACATAAAGTTTCAGACCAATCGCACCTCCCGTTAAAAAAATCCCATACAAACATTGACCCCTTTTTTAAAGTTACATTGAAAAATCCTGAAACAGGAAACAAAGTTTCAGGCCAATCGCACCACCCGTTGTAAAGTTCCCATACAAATAAAAATTAACCCCACATTTGACCCCTTTTTGATGCTTATATTGAAAAATCCTGAAACATGTGTCCATTCATTTTGCATTTATAGTGCACAAACAAAGTTTCATGAAAATCGCTACACGAGTTAAAAAGTTTCATACTAACGTTTTCACCCTTTTTCACTCCCTTAGAGGTGGAATTTCGAAAAAATCCCGACATAGTGGGTGGTTTTGTTATAAAAGGAAACCACTTTCCAAATTTCAGTTTTCTATCTTCAGCGGTTTCGGCTCGGCGATGATCAATCAGTCAGTCAGTCAGGTTAAGCTCTTATATAGATATAGATAGATAAAAATCTATGATTAAATTATTTCAAAGCTACCCTTAAGCGGGGTGTAGACTTCAGGGGTGGTAATATTTACACAGGAACATTTGACCTTAAACTTGCTTTAGACACTGTAATTTTTTGTTTTGATGATAACGTTACTTCATATATCGCACCACAGTTTCCACACAAATTTAAATCCCTCCAATTAAGTTACTTTGAGAAACCCTGAAACACTAGTCTTGTTTCTTTAGTTTTGCATTCCGAGTATCCAAACGATTAAAGTATCGATACAGACATTGAAAACTACCCATTTAAATACGAAACAAAAGATTTGCACCAATAATCACTTAGTACTTATCACTGCAGAAGTAGCACTTTCTCATCTTGCATCTAGTTTTTTGAGGATTCAGTCCACCTTCGATCTTTTCATATATAATTTTATTGTAATTGATAGAACAATACACAAGAAAAACCGTCAAAGTGAGGACTTAACTTTTACACACTGGAAAATATATCAAACCGAGGTCTTACATACACATTGTTTAGAAAAGCTAGCCATCCGAGGACCTTTGTGTTAAAATGTAACACTTAGGTCCTCGGATAATACAACAAACGTGATATGAATGTAAAGAAGCTGTGTATAAAGCGATAGTGGCGCCAAAAGTGAATAAAAAGTGTAAATGTAAGATTATGAATATTTTTGATCAAACCGAGGTTAGGGCAACTTTTTCGGATTACGTATACAGAATGACTCAAAATCGTTCGCAGAATACGAATCTTCGGTCAAGTCAAACCGAGGACCCTCGAAAATGTCCTCGCTTTGAAAAGGTCCTCGGTCGTGCCTTGTGTATTCATACGCATGTCCTCGGATGGTACTTAAAACAAACACTTATGTCTATAATAGTAACACACATAGTGCATAAATAGTCCTACAGCCAAAATCAAGGTCCCTTTGTTTTGAATGTACCTATAATTAAAAATTCCTTGGCTAAGTTTGTTAGCCTATTTCTACAACACATAAGCCAACATGGATATGATTGCATTTCATTATAATTCCATCCTCCTTTCACAAATGACTCATTGATATATCTTACCTACCTAGGTACCTATATATTTTTTAGAACACCATGCTGTAGGTATATTGTTGACACAGTGTATCTAATAGGTTCCTACCTACATTACTAGCAGCGGTATGGTCATGACATGTTTTAATGTCTAATACCTTTGGTAAGTAATCTCTAATTGTGTCCAATTACCGTTCATGAATTTGTAAAGGTCTACCTGTGATATGGTTTTTATATTGAATTTTATGTGGCTCTACTAGTGTGGTAGTGGTACCTAACCGGATAAAAGTAGCCTATGTGTTATTCCAGGTTATAAACCACTCATAGGTATTCCAATTTTCATCTAAATCTGTTCAGCAGTTTCAGCATGATTGAGTAAGAAACATCATAATCAACATCCATGCAAACTTTGGCATATTTTATATAATATTATAGTAGGAATATTAATAATTAATTAGTAGTATGTTTGAGTCACAATTATTATCAGTATCCTACAAATTTCAAGTTAAGAACTTTCCGGATAAACATAATTTTCTTCTTTTTCATCCTTGTTTAAATTTTGGTTTAGTTTTTATAAAGAAAATGTATGGGAAAGCCAGGTCCATAACTCT
Organism: Cosmorhoe ocellata; assembly: GCA_963675405.1. NCBI lineage: Eukaryota > Metazoa > Arthropoda > Insecta > Lepidoptera > Geometridae > Cosmorhoe > Cosmorhoe ocellata. Next base: position 7,951,609 of record OY776245.1, on the reverse strand, counting down.
AGTAGTTGGGTGCATAAAATATCAAACACAAACAGTAGGTAGGTACCTATCCAATAACAGAATGATTTGTAAATCTTACGAACATTTGTCTGGTTGCAGGAGTCTTTATCTTGTTAATTTTAGCCAGCCTAGGTCCAGGCACATTGCTAGTGTAAACTGAATTCAAAATCTATAAAATTATGTCTTTCTAACTAGCAACTCATCTGTAATGTGGTACCAGTACCATTAAATAGGTAGCAACTAATAATTATTATCCGTTTATCAAATTGGAGTTTTCCTCGTATATCCGATTGCACAGTTGTAACTGCCACTGTGAAACACATTCTAATCAATTACTATAATTATTCAATGTTATATTAAAATTAGAATCAAGGTGCTATCTTAATTTTAGAAAATAATGGATGTATCTACCTACCTACTTCTGCAGTGTCTCAGCCACACATAAATATACTCTACTAGCTACTGTCCATGGCTTTGCCCGCATGGTACCTTGAAAAACAAAAAATATCTATCCCATGGGAACCTTACATTTTTCCGGAATAAAAAGTACCCTATGTAGCAATCCAGACTAATCTATATCTGTGCCAAATTTAATCCAAATCCGCTCAGCCGTTTCAAGAGTAACAAACATACATCCATACATGCTTACAAACTTCGCGTTTACTACTATATATAATATACTATTCGTAGTATAGAAGGATTCTTTACCTTCGCCAATAGAGTGCTCTGTCTGGGTTCATTGAACTGCTCATATTCATCCATATTGGGGAAGCTGGGGGAACAAGGCTTAGTAATTTACTTAGCTCCCAGCTTTAGCCCCACTTTAGAATGAAGTTATGCTTGAACATATAAAACTGATATGGCATGAAAATTGTTAACTGGTGAACTTAAGTTTATTTGAAGACCTGGCTTTGTTAAATCAATTAAAATTTAATGTTCCCTAAACCCGATCTTTATACGTATTCCGAAGAGGAGGTGGGGGGGAGGGGTTAATAGTAAGTGTAAATGCTGTCTAAAATATTCTAACTAAAGCATATTATCTAGCCATCGCTCACTTCAGCAGTTTCTGGAGTTCTGCAGTATATCCTACCTACTAATAGTATGGTAGATAGGTAGGTACGATGTGCGGTGTACACGGCGAACACCGTACTCGTTAGCCTTGGCTTGGTCGGTCTGTCTGTCTGATGCACGCTTATCCACAACATTTTCATCGTACGCCAGTCACTTGCTTTTGTAAAGCACATCTATACTAATATTAAAAAAATGAAGAGTTTTGGTTGGTTTGTTGAACGCGCTAATCTCAGGAACTACTTTTAGGTTTGAATTGAAAAAATATTTTTGTGTTGGATAGTTCATTTATCGTGGAAGGCTTTAGGCTTTATAACATCACGCTGCGACCAATAGGAGTGAAGCATCGATGCAAAATGTTGCAAAAACGGCAAAAAAATTATCACTTAAAACCCGCAGACAAAGTTGCGCGCTGGTCAGCTAGTGGATAATACAATTGTGTCTGGGACCAGCCGTAGTGCTCCGTTTGTTGTTCGTCTGTACGCGTAATCTTGTTCGTATAGAACCTTTAGGTGGTGTAGAAACGTGGGGTCGGGAGGGAAGGTTCTCGTACAGATGGCGGATGTTCACCCAACTAACTACTTTGGTTATTAATATTAACTAACCCTCCCTATTGTAGATTGGTTAAATTTCAGGAATTCTTTTATTAGTGCACGCCTACACACAATTGCGTAATAAAAATGAACAACATTTATAATCACCCCCTGAAAAAACACGAGTGATGTGAGATTAACTCGTGCCTTGGGGGTGATACGAATTCAATACATTTTGGTTTCAAGGATTTATTTTAGGGTTCCAAAATCTGACAAAAACCTTAAGATTCCTTTTACGTTTATCCTTTCCGTCGGTTTATTTGACTATATTTTATCAGAGCCTCTATTCTCGAATCATTAGACAATCAGACCTGAACATTTTGAGTGCAGCGTCACTATCCCTATTGGCTAAGCTAGTTCAACCTGGACAGTAGCCTATTCGAGAGTACAACCAATGAGCTTATTTGATGCAGATATTCTTATCTAGTAAGCTTTAATTAAGAATAATGACCGAATTTGTAAAAAAAAAAGAAAATGTTGGATCTGGGGACACGGTAGTGGCATTCTTTTATTCTTATAACTAACTGATGTTGAATTGTATTGGCCCTGACTAGTGACCAATTGTCATTCTAATTCTTACTGACTTGGGAAGTCTTCAAGTGAGCGTCTTCCGAGTTCTGTTCTGACACGTGCTGGGTAATTTTTTGACCTTTAACGAACGGAGATTAGCCATTTTCGTCAAGCGTAATTGAAGAATATTCGTCCTTGGGCCGACCAACGTCTCATTTCGGCGAATAAAATTTGATAAAGAAGGCATTTCTTGTAAATTTTATCCAATATTGGGAATTTACAGCATAATGGCGCTGTACAGCCTTCAACGCGTTCTCGAAAAATCGTTATAGTGCATAGCCTAGCAACAGGGGTATCGAGTAATGGGTAAGTATGGGGGCGGGGCGGCGGTGGCGCGGTTAGGGAATGGGGATGAGGACAGCTCGGCAGGCTCGGGCGCCGGGCCGACGGCGACGGGTGCGGTGCAGGCGGGGTGGCTCGGGGCGAGGGGTGTGTGCAATCGTCGCGCTAGTTGTATTTCGTCTGGAGTGTTTATCCCGCGACGGCGGATCAATACCGGTGGCGCAGTGGCGGTGACCAAGCAGCGGCGCGGCGACACGGCGCGTGCCTGGCCGGAGCGCGAGCCTCGAGTCTGTGAGATGCTGTCGTACCGTACGGACGTCGATGTCGCGATTGGCGTGAAAGACGCTCTTTGAGCCACATTGAGATTTCACTTTGCGCTAGTGCACCCGTGTGCCCTCTATAGGTGCGGTTATTCCATGATGATAAAATACCCTAGCTTCGATTCGCTTGAAAGTGATTTTTAACGATTAGTCTTTCTGACGAAAAAATCTTTATTACGCGTCATCGATTAGGAGATTCGTATTTGAGCCGTGACTCGTTGTTACAGGGGCAACAGTGAAATAGTCGTCTCCCATCGTCCACGATGTCCGTCGACAAGGAGGAACTGGTGCAGCGCGCCAAGCTCGCGGAGCAGGCGGAGCGGTATGACGACATGGCGGCCGCGATGAAGGAAGTCACGGAAACCGGCGTCGAACTCAGCAACGAGGAGAGGAACCTGCTCTCGGTGGCATACAAAAACGTCGTGGGCGCCCGACGGTCGTCATGGCGAGTCATCTCCTCAATTGAACAGAAAACCGAAGGTTCAGAAAGAAAACAACAGATGGCAAAAGAATATAGGGTTAAAGTAGAAAAAGAACTCAGAGAGATCTGCTACGACGTTTTGGTAAGAATTTTTAATTTTTAACCGTTTTTACAGTTTTAGGCAACTTGTTGCAAATTAATTCTTCGGATTCGGTTCGAGCCTCAAGCCTACGCTGATGACGTCATTATATTGCGCCGTCCACTTCGAGGATGATGCAAGCATATCTCAGTAGCTGTTAATTTCCTTTATATTCGGGGTTCCTAATCATGGGCGTAATATGTTCGGCAGCACGTGATAGCATGCAGGGCGGGGTGCGGCGCTGGTGTGGTAGGGGGCGGGCGGGCGGGCGGATGACGTATTGCGCCGCGTCATTGCGCGCGCTTCTATCCCGTGTTCGTTCGTTGCCCCGTTCTTTATATTCAATTTAATATGTTTTTACTTTTGAAGTACGATAATTTTATCATTACTTAATTTAACTGTGCCCGTGCGCCCTTACTGCAATTTTATAGGAATAATATAGAATGATGTATACATACCCTTTACTGTGATTCGCTACGGTGAAAGTGACGCCTAAAGATTAGTCTTTCTGAAGAAGATTTAGTCAATTTATTAATTTTCAAAGGAATTAACAATCGATTTATCTTTTATACCTCTTGTTTCAGGGTTTACTTGACAAACACCTTATCCCTAAAGCTAGTAATCCAGAAAGCAAAGTATTTTACCTTAAAATGAAGGGAGATTACTACAGGTACCTTGCAGAAGTGGCCACGGGGGACACCAGAAATTGTAAGTGCCTTATTTCCCACAGGATCAATGACTTAAAGGAAACAACACAGCTTTTACTTCACTTTATTTGATGAACATGTGTGGTTAATGTTCCTTTACCTTACAGCTGTTGTAGAGGATTCACAGAAAGCATACCAAGATGCTTTCGAAATCAGCAAGGCGAAAATGCAGCCCACACACCCAATCAGGCTGGGTTTGGCGTTAAATTTCTCCGTCTTCTATTATGAGATATTAAATTCACCAGACAAGGCGTGTCAGCTCGCCAAACAGGTCATTATTAGTGTCAGTTATGCGACGGCTCTGTGCTGGCTGGCACGAGGGTTTAGGCTAGGCGTACTAACGTCCATCGCTTGTTCCCAGCCGTGGTGGAGGACTCGCAGAAAGCCTACCAGGAAGCGTTCGACATTGCTAAAGCCAAAATGCAACCAACCCATCCCATCAGGCTCGGGCTAGCCCTCAACTTTTCCGTATTCTATTACGAGATTATCAACTCTCCTGCGCGAGCGTGCCACTTAGCTAAACAGGTTTAATAAGCAGGAATGATTGAAGTGTTCTTAGTTCTCCTTACTCATCGAGCAACTAAACATTACTAACTGTCGATAGCAGTGCAACTTACATGGCATGAAAATAATATTATCGAAACCTTCAAAATTATTGTATCCTGTTAATACTTCTTGGTAGCATGGTCGTGTGGCAATTAACCAGATAATACTCGAATCCAGCCAGCATCAGAGTGTTACGTATCATTACTTTACGTTAGATGTTTGAGAGGAAGGCTAGGTTGGTGACGCACTCTAATGTTACAGGCGTTCGATGACGCGATCGCGGAGCTGGACACCCTGAACGAGGACTCGTACAAAGACTCGACGCTGATCATGCAGCTGCTGCGAGACAACCTGACGCTTTGGACGTCGGACACGCAGGGCGACGGCGACGAGCCGGCCGAGGGCGGCGACAACTAACGCCGCGCCGCCGTCAAGCTCACCCCAGCACACGCATTTGTTCTCATTGGTGTTTTATAAGAAAACGAGTAACATTCGAGAACGGCGCGCGATGCGGTCTCTCTGTCGCCGATGCGAGCCGTCGCTTGTAAAAAAATGTTAAAAAGTCGTTCGCAGCGGACCTTCACGTTCCGTCTAAAATTAAATGTTACGTGTCATCTTTGACGGTTTTGTATTTCTGTATTTACACTGGATTACAGATATCGAGCTGACCTGATGAATATAAATATTTATAACTTAAGTTATTAAAATTACGGTTTCTTAAGTTAAAAGTGTTTTCCTTTCATAGAGAAAATGGAACTGCCTGGTCGGCCCCAAAGTTACATTCCTTTCGCCGCATGTCCGCAGTGAAATGGAGATCATGATGGTGTATGTTGTTTTGATATAATTAATTATGCGATTAGTTGTTTAAAATTTGTTAAACACGCCCGAATGCCTGATGAAGTCTTAAATCCACAAACTGTAATGGCTCTATCAAGTAAGGGCACAAAAAACTTGTTAGTGTCTTTTTGTGGTTTTTGTGATGTCCTCTAAAATCATAATTTATTACCAAAGGAAATCTTTTATTATTGACATTAACCAATTTGTTGTGCCCATCGCTGACCTATTAAAATATCATTCTGAATTTTTAGGCATTTATTAGCGAAATAGTTTTGTGATGGCCAATATTGTAACATTTCTGCTGCATTTTTATCAGCCATTAATCTATTATATTTTTCATGTTTTCACCAATAAACTTTTGTATTAAATACAAGTTTTAGTTTTAGAATCAATATTTAAATAAACCGCCACCTATTAACCCTACAAAGATGTTTTAAAATTGCAATTTAAAATCCTCTTAGTTATATGAATGAATGAAAATCTTACTTTACCTAAAAGAAATATCGACAACAGGCACCACAAACTCAGTACCATCTGCATCTCCCAGTACATAGTTCGACAACAGTTACGATAGAGCTCGTTTCATGTACCTGCTGAACTAGTCCAAGAAATGGAGAAAACTGATCGAGAGATTGGGAGGTTTATCTTTGTTTCTAAAAAGTTAAACCTATCCAATCCTTACCTTCTTTTGTATATCACTATGACAAACTTGTAGGGCACCTACAAGTGCCATGTTTAAAAGGAATAAAAAAGAGGGCTACCGTAGGCAAAGATAGTTCCGTAACTAACGATAAATAATAGAATTAGGCAGGTAATATAATTCTAATTTTATTTGTGGGTTTACCTGACATAAAGAGACGTACGTAATAAAAGTCGTGAGCCTTTTCTATATTACAAAAATATTTATTTACATAAAATAAACAATAGGTAAGTACTATCAAGGCAGGTAAAAAACACCTACCACCCACTTACGTTAAACTTAGTAGGTAGGTACATAATCCAGGACTTAATTATTAATTATGTAGGCTTAATTCCTTAATTTTCATAGGTTATTTATTATGGTATACGGTATGACACGTCATCTTTGGTTAGTACATTACATAGCCCAATCTACCAAGCTTACTCGGTTCGCCAAGAGACTTCCTTGTACAGAAGTGGATGACTTCAGATATCATAAACTGTAAAATAAGGGGTTCCTAAAAGGGGCTAATAATAAAGCCAAGAACTAATGATATTAGTAGGTATCAAATACCTTAAACTTATACCTACGTGTATGTATAGGGACATACCTACTTAATATAATTGTATCACACATTAGCTGTGTTTCTGAGTCCAGAAGTGAAAGCTCTTTTAATACTCGGTAACAATACAATGCAAAGAAAAGGACGCACCAGTATAGATCCCAAATATACGCTACTAAATACTAAACCTAGTAAAGATGATTTATAATCATACTGCATCGACTCGTATAAAGATGTTTCGTTTACTTTATACGAATTAAAATAAGTATTATACGCTGTAAGGGTTGAGCGAGGAATATTTAACATGAAATATACTAATAATAACCACAGCGATAACTTTAACGCCACGATGGATTCGTACCTATCAATCTGAGTGAAACGGCTCTTTGATTTCAATTTAATGACTACTAATGTAACTGTGACACCGAGTAGTATGATAGGTAAGATTAAATTTATAAGTGCCAATATGGTATAGAGATGCAGCCGTTGGCTTGTGTCTACAATGGTGCAGATTACGGTATTTTTATCTAAATGCACTGTATTAGCTAGTACAAAATCAGGGACACTTAATGATAAGGACAGGATCCAAACGAAAAGTGTCGGCTGCATGATTGAAATAGATATGGCACTGACCCTGTAGTCAAGATTCATAGTGCGCGGTGGAGTCGAGGAGTCGCTGGCTGCGACGAGGCTATGCCGAGAGGATCTTAGTTCATCGTCTTCATCCCGGTCGCTTCTTCGGTTCCTTCTTGTTAGCTCTTTTTCTTCGAGATTTGCAGTGGCTAGTGTGTGTAAAGCCAAAATAGCGATTAAGTATGATGTGGCAGTTGACGCTAGCACGTTCAGCCCACGATACGCGATGCAGCCTTTGTCGCTGAGCATCCAACTCCGCATGTTGTAGGACCATATTTCAGGGCTGATCGATGCACTGAGTGCGATGTCAGCAATCGCCAGTTGCAGAATAATGCAAAATAAACCTGAAAATAATAACGGTAACGCTACAACTACCTACTCGGAAATTAAATACATAATGGGCAAATATATACTTATTTATTTGTATCAACGTTTTTTTTGTAATATTCAATCGCTCTAAGTACCTAAGTTATGCAAGGTTTATAATTTAGAACCCTAAATTAGTAAAGCAACTTTCAACTACGACACGCGTAGCGTAAACTACCTATGCGTACCTATAGGTACATCCCCGAGTAAGTAAGTACCCTATACATACTGTATATCCTAGGAAGTTATTTTACTTAAGTACTTATCACATTCTCTTGCACATACCTACGCATATCTACAAGTCAAAGAAACCCTTCTAAAAAAAATGTTTAACTTAAGTTACCTAAGTAAAATGTTACCTCTCGTAGACGTCTTGTAAAGCACAGCAAGTAAGGTGCAGTTGGCAAGGGCGCCAGCGCCGGTCACGCACGTGATGTATGCGGCCAGGAGCAGAGGAGACAGGAGAGGGGCCTGCGCGGGCTCCGGCCACGACTCCGGCATGGCGGCGACTGGACGCGGGAGCATTGACTCGTCGTCGACGCGTCCTCGTCACCCGCGCGTTCTCCGCCGTCCAGAGTTGTTTTTTTGCTCCATGGTGATTCACCCTTCGATCATGTGCGGCACACAAGGAACGCGAAACGACAACTGAAGGTACCTAATTACATTGCAATTTCACTATCAACTTAGCAGTTTGCAGAATATTTTTTGAAATAATGAGCAGACATCGCATGTCTAGCTGTAGGTATAATGTCTATCATGAATGATACAAGAATTTTAATCTGTCTGACCATGAGATTGAAACGTTCGTGTGCAAATAATAAAAGTCATCCTCCCATAAAGGGCTTTGGAATACGGTTCCTTTCCTTTCCGCTATTTTTTATGGGCGTACGTCATCGGCGACTCATACTACATTGATTTTTCAAATCTACCTAAAAGTTTAGACCAATAGTTATTCATACCGAGCTTGCGTTCACTGTACCGCGAGCACATAGGTAGGTACTTGAAAGCAATCGCAGAAAATAAATAAAACGATATTTTTACCCTTGGTTTTATAAAAGCTTCAATGAGTTTTTTAAGAATGTACTTACATAGATAAAGAAATTATAAGATTGTACCTACCTATTGTTGTTACGGTCTACCACCTCTACCATCTACCGACTATACCTACCTACCGCTATTTTGGATAGGTAGATAGGTAGGTACCTACGAACGATCTAAGTTTCAAATACTTACATCTGAAGTTTTAAAAAGATTAGCATCTCAATGATGAAATTACAAAAAACTATCACAGATTTTATCCTTGGTTACCTTACTGATTTTGGAAGCCTTCACTATGCAGCATGCGTTTTCTAATAACACTCCCCTCCCGTGGACAATTTTTAAACATAGGTAGGTACTTACCTAAGTAAGTAGCTTGTAAGTAATTACAATAAGTACATATTGATTATTTTTTAGTATTCAAGCTGCTCGAAGAAGTTTTAGGGACTCATTCACCCGTATACGTTTTAACGGTTTTACTACTTAGGTACCTAATTAAAAATATTTTTTAGAACTAAGACCGTAAGACCTATAATGTACCTACTTATATATTTGGGTGTAAGGTTGCTAAGAGATATATATCACCTAGACAAGCAACGTAAAGTAGATAGGTACCTATCTACTTTACTGATGTTGAAATCGTTGTAAGTAGGTAGGTTCCTATAAGTGGAGCCAGAACTTAGAAGAAAGAAATCATTAGTCTCTAGTCTCTACCTATATATAACTTCGTGTTCTAATCCTTGGCATAACACAGTAGAATTAAATGCTTTTGAATTTAACTCAGTCGTATCGTATGGGATCCGTTGTACCTACCTAGCGACCTATGCTGCTTAGGTACTACCCACTACGAGGACAACTTATTACGTGCGCGACATCATAAACTACATGCGAATAACACATGGTGGGGTGTTCGTTGATTGATACTGTTCATTTGTTTTGATTAGCGGAAGCCGAATGGCGATGGCGCTGCGCGAGGCGAGTGATGGATGACTCGCGACAATGCTCCTCGGGACTCGTGTAAGCGGTATGTCTTGACAGCCAAAATCTGCGCTTTCCTTTGACTTTCTCTCGGAGGTGCGAAAGGTGTTCATTACATTCGGGGGCTCGCATCGCATTCGGTAGCTGGCGCCTCAACTGCACGCGTGCTAATCGCGACTCGATACAGACCCTCGGGTGCATCGCGCAGATATTCAAAGCACCTGCATCGTAAGGTTTCCGGTGGTGCGGTTTATAAGCGGAGTGTCGGTTGCGGCACAGCGATTCGTCTCGGTGGAGTGATGTGAGCAGCCATGCCTGCTGCAGTAGATTCAGTGGTGGTAGCGTTGTTTTTCGTGCTACAAGCCGGTGCGCCTGCGCGATTTCCCGTGAGTAAGCAGCTTGAATGCAAGGGCGGGCGGCGCCCACTATGATCGTGTTCCATGTGTGCAATTCCATTTATCTTACCTAATTATTTAAAGGTGCCTAACTTATAGGTTTCAGTAAGAAGGTGCTTAGTTAAAATTATATACCTAATTAGATATGTAGGTACATATACCTACCTTAATGTTATTTATAATAGAATAAGGGTAGGTACTTACTTACATACCTACGAGAAGGTTCATTCATACCCAACGTCTTTGATGGTACGAAGTAGATTATACCAACCGTTATGTCCTAGGCAGGCATTTTATAAATCCTGTAAAATGATAGGATCGAACAAATTCTGAAGATTTGATTATTCGTGTGAATTTAATAAAATGCCTAAAACTTGTGTGAATAGATCGATACATTTGTAAGCTCTAGTAATGGTGTAGGTATTCATTTTCCGTACATGTAGAATGTTGTTGAAAATAACTGGGAATAGAGTTCAGTTGCAATAGCTGGGAAGGTCAAACAAGTTGAGTAGGTAGGTATTCTGTAATAGCATTCCAATCTGCCCATAACCTAGGTCACACACACCAATCGTTACGAGTAGGTAGGTATTATACGCTGAGAAATTTTAGGAAGGAGGATTATTAATTTACATTGCTATTATTAGGTTGAACTTTTTTTGTGATTCAAAGCCAAGGTGGTTAAAAATTAAAATAGGATGTTTTATCGTGTTTTCAGTTTATTGATCCGTGAATCAATAAACAAGTACGAGTCGATACGTCGATAGTTAAGTCCTCTTTAAGTTCAAATCGTAAGTAATTAATATTAGGTAGGCACTTACAATTTAATTGCTCAGATCGCAATGCATTGCGCGATTGCACTTGGAGACGAGACGTTAGCTGGAATTTTACTGAGCCGTACCTAAGCTCTACGAACAAACCTTTTAGATAGGTACTTATTTATTATTAATTTTATTTATGCCTCAATACATATATAGGTACTATGCAACTAGAAATAAATATGAAAGAAAATAGGCTATTATATCAAAAACACCATGAAATACAGGCATTTACAAACAAGTAGGTATAGCAACAAGCCTACAGTGTTGTATTGAATGAGCAACCGTTACTTATTAACAATATTCCATTTTCCAAATATTACCTACAAAATGCACGGGAAGATAAGTAATTCCCTAACTAAACTGACCTATTTAACATTATGTAACGAGAAACGAAATCATTCGATATCAGCTCAATGTTGTCGATACCTATTAAGTACTTTGGTAGGTACTTACGCATTATTTCGTAATCGGAAATAGGTGGTTACCTACTAAACTTTCACTATCCAAATTGCTGCACCTAAATCAAAAGCATCTAGGCACCTGCTATTTAGGTGTTATTTTATTTTGGCAATTATATTACATAAGCGCCGGCTTCAGGTCTTTTCCGTTACTGGATCACGTACTGTGTTATATAAGAGTTACCGTCGCGTAGCTTGGACTTAGTTTTTGTATCGGTGGCCGATGATTCACAATTGATAGACTTGGCAGGCGATGAAGGCTTCATTTCCCCGATTCACAGAATAATAAAATAGTACCAGCCATAGTCGCGTCTCGTCGGCGCTCCGAGGCGCGCCGGGGACTTGCTCGCAGTTTCAATCTCCGACAGATCAATACTTACCGCACTTTCATCATCGCTCACGATTATACCGCAGCGTAACGTAATAGTAGCAATATTTTGTACCAATTCAATGATCGAATATTTCATACGTACCTATCAGGCGCTTCCATTGTCTCGCACTCTTGAAGAGGAAAAACAAATAGTATAACTTTCCCCTTTACTTCGCTCGCATCCGCTAATGTTAAGCCCAACACTTAGCTGACTCATGTGGTGTTGATTTCGGTTTCACCTCCATCAGTTTGACTGACTTGCCAAAAATTTTAAGTAGGTACTTTTATGTGAGACATAAGACAAGTAGGTATTATGCTGAGTTGTAAATAAGAATTGTGTCTGAACGATAGTTTGTGGAGAACATTTATCTTAGCAAAGCCACGACGTAAATAATAAAGGGAAACCAACATTTGTACTATAAATTTCTTTTTTAAAAATGACAGGCGTACTCGTAAGTACCTCAGTTGGCACCTACATCATTGTAAATAATCTATCGATGGGGATGAATTCGCTACTTTTGTAAGAAGCCAAATAAATGCGGCGGGCTTAAATTTTCTAACCTTTTTATATTAGCTTTATATAGCGCGAGTACAAACTAACTTTGGTAGGTAAGTGATTCCCTAATTGTTATATTGCGAGCATGTAGACATTTTAATTGATGGAATGAAAAATTAAGTCATCTGAATCGTTTGTCTCGATAGATGGCGAAAACGTAGGTATGTTTTGTATGAATTTGCATGCACTCGTTTAAATATCAAAGCAAATATTTTCATTTGTTAGAAAATAGTAGAGACACCTACCTAGATAATGAAGTTCAGGACTTTGTTCAGAACAATTCATGCGAAAGCGCCCCAAGCGTCACGTTTCTAGAGGCTGTCGCCTTGTCTGACCCAGAACATATACCACCATACAACATTATAAAGTACCTACCTACCTACTTGGTACCTTATCTATAGGTACATATAATTTATCATCGACTCAAGTCAGTTCATTCTTCAGAGTTATTAGTGGCTTGTCTATGGTAAACGTAAAGTAGGTTGCCGAGCTTACTCAGCTCGGCAACCTACTTTACGTTTACCATAGACCATAGGTCCAGATTGAGAAGAATGGTCGGCATATTGCCAAAATCGACTTACCTAATTTCTATTAAGTAGGTAATTAGGCAGCAACAATTACGACCAACGCATTTGACTTATATTGTTCTAAGCAAGAATTCCTCCTACCTTCAGCCCCCCATCACCCAAGCAGGCAGGCTACTTAACCCAGCGAGTAGGTAGTAGGTATGTATGTACCTATTTGTATCCTAACTATAGCTAGGTACTCTTTGGCTGACAAAGCTTAGGCCAATTGCTATCTTTTATGATGATGAAAAATGATGTCATGCGTGCACATTATTTTGGTGCTATTATTATTCACTAGCTTCTGTCCGAGTGGTACCTTGAAAAACTAAAACAAACCTATCCCAGGGGAACTGTACATTTTTCTGGTATGAAAAGTAGCCTATTTGCTATTTCGGACTATGATCTATCTCTGTGCCAAATTTCATCAGATCCTTTCAGCCGTTTCAACGTGATTGAGTACTAACAAACATCCATACATCCATCCAAACTTTCGCATGTATAATATTAGTGGGATATAATAGAAAACCGCGAATGTAAGTAAGTCGTAAATATAATCTAAACTAATATTATAAAGAGGAAAACTTTGATTGTTTGTTTGTTTGTTTGTTTGTTTGTTTGTTTGTTTGTTTGAAATGAATAGGCTCCGAAACTACTGAACCGATTTAAAAAATTCTTTCACTGTTGGGAAGCTACACTATCAGCGGGTGACATAGGCTATATTATGTTTTCAAAAAAATTAGGGATCCTTACTAAAACTTCAATAATGTAACCCAAGGTGTAAAAAAATTACCTAAAATATTCATTACATCGCGTGCGCTGCGAAAACTATTGAAGATAGAATAAAATAATGTACTACGACTTTGTAGAACACATCATTATTTCCAAAAAGTGTCGCGACAGCATATGTCTAACTATTATGGTTTTGCCACAATAAGAGTTCTTTTATTTTAAAATTGTAATTAAAAGGCCGCTGTTAAAAAACGCTCTTAATTTGTGTCTTAGTATTAATCCTTATCAAAATAAATCACATCATATCCTAGACTGTTTCAATACCTATAAATAACTTTTTGAATTACTCAATTTGGACATTCCATTCGAAAGAAATCACGAAATTAAGAATGTATGTAGGTATTAGAAAAAAGTTGCGTGGTAGCCGCTCACCCTGCTCGGCTAGCTAGACAGCACCATAGTGTACGTACGTACGTACGGGACGGGAGGGGAGTAAATTTCAAATAATAACAAAAAAATCTTTTAAATAAAAATAAAATCATAAATATAATAATACCTATTCAAACTTTCTTTATAATTTTCTTCTTTTAGTAATCTGACGCAAATAGAAGGGTTGGTTATGTGTGTGTATTATAATTTTGAATTTTGAAATTTTTGTTAAATTTGAGAGCATTGGTGGTGTAGTGGTAGTACCCCTGCCTCACGATCTGAAGGTCGTGGGTTCAAACCTGGTCGTGCACCAATGAATTTTTGCATTTGAGAAAATTGTGTGCGCAATGCCTGTGTTCTTAAACGGTGATGGAAAACATCTTGAAGAAACCGGCATATATTAGAACTAAAAATTCGAAGGTGTGTGTCATAGGTTAGTATTCTTAATAAGCGGCGATGAGCTTGCAACCTGTCACATACGAATACTAAGTACTGTGCAAAATGTGGGCATGTGTCAAATATCATGTTTGGACGTGCCTCTGAGTACCTTATATATGGATATCTTTAGATATCCTCAAAGATCTAAGTAACTAGAGATCTGAGGAGATATCTACCGAGCCTGGGTATTACAGTCGTGACCATGTATAGGTAATAAATACCCGTGCGAAGCCGGGGCGGACTGCTAGTATTGTAATATAAATAGCTTCCGCCCACGGCTACGCCCGCGTGGTACCTTGAAAAAGTAAATCAAACTTTCATCCCCTATTTTATCCCTTGGGTGGTAGAATTAATCAAAATCCTTTCTTAGCGGATGCCTACGTCATAACATCTACCTGCATGCCAAATTTCAGCCCGATCCGGCCACACTATGTCAGTCAGTCAGTCAGTCACCTTTGTTTGAGTTATATATATTTAGATATGCAATATGTAAGTAGGTAGGTACACCCGATTACTACCTATTTGGAAAATTTTCGGTAATTTAAGACACGATTGGCATTACTTTATTTAGGTAGATAATGGTGCAATGTGTTTTCAGGATTTATTACCACTCCACGGTTGGTGGACCGATGGACAGGGTGCGGCCGACAGCGATGTCCAAGTGGTGTACCTTCCGGCGCTGCTGCAGCGCGAGGCGCAGTCAGCAGATGGCCAGTCACTCGAGGACATACCAGTGCCATATAACTTCGACGCTTTTGGACGGTGAGGTGTTACTTGTGGGGTACCCCGCAAGACACATCCAAATCAATTGGTTGCTGATGATAATGATATCCCTCTGACCCTTTCAGAAATTTCGAGCTCCAATTAGTGCCGAATAGAAGGCTCGTGTCACCCCAGTTTGGCGTGTGGTCCGAGGATGGGCAGGAGACACCGCTATCTGCCGTCGATGCGTCTTGCCACTTTCTACACTCTGGGCCTAGAACTGTTGCAGCCTTCTCTGCCTGTAGAGATCATGCTCTTGTAAGTTTTTATCTTATGAGCCTTTAACTAAAAACTCTTTGATGAAACTTGTAGATGTCCACCAAAATAACTCAGATCATTAGTTGCCTGATATCCTTCCGCATTCCAGCACGGGTTGATCGTCGTAGATAACTCAACCTACGAAGTTCGTCCCTTGCCCGTAGGGGCTGGTAGAACTGAAAACGAGAGTGGCCGAACTGCTCATGTCATCAGACGCGCACCGCCCCCTCCCCCCCCGGCTGACGATGCACGCGTGATTCGCCCCCGCCCCCGCGGCCGAACCCCGCGGGTCAAGCATCGGCGGAAGGCAAAGCTGGGAGCCCCTGCTTACACCATCGAGATAGCGCTGTTCCTAGATGAAGCCGCCTACAAAATTTTCTATCCGTTTCTCAATTACAACGAAGCTGATTTGCGAGACATGCTGCTGGCTTACATAAATGGTGTAAGTAGCTACTATTAGGTACGACGAAAGTAAGCATATTTCACAATAAGTATACGAGTATCCATTTAGTAACTATAACAGATCACTGCGAGTTGATAGTTGCACGAAATTGTCTGGTTGGGATTGAAAATCATAAATCTCAATTTAGCCTTTTTCTGGGGTAAGTACCCAGTAAGTGTAAGTGCCAGCTTGCAAAACGATTTTGTGACTTCTAAGTGCTAAACCCTTTTTACACTCAAAGGGCAGGTTACTATGAGCAAGTACCTATGACTACTCCCTGCGGATGAAAGGGTAAACAGATATACCTACCTGTGTATCAAAGAATGAACTTTTAAGCGGTAAACATACTATAAGTCGCGCTTATGGACGAGTCCGAGAGGTATCTGGACAATGAAATTTCACTGAGCCTTGCACACTATCGGACGAAGTCGTAAGTCGTGCCCTTGGCTGACCTTGAGCGTTCAAACGTCCGACAACAATCTGGAATCGTCCGCGGACGGTGTTGCCAGCAGTGTTAGATTCAGACCCTTGAAAAATTATTGTCTATGGAACTTAAAATAATACTACTCGACACTCACACTTTCACTACTCGACATGTTTCTTCGTCTACACCAGTGCTACCAGCCAATAGATAGATGAACTTACAGAAAAATAAATAATTTATACGATATTTGCTTGGTAATAAAACTAACTTTCTGGCAACACTGATCTATGTTTAGTGTATTAGTTGTCTATGGAATGGGCGTGGCCAAAATCGTCCGAACACCCTTGCACACTATAAGCCGCATCCGTCTGACGCGGCTTATGGACGAGTCCGACCGTATGTTTAACGCTTCAGGGTAAACAGGCGGCAGCTAGTAATATACATACTCTGACATTTCAGGTTCAAGCACTATACCAGCATTCATCACTAGGAACACACGTCCAGCTATCCCTCGTTCGGCTGACGCTGCTCCGCAATCAGCCGGCGAAGCTTACTACGATTGCGGAGCGAGGAAGATTGCTGGACTCATTCTGTGAATACCAGCGTTCATTAAATGTGGAGGACGACGATGATCCACAGCATTGGGACATGGCGCTGCTTTTATCAGGGTAAAGGTGTTAAGACTGAATAAATTAAGAGATAACACAGATAACTGAAGTTACAAACTTCAGATTCATGGCCATACAATATATTCCAGAACGTTATTCTCGCATTTCAGATTGGATTTCTACTCTGATGAAGGTGGGCGGCGGAACAGCGTAACCATGGGCTTGGCGCCGGTCGGTGGCGTGTGTCTCCCGGCGCATGCGTGCGTGGTCTCCGAGTTTGGCGTCACCGACATGCTTGGACGACCCTTCCCCTCGGCTGGCTTCACGTCGGTCTACATCCTTGCGCACGAGATCGGGCACAAGTCGGTTACGGTCTCATTATTTCACCACAACTTTCCTTCTTAGCTAGAAAAAAATCTTACCTTTCGCCATGCTACGAGCGTAAGTTGCATTAATCTTCAACTCACCTTAATTTGTGACAATGCCACTATGTTGCCAGCGACATGGAAACACCCAGCACAAAGGTAGAAGAAAGATATTTCTAAGTCAAACTCACGTAGCATGTTGAGTGAGTCACACCTAAATATACATACGTAAACAATGTCGATGACTCCAGTAAATAACCGACAGGTAAATGTGGGTATGCGGGTTGGTTCAATGACTGTGACATTCGGTACTTTATTTAATAGTTATGCAATTTCTACGGCTCCTTATAGTAATGACGCGCTTTCAGCCTGGGGATGCACCATGACGGGACTGGAAACAACTGCGCACGAGACGGGTTTATTATGTCTCCCTCTCGCGGCACCAACGGAGAAGCTGCTTGGTCCAGCTGCAGTGCGCGAGTCGTGGCCGACCTGCAGTAAGTTATAGTTGGCTCAACGAATCTAGGCATTCGTGAAGTTAGCCGCAAGAGCTGCGCAGTATCGTTTTTCGGGAGCAATTGGAGGTATGAGAAGGGGCTGTACATGCGCAAACTCGCACCTGTGGCTGACTTCACGAATGCCTAGATCCGTTGGATGACCTATAAAAGTTATTATAAAGATCTGCCGCTACGGCGTAGAGAGGCGTAGACCCGGACGTAGAGTGCCGTTTAGAGAGTTATTCTTTGCGCCCCCAATTCTATTTTTTATGGCATCTCTTCATTCTATTTCGGCAAGTCTTCAGTTCTCCAGTTACATTATATGAGCTGTAATAGCGGGAGCGTAGAATACCGGTGTATGTTTAAATTGTGTAGTTCTGTATATCTTATACCTTTAAACGAGCAATTCTTGTATATATATATATATTATTAGGAATCAACTAATAATTCAAATAAAAAAAATACAGACGGACGGCGGATTAACCTTAATCCTTTACAATTTAATCAAAATAAGACATAAAGGTAACCAAAAGGAATCAAATCAAACTTACAACAAACCACAATTAACTTTAACATGAACTCGGAGTAATAACTCTTAATCTAACCAGGTAGGTAAGTAGGTAGGTAGCTCACAATGACCGACAATCGTAACTACTTAGATGTTCACTCGTCGAAGGCTCGTGCGCAACTGGGCTGGTGCTTTTTTTTTTTTTTTTTTCGGACTGGACAGAATGCTGTTAGGTTGTCTGACATCCTGTGACAGCTTTACACGGGCTATAGGCGAGCGCAGATGGCGCTCCGCCTGAGAAAATAAAAATTTTTGGCAACAAGCGCAAGGGCACCACTTAGGTACGAACCTCGGCTTGGGCTGTTGCCGGGGGGGAGGGCCCTCCGAGGGCCGGAACGGAGAGACGTCTTCGACCTCGCCGGCGAGGTCGGTGTATCTGTGCAGTGTTTGCTCTGTCCGAACTGGATGACTGAGTCGCCGCCGCATTAGCGGCGGTGATCTTGTCATCGGGATCACCAAGGACGTGTCTTGGTCTACGGAGGGATCGATTAACCGGGGGTTCAGTCGAATAGTCAGGGACCGCGGATATGAGAGGGTTCGGATGGTGGGGAGCCAAGTCAGATTGCCGCCTGGAGGCGCGCTTCATGAATTCGGCTATGGTCTCGAGATCTAGGTCGCGGTGAAGATCCGCATTACGCACATACCATGGCGAGCCCGTGGCTATGCGCATAAATCGGTTTTGGAGTACCTGAAGGGTCTTGGTTGAGCTAGAGTGAGCGAATGCTACTGAGGAATAGGTCATTATTGGTCTTATGCAAGTTTTGTATAGCGTCACCTTATTTCTAAGGGACATTTTACTCTGCTTGCATAGAAGAGACTTTAATCGGAACATAATGAATTTGGCGCGGTTTCGGACTTTCCGGGTGTGCTCAACAAACGAAAGACGTTTGTCAAGGAACACACCCAGGTATTTCGCGGATTTAACCCATGGAATGGGCTTGTCGAATAAGGTGATGGTTCTGGGCCTGGAGGGACCTTTCGAGAAGTACACTGCTGCACTTTTCGTTGGGTTCACCTCGATGCGCCATTTCCGAAACCATGCGCTTAGTTTGTTGAGGGCGGCTTGCAGCCTTATCTGGGCTGGTGCTCGCTTTGCGCTCGCTTTTATAGGCGCGCTGTCGCCTACTACACTTCGTCGGACGATATTGCTAACAATATATATATATAATCAAAATCTCGGAAACAGCTCCAACGATTTTCATGAAATTTCGTATGTAGGGGGTTTCGGGGGCGATAAATCGATCTAGCTAGGTTTCATTTTTAGAAAACGTCGTTTACCCCAAAAAAACGAGCAGAGCTCGGTCATCCAGGTACTTGACATCTAATCATAAAAATATATCAAATTTTATAAAACAAAACTGTAAAATTTGAAATACCTATCAAGTAGTTTGTGCTTTCTAAATATTTTCACAAATATCTCGAAAAGGCTATGTATTTTCCTTATTTGTAACAAAGATCTTTCTTATGCCTCTACGATTAGCTACAGGGACTACGGCGTAGACGATCGTAGCTCAGAGGAAAATTATCAAACATAATATTTATATCAAATATCTAAGCTAAAAGCGTAATATCGAAAAATCTGGATTCCTATACAAACTAAACAACTTTTATCTTTAACTTATGTTTACTTTAGTTTTTAATTAGGTAAAAACTAGCCTCGTGGTTTCACACACGTGGAATAGGTACCTAGTACTTACTATCCCACTCAAGCACAGATTAAATAAGTTAACTCAAGAGTATTTATTAAAATATTACTTTAGTACAACTACTGCGAAAGTATTTTTAGAATTGATACGTAGGTACTAATCCAAACATTACGCTGCTAAATAATATTAGTGCAATAATTGTCCTGCAAAAAAACAATGTGCAATTTATAGAGGTGGCAACTTTTTATACAATCGTAATAATGTTCGATGTTTCTGGTCGTGTATGTGGCATAAAAATTAACGATGACCCATGTGCCACCTGCGTTGGATACAAGCTCATACAATTTTTTTGACCTGTGCATTTTACCAGATGGGCGACCTGCCTGACGGATGAAGACGACGGCCTGGACACGCCCCACGAGCTGAAACACGAGCGGTTCGGCAGCGCGCCTGGCGCTATGTGGACGGCAAAGAAGCAGTGCGAAGTAAGTTACTTTGAAACTACAAACACAAGAAGACACGTCGTAGGTAAACTTATTAGACTGACTGACCTTCTCACTGCTGGGCAAAGGTCTCCCCCAAATCACGCCAACCATCTCTATTCTTAGAGGTCTCCCACCATCTGCCCTTGAAGGCAAATTGAAAACTTAAAATTACTTAAATTCACCTGGCACGTTTCAAAGTGATCCTTGTGATTTTATTGAATACTAGCTTCCGTTCGCGGCTTTGCTCGCGAGGTACCTACATAAAATATAGCCTATGTTACTCAGGGATAACGTAGCATTCTAACGGTGAAAGAATTTTTGAAATCGGACCTGTAGTTTTTGAGTTTATTCGTTACAAACAAAAATACAAAATTTTCCTCTTTATAATATTAGTATAGAAATGTTTGACTCTGTTGAAATTCAAAATAGCAAGACGCCTAGAAGAAAAAGTACCTCAAAGCTCCATGTTGTTTCTCCAGATATTACTCCGAGATATAGACGCGGCGCCTTCACCGAGTGGTCCAACGGGCGAGCTCTGTATGCAGCTGGCATGCAGGACGCCTCATCGCGCTGGGTTCTACTACGCAGGCCCGGCGCTTCCCGGGACGTCGTGTGGTCTACGTATGGTAAGTCACCAGCTGTTTCTTTGACACTCTTCGTTCATTGATTTATAATAAAATCTAGGCTTTTATCAAAGAATATAAGTAGGGGTGGCCAAGACGTCGACCGCTGAGGTAGGTATCATTGTAGGCAATAAAGCATTGTGATCGATAATCAAAAAAACAGTTAGGTTAACCTACCGCTCTACTAGTTGAGTTGAAGTGTTATTAATTGAGATTAAATGACCAAATAAGGTGCGTGCCTGGTTTTATCTGACATGTGGCTTCGTTGCCTGTGATATTTTCCAAATTTGATCCTAAGTTTAACTGTAACTTAAGTAGGTAAGTACTTAGGTACTGATATATTTTGTATGATGATTTGTTATAGTGGTGCCAAGGAGGCGAATGTGTGCCATCACAAACTCTCTCCACAACTACAGAAGCCTCTCCTAGCTCAGGGTCCGACGGCTGGAACCCATGGAATGAAGGAGTGTGCCGTTCTGGCTGCACGTCACGTGGTCGCGGGTTCAGAGAGCGTCGTCGCGTGTGTGCGCCGGGAGCGACCTGTCAGGGCTCGGCTTACGATGTTGTTATTTGCGAGGACAAAAAGGTATTTAACCATACATACCTCCCCAATGTTAAAGATACTAAAGGGCTGTCCTTTCAAGAGTCGCTTCAACCGGTGACCAAAAAGCAGCAACAATAACAAAAGTTTATTCATTTTTATTTTTAGCCGTAGTGTTTTTGTATGTTTATGGACAATGCTGTGCATGCCTGTTATTGGCACACATTCCATGAAGTATAGTTTTGTGATTAGGTATATTTTTTAAATGTTTATTGTGTGTGATGTTAGCGTTGTCTAATAATAAACTTCTTCTTTCTCTTTATTATCTTCTTCTTATTATGAAAATGAATTGCTGTTCAGAACGGCTGGGCCGATTTCGCAAATTGTTTTTTATTTTGTGTTTGTTTTAAGTAAGGAGAAGGTTTTATTTAGGACAAGACAAGTGTCTTTTGGCTCAGCTAGTAATTAAATAAAAGTGACCGGTATTCGTGAGATTTAATAACAATTCAACGGTCTTTATAGGTGTGTGGAAAGAAGTCACGTGTGACTGCGAATGAACTAGCAGCACGGAAGTGCTCTGAATACGGGAAGTTGCTGCCGGCCCTCGACCCTCGCGGAGGCGGACTGCAGGCCCCGCACGATGCCAGTGAGTTTTCGCAACTTTTTTACATCAACACGGCAGAGATCACTATTTTGGTAAGCTAAGGGTGCGTTGGCGCGCCGTAAGTGATCGATTTGGAACGAATTTCGTTCCAAATCGATCACTTACGGCGCGCCATCGCGTATCGCGGAAAAAAAGTTGTAACGTAACGACACTTTTTGCTATAGTTGTATGTAAGCCGTGCGGCGTGCGCGTGTTTCTCTGTCTGTCTCTCTCTCTCTCTCAAAGAAAGCAAGGAAAGGAACTTCGTTCCATCCGGGTGTCCCTTGACACCTCTCAAGTTTTTTTTATGTGTTCTTGTATCAAGTTATTGTCGCCAGCTCGTATGTGGATGGGGTGCGCGATATTCTGCCGACGCACGGCAGGCGGAGGCTTCTACGCGCCCCGAGTGGAGCTCAACGACGCAGGACTCGACCCGTACTTCCCGGACGGCACCTGGTGCCACCACGACGGCTCCCAGGACTACTACTGCTTGCAACACCACTGCTTGCCCGAGGTGAGTTCCCTTACTTTACTTAAGGCGAATATACGTACCTAATTAGGAATATCTGTAATAATATTTCGTGAAGTATTTAGTTAGTTAATAAATTGGGTCTAGTCAATAATATGAATAATTAAGTTAAAAAAAAAATACTTAAAAAACCTCGAATCACAGAGCTAAAAAGTAACTTAGGTAGATACCTACTTTACATTTCAAAGTGATCCCTGTGATATATTTTGACTTTGAGTTTATTGTGTGTTTGTTTTTGCATTCATGACCATGTAATGCAATTTTTACCATAAATTACACATGCACTGTGTGGAATTGTAAGGAACAATAGATAAGTGTAGACTGTTTTAGATTCTTGTTTTGTTGTGTTTGTAAACATACAGTAATCATGAATAGGAGTCTAATCTTATTGTTTGAACAAACCACACGTCATCTCACGTGCACCGCTCAAAATGAGCGCTAACATAAAATAATGTTTAGATAGGTAGTTACCTAGATACACTATAGATACCTACGTAATATGTAGGTACGAGTATGACAGAACAAAGGATTAAATATCATAAAACTTTTTAGCAGTTTGCTAACTTCCATGACGTGGTAATTAAAATCTCCATAGTAGGTCGTTATTCAGATAATAGGAAAGTAAAGTGTTTGAAAAAAACTTGGTGCCAGAAGTGTTTGAAAAGCCAACTTTGGTGTTACTACCTACATACTTATGTAAGTATATCATGTGTAGGGTAGGGTTGCCAGATACGGGATTATCATTTCCTGGACGTTTTTGGGGTTACAAACGGATTTTGAGTCCAAATCCAACTACAAATGTATATAAATGATGGGCAATAGAAAAATATTACAAAATTACTAGTTAGGTAGGTATAGTTACTTATTTTAAAATGAAAAAATGCAAATGATTTTAAAAATTTAAATTCCGGGACTTTCCCGGAATTCCCGGCCATCTGGCAACCCTAATCATGTGTAGGTAATGAAAGGAATTAAGTGTGCCTAAGATCATCCTATGATTGCTACGAGATTGCTCGTAGTTGCTGCCGACTTTTTGGGTTTTTACAAGTCCGAGGTAAGATTGCTAAATAATCTGTTATAATTCTAATAATAAGGAACCTTAATTATTCCAAGTCCAAGTAAGTAGGTATAGTAGGTAACCTAGGTATATTTATTTTTGTTGCTAGATGAACTACCAAAATCATTAGGTAGTTTTGCTTTTTTGCATAATGATCATATAAATCAGACCTTTATGTACTTTTACCATACCAACAGTAGCCAAAAACGGTACATAAATTGAAATTTCTCTTCCTTTCCATTCCTCCGAAAGCACAATACGTATTTCTTTCTTGAATTTCTGGTTCATTTAAAGCGGCACTTTTATACCCGCAGTACCTAGTACCTGTCAGAAACTCAAAGACTGTGCACTATTTGTAAAGTTATAGCATAGAAAATACTTTAGTAACTATAACAGATCACTGAGTTATAGCATGAAACGGCTTATTCCCAAAGTACTCCACGTTTTAGTTTCAAAGTACTCCAAGAAATATTCTCAAACTACTCCACGAATAAAATATTGTTTTTTTAGTTTAATTCGACTCCACCCTACTGGTGTCCAAAAATAATTATCTCATACATTCGTTCTCAAACTACTCCAAACATTTAATATTAGTCTTTAGCATACTGATTTATTTCGCATTTTACTCCACAAGGTAACTGACGTACAGTCAGCTTAAGAAATACATATTTTAATAGTACAATAAACATATTTTTCTTCTCTATTATTTTTCGCCTAATCTGTTTTTTGTTTCGTACATAGTATCTATCTTTTTGGCAATAGCAATTATGCACTATGTGTGAATTGTGATTTATATTTTTTTAAGGACCAGGACATCAGAAACGTTGCACAGGTTTTTACTTGCTTGAATCAAAATACTTCTGCGATACTTTTGATGTCCTGGTACTTACTTCAAAACATTTTATCCGTTGTCGTCATGAAGGACAAATCATGTTTTCGAAATAATGTTGCAAAAATGGCTTTGCTAAATTATCTAAAAGACATAATTAATTCATCCTTCATGACAAATGGATAAATAATAATGTTTGAAGTACCAGGACATCATAAGTATTGCAGAGGTATTTTCATTTTGTAGATAACTGTAGGTACAAATAAAATATATTCAGAAATTAAATAATTTGTAATTTGGTAATTGCTTGTAACATTAACATACGTGGGTGTAACAAAACTTATCCCTTTTGGTACCGTTTTTTTCTGAATAATAATGCGTTAAAAGTATGTAAGTGATGTTGAAGTGAAGTACTTACAATTTATTCCATTTACCGCAGACGTAAACGTCCTAAATAATTTGAAGAAAACTTTTGCCAGCATAGGTACCTAATTTTGTTACAGAAATACTGTGACAGACTGTACTACTTCATCTCATGGAGTAGAATGAAACATTATTTTGTTTCGATGTTTTGAATGGAGTAGTCTTAAAACTTAAACGCACTATTTTTATTTTACCTTTTTTTAATAATAATTCTTTGGAGTCGATTGGGAACTAATGTTCGAGATTCTTATCTTTTTTGAACAAAAGAATGGAGTACTTTGGGAATAAGCCCATGAAACAAACGATCAGTCGGTAAGTAAGTTAGGGTATGTTATACTTACTTAGGCAATAAAATACCGTTTGTGACGGCTAAACATCTTTTGCTTCCTTGTAGGTAGGTAATAATTACCGATAGAGTAGAGGTGTCTATTCTAATATTAGCATCAAGGGTATAATATATGAATAATACCTATACCTTGGATATAAGGATGTAAATAGGTACCTTTTAATGAATACCCCGTATTTACATACAAAAGATGTGAACGCGTGAACATTGCTATGTTGCTCTAAAGATTGCTTGGTTTTTTACTATCTGACAAACCTGAATCAATATTATTGTTATTCTACTGTATTTTAAGCATAAGGTAAAGTTTATTTAACCTATTTAGTTTACCTACGATCTACAATTTTTACTCTAAAGTAATTTTCTTAGTTTAATAGGCAGCGTGAGCCATACTGCGGTAAACACGTGTACATTTTGTTAGACAGGTATTTTCCTATTTACCTATAGACATAAAATATACATATTATCCTTAGATATATATATAAACATAACAGTCTACAGCTTAGTAGGCAGGTATTGTTACGTTAACTCCTATTGTCCACCTAGGATGCACACTAAAATGCCTGATAACAAATATTGCATTTCACGTGATTACTTAGATAAAGTGCAATAAAATCATCCAAACACTCCATCACGTGCAGTTGTAAGGTTATTGCACAGTCAAACAATAGGACAAGATTTGACTTTCGTCCGTGCGTCACATGCTTCTCACAATATTTTGAAACTACCTATGATTAGGTAGGTACCGTTACTAATTTGTCAAAGTTTATCTAGACGTTTAAATTGGGCCATTAAACATTGAAGCTCCTGACATATGCGTCAGTCGCTGCGTCTGTTTACACTGATATAGTGTGATTAATAAACATAAACAGGTGGTAATAGTGTTTATCTGGTACTTACTTAAAACTAGTTGTTTTCAAAAATCACATTTTTAAACTTTCCATTCTAGCTCAGGAGATTCCATCAAGAACGCGATTGATATCTATACATAATGTACCTACCCATTCAATTATAATCATCAGAGCTTTATGTATAGTGTTCAGGCATATTAAAATATAGGTGCAGGTATGCATAGATGTAGGTGCTTATATATAATTATGTAATTATAGACTTATTACAGAAGCTACTGTTCTAAATTTCATATACTTGTGTAGTTTGTAACGTGGCGGATAATAAATGATTTCTATTTTAATTCAATGGTAACTACAAAATTACTAGGTTGATAAGCATGTCATGCAGTATGAGTTCTCATAAATAACTACCTACTTATTAAGTGATTTGTATAAAGTCTTAACTAGATCCCACATCATGTAACGTAGCGGAAGTGCACAAGGACATTGTGGTTATTATAAGGTTATAGACGGGTAGGTGCTTTAATACTAAGTACATATGTTAGGTAAACAGGTAGGTAGTAAGTATCTACATGAAAGATCGTACGTCGGAAATATCTCTAACCGAGATATTATAAAATGTGACTTTTTCCCCAAGCTTATTTATTATTTGCTATGACAAAATACCAGTACCTAGATAACATAGTACTAGATATAACATAAACCGTTTAAAGATTGACCTAGTTTTTGAAGGGAATTCTATACTTACTTTCCCTTGAAAATTTTGTCTTATCAAGTCTTTTGATGTAGGTTGGTATGGTAAGTACCTACTGCTCTAATGTAACATACTGTGTCACTTATCTAAAAAAATGCGCAATATCATAAAAGTAATACTCACAAATATTGAAATACTTTAGGCAGGTGTTCAACATCACATTATCCGTCTGTTTATATTGCTCAAATACTTATGAACTGGTGGCCACATAGCCGCCGCCGCCGTTATGATCACTACCTATTTAGTTTCAATACAATATCATTACATTGGCCCATTGTCATTATAAATAAATAAATAAATAATGCTGGACAATCCACACAGCATCATTTAATTTTAGCCCCAAAGTAAGTTACTCAAAGCTTGTGTTATGGGTACTAGATAACTGATATATTTAATACATTATATACTATACATAGATAGATATTTTTTTATTATACATAGAAAACACCCAGAGCAACGGAACAAATTTCTGCAGATCGTACACAAATTTGTTCCGCGGTGGGAATCGAATCCGCAAGCTCTTGCGTCGCAGGCGGACTCTCGCCCGCTGCGCCACTGAGGTCGTCATTATCGTTGGTTTATATCGTTGGTTCGTATTATCACACTGTTTCGATCGACTCTTAATGCTAATAATAAACTTTACTAGAGGCAACAATACTCCCTACCTACCTACAAAACTAGGTTTGTCTGACTACATGGCAATATGTTTACAAATTAGTTGTCGAACATTATGGTCAATTTATGCTCGTACTATACTACAATTAGTTAATTGGCTGTTACGAGATTTTATCTGAATTGGTAGAATCGATTCAGTTTTATTATGTTTTTTTTTTTTAAACGCATTTTTTCGTTCGCACGTTCTTTTTGAAGGGAAATTCTGTAAAAGCATTTTGGTTAATATTTTCATTTTATGAAATAAGTACCTACCTAGGTATTACTATATATTTATTTCACAATTTCACATAAGTACTTAATATTTTTATGACTGTACCTACCGTACCATGTTAACATAACATGTTACGCTACGACTTCAACTAACGTTGAAAATGTAGAAAAAAATGTAAGTCGGGCTTAGTATCCTCGAGTTCCGTATCCTCTCATTACCTACACAAAGAACATCCATTGACTGGTAACAACCTAAGTTACAACATGAACTAATAAGCGTTTCGTTTTTCCAAAACCAGAACGGACCACTAAAATAGTTTGGTAGAGTTTGTAGCTAGAGTTACGTTGTGTCTTTACCATTACGTAAATTAGCATGACTGACGGAACTAAATACTCCCCATTACGTGTCATGTTATTCTAGTAATGGTGTCAAGTGGTCTTTTGTGATGACTTTGAAAGAAAGACAATAATTACAGACAAACACAGAAATATTGGTTTCGCGGAGTAGTCTCATTAGAATAATTTCGGCAGTCCTTGAAGAAACAATGCTATTGAAAATACATTATAGGCAAGATATAAATGACTACTCTATTTTGATTTGACATGTTTTGGTAATGTAATGGAAAATAAAGTCAATATTAAGCTTCGATTTTAGTCTCTCTATTATTTAGATGTTATAAATAATTGAAGATAATAAGTACCATTGAACTATTTTTTCATTACAGAATTTCAAGATGACGCCGCAATGGCACATTTGGGATCTTCCCAGCAACGACGTCGGCGGCCCATTCAACGCCCGCGCCCTAGGGTCTGACGATGACGCGGCAGCAGCAGCGGCCATCCAATCCTATCTCTCCCTGAATGATGCAGGAGTACCCATAGCCCGAGCTGCAATCCCCCCACAGTTATCTGAAGAGCCCGAGCATAATTGGGAGGTGAACGACTATGTTGAATTGCCGTCAAAAACTTGAGTAGTCTCTGTTATGTAGAGTATCTAACATCCAGATTGCTACTGATATACTAACTCAAATGAAATCATAGAAAGCGTACGCTCACGTTTGCTAATCCGTTTCCTATTTACGAGAAGATTCCTCAAATTCCTTCAATTACATTGGTGTCATTTAATTTTGTGACAAAATTGAGGTAATACCCACACTATGCTGTAAGTACCTAACTTTACCTTCTAAAAGTTTGAGATCGAGTCTCTCCATACCTCGACACTATCATATAAAACGTAAATAGATACGTAGGAACGTAGAAGATGTACATCTTACATTACATACAACAAAAAATAAAAATATAGAACAGAAACAGATTTACGAAAGCTTCGGTTAAATAGAACAACAAATAATGTAAAATGTATATATTAACTCAACGTGAGATAAAGCAGGCCAATATATTTTTATATTAGGTATGTGGGTGTTTGGTGGATTTTTCTAAATACAATAAGATTTATTTTAGTATCTACTTACAAATATTTAAAAAGTTAGCTGGGTATGGAGAAGGATCAAACCCGTTCTTGGTGTGGTAATTTTTAAATGAAGCAGTCTTGCCTAAAGTTGTCACAATAACTTTGAAACGAACATAATGCATTTATTAGATAAGTAGGTAGTATATTTTTGTTTAAAGTACCTTAGTCCTTATTTATTTTACGCAGTATTATTATTACTCTAATTGTGTTTAATTTTATTTACATTTACTTAATAGAAATTAAATGTGTTTGTTCTAAAGTATAATTAAGTAAACAATAGTTAATTGTGGTCATTTGATTATAATGAAGTACAATTTTGTAGGTTCAGAGATGACATCCATCTATCAATTTTTATCTTGAACAAAGACAAAACACGAATGCTAGTCTTATTTATCGCAATTTACAAAAGTAAAGTAAACATATTTTTAATTTGTGTAGTTACCTAATTAATGCGCCCGTTCTGGATATAAAAGATAATATTAAATATCGTTTATTAAAGTAAGTGACGATAAGTATTTTTATAACAAAGTGCAAGTAGCATCAATAAAGATAATTTTATACGCTGTTTCTTTCGTTTAATTCTGGTCCTGGTACTTTGGTACCTAATTTATAGTTCCCGAATCCATAACCATTTATTAAGCTGTGGCAACCGGTAATAAATTATTGTAATTTATTGAATTTGCTTCACATCTAGTACTTACATCTAGATTCTAAACATCGTCTGCGCAGTGTGATGGACGGGTTTCGCGGTGCGCATGCGTGATGCGGTGGTTAGCATGGTAACCAGCTAGTAATGATGTGATAATGCTGGGACGTGATTTGAATAATGTAATTGTTTGTCTTAGGTGGTTAGGAAGGTATATACTATAAAAAGATAGACCTAATTTATTTGGTATTTCTGCACGATTCAATATTAGGTATTGATAGGTAAAGATTCTACGACGTAGTGCAAGCATCTACGCCGTAGACGTACGTCAAGCAAGACGAAATATTTTTAATGTTTCTATTTACCATTTTATTTTATTTTTCCTTAAATATGAATGAACAAAATATTTTGTTTTAGAAGTACTACGCTACACAATAACTTTGGGTGTGAGGAATTAGGTTCCCCGGGAACCTTTATTTTTTTTGTCATCGTTTTCTAATTTTCGATTATTTCTAAGGAATACTCAATCCACTTCTAACATCATAAAGTGCACTAAAGGCGTACTTTAAGTAATCCTTTCATCACACTGGTTCTAAAGAATTAGTGACACGACAGCGAAGAATAAGAATATTTTAATAGGAAAGTTTGTGTATGTGATACCAACTAAGATTCTCAGTAACTATTAAACCATTTTGATGAAATTTTAAATGTAGATAAGGTTCTGGAATACGTGTATAGTCTTATTTAGTATGTTATATAAAATCTTACGTCACAACAAAAGAACATAAACATTTTCAGTTATCACTATCTTCCAAATCATATTATATAGGTACTAAGTTTATTTAAGAATACTCTTGCAAATATTGATTCAGAAATAAACATAATGGGATACACAAATGGAATAATGTAATAAAAACTGTTTGGACGTCAGGGTTTTTTTATGGTTTGTAAAATTGAAACTGATGGAACGCTTTTTTGTGTCAGTAGGTAACCCTAAATGTGTTATAGGACCTTTGGGCGACTTGCAGTACTTAGTAGGTAGAGTACTGATATGGGTTGAATTGAACAAAGGACGATTAAAAATAACTCTTTTAGAACGGACGTTGCAAAATGTATATCAGAATGCCAGTTATCTCACGTCAGCGTCAAGTCGCATTAAAGTATATTTACATATATTCACGAATTATATAAAGTTCAACGTTTTAATAATGCCCTGAGGAGAGTTTAAAAATATTGTCAGGATATTCTTGTGCATGCAAAATAAATACTTTGTTCAAACATCTTTGTTATTCCAATCCACAGGACATGACTTGAGTCTTACATTATAAACATACTTCATGTACCTACTAATATAACTTTAATATTACTTATACAAATGCTCAATTAAAATTTCTGACCTTCCGGGCTTAACCCAAGTATAATCATAAGTAAATAAGTAATAATAATTTAATATTTAAGGGGGCTCCCATACAACA
Source organism: Cosmorhoe ocellata (assembly GCA_963675405.1). Lineage (NCBI taxonomy): Eukaryota > Metazoa > Arthropoda > Insecta > Lepidoptera > Geometridae > Cosmorhoe > Cosmorhoe ocellata. The sequence goes on along the minus strand of OY776245.1, from coordinate 7,919,986 downwards.
AACGTGTTTTTTTTTTGCCGTTTTTATAGATAATGGTATGGAACCCTTCGTGCGCGAGTCCGATTCGCACTTGGCCGGTTTTTTCTTGTACTGACAATAGAATACATATGTACTTCAATGTCTTCGAGATTTGTTCTAGGTATAACACTGGTTGATGTTTCTTCACGATATTTTCCTTCACCGTTTGTGAGAGTTGGTATAACGCACTTAATTTTTCAAATATAAAGATCCATTGGTCTGGATTCGAACCTTGAGATTGAAAGGTAAAGCCACTACAGGTTACATTAATAATGGCAATGAAAACGATACTTATACTTTTAAGGAAAATTAATCCAACAATGGATAATTACCAATCAGTATCGCAATTTGCAATTATTACACCCATAGTTAAAGTGGAGCGTCTGTAGTTATTAAGTCAAAGCAACTCGTGTTGTGCTGTGAGCCTATGGTTTACCTACTTATTCCACGCTACTTTTCAAAACCAGACGAACTGCTTCCGTAAGGAAACTTTAACTACTGTGAAAGTGTACTTTGCATTACATAAGAAGTTACTAGAACCTAGTTAGGTCTTATAAGTCCCGGTTTTCAATTACAAAAACATGATAGGCTGCTGACTAGTCACTGCATTATAAGGGTCCACGCAGACGTTTGATTAGCCCAAGATGAATGTAGGGTTCTCCCTAAAAACAAATGAGGTGAGTGCCCGTAGTAACGCGTGCGCGTTCACATCTTTTATATGAAACTCATCTAAATTTTAGGATAACGCTATGTACGAGTACGACGTTCGTACGAATCATATTGCTCAGGTATTGATTTTGTTTAACCGATGATCGATTCGATTTATTATTCTGGAAATATGCCAACAGTAAATAAAACCATCAACCAATCGTCAGAAGTTCAATGCGTCCATATCTTTTGCACATTGCCATTATTTATTGTACTTCGACTATACATAATAATAAAATAAAATGAATCGTCTGTTTGTATGACCCCGTTGATAACTTTCATCACTCATCGAATCTGCACAACGTTTTGTTGTCTTCCGTTGGTCCGCATCTCACAATTTTGAAAATAAACAGTCAATTTATTTAAAGTTTACGCCAGCTTTGAGGTCGCAATCGCATGTCTGTAGGTAATTAGTAATTACTCACTCATATTAAAATAGATGATAAGTAGGTATAAATGGCTTTTATTGATGCTAATTAATCGGTCAATCACTAACACTAAGTAATCAATAGTAGGGATTGGTACCCACTTATCCAGTCTTGTTATGTACCTAGGTAAGTACTTACTTCGTCAAGGAAAATGGGCAACATTGTACTGAGCGCAGTCCCTTCTCCAATAAGAATGTATCATTGAATAAAGTCCCTTTTTTTTGAGAAATATATAGGTAGGCTTATTATACCTACTTATATTATTTGTGTGTTGTAAATTCAATACTTTATTTGCCTACAAATAAATAAAAAACTAAACGAAAAATGAGTTGAAAATCATGAAAACGCGCGACATTGTGCCCGAATATTTTCGACCACACAGCGTATACTGCGCTAAAATTGAATTCTTGATGGAGGTGGGTCGCATTTGCCCCTTATCCTTTATGCAAGTTAACGCAGGTCAAACTCCGTAATAATAAACAACCAACTGATGCTCTCACAACAACATTATTGTTTTGCGAAACCAATAAGTAAATATGAGCAAAACATGGGCAATTCGTTTTTGCAGGTCGTCTCATCACCTACGTGCAGTTCACGTCATAATAAAATAACGCGGTTAACCATCGGTGAACCACAAAATAAGTCAGGAGTTTTACTATTACGAATAACGACGTTTAAAGGTCATTATTTCCATCAGTCAAACGCTCGCTCAGTAAAGTCGCTATCGTGATCTGTTATAGAGTTCTCGAGCCTACTCGTATATTTTTCAAGTAGATAGTAGGTACTGTTTTGCTCTACTTTGTTTTTTTTTATGATCTTGGAGTAGGTAACTTTTTAACTGGTTTTTTAAATAATGGTAGTATTCATTTTTGCATAGTGCCATCCAAGTAGCTTACTGTGTAGGTATATCTAGGTTGTAGGTAAGTAACTAGTTCTAAGCTTTCGAGTACCTAATACAAAACAATCAGAAAGATGATGTCACGATGTCCCTCTTAAAATTCACGACCACAACTACGGTATGGTACTAGGTACTCTAAACTTATGGTATAATGAACGTCTGTTCGTTTTATTATGTACAACATATTTAGACTTTGAATGGCAGTCAGTGATTGATGGATAGTTCGAAAATAAATACTTGTTGTGCATTGTAAGTTAATAAGTACCGACTTTAAATAAATTATAACTAGTGTATGTGATAGTACGTAACTAGAGGTAAGTTAGAATTATTTTATTTCACGAAACTTAAAGTGCGTCTCAGAGGCGTTGAAGTCATTAGTCAATGTTATGCCATTCGCGATCTTTTAGCTAAGTTATTACTATTAGACTATACTTTTTTGGTTTTTATTAAATAGTCAAATCAAGAGTAAAATAAAAGAATTCAACGCGCCTGTGCTACGCCGCTCGCCTGCTACGCGTTGTTGTAAATTAGACAATCTAAATATATAAAACTCTTACGTTACTTACTGACTGAGTGACATAGGTATTATCATTCACTAGCTTCCTCATGCGGCTTCGCCCACGTGGTGGGTATCTTGGAAAACAAAAACAAATCTATCCAACGGGGACGGAAATTTTCCTGCATAAAAAGTAGACTAGGTTTGTGCCATTCCAGACAAGGTATATTTTTATCTCAGTGCCAAATATCATCCAAATCCGTTTAGACGTAATATCACAGCGTGATTGAGTAACAAACATCATACTATTATTTTACTTCTATTAAAAAAACTACTCTGTCTTGACTAAAGAATATGTATAGGCGATCAAGAAATTGGTTTACCACTTTTGATGATATCTCCCAGTAACATAATTATTCGCTAAGGATTACTATGACAGATTCTGACGTAGCATTTATTAATCTGTCAAGCGAAATTAGCCCTTGATGTTTTGTACGTGCAAATGATATTCAGCCTTAGAGTGGTAAACCAATTTCTTGGTCGCCTATACTTGGTACAGTATGCATGAAACGTGGCTCAGTTTTTTGATACCTTACAGACAGACCACCCATTTTATTTTAGGTCGAAACTTGGGACCTTTAACCAATGCAAACCTGCTTTTCCTACTATACTGTTTGCCTGGTTAGATTAATTCCCGTAGCTTATCTGTTTCCTTGAAAGGACAGCTACAACGCCAAAACGCTAACGGCATTGAATTAAATCCAACAATGTGATTATAGTACTTATTTGATGAGTAAATTGTGTAATTACGATTACTAATTTGCGAGTAGAAAGCCATGCGAGGGGGAGGCGCGGCGCTTAGTGCCGAAGCCGCAGTGGCTGGACGGAGCGCGCGCGTGCGCCGGTGTTTCCGATCTCGATCCGCGGTTCGCGTGTACATTGGATGATAATTGAAGCCGCTCCCGCGTCCGCGACCGCCTCCGCTCCGACTGTGAACCCGCCCTCGCCCGTATAAAGCGGAGGCGCCGCGCTCACTCGCACGCAGTCACGGCGCGACCACGCTCATCCGTACACTCGACCAACACGCGACACACACTCATTACCCCAATAAACAGTCCCGCGAGCACCAGAGTGATAACATCCTCCCATGATAATGGCTGACGACTGGGGATACACCGGTGAGAACGGTGAGTGATCATTATCATCCTGCACCAGCACCAGGCGGCCGCGCGAGGCGACCGGTTTGTTTACATCGGAACGGGACACGTGACCTCTGCGTAAATGAAATCTCCTACTAAGGTGAGGTTTTTCGTTTTCCTTAAGGCAAGTCACCTTAAATGCAGGAAGTTTGCAAGCAGGTTCCAAAAATTTGTAGGCAATTTATACAGTTGGCGATGTTGTATAAAAAGTGTTTAGTACCTACTTAAATAGGCATTTTATTACGTTATCAAAATAATATGCTTCAGTAATTCGACTTAAATGTTCAAGTGTAAAATTATTAAACAAAACGACAAAGTTAAATGATAAGTTTAAGCACAAGAGAGTAGTCACTATAAGTAGCACTGATAAAACAATATCTGTGCCTATATTCACACTTGCTTAGTTATTTCCTAGTACATAATGTAAGTAAGTAAGTAAATGATGTGCATTAAAGATAACAAAATAGTTGGTATAAATAGGTATCCGCGCATAATCTACATTCTTACAAATGGTGGTTATACCTGAAACGGATATTATTAATCTCATATTAGTTCCATTATATTCACTAAACACCTGTTGAAATACATAAGTAAATGCCTAAAACGTTTATATATTTGCTGACAGAAACATACACTTAAGCTCATCTTAAGTTCAATAAAGAGATTATGGATATATGAGTTGATTCCATGTTACTTTCACTTATAAATTAAAAATCGGCATCTGTAGGCGCCGGAGGCAAACTAAAAAAGTTTTGATAAATTTTTTGATCTGACAAAAAAATTATCTCTATGTCGAAATGTTTGATTAGATCCATCCATTACTTTGGCGCTAATTTTTTGTTGAGGATAACTAAGAAGCAAGAGGCGACGGTAACAGTCGCGTGCGGCGAACGCTGGCCTACTTAAATCTGTTCAGCGCCTCAAGCCGGTTTTGCGAATGAAACTACATCCATTTTTTGTGCGATCCACCTACTGTCTTTCTATTAAGTAATTACTTTGGAACTAAAAATCACAAAATTAATACCGATAATTTCCAAAAAATCGAAATAAACCAATACTTACTTGTTAAAATTTTATTAATCGTTATTAAGTTTATGTGTTTCCTGGCAATATTAGGTGGTTATTAATTTGTTTTTTGTCTTTATTATTTCGCAATAATCCCCTCCTTATATTATTTTAAACCGGCTTCCAAAATGGGGAATTTAATCAATTCGGTTATATATTTTTTTATGTAGGTAGGTAAGCAGGTACTCCCGTAATAATTTGTAAACCGATTTGTTGCTTCTACTTCTTTGTGTGTTATATAGATAAAGATCCCACGGTGGTCTCATACACATTTTATTCCTGGAGTAGGTATAATTTGCTACTTTCCCTGCAGATCTTAAAAGACGTTATTGTTTCTTAGAATTACGGGGCCGGGCGTGTTGCAACGTTATGAGGACAATTTCACTTTTATTTTTAATTCCAAAAATGGGTTCCTACTACCTAGTGGGTTAGTGACGTTAGTGTCATGTCAAGTGTGTAACGTGAGACGTTCAAACTATAAACTCCTTGCTACATTCGCGGTTTTTAAAGTTCGCAACACAAAGGGTTTTGGTATTGGTTTACAACTTTAAAAAAAAATATTACCATAGCGCAGAGGGTACCTACCTACTTATAACTTTACTACAAAGGTTGATTCACAATTCTATGAATTGTTATTTTTAGTTGTCCATGTTTTATAAGCTCAGTAAAATGGAATAACAATAAATACTTCGGTATAGGTACTAAGAAATAGACCTATGTAAGTTGAATATTTTTGTAAAAAACGTATACCTATACAACGTATATTATCTAGGTACCTACCCTATCTGTATATTAGTATAGAATTATTTTGATAATAATAAAAAAAGATGATAACTGCGCGCACCTTGCCCGGTCAATTGGAGACACAACATGGGATGAATAATACATTTAGTAAATGTACCATTCATCTCATATTAAATGAGCCGCCTTCCATTATCTAAATGTATCAACACTCCCCTTTCTTTGCGTTGAAGGAATGGATTATCATTTATCACTTAATACGTATAGTATAACCTACTCATAGATAAACGGAAAACCGAATTAAATGTTTTTTTTATGATTTATAATTAACAATTTGCCTGAGTAAGATAATTATTATATTTACGAAAGCATCTTAGAAAAGCATACTGTATGCTTACATGTATGTCCCTAGAAATTTATAGAAATTGGTGTATGCTGCATACACCAATTTCTATAAATTTCTAGGGACACCACGAGAAAACCAGCATTCGATCCATCCGTTTGGAAGCTACTCTATGAGAGAGGCTAACACACGTCGCCCTTAGCGGTCTACAGAAAATTAAGTCTAGTAGGGATCCATTATCACGGATAGAAAATATGAACTGGTTAGCTTCGCACCAGGCCTAATGCCTATACGAAATCATTGCGTAGGATTAGCTCGAGCTACACATTATCGTTGTTAGCAGCGTTGCCAGAATGTTACTTTTGTAACATTTTACGTTACTTTTGACCCTCTCATGTTACCTCCATGTTACACGACTCAATATGTTAATTTTATGTTACTTTTAGGACAATGTAATTAAACTTTAAAAATATTTTCCAGCAACCAAAAATTTTGTGAAACGGAATGTTGGCGCTCTTGATAATGTAGACTGACTGCTGCGTCCGCGCGAAAATCTGTCACTTCGTCGTACCGCATATTCACTCACTCGCATGTATTTCTCAATCTTCCATCTCGCTTAGGCGAGAGATTATTCGATCAACAACGATTAGTAATAAAGTGATTATTAAAGTGGTGTAGCGGTAGCACCCCTGCCTAGTGCCTTACGCTCTGAAGGTCTCGGGTTCAAACCTGGTCGTGTAACAATGAATTTTTCTATTTGAAAAAATAATGTTTACAATGCCAGTGCTCTTAAATGGTGAAGGAAAAAATTCGTGAAGAAACCGGCATACCCTAGACTCAAAAAATTCGAAGGTGTGTCATAGGTTAGTATTATTATAAGCGGGGGTGGGCTTGCAACCTGTCATGTACGGAATACTAACTACTGTGCAAAATGTGGGCATATGCCAAATGTCATGAGCCTGGGGATTACAGTCGTGATCTTGTTTTTTTTTTTATGTTACTTTTCTCGTGAAAATGTTACTTTTTGAGCTGTCTCACGTTATATTTGACTATCTGCCACTGGCAACACTGGTTGTTAGCGTACTAGTATTATGTTATCTGGGGTATTACGTACCTTCAACATTTAATTATTCGCCACCATAGGTAGGCCGAAAAAAATAAGTCTTCAGGTCGAGATTACAAAGAAGATGTATAGAATTATAAAGTAGGTACTTACTCATTATAATTTTATGCATTGACACTATACATTAACATTGGTATTGGATTAATTAGCATTAAAATGGTTTTCATTGTAAACAATGGACAATGTGATTGTGGGATCGCGTGGGTGCGCGACGCATGCGCCTCCGGCGGCGTTGTGTCTTTTGGTATCTAACCAATGTTTGTTCTACTCTGATCCGCCTATTATATATAGATATACTACATAATGTAGATTAGGTAATATACAATTAAAATTAGGAAGTAATTTTATTGAAACAAACTCAGCGAAACTTACGCTCAAAAGCGCTTAGGTAAAGTTGCATGAAGTTCAAAAACTCAAGCTACGCTGAGTATCATCGCTTTACGCGGTGCATTATAGGCCCTTCCCTTTCGACTCGCTCGCTCTCTACCATGCAGTCTGTTTGAAACCGCCGATTATTAATAACGAGTGTGGCCTCGTTGATTTGAACTCGTCACCCAACTCAGGAAATATAAAGGTTGCCTACAACGCTTTTCAGTTCCCCGTTGAGAAGGAAATAATAAATAAAGTTGCAATCAGTTACAACGTAAGTAACAATTTATATTGGCTAAGTTAATGCATGTAAGTAAGTACTTACCTATTGAAAATTATTTCGTGTTGTAAAAATATAGGTATTAAGTTGCATGTTAAGTTTCAAGGTAGTTTAACTTGACACACATACTTATTGGGATACTGAAGCTTTTAAACTATAGAGCCCTAGCAGATTTAATACAAAAACTAAACAAATAAATCTGTTTGAGTTAAGCAAGGCCGAGGTCGCGATGCTGCACGTTGCTATAGCCGTGGGTACCTACTTACGTAGGTAATACTCTGATTGATTAATTATCATTATTACAAGTAGCACGCCCATGCAAGAGAGCTGTCTATTAAACCTTCTAGGAAATTGCAACAATCCAATTAAAACAGTTCCTACGAGTATAATCTTCACCAAAGAATGGAAGAAGTATTTTAAATAAAGGCTTTTTTATTTTTATTTTATTTATGGAAGAGGGGAAGAGAGGTCTTTGTCCTAAAGTGGGACGATATTGGCTAAATAAAATAACTTTCCCAATAGAAATAAGTACTAAAATAGTACTAAAATTAAAGGTAGGTTATCCTTGAAGTACATCTTCTCTATTTATATTTCTTATCTACGTGATTCAGACAGCACACGTGCTCAACTTATACGGATGAATGACAAAACAATTAAATAGATACGGTATTTAGATCGTTTTATTGGAAAATATTAAATTTATCTGACGTTCCCTGGACTGCATTACTTTAGATACTTTGATCATGTAAACAAAAACAACTACGAATGCGAGTATCTAACTAATTCTTTCTCGTATAGTACGCGTAAAATGACGATACTGAATATTTTGATATAATTTTCCTGTATTTATTTTGGGAATATACCTAGTTTAACATGGATGGATACAGGGGTAGAGGTAGGCCAAAGAAAAGATGGATGGACTGTGTGAAAGATGACATGGATAAGAAAGGAGTGAGTAATGAGATGACGAGTGACAGAGGGAAATGGAAGAAGATCACAATGTTGTGCCGACCCCACATAACGTGGGAAAAGTGCAGGAAGATGATGATGATAACTAGTTTAACATATTTAGGGTACCTAACACGTGCTGATGGCCCTATCTTCCTGGCGAGGATGGATGTCGTCCGTGCACTGAACCCCTCAATTAACTAAATTGCCGATAAGTGCAGGGCGTATGGTGCAATTGCAGCATGAAACAGCGGCGACATCGAACTAGATGAGGAAAAAATTGCATGCACCTTACATCATTTCATTAGGTACTTGGCTGCTTGTTAGGTACCTACCATGCAAATATCTCAAGAGACAAAAACTGAGATAGGCACATACATCTAAATATGGTAGCTATATAGCTCTACGAAGATAGGTAATTTAGATAATACCAGATGGTGGCCGTGATATCAAACCAATATTATTTTTGGAGATCGTTATTTAACTCACGGACATCCGGTGTTGACGTAGGTATTTGGCAAAAATACCGGAAAGTACGTAATTCATAATCTACCTAGCAGTTTCATGATATTGTGTTAGAGGGATTTCAGGGACCTTTCAAGAAAGGAACCTAAACGCGACTTTTGAAGTGAATCGAAAATTATTTATCTATAAGGCTGAATTAAAGTTCAGATAAGAAAGTAATAAGTATAGAAAATAGTGCTCTTGATAAAGTATTACTTTATGTATTCAATATAATTATGTTGTGCCCGGAAGTTGTAGAGCAAGGGGATTTATGAATAGACCATTTACAAACATTGTTTCACCACTAAGCCCTGACGACAGCTCGCGGGCGGCGCGGCAAGATAACAATAATTTACCTAAGAGCAAAAAAACGCCTCAAATAGTCGTCACTCTTACGAGTTACGCAGTTAGGTACATTGACGTTGGACTTGGGTAATATCAGATTTACATCACTCTCCTACTAATCACAATGATCATAATTGACGATGTAATTTACAAAAGCAAAATATAGGTAACAGGATTGTTGACTAGGTACCAAAGTAGGTTCACAATATAACTTTCTGATTTTGTTTTAACTAGGTTAAACTAACGCCTGAATCAATAGCCCAATTCTGTCAGGTTTTAGCAAGGGGTTAATTGCGGCCGTCACACACACAACACCCCATCAAGAAAGTTGGCGCCTTAGATAAAAATAACATCTAAGATTTCTAAGCAGTAATTAATAAATGAATTCTTAATCAATTTATTTATACAAGAGTTTAATGACCTGCACTTAGGTACTTATATTGATAATGATACGTTGAATCAAAACGAACAAGCCTTCACAAAAAACTTTGAAAAACACCGTAAAGGCCTATTTATCTACCTATAATGACGATGATTATGGTATTTTTCTATGAATAAAATAGGCAACTATTACTATCTCCAACAGGTCCCGCAACCTGGACAGAGAAATTCCCAGAAGCTCGTGGTGCGAGGCAGAGTCCCGTGGACATCGTGACGACACAGGCCAGCAGCGGGGTCTGCGCCCCGCCTCTACTATGGAAGTACTCTGTCAACCATCCGCGCTCTGTCGTCAACCCGGGCTACTGCTGGCGTGTCGATGAGAATGGATACGATTCAGGTAGGTAAATACGCGGTTTCTTATCAATGCTGGTATGAGTATCATGTGACTCGTGATGACACAAAACACGATATTTCGTCCAGTTTATTCATTTAGCCAAAACGATGGGGTTGGGGACCCAAACTGAAAGTAGTAGGTAAATGAGTTACGAAGTAAAATAGGTAGAGATAGGCACCTAATGGGCATCTATTTTGTTTTTTATTTGTTGGAAGTAGGTGGAACTGGTGAAACACACGCAAGTCTGAGACTTTGCACGTGTAGTTTTATTGAATGCAGTCAAGCATCAATTTAATGTGACGCCACTTCCATTCAGTAAATTAGATATCATACCATCTTACTTCGTGCTACCAGTAAACCGTCTTTTCATTTTTTTCCATTATTTTTATTGATGTCGCAGGTGCAAGCAGTTAAAAGTAACCACGCAACGTTATTAGTAGGTATAGAATACTTCGTTCGTGATGTTTTATTCATAAAAACTTCAAAAACCCCCACTGCACTCCTTAGAATTTACGAAAATTCTTTCTTAGCACCGCTAGATCCCGAAAGGAACACTCGAAACAGCTCGTCCAAACTTCTGTCAACAACATGAGAGAAATAAAGCTTTTGTTTTGTGTCGCTTATCAAATTATCTAGGTAACAGACCATCCCCGCCGCATGAAGGCAGGGGTGAGTGAAGTTCTCGGACCCGACGACACATTAAAAACTAAGCGGTGGCTGAGTTTGGTGTTTACCTATTAGTAAACATATAAGTAGCTATTTTTTTAATTTTACGACTTTCAGTGGGTTTGTACTCGATGTATATAGAAACTAACATAGACTGAGTTTTATCCTCTACTTAACAAACAATACAAATTACAAGGAAACACAAAAGAGAATCTAATTGACACCCTACGCCAATCTAAAAACCAACGTCCAAATAATCTTCTTTAGCTTAATGCTCGCGCAAATGGAAATATTATTATGCTAATGATAATTCGGTCCCGTATCTAGTCGCGGTTCAATTTACATATCCATCTAAACAAGCTCCCCTTGAGGGTGACTCATTCCTACTATATTCCCGGTTTCGTGCTACACTTCCCTAATTGGGGGAAATCAATGCAGTTTAGATCTATACATATCTATGTATATCTGCACATATAATAAAATTGTTGTTGTTGACAAGCCGTGTTAAAATAAAAATAAAAATTAGTGCTACCAAAAGAAGACACGCTACTGAGCCTAAAAAAACGTTTTTGAAAAATATGTCTTTTTGTCTGTTTACTCGTATCTGTGCGTTTGTGCGCGCTAATCTCCACAACGGCTGAACCAAATCGAATGCAGTATTCATTAATGTATTAAGATAAGCTTGGAAGTACTAGTTATTCTGTGGCTTGGATTAAAACTTAGGATTTGTTTCATCCAAATCGGGTGACAAATAAAAAAGATAAGAATTTAATATCTATACTATAATATTATAAAGAGGAAAACTTTGATTGTTTGTTTGTTTGTTTGTTTGAAAGAATAGGCTCCGAAACTACTGAACCGATTTGAAAAATTCTTTCACCAATGTGTAGAATAAACTTTCAGGATGAACATAGGCTATATTTTATGTAAGTAGGTACTTCGCGGGCGACGCCGCGAGCGGAAGCTAGTATCTTATAAAAAAACTTTATCTATTCGTCATAGCCCCAGTCTCATACATAATATTAAAAAATAATCCAACACGTAGTCGCGGGTATCAGCTAGTGTATAATAAAACAGTAAAAAACCCGGTGTCTTGAAAAGTAATAAAAAAGAAAAGGGATGACTCAAGAAGAGAGTACTTAATACAACATAAATCAAACGGATATTACCTACGTATTTTTCACAGATGGCCAGAGCATAATTGAGAGCAGAAAAAGCTTTGTCACATTAAAAACGAAATAAAAAAACAATCAAAATTGTACGAAAATCGTCATGCGGAGTCGCTAGCGGCAGCTAGATAGAAAACTGTTTACAAATGATAGATAAAATGCAATTGTGACTGAGACAGTTTGCAAGGAATGGAATAGATGCATACAAATTATTACTATTGATTGACGCAGGGGGTCTTACCTACCTGCTATACTTTTTTCCGAATCATTTCCTCACATTGGGGATTCCCCGACACACGCGGTCGGATTTAGGGAAATATTAGCATGAATCTAGTAATTTTAAAGACAATATATGAAAGATAGTGTGTCACAGTACAAAGATAGTGTAAGTTGGGCTTATGTATATAAGTAAGGAACTTAATTCATTTAATTTAAGTACTAAATTAATTATTAATTATTACTATATCATTTTTTTTTTGTACTTTACCCAGTGATCTGTAATAGTTACTTGACTGTACCATTAGCTAGACTGGAGTAACCAAATCTACACTACTCTTGATACTCTTGATACACAATTCTCGATATCATAATCGCTGATGACCGTATAGAGTGAAACAAGATCATCAGAGAGAAGATAGTGCTAATGCGCATGTAAAGAGAGAGTTTAATACCTAAGTGTTCGGCCCATTTTGCTTTGGTTTGACCATTAAAATAACACAATGTATTTATTACCCCAACTATGTTAAGCAAGCACTCACTGATTATATTGAGTGATTAGTCATTCATAATCTTATCTTTACAAGTACCTACTTAGTTCTAGTAGGCATGTCTTTAGTCATTTCTTCTCAGCAATTTCCTGTCTTGTAATACCTAAATCAGTTGGTTAGAGTTGAGTGCGCTGTTATTCGCGATCGAAGTCTCAGGCTTTTTAGAACGTTACTTTTATTGTCATTTGGTCTCTCAAAAGCAATACACTTGAACCTAAACTGAGGTTTCGGCTTTATGTCGGCCTTCCACTGCGAGCGGAGCGAGCTCCGTACGGACTCCGTTTAACTTACATTAGGTACCCTTTTTGAGTGGACCGCGGGCCCCGCCTTCCACTAAAAAAGGGTAATGCAAGTCAAACGGTGGCCGTACGGAGCCCGCTCCGCTCGCAGTGGAAGGCCGGCGTTAGTTGTGGCACCCTTACAATCTGGTGGTGGTTTGTTCAAAGCTTAACTAACGCTAACGAAGTGTTACTTTCTTTATCCTCAGTTCTCCGAGGCGGGCCTTTAGGCAAGGACATCTATAAATTACAGCAGTGGCACTGTCACTGGGGCGCAGTCAACGGCCAGGGTTCAGAGCACACGGTAGACGGACGCTCCTTCTCGGGAGAACTGCATTTGGTACATTGGAACACGACCAAATACAACAGCTTCGTTGAGGCCGCCGGACAAGCAGACGGCTTGGCTGTTTTGGGAGTACTTTTGATGGTAAGTTCTGACCGCCGCCATACGTACAACAATCGTAAAGATTAGCTTAGCTATTTCTTTCTTGGATATTTATAGGTAGGTAGTAGGTATGGTTTTAACTTTAATAAACCGAGCTTTGCCCGGTTTATTTTTTGTAAAAAACGTTTTCTAAAAATGAAACCTAGCTAGATCGATTTATCGCTCTCGAAACCCCCGGCATACAAAATTTCATGAAAATCGATGGAACCGTTTCCGAAATTCAGATTATATTTACAAGAATTGCTCGTTTAAAGGTATAAGATTATTTTAGTTTTGAGGGCAAGTTCAACCATGGTGACGGAGGTATCAGTCCATGGCGAATGTAGCTTAGTTGATCTGTTTATGGAAAGGACTAAGCAAGTCACGCCGCGAGATCTTGGGCCATACATGACTTATCAAGTTATAGGTACCTACTTTAAACATTGAACACCTAATCAAACAAAAAAGTACTATTTTACGTTTTATTAATTAACCTAATCATTATAAAACAAGCGTAGTCAAATTTATCTTAATTACCTTGTTTATCTTAATTAATGTGTTTAAAATACCAACTTACAACATTTGGTGCTCATGTTTCTTATATCTAAATATTCTGCTGTTTTACTTTCATGAAATACCTACCAAGGTACTTGTAAAATAAAAATTTCTAGCATAAAAATAAGTACCTGTATGACCGAGCTTTGCTCGTTTTTTTTGGGGTAAACGACGTTTTCTAAAAATGAAACCTAGCTAGATCGATTTATCGCCCCCGAAACCCCCTACATACGAAATTTCATGAAAATCGTTGGAGCCGTTTCCGAGATTCAGATTATATTAATTATTATATATACAAGAATTGCTCGTTTAAAGGAATGAGATAATGTAATTCTGACGATCAAATAATACCTAACAATAAATATGAAAAGATTATATTACAAACCAACCCCCTACGTATTGTATTACTATGCATCAGTACACATAGGTACATCAGTGGCTGTAAATCAACACTTACTTTGCGGTGATGACATGACAATAGCAATTGTAAAGTTGTCCATGTTACACATTAGTACAGTACTATTGTTTATTGTATTGTAATGGTTCTTATAAATACTGCTTTGGTATGATGCACGTGCTGCGAATTTCTTATTTAGACGTCTGTTCACCATCACATGTAAACAATGAAGTATACAATACAAGTACATACAAATCAGTTATGTAGGTATGACCGCTGATGTATGAAAGTAACGGTGAAGAAGTTATTATTTGTTAGTATTTGTTTAAAGCCGTTGATTAATTGGTTAATTTGAGCGACGTCATACGTTTTACACTATCCTAGGAATTTAGTAACAATAAAAATTCACTGATCCTAGGGATGTTTTCGGTTCCGACACACAGTTCAAGTTAAGTCCGATTACCTAGCTAGAAGAACTGTAGAGAACAGGACGATTCTACTCAATTTGATATTTAAGATTTTACCCAGAGTGATTTAAACCCATCTAAAACTGCATGAACGAACAAACAGTTGTAGGTACCTAAGTATTAGTAACAAGAATTGCAACTATACTGCAGTCAAGTGGGTTAGATATTTTCAGAATTAGATTATGACGTCGGATTTCTGATATTCTAAAAATGCCTGGTTTCAACCTTATTAACTCGATGGTTCTCAGTGATTGTTAACTTTTTACCAGGTCCAATGATCGGCCATCAAAATTAACAAGAATGTTAAAGTATCGTTATCTATTTTAAGTAATTCAATTTTACGGAAGATAATCCTTTGTCATGACATGGCGGAACACAAACAACTTTAACTTTAAAGGCTAGCAAGCTGATAGTTTAATTAACAGAGCATGATGAAACTAGCCCTTGTGATAGAAATTGAAGAAGAATGTCCGATTCTTATATTTATAGAGTGCAATAATTTAAGGCTATCATGGCAATTGGCCACAACTTAAACTTAGTTACTGGTCTTAGAGCAATCAATTACGTCGCTTATGTATAAAACGGTACAGATAAATGCAGAGCGCTACTGGGAGCGAAAAGAATCGCTCTGTCGGCTTCCGTGTGTATAACTTTCACTCGGACCTCGGGCCGGGCTATGACCCGCGCGCATCACAATGACAATAACAAATCGTTTCTCTTTGAAATGGTTAAACTACATTCAGATACTAAGAACATCTATATTAGATGGAATACTATTAAATAAAAACGCCAGTGACGGAAAAGATGAGAAGTAATAGGTTAGCGTGGTATAGGCATGTTATGAGGAGTGAGTGCTGAGATAAATGGAAGAAGATCACATGTTGTGCCGACCTCATATAACGTGGGAAAAGAGCAGGAAGATGACTATTAAATCAAAATAAAACTCATCATAAAACATAAAGCAAATCATTTTAACATCCAATTGAGCCATAATAAAAGCTAACAGTATGAAAGAAAGAAATCTTTTAAAATAAACGCGTAATGCATTCATTGAGTACATACTTATCGAGTCGATGACGTCACCGAAGCCTTTTTAAACTCAATCCTCTTAGCGCAGAATATAAAATGCAAGTGCAAGCACGTGTTAGTTCTAATAATAATGTAGGTATTTGAACTTGACGGGCTACGGCTACGGCACAACGTGTATTTATGTAGGCTACAGCGCAGGGTACCTAAAGTTATTTACCTTAACCACAACTTTGTTTACGAGATGGTACCATATTTTTACAAGTACCTAACTAAGTATTGATACACTACAATGCATAGAGTAGGAAAGTAACCCCTATAATTTAATCCGTGAGCATCCAAACTGCGTTGTGCGAATAAGGTCGTTTCAGGTCATAATTTAAATACAATCAATATTTTTAAATTAATTCGATACATGCATATACTAAGTATTCTGCATACTGCTAACTACAGGGAAAGAAGGAAATAATAGCTTGACGATTTACATTCTCTTCTTTATGAAGTAAACAAATGGTTCAACTTGAGACAACCTTCAATAGTGCTTGACCCTGCCCTTGACAGTCACTAAGATCGAATAGACTATAACAATTCGCCCCGCACTAACGGTTATTAAATTAACTTACAGGTTGGCAACAAACACGATGAATTGGACAAGGTGTTGAAACTACTGCCTTATATTACCCACAAGGGAGACAAGGTCACATTCTCAGACCCTTTGGACCCAGCGAAGTTGCTGCCTGCCCGCGCGGCGTACTGGACCTACCCCGGATCGCTGACCACACCCCCCTGCACGGAGTCCGTCACGTGGATCCTCTTCAAAGAACCTGTGCAAGTCTCCGCTGAACAGGTACGAACATTTGGCTAATTGGTTTACCATCTACTTTGTGTTTATATTGAAACTCCTAGGATTCAAGAGGAAAGCTTTGATTGTTTGTTTGTTTGCATTGAATAGGCTCCGAAACTATTGGACCGATTTCAAAAATTCTTTCACTAATGTGTTGAAAGAATTTTCAGGATGAACATAGGCTATATTTTATGTAGGTACTTCGCGGGCGACGCCGCGAGCGGAAGCTAGTTATTAATACAATGATTTAATCAAACACTGCGATACGTGTCGGTGAAACGTAGTTTTAACAGTTTATACACGCTATAATATAAAAACTTTTTAATTTTATCACCGTACCATAATATGTTTATTTGAAATTGTTTTACAATATTATATGTTTTTATATATTTTTTTAACTAAACGGTCACTTCAATATACTTATACCTAAGTAGTATATGAAGTAAGTACCTACACAGGCACCTCAAGTTAGTCAGATGAATAAAAGCATTGCAAAACGTGCCTAAATAAGTATATAAAAAACGTAAATTGGTACCAACTAATGTACGTAATACGATTTACCGTACAGTCATTAAAATTCAAGAACAATAGAAATACCACAATCAGTAACAATAAACTGTGTGAGTGATTTGCGAGGGGTTACGGAGATTCACTACGCTCACGTTGTTACATTAGTCTCTAGAAAAGGCTTTCTAAAAGATATCTTAATATAATATACAGCGAGATATATGTAATAGCTTAATCTGAAGGCCTCTCCTTGACTCTTACTTTTCTGACTTCCTCTGGTGAGACAAATCAAAATTAGTTTTTCATTCGTTATGGTTTGATTTCAGTTGGCACTGATGCGGAAACTGAAGTGTGGTGAAGCGTCAAGCGGCGTGGAGGCCTTGGAGCTCCTCCACAACTGCCGACCCCCGCTACCTCTCGGAAACCGCGAGCTGCGCGACTACGGAGGGAACTAAAGCCACGTGTGTCGCCCTTCCAATAACGAACAATAGTTTGTACGAGATATTCACAATTCTAAGACTCCGTGCGTACCAGCGATGCGTTTTATTCGAGTGACTCTCTATTGACCATTCAACACGTATAACGTATAAAACGCCAGAACTCATGTACACTCTGCGTTTTAGGTCCTAGTAGAAGTTATTCGTTGTCTTCGCATTCCTTCAAAGGCCATTTTATGAGGCCCTATTATAGTGCAGCCGTTGTTATTTAGTCAAATCGGCAGCTGCCAAAATAAAAGTACTTATAGATCTTATCGAATAAATTGTGTTTGTCTGAATAAGTAGGTATTGGTGGATAAGAGACGCGCTACAACTTATAAAAAAGTTGGAAGATATTTGAGAAACACTATTACAATATCCTTCACCACAAATTTAGTACCTATTCAATGCTAATTATTTTATAGATGAAGAACTCAATTTTGACATAATAAGTAGGTGATAATAATTCAACTCAAATGTAGATTAGTATGTAGGATGAAATATTTAAACATAGTCAAGTGCCTCAATAATAATATTAGGTAGGTAGGTACGTACATAACTGGTAAAAAGTGTATAAATAATGTACACATACTTAATAGTAAAAATTTAGAGATCCGTATGTAAAATTGTAGGAAAATTTATATTGACAGTTGGTCTAGCTAGGTATTACAATAATAATTGTGCCTATTAAAGTATTTTTGATCATTTTGATATTGATCTCCATTTTAGATCTAAAATTTAGGGACATTTAGGCGTTGTAGGTTCGAGGTAGTTGTATACTTTTTTAATCAGATGCGAATACCTAAAGCTTTATTACATATCGCATTATTGAACAAAATATTTAACCAATTCTTTATACGTAATCGCCGTCGTTGCAATGTTGTATAGTTTTAAGAACCCTGTGCCTCGAATGTAATCGGCATAGTTATGTTAACTGTGTCGTGGTAAAATTAAGTAAGTAGTGTTATTTTAATGTAAAAGCAAGACAGGAAGCTTCCAAATTAATAATAAAAGAAATAACATACTTACAAACATGTGTCTTTTATTTAAAAAAATACACTTGGTTTTTGAACACACAAGTTTAAGCTTTGTTGATTAAATATCGAATATAAAATACAGCCCAAGCTCTTAAATTTGATCTAAGGTTAAAATTGTTCGTAAGCTTATACAAAATAATATTAGTTTTATGAGAGAATATGATTTCGTTGTAAAAAAGTTTATCAAAATTGTTGAGGTCTAACTCTAGATCATTTCTAAAGGGAACAATAAAACAGTAAGTACCGTAATGTGCATAGCCATAACAAGCATTCAAATAAGAAAATATCTTACAATAGGTATTTAGCAACCGACCAATAAATGTTCTTGAAATATTTGTGATGTAACTTTGTACCTGCAGTGCAGTGTCTTATCTTTATTTGTATTCTATTGGTTTTCTTTGTAAAACTATTGACTGCAGTATATTTCACGTAGGTACTAAGACGAATGAGAACATTTCGTTATTTTCTAAAATATTACGACATGCAGTGTGATTTTTAAAGTTAGCACATCGTTATGTACCTAGCTAGAAGTGATAAATAATAGATAATAAACTAGATTATCCCTGAGTGATATGAGCTTTGTATACTGTGACAATTATTTTTTTTCTTTTTAAAACTCGCGGACTATGTCGCAAGCGGCATAAAAAAAATTATCATTATAAAATTGTCCATTACGGTGTTTTCAATAGATATAATATTGTGTAGGTAAGTATTTAAATATAATATTTAACTATATCACATATTCAAATAACTATGTATAGTAATAAATAACCACATTTAACACACAAAGAAATTGAAGTTTATACCTAAGTGTTAGTGCATAATAATTTGTTCAGTTATGGTATTATTGTTAGATTTGGACTCTTAATTCTTTGGCCCTACAGGGAATTAATGCAAAACAGTTTGGACTAGGTAGTTCATTAGTGTACCTACTAATTAATTATTCCATTATCCACTTCTTAAATTTCTTACCATACTAATACTTTGTCATTTCAGGCAAGTATTTTCCCATATAATTCTAAATTACAAAATTATAATTAGGGACATTAAATTAGAGGTGGGATCACAATATCTAGCAACTACTTACTTACCTTAATTTCAAAATTGGATAAGGTCTTCACCGGACGCTATATTTTCACTGCTATCTGCAGTTGAATTACCAACTTCTAAGTTTTTTGGTGACACCTTTCTTTTTGGTTTCACTGGTGCAGCATCTAAAATTCCCGTTGATCCCAGAAACTTGCCTTGCTCATTCAATAGTTTAACGTCATCTCTTTCTGCTCGTCTTAAATTGGGAGATAGTTTCTTTCGAACCGGCGGACTGGGAGCCGCTCGGGAAAATTGAGGGCGATTGTCGAATATCGAACTATTCACATGGCGCAGACTGCCGGGCAGTAATTCCGTAGTTTTGCTTCTTTCAAGACTAAAAGAATGTATTGAACCATCTTTATCTTCACTCTGACCATCTGTATAAAATGTAGTACTTTTTAACTCTGTACTATGTGTATTTTCATTCGTGTAGAAAGTTGTTTTTTTAGTAAATTCAGTTCGTAAATGTTTATGCGCCTGAACATCAGACTTGCTGCGTTCTAGTGTGAAAGCACCATTGGAAGTATGGAGGTGACAGCTGAATGAGCTGGTGTTGACTGAGCAGGCTGGGATGGTTGAAAAAGGGACGGCAGGTGCCCATAAGCATGCACCTTCATTTCTTGGCACCAACAAAAGTGGATCCTGAAAATAAAGAGCACAAACTCACTGTGTTTTCATTATTGAAACAATGCCAAAAGTTTTAGTGTGTCTTAGTATTCTCAATAAGTGTAGTTATCATTTTACCTTTCCTGTAATAGAGTAGACTTTTGATTGGAGAGTGTGAAGTCTACTTCTTAGATACTCATATGAGCATTCTCTTAATTTTATCACCCACTGCACCACATTATCTTCAGCGCGCGCGGCAAATACATGACGTTTTTCTGGTTCATCTCTTATAAAAATAAAAATAGATAAATTACAAATTGATTAAAATGTTATTCAAATCACATATAGGTAGGTAATATAGGAACATGGAAGCATGGACTAATAACATGATTGCTATAGGATTAATGTTCAACTTCTGAAAGTGTAAGTCTTGTAACCTTGTGAGCAATTAATATTTACCTTTGTTAATGTGATTAAAGTGAACCTAGGTAATTTTTAATATTTAATCTCAATAATTTGATTAATGAAATACTCACATGAATGAAATTGAAAATGAGAAGGGTAAGCTCAATCCATGTTCCATTTGTATCGATGAGTTCTCCATGACAAACATCCCAGCAGGATTTTTAGTGTCAAATTTTCCCATTTCACTTATTTTGAAATAGAACAGATAGTTGTTTATCAACCGAAACCATCTTTCTTTGAATACTGGAAGAAGAATAATCAAATATATCACCAGAAAGCAAGCAAGATTACCTATTTTATTGCATGTCTAAATCTTCAATTAAAAATGTCATTAATAAATTGTCACAGGAGGTACGCCGAACTTTAAATTACATACAGCAGTCACCAATGACCACTATTTAAAGAGTGAATTTACAACTGAATGCTCCACTTAATCAGAAATATTTATTATTATCACTATTGGAAGCTATGTCACAGACCTTAGCCTACAAATGATTCAATAAGGTTGGATCTATTGTTGATGTATTGTTTGTGTAGGTGGTTATATTCACTCCTAAGAACTTTTACTGATAGCATAGCCGTAAGTTCTAACTGCATGATTATTATCAACATAGAACCTTCATACAGGTCACAGGAAAGTCTAAAAATAACTACTTATGTATTTTTCTGAAATTTCCTACTACTCATGCAATCAAGGAAAACACTATAAATTTTGATACTGACCTGCTTGATGTCGATAACTTCCATTGGAGACTTTCTTATAGTTCAATCTCCCTTCAATAATACAAGGTTGATCGCTCAGAAGAGCTAGTTCACGGACATTGCATTTCATTTGTGTATGAATATTTTAGTAAGATTTCAACCAAAATCATCAATAATATTATGTAGGTAGGTGCAGTCTACAAGTACGTAGGAATAATGTTTAAATACATTTTATTTATCTATTGTGATTCAAGGCCCTACACACATTTAATTTTAAACCTACATTAATCAACTGATTGAATTTGGCTTTGCTTTGCCTCACCACACCAGGCGAAATTAAAAAACACTAAAAATATTTCACTTTGTGACATTGACAATACTTTATAAAAAAAACTCAAAAAACTAACAAATAATTTTAGAAATTCAACATTAAATTCTTACACAGGTAGGTAGGTACGCATCTCCTTTTGGAGTTGATGGCAATGGAAATGGGATAGGGAAAAGCCACCCTGTACGCACCCTGTAATCCATCCAACCCTCAAAGTGGCCCCGTAAGCCAACTTTGTTTACTGTCACGGTCAATGTCATACATGTTGTCAATGTTAATTATTTGTCATGTATTGTCAACTTCAAACACGTGCAAAAACGCATGCTGTTTTTATTATTTTATTTATATTTTATTTCATTCAACAGAAGCAACAAGCAGATGATTGTGAATTGAGTGAAAATTCAAATTAAAATATAAAAATGGACTTATTTGTTATTAATAGGTATGTAACTTTGTAGTCAACCTTAACTGCCACCATCACTCATTAATGTTTATTTATGCCGGCCTACATCTTACATGCATGTCGAAGTCAAAGGGAAGAAAAAATGTGCAGTTACAATTAGACCTACTTACAATAAGTAGTAATCAATTTTTGTTATTCAATCACTCCCTGAACCAAAGGCAGAACCGATTTTTATGAAACTTGGTAGGTACTTATAGATCCTAATGTGTCTGGTTGCAAACAGTATATTAATCAGTTTAATTTTAGGTATAGAGATTCTGATGAAGAAATTGATACAGTTGACCAGGAGTCCAATCATTTAGAAAAGTTGAAACAAAAAATTGAAGAAAGGAAAAAATATTTAACTAAACCCAAACCGGCAGTTGAGGATAACAAGCTAAATGAAGAGAAACTATTAGAGGCAGTAACCCATAATGAAGAAATTAGTGAAGTTATAAAGGAAAGTGATTGTGACCCAATTACTGAAGAAGTTGTGCAAAAACCTAAAAAACCAGGGAAAGAAAAATTATCTCATGAGTTCAAAGTGTTAGGCAATAATGAGTTTGAAAAGAGAGCCAAGGTAAGTTTTATTATATACTAGCTAATGTATACAGCTTTGCCTTTGTGTGTATGCCAGTTATTGCAACATAAAAATTTGGAAAATTATTATGCTAAATCCTTCCTCGAGAACCACTATCTATTGGTGAAATCAGCATGAAAATTTGTGCAGTCGTTCATGAGTTTATTGTGAACAGACAGACACGGTGGAAGATTTTGATTGATAATTATGTAGTGACTGACTAGGTATACACATTTATATTTATTGTATGTAATAAAAGCAGGTTCTTCATAACTTGTCCTTGAAGTAAAGATTGAGATTCAATGAATAAATTCTTTCTTTCAGGTTTCCAGAGTCCTTCCATACTGGTTATCTAACTCTAACAGAATTTCAACTGATTTGCAAAATTTAGATTGCTCAATAGAAGATCAGAATTGGTTGCATAATACTCTGAAGGCAACAATGCTCAATGAAGGTCTGACACATCTGTTTCCAGTGCAGAAACAAGTTGTTCCTTTCATCATAAAGGAACATAAAATGCCATACCCTTTTCAGCCACATGACATCTGCGTCTCTGCTCCGACTGGCAGTGGAAAAACATTGTCATTTGTACTGCCAATTATCCAGGTATTTGATACAACTTACTTCGACATCAATCTTCGAACTTCAAACTTAAGACATTATCATCAGTTGTTTTGCCTTTAGCTTGGCCATTGACCCTTTTTTTTATTTCAGATCCTAATGGATGAAGTAGGATGTCAAGTTAAAGCACTAGTCGTGTTGCCTGTTCAGGAATTAGCAGCACAAGTTGCTAAAGTTTTTAAAAAGTATTGTTCCAAAACAACATTAAAAGTGGCACTTCTAGGTGGATCCACACCTCTGCATCAGGAGCAACATAACATCGTCAGATACAGTATGATCAATTTTTAACTGTAAAATCAAATAATATGTAATATTTACATGCCTTCACCAAACAAGCTGATATTTATATCTACTTGCTCCTTTCATCTGCAAATTTTATAGGCTAAGTAAAAATATAATAATTAAAATAAATACACAATGTAGATTTATATATTTTTCAGCTGAATCATCTGGATGGGTCAGTGAAGTAGACATCATAGTTTGTACAGCTGGCAGATTAGTGGAACATTTGCAAAACACTGAAGGCTTCTCGTTGAGACACTTAAAATTCTTGGTCATAGATGAAGCTGATAGAATAATGGATCACATACAAAATGACTGGCTTTACCATGTTGAGAGGAATATAAAATTAGGAACAGAACTTATGACAGGCAAAGTTTCAAGTCTAAATTGGTTCAACCTCAATGAACAAAAGACTCCTCCTCATAAACTGCTGTTCTCTGCTACCCTGTCTCAGGATCCAGAGAAGTTGGAGCAATGGGGACTGTTCCAACCCAAATTATTTTCAGCAGCTCCATTGGCTGATTATGAGGATGGGGATCAGATCAGACTGTATGCAACACCTGCCGAGTTGTCAGAGCAAATGGTCATTTGTGAAGCTGAGAACAAACCACTGGTTTTGTATCACTTCTTGGTTGACCAGAAGTGGGATAAGGTGCTGTGTTTCACTAATGCTGCAGAGTCAGCACATAGGTTGGCTGTGCTCCTCAATGCATGGGCAAGAGATAAGTTCAAAGTAGCCGAGTTGTCCGCTGCATTAGACAGACCAACACGGGAGTCAGTGCTCAGGAAGTTTACTCAATCAGAAATCAATGTGTGAGTTATACAATATTTTTAACTAGACTAGACTCAATCAGAAATCAATGTGTGAGTTAGAGAATATTTTCAAAATAAAAATCCAAGTCCCATTAGTCTAATCTAGACCCCGCACTAGGATTACCACAGTTAGGGGTATTAGAAAATATGAGTGTGATGGAACCAAAATAACTAGACATGGATTAAATGTTAGCAGAATCAAACCCACATTCGCGTATCAGCTAGCCAGTCGTCACCGCGTCAACAAGGCTAGCATTTATATAAATCAGGTATTCTCCACTATGGCTGCTAAGAAAATAAACATTATTAAACTAATATTAATATTCCAGATTGATTGGCACAGATGCTTTAGCTAGAGGCATTGATGTACCACACTGTAAATATGTAGTGTCATATGATCCACCGAGGAACATCAAAACATACATACACAGAGTTGGAAGGACCGGCCGAGCGGGGCGTACTGGGCAGGCGGTCACAATGCTACTTCCTACTCAAATACATTTGTTCAAGGTATATTGAATAGAATATTTTTGTTTTACAAAAAGTTATTAGATCTATATAAAACACCTGCGGCACTAACTACTTAGCACTTCCTTTAATTCACCAGCACGTTATGCTGTCTAACTGTTAACTTTAGCTACAAAATGAAGATCCTAGGGCATTCCGTCACCAACGCTGGTCATTCATACGAACTTACTTGTTTACAGGAACTTTTGAAGTCAGGTGGAAAACCAGAAATCCCTGCTATAGATATAAAATCTGAAATCCTAAATCAGCTTTATGACAGTTATGAGTATGCTATGAGTGAAACTAAAAATGTTATTCAAACAGAAATCAACTCCAAAGTCCAAAAATCTGTTGAATTAAAAAGGAGGTATAAATCAAAATCTGTTCATGCACGTAGCTGATTATGTTGATAATAATTTTATTGTTAACCTATTAAATTTATGATACATAATGTACATGCTTTTTTTATTTTATTGTTCTAAAATTTATAGTATGGACATAATTATATTGGTAGAATACTTCAGTCAAATAAAAAAATAATTTTAATCAGAAACTAATTTAAGCGCCATCTATTGGTGAGTAGTTAATACAATAACATCCACTATTAGATCAATTTTGATCATGCTATAGGAGTAGTATTGTCAATGTCACTATGTCATTTTCAAATGCAGTGTTGCCGGTGCGGACTTTTTGGTCCGTTTTTGGACCGTAAAATATATTTGAAATGAAAAAGAATAAGACTGTTGAAGTTTATTTATTTGAATAGTCTAGTCTAGCAATAACAAAATCACAAATAAAATTTTTCTTCTTCATAATATTTACAAATTACAAGTTCTTAAATACAATATTCACAAGTAGGTAGGTACTTAAACTAATGAATCAGAAATACCTAGGTAGGAATCTCAAAAAATAAAACTGTCACATTTGAAAACAAGAACAACAAGGTATTGTACTAAAGAACTAAAACTAGAACTAATAATAAGTACAAATAAACTTCACGCTGGACCCTTACATAAAATTCACGAGGGCGAACCGTGGGGTCGAACGGGAATAACCCCGAAAATCTCGAAAATAATACTTTTTTGTACCATTAAACAATTTTGTAAATAAGTGAACGCTTAGATGGGAAATTTTAAATTCATATAACAGGCAACCCTATAAACATGGCGTCAAATTGCGTTGAATCTTCGGATAAAATTATAATATTTAAGGTTAATTGTTTCATTAGCTTATTAGTTATTTAAAATTTTCTTACCGATGAAAGGTAATTTTCTTACTTGTTTTCTTTCGTCCTCTGTAATTTTGCATACATACATACATACATAAAATCACGCCTGTTTCCCGACGGGGTAGGCAGAGATCACGGATCTCCACTTGCTACGATCCTGACACACTTCTTTTGCTTCATTCACTCTCATTACATTCTTCATACATGCTCGTCGGTTTAGGGTACTCTTGACCTGGCCTTTCTCTAAAACGTCCCCAATTTGATCGAGATTGTACGTACGCCGAGGTCTTCCCCTTCCAACTGTCCCATTCACACTCGCCTTATGCACCTGTTTCGTCAATCTCCTTTCATCCATCCTTTCTACATGCCCAAACCATCTTAGCCAATTCTTCTTTCATTCATCATCTGATACACCTCATTTAGTTTCTCTTCCATTCCTCCTCCAACATTCAACATAGCAAAACGGCTTTCCGTGAGCCACTTTTCGCCCCCGCGAGAAACGAGACGTGACGGGTGGTGGACCACGTCGCCGCCATACGGACGATTTGAATTTTTAAAAATCACCATTGCGTTCCCACGAGTAATAGGGATCTAGATGTCCACCCCCGCAGAGCCCTTTACGGGGGTAAGGCGGATCAGCACTGTGTCCTGTGACCGCCAACACAGACACCCACCGTTAGCAACCAGCTTACCCTCTGGCTGCGAATCCATCGGCACGGTTCGGTTAACACCTTGGATCGGGGTTTGTCCTCGGGTTTGCTCCCTGAGAGTTGTTTGGTTTGATTTCGGAGTGTCCTTCTCCTAGACGGGTTGCAGCACGATGCTGACGAGGCCCTTCTCCCCAGGTTTGATTTCGGAGTGTCCTTCTCCTAGACGGGTTGCAGCACAATGCTGACGAGGCCCATCTCCCCGATAAACAACTAAGTAGGTAAAAATATAGTTGGTACCTGTAGGCGGGTATAATGACAATGACTTAGAATATTAAGGTAAGTGATGGATCCCTAGATGTTCCGCCCCCCCGGTCGTGCCGCCCGCGTGCGGTGCACGCCTTGCACGCCCGCTTGCGGGCCTGTATGTACGTATTGTCTGCGCGGTCATTCTCCCGCGGCTCGGTGTCTCGGTGTTTGTCAAACTAGTTTTAGCACAAGCCTTATCACTCCTGTTGCAGGAATACGGCATTTCTCCAGTGTGGACTCGCATGTGAATATTCAAATGACCTTTTTGTGTGAAAGTCTTATCACACCTGTTGCAGGAATACGGCATTTCTCCAGTGTGGACTCGCATGTGAATATTCAAATGACCTTTTTGTGTGAAAGTCTTATCACACCTGTTGCAGGAATATGGCTTTTCTCCAGTGTGGACTTGCATGTGTCTATTCAAATGACCTTTCTCATTAAAAGCCTTACCACACCTGTTGCAGGAATATGGCTTTTCTCCAGTGTGGACTTGCATGTGTCTATTCAAATGACCTTTCTCATTAAAAGCCTTATCACACCTGTTGCAGGAATATGGCTTTTCTCCAGTGTGGACTCGCATGTGACTATTCAAAAGACCTTTTTGTGTGAAAGTCTTTTCACACCTGTTGCAGGAATATGGCTTTTGTCCAGTGTGGACTCGCATGTGAATATTCAAATGACCTTTTCCAACAAAAGTCTTATCACATCTGTTGCAGGAATATGGCTTTTTTGTAGTGTGAACCTTCAAATGTTTCAGCAAGTTATATTTAGTGTCAATTTGTTTATTGCAGATATCACAATAGAAGCCTGCAGGCATGTTACTGGGGTCGGTCTCCACTTCAGTTACATTCTCTTGATAGGTTTCTGTTTTGTTTGAATCATAATCAATTTCATAATCATCAAGTGTCTCCAACATTGATGCTTCATCATGGATTTCTTCACTTTCAGCTGTTTCTTCCTCTTTCACAATTACTTGTTCTTCTTTAACAGCTATAGAAGATGTGCATGTGGTGTTTAACCAGTTCTTTATATGCATCTTCTGTACAGGGGTCGCCATTAAGGTGTGCTTAGTTTTCAGACCGAACATTGTAAGTGTAGGGTGTGTTACCTGGAACAGATAACAGTTATACAGAACTATTGAAGCATGTTGGATCAACGAGCACGTGGGGTAGGGCACCGGCAACTCCATCTATGAATGATATTAGAAACAAGCTAACCTCTGTAACCCTTGACATGGTAGACATTCTATCAGGTTCCTATTCACCTGGTCAATAATACTGAGGCACTACAAATTCTGATAACATAGTTAAGTTATGAGAAGGGTTTCCCCTTCTCATATCGCAGTGGATAGGCTCGACCTTCAGTGCTGTAGGCTATGGGTTTGATTCCTATCCCAGACATACTATTGTGTTATGAAATTGATGATGGTTTTGTGACTGAGTTGTATTATTAGGATGTGTTTACATTCAGTATTGCTCCATTAGTTTATATCAGATGATGCAGAGTGAATCATCCACTAATATAATAAACTTGAACCTACAATGAACTCTACATGAATTAAACAATGAATACCTCAATGTTATTGTGCAGCAGCTCTTGAAGGATCCTGTTGGATTTGTGAGCCATATCGGAGAACTTGTGGCACCTCTGCAGCAGGCGGTGACACACATAGCATACTGCGCTCGGCATCCCATTGTCCGCCCCTGCATTGAGCTGCAACAACGTTGTGATCTGTTCACCTACATGCGTGCTGCACTACGCTTGCACTCAGTCAGTCAACAGCTGCAGCTTCAGGTCACTCGTGGGTTGAACCTACCTTGGTGTTCGTGAGTTTCTCGTACGTCTCCAGGAGGCGGCCGTCGTCGACGATCAGCATCCTGACATCGCCGACCAAACACACTCGGCACACGGAAGTAGCCATTGCCTTGCCTTGCCTGGTCAGCAACTAGCTGACGACACTGCGTATTCAATAGACAGAGTTGTGTATGTGAGTCACAAGATTTTGTGACTATATCACAACAAGAAAAATGGCGGTTAGGTTAGGTTAGATTAAGTTAGATTATAGAAAACGGAAGAAATTAATTTACGCAAGACTAGGCAGGCTTATAGTCTATGACTATAAGCCTGCTCAAATGAGCGAATAATTTAACAAAACAACAAAACTATATCACAACAAGAAAAACGAGTATTGTACTGACCCAATATTTTGTTCTATTGTGTCAGAGAAAAAAAAAGAGTTTTTTTAATGATTTCTATGCAAGTATTATACCAATAAAAGAACAACTAATATAACACGTTGGTAAGTATATTAAATAAATTTCATTATTTTTATTTATCAATTACGAACAAAAAACTCATTTGTTTCCGCTCCGATAATCTGTTGTTGTTGTTAAATTATTCGCTCATTTGAGCAGGCTTATAGTCATAGACCTTACTGCCTAGTCTTGCGTAAATTAATTTCTTCCGTTTTCTATATGTAATCTAACCTAACCTAACCACCATTTTCTCCTTGGCGGGAATCCTCGCCGTGCGGTGCGCTACAACTTCCGATAATCTGTTTGATTATCTTCAAAAGAAATTATCCAACGTAGACGCTCTGCTGTGCCTACGTCAACCATTATTGTAATTGTATTGTATGCAATATGTTATTTTACCGTACAAAATGGCAAACACAAGTTTGAATTGAATACCTGTCAAATCTCGTGTTAAGTAATAAAAGGTAGTTAAGTAGTAGTTGTCAATGTCACAAAGTCACCACAATTTAATTATTCATCACTTTTTATAAGCTAAAATCTGGCTAGATAACTAGGCTAATTTAAACAAACAAGTAAAATGTCAAAATCAAGCCAATATTCATCTGTCTGCTGTCACACAAAAGTATCAGCGTGCATTGACATTTCTACGGCAGCATTTGCATTGCATTAGCTTTTTTCGTATCATTCGTTAGTTCGTTATTTTTTGAATATGTAATTCAAAGGTAAAAGAAAACAAATGAATCAGTAGAAAATTAATCTATCTCTCAATAATTCACTGAATAAGTTGTCCGTTTAACGCTGTTATTATGACTGTTATACAAACCCAAATCAAGAAAATTAATTTGACTCTGAATTCAAGTTTACTTCGTGCAAAGTTTTACTATCCCAAAATAGTGTTGTTTGAAAACGCAAAATGTTTTCGAATAATTGACTTGGAAAACACCGAAGCAGAAGACCAACTACATCATTTGAAAGATGAAATTAAAGACAGTGCTCTTCAGGATCATCTCCTTTGGATAATACTGATATCAGGTGAAATTTTGGTAACAAATCTATTGAATGGACTTCAAATCAAGCTTATTGTAACAAATTACTCCAAAGTAAAGTTTAACCAAGTAAATGTCAATTGTTTCCTCTTCAAATCTGATAGTGGGGAAGATCTGGAAAATCCATTAAGTACTGAAGAGCTCACTGAAAATGTGAATAATGGATGTAATGAACTTTGCATTGTCCTGAAGAAAGTACACTATCGAAATACTGACCATTCTAGTATTACACATAATGGTTTGAATATATTTATTGAATCTGGAAATATTGTTAGCCAATGTCCTATAACTAAGCAAAGAGAGGTTTTGCTTACAAATGTTACATTGAAATACATCCTGCCCTGGGGTGATTGGCTGATAGTGGCTAATAATTCGAAAATATGGATTGTGGATCTGGAAAGTTCAACAATTGTGTTTGAATTTGAAAACTTCGAAACACTTGTTCCTGTCATAGTATACAATAATGTATTTTACTACCTTGCGAGATGTGACCAGGAGGTAAGATAACCACAAGCTACTTGCCTATTTAATATCTACCTAATTAAATATTTTTATTATTGCCGGTCTAATATTTTTTATGGGCAGATTGGTTAGGTATATATATAATATTGTACCTATATCTTTCATTATTTGATTGCCTTGTCATATTAAAAAAATATAAAAAGGTGCGAAAAGTTCTAACAGATGATTACAATTAACCACAGTAATTTAAATAATTTGGTGTACTAAATCAATGTAGAATTTACATATAAATACATGCCTATATTTTTCAGGTGTTTTTGTACAATGGAAAAATCTCCACCTTAACAAATAGTGAGACTCATAATGCACAGGATGGTATCAGCATTTACCAAAAAGTATCATCAAATGACAAACTTGTGGAAGAACTGAATTTGTTACTAAAATCAATATTAATAGGTACGGAAAATAAGGTAACTCTGCAATTGCAAACATTGTTTGAAAACATTGATGATTTAACTTTTCTCACTGAAACTGCTGTGAAACTTTATCAACATAACATCATTTTTAAATCATTATTTTATCTCATTCAAAAACGGGTTTGCTCAAGACCTGAGGAACATCACATTCAAAGCGTTCAAACAATAGCTGATATTATTAATAAGGCAGACTTGTTGGAATATCTGAATTTCAGAGGGAACAATTCATATGAAAATGTGAATATGTTTGAAAAAACTGTTAAGGAACTGTGCATTATTTTCATATCCAAGTTGGATTTAGATATTGCATCAATGTGCTGGCTCAAGCTCTCTGGATCAAAACTATCAATTGGCTCAAACGACATAGTTGATATATTGAACTCCATTCCACCTAATGCAAAAATGGGATCCATTATGATGTGGTTAAAAAACTTTGTGCCACACATTTTAGAACAAAATCCATTTTATATAGACTTGTTTGTGAGGTGGACAATGGAACGGATTTTTATTTTAGAAAAATCTGTTTATTGGCCTAAAATAGGCATTAAGTTCATAGAAGAAGTTACTGCTGTGCTTGAAGCATCCTTGAAAATTATATGCGTAAGGCCTATATCAATGGATGATTTAGACACACTCAAGGATCAAATTCATTACATAACAGAATTGAAAGAAAAATATAAAATAAATATTTTACTCAGTGAACTAAGTTCCCAAAATCCAAACGAAGTTGCTCTCATAATGTTGCGCCGATGCTATACTGAAGATCTTGAAGCATTTTTACAAGACTACTTGCCCATTTATTCTACTCGGCATTTGTTTGATACAGATGAAGTTTTGATAACATTTGTTGAGAGTGAAACTGCCAGTAGTGGAGGTGTTGTAGATGGAAATCGTTTAGAATTACTGTTGAAAGCTTTTCGTTCTCCAAACAATAAATTAGAGTGCTTACTTACTGTACTAAAAACATTAGAAGTTCCTTGGAGTCCTTCTGTGACTAAATTAGCAGCTAATGCTGCAGCATCCGCATCCAAAGATTTTACAGCTTCTGATCCAGATAGAGCTATTGCACAAGAAATCCAAAAGGAAATCAACTATGCCAATGTGAAAGTGGTATTAAAAAAATACAATTTTGCTTTGACTTGTACTGATTACACACTGGTTCTACACAAGCTAGTTGGTGGCACATCTGTTGATTTGAATGACTTAACAGCCATAACTACAGTTATGTCAAACTATGCTAATTATGGCAATATCTTGTATATTAACAAATGTCTAGAAGATAATGATTCTAGATCTGCATTGGAATATTTTCAAAAAAAGCCTCTAAAAGAAAAAAAAATTTTATTAAAAACAGTTCTGTTCAAATATGAACAAATCGTGACTGAAAACAAAAATAGCAAAGCTATTGAAAGAAACTACATAGATTTCTTAAAGGGCACTCACATGTTGAATGATGTGCAAATGAACAATATTGATAATTTATACCATTTGAAGAACTCTTACAATGTTGAACTAAATATGAATGATATTTACAAGGAATATATTTGTACCAATCAGCTCACCCACAACAACTGTAGTTCCGGTCACGCTGGAATAGTCACGAGACTCATACCCTCTCAAACTCAATCATTATCTTTAACGTCATTGCTGAGAGGAGTATCAGCAGTTCACCAAGTTCGTGACTTGGTCCAATATTTAATAGCATCAGACCAGGTAGAAAATACATCAAAGTATTGTATTCAAAGTGCATTATCGCAGTTTAAGGATGGTAAAAATGCATCAGTATTGCTTAACGCTTTCAATATGACCATTGAGCTGATGAATAAATGTAATGAAGAAGATTTGCATTATTTGTTGAAGTACTTGGCACTGCTAAATGCGCTCATACATGCAAACATAACTGTGAAAAATCTGACAATAGCCTGGAAATTTAATTATGTGTACCTACCGATTTCGTCGGGAAATGCTATCAGTAAGTTCATAGATTATTCTATTTCTGAGATCACTCATAATAAAAACAAAACAGGGGACAATGATTTGAACAGTATCAACTGTGTATGTGATTTCATTCCCTTCAGAATCATAACCAACATTGTTGTGAATTCAAATCATGGTGAAATGTTAGCTGAGGACTTGCTAGTTACCAAAGATGAGGTAGCTAAAAAACTTCTATCAAAAATAGTAACAGCACAGGAATTTGACGAAGTGTTGACAACAGTTCTACTAATACTTTTGAATAGTTCAGATGATTTGGATAAAGAGTATTATATAATGGAGATTTTAAGAGGGCAAGGTGAGTCATTACCCCCTAAATTAACTGGTTATTTAACGAACGCCGTAATACGCCGATCGTTATCTTTTGATACAAATATACAGGGACGTAATGTTGTTTATCCCCCCAAATATATTCTCAAATCAAAGTTCAACATTAGTTTGTCGGACATAGCACTGCCAGAAAACACTGAAGAAACATGGGATGTAAAAGTTATTTTGTTTTATGTTTTAAAACAACATCCGGATACCACTAGTGAAAGACTGATTGAATTGTGCCGCGCCCTAAATGTTTCAACACATGATGGGTTGTCTTTACAATTGATAGCTTTACTTTCTACATGGGAGTTAAAGTATAAAATATTTTGCGATGAATTAGGCTGTCGACATTTTTTTATCGAAAATGACACAAGCCTGCTTACAAAGAGCTTGGTTATTTGGGATAACATAAGCAATAAAGATTTTCTCAAAGATGTGTTAAATGATTTTTGGAAGAAAGGTGAAGTAATACTGCATGGCCGAACAATCATAGTGAATCCATACTATTACGAAGTATTTATTTGCATTCATAGATTGATATTTGGTTCAACTCCAGATTCCAACAGCGTAAAAGAATATTATTTACTTAATTACTTGAAAGAATACAGGAGAATAAGTGCGCCAAAGCAATATGAGTTTGAAATGTTTTCAGTCAAAGGTATGT
This sequence comes from Cosmorhoe ocellata, assembly GCA_963675405.1. Lineage (NCBI taxonomy): Eukaryota > Metazoa > Arthropoda > Insecta > Lepidoptera > Geometridae > Cosmorhoe > Cosmorhoe ocellata. The sequence continues at coordinate 7,885,301 of OY776245.1, read as the reverse complement.
TTCCTGAAATCGGTTATTACCGTTTACCTTTTCACCTATTCATGCGAGAAGATATGTGGTCTAATTTGAAATCAGAAATAACTTTGGAGACATACGAGCGTTGGCTGCCAGCAGTCGCTTTGCTTTCACTTGATGCCGATTTGCAAATAGCAAAAGACATGATTTGTAGTAATGCTCTGAAACAAACTATGACTTCCAGAAAGCGTGAAGGGAATGACATAGAGTCAAAAGAAAGCGAACCATGGCGATTAACAGGCCGAGAAGAGCCACTTCTGCGCGCGGCTCACCGTTGTGTGAGACATATAGCCAATATGGAATGGGCGGGCGCATGCCTATTTTATGTTTTACAGGGATGTACTCGTGGAGCTGATCAAGTTGCTGCGGCACATCTGTGTTACCAGTTCGCCCAGCGCTGGGCTGAGCTTCAACCTGGAAATAGAGCGGTTAAGCAAATGGAACGGTTGCATGCCACGCTTTCTACGCGCCATGTTCTTTATAAGATAGAGTGGGCGTGTGAAGAATTAGTTCGCCTTTCAACGGAACCAGCTCAACTCATTCGGACTTTATATCTCCATTCAGATTTTGTGAACAAAATAGCTCGCCATGATGTTAACAGAGCTGCTAATGAAATCGCTGACAAAAACAACATAAATATTACTTCTATAAGGATACAAATCTTAGAGAGTTTGCTTGATAACGCAAATAATGACAACAAGAACAAAAAAGCAGCATTAAAAACTAAAGAATTAATAACTGCAAAATATATCCTGAAAGCTACGTGTCCAAAAATGGGCGCAATATACTTGTCACGAATCGCATTTGATGATGAAAGCGATTACAATAAATGTAAAAAAATGCGAGCTCTCCAATGCCTGATGAGCGTAGTTGAATCAGATACTGCTATAAAAGTAACAAATCAGGAAAGAGATGTCCTATGGATATCACTCATTGAATTATTGAGTTTAGTCAGATTGGAGAATATTGATATGCCTTGGGTTGTATTAACATTTATGCAAGATAAATACAGTGCTTTAGAACAACTTCTACAAAATGTGGAGGGTAATATTGAAGGATTACGAGTAGCTGCTAGCCTTACTTGCCAATATGGGGACTTCCAAACAATTCGTAACCTGATACCACTTCTATTACGCTCTGCCCTTTATGAGGAACTGATACCACTATTGATAAAAGTATCTACTCCTCCTGATAGTATGATTTATACTGCATGGCGTGCAGTTATTCTGTCTCCATTTCAAAATGCCGATTATCCTATAACTGAACGTCAAAAAACAAAGTGTTTGAATGCTATAAACTTGCTACCCATATGCCCTATAATAAAAGATGAAGATCTAAAAGAGTTATGGGTAAATTGTGTAAGGTTGAAAACGTATGGGCTGGGTTGTTTAATATTACCTTATATGACTCCCCAAGTACGACAATCTTTAAGTGAGCTGCAAAAAATTGATAGGAGGAACTTAATAGTAAGTTTAAAAAATTTACATGCTGACACTTATCTAGTTTCTGGTGCCATGCATGTTATTGAAAATATGGCGTCAAGATCTTATAAACATTAGTTTCATAGTTAGGTAGAGATGATTCAGTCTAAAAATGCACGCCCCTCCACTTGTACTTGTACCTCATGTAGGGTAAATACATTGGAAATACATTGGAGGGGCGTGCATTTTTAGACTGATCTACATCTATTTACTTTAGATAGGTATGTACCTATGGATGATAATAATAATCTTCTAAAAAGTTCTAATAATAAAATAATGTACCTATCTATGTACATCCATTTTTACAACTGTCCCTCTGGGTTAAATAATTATGTTCTTTGAGATGTGTTGGGTATAATTAAAACAACCTCTTTATTACTAGCTACAAGCTTAAAATGTGTCCTCTCATACTAATGTTTGTTATAAATAAATTATAGTAACTACCCTTTTTGTTTTTTTATGATATCTATCTCCCATTAAATGTATTTACATAACAGTTAGGAACAGGTATGAAATGTAGTTGAAAAAAATACTAACACATAAAATTCCTAAGTATGTAATGTTTCTCTTACATATGGATTACAAGTAAAAGCTAAAGAATTAATATAAGAAACTTCAGGGCAAATCATTTCAAACAATGGGGCGTATATGCCATTACGCTCTGCTAACTGTTTTGGTGTTTCACCTGATTTGTTGGACATTTTGGCTATGTCTGTAGTATCTTCTTGCAGTAACAAAATAAGTAAAGTTGACTTACAATGGCTTATCGAAGATGCTAAATGCATTGGTGTTTGTGCTGTAACAAAATCATTTTCAAGTTTACTATGGAAGTTGCAATCTCTGCATGGTTAGTTATTAGTGAATCGAGGTACAAGAGGTGCGGAAGGATGTAGCAGGTTTTTGTTAAAATTATAATTACTGTTAACATTGCAGATGTTGGCCCATAATATGTAATGTAAGCATATCTAAATACCATAAATTTATTAATTATCTATGGACTTGCATAAGTAATCCAATTCTGACTTACCTCCATCAGAGGTAGCTCTATGATCTGCTCCAGCTGCTAATAATCTTGCAACAGCTTGATAATTGTTCCATTTGCAAGCAGAATGTAATGGTGTCCAACCAAGCTCAGTCTTCATACCAATATCAGCTCCAACACTAAGCAAATAGGATATTGTTTCTATGTGGTTTCCATAAGCCGCTCTGTGCAGCATAGTGTATCCATCAGAATCCTGTGTGTGTATCAGATTTGGTTGAGAAGACAATAGCTGTTTCAATGTACTTGTTTGACCATTCTCTGCTGCCCACAGGACATGATCATTTGGATTAGCTGTAACCAAACAGGCTGTTATTATTTTTGGTGTTTCATGCTGTACCAACCAATAAGATTGATTAGCAACCCCTACCCTAAAACTCTCCAGAGTATTAATTATTAAACCTGAACTAAACTTCATGTAATTATCAGACACAGCTTTTTTAATGTATCACTTATGAGCAGAAGGTGGGACCATTACCACCATGATCACCAGTGCTCTCGGATAATGACAGTGCATGAGACATTCTAATGTTCTCCATATTCTGATTATTAGAACATAAAGTTCTTTTCAAAAATACATAAGAAATACATACTTACCGTTTGGAAGTACCTAGATAAGTTTAAATTTGTTTATTTACCTAACTTTATAGGACATGGTTATTTGTAAGCCTTGAATCTTCATGTCAATAGACATGCTCTAAATAGCCACTACGATTTAGGAGTTCAGACTGGTCGTACCTTCAGGATCTTGTACAATGTCAACATCTTCATCCGCATCATCCCATCCAGACACAAACATTCCTGAAGTTGCAGGGTTGCTTTTACGTTTTTGAATTTCATTTTTTATTTCTAACAGATCTTTCAGGTGATCATCTGAATTTTCCGAGTCTGACATTATCTCCTGCCTATAATCTGCAATAGAAGAGATCAACTGATCAGCCAGAGTAATGTAGGTACAAATTGTATAATATATGGTAGATACTACCCAACCTATGTGTAATAAGTTGAGTAATACCATTATTATTACATTCTTAGCTTAGATAGACTAAGATGGGCTAAGATTTTTGGGTATAATAGAGTAGTATTTTTCTAGTAAGTAAGTAGGCCTATCTAAAAGTTCTTGTTTGTTCGTTTTCCCTTCTATTTTTTTTTTGTATTTTTCGCCCATTTGGGTAGGCTACCATACCGCTTTGTCTTACGTATAAGTATTTTCTTCCGGTTTTTTCCCATAAGTTGACTTATTAATTTTGTTTGAGTTCCTTATTTATTACAAGCAGGTACAAAATTGCTACTTACACTAAATAGGCTTCCTAATATAGAAAGGAAATATAGGTACAATAAATGTGTGTGTACCTCGGTACCTATCACAGACGTATTAAGGATACTAGGTATCAATTTAATTTTAATCAATTTTAGTATAACAATCAAAGGCAAAGGGTTTTCTAATTTTCTTCAATTCAATTCTTCTTTTTCTTCTTCAATTATGGCATCTGTCTCTTAGAGAACAATTTTGCCAGTGTCAAGTGTATTTATTTATAAGTATTGTCAACGTCACAGAGTCATAGTCAAGTTGTCAAGTCAATTTTAAACAAAAGAAGGCTGTTTTGTTGAAAATTTTCAGGATTTCCTCCGATGGAATTTGAAGAGAACTATTCACTCTAATTCACATACTTTACACTCGCGTCAAGAACCCGGGCTTTATTGGCAAATTCATCATCATCATCATCTTCCTGCCCTTTTCCCACGTTATGTGGGTCGGCACAACATGTGATCTTCTTCCATTTCCCTCTATCATTCGTCATCTCAGTACTCACTCCTTTCTTACCCATGTCATCTTTCACACAATCCATCCATCTTTTCTTTGGTCTACCTCTACCCTTGTATCCATCCACATTCATATCTAACACTCTCCTCGTCACATGACATTCATCTCTTCTCATAACATGCCCATACCACGCTAACCTATTACTCCTCATCTTTTCTGTTACCGGTGCCACTTTCAGACTTCCTCTAACATACACATTCCTTATTTTATCCATCCTTATTATTATCCTTATTCCTTCTTATTCTTTATTGGCAAAATAACCACCAAAATTACGCAATAAAACTCAAAATAACACGAGAAAACATATAAAAACTAGAGCGATGTAGTTGTAAGGCAAATACACCGCAGAAAATTCAATTCTTCTTCTTCTTCTTCTTCTTTTAGATATGGCGTCTGTGGTTTAGTTTTCCACAATTTTGCCAATGTCGATGTCAGCAAGATTTAATTATGTAAGATGTTATGAGGTTTAAGCAAATTGAAAGATGATCGGTTTCTCTGAGGGAGACTCATTAATTTTGCACCAAGTTGATTGTTTTCATTGTACAACACAGATTATGGCTGTTTAGAAGAGACATCACAAATATTGAGTTAAATAAACTAGGTACTTACCTGCAATATAACATATTAATAGATTAGTAGAAGTAGGTAACAGAATAGGTCAGTAAGTATTAATCTATAATTTTATTTTATTAATATTAATAAATTTACATAATTGGGATATAAATGGAGTAAACACAAGAGATAGAAGATGTTTAGAGGAAAAGGGTCGAGGAATTTCAGGAGGAGAAACATCATAGAGAGGGAACCGCAACCCAGAACAGGAGAAAAGGAGGTGATCAACATTACCTTCATCTAAACCACATTCACATAAGGAATGATCTCTTACCCTTATTTTTGCAAGAAAAACTGGAGTACACACATGTCCTAATCTAAGACGACAGATGGTAGAAGTGGTAAGTTTGTCAGCTTTACGGTATTTAAAGAACCATGGCCTAGAAGGTATCTCAGGTTGGATTTCGCCAAAATGTTTGCCTTTAAGTGTCTTGGACTTAGTCCACATACGAGACCAAGAGGTGGTTAAATGAGAACTCGGCACTGCGCAGAGGTCATGTGAATATATTTTAAGGTATTCATGGGAACCCAATTGCATAGCCATTCTAGCGCAGGAATCGACTGTTTCATTGCCGGGTATGCCAGAATGTCCAGGGATCCAAGCTAAAATAATATTAATACCTTGTTCATGACATCTATACAAAGCTTCACGAATTTTAAGGATGATAGGGAATCTGGATTTGGATCTAAAAGGGTTGGAGAGTATAGATTGGAGGGAACTTTTGGAGTCGGAAAATACTATGGAATTATTAAGGTTATGAGATTCAACAAAAAGTATACTTTCCAATAAGGCAATAGATTCTCCTGTAAAAACAGACGCTATAGAGGGGCATTTAAAATTTAAGACAATTTTGGTGGAGGGGATCCAAACAGCAGCACCAACAGGATTGGAACTATCTAATTTGGATGCGTCCGTGTATATGCTGTGCCAGTTACGATATTTGTTAGCCATTTGATTTTTGAAAGTAGTAAGGGCAAAAGGAGATGCTTTATCTATGCCAAAATCAAGGATGATGTTAGGTTTGTATACTAAGGCTGCATATGGGGTGGAAAACAAGGGGTTTATGGAATTTTGGACGACAGGGAATGGAAGATGGGAAAATTTAATATAACTACGAACTATGCATGGAATTTTGTCTTGATCGACAAGAGGTTTAACTAAGTCAAACAAAACTTTTAATTTTGGTAGGAGTGGGTGGTGGGAATTTTGTATGAGTTTAAAGAAGAAACGGTCTGAAAGATATTGCCTCCTGAGAGAAAGTGGAGGATCAACGCATTCCACCTGCATGGCGTTTATAGGGGAAGACTTCATAGCTCCGATAATAATTCTTAGGCATTTTGATTGGATCTTATCAAATTTATCGAGAGAAAGTTTGTTACAAGGGTCAAATAGAAAGGATCCATAGTCCATGTGACTGCGAACTATGGCGTTGTACAGTAATTTTTGGCAATATGGGTGGGAACCCCACCAAACTCCAGATAATGACCGTAGGATGTTAATGTTTTTTTCACATTTCTGGGAAATGTAGTTAAAATGGGGGGAACCTGACATTCTTGAATCTAACTTAACACCCAAAAATTTGGCACAATTCACTTGCTGAATTGGTTGATCACCGATGAATAGATTGATAGGAGGGAGGGAACGTTTTCTAGAAAATACGACACAGGTACTTTTAGAAGCAGATAGAGACAACCCATGGATTTTTAACCATTCGTCCAAGAGTCTAAGGGCTGTGTTTAAGTTGTTTCTTGTGTCTTCAACAGAGTTTGATTGAATGTATAGTGCCAGATCATCTGCATATTGTAAGACCTGGCAAAGAGGTAAAATAGGTTGTTCCAAATCATAAGTATAAAGGCTATAGAGTAAAGGGCTAAGTACCGAACCTTGTGGAAGACCCTTCCAAATGTTTCTGGGAGGCAAGAGGGAGCCTTGGGTTTTGACTAGTATTTTTCTTTCTAAAAATAAGTTACAAACGAAACGGACGATCTTCGCGGGGATACTCAGCTGTTGAAGTTTATTCCTGAGTACCGGAAGCAGGACGTTGTCGTAAGCAGCGGTAATGTCAAGAAAAACAGCGGTTAGAAACTCTTTCCTTGCCAGTGATATTCGAATGTCGGTTGTGATCAAGCTTAGGCTGTCCAAAGTACTCATACCTTTCCTAAATCCATACTGAGATCCTGCCAAAAGACTCTTACTCTCAACAAACCATTCTAATCGAAACTTTATCATGTGTTCCATAATTTTGGATAGAACAGAGGACAATGCTATTGGTCTATAGCTATTTGGGTCGCTACAGTTTTTCCCTGGTTTGAGGATAGGAATGACTATTTGAGTCTTCCACTCGTCTGGAACTAATCCATATTCAAAAAAAAAATTAATGATATCTAGAAAGTAATGCTTAATTTTATCAGGTGCTTTAATAATAAGAGAGTAAGTAATGTTATCGGTTCCAGGAGACGTATCCTTTAAACCATCGAGTACCTGTAAAAGTTCATTAAAAGAGAAGTCACAGTCTATGTTAGAAAGAGAAGGCAGAGAAGAGGGAATACTTGGAAAGTAATCAAAATTTGGAACAAACTGCGGGGATAGTCTGTCACTAAATTGGGCTACCCAAGAGAATGGATCATTAGAAACGATATCAAGAACATTGGCCGAACCTCTATATCGACGAATTTGTTTCCAAACCATCGATGGAGGAGCTCTAGGTGATAAGCCCTCACAGAATCTTTTCCAACCAAGTTTCTTTTTGAGAGAAAGGACTTTTCTGGTTTTTGCTGCTAAGCGTTTATATTCCATGAAGTTTTCGATTGTCATAGAATCGTTATAAGCAAGTTCTGCATTTCTCCTATCTCTGACTGCAGAAGTGCAATCTGAATCCCACCATGGGGAAGAAACTTTTATTTTGGAACTAGCTTGTTTTTTGAGGGGGATATTTGCATTAGCGCTCATTGTAAGAGTTTCTATTAGTTTTGAATAAGCATAGAAAGCATTTTCTATGTTGACTATCCGTAAGGAAGGGAGACTATTTGCAGAGTTATTTAATTGTGACGTATATGATGGCCAATCAGCTTTTGCGAGCCTGTATTTTAGACACGGGTTAAAGCTGTATTGTGGAGAAACGCGAGTTGGAATTGTTATAATTATTGGAAAGTGGTCACTACCATAGGTCACAGGTAATGTTTTCCAGGAAAGGAGAGAGGAAAGAGAAGGAGAGCAAACAGTTAAGTCTACAGCACTCTTAGGGTCTTGTGAAGGTAACACTCTACGAGTTATAGAGCCATCATTAATGACGCAAAGGTTGGCTTCGTCAAACATTTCTATAAGCATGTATGAAAACATATCACAATGACCAGAGCCCCATGAGGTATGATGGGCATTAAAATCACCTAGCAAGATGATAGGAGGGGGAACAGAAGAGATGATAAGAAGGATGTCAGGAATAAGAATGGAATTAGGATGAGGAATATAAATAGATAGAAATGAGATGTCGAATACTCTAACGGCTACTATGTTTATTTCTAAGGAGTGCGATGGAAGGGATATTTGTGAAAAGGGCAGACTACGTCTGACAAACAGGGCACTGCCTGCATACCCGTCAGACCTGTCGTCTCGGAGACAGGCGAAACCTGGAATCCGGAAGTGGATTCCAGGTCTCAGCCATGACTCGGAGACGGCAATGACTGACGGGCAGAATTTAGATATTACGTAAAGAAGTTCAGGTTTGCGTGCGCGGAGACTTTTCACGTTCCACTGGACAATGGAGACTGGATCCATTGTGACCAGTTAGTGAGAGGATCTGGGACAGTTTTTGGGCAACGTTGGACGGTAAAGGAGAGTTGGTTGATGAACACAACTCTATTAATATGTTTAAGAGAGCTTCAACAAGAAAGTTTTGATGAAGGGCTGGCTCTGGAGCCAGAGGTTGGGTCATAAAAGCATGACCGTTAGGGAGGGAAGAAGAGGGAGTAGATATGATTTCTTGGTGGGCTACTTTATCATATGATTGACCTAAGGGAGTTCTGTGGCGGGGATTGGCGTAAACAGTCTTTACGTATGAGCTACGGTTACTGAAACTATTAGAGGAGGAGGAAGGATTTTGGGGGGTGCGAACAGGAGGTGACATTGTCTGAGTAACATCAGAGTAAGCTCTATTAGTTTTCGGGAAGCGAGTAGCGGCTTCTTCGTAAGAAATACCATTTTGAGACATGAATAATTTGATAGATTTTTGTCTTTCCTGCTCAGGGCAGGCTCTACTTGAGGCAAAATGCGGGCCTGAGCAGTGCAGGCAAAAAGCCTTAGACTCCTCTAGGTCGCAGTTTTCACCGGAGTGATCTTTAGTACACTTAAAGCACCTAGCTTTGGAGCGGCACTGGGCTTTTACGTGACCAAATCGGCAGCAATTCAAGCATTGAATTGTGGGGAGTTGATATAATTCAACGGAGAGAGAGGTATGGTATGAGAATACTTGTGGCGAGCTCCTCCATCTGAAATCAGAAACACACACAAAACATAAAATAATTTATCAACAAAAGTCAAAATAACAAATAAATACAAAAACTTACCATAATTGAATCCAGCCCTGTAGGTATTCCTGAGTGTAGCCCTGTACACGCTACGCATGCGCCGTGCGCGGACTCTCGCGCACGGCTCGCTGCGGCTCGCGCCGCCCGCGCCGCCAGTGGTCAGCCCGTCCTCGTACTGAACGCACGTTCGTTTGCGCCGCGCCCGCGACTCACGCGACAGTGATCTAGACTGTTCTATACCTAAACTTTGTGATTGTGACCTAGTGACTATATACAGTGCTCATAGACATTCCTAACTTAACTAATATTGCATTTACTTACCTCTGTACTCTTTATTTCCGTGTTAAATTCCGTTTGTAATAAACTCTAACCTAAAGTGATACTCTGTGTTTAATCTGTACGCTTCCCGAGACTTCTACCAATACCTAACTCTCAAATACCGTCAGGAACGTATATATACATATATATACGTGGTTGAGGAACTAACACCTACATAAGTGAAACCGTCGACCACATTGGTGACTCCGACATTGGTCACTTACCACATTGGTGAACCCCTCGACCACATTGGTGACCCCTATTGAAAACTGAACAACATGCAGAAAAGCGAAGAGCGCGTACCTGACGAGAAACCCGTTGAGTTATTTCGTGTTGGAATTCGAGTGCCGCCATTTTGGCCGGACGAACCCGAAATATGGTTTGCACAAGTCGAAGGACAATTTGCGATTTCGAATACCACTTCTGACACCACGAAGTTCAACTACGTAATTGGACAGCTGGACCATCAGTTCTCCAAGGAAGTGAAGGATCTGATCGTAGCACCACCTGCAACTGAAAAATACCAGAAATTAAAATCGGAACTTATAAAGAGATTGAGTGCATCACACGATAAGAAGGTAAAACAGTTATTAATGCATGAGGAGTTGGGCGATCGAAGACCATCTCAGTTTCTTCGCCATCTTCAAAGCCTCGCTGGACCAAGTGTACCTGAAGATTTTTTGAAGACCATATGGACCAGCCGGCTGCCGCGGAACATTCTAACAGTGATCGCCGCCCAACCCACCACCACATTAGAGGTACTCGCTGACTTGGCAGACAAGATACAAGATATTGCCACACCAACACCTCAAGTTGCAGCAGCTCAGTCACCTGGACCTGGATCGAGTATGGAAGCTATGGCACGTGAAATCGCGGAGTTGCGTAAGCAGATGCAAAACCTTTCTTCGCAACTCGGATCGCAGAAGCAGAGATCCCGCTCTAATCAGAGGCGCGACCGTGGTAGGTCATTGACCCGATCCGTATCCAACTACAGGAAGTACCCCGAATGTTGGTACCATTCTAAGCACGGAAGCAATGCAAAAGTGTGCGTAAAACCATGTGATTACGGTGCGGAAAAATCCAAAAGCGGATACGGAAACGCAAAATCCAAAGACGGATACGGAAACGAAAATTCACGTGGCGGAAATAGTGCGGAAAACTCCAGGGGCAGTCTGTAATGGCGACGGACGACTGCCCCCCCTCTTCTGGTCGCCTGTTTGTTACGGATCGCCGATCTAAGATGCCGTTCCTCGTAGATACCGGGAGCGACGTATGTGTCTTCCCGCGATCCGCCCTCCAACAGCGACGTTCTAAATCAGATTTTCAACTATCTGCAGCTAACGGCACACCTATCAGTACGTATGGTTACGCTCAGCTGGAATTAGACCTGGGACTGCGACGCGACTTCCCATGGCGCTTTATAGTGGGAGATGTCACTAAGGCCATCATCGGCGCCGATTTTCTGAAATATTACGGACTCATCGTCGATATTCGCAACCGCCGCCTTGGTATCCTGGATAGCAACACAACTCTATTCTCCATCGGTACACCTGTAAACTCGTCGACTACGATATCATCGATCAAGATACCACTTGGCGAGTCCAGATACCACGAGATATTACGTGAGTTTCCAGAGATCACGCGTCCGTCGGGTCGTCAAAACGAGGTAAAGCACAATACTTTACATTATATTAGAACGACGCCAGGCCCGCCAGTATCTTCTTCACCCCGCCGTCTTGCTCCTGACAAGCTAAATATTGCCAAAAAGGAATTCGAATCAATGTTAAAGTCTGGAATAGCCAGACCTTCGGAAAGTCCTTGGGCTTCTCCACTCCATCTAGCCCCGAAGAAGGATAACGAGTGGAGGCCTTGTGGGGACTATCGTATGCTGAATGCCAGAACGATCCCCGACAAATATCCTATACGGCATGTACATGATTTTACACACAGCATAGCAGGATGCAAAATATTTTCAACTATAGATTTAGTCAAAGCTTTTAACCAAATACCTATTTTTCCTGACGACATTCAGAAGAGTGCTATCACCACTCCCTTCGGTCTCTATGAATTCCCATTCATGACCTTCGGACTTCGCAATGCTTGCCAGACATTCCAACGTTTTGTGGACGAGATGACGCGCGGACTCGACTTCGTCTATCCTTATGTCGACGATTTTTTATGCTTCTCGAAAGATGAACAGGAACACGAAGACCACCTCCGTCAGCTGTTCAGCAGACTAAGGGACTACGGCGTCGTCATAAATACTGCAAAATGCCACTTTGGAGTATCTGAAGTCACATTCCTAGGTTACTCCATCTCAGCAAAAGGAGTCAAGCCTTTAGATACTAAAGTAGAAGCCATCAAGTCATTCCCAGTACCGAAGACCGTGCGAGAGCTACGACGATTCTTAGGAATGATTAACTTCTACAGAAGATTTATACCTGGAGCTGCGGAATGTCAAACCCCTCTTAACGCTCTTTTGATGGGTTCTGTCAAAGGTTCTCATCCAGTGCATTTAACAGATGACACACTGAGAGCTTTTCAAGACTGCAAAGATAGCCTATGCCGTGCTGCGCTACTTGCGCATCCAGATTGCCAATGCAAACTCGCTCTCGTCACTGACGCATCTGATACTGCGATAGGAGCGGCTTTACAACAGCTGAAAGACGATGCGTGGCAACCACTAGCTTTCTTTTCCCGCAAAATTTCTCCAGCTCAAAAGAAATATTCACCATATGACAGAGAGTTGTTAGCAATATATGAAGCTGTCAAATATTTCCGACACATGTTGGAAGCTAAAGACTTTACCATCTACACAGATCACAAACCCTTGTGCTACGCGTTCCACACACGCAAAGATAAGTGTTCGCCCAGACAGTTCCGCCATCTAGATCTTATATCACAATTCACAACTGATATCCAGCACATTTCCGGCAAGAACAACGTCGTGGCAGACACGCTCTCGCGTGTTGAAGAGGTTGATTTTTGTCTAGATTTCTCCAGACTGGCTCAGTCTCAAGAATCGGACCCAGAACTTAAACTACTGCTGGAGAGTGGAACTGCACTTCGCCTGGAGAAAATCAAAATCCCTGGCACACGAGCAGAACTATACTGTGACGTCAGTTCCCAGACACCTAGACCCTATGTAACACCCATCATGCGAAAACAAGTCTTCGAAAGCCTGCATGGACTTAGTCATCCTGGAGCCAACGCCACGATAAAACTTGTTACAGAACGGTACATATGGCCAGGAATCAAGAAAGACTGCAGAGAATGGACTCGTTCCTGCTTAGCATGCCAACGGTCTAAAATAAACAGACACGTTTCAGCACCTCTTGGAACATATCAGCTCCCTCGTGCACGATTCATGGACGTGCATATAGATCTCATCGGACCACTACCCATATGCAGTGGAAATCGCTACTGCCTCACAGCAATCGATCGGTTTACCAGATGGCCTGAGGTAATGCCCATACCCGATGCAACAGCTGAAACTGTAGCCAAAGCCCTTCTCACTGGATGGATCTCAAGATTCGGATGTCCCGCCACCATCGTAACAGACCGTGGACGTCAATTTGAATCGGCACTATTTCAATACCTATCGAAATCAGCCGGATTCCAGCATAAAAAGACAACTGCATATCATCCAGCATGTAACGGGGCCATAGAAAGATTCCATCGACATCTGAAAACTTCAATTACTTGTCACGGAACAGAGAATTGGATGGAAGCACTACCGTTCGTCCTGCTCGGGATACGGAGTGCTGTCAAAGACGACTTGAAAACTAGCCCAGCCGAACTAGTTTATGGCGAACCGCTGCGCTTACCTTGCGAATTCTTCGAACCTAGCACAGCTGGAACGACGGATCTCACAGATTATACAGCACGCCTTCGTCTATTCGCGAACAACTTAAAACCGGTACCTGCTTCGAGACACAACCGACAATCCATCTTCGTGTATAAAGATCTCGCTACCATGTGCCGGTAGACTTGTGAATGAATGATAAAAAAAAAAGAATGATATGAAATGATTAAAAAAAAATTGAAAATCTAACTACTTACCTACTGTGGTAGTAAAAAAATAAAATACAATTGATTCTACAAGTTTATATTAAAAGAAAAAAAATGAATTTAGTTACGAAAATAAATAATTATCTAGCTCAGGGGGCAACACACGAAATTTATATTACAGGGTCGTGGCAACCTTAAGATTTTGTTTCCGCTTCGCAGTTCCGTACTCCCCTGTCGTGTAGATCCGGCCGTAGTTGGGAGTTGGGCCTCAGGTTACGGAGTAGGTATGGAAACACCACGGATGGTTTAAGCAGCGCCGTAGCCTCGGCACTAGAACGCGCAGCGTCCGCGCGAACGCGCAGTCCGGGTGAAGAGTAAAGACCCGATGAAGAGTAAAGGTGATCCTGGAACGCATAAACCACCATGGTAAAATGCCGTTCAGCTACGTTCCGTTCTGAGAGCCCTCCCACGGCATCACGATGAAATTAGGCGGAGTACATATGTAGTAGTTTCTGCCGGGAGGTGCAATCAGAACGGAGTTTATAATAATGAGTTTAAATACATAGGCTAAAATGCAAGGAAGAGTAATAAAATTGCTAAAGAAATGCGAGATTTAGGTCGTTAAGCCAATTAAATGAAAGTGGAAGGTAGTTTGCCCAAAAGTACAGATGATGCAATTATTAAAGAAAGAAAAGGTTTAAAACAGCAGATAAATGATTAATTACATGATTTTAAGCTAACTAAAATATGGGCTAGGCTGTAATAAAAACACAGTTAACACTATGAACACAGTAAAATGCAATTCAAGCTGGAATGATTGGGTGTGTGTTTTATATGCCATTCAAAACTTACCCCTAATGCGGGAACATCACTATACTGATTTAAGCAGCTAAATTGCTGTTCGTAAAATAATGTTAAGCCCGATTGTCTGCTAATGCGCAAGAACAATCGGTACGTGGATACTGGAGCAGCGTCCTGGGCAAATGGCCGGCGCAAACGACGGTTCGCCGACTTGGCGGTCCCGTCCCCCGCTCACCTCAGCCACACGTTCAAAATCGCATATCATCATGCGTCATTCCGTAAATAAATAAGTTATAACAACGCCATCTATGTTCTAATTTAGTAGTTAAGTGATTAGCCTATCGACCCAATTTTTATTTGGTTTGATAACTACCTACTTAGTTCGGACAGTCACCGCAAGGGGCGCTGTCCTGGAACTAATTAATGTATTTTACTTATAGTGTAATATTCTAAAACTTAACTTAATTTTAGCTGTAACGTTCCGTTACAATACCCGCCGGTCCCTCATAAGGATTTTATTTTAAAAATAAAATCCGCCAATTAAAAAATGTCTCAACTTCTTGCATTACCTTTCACACAGCCTTTCATACTTCATCTAAACACAAAACATTTAAAAAATAAATCTTATAATTTACATTGTAAGACGCCTACAATCAAACAAAGAGTCTTTTGCCATAATGATCAGCAACAGACTGCATACAAGAAATGTTAAAAGGTAAAAATGGACTCGGGCACTAGGGAATACGTCAGCAGCTTATGAATGACCTACTATTTTGAGGTCTTTTATGTGCCAAGTGCCTAAGTTCTTGCCCGACATGTCTTCTAACACGTAGACAAGTGGCGAGCGTTTATCGACAACTTTGCACTTAATATATTTAGGAGCTAATTTCTTACTAAAATACTTGTCTTTATCACTCAAGACATAAGCGCGTTTGTAAACTACGTCTCCTATGTTAAACTCGAAGGGTTTCCTACGTAAATTATAGTTTGCCGTATTCTTTTCATGAGCATGGTACAGTGATTTCTGAACCTGGTCAAAAATGGTGCTCATACAACCAAGGTTATCAGCGTACACATCTCTAGGCATAAAAAGAACCCTATCACCTAAATCTATGTCCGTGTAATGAGAACCGCAGGCAACTAGTTCTCGCCCGAAGACAAGGAAAGATGGCGTAAATCCTGTAGCCTCATTAACGGAGTTATTGATTGCAAATTGGACACTAGGCAAAAATGTATCCCAAGAACGGTGATCACTATCCACAAAAGTGGAGACACAAGTTATAATCGTTTTATTGTATCTCTCCACTGTATTGACCTGTGGAGTATACTTCGGTGTGAAAAATATATTGGGTATATTATACTTTTTAAAAAACGTGTTAGTATTACCGCTAATAAATTGAGAGCCATTGTCCAAAAAGATTGTCTGAGGGACACCATGAAACAAGAAAACTTGTTCTTCTAAAATTTTTATGATAACTTCTGAAGTAGCCTTTTTAATTGGGTATATGTGACAAAATTTAGAAAAACAGCAAGTTACCACCAAAATGTGACAGTTCTGTTTACGCGTAGTGGGTAAAGGACCCATCAGATCGATGGAAATCATCTGGAAGGGACGTGAGCACTGTTTTGGGCGTCCTAGTTCACCGAGAGTAGCGTGATTCTGAGTTTTATATTGGAGACAAATAGAACACGAGCCCACGAAATTAGCAATGTCTCTGTGCATACCCGGCCAGTAGTATCTAAGTGCGACACGTCTGTAGGTTTTAAAAATGCCCAAATGACCAGCAGTTGGCTCACTATGGTTCTCAGCTAATACAGCATCTCTCAGCTCTGCAGGAACCACCTCCTTCCAAGAAAACTCATTGGTAAGCTGACACTTATTCTTGCTAAGACGAAAGAGAGTGTCATTTTTTACTTGAAAATTAGGATAGTGCACAGGATTTGTCAAGACATTATTATAAAGACTTTTATACCAATCATCACTAGAATTCGTGTATGACTTGGCAGTGATAATGGCAGCGACTGGGACAGCTCTAGACAAAGCGTCCGGTATAATATTGTCTACTCCACGACGGTGTTTGATTTCAAAATCAAACGACGATAGGCGTACACCCCAACGAGCGAGTCTGCCAGTAGGGTTATTAAGAGTAAGGAACCACTTAAGTGCGCTGTGATCAGTATATACTGTGAAAGTTTTACCGTTCTCTATATAGCAGCGCCAATGTTCTAAGGCAACAAGAACAGCCAGAGTCTCACGTTCAGTGATGCTGTAATTTCTTTCAGCAGTTGTCAACGATCGGCTCATGTACGCTATTGGGTGCTCTTTATCGTTAACAACCTGCGTGAGCATAGCACCTACACCATAGTTACTAGCGTCTGTATGTACCTGGAAAGGTAGATCGTAGTTTGGACACGAGAGAACAGGAGCAGAGACCAAACATTCCTTTAACGACTTGAAAGCTGCGTTGGCCTCTTCATTCCAATGGAAGGCTGGAGCATTCTTTTTACCAGAAGTCAGCCTGTTCAGCGGTCCTGCGATTGTGCTAAAATTGGGAACGAATCGACGATACCATGTTGCTGTGCCTAAAAACCGTTTTAACTCCTTTCGGTTTGTAGGGGTGGCGTAATTTAATATGGCTTCTACCTTATTGGGATCCGTTCGCAATCCGTTCACATCAACCACATAACCTAGGAACTTAAGCTGGCTTCTGAAGAATTCGCACTTTTCTAAGTTTATCGACAAATTTGCCTTCCTTAGCTTGTCCAACACACGTAGGAGAAGAGAGACGTGTTCATCAAAACTGCTACTGACGATGACAATGTCATCTAAATACGCAAATATTCTGTGATCCACGTCACCAAAAAGCACATCAACTAGACGTTGTTGAATTGCGGGGCCGTTAGTTAATCCAAAAGGCGTTACTTTGAACCTTAGATTTCCTCGACCTGGTACGTAAAATGCTGTCTTGTCTCTGTCCTCCTCCGCAATTGGAATTTGCCAAAACGCCTTCGACAAGTCCACACTAGATAGGAAGCGTGCGTCCCTTAAATTGTCTAAAATCTCTGAAATGTAAGGGAGATTATAGGCATCTCGCTTAGTAACCGAGTTTAATTTTCTGCTGTCTAAGCAAAAACGAGGCTGACCATTTTTTTTAGTAACTAAAAGGACAGGAGACTGCCAGGCACTCTCGCAAGGCTCCACCACATCTAAACTGAGCATCTCATCCACCTGCTCCACAAGTATTTTCTGTTTTTCCGGCGATAGCCTATAGTATCTTTGCCTAATTGGTGGAGAGTCCCCGGTATCAATGTGGTGGGTAATTAAGCGGGTCCTACCTAACCCTTTGCGGTCAAAGGAAATATCGCCATATTGTTGGACAATGTTATCAGCGATAGCTTTTTGGGAACTATCTAAAGTGTCATAAGAATGAACAAATTTATTCGGGTTATTTTCAACATTTAAATCCATTAGCGGTATCGATGCTAACTGAAGCGAACCTAAATATTTTGGACATAAATGAAAAGCCCGCCAGAAATCAATGCCTAGAATTAACGACGATTGAATACCTGGAACGACGTATGTTTTTAAAATATGAAACTGATTTTCAAAATGTATTGGTAAATCAATAAAACCTATACATTGAAGATTTTGACCACCAGCAGCAACAATATTCATCCTATCCTCAGTATTGAATAGCTTATGACCACGGCTGAGCAACACCTTATGCGCGTTATTGCCAATAATAGTAACCATGGAACCTGAATCAAGAAGACCTGAGACTGTGATATCATTAATATTTATGTTTACGTATGGCCGCATATCATTAAAAGGTTTATCTTCCAGAATTGTAGCAACTTTGTAGCAATTGAAAAACCTACGTATGGTCTCCAACCAATCAGTCCATTCCTCTTCATTACAGCGACCTATTGAAGGAATGGTACTACAATTCTGTGATACTAGTTTTTTTTATTACAAGTTGGGCAATCTGGTTTCTTTACACCAGCGTGACCACATTTAAAACATAACACTTGGGTGTTTCGGCAATTTTTAAAACTGTGCGTATTATTACGGCACCTAGGGCAGTAAGGCTTTTTATTGTCTGGATCTGATGTTCCAAGTGCATGTAAATATTTTTGATTTACGTTTAATTTAGGAGAGCTGTTAGAACCTTGGGTCACGTTTACTGTAGAATTCCCAGGCTTCTTCAAAGTATCTTTAGGTTTGTACGCAAACTCTGGTGCTAACAAATCACTAGGTGACGAAACTGTTGGTTCACGAAACTGTTCCAACCGAGAGTGAACATTCTCGAAATTCTTGCACAGAACACGTAGTTCGTTAATAGTTTTGATTTCAGTAGCTGAAGCTAAGGTGCTTGCATAGCAAGGTCTTATGTTATGCAAAACAATTTCGAGCTTGTCTTCCTCTAATATGGGCTTCGATAGTCGTGAAAACATCCCTAACAATACCGATAAATAAATAGTTATATTTTCCGATGCGCCTTGAGTTCTAGCACGAATCTCGGCTAGCAAACGGTAATCGTAATCTGATTTATCAAAGTCCTGCCTAAGAAGAATGACGAGGTCATCCCAGGATACTACCTGATCTTTCACACTGCGAAACCAATGGAGAGCATCGTCTACAAAAATTTCGGTTGCATATGACAGAAGCTTTGTATGGGAAATATTGCGAGCTTCGCTAAATTCGGTGGCTCGTTGTATGAAGGAGCGCACACATGACTTGCCGTCATATTTTAACCTACCTAATTCGGGAGGCGTTCTGCCATTACCTTCACATGTAACTGACACCTGAACTGGTGCAGACACGGTTTGTGTTTCTGAAACAGCACTGATAGAGAGAGGGTCTACGCTTTTATTCTGTAATTTTACCAGTTTTTCGTAAAGTTCCCTGAAACACGTACTGCATTCTACATGCTTACTAACCAACTTGTCGTCTGGTACAATACGGTTGAGCCTATGATACAAGTGGTTAAAAATATTTTCAGTACGAGCCAAAATATTTTTATCGATAACCTCCGTCGCAAAAGATTGACCTATTTTATCTAAGAGATCAGAACAAGCCGCTAGATCCGCATCTGCATCCATATGGGAACACAAAATGTCTTCAGATGGCAGTACTTGTGATAGTTTACTTATTTGCTTACGAATATCTGCTACAGTGCTAGCAGGGGTCTCCCCTCTAACCGAAACCTCATATTCTAACTCAGTCTTTTGTAATGAGAGAAACTTAATTGGGTACGACATCGTACCAAACAAAAAAAACAAAAAAATTACAGCTTATAGAAAGTAAGTTTTAAATGGCACACAAAATGACAATATAAACTAATTTGATCAATGATGTAAATACTCCGTTCTGTTACAATGTAAATTTAACAGAACGCTCTGGTTTGATGAATGAAAAATGAATAAAACAAGAATGAAGAAAAAAAAAAAAATTAATTTGCAACTGATGTGAAGAATAGTCTTTAGAAACGACAATACAAAAAAAATTATAAAATAACAGTGATTCAAAAAAAAAAAAAAAAAACTACTTTCACCTCAGTTGCAGCAAACCAAAAACAATATAAAGCGTTTTACAACTAAACCTTCACCGAAGAAAACTAACTACTAACTACGGAAGCGGAAACAATCAACCACGTAATGAGGGCGCCAGTGTGCCGGTAGACTTGTGAATGAATGATAAAAAAAAAAGAATGATATGAAATGATTAAAAAAAAATTGAAAATCTAACTACTTACCTACTGTGGTAGTAAAAAAATAAAATACAATTGATTCTACAAGTTTATATTAAAAGAAAAAAAATGAATTTAGTTACGAAAATAAATAATTATCTAGCTCAGGGGGCAACACACGAAATTTATATTACAGGGTCGTGGCAACCTTAAGATTTTGTTTCCGCTTCGCAGTTCCGTACTCCCCTGTCGTGTAGATCCGGCCGTAGTTGGGAGTTGGGCCTCAGGTTACGGAGTAGGTATGGAAACACCACGGATGGTTTAAGCAGCGCCGTAGCCTCGGCACTAGAACGCGCAGCGTCCGCGCGAACGCGCAGTCCGGGTGAAGAGTAAAGACCCGATGAAGAGTAAAGGTGATCCTGGAACGCATAAACCACCATGGTAAAATGCCGTTCAGCTACGTTCCGTTCTGAGAGCCCTCCCACGGCATCACGATGAAATTAGGCGGAGTACATATGTAGTAGTTTCTGCCGGGAGGTGCAATCAGAACGGAGTTTATAATAATGAGTTTAAATACATAGGCTAAAATGCAAGGAAGAGTAATAAAATTGCTAAAGAAATGCGAGATTTAGGTCGTTAAGCCAATTAAATGAAAGTGGAAGGTAGTTTGCCCAAAAGTACAGATGATGCAATTATTAAAGAAAGAAAAGGTTTAAAACAGCAGATAAATGATTAATTACATGATTTTAAGCTAACTAAAATATGGGCTAGGCTGTAATAAAAACACAGTTAACACTATGAACACAGTAAAATGCAATTCAAGCTGGAATGATTGGGTGTGTGTTTTATATGCCATTCAAAACTTACCCCTAATGCGGGAACATCACTATACTGATTTAAGCAGCTAAATTGCTGTTCGTAAAATAATGTTAAGCCCGATTGTCTGCTAATGCGCAAGAACAATCGGTACGTGGATACTGGAGCAGCGTCCTGGGCAAATGGCCGGCGCAAACGACGGTTCGCCGACTTGGCGGTCCCGTCCCCCGCTCACCTCAGCCACACGTTCAAAATCGCATATCATCATGCGTCATTCCGTAAATAAATAAGTTATAACAACGCCATCTATGTTCTAATTTAGTAGTTAAGTGATTAGCCTATCGACCCAATTTTTATTTGGTTTGATAACTACCTACTTAGTTCGGACAGTCACCGCAAGGGGCGCTGTCCTGGAACTAATTAATGTATTTTACTTATAGTGTAATATTCTAAAACTTAACTTAATTTTAGCTGTAACGTTCCGTTACAACCACCAGTCACGTGTTCTTGAGAGAAGACGCGCTGAGAAGTTCCTTACAACCGGCGTATACTGGTCCACATCCTGTAATAGAAAGAAATGATAAGATATTTAAACTAGAGATAAAAGGCAAACCTGTGACAGTATCCATTGATCGCTTGAAGCCCGCCTATATTCTTCCGGAAAGAAGATCCGTCCGATTCCCTGAACACTATCGTGATTTTGAAACTTAATCGCCCTACTTGGTCTCTGGAAGGGGGTGATGTGGCGAGCTCCTCCATCTGAAATCAGAAACACACACAAAACATAAAATAATTTATCAACAAAAGTCAAAATAACAAATAAATACAAAAACTTACCATAATTGAATCCAGCCCTGTAGGTATTCCTGAGTGTAGCCCTGTACACGCTACGCATGCGCCGTGCGCGGACTCTCGCGCACGGCTCGCTGCGGCTCGCGCCGCCCGCGCCGCCAGTGGTCAGCCCGTCCTCGTACTGAACGCACGTTCGTTTGCGCCGCGCCCGCGACTCACGCGACAGTGATCTAGACTGTTCTATACCTAAACTTTGTGATTGTGACCTAGTGACTATATACAGTGCTCATAGACATTCCTAACTTAACTAATATTGCATTTACTTACCTCTGTACTCTTTATTTCCGTGTTAAATTCCGTTTGTAATAAACTCTAACCTAAAGTGATACTCTGTGTTTAATCTGTACGCTTCCCGAGACTTCTACCAATACCTAACTCTCAAATACCGTCAGGAACGTATATATACATATATATACGTGGTTGAGGAACTAACACCTACATAAGTGAAACCGTCGACCACATTGGTGACTCCGACATTGGTCACTTACCACATTGGTGAACCCCTCGACCACATACTCGATCAGGTAATATTTGACCTCTAAAAGTAAGTACCACTGACTGAGTAGGGATCCAAGATACCTTACCTTCATCAACCGACTTGCGGTTCAGTCTACGGGCTTTGGCTACAAATACGCCGTTAATTGGGATTTCTAGGCTTGTCGCAAACTCTTCCATGGACATGTCAACTGGGACATTGCGGACAAGACCCATTCGAGAAATGTTGTAAGTGGGAATGGAAGCTACGTATTTATACTGTGACAGTAATTCGGAACTGCCCAAGAACTTATTGGCATCATCAGCTGAACGGAATTCAACTGATATGCGATTCCTGCCTACCTGTTTGATACCTCCAGGGATGATATTTTTGATATGATGGTTATTAAGAAATTGACCAAATTTGATAGGGCGGATGGTTGTTCCAGCTGCTGGGTCAGGTTGCTCTCGCATGACGTGTACAATGAACGGACCTTTATCGACTGTCGAGTATTCTTTGACACCGATTACCATGATAGCGTGGTGCCAAATTGTTTGAATCGAGGCTGAGCCCATATCTGTAGACGAGATTGATTTTTTATTACTCTGTTTGTCTACCTCATCCAATTCTATCCTACGCTTGGAACCCGCAGAGATTAGAGTTGGATCAGGCGGGTCTGGGTCTGGAGGGGGATCGGGCGGGGGGTCGTTGACGACCTCCATCTTGTCGACGCGGTTAAGTAAGTTAGTTAGTCAAGTGGTTTTTAATGTTAATACATAAAACTACACCTTACCAACAACACACAAACCACCAGTAACTAAACTAAAACGAATTAACTTGGGATTGATCAAAGATGTTACGTAAATACTCTAAAAACACAAAAGATCCTCGTCGGCACTCTTACAACTTCAAGTCCTCCCAAACATCCAACCGAAAATTCAATTCAAAAGATAAACAAACAAAGAAGGGATGGTAAAGGGAGCCGAGCGAGCGTAGGAATTGACAGAAGCAGTCAGGTAAAATGCCATATCAATCAATGTCAGATATTCAAGATAGCGGAATTCTTTTTCTTCTGATTGTCTCTTGTGAGACAACCACAACGAACTTAGAAATAAAATAATTTTCCAAAAAAAAAAGAAGAAATATGAACGTACAAGTACAATAAGATCATCCTATCCGTCCTTTATTAAACCTGAAAAACTCTTTTTTTTCTTTATTCATGGCATCTCATCATTAATTTTATTTTACAACAGATGGCTGTTTTATTTAAAACTCGGGATTTTTCCGATGTATTTAGAAATGAACTATTCACTATAATTTCCATAATTTTACACCCGTGCGCCGTGTCAAGAACTCTGGCTATAGTGGAAAAAAACGTTGAGGTATCACGAGAAAGTCTATCGTTTAAAAACTAGAGCAATAATGTTCGCAGTCGAATGCATCAGACGAAAATCCTGGAAAAGTCTATATGAAAAATATATCAAGACAATTTTACAAAAGAACGTCGCAAAAGGAGAGGACAACATGCTGCGATGTATATTGTCACCTACCTATGTCATAAGATTAGATACCAAAACAAAAGATAAAAAAACTCAGCTAAAATATTGTAGGTAGCAATACTAGAATGGCGGCCATCATTGTTGGTTGAATGAAATAATTTCAACATGGCGCCCGGTTGTTCGGAGAGTGTGTGTGTGTGAAAGTGCAGTGAAATTATGTTATTACCTAGTGTATTTAGTGATATTTTTAGTTTTTAAGCCAAAAGTGTGTGCATTAATGCCGTGGTTTTATTATCATGGCTCTGGATTTACGCCTGCATTCTCCTGCAGGCGCGGAACCTGTTGTTTATACATGGCCTCTCACTTCAGGTCATGGTTCGGTAAGAAATATTTTGTATTTATCACCTTGTCTTGTTTATTGGTAATTGATCATACACTCAATAAACCACTTGTATGTTTTTCACGAATGTATCATTGAATACATGCTTTGTACCGGTGATGTAACTGGTTGAAGCATTTGATTTTTAGGATCTCAAAATGCAGTGGTGATTGAACGTGACTCTTCGCATTTACTCCATGCAGGTTTAGATTTAGTTATGCTTTAGCTTGGTTAAAAAGAAAATTCTTTGTTATAATGCAGAAGAAAAGATAATTATTCATATCAATAAGGATTTGTGTACATAATGTATCGCATTGTAGGTAGGTATCGTATTTAGATAACTCACGTCACATGGGTTGAAGAGTGTATTGACCTCGTGTTTTGTCAAGGTGTCGGCTTTTTTTAGATTATGGACACTGTTGCGTAGTTTATTGTAGGTAATTATATTCATTCTAAACTCATTGCAGATACATTACAATTTATGTTATGAGCTGGTAAACTATCTAAACTTACTATTTTTAAATTATCTAAATACCTATTATTTTTTAGCTTTTATGTACAAAAAGTACACACTGCAATTTTTACACAAATTATTTGAAAAACACCACAACATAACCTAATTTACTTGTATACAAACAATAACACCTACTTTATAAATAATCAAATCTCAATTACTATCTGGCAACTAATATTTATAAAATTGTTTAGGTCCTTTAGCAGTTATGAAACATTAATTTTCTAAAGTCAAATAATTAATTTCAATTATAGTTCTCAAGTGCTTTTTATGTAAAATATTTGCTAAGAAACCTTATAGCTTAATAAACGTTGTTAGCCGCATTGTTATAATATTAACTAGAGTAAGAAAGTCTCTCTGTAAAGTTCAATGATCACTAGATTTATATATTCATTTTGGATAATTGACTACTCCTTGTAATAATGGTATTTGGTATTGTTAAAGACACATTCAGACATAGCTCTACAACTAGTTAAAAAAATACAAATTAGTTAATTCAGAAATTTTGTAGAATTGTGACATTGAGTTGTTTACAAATCTTTCACACTGAGTTTGGCTGGAGTACATATTAGTTTTAGTTCCAGTAACTACCCACCTACTACCTACCTTAGAGTTTCTTATAATCAATTTCAAAAAGGATTATCAATGTTCAACTGTATGTTTATATTATTTTCACCAATATCCTCATTAATAGATGACCGATTTAAAAAAAATCTATTTAGTTCAATAGAGTACTTTCGATCGAGGTGGTCCCATAAGTTTTATTCCTGAGGAATAAATACTTTTTCAATAAAACTTAAAAAAACTAAACAACACTTGATATTTTCTACATGGTATTATCATTAAGTTGATTTTTTATGTATGTTATGATTTTCTTGCTCCACTCTTCGAGCACTAGGTACTTTCATATTTTGCTAGTGTCTCTGGTGAAGCAGTTACACATCTTGTCTATATAATTGTTTTGGTAGCTGGGCTTCCAGCTACTTGGCGTGGTGTGCTAGATGCTTTTTGTATTTGGCAGCAGTTATCTAATTACCATCTTATACTACTCATTGATTACAGTACTAACTGGTTCATTTACTTCAATGACAAAGTGTATGATTGTATACTATAGTATACACTTAAGTCTTCTAGGGTCAACCTAGGTCAAATCAAAAAGTTGCAAATACATATAGTGAAATAAAAATAGATTATTACAACTCAACTTTTTAACCATGGCTCTTATAACTTTTTTGGTACACACCAAAAATTTTAGGTATCATGTATAAAAAGTAATTCAAGTTTTTATTTTTGAATTGTATAAATTTTAATCAAGAGCAGTGTTTGCACTCTTAGTAGCAAATTGACAGACATTCAAAAATTTCACCCATATACATATAACTTAAATGTAGGAACAGCAATGTAAAATTTGTAAATAACTTAACATATAGTATACATATTTGGGTTCTCCAGTTTCAAAATGTCTCCAACAATATACCAGACCTTGCTAAATAGGTAGATTACAACAATACCTATAGATACTTTAATAAGTAACTATAGAACTGAAAGCAAGGTAAGGGGTATTGAGTAGTGATTCTGTTGTTGCTTACCTAAAAAATAACTTGTTTTGATCTTCACCAACTTTCTGAAGTCCAATAAACTGAAAATATCTATAGGTATCATAACTTTCAATTTCCAATGATAAGAAAGAAACAATATCACGAAGACAGAAAATGAATAACTTAACTTATGTTATGATTCATAAAAGAATATAATATTTTGTTTGTTATGAACAGTCATATTTAGTTCATTTTAGCTAGCTAAGATGTAGAAAAGTCTTTTCCAATAAAATTATTTAATTTTAGCTATAACCTTATTTTGTTACAGGACAAACACGATGGGGCCTTGGAAATAGTAGAAACTATAAGGTATGCATAAAAACAAAAAAATACAACCTCAAATTAAGTTGAATTATTTTTATAACTTTTTAAACTATTGCTATCGTTAATTGGTGTCGTGTCTGATAATCCGAGAATCGTAAGATAAGAGCCTTCACTTTGACCTCCTTTCGTCCGGTCGTGTGCATGCATGCGCCCGTTTAATATGTGCCCTTGAAACTGATCCTATAATGGAATTCAGGATTTTTTAAATTAAATTATTTTATACCTATCTACATATTTCTCTTGATAGTATAATTATCATGCTCTCTAAAAATGAATAAAAACAAAAGTTTCGTAATTTAACAAACAAGACTCAATCATTTAGAATGTCAATTTAGCTTTACATTTTACGTATTTTACAATGAGGTACTTCTCGGTATTTTAGACTAGTTATTATATAATTATCCTAGCACCAGTATTGTGACATCATTCGGTACGGTACCTAGTACCTCCTACCCAAACAATGTTGGTCCGATATAAATTGTCTCCTCTAGTGATATGGCACTCTTTACCCTAATGACAATCTATCTTCACCTGTGAACATTACTAGGTATATTTGACCTGATATTTTTCATTCAGGTGGGTTTGCGACGATCTACCAGAAATGAAGGCAGCGCTAGAGATCAACATACTAAGCGATTACGACACCCACTCCTACGACAGCATGCGAGCCCTCTGCGATCGTTTCAATCGAGCCATCGACTCCGTAGTTGCATTGGTAAGATATTTTTAGTGGTATATTAACGTATATAATATAGGCAAATGGTCTACATAATTATTTCGGACGATTTTCATATGAGTTAAATGATGGATTTGTGAAAAGTGTAAATTAGTAGGACGTCCTACAAATAGATAGAGTAACAATTTGCGCATTGTACTTATAACTGGCAGAATATAGATGAGGTGAGCTGAATATCGAGATTGGACGGAAGAGAACTACGTGAAGTGTGTGGATTGCATATAGATAGAGTCGACAATGATGATACACTAATTATCCAGTAAACACACACACGTCTACTCTGCAAGGCTACAGAATGGACGCGTGTGTGCAATTCAGATAACTGTAATTTATATTTGCAAGGCAATCGCGTGAAATGAGTAAGTAGGTACTTTGGGCTCATCACAACCTATTCGACCTTGACATTGGTATAAGATAATATACTGCCTGGCACAGGCCCGAGTTATTCTGTTTAATTTATGCACGGGTTCCGATTAGTTCATCGTAGCGGGAACTTTAAAAAAAATATGATTCTGGACTTTTCAGCTAAGTATAGCAGGTTGGCATACTTCCTCAATGCCATGCTAATTAAAAGTTTTCTGTAGCTTTTCTTAGTATATTTGGTGTAAGCTCAAAATCGTTGAGCTTCCACCAAAGAATTAATTATGTAATGCATTAAATATGTGTCTGCTCATGGCTTGCATCGCATGGTAATGGAACGGCCCTTACGATTTAGGCGAAGGGTATTTAAATTTTTCGATAAACTCAAAGTAACGCACGTCGACGCTGATCAATGAATTGGCTATTTACCTATTCTAAATCTTTCTTGTACGAATACAACTGCTCAATTAGATAAACAATACATGGTGACATTCGAAAAATATTCTAGACAATGTAATTCATATTAAATACCACAAATTAAAGACAACTTTTCACTAACCTATAAAAATAAAAATGAAACGCCGAAATATTATGTACGCGCATAACTTAGTACCGACTGACTCAAATTGGATAATTCTTATAAAGTTGTGTTTGTTATTGTCAGAACAAGGTTTGTACAAAAAATATTTGTTTTAAGTCGTACGGAAATATTTAAAAACCCCACCACTAGTACATCACCCGTGAGAAGCCGGGGCGGGCAGCTAGTATTGAATAATGCATAGGTAAAAAGTAGGTATCACGTTTAGAATGTGAGAAATTAAAAATAAAAATACGGAAGCGCTGTTCTCCTTGAAGATATTTCTGTACATAGATAGAGCTAGAACGGCGGACGCGCTGTGTAGAATAGCATGTGCGAAACTGTTCGAGTACGGTGAATGTGGGGCAGTGAGGGGCTCCGGAGAGTGAGGAGGGAGACACGAGGGCCAAGATGGCGGCGAGGACGCAACGATCGATGTCCGCAGACGCCGCGCTACGCTAATTCTATTTATACACAAACCTAATGCATACTATTTTCATATTGACGTAAAAAAATAAGACTCGGATTGTGGCTCATATATATACTTTATAAATTTTTTTCGTTACAAAAAGGGGCTTGCAGAATTTTTTAAATCAAAAATTTGTGCAATTTTGTTGAATTAAAAAAAATATTTCTATTATTATGTGCGAAACTGTCTCACAAAATAATATACTAAAATAAAATCAAATGCTAACTAGTACATAATTAGGTAAAAATATTTAGATGTTATTATGTTCATCTAGGTGCGTTCATACCGCGGAACTTATAGCATAGAGAAGGGTGTTATGAAATAAAAACACTACAGAAAAAGTCAGCCCAGGCAGGTGTAGAGCAGGTGCGGGTTTACACAAAAACGTATTAACTAGTGGTTCGCTCCGAACTAAAACCTACTGAGCAGTAGGTTTCCTACTTTAGTATAATTTGTATATACTAGATACCTCATACCGCCATACGACTGAGTAGCCCGTAGTCGTTAATTACCACTGTGATAGAAGTGAAAAAACTTCAGAATATTTTAATTAATCGGAAGAATAATAGTTTACACTGTGAAATGAATTGTCGTCTAAAAGGGGTTTGCATGTGATATGTAACTAATAAAATTAGTTACATATAAAAAAAAACCACAAATAAAGAAATCAAGTTTTATCTGCAGGCCGTCCTTAAGGCAAAAATAAAATAGGCGTGTAATATAATTTATGACCTTTCTCGCCCGGTGCGTTGCGCGGCCTCCGCGACCCTTACAACGTCTAGGACGACGGTGTGATTGTCATTGACGACCCGCCGCCCGCCTGAGCTTAGCCTGCCCTCTAACTCCTACTGAATAATTTAAAACACTCAGCTCTGCCAACAGAACAAGAACCTAAGAAATCAGATGAAATTAAAAACACAAATTTACATCAAATACGACGAAACACAGAACAAGTGGATTTGTATTTATTTCCGCATCATATTCATGGGGAAGAGAATGAAACAGTTTCCTATCTGTTAACTTTAGCACACGAAGTGAATAAATCTAAAACATATTTAATTAGACAAGCAAAAAACTTGCAATAATCGTAAATGTGAGTGGTTAAACATGGACTAATAAATAGTGGGAGCGATGACCGCAATATTAAGCAAACGCGAATGTCTCACGTAGTGTTAATGACCTTTTTTAGGCTCAGTTAGGATCGTTGCTTCATTCGGTTGCTCTATGCTTGATGTAGTATGTAGAATTGAAATGCAATTCTTGAACCTGTCTTTTTGTAATGACTCAAAGCAAAATATCGTCTAAAACTTGTTATTTTATCTGTTTATGTGCTATATTCTACTTGTATGTAGGTGTTCGTTCATTCGCACTGGCGTAGAAACGGTTAACAAGGTCGAATACACTTGTATCTTAGTCTATTATAAATTTATATATACCAATATTGTATGAAATAAAACAATCGACACATAGATGTTATAGCTGGGCTAGGTAGGTAGGTAGAGTTTGAATTACACAGTATTCAGAATAATAGCTATTTCTAGATGTATAATACGTACAACAATGACTAACGAAAGCAAACATCAGAAATCTTCATGGTGTTATGGCATGCATGCTATGTATGAGTTTGATGTTCAGCTACTTTCTAATTTCCACCGAGCCGTAGATTGGTAAGTGCGGAATGACGCTGACGCAATCTTCTATTACTAACGAACGCCATATGGGTTGTTTGGGCAGCAGTAGTGCGTGTGCGCAGAGCGACGCGGTCGGTTCAATATATATGAGCACATTGAGATTGCATCATGGCATGTCCACGAAGCGACCCGAATAGCTTCATTCATTTTTATTTTCTATTACAATTTGCAACTAATGATTAAGATACATTATGTATGATTGAACCTGTATTGACTTTAGGTAAAAACAGATACGTTATACATTTGTCGAAAAATCTCAATTGAAATCGTACTATTAATACAAATGCAAAAGATTGTATACGTACTCAATCAGCTGGACAGATTTGGTTAAAGTTTAGCACAAATACATCATGTGATTTGGAATAGCTTTATAGGCTAATTTTATGTAGGTACAGTACGAGCCGTGAAGAGCCGCCGTCAAAAGGATGCTTGACTTGTTTTCGCATCTCTGTTGTCTTAGTGTTTCGATGAAAGAAAATAAATATTTACAAATTTATTAGTCGTCACTGCTGGAGTACATTTAAGCGAACGAGTTCAGCGAGTACAATAACTAACGAGTTAGTTGATGACAATAAGTTAGTAGACGTCAATTGTGGGACTAACTAGTGGTGCTCAACTCATATAAAAAAATATAGGGCACGCCCACGGAAAAGGGAACAGTAGTAGCATGCTGAACTCCCTCCAACTAGTAGAGTAGGTCAAACCGAGGGAGGTTTAAGCACGTGTTAATTAACGTTGTGCTGTAGCATGACAGTCAACAGACGGAGTCACTTCTTGTTTCCTTTATCGACTTCATTCAAGGCTCTAGAAACAAACATCGGAAGCTATTTGTTGAGCCTGACCTTTCGTCAATTACGATAATAGAAAATGCTAACGACCGCGAGCATTTACGGCACCTTAGGTACCTACTTATAACTTGCTTTATTATAAAAGGACCTTGAATCAAGTTCAGACTGAAGGTCATCGACATTGCTCTTAAATGACGCACTGGATCGATCAGACGGTTGAACCGTTCGAGCAATGTCAAGGTCGTGAGATATTTTTACTACAATTTCAGGCGTATCTGGCCAGACCTTGCAAAGTTATAAGTTTGTAGGGCTTCGCGTTATTCGTTTTGTTTTAACTTTTATTACGTTGCTTGCTAAAGTAGGTTATCGACTGATTGAGCAAGAGAAGGGTTAGGTGGATAATAGTAAAAAAGCGGCCAAGTGCGAGTCGGACTAACGCACGAAGGGTTCCGTACCATTATCTATAAAAACGCCCCCCTTAAATATTTGTTTTATTTTAATTTAATTATTCATTTTTAAAGTGAATAACTAATTATTCTGTAAATATTTCAAGCGCCTACCTGTTGCCGTTTTCATATCGAGCAACAAAATAACGTTTGTTGTATGGGAGCCCCCTTATATATTTATTTAATGTTTTTTAGTATTTGTTGTTATAGCAGCAACAGAAATACATCATCTGTGAAAATTTCAACTGTCTATCACAGTTCATGAGATACAGCCTGGTGACAGACGGACAAATAGACGGACAGTCTTAGTAATAGGGTTCCGTTTTAACCTTTGGGTTAGGAACCCTAAAAAGAGCTTGACAGTTTTAACATGTTGATAATTATATTCCAGGAAAAAGGCACCTCATTACCGGCCCAAAGGTTAAACAAGTACCCGTCGAGAGGCTTGCTGAAGCACATTTTGCAGCAGACCTACAACCAAGCAGTCTCTGACCCAGACAAACTTAACCAATATGAACCGTTTTCACCTGAGGTTAGTGACCGTGTAACTACTAAATAAACAATAACTCGACAGCGATTCAACAAGTTGGAATCGTAATAAACTAGTAGTCGCCCCGAACAAAGATCTCACGAGTCGGTAGATACCGAATCAGTGTGTATGTACCATACGAAGGCTTTAAATATTATGGCAAATTTCATGAAGATTGAATCAACTCTACTAAGAGATCTTAGTTCGCTTCGCATGCTCGATCAAATATTGAGGTATATTGGTTTCAAGATCCACCACACTCCTTGCATTCTAAAAATATAATTAGTGCTATCTAACTTATTAATTTGGTTATACGTAACTAACTTGTTCCCTTGTTCGATCGCCGACCGAAATTCCTCTTGCCTTAGCTAAACCTGATTCGCTTCACCATTGGTCAATTCAAATTCCAGGTATACGGTGAAACGTCATACGAGCTGATATCGCAGATGATCGACCAAATAGAAATAACTGCCGAGGATGTATTCGTGGACTTGGGCTCAGGGGTGGGGCAAGTGGTGTTACAGATGGCCGCTGCTACGCCCTGTCGGATATGCCTTGGTGTCGAAAAGGCTGAAGTACCTAGTAGATATGCCGAGGTAAATAAATAGGCATCTACTACTAAATGCAAACCCTTGAATTCATTTTATTATCAATTTTACGTGGGTAACGTATGTTTTGGCGATTCATTTTCAAAAAATATTTATTCCAGTACATGGATTCGAATTTTCGAACGTGGATGAAGTGGTATGGCAAAAAGTTTGGAGAATATAAATTAATAAAAGGCGATTTTCTGATGGATGAGCATAGAGAAAAAATCAACGCAGCAACAATAGTTTTCGTCAATAACTTCGCGTTCGGCCCACACGTAGATCACCAGTTGAAGGAGAGGTTCGCCGATTTGAAGGACGGCGCGAAGATAGTTTCTTCAAAGAGCTTCTGTCCGCTTAACTTTAGGATAACGGACAGAAATCTGAGCGACATTGGGACCATCATGCATGTCAGCGAGATGTCGCCGCTCAAAGGCTCGGTCTCGTGGACGGGGAAGCCGGTCTCATACTATTTACACATTATAGATAGGACCAAATTGGAGAGATATTTCCAAAGACTGAAAAATCCGAAACTCAAGGTCAGCAAAAGGGTCTGTTCCATTCATTTTATATTAATGAAAATGACTAAAAGCTTTTAGAAAAGCTCCAGTAGTTTTTAATTGCAAGTAAGAACATTTTATACCTTTCCAATAGTAAATTAATATTGGCGGACTTTTCCCACGTCCCACGGGGCTATCTAGCCCTATCCGATCTTTAATTATAACACAGAACAAAATATTTATGCAGGAAAAAATCAAATCCACAACCAACTGCACGGCAAACAGAGTCACAATATCAACTGTGCCACGAAGCCAGACGAATACAAACATTACAATTTTCAGGGCTTGCAAAATGGTTGTGACGATGGTGAGGGTAGCAGTAAGCGGAATGTGAGCGCCCCGCCGACACGGCAATCTACACCGGACCTGCTCAATGGCAATAGTAACCACAGCACGAGCTCGCTGCCCGAACGCAGGAGGAAAGTCACGCGGCCGAAGGCAGTCAGGTAATACACCATTCAACTTGTCTAGGGCATTGTTCGCTCGCCGCATCTGGGTCAACAAAA
Source organism: Cosmorhoe ocellata (assembly GCA_963675405.1). NCBI lineage: Eukaryota > Metazoa > Arthropoda > Insecta > Lepidoptera > Geometridae > Cosmorhoe > Cosmorhoe ocellata. Next base: position 7,851,279 of record OY776245.1, on the reverse strand, counting down.
TATAAAGCTAACGGTTTGACGACGCAAAATATTGTTTTGGCGCATCCAAACAGTTACCTTCACGTTTGCTATGTTTAACCGACATGATCGTTAGTATGTGGTTAAAATCTGCAAATTATTTAAATCGCAATACCTACTATATTGCTTGACGCAGTTATCGGTGACTGTTTGGGTTGAAACCAGTTTGGCTACAATGGCCATTTAATTAATAATAATGATAGTGACACCGCAGTGAGCCGATTTGATAATGGACACGAGAGGTGGATAACAGACGGAAATCCTGGATGGATAAATAGTAAACAATATGAAAATACTATCTACAGCACAAAATGTTGTTTTCATACATAAGTACAATAAGTATGTATAAAGGTAAATGAAAATTATAATAGGTCCACAATGTGCTCGTACCTAATGCACACAAAGTCCGAGCGGGTCAGCTGGTTCTATCTATCTAGATATATGTAGAAAGTGAAGGTCTTCTCTGTATAACGAGTGTCGACCAGCCCACGTGAGTAGACCACGTGGGTAGATCGAAGTGGTTGTTTATTTTGTATTTAGGACATTGTATGTCGTAAGCAGTATATTTTTTCAATGAACACACAAAAGAGTACTTTGTCTTATATTTTATTGCACTCGTATCACTAAACATTTCAAATTAATGAAATTTCTAACCTAATATGCATTTATCAGAACAGTATTATCTTATACCTTTAAACGAGCAATTCTTGTATAAATTTATATATTATAATCTGATTCTCGGAAACGTCTGCAACGATTTTCATGAAATTTAGTATGCAGATGGTTTCAGGGGCAATAAATCGATCTACCTAGCTGGTTTCATTTTTAGAAAAAGTCGTTGACAAAAAAACCGAGCAAAGCTCGGTCATCCAGATACTATATTTTTACACAAATAACCTAACAATACAGTAACTGTTTTTTTTGGATCTTAGGCTGATTCAATTGTTATTGAAAATAGCAATTCTTTGTAACTAATGAGATGGTATAACGCCCAGGCATATTATAATTTTAAATAGCATCAGAGAGCCAATTAAAGGTTTTCATGTGCAATTAAACATTATAAAAAACTAAATGTGAACTTAATTATTTCGTTATTAGAGGCGAGAATGGCAGAACACGACGCGCTGCTGCGGCGAAGCGTCGCGTGGTGCGGCGCTCCAGCGACGAGACCGAGGAGGAGTCGAGCGACGCGGACGACCCGCCGCCCGGACCCGAGCCGGCGCCGCGCGAGTGGGGCGCGCCCTGGGCCTCATCAGACTCGAGTAAACTCACTAAGCTACCTCTACACGCTTGCCAAGTGTTCAATGCTAACAACAATTTAAAAGTTCTAACGTGTGGATCTGGTATTTATTATATTGGCATGACTTACTTTATCTATCGGACTCGGTTTTTTATACATGTTAAAAAATTCTTGCGGTAATGGTTTGCAAGGTGTCCAGTGTCCACACACAAGCATTTGAAAAAGTTTTGTCGCAAGGTGCTTGGCGAGCGTGTAGAGGTAGCATAATGATTATTATAAAACGCTTCTTGGGAAGCTCACGTGGCGGAGTTTGCCTGCTTGTTCTTCATGGTCAGAATTCGGATGAACGACGCCGGTTGCTTTTCCAAGGTAAACTCCCGAACCCGGTTAATAAACAATCATTATGACTTGGTTTTTGCATGAACTTACGGTGTTTATTATTTAATTCTATGAATACGCAATAAACATATGCATAGAATTAAATACAAATCTTGGTAAGTACAAATAGAATCTTTTAATTGTTTTTGCATCAAGAATCTTACCTTTGCTATTTTTTATGGTCGTTGGATGCTGGTGCTGGTATATTATACCTGAACCAGAAAAAATTGTAAATACACATTTTATATTATATACAAATTTCTATATGTATCTAAACATCACACAATTTAATTGGGGAAAATCACTTGTAAGTATGTATTAGCCACCGGTTTTTGCTATATAGTTGTGTAACGCTAGATTGTGGTACTAATAGGTCGCAGAAGCCGCGGCGCGAACAAGCGGAGCGCGAGTGCGGGCGGGGGGGCGCGGCGCCGGCCCGTGCGCGCCAAGCGACGACGCGGGGCGCTGCCCGCCATCGCCGGCCTCGACCTTCTACACTCAACCACACTGGCTTCCACCGTTCAAAATGGCGCAGTAAGTACATTTATATAGTTGGCTCAACGAATCTAGGCATTCGTGAAGTTAGCCGCAAGAGCTGCGCAGTATCGTTTTTCGGGAGCAATTGTAGGTATGAGGAGGGGGGAAGCAACTGTACAACAACTCGCACCTGTGGCTAACTTCACAAATGCCTAGATCCGTTGGATGAACTATACTACCGCTACACGTTGAAGTTTACTAGCATAATCTCTGTGAGACGTTGCATACAGCCAGGAGTCGTCTCGTGTTTGTGTGTGCAGCTTTCAAAATATTTATTTTCAAATTTGTAAAGGGAATCAGGCAGAACGATAATACATGGAAGCAATCCTTGAGCTAAAAAATTACCCCACAAAAATAGAGCCCCGGTAGTGGCGGGCTTGTCAGTTATGCCGAAGAATTATATCTAAAATTGAAGTTTAGGTAAACGTCGAGGGAATGAAGGCTAAAAATTTATGAATGTTTAATCAATTTTTAGCAAATCCACGAAGGAGTTTGTTGTCATGTATCGCGGATTTCCCTCGAAGAAATGTTTCCCTATTTTTTTCCGTTCACTGGAATCAGCTTATCAGGTGATATCATCATCTCGCGGTAGTGTAACACAAGTCTCTGTTGTATCAGGTCACAGCACCGCCTCCCGGGTGTGTGGGACAGCGCTTGTCGGCGCTGGGCGTGGCGCTGCAGCCGGCCGACAAGCTGCACTCCGAACTGGACATCCCGCATTCCCCCAGCGCACCGTACAGTCTGCAACTGTTACTGGACATGTTCCGTGACCAATACCTCACCTTTATCCAGCGGATGAACTCACCTGAATATACTAATGAAGTGCGCCACCAGATTGATAAGGAAAAGGTTACATTTCACTCTTTTAATCAGCTTTTCACATTATTTATTATTTTTATACTAGCTTCCGCCCACGGCTTCGCCCGCGTGATACCTTGAAATACAAAAACAAATCTATCCCACGGGAACCGTACATTTTTCCGGGATAAAATGTAGCCTATGTGTTCTTCCAGACTATAATCTATATCTGTGTCAAACTTCATCCAGATCCATTCACCCGTTTCAGCGTGAAAGAGTAACAAACATACATCCATGACATTCCGACATCCATCCATACATTCTTACAAACTTTCGCGTTTATAATATTACTCGTATTACTCGTATAACCATCTAATATGAACACTGCTAATATCCTACTACGAGTAGCAGGTGTAGTGTAATTTTTTGTCTGCTTAATAATATATTTTTTACAGGAAAGGAATGAAAAATTGAAATCACGCGCATCGCAATTAGACAAACAGATAAATCTACTGATCAGCGATAGCGTTGCCTTGTTGAAGGCCCGCATGAGTGAGTTGGGCATACACGCTAGCAATACTGTGGATCTTTTGGCCAAAGCAAAGGAAATAGTCGGTAGACACAAAGAGTTACAAAGCAAAGCCAGCAAATTGCAAGCGCAGGTATTATTTAGTTCGTTTTATATGTTTCAAAAAATATTTACATAAAAAGTTATTTTACTTTACTTTTATTTTTATTTTGTTTAGATAACCTTGTTTACGCTATAGTTTTATAATTTTATCCTTCATAACCATAGGTAAATAATATAGAAGCTGAACAAGCAACACTAGTGAAACAGAGGACTTTTGAAATAACAGAGAAATATCGTCAACTGGGCCACATTCCGCCCGACGTGGAGATAACCCAGAGCGTAGCGCACGAGTGCATTCTGAAGGAGATAACGGCGACGCTGGCGCACAGAAAGCGCTTGCACGCGCAGGTAGGCCACCTGCAGGCCGACATCGGGCAGATCGAGCGCGCTGGCGACGTCAAGCCGCCGGTGTTGCCCCCCGCGCCCGCGCCACCGCCTGCGCCCGCGCCCCCCGCGTCCGGCGCTCCCAGCGCTCCTCCCGGCGTTCCTGTTGCCACCGTGAAACCGCACACAGTCAACAACAAGCCGCGCAAATTGCGCGACCTCCGCTTACGCTCCGAGGACTGGCCCGATGTGCCAGAAATCGGCAAGATCGAGGAGCAGAACCCCGAGTTGCTTGCGCAAAAGATACTGGAGACTGGCCGCCAGTTGGAGGCGGCTCGCCACCCAAAGTCCAACGTGATAGTAAACGGGTACACGCGGGACGAGCGCTATCCCAAGTCGCTGACACCGCACATCGCGCGCGCCGTCCCCCTGCCGCAGACGCCGTCGCCCGTCCCCGAGCGCCAGATCCTCGCGCACCGGCACTCTCCGGTCAAGTTGCACAAGGCGCTCAACCTCCTCAATCAAGCGAAGGTACAAGAATCACCCAAAGTTATCAATTTCGAGGACCGCCTCAAGAGTATAATCACGTCCGTGCTGAACGAAGATCAGGAGCAGCGGAAGGCGGCGCGTCAACCGACGCCGACGCACGGTTACGGCAACGGTTACGTGCGCCAACCGTCGCACCCCAACTACCCGCAGCACCCCTCGCATCCGCAGCACGGGCAGCGCGGGCCGCACGCGCCGCACGCGCCGCAGATGTTACCGTCGGCGGGCGGTGGCGGGGTCGGTAGCGCATACGCACGCGCGCGCGACTACCGGCGCGAGCGCTACCCGTACGAGCGCCGAGACCCGCGCGACTTGCCGCGCCTGCCGCCCGGCACGCACATCGACCCGAGGATGCATCACGTGCCGCCTGATTACACCCAGGTGAATATTCGGCTATCCGATTCACTGTTTTATTTGATTACGATGCATGCTAAGATGCTACCGCGTCTAGACGCGGTTCAACTCTGTATAACATTAATATTAGTCTGTCCTGCAGGTCTCGCCGGCGAAACTAGCGCTGCGAAGGCACCTTTCGGCAGAGCGCCTGACGGGGCCCGCGCAGTTGCAGGGGCCGGGGCAGGGCGCGCGTACTATCGGTGATCTCGTAAATGGTGAGATCGAGCGCACCCTGGAGATCTCCAACCAGAGCATCATCAACGCGGCCGTCACCATGAGCGCACGCTACCACGAACCGCACCCGCACCACCAGCCGCTCGAAGGTAAATGAAACGTGTGCTATTCGCCTTGCTTCTGGATAATAGGTTTAATGTGATTCAGACCATCTGACTTTGTTTGAAGGCAGCCTCCGAAAACGATATTATGTATATTTCTCCAGGTCTAGCGGCGTGCCTGCAGGCGCGCGTGCTCGCGTCCGACTACTGGCGCGGGCGCGGCGGGGGCGGGGGAGAAGGTGACGAGGCGCGGCGGTCCTCGCCCGCGGCCGAGCCGCACTCTAACAGCTCCACGCCGCTGGCCGACGAGCCGGCCGAGCACCGGCCGTCAGGTAACCTGGCCATGGCCACGCCCAAGGACGAGCCGGATGACGAGCCGCCGGACAACGCCTCCGCGGGACCCGACCCCACCGAAGAGGTGGACGAAACCAAGTGGCAGGACCGCATCGCGTACCGTTTCGACCAGATCATATCGTTCGCCTCCACCGCGATGGAGGATAAGCGGCGCCGCTCGGACGAGGCGTGTAACACGTCGCCCGATTCGGGAATCGGGCACGGCGAGGCGGCAGCGGCGGCGGCGGCGGCGGCCGCGTCGCGTCCCCCCGCGCCCCCCGCCTCCGCCTCCGCCCCGGGCCCCGCGCCCGCCGGCGTGGACGTGCGCTCTCCGTCACCCTCACCGCAGCCGCACCACTTCAAGAAACGGTTCTTCCGGCGCGGCGCGGACCGCTGGGGCGCGTGGAGCGCCGCGCCGCCGCCTCTCGAGTGGGAGCGCCCGCCGATGTGACACCCGCGTCCCTAGCGTAGCCCGGGCGGCGCCCTCTAGCGTAATTATACTGTGAACACTGCCGACCACGAGAGTATCGTTCGACTGTACTTTTATGTAAATAGATATTGTCGCGAGCCCGCGGACGACCTCGATGTCCTCCGCCGCGGATGTTGACTCGGTTTTTTTGTTATATTTTTTCGAATATATAATGTAATTATGTATATTATTGAGTTTATTTTATGTTTAAGATTTGTAATTATTTAAATGTAGGATTATGTCGCCGTTCCGCGTCGCGCGCTCGCTGAGTTCCGCGCGATGGATGTATTTCATGTGTTCATTTAGGTCTAGTGTCTGAAATACACGACTCGGTGCCGCGACGCAGAGGATCGCTCTTACGCCGGTCGTTTGGTGAATGTTTGTTGTTTTGTGTTTCAGTTTTCGGTGTTGCGAAATGCTCATTCTGAATAATGTCAATCATTTCTTTGGGAAACTCTTACAAATATTATTGTCTATGCGAAAAGTTTTTTGTAGGTTATTTATAAGAAATGACCGTAACAGACATCGCCAATAAGTTATATACCCTGTAACTGTCAGTTGAAATGGCCTGAAAATGCATTGAATAATCACATTTATTAATATTTACATATATTTTGCAATTGATATATGTAGGTAGATCACAAGTTAGTAAATTCAAATATGTAAAATCTAGTTATTATTATTAGACCCAGTGAACGGAAAATTGCATTCACTGATTAGACCTAACTAAGTAAAAATAGCACGTTCCTTAGACTGAAAATTAACTGCTAGCTGTCAATTTACGTTTTTCAGGCCATTGCAATTATTGCGGTAGTATTCTAGAAACAATGGCGTTAATTTTCATCCATTTCAAGCTAATGGGTAAAAATTACAACGACGTGTAAGATTTTTGACTAGATATTAAATCTGTCAACTAGAACTTTATTATTGTAATAAACTGAGGTGTTATAAGAGTAAACTATAGATTTTATACTAAACATTTTTAATCAAGGCTTTCGGCTAATTTTAAAGTCAGTTTCAAAGCCATTAATTAATAGACTTTACATACTAAACTGTACAGATAATATATTTTTACAATGCCGTCAATCTTATGTAAAACTGTATGGAACAGTTTTGAAATTGGGTCTCTGACATCGTATAGACGTTTAGGCTTCTATTTAAAATGCAATATAACCATAGGTCTTAATAATGGTGGCCCCAAAAATATATTAAGAAAATGAAATAAATAAGCCACTGAAGTATACTGGCGCTAACATCATCATCATTTTATCAGAAATGTTGTTACAATTTCTTATTGCATGTGATCTAAAATACACATAGCTATAAATAATGTTTTAGTTACAAAATATTAAAATAGATCAAACTACACAGTAGTTTCGGTTCCCTAAAAATATTTTGTGTCTCACATAAACTATATTTCGTAAAGATCAAGTGTGTATTTTATATTTCAAACTAAACTCTCAGTATTGTATACCAAATACACCTTTTATATTACTTAAATCGTATCGAGTGAGGCAATTATTCAAGAATAAGATTAGAAAATTTAGGTTAAAAAAATGATACGACAAAATTCGTATCATCATTAAAAAATCCGTAGTCTGGTGCTATAATTTACAATGATATCGATACGGTCGCGGGTTTTATACACTTATTTATAGGTTATTCAGAATAGAAAGTTCAAGTAAAAAAGAACATTCGCTTAGAAAAATCAAAAGTGCTCAATGATGTATATGAAAAATCAAGGATTAGTATCAGATAGTTGACGTGAATGTAATGTAAAATGTATGTTCGCATGATTACTAAAATGTGAGTTAAATAACAGCTATACAGCTGCTAGCTTTGCTGAAATGGACAATGTAGCCAGGGCCGACCGAGAAACGCTCGGTTGTAAATGCTACTAGTGGCTACAACACTTTGCTCTAGCAATTAAAGCTATGTCACGACCTATTTGTACTCTGAATCAAAATTGCAATTTTTTCTAAAAATAAATAGCAAAAATCAGGACCAAAAATATTTATGCATGCATGTACAATGAATGTGTTGAAAATAATTGATGTCGCTAGGTTGTTGCCATCTCGAAAGTGGTTTACTCTCATGGACAAAAAGAACAACAAATTTAAATAGTTTTAGCAATAAACGGTATTCAAAATGTGAAAACGTAAAGATGGTTAGGTACTGTGATTACGGCTAGCAATATTTTTTGAATAGTGTTAAAGGAAAATAGTTTTAAATCGATTAGAAGTGTTGACTGCATTAGTAACATTAGAATCTTCCAGAGTTGAATGAGATAGAAGGTATGTCTGTTAAAAATGAATGATGATCCAGTCCAAAAAATGTCTACCTCCATCATATTTTACACATATTTTGGAGAAACGTAATAGAAATGAATAACTTTTTTCAAAATTACTTTAATGTTGACGTTTTTTATTTGCATGTTATTATTTTTTAAAGTATTTCACCATCATCGTTTTCAAGTTAATGTTATGTAAATATATTACTAGATATTTGATTAATCAACCGCATACCTAAGCAACGCTGTCTATAAATTATTTTTTTTGACCAACACTTATTTTAAAAAAGTTATCATTTTTTAAAAATTAAGCATGTTTTTTCTGATAATGAGATGTTTAACTCATTCGACTTATAATTTTGATCTAACACGAATAATGTGAAATGTAAATAATAATTGGACACGTAATGTATGTAAGTAATTGGTAGGCTAACTTAACATTACGGAATAATAATTATTAATTGAGATCGGACGTATGTATTACGTTTGAAAAAGTAAACATAAAGGCATATTTAAAATACATCAACAACTCTTGTTTAATTATTTGAATTTTTAACAATTCTATAAACCTTAGGGTTGAGCATCGCTATCTAGCGCTTTCATCAATGTACTCGTAGGTACTTACGTATTTGAGACTTCCTTGTATCACTTTCGGAGCGTAGGAATTAATTAGCAATGAGAAAATATGATTAACACAAAATTGTATGTCACCTAATATTCACTGTTCGTACTACAGAGTACCGAGTTGTTTAGTGTATTTTAAATATTGGAATGCACGGATTGATTGTGCCTGAAAAAAAAACTCAAATGAAAGCCGCTCCAAACCTCAAAATGTGTATTTTGTATATTTTTAGGGTCTAGGCGTTAAATTGTTTCCGAAATACAGCTCTGATTAGATTTATGGTATACTGTCAGCATTAAAAAATAATTATTTTAAGATTGACTCGAAGAGTGATTGATTACATTATTCAGTTTTGTATGTCTCATGACTAATTTTATTTTTTGATGGGGAATATGAGCTGAACTGTGTGACGTTAGTTCTAAAATAGTACAAATGAGAAGACTTGTCGTCGTAAGCCTCGGACTATTCAACATTGCAAATGCTAGGTTTGAGATGTATCCCTGTGTACTAGTTTTATTTTGTACTAAAAGTTAAAAATAAATAATTAACGAAAATGTTTTAGTTTCTGTTTATACATCATTATGAAGGTATTCCTTGTATACTAAATCTAATGTATGCTAAGGACTGGAGACTAATGAATATTAATGATGTAGGTACCTACTCCCCCATCACGTAAAAATGTTATGCTACTAGATAATAATTAGTGATGCAAGGATGCAACGGAAGTGTCTTAGCGGAAGCAGAAACAGAAGCAGATGTCAAAAGTAAATTTTAACGGAAGCGGAAACGGAAACGGATGCGGAAACGGAAGTGTAAATAATATGAAAAAAAAACTAAAATTTTAGTTTTTTTTTGAAATTTTAGATTTGTCTGTTTATTATAGTACCGTTAATCCAATCTGCATGAAACTTGAAAGGTCTAGAGATTCTACTATGTAGATTTGCTGGAGAGCATATGAGCTTAATCGGTGTAAAGGTTTCTAAAACGAAAAAAACTTTTTGCCCAGCAGTGGGACACTATTGGCTGGTATAATAATTGAGTGTGTTATCAAATAAAAGATCTTTACTTGATCATTCCAAAGTGATTTTAATTTTTTTCTAGGATGTATAGTTTATGAAACATAACGTAAAAAGTGAATTTTACAATTTAAATCTTTGTAAATTAAGAAAACTGCTAACATCTTATAGCACGGATATAAGTACCTACCTATCTAGGTAGGATAATCAAATAATATTCTTTTACATCTCTCATATTCGGTAAGTAGGTCCTTATTACCCCCGAATGGGGCTTGTAGGTGACCAATTAGAGCTCTAGGGTAATAATGTACCCACCTAGAAAAGCCCTAGAGCGGTAAGTAATTAAAAAAAACTTCACTCTCAAAAAGTTCGCGTACATCTAACCATCATACTGGCTATAGACATCATGCATTCAGCCCAATGACAAAAGAGGTCGCTTCGCAATTCAGCCTTGTCTTCGTATGAATAAAATAGTCATCAATTTTAAATATCGAACGGTGAAGCTCAATTTCGTTCTTGAAAAAAATAATTTTAAAAAAAGACGAAAAAAGGCGGGAATAGAAAACTTTTACTTTAAAATGTTTTATTCTTGTAATGCCGGTTTTTTTCTACTTACCTCACAATCGAGATGTAAAGCAGAGTAGTTAGCTCGGGTGTAAGCATCAATTGCACGCTCGAACTATAGGCGCCCTCGCTATGCTCGTGCGCCTAAATATCTCGGGCTGCAATTGATGCCTTACAGCCCTTGTCTACTAATCTACTATTTGGAACGAAGTTCGTTATCGCGCGTTGTGAAAGGGGGCTAGACGGAAAAAATTCTCACGAAAAGTTGTAACGACACTTTTTGCTATAGTTGTAAGCCGTGCGGCGCGTGCGCATGTTTCTCTGTCTGTCTCTCTCTCTCACAAATTAATCGAAAGGAACTTTGTTCCATCCGGGTGTCCCTTGACACCTCTCAAGTTTTTTTTGTTTAGGACTTATGTAGGTATGTACCTACATAAAGAGTGTCCAAAAACATCAGGACTTGAATAATAGGATTGTGGCATCGCGCGTGAAATATCTCGGTTCTAGGCGAACTAATAGTTAATATTCATAGTTAAGTTGCGGTAGGTAAGTAATATTATATGAAAAGTAGTTTGGCCGCTTTTGCCTAACAATTTTTTCGGTGTTCGTCGCATATTATAAGACCAGCTCTTACTAAAACAAACAACAGCAGAAAATCTTACTCGCTTACACTCACACCGCGGCGCGACGTAAAGTAAAAAGTACGTGGGTAAACAAACAAAGTTGCGACAAGTAACGAAAGTCCGCGCGAGGCTTCACCGTCGAACGCGCGCCTCGCCGCCCGTGCTCCAGCGCTGACAACCGCCCCGATGGCTGCGTTAACTTCCGTTCCTATTTCCGTTAAAAAAGTTGCGGAAACAGAAGCAGAAACGGATGTCAAAAAGCATGCGGAACTTCCGCAGTTGCGGAAACGGAAACAGATATCTGTTGCATCACTAATAATAATTATGATGGTAGTAGGTATTCTAGTCTGAACTAAGCGAGAAAATTCTATCTTAGTAATGGTGGATTCGCCAAACTAGCTAAAGCACTATCCCCAAAATAAATCATAGATTACCATTTAGTAACAATTCCGCGTAAAAAAAAACCCTCCGATATGATCTAACAAAATGTAGGTAAGTAGTTATTTCTGAAAAAAAAAACTATCGATGCAAGTCGTCAACTACCTAGGTACATAGTTTGTGTGAATGTGTGAAGTTCGAATGATTATGAATGATATCGTTATTACGCGCAATTATTATTAGTAATACCTGGATGACCGGTTTTTTTTGGTATACGAAATTTTCTAAAAATGAAACCTAGCTATACCTATCCATTTATCGCCCCTGACACCCCCTGCCTCAGAATACAGAAAGAACAGAAACCGTGAACGCGCCTAAAACTAAAGCGTCAAATACTACTCTTATTATGAGTAGTTTGAAGCGCAGCCGATCAGTCACTCTGTGGACGTCGTATCGCGTGACGTGACTTACCGGTGTGCAATTTAAACAAATTATGCCGTCTTGTGTCGTTCCTACCTGTAAAAATACAGCGGGGCTACAAAAAAACACGATGGGATCACATTTCACGTTTAAGTAGTGCATTTAGATGTCGTTTTATTTAATTACTGAATAAATTGTTTTGTTTGTAATTGTCATAGAGAATGATGCGTCCATCTTGTTAGTGTTGCCAATGTAAGAGTTTTGATTTTCCCTGCTTTTTATTACGTAAGGGATTTTATTTTGAGTGATATTAAATTATTGAATACGTCTTTAAAAAACATTTTAACATTTTGATTTCGCTGAATAAAATTATTTTGAGTTTGAGTTTAAGTTTCGTGTTTTATTTATAAAACTTTTATTTCTTGAGATTATTAGTTACATAGATATAAAATATGAATACATTTATAAGAAAGAACAATGTCGATTTTATTATATTACCTTCAATGCTCTCAACCCAAAAAAACGAGTAAGCGATGTCTAGCTGGGCAACATTACGCGGGTGGGAAGTGCGGTGGGTGCGGGACGCTTGTTTGGTTTTTGGACACAGCGTGCGGTTTGCGATTACAGTCGAACGCGGCTTCTGGTTCTTTCTGTATTCTGAGCCCCCTGCATACTAAATTTCATCAAAATCGTTGTAGCAGTTTCCGAAATTCAGATTATATACAGGGTGTCCCAAAAAGTAGTGTCAAGCGAAAGTCCAGAGATAGAACACCCCTTGGGGTACCCGAATCACCCCCATGTATGTTCCACGATTTTCTATAGTTTTCGAGTTATTAATTTTTTTCTGAATTTTTGAAAAAATTACGACTTGAACAACTTAAAACATTCTCACAAAAAAAGGAGAAAACTTTCTTGAGAATTTTTTTTTGCTACTGAATTTTAATGAGTTGTTCTTTTATGCATAAAATAATCAGCTACGTGACTTTGATGAAAACTATGAAAATGTTGGTGTAAAGTCAAATAATTAGATTCGGTGAATTACGACTTAAATTTTCAACTTTAAATTAAAAATCTTAACAAGTGATTTCATGGTTCCTAAATAAATCTAAAGAATTTTCCAGACTCTCAGCTTTCATAATCATTAAAAAAAAGTAGTACTTAATTGGCTACTTTGGCTAAAATCGGCCTTCAAAGACGGTGAGGTGGAAAATTCTTAAAATTAGCAACCTGATTAAAAAATAGATTTTGGCCATTTTATCATTCCTAAGCTTAATTTGTTTGTTAACTAACCAAAAATGACTACAAAGAATTAGTTTATGCCGAAAAAATCAGCAATATGGCCGAATTAGGAACAAAATTAAGCGGGCCGAAAAAAAAAATTAAGGCACTTAAAATAGCTTTCATACGATTAAAGGAAACCTTTTTAAGACGATGTAGGATTTGTATTGACTAAGAAGGTTGACATTTTGAAGACTTTTTGTAAAAAATTAATAAATTTTACTAGTTGTTTTATTTCACAAATTTAGCTAAACTAAATAAATAAAACCTTCAAATATTAATGAAATCTTACTTTCCTGCAGTAATTTTTGGTTAGTTATCAAACGAAGTAAGCTAAGGAATGATAAAATTTCCAAAATCTATTTTTTAATCAGGTAGCTAATTTTAAGAATTTTCCACCTCACCGTCTTTGAAGGCCGATTTTAGCCAAAGTAGCCAATTAAGTACTACTTTTTTTTAATGATTATGAAAGCTGAGAGTCTGGAAAATTCTTTAGATTTATTTAGGAACCATGAAATCACTTGTTAAGATTTTTAATTTAAAGTTGAAAATTTAAGTCGTAATTCACCGAATCTAATTATTTGACTTTACACCAACATTTTCATAGTTTTCATCAAAGTCACGTAGCTGATTATTTTATGCATAAAAGAACAACTCATTAAAATTCAGTAGCAAAAAAAAATTCTCAAGAAAGTTTTCTACTTTTTTTGTGAGAATGTTTTAAGTTGTTCAAGTCGTAATTTTTTCAAAAATTCAGAAAAAAATTAATAACTCGAAAACTATAGAAAATCGCGGAACATACATGGGGGTGATTCGGGTACCCCAAGGGGTGTTCTATCTCTGGAATTTCGCTTGACACTACTTTTTGGGACACCCTGTATATAGATTAAAAGAATAAAAAATAGCTTTTTTAGATTAAATCTAAACGATTATTAAAATGACCACACTGAATTTACCCCGCTGCAGAGCTTAGCGTCCGTAGGTGGAAACACATAGTATTGCCATGTCAAAAATTACGAAAAAAATTCGCGTGTTTCATTCCTAAAGCATGTTTCATTTCACAGATTAGTTGATTATTATTTAGTTAAAATTTACTTTTAAGTAAGTAGGTAGGTCAAAATAAATAGATTTAGATATTGCAGTAACCCAACGGGGCTTATGTTTGTATAGTTGGCACAACGAATCTAGGCATTCGTGAAGTTAGCCGCAAGAGCTGCGCAGTATCGTTTTTCGGGAGCAATTGGAGGTATGAGGAGGGGAGGAAGGAACTGTAAATGCGCAAACTCGCACTTGTGGCTAACTTCACGAATGCCTAGATCCGTTGGATGACCTGCACCTACCCACCGTTATGAAACCTTCTTCTTCTTCTTCCGGCCCTTTTCCCACGCTATGTTCAAAAAGCAGCATGAAGCGAATTAAATTTATACAAAATAGGTAGGTACTATAGGTACTTAGAGTACACAGGGTCGCTCCTAGTCGCTCAGACAGCTCAGATTACATTATGTATATTGTCTAACTTATGATGGAATGCAGACCAGCAGTACCGACCGAAGCATTTTCAGGTAGTAACATAAAACAAAACCACAGTGTGCAGTGGTGTGGTGGCACACCGCCCGGTATTATAATTTAGATAGCTAGGTAAGTTTATATAGCTTGCTGATAAAACTATTACGCCGACGAATCACCCACAGATTATTAATTGCTTGCTTGCTACGAACGAATGAACGAATCGATGTTGACAGTTTCCGCCAGACATTTTTCCATGCGTTCTTCATACAAAGTATCGTCTAGTGAGTGAGAGAGTTTCCGGCAGGTGCCACAAACAACAATAAGTACGAACGAAGCAACGAAGTGCATAATTTGATCCCGAAGTCAGATTCAGATTTTCAATTCCATGACTTTTCTAATACAGAATTGATGTATTTTTTCATATTTTGATTTTTAATTCGAAACTACAAGATCAACTAAACATTACAAAATGGCTAGTGTGTCCTATCAAATAGCAAATCTTCTGGAGAAGGTAAGCCGGTGCATGACTTGTTCTTATTGCAATATTTTTAGGAAACCTCAAATGTGAGCTAAATTGTGAGTTTCCACTGCATTTGTCTCCTCAGATGACTTCTAACGACAAAGACTTTCGATTTATGGCTACGAATGATCTGATGACCGAGCTGCAGAAGGATAGTATCAAGTTGGACGATGACTCCGAGAGGAAGGTTGTCAAGATGCTGCTTCGTTTACTTGAGGATAAGAATGGTGAAGTTCAAAATTTAGCCGTCAAATGGTTTGTACTTACCTATTAAAACTTCGTTGTATGTAATTTGTTAACCTAGACTTAGTTACAACATGTTTATTTGTGGTTTTTGTCTTCAATCTTTTGTCATAAAACAGTATAGTTGACCAATATAAATAAGCAAACTCAAAATGATTCGTTGGTGGACGCAAAATCAACCTATACATATAGGTATAGGTGACCAAGAAATTGGTTTACCACTTTTGATGACATCTCCCAGTAACATAATTATTCGCTAAGGATTACTATGACAGATTCTGATGTAGCAGTTATTAATCTGTCAAGTGAAAATAGCCCTTGATGTTTTGTATGTGTAAATGATATTCAGCCTTAGAGTGGTAAACCAATTTGTTGGTCGCCTATACCTACATGCTCAAAGATTTGCCTAGAGTTGAAAAAGCTTCCTTCTTGCAACTATGAATTCCTTATTACTAAACATTCAATGTTATTGTTAAGGTTATCATTTGAAACATTGTATATTTTGTTATATATGGTTTGCTTACAGTCTTGGCCCTCTGGTAAACAAAGTGAAAGAGTATCAAGTAGAAGGTATTGTGGATACCTTGTGTGCCAACATGCTCTCTGATACAGAACAGCTGAGGGATATCAGTAGCATCGGCTTAAAGACTGTTATATCCGAGCTTCCACTAGGTTCAAACACTTTAGCAGCTAATGTGTGCAAGAAAATAACTGGAAAGTTGAGCAGTGCTATTGAAAAGGTAAAGTACCTACTATAAATGATACTTTAAATGATCCCAACTGCAATCCTCAGGCTTGGTAAATATCTCCTCAGATCTCTAGTTACATAGATCTTTGTGAATATCTAAAGAGGCAGTATCTGATGGCATGTTTAAATTATATATTTGGCATTATAAATTACATATATGCCCACTTTTTGCACAGTAGTTAGTATTCAGTATGTGACAGGTTCAAAGATCGAATCATCTTTCAAATTTTTGGTTCTAGGCTAGGGTATGCCGGTTTCCTCACGATGTTATCCTTCACCATTTAAGAGCACTGGCATTGTGCACATCATTTTTTCATAAGGAAAATCTCATTGATGCACAACCAGGTTTGTGCTACCACTACACCAAAAGTGCTTTTTTGTGTCAAATGGAAAATATAAATAAATAATAAGTAAGTACATATAAATAACAATATTGTTTGTGTACTTGCATTTTAGGGTTACCTAATTCAGACAATTTTTTTTTAATTCATTTTGCTGTAAAATATTTTACTTAGATATTATGGTATTTGTTTAGTGTACTTACGTACCTATTGTCTATTTACACATTATTGAATTAATTTTATTAATATTATTATTACTTGGCTACTATAATTTGTTCTTTTTTTTCAGCAAGAGGATGTATCAGTCCAATTGGAAGCTTTAGATATTTTGGCAGATTTACTTAGTAGGTTTGGAGGCTTACTGATATCATTTCATCCTATGCTACTGAGTTCATTACTACCACAACTTGCTTCTCCCCGTCAGGTAAAAATATAGTAAAATTGAATATTTTATACACAAACTTGTAAGTATAACATTTTTTACCAATTTCTTTGTTTCCAGGCTGTTCGTAAACGCACAATAGTTGCGCTGTCACATTTGGTAATGTCTTGCAATTCGTCTCTCTACAACAAACTGATTGACCATTTATTGGAAGGATTGGGCTCGTCAACATCTTCTAGTGTCAGCCGAACCCACATACAGTGTATTGCATCTATATGGTGAGCAAAACTTATTCTCCGTATCAAAAAATAGACAGTCTATAAAATAAACAAATGTTTGACAACTGGCTGACACAGCCACAGTACTAACAGAAGTATTCTGAATATGTAACATTGGGGTCTAAATCTAATTTATTTATTACATACTATGGAGATTATAGCTTACTTTAAAAAAATCGGTGAAGTTTGAGAGTTTGAGATAAATAAATATATAAATATTGGTGGACATTTTACACTACGCCATCTAGCCCCAAACTAAGCAAAGCTTGTACTTTGGGAACCAGATAGCTCATAGATTAATTATATACTTTTTTTTTGTAAATACATAGGTACATAGAATACATAGTAACACCCAGACACAGAACAAACATCTGCGTTCATCACACAAATGTTTATCCTGGATGGGGATCGAACCCACAACCTACAGCGCAGAAGGCAGAGCTACTACCAACTGAGCTGTGAAGCCAGATGAAAACATTGTTTAATAACCATAATTTCCTAGTCGCCAAGCAGGACACCGGTTTGGCGAGCAACTGTGGCGAGTGGCGCCTAAGGTGTTGGAATACTCCACAGACTCTGATGAAGAACTTCGCGAGCACTGCTTGCAAGCACTCGAGGCATTTGTGCTCAAATGCCCTAAAGAAGTTCAACCTCATATACCTACGGTAAAATATAACGTTGAATTAGCATAGCGCGACTAGAATAACACCAAAGCAGCGATTTAAGCAGTGAACGAAAAAACAGAAGCATTTATTCAAGGAAACCGTGAAACAAGACACCAAATTTCATCGAAACTCTGTGGATTTGCCAAAAATTTATTAATGTTGACTTTAATCCCTCGACGTTTGGGTTTAAATTGCCATGTAACGTGTTTGTAAAGCTTTTGTCATTTTTTGATATAATTCTTTTTAAAAACTGTGAAGCCACGCCTACCAGGGCTCTATTATTGTGTGGTCATTATTTAGCTCAACGAATACTTTCATGTATTGTCTGTTCACTGGTTTTAAGTGACATTAAGTCATGTGGATTATATTTAAAACGCTTATTTTAATTAGTTTATATATAACTAGCTTCCGTTCGCGGCTTTGCTCGCGAGGTACCTACATAAAATATAGCCTATGTTACTCAGGGATAACGTAGCATTCTAACGGTGAAAGAATTGGCTATTTGACAATAGTAACGATAACATATTTTATATATTAGATACATTAGCTTATAGGTTCACAATACTCATACAATATGTGTTTTGCATTAAAATAAATTGTAAATGTATCGTTTTTGAAAAATTCATTTGAGTTTTTTTGTCCGTGGATTTCAAAAGCCGAAACGCGGGCGGCCATGCTTGACCATCGCGTGACGTCACTTCTCTAAGTGTCACAGTAAAATGCATCTCAATAGTAAAATGTCGTGTGTTTTATAGTTTGCAGTTTGCTGAAAAGATTTACTCTAAAATATTTTAATTTGTGTTTGTGAGAAGTTCCACAAAATGGAGCCAGGCTATATAAAAGCTGATAGTGCAAATCAGCCAAAAATTTCATTTTAGGTTGCTATTCATTTAAGGTTGCAAATTTATTTGGATGTAATCCTAACTTTTGCTCAGCTGAGTTTCATGAATGTGAGTTTCGGACATTTAGGAACGTGTATAAACAATTTGTCAGGATATTTAACTGTAGTACTTTTACACAAAGGCACGGCACAAGTTTTTTAGCTAGTCATTTTTATAAAATACCTACTAGCTTTCGCTCGCGGCGTTGCTCGCGAAGTACCTACATTAAATATACCCTATGTTCATCCTGAAAGTTCATTCTACACATTGGTAGTATTTTCAGTGTCTATTCAATGCAAACAAACAAACAAACAATCAAATCATTCCTCCTTATAACATTAGTAAGTATAGATAGTAGGTATAGATAATCACACCTCTCGTCAAAAAGTCCATAATATAAACTTTGACACCGCTTTTTTCCCTTTGTGAGGGTTATTTTCGAAAACCCTTAAAATGCGTGTACATTTATTTTGCCTATAAGTATTTCAACGGAGTTTCAAACAAAACACACCTCTCGTCTAAAAAACTTTGACACCCCATTTAACCCTTTTTGTAGGATTGTTTTGAAAAATCGATATATACGTTTTAAATTATTTTGCATTTAAAGTATCCAAACCAAGATTCAGACCGATCGTACCACCCCTTAAAAAGTTCCCATATAAACATTGAGCTCCCATTTTACTCCTTTTTAAAGGTTATATTGAAAAATCTTGAAACACGTGTCAATCTGTTTTGTATTTACATTATACAAACAAAGTTTCATGAAAATCGCACAACGCGTTAAAAAGTTTCATACAAACGTTTTTAGCCCTTTTCACCCCTTTAAAAGTGGAATTTCTAAAAATCCTGTCTTAGTACCAAGACAAACATACCCTCCAAATTTCAAGTCTGTACGACCAGCAGTTGTATTATTCAAATCAGTCAGGACTTATCCTTTTATCCGTCCGAGACCCGTGACGTCACAGTCAGAAATGTCACGTGACCGGCTGTTTTCGCGCGAATTTCAAATCACTGGTGGAAAATATATTTTTTTTCTGATAAATAACGCTTTTTTTGAGGAAAAGATAATTGTAAGAGGTTTAAAATAAACTTACGTATATTTTTAGGTATCTTTTTGAAAACTGTCAAATAGCCAATTTTTTAAATCGGACCAGTTGTTTTTGAGTTTATTTGTTACAAACAAAAATACAAAACTTTCCTCTTTATAATATTAGTATAGAAAACAGGCTTTTTATTCAGAAACTGTCGCAATACCTGACTAGATTCTTCAGTGAAGTTTTAGAGAACCTTAAATATTTTTCGCAGATCATAGACCTTTGCTTGAAAATGATAACATACGATCCCAACTACAACTACGAGGATGAGGAGGATGGCGGCGGCGAGGACGAGGACATGGAAGACGAGTCGTTCACGCCCGACGTGGAGCCCGAGTCCGACTCCGAGGAGTACTCGGATGATGACGACATGTCTTGGAAGGTACAAAGAAAGAAAGCCTAGATCAGTGCAACAGATCTGTGGGGCGATTATGGATCTTTGCTTACAATCAATGTCAATACGTTTTCATTGTAATCAAGTGATTTGGTATTACATAAGAGTGTTTATTATATCGATTTGAGACAGTTTTGACAAGTGTTGATTGTATCAGAGTTCCGTAATCGCACTACTGGGCTTACATGTTATCAACCTGCTGGAGCCTTACCACAAAGTCTTCCAGAACGATTCCGTTTTAGAAACGTTACATTTGAAGCTTGAAATCAATACAATTTACATGGGTACGATATACCAATGTAATATTAATTCGGTAATGTATTATGAATTCGTAGTGAGGCCCCTGGACCGAAGTCTGTCCCACTCTTTTGTTCGTGCGTGCGCGTTTGCTGTCTTTTTCATATTGTCGTCATGTGCGCCAATATTACAAAAAATGTTGAAAGTTTAAATTGATTTTCTAATTTCCTTTCAGGTCCGACGCGCAGCAGCTAAATGCTTAGAGTCTGTCATCGCAACACGTCACGAGCTTTTGCCTGAAATGTATCTCACCGTTTCTCCAGCATTGATAGCCAGATTCAAAGGTAACTAGTGTAGAATCACATCTGATACCAACTGATCTGATATAGTTTAATTATGGCCTCTAATATTGCTAGCATCAATCGGTTACGGTAACAGCTTACCAACAGGTAGGCCTAACGCTTGTCTGAACTTATGATTTGTGAGAGAATAATACAGAAAAGTTAAAATTATTAATATATTTTTAGAACGTGAAGAGAATGTGAAGTGCGACATTCTGAGCGCATACACAGCTTTGCTGCGCGCCACTCGGCCGTCGCACGCGCATCAGATGTCCATCACCCCCTCTGATAACTCGCCACAATCACTTCTTCTGCAAAGGGTATGTAAGGAAAGAAATCATTTACTTATCAATTTTGGCACAAGATATTTTTGGTTGTGTAGTGGTAGCATTCCACCAGATCATAATCAACTTGTTTATGCTAGGTGTCGGGTGTAGTGCGCGGCGCGTTGCGCGTGATCCGCGGCCGCAGCGTGCGCGCGCGCGGCTGCGCACTGGCGTTGCTGCGCGAGCTGCTCACGGCGGCGCCGGGCTGCCTGGCCGACCACGCCGCCCGCGTCATCCGCGCGCTCACCCCGGCTCTCACGTGAGTGCTACTTAACTAATAGTCGAGTACTCTCCGCATGCAGACCTCATTCTATTTTTCACACAATCATTAAATATTACACGAATATATAATATTATCAATAGAATTATAATGAAATTAATGAATATACTAAGTACATAACGCATTTTGTGAATGCATATTTTCAGCTAGGATGTAATGTTTATTTTATAAAAAAAAAAATATGCTCATGACTGGTTTCTTCAGACTCCTAGTTGAACTTTGAATCAAATATTGTAAGGTCACCTAAGAAGCTTTTCCGTATAATTGCCATGTCTAAAGACTTAACATCTATTACTAGTACCATACAAACTAGCTACAACGATGTCTTGTGCAGGGATAAAACAACCGCATCGTCAATGAAGATCGAAACGCTAGTATTCGTGGTGTGCCTGGTGCGGGGGCACAGCGGCGCCATAATGCGTGATCACGTGGCCGCGCTGATGCCCGCAGTACTCGCCTGCGTGCACGACCCCTTCTACAAGGTCACCGCCGAGGCTCTGCGAGTCTTACAGACCCTTGTAAAGGTCATGCGTCCTCTGGGTAAGATAACCTATCCGCAAAATTGACCACTAGTGACATTTACAACGCCTTTGTGCTTTCAAGGGCACAAAACTTTCTGTTATAGGACAATTAATTTATGAACCGTCATCGAATGGTCCATTATGAACTTTTTTTATAGTTTTGAAGCGCTAAACGCTATCAGTTCCGTCTGTTTAGCACCTTAAACTATAATTGTGGTACTAGGGTCCAGTAGAGGTGTTTAGACTCGCCAACAAATCGATCATACATGTCATGTAAGTATGATTCTAAGAAGGTGTATTCAGAGTAGGTACTGAAAATTACAACTTCTGGCTCACTTTCTTAGCTTTAACTGGCACTAAACAAATCAGTAGCACGTAAATTATTGTTCTGTTTAGATTACTTGGAAAGTGCTGAAGGCGTTGAAGGCGAATCGGAAATGGAGATTGAACCTCCGTTGGAGGAGTTACTAGCATTCGTCCCCGCTATGTATGAATGCACGCTGGTGCGGCTCCGCGCTACCGATATGGATCAGGAAGTTAAGGAACGTGCCATCGCCGCCTGCGGACAGCTGCTGTGCCACTTTGGAGACTATTTACAGGTGCAGCCTTTATCTAACACTAGCTTCCGCCTATGGCTTCGCACGCGTGGTACCTTGAAAAACAAAAATATCGCTATCCCACGGGAACCGTAATTTTTTTCGGGATAAAATGTAGCCTATCTGTTATTCCAGACCCTAAGCTATATCTGTGCCAAATTTCATTCAAATCCGTTCTGCCGTTTTATCGTGAAAGAGTAACAAACATCCAGACATCCTCACAAACTTTCGCGTTTATAATATTAGTAGGACTAGTAGGATACAAATCGCACCGTATCCCTTAAATTGGGATCGAAGATTCTGTTCACGCTATTGCATTGCAGTATTAGTGCTTGTATACTCAACAATTTGTCTTGTTTCAGAATGAACTACCAATCTGCCTGCCTATATTTTTAGAACGTCTGCGTAATGAAATTACGCGCCTGACTACGGTGAAGGCGTTGACTAAAGTGGCCTCTTCACCATTGAGGATCGATTTAAGACCAATACTGGTACGTTCCTAACGAAATTATATAGAGAAACACCAAAAAACAATATACAATGCTGGAGGATGCAAGACACTATCATTTTGGTTCGATGTATTTAACTTTTCATCATGTTTTAATAATTTTTAAGTAGGTAATATTTTGTTTTTTTGAAGGACATATTTTCTAAACTATTCAAATACATTTTCAGTCTGATGCAGTACCTATCTTGGGATCTTTCCTAAGGAAAAATCAGAGAGCCTTGAAACTGTCTACTCTAGTCCTACTTGATACTTTGGTGCAGAACTACAGCAATGCCATTAGCATTGAGCTATTAAGCAAGGTAAGTTAAGTCATCTATCTACAGTTTCATTGAAGAGATCCTGAGCATTGATGTAGCTAAAAACTTATGAACTCATAATGTTCAGTTGTACATGAAAAAGATACGAAAAACACTAAATTAGGGGCTTCTGCAGTTTATATTGTACCATTAACTCGTTACGTTATGTGCAGGTCCTAATGGAGGTACCGGCGTTGGTGAACGAGTCAGACCTGCACTGCGCGCAGACGGCACTGACGTTGGTCCGCGGCGCGTGCCTCAAGTGCCCCGCTGCGCTCACGCCGGAGGCGCGGCACGCACTCACGCCTAATATCTTAGCGCTGGCCAAGTCGCCTCTTCTGCAAGGTAAGTCCGATTGTGGTTCATGATTTATATTATGTAAGTATGTGTTTAAAAAATGTAATTTTGTTGGCAGGTGGCGCGCTGAAGGCTATGCTGGGCGTGCTGAGCGCGTTAGTGGCGGCGGACGTGGCCGGTTGCTCGCGGCGCGAGTTGCTCGCGCTCCTCGTGGCACCCGTTCATCGCTTGCACGAACATAACGCTAACGCACATCACATCAAGCAGGTAACGTAACAGACGCAAACCTTATGGAAAACACATTTTATGAGATTACATATTTGAGTTATTACGAGGAATAGTTAAAGTGCGTGCTCATAATAACACATCATACATCACACTTGTTCACACGCTGAGTTTGGCAGTAACATTCCATGACGTTTTTCAACCTGACAAACAAAATATGTAATGTGAATATAATATTGTCTACAGGCATTCCACTCACTGGCGAAGTGCGTAGCGGCCGTGGTGGTGGAGGGCGGCTCGGACGCGCTGGAGGTGGTGCGCGGCTTCCTGCGCGACGCCGCCAGCCCCGCCGGGGACGCGCACCACATGTTCGCGCTACTCGCGCTTGCAGAGATCGGACGACATCTGTCAGTATCATGTTATGTCACCGAGACACGTCAGTCATTGCATTCCCAAAGCTTGTAAACATCCTGTAGGTCTACCATGAGTTTTCACAATCTACACTCGCTAGCGACTAGTTAAAAAATTGTATGAAAACTTGTACAGCGCCTCTAGCGGATAGTTGGGTACTAAAACGTCACTTAGTTAACTATTCTACGTCACAGCTTACTACTGCGACTGTAGTTTGCGCTTCATTCATTTGCTTAGAATTTGGTGCCATGAGTAACAATTTTGACAGATGTCATAGTAACGTACTATTACTACTGTAGTAACGTCAGCCAATCTAAATGTGACAACTCATGGTAGATGTACTGGTAACAAACAGGACTGCTTTCATCAACGATTTTTTCTACAGAGATTTAAGCTCAATCCCGAACCTGAAAGAAGTGTTGCTGAACTCGTTCACATCATCCTCTGAAGAGGTGAAGTCTGCGGCGAGCTATGCGCTCGGCTCAGTTGCTGTGGGCAACCTGCCAGAGTTCCTACCCTTCATACTGGGAGAAATCGAGGCGCAGCCGAAACGGCAGTACCTACTACTGCATTCACTCAGAGAGGTAACAATAATTCTGTATAACAGTGTATTCTTGAAAATATTGGCCTCTAGCCTACTTCTCCTATCTAGGTTTCGATTTTTCTGAATTGCATATCTTTTACAGATAATCTCATGTGAATCATGCTCTCCTGAAGGCGTGGAAGCACTAAGACCGTTCATACCAGAAATATGGGTGCAGCTATCGAAGCACTGTCAGTGTGCAGAGGAAGGGTCTCGTAATGTTGTAAGTTAATCAACCTGTTTCAATACCATACCACTCTGTCATACTAAGTTGACACTTCGCGTCGATGAAGTCTTAATCTTATACCTTTAAACGAGCAATTCTTGTATATATATATATATATATATAATCTGAATCTCGGAAACGGCTCGACCGATTTTCATGAAATTTAGTATGCAGAGGGTTTCGTTGCTGATAAATCGATCTAGCTAGGTTTCATTTTTATAAAACGTCGTTTACCCCAAAAAAACGAGCAAAGCCCAGGTCACCCAGGTGCTAGTACTTAAAGTACCTATTAGAACGACAAATAACTACATTTTAAATGTGTACATATTGGTGACAAAATTAGCAAATGAAACATACGATAGTTTTATATTTGTGCTTTGATGGATTTAACTTAAAAGCGATTTATTTTGTTCTAGGTAGCGGAATGTTTAGGAAAATTATGCTTATTAGAGCCTAAAGACTTACTACCTCAAGTGAAGGAATTCCTTAGATCCCCTGAGCCGCTCACGAGGACAACAGCTGTTACGGCCGTTAAGTTTACAATCTCAGATCAGGTAAGTGAACCACAACATTTTTACTACTTGATTGTCTTGTCATGATATATTTCCTTAGTTCTTATAATGTGTCATTGCTGGGTAAGGATCGTCCAAAGTCGTTCCATCAGTTTTTGGAACGAAGTTCCTTATCGCGCGTTGTGAAAGTGGGCTAGACGGAAAAAATTCTCACGAAAAGTTGTCACGACACTTTTTGCTATAGTTGTAAGCCGTGCGGCGTGCGCTTGTTTCTCTGTCTGTCTCTCTCTCTCTAATAGAAAGCAAGGAAAGGAACTTCGTTCCATCCGGATGTCCCTTGACACCTCTCAAGTTTTTGTATTTGGCAGTGACATGTTAACATATATGACGACCTCAGTGGCGCAGCGGGCAAGAGTCCGCCTGCGACGCAAGAGGTTGCGGGTTAGATTCCCGCCTCGGAACAAATTTGTGTATGATCTGCAGAAATTTGTTCCGTTGGTCTGGGTGTGTATGTATAATAAAAAATATCTATTTATGTACCTATATCATGTATTAAATATATCAGTTATCTAGTACCCATAACACAAGCTTTGAGTAGCTTACTTTGGGGCTAGATGATGCTGTGTGGATTGTCCAGCATTATTTATTATTATTTATTTATTAATATACAGTTGGCCCAACGAGTCGAGGCATTCGTGTAGTTAGCCGCAAGAGCTGCGCAGCATCGTTTTTCGGGAGCAATTGGAGGTATGGAGAGGGGCGGTGGGCGGTGGGACTGTACATGCGCAAACTCGCACCTGTGGCTAACTTCACGAATGCCTAGATCCGTTGGATGAACATGTACATAAATTATTGGTAGCCTCAAGCGATCGACCCTTTGCTGCGTGAGTGCATGCCCGAGTTGCTGGTCCCGCTGCGCGACCCGGAGCTGGGCGTGCGGCGAGTCGCGCTGGTCGCCTTCAACTCGGCCGCGCACAACAAGCCCTCGCTCATCCGCGAGCTGCTGCCGCATGTGCTGCCAACTGTCTACACCGAGACCAAGGTCAAGGTGAGTCTTCAAGCACCCGTTGCCTGTAGGTCAACCATGAGTTTTCACAATCTACACTCGCTAGCGACTGTAGTTAAAAAAATGTATGAAAACTTGTACAGCGCCCCTAGCGGATAGTTGTGTACTAAAACGTCACTTAGTTAACTATCCTACGTCACAGCGACTGTAGTTTGCGCTTCATTCATTTGCATAGAATTTGGTACCATTATTAAGAATTTTGACAGATGTCATAGTAACGTACTATTATTACTGTAGTAACGTCAGCCAATGGTAATCAATCGTCAATGGTAGACGTAGTGTACGCAGAAACATTCTACTGGCTACGCAGCGCACTCCACGTTCGCACCCAGTTTATTCATAGTTTCATTATAAGCACCTCACAAACAAAGTATCTAATAATAACTGTTGTACACGGACATCGTACAAAATATGTAGAAAATGTGCCAATGACTATCAAATTGTTTTCTTGTTATACAAAACATGTTTGATCTTAAAACACGTTTAATTTAAGCGTGTATTAGACACGTTTGTAGGTGTAAACAAGGGGTTAGAGAACTTTTTTTCAACACATCCTATTTCCGATAGAAAGAGTTGATCCGTGAAGTGGAAATGGGCCCATTTAAGCACTCTGTCGACGACGGTCTGGACCTTCGCAAGGCAGCTTTCGAATGCATGTACACACTGCTGGGCACATGCCTAGACCGGCTCGATGTGTTCGAGTTCCTGAGGCACGTGGAAGATGGATTGAGGGACCATTACGATATCAAGATGCTGACGTATCTGATGTGCGCCCGGCTCGCCCAGCTATGTCCCGCCGTCGTGTTACAAAGTAAGTTTAATTTATTGTTTAAAATGCAGGCCACACTATAAGGCAACTTGCAGAGATAACCACTTGCGCGAGCATTTACATAGATTTATTTTCGCATTGTTTTATGTAAGTACTTGTGATGACTTATGATATGACGTTCGAATTTATCTGATGTAAATGAGAAAGGGCGCGCAAGTGGGCCTAAATGAGCTAGCTAGCTAGCTATCCCGACGCGCTATATAATTTATACAAAGCATAATAATACGTTATACGTTATGTTAGTAAACATGCTTGCTAGCCAGTAATCCACAATAATTCATTGTAAATAATGTATTTTATGTATTTTAGGATTGGAGAGTTTAGTTGAGCCACTGCGGGCGACATGCACTATGAAAGTGAAAGCGAACTCGGTAAAGCAAGAGTACGAGAAACAAGACGAGCTCAAGCGGTCTGCGCTACGTGCGGCCGCCGCGCTCTTACAAATACCCGAAGCAGGTGAGTTGCTATTTAGCGATAAAACCGGACTTAGTCAAGTTTCATATTATCAGTACTTCAGGAGAATTGTCAGAAAAATAATACAGTGAAGTATATAAAAGTAGGTATACTTTATACCTGGAAATAGGCACATAGTAATATGAACTTCATAAATGATTACTAGGGGGAATAAATATGTAGGTAACTATTTCAGGAGTTTGTAGCAATTTTATTGGTGACTTTCAGAAAAGAACCCTCATCTGATGGACTTCGTAACGCAAATCAAATCGTTCCCCGACCTCCAGCCCATATTTGAGTCCATCCTAAAAGACTCGGCAGGCGCCGGCGTCGACTCAAATCTCATGGACCAGAGCTAGCCGCCCCTCCAAACTCGCCAGGCTGCTAGACCCCTACTATTCAACAAGAACTCTCAACTGCAATGCATCAATATTAGGTTTCATTTTCGTGTTCTGTTGTTTGCATTTCATATGAACTGATATTTTGTATGTAAAAAACGTATAAGTAAATTGAATAGATGTTTAGTTAATACAGAGTAATTTTAATTTAACATTTTAATGCAAAATTACAAGTACATTACAAATTTCGTCATGGCTTATCTTCTTGGCGTTGGGTCACGCTGGAGCGATGCTTTTTGAAAGAACTATAAGGTGTTATGGCACATACATAAATTATTGTGACTGCATTGGGTATTCTCGTATAACTTTGATTAAGCTTCCAAACAAATACTTGCACTCATAAAAGTTAAACAGAATATTTACAGTTGACATGTATTGTGATATTACATGCTATGTGGAAAATCATAGGAATATGAATAAATACAATAGTGAAGCGACAAAAATAGTATCTGTTATTTCCAGCTCCCTTTTCTCTTGGTGGTGGGGGCTATAGACACTTACATAATCAATATCAAACAACAATGTTTAGCGATATTCTATAGTGTCATAAAACTTCTGTATTTATGACATTACTAAACCTTAGTCTGAGTATTTATTATCTTATTATTATGTACTTAACTCGTATAATGCAGAAGCTAATATATCAAAATAATCAATTTCATCAGCCATAATAAATTCATAGACATTCTTTATGAGCTCAACAGACTTTAAATTTGCCCAGCCTTGAGTATCGATGATCATTCTAGCCCTTCCTTGTTTTATAAACTCTAGGGTATATACCTTCAAAGAACAAGCAGAGTGCAATTCAGCTAATTGCAGAGTGTCAATAGCATTTTCAACAATCAACTTTTTGCATAATACTTCTTCACAAAGAGTCTTCAATCCCTGCAGTTGATAATAGTCTGCAGCAGCCAATAACTCTTCCGGCTCATCATCAACATGTGCTTGGTCAGTGTACACAAATTCCAACACTTCCTGTAGCACTGAAGAGGTCAAAGCAGTTTTTACAATATTAGTTTGGCTTTCAATTGTATTATGTTCAAAGTGGGCCCTTAATACCTTACTGCGAATAGATATTACAGCTTTATGTACTTTGAATTCAACACCTTCAGCAGATTTTATGACTGCATCCGAACAAATACCTTCTTTAAAGAGGTTTCTGAATTCATCACACAATTGAGGTGTCAATAAATTATTGCAGTTGACTTTAATATCCCGAGTCACCAAAAATTTAAAAGTTAAGATCATGGAATGACTTTTACTTCCGGAACCATTTAACCATATTTTAACCATTTCTGAAAATGATAATAATAAACATTGATGCCATTTATTCGCAGCGACCGCGTGGTGATCATCCGTTATTGTTCCGGAATAATAACCCAATTCAATGTCCAAATCCAATTTTAGAAACATAGAAGATGGTACTTGATAATAGACTTTTGGATTGTTTTCTTTTCCAAGAAAGCACATCTTCAGATAAAATTTGGATTCCGGTGCTTCAACAATGGTCATTTTTGGGGTCCGAAGTTCACCAGAAAAGACATCAGTTTCCATCAATTTTAAAAACATTGGAATCACCCATCGTATTTCGTAAGTATCTGCTTCTGACCCTGGGCACTTATTCTCTTTTATCGTGTACTGATTTGCTTTATTTTTCTCCATTATGTCGTAGGTAGGTATAGCTCGTAGCGGTGTGCGTCTGTATAAAAAATAATAATGGGATTGTTGGAATGGAAATGTTTCGAGATATTTTAATTATGTAAAGGCATTAATAATATCTAGCCTATCGCTGCGTTGTTCCTACGTTTCCGATGGATAAAGTTTTAGGTAAGTACCTACATGCTTCTAAAGATAAAAGGCTATGCCTTCGTAAAATGGTCAAAAAATATTATTTGATCACTAAGTTGATCACCTAGAGGTAGATAGGTACTTAAGTACTTAACTTACCCGTGCTAGGGGACGACGTCAGCGGTTTTCTTATTTTTTAGTACCTAGTTAGAGATTGTTTCGATTATGTGAATTATTCATAATCCCACACCGCTAAGTTAGTTATGATAAACTGATCCAGTTAACTTAAAAAATATATTTATTTAATGATGATTGTACTGTACTACAGTCAAGGAAGGAACATTATATACCTTATGTACCTACACAACACTTCACAAGAAAACAATAGAAACTTGAGTCGTAACGTAAATCTGTGAAGTACCGACCCATAGAATAATCACTCTATAGAGGGCGGCGGCGCGGAGCAAGTGCAAAGTCAATCATAGACATAGACGTATTACGAATACTATAAGCCGCATCCGTCGGACGCGGCTTATGGACGAGTCCGACCGTATGTTTAACGCTTTATGGATACTGATCATAGAGGCTTAGGCTCCGCGCAGACCGAGAGCGTTCTGCGTTTGTTTGTCCATTGATGAGATGATTTGACGTTCGTCAATGGACGAACGCAGAACGCAGAACGCTCTCTGTCTGCGCGGAGCCTCAAGATTAGACCGCATTAAGCGACATTCAACGGCAGCGGCGCGACGCGACACATATTCTTTGTAAGAAATTGTATGAGGTATCACGCACTGCGCGGCAAAATTGACCAACTCATCAACTCTGTCCTGTCGCGTACGCGTAGTGCTGTTCCGCTGCCGTAGTGCGGTACCTATTAATAGCAAGCAGTGTTGGATTCAGACCCTTGAAAAATTATTGTTCATGGAACTTAAAATAGTACTATGTACTTGACCAAAAATTACACTACGTTTCTATTTTCATCGATTTAATTTATTTAATTGAAATAAAATAGCATTGGTTAGTGAAATTTTGTCTTATTAATTACTAAAAATATTCACAAATTAATCAAATTGATGCAACTGGATGTCTATATCAGCCAATTCGTCAATCAGAACTTCGTCCTTTGCATTGACACGATGTTAAATTCGATAAAATGTTTGGTCTTACATTCTCTTACAGCATCGCATGAAAGAATCAGTGAGTCCCCTTCTTGCCTTTGCCTGATTTGATACTGCCAAACGTACAGAAAATCTCTATACTGTAGGGTAAATGTTCAAAAAAACTACCAAATAGGTAAACAAGTCGGCCTGGACATAAAATTATGGTATTTTCGTGTAGTATACTTGCATTACGAATGAAATTATGGTACGAATAGTATAATTGGCTATTTGATAATAGTAACGATAACATATTTTATATATTAGATACACTAGCTTATAGGTTCACAATACTCATACAATATGTGTTTTGCATTAAAATAAATTGTAAATGTATCGTTTTTGAAAAATTCATTTGAGTTTTTTCGTCCGTGGATTTCAAAAGCCGAAACGCGGGCGGCCATGCTTGACCATCGTGTGACGTCACTTCTCTAAGTGTCACAGTAAAATGCATCTCAATGGTAAAATGTCGTGTGTTTTATCGTTGGCAGTTTGCTGAAAAGATTTACTCTAAATATTTTAATTTGTGTTTGTGAGAAGTTCCACAAAATGGAGCCAGGCTATATAAAAGCTGATAGTGCAAATCAGCCAAAAATCGATTCATTTAAGGTTGCAAATTTATTTGCATGTAATCCTAACTTTTGCTCAGCTGAGTTTCAGAATGTGAGTTTCGGACATTTAGGAACGTGTATAAACAATTTGTCACTTTGACACCTCATTTAACCCTTTTTGGAGGATTGTTTTGAAAAATCGATATATAGGTACGTTTTAAATTATTTTGCATTTAAAGTATCCAAACCAAGATTCAGACCGATCGTACCACCCCTTAAAAAGTTCCCATATAAACATTGAGCCCCCATTTTACCCCTTTTTAAAGGTTATATTGAAAAATCTTGAAACACATGTACATTTGTTTTGTATTTACATTACACGAACAAAGTTTCATGAAAATCGCACAACGCGTTAAAAAGTTTCATACAAACGTTTTTAGCCCTTTTCACCCCTTTAAAAGTGGAATTTGCAAAAATCCTGTCTTAGTGGGTGCCTACATACCAAGACAAACATACCCTCCAAATTTCAAGTCTGTACGACCAGCAGTTGTATCTATTCAAATCAGTCAGGACTTATCCTTTTATCCGTCCGAGACCCGTGACGTCACAGTCAGAAATGTCACGTGACCGGCTGTTTTCGCGCGAATTTCAAATCACTGGTGGAAAATATTATTTTTTTCTGATAAATAACCCTTTTTTTTCGGAAAAGATAATTGTAAGAGGTTTAAAATATACTTACGTATATTTTTAGGTATCTTTTTGAAAACTGTCAAATAGCCAATTATACTGTTATAATATATATTAATTATACTATAATATAAATATTAATTGTAATACGAGTATATAAGTATATTGTTCCATTTTTTCTTCTTCCTCACAACGCAAAGATACTATTGCAATATCCAAGTCATTTTCGTCCACCGTGTCGGTGATTTATAGGGCTTACCTGTGGCGGCTGGGCAAGGAGTCTAGGACACTGATTTTACTAGATTTATTTTGTTTTGTGAAAATGTCGATGATTTTGCATGCGCACGATCGTAATTAGTTTTTCGAAGAGAGTGAGTGAGTGAAAGTAGGGAGGGACAAGGAATGGAAAAAATAGGGATGGGAAACAGATCGGCCCCTACAACCACAGACAATAATTTGGTCGTGTCGAAATATGCACAGAATACGCAACATGGCCCCCCACAAAAAGGCTTTGCCTTTTTCAAAATTGAAAACATTTAACTACCTATACTGATCGGAAAGATATTAGGTTGTACAATACTGATACTAGATACTAGATAATAAAGAAATGGACTGTATACATTTTGCAAACTACTTACAAGCTAAAGATAATACTAAGAAGTTAGTCTTGATTACAAGGTAAAAGAACGAAACTTAAAAACTAACGACAATGCTATGAATTTAGTCCTGATTACAAGGCAAAGGAACCAATTTCGCCACCGATCGAGTAAATTGTCCCTTAGCAGTCTTAAGTTCTACCACACGAACGACTAAATCTCGACCTGGAAAGAGTTTGGTCACCCTACCGCGAGGCCAGTGAAGCGACGGAAGTCCGTCTTCTTTGATTAAGACTAAATCTCCTATTTTAATGTTATATTGAGTTTTATGCCATTTAACACGCTGTTGTAAAGTGTGGAGATAATCGTGACTCCACCGTTTCCAAACACTTGAAGTCATTTGTCTAATAAGCTGCCACCGAGCAAGCTGATTTGTGTGTTTGGTTTCCAATACAGGTGTTTCTGGGAAGGATATTAGAGGAGAACCAACTATGAAGTGACTCGGAGTTAGAACAGCTAGATCGTTGGGGTCATTGGATAGAGGGCACAACGGTCGCGAATTCAAAATAGCTTCGATTTGAGTAAAAAGCGTTGTGAGTTCCTCGAAAGTTAAAGGTCGGTCTCCTACAACTCGCTTCAGATGAGATTTGCTAGATTTAACAGCTGCTTCCGCTAACCCGTTGAAAGCGGGACTTAAAGGAGGCGAGAAGCGCCATCGAATGAAATGTTCTGCGTAAAAATGATTTAAATCAGGATCCTTGCCGATATCTCGTTTGAACTTTTCTAAAATGTTACAAGCTCCTTTGAAATTAGAGCCGGAATCTGACCAGATTTCTTTAGGTAGGCCGCGTCTTGCAATAAATCTTTTGAAGGCAGCTAAGAATGCATCAGTGGTCAAGTCGCTGACAACCTCTAAATGGACAGATTTTGTCGTGAAACAAACAAATACGCATAAATACGACTTGATTATTTTAGAATTCCGCAATAAACTAGATTTTGTCTGAAATGGACCCGCGTAGTCTAAAGCTACAGATACGAACGGTCTCTGAGATTCCGTGACACGACTGGCTGGTAAGTCTCCCATTTTGATCTGAGGTGGTTGACACCTCAATCGAAAACAGCTGATACATTTATGTATTCTACTGCGTATAACGCGTCGTGCCGATAATATCCAAAATTGTTCGCGGAGAATAGACATTAACGCATTGGGACCCACGTGCAAGTACTTGATATGATAATAATCTACTACGAGATTTGTGAAATGATGCACTGAAGGCAACACTAGAGGATGCTTAGACGAGTAGCTTAGCGAAGAGTTCACTAGCCTTCCTCCTACCCTAAGTAGACCGTTCTCGTCTAAGAATGGTTGCAAGCGTATTATCCCGGTACTACATGCTTTTTTAGACAGAAGGTTGTTTATGTCATTACAAAATGAGTGGGATTGTACGCATTTAACGAGCGCATGAATGCCTCGTTGAAGCTCCTTACTAGTTAAAGGTCCGGAAAGTGGCTCAGTTTTCGACAACCTTTGTTTTGATTTTAAAGCGTTATTAACGAATCGAAAGCACCAAGATGTGATTCGTACAAGTTTACTGAATGAACTACACTTTTGAATAAAATGAGACGTTTCATCTTCATGAGTGACGGCAGCTACAACGGAAGTAGATTTCTTAAGACCGGGTAACTCGTTACGTTCGAGCTGCTTGCATGGCGGTGGCCATAATTTCGGATCACAAGTGAGCCAAGCTGGACCCCACCACAGTTCATGGATTACTAACTCTTGTGGTGTGATACCTCTCGATGCAGGGTCAGCTGGGTTCAGATGGGTCGGTACGTAACGCCAATACTCGGGTGCAATCAAAACTTGAATTTGACTGACACGATTCGATTCAAATACCTTGAGGAGGTGCGGGGGAGTTCGTAACCAACACAATACAATGGATGAGTCACTCCAAGCGTAGGTGTTTCGATGCAGGTTTGTTCTTAATTTTAGGCAATCAGAAACACGACCTAAAAGCTGAGCTAGAATGAAAGCGCCTGAAAGTTCCAGTTTTGGAACTGTAAGTTTCTGCTTGATCGGAGCGACGCGTGTCTTGGAGATAAGCAAGTGTATAGTTACGCTATTATCTATGTGGACGCACCGAATATACACACATGCCGAATAGGCGAACTCAGAGGCATCGCTAAAACCGTGTAAATCGAAATATTGAACCGTGTTAGACAAAACCTTGCGTTCTATAGATATGCTTTGCAAATGATGTAAATCATTGCAGAAGCGCTGCCATTCTTCTATAATTTCTCGAGGGGGTGTCTCGTCCCAGTCTAAACCTAACGTCCACAGACGTTGCATCAGTATCTTCGCAAAGATAACGCAGGGTGCTAGCCACCCATTGGGATCATAAATGGAACTAACCCTCGACAAAATGATTCGTTTTGTGCACTCATTACTATCTAATGACACTTGATATGAAAAAGTATCTGTTATCGGACTATACTTGAAACCTAGTATCTTAAGCGACATGTCCGCGTCTTCACTGAATTTTAACTCACAATGCTCAGTTGGCAGGTCAGTAAGCAACTGAGGCTCATTGCTCATCCATTTACGAAGCTCGAATTCTCCT
Source organism: Cosmorhoe ocellata (assembly GCA_963675405.1). Lineage (NCBI taxonomy): Eukaryota > Metazoa > Arthropoda > Insecta > Lepidoptera > Geometridae > Cosmorhoe > Cosmorhoe ocellata. Next base: position 7,815,583 of record OY776245.1, on the reverse strand, counting down.
TTACCTAACAGATCGATTAACTCGTACTTTATGTTGTGAGCTTCGGTCAATGAACTTGCGCCAGTTACGATATCATCTACGAATATATCGTGAAGAAGGATTTGCGAAGCGCGCGGATGTGTCTTTTTGCCTAGATAGGCCAGTTCGTGTAAACAACGCATCGCTAGAAACGCTGCTGTTGTGACGCCATAACTTAAAGTGTTCAGCTGAAATTTTTGAATTTCCGGCTGAACCCGATCGTCACCCTGATTTATGTGATCGCGCCATACGATCAGCTGATATTGGCGGTCTAAGGGATGTAATATCACTTGGCGATACATCATTCGAATATCTGCGGAGAATACTATCTCATGTAACCTAAAATGGAGTATAATGTCTACTATATCCTGTTGCAATTTGGGACCAGCTAATAACTCATCATTTAACGACTTCCCACCCGGGCCTTTGGAAGAAGCGTTAAAAACGCACCTAATTTTTTCCGTACCCTTTTTGTATACCCCGTGGTGAGGTATGAAATATTGTGGAAAACGTTGTGCAATCGAAGTATCGATTGGCTGCATGTGGCCCAGTTCAATGTACTCTCGCATGAAATCCCTATACCGCGCTTCTAAAACCTTATCGCGTTTGAATTTGTTTTCTAATGATAAAAGCCGACAGATGGCTATGTGTAAGGTATCCCCAAAATTTAGTCCTACTTCATGGTCACCCTGGCGAAAGGGCAAACGAACGATGAAACGCCCCGTAGGAGTACGTGAATGCGTTTGCTTGAAATGATCCTCACACATAACATCGCTAGGATCGGGCTGCCTAACTTTGTTCACTTCCTCTATTTCCCAAAATTTTTTCAATGTCTCATCTATTGATGTCACGCAATGCAATGATTGGATTTCCGATTTACGCCCGTTGATGTCGCCCATTAAAACCCAACCGAAAATTGTTTCAAACGCTGTTGGCAATCCTGCCCCTAATTCGATTTTAGGCCCGTTGAAAATGTTCGCGCATACACCCGCACCTAGCAGCATATCAATACTATTCCTTTCGTGAAAGCGCGGGTCGGCCAATCGAAGATGATCGTATTTGGCTAAAATCGAGATATCAATGTTCGAAGTAGGTAGTGGAGCTGTAATCTTCGGAAGAACTAACATATCTACGCATAACGGATCTCCTGTTCTATTATTTAGGTACATGTATAGTTCACCTTTAGGATGTACCCGATTCGATTCACCGACACCCGAGATCGTTATGTTTGTTTTGTTGTAGCACATCCCTAGTCGATGCATACAAGATGATGTTACGAAATTCGCCATACTACCCGGATCTAAAAGCGCGCGAACCGAATGATATTCGCCGTCTTTTGAACATGAAATTTCGACTATGGCCGTAGCAAGCAATGTGTGACGCGTTGCGGCGTCGTTGATACGCGGAACATGCGAGTGCGAAAGAGACAGAAGAGGTGCGCTCGGCGCGGACTCTATCGCGGGTGCTGACGACACTTCGGATGTACTCGTGCAATGAGCGATTTGTTTGTCGTCAGGCGATGATTGCGTTTCGTTACTGCTAGTTGTACCTACGTTTGCTTGCGGCTGATTGTTTGAACATAGCAATGTATTATGTTTGCGTGAGCAATTTTGACATCTGAATCGTGAATGACAATTTATCACTCTGTGCGGGCGCAGACAATTGAAGCACAGGTTTTGTTTTTTGACTAAATCCTGTCGAGATGCTACGTCCATGGCTATGAACTTCTCACACTTCCCCATTAAGTGGGAGCCCTTACAGATTGTACATGAAACTGTTTTTTGCTCTTCGGAACTCTGCTTGATCGGCTCGGCGGATATCACACTAGACGCATAGGACTGTTTACTACTTTTTATGGGCTGAGTACTGTTTGACTTGCCGCTACTTGATTGACCTACTACGCCAGTGGTTTCTAATGTTTTACAATAACTGCCTAGGAATACTATCAGGTTATCAAAAGTAGGTATTTTGACTTGTTGGTGCGCTAATTCAAATCGGGATCGTAACTCACTATCGAGTTTTCTGGTGAAGATATGCAGAAGTAAGAATGACCACTCTGTTACCGGAAACCCTAGACTAGTTAGGCCACATGTGTTTTCTTGAAGTGTGTTTACAAAATTGCGCAGCTGTACCGGGTTTTTGTGTGAGATTGCAGGTAACGCGAATATAGAACTGAGATGCGCATCTGCAATCAATCTTTTGTCATCGTACCTATCTAGAAGTAACTTCCGAGCGACTTCATAGTTATCTGGGTTGCTTGAAAGATGCTTTATGAGATTAGCAGGTTCGCCCGATAGACAGCTCATTAGATAATGCTTTTTCTGGACTAGACTTAGTCGCTCGTTGTTGTGCACTAGTGCGTCAAACATATTTTGGAAACATGGAAAATCTGGGTAACTACCTGAGAATCTAGGTAAACCTATGTCCGGTAACTTGTACTGGATATCACTTCGTTTGTTCGAGGAGCAGTATTCTGGCAGGTCTTTGTGAATGGTTTCTTTGAAATTAACATTTTGATGTGTTGAAAACTTGCTGCAGATGTACTTAACCTCGAGGCACTGCTCTTCGAACAAGTCGAACTTTTTCTTATAAGAAATTAATACGTCTTCATCCTTCAACGTGGATTGAAGCGTCAGGAAGGCTTCCTCAAACTCTGCACGAAAAGCGTCAATTTCACCACATCGAATTTTGAATTTACCTACTTCACTTTCCTTACTTACATCTAATGCAGTAGCAGTATTGTACAACGAATTAACCTTTTCACATAAAAACTCAAACTTTAACGTGTTCATTTGACTTCTAGACATTCTTGCTTAACTTTGATAACTTGTATTTTAGAAAATTTTACACACAAAACATGTCCGCCGCCCGGCAGCGTTGGTTACGAATTTGGAAAAAATCACAAAATACCCAAAATATTCGACTCGGAGGACCACAATTATGTCGGTGATTTATAGGGCTTACCTGTGGCGGCTGGGCAAGGAGTCTAGGACACTGATTTTACTAGATTTATTTTGTTTTGTGAAAATGTCGATGATTTTGCATGCGCACGATCGTAATTAGTTTTTCGAAGAGAGTGAGTGAGTGAAAGTAGGGAGGGGACAAGGAATGGAAAAAATAGGGATGGGAAACAGATCGGCCCCTACAACCACAGACAATAATTTGGTCGTGTCGAAATATGCACAGAATACGCAACACACCGGACTCACACACACTATGAATTCAAATCAGTTTCGTCTATCTTCCTCAGAAATTGCTAATTCAGAAATTAATGAATTGCTAATTGATTGCTAAATTTGCTGTACCTACTGTCGCGCCACTGCAGTTCAAGCGCGGTATACCTAAAAGTGTCGCTACGTATCGCGTCGCGCCGCTGCCGTTAAGTGTCGCTTTAATGCGGTTTGACCTTGGAATAGGTGGAATCTGTGGAATAGGCGTGGCCAGAAACGTCCGGACATACCTTGCACACTATCAGCCGCGTCCGTAAGTCGCGGCTGACGGACGCGTCCGAAAGTGTGTTTAGCGCTTACAGCGGCGGCGGAGCAAGTGCAAAGTCAATCAAACACAGACGTAATAGGGATACTGATCACAGAGAAAAAAACACTCAATTCAAATCAAATCAAAAAACTGAAATGATTTGAGACGATAATGTAGGACAAAAGTGCTTATTCCAATGATTCCCTGCAAAGGGGATTAGGTAATGGACTTCTCCTTTTCCAATTAGTTACTTTGGTAGGTATATTTATCTACCTACCGTCCGCCTGTAGCCCCAGACTAGATGTTATTAATGCTAAGCTGCTGCAGTCACCCATCAGGCCCCTCGCTCGCAAAAAGTTAGCGCTAAAGCGGGTATTACACTACCCAATTTTAAGGGACCCTTAGTACCCTTACTTAAGAGTGGTGTAATAAGAGTTAGAGCTTAAGGCGTAGAGCGTAAGCCACGCCCTCCTACTAACTACCGGGCCCTGAATACCGTCTAGTGTATTACCCGTTTAAGCTTCGTTGATAGGTACGTTAGGAACAAGTAGATTTAGAATTTTTTCTTAGGAATGCGTAATGTGTTCTTTGAATTCATAAAATAAATCAACGATGTTACAATGTATGAAGTTGTTACCAAGCAAGACTGGTCGTTAGCTAAGAATTTAAACTAGCTTGCCGGAAGGACAAACTGTCGTTATTACCTAGGTAGGTACATAATGTAAGTACCTAGGTAGTTTCATGTGTCGTGTCGCACATAGCTCAAAGACGATCATTGTTTGGGAGTAGGTACCTACCTGCTGCCCAGTAAAAACAATAAATTGTTCCCCGACTGCCAGTCCAACTTCGTGTACAGAGCAGAAGCGTGTAGTAAGCAGAGCAGTCTTTTAAGATGTACAGGTAGTAGGCGAAGAAATAGTTGTCCTCTGGCAATCTACGTGACAAAGATCAAAGATTTAAATCGATCTTTGACAAAGATGCGCAAAAACAATTTTGCGTTCATTGCGTTCTGCGCATGCTGCTCTTTTAAATGTAGGTCACTACCTAGTTTTTATTTTGTCAGCTCTTAGGTAAATTATTTCTAGTATAAACGTAAAAATATATAAATAAAAATAAAAATATAATATAAAGGTCTTGTAAGTATATGTAGATCTAAAAGATAGTACACAGTATTTTTAATAGAACGTTTAATTGCAAAATTACGCGTAGGTAGGTACAAAATCCAGAGCGGCAGACACGCCGTACCAGAGCGATGCTTCTCAAGGGAACTAAAGACGTGAGAAATAGGGCGTCACTGCATCGGCTATTCTCGTATAACTCTCGATCAAGCTTCCAACAACCGCAAACAATAGCATTCAGATACTTGCATTCGTTTCGACAGTTATACGGAATACACAATGGAAATGTGATTTTTACATGCTATGTGGAAAGTCATAGGAATATGAATAAATACACTAAAAGTGACATTATGTACTGGTAGATGATATCTGTTATTTCCCGTTCCCTTTCCTCTTAGTGGCGGGGGTGGTGCTAGACGCGCGCGAACTGGGGACTTCATTCTGCAAGGAAATTCAATCTCATGAGTGTCATTCTAAAATATATTTTTAAACTTACGCGATCTGAACACATAATTACGCGTAGGGACACGGTATCGCATAGAAAGTATCGATACTGTACTCACGAGTAGTATCGAAAAAAAAGTATCGTAGGGACTCATAAAAGTATCGATACTTCAAGGTATCGAGTACTTTTCTTGGCCTAAGCAAATGTCAATATCAGTCAGTAAATAACGTCAGTTTTACTTCAATAGGGCAGGACATGAAAAAACAAATGGCGTCGGTACACAAATTTAATACAATATTAGAAAAATACTATAATAAAAGAAATAACTTCAAAAATTAAAAAAAAAATGAAACAAAATGTGTATCGTTATCGAACGGATATGTACTCGATACCACAAAGTATCGATACTTTTTTCGTGTCCCTAATTAAGCGGGTATTTATCGCGTTTTATTTAACGCCGTGCGTTATTTAACGTCGGTAAAAATAGGTAAATAAAACGTGATAAATACCCGTTTAATACTAAACAATATGTCATTCCAAAAGTTAGTAGAAAACCGAAAAAGTTTCTAGATCACACCTTTTTGGAGGGCAAAGCTTTTGGCAAATTGCTATTGCTAGCATTCCGAAGCATAGACCGCGATCCGCTGCTAACGGTCCCCAGCGCGCTCGCAGGCCGCTCTGGCGACAGCTCCTTACTGAAAATTTGCAAAAATAATAATTTAATAAATAAATAAATAAATAATGCTGGACAATCCACACAGCATCATCTAGCCCCAAAGTAAGCTACTCAAAGCTTGTGTTATGGGTACTAGATAACTGATATATTTAATACATGATATAGGTAGGTACATAGATAGATATTTTTTATCATACATACACACCCAGACCAACGGAACAAACGGCAGATCGTACACAAATTTGTTCCGAGGCGGAAATCGAACCCGCAACCTCTTGCGACGCAGGCGGACTCTAGCCCGCTGCGCCACTGAGGTCGTCAAGTAATTTACAAGTAATGTACAGTCGCAGAATGAAAAGGTTGACCAGTTTTCAAATAAAATCGTTTAAGCGTTGCAAGCACATGTTACCATTTCAAACTGCGTGCTAGACCGATTTAATTAATTATTTTTTGTTGGAAAGGGTGTAGGTACTAAGGATTGTCCCGTAAAACAATTCAAAGTCATTGGTTTTGTAGTTCAGAAATTACAGATATCACACACCTCAGTATTAAGTCTAAATAACTTGGAATGTTCCTGTATATTCCGCGTTACCTTTGAAAGAACGGCTTATAGTATAATTGGCTCAACGAATCTAGGCATTCGTGAAGTTAGCCGCAAGAGCTGCGCAGTATCGTTTTTCGGGAACAATTGGAAGTATGAGGGGGGGGGGGGGGGAACTGTACATGCGCAAACTCGCACCTGTGGCTAACTTCACGAATGCCTAGATCCGTTGGATGACCTATACCTACGGCTTAATCGATAGCTTTAGTTGTTTTTGGTCAGCTAGTAATTTTTTACTAAAATCAGGCAAGTATTCCTACCTGTTGCCTCGAGATAGCGTGCCTTTTCTACTAAACATGTCCGAAAGTCGCCCTCGTAAATCTCGTTTGCTGCCTGCAGCGCTCATATCGGAATCGGATCCCTAAAATTGAACACATCAGTTAAATACAAAATAAAAAGCACCATGATCACGACTGTAATCCCCAGGGGGTCTACTCCGCAAAACGACAACGATACTATCGGAGTCGAATGTTCGTCGAATTCAGTCGAATTAACAGTTGTTTCGTTGTCAAATTGGGAATTTGTTTACGAGATCGGTTTTCAAAAGTAATGTCGGTCGTTCCATTGTTCAAATAATAGCATAAACAATGTTACTAAGAGTAAGTTTTGCACGATTATTGTGCCGATATATCGTTGATCGTTTTTCGGAGTAGACGCCCAGGGCGTCTACTCCAGAAAACGATCAACGATATATCGGCACAATAATTGTGCAAAACCTACTTGAAGTAACATCGTTTATGCTATTGTAGCGATGGTACGTACGACCAACATTACTTTTGACAATCGATCTCGTAAACCTGCTGTAACACCACTTACGGACGACACGAAATTTCCAATTTGACAACAAAACAACTGTTAATTCGACTGAAATCGACCATTATTCGGCTACAATTATATCGTTTTTGTTTTGCGGAGTAGACACCCAGGCTCGGTAGATATCTCCTCAAACCTCTAGTGACTTAGATCTTTGAGGATATCTAAAGAGGGTAGTCAGAGGCACGTCCGAACACGACATTAGGCACATGCCCACATTTTACACAGTAGTTAGCATTCCGTACGTGACAGATTAAAAGCTCATCGCCGCTTATAAGACTACTATAACCTTAGACACACACCTTCGAATTTTTGATTCTAGGGTATGCCGGTTTCCTCACAATGTTTTCCTTTACCGTTTAAGTCATTGCGCACATAATTTTTTCGAATAGCAAAACTCATTGGTGCACGATCAGATCTGAACTCACAACAGCTCACAACCCTCGGATCGTGAGGCAGGGGTGCTACCACTACACCACCAGCGCTTTAAATTAGCGGTTAAATATAGGTATATTATACATATAAGAATATTCAGAAGTTATTCACATATTAACATACTTATAGTTTTACCTGTGAAACGGTGCCGATCGGTCGGAACTCTACGGTTTCCGAATCAACTTGATCGTCAATAGATCGCGATTTGGTCAGCTTTTTAAGTTTGCCGAATATGCTCTTCTTCTTCTTCTTTTCTGTGGGAAGTATCTCGCTTTGGGCTGACCCACCCGATAGCCGACTGCAAAGAAGTAACACGCATTAGGTAGGTACATAGCTACCTACTGACTAGCTTTTACTGTTTATAAAGAACAAATTTACTGTTTAATTAAGTTCTTTTTTTTATTGGTTCTTTTTAGAACATCGGTAGAACAACATTTGTTCTAGAAAACAGTGATTTTTCCTAGATTAATCCTGCGCATGTTTTTATTATGAATTGTTTCCCGAATGTTTTTGTACCTAAATGGCAAATGCACTACTATTGAGACGCCAAAAAAAAACCAGAGATTTGAATGTGTTTCTGAAATCGTGATGTTGTGCAGTACCTTAGTAGGTTATAGGCAGCTTAAAGAAATTGGTGGTATTCATCCAACGAAAAAGTATGTTGCTTAAAACTCATTTGATAGAGATATGATATGATTGAATACCTGTCTAGGCTAGCATCGCGCTGCATAGTAAATAGCCTTGAATCCGCCGCTTCGCCGTCCAGGGACTGCATCGATGATACACTGCTATCGTCAACCGATTTCCAGATGAGACTCTGAAAGCATTGTGAACCTTCAACGGTATACCTACCAACTTTTATGTACCTTTAAGTAACGATTTTTTAATTGTTATAATTTATTTTATGAATATTAAGAATGTTTATTGATTGTACCGGAAGTAAATCAGCAATTTATCGTATTTTTCTTCTGTTTATAAGTAAGTCAATTGACCACTAAAACACTTGCTTTATCGTGATTGGTCCACGTGGATAGATTACTGATTTTATTGGCAGGTTTAGTTTTGAACGGAAGGTAAAAAGAAATGAGGGGTTAGTCTGTAAGGTGATTTCATCGATATAACTTGGTTTGGAATAATTCGTTAATTAAAAAAAAAAGTGCTGAATCTAATTGAGCTAGTTTAATTTCATAACATAATAGTCTCCAATAGGTATTTATTCCATCTTATGATAGGTACAGTCAACCACTGTAACCAGTAATTGCTAATTCGTATAGATATATATAATATCTTGGATTAAATAATGCGAATGGCAATGATTATGCGGAATATCAGCATTGGAAAAATGTCTTACTTGTTCTTTGGTAGTTTGTTCGAGCGATATTGATCGTTTCTTGAGGGACGGCGCACGAGACGGCGTCCTAGCCGACGCCGGCGTCACCGACAATGTGTCTCGGGGCTCCGTTGACATTGCTCTGCAAAATTTAACATAACCTAATTGATGAAACAATATAATGATATTTGTTGGTGTCGGAAAAAAATAAGGCGTCTTCGCCATGGAGGCGAATCCACGGGCATCGGCTAGTTAAAGCATCTGCTGAATCAATATTTGGCACGAAATACGGGCTAAGAATATAAAAATAATGATGAAGATAAGGATATAGTGAGCAGGGGCTTATAGCTGAGTCTCACACAATGGTGAGTGTAGGTATAGTACGCTCAACGAATCTAGGCATTCGTGAAGTTAGCCGTAAGAGCTGCGCAGTATTGTTTTTCGAGAGCAATTGGAGGTATGAGTAGGAGGGGAAGGAACTGTACATGCGCAAACTCGCACCTGTGGCTAACTTCACAAATGCCTAGATCCGTTGGATGACCTATACCTTCTGTTGGTGGTAGCTTGGTGCCTGCGCTGGCGCTCGGCGATGCGCGAGGCGCGCAGCTCGTCCGTGAGGCGGCGCAGGCGCGCGGCGGTGGCGGCCGCGTCGGCGCCGGCCGCCTCGCCCGCGCTCTCCGGCGTCGCCGACCGCGACCGGGACTTTGAAGACTGAACATAACATTAGTGTTACGACTTCCACCTCAACCACCGAGGTCGGATAGGTTTTTGATACTTTTGGTATTGAGATTCGGTCTTGTCTAAAGAGGCTCGCAAAATGTACAATCTTGCTTTGTGTTATTTCTGTAGAGATTAGTTTAAGTTTGTCTTCTTTTTCTTTGTTTTGATTGTTTAAATATTGTAAATATGTACCTACCAATTAGGCGGTGTGGTCGCTCAGCGACAAAGCCTTTTTTTTGTTGTGTTAACCGTGTGGTGTTAAATAAAAAAAAAAAAAGAGATTCGGTCAGGAATATGGCGGTTGGGTTAGATTATAAGTTAGATTCTAGAGAAAACGGAAGAAATTAATTTACGTAAGACTAGGCAGTAAGGTCTATAGACTATTAAGCCTGCTCAAATGAGCGAATAATATTGCAACTTTTAGTATTGATGTTTTTGTTTTGACAGAGTTGTCAGTAGGATCTAAAAAAAATGTGTTTTTGAGAGAAACGGTCTTAAAAGTTTATTTCGCAATTTATTCCGATCCCCGAACCCCAGTTTACGTAACATTACGACTTTCATAGGAAGGTATACCTACTATGCGGTAAACAAGTTGTCCGCTGGCGAAGCACGTGACAAAGATGCGCAGAACGAAATTCGGCCTAAGAATTCGTTCTGCGCATGTCAACTGACACAAATGGACAATTTTTTTTCGCATAGTATACGAAATACGAGTAGTGACTTTGATTCTAGGTTAAAACTAAAACAGGCATGACATCCATAGACACAAAACGTTCAGATTTTTTTCTTACTCTGTTCCTTCGCGGTGGGGTTGGAGTCATAAGATTCTTCTCCGGTTTGACAGAAGGCGCGTTGCGGAACAAATCGGGACTCTGTTTCATCAGGTCGTCTATCGTTTCCAGCAGTTGTGTGATAACTCTGTCATCCTCCTGCAAGACAATTTGGAACTTGTTCACATGAAACTGGAAAACTAGAGTTAGGTATATAGTTGACTGGCCTCACAGCTCAGTTGTTAGTAGCTCTGTCTTCTGCGCTGCAGGTTGTGGGTTCAATCCCCACTCAGGATTAACATTTGAGACATAAACTCACATGTTTGTTCTGTGTCTGGGTGTTATTAGAATTCTATGTGTATATTTACAAAAAAATATATGCAAATAATCTATCAGCTATCTGGTTCCCATAGTACAAGCTTTGCTTAGTTTGGGGTTAGATGGCGTTGTGTGAAATGTCAGATGTTAGAAATGAGAAATGTTTGGTGTGGTTTTTAATCCAAGGAGTATCTCAGGTGTCTTGGAAAACGAGATTGAGTCATCCCGTGACCACGACAGTGTGTAAACCTGTCGAAACGTCGTGAAAAATAATTAAATAAAACGCGATAAATACCCGTATAGTAGGTACTTACTAATAATTATGTGTTCAGATCGCGTAGGTTTAAAAGTACATAAAGTTATTGGAACGAAGTTCCTTATCGCGCGTTGCGAAAGGGGGCTAGACGGAAAAAATTAAGACCAAAAGTTGTAACGACACTGTTGTAAGCCGTGCGGCGTGCGCGTGTTTCTCTGTCTGTCTCTCTCTCTCTCTCTCATAGAAAGCAAGGAAAGAAACTTTGTTCCATCCGGGTGTCCCTTGACACGTCTCAAGTTTTTTTCTATTCTATGATATTGTTTGTAGACTTGTGGGCGAAGACCACCACCGAGTGGAGCCCATCCAACGAAAGACGGCGACGTGGTAGACCCAGGAGAAGATGGCGAGACGAGCTCGACGCGTATTTACCGTCTTGGCCTACAGCAGCGTTAATTCGCGAGGAGTGGAAGGAAGGGAGGCCTTTGCCCTGCAGTGGGACAATAATGGTTGAAAAATAAATAAATAAATGATATTGTGTACCTGCTGCGCTCGTTTGAGCGAGCCGACGAGCAGTTTGTTCTGGTCGCGGTCGCGGTCGTGCCGTTCCTTGTCGCGGCGCAGCTTCTCATTGGCCGTGCGCAGCTTGGCGTGCGCGTCGCGCAGCTCCAACAGGTCGCACTGCAGCTCGGTCACCTGATATACACACTAGCTGTTACCCGCGCAAAAATCCATCATTATAACATACTAGCTTCCGTTCGCGGCTTTGCTCGCGAGGAACCTACATAAAATATAGCCTATGTTACTTAGGGATAACGTAACATTCTAATGGTGCAAGAATTTTTGAAATCGGACCACTAGTTTTTGAGTTTATTCGTTACAAACAAAAATACAAAAATACAAAACTTTCCTCTTTATAATATTAGTATAGATATAGATTGGATCACCTTGGGTTACATTATTGAAATTTCAGTAGGGATCCCTATTTTTTTTCTAGTAATAACTATAATCTATATTACTCAGGGATAATGTAGCATTCTAATGGTGCAAGAATTTTTGAAATCGTACCAGTAGTTTTTGAGTTTATTCGTTACAAACATAAATACAAAAATACAAAATTTTCCTCTTTATAATATTAGTATAGATATAGATTGGGTTACATTATTGAAATTTCAGTAGGGATCCCTATTTTTTTTCTAGTAATAACTATAATCTATGTTACTCAGGGATAATGTAGCATTTTAATAGTGAAAGAATTTTTGAAATCGGTCCAGTAGTTTTTGAGTTTACCTACTCGTTACAAACAAAAATACAAAACTAAGTTAGTTAACTAACTCTATTAGTTTTAAATTTAGTAACATTTTAAGGGTTCCGTACCCCAAAGAGTAAAACGGGACGCTATTACTAAGACTCCGCTGCCCGTCCGCCTGTCTGTCACTAGGCTGTATCTCATGAACCGTGATAGTTAGACAGTTCAAATTTTCACAGATGACTTATTTCTGTTGCCGCTATAACAACAAATACTAAAAAACAATAAAATCAATATTTAAAGGGGCTCCTATACAACAGATATGATTTTTTTGCCGTTTTTATAGATAATGGTACGGAATCCTTGGTGCGCAAGTCCGACTTGGCCGGTTTTTTATTGTGCGCCGACCTAGCACTTATTAAGATAGGGTTGAAAAACAAAAACGAATCTAACCCACGGGAACCGTACACTTTTCGGGCATAAAATATAGCCTGTGCTATTCCAGACTATAATCTATTTCTGTGCTAACTTTCCTCCAGATCCTTTCAGCCGTTTCTGCGTGATAAAGTAACAAACATCCATACATACTCACAAACCTTCACGTTTATAACATAAGTAGGATTTTTACTTTCAAAAGTGGTTATCTATTGTCATGTGATAGTAGGTATACCTTTTTCTTGGCTTCTTCAGTTTCCTCTTCTGTGGTTCGCTTGAGTTGGTCTATTCTTCTCTTCATATCCAACCGCTCTTTATCTCGTTCTCTTTCCACCTGTATCGTTAAACATTATTTTTAAGATTTATTTAGATTAGAGTATTGAATTTAATAACTTGACTTTAGAAGAACGTTGTATATTCATATAGAACTTATAATAATTATATAGGTTTACAGAACTGTTATAGAACTTTGCACCCACTTACTTTCTTGGTACTTGGTGAGCGGTCTCTAGTTTCTGCTTTCTGTTTCTAGTACTAGGCCGCAATTAGGCACTCATTCAGAACTCTACTCTTTTATCGACGTCCTCGTCAACCCCGAACGGCGTTTATACCGAACTTGACCCCTTTTGTTTTGGGATTGGTTTCTCATACCCGTACACGCTTGTACTTATAAATCGCTAGCTACATGATAGTGTCACCTCGAACAGGGTCTGCCTGAGGTCCCGCGCGAGGGTCGAGGTCTCCTGCAGCAGTCTCTGCTGCTCGTCCCTCTCCTTGTGCCACGCGAGCTCCATCCGCGTGGCCATGCCGGCGACGCGGGCTCGTCCCGACGTCAGCAGTCGCTCTTCTTCGTACTGACAAACAATTATACTTTAGCTTCAGCATATAATCTCGAAAGAAATCTCGAGTCAGGTAAAAATCTGTCAAATTCAAGATCTGATCTAATGCGACCAACAGGTGGGACGTACCAGACGATGAACGAAACCGGCATGTAAGAACCTAAAATGTTCGAAGACAATGTTGGAAGACGCGCACTTTGATCCTTTTATCACACTAGTTTTGACAGAACTAGTGATGCGATAAGAAGAAGAAGAAGAAGAGGAAGAAGAAGAAGATTATGGGTCATACGTGTACCTCGTTAAGCCTCGATTGCATCTCCGCTTGGCGCACCTCCGCGGCGGACCGCTCGCTAACCAGCTCCGTGTTGAGCTTAGAAGAGAGCAGTCTCGCCTCGCACAGCTCATCCTCAAGGCACGCCACCTGTTGCTCCAGTGTCGCTACTTTGTTGCGGTACTCCTCCTGAACAAGTGAGGATTGAGTCAATGATCAAATCTATTAATGGAAATGATTAGGTCAAGGAATGTTTCCATCACAGTATTCTGTAAGGTATTCAGAGTGGTTATTACGGAACTCTAGTTGCAATCAATTATAATGAAAGTCTACTCTATCATCAGCAGTGCTGTGATTACGTAATTCTGATACATACAAACAATATACCCAAGGCAATACATCAAAAATATAATAAAAATAATTTTATGGCAAAACTTTCCATAAAATAATTCACCGCTAGTAACTAGAAGCTTTTAGTATTGTTTTGTTAGTATCAAAATTACATAATTGCAGCCCAGGTTTAAGCAACGTTGAAACGGATAAACAAGCGATATTTGATTTACAAACCGCATCGATAGCAATCGCCACCTAGTTATGAAATTTAAACTTAAAATTTACACCCTTCGGACTAAGAAAGTCTGTTCAACCACTGGTGACTAGCGATTATTAAGGTTCTCCGGATTTTGTAAGGATTACCTCATCAGTGCTGGATATTGAAAGCCTCGGCGTCCGCGCACTCTTGTCGCCGCTTCTTAACTCTGAGATCGTCTTCTGAGCTGCGTCTAACATCTGTTTGTAGTTATCTCTCTCGCGCTTGAACCTTGATACCTGGGAAATAGAAACTAATTTATAAATAAAACTTTGAAAACAATTTTCATACCTTAATGTCTGCAATAAGAATATTGAAATATGCGTGTAGTAAGAATTTTTGAGCTGAAGTAAACTCGTTTGGGTTTGGAGTAGGTAAGTGTGATATAGGAACACATTTCACTCGACTGCGAAAGACTGAAGTTAACTCTTTTGGGTTTGGAGGAAGTGTCGCTATAAAGGAACACGTTAGTTATAGGTACACCATTGCGAAACAGGAGGGTAATGTATTTGGGATTTATGTATGCCTGTGTGTAGGTACGCGAGTTCCTTTGGCTTTCGCTGTAGCCGTAACGGCTGGACGAGCTTTGAGAAGTGCTGTTGGACTCTGAATGGTCTGAATCACGAGACATAGGCTATAAAAAATGACTATGGCGGCTGTAAAAAGCTATTTTACATCTCTCATATTCGGTAAGTAGGTCCTTATTACCCCCGAATGGTGTTGTAGGTGACCAATTAGCGCTCTAAGGTAATAATGTAGCTAGAAAAGCCCTAGGCCGCCCTAGGGCTTTTCTAGCTACATTATTACCTTAAGTAATTAAAAAAAAAACTTCACTCTTTCAAAAAGTTCGCGTACATCTAACCATCATACTGGCAATAGACATCATGCATTCAGCCCAATGACAAAAGAGGTCGCTTCGTTATTCAGCCTTGTCTTCGTATGAGTATAATAGTCATCAATTTTAAATATCGAACGGCGAAGTTCAATTTCGTTCTTGAAAAAAATGTTTTATTCTTGTAATGCCGGTTTTTTTCTACTTACCTCACAATCGAGATGTAAAGCAGAGTAGTAAGCTCGGGTGTAAGCATCAATTGCATAAATATCTCGGGCTGCAATTAATGCCTTATAGCTCTTGGCTACTAATCTACTATTAAATTAGGTACATATAACTAGGTGGATAGTTAGTTTTTTTTATAGTTGGCACCTCGTAGGTAAAGAGCTCACCTGGTTGTGCAATGACTTGAGTTCATCCCGCATGGTGTTCATCTGTCCCTCGTATCTCATCTTCGTGTCGGCTATTTCTGCTTTCCTCGCCTTGTCAGCCTGCTCCAGCCGCGCGTTCAGAGACGAAAGCTCCTTTTCCAAAACTGAATTTTCGTTTGTGAGATTCCGCTGAATCTTCGATACGCGTTCATAGTCTTCAAGATTCTTTCTTGACTCTTCCAACTATGAAAAATAGTAAAAAACCCCTTGAATATTCTCAAAGCTTTATTTCGTTTCGTGTACTTCATTTCCGTGTCTGGATGTTATTACGTATTCTATGTATGTATTTACAAAAAATAAGTATATAATAAGTCTATCCCCAGAGGATAGACTAGAGACCCATATTACAAGCTTTGCTTAGTTGGGGCTAGATGGCGTTGTGTGAACTATCCACCAATATTTATTTATTTATTTATTTATTAATACCTGCAGCGCCCAGCTGAAACTTACGTCCATGTAGATAAACATGTGGAAAGAATCGAAATACAGCTTCGTAAACTATTAACCTGTCAAATCTTGAAGGAATGTGTATTTATTTTAACATTTTAGCTCCGCCGGTTGACTAAGCCCCCTGAAACTAACTAGAGGTTCGCATCGACGAATTAACTTCGGGGTTAGGAAGAGCAGGTGAAAACTGAAATTAGTGTAGCAGTATTCTAACCTTAAAGATATTACCTCTCTCTTAGCGACCTCATGATGATGTTGTAAGACGTCGCGCTGGCCAATCACGTCTTTAAGCTCACGCTCACGTTGCTCGAGTCGCGCCGAAAGTCGCGCCTTCTCCACCTCCCATCCGCCGCCGCACAGCCGCTCTTGGAGAGACGATATTGAACTCTGAAGCAAGGGCCGTTCATTTATAAGCCTTATAATGCACTCCTTAAGGTTCCAAAGTACAACAAGGACATCATCATCATCATTCATTCTCCTGCTCTTATCCCACGCTAAGTGGGGTCAGCACAACATATTTTCTTCTTCCACTCACTCCTATCATACGTCAACTCTGAATCTACTCCTCTTACATTCATATCGATATAATTATTAATTTAATCGCTGTTTGGCAACACCTGAAAAATGATCATAGCAAATACGATGCCCAGAAATATAGTTCTCGGTATCGAGAAGTTTTGATTTATTTTGTTTTGGAGTCATTTCAATCTTTACTGACTTCAGATGTCCGGTGCGTGGTCCGACACGCGATTCGCCATTTTATGATATGATAACTGAGACCAGAACATACATATATACGGCATTGCTATAAATAATGGTACTTACTTGGAGTTCTGATTTTTCTTTCTCCCACACAGAAGACTGTGCTTCGTTATTATCAGTCAAAGTCTTGATTTCAGCTAATGCCGCATTCAGTTCCTTCTGCACGTGACCCAGTTCACTGTAAATTATAAAACAATTTAGGTAGAACGAAATCGAAAGAATCCTACTAATATTATAAACGCGAAAGTTTGTAAGAATGTCTGGATGTCTGGACGTATGTTTGTTACTCTTTCACGCTGAATGAAACGGCTGAACGGATCTGGATAAAATTTGGCACAGATATAGATTATGGTCTGGAATAACATATAGGCTACATTTTATCCCGAAAAAATGTACGGTACCCGTGGGATAGATTTGTTTTTGTTTTTCAAGGTGCAACGCGGGCGAAACCGTGGGCGGAAGCTAGTCCAAACATAAAGGTACTTATTTGAAACTAATATTTCAGTTCGCACTTGGTTGTAAAAATGTGGTGACATCGTTCATGTTGGAGATGACTTTCCAAACTTACTTCTGAGCTTGTTCTTTTTCAACTGTCAGTCTGGCTTTGGTAACGACATGCTCTTCTTCAAGGATTTCATATTTGCCCGTCAATTCTTCGTACTCCGCCTTTTCAACTGCTAGCGAATGTTCGAGTCCTGTAAAAAAACAGTTGTTTACCTACATCTACGGTAGTCTTGTTGCATACAAAATAATGGAGTTTGAGAATGTGTTTGGTATAAGAGATTACGTGTTTATTTGCGTGACTATTTACATACAACAGTTGTACATGTCCTGAGATTAGTTGTATCATAAATACATAAGTAATAAGTTTTTAGCAATCATTAAGTATGCCAAAACGTAGTGATTATATTCTCTTTGGGTATGCCTGTCATAGCTGGTCGTCAATTCGTCCAAGAGTAACGTTAGACAATTATTTTCGTGTATTGTGTAGGTGAATTGGAATGCATGTATATTGTTGTAGCTTACTTTTAACAGTCTCTTCGTATTCCTGCTTGAGGTCTGCTATCCTCTTCGCTCCGGCTCCGGAGCTCTGTTCTAGAACCTTCAGCTTGCCTTTTAGTGTTGCCAGCTCGGCTTCCTTGTTCTTTATGTCTCTGTCGTGAGCGATGCGCATGCGCTCCAGTTTCTTTCGTTCTGCCTGTAAGAAGAAAATAATTATAATCTGTTTTCACGCTACTAAAAAAGTTTAAGCTTGTTTATATACCTGAAGGTCTGTCTCAAACTCGGAAGCTTTGCTTTCCCAATAACTTGACTCTTTCTTCTCAGCTAGCAGTTTGTTATCACTTTCTCTCTTCTCACTTTCTAATTTTGCAATATCGGACTTCAGTTGCGCTGTTTCAGTTTTTAACGTGACAAGTTCTTTTTCCGTTTTCTCGAGATCACGTTTAGCCGATTCTAACTCGTCTTGTTTTTGTTGTAGATCCTTACTAGTTCTGTCTAGTTTGTCTTGCATTTGAGATAGTTCAACCGAGGATACTGCTTCATCGTATTTCTGGTTAGAAGTATCTCGTAATGCTTCCTCCTGGAAAATAAGAGAATGAATTAAAGAGAACAAGCCGTTATTCAGTTATTATGGGTATCAAATAGGTTGAAAATAATCTACGTCTGCAAATGTTTCATACAAATGCTTGAAAATTGTACCAAGGTTCAATAAAACGCAAATTTCTATTTTATTTTTGGGAAGGGTTCATAGTTATACATTTTGGGAATAATTACCGAAGCAAAAATTGCCAAAGTTTAAGCTTGCCTTGTCTACATTATTCCTAATAGGACGTTATCTATGGGAAATTGTAAAAAGTTGCAGGGAACACAGCCACACGAGTGAAGTAAGTGTTGTCAGCTAAATAGCCAACAGTTTGAATTAAAAGTACTTCTGATCAGTCTTGTTTCAACTCAAAAGTCCGAAAGCCATCTTTAGGCTAAGGGGTATCATGCAGTGGATGGGTCACAAATGTTTATGCAAGTACCAGTTGTTTAATATGAGTGCATTTGGCGGCTAAACCGGACTCCAAATGGGTTATTTTATCTTCATAATCAGCTTTCATTTCTTTGAAGTCGATTTCTAAATTGAGTAGTTTTGTTTCGGTGTTAATGAGTTTAGTTTGCATGACATCTTTTTCACCGGTGAGCTCTACTGATAGACGCCTGTGGCTGCTGGCCAACGTTTCAGTTTGCACTTTCTCTTCTGACAGCTAATATTAAAATAACAAGAATTATTGAATGTGTCAGAAAATGAGTGTAAAAAAGTGAAGAACTTACTTCTTTTTCCAATTTAATAACGCGATCTTTTTTAGTCGAAAGCACCTTTTCTGTTCTCTTCAGTTTATCTTCTGAATCTTTTAGTTTCTTTTCCAGTTCACCTATCTTCTTTGCCTTATCTCCAACCTGACAACGAGAAAGAAATTTATTTTAACCTTTTCCATGTTACGCCATCTTGTTTCAGTTTTGATTATTCAAATAGTATTACTTCTTTCAATAATTTGCTTTTATCTTGTTCTAACTTGTTGATATTCTCCACTTGTTTCTTGAGTTTATCAACTTCTTTGTCTTTGGCGTCCATCTCTTTTTTGAGAGTTTCTATTTTCTTCATACAGTCTGACATGGTTGTTTGAAGCGAAGTAGCGTTTTCTGAAAGCATAATATATTCTATTTATAATTATCTTTAGTTAGCCAAAGTTATCTTAGCTTTTAGATCTAGATTATTATAGATATTCGGGTATACTAACTGAGATCTGAATTCAGTTTATTGATTTGAGTTTCTAAATCTTTCTTGTTTTCTTTGAGCGTTTTGCATTGTCCAGTAACATCAGTGTAATCAGTTTCCAACGTCTTGACTTTGCTCGAAAATACACTTTTATCTGATTCTAATTTAGTATTGAGATCTTTGAGTTTTGCTATTTCTGTTTGAAGTTTATTCTTTTCGTTTGTGAATTCTGAATCGGTTCTGGATAGCTTTTTTCTTATATCTTCAATGTCTTTTTCCATTTGTACTTTGTTGTTGATCTCATTTTCCGATAGACCTGCATTTTTCATTATGACATACATTTCACCTGCAACATTAAAATATTAGTTACCTACTTATTTTATTAATTTAACTTTTGCAGTAAGCAAGTTATTTACCAATTTCACTTTCAAGATCTTCCACCATTCTTTTCATTTGTAATTTAGTTGTAAGATCTGTTGGCTTTTTAGGAGTTCTTGGTTTGAATGATTTTATCGCATCGTCCTTCAAAGCTTTCAATGTAGCTTGTAGCTTAGCATTTTCTTTTTCCAGCTGTAAAACAAAATCGTTGTACCTATTAGTAGTTGTATTACCTTACACAATTTAAATTAATTAGTTAGAAGTAATATATTATGTATACTATACCTTGCTGTAGTTGAGTTTCAATTTATCCAACTCATCTTGTTTCAACTTTAATGTATCTGAATCTTTCTTAACATCTGCACCGAATCGTACTTTCTTTTCTGTCTTATCTTCTTTGTCCTGGTTATTTTCAAGTTCTTTTATTTTTTTACTGGCTTCTTTCAATTCTGCTTCTAAAGCTTCGATCTTTTTAGTGCTTTGCTCTAGTGACTTATCTGTTCGTAGCGATTTGGCATTTTTCAGTAACTGTAAATTTAAATTTACGTACATTATACGTACTTATACGTAATTATACGTACAAATTAAGTATTAGTTTTTGTTAATTTTGATACATATAAATGTTTTTTCAACATACTTTTAACTTGTGATTATAAGGCCACTAACCTGTAGTTTCTTGTTTTCTGCTTGTAGTTTCTCATTATCAGCTTCCAGGCTCTGCGTTTTAGATCTCAATACACTTGCTTCTTGTTCAATAACTTGGAGTTGTCGCTTTAAGTCAACATTTGGAAGTTCATTTGCATCTAGCGATCTGAAATAATTGTTTTTAGTTAGATAAACTATTACACAAAAAAAAAAACTTACTGCGTGCCTACTGCTAAAAAACTCACTTGCTCTTAATAAGTCCTTTGGGTTTCTTCTGGGCTAAACTTAGTTCCGCGTGCAACCTTTCACAATCTCTTTCCTTTTCTATTAACTTCTTTCTGAGTTCATCTATTTCATCTTCCAATACCTGTTTGAATAGATAATTATTATTAAATAAATATTTCAATGCCTGGATTTTTATTTAGTTACTAACCTTTATTTTCTCATCAGCCAAGTTATTGCCTTTAGTGACAGTGGTGTTTCGTCGAGTAGATAAAGCTGAGTTTGCATTGGTCTTATTAGCAGCAGACGTCACTTTTTCCGTGAGTTCTTTCACTTGCTTCTTCATCGTTTCTTTGTCTGACTCTAGTTCCTCAACCTTACGTCGCAATACTGCTGCTTCCTTGAAATAAATAAATTATTTTACACAATATATCGTGACCAATATCTCCTTTTTCTTACGAGTATATGCAACCTTTTTAATAATAAAATTGTACTATATCCATTTGGTAGGTACTTTTGGCATAACTTTGAACATTTATCTACATCGATTAAATTCATATTATTGGGTCAATAACTTCTCGAAGTTTAGTTTACCTGTTCATTCAGCTCAAGTAGAAGTCGCAATTCAGTTGGATCCTCTTCTTCAGATTTTTCATCTTTGTTATTGACTGTGTCAATAGAAAGCTTTTTAGCTGGAGGTGTCGGCGAAAGTTTTCGACCTGAAGTAATTTGATAGTTTATCATTGCCATTTTGTTAATATTCGATATCAACCAACTTAGGATATGTAACAAAAGAAGATGCGGAGGTTTTTGTTAATGCAAAAGTAGATTAGTCGACTGGAATCACTGGATTTGTTACTGTTCTGTACGAAGAGGTTTGAATTTTGATGGTTTTTAACCGTAGTACTGGAGAAAATGGCTACCGTAGATATGCCTTTCAACTTCAGAATATTACAGAAGCATGTTAGTTCGAGGTTTCTCAGTGAATTTATTAAGTTATTAATAATATACAAAGCTTAATAATAAAATGTAAGGATATTATGTGATAGTTTAGGGGCCAGGTATGGTATGGTTTTCAAAATGTATGTTACTCAGCAAACACAGCATATTTTTTATAATGTTTGACATACTTTTGGCTTTAGTAGCCATTTTCTTCAGCTGTAGAAGCAAGGAATCATTGTCCTCCTCGACCCGAGATGCTGTTTTACGCAAGTTATTTGCCTGGAAATATTCGTTAGACTATAATTATTCCGATTATTCTA
Source organism: Cosmorhoe ocellata (assembly GCA_963675405.1). Taxonomy (NCBI): domain Eukaryota; kingdom Metazoa; phylum Arthropoda; class Insecta; order Lepidoptera; family Geometridae; genus Cosmorhoe; species Cosmorhoe ocellata. The sequence continues at coordinate 7,793,483 of OY776245.1, read as the reverse complement.
ATCACCAAATGGGAATCTGTTAAGTACACATTAATAACGAAACCAACACAAACTGATCTTTATCTTCATAAGTACCTATGTTTGGTAACATTACTGCCAGAGGATTATAGATCGAGACCAAGGGGAAGGAGTAGTGAGGCTGAGATTCAGAAGGTTCCTTTTCAGAAGATAGAGGTGGACTATCGGACTTTTCATTACTTCTTGAAGTACTCTCAACAACAATCGTTTCTACCGATTTGTCGCTCATTATTACTGCATGCGTCTCAGTACTAGCGTCAACATTATCTAAGCTATTTTTAGTAACTTGCAAACCTTTATCACTGTTATATTTAGCCGGAGTTTGCAAACTAGCATTTCGAGTTTTCGGCTTATCAGTCTGCGAGACGCCATTGATACAAATGAAATCTGTTTGAGCGTTTTTGTTTTTCATAAAAGGTGCTTCAGTTTGCGTATACATTTCTGAAATATCGGTTAAGCACTGCACACTAGAATCTAAAGTTATTTTCTTGGTATCTGTAGCTACATCAAGCACCAACATAGTGTCAGTCTGGCAGCCTTGAGAGTAACAGTTGACGATATCTTGCGGTGACTGAGAGACTCTGTTGATCCCGATCGATATGTGGTTGGTGCCTAGGGATAGGCTTCTTTCTAAAGTCTCTTGCATCTCAAGCATCCGCTGAATAGTGTTCGGTTCGAGATTGTCGAGATTGCTACTTTGAGACGCGATAAGATCGGGTTGTGGTGGGTGAGAAACAAGCAATGGCCTCAATCTTCCGTCGCGTCTCCGGTACCGACTAGCCTGTTGTGCAGACAAGACAACACCCATCACCATAATATATTTAGCATCGTGGAATTAATATTTACGAATTGTGTTGGTACTGTGTCGTAGTGGTGAGTCAGCCATGTGCTTGGCGTTGTGCCAGCTGGCGCCTTCGTAGCGAGAGCAGTCCTATGAACTCTTTGTTTTCTAATAACTAGATGCAGAGACGTAGCTACAGTAATGCAATACGGTATTAACTCGTCTCGGTTATAGGATGAATTTACAACTCATTTGGTATGATTTATTGGCTTGAGTTACGACACTACGATTCGTAATAGTCGTACGAACATTTACATTGCCGGGTAATTTATCATTGGAAATGTTTGGCATGTTATTTATTGCCTTTTTATTGGCATTGAGATGAATTTAGCTACAAGAAAAGTATTATAGGAGTTTTAGACTTTTTGATTCTTGCAGCTTTGCTTGCAGATAGTAAGGATTTGCAGATTTTGCAAACATTTTGTCCCTTGCTCGTCTTAGCTGCCCATTCGCTAAAGAAAAGAGGTGAGAACCTCAAAGGTTTCGCTGTAGCATAAAGAGGTTACTTAACAAAGTTCTGATAGTTAAACATGAAAGGAGGTCACTTACCTCTTCCTCAGCGTTGCGCAGCTGCTCGCGCAGGTCGGCCTCGCGCTCTAGCGAGTCCTGCAGGTCGCGCAGTAGCTGCGCCGGGTCCTCCTGACTGCCACCGCGTGTAAGGGACGAACGCGACACCTTTTGCTGCAAACATTTACATATTACTTGTAACTATACTAAACTACCTTACTAAACCCATGGCCCGCGTGTCTGCGAGCTTAGCTTTCACGGAATGCTAGCTGATAGTCTTAGATCATTTACTCTGCTTTCATGAAAGTCAAAGGAAACTGATTACTGAAATTATCTCAGTCGGACGTTAATTGCTTTACGATTGCAAAGGACAACGGCCAAAATATTCCTAGCATTTGTACTAACTTTGTATGAATATTGAGGTAAATATCGGTACTGGTTTACCAGCCTTCATTGTTTGGGCGGCTACCATTTTAAGAATCGCAAAATTCAGCTTTATCATCACACAAGTAGGAAAACAGGTAAGTACAGTAGTTACAAAAAAAAAAAACAAACAAACAAACAAACATGTTCACAACTGTAATCCCCAGGCTCGGTAGATATTTCCTCAGAGCTCTAGTGCCTTAGATCTTTGAGGATATCTAAAGAGGGTAGTCAGAGGCACGTCCGAACATGACATTTGGCACATGCAGTACTTACGCCATCGCTTATATTGTGTATTTTGTTGAGGTTGGCCGGCGGGCTGCCGGACGCCGCGGCGAGCTTGGAGTTGGCGTCGGCGAGTTCCTTCTGCAGTCTGACGGAAACCTCGGTATAGCGCGCCACTTCTTGTTCCAACTCCTTGATACGTTTCTCCCGCTGCATACCGTCTTGACCACCAACTATCTACAAATACGTTAAACTACATTAGTTCTCTCCGAAAAAAACTTTAGTGTTAGTTAAAAAGTGTTAGCTGTCATTTTTTATAAGTCATCATTATCTCATCTTCCAGCCCTTATCCCACAGGTGGGGTCGGCACAAGTTCTTTTCCTCCACTCTTCCCTATCATCCGTCATCTCAGTACTCACTCCACTCTTACTCATATCGTCTTTCACACAGTCTATCCATTTTCCATTTCCTTTTTCTAGGTCTACCTCTATCTTTATATCCATCCACATTCAAATCCATATATAGGCATAACATGCCTATACCACGCCAACCTATTGCTCTTCAACTTTTGCGTCACTTTAAAAGTACTTAAGTACTTTCAAAAGTATGTAAAATAATTTAAAAAAAACTTTGAAATATCATGTCGAGCTCGACTACTCCCTGATGCAAAGTAAGGGCTCAATTATAATTTCTGGTATCGGTCACCCATCATAATTCTCCCATATTTAAAGGCGTATCATAGAATGCAGCTTTATACTACCATATTATTTCTTACCTCCAACAGTTTCTTCTCCTGATCAGCCTTTTCTAACTCCAGTTGTTCATTTCTTCTTTCAGTCTTTTTCAGCTTAAAAGATAAAACTCTGCAGTTTTTAATGGTCTGCTCTAACTCTCTTCGAAGCGACGTGTACTCATCCGCTTGGTCCTCTCTGAAATATTTTTACACGGATCTAAGTAATTAAATTAATAATATTTGTTTTATTTAATTAGTTTTAGAAAAACTATTTCCAGCGAGAAAAGCCATGACAGTTTTAGTTAATGTGAAGCTATTACGAAGGTTTTTGGTCCTCTTACAACCTTTGCGGGCCAATAGCTGATGAGAACGTAGTTATACCTGAAGTTGTCCTGCATCTCTTCGATTTCCTCCTCGAGATCTCGCAGTTCCTTCTTCATGTCTTCGTTCTCGTCCATAAGCTCCTCGCACAGAGTCTCGGCGGCGAGCAGTTTAGCTCGAAGTTGTTCTATTTGCCGCGCCTGCGCTTCTACTGATGGACGAGACTGAAAATAAAGAGTCAGTTAATAAGTAAAAAATATCTTTTTGAGCTTGACCAATATGTTTGTATTGGATATCATTGACTTATTTCCTAATCAATTTGTGTAATAAAATAAAAAAAAAACAAAACATGAAGCGCCTTCCTTCATCAAAAACGTGTTAATTTTTTTCTTAAAAGTCCTTTACATTATTTGCTACGAATCAAGTTAGTCATGCGTGATTTTTATTATCTTTTTGCCGATTCCGCCTTGGACTTGAATGATCACAGAATTGCATGACATCAATCAGTTTGAAATAAAAATATACGGCAACAAAAAATTTAAAGGTGTGTGTCATTGTTAGTAATCTTATAAGCGGCGATGGGCTTGCAACCTGTCACGTACGGAATACTAACTAAGTACTGTTCGCCATTGATTTCTTTCTTATACGTATGCATTAGTTTTTAACTGTAAACCTAACCAGATAGCACCTAAATTCAACTTTATATATTTCTACACTTTTCACGAGTTCGTACCGTCATTCGTTCGCGACCTGCCCCACTTGTACAGTTCATCCAACGGATCTAGGCATTCGTGAAATTAGCCACAGGTGCGAGTTTGCGCATGTACAGTCCCACCGTCCCTCTCCATACCTCCAATTGCTCCTGAAAAACGATACTGCGCAGCTCTTGCGGCTAAGTACACGAATGCCTCGACTCGTTGGGCCAACTGTACCCTTAGTGTAATGACTACAACTATCAATGTAACATACCTCCAACTCAGATTCAACTTCCCTAACTCTCAGCGAGAGATGCTTTTTCTCATCTTTAAGATCTTCATTCTGTGACGACAGCTCGTTCACTTTCTGCTGCAGTTTGAGGACCTCTGATGACCTGCCTGATGTGTACTTGTTAGCTGTGTCTATGTTGGCCAGTCTTCGGAGCAGGATGTCGCTTTTCTCTTTTTCCACTCTCTCACATCGCCGTTTCAATGTATCCAGTTCTTGTTTCAGACTTTCTATTTGTTCCTGAAAACTCATTAATATTTAATACGTTACGTTAACGATCCATACGGTACGAGAAGATATTTATGATTTTCTGTTACTACTACCGTTTCATATTGTATTACTATTCCCACACTTATTTCTGCGAGCGAGTAACTACACAGATATAAATGGGAAGTAAGCTCATTATCCGAATTTTATCTCAATCATCCCTACCTATACAGAGTGTACCGGAACTAGGTTATCCCTATCGGGATACGATTCTTAACACTTGAGCGAAGAACAAATGTATATTAAAAACAAAAACAAGCATTATTGTTGAGCATCTGTGAAATCGAGTTTTATAAATAACCCTTTAGGAACTGAATCATTTCTTAAAAAATAAATTGAGGTTCAGTCATAAAATACAGCGACGCCTAACAAAAATATTCTGTTCCACCTCCAGATTGTGAAAATGCAGGTTAACAAGGCCGCACGTGAACTGTGCCTCTATAAATAGAACTCATTTCTTTGCATCTGGACCAAGTTCAACTCAGATGTAAACTCGCTCGTTACGTTTATGGTAATCCACGTGATCGGTTCGGGATTTACGATATAACACGCTCGGTGTTCATCATAATTCAGTCTTGCACTAGCGTTTATAAGATTCAGAATTGAGTGCACAAAAGGAAGCACAGTTTATATACTGCTTCGAAAGAACTAGTGGCAGGATAGGAAGAAGAATCGATGTTTAATTTCATTACTTTTGGCTGTCTTCACTTTCCTTCGCTCAAGTATAATTCTATGTTACATGAGACACTGGACCCATCACCTGTGCTTCAATAATATTAGCAACTAGCTTCCGCTCGCGGCTTTGCTCGCGAGGTACCTACACAAAATATAGCCCATGTTACTCAGGGATAATGTAGCATTCTAATGGTGAAAGAATTTTTGAAATCGGACCAGTAGTTTTTGAGTTTATTCGTTACAAACAAAAATACAAAACTTTCCTCTCAAGTATAGATAATCGATTTTAATGTATTTTAGTGTACAATATGTAAAGTACTAACTTGGTACTCTTTATCGTTGGCATCCACTAGCGTGCCTTCAGTTGTGGTGGTGCCCGCTGTACTGGCATCGTCATCTGATTCTTCTTTGTCTTTGGAGGGACCGCCTCGCGACGGAGGCTTAGCGTTTATGGAATTACGGGAGTTTTTTTCTTTGACCTGTGAAAATAAAACATTTGAAAGCTGCCACAAAATATACTCGTAATCTAAGTGTGGACAGAAATTTATTCTTCGAACATTATACAGTTCAATAACTAGTAACACTGTTTTCCGTTGGTTAAATAAAACATCGAGTTATTTTTACGCTGAACCTAACCACAGTAATTAAATTTGCATATTTCATTAGTGATCAAATTATGGCAATGTATTCGTACTGTTTAGCTGTTGTAAATGATCAACAAGAGCTGAGAAGATATGACATTCAGAAAATGCGCGGGGATAGTTAGGTACCTAAATGAAAGCAAAGGAATCATGACGTATGTATGTTCCGATATTATTTACCTGCATCATGAAAGTGACATCATTAGCGGACCTCTCTCTCTCTTCTTTTAACCGAACAGTCTTTTCTTCTTCTTTGCTTCTCGACAAACTTCTACGTTCTCTTTCCTTTTCTACACTTGGTTCCTTTTCTAAACTACTACTCTGGGCTTTCATAAGTTGCATCTGAAATAGAAAACGTATTGTATTTTACATTTTTTCCTACTTATAAATGTGCACTTATTATTAGTATGCTCGTTTTTGTGATATAATTGCAAAGACAAACGAATGTAAAATAAGTTGATCTCGTATCCGAATACCCGACTGAATGTGAATGCGGACAGATTTACGACTCAATCATTTTGTGTTACACAAAGCTTATTCGCTCGATGGACCATAAAAACGAGAATTCCTGTATCTTTTATCACAAAACGAAGTAGCAAACAATTTAAAGTAGAGACTAAAATTGAAACCCTATGCTCATGCATCATTACCGTAGATTTGTTTAAATTGATATACCTAACTTTGATTCCTCATTGTAAATTAAAAGGTACAACTCCTTTAATAATTGATCTAAGTAATCTTATAGCCAAAGATCTTAACTGTTCAGTAATACATCTCTTCAAGAGAAAACTGATATAATAGGTCATTTCCTCAATTAATTATATGCTTTGCGCTGCACTGCCGAGCAGTAACTTCTGTTGCGACCTTTTAAGTTTATTTCGAGAGCGCAGGCGGGGTACTTTAGGCCGGGATAGACAGACTATTTGAAACAATCTGGTGCATAGCTACTGTTTTTAGCAGCAACCATAATATATGTATGTATCTTGCCTAGGATTTATGAGACGTCTAAAGCCCATTTTGCTTTGTAAACGTTTTTTCCCCCTATAATTTTGACTGCTCAAAAGCATGGACATGATATTTTGGTGCACAGCAATCCGTCTTTTCGTAGCCTTAGAACAGCTAATAGTAGGCACCTACTTTTAAGTGGTTGGTAGATGCGTTCAACAGACAGTTTTAGTGTCTTGACCCATTTATTTCAAGAAGTTTTCAACAAGATTCAAGGTTAACATTATAAATTCAGTTCACAATGTTACAGTTCATAAGTGTTACAATAGGTAATAGCATTCCAATAGTGTCGCAAACATCGAATTTTATGGACAAACTGATATTACCTACAGGATGATCTAAGATTAGGTACAGGTGCATTTATGCCTAGGTGACGAGCGTATTTCAGTATGTCGCTTGTATCTAAAAAGATCACATCTTGATATAGCCGGTCGTAGTACTAGTGTTAGTATCTAATAATTTGTAATTTAACGACTAGTTTTTTTATCGTAGGTAATCTAGTCGTACCTTCCGCACTCGTTCAGCCAACGAGTCGTTTTTGTTGATAGTGAGTTGCGCAGGCGTTGGTGTCGGCGCCGGCGTCGGAGCCGGCACCGGGGGCGGAGACGGCGATGGTCGTCGTAATGTTACTGTACTTGTATCTATAAGTAATTATTAATATAATCATTATAAGTAATTTGTTTCAATTGTAGACTGAAAAGACGTAGCGGCTTATGGCTATAATAACGTCGTCGTATGGCATCAACTCAAGTCAATATAGGTAAGAGTTATACGCGATGATGGCTGGTACATGTGTATCGCTGACGTCGACAAAGAGAAGATAACACCAACGCGTCAGCGTACAGTACATAATTGTATAAACCTCGGTAAGCCTACGCAAGCCTATACAAATAGGCTAATATATGTTAGGTTTACCGAGGTTTATACAATTATGTACCTACTGTACGCTAACGTGTTGGTGTTATCTTCTCTTTGTCGACGTCTGCGATACACATGTACCTACCAGCCACCATATACAAACCCCCTTTCGACAGTTTGGACGTGGAGCTATACCCAACGTGTACTACTGGCATATTGGCTTGCTTAGTCAGCGGAAGCAGTTCTTACCAACATTATTCTGGCCCGTGTCCAACGAGGGCAGCGGCCCAGTGAGTCTGCGCTTGGGCAGCTTCAGGCTGACGGTGACGGCGGTGGTGCTGTCGCCATCGTTGCTCCCCAGGTCCGGTGTCGACGTCCACGACGAGCTCGCTCTGCTGAACTCTGGGGAATTACCGGCAAGGAGAGGAGGCGCAATCGGATGTGAATACTAAAACTATTGACACCCAATGGAATGTTTTTATTATCTTGGCCTTCTAACATTCTCAATAGTAGGCAAAACGTACGATTAAGTACATACTTACGAGTACTTGCTTATAGCAAAATATGGATAATACGTTACTTAAACAACCAGATAAACCTAAAATACCTTTCATAAAGCGAGTCAACAATCTCAAAATTTTAAGACTTTATGACCAGCGGCTTAGGTTGTGCGTTTTGTACGTCTTTCACGTTTTATTTTAGGTAGGTATACTTAATATTATGTAGGTATCTTTTCTCCATATCAGTACCTATAGAATGCTTAAATGACATTTAAACCAACAAATTACATTTATTTCAGTGAACACATAAACAGTCGCTCAGTCGTTTTCCTTCACCTTTTCGTACAAGTTTTTGAAACTCGTTATTTCACAAGGCACACAGGTTCACACGCACATTTCTGAATTCGTGTTCACCGCCTTTTTACGACGAATACAATGGTTCTTATGTCACCTACCGGAGGAGAAGGCATCTTTCTTGGGGGTATCTGAACTGAGGTTTGTGCTCGATGACCAACTTCGGCCAATCTTCCCGCTGTCTGCGGTAGTTTCTCCGTCACGACTCCTAAGACAATAAAAATTAGGTAAAGGAATTCCACGAAATGAACTGAACTATTGATAAATCAATGGCTTAGAGATAATTGTACCAACGTACCTACGACTACACAGTTTATATTTTACTCCCTTTGAAACTACAGAAGCAATACAAGTCCTGAGCTAGGTATACGAGTAACTAATTGGTACTAGGTATTACCCGGGTGGAACCTGCTCCTGGCTTGCTTAGAATGCTCCAAAATAATTATAACCACAGAGTTGAACTACCATTTTATAAATGAGTATCCTAACCTAGTAGTTAGGTTTCATAATTGTACCTAGCATTGTATTGTAAAGCATACCTATTTCAATCCGGAAGTGAAGTAAACACTTCCGGTCTCTACGAAGAGCATGGATTGAATCATGGTACCTAGTAGGTACCTATAACTACCACTATTGTTGTTTGAATGCAGATTGCGTATGTTTTGAAAATAAAAAGGTATTCAATATAGAATGTTTATATGGTAATAAGAAACTATGAGTCAATTATTGTTATGATAAACAAGGTTCTTCCAGCTGGCTGTTTTGCTCACATAAAAAAACATGATCACGGCTGTAATCCCCAGGCTCGGTAGATATCTCCTCAAATCTCTAGTTACTTAGATCTTTGCAGATATCTAAAGTACCTACCTACCTACCACTACACCACCAGTTGGAGTAAAAGTAGCCTAGGAACTATAATGAACTAAGTAATATCACGTAATAGCTTGAGTGCCCTTACCATGGGAAATAAGACTAAATACAACATAGTGCAGTAGATCTACGTATTACGTATATAAATACTTAGATTTACTACGTGTACCTAATACCTATAGGTACACATGTATGAGGCTAGTGCGTCAAACGTCAGAGTTAGCGGGCTCAATACAAACAATTCGCAAAAACGTTCAGGAATTTGGATATGTGCCACTGTACACTTTTGTTTCTCAATTATTTATAGATTCCTGATAATTTACGTATTCATTAATTGGTCTGACGACTAAAACTGATTTGTTAGGGGGCCATGTGTTTCAAGCAACTGCTTCAACAGGTTTCCACATTTTTTATATCTATAGGTAACTAGGTTCTTAGTTATATAAGTTTGAAGTACCTGGGTGACCGAGCTTTGCTCGTATTTTTTCTGGGGTAAACGACGTTTTCTAATAATGAAACCTAGCTAGATCGATTTAGCGCCCCCTAAACCCTCTGCATACTAAATTTCATGAAAATCGTTGGAGCCATTTCCGAGATTCAGATTATATATATATATATATATACACAAGAATTGCTCGTTTAAAGGTATAAGATATCAGCTGATGAAGTGTAAAGTCCAATAATACACCTACACTATTTAAAAATTACAAACATAACGATAACTACCATCAGTTTTTATGAATGTCAACCAGATTGTAATTGTTATGAAGATAAGATCAAGGACGCGTTCCAGATCTGCAAATTGATGTATGAATCAGTATGGTCTTGTTGGCCGAAATCGAAATACACGGTTGTAACGTGAATGCAAGGTAAACAATATAAGCTGCAATATAATGAGAGTTTGTTAGTAACAGCCGGATTTGTATACCTTACATGTACCTACATTTATGAAAGCTCTATAGGTAACTATGATATGTTCCTGCTAACTAATTACATAGAACTATACTAAAATACAACTATACTACATTCCTGCTAATTGTTTTGGGGCTGCGCTTCCGAAGCTTCCGAAGTGGCCACTTCAGAAGCTTTTACTGTGCGTGGTCCGGCAAGCTCTGAGGCAGTTAATTGTTTTCCTTTTGAGTGGAGTTTGCAAGAGCAGTTTGTACGCTATATTACTACCTACGCTATATTTCGAGACTAACTATCTATGAAACTTGTTACATAGCCATTAGTCAGAGCGCCGTAGAGACCGGTATTTTTTACGGAAAAGAAGATAAAGTAACATTCGGTCAAACGTACCTACCTAAAATTACTTTTGTCTTCTATTCTGTATAAACCAATGTTACGTACGGTGCGCATGCTAACAGGGGCCTTACCACGATGTCTTCCAGAACGATTCTGTTTTAGAAACGTCACATTTGAAGTTTGAAGTAACACTACTTTAATACAATTTGCATAGGTCATGGTACGAAATAACAATGTAATATTCATCTGGTAATGTATTATGAATTCGTGGTGAGGCCCTAGGGCTGGTGTATGGTAGAAAAGCTAATGCTGACCGTGACGCGGACGAGCTAGTGGAAAGGGCCGGTGTGGAGGCCGTGAAGTCGTCCTCCCTCCGCTTCGCGCCGCCGTGCTCCTTGTAGTCTCTGAAGCAACGCTTGCAGCGCGTCGGCCAACGCACCTGCGGGTGGAACCCCAGCGGACACATGGGATCACCCTTGGCTAATGGATACAGGTGATGCATCTTCGCTTCACAAATGCACTTTACAAATGTCAACGTTACCACCTAAATGCTAAAACACTATTGATACACTGGGTCAATCTCCTGTCTTATAAATTTCAGTGAATTTCAATCTCCCGACAAGGAAACCGGGGCCGGCTATGCACACGTAATCGTTTATGGAATGAACTTAACGATAATAGGTACTCTATAAATAATAAATGTTTCGCGCGTCGCTCGGCGCTTGTACGTCTGCACCCAACAGTGGTAATAAAAATATCCCGCTGCTAGCACCGAACCGGGCGACCTAAATCGGCAGCTCCTTCGGACTTTCTAGTCGCGGAAACGAACAGTGAAAGTCAGGGTGTCTGTCGTTGCGACCGCCGATCGCGCAGGCTGAGAAGGAGCGGGCGCGAGTGCGCTGGAAACGTGGTCGAGTGGTCCGCGGAGGAAGGATGGTGTGCGCCGGGCGGTGGCGCGACGCGACGCGGGGGAACAGACGGATGAGGCGGCGGCGCGGCGCAGGCGGCGGTCGGGCCGGCGCTCCGGAGACTGGCGGCGGCGCGGGCAGTGAGCCAACACTCAGCGCGCCCGCTGCGCCACTTATGTTCTATTACACCACATGCCGCTGATCACTGCGCTACTCGAACTCCCGCGTCTACCGTCAAAGAAACACGCACATAAAATGCGTCACGAGGATCCCGCGCCCTGAGCTACGCGCCGGAGGTTGCACTTTGTTAAGACTACGTCGTAGAGTCTACAAGGACTCCGTTTTGCTTGAATTGGCATAATAGTAACTCTCGTCTGTAGTTTATCAAAAAAACTGTTACGATGAGTTGCGTTAAAACAACCTGAGTAATATAGCAAAATGTTTCAAAAATAAACCTGGCGCGACAAAATTTATAAATGTTTAATAATAACTTTATGAATGAGCGTTGACGTCAAAGCGAGTAAAATACTTTTTCTTATACCGCAGATATTAGGAATGTGTTGTTTAAATCTTATCGAGAGAGATAATAAATCCAAAAAATAGGTCAGCCAGCGATAACATAATATTTAATACAAAAATACTTAGGTCCTACTCATAACTAACAACGATAGTGGTTATATTTTACAAGGAGAAAACTTAACTGTTAATTTTAAACGCTTTTATAGTACTTTTTTACATAGATATGTCTGGGTATAAATTCGATTACACATTCCATAAAATAACTTAATATTATGCTTGTATCACGTGTCAAACGATAAGATGAGTAAAACTATCAGTCACGAAATAGTCAAACTGTCACCCATGTCCAATAATGTTCGTCACCTATTCAAGATTAGTATTGTGTTGATTTCTTATATATCTATTTTTATTAACATTAATTTTGAGCGTCTTCAACAAAAGTCTCCTTCGTTCAAAGGTTCGTCCTCCTTTTTGTCATAGACGAGAGTTTTGTAGATAACCTCATCGAAATGCAGTGCGTTCAGACCCTTAGGTTCGGCCACTTTAATTTTCACGTCACCAGGGTATAAGATCTCCCCTTTATTCTTTGTACTTCCCATCACTAGGGATTTCTGTAGTTTGTCGATGCACGGTATTTCTGTAAATAAAAAACACTTTGATTCGCTACATACAACTACAAACAACAGATTTTAAGATTGCGTCGAGAGTACATTAAGACAAGTGACCGCAAAATTAGCTCAATAGCTATTTAGGATAATCAACAAATTAAGTAAATATAATAGAAAAAGATTGTCAGTTGCAATCCCCTCGCTATCTGTAGCGATCTATCGTAATGGCGACTGGCCAAATGAATCAGTTTATAATTGAAAAGGTCAATGTAAATTCAAACATTGTCAATCGTCAAACTATCTTATCTATAAACAGATGCACAAACTGCGTTCAATTTGTTGCTATTTATAACATTTTGTCGCAGAAAATTCAATAAATGCGCATTCAAGAATACGCGTAGGCGCGCGGCGCATCGAAGCGCATGTCATTATAGATCCTAATCCTACTAATATTATAAACGCGAAAGTTTGTAAGAATGTATGGATGGATGGATGGATGTCAGTATGTCTGGATGTATGTTTGTTACTCTTTCACGCTAAAACGGCTGAACGGATCTGAATGAAATTTGGAACAGATATAGATTATGGTCTGGAATAACACATAGGCTACATTTAATCCCGGAAAAATGTACGGTTCCCGCAGGGTAGATTTGTTTTTCAAGGTATCGCGCGGGCGAAGCCGTGGGTGGAAGCTAGTATATCATAAAGATTGCGATTACTGCCTTACTGCCTAATGATTTACTGCCTTGTTCGGATGAGATAATGTGGTGAACTCTCGCGATGAACTCCTATTTTATGGTGTTTACGTCACTGTGCGACTACAATCAGTTTTGTACAAAGTAATAAAATATTTATCATTGCTTATTATTTGCATCATTTTTACTGCATTGACCGATAAATCATATTTTATCTTTAAAGATAATAGTGACAGTTTATAGGTAGGTACTTACATTGTCCTTATTTGAATTGTTTACTTTTTCAATCAGTGAAATATTTACAAGCATTGGTAGGCCGAGGCTGGTCTGGTTAAAGGTCGTGGTAATAAATTCTCTCGGTTATTGCACAATGATAATAATGATGTTTATAAATTGTTTACTTCAAACTATAAAATACCACTGACTACATTTTTACAGCCTGAAGTAAGAACAAACGCTAGCCACAAATCTTCTAGTACCTACTCGTATATGTATATATAAATATATGTATATGATCACGACTGCAATCCCCGGGCTCGGTAGATATTTTCCTCAGGGGCCTTACCACGAATTCATAATACATTACCGAATTAGTATTACATTGTTATTTCGCACTTTGACCTATGCAAATCATATGGAAGTAGTGACGTTTATATAATGGAATCGTTCCGGAATCGTTCTGGATGACTTTCTGGTAAGGCCCCAGATCTTTAGTTACTTAGATCTTTGAGGATATCTATAGAGGGTAGGGTTGCATTATTTGTACTTTATAGTATTTACCTGAAGTCACCACCTTCTTGATGGGAGTGCCTAGTGAGGCTTCGATAACTCTGACGTCACGCACTAGTTGCTGGAACTCTGTCGGAGTAAGCGAGCACACGTGGTCAGTGCCTTTAGCTGCCTTATCCAATGTGATGTGCTTCTCTAGTACCTAGAGATGAAAAAAAAACAACTTTTATATAAGAGAACATAATATTGTGCTTCTTCTTCTTCTTCATTATCAGCACTCGTCTCGGTATCAACGAAGATACTACGGCGGTAGTTTGAAGATAGAAATAATAAATTGCAATGAAGATGCCAACTGTTTAACATGGATATATCTCAGTTGAGAGTTTGGAAGTCAATTATTTTTATTTAAGGTCAAATTAATAAGACTTAGTTGGGACAACTACTATGCAAAATGTTGGCATGTGCCAAATATCGTGTTTGGACGTGCCTCTTTAGATATCCACAAAGATCTAAGGAGCTATCTACCAAATCTGGGGATCACAGTCATAATCTTTTTTTTTAGATGGATGGATGTAATTCCCAGTTGGCAACGTAAACATTTTGAGTGACTGGCGAAAAATTTTACAAGTTTAAATCAGAGTAGCGGTCAGAAAGTCAACGTTATTTGAGTGAATACAAAATGAGTTTGAACTACCCACTCTAAAATAGTTATTATGAACGTTCTAGCTTGTTTATCGGTGCACTGTTATTTATAAAGATAATCTATACTATCATACCAAACACAACTATCTAGAATTCGTTTATGACTTCAAATATAGCACTAGAGATAATATACCTACCTAGTTATCGTACCTGTATCTTATACTTTGTTTACATTGAATATAGCAATCGACCCGTATTCACTGCTCTTTGATTTTTTTCTAGATATACATGTATATACATTTATATACATATATGTATGCGTCTTGAATGGAATAGTTGCTTTGATCTTTATGGACAACTTAAGAGGCTAGTCTGAGGCACGTCCAAACACTATTTTGGTACATACGCACATTTTGCACAGTAGTTAGTATTCCGAACGTGACGGATTGCAAGCCCGTTGCCGCATTTTTGTACAAGGGTATACGGTTTCCTTACAATGTTTTCCTTCGCAGTTTAAGAGCACTGGCGTTACGTACATAAATTGTTACAATAGAAAAACATTGGTGCACGTTTTGAACCCACGACCTTCGGCTCGTGAGGCAGGGGTTCTACCACTACAGCACCAGTGCTTTTATATATAGAAAAAGACCGTACTTTAGCTCCCAGAGCGACGGCACCAAGCGCCACGGCAGTCCCGACTTCTTGTCCAGAATACCCCACAGGTATGTCAAAGGTATTCTTATAATCTTGCAACACTGTCAAGTTGCAGTCTTCGAACGGCACTGGATATGCCGATATGCAATGCAACAAGCAGAACTGCTTATGCTGCGCTGATACGATGTCATAGATCGTCTTCACGGCTGTCTTATCCACCATCCCGGTTGAGATGATCAGAGGAACCTTCTTCGAAGCTGCGTATTTTAAGAAGAGAAGATTGTTCGAATCTCCGGAACCGATTTTGACGAACGGCGCTTTGTTGTTGACGAGAAAATCGAAAGACACCTGCAATATTAAACAAAGGTATGGTTATAATTCGTTGATAATTATTTAATTGATGATTACTTTTCAAGACATGCATGCACCGAATTCTTCATCAGTTCTAGCTAGAAACCAATCACTTAGATGACGCAAAGTTGGTTATGACACACAAAACATGTTGTGTAACTACTTATTGTCTTGTTTTACGTACTTTCTTGAGCAGCTAAGTATTTATCGCTTATTATTAAATTATACAACAAAATCAAGGTCCTACGTCTATCCAATTAAAAATAAGTGCCTATAAACAAGTTGGCTAGCAAAATCTGCCGCAATTTGTTTATTTATTTTATCCAATTTTAAAATCTATTAAAGTGTACCTACATTATCGTCTTAAAGGATATTAAAGTAGATTTGAATGTTGCCCTATGCATAAGTTATTTGTCACTTACCATATCCATGGCAGAAGCTGTGCACAATATGCCGATTTCATGTGCATATTTGAATATCTCTCTATACTGGCTTTCAGAAAACTCCAAATGTCTTTTGTGGTCTCCGTAAGTTTTACCCCAGGAGTTAGCATTTTCATAAGGCCGCTCTAAGTATTTCTTTGTGAATTTTTCATTGAGACAAGTCTTTTGAAACTTCACACAGCTGGCACCAGCATCCTGTAAGATCGTGATAGTAAATAAAATCAATAAAAAATACAGACCTAATATTATTAATGCGAAAGTAAAGAATAGAACAAAGTTCTTTGTTTGTTTGTTACCTATTTACAACATATGGAATAGCTGAATGGATCTGGATAAAAAGAGAAGGATTGGATCGGCTGGCTACATTAGGTACCAAAGTCTAAAAAAAATTAAATGCGGACGAAGTCGCGGGTAAATACTAGATTAATTTAAAAACTGATAAATAGGTAATTAATAGTACCAAAATTAAACTACTATCCGGTCAAATCATTAGAGTTTAACCTGTTACATCATTGACATTATTTAGTGTTGATTTGAAGTGTCATGTTTGGATTGTTCAGTTAGCAACTGCACCTCTATATTATGTAGATACCTAACTAAAATAGATGATAAGTAATGATTTGATGATGACTGACTGATCAACAACTAAGTACTTACTGAGCAGTAAGAAGTCAGAAAGTTGTATAAAACAAAAGGAAACAAAAATGTCGTTACGCTAAGCGTCGCGGTAGATTTCTTTGTTTTGGTTCCTTTATACTTGTAACAACAACACAACAAGCTTTGTTTAAGTAGGTAGGTAGTACAAAAAGAGTAAAAAAGTACATACCTTCGCCGCTTTTATCAGTTTTTTTGCAGTTGCTATGTCACCTTGGTGGTTCTGACCAACTTCCGCAATAATAAAACACGGGTTATTGCCTCCGATCTTGATGTCTTCGGTTATCTTCACTTCCACCATTTTGAGCGTTTACGCGTGGTCCATAAAAACAAACAAATTGAAACCGGCTCTCGAGAGCGACTGGACGTCGGCGTCGGGGCGACGGATACAGGCACAACGTAGGAAAGGTTTATCGACCTCCGCTCAAGATCAAATCGGATAAATAAGGTCAATTCAATATAAAAGCGAGCAGCTCGTTGCGCGCTTGTCGCACTAGTGTGAGCCGGCTCGCGCGCCATACCCACTCCGCATGATAATTGATAAAAACCTGTAGGTATGCTTACAAGCTATCGAGCGCACACATGCCACGGGCCGGACCGCTATGCAAATAAAACAAATTCGAACTGATCAACAAATGTATAATAATAAATGCATATAAAAATAGTCTACAAAAAACTGTGTTCAAATATCACAAGATGCAATTTTAGCGACATCTCTGTAGTCCTTAAATCTATCTCCTAAAGCTCGATTGACTCTTGACGCCGGTGGTTTGCTGAGGAAGTTGGAGATGTATCGGCCGGCCTCTGTTAGCTTTACAAGGTCTACACCCGTGTTGATCCCCAGTCCGTAGAGGAAGTAGACTAGATCCTCGGTGGCGAGGTTCCCTGTGGCGCCGCGAGCGTAAGGACAACCACCCAGCCCGGCCACGGACGAGTCCACGGTCTTTATACCGAACTGCAAAAACATGTTGCGATAAATATATCACGATGACGTAAGCGGCGACCAAGCGGGCGCGGTTCCACGCCTAATCATTATTCAAAAACATTGCTTCGTTTGTTTGCGTACTAGGGTACGAACGTAATATTACGCAACAAACAAGTTATAAACATAACATTATTATTAGTTGATACTATATTAAAACTGAGAAAAATGACAGATGATACGGGAGAGTTGAGGATAGATCCTGTTGTGCCGACCCCACCTAGTGCGATAAGGGCAGGAAGATGATTATAATAAAATTGGCACAAATTAGTATAGGTACCTACATTTGTTTTTTGTGTTTACCTATAGTAAGTTTTGTGCCGGTTGTTGGCGAGACCATGAATATTAAGAATGAAATTAGAAATAAATAAAAGGTAGATTCCTCACCGAAATCCAATTGCAATATCAAAATGTACTTCTCAAACAATAAAGGATGCTATGAGCTCGTAAACAAAGCATTTTTCTTTCTTGCGAGGAAAAAAGACTAGGAGTTGAAAAGAATGGGCGAGAAAAATCATTATATGCTCGAAAGTCTCGGTAGTTCCGTAAAATGAGTCGCCGCATAAAACTTAACACGTGTTCCTGAATCTTGAGGTCGCAGCTTTAGACCTACAAAACCATTATTACAACTATAATGTATATAGAGTTGTTTGGTATCTTACCTCTAATCCAGCCAGTAAATTAGACAAGCCTTGCCCATAAGTATCATGGAAGTGTAAGGCCAGCTGATCAGGTGTCGCCACAGTTAGGACTTCTTTCAATAGCCTCCGCACCGAGCCGGCTGTGCCCACACCTATGGTATCACCCAAGGAGACTTCATAGCACCCCATAGATAACAGTTGCTCCGTTATCTGATGATATTAGATAACTTTAATAATTATGTAGGCAGGTACCTCGGATACAAGTGGTGTCATCGAGATACAGTATTTGGTTAGGCAAACAATACTCTTATCTGAAACACTACAATGGATCAAGGGTCACAGCGGATCCAGAGGTAATGACGGAGCGGACGCACTGGCCAGAAGGGGATCGGAAACTAACATCTACGGACCAGAGCCGATAATTCCCATCCCCTTTAACCAACTCCGCTCCTGGATTCGGGACCTCACAACCAAACTACACCAAAAAACATGGGCAGGTATGACAGACTGCAGGCAGTCGAGGGAGGCGTTCCCGACCCTAAACGCGAGATACTCCCGTAAGCTCCTCAGTCTAAAACGTGACAAACTCCGACTAGCTGTTGGAATAATCACGGGTCACTGCTCACTAAACAAACACCTATTTAATCTGGGTATTACAGACAGCCCGCTATGTAGGGGGTGCATGAACAACGAAGAGTCAGCCGCGCACGTGCTGACAGAGTGCGATAGCGTGGCGACTCAACGAGCTCAACACCTTGGGACACCAAGAACACCCAGAGAGGCACCAACATCAACGACGTGCTGGCCTTCCTGGAGGACATCGGATGGATGGAGTAGCAACAACCTCCACCGACACGCAAAAGGGGCCCGCATGCGGCCTAATTGCGGAAACCAGTCCGTTCACCAAGTACCAAGTACTCTTATCTGATGTGTAATTTAGACAGATGACTGGAGTGTCTTTATATTAACTTACTAGCTTTCGCTCGCGTCTTTGCTCGCGAGGTACCTACATAAAATATAGCCTATGTTACTCAGGGATAATGTAGCATTCTAATGGAAAAAGGATTTTTGAAATCGGTCCAGTAGTTTTTGAGTTTATTCATTACAAACAAAAATACAACTTTCCTCTTTATAATATTAGTATAGAAGTATAGATAAGAGTAGTCTGATATAATACAAAAATATGCACATTATTTTAAAACTGCTTTACACAGAGCCATTGTTAATGGCTAATTCAATGTGACATTTGCAACACTGTTTTTCTAGCACATGTTGTTCAGACCATGATCTACATTTATATAAGTCTTTCTAACAACTGTTCACCCTTAACTGAGATCTCACTACAATCCTCAAGTTTTGCATTCACACCCTAAGGTTTCTTGGACACACTTTATGTATGTAGGCAGGTGCTTAAGACTGCCTAAGTAAGTTGGTTCTAATCACAAAAAAAATCTTTTTACGCTTAAGAAATATCTGTAGTTGTAGCTAAGCTACATTTACATAACTTACTTTAGCAATAGCCTTTGGACTGACTGGTCCATCATAAGGGCAGCCCACAATACATGACACATAGCCTCTGACTCGTAGCCCATCCTTCACTGCCTGATCTGCCACGAGTTTGAATCTCTTCAGCCCTTCCTCAACTGAGCAGTTTAGATTCTTTTGAGAGAAGCCTTCAGATCCAGATGGGAAGATTGCTACCTCTTCCACATTGCATTGCATCTATGCATAAAATTATATTATTTTATTTAGTTCTACCATTATTAATACATACCTATTTGTAATATTACATTATCTTTGTTTGTGTAA
Source organism: Cosmorhoe ocellata (assembly GCA_963675405.1). NCBI lineage: Eukaryota > Metazoa > Arthropoda > Insecta > Lepidoptera > Geometridae > Cosmorhoe > Cosmorhoe ocellata. The sequence goes on along the minus strand of OY776245.1, from coordinate 7,773,381 downwards.
TTTTTATGTAATTCTACTCAAAATATGCAGTAAACTTTGTTTGACTGATAAGATTTCTGTGGTACAACCTGGTTCCATTAGTCCAACTAAGAATGAGGTACCATTAAGTTGGAAAAAAACTTGTGTCATATATATAATCTCTTTACATTTTCCTCACAGGATATTCTTTTGAGTACCAACTAAATATACTTGACAATAATTTGGCTTCACTTACAGCTGTCTCATAACCCTTCAAGTTTGGGATTAGGACAGGGTAGTTGACACCGGGCACTCTTTTTAGATTCTTCATAACATCTACACCATCACTCATTTGCTTAACCCATTTTGGACTAACAAAACTGAAAATGAAGTACACATTAACTCTAGTAATTACTTTAAGTACACAAACTAAGGCTCCTAACAGCAACTCTATAAATCCTCAACCTCCCTCTGGATAGTCTAAAAGATATCATTGTTTCCATATGTAGGTACCATGCTACTTGTGGTAGGGTACCATAATGTTTAGTGTCTTGGTTTAGTTAGATTATGGACATAGGTACCTAGCTGATTCAATATGTTTTAATCCAGCATCAACCAGTTTGTCAATAAGTTGTATTTTGATATCCGTTGGAACAAACTTTGCTTCATTCTGAAGTCCATCTCTAGGACCTACTTCATAAATCCTTATATCTGATGAATTCACACTCTGAAATTAACAAAATATCTAAGTACACTACGAAAATATCGCACTTATATAAATTTTAGTAAGCAGTCGGTATACTTACTATTAGTACGTATTAATATTACATAGACTTAGGCATTCTAGTACAATAATTGAAAATGTACTTATTGTAGAAAATAAAAAAATTTAAGTACCTACGTAATATAATTATGTAGATAGGTAATAAGTACTTACAAAGCTACGATGAATTCTCATTGATTTCGCAAAATGCGAGTATGAAAGTCGGCTAATAGCATTCATAGCTTTAGTCTTGGTAAATTATTATTATGAAATACAGCTCTTACGTGTATTTGACAGAACTCATATCAGAGAAATGACGAGTGTATGTATGTACATACATAATGTGTCTGATATAAATTACTTATCTTTTCGGGAATGTAGATAATTACATGATATTAACATATTTTTAGAGCTTCAGCATAATTTGTTTTGATACGATTTACGTATGAAAAGTTCGTTCGTGAACGAACTTTTCATTTTCAATAAAAAAGAAACAAAATGTCAGTGTCACTTCATGGCGCATAGACTGAGGCATAGACCAACATTTAAACAGATTTCTTCTGAATCTGATGCTTCGATTCATATTCTTCGCCGCTCTAGTTTCTATAATTTTTCTCGTGTTCTTTTGAGTTTCATCGTGTAATTTTGTTGGTTATTTCTCCAACTTACCACAGGTCTAATATATATGAACAAAAGTGAATTCTTGGATTTAGAATCCATTGGAAAAAGTCACGAGAGTTAAAAATTTAACAGCAGTAACAGCCCTATTTTGTTTTAGATTGGCTTGACGAATTGATTAGGAATTTAGGACTTTCTTCAACAAGAATTGAATTGAACACAAAATATAGAAATACACTTAACACTAGCAAATTTATCTTACGATCAAATCAAATTGAGTAGGAAGAAGAAAATTCCGAGAATTTTGAACAAAACAGCCATCTTTTGTTTAAAATTGACTTGACAACTTGACTATGACTCACGTTGACATGACAATACTTAAATAAAAATACACTTGACACTGGCAAAATGGTTCTCTACGAGACGGATGCCATAATTGAAGAAAAAGAAGAAGAAAAACGGGAGGACGACCGACGCACAGCGGCGTGCGTGCGTGCGGTTTTTGCTAAATGTTGTCTGTTAGTTAACCATAACCGTGAATAAATCCTCTTACTTACCTGTCTGTTGAGTTGAGTTCTCGTTTCTGTTTCGAGTTTGGATGAAAATTATTTCAATAACTTTACGTTGCGTTCTCAATAAATCTGGAAAAATAACTGTTTAAAAAACACAAGAACTTATTTTACAATGGGTTGAGTATCAGCTTTATTCATTAAACCTGTATTTTGTACGTAATATCAGAAATCTATAAGTAAATGCCGATTTTTGTTTCAGCGGTTAACAGTGCCACGTCTTTCGTGTTATCGTCGATTCTTACCCTATTGATATTCTCTGGAATGCAAATGTACAAGCCTCTGTTGGTGAAATCGCCAATCACTATAATATTTGGAGGATATTTGGGATCGGTGATGTTCATGTTCTTTGTGACTGTATCCTTTTATTTATCTTTATCTAAGGGCTTCCTTAGCTCTAAACTGGAGTCACGATACCAGTGTTACTCCAGCATGTTCATGCAATTCATCTAAGTACTTGTAATTTCCTTAAGTTTAATATTCAGGCTGTTGGTAATTTAGAAGCCACATTATTCGGCAAGAATTTTCAGCTGAAGCTGCCTGAAATAGCAATTTCTATGACAATATCCTTGATTGCAGCCGGTATGGTTCATAGGATATGCTTTACTACATGGTAAGTACCTAAGCTCTTTGGAACCAGGAGTAACCTTTAACAATATCTGACTAAATTAGCTGTAGCCGTGTCTTGTTTCTTCTAAGTCTCTATTGGCATTAATAATACACTAAAAGAAGGTGTAAGAGATGATGCTTGAGTCAGATTTCTCAAGAAATAGGCAACACAATTGAAAATTTGGATTTGATGATGGACAACACATTTGGATCATCTGATGTGGACCTGGCTAATAAATAGTTACTCTTTCATGTCATTCATACTCTAAACAGCTTGACATTTTACCTCCATTATTCGAAATAGTGGAGTATTGTATTACTACTGTGAAATAATTAGTAGATATAAAAATGGAATAAGTACTGAGATGACGAATGATAGAGGGAAATGGAAGAAGATCACATGTTGTGCCGACCCCACATAACATGGTAAAAGGGCCGAAAGATGATGATGAAATGGAATAAGTTTTTTCTTTTTCCAGCTTGATTTTCTCACTCATCACTATATACTACCTCAACAAGCTCTCTCAAAAGGCTTATGCAACTACTGTTCCTGTAGCAGCACCAGTAAAGAGTCGCCGCCACAAATGATAAATATATTTTTAAGTTTTTATATTGTGTTAACTGCAATAAAAATATATCAAGATAATTTACATTCTTAATTATATTCTTATTACTATACCTACTACATTTTATTTGATAGTTTCCTAATGTAGAATTGAAGGTAAAAATTGCATCACTCACCTAAATATAATTTCTAGTATTTTTCATACTTCAGAGGTTCTCAGTATGGGGTTTATAGACATTTTATTTGTTTTTGAAGCTAGTCAGTCAGATAACAGCATTGTATACTATTATCTAGTAGGTAGGTACCTAACTTATATACAATATTGACAATATTGATATTGACAATACTGATATTGACAATGCATATACCACATACTTGGTATATGCATTGTCAATATCTAAATTTGTGTAGGTGTACCTACTTAAAAAAATATTCAACAGGTAAAATGCCTTAAAATAGTAACAGCCTGTGTTGATTTGTAAATGAAACAATATTTACTTTTATAAGTACACATTTATATAATTTGCAGTTAAATTAGACATTAACAATTACTGTAAACATACTTTTCTCTTATTTTTAAATTCTCGATATAAAATTAAACTAAGAGTAAGTAGTTTTATTAAAATATTGGGTAATTTTAGAATAAATAATCTGGTTACATAAATTCACAATGCTTTGATAATATAGGTACTTAACTAATTACCTACATTTTTAGCAAAGGCTTAATAATCACTATAAAATTCTAATGACAACAATATTTTTTAAATAATAAGCAGGTAAGTAGGTACTTTTAACATACCTACCTACTTATATAAGTTAGTGATAATGATAACAGTGAACAATTTATTTTCTGAATTGTGATTTAGATCTTAATTTAAAGCTTATCATATTTGTTGTTTTTACTTCTACCATTTCATTACACAGATAATTTGTTCTTTGTCTTTTGTGAACAAACTTATCACATAGGTACCTTACGATTATAATTATTATGAGTACCTACTCATACTCATTTTTCGTTTGAAGTTGTTTAGGTAGGTTAGGTAGGTATCTAACCTACATAAACAATTTCAAACGAAAAATGAACTACTTACCTAAAATCAACATATAATTTTGTTATCATAAACAATGGCGCAGCAGGATGATTATTCCATTGCATAACAACACTATGACACATCAAGGATTAATTTTTATATTTGAATTAATACACTTAAAGTTGTAACTTCCTCAAATACTTAGTTAATTATTGCACAGCAATTATCTGTATTTTTTTTTATAAATTAAAATATTATTATAATAAAAGTTAAACAAATTAAATCAATCCATTGCCTATTTCTACAAATACTAATATTAATAATGGTAGGCATCTAAGAATCATGTTTAGGTACTAATTAAAATTTCAGTGCTTGCTTAGTATCTGGCTTTGCCTTCATAATTTTTATCAAAAATATAATGCCACTAATGGATAATGTTTTTTATAACAATTATAGCCTTTCATTTAATCACTATCTTGGATGGACTTCTAGTATTAACTATCTTACATAGGTACTTATACCTACACTAGACATTTCTATCTACCAACAACTCAAGTGTTAACAGTATGATGTCATGTGATTTTGTCTCCTATCTCTTTCACACACACATTTACACACATACAAAATCATTATAATCTCAACATACTGACATTATGAATCATTGACATTACAATATCATGTTTGTATAATGAGTCACTCATGTTAGTGCAAAGACAAAGATGGTTTATGCTGTTTGTCTTCTAAAGTTTAAAAATCATCTTACAATAGCATAAACAAACCAACAAACCACTTCCCTAACATGGATAATATTTTTATAAATTACTTATAAGACAAAACAATACAAATTAAATATAGATTATAAAGTTTGGCACAAGTGATAGATAAGCATAAAAAAAGATTTGATAAAAATACATTTCAAATTAAAAATATCTTTCCACTATTTTTCGTTAATAATGAAAATGAAATCAGAAGCCTCGGAAGTAGGATGTCCTGAATGGAATACAATACAATAGTTTTAATTATTTAAAAAACTTAAAGTTATAATAAGTTTTTTATCAGATTCTTGTTTTCTTTTTTTATCAGTCTTTTTATAAGGCACAATTTCTACATAAAACCTGAATTAGGTATGGTTCGAATTTTTTTGAATGCTGATCTAAGTCAAATGCACTGTTTTACAAATAGTGGAAGTACTTACCTTATTATGAAAATAGAGCTTAAGTAAAATGAGTATAAATTTAGGTCAAAAAAATATGAGAAAGGAAAAATCACAACAAGAAACACAACACTTTTAACATAAAATCATGAACAGGTTATTGAACTGGAGGTTTATCTGCTTTTATGGCTGATAAACATTTTTCAGCAAATGTCTTTACATCTGTCACTAATAATAGTGCATGCTATGAGCCTCTGGTTTGGTTCAACAGAAATAGTGACATAATTATTGTCTTACTTTGGTAAACTTTTACATTCAAGCTTATTTAATTTAGATACATAAATAAGGTTCAAAACTTGAATAATAACAGTTTATCAGGACTAAAACAAAAGGGCATGCTTCAACATTATGCAACCACATGAAAAGCATGGGCTCAAATCAAGTTCTTTTTAATTCATGTGTTTACTTATTTCTAATATGCATGCTATTGTTTCTGTGAGAATATGGATTTTGGAGTATTCTAGGAGTGGTTTCCATCACTCTTAGCAATAGCTCATCCAAATAATTTTCAAGATCTTTATTCTTCTTCTTTTCAGACTCAGCATCCTTTTGCATGTTGTAGATCATAACAATCAGATCTTCCCTTGATTTACCATCGAATTGTTGTAATGAAGATCTGGGTATGTTATTGTAGGCTGGGTTAACTGCCTCTTCTTCAGCTATGTTTTCCTCACCTACAATAATTCTTTCCTCAAGCAGTTTTTTTGCTTTATTATTATTTCCAAATTTCTTGAAAAACTTAGGACTTGGCTTTTCTTTCAAAGAGCTAGGGCTGTCGAGTTTCTTATTTCTTTCAAGGCTTGCAGACTTTTCCTTATCTATCATAGTCTGACTTGCAGATTTCCGAGAGTTTGAAAGAAGTTTTTGAGACCATTCATCATTTTTATCAAGAACTTGAGTTGGAAGTTGGGGTGGACTGAAAGTATCCAGACTAAGGCGCACTGGCTTTTGTGGGACTGACTTTTCTGGTACTGCTAAAGTGCTGCTGGTAGATCTCCTCAGAAACTCTCCTCCTCCCAAATTTTCCAGAGATGCATTTACGGGAGATGCTGTGTAGATGCTGCTGCGAGGAGCAAATACATTTGAAGATTGAACATTGAGGGAGCTACCTGAGCTTTTATGTGAAAGATCATCAAATGCAAATTCATCATCATCTTCACTTATTACTCCAGGGTCAGCCTCACCAGAAGTTCTTTTTGGAGTGGAATGATCAGGGGTAGATAATGCAGAGCCCTTTAGATTGCCAACACTTCCACTTAGAGATGATGAATCACTTTTCTTATCTTTTTTGTTAAGGTTTAGCTTCGAACCTAGATTTTTGGCTAGTTTCCTGATGTTTTTACGTTTTTCAATACTACCGATACTCATAAGACTTCCTCCGACGTTTTGAGCGAGGCTAGACAATGATGACCTGTGTTTGTCTTTTTTGCTGAGGTCTGTTAGACTACCTTCTTTCACAGTGAAGGAAACTTTTACCTCTAGCTCACCTCTGTTCTTATCTTTATCTTTGCCAGGCTTTCCAAGTAGAGTATACCAGCGGCTCCGTGGCCGCTCATAAACATCGAGATCTTTTAACGGAATCGATACTTGACCTAATAAATGATCTTTGATCATATCCTCGTCGTAAACTTTTAACACGATCTCGGCAGTGTTACCTTGAGTTGGGATGTGCAGCTCACACTCCTCTATCCACTCTACATTTTGTGTAGCTTTGTGTTTGACGGAAGTTTGGAATTTTTCTTTGCCCAAAGCAATGGTAACGAAACAGTTATTTGTACCATTTTTACCTTTGATCAGTAGTCCACGAGCCCTTTGCACAGTTACTTGTACATGAGTTGGATCCCACATTTTGATCTCTTGGACAATACCGCAAACACTATAATTGAAAACTCACAAACATTGAAATAAATTAGGAAAGACAGACAAGTAGCAAGATGAGGTGTCGGTGTCTGACAGCGACAATCACAATCACAGTAGCAGTTTTCTTCTTCTTCTTTATTAATGTCATATTTTCTGACAGTCAAATTCTAAAGTCATTTTTAAACAAATGATAGCCGTTATTTTATAGTGCATTCCTCTGCATCCATCAAAATAACACGAGAACAACTAAATAAAAAATGGTTTCTCTGTCTACGGATAATTCAGGCTGGTGCAGCAGACCTGAGAGCTGACCTGACAGACAGTTATAACTTTGAGCCCGACCAAGACTCAACCAAAGAACACACAGAGTATTAATAAAATTCAAGAGGATATTATCACTACCGTATATTTGAGATCTGTGATGCATCAAGAATAGAGATGGGCGCTTACCCGGTAAAAACCCGCAGTTCGGGTTTTTACCCATTTTTACCCATTTTTACCCACCCATTTCGAATTAATACCGGGTAAAAATTCAATGCTTCTTTTTCTTGAGGTTCAACTAATTATATATGCTTTAACTTGTTAGTTTTTATTCCTGTTTGTTTTTTGGGGCTAGATGGTGCTGTGTAAAAATGTCCGCCACTAGTTATTTATTATTTTAATTGTTTTTTTTTTTAGTGTTTCGATGTTCTCTGGTGTAAAATAATGTAATTATCAGTATAATTTGGTTGGATTATATTTATTTAAGTATTATATTTATTGATTTCGTTATGCTGTGCAATTATGGTTTTTTAGATTTTTTATAATGACATAGTGCGTATACTTATATATTTTTAATCTTTCTGAAATAAATAACAAAAGCCTTTAAGTATGTAAAAACATAAAAACGACAGATTACAATATAAAGGCTTTTGTTATTTTTAGAACATATAAATAATAAAAAAATATAAGTGTATAATGTACATAATTATGTCTTATAAAAAAATACTCGGCTTATTTTGAGGTACGGTGTAAGTTTACATGACTGAAAAGATAATTAATGTGCTATTTACACAATATACACTCGCGGGCTTTAAACTGGAATCGCTTCATCAAGACAATATTTTACAATTTCTGGCCATTGAACTAGGGATTGTGGTATATCATTTTTTTAGCTATCAAAATCTTTGTCGTAGGACGTGCCTACATAGTATTGACCGACGACGGTTCACATTCTGGTTATGTCCGAGAACACAGGACTCGACTCCATCGCTCCATATAATCAAGTGATCGCGAGCAAACTGAAGCCGGACTTGTAGGTGGGCTGGAGACAATTTAGTTTCCATGGCTGGCCTTTTTGGGGTCAAGTTCACTTTTTTGTGTTTTCGTCTGACTGTCCACTCGCTCACAGCTCTCCCTCTAACTTCTCTTAGCTGCTATTGGACGTCGACGCCGGTCAGGTGTCTTTTTCGGAGTGAAGTGGTGACAATAAATCGACCATCTCTTGGCGTATTGCCTAGCTATCGTCCAGGTTCTGGTCTCCGGACTAAGTTTCCGATCTCCCTGAATCTCTTGTGCACCTTGGAGACACCGGACTGGCTTGGGTGAAGCTGTCGAGCGATACTACGCTGAGACAACCCTTGCTGAATTAGGCTGACGATTGGAGCGGCTTCTGTGGTTGTGGTTTCCATTTTTCTTAAGTTCAACTGTTCCCAGTAAAGTAAAACATTGGACTGATGACCAATTTTCATAAAAGCTCACTATTTATAGGATTTCAGGACTTCCAAACAGTTGGTGATTTGTTTAAAAAACTGATGTTTTTTTCTTTTTATGTTCCATGATACAAGGTGAATGCTTATTGGTTATGATATTCAAAGATTTTCCTCCTCCTTGCGTCGTGTTCCTCAATGCAGAGGGTCGTGACCTCCTTTCTGCATCACCTTCTCTTTAATAATTGTCCTCCATCTGTTTCTGTCTTCGGCGGTGTGGAGGGCGTTGGTTGTAAACCGAAATATCAAGCGCGGTTCGGATCTGGACTGCGTCCACGAGGCCTTTTCCCGTCTACTTTGCCGATCACAAAGAGCTTTTCGAGGTTGTCACCGTCTTTTCTTGCAATGTGACCGAAATATTCGAGAACTCTGCGCAGACACTCAGTGGACAGTCGCGAGGAGATATTGAGTTCTCGCAATATAGAGACGTTAGTCCAAAATGCTGTCCAAGGGATACGGAGCATCCTTCTCCAACACCACATCTCAAAAGCGTCAATGCGTTTGCGGTCTGCAGCTTTCGGAGTCCAAGTCTCAGCGCCATACGAAAAGATCGAGAAGACTAGAGTCCGTACAAGTCTAATAATAATAAATAATAATAATTGTCCACTGTTTCTAGGTCCAAATCGCCAGTGAGTTCTAACTTTCCAGATCTGTCTACCACCATGACTTTAGTTTTGGACCTGTTTATGCAAAGTCCCATCTCCTCGCTGATTCGCTCCATTCGGTTCAGAAGAGTAACCATCCCCGACTCATTTGCTGCAAAAAGAGTAGTGTCATCAGCGTAGCGCAGGTTAGTGATTTTCACACCACCAACTGTGATACCTCCCTTTCAATTCTCGCAAGTCTGTCTCATTATGTACTCTCCATAGGCGTTGAACAGAATAGGCGATAAAATGCAAACTAGGCGTACTCCTTGGTGAAATTTAAAGGGTTTAGAAGTTACTTTATCAACTCTTACGACTCCCTGTCTTAAGTCATAAAAGGTGCGAAGTAGAGCGATAAGATGCATTGGTACTCCAAGTTCTTGTAGGACCTTCCATAAGCCCATAACCCCAGTTGACACAGTCGAAAGCTTTGCTGTAGTCGGCGAAACACATTATCACTGGCGTATCAAACTCGAATGCCTTCTCAACGATCTGCCTGACATTGAGAATCTGCTCCCGAGTGCCCTTGCCCCTCACGAAACCGGCTTGCTCCTGAAGGATTTGCCAATCCAGGTAGTAGCGGATGCGATTGTTAGGAATATGGAGCAAGATTTTGCTGGCGTGTGAGATGAGGGTCAAGGTTCGATAATTACCGCAGCTCTTAGTTGACCCTTTCTTGTGCAGCGGTAGAATTACGGATTCCGTCCAGACTCGCGGCCAATTATCGTTTTGCCAGATACATATGTGAGCAGATATTTTGTAGTGTCGACATACCCAAGTCACCCATAGCTTTAAGCACCTCTGCTGTTATTTGGTCGCTTCCTGACGCCTTCTTCTTCTTGAGAGACTGTAGAGCAGTAGCTATTTCGGAACGAAGAATCATGGGTTCCAGTTCTAGCTCCTTCCAGTTCGGGTCACTTCCGGGCGTTAAAAAGGGATCAGTATATAACTGCTCACAGTAGGCACGCCATCTCTCGGCAAGAATTTAATAGCTAATAAAATATTCTTTCAAATGACATACCACAATCCCTAGTTCATTGGACAGAAATTGTACAAAATTGTCTTGATGAAGCGATTCCAGTTTAAAGCCCGCGAGTGTATGTTTTCTAAATGATTTTTGTGTTAGTTTTATTTGATAAAAACTTCTTTTTAACTCATGGTTTAGGTTTTCCTATATAATATTAAGGCTTCCCTACTTACTACGTATTTTTAAAAGTAATTAGGTTTTTTATTTTCATTGAAAAATGTACGTTGAATTTTTACCCGGCATAAATAAAAAATACCTGGTATAAATGGGTATTTTTTAATTTATACCTATTTTACCCTTTCCTTCCTATTTAACCCACCCGAATTTTTACCCACCCGCCCATCTCTAATCAAGAAGGAAGGAATTAGTGAATGTTTACAGATAGAGAGAAAGCTGAAGCACTAAGCAGGCTTAGTGTACAGGAAGTAAAATAAAAACTTCCATCCGTAGCCGGGCACATCGTCCGTCGCATCTGCCTGCGGGACTTTTTTGTTTGACGAAACTTGGTGTATGTGTACTTACGCTGTTATTTTTCAAATATAAAATGAACAATAGGTTAATTAATACGAACTACCTACTTAAACTTAAAGTAACAATAAAACAAATGTCAATTCTACAGATAGAGGGTTGAAGGGTTTGGGTTTCGTTAGCTTATCGAAGTTAGGTATCGGTGTCGCTTTGCGCCAACGGAACCCAGTAGGTAGGTATCCGGGCTTATCTAAGGGGCAACGTCAATATTTTAGTAAGATATTAACTAACTTTAACAACAAACAACATTAGGTAGAGCTAGTTAATATTTTAGCGATATCACGGACTTGTTCTGGTGTTATGTTTATCTATAGGTACACGGTTATTGATTACAAAGCGAACACTTCGTAGGTAAGTACCTACCTATTCTCATTATAGGTAGGTACCTATCTACGAAGTGTTCGCTTAGTGCCTACTTCTCATTATGGTAGGTACCTACAACTCAACCGAGATGTCTAGTTGACTTGACCAGTGACCATGGATTGACTATTTATTATCACCACACCTTCTGCCCTTTTTTTATATCTTTCGTCATCTCAGCAGGTTACTTGGGTGTACGTTACAGGGTGTCCTAGAAACTGACGCCGCCAATTTTAAAACAGATAAACCTTAGTATAATTTTTTTAAGTCATAATAGTTATCAGAAAAAAAATCTATGTTAAGTATTTTTTAATAATCATTTAAAAAAAATCGAGAAAATCTGTGGTACCTATGGCCTATCACCCGTTTTCGGGTTGGCGTCGGTTTCTAAGACACCCTTTCTCTCGTTTTCTTCTTCAATCATCTTGTTTTGAAATCTTCAAATGAATCAATCATGTAAAAGTATTGCCACCATGATCGTCAAGGATCGTCATTAAAAGGTTTTAAGGTAATTTATGACTTCTTAACTAAAAATATGTACCTACCTTAATACCATAATACCTACAAGTGGGTACCTACTCGTAATTAACCAGGAACATTATTAGGTCTAGTAGAGTAAACAGAACTTAATACAATAGGTAATGTATATGGCATCCATTTAAATAGGCCATTTGATAAGTAACTATAGGTATAGCTGTAGCTAATTAGGGCCAGAAAAAGTCATTGTGAGATTTTGGTCAAAAAAATAACACTGAATAATAAGCACAGTTATAATGAGTCTCATTTACTAACGACTGAACCATTTGAAAGGGTATAAAACATGAAACTAGTATGTCCCAACGTTACATCCGTCTACCATGGTGAATCTGCCTTACGAACACTTCAGAGATGGTGACAGGAACGCTCGTCCTCACAACTGGAGGACCAGAGTGTCGAGGCGTGACACTCTGAGCCCTCACACTGAGCCGAAAGGTCTCTTGGAGTTGGAAGAGCTCGCCCGAAAAACTGTGAACCTGATGGAGAGACATTCGCCGCGATCGGACCTGAATTTTAATAGAGCCATGGATCTTTTGAGACAACAGTATAACCTTGTAAGTATTTTGTACCTTTCTACCTTACCTAGTTTTAAATTTAATCCTTTTTATTCGACTAGTTACCTATTTATGCATCTGCTTTAATATTTCTTTATTTATTTCAGAATTTTATGATTCTTTGCGAAAATTGCGGCGGGCCACATCTGAACGATGAGCTGTTGGCTCCTGAAAGATGATAAAAGCCTTTAATCCTTTCACCACACTGGTTCAAATAAACGAGTGACACTATATGAAGAAGAACAAGAATACCTACTTATGTTTGTAATATTCCCACTTATATATAGTTTTTTCATTCTACAAAATTAAATCATTGTTATAATTAATTATCTATCAAATACCTACTATTCATTCTTTACTAGGGGGTATTAAACTTTGTAAAGGTTTGTGTTTGAATTTGACTGAAATTAGCAATATAAAATAAATTATTTTTACCATACTTAATTGTTTGATACATTTTTCTCATTCATCTTTCCTAAATACCTATCTGCCTACCTAAGACAGGGTAGAACAGAAGATACGTGGGTTTCATCAAAAAAAATATAGAAGGAAAAGTGGAAGGAAAGAGGATAAGCTATTATGTACCTATGAGTCAAGTGAAAGAGAAGGTTGATGTGACGTATTAAAGATGCCAAGGAGGTTGCCTTGGAAAGAACTAAGCGGATAAAAAATCATCAGATATGCCGACAACAGTCAAACTTTTACAGGCAACGTCTAGTTCGGGCCTCACTGATAGATATTATACCTACTGTAAACGAGTGTTATTATTTTGGCAATAAACATTATTTATTCTTAATTGTATTCATAGTATACATTAATAAAAACGATTGTAAAAAAACAACGTAGCAGATGCTACGTCGTAGAGTTTGGGAGCTACGGCCTACGAGCCGGACTACGACGTAGGCCTTTCATAAACAAAAAATAGGTACCTTACCTAGGCACATAAAATAAAATCAAACAAAAAATTACAAATATATTAGTATTTATATGATTATATTAGAATATACTCGTAGTACCTACATAATGTGGGTATAATTTTTAAGTAACAACGTTTAGCAAAAAAGAAACAGAGCGAAGCTCGGTCATCCCAGGTACTACAATTTATGTGCGCTATGCCATCCTCTGAAACGGCAAAGGAAATAAAAGAGAGAAATGTCGTAGAACATTAAAAATTCGAAGACATATAGTGTCATTCACGAAATGCACCTGAGGCTGTTTTTAATCTTTTCACCACATTGGTTCGATGGAACTCGTAGATCGTAGGTAGGTATATACTAGAATATTCGTTCCGCCTTAATTCAGCATGTTGTACCAACAACAATTATTATAATTTGTAGGTTTGTAGGATTTTATTAAGGTTTCGCTGAAGTATAAGCATACTGCAAACTGTACTATTAAACTTTTCATTCTATAAAGTACCTGCACTAATAGCTAGTAAGCTACAAGACTCGTAGTCTAGATACTTACCTATTAAGGTATTATAATTTCAAATATCGTAAAACTTTGAAGTTTTATGGCTATGGAGCAATTTTGATATCCTTTAGTTACGGGTCAAGCATGTCAAGGATCAAAAAAAGTGTCGAGGGGGTATTTGTGGAGGATAGTCCTTGAAAAGGCTTGGCAAATCGTTTGTTCTAAGATCTCGCGTAGCAAGGTCGTCGTTTCTCATCATATCTTTTGTTTGTGGTTATTTCTTCATGGATTCAAACATTTAATTATGATCGGTGAATACCTATTATTGCTTATCTAGGTTTTTTTGTAGTTACTTTTGCAGGATTTTTAATTTTAAGGACTTTTCGTCTTCAATTGGCTTCTGTAACAGAACATTACTGAAGAGCACAATATATGTATTATGTAATCACAAATACTTACATTAAAAGCTGTTAGTGATCCTATTTGAAATAAATAAATATTTTTTCTTATTTTTTACAGTAAAGTTTAAATCAAAAACAAAAAAACAAAGGAAAAATTTTGCTGACGGTTACAGTTTTTATAAAAGAATAAAAAGCATTATTATAAAAAAACATTAGTTGGCAATTAAATAACTTCACCCAAAGTTCCTGTTCGGATGATTTCAGTTTCGTACTTTGAATTGAATTGTGACCTAATTAAAATCAAATCAATTGGCAGAGGTCTCTACCTTATTTCAAACAAGGCAAATTGGAGAAAATCTCTGATGAACCTTTAATTGAATTTAATCTTTCAATATTTATTGAATGACTGCCTCAAACAATAAAATTGAAATTGAAGTCGATAGAGATTCAGATCTTACGCATGATTCGGTGTAGGTACCTAATCTAGTGTAAGTAGGTACCTACTTTGGCAAACATTTTGTAAAAGATAAGTAAAAAAATATGCATTGAAGCGAATAATTTTCTAAATGCTTGGATCCATAAATACTTTTAAAAATAGATTAAACTCGATAGATCTAGAAGTAAGTATTTACGTAATTCCATTACAGATGATTAAAAGGCGTGTTAAAAATTTCATCATAAATAATATATTGAATTTGATAATTTTTCAGCCTAGTGTCATCACCGCCTTGACATCGCATAGAGTTAATGATCTAAGATCTTATCACACCCAACAAGAGCTAAATAATGGGCATAACTTTCCTGTGGGCCGCAAAGTTCTCGAAGTTTCAGGCTCGTTAACCGATTAATATTTGTACAGAATCGTGCCATAAATGCTTATTCGGGTATAAATTATGCAGGAGAATAAGGTCGTTTGGCTTCAACTACACATTGACACACCTTTTAGCACTTAGCGATTATATTGGTTGCTATGCATTTTGCACACGTGGTCGTAATGTAAATTACATTTTTATTTTGTACCTACTGGTGAAACTTCTCGTGTCTCGTAAACGAAACGTAGGTAGGTACCTAATTTTCCCACAAACTTTAGTCTCCCTTTGGTAATTTACAAATACATAATTATTTTTTTTTCTCTACGTCACTATTAATGATATTCCATACAGAATAGGTTTTTGTATAGGTATCCCACTAAAGCACTATGCTGAAGGACGCGATTGTGTGTAGCTTGACATCATAATTAGCAAGTTTTCACGTCTTTAGCAGGATTTCCGACGAGTAGGTACCTACCGATTAATAATTAAGCTTAGCGGCCATTCGAGGACCATCTAACTGTATTCGTAAGAAAATCGTTTCAACACTTTATTTATAGTATCTATATACTACAGTAAGAGGTATTGTGACCTGCAGGGTGTCTATGTGAGAGTCGCTACTGTCTAAAAGAAAACCTATTTATTTATTTTTTTAACGTTGGTTTTCTTACGCAAGTTAGGTTTTTACAGTGTACGTGGGTCTGACAGAACCATCCATGAACTCATTACGTCCATTTAAAATCATGCATATTTGAGTTTTCAACCATCCAAAATTGTACCCCTCCAAAGGTTGTCCTTTCCACGAACACCGTTTTATTTGGAGGATGTTTTGTAAATGGCGCTCCGGAATTGAACGCAGGAAATTAACTGGAAGCCCTGTTAATCTGAGGAAGCAATATACGGAATCTTGGGCCCCTACCATCATCGAATTACAAGCATTTTAAACCCAACTCTTTATGTAAATTCATTGTGAGTTTTACTATCTGCTACTGAGTTTAAGATATGTCCACGAAGATCGACGTTTTTTAGGGTTCCTTATCCGTAACCAACGGGACCTTATTACTAAGCATCCGCTGTCCGTCCGTCTGCCCGTCCGTACGTCCGTCTGTCTATCAGCGGGCTCATGATCCATAATAGGCAGACAGTTGAAAATTTCACAGTATTTATTACTAATGGAGCTGGTTTGGTCAACATATTTCCTTTGCTTCAGTGAAACGACATGAGCTGATGGTACGGCCTCCGAAGGTCGTCGTCTTCTTTAATTACTGCAAATCCGATATTACGGCACGCAACTCTTGATTAAACTACTTCCGAACAAATTAACCGTTTCAACGACTTCTCTTGACCGAAATCACTTCGTTATAAAGTTACCGAGCGTTTGGTAATATCATTCGCCGGTATTGCCTCTGTTTACAATTTCTTACTGCTATTTGTTTTAACAAGGTGATTCATTAGCAGGGGTCGAACGCATTTTATCAACAAAAGTTTAGGTTAGGTTTGGCTCGCCATTATACGACTTACCTATACCTAACATACCTATTTACTACATAAATGTGGGTGATATTTTTGCCACATATTTTGGGTTCCATTGGTCATCGATTAAACCCCAAAATACCTTTTGAGGTATGCCACATACCTACCTATCTCAAAAGGCTCCCTATCCCTTTGGCCCATTTAGATCGACGGGCAGAGAACCACTTTGAGTAGGCATTCAGTAATAATTATACAGAATTTTGAAATTCAGAGTCGGACCTCATCTTGGGCGGCGTGCATCAATGAGTGTTGTATATAGTACCCACCAAACAATATTTATTTATGACTAGGTACTAAGGGAAAAATATAAAACGTTATGAAGAAGACAGGCCAGAAAAATTGCAACCATATCGTGCAAAGTACGTGGGTACAATTTGATACTAGTACCGTTGGGTTTTTGACCATCAAATGTTTTATAGCTACTCTAACTTTTAAACTTTTTAATATGACTTTGATCTTCCATATATTGTGCGTGTGTTTTTATGGTGCGTTGTTATTGTGATTTCTTAATGAATCACCTTTCGCGTGTTATAATCACGTGAAATTTTCGTCACGAGAACACCTACCTAGCAATAAAAATGTCCATGCTACACAAGCTTTGACGAATGAGGGCGGACTATGCATGCAAACTTGGCTTTTTCATAACTACTCTGCAAGTGCGTGTCAGCCTCCGCTTAGAGTGTAGAGTGTTCCGAGCTATCTAATGTATGTAATTCAAGTATCTGTAATTTATCACCTTATAAACTATGTATGTAGATTTGATTTGAATTCATTGTTTTGATTTATATATGTTGATACAGTGATTCAGCAATTACCTAAGTACCTATATACCTACCAACTCCGGTAAGCACCTTCAAAGAATTGGTTGCACTCAGATTTCACTACCTAATCCCTAAAATTACACTGAGCACTTTATTATTATTATTATTATTAACTGTTAGTGTTCCATTGCTGGGCAAATACCTATATAGATTATTTATATGAGAACTTTACCTAAATATAATTATTTGCTCGTTTAATTGATACTTGCAACTCTTACTTAAGCTTAAAATCCAATTAAGACGAAAATGATACTAGCCCTAATCCAAGTTGCTTTAAATAATAGGTAGGCAGGTATTATTAAGAGTTTTATTTATATAATGTGAACTGTTTTAATTCATTTTTGTTGTAAGTCTATGTAGTTGTTTATTTTCCTATTTAATCCCATATTCGCTCAGTGAATAGATTGCTATAAATAAGAGATAAAAAAAAATATAGGTACCTACCTACTTATGATATATTTTTGCTAAAGCAAAAAGTTTATCTTCTCTACGGAACCCAAAAAGGTTGTATCGAAAATTCGAATCGATAGCTTCAATCTCTACCTACTACTGCAGTGCTAAATAATTCTGGAGGCTCATTTTCGCTCTTAGGTACTATTTTACATAAAAGGTGCCGTCTGAACATTTTTTTGGAGGATGGGTGAATTCTTGACCTCTCTTGCCCAAGAGTATACGATGGTGCGAGCAAATGCTTTAGAGAAAATATTTGAATGTGAGTGCCTACCTAAAGTTGAACTAAGTGAGTATTTGTATTGCAAGTATTCGAGTAGTTCAAGGATATTTATTAGCCTCGAGGGCTAAAATAAATACCTGTTCCCAGTTGGGATGAAAAAGTAGGAACAAGAGGAACAAGCTGTCAATCCCACTTTTTCATACTAAGAGCCGATTTATCAATAAGTAGGTAGTCAGACAAGTGTTAATATACCTGTTAAATGAAAAATGTATAAAAATGACAACTTATTATTAAATTTGAAGTTAATTATAGGTACTTAGAAGAGTAGGTATAATGTAGGTACTTAAGTATATTTCAAGTAGGAGTTACTAAACGCAAATGTAAAGTTTCATAATAAGATTTAAGTAGGTATAAAATAAATTTTACCCAGTAGGTAAAGCTTCCTTCAAACAGACGCGCTATACGATTGCGAAGCCACATGGCCGGCGAACAGCGCTTCAGTGGGATCGGCAAAGTGCTAATATCAAACTGTTATTTTTAGGGTTCTGTCCCAAAGAGGGACAGACGGGACCCTATTAGGTACTATGACTCTGCTGTCCGTTAGTCTGTCACTAGGCTTTATCTCATAAACCATGTTGATAGTAAGACAGTTGAAATTTTCACATATGATGTGGGTATTTCTGTTCCCGCTATAACAACAAATACCTACTAAAAAACAGAATAAAATAAATATTTCAGGGGGCTCCCATACAACAGTTATCTGTCACCTTATTCCTTTGGTTGCGTCGGTTTGGCAAGTGCCTAAGGGTGAATATACTCATTTACATTTTCGTATGCAAAATAATACAAATCAGTGCTTTGCGTGTGTGTTTAATCACTTTACGTAATATAGTCAACCCTATGTAGGTACCTAACGGGTTCTTGTCATGAAAAATTACTGTAATTTTAATCAACATGCTACGATATACAATTAGGTAGGTACCATTTGTTGTGTTCGAAAAGTCTTATTTTTTTGGAAAGTGGTTAGTTTGAAACGCACTTTATGATACGTTAGGTTTCCCCGTCTCATTGTACCTAGTAGGTACTAAATCCTTGAGGTATCTACAAGGATTAGCTACCTTAAATATACAATACCTGGATGACCGAGCTTTGCTCGGTTTTTTTGGAAATCGTGTTTTTTGGATAATGAAACCTAACTAGATCGATTTATCGCTACGGAAACCCCCTGCATACCTATTAAATTTCATGAAAATCGTTAGAGCCGTTTCCAAGATTAGTCAGATCATATTGTGTGTCTGTGTGAGTGTGTGTAAATTATTGGGTAAATTAGAACGCAGCCAAATACTATTTTATATGCAAATCTGCTGCGAATAAATTAGTTTGTGAAATAGGGTTTAACAAACTCCAAACAGCTGCTGTACTATTTATTTTGTAGATATTTACCCTATTTTTCTGTTCTTCTAGGGATGGGATAAAGAGTTATCGACGATCTGAACACGTTATTATAAGTATAAAACGGGTATTTATCTTTTACATCTACATATATTTTTTTTTATAAATTTTATTTTATTTATATGTATATTAGTGATCCCGTGACCACGACAGTGCGTAAACCTGTTGAAACATCGGGAAAAATTGTGTAATAGATAAATACCCGTTTAATAGGTACTATTAATAATGAGTTATAGACGATCTAGAAAAAATCTAAGGTTATTTTTTACTTTATTTTAGAGATATTTTATTAGCATTTAGCAGCATTGATTATCTATGTACCTAGTAGTAGCTATTTACTAACTCACTTTCATTAAAAAAAACCTTCATTCAAAAAACCTGCTTAGAAATGCCATTCGGTGGGAGTTACGTCATAAACAAACAGTAGGTAAGAAAATAAACTAAAATTATCTGTTACATCCCTCATTGTGACACGTCAACAACGTCTTCTCTTTGATTTCTCATTCGTCTCTTTTTTGAATAGGTAAACGAGCATAGTTTGTAGACCTCTTCCAAGTGAACAATGTAGTTTTTCTTATTTAAGATGAACCCAGCTCCCAGCCAGTCTGCAATGCAGCTTTTCTTGCATTGCTGGAGAAATGGAAGAAAAGAACAATACGCGGAGTCGACGAAATATAAAATTCATTTTCATTCAGCTAAAATAGGTTATTATCTGGCCACTCGTTGTAGGTATAACATATTTTCATAAAAACAATACCTAATATTATTTTTCAATGAGTTTTATCTACTATTTCTGTTAATTCTTCAAAATCGTAAGATCTGTGTAATAATAATTTGAAATGTATATCAACCTAATCCTAAATTAAATTACGCAGCTGAAATAGAGCAAATTCAAACAAAGTTTTAAAACACGATAAGAGAAAATGAAATTTTGAAATTGCTATGAATAACATTACACCACCTTGTTACTATAATAAACGAAATGTACTTTTACGAGAGCTGATACCTACGAAAACACTTGGACATGTTGAATCTCGGGACTATTTTTACAGGTAGGTGTTATAATTGTGATATATTAACTATTCTATGGAATTTATAAACTATTTTAATTTGCAGTGGTACTGGTATCCCTTATTACGTCACATGGATCTCTAATTCCAAAAAAAGAATTCGAAGAAATCCTGCAACTCCTGAAAGACAAAAACAACGATGTTAGTAAACAAATCATTGGAAGTCCATCCTCAGATTCCAGCTCTGACGAAGATTCATCTAACAATAGTATAAATGGTCTTCTGAAAACCATGGAAGTTATCGATCTTATTAAAAAAGCTAATCATGATAAAGGCAATCCTAAATCTCAAAACAGAATTGGAAAAAGATTTCCCAAGCATACAAATTACCCTATTTATAGGACCTATGAAGTAAATAGACTTAGAGATAGTAGTAAACAACAACGCTTAGAGCAGCTGCTCCAAGATAGAAACACGGCGTCTTTGAAAAAGCAGAAACTCCAACGTTTGACACCAAATAGATTACTGAATCCTATTGCTTTGGAAGATGACGACAGACTTGAGCAAACGAAGGACGGTCTTGATGAATATTCTAAAATATTCGTTATTTTAGATCCACTCGCCGTTCAAAAGAGTAATAACCAGGAAGCCCTTACAAATTTGTGAGTTACTTTAACGCCTCCAGCAGTAAATAGTTATTTTTTAAAGATTCAAAACCATGAACATTTACAATAAATATTTATTTAAACAGGGTATCAAGAATACTTTCTCTGTCTTCCTCGGCCAACGAAAAGACACGCCGTGAAAGAAATAAGAGCCGTCGTTACAAAGGATTCAAAGTAAAGAATAACTTGTTCTCAAGACGATACAGGCGAGATTCCAAGGAATGTGAGTATTGGCTAAATTGAAATACGATCCTTACGGTATGGAAATATTTTATTACCCGTTTATTATGGTCCCTTAAATTTCAGCATGCCCTTTCCCTTTATCATACAGCTGTTAGAAAGGTACTTAACATAACATTTTTTATTTCGTTGAGAGATATAACATTTAACGTAGCAAAGTTTTGAGACTTTAAATTTTCTTGCCATTCTAGTAATAATTTGCGTATGAAAATTGGTTTGATCCAGGTAGGTACATAGGTATATAAATAGAATTACTCGGTCGTATCTTTTGGTGGAATTACGGTGCCCCAGCAACTAAGTAGCATAATAAATAGAATTCAAATGAGAATAGGATCAAAAGCATTTAGTTTTGTGTTGGTAAAACGTGATGAGCATAATATTCTGTTATCCATTCACAACATGTAATGTAGGCAGGGAGCGACCCGGTCTCGTTTGATACCCAAATGGTCATGATTACGAAAAAATACTTTAATTTCAGCGTACGGAGGTTCTATGGAGGATGACTTTAAACAAAAACGGCCGAGGAACGAGCGAGGTGGTGGCGGTGGCTCCGGCGGTCGCACCGCTATACCTTACATACGACAACGTGGAGACATTTACGAAAGAGACCACTGAAAATTTACTGCACAGTATCTTTGTTGCTATCTTCTGAACTTTTCTTGTGAAATCTTCTCGATATGTTAATGGATTTTCATCCTAAATAAAGATAGCTGACTATATTGGTGGCATATAGGTCGTACTCGCAGAAAGTTCAGAGATTAAGACAACCAGTATAATAAATAATTGAAATTACTTATACTTATGGTATTGATTGACTACCACTTGACATTTGCCGCAACTTCCTACCGTGTTTTTTTATATGTACCTAAACGTCAGCACTTTCTTTGAGTCTACCTTTATTATTACAAAAGCTTTTTTCCCTCTTTCATCGAGTTTACTCTCTCGTGATTGTTTTATTACCAACTTCAAAAATCTGCCTGAAGATTCAAATAATGTTATCAACATTAGATAGGTACATGATCTATATTTCGGGTAACACCTCTTTTTTTTTAAATAGGTATCATCGCTCCATTCATATTACAAAACCTTCCAGTTAGTATTATTTATTTTTTCTTTTTGCTTGGGATATCCTTTAGTTAAAAATCCACCTAAGTATAAATCTATACCTATATGTTAGGGCATGTAACCTATCTATATGTTAGGGCATAGCGCATTGTACCTACATCGTAGGTGCTGCTCGTTTATTTTTGTTGACTTTCAGATTAATTGTATTAGTGAAATCTGCTTATTTTATTGTTGAGTATTTTCAGAAAATGTTAAATAAAAAGCAAGGTGTACAAAATAAAACACAATTTGAGATTCTTTATTCTATATGCATAATTAATATATTTTCTATGTATATATTTTTAATTTTATGAGTATATCACAGTCATCACTTCAATAAGTGGATTTATAATAGGATGATAAAATAATGTATTTACAGCATCAGAAAAAAATGACTAGATAGCAAGTCTACGTTGGTAAGTACTTAGATATTATAAGTATTATGGCAAAATACAAAATTGATTGTCTAGGTGCATCATTATAATATTATTATAATTTTGATTAAATTATTATATACCTACCTATGTATAATAAGTATCTACTTATAAGTTAAAATGTACTTATATTAAAATACTAATTAGGTACAAATATGGTGTTATTATCATCTTGATATTATTACGTGAGCACTATTAATAATCATTTAAATGTTTAAATACTGAGTAGATATTTAGTAGTTAGGTATTAAGTTTTGCTACAGAGTTCTTCAGCAAAATAAACTATGGGAAGTATCATAGAAGTACAAGCAGGAAGAAATATCGATAAAAATATAGTAATGATATTCGATAGGCTGCACAAGCACAAGTAGTTTCAAACTTAAGATCCTGCCTGGTGCTAGAAAACTATAACAATAATAAACGCGATGCTAGCTTACTAAAAAACTTAGTGAGCATTGCTAAAAATCTTTGGACGTGGCACTGATTTTCCCCATAAAAATCCTCAAGGATCCATTCCCCGAGTAACTACTTAGATACTTACAGACTGGGTCTACTAAGACTATGACAAAAAAAACCGGAGAACGAACGAAGCATTTTTAGAAATACATCTAATTTTTATTAATAAAAATCTAGGTAGGTATATCCTATATTGGTAATAATTTTAATTAATTTGATTTCTAGTAATAATGCCTTTCTAAGGTGTTATAATAATTGACTAATAGTGTAATGAATTACGCTAATTTTTACACAATTGTGACTAGGCCAATAGGTACAGACTATCACTATATGTAGACCAAAATAAGTTATTATTAAAAATGTCTTTTGTAGGTTTACTATCTACCTAATACCTTTGACTCATTACCTAATACTTATATTGTATAGAGCTAAATAATAAAAGATATGATAATCTAATATTTAATTAATGATAACGAGCTACCTAAGTAAGTAAGTAGGTAGGTACCTTGTCGTTTCTAAACATGAGATGATTTATAGGAATCATTGTCATTATATAAGAAAAAAGGATTTGCAGTTATAAAATACAACAAAGGATCTGCAGTAACAAAAATGTCTGAATATTTTATTTCCTCAAACTTAGTTAAATGCAAAATTGAAAGTACAATATTACTAATAATACCTACCATGAATTCTACTTAACGCAATTGATCCCGCTCCAGGCAATGTAATGATTTCGCTACATCATAGTAATCTATATCACTACTGTAACCTATGTTTACGAAACAAGTCATTTCGATTCTACAGTATTCATACCACCATCAAAATAACAAACAATTTTAGTGGACCCTTTCATTACCTACGCGTTTTTACGTCTGTGGAAACTGACGACCTTTTGCGCAGTCTCCCTTGAAGCCGAACATAGACTAAGCAAGCAGTAAATAGCCCAATAATTGCGAACTTTTACCATTTTTACCGTTTTCTTGATACTCCAAACCCAATCGCGACTAATTTCGCAAGACGTTCCAAAAACGGGTTCACAGTCTACGTCGATTGTTTATAACACACTGAACACTTGAGACGGTCACTGTCTAGTAATCACTGTCAATCTATTGGTCCATCTTTGTCGGAAGTAATCCGCCGGGAGGGCGATACTTGTCACCCTCAGAGGTAGTTTGGTCGTGACACACAACAGAGTACGCCCATGCCTTTGTAAATGGAACCTCTCCGTTTATTTCTCCATAGCCCGTTCACGTCGTCGCCTTTTAGCGCTATGTTGCTCTCTGAAACAAACACGGCTCTATGAGCTTGGAGAGGAGGAAAAGCTTCTTGGCTTAACCATCTAACTGTGTGCTTTGTGAAATAAATAAGGTTCAAATGGAGTAAGTAAATATCTTTTTAGTGGGGCCTACCTATTGAAACTTGTTGATAAAGCTGAATATTTCTATGCGATGCGTCTCGGCCGGACCCAAATTTTGTAATGAAAATTGTCTTGATACTACTACTAGCTGTGCTCTGGTGATATTATGGCACAAAACAAATTATAATGATATGCTAACGATTACAAAGATGCGTTCTTTTATAAAAAGACAAGACTCTCGACGATTATGAAGTAATTTCATTATTTGTTTACGAACAACGGGTTTTACCTGTTGCCTACAACGGCTGAAGAATTTGGGCTGTATACATTAAATTGGTAACTTGAGTAGGTAATAACAAAGAAATCGATATTCATGAAGCAATAATTCTGCTTTTATATTTTTCTGGAATTGGTTTCACAATAGCTGGAAAACATGTTTATAAACCTACCTGCTTAGACAGACAATGATGAACTTATGACAGAATGATGAATGTTTGGAAGCGAATTGATGATTGAAGATAGACTACGGTACCTAATTAATGTGAACTCACCTAAGTGGTTCAAGTTTTCCTGCTGAGGCAGTAGCTCCTGTATGTCATTGACTATCCTGGTGATTTCCTGTGTATCCTTGGCGATGCTGCAGAGTTCTTCCTGGTTGAAATCTGGAGTGATCTGTTTGCAGAGCAGGATCTGGCTGATCACGTTCCCGAAGTTAGAAGGGCCGGCGCGGTTTTCTTTAAAAAAAATTGTGAGCATATAAAAGAGCCCGGTCAGAAGTAACGACATATATCTTTGGCAAGCAAACCAATGGGTATAATTAAGTAAAATACGATCACGAAGCTATAAAAACTGAAAACTCTAGGTTATAAAATAACTATTATATTATCTGCATAATAAGCACAGCTATAAAAACTCATGGCTCGCTCGCATGAGAATAAATTAAGCACAATCACATTCGGCGAGGAAGCACGCTGCATCCAACTCGTGAAATAAAATCAGCTGCATGCAGCTAATGCCAGAACGAATAAAAACAGTTTAGTGCTGCATGGGGAAAAAAGTACCTACCAAGTGACAAAAAATCATGGTTACCTAGTTACTTAATTTTGTTCTCTGTCTTTTTACTGGAAGTTGGATAGAATCTTATACCTTTAAACGAGCAATTCTTGAAGGTAGATATATTTATAATCTGAATCTCGGAAATGGCTTCAACGATTTTCATGTAATTTAGTATGCAGGGGGTTTCGGGGGCAATAAATCGATTTAGCTAGGTTTAATTTTAAAAAAACGTCGTTTACAAAAAAAAAGTGAGCAAAGCTCGGCCACCCAGGTACTTGAATAAAATGTGATCATCAGGCATCAGTATAACTAACCGTAGTACGAGGTCATGTCCATTGGCACAAGCTGCACCAGTCTGTGGCTCTTGGCAAGTTCCCGCAGCAGCAGTTGAGACATGAAGTATAGTAGCACCAGTTGAGACTGCTCCGTGCACGCCTCGCCCGCTGACCTGAATAAAACATCACTGTTAACCTCCTAACAGGCGTGAAATTAGGATGCATATAAAAGGGCCAAGCAGGAGAAGAAAAAAGACAACGGAGCTCTTTTACAAACCATCATTTTCCAGAAACGTGAAATTTCAAGCTTGACTTCAATACGGTTTTTATAGTTGAAATTTCAAAGTTATATTACTTTTATATTGCCCGAAGAGCTAGCGGTAAGGCCCCTGGTACGAAGATGTGTATACTTTGGAGTGTCAAAAGAAAGTCTATTTGCTGGTTTTGTCATTCGCTGTCCTACTTTGGACCCTGGCCAGATTGATTTACAGTTACACGTGTGGCTGTCACTTCTGAGTGAGGGTAGGGTTGGAGTTTATTACAACAGCATTATTTATTAGCGCGTATGAGGCTGTTTGTAGTGTCCATCTGTCTAAAAGCTAATCACGTTCACAGGTATAGGTAATATTATACCTAGGTACTTGAATTATCAAAGATACTTATATAATCAGGATAACTGAAGAACAACTGTTGGCTAAAAACTGAGAAAGAAATTGAGTAACATACAAAGAAAATACTAATAAAAATATATATATAAATAAAAATACTAAAATAATAATTGAGAACCTTCATTTATAGAGTTGGTTAAAAATGCTTCTCAACAAAATCGACTTGTTTTAGTTTTAAATCGTAGGGATGTTCTTATTTTCATTGGCCGTTTAATAACTTTCGTTTCATACGAAATTAGATTAACGAGTTTCATAATAATGACACAAAACCAAAAATTTAATTTACAAAAATAATAAATCACCTCAGGTATACACCATATCTTTTTGTGGCCATTCATATATACACATATTTTTCTCAAAACAAAGCATTACCCGCCCGTCTCATAATATCGTCTGAAATACAGCCTTGTTGAATTATTGTCTCGGAGTTTATTTCACCTTCACATCATAAATTGGGATTAAGTTGTGTTAAATACAAGAGTACGTCTGTGCTTTGAGGTATTATAAGTAAAAGTTTAATCTAATTGTGTGTTAAAACCTAAATGTAATCTATACTATACTATAATATTATAAAGAGGATTTTTTTTTATTTTTGTATTTTTGTTTGTAACGAATAAACTCAAAAACTACTGGTTCGATTTCAAAAATTCTTTCACCATTGGAATGCTACGTTATCTCTGAGTAACATAGGCTCTATTTTATGTTGGTACCTCGCGAGCAAAGCCGCGAGCGGAAGCTAGTCTAATATTATCTATATTAGACTAGCTTCCGCTCGCGGCTGTTCTAACTGATTTGAATAGATACAAAGCACAGCCTAAATCGCTGGTCGTACAGACCTAGCATAATATAAACGTCTGTCAGCTAAAAAATAACTCTCACAATTCTAGTTTTATTTTCATCATAACTTTAAAATAAAATATTGGCTTAAGGATGTTCTCACAAGTCTATCTTTACCTCAGTCTAAATACGCGTAGACGTTGAATGATTGTGGTCTATTGATCGTGAAACATGTTGATTAATGTGACTCGCAGATCTAGAATTTTGTCACAGACTGGAGTCGATAGAGACTCAGTGATTCATCTTAGATGTTTTTCTGATAGAAACATACATCCAGTACTAATTAAATTTACTTTTTATTTAGTGTCTGGATAGAAAATAAAATAACGTTTAAATTGCTGTCTAAGGTTTTAATTTTTTACCTCCTTTGCTTTGTAATATAACGATACATTAACGTAACAGTAGGTACCTAATAAAACTATTCCGATAGTAGTAAAGCTTCGTTACCTACGCAAATTTATTAGTTCCGAATCCCATATCAGAAGCGAAACACAAGAGGTTCCTGTAATTAGCTCCCTTTCGAATTCCCGCAGAGATCGACCGGTGAACCTTTGAAACGCAAATAAATCGACCTTAGTAACCTAATTCATTTTATGTACGGCTGACGCCGTAATTTTGTACATTTTACCTGTCGAGTGCGGTAGTAATAATATAAATATTTGATCCGGCGTTAAATTGCCATCCTTGCAGAATATTTAAACTGCATGAATTAAATTAAACATTATTCACTTTATAAATATAAGAATGGAATCTAGACACGCGGCAGCGTGTCAGCCAAGTTCAAGCGAAGCGAACGGGCGATGCGCGCCTAGTGTAATATTACAGGAACCATTTGGGTGATTTTTCACCCCCTCGTAACTCAAAAACTATTTCACATAAACAAGTCAAATTTGGCTCATCTATTGCCACTTGCGAGTAAAATATGTGCACCGAATTTCATAAACACACCTCAAACGGTTATTTAGATATTAACGTCCAAAAATGGCTGGTTATGGAAAATTTTATCACTGACTGATCTATAGACGTTAATTATAACCCAGTTCTAGATGACCTAGAACGTTCAAATTTGGCATCCAGGTAGGTAGTGGGGTGGATACAAAGGAAAAAATCTGAAACTTGTAATTTTTTTTATTTTTATCGTACTTTTTCAATTAATTGATTCTCCTAGGAACCCTTACTAGCGCCTGTAATATAAGAATAGCAATCTAAATAGATGACAGTCGGTCATTATGTGGATTTTAATAGGGTCTTGACGTGAATATAATAACGAGTGGAAGTAGTGTCTTGGATTGGTAAGTAGTACACTCTCGGTAAGTACCTACTATTATCGGGCTTACCTATCTACTTAGGTACCTAGGTATACAATGTGCTAATAGTTGAGCCGTCTATGTAGATAGGTAAGTATGACTAGATAAGTATTTAGGTTTGGACTAATAAAGTACTCTCGGTAAGTACCTATTATTATCGGGCTAACCTATCTACTTAGGTACCTAGGTATACAATGTGCTAATAGTTGAGCCGTCTATGTAGATAGGTAAGTATGACTAGATAAGTATTTAGGTTTAGACTAATATCTACTCTCGGTAAGTACCTACTATTATCGGGTTAACCTATCTACTTAGGTACCTAGGTATACAATGTGCCAATAGTTGAGCCGTCTAAGCAGATAGGTAAGTATGACTATAGGTATGTATACCTACAATGTGCCAATAGTTTGAGCAGTCTATGCAGGTAGGTAGATATGGCTAGATAACTATTCAGGCCTAGATTATAGTGTGTCTCGGCTTGTCGGATAGGTAGTAGGTAGCTGTTTACTTATTCAGTAAGTACTCAAGTACCTACCTACCTGCTTAGTATGTATACCTACAATGTGCCAATAGTTTGAGCCGTTTATGCAGGTAGATTATATAAGTGTAATAATATAAGAATAAGTACTTATTTACTAATAAGTTCTGTACAAAAAGTAATGATATCCCATCAAAAACATAAATGTGAAATGAGAGCCAAGTTCAATAAGTATGTTTTACTTAGTCGTTGACTTCAGCGACAAAAGAAGTGAGATCTAAACGGGTGCCAAGTACAATGGTCAGTCCTGAAACTTATTTATAACAATATGAAATATTTTTAACAACTTTAAAATATCATTTCATCTTAAAACTTAGGATATTATATTGAAGCCTAAGGTCTTACTTGGCTAGTTTTCTTAAGAGTACAAATTATATTAGGTATAGCCTTTGCAAGTTTTTATTTTATTCTTTTTAAAAATTTGGATTGCTGGTAGAAACTAGCGATTGGACATAGTAAGTAAGTAGTTAATTCCTATATGAGAACTAGCCAAGTTAGACCTTAGGCTTCAATATAATATCCTAAGTTTTAAGATGAAATGATATTTTAAAGTTGTTAAAAATATTTCATATTGTTATAAATAAGTTTCAGGACTGACCATTGTACTTGGCACCCGTTTAGATCTCACTTCTTTTGTCGCTGAAGTCAACGACTAAGTAAAACATACTTATTGAACTTGGCTCTCATTTCACATTTATGTTTTTGATGGGATATTAATGACGAACGCTATGCTACCTTATACGACATGACAGTTTTATCAAGAACATTATAAGAGGGAAAGTGGAAAGAAAGAGAGAAAGAGGAAGAACGAGGATAAGCTGTAATGAGCCAAGTGAAAGAGAAGGTTGCTGTCATTTCTTATAAGGAGGTCATGGAAACGGCTCTGGAGGGCACTAAGTGGAGAAAAATTCATCATTATGCTGACAAGAGGCCAAAAGATTATTTTTTCGTCAATTGTCATCGTCACCGCAAAAGCATCATGGGAATTTTTTGACATTTACAATAATATACATATGTTTCTCTATATCATTTATATTTTTGCAGCTCATCAACATGCCGCCCCAGTGCGTATCCCGTAAACCATCGCGGAGCGTGTCTCTGTGGGAAATGTGTTCCCAACAACTTCATTATTCACGTTTATAAATACGTGACTGCTAATCTTAGTGACCGGGCGTTTATTTGGCCCCGGAGCGGTTCGACCCTCGAAGGTTCCATAGGCCGCAGCTGAAACTTTCCATTGTTCAAAATCGTACTATTGTATTGGCTCTAGCTACTCGTATCTGATTCATATTTCCAGTCCATAGTTATCAGCAATTTACCAATGACTTGTTAGTGTTACCTATAGCTTTCAGTTCGGCTTACAATATTGTATTGTAATAAAATTAAATAAATCCCTTACTTCTTAGAATTAGGTAGGACCAGCAGGCTGGTCTGTTTAGTAGCCTCGACACAGGCGCGCCGCAGTCTGCGCACGCGCTCGCGCAGCTCAGGGCAGTCGTGCGGCTGCCCGATGTGGATCAACAGGTCACGGAACAGTGCCAGTTGCACGTTGATCTCCGTAAGAAGCTGTTAAAAAAGAAAGTTAAGATGATAAAAGCTTATTAATTGAAAAATTAAAAAATGTAATTCAACAGTAACTGTCTAGAAAAGCTTATTATAAAATATCTGAGTACTTAGATGATAAAAAAAGCTTGGGACGAATCAGCTCCAACTCTGCTAGGTATTCGTAACAAAATTAACAAGGATCATACAAAAAAAGCGCTAGGGCCCAGTGAGTTTCGTGTCAGTTCTTCTCGGACTGGGGGATATAGTAAGACGTTTCAAAATGATCCCTGTGATTTGATTGAAATAAATATATTTGACTATTGACTCCAAGAAGGTGGTTAAAGACGGTTAGGTCTGCTGCAGCTCTGTTTTAGAGACCTGTGATATGTTTTATAGTGACCAGAGCAAGTGGCCGCGTCCAGTCGCCGATACTCGATCACTCTGCCAAAGGAAGAGAGATCAAGCCAATCCACTGTTTCGAATCATTAATCCGAAACAGTGGATTGGCTTGATCTCTGATAAATCGCATTCGTTAGTGTTTGTCTATAAAGAGATAAAACATACCTAATATCTACTCGTTTATTCTAATGCTGTGTTCTACCTATGTTATCATAATTACAGTTACTGTAGTTACCTACGCTGTGTAGATATTTTATTATCATTTTATAATCTTATGAAATGTTGTCACATATTTTCAATTCGGTATAAGTTCGGTAGGTATTTGATGTGACAATAAAAAGATTTATTTTTCCTCTCGAAGTCTCACTTTAGGGGAGTTTAAATAAAGCATTACCTACATTTATAAAAAAAAACCTTATATTTAGGCAATTTTGTGATAAGCCGTTACATGATGAGTCTAATTTAATTTAATTTGCTGTAGGTATCTACCTTACTTAAGTGCTTTTACTTTACCCATCATTTAATGAAGTTGAACGAACGTGCAGGCAGGAGTGTATTAATAGTACCTACCTACGGTTTGCTTACGCGTACCTTTTTACGAGAATGTGGTTGTGTAACTAGAAATAATGAACACAGCGCTAATTGAATTTATTGCACAATGTAACTTCTTTTACAGCAAAAAAACTGTCGGTAGGTTTTTATAAGTCACTGGACCCCAGTTGCGTATTAGGCCCAGAAATACGTTCACTCAATCAAATGGGCATTACAATCAATTTTACGTGTATTCTGGCGACGAAATAAAGGAAAGGAACGTTGGTATACTGACATTGTATCGGCAGTCTCATACTTAATAGAGACATGTTACAGTGATTGCTTGGGAAATTAGTTCCGACAATACGAAACATGTTTTTTTCTCTCTCTTGGTAGGTTCTTCTCAATTTATTATTTTTGTCGAAATTTCAGATACTTTTTTACCTTTGATTTTAGAGCTCGTCTTTCAAGCTGAAATAAAAGATTGGTCGATAATAAGTTATTTCACGAAGGATTTAGAATAAACAAAATATATTTTATATAGAAAATTTTACACGATTTAGCCTGAGAAAATTGTTTGTTGCGAATATTGAGAACAATGAAAAAACTAGAGGAGAATGATCGAGGTAGTGATAGCATGGTACCTACATTATATCTCTAATGATATGAAATGAAAATTTCATGGCTATCAATACAAATAGGTTTTTTTGATTATGTACTATTTAGTAGGTAAATGTAAGTACTTGTTCATAAGTTTTGTCGGTAGGTACGAGTAAGTTGCGGGTATTACACCTAACAATCACATAAATTCGATTGCATAACACATTATGCAATCGAATTTCACTCTTTCCTCGATGGAAAACTTTTCAGTAGAAAACGACTTGAATTGACCGAGTCCGTTTTTATGGTTGAGATAAAAACATGACCAATGTTACTACTGTGATAGCAAGGAAGGTACACCTACACCTTGCATTTTGTGTGAAAACAAAATATGATCTCACCGTCTCATTTACGATTCGTTGGCAGGCATTTTCACGGTTCATGTCGTTCACTTTATTTTGTAATTTCAAAGGTTACAAGGTAAAAATGGCTCATTAGATAGAATACGCATAATTTAAAGATACCGTCTGAGTGAGTATATATTTTTATTTTGTGTAACAGACTAGTTAAGTATAAAATGTTTTTTATTATTCTAAAAGGCGTGTTATAAAAAATAGAAATATAGAAATATTACAACCATATTTATTTTACTGCTAAGTACAAAATAATAAAATTAATTTTGAACTAAAGTGTTCGTTGCTTTAGTTCGGCGTTGATAAAACAAGGTGACTTAAACTGACCTCTTAACGTAGCAACGAAGGGTCACTTTTTAGGGTCACTATTTGGATTTTGTGACAGGAACAAACTAAACTGCTGGACTTGTTAAAACATTCGTGAAGTGGAAGTGTTTCTTAAAAGTCCCTTACCTACTGAGAAAATTGTATGAAATAAAGGGTGGGTAGTAAAAACTTTACAACTTTCTTTACAATCCCAAAAGTTCAGCTTTTTTATTTCCATAGTCCAAGTTTTGCTTAGTTTAGAGTTAGATTAGGTACACTGCAGGAGTACCTACATTAATAAAATATATGTTATGTCGTCCAAAATGTAATTTACACAATGTAAGCATGTCCAACCATGTCCATGGCTATTTTGGCACTTCATTTGTTCAGAGTGTACGAATAGAACATATCACATACACATCCTTTTGCCGTTAAAACTGTACAGCACACGTATTCGAGTTAATGAATAATGGTCGCGTGATGGTTATCCATCATCAGTCATTATTTCACCATAACATATAAGTATATTATATTGTTATTATTGTTATAATGCTCAAAGACTCAACTAGTCACAAAAATAAAATATTTATTGTGTCCATGATAATAATACTTTGGTTCTTTTAAAGGTGAACGCGGTCGGTCCAACGCCGGAAAAAAATTGTCAAACCATTGTCCAATGACCTTAATAATGTACATATTTCGAAAATGACATGTGTGCGTTCACCTTTAGCGTTCAGGCACTGCAAATTTTAGTTCTTTAACATTTTCGCTAGGGGCGCTGCAGGTATGCAAGAAAACTATTTGATTAAAGTTTTTATAAACTATCAAAAACCTATACTAGGGGTAGTACTATACTCGTAAGTAGAGATACTGTACATATGGCTGCCATAATACGCGTACATTAGATGCGCACTGTAAGTACCTACGTATATGTCACAAGTAGGTATAAGTTGATATCTGTAATTTCCACAAAAAACGTTTTTGTAGGACCTAGTAAGTAAAACTACTTTTTTTCTACGACGATAGAGCTCTATACCTATGTGTTTTAGCAATAGAAGTAGGTACTATTTTTTCGTAAACTTAAGTAAGTATAAAATACATATTTCGATAGAAATGCTAAAATGTTTCATTGAATGTGGCCTGTACCTTTAGCTATAGGCGCGGCAATTTGTAAGATTATTTCATATAAAAAGTTGATACAGGTTTGACCCTTAGGAGGTTAGGAACGGTAGCTTCAAGAAAACGATCTACTTATGCCATATTAGTAAGTCTTCTTCTTATGGTGTCACCAGTGTGGAGAAAGGATTAAAGTGCGCTACCGTAGAAGCTGCACGAGTATAGGTAACTCGTGCATATACAACGATCTAATTAAAATTCCATGACGCGTTGTGCGCCGCCTAAAAGGGAATAGCTAACTAAACTAAAAGTGGTAACACGGATGCACGGATGTAAAAAAAATATTTTGTGATATATTACAACAGTTATGTTGCACATTTTATAAAATTAAAAGTTATGATATTACGTTATCCGTTTGTAAATCTAATACCTTTAAACGTGCAATCCTTGTATACCTATTATGTATATTATGTATATGATATAAAAAAAAGTATGTACTTACCTACAAGCTCAGTTGCAATATTTATTGCGTTATAATAAAACGACAAAAGAAAAACGCCGACAGAAAATGTTTTGGCCAGTCGTGATTCTTAGATGTTGTCTTAAATTTTGCACGAAACTGGATGTTTAAAAACTGTGATGAAATTTGTAAGTTCATAATTTGAGAGGTAGATGAATTTCAAACCACATCATCTGCATTAGCTGCAGAATTCATGACATTTTATTAGCTTTACCGCAAACTGAGTTCTATTTATATCCAACTCAAGTAAGGTTTAGGTAAGTAATAAAATAATAGGTACTAGAGCAGACTGGCTCGATTCAAAGTTAGTTTCGTTGAACTAGCGGAATATTCGTATCTCAACTGTGAAAACATTGAAATTGAAAAACTAAATTCATATCGCAAAACTTTGTTTGATTTGTCTACACTGGTAGTGTATCCAAATAGGTAAACTTTAATTTCTCGTGGGCTTAAATGTGCCTAAAGTTCACTGGTCTGGTGTAGTAGTAGCGTAGATACATAAATATTACTCAATGGTAGCATCCTATTTACATTCCGATTCAAAGATAAATACACCTTTATTTTTATAAACATAGAAGCTAAGCTAAAAGAGCCGCTATAAATAATATATCATAACAATTAGAAATATATCTGGATTATAGTAGACTACGACATCGTATAATGCGAGTATTACTGGACAATTTAAGAAAAAATGCTCTAATATCCATTTTAAGTAGGCTAGGCTGCTTCAAAGCCTAACTCTTTGATAGTAGTTTTAAAAATAGTATTTATTGCAAAAAATAAAAAAAACCCGACTGTAACTGAAAATAGATTTTTACAGCTTGTTATCCAGACGAACCCAACGACACTTTATTTGTCAAAATCCGTCCAGCCGTTGGGCTACAGGGAAACGTAAGTTATTATTTTATTAAACCAAAGGAAAAAATCCTTACAAAGGTTATGGGCACTGGGAGTAGAATATACTGCTTAGTGGGACTATAATTTACCATATCGCAACCATTTGCAGTCCATTGAGCGCAAGTAAAGCAATCGACAACTATCGGAACGGCGCTAGGGCAGCCGAATTTTGGCTAAGTTTAGAAGTTAAAGGTATGTATAGTATTACAATCAGCTTAATAAACTACTTGCTTTAGTTTACATTTGCAGAAATATTTTTCTTATAATATTATCAATAGTTTTTTCGAACCACTGTGGTGAAAGGATGAAAGTACGCCTCGTAGGCTCCATTCACATGTTTTCGAACTTTCGACTTTTTTCGACGTTGACACGTTTTCGAACTTTCGAAGTTTTCTTTCACGGATCGATAGTACCTTACCTACTGGTACAGCACATATCAACTTTTCGAACAGAAAAATCCATAGGTGAACGACTGGATTTTAACCTAAGACGTTTGACTAGAAAAAAAAATGTGATCATGACTGTAATCCCCGGGCTAGGTAGATATCTCCTCAGATCTTTAGTTACTTAGAGCCTTTAGGATTATATCCTCCAGGATATAATTCTAAAGGCAAAAGACAAAGTGCACGTCCAAACATGACATTTGGTATTCCGTACGTGACAGATTGCAAGCCCATCGCCGCTTATAAGAATACTAACCTATGACGCACACCTTTGACGAATTTTTGGTTCTAAGGTATGCCGGTTTTTTCAAGATATTTCTGGTATTTTTCCACCTTTGATTAGATCACCAGTATTTTTAACAAAAATAGTAAATGACTGTACCTAAGTAGGTATAGGTCATCCAACGGATCTAGGCATTCGTGAAATTAGCCACAGGTGCGAGTTTGCGCATGTACAGTTCCTTCCCCCCTCCTCATACCTCCAATAGCTCCCGAAAAACGATATTGCGCAGCTCTTGCGGCTAACTTCACGAATGCCTAGATTCGTTGAGCCAACTATAGGTACTAAGTGTTACTTACGGAGCTGGCGGAGGGTTCAGTTTCCCGGTGGTAAGTGGACAGGTGTCTGGTTGGCCCCGCCATGCCTTCTACATGCCTCCAATCACATATCTCCAATCACTCCACAGCGAGCGAGATCACCTTTCTCAAGTTCTCGATAACATTATAACACTATTTTTACAAACGTTCTAGTTTCTTGGAATGCGAGTGATCAAGGCTGATTAATTATTACTTTTATAGCTACTTACTATTTTTACTTTTAATTTTTAGCTCTATTTTTATCACAGAACTAAGTATACGTGTTCATTCGTTTTTAGCCTTACCATAAGAGATCCTTATCCAATGATTGATATTGTTGTACTCGTAGTAAAAAAATCCTTTGTGCCTTACCCGAACTATCCTCTTGGGAATTACCCAAAAAATTACCTCAACCAATCTCAGTTGAGAAAACAATTGACAAACTATACCTACGATGCTAGTACCTTGTACCTATGTGTACGAGTGTTATACTCGTAATGGAGCTTATTTTGTATGTCAATAAAAGTAAATAAAAAAAAACAATACTGGCAAAAATGAGGTAAGTATATAATACAGTTGCCATAAATAAAGAAGCAAAAGAATAAAGAAGAGGAGGGTTAATCTTCTTGTCTATGGGTGAGGTAAGTATGTAAGGACTTAGTCTAAGCCTGAGAGAAAGAGGTAGGTATTTAAAAAGAACAACGAAAGGTCCCCAGTGAACCCTCGTAAGCTGTCCAACTTACTTGCGTCTTGCGAAGTTTAAAAGCAATTATAAAGTCAACTAATTTTTGGAGTTTATACCAGACGCTGTAAACGGTACCTACCTACGCTTTGTCGTACATATACGAGTATATGGCTAATATTTTCACTAAACGGTCTAGTTTTATGCAATTTATACCTATTATTTAACCATTAAATTATTTTCGTTTTCTTTTCGATCGTTTCCGTAGATAATATCATAGCCCTCAAACACGCATAGGGTTACAACGATGTTTTCAATGTTATTAATAAGAAAAAATACGTAAGGTAATAACGTGTGATTTGAATCACATTTATACCTTTAAACGAGCAATTCTTGTATATATATATATATATATATAATTGGAATCTCGGGAACGGCTCCAGCGATTTTCATGAAATTTAGTATGCAGAGGGTTTCAGGGGCAATAAATCGACCAATAAAAAAAACCGAGCAAAGCTCGGTCACCCAGGTACTACTATTTAAAATACTTTGTCTTGATTGACTGACCTATTGACAGACAACACAGAGCCTAAACCGCTGAAATTTTGTATTGCATTCCTAACACACTCAAAGGTACACAAATAAATGTTTTTTAGAAGTTCAACTTATAAGGAGAGCAGTCATTGAAGTTTCTATGAAAAAACATTAGGTGAACAAAGTCGCAGGGAGTTTCACTAGTTTGATGTAATGTTAATAACAATTTCAGGCATAACTTGCCTTGTGCTTGAGTTAAACGATAAAATAATTACCTCTGTACCAATTGCAACGCATAACTTTGTAATAATTTTCAATTTTCATTTATTATTTTTATAAAATCCAATATTAGTATGTCTATCCATCTGTCTTTTGCGAATGCTTATACTTACTACCATGAACTGTTAGTCAACCAAAGAATAAAAATATATACCTATACTGCATATACGAGTGAGTAAACGAGCTGTTAAACGAGCTGATCCAAATGGTGATCGCGCTAAACACTACTTAGTTAAAAAACATATTGAATTTTTGCTACGAGCACTTCTTTAGTAAAATTTATCAACGTCGTCCCGACCTGTCTATAGTTAGTAAACAATTTCATTATTGCGAATTCCTCCCGGCTTGTGCTTGGACCCGCCTATTGCCTATTCAAATTTAAACTCAAGTAATATCGTACATCGTATTGTATAAATTATTAGAGCCGATGTAGGAAGTAAAAGTAATTTATCGATGGTGTTATCGTTATAATTATATTGCGTAATATAAGATTGTGTCATCTTTTTTTGCAGCACTACTGTGCAAAAGCGATTTAAACGCGTACGAAATTGGTCGGCTCTAATACCTTACCCGCATCATCAGCTTAATAATACCTGGGATAAGGAGCTGACGTTAAGGGATTATAAACACTCAAACATCGATTAAGACCCGTTTTTGTGTTTGAATTATTTGCCCATAATTTTCGGCACGAGCGCTATTTTGTGTTTATTACATCATTTTGTTCTGCAAGGGAAACAATGTTTTAGCTTCAGCTGAATAATTCAATTTTCGCTTTTAACGGTAACATAGATTAATCCTATTTTGTGACGTGAAACATGGAAAACCTCGTACAGTAGGTACCTACTAACATGCAAAGTTTAAACAGCATGTGAATATTTGAGGATTTCAAAAAAGTTCAAGTTTTTTAGGTAAATATTTGGTAGTAGTCTCTTGCGCTTATGCTTTCATTTTATCATTGATTCTAATAACACGATCAATGAAATTCAGATTATCGGGAGTCAAAAAAGACACCATTTTGATACACCTACTTCAATGCGGAGGATTTTATTATTTTTCAATGCGGATGCTGTAAATAAACATGTAGGCAACTTCTTTGTGAAATTTAGACTAAATCATTTATAGCAGCAAACTTATGTTTATAAATTCTGGTCTTTCGTATTCGGTCTAACACGGTATCATGCTTGATGCTTGACTCAAATACACAAATCTTGGGTTCAAGAGGTGGCTTTGAAACATGATAAACAGTAACCTTCACTATTCCAATTCAGTTGTTTCGCAACACTCAATTCACTGACCCAGTTTAGAGTAGGCAACTTTGAAACATTGCACGGGATAACCAAAGGCTACTGTGAAATGAACTCAAACGAAGTTGCGTGCTTTGCCTACAAACTGACGCGAGACTTTCCTTTTGAAATTACTGACAATAAATATTAAGAAATTACTAAAACGTATGCGCAATAACTTTATTGATGCTAAAGTAAGTTTTGATGATAAATTAAATTTTTCAAAGTGGTATTGTTTAATTTTCTGAAGTGAATTCACACGATTCTAGTCACGTTCATCGGAGTATGTATGACTCGGTCTCGTTAATAAATCTCAATTTTGCCTTTTCTCTGCGGTATACAATCTTAACGTGAACGGGACCGGCTCATGTCGAATGATTTAAAGTCTACGACTACAAGAGGGTAGGTTTAACTTGATTTATTGGTTAAAATAAATGCCGTTTTTGTTCACGCGCACGCGATTCTGCAAGAAATACTTTATTACCTATTCGGAATTCGGATACGTGGATTTATCATGCAAATATATCACTGTTTTCTAAAAGTTTTATTTTATTACTTTGTCTTACTCTTTTGTTTAAAAGCACTTTTAAATAAAATTATATGTACTAGGTACTTATAGATTAATATGTGCCTACTAACACTATGATTTAAGTTCTGATAAAACTTATGAAATTAAATTTTGTTTATACGCTTTCC
This sequence comes from Cosmorhoe ocellata, assembly GCA_963675405.1. Taxonomy (NCBI): domain Eukaryota; kingdom Metazoa; phylum Arthropoda; class Insecta; order Lepidoptera; family Geometridae; genus Cosmorhoe; species Cosmorhoe ocellata. The sequence continues at coordinate 7,732,928 of OY776245.1, read as the reverse complement.
ATAACAAAAAAAGTTAAAAAAAGTTTTATTTTCACATACAGCAGCGATATACTTTTAAAAGATAATGTATGGACCCGCAAGTGTTTCCCGAACTTTAATGTCGCTCGCGCGTGCTACGTCCGCTACAGCCCGTAGCGATGCGTGCTACAGCCGGCGGGTCGGCGTAGCGTCGACGCTCGACTGCGGCAGACCACGCGCCCGCTAGGCCCGCGCACTCCGCACCGTAATGATTGACAATACTACACCTGAGTTTCCTTACACCACAAACCGTAAACATTAGAAGTCAGATACATCAATGCGTATTCTCATCGGCAGTGATACGACTTGCTAATTTGTTGTTGGAGGATAGCGAAACAGGAGCGCGGCGCGGCGCGGCGCGGCGGCGGGCGTGTAGGGCCCGGAACTTGCGCGCCGTTTCTCAATTTTAGTTATTCATAAGACAAAGGAAAATACAAAGTAAAAGGTAAATACAAGGTAGCTATTCAAATATCGGAATAATAAACAAACATAAAAGCTAACAGCATATCCGTTTTGTTGTCTGAACTACATAATCAAAATATATTTTAAAATGATAAAGGGTGCAAATAGCGCCAAACAAAGTCATAAATTAGTTCACCCTTTGTTCACACACGGTGTTTACATACACGTACATATCTAAAGCGGTTGCGGCATAAAGGCGTGAACTGAACATGGCTATAAAAATGCGCAAGCGACTACAATATCATGTAGGTACATAATACACATGATATTAGAAAAAAGCGTTCGTACATAGCTCAATAAAAAAACATCACCCTCATTAAATTGGCACCGCTGCCCGTGACACGCTAGTGACAATAATAGCACACTACTAGATCCCAAATTCAAATTAATCAGTATTTTTTTTGTAGTTCGTCCCTTCGGCTGAAATGCTACCATCGAATTTAAGTGATCAAGTGATCAATCTACCCAATACTGGTGCACACTTGGCTTTAACCCGTGTGTTTCATTTTGAAATGATCTCAAACTTTCAGATAATTTCCGGCTTTTATTACCCGAGCCGAGTTACTCGTAGATCTCAAAACAAACAATACCTAAATAACAATGTAGGTATATATTTATTTTAAAATATGTGCCTTACATGGGTAGGTACTAAATTGTTGACGGAAGCTAGTTGTATATAAAAATAGATTGAAACAAAAAGCATCTACGGTCGACGAAAACAGTCCAACAGGTATTAGGAACTTTGAATAATATTATTTGTTTACAAACTGTAGACACGCGATATCATTCAGCTATCTAATTTAGTATTCTCTGAATTATGTTGAATGTTTAGATTTTACTAATTGTTGCTTGAATAATAGCAGGTAATATTCTATCTGAACAATAATTAGGGTAATCGATACACTAGGTACTGCGTGACCACAAACACGCTGCTATTACCTAGACACCTGAAATGTTTATGTTATCATTATTTTTCAGTTCAGGGATCTCTGAACAAATATCACATCTTTTCGTAAAATAGAAGTACCAAGTAATTTTTTTAAAAGTACTTAAACTTATTTACCATTTTGACTTTTTTTTTTAATTCTCAATTGGCTAGTGTTTAACAAATTTCCGGGCAATTACAGGTTAGAAAAGATTTTGCGGCGGTTAATAGATATGATGTCACTGCACGTTTTCAATACATTTGTAAAGGCGGATTACTCTGAAAAGTGTACAGTAAAGTAGGTCATTGTTATGAAAAGTATGGTATTGTTAGATATTGAAAAAACAGAAGTTGCATTTTCCGTTCGGAGCTTTCGTTCTTCGAGACGTTGTGGTCGACATAAATATCTATATAACTATAAGTTTTACTGTTATAGGCTTCTGACCATCAATAATACATGGGCTGATGATTGAAATTGTACAATGAAACCAAAAGGTAAAAAAAACCAGTAGAAGAATATTGAAAAAAAAACCGGTCTAATGCGAGTTGGACTCGGGCATGAAGGTTTAGGTACTTTTTAATTTATTTTTATTATTTGATGTTATACTCGTAGTACATTCTGTGAAATTTTCAACTGTCGTGTCGACCTATTACGGATCATGATGAGATACAGCCACTTACGCAGACGGACAGCGGAGGCTCAGTAAAAGGGTCCCGTTAGTTACCCTTCGGGTACGGAACCCAATAGACACAAATTTTGCGTCGTACTAACTTATTTGCTCACCTGGATGTATAGCAGTTAGATATTTTGTGTAAATTGAAACACAACCTCATGGGAAATCTAAACTCTCGTCTTAAAATGTACGGCAGACACCAACATGGATTCAATAATTTTAGAAAAAGTATCACTATTGGCTCTTTAAAAAATTACATTATTACTTTTGTATTACTTATGTACTTACGTTTATTTTTATTATTTATAGAAAAAAAATATGAATAATACAACAACAACAAATAAATTATACATAAAAAACAGAGTTCAAGTCACTGACCGCAGGTAATGTAGCTAAAAAGCTTTATATATACTCGTAATCATAATGTTTTATAAATTATTTATAATTAAAGTTTTATTCTCCAAACTCATATTCAATTTAAAATAACATGGTTCATAAATCTTTTATGTAAATCACCTTAAGTTTTTTAGATCTTTTATTTGTGAGTGGTTAAAGATTTAACTTAAGATCAATTTTAAAATTCTGGCTGCGTCGACGGCATGATGTGAGCAGAATACTTTTTATTTCGGCAAACACATCTGGCTTAGAAAAATGTAAGCGCGAAAACATGTGTTTTTATGACAAAACGTGAACATTTTTTGGGTCAACATTTTTATAGAGCTTGTAATAAATAATGCATTTGAGCACTCCGATTTTGTAACCTAGTTGAATAAATTAATATTTTATATATTAATTTTAATATAAAAAATAATAAATTAAATGTATTAAAAGAACGACGAATTACTAACGTAAAAGTATACGACGTATAAAATAAAGTATTGACTTTGTTTCAGTCAATATAATACAGACTTACATATTTTTGCTAGAAAGGACGTACATAAACCTTAATGTTATTGTTAGTAAATTATGGTCGGCAATTGGTATTATCTGGTACCGCAAACTTCCGGCTAGTTACGGAAACCACCGACAGGTGGGCCATAAGCTTGTTTGCAATAAGCTTGTTTGTTTGATAGGTTTAAATGTTAATCGGACAACAATACAATAAATTCAGTTGAATGTTTAGAATCCAATTTGCATGTTTATCTATTAATTATAATTGAACACGGCCGCTTATGAATTCGCTGTTTACCATATTATAGTTACCTACATAAACGAACATGTAGGTAAGCCTTAAAGGACGTTTTAGGTAATTCGTTTTGTATTTAATTCTTTGTATCGTACGTAACATTAGCTCAGCTCCCCTCGATCTAAAGATTATACAAATCCGTTCGTCACGAAAGCTACCTACTTTCCAACAAATAAAATTAATTGTTGTGACTTTTTCGCTGAGGTCACCACAACTCGCCTGCTGACACTTGACTATCACTGGTTTTATATAATGCTTATAATTTTTAAAATTGGAAGTTCAGTCTTGTCAGTCGTTTTGACTAAGTAGGTTCATCGTCTTTCCGTGATATTTTTTCAGTGTTTTCGTATCTGTACAGTTATCTGTGTCAAGTTTTAGCGAGGATTATTTTTATAAAAAAGATGTCATTAGAAGCAAACTCTTAATGCTTTATGGTCTACCAACAGTCTTTAAAATTTTTATCCACATACACTATATTATATATCCATATATACGTACATACAGCCTTTTATTTGACAGTTTCAGTAGTCAGGTCATCTAAAACCTATCCTTAATAAATACACATTATGTATAGGTAATATTATATGTATAATATAATAATATTTATGGATCAATGTTACTCAATCACATTGAGACGGCTCAACGGATCTGGATGAAACTTGTATATTTGTATGAATACGCATAGTTTATGACACATAGGCATATACGGGACTAGCTGTCCCGCCCGCGACTTCGTTCACTTAAAGTAGGTATCTAACTAAACTGAGTTTCAAACAAATCACACTAATAAAAAAATCCCATAATAACTTTGACACCCAAGATAAATGATTGATTCAGGCGTGACTTTGCGGAAATCCATTACAAATACTGAAAAGGACGGAAATGTCTAGTACTTTCCCGCTAAAACTATTATCTAATGAGGTTATTAATTAAGCTTATTAATATTAATGAGCCCCACAAAATGCTTTATAGAAATATTATTAATATTAATAATCCCAACCCAACACCACACCTCAAATAGAAACTCGACACGTGTTTCGCTTCTCCACGAAGCATCCACAGGACCGTTGACTCGCTCCGCAATGGTGTTGCTCCACCGAGCGCCGAGAGAAAAGTCAAATTTTCCCAATTTTACCCTTTTTAGAGGGCTATTTTGAAATATCCAGGAATACGTTTCCATTTATTTTGCATTTAAAGTATCCAAACCAAAATTAAGACCAATCGCACCACCCTCTAAAAAGTACTCATAAGAACATTGACCCCCATTCGACCCCCATTTTTAAAGTTTTATTGAAAAATCCTAAAACACGAAAATTAAGTTTCAGACCAATCGCACCACCCGTTGAAAAGTTCCCATACAAACATTGACCCCCCCATTTGACCCCTTTTTTTAAAGGTTTTATTGAAAAATCCTGAAACACGAAACAAAGTTTCAGACCAATCGCACCAGGTTAAAAAGATCCCATACAAACATTGACCCCACATTTGACCCCTTTTTCAAGGTTATATCGAAATATCCTGAAACACGGTGTCCGTTCATTTTACATTTACAGTACACAAACAAAGTTTCAGGCCAATCGCACCACCCGTTAAAAAGTTCCCATACAAAAATTTACCCCAAATTTGACCCCTTTTTGATGGTTATATTGAAAAATCCTGAAACACGTGTCCATTCATTTTGCATTTACAGTGCACAAACAAAGTTTCATGAAAATCACTCCACGCGTTAAAAAGTTTCATACTAACGTTTTCACCCTTTTTCGCCCCCTTAGAGGTGGAATTTCCAAAAATCCCGTCTTAGTGGGTGGTTTTGTTATAAAAGGAAACCACCTTCCAAATTTCAGCTTTCTAGCTTCAGCGGTTTCGGCTGGGCGATGATAAAGCAGTCAGTCAGTCAGTCAGTCAGTCAGGTTAAGCTCTTATATAGGTATAGATAACACATAGGCTACTTTTTATCCGGGTAGGTACCACGTGAGCTGAGCCGCGCGCGGTTGCTAGTAAGAGTAGAGATAAACCGATATTGTTTCTGATAAAAAGGTACGTGAAAGCATTATACTAGCAGCAGCTATGCTCCACCAGTCTACCTGTTGCAAGTAGGGTTGCTAAAGGACTCATTGAAAATATAATTTAAAATAACAAAATCCAAAAAATAATTCAGTCACGTAGGTACATAATCCCACATAATTCTGACTTTCTATGGGTTAGATTGCTTATGGCTTAAAAATACGATTGCTGGTGAAAACGCCAAAACTTCCGCACATTTTACATTATTCAAACACCATCAAATCAATAGAAAGTCATCAATTCATTACCTTTTAATTTTTCCAGTAGCGTAGGCAACAATAGCGTCTGTTTTCGTTAATTTGTATTAGACCAATTTCTAATTAACTATTCTTATGTATAATGTCAAATGCAAGTAAAATTACATTTTACTCTTCGATAACTTCGATTTATTTCAGTGATAATGTTGGAATTTTCTTCTGATTTTGACTGTGAGCTTATCGTTCTAATTTTTTATATTTTTCGTGTTGATTTGGAGTTTCATTGTGGAATTTTGGTGTTTTTTTTTCCAATAAGCCCGAGTTTTCGACACGAGTGTGAGATACGAGAAGTCCATTAGAAAATTTTAAACAAATCAGCTATCTCTTGTTTAAAATTGACTCGACAACTTGACTATGACTTTGTGACGTTGTAAACATTTTAAAAATACACTTGGTAAAATTGGGTCTCTAAAAAACAGATAACATAAATAAAGAAGAAGAAGAAGTAAACTAGTTTGGTCAAACACAAATAACTCCAGAGAACGAGTGGTTGGTAGCCCTCACTGTGAGTTTCCGTCGCCTCCCGCCGGTCACACTCTTTGATAAACAGCCTCTTTGATGCTATCATCATCATAAAAACGCGTCGCATAATCTGATTAATCAAGGTATTGTTTCACCTTTTAGGATTCCGCAGTAAAAAGACAGGATAAAAAAGTAAATCATGTAGGTATACGCAAAAGTAAAAGTCAGTACACAGAATTGGGGTGGAACCCATTTTTTGAGAAGCTTAACACGCTTGGCATACTTAAAAAATGTTTGGTATATTCATTTTCAGTATTATTTACGATGAAAAATCTCGTTGTTTGCGTGTAATAAATTTATTGCGTTACTCAAATTATTTTTATTTACGTCGGAAAGGTGACAGAAGTCACACAGCCTTCGTTAGGTCCTGCATAAATATTAAACAGGATTTTTCTGCGGTGCATTTGCCTGACAACTACGTCGCTCTGGTTTTTATATTTTTTCTCGTGTTATTTTGAGTTTTATTGCGTAATTTTGGTGGTTATTTTGCCAATAAAGCCCGGGTTCTTGACGCGAGTGTAAAATATGTGGATTAAAGTGAATAGTTCTCTTCAAATTCCATCGGAGGAAATCCCGAGAATTTTCAACAAAACAGCCATCTTTTATTTAAAATTGACTTGACAACTTGACTATGACTCTGTGACGTTGACAATACTTATAAATAAATAAACTTGACACTGGCAAAATTGTTCTCTAAGAGACAGATGCCATAATTGAAAAAGAAGAAGAAATATTAAACAAAAATAATCTTCAAACAAACTACATTCACATTCATGACTACAGTCACAGCTTTTGGGTTATTACTTACAGGTTAGTTTACCTACCTAAAAGTATTTTTTTTAAGTTGTATTAATTTTAATACAATATTTTGAATATGTATATACCTACCTACGTACTTACGTCACGTTTGTAATGATTGATCCAAAGCGAAACAAGGCAAGACTTCCATCTTTTATCTCAGTACATAAAATAACCCTTTCTTTAAAATATGGGTTTAGCAACAACACATCTAGGTGATGCAGTTTTATACTCCATACAAACTTTAACCGACCCTCTTTTCATCTCCTTGGGGTTTTTTTGGAATAAAAAATATTGATTCATGCAATTTCATCCAAATACGTTCAGCTGTTACAGAGATGAAGAAAGTTAAACATACAAACTATGGCTTTTATAATATTAGTAGGATATCACGGCTTAACCCACAACTATAAAATCATGCGTTGCATAATATCATAATCTGTACTTTATTTCTGGGTAAATTGAGAGTTGTCTTGTAGCAAATGCGCACGATGTAGACGTTTACTCCAGTTTTCCTTTTAGCTGATCTATCAATTATTGTTTTTACCAACTATGTTACATTGCACAAAGCTCAGCGTGCGGCTAACGAGCGCTTCTCAGAAACTTGTCAATAGTTACAGCTGTAATAATTAGTATTTTACCGCGCGGGATTGAAAGTTGTATAACTCTATAGATTAATCAATATTTCAATCGAGGAAGTATAAGGTTTCATGATCGTAATAAGTTCATTAGCTGGACGATTGAGTTAGACTCGTGACTTGAATCATACGAAAAACAATGTAAAATTAATTTTCATTAACATGAATGTTGTTTATCGTCAACTGTATTTTTGACCGATAGATTTTGATTACTTAATAATCTATGGGACTGTTTTCAAAAAACTAAAACTTCGTATAGATAAGATAAAGGCTTAATAATAATAATAATGTGATCTCCACCAGTGGCATTGATATGCCTGTTTGATATAAGTAAAAAGTCTATCCATAAACTTCATTTTTGTATGTGAAGTCTAGTGAATGCAATCAGGCGTGAACTGTCTCTATTGCCAATTCCAGCTACGGCTAATCACGCGGCAAAACGTGACCTATTAGCGCTGCACACACCAGCATCCACAATCCACAGCCGAGGTCATAACACGCCGATATTTATTGCGGGAGCGGCAACTGAAAACGATTTATCGACTAGCTCAGTGTCGGAAACAGAACTTGCTAGGCACTCGACAAAACCTCCGTTTCGGCAAATATTCGAAATTATTCTAGTCACATTTTATATCTCACATGATGGTCTACATCACATATAACAGATACAAAAGATTTACAAAATACTGTATTAGGTAAAGCCTGGTACACGAGATGCTTATTGTCAAAAACGAGGAGAATAATAAGTGCTCAAATAACCTTTTCTATGTCGTATACTTGATCCCTTGAATGTAATGTTGGGCGTTCGAATTATGTGAATAAATGAACATTAGAAACTTAGAGAAAAAAAATAATGACAGTATTTCAGTTCAACATAATGAAAAGAGGGCAAACTAACATTATAGAAATACAAACACTGAGGAGAGCAGCGATGTGGAACGAGGTGGTACAACCAACCAGGTCGAGCAAATCAAACAACGTCGGTACAGCCCAATCATTCTACATGTGCCGCCGCCCGCTTCCGAGCTACTCATTCGTAAACAAATCTCATAACGATGTTTTTTACATCCAACAGTATGTGGATTGAATTCATTTTTTCCGCTAGAATTCATTTGTGGGTCTTCCATTTTCATAGTTCCTACATTATTATTAAATAAAATTAAACTAACGGTATAAATAAATTTCGACTATAATATATTACCTACCTAATTCACTCAACTAAATCTCAAAGTCTGGCAGACTGATCCTACTAATATTATAAACGTGAAAGTTTGTATATATGTATGGATGTACCTATGTTTGTTACTCTTTCACGCTGAAACGCTGATCTAAATGAAATTTGGCACAGAGATAGATTATAATCTGGAATAACACATAGGCTACTTTTTATCTCGGAAAAATGTACCCAAAAACGTGTTCCGTGGGATAGATTTGTTTTTGTTTTACAAGTTACCACGCGAGCGAAGCCGTCGGCGGAAGCTAGCTTTATATAAAAACATGTCTAGCAGAAAGAGGTCAGAAAAGAAAGGCTTTTCAGAGCAAAAGAAAAATACTGCAAAATCAAATATGAGTGTGAACATAATAAATGAGCGGTTGTGAAAAACAATTTTTGTTAGCTGAAATACAAAATTAAATATAAATTTCGTTCTTGGGTATATGAAAAATGCAATAAGACTGAGGGTTCTTTATAATACCACAGGACGGCCACAAATCGTATTACGTGTTGCGACCGTCCCGTGTTAGACGTAGCTAGACGTAGATGTAGACACATTTACAGAGTCAGTAGTTAGGGACCTTTGATGAGTATATTTGTAGAAGTTCAATGACACTTATTTTTAAGTTTAGTTGAATAATAATTTTGAATATATATTAAAAATATTTCAATTCCCAACTCTACAGATAGTGGTATGCTTTCGTCCCACCATACCCCCAAGGGTATGGCCAGGGGTATGGTCCGCAGTGGAGAAAAGTATAATCTGCGGAAAATGAATTATAAAGAGTTTGTAAAGTATGTTGAATGCATCATAATATCTGTCTAGCCTTGTTCGTATTTTCCTTAAAAAGGCCTGTACCTACTAATTGATTGATTCTGGCGTGACTTGGCGGAAATCCATTACAATATAGAGTCGGCTTTTTATTTGCGGGCGGGTGAGAGGTGCATTTTTAAGTCTTTTTATTTATTTAGAGAGGGTTTGTTCACAATCGAACATGCCACCCTGAGTCTGATTAGATAAATGAATATAAATCAATATTGGACATTTAACATAACACTATTCAGCCCCAAACTAAGCAAAGTTTGTATACTATGGGAACCAGATAGAATAATGATTATACTTTTTTTGGTAAAAACTTTAAGCAATACATAATAAGGACCCAGACATTGAAATTTCGTCACACAAATAAAGGTTTGTTCTGGGTGGAGATCAAACCCACAACCTACAGCGCAGGAATTATTAATGGTTTAGACTTAAGAGGGTTATTACTAAATATTAGTTAATTTATATTTTTAATATTCCATGCCTACTTATCAATCGATGACTATGGCATTCAACACAAGATAGCCAAAATGGCTTTTACTTGCTCTTGAACCATCCTGTCTGTGCCAATGTAAATGGATCTATCCCATAATACTAGACTGAAACTCACTGACTCGAATAAAACATCGCTCTATGAACATATTTCATTTTCAGTGAGCAATAAATGGCTCTAAAACTATGAGACAAAATATGCAATTAAGAACTTTCAATTCATGAAAGTTTTAGCGGTGGATAAATATTATTTATATCTAGCCACATACTCGTAGATAATGAAAATCTGCTATACGTTTTTGTATTTAGCATTGTACGCAAGTATTATAATTTGTGTTTATAACACAAAAGGCGAAAAAATAGGTAAATCTCCAGCTTTTAAATTCCTACAAAACTAAGTCTACTTATAGTATACTAAGTTCAAGTTTTCAACTCTGATGAAACTTGACTGTTGTTCGTTATTAGTCAATCTCAGATAGAGAGTTCCAAATATTATATTATTTTACATTTTCAATGGGGATAGGTAAGCTAGGAACCATAAATATAAAACTGCACTGTAGACACTAAATAAAGACGTTAAACCTAGGGGCACTAAAGCAGACGATTGTAAATCTCAATCGCAACTTAGCACAATGTTGCTTACTTACAAATTGTCACGGCTGTTACATACCGGGTAACTCCAAAAAGTAACGCGTTGTTTATCATAACCAGTCAGTCCCTAAGTACTTTTAATGTTACGCCTGGTGAGTAATGTAAGTTTTACTGTAGGTACAAACAATGATTGATTCGTGGTAATATGAGTAAGCTTTTTAAGGACGTAAAATATGTAATTACAATAAAACAGTCACGCAAAGCAAACATGCCATGCATGCGTCAGCTATTTAAAACCTTTACAACTTACCCGTTTTAAAGTAATGGGTCATTATTAGGTCGATGAATCTAGAAAAATCTATTTTGAGAAATGCAAGATACTTGATGTTGCAAATTTGCAAAATTAAATTATTAGGTCTGTTCCTATGGTGGGTTTCATATCTACAGTCATAGAGTTATTTATTCTATGTCTACACTATTCTGTATTTCGACTTGAGAGTTTAATCTTCTCGTCTCGGTGATCTACAAACAAAAACATCTGCGCTAGGCTATTGTGTGCTGTCAAACATTGATTCCGGTTCCGTTTTGTTATATTTGACACGGCGATGACATTGGTGGTGATTCTGTTGTTCCGCGCACTAACTAAATAAATGTAAAAAAATGCTGAAATATACACGACCTTATTTTGTTCACATCAAATACTAAATTAGCGTAAACATTTTAAATTACAATTCTAAATTTGACTAAACTGACGTATGATTGACGTGTTTTAGATTATTTTAGAAGCCATGTAAATTGGTGTTGACTAAAGCTACGTGAAAATGGTGGAAAATTATTGAAAATTAGAATGATTATGTCAATTTTAGATCTTTTTAAAACTGTCACTCAAAAATGTTACGCTAATTTGGTCTTTATAGTAAGCCAAATAAGATCGTAACTAGGGTAGCATTTTTTAAGTTAGTCTGCGAAACAACCGAATTACCACCAATGGTGTATGAATAATTATGCTTTCGATTTATAGAGAATCATAAACTAGCGCTTATAAAAACAAAATTTGAACACTTCTTGAAATAATGTCTTTAGAGTGTAATTTATAATATTATATTAAATTAAATATCATCAAATTACCCTAATAATCCAATTATCGGAATAAATAAAAAAAATATGATCACTACCTACTTGTAATCCCCGGGCTCGGTAGATATATCTTCCTCAGATCTTTAGTTACTTAGATCCAAAAACCACAAATAAGATCTTTGAGGATATCTAAAGAGGGTAGCCAGAGGCCCGCCCTAACATTACATTTAGGGGAATAAATCAAGTGTTAGGTTAGTAGTAACCTTAGATTAGGTTAGTAGTAACCTAAAAAACATGTATTTAAATTCAATATGTATTATAATTATATAATAATATATTAAAGCGACACCTAGCAGCTTTTCTGAAAATGTTTTTCTCTGCTAGCTTTCCAAAGCGCAAAGGTTCACTCTCATCCGAGTGAGCGATTTTCCTTTCTATGTCTCCGCCCTCTACGTGTTTCTCTTTAAAACAGAAAGATGGCGCTCAGAAGTGAATTTCAGAACTTGGCGAGGCTTTGTCTTCTACCCTTAACTTGTGTTGCCGTGAATAGTTATTTGTAGTTTCATACTAATCATATAGTTCTCAACTAATTTACTTTTGTTGGTATCGCTTATATAATCTAATCACGTCTTATAATACGGTAGGTTTCTACGTTGACTCGAACCATTTCTACCTATAAACATAATTGAAAATTATTTCAGTATATTCTTTTGTCTTTATTCATAAAAATTATTCAGGCAAAAGTCAACACCAATTACAATTTTGCATAGGTTGCCCCAAATTCGAATAATTTTGCAGAATCGTACGCTAAAATTAACAAAAACTGTTCAGTACTTTTTGTTTTGTATAAATAAAATGTGAAATAATAAGGTTGTTATTTACGACTCGACAGTGTTAGCTTAATTATGGGAAAATTGCTTACACATAATTCATTGATAAATCTCGTCTAATAAATTCTTAATTTACCTATAGCCTTTTATAAATGTAGAGGAAATTGCAAAAAATCTAATTTTAGATGGGCCTATAAATCGTGGCTGAAAACGTGACGACCGTTGCCTCATTTTTTCCGGTTCGTTCGGTAAAGCACAAACTGTACGTTGCAAAGAGGCTGTATATCAGTCAACGTCCAAGAGGCACTTTAATTATGCCCTAATTTATTGTTCTATGTAAGTATATGTAGAACTTTGTAGGCAGCTCGCGACAAAGGCAAATACAGAACCCACGCTATCCTTTTTAAATTTAGATTTTCCTTGAACGTACTAATAAATCTTTGTTTAAAACCTAACGGAAAATTATCGGTTCATATCTCATTTATTGAATTATGAGGCATCTCAATTCATCTGGATTGGTTCACATCTCACATTATCTGCCCAGACTTTGGCAGCTCATCAATCTATCAGCGAGCTTTGTTTACTCGCCGTCCTTGACTTTCATCTATCGATGCGATAACCGCTCAAATAATTTAGTGTTGCGTTATTTTTTGAACAAACAAATAAACTTAAAGAACTGTTTATTTGCCCGTTGTCTGGATACCACAGAGCGAAATACGAATTATACTAAGCATCAAACTGGTAACTGAATGGGTGAACATCAGGACCGAAAAGAATAGTAGGTAAAATATTAAAAAATATTAAATATTCATATTTAATTATTAATTATTGCATAACTTCCAGAAGTGAGATTTTATGAGCTTTAGATTATTTGTGGTGGTTATTCATGAATTTATAAACATTAGATCTACAAACTTTGATAGTTATTGACTTATAGTGAATTTATAATATGCTATCGTATTGAATCCATCAATCTATCTCCGCAGATGGTGATAGACAATATAGATACAGATACTAAAGGGATAAATACGGTTAATATTTGTTCAGGAACATTGTGAACCATCCATTCATTAAGACATTTCACATCCTTTTATACTCTAATGGAAAAGCTGTGCCAATTAGGGACTAAGGGTCTAAAATTTGGGCTCGGAAGGCATGACAATGAGTTGTAAACTGATGGGCGCTGAAAATTAAATACAGTTAGGTAAACCTACATACCTACTTAATTAGAGAGCCGTAATAAAGTGTATGTAGTTGAGAGGGGTTTTCATTTCAAAACTAAAAAAAAAATATCTTTAAAATTTAACGTTTTTCGAAAATTACGACACCTGTTTCAGGGTTTTTTTTTTTAAATAACCCTCAGAAAAGGGCAAAAAGAGGCACAAAGTTTGTAAGAACTTCTTAACGGGTGGTGTGATTTGTTTGAAACTTAGTTTAGACACAAGTAGGTACTTACTCAAAAGTATAGGGTTCATAACGTAAACTAATTTGAGACCATTTATTATAATGAGAGAGCACTATTACGCAGGGAGTTAGAGATGATTCCATCTAAAAATGCACGCCCCTCCACTTGTACTTGTACCGCATGTAGAGGAAATAGTATAATAGCAAATACATTGGAGGGGCGTGCATTTTTAGACTGATCTACCTCTCCCTACTTAAAAAGGTAATGTAACGCGTACGAAGTCGCGAGTTACAACTAGTAACAAATATGTCAAACTGGAATTATATCACTGACTATAGTGTCGAAAAATTCTACGGGGAATGTAGGTGGTAACCCATAAATATGTAAGTACATTTTTATTTGACAGTACGGATAGTTCACATTATCAACGCCTTCATGAACCAGCAAGAAGTTACGTAGGTAGGTACCTACTCGTAGAAAGGCAAATGAGGCGTTCGCAGCATGGCGTGTCCCAAGTGATTGATTGCAGATTTATCGCGCCATATTTCTCGAAGTGGACCCTCCCGCTCGTCCATTTGGACATTGTCATTGACAAAACGTAATTGGCAAACGTACCCACTTTCAAAAGCAATATCTACTGTCCTTTTAAATGAGAACTATAATAAAATTCGATTGGAAAATCTAAATTAATTAAACAGCTGCCGAAAGGAATTGTGAAAGCAATAAGCTAAGTCCAAGCTGTGTATACTCGCCCGAATAAATAAAAGTGCCCACAAATCCAGCAAAGCCGGGCAGGCACGATCCGGTAGGTACTATTGACGCGTGGAAAATTTACTCCGCCCTTACACTCGGAAAAGATTTGTTGTTCTCACTTCAAAAACCTACAAGGCTTTAAAGAATACAGGTGCCACAAAGATAAAAGCATTGGAGAGAATACCAACTGAGAAAATGTTTATTCTTCGTTTTGCAGTCTTACCGCATGCTTCTTTCTTGTTATTTTGTACCTATTTTATTACGTTTTTATCACAATCATACGAAAGATAGGCACATAGAGAATGGCACAAATTTTAGTTTCCGTGGACCGCCCTAAATATGTCAAACCATAGTCAAACCGCTATCTTTCGTTTTGACTAAGGAGTTGCCAATAATTTCTGGAAAATAAAAATTGTTATTAAGTTAGCATTTAACCTTCATTATCTATCTAGTTCAAGCAGACAAATTGTTTGTAAGTAGCAGCAGACCCAGCGCGGCGAAGCAGCGGATCCGTCGGACAACTTTTGAATGCTTCCATTCTAACTTGCGGCCTGGCCGCCTGGACCGCGAATGGCGGATGGCAGAGTTGTCTTGACAACTTTGTCGATTTAACTCAGCCTGTCTCCGATATTATGAGCAATTGTGAACGATCATCCTAATTGAAAAAATACCGTTTGTTTCTGCATCAGTGACCAAAGCGAGCAAAGTGACTGTCAGTTGAGAGAATCAAAAAATAAATACCTACCTAAAATGAGTTGGTTTTTTTGTTTTATATTAGTTGCATAAGATAATTTATGGCCGGTTTTGGTTATTAGGATTTGAATTATATAATTATCTATGTCTTGATATATAAATGATTTTATTTTATTATTTTTTATTTATTTATATAAGGTGCGTCAAGAGGAGGATGTAAATACCTTAGAAACAAAATTTCGCGAACGAAGTCACGGGAAGTTTCACCATTCTTCTACAATTTTTTTCATTGTTTAGGTATAGAGTATACAAGTTCTTACCTAATACTCTTTCCTGTGCTTACTTTCACTTTGTAGCGAAATACCATTCGGAAAATTGGCGGTAAAACTTTTGTCATAATATCCAAACGCTCGTTATTTTTTGCAATCGGACCCAGAAAGTTAAATGAATATGCACGGTCCGCTGACCACTTTGTGTATATATACGTTTTTGAAGGTTCACACACGCCTCAGGCAAGGTTAAATACAAATAGAGCACGAACTAAGCTTGATGACGAAGTGTAAAGTTTATGTAAGAACAATTGCTTTGAAGCATGTTTTAGTCTTATTGCCAACACAATCTTATAGATGGAATACATTACAAATACACAGTATTTAAATAAGGCCGTCAAAATAATTGTTAGTACCTCAAAGTGGCGGCTCGGCTTTGTATTGTTGTGTGGGACAGTGTGGTGTTATATTCATCCAACTGCACACATTATGTTGAATTAACTATCTATTTAAACGAAGTAAGTAACTGAAAAATCTAAAATTATACCATTTTCCATGGATTTATTCATAAACAGTTAGCTTATCACAACTAATGCTCCGTAACACCTTACAACACGAATTAATACAATCATGCTATCTAATGTTACTGAATACCGTTACATAGCCTGTTGTTCATGAATTATTTACGAGTACCTACGAGCCAATTTTCTACGCAGCACCAGTGTGACTGTGTGAGACAGTTGAATTATGTAATAACTGGGATCAGATGAATCTCTTAGGAGAATTATCACTGAGTAAAGGAAGGTGCAAAATAAAATGGTATTTATTTTATTATCTATCAGGAAGACATCTGCTTACTTATTTTCAGCCAACACTATCGGAACTGGTGCTAGCTAACCCTACCATCGTACTACGATGGGACTACGTGATTAAAATGTCAGCAGACTCAGCAGTGTCGAGCGTATAATAGTACCTACATGCTTGAATTGAAAATACTAAAGAATATGGTTTCTATCTACAACATTTAAAATGCAATTTCTAAATAATCACGTTGAGGGAACGCTTCTCTTTCGCAGTGATCCTGGATGAGTTGAGCATCGTGCTTTAATCGAATTATGTAGAGGTAAATCAGTCTAAAAATGCACGCCCCTCCAATGTATTTGCTACTCTATTTCCTCTACATACGGTACAAGTACTAGTGGAGGGGCGTGCATTTTTAGACTGAATCATCTCTACACACATAACCTACTCAGTGTTGGGCGGTTGGGTATAAGACTCATAACAAAAAAATCTCTAGAAACTAGTGTTGCTTTATAATTATAAGTGCTATAAATAACATTATACTTTTGTATATTATGAAAACACCTTTGACTACCTTATAGGTAGATAATTATCTCCTCTGCGAACTATCTGTTTATTGAACCGAGGGCGTAACTCGAGATGAGAAGTGCGTAATGATATACGAATGTCGAGTATAGGTAAACTGAAACAGGTATTATCAATTAATGAGTACCTACTCAGTTATCAGTTATAGTATATACTATTTCAGTTTATCGACTTATATTTTAGCTAGTGTCTATAATTATGTCTACCGCAACTAGTTACCGTTACGTAGATCCGGTTTCGTACGCGGACGCGGCTGAAGACTTTTCGTTTCTAAAAAAATAGCCGCAAGTAGGTACTTAGTAGGTAATGACTAAGTACATTTTATTGTACAGTCACTCTAAATAATATGTTGTTCTGTCAATGTCGTGACGTGACATCCCATGTTACTAATATAAACTGGAGGCTTAGTACGGGATTTGATAGTTTACCAAACTATTTTTCGTTTCGTTTCTTTCCAATAACTTCTCTGCAACGCCGTAGGTACTTCCGATTTTAGTTTTTTAAAGTTTCCGCTTTTCATTGCTGGTATAGAAGGAAACGAAACGACATAAAGTTCTGAATACTATCAAAACCCGTACTAAGCCCCCTGATGAACAATAGTGCCACTATTTTTAGTTTTTATTTATTTTGTAAAATATAAAACCTATCTTTTAAAAACATTTTCCCAGACACATTCGAGAATCGCTAAAGAGCCGTCAAAGGAAACTCCACGCTAAAAGATACCCACTTTCGCTCTTTATGTTGGTACCTACCAACCTATGTACCTATAAACGTATAACACCGCGATTGAATAAAGATAAACCTGAATTTCATTACGTCCCGAAATATGCGCACAAAATATGAAGCTCTACCAATGTGGCTTTAATTTCTCTTTAAAAATAAGACATTGTTTGGGCATGAATAGCGGTATAGTCGTGGGAGGCAGGCGTTAGCAAACAAATTGTACGCAACAATATCTACGCTTCATAGATACTTCAGAGCTATGCTCTGGTACAATCGGCATCAGTAGAGTATTCATGTAGCAGGTAGCTGAAATAATCTACGTACGAGTCTCATTTTTGAAAACGATCGGCAAATGCCATTGAGAAGGATGAAGTCAAATCTCGAAAAAACAGTTTTTCTCGAGATTTGACTTCATCCTTCTCAATGGCATTTGCCGATCGTGATAACTTCCTAATTTTTTTTTAGTCTTGTACGTCTACGTACGTACAAGACTAAAAAAAAATAGGAAGTATAAATACTCACCCACAAGTACCTATTATGTACTTGTGGGTGAGTATTACCTAAGAATATACAAGATACGTAGATGATGCCACCAATCCCTTTTTGCAATAGTGAGTCAACCTTAGTTGGAACTGTAATAGTTATTTTAACTTACGTAACCTAATTACCTAACAACTCAGCTAATTTAAACTTCTGATGACTTCTAAGGACCTGTCAGCGAAACTGTCTTCAGCGAATTAGTTTTTATGGGTGCAACGACATTCTTGAAGAAGATTCAACTGAAGTTTCCATTACGATTTCAATAGCATCGAGTTCTAGAATTTTAAGTGAATATCAGGAGCTTATGATCGTAAGGCTTAATTTTTCACTAACTGCCAATGAAACGGTGCCAAGTTGATCGTACATACTACGATTATTTTAAATTGTATAGTTCAATAATATCTTATAGTTCACGAAGATGGCGGCGGGACGAGAGGCAGAGGCCAAGGCCAAGTATAGAAAAACCTGGAAAAAAGAGTCACCTTTGCCTTGTATTGGGACAATACAGGCTAAAATAATAGTAATATAGTACAAGTTCCTCGAGTTTCAGAAATAACAGTTTTTTTTTCTAGTTTATGAAATTGTTTATAATAATAAATGAATTGAACCCGTAGATTTTCGCAACGAAACAATACAATTGAGTTTCGCGTACACTCGGTGATGGCCGAGTGATCGCGTACACTCAAGCACACTGTCATCTCGCGGTAATAGTAATTTAGATTAATATCCAACGTTTGGCGCTAATTGACTTGTGTTCGCGAACATACCAAGCGCTGTCGATTTATAATGCAGATTCCGTTCAGCTGTTGCCATCGAAATCCCTTCCTACATCGGTGAAATTGAAGCTATTCATCGAATCACACTAAAATTATAAATAGCAACGTTTTGATGTTTGAATGTTTGTTACTTAATCACGCCGTAACAGCTGGACCGATTTCGATCAGATAGATTGAGAATTGGATTGATAATTAGAAATTTCTCCTGAAAACCAATATTTATGAAATGGAAATTTGTGTGAAAATAACAATACGCGAATGAAGTCGCGGACGATTCCACATGTGAATATTAAGGTCGCCGGGGTTGACTTTGGATTTCTGCGCTTGGTTTAGTGTTTGTGGATTCAAGAATACGTCATAAGATTTATGTATTAGGTACCTACTTGTGAAAACTTGTCCTAGGCTGGATCTATAGCTGAATCTAAGTCATAGTCAAAGGCAAACTATATTTATTCAATAAAATCACAAGTATCATTTTGAAACGTCTTACATGCTAGGTGAATTTAAGTGCCAACTTATGGCCGAGATGAACAGGCAAGAAACTCGTCACGGTCCTAGCGCTTTTTTGTATGATCCTTCTTAATCTTTGTTTTTAACTAAGTACCTACCTACTAAAGAGTATAAACATGGCGACTCCTTGGTTCTAAACTAGCAGCGTTATCTAATTTGTTATTTTCAACCAGCAATAACCAGTGGGCATTTGTTGAACATCTCTACGTATGCTCCGGCTAAGTCTGTACCTAATCTGAAGAGGATTTAATTTTACTGCACCTACTACAATAAATTTAAATTTACATACAGAGTAACATTGGATGTCAGATTACCTAAGGCATCGGCACAATGGAGATATAAACAACAAATAGGTAGGTAAACAATAATGCCCCACACAGTCTGATTAAGATTTCGAATAATACGGGCGCGAGTTATTGTTCCCTGTATATGGGGCTGATAAAATTATTGTGTGACCTGTTTACGTATTTCACACTGAGTCCTATTTCTAATAAAATAATCGATAATAATCAATAACCATTTATTTCGTACATTTTGTAGAACTAGACGTAATTTTTATAAATACATTTTATTTTCATTACACTGTAAGGCTAAACTGTTCTGTAGCTAATTATATTATTTTTTGCGGTAAAATTGTAACTTAGTAAGTTCTTAAGTATTTATTTTTTCCAAAACCTTTCGGTTATTATAAGTATGAATATATACATAGTTCAACCCAGTCTTGTATTTGTTCGGTAGCAGTTTTATTATTCATGAATTTGGACATTTCTTAGAGTTTGTTCATTTATTCAAATACCTAGCTCAACTGAAGTTGGTTCAAGACGGAATGAAGGAAAGCTCCAACTTAAGTTTTACTTTACGAAGCAATTTTTTAAAACTGAAGCTACGGCTTCATTAAAACTTTCAATAACTTAGTTTACACTTATAAAAGGCTAGATTTTAAACCTCACTTAATGCTAATGAGCTTACGTGTTTTTTCAGAGCTTATAAAACAGCTTGGTGACGGTTTTTTTGAACTCTCCCCCGGTCTTTTCCATAATAAGTGCGTTTAGCTAATAACCTAGTGCAGATTAATAGGAAGATGATAAAAGATCTAGCTGTGCCTTAATATTTTTTTAATAAGACAGATTTATATTTCAATGTAAACATTTCAAAAAGGAAAATTATAACTCTACGACACGTAATAATACAACTCGTGTTACTTACAGTATGTAATAAACGTAGGTGCTTACCTAATAGTTCATAAAATAGGATATCGGTAGGTATTGGGATGTAAGGCAACTAACCTTCGCAGGGTCCTGATGCTGTCCAGTGACGTAGACGGATGCTCGTCGGCCGAGCAACGTGCGACTCACTATAGAGCTGCTTCTACGCCCAGACATACGATCTTGCGGCACAGGCAACATAGCTCCACTCAATAATATAAATAAATTTACTTATCAACACTATTTTATCACGTTTTATTTGCTATATATTATTATAATATAAAATAATGTTAGCAGTTGAACGATTTCGCAATAATACTAGCATAAAATTCATTAAATTTTTGGCATCAAATTAATTGGTGTTTATTATTATTTACTTCTAGGCACAATATTATTGTAACAATCTACTGGTATTTAACATGATACTAGGTACCTAGTTTAGGAAATTTATTAAAGCTTAGCTTAAGTTTTCAGGCTGTTTACTGTTTTGCGGAAAACAGTACGGTGTCCATAACCTGTAACAAAAAACATTTTTTGTGAGGGCGCACAGAAATGTTATCTTTCGTAGGCTGGCCTAGTTTTTTCTGCCGTTTGTGAAGAGGCGAGAAGTGAGATGCTTATCGTATTATGACGAGGGTCATTATTTGCAAAAGCCTTTTTGGCGTCCGCCAGTCATATGCAAGAATGATATGGGTTCATTGTGATACAGAGCCCAGACGTGCTTACAACCGACCATGCATCCAAGAATCACGTTGAATTCACCGTTACCGGAGTTCAACGTGATTAAATAACATTTTGTATGGGGAAAACGTGCCATTTTTTCCGCTATCTGGTATTGTACATAAATATTTTAGAAATAAATGTGACAAGAGGGGGGTTAATTCCAAGAGGGCATTTCATGGTGTGACTTAGGTCGCTGTTTAAATTAAACTAATAAACTTATTATAAAAGTATTACAACTAGATAATAGTAATGAGCAATAGGTACCAGGCATCTGAAGCTTGACAATGTTATCTATACTAATATTATGAAGAGGAAAGATTTGATTGTTTGTTTGTTTGTTTGTTTGTTTGAATTGAATAGGCTCCGAAACTACTGAACCGATTTGAAAAATTCTTTCACCAATGTGTAGAATGAACTTTCAGGATGAACATAGGCTATATTTTATGTAGGTACTTCGCGGGCGACGCCGCGTGCAGAAGCTAGTACAATATAAGTTTATTAAAAAACATTAAGTTAAAAACCAGTAGGCATTTAAATACTTAGTTATTAAACTGAACCTATATTTCATTATCAACAATCTGGTTCCCATAATACAAGCTTTGCTTAGTTTGGAGCTAGATGGCGTTGTCAAACGTCCAATATTTATTTATTTATTATTATTAAAGTACTATATTATATATATATATATTTAGCAACAGTAAAATTTATGGTGCCTGTATTTTTTCTACATAATAAAATATTCTTACCAATATTTTTCACACAACAAACGGTTGGATTACAAACAAATGGTTCAAACAAAACCGCATCAAATGTGAGACACCACTTGTACGTTCCAAAACATTTGACGTAAACAAGATAAAACAAGGGAAGATACGAGTAAAAGTGCCTACGTTCTTTACATACGAAAAGCGGGCAATGTTTTCTCCTAGGATTTGTGGACTTTGTAAATGGGTTTGAAAGCTTGCGCGTGGCTCATTTGGTCCGGGTTCCGTATGTGGCCGGACTCCCGCAGACCGCTATAAGATATACGTAGAACTACCCACATTTAGGATTAATCTTAATCCAGGATAGGTTTTGGGGAGATAAGTTTTGGAGGCTGTTTGTATATTTTTTTATACTAGCAACGTTCCGTGATTATGCAGCTTTAAACTTTATAAATATGAAAAGGAGGAGGGAAGGAGACATTTTTTGTCACTTTTAAGTGGAATTTTTTTTTTAATTCAGTATATAATCTAAGTAAGTATGTACATATTATAAACCAAAGTACCAGTTCAGCCGATACAGAGTTGTGGAGATACAATTAATATAAACACAAAAACGCATTATACTCGTATTTTTAATAGGGTAATATTATGAGTAAGATATTTTTTAAGTAAAACCCAGTATTATGGAATATGTAAACGATTTTTTATATCTTTTGTTGGCTAAAATATTGATGTTCACGAGCCTCCAAGCTCAAATGTATGAAACAAAGTGTTACTCCTTCAATGAAATGGAGTGCACAAATAAATCACCTACCTCCCAGTCTTTTCAGGGTTCCATGGTTCGGCAAAAAAACGATCTAGTAATATAGCAGCTCATTCATCTGGTTCCTTTCCAGTGATTGGGTTTGCTATGTAGGTATGTTTATAAGAGTAAACTAGGTAGGTACTTACTTTGATTCAAATTATATACTAATGTACCTAGCATTAATTTTACTGCACCGCCTGTGAGAACGTGGTTTGATACCTATTCGATAGGGAATCGTTTAAAATGATAACCCTAGTTATGGTTCCGTTAAAATAAACTACTGCATAACCCAGCATTACACGTGATCCTTGGCTGGTTATTCTTACATTTCGTTCAACTATGTACATTTTTGTAAAAACATTGCTCGAGTTCTTATTATTTCCTTCCCAAAGAACACAGCTAAAATGTAGACGAAATAAAATTCAGGAGCGTTCAAGCAAAGTAAAAATCTGTGTGCCTCTAGTTACTAACGTCTGACTGTCTTTAGGAAACATTCGTGCTTAAAATCAGTCCCATTAGTGTAAAGAACTTAAAGTCGTCTGTAGTTCAGAGTGCAGCTCGTTAGCTCCGCCCGTGGACATCCGTGAATTAAACACGGACGAAATAGTGAGCAAAAGCAGGTATGCATTGAAGGGCCATAACCCCTTTTAATATGCAT
This sequence comes from Cosmorhoe ocellata, assembly GCA_963675405.1. NCBI lineage: Eukaryota > Metazoa > Arthropoda > Insecta > Lepidoptera > Geometridae > Cosmorhoe > Cosmorhoe ocellata. The sequence goes on along the minus strand of OY776245.1, from coordinate 7,709,208 downwards.
AATAATTATCATAAATAGTGCAAACAAATATAAAGTTCATAGAGATATCCGCTACTATATTGCAATTGTTGACAGTTCAAAATATCGGATGGACGATGATGATCATTATTGTTATGAGCATGAGTTTGTTAAACATACAAATAGAAAAGCTCCTGATATGTGTTACCTATTATTTGTTCTAAAGCAGGATGTTAAAGCCATAATCAGTACCTACTGATCTTCACAAAGTCTACCTACATCTACCTAGATGTAGGTATACTTTGTGAAGATCGATGAGTCTGTATTCAATTTCAGCAGTAAAAAGTTCAGAAATATACAGGGTGTCCCAAAAAGTAGTGTCAAGCGAAAGTCCAGAGATAGAACACCCCTTGGGGTACCCGAATCACCCCCATGTATGTTCCGCGATTTTCTATAGTTTTCGAGTTATTAATTTTTTTCCGAATTTTTGAAAATTTACGACTTGAACAACTTAAAACATTCTTACAAAAAAAGTAGAAAACTTTCTTGAGATTTTTTTTTGCTACTGAATTGTTATGAGTTGTTCATTTATGCATAAAATAATCAGCTACGTGACTTTGATGAAAACTATGGAAATGTTGGTGTAAAGTCAAATAATTACATTCGGTGAATTATGACTAAAATTTTTAAAAATCTTAAAAAGTGATTTCATGGTTCCTAAATAAATCTAAAAAAAATTCCAGACTCTCAGCTTTTATAATCATTAAAAAAAAAAAAAACTTAATAGGCTACTTTTGCTAAAATCGACCTTCAAAGACGGTGAGGTGGAAAATTCTTAAAATTAGCAACCTGATTAAAAAATAGATTTTGGCCATTTTATCATTCCTAAGCTTAATTTGTTTGTTAACTAACCAAAAACGACTACAAAGAATTAGTTTATGCAAAAGAAATCAGCAATATGGCCAAATTAAGAACAAAATTGAGACAGGCCGAAGAAAAAAATAAGGAACTTAAAATAGCTTTCATACGATTTAAGGAAACCTTTTTAAGACGATGTAGGATTTGTATCGACCTAGAAGGTTGACATTTTGAAAAATTTTTGTAAAAAATTAATAAATTTTACTAGTTGTTTTATTTCATAAATTAAGCTAAACTAAATAAATAAACCTTCAAATATTAATAAAATCTTACTTTCCTGCAGTCCTTTTTGGTTAGTTAACAAACTTATTAAGCTTAGGAATGATAAAATGGCCAAAATCTATTTTTTAATCAGGTTGCTAATTTTAAGAATTTTCCACCTCACCGTCTTTGAAGGTCGATTTTAGCAAAAGTAGCCTATTAAGTACTACTTTTTTTAATGATTATGAAAGCTGAGAGTCTGGAGAATTTTTTAGACTTATTTAGGAACCATGAAATCACTTGTTAAGATTTTTAATTTGAAGTTGAAAATTTTAGTCATAATTCACCGAATGTAATTATTTGACTTTACACCAACATTTCCATAGTTTTCATCAAAGTCACGTAGCTGATTATTTTATGCATAAATGAACAACTCATAACAATTCAGTAGCAAAAAAAAATCTCAAGAAAGTTTTTTACTTTTTTTGTAAGAATGTTTTAAGTTGTTCAAGTCGTAAATTTTCAAAAATTCGGAAAAAAATTAATAACTCGAAAACTATAGAAAATCGTGGAACATACATGGGGGTGATTCGGGTACCCCAAGGGGTGTTCTATCTCTGGACTTTCGCTTGACACTACTTTTTGGGACACCCTGTATAACAATATGCCCCAGTAAATAAATCCCGCTTACGTTTTTAGGAAACTGTGTGGGAAGACCTTTGCACCCCTCAACGACCTTGCTTTGTAAACGCTTTACATGAGAAACTAGGGGAAATAATGTGGTCACTCTTCTGTGTTTTCTAACTATTTCAGTCACTTTGTAAAAAGTAAAAGTACATTATAGTTAAAGTAACGAATAAAAAGTTCTCAAAGCACGTAGATCTATCTATAATTCAAAAGTTATCTAAACGAAAGCATACGTGATCATCTTTGTCTTTAAAATTGGAAGAGCGAACGGGTGACCATCGAGATAGGCCGTCAACTTCAGGTTCGAGCACGGAAGCCCATTAAATGAAGACAGACAGGATGGTAATAGCTTTACTTCTGAGGTCGTAGACGATTACTGAATGCAAATGAGCTTGTAACAACATACACATTAAAGGGTCTTAGCGTGCCATATTGGTGTAATGGCCCGACTGAACAAATTCAAAAAGCTTTTAAGATAACATGTGCGAAATCATAGTGTTTATTTTATTTTATAAAATACTTAGCTACGAACAAAGCTGTTTTCAATGGGAACATTGTAAAAGAATTGCAATCAAGTCAGATTGCACGGACAAGGGATTCTAATTTCGAAAGTCAACGGCAATTTTATGCTAATTCTTTTGTGAATTAGAAGTGGAGGTTCATAATGCTAATGATGGTGATTTTGGGCTACTTTACAGACTTTTCTTTGTTGGACTTGGAACTTTGTTCAATGAGTTTGATCCAGATGAAACTCATTCGGTGGTCGCGCCATTCTTGATTACAAATTGAGTCAACGTTGGTACAGACGCACACCGTAAGACTAATAAGTGACAAATGTTAATCTTAAATCCACATGTGCTCAGTGAGAAGTAGGTCAAACAATAACACCCCTAGAGAATGTAACAAGAACCGCACCGGGCGGTGAATAATTTTATACCTAACCAATTGAGTATATCGCTCCCAACAAGCTCTCAATTGCCGTGGGATTTAATAAAATACATTACGGTAATAAAGCACGAATACCCACTGTTAATGATTACAATTTACAAACAATAGCTCTCTAAAGCGTTAGCGGATTAATTACTAAGCTATTTGTTTTATTTCCTTCCCGATTTTCATTCGCAGCTGACGCTGAACTTAAAATTGCTTTAAACTCATCTCAATTAATGACAATGTACGAGTACCTAATTAATAGCGATAACATTTAGATCAATTTAGAATCCATTCATTTGAGATTTAATAAACTAAGCTCAAAATAAAGCCTGGAGGTTCCAGCACAGATGATATTATGTAGCTGCGAGTCACACCGACCCGTTATCACTCATACTACTCGTATATGATGACCTAACGAAGGTAGGTAAACACGTATCTTGGTTGTACTAGGACGAAGTTTGGAGAGACTTTCCCACTGTATTCGTGAGCGCTGACTCCTTAGCATATTTAACCTATTATGAGGTTAATGGGCAATGAGTGGAGCCGCTCGCAAGTCGGGACGGGGCTTAATTTTCCGCCAGTTCCTAACGAGATCCAAGCTGGCACTCTCGCACGTCAAGTTTCATTGCGAAAATAACGGCTTGGTGTTAAATCACATCAGCTTACGCTGTACCAGGCATTTTGTGGAATATATCGCATGAAAAATAAAAATTAGAGGCTTAAAATATTAGAACCTAGTGCAACTCTCCGAGACTTTCTTCGCTTCGGATTATTATTTTCATACGAGCTTAGACATCCAGTAACTTTATCATAAAGGGCAAAAGGTGCGATGCGTTACAATCTTTATCTGATTTAAAATTTTATCAAGAAATTATAGATTGATTAGTGAATTTGAACAAAACGCTTGTATTTTTTAATATTTACCATAGGAACTTAGCACCAAAAACACGAGTACTTATCTCACGTTTATTTGAGACAATAAATTCGTGTCAGCATCGGTCCAATACGTGCTAGTTTGGACAACTTCTTATCCCAACATTAGTAGATTAACGCCCTCAAAGTTTCACTCCGATTAAACCGCATAGCCCGTGATGAGAATTATGAACGTTTATTGTTTACCTACTTCGTTGTTTATGCTACGAGTGAGTATGAGTCAAACAATATTACTTGGTCGCATGTTTTCAGCAGTGCATAATGTCTGCATACGTGATGTTGCTTAAATACACTCTGTAATTTTTTGGTATTATCTTAGGGTTCCAATGGTTTTAGCAAAAGACAAAAAAATAACCTCTTTCTTTGTCTGCTTTGTTCATTAAATCGGTTAGTATTCATTCTTCAGTCCTCATTTTGAAAACATTATGTATCAAAGTGGCTAAAAACATGAGCTCCTCTGATCATTAATTAGGATCTTCATTCAGAGTACGAAGTAAAAATTATACTTATTTAAATTAGATAAAAACTTTTAACGAAAATGGTTCCGACAGACTTTCATTGATAAGTTTTTGAGCTAGGTAAGAAGCTTACAACTTTGTGACCCTATCATGGCGTGCTTATCTCGCAACAGTGACACAGGTACCTAAGTTATTTAACCCTCACTTACTTTATGTACCTAATTACGTTTTGTACCATCAAATCATGTGGTTGCGAGGACCCCACACAAGTTGTTGAGTAAGAAGTAATTGTATAAACTTTTAATGCTAACTGTGCCGCGCCATTGTATGAAAGATACTCGTAGTTTGTGACACCTATGACATAGATGAAGCTAATACCTAAAGGTAGTACCATAAATGTTGATTTTTTCTTACAGATTCCTAACATAGGTATTATACTAGCTTCCGCCCACGGCTTCGCCCGCGTGGTACCTTGAAAATAAAAAACAAATCTATACTACGGGAACCGTACATTTTTCCGGAATACAAAATAGCCCAGGTGCTATTCCAGACTTTAATCTATATCTGTGCCAAATTTCATCCAGATCCGTTAAGCCGTTTCAGCGTGAAAGAGTAACAAACCTACATCCAGACATCCTTACATCCTAAACCTAAGCCTATAAAATCCTAGGAAAGGAGGATATATCCATAATTTTGCTATTATATCAAGAACTTTGCATACGGAATAAAGACATAAGTTCTTATATACATACATCACGAAACACATAGCAGTCCTTAAACAGAACGAATACAATTTTCATGGTAGGTGTTTATCCTTAGTAACATACTCGTTATTCACGCTTCTTTGACTAACGTTCATTCGAATCGCTTTTGCTAATCAAATAATATACTTGTGTTATGTAATTCGATTTGTACGTTTGACCTATTTTGTAACAACGAAGTAATAATAATTCCCAAGCTAGATCCAGACCCTGATAATTACAATTACAATTCACAATTCTAATCGGATTGTAAGCCGCCAAGCCACAGTAGGTAACTCCTATAGCAACTAATTATAAGTCAAAACGTAATGTGCCAGGTAAGTTCAACCTATTATTTAACTACTAAACTATATATATCTATGAATAGTATATATGTACTTCCGTAAGGTAAGTATTGTAAATTGTGGCTGACTAAACACAGGCGTTCCCTAGAAGCGTTGTCATGGGTACCTAAATGCTTACTGAACACGAGCCATTAGCAAGCTTAACAAAATTCAGTCCGAACACAGGCTTAGCACCAAAGCTCTAGCATATTTCAAAAATGCCGAGTAGGGGTCCCTCGTATCTATCGAAATCCATGTCATTAAGTTATCGAATACACGACCGGCTATCAAATGTGTCGGGTGAGCCAAACATTCTGCTGTATAAAAGTAGGTGCTAGTACAAAATAGATTCTATGAACACAGGCTATGACTAGTAGACCTTAAACCATTCAGGTATTAGACACGTCATTATTTTTTCAGAATCTATCTATTTAAACAATTAAGTACTAAAATGCTGTTCGTTGCTCATCATCACTTCGCTGGGTACCTATAGTATCATGTTTTAGATGTTTGGAATATTTCGAATAATGTTTTAAGAAAACATTTTTTTTATAATTGCCCTAAAAATTTAAAGGTATGACAAAAACTAATAGTAGGTACCTACTTTTTATTATAGAATTTGTGTAAGAACCCAAAACCTACCATAATTTCACGATTTATTGAAATTTGGACAGAACGTCTAAAATATCTGAATTTAAACCATAAAAATTAGGAATAGGTAGGTATCGGTAGATAATGGAACAAAAATCAATGTTTTGCCGCGTACGTGGAAAAATACCTAATGGGTAGAGATATCATAGATGGAACGGGTAAGCACTCAAATAAACCAATCACTAACAGTTTACAAGACAATTTCGAAAGGATAGTTTTCTAATGACCTCGCGTCCCGTGGCCTAATCTTCTTTGGCGAAGCTTATCAATTGGAATGAGCTTTGTTCAGCCTTTAATCGATCCTATCTATGTATTGGCAATGTCCTACATCTGATAGCAATCTTGTGTGGGCTGTGGAATGGCTGTCTAGTGTTGCTTTGAATCTGTTTGTTGTGTCAGGTGGCTATTGTTAGATAAAAATATTATGTACGTACTAAGCGGAAATACATTGTCACTCTATCTAAACGCTTATAAATAAAGCGTTCGTTCGATATTTAAGTGTTTGTTCACAGCAATGTAGAAAGAAAGTAAATATATATTTTACGGTCATGCGAGCATGGTTGCTGCCGGAATCGAACCCACGACGCGAATATATCACGAGTCACGACACGACTCAGCCAACCCTTGTAAAGTGGCCCGATTAGTAAACTTCATAGTAATGCAAATCTTTTATTTTGTAGTGATTCGCGCATTGCCAGGACAGTCAAAATAAAAAGTATTAGAGATTATCTTATAAATTTTAATTGGACTCAAATGCCAGGCGAGCGTGACTATCCCAGAGTTGTATCTGTACCCACATCACAAACTACAATGATAATAGTTTGTGAATTGTGACTGATGTAGGTAATTATGGTAATATCTATGCGAATATTTATCGTTATAAACATAGATTAGTATGATATGAACGTTATATCAAAACAGATCGTTAATCATTGCACACGTTTGTCAAGTAATCAACGGCGCGTTCACGTTATCACGTCTTGGGCGCGTTCTGATTTACTGGTGTGTATTTAATTAAGTATTTAATAAATAATTTTAATAACATAATCTGTCACTTGAACATAGAAACATTTGCGAGGATATTAAATTACCTATTTTATACCTTTAAACGAGCAATTCTTGTATATATGTATATATATAATTATAATCGGAATCTCGGAAACGGCTCCAACGATTTTCATGAAATTTCGTGTGTAGGGGGTTTCAGGGGCGATGAATCGATCTAGCTAGGTTTCATTTTCCAAAAAACCCGATTTACCAGAAAAAAACCCGAGCAAAACTCGGTCATCCAGGTACTATTGTTTATTTGATTGAAGTATGGTGATATGTACTTTTAAACTTACGCGATCTGAACACATTATTATTAGTATTAGACGGGTATTTATCGCGTTTAAATTACCTTATATTTTTATATTTACCTTATAATTTAAACGCGATAAATACCCGTCTAATACTAATAATAATGAAGTATGGTGCTTGTAGCTATTGATTATAATAATAGGTTGGTTAGGTAGGTACATATTATTTAGCTAGAAGCATGCAGAATTATAATATAACTTAAAAATAAGTTCCCTAAAAACATTAGTTCGATTCGATGACGCCGACGACGCTATATTTTATTAATATATTGCAACATCAGCAAGAAAGCAGTTATGACTAACTTCATTTTAGGGTTCCGTACCCGAAGGCAAACCAACAGGACTCTATCTGTCAGCGGGCTGCATCTCATGATCCGTAACAATGTAGGTAGACAGTTGAAATGGTCACAGAATGTGTTATTAATTATAAATTTATTTTATATACTCGTAAGTAGGTACTTCTTTATATGTAATTTATTTTCATCATCAACATCAGCCTATAGCAGTCCACTGCTGGACATAGGCCTCCCCTAATGAGCGCCATTGCGCCCTGTCTTCAGCTCGACGCATCCAGCCTCCACCAGCAGCCTTTCGCAGATCGTCACTCGTAATTTATTTTGATTTTTATTATTCGTTGTTGCAACAAAATAATACAAAACTTAAAAAATAAAAAAATACCTACGTAGTATTTGATCTTGTACGATGGTGCACCCTTCATGGCGAGTCGACTCGCACTTTGCCGGTTTTTTAATTTAATTCCTTTGTGGACTTCACTGGTAGTTTAGATCCCACTTTTAAAGTAGTGAAGTTCTTGAGAGCACACACGTCGTCGCCGGGGAAATCTCTCTTGGAAAGTGGAAACACGAAAATAGAAGCTGAACGTAACCTTTGGAAGTTATATTTATCAGTTTTCTCCGGATTTCCGTAACTGGAGCGTAGTTTGCAAGTTCGATGGAGAAAAAATGTTTCGCAGTATTTTTTTGGTTGAATTGAAACCTTGAATCTAGAAGTTCTACAAAGTAGTATTTTCTTTACTGAGCGGAAAAGTCTGTTTCATTAAAAAAGCATTGAGCAAAGAAACAAAATTATCTCTCAAGAGACATAACCAGAATTTTCCCACGAAATAAAGATAGATTATATTCCTTAAAACCTACATTTCAATCAACTCTAGTTACCTATCAATCTTTGAGCTGTGTGAAATTGTGATATTGAAATTTTTTATATTTTCTAAAGGAGATTATGGTACTTGGATTTCAAATTCGTGTGAGATCGGCACGGGCGCGCCATAAATGCACTGCATTTTATGTGCTGCAAAATTTTATGGGCCTGTTACCTATCGGCCGTCATCACGTGTGTTGCAATTCACTATTAAATTTTTTATGCGATTTGAACTCCGATTCGCAATCTTAATTTTTTTTTATTTAAAACTACACGGTATTCAGGGCCCGGTAGTTAGGGAGAGCTTGGCTTACGCTTTACGTTTTACGCTCTAACCTTTATTACACCAGTCTTAGTTAGGGTCCCTTAAAATTTGGTAGTGTAATACCCGCTTTACTTAATTTAAGATGGTTTTTTTTCATAGGTTTTAATCTGGTATGTATCTAATTTGTATTGGAACTTCAGCCGAGTAAAACCGCGTTTTGATGTTCGAAATAGTGCACAAAAGGAGCCTCCGGAGACGCATTTAAATCCTTTCACCACACTGGTTCAAATTAATTAGTGACACATAAAAATAATTAAATTCCTGGCGTTGGAAGGGAAAAAAATCATAAGGATCACTTTGAAACGTCGTACTCGCTATATAAAGTTGCAACCAATGTTGCAACCTAACTCAAATTCAAGAAGAACGGGCAAAAATCTCGTTTCGGTCCTGAGTCGGCATTGTAATATTTTGTATATATTTTGGCTGCAACTCATGCACCCGACCATAACAAGTAGGTACCAAAAAAAAAATTGTTTTGGTACATCACACTAAGGAGTAGAAAAGTGTCATTATATGAGATTGCTTTCCATGAGTGCAATCAAATCTTTTAACTAATAGGTCACGAAGACTCATCATAAAACCATATAATCTGTGGCCATTGAAAAATTGTATGGTACGCTGTAAAATGAGTATAGTACCTAACGGCTTTTACTAGGATTAGTTTAATCGAGGCTATTAGCTATTATAAAAATTACTTTGGTCCTATTATAATGTTATGATAAAAACATTAAAATATTTTCGTTGCTATTCCTCGAAGGTTCCTAACGATGGAAAAGGGGGATCACTTTAAAAGTAATATTAACATATTAATATTACTTTTACTAACACTAAACTCAAATACTTACTAGAATTATATATTTGTTATGTAAGCACGTAAGTATTTATGTTAAATGTACAAACGCAAAAAAAAAATAGGCAGCCGCTTCCACTCCTGACCACATTTTCTTACAAAGTAAATTTTCTCTTGCTGTTGCTATGTAGGCATAACCCAAAGGGCAGAATAACGAGTTAACGAGGTAGCTCTATTTTTCCGACGCCTTTTGTGGAGTAAGGAAATGATGCCTAATCACCTTCTTTGCCTATTTCTTTCGTAAGCGGAAACCTCTGCGTAATTTTTTTTTTATGAACAGTAATAATGACTTGTTGAACTAACAGTTTGGTGGAAAATAATATTATGCAAAAACTCAAAAAAGTTTCAGTGCACGATTCACGGTCCGTGCGTAGGTCGCTGGTTGTGTTAGTCATTTATAGGGAAATTCCACGGAAATTCATATAACGTTACAGTGATGTACTGAACGTACGCACGCGTTTCTCCATACATTACGTAGGTACGCGATTGACGTACGCACTGACCATTGGTTGCGCACTAAGACCGGTGGAACTTTTTTAGGTTTGCTTCATGATTGCTCCGCACCATGACATTGCAGCGTGTCCGCGTCTGAAACACGTATACATTTGTCACACGGGTTTTTACGTTTCACGGTGAAATGTCTGAGCTCTTTCACGTAGTTCGTTGAAAATCTGTTTGATTGTCACGCATGTTGTTACCGTAAATTATTTACTGTTATTATAAGAATCAAAGTCGTAACTGATACATTCATACATTGACATTATAGACAACGCACAGCCGTTGTTCTTACCTATGTTATAAAATGCAAATAAACTAAATCTGTGCCTGGTTAACTGGCATAAAAATAAATCCTCAGGTAAGTAAGTATCCAGATTTACCGTGGTTCGTGAGTTTCATTCAAAACGCTACAGCCGTTTGCATAAATTATCCTGCGGCGGGAATCCAACCTGCTCCTTTTGCGTCTCTGACGGATATTTGCCCACTGTACCACAGAGAAACTTTGCGTTTTTTTATTTTTAGAAGGATTGGTCACAAAAGGCTTTTAATTAATTATTTCAGTAAGTATTCGAAAGCATTGGGAACCTCTAAAACAAATCCGTTTTAATATTTAAATCACGCACACGCTAATAAACCCAAAAAGACGGGTCCAAATTGAACTTTCAAAAGTTTCGCAGTAAGTACGAACAACAATCTCAGTTCGTTTCCGAGTTTACCAATATTTTATGATTGCGGAGGGATGCCGAAAACTCAGCGAGGCTATTTGGCGATTTATGTCAATCGTATACAAGTTATACGGCCAGTCGGGAAATATTCCTTACGGTGGGAAATTGGCACAACACCGTCATCAGATTCAGCCTGCAAGAGTGTACGGCTGGGTCCATACCTAGGTCTTTACCATAAAAATCCACGACAAATGGTGTTGGGCCTTTTATTTCCACCACACGAAACCGCTAATACTAAAACTTTATGACACTTACGTGACAATTGACCACAAACTATTTAGTTCTCTATATGGTGGGCATCAGAAACATGGGAGCGCTGGTGGTGTAGTGGTGCCACCCATGCGTCATCCGAAGGTTCAAACCTGGTCGTGCCCCAACGTTTTTTTCCATTAGAAAAATTTATGTGGGCAATGCCAGTGCTCTTAAACGGTGAAGGAAAACATCGTGAGGAAACCGGCATGCCCTAGAATAAAAAAATCGAAGGTGTGTGTCATTTTAAGAAGGTGGTTAGTATTTTTATAAGCGGCGATGGGTTTGCAACCTGTCACGTACGGAATACAAACTACTGTGCAAAATGTGGGCATGTACCAAATGTCATGATTGGACGTGCCTCCTTCTGACTACCCTCTTTAGATATTCTCAAATATCTAAGTAATTAAAGATCTGAGAAAGGTATCTACCGAGCCCGGGGATTAGGTACAGTCGTGATCATATTATTATTATTATTATTATTATTTAAGAAACATGGTGTGTATTACAAGACCAGGAAAAAACATTTTCAGAACATGCAAACATTTATTCCAAAATGGGAATCGAATTCGTAACCTGTTCCGTACAGCGCTAGCGAAGGTCATTTAACAATATTCACAGTAGTTGCGGTCAAGACGGTTTTAGCAATTTATCATTCTCTATTCATAAAAGTTTTGAATAAGTGCTCTTGGAAAGTTTGACTGATCTGTCTAAAAATGGAAATTTATTTTTATAAACTATCAAATAGCTATTGAAAGTTTATTTTGATCTATGGGTATTTGATTTAGCAAGGTATAGCAATACTTATATACACAGTCATGTAGTTTTAGACTCATGTAACAGTTGGAAAAAGTGGATTTTTCAAATAGGTAGGTACGAACCTCATACGTGCCGTTGCCACTCTATTAGTATCTTTGGAGTCTCATTTATTACACTAGTAATAAACTATCACCATAGAAACACGCAACTTGGTTTGAAACAGCCAGCATAATATTACCGAGGAAGATGGCATGCTATCGAGATATTGCAATCCTTGCCTCGCTGCGCTCGGCTAAGCCTCTTATTGCCCCAACACAGTTTGTCATTTACGCGAACAGAAACAATCACGTAGAAAGCAGGTTTCCGGTACTTGTTTGTTAGCCGTTGGCGATGGATGCAAACTCGCGGACAACTAACTTCTGTGAAGTTAGGACTACTTATTTACTCTAATGTAAGCCGCTGCTATACTACTTTTACGAATGCTTTGTAACGTGTAACAACGTTTAAATGAAAGGTCAGATTTTTAAAGTCATAATTTTCTGGATTTCGCTTCTATTGATGATCTTTTTTGCCATTATTTAACGTAGGTCCTTTTTATTAACAAAACCTTTACCTTCTTACTTATTTTCGACATTTCCTTGCTGATGCGCCGGAACATAGTCAGCAGCCGCCATTTCTTTATGCGAATACTCCCTTTATTTTGCTGTGTTTATTGCCCTGGGCGGGTTTCCACAGGGAGAAGTGCGGGTTGGTGTTAACCACTCGGAAAATACGAGCATGGTGAATATGGGAAGTTACACTAACATGTTTGTAAACGATAGGAGTATGTTTTTCTCTTCATTTTTGTGTAATGTCAGTAACTTGAAATATTAATTTACCTTCTCTTTGTACTCACAGTAGTCGCTTATCTGCATATCTTTGTTCTGAATGGAATTCATCAAACATACTGAGCAAGCGATCATGACTTCTATCACAAAGCTAGGCTACTGGGCTAGCTACTTACAAGTAAAGTACTAGGGAGTAAGTGGATCTATCACGTGATCCGATGTGCAATATAGGGCAAAGAGATGAGTACCTAAAATAAACCAATAAAATTGAGTGAAAATTGCCCTCCGGACCATCTTCGTATCACATCATCTACAGGAAATTCAGTTTGATTTGACATCTCCGCTCGTCTCCTTAGATGGATTCACACTCGTTCGGTTGATTTCAGTTAGGGCTCATAAAGAAAGCCATGATTTTCCCTTCTCTTTTCAATGAAAGTACCCACTAACACACCAAGATAACGTTTTCAACCTCAATAAAAACCCATTCATGGAAATCTAATTCTCATTCGGAACTCTCAAGCAATTTGCTTCATGCATTCTATTGCTTTCAGAAGGCGTGGCGTGGAGATAATACGAGAACTCGAGGTAATATGACAAATCCCGAGTGTTCCGATATCTTAGTACCTACTTTATGGCTGAATTCATTTGACATTTTGTGCTAAAAATGAAAGTTCTATCAGAAAACGTGGGATCACAATGGATCACAAATTGTGGCGGGATCCACAAATGACGGTTGAGACTAAACCACAATTGTGATTTCGAGACGAATTTCTAGACGTTTTTGGCGTATATTTTTGGGATAAGGCAATGTCAATACAAGTAAATGTCACGTTAGTTGGGTAAATCCTCTTTACCTTTTTACCCCATAAAAACACAGACTGATATTTATTTTGTGTCAGTAAGTACTTACATAAATTAAAGAGTTCATTTTTTCACGAAGTAATTTAATACGAGTATAACATTCAAAGCCCACTTATAGTCCAGCGCAGCGGTCTTCGTTGAATAACTACCTATCAAAGGGAATTTAAAACACTTTATGTAGATGCTACGGTTCACTTGTTAGATTTCGATGAAATTTTTACTGGTGACACTTTTCGTAGTTAAGAAATAATAGTACCTACCTTCTATTGTACGATACCCAACCAGCAACTTGATAAATTACACGCGTCTCCTGTGGTTTAACTCATCTAGTCTGGCCGTTATATAAAAATAGCAATAATGAAGAAAAGAAGATAAATTACTACTCATTTTATAAAATTCCCTACTGATTTCTAAGTCCAGGCTTTGATAAGGGAATAGTTAAAAGCTTTTAATAGTGTGATAACAACAGGTTAATTGTAATAGTTCGAAAAACGTAGAAAATTTATTTTCAATTATTAGATGACACGTCTTACAGGAAAGCTGGTACGCAAATCTTGAAGTAGGTACTCTTATATAATCTCAGTTTATGTAGTTGGTTTTGATTATGTTTACCTTTTCTTAGGTAAAACACCTCTAAATTTTTTTCTAAAAAAGTTTCCTCAAAATCTAACCAAAACGTCTTTTACACAGAGTAATAATTTTCAGACTATACTGCAAAATCTTTACAAAATACACCAAGTTCGAGTTCCATACTTCAGCTTCAAGAAGATTTTACGTCACATTATCGCTGCAGACAAGAGATTAATGGAGTAAATGAATGGGATTCCAGAGTTGACGAGGGAACTTAATGTGTTTTCACGTTTATTTACTTAAATACTCTAACGAAGAAATTTCAATGAAGTAAATTATTTAGTTTACTAAGGTAATCCGATTTTTTTTAGTATAAATTATGTATTATTTCCATTACTTAGTTTAGGCGTTTTGCGGCATCTCGCTTTGAATTGAGTAAGCTTACGTGGCGGCGCGTGAATTACCTGGAATAAATTACTTATGCATTCAACAAATTATTTAGGTATAGGTATTGTGATTTCTTAGTAAAACATGTCGTGTTTATCAATTTGTTTCTAATGAACCAGTTTAATATATCAAACTTTTCCGTTAACATAACCCTTCAAGATTTTGTACCTTCCCAGAGATAAAAGCATGATGAATTCTACCTCAATCACCATGTTGAGTAACGCACTGCGAAAGTCCTATCAAAATTGCTTCAGACGTTTTTACGTGAGTAGGTAAACAGACAGTAGACGAACAGAAAAAAAAACTAAATGCTAAAAAAGTGTTCTGCTAATATGTTTTTAAGTACCTCTTAGCCGTTTTTCATAAAAATATTTCTTAGTTTTAATATAATGCTATAAGTATCTTAGGAGATAAGCTAAGTGTGTGCTGTTTTGAGAGTAGTCTTATACCAAAAAATAAGTACTTATATAAAAACAAGATGGCAGTTAATTTTGAATTTATATATACTTACTAGTTTTAGTGGTAGTAAGTGTCTTTTAAAAATAGCCTATGCTTTATTTCAGGTCATAAACTACGCGTATCCCAAGTTTTATCCAGATCCGTTCAGCCGTTTCAGTGTGATGGACTAGCAAACATCAACCCATTTAAATTTTCGCATTTTTGATATCTGTAGGATAGTAGGATTCATGAAAACTTTCCTTTATCACAAGCCATCATGTTTTAAAAATCTTTATTTATTACTCAAAGCTATTTAATTTAGAAAGGAAATATAATAGGTAGGTTAAATTTTTGTGTTAGAGCCTCGAGACGAACTACCAACCGAATTTTATTCGACTGAAGTCTAAAACGTTGTCCAACATTTGAGGAACTTTAGGTTTCACGTGTGACGAGTAAAGAGCGACACGATTCAATTTGAGGTTCAATTCGCGCACGGTAAGGTAATTTCCTAAATTTCGTTATCTGCATTGAGTATAGAAGATATACTCGTATACACGTAGTCAAATATGATTGCGACTGAGATGAGTTTCAATACTGAACTAAACTTAAAAAGTTTATCACTGTTTATCACGCTATTTTTGTCAATTTTAAACAGGCCTTTTCATATATTAGATGATTTATCTTTATCTTTTTACTCACTTACAGAATGCTGTAGTGTCTGCTTGTCTGCAACATATTTAGTTAAAGTTTGCCCAGCACTTGTACTAATATTTATTCTGTTTCAGCACCTAAATTATCTTTCATCTTTTTAGTCGACCTTATCAACAGGAAAGATATCAATACGTGCGCAAGGCAAGGTACCACTTGCACTTGACCACCAGAATTTCTGTCAGCAAACCTAAAAAAACATCTGTCACCAAACTACAAAGTAAGAAGCTGACTGAAAGACTAGTGTTTGTAAAAGAATTTGTGTTATTATCAGTCGATCAAAAAACTCTCAAATTCAATTAGTTCGCGTACAAGGAAATATCTTGGAAATACTCGTACACAGCAGAATCGAAGAGTCGACATGTCTGTCACACGTCTCGGACTTTCGTTGAACCCTGTTGGAACGTTACGTCGCGCACATCCAAGTCCCCCTTATCTTAGAGAATATTTTTCAGAGAAAATACCTTCAAGAAGATTTATACGAACTCATTTGAAAGTTTATTTTGTGGAGAGAAACTGATCTTTTGCAGAGTTTAGATTATAAAAAGTTTCAGAATTTCATAACGACGACGTTGCGGCAGCGGAGTAGTAGTGCTGGGGCCTTACCACAAGCTCTTACAATCTATGATGCTTCAGAAACGTCAAAAGTTCAAGCTTGAAGTAACACTACTTCCATACAAATTGTCCCAAAGAGATTCTGGTAAGGTTCCCTGGTCAGACGTTTTGATAGTTTTGATACTGTATATTTGTAAAACAATACCTATATTATTGTAATAAAATAAGTTGAGCTGGTAAGCGCACTAAATAGCGTGAAAATTATCGTTCATTTCTAAAAAAACACTTCCTCATGTTTGTGCAGCCCCGAAGATAATCCGACACCGAAAAAGGGAGAATGGGCGTTGATTTACATATATTTACGCGGTTGCTTAATTCTTGGTTTCCTTGCGTTCTCGCTTTAGTCCGCGGACCGCGTGTTGACCTCGCGCTTGTTTTCAACAAGACGCCTAAGGCATACATAATTCAGTTTGCTAATAATTCGGCTGCGATAAAAAATAAAAGAAGAGACCGTGGATGGTAGAAAATAGGTTCCACGGAAATGGTAACACAATACAATACCGGCTAAGTCTACGAGCCAAAATATTTAAAAAAACTAATTAAAGTGTTTTCAAGTTTTCAATTCATTAAGAAAAAAAAGTACTTACATATCCAAAAATTATTCAAAAGTTGTAAAAGTAAAATTAAAAAAATAAAAAATAACTGCCGCATTTGAATACTTACAAGGCTCAATCCTCGTTTTCAAAATAAACCGACACAAAAGTGAAGTTGAACTGTTCGAGATAGTAGGGAAGTCCGCGCGCGGCCGGCGGCTACGGACCGCGCTCACTGACTGCCAGCGTGCTACGCCAAGCTACGAGAAAGCTACGCGCTACGTGAAATCTATTGAGAGCTACGACTTATCTATCAATCTTTAAACCAAAAATCAAAGCAGTCAAACAATGGTTTCTTAAATAGTGCATATTTATTGCAATTTATTTATTTCTTCTTATTTATCCATGGCATCTGTCTCATTTGAGATAAATTATGCTAAGTTTTTTATATTATTACAATTGTCGATGTCACAAAGTCACAGTCAAATTGTATAGTCTACTTTGAATGGCTGTTGTTTTTAAAATTCTCCGAATAACCTAAAATAACACGAAAAAAAAATATGAAAATCGAGAGCAATAAAGTTGACAGCATCAGAACAAATCCCATTTATTTATTTATTCTGGTCCCAATTACTTTCTGTCCACCTGTGAAAACTACATAAAAATCTGTTCATTCGTTTCGGTGATGCAAATATGCCCAAACAGACAGAAAATATATTCTGTTATATTACTCTTTTTCGGACTTGGTTTTTTTAAATTTTTTTTATTACTTTTTTTCAATATAAGTACCTACATTTTTTTTTAAATACATTGTGTTCAGATATTAATTATGTCTTTAACAACCGTTTATTATAATATGAAATGGATCTGCTTTATCCTGACTTAGGCATTATATAACGTAGTAGTGCCTAGTATCTACCTACTATATAACTTAGGCTGAAATTCAGAGAAGTAAAAAAAAAATATTTTTTTCTCTGAATTACTTACTGAAAATCGGAAGACCCAAGTGATACCCATTTACTTACATGGATGGATTTGACCAACTTTTGCTATACTCGTATAGTCTCAGAATAATGTAACGTCAAATGCAAGTAAAATGTCAGTTTACTCTTCGATAACTCTATTTATTCTGGGGATAGTGCTTATACTAGTTTGGTGGAATTCGCCCTAATAAAAGCGTATTTTATCATGAGTCTCTCTCGCAATCGATCAATCAACAAAGAAAAACAAGTGCAATATAATACTTGTGCAAATCTTTGAACGAACTTTGCCGCGTTCGTGTTACACTGCGCAGAAATAACTGGTTCGTTAAATCCAGTTACTGAGTCAAACAATTGTATGAAATGCCTCTGAGTCCGATACAAAACTATTCTTGGAATTGAAACAGTAATGGACTGCGGTACAAAGTATTTACTGCCGTCAAAGTGTACAGTTTATAGGTATTGTAATGCCGCCAGCGTAAGGACGTTTCCCTCTGGCAGTGATCTGGATCATTTTCAATTTATTAGCAACAATATACTTTAAACTAAGCCGTTATAATTTGAAATAGAAGGTAATGTAAAGTTAATGTAGTATTACTTAACTATAAAACTATTACTCTGCCTGGATGTGGGCAGCATTATTTTATACACACCATATCATATTTTAAATCGACTATTTTTAATTCAAATTAAAATCGTCAATTTAACCTTTTTTGGTTCGACCCACTAAGTTCAAATGCCTCGAGAGCAAAAGCGCACGACGTAAATGCAAACGAGAATCGACAGTCTTGGAAACTTTGAAGGTAATGTGTATTTTGTACGAGTCTATTCACAGCCATCAACAAACCATAACTTATGCAACGGACGACAAAACTTCTGACGGGGAAAATGCCATATAACCGATGTATGACAAGTCTTTTGAACCGTCTCATGTACTTGGCTGATATACTCGTATTTGTTGTTACAGTTTTTAACTTTTATGTTTCCTAATGTTTATGAAAATTATGTGGAAGGTTGATGTAAAAAAAGGCAAGCCTACCAATCAACCGTAACGGAAGCTCCCTGACTGTCCATCCTATCAGCCTGAAATCTATCCAATCCACTGAACCAGAATCCCTAGAGATCATTACTGGCTAATCTCTACCTTACACTGTAGGCAGCCTATCTAATATTGCACTACTTAAATATACATGTTTCGATATAAAGTTTACGGACGACATTATCCCCTTGACAGTAATAAAAACAATTTTTGGACGTAAATAAATACTTTGCAGATTTTCTCGTGTATGTCGTGAAACTGGAGTTACCTCATCTTCACAAAATAGCAATATTATGTTTCAATGTAAGTTTGGGTTGTCTTTTACTCCGACTGCAATATGCAGTAAACAGAGCAATATGTGGGTTACAGATTCAAATAAAGTTCGTATGGAAAACTGTTATGTTGATCTGTCATATCCACAGCTTAATAAAAAAGATTCAGACTACGGACTCTTGTAACAATGACAGTTTCTATTAATTACTAGATAACGTTTTTTATAAGAATCCTTTGTTTAAAATATACCTACGCTAAACAAACAACATAAGTATTCAAAAGTTGATTATTATGTCTAACCAAATAAAAACCATTTATTACAAAATAGTTTACCATAATATTTTTACTTAAATACTTAAAAATCTATTTAGAATGCCAAAGTGAAAATGCATCTGGCTCATTTTAACTATCACAAAATAGACATGGATGCAAGTAATGCATAAATAAGTGATATAAATATTATTTAAACTAAACAATCTGAATGCAACCGGACTCGGTCCATTCATTGTGTTGATGAAAACACATCTGTCGGGTGTTGTTACGAGTGACCTTTCGAATGCACAGGTCAACTAACACTAGTTCAAGTTACCGCTGCCCTAGTTAGTAACAGTTAGTTGATGAATTGTTGATGACTTGTGAATGATAATTGATGCATCCAACAAGCCTTCATCGTAAATGTAATAGAGTCCTTAGCGTAATTGCTGCAGGAAATCTAAATACACTGATGATTACAAGCACTTTGTCTGTTTTAAGAAACTATCTTATTATTATATCTTCTTATCTATAGAGATATGTATTTCAAAATGACATTAATGATAGATTCCTGATTAGATTTACATTTTTTTTTAAATCTTATTTGTTAATGTATTCGCTGTGCGAATAAGGGATTAAATAGAAAAATATACAAATACATTAATACAACAAAAACAAATTAAAACACTTCACACCTTTGAAACAAAAATAAAAAAAATATTACCTACCTACCTATTACTTACAGCAACTTGGACTATATAGAGGTAAATACGAGTAAATGAGCTATTAGAAAAATATATAAATTTATGACGACCTCAGTGGCGCAGCGGGCGAGAGTCAACGCAAGAGGTTGCGGGTTCGATTCCCGCCTCGGAACAAATTTGTGTATGATCTGCAGAAATTTGTTCCGTTGGTCTGGGTGTTTTCTATATATAATAAAAATATATCTATCTATGTAATATAATGTATTAAATATATCAGTTATCTAGTACCCATAACACAAGCTTTGAGTAGCTTACTTTGGGGCTAGATGATGCCGTGTGGATTGTCCAGCATTATTTATTATTTATTATTTATTTTATACCAGCTTCAGAATCTCGCATCGCTTTCATAAAATTAAGCGTATGCATTGACCATAACATTCAGAGGCAAAAACTAAACTCCATACGACAAACTTATTTACATTTTGATTGGATAACTGTGATTGAGTCTGGGATGATAGTAGGTTTAATGTCGTCTAAGTAATGTAGTAGGTAATTACCCACAGCTAACGCTTACATAATTTATTCGCGAGTTAGTAGGTAATCTTACAAAAATGGTTCTATATTACCTACCCTCTAGTTAGTTACTGTAAATTATTATATGCGACAAGAATAAGTTTTGCTTTCTCGTTATCATTTTAACGATTTTGATGTTTTTGATCGAGATAGGTTTCATCTAAATTTCGTATCAAATATTAAATTGTTTGTAGGTAGGTATGTTACGTCGTAAGCCGGCAGACACCGCAGCACCAACTTTTAATGCAACTCTGAAAACTGTACCAAATGTGGCGATTGTGGCTTGAGTGCCTCTGTTTAGGTATAACATATCATTGTGTTTTGTTTTTCAAAAACTTTTATTTTCTCGTAGTCCTGGTGCGTTTATTTCGCCTTATACAATGTGGTTGATCTTCGAATCTGCGTAATCTTATACCTTTAAACGAGCAATTCTTGTATAAGTAATATTTATGTATAATCTGAATCTCGGAAACGGCTAAAACGATTTTCATGGAATTTAGTATGCGTATGCGGGGGTTTCGGGGGCGATAAATCGATCTAGCTAGGTTTCATTTTTAGAAAACGTCGTTTATCAAAAAAAGTCACCCAGGTATTAAGGCCCACAGAATACTCGTCACACTAGTGACATAGGTCCGTATATCAACGCCGATCTCCGCGGAATCAGACATAGCACGAAGCGAAATACCCAAATGACAAATAAGTAGAGTGTGGCATGATAATATGGCTGCTCTGAATTACATAACGAAAGCGACAATTTATTAAAATGATAAATATGTTCAAGTAAATAGCTTATTTCAAAAAAAGGGCTGGGTTGATTTGTTTCAAATTAACTGATTTACATTCATGTGAAATAAAAATTCAAAATACTTTACTGTTTTGGATTAATTTGGGAATTTCTGAATTTTCAGAGGTGTTTTTGACATGATTTTTAACCAAGGTTTTCTAACTAATTCGTGTTTTAGCTCTGGTTGATTTATCACTTATATCCTTGAGTATCGTGTAGTTCAATTTCAATGTAATCTATTAAGCGGTAATAGAATGGTTAGGGTTGCAATACTTGCAATTATCAAAATGCTGGGCCTTAAGTTTTAAGGCAAGTAACATTATGTTACAATAGGTACATACAAATTAAGTCAAAATTTAGGAAGGTACCATAGGTAAAGCTACTTAAAAATGTATAAGATCCCTCAGAGATAATAAAACCCAAAATTCAGAAATGAACGAAGGACAGGCAATTTCAGTGAGTTTTGTGATGGGTCTCCTTTGTCCCATTCGGAACGAAATAATACAAGTCAAGTATTGGTTCGCGGCTGACGGCTGTCCGCTCCCGCTGCTAGCCATGCATGCTTAAAACCACTTTATGACGAATGGATTGCTGAATTTTAGATTATAATGTCTAGTACAGAAAAAATATATCTGAATATATACCTATCATCGATGTTTTATATTGCGCAACCCGCCCAGAGGTGGCAAAACACGGCGGAGCAGCAGTTTAAAAACTGTAAAAATAATTCTGCCGTGACGTGCAACCGGTAATTTATGTTGTTTTATAAATTAAAATGATCGAATTTATGCTAAAACAATGATAAAACTATAATCAATGTACCCTTTTTTACCCTCCTTTTTCGCTTCGCAGTCGGGTAAAAAAGAAATAAATATACATGAAAGAGGACACGGGGAGACATCTAATTATTAAAAAAAAATATGTAGCGTAGCGTGCCTGCCTATTTACGTAATTTTAATAAGATAACCTGAAATAACAAACTATACAAGCAAAAAAATATTTAAAAAAGGAATATCATTCTAATTTAGGAAGGTAGGTCCTATCATCTAATGTCACTGGAATTGCCATTTAACATAAACTATTAGGTATACATTAAAAGCAAATGTTCTCTTAGAATCTAGTAGATGGTTTCTGTGATTTTCATGTGAAATCGCAGGCGTGGCGTAAATAAGACAATTTTCGAAGTAAAATATAAACAGACAAACAAAGTAAAAGCCTCCAGTAAAAATAGAAACGTGAGTAAACAATAAAACAGGCCCATTCATACGTAAAGAGATCCACGTTTTCTTTTTCATTCGATTTTTATGAATGTATTATAAATGCGGGTACTGTTGGCAACAGCTGCGTGCGTAGCCTATTGGCAGTTTGTAGGTTAAAAGCACCTATTTTCCTCTTTTTTTACCTGACTGCGAAGCAGAAGGTAATGTGTTTGGGGTGTAGGAATGTATGGGTGTTTGTATGTATGTTTGTTTGTTTGTTTGTTTGTTTGTATGTATGTGAGTTCCTTTGGCTGTCGCTGTAGCCCAAACGGCTGGTCGGATTTTGACAAATGATGTGTCGTTGGATTTAAATCACAAGAGTGACAAGCATATAGTGATACGAGTAAAATGTGAAAAAATGTAATTTGGCGGCTTTAAAATTATATTTTCAATTACATTCAGTCGGATTTTTTAAATTTTTGCAAAAATAGGTACCTAAGTAGGTACTAGTTATTGATTCAATATTAGACCATAAAGTCATTGGATTTGGCCAAAATTGCACCTGCCAGTCAACAGAGCGGTGATGTATGGACATTCGGAACCACGAATAGGTGAAACGAAGGCCAGCAATTCAGTTATTGTCTATATTTGTAGTGATGTCGATGCTCACGCGTCTCACTCAACTCTTTACATCCGTACAATGGTTTATTACTACGCTGGATTATTACTAAAATTCAACTCTTCCTTGTGTACGGATATGTCAGTGCTGCCAGTGGCAGATAGTCAAATATAACGTAAGACAGCTCAAAAAGTAACATTTTCACGAGAAAAGTAACATTAAAAAAAAAAAAAAAAAAAAACAAGGTCACGACTGTACGAATTTTTCCTTCACCGTTTAAGAGCTCTGGCATTGTGCACATAATTTTTTAAATAGAAAAATTCATTGGTACACGACCAGGTTTGAACCCGAGACCTTCGGAGCGTGAGGCAGGGGTGCTACCACTACACCACTTTATTAATTACTTTAATACTAATCGTAATAATTGTTGATCGAATAATCTCTCGCCTAAGCGAGATGGAAGATTGAGAAATAATGCGAGTGAGTGAATATGCGGTACGACGAAGTGACAGATTTTCGCGCGGACGTCGCATCACTCAGTCCACAAAATCAAAAGCGCCAACATGACGAACAAAAACAAAAACATTCTTGGATACGTTCAGTTTCACAAAATTTTTTGGTTGCTGGAAAATATTTTTAAAATTTAATTACCTTTTGTGTTACAAAAGTAACATATTGAGTCGTGTAGAAGGTATGAAGGTAACATGAGAGGGTCAAAAGTAACGTAAAATGTTACAAAAGTAACATTCTGGCAACGCTGGGATATGTCTTTCAAATCTTGCTTGCTACCACGGCTTTTCCTTACAAAAAGTTTTAAGTGAACGATCGACCTAATGGTTGTTCAGTAAACGAACAAGCTGTCGTTTCAAAAGCGGCATAAGCTCTTGATCCCCTTACAACAAAAAACACTATTTTACTTCTTTCAAGTGTCAAAGGTAGAACGAACCATACAGCTGCACAATTTAAGCGCCCAAACCCGTTGCCAATAGACTTTATTGCTGAAAGAAACGTGTTCCAACTCACAACGGCTCGACTCTCGATTTTGTTCTCATATATTTTCTTTATCACTCTCACCCAATCGAAAGCTATTGCCGTGTGGACCTACACCGTTATTTATAAAAGTAGGTAGTACCTAGTTAGCTAGGTACTTAGGTATATATTTTTAGTAAGTTCCAGGGAGAAACTGCTAATCCAAAAAATTTACAATCTGATCTTATTGTTATGAAGAATTGTAAGCAAAAGTTTCGCCTTCACCTAAGTTCAAGGTTGGTAGGTACTTCAAGAACTACTGAAAGTTTTAACTCAATTGAAAAGTTGGTTTAGCTTCACGACAGCTTTACCGGTAAAAAACTACGAGATAACCCAGACCCGGAAAATAAAATCAGTCAAACATTAGAAATGAACCTGAAACTTCTCGGCCGTCGCGCCCTTAGGCTCGAGATATATGAACTCGTAGGAAGCATTTTTGAATGACGCGTAGCTATCAGCGCGCACGCTTCCTACAAGTTCCCATCAGCGCTGACGGTGCGCGTGCCGTCAGCGTGAGACTAAAATCAGCCTTACAGATAAATACATAAAAGTTCATCTTACTATTTATTTCCAATCCATTGCTCATTGTGACTTTACATTATAAATAGTTAAATTCCTAATGACTATAGCCTTAGAGATTAGACGAAGATATCTCTTTCATTTAGAAAAGTGATCGGGCTTAGTTTAAGCTTTCTGTGAAGCTCCCTAAATTAAGTATCCACATTTTAATACCTACCATTTTATTTTCCCCCTTATTCCTTCCAAGCAATTACTATGCATCGTTAGCTTGACGAAATCCATTATCAAATTATAGCAAAGCAATATTTAGATTACACAGAAAATACCAGGTTCTATTTATTTTGTTGATATTTCTGTTGCCTAAAATCGAAACTGCCTGTATCAAATGGCGTGAAAACAGACACTGACTAAATATTGTGTACAAATAAATGGTAGGAAAATAATGGAGAAAGTGTTCGGTGTTTATGCCTAGCCCAAGCTGAAAGCAGCGTTTTATTTGACCCAGTGAGTAGTGAGTTTTAGCAGTTCTTACACATTTGCCTCATCTAGAGGTTAAATTATTAGAATTAGTTGCCCCCCCCTGGATTTTCACACTCGTAAAATGCAAAAAGGATATTACTCGTAAGTACCTACCTTGTTGAATAGTCTCACCTGAGATTCTCACTCAGGGATAGGTAATCTTCGGGTATCGTGCAATCGTCGACAACTGAAAGATTTATTAGAATCGGTTCAGTAGTAACAATGATTGAATCATTTATGATAATGATTATGAAGTAGGTACCTACTAATAAGTATGTATTTTTTATTTTCCTTTTTGTATTTTCTTTTTAATTTCATATGCGAAAACATATAATTGGTAAATAGTACTTATGTTTTGTTTTTTTTTGTTTTGTTACTGTTTGTTTTCTGTATAAAATAAAATAAAATAAAAAAATAAATGTAATAAATACACTGTAGGTAGGTACCTAAGTTCGTATTATGAAGTAGTTTCCTGGGCTGACCTGACGTTCAATAAGTATATTAGGTAGAGGTAGAAGATCAGTCTA
Organism: Cosmorhoe ocellata; assembly: GCA_963675405.1. Taxonomy (NCBI): domain Eukaryota; kingdom Metazoa; phylum Arthropoda; class Insecta; order Lepidoptera; family Geometridae; genus Cosmorhoe; species Cosmorhoe ocellata. The sequence continues at coordinate 7,683,447 of OY776245.1, read as the reverse complement.
AAAATGCACGCCCCCTCCAATGTATTTCCAATGCATTTACCTCTACATGCGGTACAAGTACAAGTGGAGGGGCGAGCATTTTTAGACTGAATCATCTCTACCTATGTTAATGACGGGTCATAGGTACTGCGGTGATAGTATCACGTACTGACAGGCAGCTGTTCTTTGTATCAGGGAATAATTCGATGTTTCAGATTTATTTTTAACAAGTATTAAACTGAATAACAAAATGCGTTGACCCAGATAGTCGATCCACTTCTCCAGTGATCCAGATTACTTATACCTTATTGGTTATTAATTCAATCAGCGAAAATATTTTAATTATTTCAATTATCCAAGCATGTTTTATTTTGTTTAAAACCAATAAAGGAATGAAAATGCGCTGTGACATTCCCAATCGACCTTTTTTCAACTCAATTATCTTCGATCGTTTTCTTTTCCAACCGCTACTCGCTGAAAGGGAATAAAAAGGCTAATGAAATAATAAAAGACAGCAGTCAACCGTGGCGCCAACCAGTTTATTAAATGAGTTATATCTGCTGTAGCCACTCTATACCTACCAGCAATGAACCTACTGAATTGCACTGCATTGACAATTTTATCGCACCCACCGCAGGCATTTTGCGCCTGTGTTCAAATGTCGCAACCCAGTTTTCATTCTCGTCTCCCAGGTAGTGGATACATACCTGTATATTTACCTAATAGGGTGTTTATAGTAACGTACCTACTAAACGGCGCTTAGAGCTATCATTGAGCTATTCAACCAAGCTCATACTCCTCTAAGTGAACAAAATTGAATCAAAGCAACTTTTCAAGCGTGGTAATAAATCTCTGTGATCTAGGTACTTAGAGTCATTCTTATTTAGATGTAATAAGATGTACCTATCTAAAATTAGTAGGAACTTATACTTAAAAATTTGTACCTATGTCTAGAGTCTAGAGGCGCGTTTTATCATATTATAATAGGCATGATGAGCACTTGCAAATGATAGAGTAGGTATGTGCCTAACTTTATTACTTGGGTAAATACAGAATGGGTAGGTACCTACACTAAAATCAAAATTAATCTCTGTTACAGTAGTTCTACTAAGAAGATCAACTGGTAGAACAAATGTAACACCTTTGTATCTCTAGTCCCACAAAATCCTACCAAAAAACGTGAAAAGGTAAATTCGCTAACTGGAAAAATTGCAACATCGAGATTTCCCAGAGGGTGTCCATTTTTATACCAGCCACGTTAACCGTGCTCGTGTTGTCCATCCAATTTGATCCCTAGCACTCCCGCCCGACGACCGGCGCGTCACGGCTGTCATAACTCTATGAACATTCCAGTCTAGCGAGATTGCATTCCAATATCCAATGTGAGAAAGTGATCTTTTCTACAGCTCAATAGAAACATTGCCTCTGCTTTTGTATAAGTTTAGAAAAGAAAAAGTAGATTGATAAAGTTGGCGACGTGTGACAGACTTTTATCAATTTTACTGTAGTAAAAACATCATGATTACCTAAGTAGACCAAAATGATTATGCGCGATAGGTAGGTACGTCATAAGTTAGGTACAATTACAAACAAACCTTATGTCTAGTGTCTTTTAACTGAAAGTAAGTACTTACCTAAGTACTTACTTATTTTCGGTCCATTCACGTCGTTCAGTTAGCAGAAAGAATAATATTGTACTTTTTGCCCGACGGCTGAGAACAAGGCTGAAACTATTTGTCTTCATACTGGCGACAAACGAGGACCGCTCATTAATCAAAGCCTTGCGACAAACATTTCAAATCTCCTCTGAAAAGCGTTTATAACGAGAAATACTTTTTAAGCGCAACAAATTAAACCGAGACACGTCTTACGCCTTTTTTTTGTAAATAGTTTCTAAAGTAATGGTAAGTTATTTTTTAATTATTAGGTAGGTACATTACGTTTTATTTATTTACATACAGAGATGTATGTACCTACCTAGTACCTACCTACAAGGAATTTCCTTAGTTTTACATTAAAAATTCACAGATTTTTGCTAGGTACCGTACAACTACATAGGTACCTAACTTTATATTTTTATACATGCGAAATCATATTTTGAATTCCAATAGAATGGCTATTTCAACAACACCAACCTAAAAATACTTACCAAGTCAAATACGGGCTCGCACGCACAACTTACAATACAAACAGTACAGGCATTTTCAACCACACTCTGTGAATATATTGTTCGAATAACAAATGAGTCAATTTCACTCCTTCGGTGAACCTATGAAAAACCTAGCGAGGTTTTCTGTTGAAATCTTTCAATATAGGGTAGGTACCTACCCACATTTATCAACTAGGCAGAGTGGCTGAAAAGACTAAGAAAAAAAAGAATGGAACCTACACCTACACCTACTGCAACTTTAAAAAAAAATCTAAGTCAAAAACATTAGTGTTGAGAAAAAAATAATTTCCCATTCCACCCGGGCAGAGAATGTTCGTGTCACAATGTCACGAACGGGCAAGGTGCGCAAATTAAATATTTAGCCGGCATTTCTTGTCTTCGCTCGCAGGTACCTACTTTCCGATGCTCTAGGCTTACATTTTGTCATACAAAACACACCATTAAGATAATATATCGGCTTTTCAATTTGAGTACCCCACTATCTTCAAAGTGGCACAGGAACTTGAAACATTACTTACTCGAATGCCCCTTTTAGCCCTTTTACGCACCAGATAAGATACAACTCGAATTTCGACCACTAATGGCCAAATACTCGTAATGTAGGTAGGTACCTACTTCACCTTTAAGTAGGTTTCTTATGGTTACCCACTCACTACAGTTCGTTTTAATAAAAAAAAACATCTGATAACTTTGAACAACGAAACGGCAGTCACGAACAAACTTTGTTCCAACAGAAGTTAAAACTTTACAAATTGATTATTAGCAGATTTTCTGAAAGATAACTTTGGTCTTTATATTATTTCAGATGCGAATTTGATTTCCCTTGTGTAAAATAAATCTATTAATTTAAAAAAACTTAAAAAATACTAGGAGTCGTTGAAGAACTATAATAATATAAACGACTGAGGTTGGATTTGTACTAACAACTTCTAGTAAGGTACCTTTTAATATTCTCAGAATAATGTAGATAAGTATAAGGTCAATTACTGCAACTAAAATGTCAGTTTACTATTCAATAACTATTTTATCTATATTTTAGATTTATTCTGGGGAATAGTTTTGTCGAATCCACCCTTAAAAAAGTTGCAAAATCACAGAGTGCCAGGATAGTAAAGAGATATTATGTAGGTACTAAGTACTTACATAGGGTAATAAAAACGACTGTAGTTTATTTAGTAAAAAAAATTGTAGTGCGGATTGATAGAAGATGTGTAATCCGATGAAACGAAAGTAGATATCGAAATGTATGCAGAGTAGCATTTGGTAATACCTAGTACCTAGTACCTACCTAGTAGACATATTATTGCTAAGAAATATTTATTTCGTGTTTGCTCTGATAAAACACTCTGGATAAACAACAACAAATTCCACCGCTAAGCCACCCATAACAACATTATACGCGATGTCGATAATCATATTACCTACTAGCATTAAATTGAACGTACAAATATAAAAGTTGTGTAGTTTGTCCGGTGGGAGAGCAATGATCCAAGTAAGCTCGATGTTTGTGTTTCTAAGTAGGTTCTTATTTCGATCCGCTGGCACTGTTCCCGACTATGATAATTATTCTATTAGACTTTGTAAGTAGGTTTTTGAATCTCTTTTTTTTGTAAACTTTTCTGAGATTTTGTAAGTTAGCAACCAAACGCAATAGGTTTCAATAGTTCCTACGTATAAACTGCTACAGTTTAATAGATTGAAATTTTGAGATAGGTTTTAGACTAATGTTTAATAAGGCTTTATAAAGTTATTTTTTTTTAATATTCATAATATTAGTGTATCTACTAACGTAACGCAATAGGTTTCAAAATTACTTTAGGTTTAGGTACCTAGTAACCTACTTTTTCTAGAAAAATTGATCAGTCCAACGAAACTGCGAGTGATGACAACTCCAAGTGGTTTCAGAATGTTCAATTCCACCCTGTGATCTTCAAATGAGACAGACGCTTGTGCTCCGAGACGCCGGTGAATAATTTCGGTTTCCTTTTAGCATTTTTCCCTGTCCATTGCACATAGATGGAACAGAGTGATTTTGGAAGTATTTCCTCGGCTTCATGCTCGTCTCGCTCACATTTTTCGTACAGTGCATTGTAGGAATATTTGTTGAAGTCTCAGTTAATACTTATCGTTAGAAGTAGCGGCAGGTTTTTATGAGGAAACTAGGTAGGTATAGGACAGGACATTATTAAATACTTACCTACAAACATATTTTTAGAAAGGTATTCCTAATTTTCTTTTTATATGTACCTATGTCCATATGTACATATGAAAAGATGGATGGACTGTGTGAAAGATGACATGGGTAAGAAAGGAGTGAGTACTGAGATGACGAGTGATAGAGGGAAATGGAAGAAGATCACATGTTGTGCCGATCCCACATAACGTGGGAAAAGGGCAGGAAGATGATGATGATGATGATGATGTACCTATGTCCATAGTATCTACCTATTGAAGGAAATAGATGTTAGGTTAGACGGTAGGTACATACTAAAATCAGTTTTTACTGAAATTAAAATGATGAGCCCGGGGGCCCCGGACACGACTTGCCAGGGACATGTCGAAGGCTAATCACTGTAGTTTCATCGCCGCATTAGACAGTGTAGACTGGCCTCTTATTGACTGTAGGCATAGTTCTGCGGGGGAACTTGCCTTAGCATTAGTAAATATACTAAAATGTAAATTCGAGATTTGCTTTCCTCTGAAAAAAGTAAATTATAGGAAAAATGACTCATCGTGGGTAACACCCGATGTTAAAAATATGAAATTACTTGTAATTGACATGATTAACTTAAATTATATAATTCATAATGATGACATTTCCTTATTTATAAATAATCTTAATAATAGAATTGACACATTGATAAATAACGCTAAGACTAACTATTATTCTAAATTCATTAAAAAAAGTCAAAATGAGTCTAAAGCGATGTGGAAAGTAGTGAACAAGGAGAGGGGTAGGGATAATGCTGTAAACCTCGACTTTACACACATACTGAAAGACGATACTGGAACTAAGTTCCCTTCTGCAAAGCACGCAGTTAATGCCATTAATTTTAGATTTTTAGACGCAGCAGTGACGTGCGGCGCCCCCCGCGCAGACGTCGCCAACGTTCTTAACGCGCTGGCGGCAGCACGCGCGCCAGCCAACACCCGGCTTGTATTGACAGATTTCAGCGCAGATGAAGTACTAAAAATCGTCACTACTCAAATACCGCCCAAACTGTCGAAGGATGTGTATGGTTTATCAATTAATCTTTTACGAACCGCGGTTGGAACTCTGGCTCCGATCCTAGCTTACCTTTTCAACACATGCCTTAAGGAAGGTGTGTACCCCAAGGCATTAAAAATCAGCAAAGTGTCACCCGTGTTCAAGGGCAAAGGCAAGCGTGAAAACATGGACAGCTATAGGCCGGTATCTATAATACCTGCAATTGCCAAGATATTTGAAAATGGACTAAGTTCTCGCCTTGTGGAGTTCTTATCGGGGACGAACGCTCTATCCCCGCGTCAGTACGCTTACCGCGCGGGGCGGTCGACGACGTCGTTGGCACGCGAGGTGGTTCGCGGCGTGCTGGCCGCCCGCGAGCGCAAGCTGCAGGTGGCGGTGCTGTGCTGCGACCTCTCTAAGGCTTTCGACGTCGCCGATCACACCGTACTCGCCGCGAAGATGAAACACTATGGGATCGAGGGCGCATCGTATGCCGTCTTAACGGATATGATGTGCAATCGATCGCAGGTGGTTGTCGGTGGCAACGAAACGTCCGAACCACTCTCACCGTCAATGGGAGTAGCGCAGGGCTCATCCGTGTCAAATATAATGTTCTCCCTCCTTCTGAACGACCTGCCCGAGGCGGTGACGACCGCGGAAACGTTTATGTACGCAGATGACGTAGCCGCGATCGTTACGGCAGCGACTGTCGATCAGCTGGAAGTGAGACTTAACGAGACGTCCAGTGCTCTCTCCGCGTGGTTCCGCATGAACGGGTTGGGTCTGAACCTCAAAAAAACTCATTTTGTGCATTTCAACCTATCGGGGCGGGAGGTTAGGACTCTAACGGTAATCAGTAACGGCATCAATATTTCTCAATGTAGAAGTACGACCTTTCTCGGCTTCGAGATAGATAGCGGCCTAACTTGGGAATTTCATATTGATAAGCTGTGTGCTAAGCTAGGGAGTGCATGCTTCGCTCTGCAACGTGTAGCTCGCGTGGTTCCGGCGGAGGTGGCACGGACGTGTTACTTTTCGACAGTACACTCGTTGTTGCAGTACGGCGCAGAGCTGTGGGGGCGCGCTGCCGAATGGGAGCGCGCCTTTCGAATGCAAAAACGTGCCATACGTGCACTTGTTAAGATACGCCGCGACACCTCCGCCAGGCCTCACTTCAAAGAGTTAGGCATCCTCACGCTGCCCTGCATCGTTATCATGCAAGTGGCAATGTACGTGCGGCTGCACCTGCACGAATTCACCACGTTCAGGGACATGCACGCGCACGGCACGCGGGCCGCGCGCGCCGGCAGGCTCGCGGCCGTGCCTCACTCCCTGGCGAGGTCGGCCAAGCTGAGCCATGTCATGGGTCCGACAGTTTACAACAAACTGCCGGAGTGTGTCAAATCTGCTGAAAGCTTACCTATATATAAGGCTAGATTAAAGCGATGGCTTATCGAGGAGACTTTCTACAGTTTTAGTGAATTTATTTAGAATAAATTTTAATTCTCATTAATTCGATTTAATAATTAATTATAATTTATAGAGTATTTATGTAGTACCTATGTACATAAGTCTACATGCTAATTATTTTTAAGTGTAAAAATACAAAAATGTACCTACTGTTTAAGTATATTCCTGACCTGTAAAATATTTTTACCAATAAAATACTTATGACTTATGACTTATGACTTATGAGGTAAGTACCTACCTACCTACCTAATGTGCTAAGTTTTGAAGTAAATCTTATTATATACGAAACTGACCCCAATTTGCCAAAATATCTGCATTTTTAACAAATATGTAGATACGGGTGTATCTAAATTTTAAACATTCCATCCACGTATGGATGACCCACTCGACCTCGATTCCACTCAATTTAAACGCCTAATTCGATTTTATTTCCACTAAACTTATTAGCAAACAAGATCCGGAACAGTTTTCACGTGAAAATAATGGCTGGGTACCTACCTACAATAAACCATTTAGACCAGGTTAACTCCGTTGGACGCACGACCACTCTGACAACAGAGCTTTCGTGCGAGATCGTTTACTAGCTAAGTGAATCTGAGTACCTACTAATAATGACAAAAAGAAACACTTTTTCTTATCATAGAGAGCTTACGTTTTTCGTTACGTTATTTGTAGTGCTGTGCATGTGTAGCAAGTGCCAAGATAAACTCATGGTACTAAGGCGTAGGTCAGTTTTAAGGGTCGAAATCATGTTGAAAGTAATTAGTTGCAACCTTTTGACCTTAATAAGTGTGCAGCAATTAGTGCAGAGACAACAGCGCCATCGCGGAGTTCATTACGGTAGCGTTCTCCTTCCGACAGCCTTAATGATCCTCACTTGAATCATGCATAATGACATCATTTTACTTCTAGGAACACAACCGACTCCCAAGCTGGAGCTAATGCTCAGAAAAATAACCGTGAAGTTAGAACCCTTTGTTAAAATAAACTCAGTGACTCAATAAGTTTCAAAGCTTTCTGGTGTCAAATATCTTACATTCTTTGGAAGTGAATTCAAGAGTAAGTAGGTAAAACCTAGTCGAAATAAATAGGTACCTACCTTCTGAGCCAACTGATTAGGTAGGTACCTCGCACATTTAGAAATGTAGGTATGCCATATAAAATGGTCAATTTAGAAGGTTGACGATAAGCTTTCCACGGTTTTTGATAGGGAGGTAATACTAAAATCTAATCTCTTTCTGCAGTACTTACTTAATTCCATCTACTTAGTTACCTACATTTAGTACCTACTACTATATACTATACTTAATATATCGATGGTTACCTACTCGAATTTTATAAAAAATAAAGCATGCCTTTGCCATGCCGAATAATCGGATTACCTATTACAAAGAGACGAATACTCGTTCGGTCTGAAAGGATCGAAATGCAATACGGATTTAAAATGGTGACGAGAAGAATTCTAATGCAGGGTCGTAATAAAAACTAAGGATTCAATTCGAGCTAGAAAGGGAGCACAGCTTATCCTAAAGCATGGCTTAATCCAGCAATACAAGAATAAATCCACGCCGCTCACTCTTGGAACTTTGTAAAGCTAGGTAAGTATACATTTTCATTGAAACGAACAAAAATGTAGAAGATTTTTTGTAGACACGTGCTATTTTCCACGCGTACGGAATTTATAAGTGGGTCCATATCCAACCTGGATAAATAACAGTTTTTGTTACATGAACCTTCGATATGAGAAATCATAGTCCAAGTTTGCTATGATAAAGCACTTATCATGCATGTTGAACGAATATCGGCAATATTTTCTTTCAAAACTTTGAGAGATTAAGTACCTACTCACTTCTTCTAAAATATTTTTCCTATTTTGTTTATCAAGCTAGTTTTCTGCACTATGCGTTTATGACGAGAGGGTGAATAATCGATAGGCAAGTATGTAAGTAGGTACCTACCTAATTATATCGGAATCCTGAAAAAATATCGAACGTTAGCGTTATCGATGGTGACAGACGTAATCCGCAGGACGAGTCATCAGCGTCACGTCGCGTCGCTTAAATGTGCCGAACAAAAAACTTCAATAAAACCAACGTAAACGTCTCTCTGTGCTTTATTGCTTGAAAGCCGTTCAGTTACAGCCGTTCTTGCGAAGCGCGTAAAATAGGTTTTACGAGCTCGTTGCTATGATAATTAATATTGCTACTGCTAGATGCTATACTTACTGATCGGTCAGTAGACCTTCAGTTAGTAAACTAGGGTGATTATACCAACTAAAGTATCGATGCCATAACAGGAAATAATTATGTACCTACCTACACTTATTTCACCAACTTTTATAAAGAGCTTAATATGGTATGGACTTAATATTGTTTGGTTCGTTTACACAAGAAATTTAAACAGAAATTCCCTTTTAACGAATACCGCTGATTCGATAGTTTAAACCCCGCCATCCATCATTCACGAATGTATCATGAATTCCTGTCACATCACCGCATAACGTTTCATCGTACCTATCTACGTAATTCGGAAAGATGCACATTCAAAGCGCTTGTTTCGCAATCATGCGAGTTTGCGCAGAACTTATTTGGACATTCATTCTTGTACTTTCATCTTACACAAAATGTACCTAAAACCAAACAAATATTACCCACACAGCAAAACGCATAGAAATATAAATTCATAGAGTTTAAAATTTTTGTTAAATACACCGGTAAAATATAGGCAAGTAAGATCATAATCGTAGGTAGGTATTATATTGCAAGAGCTCTGAATCTGAACGATGGTCATAAAATTACCTTGATAACACTTCCATTTTTTTCTGTGTTCCGTGAACGCGAGCATAATGCAAATGTGAGCCCTCGCCAAGTTTGTGAAAGCATGATAGCTTGAGAATCCTGAGAAATGAGCGTCGCGGAGTCCGCCCATAGGAAAATAACGCAATTCGTTTCTTTTCTAGAGTTTTATACAAAAAGTGCTACGCTATGTTACGGAAAGTAGGTGGGTAAGTAGCTACAGTATTCTCTTCGAAATACTTTTACGGACTAAGTAGGTACCTACTTTTAGTCCTTATTCCATAAGAACACCTCATGATTCGGAAAAGTTTTTGTTTAGTTCTTTGTACCTACATTTCTAATTAGGTAAACTTCACCAGCTCTCACTTCATTACAATTTAATTGATGTAATACTAGCTTCTGCACGCGGCGTCGCCCGCGAAGTAGGTACCTACATAAAATATGAGATTACTCATAGCCTATGTTCATCCTGAAAGTTCATTCTACACATTGGTGAAAGAATTTTTCAAATCGGTTCAGTAGTTTCGGAGCCTATTCAATTCAATCAAACAAACAATCAAATCTTTCCTCTTTATAATATTAGTAGGTATAGAAAATGAGTACTTACCTACTTAGGTTACCATTGATGAGACCCTGCACAGTACCAGGTCCTTGTACCGATTTTACCATCACCGAATCAACGTCGGAGATGGTCGTAGTCGTAGTACATAAATTGAATAGAATGGAAGAGGTAGTATTAGAATATCGGTAATACTTCTTTAGGCACATGAAAACATACAATTTTACTACTTTCTTATTAAAACAAGACTTGGTATTGGGTAGGTTGATTGATCAGTCTATGTTGATCTACGGCTGACAAGCTAAGTAAGTAGGTAGACGAGATCTATACTAAGTACCTCCGAGTATAAAAACCTGTCCCACAGGTTGTTACCTACTATCATGATACCATATTAAAGCTAGTACAAATGCGAAATTGACTTTTTTAATTCTTTGCGACGGTGTGCGCTGACCATAAGAGTAGAGAACCTAGGTACGTGTAAACGTGTAGGTAAACTACAGAGTTGGCGCGTCAATGTACTAGCAAGATTGACGAGTGGGTTGCTATCGTTCAATAATGTCCATGCGAAAGAAAAAGGCGCCGCAGTAGAACGCTCGAGGGACTCGGACTACAGGACACGTCCCTATCTCATTAGCCCAGATACGTCAGGTCCCGGCGGCGCGTTGTGGCAGAAGTGTTGTCATGTAGGTATCTCTACCAAGATGAATTACCTATCGATTTACTTACTAAACTATTTAGTTTTCCTATACCTACGATCCGATCAACACCTTTTGGGATTGGGAATAAGTTTTAATTTGTATTAAGTACCTACTTTTTCGTTACGCTGATGCATGGCTAGACTGTAGTTTGCAGCTAAACTACTTATATAACACGCCAATTAAATCCATTATCAAATTTAAAATAACTTGTTTATCTCCTCGAGGATCACCTTGTTCAATTTCTTAATCGGTAGCAGACACCCGAGCTTCATTATTGGTAGTAACTAAGAATCCTCTAATAGGTATTCTAGTAGACTAACAGCTGATTCGTAAACATGCAAAGACACTTCCTGTTAGATAAAGCTGCTTTAAAAACTTTTGTTTCCGAAACCCGATGAAAATGAGGAAACCAATGATTACGCAGATCGCGGAAGTTTTCATGAATATTGCATAGAGAGCCGTCAAGCCGCGCGACTGGCGGACCGCCAAAATAATGTCCAAAGGTATAAAGGACATACAGAACAAAAATACTATAGATTGAATTTAAAAACCAACTCTAAGTTTAAATAAATAAGAATGGGTACAATGCTATTGTTATTCTATCTACCGTACATTTGGGAACGCAAAAAAACAAATATAGTGTGTAGTTCTACGAGAGCAGAATTTACTTTGATATGTACCTACATAAACCAATGATAGGAACTAATCTTAAGCCACTCGATACCACCCAACTGTAATATGAGGGTTCGATAAGTTTGAGCATATCGGCGTGTTACCTAGTTTTTCTAGTCAACATCTACACATAATGATACGCAACGGCTGGAAACATCCTTTAGCGATCTGGGGTTGGCAAAGAATTTGGCACAAGCCTATAATATTTCTCCATCCACGCCCTGACCGCTGTCATTTATTTAAAAGAAATGACTGACGATGTTAATATTATCTTGCAAGGCTTTACAAAGAACAGAAAAGCCTTGTCATCATGGACTGTATTCCTTTGTTGGTGGTAAACCAAGTCAGAATCGAACTTATAAGAATTTTATTTATCATTTATGTATTTTTTGGAATAAAAGTTCAGATAGACTAGGTGCTCGGAGCACGTGTAAAATAATTCAAATTTGTTTCCTTGAAAATTTTGCTAAGAATTCACTTAAGTACATACCCTACACAAGACTTTACTAAGCTTTTATAACAAACCCAAACCCAAACAAAGTTGTGCCAGCAAACTTTTTATAATTAAACATTTTTCTTTGAGACAGATGGGAAATAAACTAACAAGTCAGCTCTAGCTTAGATTAATTAGGTAATTTACGCTGTAGCTTAACTGCCGTGCTAATGGTGACAGCCGTAATTGCATGTCTACTAGTTTCGAGAAAATGGCGCTTAAAGTTTTCAAAATGTTTTTGTCAATTGCGTCTACAGAATTAACTTTTTTTTAAATCTGAAAAAAATGTTTTATAAAGAAAATAATGTAGTTTTTATACGTTGGAAAATTAAACTCCGATTACAATTATTACTATATTAAAACATCAAAATACTCGTTATGCTATAGAAGCCTGCTTTATTTTATAGACGAATACTTACAATGAGCGTCGTAAGCAACACACATACCGCGCTTTAGGTAAGGGACACTCATTAAAGCGCTTTTGATAGAGAAACATAGTGATTGAAATCCTTTATTAAAAGCATAATCGCCGTAACTGCAGAACTTACGGCTGTCATGTAAAGGAATAAAAAGGGCTAAAGGCTGTGATTGTTACTTAATATACCGCCGTAATGTATAGTTACCACGCTTAACGTAAGAAAAATACTTAAAGATTGAAATACGCATTCTTAGTGTAATGCATGTATGTCTTTAATGCGATTAATGTAAGCACTCTATGAGTTTTATCCACCAGTTCGGTGGTTTTATCTATAGAAGTTTAGGGCAGGATAGTGAAAATGTTCGTTTACGGCTGTAATTTTAAGAAATCCAAAAAATAAATAGTAGCTACGGCGCTTAGCACTACTGAAAAAAGCCTTTAGAGACTTTATTTTAAAAAACTGTCAAAGAGAAAGTTATAGATCTCGACACGAGGATTCCGAATATGGTACTAACTCAATTTCAGAAAAAATGTTGCTTACGGCTGACCCCCTTAGCACGGCAGTATAGTATTGCACATAATTCGAAGGTGCGAAAATCTGTCATTGCATAATGGTTAATACCCGCAGGTACTGTGTAGTTCGTTTAAGAAACTTTACGTGTTCAAAGTCTGAATAGCTGGCCTTACCCAAATCAAGGGAACGGCCACTTACATTTTATGAGAAGTATCTAATTAGCTTAGGTACCTACTTACCTAACTACCTTTTGTGTAAACATTCCACTTAGGTAAAGCTTGCAATAAAATCATTGTAATCTAACCGCAAGATGGTGGTAGATAATGGATATTTGAGGATTTTGAGGTAAAATGTGTGGATTACGTGCCTACATTTAAAGTCCTAGAACACCAGTCTTTCTAGCATGAACAGTGTTGACATCGTTATTCTCTACGGAGGGGAAGATAAAGTAACATTTGCGACGACAATAGCGACAGTCTTGTTTAGTCAAATCACAAATTAATGTCACTTTGCCTTCTCTTTCGTAGGGGGAACGCTGTCACCGATGCTCCTGCTTGCGAGCTAATTAGAGTAACAGGTAGGTAAGCATCTAAGCATATGAATGAGTTTCACACTGCTCTAATAAAAATACATAGGTAAGTACCTACCGATTAGGGACATTATTCATGACCCTTTCGTTTTATTACCATAATAAAATTTGCGAGAATAAAAAATGTAATTTGAGACAAGCGTCTTGTGGTATATCCAGCACTTAGCCACGCTATATGATCGCGATAAAACTTTCTTGTTTTATTTAGGTACTCAGGATGGTAGAGAAAAATAAAAATAAACATTCCAATGGTAAAATGATTGAGATTCCTTGCATCGAGAAATTTAGAATAAGGTTGTGTGGAGTTACGTTTTTTACGGTAACGATATCGGCAATACCCGGACCCAGAATAGATATTTCTTAATGCAATGTGTTGCTTTGCCACCGCTGCGGGAATGATATTTCTCGCGCGATGTGCCTTTTTTTCTTAAATCCCTAGTTCCGCTTTAATATAACTCATTTTCAGTTATATCTTCACATTTTAAATTCCATAATACCTATAAAACACAGTTATCGGAGGGCATACTAAATGCCTAACATATTAAAATAAAAAAAAAATAAAAAAAATATGATCACGACTGTAATCCCGGGCTCGGTAGATATGTATCTTCCTCAAATCTTTAGTTACTTAGATCTTTGAGGATATCTAAAGGGGGTAGTCAGAGGCAAGTTCAAACATGACATTTGGTACATGCCCACGTTTTGCACAGTAGTTAGTATTCCGTACGTGACAGGTAGCAAGCCCATCGCCGCTTATAAGAACACTAACCTATGACACATACCTACGAATTTTTCGTTCTAGGGTATACCGGTTTCCTCACGATGTTTTCCTTCACCGTTTAAGAGCACTGGCATTGCGCACATAAATTTTTCGAGTGGAAAAACTCATTGGTGCACGACCAGGTTTGAACCACGACCTTCGGATCGTGAGGCAGGGAAACATAAATAAAATGCCGATTCCTCCAACTCTTGACACAGGGATCTTACTCGCTTTGCTCGCTCTATTATTGCCCCTTTCTCTTCTAATTGAAAATAATGGCAACACTCGTAAAATTCTTCCTCGAGATGGCATTCCGTTTATAGAACGTCCTGTGTGTGTAGCCGTTACGTTTTAATGTGAGAAGGATACCGTAAAATATACAATCATGAATAATCTCAGAACTTTTGTCAGAATTTATATTTATATTATACGCTGTATAATCGACGTACCAGTATATGTTATTAAGTAGCAATACCTATATAATGTATGGGCGATTTTCGTAGCAACTCAACACCTTCTACTGAAAATTCGCAAAGATAACCACGATAATACCTTAACAAAGTACTTACAAGTAGGTAGGTATATAATAAAAACTAGGTGCCTACCTAACATATTATAGACCCCTACATTTGCAACCGATTTATCAAACTTTCACGGTTCAGTTCTCAATATTCCATTCTGGCCCTAAATCAGTAATATTCGGACAGGGGATGAATAACTGTAAGTTTCTACAAAGTAACGAAGTCCTCTATTCAGCCCTTCTATGCCATAAAATCGCAACCTTATCTAGAATGAAATATGTTACCGGCGAAAATGTATTTTCAATTGAGATTTTATCAGGCCCTCTAGAAAAACCTTCTAAAACCAATTGCACAAATGTATAAGCTTTCTTTATTTTTGCTCTGCCCTTCAAGTTGTAGCAGTACTCTGAGGCCTTACCACAAGCTCTTCGAGTAATATCAAAGTAATACAACTTTGGTATATAGGTGTTGAAGTAGTTTTACATCAAGCTTGAAATGTGACGTTTCTGAAACGATGGTTTGTAAGCCATAATAACACGCACGGGTTTCTTTTTTCGCCGTGACTATTTCGTCACTCTTATCAAGCCCGCGGTAATGCATGGAGATGGACGTGACGCTGGGTGACATCTCCATACATAACTAAGTGTGACGAAACAGTCACGGCACAAAAGTAACTCGTGCGCGCTATTACTTAGAGCTTTTCTAAGCCCCTGAATCTTTTGCAAAAACTTTATCGATTTTTCATTGGCATATAGTAACGTGTTAATTGACTTCTGTGGTTTATTTAAGTACTAGCTGACCCGGCAGACTTCGTACTTATTTAGAAAACGTTTGTATGGGAAATAGAAAAGGGCTATTTTTAGGGTTTTCCCGGCAGTTATTCGAATTTTTCTTACCTTCTATAAACCTTCCCTAGACCTCCACGAACATTTCAAGACTAAGATAAGATAAATCCGTTTAGCCGTTCTCGAGTTTTAGCGAAACTAACGAACATCAATTCATTTTAATATACAGGGTGTCCCAAAAAGTAGTGTCAAGCGAAAGTCCAGAGATAGAACACCCCTTGGGGTACCCGAATCACCCCCATGTATGTTCCGCGATTTTTTATAGTTTTCGAGTTATGATTTTTTTTCCGAATTTTTGAAAATTTACGACTTATACAACTTAAAAAGTTCTTTACAAAAAAGTAGAAAACTTTCTAAACTTTCAGAGAAAAATGTGATTTATTTTCCTATTAAGAATTTTTTTTAAAAAACACGATGGATGAGTTTTGAGGTAGGGTCAGTCCTAGCTAGACGATATCGATACCGAATAAAAAACCTGAATGACAGCTAGGTACCTCGCCAGCAGCATAACAAAATTGATTGTTTGAAATTCATTTCGCTGAATGGCTGTCTTTTACGACTCAATTTTCCTATATTAATATTCTATGTTTAGATGAGGGAAATGCTCGATTTATGGTTTGCAAATAATCATTAAAAACTTTATAGCTCTTCCTTATTGTCAATTGGATGATAATAAAATATGCATAAGTACTTCAATGCTTTTTATAGTAGGTAGTTACTGGTGTTGATTCTGTTGTCCACTGATTTATTGAAATTTTCTAAAAAACGTGCTCCCTTATTACATTCTCCATTTTCCATTCAAGGTGCTATCTCTAAAATTAAGTATTTTTAATAAAAAAGCCGTGTTTAGAAACTCAGGGTTTGCTTGCTGATCAAAACTACCCGAATAACGCATGTTTAACTTAATTTTAGGCATTTTCAATTAGCCAATTTGAAAGTCATGCTAACTTGGTCATTAGCGTGAAGAAAATAAGCACCGTCCGTCGTCTTTTACGAAATTATAGCAAATCGGCGAACAGAATAAATACCTACCTACTTATTTTTTTCATGGATTTAAATAGGTAAGTGGATCCGGGTAAGTACCTACTAGGTATAATTTTCATAGGTATATGACAATATAGGTATTTAGCGCGAGTTTAAGCAAGTTATAATGTTAGGAAACATGACTTCTGGTACATTGTCAACTACTTAGAATACCTAGACACCTAGTACCTTCCAGAAATAGTTGATTTATATAAAATACTAGCCGGCCTACTTGCAACTTCGTTTCCATATTTTATATTAAATGAATTTCAATAAAATACGAAACACGTCTTCCATCAGTTCTATTAAAAATGGTTCATGCAAAATTTGAAGTAGATTGGACCAAGGAATCACGTTGTCCCATACAAACTTTGCCTCCCCTTTTCACCCTCTTAGAGGTAGAATTTCGGAAAATCCTTTCTTGTCGGATGCCTACGTCATAGAAAGAACACACCTTCCAAGTTTCAGGTCTCTACAATCAGCGGTTTAGGCTGTGCGTTGATCTGTCAGTCAGTAATTCAGGACAAAGCCTTTTATAAGTAGAGATAGATTATATTTATAAAAAAACGGACTTTATTCTAAAACATAATGGAATAAATTAAATACGTTATAATAACTAATTACTACCCAGTGAGAATAAAACGTGGTAATTGTAATTAACTAAGTATATACCATGACATTATATAAAATATTATATGCTGCTAAATACTGTAATAAATAACACACCGTGTTGAATAAATACTTTTATCTACTGTTGTGTATAATGTTATGGTAGGTATTATACATATACGATAATAATCGAAGCTACGATCAATCGTAGTCAGTTTTCTTAGTGTTTTAATAAATCGTCTCGCAACATCAGAAAGAAGATGAAAACATAGTGGCAAATAACCGTTGGAATATTTTAAGAATTGACAACTAGGTACTTTCTTGTTTATGTACTTACTGTAAGTAGGTAGGTGCATATTAGATTACTACAAGCGTGTCATCACGATAACGTTAATAAGAATAAAATATACCTACGTTAAAGTGCTAACACTAATGTGACTAGAATTTCAATGAACCGGTTTCAGGTATTGAAGCTAGTATGCAAAAACTAAACATAGGTATATATATTTTAATTAATTTTGCGTATGACATTGCTCATACACTTTAGTATTTTGTATATTCGTAAATGGTAAAATTAAAAAAAAACTCTATGTAAGTATTCTTTTTTAGTGTAATAAAACTCATGTTTTATACTGCAAAGATTACTTAAAATCCTCGATGAGAATCGATGAGACGAAGGATTTAAGGCAATCTTTGCTTCATCGCTATTCCATCATTTCCTCTATACAACAACCGCGTTTCTTGGACAAAACTATAGGTACTAGGGCGCCCAGCACTCGCAACAAAAACTCCTGAAACCATATAGGAAAGTATACAACATCATACATAAGTACCTACCTATATACATGATTACTCGTACTAGTAGTGGCAACTTATACCATTCTTTCAACTATTCTTATCATTCAACTATTTCACTAGACATGGATTTTTCGTAATTTACATAATTATGTTTATTAATTTATCAAGAAATAATAACATATCACGACAATATTACTGGTTTGATATACTAGTTACTCTAAGTTAATTTATTTATGATATACACAGTAACACCAAGTGTCGCATACTAAACAATTAATATCCATACTCATGGGTAAGTGTAGGCATGCCTTTATATGGCTAACCAACTATAGTTGGCTCAACGAATCTAGGCATTCGTGAAGTTAGCCGTAAGAGCTGCGCAGTATCGTTTTTCGGGAGCAATTGGAGGTATGAGGGGGGAAGGAACTGTACATGCGCAAACTCGCACCTGTTGGATGAACTGTACATGCGAGTATTCCACAAACATTTATTTTATTTAACATAATAATATCAAGTCTCATGAAGTCCTAATACTGGCGGTTCTTAGAGAACAGGAGAATCCGCGAGCCCTTATAACCGACACTTTCCCTTTTACCCCAAATTTTAATAGAATTTTAGGTGTTACAAGTTTCACCCAGATTCGTTCAGCCGTTTCAGCATGAAAGAGTAACAAACATCCATACATCCTCACAAACATTCACGTTTATAATAGTAAGAAGCAGTGTGATACTTACTAAGTTGTTACATACTGTATATTCGAAATAGAATAAATGCATTAACTCATAGTAAATATGTAGTACTACCAATGTGGGAAACACTAAGCGACATTTTTATATAAGAGCAACCTTACTACAAGAACTCTCACTATGATTATATAAAAATGTGTGGACATACCATGACTCTGTCAATACTGCTTGTACTAACAGATATGGTACGAAAAATAACAGTTTACCCTATAAAGTTAGAAAAATGTATGTCATTATTAAATAGGTTATAGAATATTGACGGAATATAATACAAATCAAACTCATGGTACCTTCACCACCTTACATGAAACTTCCCTCATCTGTGATTGGCCAAAAAAGGCACCAATCACAAAACGTGACTAGCCTGGGGCTTCTCAACACAACATACTCGTACTTATATTATTGTTTGTTTATTTTTTTTCTTCAACAACCGGAGTTTCTATAGCTTTTTTTGGGGTGGTATCAGCGTCCATATTTTCAGGCATCGACTTTGCCTGAAGTATAGATTCACCATCATCGCCTCCCTAAAATACAATCGGGATATTTGATTCAAAATCACAAAATTTACTGTATCAGTATGACTATGAGTCACACGGTACACATCATGGGGCCTTACCAAAATGTCGTAACATGACCTATAAAAAAAATATTAAAGTAGTATTACTTCAAGCTTGAAATTTGACGTTTCTGAAGAATGATGGTTCGTTAGAGCTTGTGGTAAGTAAGACCCCTGGTATAAACCAAGTATATACCTATCCCAGCCAGGCTAAATATCAGTGGCGACAAAACTTTGTCAAGCATGTTGTCTCACATTTGAACGCACGAGAAAGAGCGAGACAAACCAGTCGACAAAACTACAGTACTTCTCTCCCTTATGACACTGAAGTAAGAGTAAATCCTCCCAAAATAATTACCTGTGGTAGCAAATCGTTTGTTGACACACTTCCATTTGCAGAGCTCGATGTCGCATTGTTATCCTAAAATACAATATTTATGTTAGTATTATAATATATTATAAGAAATTATAATTAATTATATGAGAAAAACATTTTGTTTCGATTTAAGGGCTTGGAAATTGATATCGTGCTCTTACAGAAAACTTCAAATAAGAACAGAATTCTTATATATTCGAACCTACATAATTCTTTTAACTCATTATCTGACCTTGATTTCATTGTTACTAACCCAACTTATTTATTTTCTCGCACTACCCTTTTTTTATAAATCAAATGGGCTTCAAAATTAAGGTTGATTCTCCGTTCGGAAACCGACCATATTATACCAAACACTTCCAAATACATAGTTCACGAAACGTCATGAAACGGACATTGGCAGAATTGTGACAACAAGCCACAAAAGCCATAAACAAGAATTGAATTGAATTGAATTATATATTCGAGAGTAAAGGACCACACATTTTTATTAAATTCTTTTGGTTTTGGTGTATTTTCATTGTTCAATAAAGATAATTATTGCAATGAATACCTGTGCTACGGCATTGCTCTCAGTGTCCATCGTTTGCTCTTCAGTTATCCCGTTATCTTTCTGTAAATAATATTCTTATTATATTAAAATAATTATCAATAAATAATTATAATAAATGTTGTGCCGACCCCGCTTAACGTGGGATAAGGGCAGGAAGATGATGATGATGATGATGATGATTAAAATAATTATAAAAATTAAAAAACTAGCTACGTTCCGTTGTGTCGCACTGAGAAATTTAGTTTAAAAATTACTGCAACCGATTCGGCTCAAATCTTTCTCAAAAAGTTACCAATCTTAGCAAGCCTACCTGTGTTTCAGCATCGCTGCTATCGTTTTCATTTGTCGCTACAGAAATAGAAGCCTCGTTTTCTTCCTAAAAGTAAAAAAAAAACATTACGTCAGAAATGAGCTAAATTCTTTATTTTAGAAACAGTTTACAAGTTCACCACCCTTTTTACACCTTTTTAAAATTAGATTAGTCTATGTTATTACTGAACCTAAACTATCTTCATCCCAAATTTCATAAAAATCGGTTTAGAGTTATGGAGATCCGTGGTAACCAAAATTAACACACACACACACATCAAACCTTTTTACATATTCTTATTTGGCAGTCGTTATGCCTTGGTTGAACGTTATAAATAGATACTTACGTTTTCAGTGTCCATTTGTCTAGACGTGAATATTTTCTTTTGCCTCTTCCTGCTATTTTTTTCTTCAAACTTCTCTATGAAATCAGCATAATTTGTGTAGTTAACTGGTTTTTCCAACATGTAGCCTTTGTGTACTGTAATATCTAAAATCAGAAGTAAATTTTTAAAAGTTTCATCGCATGGCCGTACTAGGTACCGCTATTGTAGTACTCACTCCTTTCTACACAGATCATTCATCTTTTCTTTGGCTTACCTCTACCCCTTATCCATCATCCACATCCACACCAACACTTTCCTCTTCCCATAACGTATGATTAGTATGCTATTATTGAAATGATGTGAATTAATAATAAAGTTAGTATTACTTGACACAATGTAGTAGACACAACCTTTTTATAACTAGCTGTTGCCGCGACTTCGCCCGCGTGAATCAGTTATCGTGGAATCCGTGAACATTTTTTATGGGAAAATCAAGAGAAAATGTTTTTAAATTTAAATTAAAATTTTCCAATGTTTTTAAAAGTTATTCTGCTATTCGGGACGCAAAAATATAACAAATCAAAAAGAAGAAAATAAAAATTATTAAAAGTATCCTATATCCGTCTCCTGGTTTTAAGCTACCTTCCCACCAATTTTCAGCCAAAACGGTTCAGCCGTTCTTGAGTTATAAATAGTGTAACTAACACGACTTTCTTCTAAATTTAAATAGATTATACCTGCCACCCGAGCACGAGTTATTACAAGTGCTTACCTGTACCAAGAACTTCGTTGACCATATAGGGATACAGCCAGCTAACCAGTGGAGTTTCTCCGGCGAAGTAGTGTGCTTTCTGATGATAGAACAGTAAGCCATCCACCGGTGGCATGTTGTTGTTGTAGTAAGGATACACCGATAGCAACCTGCAAATATTTGTAGAGTCTGCGCAAAAAGAGAAACGTCGTAGGAATTGAGGTCGCCTGTGTGCCCTTTTACTAATTTTGTTGCGTTGACAACACTGCTCTGTTATTGCCAGTACGCCTAAAAGTGTTTGATACTTGGTAGACAGACACAAACTCAATGTTCATCAGTACTCGCTTGTTACTAAGCACGTAGTAGGTATAGTCATCGCAAAACATCTAGTCCGATCTGAAGTTGCACCATGGCGGCCCGCGACGGTACAGTCAAGTGCAACAACATTATGTACGAATTATATTTTTTATAATTAATTATTTTGACTATTGGGATTAGGTACATATTGTTCTAGATTCTTATCTATATTCTAATAATAATCTTTTTAATACGCAATAACTAACAACTCAAAGTAAAAGCATTTTTAAAAACGGTTTTTGTCGAAACTTTAGTAGCAGCCGCGGTTCTCTTGTTGATTGCTTTGAGGTCTATCTGTATCCCTTCTTCTGCTTCTTTTTTCATAAACTCACGGACATCGTAAATCATTTTTCTAGCCTGACGCCGTATTACTTTGTTGCTAGTTTTTGGCATTTTATACACACAGAATACAACAAGTAGTAACAAGAAACAATAACAAAATAAAAAAATAACACGAAACGAAAAATCAACAAAAAAACTTAACAAACAGTTTATCATAACAAAAATATCGCGCGCGACTGTACTCAGTGGGTGGAGCTAGCGAACGTGACTACGACACACAGAGAACGAAAGCACACTAATGAAAATACGCTCTATGCTGTGATTTGTCAAGGGCGGTCACGTGGCATGTTCCCCGCCAGGGGGGCCCCGCTGATACCCATTTTTCACTTCTGCGCAGGTTTACGCGCCGTGTTCAGATCGGACTAGATGTTTTGCGATTACTGTACCTACCTTCGCTGCTGATTATTTTTAGTTCACCGTACCGCCACAACGGTTCTCTTTTTGCCCAGACTCTATCATACAACAAGGAAACCAATCTGATTCAATAAAGACATCAGGATTGTGTCTTGCAAAGTGCATGAAAAGAGTCTCAGAGGTGCAAATCACATCTTTTTACCACAGAGAGAATAATCAATACTTGTGTTTTGGTTTATTGTCATAATCCCGATAATTTTCAAAAAAAATTGGCGTTCACCAACTTACCACTCCACACGCGGTGCATTTTAAAAAAAAGAAATAAACTTTCATTTAAATCTAATTTTAATAAGATTTTAACCATGACATGGACAAAAAATTAACAGATAGAACAGCTTAGTGGGGATTATGACAATAAACCTGTTTTTTGTGTTCGTCTGATGGCGATTCTACAATAGAACCCATGGAACACGTTTTCGATTTAATTTTCATCCTATATAGTAATAGGTTCCTAAATAGAATTCTATTTAGCACTATTTTTCACTATTCATTTCTAAAAATATATTTTTTTATTTTAATAAAAAAAATTGGAGAGTCTGTTATGTCAAAATCACAGCTTTTTACTAAATGAATGAAAAAAAAATTTTTTTGGCTCTGTCAGTTTGCTTCAGCTAATTCAGAAACGGCTGGACAGATTTTGACAGGTTTTTTATATTATAAAGGAGTAACTTCGGCTACATTTATTTTCAAATAGAGTTAGGGTTCCGCAAAAATATTTAAAGCTGCATACTTCCGGCGGGCAACTAGTATCTTTAATATAATGTGCAACTCACTTGTTCAGAGACTCTGTATCACACGGAAGTTTCGGTATAACTTTGAAGATCAGTTTATTCTTCTTAGTTAATAGTTGTAGCTCGGGTATTTGTTCCAGTTGGCTGGTCAGCCAGAAATGTCGGAATGAAGCCTGAAAAATATAATTTAGGTTTCATAACATGAAATACTTTTGAATGTGATTTGGGGGAGACCTTTGCCCAGCAGTGGGACGATATAGGTTAGAAAAAAAAAACATGAAATACAAATAGATATTCAAATAAGCTTACAAAAAACATGATTATAACCACAGAACCGCAATTAGGTACCTAGTTACAAAGTTTATGAACCTTAAAACTTATGAACGACTACATACTCGTAATATAACTTTTAAAAGAATTAAAGGGTAAATATATTTAGCGTCTACCTAGTTTTAACTGATTTTATTTATTTTTCTAAATCTCAATCCCACCAGAGAGCTTATATTATATCTTTTTTTACACCGGAAATGCGCAAATTAAAAAAAATTACACTTACTTCACCTTCCGTCATCACGCAACTGTTCCACGCGAGGATATCAAGGACATGCATAGTGTTTGCTTCCTTTTGATAGAAGCAGTCCAGTGCCACGATGCAATGGTTCCTCTTAGCCTGGCACGGGTTGCCGCCGGGCAGCGCCGTGCGGCACTCGAACCTGTAGTTACCGTATTTATTGAAGCATTTTGTGATACCCTGCAAATAACAAAATATTGGTGAAGCGACATAACTCATCATCAGTGATCGGATTGGGTGAGCTAATATAAAGAAAGAAATCAAAGAAAAATAGAAGTGGAGACTTCCTTACGACTAAATCTTTTTTCCGGAATATTTTTTCCTGGTTTGAGGACATTACTTATGGAAATTAAATATTAATGTTTTTAATACAGAAATGTCACTTTTTTGAAACAATTAAAATCGTGAAATATTTTTTAAGAAACATAATAATAATGAATTGGATAGTTCTTTTAGTGTATTCATTTTAGTTAAGTACACTTTATGTAATATTTGGAATCGGAAAAATGACCCAGAAAAAAAATAGTTAGAAAGAAGTCTCCACTTTCGTCACTGTTTTTTGAAGTACGCAGACAACCAGTGATCGCAATTGCGATCACGGGTTGTCACAAGATAAGTTGAAAAATACCAACCTTATAGGCCAACACCAGCATCCGGGTTGCTTTAGGACAGGGTACCACTAGCCAGTTCTCTGCAAGATCACTGGGCTTTTCATGCATCCATTCTGACATCATGAGGACATTGCAGTAATTTGGAATTTTAGTAAAACCTGATACATAAATTGCAGGATTCCAATGGGTCTGAAAAAAATAATACAATGCAATAGAATTATTATTTTCAACTAAGCAAGTATTGTGAAGATCTAACAGTGTCAAATTTATATTTGCAAAGAGATGGATACAAGAGTGATTATTAATTAAGTACCAAATTTTTAATGGCCATTAATGTATCAATAGCCTATGGAGGCCAAATCCAAGGCCATATAAAATATTATAATAATACCTAATGTTTTTATTCCAAAGATATGTGTATTTTAAATCTAAATAATGTATAGAATAAGGGATCTCTGCTTTGTTTTATACAAAATGTGGAATAATTATTTTTATTCATGTTTATTTCACCAATATTGTTATTTTATACAGGAAACTTGGGTTTCCTCTGGTATTTGACAGGTTAACGGTTGTGAATTCAGAGAATAATTAGAATAATGGTAAGCAATTTAGAAAGTTTCACTGAGATTAAAGCTTACTCTCGGTGTTCTGAATATATCTTCTTCAACTGCTTCAACCAGCTGCATGATACCTCTGAATTTGTCTAGCTTGGTGTTGCGGTTGCTGTAAGAAGTATAATGTAATAATATTTTTAATAGCCACCTCACAATACCATGTTTAAGTAGTTTCCAACTTCAACCTTTCCTTTAGGGATAAAAACTCTAATACAAATTTATTTTTGAATGAATTTATTGAGGAGCTAAGAAGTTATTACTTGCAGATTTATTTGGAGAATGGAAATTTAAGTATGGCAGTAAAAAATTCCTGTGAATCATGAAAAGGAATATCTTATACCTTTAAACGAGCAATTCTTGTATATATATATATATATATAATCGGAATCTCGGAAACCGCTCCAGCGATTTTCATGAAATTTAGTATGCAGAGGATTTCAGGGGTGATAAATCGATCTAGCTAGGTTTAATTTTTAGAAAACGTCGTTTACCCCAAAAAAACGAGCAAAGCTCGGTCACTCAGGTACAGTACATTAATAGTCAAGGGTTAACAATAACACAAAACAGCTTACGTACTAAAGGTATACACAGCACAAGAGAATCATTTATTCACACTTACCTTTTCTGTGTTTCCAGTATATCTCTTCTTCTCTCTTCTTGACTCCCAATTTTTCCTCTGTTTTTGTATAGGTTTTCGAAACTTGTTTTGTTTGCTTCATTTTCGCCGATGGTAGCTGCTCCAAGCTGATTAACCACATCATCCATTTTTATAGTGCAGTTAGCAATCTAATGGTATAGAGCAAGAGAAATTCTTCGACTCAAGTTCTACACCGTCTGTCCAGCCAGTCTCCACTCCACTAAAACTCCCCAACTTGGATATTAATTTTGGGTGAAATTGTAGGTAAAGTGGAAAATTAAAACAAGCTAAGAAACTTGAACACTAGCGAAGGAAAGAATATTTAATTCAATTCAATCATTAATGTAGTTTTGTTTGAATAATTTCAAATTTGATCTATGAATGAAAACCTAAAATCTTGCCAGGCGCCTGCCAGTGCCAGGTTGATGCTATTTTCCCGTACAAACAAAACGGCGGCTACATTTTGTTTAAGTCATCGTGACATGAGCTATTTTAACGTAGTCTGTGGAACTTCTGTGACTGCGTCTGCGCCTGCGGGGACATTGAGCCCGTACGTAGCCAAGTCGCATCCAGCATCCTTCCTCCCTGCCTCTAGCGAGCGCGGTAGGTAGGTACATAACTACGGTCTACTACAAACAAACTCAGTGTTGAAATTCCGGAAAGTACATACCTAGTTAATTAGGTAGGTATTTAGAAGAAGGTAGACCTTAATCTACCGTAGCTATACTACATACCTACTTATTGAAATGCAATAGACGCTATGATAATTTTTTTGCTATCCGGCAGGTATAAAAGCTATGAATGGTTTAATAAGGTGGTTGAATTTGCAAAAAAAAATATAAATCTATACTAATATTATAAAGAGGAAAACTTTGATTGTTTGTTTGTTTGTTTGTTTGAAATGAATAGGCTCCGAAACTACTGAACCGATTTGAAAAATTCTTTCACCAATGTGTAGAATGAACTTTCAGGATGAACATAGGCTATATTTTATGTAGGTACTTCGCGGGCGACGCCGAGTGCAGAAGCTAGTTTATTATAAGTAGATACCTACCAAGTACCACCCACCTATCAAAAAAATATCCGGCTGTCTAGCCGAAGCCTACGCCGACTACGTACCTATCCAGAATCTGGTCTCCGTCCTATCGGAAATTCGGAACCAATATCCTTTGAGGCGTTGAGTCTCTCTATCTGCCTAATGCTTTTTAAAATATTGACTGAACAGTAATTTAATGTTTGGATGATAAACGGTATGGTGCAGCCACCTCTATTTCCCTTGAGGGTACCTTACGTAGTAGCTAGGCACCGCTTTCAGTGCCCCCTCTTTCTTTCTGCCCACCCAATGTGACTGGTTCGCGCATGCGACATACATTTTTAAATAACCTACCCAGTGGGTAGTGAGCGAGTAGCAAGTGTAAACAATAGGTACGGTAATAGGTAGGTAAGGTACTGTAGGCTACAGTACCTACCTACCTACCTATAGTTAGCTACAGTCTATAGCTAACTAATGCCTACTGTCTACTAGACTAGTTATATTATACAACGATTATTTATGTCGCAGTAGGTAACTACCTAACCAAGTTAGAGAAATTAGTGTGAGGTAAAGAAAAAACAGAATAAGGTAGGTAAGTAGGTAGGTATTTAACCCACCTTGCTATTCATTGTAGGTTATTGTACGACCGGTTTGCACCCTGGGGGCGACTCTGCGACCGATAAAACTGTGGAGGTGGCTCGGAGAACTTAATTATCCGAACTTAACATTTTTAGAGATAGATACCTACCTAGTTGAGTTATTGACGCGACTAAAGTGTGTAGGTAGGGCAGAGGTAGGTAGGTAAGTCCTACAATTGGCATAGCACATAGCCGTTAGAGAAATGATCCTATCTATCTCTGTACGAGTAGGTATTGGTGAAAGTACCTAACTACATCAAAGCGTAGTAGGTACTATGTTTTTTTTTTTTTACCCTGTGTTTTAATTTGAGGGGAGGCCTTTGCCCAGCAGTGGGACAGCTCAGGCTAAAAACAACAACAACAACATTCTGTGTTTTACTTGACGTCATGAGTATTTTTACAAAAAACTCTAAAAACACCAAGCAGCAATTTTTTTTAACAAAGTAGTTTACCTACACTTGCACGTGTAAATACAACACGTCTTGTAAATCTAACTTTTTGACCATAAACACGGGAAATATAACGAAGGCCACATAATTATTGTCTGGATAAGGAAACCTATTAAGAAGAACCTACGTTTTTTTCGTTCTATTTAAATTATCACGGTACTCTTCATTGATGTAATTTGAATACATTTTAGTAAAATTACTGAATACAGGGGAGGGGGTTGTCTTTGCGATATCAGTAGCTTTTAAAATTTAAATTTACCGCGCTTCAAGCTCAATTGATCAACTGTTTACATAAAATTTCTTTGATTTTTTTATATTAACTGCTATAAAATGGTAGTCTTAAATAATTAACAGTTTCGATAATTTATTTGAAAATCATGGTGTTACGTTAACGTTTTCTAAATAATTATAAATAATGACTTCCTCTCCTTAAGATTACGCATAGTGTCTCGGACTGCCAGCAAATAATTTTTGCTCATTGTTCGGGAATTAGTGCTAATGGAATAACAACTTTGTTTCAGGGAGTGGTTATTTAGAAAAAAAACTTGAGTTAACATTAAATAATGCCAAAATTGTTAATGCCAGAGGGCTAGTACTTACAAGATCATGAAATTTACTACAAAATAGAGTAGTAACTTCTAAAGATATTTAGAGAGCACAATGTATTTGTCTGCTGAAATTATAGTGAGCATAGGACAGAACTATCTAATATATTGATAAATAAAACAATACAATGTTCATACACCTACTTTTTCTTTCATTTTCATCATTTTGATTGCAATCTAAAAAGACAAAAAAGTATTTTGTATGTGTTCAACACCTTAAAATATAATCAATCATACAGAGTAGTTGATCGTGAAATTAGAATATTCAATGAAATTATGATGTAGACTAGCTGTTCCGCCCGCGACTTCGTTCACATAAAATATCTAAACTGAGTTTTAAACACATCAAGCAACTCATAAAAATCCCATACTACTTTGACACCCCATTTTACCCCTTTTTGAAGGTTATATTGAAAAATCCTGAAACACGTGTCCATTCGTTTTGTATTTACAGTACACAAACAAAGTTTCAGGCCAATAGCACCACCCTTTAATAAGTTCCCATACAAAAACATTGACCTCCTTTTGATGGTTATTTAGAATAATCCTGAAACACGTGTCCATTTATTTTTCATTTACAGTACATAAACAAAGTTTCAAATCAATCTCACCACCCTTTAAAAAATGCTCATACAAACATTGACCCCCCATTTGACCCCTTTTTGAAGGTTATATTGAAAAATACTGAAATACGTGTCTATTCATTTTGCATTTACAATACAAAAACAAAGTTTCAGACCAATCGCACTACCCATTAAAAAGTTCCCATACTAACGTTGACACCCCATTTTACCCCTTTTTAAAGGTTATATTGAAAAATCCTGAAACACGTATTCATTTATTTTGCATTTACAGTACACAAACAAAGTTTCAAACCAATTGCACCACCCGTTAAAAAGTTTCCATACAAACATTGACCCCACATTTGACCCCTTTTTTAAGATTATATTGAAAAATCCTTAAACACGTGTCCATTTATTTTGCATTTACAGTACACAAACAAAGTTTCAAACCAATTGCACCACCCGTTAAAAAAATTCCATACAAACATTGACTCCCCATTTGACCCCTTTTTAAGAGTTATATTGAAAAATCCTGAAACAGGTGTCCATTCATTTTACATTTACAGCACATAAACAAAGTTTCAGACCAATCGCACTACCCGTTAAAAAGTTCCCATACTAACGTTGACACCCCATTTTACCCCTTTTTAAAGGTTATATTGAAAAATCCTGAAACACGTATTCATTTATTTTGCATTTAAAGTACACAAACAAAATTTCAGACCAATCGCACCACCCGGTAAAAAGTTCCCATACAAACATTGACCCCACATTTGACCCCTTTTTGAAGATTATATTGAAAAATCCTGAAACACGTGTTCATTCATTTTGTATTTACAGTGCATAAACAAAGTTTCATGAAAATCGCTCCACGCGTTAAAAAGTTTCATACTAACGTTTTCACCCTTTTTCACCCTCTTAGAGGTGGAATTTCCAAAAATCCCGCCTTAGTGGGTGCTTTTGTTATAAAAGGAAGCCACCTTCCAAATTTCAGCTTTCTATCTTCAGCGGTTTCGGCTCGGCGATGATCAATCAGTCAGTCAGTCAGTCAGTCAGTCAGTCAGTCAGTCAGTCAGGTTAAGCTCTTATATAGATATAGATTGGTTGCGGAAAACCAAAATTTAAAAGCTGGTAACCCAGTTGCTACGACACGGAAACTGCCGAACGTTTTTCTATTGGCGGCCGAAAAGGCCCGAACGACTATATGATTATTAGGTCACGTGGTACTTTTGGAGTCTTCGTGGCGTAGCTTGTTCAGCTGCTCGTCGAAGCGGCTGTCGGGTGGTCGCTTCCTGGCGAGTCGGCGAATTATGTAGCGGCCATATTGGTTCTCAGTTTTTAATAGCGTGCGCATATTTTAATGTATCTTCAAGGACATTTAGCCAATTTCCACTATGACTATCATAGTATTTCTAATAGATACATCTGCTTCTATGAACCAAAGAGCTTATTTAGGCGGACGCCCTACGTTACTAGATGTAGCCAAGGGCGCCGTGGAAACGTTCGTAAAGGTACGTGCAGTGTCATCGACTCGTCAAAAGTTCGTTTTGGTGATCGATTTGTTTATCTCGTGTTATTGTGTTAGACTCATGGATTTCGTTTTGTAGGTTCGTCAGCGTTCTCCGGAAAGCAGAGGGGACAGATATATGCTCCTAACTTTCGAAGAACCACCCGCGAACATCAAGGTTAGTATCAGAATGAACACGTTATCCAAGCAAGAATATCTTTAATTTACTGATACTAGGCACATTTTTGCCGGTTGTTTAGCGTTCATACTGGTAGCACTGTAACCTGCAATCCAAGAACATAACATAGGTATTTTGTATGTGCAAGTTTACTGAAATAGACAGCACAGCACGGCGTAAACAGGAGGAATCGCCGCTGTCGCGGCCTCCTCCGCGATACGACAGGCAGCGCCTCGTTCGCTCGCTAATGCGCGCTCGCCGCGCATTGCTATTGGCCGAACCCACCCATAGCGAAATGGCGATTTGGGGGGGAAATTTGAACTGCTCCACTTAGCAAGATGCATACTCTAGCTCATAACATTATATCAACCAATTTGTTTATTCCTATTTGCTCGCAAATCCCCTTGATTCTAGTTGGGTGCTTATCAGATCTTTTGATAATAAATGACAATGTGGCATTTTTGTGTTATTCCAGGCTGGATGGAAAGAAAATTTGGCTACATTTATAAATGAGCTGAAAAATCTTCAATGCTTAGGACTCACCACAATGGGTGCTGCTTTGAAGCATGCATTTGATGTTTTGAACATTAACCGAATGCAGACTGGCATTGATACTTATGGCCAAGGCAGGTGCCCTTTCTACCTTGAACCCTCAGTCATTGTTGTCATCACAGATGGAGGGAAACTGTCGAGTAATGCTGGCATTCAGGAGGAAGTAAGTTTACTTTTCTTTATGAGCATTTCATTTATTTAAAGCTGTTTTAGGTAGGTACTTACTTACCTAAATCTAAACTAATATTATAAAGAGGAAAGTTTTGTATTTTTGTTTCTAACAAATAAACTCTGAAACTACAGAAGAATGCTACATTATCCGTGAGTAACATAAGCTATACTTACAAATTATTAAAAAAAAAAAAAATATGTACTATTCTACCCATGTGAAGCCAGAGCAGGGCGCTAGTACAAAATATAATTAAAGGTAGGTTAGGTAAATAGGTGCCTATAGTATGTGTTACCTACTACAGCATAAAATGTAATTCATACCTACTCAGACAGGATCAAAAAATACTTTCCTATACTTACTTATCAATATTTGGGTACCTACCTAGATATTAAATAGGAAGGTGCCTAATGTTTACTCAAACTATTGATGGTTTAAAACAATTAGGTATGTATAAACCTTAAAATTGTGCTTTTTCTTATCTTATCTAAATTTGGTTTTGCTTTGAAGGAAAAAATATTTTTTTAATATCACATCACAGGTCTATCACACACATAGTTATTACATCACTATGAATATTAAGGTACCACAACACCAAGACACGTAAAAAAATTGCAGACTGTCAAACATTTGTCTCGCCGAGGGATTCGAACCCACGCCTTTTTCGAAACCATTCTCACCTGCTGTTTTTGTTGACCAGTAGATTTTTTTATGTTGGAATCTACGAAAATCGGCAATTTAGAATCAAATATTTAAATAGCACGTAAAAATAATCACGACTAAAATCCCCAGGTTTGCCAGACATTTCCCCAACGTAGAGATACCTACGTTAGTACGCAAAAACACTACAGAAAAATGGTGGAAATTATCAGCTATCTAAATACTTATTCGATAATACATACTTACAACAACGCCTACACACAGACACCCCTGTTACACCTACACAGGTCTGACAAAAATAGTAAAATGTTTATTCCTTTGTAAATAGCTCCCTAGTAGGTATTGATCGAACGCCCGTGAACAACGATTTTTCTTATGAAGACAAAATGTCCTTTTTGATGAGCAAAATTAATGTTACTTGGCTTTCCTTACAAGCCAAGTTCAAATCTGGTCGTGCACCAATGAGTTTTTCCATTCGAAAAAAATATGTGCGCAATACCAGTGCTCTTAAACGGTGAAGGAAAACATCGTTAGGAAACCGGCATACCCTAGAACTAAAAATTCGAAAATGTGTGTCATAGATTAGTATTCTTAAAAGCGGCGATGGGCTCGCAATCTGACATTTATGGAACACTAATCACTGTGCAAAATGCGGTCATGTGCCAAATATCATGTTAAGACATGCCTCTGAATACCCCATTTAGAACTCCTCAAAGATCTAAGTAACTAGAGATCTGAGTAGATTATCTACCGAGCCTGGGGTTTACAGTCTTTATCGTGTGAGGGTGTGTCTGTGTGTGTAAAACTTGACGTTTCTGAAACATGATAGTTTATAAAAGCATGTGGTAAAGCGCCAGGACCAGATGAAGTAAAAAAAATAAAACAAAAAAATAATATGATCACGACTGTAATCCCCAGGCTCGGTAGATATACATATCTCCTCAGATCTTTAGTTACTTAGATCTTTGAGGATATCTAAAGGGGGTAGTCAGAGGCAAGTCTAAACATGACATTTGGTACATGCCCACATTTTGCACAATAGTTATTATGAAGGATGTGATAAACGGTTAAGATACAAGGCTTTGGACGGCCTATTAAATGCCGTCCAAAGTTGGCCATTGACTCGTACGACACCTACACGCTTCGTTTTAGAAGCGTTGTGACTGCATTCAACATTATCCATTACTAACGTAATATTTTCTATCTTTGCAGTTCAACCTGCCTATGAACTGCCCAATACCCGGTTCAGAGTTGACTCGAGAACCATTTCGTTGGGACCAAAGACTGTTTTCGCTGGTGCTTCGGCTGGCTGGCACGCCTGCTGTGGAAAGGGACTCTGGGCTCGTACCTTCTGACTCTTCGCCCATCGACGCGATGTGCGAAGTCACTGGTGGTAAGTATCTTGGCCGAAGCTCATGACGTATTCTAGCTGTAGTAACATGCAGAGGAATTCGCAACGGAAGGCATACTTCGAAATACACTCGATCGGGCAATTGCTTTTGTTACCATCCTACTATCTAAATATATATAACTCAAAGGTGACTGACTGACTGACTGACTGACATAGTGATCTATCAACGCACAACCCAAACCACTGGACGGATCGTGCTGAAATTTGGCATGCAGGTAGATGTTATGACGTAGGCATCCGCTAAGAAAGTATTTTGATTAATTTTACCGCCAAGGGGATAAAATAGGGGATGAAAGTTTGATTTTGTTTTTCAAGGTACCACGCGGGCGAAGCCGTGGGCGGAAGCTAGTCTATTATATTATAAATTAGCTTCCACCCGCAGCTTCGC
Organism: Cosmorhoe ocellata; assembly: GCA_963675405.1. Lineage (NCBI taxonomy): Eukaryota > Metazoa > Arthropoda > Insecta > Lepidoptera > Geometridae > Cosmorhoe > Cosmorhoe ocellata. The sequence goes on along the minus strand of OY776245.1, from coordinate 7,649,279 downwards.
CTGCGTGATACCTTGAAAAACAAAAACAAATCCATCCCGCGGGAACCTTACATTTTTCCAGGATAAAAAGTAGACTATGTGCTATTCCAGACTATAATCTACATATATATCTGTGCCGAATTTCATCCAGATCCCTACTAATATTGTTTGATACTCTTTCACGCTGAAACGGCTGAACCAATCTAGATGAAACTTGGAATACGCGTAGTTTTAACTTGGAATTTGAAAGCCTACTTTTTATCAGACTAGGTACCACGCGAGCGGAGCCGTGCGCGGAAGCTAATGTGGAACTATTTCCAGTCTGATAAAAAGTAGGCTTTCAAATTCCAAGTTAAAACTACGCGTATTCCAAGTTTCTATATGCTAGACTTGTCTTCAAAACTGGCATCCCACGGATTTTTCAGAAATACCTATTCATTAAAAAATCCATGATACTCATCAGTTTTAACAGGAAACTCATCTTATTCCAATAACAAAATATGTTATGATTAATACATAGTACTTAGACATAACATACCAATTATGTCATACATTTACTATTTGTCTACATACCTACATAGTATGCTACACTCTCTCCGGTTGATGTTATGACGTCACTAGCTACGTTTCGTGATAACCGACCTAATCTAACAATATGAATGTTTGTGTTTGATTTTTAATCCAGCTTCTTTACGGTCTGTTTTACAACGATAATCTAATCGTATGATGACACTTACTGTACTTACTATACTGACCATTCCACGATAGAATGAAACCACTACGTTTTTCTGATACTTGTGTAATATTCGTGACATTGATACTTTGAGCAGGGGATTTTCTGCGGTGTATTTGCCTGACAACTACGTCGCTCTGGTTTTTATGTTTTCTCGTGTTATTTTGAGTTTTATTGCGTAATTTTGGTGGTTATTTATCCAATAAAGCCCGGGTTCTTGACGCGAGTGTAAAGTATGTGAATTAGAGTGAATAGTTCTCTTGAAATTCCATCGGAGGAAATCCCGAAAATTTTCAACAAAACAGCCATCTTTTGTTTAAAATTGACTTGACTACTTGACTATGACTCTGTGACGTTGACAATACTTATAAATAAATACACTTGACACTGGCAAAATTGTTCTCTAAGAGACAGATGCCATAATTGAAGAAGAAAAAGAAGAGCTGTTGCAGTCAAAAGGTTTGTCACCTTCAATAGAATCGACTAACGATTGAAGACAATATTTTGTTGCTAGGGAATTTAGGGGATTATGCGAGCCCTTAAATAACGTTATGTCTTTAGTCATATACTTATGACATAGTATTTTGCTAATATACTTGTGGATCCAATATTCTAGTGGGTGGTAATGGTTTGTTGTTTATTAAAAAAAAGGTGAAGGTTATTTTGTATCCTATTAGATATTCGTGATAGAGCGTGGGCCGGTTTTGTGTTTTACGAAGTCTAGAGGGTAAGTTTCTTTATGATGAAATGGCTCGGTATTTTTGTAGGTATAAAATAGATTCAGATATTGAAGATGTTAATCAAATGGCAAAAATAAGAATCTTGAATTCTACTAAACATCGTAACGTGTCTTAAGTCTTTGCTAACTGAACGACAACCTAAATAACTGAGTACAAAAACGAAAAACAAAAGTTACAATTTGTACGAAAATAACTTACTTAAATAATGCGAAAGAAATGTGGAGGAGACGGAACTCCAAGAAAGTTTTGAACTACTAAGGATTCACTCATGAATGTAAAACTTCCATAAATAACTCATTCATTTCATTCAAATTTCATTGTTGAACTTGCTATTTATACCTTGTTTTCAATGTTATTTATTGTTCTAAAGAACATGACGTATTTCTCAACTGAACTGAAAGCCACCATGGTTATTTTTTTCTTTACGTTGTAATTAAATAATCTGTATTGTATAACATAATGCAAATTATGCAATCATTAGAAAACTAAAACATTTAACTGCTATTTAACTAACAATTTTGATTCATCATGTGATTAAAAAAAATCATTATTAGTGTTTTATTAAAGCTTACTAGAGTTCCGAAGTTCCAACTAACGATTGCGAATGGGGATCGTATAAATTATATTGAAATACTTTTAATAGAAGTACTAAACGATGTAAACTCATGAATTATTACTATTATAATTTATTTTAGCCATTTGAGTTTTTGCATGGCTCGCAATATTTTAAATTTTTATTATTTCTCAGGTCGTTCCTACTGCATTACGTCTCATCGGATGTTGATGCAGTGCATAGACAGTTTGGTCCAAAAGGTGCAAAGTGGGGTCGTCATAAATTTCGAGAAGATCGGACCTGACCCACCGCCGATAGATGGAGCTACCAACAAGGATGGCGAACTTGATGAAGTCATTCATGAACCTGAGAAAGAGATGGATGTCGACGGTGATAGAAATGGGGTAAGAGTCTTTCGACAATATTTGCTTTATAATCTGGCCCTTTCGAATCCCAATGCTTTATTATTGGTTTCTCTTTAGAATTCATCATACTGAAAGCATTATCAAATATAGCACTAAACAGATTTTATTTGCCCTAAACTTGTCTAAAACAGCTTAAAGTAATTTATTACACTACCAGTATTTCAGGAAGCTTTCATAAATTAAATACGTAAGCGTTTCCTCTAGCTTCGTTTCTATTGCTCGCTTTGTTGGGATACTTAAAAACTGAAACAACCGTGTAGGTGTAATAAGTGTTTGCACGTGTCTCGCATAACATGGGAACTCGGCACACTGCACTTTTGCATAATAATCGTAAACAAAAATAGTGTACTTAGGCCGGTCTGGACCCCCGCTATGGTTCCTTTTACACGTCAAAAGAAACTTCCATTCTAAACAATTATGAAAAACATTTATCTGCGTGAGAATATAGCATTTGCATCTCAGGTAGCCTAGCCTATTCACCCCCGTGTGTTCTCACTGCATGACTTTAGTGCGAATTTTGTGTGATTAGCTGACAAACAAAACTACATCGTTTACTCGCGATGTTTCGGGTCACTAGTTTTACACAAACGGATGAGTTGTGATCTGCGCTGCGCCGGTCTAATGAGATAAACAACGAGGTCGCGAGTTATGGCCAATGGCCTCGTAATGCATCTTCCATAAAAGGTGCGCAAGTCAAATGTTTTATACTCCAATAAGACTTGAGAATTTAACTTTTTGACCGGCTTAAATTGAATTAACCAAAACATTAATTGGTAAAAGAACATAGCAGGCGGTCATAGCCTTTCATAATTACAAAAATCTAACACACACACAGTAGTTTCTTTCGTGTGTTAGATTAAAAAAAAAATCTAACACGAAAAAAACTACGTCTATCAGAATATTTTGAAAAAATACTAAAATGTGCCACAATAGGCCAAATTAAGCTAACGAAAGTCGCAATAAGAAGGATGTCTTTCTTGCACTTTTCTATACATTTTCTCTTACATCATGTTACCTGTATCTTGCTTGTTTACTGTTTATTCTGTATAGTGTGCAGTGTGAATAGTTCAAGTCGAAGACGCACTGCCTTGCCGATAACAAAACCAGAAAGATAGTAAAGTTTGTTTACTTTTTGAGTAGGCGCTCGATTTGACTAGACCTAATCTTCAATTGTCAGTGTTCCGACATAGATAAGTGGAAATGTTATCTAATTCATTGAAACACTGACCGATTAAATCTGCGTTTCACAACTAGGTAGTATCTCTACTGTGTTGATACAGATAATTATAAATAAAAGCCGCGGCGACCGACAATCTAAAATAGTTCTAATTGCATTGCGTTTAATTAATGAGATAAACGGAGTATCATTCAGTTTATGTAATGGGTATTGAATTGGATTTTATCCTGAATAATTTTGTTGTTTGAATAATGTGCACAATGCCAGTGTTCGAAACGGTGGTGAAGGAAAACATCGTGCGGAAACCAGCATACACTAAAACCGAAAATTCGAAGGTGTGTGTCAGTAGGTTAATATTCCTATACGTGGCTTGCAACCTTTCACGTACGGAGTAGGTACTAGTAACTAATGTGTTCAATTTGGGCATGTGCCGAATATGTTGTTTGGACATACCTCTGACTACCCCCGTTTTGATACCCTCATAGATCTAAGAAACAAGAAATTTAAGATGTCTGCCAAGCCAAGAGATTATATTCTTACATAGTCATATATTTTTTTACTTTTTTAATTTTTTGATGTCTCATTTTCAGCGTTGGAACGGGGGGCCGTATCACACGAATACCACGCCAGGATCGAACGCACCCCAAGCTTGGCATTCGTGTCGGAAACTCATCTACGTACCACGGACGGTCGCTCAAAAAGGATTCGCGGTGGGATTCTGGCCGATCCCAGAATCGTTCCGTTCTGATCCAAATGCGCCCACGTTGGTAAGCTTTTTTATGACTTGTACAGAGGGTCTAACATGAGTTTTCACAATCTACACTCGCTAGCGACTGTAGTTTAAAAAATGTATGAAAACTTTGTACAGCACCTCTAGCGGATAGTTGGGTACTAAAACCTCACGTAGCTAACTATTCTACGTCACAGCGTACTACAGCGACTGTAAATTAATGAACTATCATTAATTTGCTTAGAATTTGGTACCATGAGTAACAATTTTGATAGATGTCATAGTAACGTACTATTACTACTGTAGTAACGTCAGCTGATCTAAATGTGACAACTCATGGTAGACGTACAGAGCCAAGCAAATTATAAAACGTAAAAAAATCTGGTAGTTTAAAGTAGTTTGTATGGTCCACACTCTTTCCTGCATAGGTTATAAACTGGTTATCAATCTGGTATTTAATGTACCTACTTTGTTTTATATAAATTGGAAGGATTTTTGTGCTACCGTATAAAATTGAGGAAAATGTAGCAAAAATATTGCCATGAGAACTTCCTCATGGGAAATAAGTGCAGATAAATACGCAATATTTCAACTAAAGCTTCCGAATCTTGCTCCACCATGTCGAACTTCAAATATTTTTTAGCAAAGACATTGGTGAGGGATTCTATTGTATCGTTAGATTAGCTATAATTTCGTAAAATATAAACGAATTATTTTGTTCTATCCAAAGTAGAAAAAAGCGTAATTACTCGTTTGCGCATTTATCCATGTTCTAAGCCTCAAGTTTGTTATATACTACTAAATAATAAAATACTAGTTTCCGTCCGTGGCTTCGCCCGCGAAGTACCTACATAAAATATAGCCTATTCATCCTGAAAGTTGATTCTATTAGTGCAAGGATTTTTCAAATCGGTCAAGTAGTTTCCGAGCCTATTCAAACAAATCATTCCTCTTTACATTATTAGTGTAGATTTATGTATTTCTATCTTCTAATTTTACTACCATATTAATTTTCAGCCGCCTCGTTCAGCACATCCAGTTGTCAAGTTCACATGCTCCAGCCAAGAACCGATGGTGATAGACAACCTGCCTTTCGACAAATACGAACTCGAGCCCAGTCCATTGACGCAGTATATCCTAGCAAGGAAACAGCCCACAGTCTGCTGGCAGGTATGTAAACATTTACAAAATTAAGGTCAAGTTAAAATTTATTTAATAAAAGACCACTTTGAATCCGTGGCGGGTGAATGACCGGCTGAACCGCAAAGGTCGGTTACAACTCCTACTGGAACATAATATAATAAGTATGTATGCATCATCATCATCATTATCAGCCACAGTTAAGGCACTGGTCTTCTCTTGACCACGAGTATTGTGGACTACTAAGCAGAGCCTATTGTCAGATATATGATAATTTATTTACTTATAACTATGATTTTATTTTCAGGTATTTGTCGCAAATAGTGGATGCAAAAACTCGGAAATTAATCACCCATTCGGCTACTTGAAAGCTTCCACAAACCTCACATGTGTGAATCTGTTTGTACTACCATACAACTATCCAATGTTGTTGCCGCTACTCGATGACTTGTTCAAAGTGCATAGATGTAAGCCAACACCGGAGTGGAAGATGGCGTTCCAGCACTACTTGGATAGGATGCCTTCTTATTATGTACAGGTAATTATTGTAGGCTAAGTAATTAAAGGCAAGAAGCGTAAGACGTTCAAGAGGGCGGCTCTCACGTTGATTGTAGAGAGAAGTTTATAATTTTGATAAGAATTAGTGATTTAATTTATTAAGACAAGTCGAACAACATCGGGCGATCGACTTGGCTGGCTGCCAAATCTTTCGCCTGATTTCGCACGGTCATTTCACAAGTTATTATGATTCTGTTCTCGTTTACAGCCTCTCCGTAGAGCGCTCACTAAGATGGGCGCTTCAGCACCGCTCCTGCAAAGCTTGATACCTGATACTCAGGACAACTCCCTGAGTTTCTCTGTTCTGAACTATTTGAAAAGACTGAAAAATCAAGCCAAGATTGAATTTGAAAAGTTATGCGCTGACGTCATCAATAAGGCGTCTTCAAGCAACAATCAGAAGGTATTTTTTTATTTTTATAACAATTCCTTCCAACTATGAATTTTAATCTACTCTGTACTCGTCGTTTAGAGCGCTGGTGGTGCAGTGGTAGCACCCCGGCCTCACGATCCGAAGATCGTGGGATCAAACCTGGTCGTGCACCAATGAGTTTTTCCATTCGAAAAATTTATGTGCGAAATGCCAGTGCTCTTAAACGGTGAAGGAAAACATCGTGAGGAAACCGGCATACCCTAGAACCAATAAGTCGAAGGTGTGTGTCATAGGTTAGTATTCATATAAGCGGCGATGGGCTTGCAACCTGTCACGTACGGAATACTAACTACTGTGCAAAATGTGGGCATGTACCAAATGTCATGTTTGGACTTGCCTCTGACTACCTTTAGATATCCTCAAAGATCTAAGTATTGGTTACTTATATTAGATCTGAGGAGATATCTACCGAGCCCGGGGATTACATTCGTGATCATATATTTTTTTTTTTCTTTACTCGTCCAAAACGCAAGAAAATAATAAAATAACTCGTTTTGAAGAAATTGTGTGAATTAACAATCTAATAAAATAAAAATATTATAGACAATGCCGTATAATTTCAGGCTGCAGAGAGCGTTCGAGTGATGCCTCGATCACCGCTCAAGAAAGACTTGATATCGCACCCGTGCCTACAAGACAAGTTCACTGCACTCAGAGATCAGTTGAACGAGTTCGGAGGTTTCGTAGTAGGATTATCTCGTGGCCGGCATAAGACGCAAACTCACACTTATAGAAACCCCTTTGATATACAGAGACGGGATCTTCTAGATCAGGTTTGTTGACTTCGACTAAAAATATTGTACCATAGGGACTGGTTCGAAACGCCGTCATTCCTACTTTTTAATAAGGGTTTTATTTCCCTTCTGTTATGCCATTCTGTTAGGTCGTACAACATAATCAAATATGCAAAACTAAGGTTCTATAGTGTTTAATCATACGATTATGTGTTCTAGGTGGTTCGAATGCGAGCGAATTTCCTGCAGCCATCACTAGCCCATACCCGGCTTGTAGATGAAGACAGTGTGCACTCGATGCCCGTGGCCCAGATGGGTAATTACCAGGAGTATTTGAAACGGATGACGCCGCAACTCCGCGAGATTGAGTCGCAGCCGGTTCGACAGCACATGTTCGGCAATCCATTCAAGATCGATAAGGTTAGTACAATGCAACCATTACTAATTACTGTGAAATATCAATGCGAAAAGTCTGTCGTTCTCTGAACTTGCTCATAAAGCTATAGTATCAAGATAAGTATGTGCTTAAATGCATTGTTTGTTCTTTAGCGCATGATGGTCGACGAGGCTGACAGTATGGATCCGGTGGGCAGTGCGGTGCGCGGCGCAGGAGGTGCAAGCGGCTCGGGCAAGCGCGGTGCAGAGAGCCCTCGCGCGCTGCCTCCCAAGCGCAAGGTGGGCCCTTTGCCGCAACACATCGTGGCACGCAGGCCTTCCTCCCCCGCGCCCCCGCCTGCCTCGCCCCTCTCTACTTTACCAATCACTGTAAGTATCATACAAGCACCGACAACAGCTTCGAAATCCACACAGCTGCCTGAAAAGTTTTCCTCATATTAGACTAGCTAGACTATTTTTGGTGATTTTACATTATCACCAGTAAATATGACGCATCATAACCGACGCGCATGTATGAAGATTGTAATGAGAGTGAATGAAGCAAAAGAGGTGTGTCAGGATCGTAGCAAGTGGAGATCCGTGATCTCTGCCTACCACGTCGGTAACAGGCGTGATTTTATGTGTGTATGTATGTACCAGTAAATATTACGTTTGTTGCTTTGGTTTGATGGGAACTTGAAAACTTTTGTCTGATGTTTCTTTATTTATTTGAACCGCAGTCGTTACCGCTACCGTTGCCCGTGCCTCCATTGGCGCCGCTATCGTCGCTGTCGCCGCCGGCCGCGCCGCTCTCGCCGATGTCGCTCATGTCTCCCATGTCGCTCATGTCGCCGCGACGACCCGCTTCGCCTCTTGCACCCGTGCCTTCCGACCTACCATCTGGACGACCACCTGAGGTAACTAAAACTGGAAAAACAACTATAATTATTGGAGAGAAAGCGGTTGCAATTCAACATTTCGCATCAGGTCCGTCAACAATAAGGAATAGATATCAGAAATAATATCGCTGCAATCAGAAACATTTGAAGGTGTAAAAAAATCTTTAGTGTAGAGTTTTTTTTTAATATTGTATTGCGCGGTGTTTCAGGAGCCTCCGAATGTGGATACAGGCGGGTCGGCCGTGGGTCCGGCGTCGCCGCCTGCCTCACCGCCAGCTACACCGCCTAACCTGCCGCCTGTCGTAAAGCCTTTTCTCAATGGAGGTAAGAACTGTTTATTATGCATTCTGGAACAGAATGTCTGATATCCATACTAATTATAAATGCAAAATAATGAAACTCTGTTTGTTTGTTACCTTCTCATGACAAAACGGGTAAACGGAATTTAATGAATTTTAACAGAGATCGAAATTAAAGAAGGAAATAAATTGTTTTAGAATAAATTTAAAAAATTGCATACTTTTATTAACCAAGTGAAAACCCAACCAGAGTTGGCCATTTGCTGATAGTAACTAGCTTTAACAAAATCCGTCGTAAATTCCAGATGCCTACACAACAATGGGCAGTAAAATGCCTCGGTCGCCATCGCCGCCGCCCGAGTCGCCGACGCCGACGCCGACGCCGACTCCGCCGCCGCCACCACCCGTGCCTGTGGTGCCGCCGCCGCCGCCACACGACTCACAGGAGTTGCAGATCAACGCGATATTGCAAGGCATTGCAGCAGAGAACAACTTCAATGCGAGAACGAAGAAGCGGAAACGAAAGGTACTTTTATAAAATCAGTTTTTCTTATTCAAAATAGACACAGACCTCAGGTTTCCAGAAAACACTGAAATACTTTTGAAATCCCATGATTTTGCCCCGTTTATTATTATCGCATGGGTCTGGTTAGCATGGTGTTCAATTTTCCTTTATACATTTCCAGGTTGAAAAACCTCCACCACCTGTGCCAGTGCCGCCGCAATTCTCAAGAAAAGAGGTTGCGGATATCAAGAAACACAACCAGAATGTTCGGTCGGAAGCGTTTAAAGCGGTCCGTCGCCCTGGTAAAGGTGAGTTAGAAAATATATAACAATCATTTTATTTCCTACTACGAAAAGGCGACTTCGCTCGTACATGACATCTTTAAAATAAATATTATTTAATATTTGGATCATAGCTCAGCACTCAGTCTAGCCATCCAGATGTGTCAGTGAAATATTTTTGAATCGGTTCAATAGTTCCCCTTATAACTCAACATACAAAATTATAAATTTTATCTCTCTAAAATACTAAAAGATTGTGTTAGTAATTATTGTCGTGTTTTAGGTCTCAGGAAGTAACAGTCCAGCATTATAAAAGATTCCGTGTGTAGCATTATCTCAGATGAAAATCATAACACTAATTTGTTTATTTGCAGATTTCGCCAAATTGTTCGAGCAGTTGAAAGAATTGAAAGGCGGCGTCGAACACAAAAAAGAGGTGCTCCGTGACGTGATCAACGAATCAATGAGATTCAAGCGTAAAGCTCTAGCCAAGTTACTCGAAGACTTCTTAGTTGGCATTGAAAGGAATGGAAGTAGTGCTTCAATCACTGTGAAGCGGATCAACAATCTATCGTATAGTAACAGTAATCACAGCTAGTGTCAAAATGAGTGCCGCGAACACTTAGGTGCGTGGACGGCTATAGGACATGATTCCTAGACGTGAGTGGTTCAAAAATGATTCAATGAATGAGTTTGTTTATGAATGATTTTATTCTGTGACTTGTACTGTTTGAAGCAAAGCGGAACAGGCATGATGAAGTTACATGCTTTTTGTTTTATTGTTAAATGACTGCAAAAAACCCAGTTTTTATATATTATAATGTGAATTATTGGTATTTGAACTAGATATGAACTCTTGCATTTGCAGGACACCTTTTGTATAATAGTGCACAATGGCCAGTTTCATAATAAAGAATCTGTTCATAATAAGAGTGTTTTGGAACATCAATAATATTATTAGCTTATACTTTATTTTGCAACCGGCCGTTAGTTGTTTTCCATTACATTGTATTTAGCATTTTATTTAAGGAATAAATTGTATGATACCCATACTCGATTGATGTTTTTGTTAAGAACAATAGTTATAGCTTTATCTGCAATATGTAGTCTTTTACACTTTCCTAATTCTATGTATAGTTTAGCATTTTTACATTTATTTTATGCTGTGTTATATTATGCTATTCTTCATCAATCCAGAAAATCAGACTCATTCATTATGATGAACTCATCTGTCAGTTGTAAGCTTTGCACTTCCCAATTTAATATTTATTATAACAATTTTGACAACTAGATATCTATATTCTTAATTGCTATCAATACCTACACTCAAAGCACGGGTTACTATGATACCAATATCATCAATGCATAATAATTTGAAGTGTTCAAAAAGCTTTAAAAAGCATACGCGGGATGAGTCACTGGTTATTTTTAACGCGCCTTCTCCGCTTTGCTAAGTTATACCTACCTACACGTACATGTATGAATGATTCCGTCATCTGTAACATGTTTTACTCGTTCACAACTTGTCCCTTATCTGTGTACACTTTCTATTAATAGATTTGATGGTGCGCTGCGGACTAGAAAAACTTACGCTTGAATTAATAGCAATTGTTGCTGGTTTTATGTTGATAACTGCACTTTTTTTCTTAAACTACTATTTTCACTTGGCATTTATGTAAAAAGATGTTCAATGGAGTTAGGAAATATTTGAAACCACTGACTGAAGGTTGATCAAAGGAAAGGCCGTTTCTGTCATTTTGCCTTGCACTCGCGAGCTTACATTACAAAGATTTAAGCTGTGTAGCATTTTTAAGTGACATTTTCTAAGAGTGTCTGCAAAATGACGTGAAAACTTTCAAAATTTGTAAATATTTGTATATAATAGGCCCCTTACTAGAGTATTGGAAAGTCGTGTCATAAGTATACAGTGGTAGGAATACCAACAACTCTAACAGCCTGGAAGATCGGGCAGTTTGAGGTTCAGTGGAAGACACTACCTAATTCTTTAACTTATTTTTACATTTTAACCAGTTTTAGTAAAGGGGTTATAATTAATTAAATACCAATGAAAGCGGTTAGGATGCTTTTATGCATCGTGAAAACATAGTTAGTGTGGCCGGATACACAGAGCTTGGGGAATGAAATTTGTATAGTGGGTACTACGAATGAAATTAATGTAACCGCGTTGTAGGGGTGACATTATTTATGGTGATTGTAGATTCTAAAGAAATATTAGAATACAAATTTCTGTAACCTTTAAACTTACTCACATTAAGGGTGGATTTGACATACTTTTGGTAATAACTAAGTATTCTCAGAATACTATATGATGTAATGATGTACCTAATGTCAAAAGAGAGTAAAATGTCAATTTACTCTTTGATAACTACAATTTATTCTGGGGATAATGCATTGGTCGTATCCACCCTAAGTAATAATAATTTTAAAGTAATTAGTTATAATGTGGATGTACTCGTACTTATCCTTATTAGACTTTTATTTATTAATCTCTGGCACAAGAATACAAAAGTGCCCAATTTTCATAGGATTTAATATTCAATGTTAAATTCTAGGATCCGGCCATACAAACAATTGGTCAAATGTAAAGTGTATAATAAATAACTATCATTTTTTAAATAAATTATGATCCTTTGGATTTTTTTATTTGTGTTACTCAAAAATTGCTTTTTTCTAATAACTAATCTAATCTATTTCGTTGGGTGGACTGGGTTGGACAGTCCCACACAGGACGAAAAGTGGTTAGTATAAAGTATCTCGCTTACCAGCTCTTTTCAGAAAGCAAGTGGGAGCCATAAGGTTATATAGGCCACTAGGGGCTTAAATCAGACTCGAATCGATCTTTACATATTCAGCATTAGTTAGGAGATTGAAATCAAGATCCATCTCGTTACTATGTGGAATTGTAATTAAACTTCGTCCACGAAATGATATTTCCAAAGGATTTCGCTCTGAGCCCGCCTTGGGAAATTGAAGGCGTCGACGGGGCTGCAACAACAGAGATAATGTAAACGCAAAATTGGATGCGCCGAGTCCATCCTCACATTCTATTCCGAATAAAGCGATGAGGACAAAATGGTGTAAGGTATAAACTGACCGAAAGTGATTGTACCGAAGTCGATGATTTTATTTTCTGAAGTGAATGTTTTTGCAACTTCACAAGGTATTGTAGGTAATAATGTATAGATACTTAATTTTCTCTAGGTGCCTAGCTACCTACTTACCGTAAGATGTGCTCTAGGGAAATCTAGGTCCTAGCTAGAGAGTTATTTTTATTACCTAGGTAACCTAGGTAGAGATGATTCAGTCTAAAAATGCACGCCCCTCCACTTGTACTTGTACCGCATGTAGAGGTAAATAAATTGGAAGGGCGTGCATTTTTAGACTGATCTACCTCTACCTGCCTATGTACGGATATACCAAAACAAAACGTAGGTAGGTACCTATAGCTTAAACAAGAAGAAAAGCTGACTGAGCTGAGTGCGAGAATACCTACCTATCTACAAAAAGTATTTAAGTAATAAGTAGGTAAGCTTTTACCTTTTAGCTATAGGTAGGTAAGTAGGTAGGTACCTACCTAGTTACCTAAGAGATTTACACATTAGGTGAAAATTGTGCTCGTAGATTTTATCAACCGTTGAAGATAGGGCTAATGGTTTTTCAATAAATTGCTAATGGTTCGTCCACCATCTACCTACATTAACTAGCTAAATAGGTAGGTATTAGGTACAATAACCTACTAGTTTACCCACCTACAATTATCTTTTATTAATTTAACAAAATAAAGTAGGTACCTACCTACGAGGCAACACTAAAAACTATACCTACCTACTTATTAGGTAGGTAAGTAGGTACTTACCTATAATTATAAACGGACCAAATATCAGAAAAAAACCAAGCAAAATTATTTTGGGTGATATGTTTTAGGTCATGATTCATGCATGATCCAATAATGGAGTAGGTACCTATCTACCTATCAAGTACCTATCAACCTATGTAAAATGGTAGCCCTGCAGGAAGGTAGGTAGGTGGTAGGTACATTTCGTGTGATAATAAAATCAACTCACCTGCCCTACTAGGTAGGGTAACCTATCGTTCGCGAAGTTTTAATCACCAAGACCCAGTTAAGCTTCCCAAGAAAATCATCATAAAAAACTCTTTATTGACAGATATTTCATAAACTCCATAAAATTTTCATAGGTAACTCCTATGAAATATAAATTTCTAAGTAGGTGTGCTAATACACTGGGGGCAATAACGTTTTCGACTCACCTATATATATAAGAGCTGCTAACACCCCCGTCAAGAAGGAATTCTACATTTATTTTACGCACCTAAGTAGTTATATACTTACCTACCTATATTATGTTAAAATAATTGTGACTAAAGTTATATTAAGTACCTACCTACTAACTAACTTAGGTATATAAGTACCTACTTACCCACTCAAAATATAAAATTCACCTAGGTAGGTAGGTACCTATCTCACAAAGTCACAAAATCCTGCGCGATGATAAAATCGTTTAGGTAATACACCAACAGAACAAAAGGAGCGATCGTTCATTCGCGGCCATTGCTTGTAGGTAGTAGAAAGTAGTTTCACTGAAAAAACTGAAAAAAAAACAAACAAACAACCTTACAATATGAAGCAACTCTATTATAATTCGGGGCGAGCGCCTTCGAAAATCTCGTAGGTACCATCCTACGTATAAATAACAGGGAAAATTTTCAGGACACTTCCCATAAATATGATAAAGGGGGTGGGAGGGTTGAGCGTCACCTTAGGCACTTACTGCTCGCTTCGACACCGATAATTTTAATAAGACGTCCCGGGATTCAGTTTGATGCATAGGTACTTACCTACCTGTCTACCTACCGTTTATTAATTATAAGTATATAGGTAGGTAGGTCTTACAGAAATAAATAGTTACCTCTGTAATAACTACCTACATAATTTTCTTTCACTTGAATAATTAGGTACCTATATAAAGACTATTCGCCAAATAAAGTTCTATGATCATCGTCCGCAGTAAAAATCGCATTAACTGGACAAATAGCGACAAAGCACGTAATTTAGATAGGATAATGGATACGAAATGTAAATAAATCTCGCGCTCGCAATAAATAACAATGACCATGGAATGGAATTGTGTCCCCCTATCACTCAACATAGAGGTAATATAAGTAGGTACCTACTCTTCGTTAGGTATTAGGTACGATTTATTCCTATACCTAGTGCTTAAACTAGTTTGTTGAATCAGCCTTATGTATTTTACCAGATGACAAAACTATTCATTACTTTTTGGGTGTTATTACCTATGTATTCTATGTATATACATGTACCTATGTGTTTACAAAAATGTATACTTAGGTACCTATAGGTACTTAAGTACTTACCTAATCTATCAGATACTTATCTGGTTTCCATAGTGCCTACAAGCTTTGCTTAGTTTGGGGTTAGATGACGTTGAGTGAAATGTCCACCATTATTACTTAAATACTGTGCCTTCTTCGTATTGTAGGTAGGTATTACGTTTGGTTATGTTGAATCAGGTAAAGATACTTATCTACTTACCTACAATCAAAGTGTGTCACACCGTAAGACCATCTAAGAGTCCAATTAATTTTCCTTTCGTATCGTATCGCTCCAAGCCTTTTCAATTTACGACTAGAATATGTATTCGTAAATCAAGTTAATATCTTGCGGTTGTGCCCGAGAGTACCTACCTATCTACCCACTGAATAAATTTTACGTCACTAAAATACTCCTCTCTAGCCACAAAGGTCAGTATGATAAAACTTTTATTTAAGTAGGTAAGTATTACTCTACATAGTTGTGAATTTAAAATCAGAAATACATAAAAGTAAAAATGAACTCTGCTAAACAATTTAAAGTCAATGCTTATTGTGTATAAAATGTAAAATATTTTTTATCAAACAGAATACATTAGGTAGGTACTAAAGTTTATCTAAACAGTTCCCTGCCTTCTGAACGAGCCTTAAAATGGGTGCTCACTGTAGATAGAGCAAACAGCTAAAACGTGTAACTAGAGGGCCAAAGAGCTCCAATGTAATGCGGGTACTACGCTGTATTTATTCCTTGCAACACGTTTCAATTAGGAGACGGAATTAGTAACATGCTCCTTGAATAAATTCAAATTATTGAGAGTAGGGCTACAAAATATTGTTGTAATCGAGTTAAAAGAATACTTTCTGTTGCTACAAGTTTATTAACTGAACTAGGTAGTATGGTAGGTATCGATGCTTTCCGCAACAAAGGTCTAATAGGTAAGTAACTCTAGTACGTAATCACTACTTTAGTTAGGTATAATCTAAAAATTTAAAAAAATGTCTTTTTGAATCTTTTGCTCTACATCACAAAGTAGGTATAGGTACCACAGGTACAAATATCTAACAGACATTTTTTTTTTATAGACACTGAAGTCTGAACTCAATTATTTTTATTGATCGGACAATAATTAGAAAAAATAAGATTGTAGTTTAATTTGCAGATTTAATCAGAAAGAACTGGGTAACGTCATTTTTGAAAAATAAACAGCGAATGCGAGCGACGGCAGCCGACGCGGCCAGCACTGCGTCCATCCACGTCCACAATTTATGTTTCGTTCGCGCGTCTAGTGAAAGCCTCCGATGAAAGTTTCATCGTATCTGCGAACTGCAGGCGTGAAAATAAAATTGGAACTATGTAGCTTTGGGCTTTCAAAATACAGACTATCGGACGTTGAGAGAGAATAGTTTCGAATAGTCGCTTTTGATCAATGTTGTACGATTTACACGCATGACAGGGTTGACAGTCGACTGATGATAGATGCACTGGTTCGTCGAGGCTTCATCTCGCTATCGAGCCAGCCACGCCGTAAACGTGTTTGCATAATGTCGACTGTCGGTTGAATCTCGACAATTACTGTGGACATAATGTCACCGTTCTCAGATTGAACGTTGATCAATGATCATAATTAGATTGACGGGTGTCAGCAAAACAAATGAAAGGTAAAGTTTGAACGTGCCTTTGACAATAATAATAATACTACTAGGTATATTTGATAATCCTCAAAAGATCTAAGTAACTAAAGATCTGAGGAGATATCTACCGAGCCTGGGGATTACAGTCGTGATCATATTATATTTTTATATTTGATAATTAATCATTGCTACGAGTATATCATCATATAACTGATCGATAGAAAGTAAGTAGATACCTATAGGGTAGATTCTATACCTACCCACTTACAATTTTATGTAGGTAGGTAAATACCTATTTACAAAAAAAAACTAAACAATTTATCTGACGGTCTAACTGGTAATCAATGGACAGCCAAAAAGATAGGTACTTACCTAAACCTAGAGTTCTAGAGAGCTTAAGTATTTTGAAGGTTATTTTATTTATGGGGTAGTATTCAGCTCCTAAATTGTGCAGTGGGGGTAAAAGGTTTATATCATAAAATCACATACCTCCTCAATCGTGAGGAGTTCAACTAGCACTTAGGTAAGTAGCTAAGTAATCATAAATACAAACCGTCTTTTAATCTGTAAGTAAAGAACTGAAAAAGAGAAAGAAAAAGAAGTGTACTAAAGAGTGTACACAGTAGGTAGGTAGGTACCTACTGTTGGAAAAATGCATGTTCAAGGACAGGACAATGCAAATTCGCGGTAAAAATGGCAACAATATATAACTTTTCTAGGTACATCGTAACAAGAAGGTAGTAAGTTGGTAGGTAGGTAGTAGGCTGTAAGAATTGTCTTTTGTGTTTTATTTGACTCAAACAAAACATCAAATGAATCTCGAACTCAACATCCTCTTCCTGTCATTACCTATATTTTTCTACGTAGGTACAATGTCCTGGATCTTGGCTGATTGTCAGCTAATTCTTTGCGGTCCGCTGGAGGCTGTACAACGCAATAAATTTCTGGCATTCAGACAAAGCAACCATGCGAAAAAGCCCTGATAAAAATAAGATGACTTGCCTTTAGAAGTTTAGACACATCTTTCTAAAAGACAATGGTTAATACTTAACAATGGGTTGGTAAGTAGTTTTTGAATAAGATGAAATACCTAAATAACAAAAAAGTTGGTATTTCATGCTTACTTTAATAATATTTTTTAAACTAATTCGAACTGCTGGATAGTTATACTCGTAATGTTGAGATTGAGCCCAGTAGTGATCAGTTGTCATCGTCAGCCCACAATTTACAAATTCAACTTGCTTATTTCTAAGAACTGAGTAGGTACCTACCTATATGTATTGGCCGTTTTCCTAAGAACGGTATTCATCGTTTTGGTTTCTATTAGGTACATAGAAAAATCCCAAGCACAACCCTTTCCATAACTTTGTGCTTTTTGATGAGGCTAATGGTATGCGAATAGTCGCTTTATTTTTAGGAAAAGCATACAAGCACAGCGCATCGCGGATGCTATTGATATGTTCGTTTTTCTCAGCTATCGGCTGACTATACAAGTTGTACCTTCCTAGTTATAGATACCTATAAGCGCTCCGTATTTCCACTCCCAAAGCGGGACTTAGTCGCCAGACAGAACACGAAGCTGAAAGGAAAACGAAAACAATTTCAGTGCGATCCTTCCTCTCTGCAGATCATTACTGAGATCTTCAACTCGGACGATGTTTTAATTTTTTTTTCTCGTGCTATCAGACGCCCCTTCTGAGAGTAATTTGTAGAGAAACACGTTTTTCTTTCTTGGTTTGATGGAAATTAATAAATTGCGCTACGCTGAGTTCGATAAGAGGAAAAAGTTCTGCGTGTTTTCTGTTTTCATAATGCTTTTAGCAAAGCCATTTTTCAGTTTGCATGTTTTTTTCTTCAAGAACCTTCTGTTATTTACAGTGTAGGTAAGTAAATTGTATTTGCTTCATTTCTTATGAATAAGAGTTTTCACCTGCCTACCCGGCTCTTTTTACGTAATCATAACTATTCTGAATTTATTTAACCTACGACACGTTTGATTAAAATAAATTTAATTTTGATTTGGATGTAAGTAAGGGTAAGGTACCTCTGCATTTTTATGTTTTCAGTTTTGTTCATAAAGCAACAATAAGTATCAAAAGCGAACCCTTACACGTCTTTCAATAAAAAAAAAAGAAATGGCCTACCGCAAAAATAATCAGCACTTTATTCGCAAATCAATTAGCCATCCACAGTTTAGTGCAAGTTAAAAAAAGTCTGGCGCAGGGATTGGATCCCACTGACCTCTGGGTAATTAATTACGCGTAGCTGTTTTTGCAGGCCAAAGGAAGAAACGGCCAAGATTTATTGTTTGCGCCACTTCACTTGGTAGAGTAAGCGCCCGCGGTTACCAAATCACCCTGATAAACTCAGGGTAGTAGGAAGCTATTAATTCATGAATTTATGTCAACGTCACATGAATAATGTCTCCATAGCACTATCAGCGGATCTCTCAAATAATGTTTATTGATCGAGGTTCAATTATGAGCTTCTACACAGAATAGTTGAAAGTTGGAACTGACGCATGTCCGGAAATAAGGCTTTTATTTGAGTCAGCAGATAGATACAAGCTCTACACTACATCACGACGTGTCAATGGCGTCAATATTTTGGGCACATTGCCATCTACTGTTTACCACTTACTAAAGCTCCAATACCACCATAGGTATGGGTATGTTTTCAACTCCGCAGCTTGATGTAGCCACTAGACGGCGGCGATTTACTAATCTTTTCTTTAATTCTGATCCTTTGTTTTCTTCCGGCGGTAATAGATCCGAAAGCCGGATTATGGGAAAGGAACTCATTTCGCTCTTCTTGTCATATTGTATTCTAAGCTAAAAATACTTTTTGACCTATATGCATGACCCTATGAATGCCTAATAGGTAAATATAATATAATTAACGATCAAGTACAATTTCACTTCTCATGGGGTACCCCGCACCCGATTTCTTTCATCATCAAGGTTGTTTTACCATCGGTTACCAAAAGAACCAAAAACGATCCAAAATAAGAGGAAGAAAAATCTTGGTCCGCATTAGCTTTAATGAATGGCAATTGAAAATATGTTTTAGGAAATTCAGAGCTCGTTTTTATTTTCACATAATTGACGTCTATTATTATTTACAGGGCGATTAAATGTATTTAAAGAGAAGTAAGACTCAGTTTTCTCTAGAATGTTCGAAATTCCAATTTCGGGTTTAAAAAAATGAAATTCTTTAATTTTATATTCTTACCTTTTGCTACAAAAAAGCTCTTAGCATTTCAAATTTCAGAAATGTAAAGTTAGGTACTGAATGTACTAAAAAGATCTTTTATTTTTGCCATTTTCACACAAAAAATCTCTAGTAACTATGTAAGTACTTACCTACCTACGAGTATATCATGCCTATAATAAACTTTTCATGCATCGAGTTGTAAGCTCTAAGTAGGTACCTACTTTCCTACAGAATGTAGGTAATATTAGGTCATGTCACAGACTATACATTACTTACGCCTGCTTACACCTACGGTAGCCTAAAATAGCTTATGAAAAGTTTCAACTTTCAATAATATTTATAAAGAGCAAAGACGAGAGATGGTGACGAGCGCGACGACAATGACATACCTACAGGTAAAAAGGTAAATTGCTATAAGTACATTACAGGTAAAGTTGGCTCAAGATTGAGAAAAATAGTCAAATATGGGATTGTTTTGGATGTTTGTGGTTCTAACTTTAACCTACCTGAGATTACCTACCTATTTATGCCACGTAAGCAAAGCAAAGTAGAAGCTAATCTACACTAAAACATTGTTTTAGCGGTAGGTAGCTTGTGGAAATTCTCGGACACGTACCTATCTAAGGGTCAGTTATGGAGTAACTTTTGCATGATCTGTAGGATAACTTGGCGCCAGGAGGATTCACTATGTCACACCCTTATCCTGACTGCTTGACATTTGTGCGTTCTGTTACCACTTTAATCATAGTAAAATTCAGGTATGTAAGCACTTACCTACCTATATTGAATTTTGATTTGTATTTAAGTCCAAATATTAGATAAAATTTACATAATGAAAAAGCCTTCACGGTCACCATAACAATGTCATAAAACACAGATCACAGTGATCTTGTTCTTTTGATTTTATGAAAAAAATTACTACAGCGCGCCGCTGTAAAATAAGGGCTAATTTATTTAATATAACTTTTTTGATGGCTTTTCGAAACTTCTTTCCTGCTTTGGTGAACACTAACACCCTTATCGTCCTGGCCAAAAAGTAATTTCATTGATGACTATAAACTCTCAGTTTGCGTTTCAAAATTGCGAAACACAGAAAAGCTTTTTGCCTTGAATACCATCTGTTTCAACCTTGCATTGTTAGGTACAGAAACTATTCTAAGGTAATTACTAGAGAAATTTTCACTGAAATATTTTCACAGATTCACTGTGTAAAATACCTTTCATGAAATATCTTTCTATTTCAGGAAATAAGTGTAGGTATTGCTGGGACGTTTAGTAGGTAAATTTATAACCAATTTAAATTTCATGGAAAGCATAATACCTACATCTAATCTTTCTACCAGTTCAATCAGGTCTTGATAGACCTAAAATATAAAAATAATGTCGGTTGTGTTACGGTGGATTTGACCAACTACTCGTATATTGTAATGGCAAATACAAGTAAAATGTTATTTGACTCTAGGATAGGTACATTAATTTATTATAAACATATTCTGGGGGTTTGGTCGCCCTGTACCTAATGTTATGCAAGCAACAAAGGGGATACAAATAAAGATGACGGCTCACAGTCAGAAAGTATATTAGTACCTACATAATCACCATTATCATCATCATCATCTTCCTGCCCTTATCCCGCTAGGTGGAGTCGGCATAACCGGTTCTCCTTATTTTCTCTTCTCTTAGTACGAGTAAGTACATAATTAACGGATCGATATAAATATATCGATGCTTTATTATCGACGTATTTACATAAATCTAGACACGCGGTAGCGTGTCAAGCCGAGTTCAAGCTGGCGAACCGCGCACCGTGTGTAATATTACACGAACCATTTGGAGCCAGTTTTCACCCCCTCATAACTCCAAAACTATTTCACGTAAACATGTCAAATTTGGCTCATATATTGATATTTGCGACCTAAGTAAGTACACCAAATTTCATAATCACACCTCAAACGGTTATTTAGATATTAACGTCCAAGAATCCTAATTTTTATCACTGACTGACCTATAGACGTTAATTCTAACCCAGTTCTAGATGACCTAGAAAGTTCAAATTTGGCATCCAGGTAGGTGGTTGGGTGAATACAAAGGAAAAAATCTGAAACTAGTAAATTTATATTATATGTCGGAGATTTGGTACTTGTGGCGCCATCTACAATCTGGCGGCTGCATCTCTGACATTACCGATCGAGCTATCAAGAACGCAAGCGTGACGTCACACCGAGTCGTGCTTGGATACGACCGTCGGAGCGGGCGGGCATTCTACTTTGGGAGCTCGCATCGAGCGGACGTATCTGTTCTGATAATCATATCTCGCTAAAGTACCTACCTACCTAATAAATTCACTCTTATCAAAGTCCGTGGTTGTTATTTGCTCGGGGTTTACCTACCATGTCGGAACCTGACGAGGACATGCGCCCACCTAGTCCTACTTTCCTGCCTCCTGCGACATCAGAAGTGGGATCGCCTCGAGCACCAAGAACCGAAGAAGTGCAACCATCACGCGTCAATGAAGATTTATTTCGGAGAATGTTGGAGTTGCAAAGTAGTAGCATGCTGAGCCTAATTGAAGCTATTAAAAATCCGGTGAGTGCTTGCAATATTAAGCTACCCGATTTCGACCCCGATAAGCCTGACGCCGATGCCCGTGCTTGGTGCAATACGGTTAACCTTTGCTTTGGTGAAAAACCGCTAGAAAGAGGACCGCTAATAATAGCTATCAGCGGTGCGCTGAAAGGAAGTGCGTCACAATGGCTATCGCAAATATCGTTCCCTGGAATGCAGTGGCCGCAGTTTCGAGAATTGTTTACTGCCAGATACGATAGTGTCGAAACATCTGCGGCTACCCTCATTAACCTGCAAAATAGCAAACCAAGAGAAAATGAGTGTCTGTCTGTGTATGCTGCTAGGTTAATGACCTCGTTGACCTCTAAATGGCATAAAATGAGCGCTGAAGAGATTGCCATATCTACTGTGCTGGCACATTTAACGAAGTTCGACAACCGCCTGCAACGATTGGCCTTTACTACTGAGATAGTCACGAGAGACAAGCTGCAGCGAGAACTAAAGGCATCTACGTTCATGAAAAGAAAAGTGCCGCAAGTAGTTGAAGAAAACCGCGTAGAAGCGAAACGAACCAAGACGGGGCCGCCACTAAGGTGCTATCACTGCGGCAAACTGGGACATCGAGCACTTGAATGTCGGTCGAAGGAAAGAAGACCAACAGCAGCAGCGGCGGCGGCGACCACGTCATCTACCCCTACAAGTAACCAGACGTCGCGAGTTGTCTGTTTCCGCTGTGGCGGGATGGGCCACTTTGCTTCGAAATGCAACCGAGGACCTGGCGCCAGTGCTGGCGGCAACGGCGGCGCGTCGCAGGGAGTCAACGCGGCGGGATCGTCGGCTACGCACGAGCGCGAACGACAGGTCAACATATGCAGCGTGAGCAGTCCACGTGGTCAGCTGACAAATAACTGTGAGTTGTACTTGTTTTGTTTTGATTCTGGTGCAGAATGTTCCCTTATCAAAGAAAGCGTCGCAAATAAATTTTCTGGCAAGCGAGTTAACAATGTAGTAAAATTAACTGGGATAGGTAGGCATAGCGTTTATAGCACGTTGCAAATTTTATCGCAGATAATGATTGGGGATTTTAACCTGGAGATATTATTTCATGTGGTACCTGATGATTATCTCACTGATGACATCTTGGTTGGTAGGGAAATTCTATCTCAGGGTTTTGAGGTTAGCGTGTCGTCTACTGGGGTTACTCTGTCATGTCGTAAACATATTTTGACGTGTGAAAAATCTGACGAGATGAATTTTGACCGCATTGATACCGATATACCCTCAGAGTTCAAACCTAAATTGATCACTGTGTTAGAAGAGTTTTCGAAGTCCTTTTCTCAGAGTGTAAGTACGTCGCGCGTAAACACAGGCAAGCTAGAGATTCGCTTAATTGACCCTATGAAGACAGTCCAGCGTCGCCCGTATCGTCTTGGTGCTAACGAACGGCAGGTTGTACGCGACAAGGTCAATGAGCTGCTACAAGCGGGGGTAATTAGGCCCAGTTGTTCTCCTTTCTCTAGTCCCATACTGCTGGTGAAGAAGAAGGATGGGTCGGACCGCATGTGCGTGGACTACCGAGAGTTAAATGAGAACACCGTGGCTGATAGATACCCACTTCCCTTAATTGAAGACCAAATTGCTAGGTTAGGTGGAGCTAAATGGTACACCTGTTTGGACGCCGTAAGTGGATATCATCAGATTCCTGTTGACCCTGCGTCGGTAGAGAAGACAGCGTTCGTGACTCCTGATGGACAATGGGAGTACTTGGCCATGCCGTTTGGCCTAAAAAATAGTACGTCAGTTTATCAGCGAGCAGTCATGCAGGCGTTAGGAGAGTTAGGTCACACTTTCGTTGTAGCTTATGTCGATGACCTGTTGATCATAGCATCGGATGTAGAGCAGGGTATAGAGCGTCTTCGTGTGGTCTTAGAAGTTTTGTCAAAAGCTGGATTTTCGTTGAATTTATCCAAGTGTGTGTTCCTGAAACGTCGTATCGAATATCTAGGTTTCGTTATTGAAGACGGCAAGGTTATGCCAAACCCAAAAAAGATAGAGGCTCTAACTTTACTGCCACCGCCAGGTACTGTCACGCAACTTAGACAATTCATAGGCCTCGCTTCCTATTTTAGGCAGAAATCGATGTCTACCTATAGTTCCGCGTACATTCAGGTGGTCAGTGATAAACAATGTCCACGAATCAATAATGCACTTAGGTTGGGAGAAGACTCTTGAGAAGCTTTACGAGCATTATTGGTTCGAGGGCATGTCTAAGTATGTTCGGAGGTTCGTCGAGAATTGCATCACGTGCAAAATCTCAAAGTCAAACTCGGGTCGAGTTCAGGCGGAATTGCATCCGATTCCGAAAATCAGTATTCCTTGGCACACGGTACACATAGACGCATCTGGGAAGCTAAGTGGTAAAAATGATGTTAGGGAATACGTTTTCGTTTTGATAGATGCGTTCACCAAATTCGTTTTGCTCTTTCACTCCTTGAACATCGACACTAAGAGTAGCATTAAAGCTCTACAGTCCAGCGTGTCGTTATTTGGCGCGCCTACTCGAGTGGTAGCTGATCAGGGTAGATGTTTTGCTAGTAGGGAGTTTGCTAACTATTGTGAAACTCAAAACATTCAGCTACACCTCATTGCAACAGGAGGTAGTCGTGCTAATGGGCAGGTAGAGAGAACAATGAGCACTTTAAAGAGTATGCTCACAGCGGTAGAGTCTAGTAAAGATCGTTCGTGGCAAGACGCATTGGGTGAAGTGCAGTTGGCCATAAATTCAACTGTGAATCGGGTCACAAAAGTCAGTCCCTTAGAGTTAATGATTGGAAAGGTAGCGCGACCTTTGGGGCTAATGTCTGTAACTGATGATAATCATGAAGTAGACCTTGACGTGTTACGGGAACATGCTGCACAAAACATCAAACAAGTTGCTCTATATGATAAGGTTAGATTTGATAAGAGTAAAGCCAATGTTAGTCGATTTAGTGTGGGTGACTATGTTCTCATAGAAAATGAGGAAAGGAACCAAACGAAGCTAGACCCTAAGTTCAAGGGTCCATTCAAAATCATAGAGGTTCTGGAAAATGATAGATACCGCCTTAAAGCCTTAAATTCTAAGAGAACATACAAGTACCCACATGATAGAGTAAGAAAGATTCCAAATCATGAGGTTCCAGCGGAGTTGGAGTCAGATCTGGAATCCGATGGAAATAACAGTGACCATAGTAATGCCTAGTCTGTTATGAGCGTTGTAGCGCGTGGTAAAGTGATCCTTGTCCGAGTCTGGATAAGATGAGCCGTAGGTGCGGCGGCATGAGTAGTTACCCTCGTTTACGTGGGGGCGTAAACGGGATGAGTCGTTGGTGCGATGACATGCTTTCATGAGTACCCTTGCTCTCGTTGTGGCGAAAGTAAGATGAGCCGTCAATACGATGCGTGTAAATGTTGTCTGTGTGATAGTGATCCTATTGTCTTTAGAACCCAATGTTTAAGGTTAATTGTTTTGATTCTAATAAAGTGTAACGATTCCTTTGAGTTTTGATGTGAAATTACTATTCTAATTGTAGTGTCAGAATAGCCGAACAAGGTACTGGGTAGTTGTTTTGTCCTTACAGATGGTACACACGAGGACGTGTGAGTCATCAGAGATGGCCGTGTCGGAGATTTGGTACTTGTGGCGCCATCTACAATCTGGCGGCTGCATCTCTGACATTACCGATCGAGCTATCAAGAACGCAAGCGTGACGTCACACCGAGTCGTGCTTGGATACGACCGTCGGAGCGGGCGGGCATTCTACTTTGGGAGCTCGCATCGAGCGGACGTATCTGTTCTGATAATCATATCTCGCTAAAGTACCTACCTACCTAATAAATTCACTCTTATCAAAGTCCGTGGTTGTTATTTGCTCGGGGTTTACCTACCATGTCGGAACCTGACGAGGACATGCGCCCACCTAGTCCTACTTTCCTGCCTCCTGCGACATATATTTATTATAATTTTTCAATTACTTAATTCATTCTCTTAGGAACTCTTATAGCGCCTATAATATAAGTAAGAGCAAAGATTATAGTGTGTCGGATCTACCTACTTAGGTATGTATACAATGTGCCAATAGTTTCAGCCGTCCATGCACGTAGATGTTTAAGTATAATAATATAAGAATAAGTACTTACTTACTAATAAGTTCTGTACAAAAAGTAATGATATCCCATCAAAAACATAAATGTGAAATGATAGCCAAGTTCAATAAGTATGCTTTAGTCGTTGACTTCAGCGACAAAAGAAGTGAGATCTAAACGGGTGCCAAGTACAATGGTCAGTCCTAAAACTTAGTTAGACCTTAGGCTTCAATATCATATCCTAAGTTATAGGATGAAATGATATTTCAAAGTTGTTCAAAATATTTCATATTGTTTTAAATAAGTTTTAGGACTGACCATTGTACTTGGCACCCGTTTAGATCTCACTTCTTTTGTCGCTGAAGTCAACGACTAAAGCATACTTATTGAACTTGGCTATCATTTCACATTTATGTTTTTGATGGGATATGTAAATACAATAAGAAAGACACGCGCTAACTAGTAATCTTTTTCAGACAAAGCATGTCTAACGAAGTTCGGCTTTGGATATTGTTGTTCCAAGTTCCCCCGTTAATTAGTGCCTCGGCGCAGGTCCCCAGGTGGCATGTTCTATGTTACATCGTGTTTGCATAAAAGTTAGTGCAGCTTCACAGAGTATAGAAACAAGTTCAACAAGATTCACTTCTTATCTCATCAGTGCTTCCAAGTTAAGAGGCTCTTCATAGTATTTCTATCATAGCCACTATCTTTATACTAAAACTATTCTGTGGTCGTCAGTAAGTATTTTGTTAGGAACAGATTTAGCTCATGATATTCTACTCGGTACAGATAATGCGCTTGTCCTGACGCTATTGATTTATGTATTTATTTATCTCCGATTTAAAATTTCTAGTGTACCTACGCTATATCGGTTTTTCTAAATTGAAGCCTGTAAAGTATATAGGGACGATTCTGCTCTAAATCGCAGGACTGTGGAATATGAGAACTTCTTGTTGGCACTTATTTTTAAAATGAAAAGATTCATTTATTTATCCTGAGATAATAGTCCATAGATAGTTACAATATAAGTATATTTGAATATTCTTTTGTTGCCTGGAATCCGCTCAGCAGCAAATGTGTATATATGATTCCAGGAAACTTGCGACGAGTTTACGGTAGTAAATATATGTAATGAACTTGGAGCTCCAGGTACCTACACAATAGTAGAACATCGCGACTTCGTTCGTGTGAAGTTAATATCTTACAAAACGTATCCCTCATTGCTTCCTGGGAGTTGCATTTTGAGAGCCTTTTCTTCGGTGCAATTCGAGATTCTACCCAAAAGAAGTTTAAATATTTTATACTGATATCTTATACCTTTAAAGGAGCAATTCTTTTATAGTATGTATGTATGTATATAAATATATAATCTAAATCTCGGAAACGGCTCCAACATTTTTAATGAAATTTAGTGGTTTCAAGGGCGATAAATCGATCTAGCTAGGTTTCATTTTTGGAAAACGTCGTTTACGAAGAAAAAACACCGAGCAAAGCTCGGTCACCAGGTACTTACATTAAATCGTCCTTCACACAGTCAATCCATCTTTTCATGTACGAGTAGGTAGTGTCATGGTACCAAAAAAAATATCAGTATTAAATCGTAAAATACCTGGATGGAGACTTATCACCCCCGAAACCCCCTGCATACTAAATTTCATGAAAATCGTTGGAGCCGTTTCTGAGATTCCGATTATTTATATATATATATACAAGAATTGCTCGTTTAAAGATATAAGATAAGGGAGTGACTACTGAAATGACGGATGATAGGGGAGAGTGGAGAAGGAGAACCTGTTGTGCCGACCCCAGGTATCTCGCTACCTATGGGTAGGAAGATGATGAGGATGATGCCACTTGTGACCGTAAGTAATTTTCGATACCCACAAGTGTATTATCACAACAGTGTAATATCTGTGGGATCCTCACTAATAGGTAAGAAACTGATGGGTGTTTATTTATTAAAATGAAAAACTTAGATTCAAGTGCAAAACTTTCCACTTTATCATTAACGACTCTTCTAAAACTCTCCATACTTTATCTATCTAATTTTCCAGCATTATACCCACTGGTGTTACGATATTGCTGTGTTTCGGAAGTGCGGTTGCCAATTTACTCGAAAGGGTGCCGTTTCATGGAATTGCATGTCGTGTGTCGATACAGGGGAATGACGTTACATGTCTCTGTGGAGAATACGAGTGTATGAGCAAACGTGCTTTGTAATGCAAAATGTTGAATATCTACATGCGAACCGAGGTAGAAATCAGTAAGTTTGTGAACTCAAATACTACAAGTAGAGTTAGTTTTTAGATTCAATTATTATTTGGTTTAAATCAAATGCTAAAAACGGAACGTATCCTTACTCAATTCGTCTGCCAGCAGGGATAAAATAAGCTTTAGTGGCCATAAGGGCCCCATATTATTTAAAAAATAACTCACATACGCGGTCAGTCGCGTCTGCAGGTTCTAAATTTAAATACCATGCGATAAATCCTTTAACCCAAATTGTAAAGTACTTAGGTAAGTCAATCCTGGATTTACACTTAGCGTCTCAAGAAATAGTTGTCTATAGGCCGTGTCGGAGATCCCGGCGAAGCCCGAACGAGGGCTAATGGCCCGTTAATAATGCCCGCCAGTCGGTCTGTTAGCAGCCTTACCCCGCCACGAATTACGACTCGAGCAGCAGGAATACAACTAGTAAGAATAGCTGATTCTTCAAAGCTGAAACTACATTACTGTTTGCTTGAAATGAAACTAGTGTTTTAAAACATAGAAAATCTGGAGAGGAATGCTTAAATGAGGTGTGCTGTGTGAGAATCGTTGCTAGTGAAAATGTGCCTTGGGAAAACATATTGAATTAAGTGCATGTTTATATTGCCTTGTTTGCCTGTCTCGACGAAACAACGTTAGTAACAAAATAGTCAAAGCACCAAAGTCACAAGTTAAAAATAAGAGATTAATGAGTTTTACGAATTTTCAAAAATTTTTCGTAGTCGGTAATCAGATAGATAATGTCTTTGACAGTATTTTGTGTGAAAGGACGTTTACCTAAATGAAGGCTAGAAGTTCTCCTTTAATATATTTCTGCTCCAAAACGTTCTGTACCACGAATTACGTCCGGGAGCTTTCTGCTAAACTGCCGAGAATCGTATACTTCGCCCTTCTGCTCATTACTAAGTACAGCCCTAATGGAAGCCGTCGTGTTGCTATGATTAGGCATCTCATGTTTGCACCTAATTACTGTATAATACTATATGTACGATTATATTGCAAGGTCTAGGCAAACGTGAAGTTAGCAGTGGCAGATCAGGAGAAACTTTCCATCTTCTTTAACAGACAGGGAAGAAAATAACTATATTTTATATTTGGCAATCCACTTTTACTTACTTACATAATATCTACTTGTACCGACATTTATTTTAGTAGTTAGGTAGGTATAATAAACACTTAGACCGTTAAAATTATAAAACTTTGGCGGTTGTTGAATTTACTCAAAAGTAAATAAGCGTACAAGCCAGTGTATAAGCAGCAGACAGAATCTATTAAATTAAATTAAAACAACAGCTCGTGGATGAGGCAGTAGGTACGTGAAAGCGTAGCACTCACGAACTTCAAATAAATATTGTAACTATACGCCACATTCCGCCTGCACCGCCTCAGCAAAGTTTTCAATGTACCGCAGTATGGGAATCTTTTAAAATGACTTCAAAAAGGAGGAGGTTCTCAATTCATCTACTTAATGTTTTTTGTTTGGTAGGTCATTCTTCAGAAGTGGTCCATTAAATAAATTGTATCGAAATCGATTAGGACTTTTTGAAAAATCAACAATAGCAAAAAATATATACACAGATGACGTTTTTATTTGTGTCTCATGCCAAAGTGTGTTACGCAGACGTCTTTCAAAAATAATAACGATTGATATTGTCTGTATGAAGTCGTTTTCAACTTTTTGTTAAAATATGTCAGGTATTGGTTTTAGCATACCTAGATTAATATTACTTTTTTATGGTACCTACTTAACGTTTGGTAGTTGCAAAATGGAAATATTGTCTGTCTAGAAGGCAATATTAACTATGCAAGGCCACGACATGAGAAGAAATTACGACAAAGAGTCTCATGACATGGTACACGATGTTGAAATATTTTCTAATGGACAACGACTCAATTATCCACAATAAAATATATCATTAGCATGCATTATTAGTTACAAAAATTGCAAAAGCTCAAAGCGAAAACCTCTTAGATATTAGTACAATTATGTCACAAAATGAGGAAGCTTCTTTGATGTTCGTTGTCTGATCGTTTCGACAGTACCCCGATTTGGGTGTTTTGTCTTTGTGAGCTCTTTCCTGACCCCTTACTCCAGACTTTTTCCACTATACGCCAATAATTTTCTTCACTTGTGAATCGGCCAAGCGAAAGGAAGATAAAAAAAATTGGCCTCAGCTCTTTTGTCGTTTGGCAGCAATTCTGCAAGTGCTCGTACGTTAAGTATATTTATCATTATGATTAAAGGGATATGAGTAACTCTAACAGTTCCGTGTCTATGGAGTTGCTGAGTTTTTAAAAACTATAACAAAGTTTTAGACACTGCTACCGCAACAGCCTAAATAAGCAGGTAGTTAAAAGTACCTATATGACTTGAAATATTAATAAAGAAATAAAAAAAAACAAACATTATCACGACTTTAATTCAAAGTCTCGGTAGATATCTCCTCATTTGGCACATGCCCACATTTTGCAAAGGGTCGCTAAGAAGAATACTAACTTATGAATAAGACATACACCTTCGAATAATAAATCAATAAAGAAGTTGGTATAAAAACTAATTTTATTAAGATTTGTTTTTTTTAATAATCATAGTAGCGAAATCGCATGTTCATCTAAAACAGATTCAAGTAACTCAAATATTCACCCCACTACATATAAAGCCCACTATCTAATAACCCAGAAAACAGTAGCTTTCACGAACTTCATTTATTTGCGTTATGACAGCGACGGGAGACCCACACGAGTTTGCAATTTAAATATGAATAACAGGCGCGATCCTGTGCCTTTGTAATGAATTATTTCTAGCATTCTCTCTACTGGGTATGCTCTTCAAGGATATAATTGAATCATTTAAACCGCGATGAGCTTTGTTGTGTCTGTATAAATGAGAAATTAGCATGAAAACTATCGTTGTACAGCACTTTTAGTTTTTATACTTCCCTTGGGGGTTTCAGTACCTATAAGTGTATTAATCCTACCTATACATATAATGTATGTACATACATACCAAGTTCGATATAAATACGTTCAGCCGTTACAAAGAAGAGAAACCTAAACACAAACTTACGAGTAGAGTACGTATTAATAAAATTAGGAAGGTAGTAAGATACTTGAACGTACTTTATCTTTACCGAGTTTCCAATTACGTGTGCCTATTAGGAGGTTCTGAAAGCAATAATCAATAACCCAATAAAAGTAGGTACTTTTATTGGGTTCATCAGAATCAATAAACCTGACAGCATCGCGGCATCAGGGCGGGTGAACGAAGGCGGAGACGTCAATCATAGATAGCGTAAGGTAAAACATGCGTTTATCATTATACGTCAGCGTCCCACACGTGACATTATACACATAAGCCTACAAGCAAGCCCATCCTAATTTTCGCTTTCAAAATTTTCAAAAAAACATTGCAAAGAAATTTAAATCTGTATCATTTGTAACGGCGCTTACAGCTTACACACAGTTACACTGGAGATTTGTGAGGATGTTCAAAGTAAAGTGGGAGTCACAAATGTTTTTTATTGGTCATAGTTATTTACTATTAAAAAAACTAAGTATTCATTCATACCAGTCATGAATTAAAAAAGAAAAAGAAAAAGATAGTCGCTATAGTCGGTGGTGTAATGTCTAATGCATTTTACGATCGTGTTCATGCATCGTTTGGTCCGAGCACGGTATGTATGAATACTGCTTTACGTAGTATATGGAATCTTTGACCGCGTCTCGAACAATGCTCGCCAAGTTACGAGTTCAGAAGTCAGATAGGTAGTCAAGTAAATCTAGAAGATCGCCAGTGAAGTGCACGATTAAATATTGAACCGCTTTAGCTTTGTTCTTAGAAAAGAGGAATTATTAATTGTTTGTCTGGATATATTTTTTATGCCGTATTTTATAGTGATTCGAAGAAAATTAAACTTCTTTGGAAATATTTTTTAGCCGCAAAGATTAATTTCATTCAGTTACTCTTAAAAACCGTTCATTTAATATTATAAATTGTGTCTAAATTCAATAAATTCAACGCCGACAGAGGTCACTTGTTCACCCCAGTATACAAATAAAGTGGGAGCTTAACGCAATAAAACAAATTAGGGGATTTTCCAATTTAAACTTTAACATTTGGCTTTTTATTGTAAAACCAATTGAAAAACAACTTTCTTTATCTTATGAAATGAACAAAAACATTATCGTAACGCCTGCGATGTAATTTGGAACAATGTTTTGTGTAATGGTTCTGCTCAGCAGAGAAAAGTGGGTGGTGCGGAGTTTTTGTCGAATTTCCCACGCCCCGGCCGCTATTACAAGTAGTGATGTGCTTGTTTTTTAATCCGTATTTCTATTCGTTCCGATACTAGGAATGCATCGATATAACAAAGCATTATAAACGGCGGCTGTGCTGAATTGACTTTGGCTCCTAGACATTCGTATATATTTTGATAGTTTAACAGAGCGTTCGAGTGATTACATAAAGTATGTAATTATTCCATTTAAAACCATGCAAGTTAAAACGATATGCGCTCCCCCTGTTGATTGTACTTCAGGCCTAGACAACTCAAATAGATTCCTGGTTTTACGAGTGAGTTCTATTTTGTTGGTATTTATATTGCTAGCATTGTAAAATGTAGAAGGCAAGTAAAATAGAAAAAAAAACAAATATGTAGAATTTTAACCCTTTTAAGCGTACCCGTATTAGAGAAATTCATGCAATAGAACTACAACATTACAAAGATTCTGCACATCACTGATTACAAGCAAAGCAATCCACAAAAAGATAAATTGTGAGTGAATTTATAACATCAAAGTGCTCTCAGCAGGACAGATTCTCTTAAATAACGCTCAGGTACCTACCTACTTGTTCTTTATCGTGTTTTGTTAATTCATTTGAAGATTTTCTTCAAGAATTTTCTAAGTATATTTGCTACGTTAGTAAGATTCACGATTTACATCGAATGGATACAAATAATTAATAACTAAACTAACCTAGCTGGTCTCATTGGAAAATTATGTGGTACGAAATTTGATAAAATATAATGAAAATTTATTAATAATTATTATTAATATAGGTCATTTTCAAAAATAATTTTCTCTTCATTCATTTTCGACAGATAAACCTTTCAAAAAAAAATGTACACAATGCCAGGTGCTTGAAGGAAAATATCGTGAGGAAACCGGCATACCCTAGAACCAAAAATTCGAAGGTGTGTCTTAGGTTAGTATTCTTATAAGCGGCTATGGGCTTGCCACCTGTCACGTACGGAATACTAGGTAACTACTGTGAAAAATGTGGGTATGTATGGGTCATGTTTGGATGTGCCTCTGACTATCATCTTTAGGTATCCTCAAAGATAAGTAACTAAAGACCAGAGGAGATATCTACCGAGCCCGCGGGATTACAGTCGTGATTATATATATAAATCTTTCACAATGTCAACTTACCTGCTTGCCAAATTTTGCTCACAGTAAGTACCTAAAACCAGATGGGTTTCAGCAAGTATGTTTTATAGCCATCGTAATTTCACTAGTTAGTATTCTTCAGACCCGTCAGCGGTATGGTAGGTATTTGTAAGACGTGATGCAACCTATAAAACAGGCCAAATGTTCCCCCGAGGCTTCGTATAGAAACATGTTGCAGGACCATAAAATATTTAATGGCAACACAAGTTACGAATCGAAGCCTAGCCGTTGTAAACTTAAAATATGATTCAGATCCCAATACTAATATTCCAAAATCTCGTATAATAACACTTCAGCACAGATTATAAAAGGTGTTTTATTGGTGCTTATTTGATTAGTAAAGGTGCCAGTACGTACAAAGAAAAGGTTTTCATCCGTATCATAAATTCAATTTTTAAATCATCGCGTTTTTTACCTAAATCCCTTGGACATTTCAGATTAGAATAAGTTTCAGTGTGATCGAAGAATATGTTTATATTGATTGAAGGATTGCCATACCTACGTTGTTGCCTTGCTACAGTGAAGGTGTGTTCATTCCTTTCGTTACCTGTGCCCATTAACCATTCTTAAAGATCAGAAACATTGCCGGAACCATTCAAGCCTCTGCCTTGCCGCAAAATAGCCAACCTTAGTTTTATTACCTAACGGACGAAACAGTCTTTGTCCCTGTACAAATCGCTTGGGATCGTATTATTTCGTGCGTAGATTTATCGAAGCAGGATCGAGGGCTCCTTTGTTGGGCTTTTCCATAAATCTTTCTGCTATTTAAACGGTTATTAGGACAGGAGCGATTGATGTCGAATACCCTTCGCATGTGGGACATGCGATATTTTGTCCTGTTTAGAAAAGCTTATTATGTTGTCGAAATTGTTTTAGATTTACTTAGCACCAATGTTTATTCATTACGCCTAACTATTTCAAAGATAAATTTAATTTGATTTGTGTATTTAAATGTTGACATTGTATTTTCTATTCGTGTATTATATATTAAGAATATGCTTTTGTGAAGATAGTTTTGGCAAAAAGTTTTTAAATCATCGCGTCAGTGTATATCCACTGATAATAACTTTTTACCAAAACTATGGATAAAATCTTCAATAATAACTGCTCTAAGCACCATATTCCGACGTAGGGCTAAATGTATGGAAAGCCGCCAACAGCTTGGTACGTGTAGGTATGTATAAATTGTGGTTCGTTCGTATAAGGTATTTACTTAACTTTATACTTTTCTCCAACTTTATATTTTGTTATTATATTTGCATCAGGCAAGGATGGCAAACAAGAAACGTGATTAATGCGCCAGCAGAATATCGAAAGCCGTCGATAAGCCATTTATAATTCCAACTCACGGATAGGTAGGTAGATTTCAATAAGATTCTCTATACAAATAAAGACGTTTGGCTGAGACTAATGGGGCGTTAATAATTCGCACAAGTCTCTATTCAATGGAATCCGGTGAGATTTATCACTACAGGATTCTGGCAAGATGCCTCCTGGCAAGCGCTGATTATGCAATTTTAAACGTTCTACATCAAATACAATTAACTCGTTATTTTCATACACCGTTTCATTCCAAATAGTTATGTTAGATCGTATTAATGTACCTACCTAAGTGACTGAACTTCTAAACTATAATAAATTTTGTCGATATTTAGGGGGTATTATGAGGCCAACGAGTTCAATGATAAATTAAAAGACATGAAACAATACAAGCAAAATATCCTTAATTGAAATCTATATTGGTTTACAATAAGTCCCTAAATAATTAAGAAGTGTCAAAACAAAAAGCTTCTAAAAGCTTTCATCTTCTAATTTCCAGCGTTAATCAAGGTGGTGTTTTATCATCCATAACTCAATAGAATTTTATAAAAGGGACTTTTGAATGTCTAATTAATGTCAAACGCGGTCAATAAAATAAACTGTCGTAACTTGCTTTTGATCCTTGATTTGAGTTTAAACCAGGTTTCTTTATCATCTGATATGAAATTATTCTTGAAAATAGCTGAAAGCTAGTAGATTTTGAATTCCCAGCTGATTCGAACAATTTTGATCATAATAAATATTCACCTGAAGCAGTATTTTTATACCTATAGTTTTAATATAGGTCGAATTATTTCATTAGCTCTAATAGATGTTCCTAGAAATGTGTCCTTAGTATACAAGTGTAGTGCACAGAACATAAACTCGGTATCGCCGTGAAAGTTCGGTGTAGCAGAACGAGAGATCGTAACATAAAATTTTACAACAATTTTAGAATTTATTATGGCTTTTTGATATCTTGCCATATCTAATAATGGGTTTATTACTTATTTGTAATTTGAGGTTTTACATCCGGTTTTATTTACGCCCGGAAATAACGTTTTACGTAAAGGTTGGAGATAAGGATAATAATTTTGTGGTTTATGACGTCGTTTACTGTTGCAGTCTATTTCTATGTTTCAGGTGACATTATTTTAATTCAGAAATTCTACGTATAGAAGAATTTATCTAACGTCATTTAACATCAAATCAATATTAAAAAAAACATACAGTTGAATTGAAAGCCCCTTCCTTTTTTGAAGACGGTTAAAAAGTACTATGTGACATAATGATACAACGCATAGTCTAACTAAACCACGTCGCGTCTTGAAACTTGGAAGGTGTAGGCGCACAAGATAGGAATCCCCGAAATTCAACCCAAAAGGGATGCAGTGGGGGAGTTAAAGTATGAAAATGGAATTTTGCAAATGAAGTTGCGTGGTATTCCACTTACTAAATTATCAAGTTAACAATTTGACTAATGCTTTTATGGCAACCTGAATCCAAAACTTACTAGAATCGTTATTGCCAATAGATTTGATTTGCAAAAACTGGAATTAAGGCAAGTACGTGATCATCGTTCCTTCATTCAATATTAATCAAAAGGAACTTTCTCTTATCAGATATCTTTATTGAATTTATTTACTATTACGCAAATACGAATCACTTACTGAAACTTCAAGGACGCACTCAATGTATCTCACCTAACACAATACCTTATCTTCTCTTTACTACCTATTAAATGATTTACGTGTAGGTTCTACAGCTATCGTGAGCTGAGTACTAGACAAGTGACTATTTAACTTACGCAATCATTTGATAATTAAGATAGAATAAGTTCGGTGCTGATGAACTAGTTGATGCAGATCAAATAAATGGCTTTGCAACAGCATTTGAAGACACTTCAACAAATATCGGTGGAAATTTGACTCGACGCGCTTTGGCGTGAAGCAAATCTTTTACCTTTTTATCTTATCTTTTTTTGGGAACCCGTTAGCTAAAATATTTTTTTTTGGCAAATGTATATATAAAATGTATATTGTTGTTCCCCAGACATAGAAATATATGCTATACAAATTGTTGTCTATGGTTAGAATCAAGCCCACAACCTTAGTACAACGCAGAAGCCAGAACTACTTCCATCCAACCGAGCTGTGGTGAGACCAGTCAAATAAAGCTTTAGCTTTTCTTATAGCGGCCACTTGTCTAATAAAGCTACGATCGGCCGCAATTTAATTTGTAAGTTTGTAAGTATAGCCTGTGGGCTAAATTT
This sequence comes from Cosmorhoe ocellata, assembly GCA_963675405.1. Taxonomy (NCBI): domain Eukaryota; kingdom Metazoa; phylum Arthropoda; class Insecta; order Lepidoptera; family Geometridae; genus Cosmorhoe; species Cosmorhoe ocellata. The sequence continues at coordinate 7,611,523 of OY776245.1, read as the reverse complement.
ACATATTTGTGCGTTTAAGCCGTGTCCTCTCTGGGGCTGAGTGATTGAATTATTAACTGAGTGAGGGCCCACCGGCGCCAGACGTGAGCTGTTTGCTACGTAGCTATGCGTGGCTTTCATGATCGTAATAATTACCTACATAGTGAGAGCGCTGGTGGTGTAGTGGTAGCACCCCTGCCTCACGATCCGAAGGTCGTGGGTTCAAACCTGGTCGTGCACCAATGAGTTTTTCCATTCGAAGAATTTATGTGCGCAATGCCAGTGCTCTTAAACGGTGAAGGAAAACATCGTGAGGAAACCGGCATACCCTAGAACCAAAAAATCGAAGGTATGTATCATAGGTTAGTATTCTTATAAGCGGCGATGGTCTTGCAACCTGTCGCTTACGGAATACTAACTACTGTGCAAAATGTGGGCATGTACCAAATGTCATGTTTGGACTTGCCTCTGACTACCCCCTTTAGATATCCTCAAAGATCTAAGTAACTAAAGATCTGAGGAGATATCTACCGAGCCTGGGGATTACAGTCGTGATCATATTTTTTTTTTTTTTTTTTTATAGTCGAGAAACTAATATTTAAAGTAACTTAAATATGCACTGACAATTTGATTTTTGGCTGATAGTTCTAATAAAATCAATAGTTCTGCAATGCACCTTAGATTACATATTATGTAGTACCCGGATGACCGAGCTTTTTTCGTTTTTTTTGGTAAACCGATGTTTTCTAAAAATTAAACCTAGCTAGATCGATTTATCGCCCCCAAAACCACCTGCATATTAAATTTCATGAATATCATTGGAGCCGTTTCCAAGATTCAGAATTTATAAAAGAATTACTCGTTTAAAGGTATTAGATTGCTAAAACATATACTTAGCCTAATTTATCTATAGCTAAATAACCCTTAACTCAAAGACTGGATAAGCTCATAACTGCCTTTTATATGACTCGCAGTAATTCACAGGTTATTGTATAACAAAATTCAAAAGAAATCCTTTAACTAGGTGCCTCACAACCATAGCGCAGTCGCATTGCACGTAGTGTGCTAGCCGTCATGAATTATCTGTGACCGCGTGCTATCTCGTTTCGATAATGCTCGTTTGCCGTAATAATCCGACCAGCGCCTCTTTGGAATAATAATGGCACAAGATCGTTATTATTGAATTTATAGGCGTATTGATAACCATGATCATCTGTGCCCTGTGCCCCAATCGTTAGAAACAATAGTAAAAATATAAGGATATCAGTAATGGGACCAATGAAAATGTATTTTCATCTTAGTATTTAAATAGATTAGATTCTTAGATTTTTAAAAGCAGTATTTGACTAAGTAGCATAATGACGATCAAACTGGCTAGATAACTAGGTTGGACCACAACACAGATCTTATCTACTTTGTTTGTGTAATATACAGAACAAGACATCAAGAGAGAGAGAGAAATAACTATTATGTCTCTCTCTTTCCTTTAAAATAAGTTTAATAAAGTTAACCTAAAAATATTCACCAACTTAACCTAATTAGTTAGTTGGGTTTCGGTCTATCTGTCGCAATGGTTATTGCTCAAAGTTTCGGAACACTGATGACACTTAAACCCATTACCTTACATAACAGCAATTATTTTAAGTGGCAATGCAATTATTATTAGTCACCTGCTGCTATCTTAAGCATATTATCAGTACTGAGAACCCACAATCATTTATTTCGCCACTTTCTTCCACTTCGTTCATCTAACTAAACGATTAAATACAAAAGTAGCTATTACGGAAGTCTAGTTGCAATCATTACAATCAGTTTGTGTGTGTGCTGTAAATTCCGATACTAACGAAAAATACACCTACCACACTAACCAATAATATAAGGAAATAAGCCGTCAGAAATTCGTCGATACTAACTACATACTAGATACTGTTAGTAACATGTTTTGTTAGTATCAGAATAACGTAATTGTAGCATAGCGCCCAAGGCAAATGGAAATAATTCAAATAAAGTTATCCCTAGATTTATTTTCATATCAAAGAAGGCACCTAACGAAATCAAACCAAAAATAACAGAATAAAATGCACTATGTATATTAGTGGCTAAAATAACAACACTCGTTTCACTTGTAGACTGTTATAAAATATTCGACAATAAGTACCTTAACACCGCATAACATTTTAGAAGACCCCAGAAAAATCTATGTGCCATTATCCATACAAAACAACTTCCTTAGCGACACTATATTTTATAAACAGCAATATTTTCACCCCATTTTTGCCGCTCTCTCATTTCCTGAACAAAATGCAGGGGAAAATTTAAATTCAGTTCAATCTGGGGAACTAGCCAGTGATAAAATTACTTACCCTCTTTTACGATGGCCATAACGAGAGGTTTGGGGCATTTCACTGGGGATCCACCCAGCTACCTTCCAAACCTATGTTTTGAATGTTGGCAGGTTATTTTAAATTGGTTATACGTTTGTCGAACTAATCAAAGTGTTATTAGGAGTACCATGAAATAACTTATTCCCTAAAGATAGCTACATCCCAATCGGAACAGAATCAGGATCAAATTATAGGGGATGATAAATTTGATTGTAATTTGAACAAGTTTACCAATTAGGTCCATGCCTTTGACACGACTAAATATTTTATGTTACTTATTGTCTCAACTTGAAAGAATATGATAAACTTTTCAAGATTACCTAATTGATTAAAAATTACGCAATTTAGGTACTTTTGGTGCAGCAAAAGTATTATTTTAATTGACTGAGTAGTAAGTTTCGTTTTGCGGTAAACAGAAGTCTGTGAGAAGCAGTCACGATTCTGTACCTAATAGCAATGCTTTCGAAACTCCGAGTTGAGCGATCGAGTGAACTTCTACTGCGAATAATAATTTTGATTCAGTTTCAAAATTATTACAACAGATTTCGTAGTTGCTGACTTAGTTTTCCCAATATTTATTTGTCTGTGAACCTCTAAAAAACAACAAAAATATAATATTGCACACTGTTAACGTCGTGAATCTGTGTTAGTACTAATTCAATCGTTCAGTTACTAATTAAAAAAAAATGTCTTAACATCGTCTTTCTGTTTTCTATTTTCATAGATAAACTTGAACGTAGGTTTCATAGAAGGAAGCCATTGACAGAAGGCTATTCCACTTTTCAGTTAGCATGAGAATGGTACTATGTAAGATCTACGCATTTACGGGTAACTATTACAGATCACTGATATACGGGTATAAAAAGTAAATATAGAAAATATGCATTTTTAAGCTATATAGGTCCACTATTATGAGTATCTTTTAAAAATCTTAGGTCCAACCCAGATACAAAATAACAAAAAAAAACGGAGACCACTTTTGTTCTAAAACAAGGACTGGACAGCATTATCGGATGCAACCGCAAGCCAAATAGATATCATTATTAAAGCCATTATTTCTACAAAATCAATAAATAATGTGCAAACTATTACAAAAGTACCAAAATTGATTTATCACACAAATGCCACCGGAATAATGAACAGTGCATAACTACTGGTGGTTTATGTTGATAATAAATAAATATCATAATGGTTCCTACGACAATATTTTATACTAAATTGGGTACTTTATAAGGTGTAAGATGCTTGACGATATATCACTTGTATTATAAGCGTAGAGTAGCGGACAAGCGACGCTGCGCTGAGTGGTCCTCAGAAAGTAATTTACAAGACCGGCGTTCATTCTCGCCAGAATAACTTGTGCTGAAGAATAGGCTTGCGACGTTACGAATGATAACCGTTTCCCTAAAGTCGTCCTTGTAAACACGCGTCGTTGAATCTTATTTGAACTTCTGATAGGGCTCTTTGCGAAGGGTGTCCGCTTATTTCTGCCACTGAAAAATAATGCTCCCATTACTGTTCTTGTCTGGATCGCAAGATAGCTAGAATAGACATTAATACCAATACTTTTACTTTTCGGTTTGTCAGGAGGATAAGAATAAGAATTAGTTTTGATTATTTTACACTTTATACATGATTTACGTCGTTGATAAAAGCAGATTGCAATTTTAAAGTCTCAAGTTTATGCAAATGTTCGGTCTGTCACTTCTTCTTTTTCTTTGTTTGCATCTGTTTTTTTAAGATCAATTTTAACACATTTTAATGTCAATAAAAATAAAAAATAGAGTTCTACTAATGTAGGTATTACATAGACAAGAACATACATTATCAATTTTTATAATAAAATAGGTAATTGAACTTACGCAAATTTATAAAGAGTTGGTGTAGGTTGAGCAAACAACGTCTTATAATATTAAATAACATCAAAATACTCCGCTTCCGAGGCTAACTGCGGAGAGGCCCGAAACATAATCATGGATGAAAATAATTCCACCAACAAAACTTTAATGGACACAATTAGTGCGCGTCCTATTTGCATGTTGCAAAATTATTTTTAAATTAAAATGTATGAAAGTCGTGAAGTCATACTTTTATCCGAGTGGTCCAGAGACACTGGAATAACAGGAAGCGAGGTAATCCACACGAGAATAACAACGTTTTCACTTTATTTTCACTTATTTTTACTCATTCCCGCGAATGCTCCGGCGGGACAAATGGATACGACTGGGACCTTTGCCTTATTTACCGCTTGGTTTTCATAAAAAGCCTCTGCGCTGACGTTTTTATTAGATTTCTCTTTTTAATTTTAAAGTAAATTTGCATATTTAGTGCAAGTTTTTGTAACGAGTGCCGTGCTAGCAGATGGACGTTGTTATGAAAAACTCTTTGTTATTATGTTCCCATTCACTGTGGTTTAATCCACTGAAGATGAATAGAGAGCAGTAAGTCGAGAAAATATAGAAAGGTTTGGTTTATAGTTCAATTTAGCATCGCATTGAAGTATATATTTGAGGCTTTTGTTGTTCTGTTCCTGAAAGCTACTCGTACTAAAAAAAAACAAATACCTACGGGGCCTGGGGCTTGGAGTGGACTGCACGCATGGTACAGAAATTCGTAGCTATCTTTCTTATTTTGTTTCATAGCTGGAGGGTTTTTACTATACTGCGATGGGCTGAAAAGAACTGACAGATGGACTGGATCGTATGACGGATCTTGTATTCCTGACTAAAAAAGCTCTACGCGAAAGTAGTATTTTTGTTTCATCGTGAATCCATGACAAAGGGTTTTTACTATTATTAAATGTAAAAAAAAGAGGAACAAACTATAAAACAGACCGCATTTTATTCAGATTGGATCGATGGACCCACACTAAAACTAAACACGAAAATAACATCAATATATTTTACGGCACATTGTGAGTAGTTGATGTCTCCGGGCCCAACCGGGATTTTATTGTTCACTGTACAAGATCAAAGGAGGACATTTCAAGTGATTCACTCGTAATTGGACACGTATACATACGTAGGCGTACACAGTTGAATATACTTATATAAGAAATATACTACCTGATACGAAACGAACTCTTGCGTAAGAAAGCCTACTGTCGCGACGCGGCAAGTGACAATTTGTCGTAGTATGTACCTTTACATTACACAGCGCGAGATCCTTTGACGATAAACCACTTGATGGGCGAATACTACTCCTACTTACAATGGTTTTACATACATGTAAGCAGTAAGATTAACAAAAAATACTTCTAAAATGCTTACAAATCAAAAATAAAAATTGTTTCATGGATTTTGATTGAAAACGGTACCTACTACGAGTATGTACTCTATCCAGGGTCTTGTACGTATTTAGTTATAAAATAGAGGTCATCGCTTCTTATGAAACAAAGGCTTTAGTGCAGACATACTTTTACGGGCAAAAACCAACGCTTTTCCTTGTTAAAGTAAGAGGCAGTAAATAAAATAAAACAACATAATTTCCACGGAGATTACTTCGCGTTATCTCAGAAAATATTCTCTTGTTATCAAGAAAGAACTCGGAACACGAACACCCTATATCGTAAACCCGGCAATAATCTTATAATTATTTTTTACGATCCCTTAAACTGGAAGAATTAATATGTGATTTCTAATGTTGAAGATTCGGGGACCCTTAGGGCTATCACTAAGCGAGTAAAGTTTACGGATCAGTTACTCCTCTCTCTTTTATATTTGTCTCATTGGATATTGCACGAGCGAGTCAACCTTTGTTATGATATTTTTATTATAAAAAAATACCAGGCAAGTACGCGTCTGATTCGCACGCCGTGGCTTTCACAATTTTTTTAAATTTTTATGTAATGGTTATATACAACTTTTGTTGTGAGACTTTGCTTCTTGCCAAATTTCAAGTAACAGAAAGAACAGGTTATGATTTAATGAGTCTTGACAGACAGACAACTAATAGAGTTCCTTTTTTTTGAATACCTGATAAAAATCTCGAAGTTAATGCGAAGATTGCTAAGGTTTATCAAACGGGGCGGGCAAAGGTCGCGAGGGATTATCCCGCGCCCCGGACCTGGACGCAATTAACTGCCGACATGTTTCAATTTACACTCGCAAATACGCTGACACTCAATTGTACACCACCATATTTGTGCGGGATATAGGTCAACGTTATGTTTCAATGATCCATTCCATTTGTAGGTGTATTTCACAAGTGTTGTGTGTCATCAATATCGATGAGAGTCTTACATTTTCAAGTTTGACTCTACCTTTGCTGGTCATGATATTGTAAGATAGCAAATTAAACTACGCGAATGCGCGACGGCGTTCCATCTAGATTTACTAATTAAAATGAACTATCATAAACCACGTCCCAAATATTTCCAGCGTACGATAAACATAAAAACTCGAACAAATCGTGTGGAATAATCTAGAACCCACGTAACTGTTCAAGCTCAGTTGCTTCTATAAAATGAAAGCTCTAGAATGCATTCCTCTGCGCGTCTACTTCACATTCTTCAAACAGACCTGTAATATCAAGAATGATCAAAGTATCTGTTTCTATCAAACTTATCCGGCGCAACCGTTGGATATCAATAGGAAAATGCAGTAAGTTTGTCATGTCACCCGTAACTTTGTTATTTCGTTCGTGAAAGCAAGAGCGTTCATATTGGAACGTGACGGATAAGGAACGGAGCTGAATAATTTATATTTTGTAGCCTGTTTTAAATGAATAAAAGACATGTTGATTTGTGCGAATGTTACAGCAAAGTAGTATTATAGGTACCTAGTTTATGGAGTAATTTAGAATGGAGTAGAATATTGTGATTTTTAGCATAAATCATTAATGTCGATCAATTTACGACAAAACAAAGGATGGCTACATAAGATGAAAGACGTTTTCCAAGAAACAATTTAGTAAGGCTCCACCTTACCAGATAGTGCCACATCATTATCCTTTAACAAAGTTATTGACCGCCAAAGTTGGGTAAGCGACGTGCTTATGCATAACCAAAATGTTTGATAAGTATCTAATCTATGTAGAAGTTATGTGAAACTTTCCACGCCACTCTACTTACTCCGCCTCCGTACCTGTTCCGTCGATAGAAAGAGCCTTAGTTTTATGAGTTTCTGCAACTGTGTTGGCTGTATGGAGTGTCTCAAACGTTGAGCCAACTAAATATTAATAACTGAGGATTTAGTATTTAGCTGGTGGTGGAAATTGAAACATGTTGAGAGTTAATTGTGACTACGCCCTGGCACAGGAGAAATAATAGTAATTTCGCATCAAAATCTCACTCCGAGATTTATCAGTTATCAGACGGAATGCCACTCGCACAAGCCCTTATCTACGACTCTATTGAATACACGAATTTTCTCGTAAAAGCAATGAGTGTTGAGCCTAAGTAGCAACGGTCTGAACATTTCCGATCTAAATAGGGGGGGATAAAGTTCATTTTACAACGCAAACTTATTTGAAGTGACACACGCCTAGATCGGCTGGTCTGGCGTAGGGCAATTTTGGAATTGGGCGGTCGCTTCGACCCGGCGAACTGCGAACGTTGTGTTGCTAACTGGTGGCATCTATGAATTGAGTGATTGCATACTAGGCTTATCAAATGCTTGCTCAATTTACTGGGCATTCAGTAAAATGATAGATTGAAATCGTTACAATGAAATACTTGTATTATTGTTATGATTTTATCATAATAACGAAGCAACACATTATTAAGTAAGTACATACTTAGATTATGTTGACCAGCAAGAAAAAATTCAGTCAAAAGTTGCGCTACCCATAATTTACGTTTTTGATTCATTTTGAAATTACAAGTTGGAATAAGATGGAAGTTTTATTCGGATATATTTTGAGTTGTAGCTTCATATTTTTTCAAAGAATACGAGATAAATAAATTTTTGGCCATTTGGTTTTTATTTTTACAATGCTGCTCTGGATATCTAATTATGCCTAAAAATAAAATTACTCTTGAAATCTGGGTGTTCTACTCCATTTAAATACCGAAGTCACAAATTCACCTTTCGAAATTGTAAAAACTCTAGGTATTTCAAACTACTCATTTCGAAGATTTGTTCTATCAATTCCATAGGGTTTTCATCCAAGGATTATCTACAAAATCTTGAAAGTTTTTAGTGGTCTTAAAGAATTTTTGGTGACCCTGGTGTCTATGGCCTACAGTGGCTACTTTACGTAAGTTGCCCACAACTGTTGGTCTATTTTTCCATTGAAAAAACTTACTTTAAACTCGTGTATAATTATGTTAGGTAATTGGTGCAAGAAACGCATACTAATTAAGCTTGCAAAAGTGCAACTCTTATAACTGTAACACTTGCTCATGTTAATAATTTCGCTTTTCGCATGATAATAATTGAAAGTAAAACATTTAACAGATCGAGTGTGTGTAAATGTAAATGAATTGGGTTGCGGCAGTTTTGTTTGTTTTTACGGTGGAATGGATGACCCTTGACCGAGAGCTCTCGCGGCATTGGCGACCGCGCCACAACTTTTTCATTGACTTGATACGTGGTCGCCTTTATCATATCACATCATAATACTATATAAAATGCTTTGACGTGACTGACTGACCGTCCTTTTGACAGACAACGCAGAGTTTAAAGTACTGATTCTAGAGACTTGAATTTGGAGGGTGCAACCTCTAGGGGTGTAGCATGCGGCTGTTGATTTAATTTAGCATAATTAGGAGCAAAATATAGGTTTCGTTTTATTTAAATCGGATGTCGGAGATATTGTTACGTAAGGTTAAAGTAGCTTTTTAACTGATAAGAATTGAAAATATTTACAAATTGGCCATCCTTATTGCTTTCGTTAACTTGCCATAGTCCCTCCCCTTTATTAGATAATATGTTTTAATATTAAGTTTTGACGGCAACGTGTGTCGTAAACGCGATTAGTTGGATAATTACACATTCCATTTGTCCGGCTAATCCGGGATAATAGGGACGGTTGATATGGGTCGGTAGGTATCCCGATGACTTGTCTAAACTGTGCAAGCTCTATGTGAATTGATATTTCAGAGCAGGTAGTCTTCAAAGTAGCCCCTTTACCATAGATTTACGAATTCAGTCGTGTCGCATTCTGTTCATACGTAGACGCAGCGGCGCCGACGCTCTGAAAATGATCTTTGTGATTAAACTCTAATTTGAATTATATTGTTTGTGTCAATTTAAATTATTATAATTATAAATTTGATAAATTGCAACCACAGCATAATCGCATGATGCTACGCAGAACGCAATAATACTCAACGCGCCGCCTCTCAATATAAAGACACCAAAATCTGAACTGAAAACCAAATGGAATTTCGAGAGTGGGCTTCCAGTTGGGACAAAGATGCACTAATGCTCATCTTTGGTTTTTTATAACATGCATAGGTACTTTTCTTTTTATTTCAGGGTTTCCTTGTTTATTGCACCTATTTTTAGAGTGAAAAGCATATGATGATAAACTGCTCTTTGTAACTGTTGGTCTTGGTTAACGTACCAAATGTAGAAAAATTACGAGGCCTATGAATTTCATAACTGGCTAACCATGAACTTGCTTAAGGAGTTTTAAGATTCTAAAACAGAAACCAATCACAATAAGAATCCTTTTCTATTTACTCCAACATACGAGTACCTTCCGACTGCTTCCATATTCATGTGAGGACAATCTGATCTCCCAGTATACTTCAAAACTGCTTTTTAAAAATACGGGTTCAGTAATTTTAATGTCGTTTTTGCAGATATCGTGTATAATTTCTCCGATAACATGATAACAAACAAAGAAGTTTTTGCTATTTTACAATTGTCAAAAGACCATAGTCGCTTCTAAGAGATCAGAGCTTAAGCCGAGATATCTTATGCAAAATGGAACCTACAACCTCTAAGACGAAGTATTTTTCACCTCTCATACCCTTCGGCCAGGTTTATGTAGAAAGAAGATTACCGGCGCCTATCCATCCATCTACCAGCCATAGATAAGTCTGGTGAATGGTTCCAGTTATTTGTAGTAGCTACTCGTCCATTTTGCCTTAAGTACCTCTAGTTAAGACATACTCTTGTATACTGTAATATATGCCTGGTCATTAGATTGTAATGGCCAAGTTTGCAAACAGCAACTTAAACCTAGCCAATTTTACTATAAACCTATCTTACTAATATTAAATAACCGAATGTTTCAGCCGCGGGTGGAAGGTTGAGTAAAATACTTGATAGTACCTAAGTAGGTGTTTACTTGTATACTTGTATTTAAATAAAGTTGGGTATATTTTGTGCTAACAACCTGCTTTCGTTGAATTCTCTAGAGATTTCAAAAGCACTAGAGTGTGTAGACAGAAAAGTTTTTACCGACTAGCAACGCTATTCTATATCTGTAACTAGAAACCTGTTTTATACGTAACTGTGCCCTTGTGTGTAGGTTCAGAGAGTATCTTATGAATAAGATAACGTCGAACTAGCATCGAACAAGTCGTTTGTGGGAGTCAACTTAAGTCATTCATGCACGTACAGGGGTGGAGTAAGAAACGAGTTCCGCAGATTATCTGATGTTATATCGAAGAGGCAGACCACCCTGCCGATGGTCAGACGACATTGTGAAGGCAGTGGGAGAACACTGGATCCGCCTGGCACAAGACCGTCAAGAGTAGCGTGATAGATAAGAGAAGGCCTTAAACAAATATTGATGGACAGTTCACACATCGCCATCTAGTCTCAAACGAAGCAAAGCTTGAACTATGGGAACCAGATAGCTGATAGATTATTTATATATATAGGTATATATTTTGTATATACAGGGTGGACCGTGGCAGATTTACAATTTGTAAATGAAATAAATAGATGTCAATGTAAAATATATATTATTTATTGCATACCAAATTACGCATAAAAGATGCGGGTTTTACTTCTTAAAGATTACGCCATCTAAATGTTTACCGTCGCGGCGTACACATTCGCGGAATCTCTCGATATTATTATGAGCGACGCGTTGCAATAGTGATTGGGGAATAACGTTCACTTCTCGCACAATATTTGCTTTTAATTCTGATAAATTTGTGGGGTTGTTATCATAAACTATTGCCTTAAGGTACCCCCACAGAAAAAAGTCCAGAGGCGTGAGGTCCGGCGATCTGGGAGGCCACGCGATGTCGCCATATCGACTAATCAGTTTTCTGGGGAACTGTTCACGGAGGAGGTTCATTGTGGCTCTCGCCGTGTGAGGTGTGGCGCCATCTTGTTGGAACCACGAGTGCGAACTGTACGATTAGTGCTCTCGAAGTCTTGGCAAAAAATATTCGGTAATCATGTGGCGGTAAGCATCACCATCAACAGTTACAGTAGTTCCACGGGCATTTTCAAAAAAAAAATGGTCCAATTATTCCATTTGTGGATAAAGCGGCCCAAACGGTGACTTTTGGGCTGTGCAGGGTTTGCTCGTGCTTTAATCGCGGGTTTTGTCCTCTCGGTGCCCAGTAGCGGCAGTTTTATTTATTGACAAATCCATTTAAATGAAAATGTGCTTCGTCACTGAACCAAATTGTGTTAACAGTTCGAAATCGGCTTAGCATGTTTTCACAGAACTCCTTACGCGCTATGAAGTCACCTGGTTTAAGAGCCTGCACCAATTGAACCTTGAATGGGTGAAGTTTCATATCCGTGCTTAAAATTCGCTGCAACGTCGTTTTTGGCAGCGCCAAAGACGATGCTCTCTTGCGCACGGACATGCGTGGATTTTGCAGTACGCTGCTTTCAACACGCCGAATGTTTTCTTCAGTTCTTGGCGTTCGACTAGGGCCTGGTCGTGGGTTGTTTACGGTTGATCCTGTTGCTCGGAACTTTTCCACCCACGTTCTAATCAAATTTACACTAGGTCCGTCACTTAAACGTCGAATATCAAAACGTGTACAAAATTGTCGACGGGCAATGGTACACGAATCGTTGCTTTTAAAGTAAGCTTCTACTGCAAGCGCGCGATGTTCACTGGTCCACTGCGACATCGTGAGTAAATAAACCGCACGAATGCTGCGTCGAACGCCGCTCTTCCCGCGCTCCTTCGCGCAATAGTTTTAAAAATATTTAAATTTCGAATTGTAAATCTGCCACGGTCCACCCTGTACATACATAGAATACTAATAACACCCAGACACAGAACAAAAATCTCGCGTTCATCACACAAATGTTTATCCTGGGTGATCGAACCCACAACCTACAGCGCAGAAGGCAGAGCCACCGGCTAATTAGATATATAGATAATATCGAAGAGCTGGAAATAGTATAAGAAGATAAATGTATGATGACACTCAACCAGTCTAGGTTATGCTTCGACTGACAAGGGAATCGAAATCACCAATTACTGGTACCATATTTCAGTTAGTTCCTCTATTCTTGATTCCCGCTATTTTGTGTAATTAAAACAAAAAAATAACCGGTATTAATAACATTGAAGTAGCTACAAACTATGTGGTTTGTTAACCCAACCTAACTTAGTTAGACCGTTTGTCATGGCCATTCCAGATAAGTTCCTCAGTGGTGTATTAATCTACTTCACTAATCTATGTATTACTATAAAAATGAAAGTTCTGACTAGCACACTCACTCAATATTTTTTTTGTTAAAAGGTTGCAGAGGAGTTTAGATAGTATGTCTGTCTTGGGTGTACCTATTAAGAAGGTATTTTTCAAAATTCAATCTCTAACAGGTCCAGCTGGAGGTTTAAGCTTGAATGAAAAACATTACGCGAAGGAAGTTGCGGGGAGTTCCTCTAGTTGTTTATAATCTAACAGTTTATTAAACTTAAACCTTGAGGATTATTTTCAATAAGATAATACAAGTATACGTAACCTAAGCCCGCACCTGTTCATGGTAGGTATTTCCTTAGGGCTTCACTGCGAGATTTCACGGCGCTCGATCGCAAGCGAGGTGGTTGAATTTTTCATAGGGTTGTTATGGTTTTGTTACGAATCGCTTCATATAAGTCATACATGATCGTATCTAAATTCGGCTGATGAATATTTTGGAATAGAAATAAACGGCGCGTCTGATAAATTGATAATTGAAAATGATAAATCTGAAATCTATGATGAATCTGAACCCAATTAACTTAGGCAATTTTAATAGCTTATAAGCAAAATAGATACCTCTATGTATATTAAGAAATGGAAAGAAATTGAGAGCTCAATTTTTTGTAAGAAAACTCATGTTTACACATGTAAAGCGGATGAAACAGTGTCTATAACTTTTTGCACCCGAACGCGCCCGGAAGCATCGCAAAAACCACGAGGAGTTCACAAAAGTAACTCATGTGTTGAGAGACAAGAAAATGTAATAAAAATATTCAGTGAAGTTGAAAACAAAAATATGGGACGGAAAATGAGAACAAAAGGGAAAATCGCATCAGTTACTCCCGCGAAACCTTAGTCGAATATTTTTGAGACTTTATTGAATAAATATACATAATTTTACTTCTATGTTTCCCAAAAGCTTTACACTGACGACATAGTAGCATTTGAATATATAAATATGATTAAATTCTTAGCTTCTTATGCGTATTAATTTATTCATGAAAATTATCTCTGTTATGACACAAAGCTTTTGAGTACGAGTATAAAAGTATTTGTGTAATTAGAAGTTTGCTTTGTATGAGACACCAAAAAATAATGTACACGTATATCTTCGACCGAACTGCTATTTGCTAACGTGAGAGATCCGAGAACTTCCAACATTAGTAGCAGAATAGATGCAGGTATCGCGGACGCGGCAGGAACCGAACACCAGATGGCAGCCAGGAATAATTCTAGAGCAATTTCACCGACTAACGGCACGTCTGCCACCCGTTCGCTCGTCTTTCAAATGCTGATTGTTTTACGAGTCGTTTTTTTTTGTTTCTACTTGATCGTTTACCATTTTGAGGGTTCATGCTTTGTTAAAGGAAGTCAAACTTATTCGATACTTGAAAAGTTTTCTAAAGTCACTAAAGAATGGATAATAATTAACTATAACCGATCGATGGACTGACGAAACGCTGGCGGGGTTTTGATGTCATCCACAAAGTTTGCAAAATTTTGCTAAGCGTAAAATAAAACAAGAAAGCCTAGCTAAATGATTTGTAAGCTATGGCTATTGTAAACCAATAATGTGTTTGAAACTCTAACCAGTAAATCCAAAACTAATAACTATAACTATAATGTTTATTGAAATACGATTACTTATATCAGAAGTTTTACAAACATCCAATGAAGTGTGTGACTTCTGCGCTAAATACAAAATACCTGTGTTACAGAAGTTAGTACTTTCTCCCATTTTAGGTTATGTGTGTATATTTTGAAGCAGTTTAATAATGATAGTGCGATTGAAAGGTATTACTTGGCCGTATTCTTTTTATCGCTGTGAGGTTCTCCATTTCACTTTGTAAATGTTTGTTTCACGCAGCGTTCGACTTCGAAGTCACGCCACGTAGGTTAGAATAGCGTTTCTCAATAAATAAGCGAGCAATTTTATATTTCTGTATTGATATAATCCTACGTTCATTGATAAAAGTAGCGCTAAATTATAGAGTAGTTATGGCTACTTAGGTGAATGTTAACAAGATATATTGATTGTGGGGCGAAATCTGCAAAAACGCTAATAATTGTAGTTTATGCAGTTCTAAGTACCATCATCTTAATTCCAGTTTCATACCATCTAAAAAATGTTTGTTGCCAAAGTCCATGAAAAAATCACAGCCGACATAAAACATGAAAGTCTCTAAAACAAAATCACAAAGATTCAAACGCGTGTTAGAACAATCTATAAAAAGTTTACGCCTCTTGTAAGCAATATGAAAGTAGATATTGCTTCCCGCTGCGAGGCTGCTAATCTAATCCGCGGGTTAGCGGAGAATAATGAAACTAGGGATGTGACTTCTTCAAACCAAGGTCGGATAGAATACATTTTTTGTAATTCATGTGTCAGATATTTATAAATCTTCTGTTTATTGAGTTATTCCTCATACACTAAAACTAAAACCAACAAAAAGGGGGTTTGACGACATAGCATGAACGTTTTTGTCTTCAAGTAAAAATGTCGTGAATACCTAAAGCACTCGTAAGTGCTTTGAAAAGTTTCAAACTAATGCTAACCCTTGACTATTTTGGTGTTATTCACCGTATTAAGCTCACATTATAGTAATCAAATCATCAGTAGCGATGTTGGTATTCGTGCAAAACCAATAAAATAGTCCGACCTTGCAAGAGGGCCACACCGTCATCCCTATAACACCCGTACTCACAGACAGAGAAATAAATTCACCTCTTGAAGACTGTTCGGGTAAAATTTAATAAAGCAAATAAGAACGGCGTTACGTACTACGAGTCTCGGCATATTTCAAAAGATTTATAAACGGCAAAACAAATAACGTTATTTACAATTAATTTAGAATAATGTAGGTAATGTAATGTATTGGATGCCAGAGAAAATTGAATTACGTAATGCTGAAGATTCATTTCAAGATGGCGGTAACGTAGGTGTCACGAGACTTGAGATTTACAAAACGTACATTTTAGTTCTTTTGTATAAAAACTTGCTGCATTGAAGAGAATGTCAACACAACAAGATTAGGTATGTATTCACGAGACCACTCGATATCCCGATTTCAGATATTTTATGATGTCAACACAACAAGATTAGGTACATAATGTATTCACGAGACCACTCGATATCCCGATTTCAGATATTTTATTTTTAATGCATTATGGAAACACTTATGCCGCACTATCATTTTTCTCTCCATTCTAATCTACACTCACCCTTACTTTATTTGTAGGCGAAGGCTGTAGGTACCTAGGCCTACATGATGTACCTAATCATTGCTAAAGCTCGCCTATACCCTCCAAGATGGATTATTGGTTAAACTTTATGAAAGGAGCCAATGGGACATGATCGAGCCCTTATGAAGCTCCAGAATTCACCAACAGATATTAAGTGACATGAGATAACGCTTGTCAGTGAGATTATGTTTTCGTTTGCCATGCAAAGACTCATGGAAAAGTTAATTTGCATCATCATCTACTTCATCATGACTTTCAAAATGATGGCTATAGAGATATCTACATATATTTTGCACCACATGCGTTTTATAGAGATACTTTTTGGTTCAATGTTCTTTCATCATACCCAAAATGTTTGATCCATAGGCTTTATTTGACTTCTATTTGCTTTAACCTGTCAACCTTGTGCCAAACTGATTCAATGAAATACTCTATTCAAAAGTTTAGGTCTGTATTGTTCAGATTATTGAACAATAAAAGTATTGACCAAAATGTGATTAAAATATACACAAAAGCGTCACTTTCAGTTCTACGAATAAGTTATAACCTGTTATACCTGTATTTCCCAAATTATTAGGGTAAAAAGCTCCAAAAGCGTAATTTCCATCCTGCCTGCATATATTAAACTAACGGAATTGCAGGCTGAAATGGAAAGACAACTATCACACACCTGCCGCAGACAGTCGGGAACAAAACATTCGCGCCGCGTCCCGCTCACGTAACTTTTAATAGAGTTGAAACTCGGAAATACAGTTCAGAACTTATCCGATAATATGTGTTAATGCACGGAACTTGGACACCTGTTTTATTCCCTATATGCTACTAGAGTGACCATTCTACTAGGTATTGTAGTTAGGTGAGAAAGACAGAAGATAATCGTCAGCCAAGTACCTACATTGCTTTGCAGTCTCGCAATGCATTGATTTCGTTAAAGTACTGAGTCATGGACACATTTTATTTATCCAAATATTAAATTGGTACTCGTACGGCGAGAGCCGAAGCCTATCGTGTTACAAAGACGGGGTGATGTGAGGAAATTACTACCTACTAGATCATAGCTAGCATTTCTTATTTCTAGAGTGTTCATAATTTCCGATGTAAGCAAAGGAAATAGATATCTCAATACCATGATTAAAGATCATATTGGCATGTAGCATGCTTAAAACTCCCTCCGACTGAGACTCCCTCCGCGGAATGAAGTCAAAAATATGTTTAGTCATGTAGATACCTACATTTAGCAAACCACATGCGTTCCAACCCCTCTTTAATTAGTGCGGGGTTCAAAAGGTCATACGTTAATTGCGGTTCCGACACACGGAAATACGACTTAAAACCTCTGAGTAGACCCTTCCAGATTATATTGTATTATTTATCATTTACCTGTTTCCATCGCGGTCGGTGAGAGGATGCATTGTTTTGGTGCCTCTATTTTCAAAATCCTTTTGGTTTAAAATGTTAGTAAGTTGAGTAAATTAGAAGTTTCACTGCACTAAAATAGTTTCATAAATAAGCCACCAACATGCCATATCAATTGAGATATACGCACAGCTTATTAGATGTTTTAGCTGTTATGTAGTGAGTTTATTACTGATTAGCTATTTAAAGTGCATTATATACGCTTTATTTAGCTAGGAAAGTTTCTCTCAACTGATGCTGTTCAATAACCAAAATAAATTAAAGATTTACGTGAACTTCTGTTTCAGTATCTTTTGGTAACATCATGGAAATATGAGGACAAAATTATTAACCAACAATTTGAGACTAGAAATACTACTCATTTCTCTGGACGCAATTTATTTCGTTATGGATCCCTTCATTTTACATCGGGTAATTTCGTTAAATTACTTGACGGCAAATAGGCTTTAAAATTTTATTATACTATTTGAACGCTCAAATAATCATAAAGCGCTTATGACAGGTAATAAAAAAATCACGCAACAATATTTTTTTTTCCAATTTATGTTAACTGCTTGTTTTTATAACTCAGAATCTGAGCCTTTACGATAACAGATAAAGTTATCAAGCCACTAGGATAAAAAAAATCCTATAAGAAAAAAATGCAAGTTCAAACAATTCCATTCCGTTTTATTTAATTGCCCGTACCTGCCTTCTACTAGGCAGCGGAGCTCCATTATGAGAGAGCCGGGAGAGTAATCAATTTACCAGAAAATATTTTTAACTCAATTTATACCAATTGTTAGCTTTGTGTACTCTGCAGCAATACATTTATTTCAATATTGTCTAAAACAGAATTTGATTTTAGAAATAATTTGCCAAACAACTACCGGGTATTGTCTGTTGAAATGAAAACGTAATTGAAGAGATCAAACGTTGTAGATATACCTACTTATAAAAATTGTGTATCGAAAGTATAATATTATATTAAAAAGTGTGTACACACACAGTCAACTTTTGAAAAGTATCTTTTGATAGTCATTTTATTCCGAATTCAGAATAAAATCAAAAATAATACCTAAGTGACATTGAACAGCTTTTGAATCTTCTAAAAATCATAGTATATTTTTGCCGACTTTGGTATTTTTACCGTAATATGTTTTATTTTCAAGCTCATATTCACGTTAGGCACAACTCATCTTGTCTGTCATCGACCTGAGTCACAGAAGAGTAATATAGAAACCAGTAAGTTCGGTTTCTGGTTTTCTATTATAAGACATTAATATACAATTAAATATCAGGTTACACTGGGCTTTGTGTAATAGTATAACACTATTTCATCTAAAAAAAAAACACTGACCTAAAAAACTCTCGCGTAAATGAAGTTCCGACACTTTTCAACGAGCTTTGTACGCTGAACATTGTCAAGTACAGAGTTACGCCGAGTGACATGCTCAGGATACGATACTCGTTTTACTTCTATGCAATAAGCATACGTTCACCTTTCTGAGTGGTCTTTCAACAGCTCTTTGAAGGAGATAAATTAGTACAATCAGGGTTCATATATACGCTTACTAAAAGGTGTTGCTTTTAGTGCGGTATGAAAGTTAAGCCTTTTGACTTTACAAATTCAAGAATCATTTTTCTTGCATCTACAGACTAAACTACCCGTGGCTTAGTTTTGCTTGAGTGACTGCTAATGGCATATCATCTACTTAAGCCATTTCGTGTTTCAGAGCTTTTAGTCACGACGGAGGTTTAAGCGGCCTATATTACCAAAGTTGGTCATTGATTAATACAAACTTACATTCTTCAGAAGTTGTCTTACGGGTTTAATTGGTGTATGGCCTTCATAGCCCGTAGTTCAGAAGTGCCGCAATCGTCAATAGAGACTTGCGCGGATTATGCACGCGCCATTAGCTTCACGCCTTTGTGTTGGTCCCACTGTCTTTTTAACTCATTGTCATTCAGGGCTGCCAAGTGAACGGACTTAATTACACGCGTCTGCGCTTTGCGTGTTGATTCTTTGATTGTTTTTTATGGCTTTTTGTTGAATAATATTATTTTTAACACCTCCTAACTCAGCTGCATCAAATAACATTATTAAATGCATGTAAGTCTTGGCACGGGGAAGATTTTGTATATTTATTGCTTATGCAAAAAACTTAAAGAAATTGCGATTCAATTTATTTTTATATTTGTTCAATAAAAAAGAGTTGTGAACCATTGAATTTTGTATCTTTTGATATTGTCATAAATTATACCGGACGACTCTTGATTTATTGCACAGACTCTACAGCCTGCCTAAAACAGTTAATATTCAGTTTGAGCATATTCTTCGAAAGGAATTATTTCCTGACTTTGTAGATGATGCAAATTAATTGTAACCATATTGTAATGCATCTAAAGCGGTACATTTCAACAAAACAGTCGTAAAACAATCGTATCGCAATCGCCACGCCCGGACCGCATCCGGGTCAACCCGGGAAACCAATATTGAAACATTGTTATTATAAAATTGAATAAAACGTCGATTATGTGGTCAACATGCACTTTACTACTACCAAATTGGATTGTTGCGAATACAGAAACATATTTTTGTTGACAAATTGGGTTCGTCTCATCTGGTCACACGAAACCTATTTAAATAGGAAATCTCCATTTTTAAAACTGTTCATGGTAATGGTATAAATACTTAGTAAAACAAAAAATACCCTATCTGGATAAGCGTTTGATGTACGAATGTACAATAAACTTTTGCCACAAAGAAGACTGGCCAAACAGTTGGTGTATTTCTGTTCAACTCAGTTTCTCACCCCTTCGATTCTATTTCTGTTTCTGACTTCTATATGATAGCAAACAGTGCCCATAGGTCATTGTCACTATAAGGCAGAGCAAAGGTCATTATAGGGCTTTGAAACGTGAGTTTATCTAAGATCCAACTGAATTGGCAATTGGATCGATACCTACCCTTGAGCGGGCGAAACTCGAGACGTCCAGACAGCAAACGGCCCGTCACAAATCAGTCCGGAAGTTTATCCAAGTATCAATAACGCATTCCGTCCGCTTGCGTAATCCGGACCTAATCAGATAGATAAGGGACGCGTTTCCTATCAGGATTAGTTTACACAAGACCTGTTGGACCTATGATAGGTGAACCTATGGTTTGAACCATTGATATGTGATAATTTGACTTTAAATAAAAAAAACCTTATGTAAGTGTGGATATTTGAGATTGGTAAATTAAAAATTAAAAATTCTAATTACGTACAAATATGAATACTTACTACTTTTAATGATTACCTGTGGCTGTTTCTGGATTCAACTCATTCCCGTCATTATTTTCTGATTGTGCCCATTTTCATCTCACATACTTCATTTTAGGTATTCTAAATTCGAATGCATATTTAAAATTCAAATTTCAAGACACTGCAGTATAGAAATAGAAGCATCAGCTGATATCTAGGTTAATATATTGGAAAATAGATACTTAGGTAGTTTTTAAATACTCGTAGTGTTTAAAATTTGATGTTTGCTTCCATGCGTTTATCATTAAACGCATTCCGGTTACATAATCCGATTCTAATCATGCGGATAAGGCCCACCTGAATGCGGGCCATTACTGGAATGTTAATTATCAAACTCCAAGTTCGGGCCTGTATCACATGTGGTCGTTAGTTTCCTTACTAAGTTTTAATTAAACGTTTGTTTAAGATTGTAGAACTAGGCCCTTGTATTTATGGACCGAAGTTCGTTATTACTTGTAGTGTCATCGAAAATAGATTTACAACAAAAGCTTATAGTTATAAGTTTCATGTCAAGCCAATAAAATCACAAGGATCATGCAGTATTTCCGCTATTTATCAGGCTGTAGTTTGAAAAATGTTGGAATTAATCCGGACTACAATCTTAATTTTGCTCCATTCATAAATGTAGTAATCCTCTTACCTCTCAAGGTGCACAGATTGTTTAGAACATCTGAAAAAGGATCAAAAAGTACTTTTTAAGCGAGCGTAAATATAATGTTTGGCACCGTAACCGCTGTAACTTTGTTTCCGCACCAAGTTTAACTCACTAATGGGGAAAAGGAAAAAGTCTTCGTTTTTGGTGGGGACAACAGGAAGAATTTAACTTTTTTATGCAACACGATTTGTGAATACAGTTAATTATTTGCGTTGTCTTACATTAATATCTCCAAATGTTTATTCTAGTGCGTGCAGGTTTATTTTAGTCCATCGATGTTTTTTGGTGGTTGAGGGTTTAAAATGTGGTAAGGTCTGTAAGTCACCATTTTGTCTAGCCTCCAAACCAACAATATACATTATACAATACGCACACTAAAGAATATTTTCCAAAATGAGCAACGTTCTCATAATCATAATGTAACAAGAGTTGAATAATCACGGTTATTTTTCGTCCAGACGGGAGAAGTCGCGAGCGTCCTTAATTTGGGCAATCTAAGCATAGCATAGCGCAGTTGAGAGAGCAGCTGGGTTCGTTAAAATAACAAAAAAAACGTCTCCTCAGATCTCTAGTTACTTAAATCTTTGAGAATATAATTATAGAGGGTAGTCGGAGGCACGTCCAAACATGATATCTGCATCATAGAATAAGTATTTAGTTTTATATCAGAAAATATGGTCTGAAAGTAGCCTCTTAGTCACATGTTGATCCTTTCACCACACTGGTTTTGAATAAGCTAGTGACACAATAAGAAGAAGAAGACTGGCTTTACGCTTACCAAGTAAATAAATGACTAGTCTCATAGTTCAGTTCAGTTGGTAGTAGCTCTTTTATCTGCGTTGTGTTGTTTACGAATTACTAGCAATAATGCCCTGCTAGCAATCTATAGCTAAGGCAAATATTATCAAATAGAAGAGCTACTACGGTATTGTATAGTTTTATTGAGAGCAACAAGAGGTGCCACAGAATGCAGCAGCATTGCCGCCGCAGCACCAGGATGAGTGTTGGCCAGTTTTGTTTACAATAACTGTCCATTCTAAGTTTTAAGTGTTTTTATTTAGTAAACAACATAAGTATTTTTCTTTCTTCAAAAAAGTATCAAGTTGGTTGGTGTTGCCTTAATATTCAATGACTGTAGTGAACTAGCTCCGATCCCCATGGGCTATGGCACTAGTGATTGATGCCAGAGTTGTTCTGTGACTGTGTAACAAGTGTTTACGCGACTGTAATCGAGGCGTATTTTCACGAATCATTGCGGGAAATTGGAACACAAATCACGGTGGAATAGGTAAATAATAATCAAGACCGTAGATTAGTTATCATCGAAATAACGACGTGTGAAATAATGGATGTGAAATAATGGATGTGAAATTACTAGGTCGTTATTATTTATTGTTTGTGTTCCGACAGCTTTGTTGTCTTTAGCAATTGGCTCTTTGATCTTCGACATTATTTTACCCAAATTTTAGGATGAAGTGGCTAGTTTTGTACTCGAATATACGTGACATTTGAATCACTGTTTTTCAAGTAACGTTTTCCGGACGGTCTACCTATCTTCGCGATAAAAAAACTAAACTAGTGTTAAAAAAAATCTTAATAGCTCAAACTTTTACAATAATTTGAAATGATGGAAATGGTATAAAATGGCAGCGTATAATGGTTTGAACAACAACGTTTGCTCGAAAAAAACAGTAATTCAAATTTCACTGTAACTTTCATAAGTCCGTGTTATTATTAAATATGACATCGATAACCATAATTAAAATGCGACGATAAAACATGCTTTCATATAAATTAAAGTGAATGCTTATAAGTTAAGCTCATATAACGTAATATTGAAGCGAAAAGCTTTTTCATTAATTTAAAAATAATTGATAGTTTCGACTAAGCTGAGGACATTATAGATGCTGGGAAAATATACTTAATTTAAAAAACTACCAAAAAATCGAATAAAAACTTGTCGCTGTTTATAAAACATCCAGAACATGGTGGCGATAGGCTTGCAACCACGTACGGAATACTTACTACTGTGCAAAATGGACATGTACCAAATATCATATTTGGACATGCCTCTGACTACCCTTATTAGATATCCTCAAAGATCTAAGAAGTAACTAGAGATCTGAAGAGATATCTACCAAGCTTGTGGATTACGTTCGTGATGATGTTTTTTAGAACAGATGAAAGGGCCTGTTTACCTTTATTTAGTAAATACTTAGTTGAGATTTATAGGAATTAATGATAATGAAGAGAAAGAATGCCCTTTGCTCTGGAGTGGGACATATAGGCTCTTAATAATAAAAATAAATACTTAGTTGAGTATTGTGACAGTATATAGTTTACAGTAGGTTCGGATAACATGAATTTTATCATTGGAGAACTTTACGCTAAGATGTATATTCAGCTGAATGATATAACACAATTTTTCTAATTTTTCCTCAAAGCGGCTAATCACGGTGAATAGTTGCTTATTTTAAAATGCTGAGGTCAACAACAACTCGACCGCTGACCCGGAAGAACATACCAGGCGAAGATTGTTGTTATACCATGGGTGTAGTTAATATCCCGCCCAATTACTTAGTACATGAGTCGGCGGTTCGCGCTCATCCTATTTATTAGTTGAACAAATCGGCCTCATTTTGCATGATGAAATTCACTGTGTAGAGCTCTTGAACGCCTGGTGAAATTATTTTTGAGTGCCTACTTGTTTTTCACTCAGTCATGATAGCATAAATAGGGAATATACCATATATGACACATTAAAAAAAAATTAAAACCTCTTCCCCACGGTGACCACGTAGTCTTTAATAAGCCCCCTTCCTCCCTCTCGAGTTTTCACGTAACTCAGTATTTTGTCTCACGTTCGTCTTTATTAATACGGTACTTAACCACGTGACACCCACGTACTTTTACAAAATCATTGTACAAGGTATTAATATTATATTAACGTAATTTTCACAAACTCGACGACAAATAGAAAATCACGTTTCAATTTGCTATTACTATTATAAATTACAGTGCTGTTGACGGACTGGAAATTTGAATTATAATTAAATGAGGCAAATTAATGCATTTTGCCAGTGTGCAAGTTGATTAAATTAATTAGTTGAACCAGAAGTATACACAGACATGGTGGACTTAGATCATTCACCCTCGGTAAACAACATGATTTTATGAACAGTACAATGAATAGATAAACAAGGAATCCTATAAATATAGGATAGAAATATGAATATGTATACTTAGTAAATTGTAAGTTCAAACTTAGTTTTATATCCAAACTTGAGCTTAAGTTCGATAGAAAACATTTTTTAGATATGACGACCTCAGTGGCGCATCGGGAAAGAGTCCGCCTGCAACGCAAGAGGTTGCGGGTTCGATTCCCGCCGCGGAACAAATTTGTGTACGATCTGCAGAAATTTGTTCCGTTGGTCTGGGTGTTTTCTATATAATTTAATAAATATATCAGTTATCTAGTACCCATAACACAAGCTTTGAGTAGCTTACTTTGGGGCTAGATGATGCTGTGCGGATTGTCCAGCATTATTTATTTATTTATTTATTTATATATAGAAGATAAAGTGATAGCGGGCATTGTTTCTCTTCTGATACTGTTTCACTTTCCAAAATTGTTTATAGTTAAATAATAAATTACTCTGACATGAGTTTCAAACCCTCTGTCTAGATATCCCCCGGTATGCATCACAGTCATTACCTAGCAATTTGTATTGTCTTGGGAACGAGCCCTAATAATTAATAAAATATTGGCTCTTATATAATTTTAGGTTTCGTCTATAAAATTCAATAGCCTGACTTTGTTTATTTTGTTGATGTTTATTTTTCTATTTAGTTTTGTTTTAGAAATTATACGTTGTATTTAAATACTAAGTTATTTCAAAAAAGAGCTTTCGTAATATGTTGTGAATATAAACTTACCTCCAGGTAATAATGACATTTGTGAAGAGCCCTCTGACACATTAAATTACGATAAGAACCTCAGCAGAAATAAGGTTGTGGGTAAAATTAAGAGACGTTACGACGTGTTCTGGGTTTTATTTTTTGTAACAATCAGGATATTAACGTACATTTTTTGGAAGAAGTTACATTTTCACTACGTTAAAGATATACGCGGAAAAATACTTCAGTTGCAACTTTATAAAGGCTAATTTACCAGTACAGTATTATTTTTACTACAACATTATTATATTTCTTAAAACTTGGTCGTCTATTTGCTATATAATCGATTACATAATAGATTAAGAAATCTAGTTTTCTAGATATAAGAACTCAGAAAAAAACCCCTAAAGTTGCAATTGAAGAGAAGCTTTTCATGATAGTAACCTTCTAAATGCTCAGCGACTATTAACGGTTAGTTATTGATTATGGATTTAGTTATAATTGTATTTATTTGGGTTGAATTCGACCAACTAGTAGTTAACGTTGTAATTTGTATATCATATCATTGATAAAAAGGTTGACATACAAGTCTTCGATACAAGTTTGGTCGAATTCAACTTAAGAAACAAACATTTTAGCAATTTTTGGATTTCACTGATTAAATACTTTAATAAAAGATTTATTTACATTTTGATTATTTTTTACTCTCACTTTCAAGACCAGCCATTGAGCATTAAACATTTTTACAATGGTTTTATTTCTCGCATTCTATCTCACTTGACACAAATGAGCCTCAGTTTTTGCAGACCAGATATTATAGCAATATACATGGCACATTAAATACAAACGATTTGTTATAAAGTTTTCTAACTCTCGGCGACAGACCACTTTCCACACAGTTGGCAGCATACGTAATAAAAACGGTTCAATGATACTGAACCTAGAGTCTTATTAGCCTAAAGTGTGGAAGCGGCTTTAACAGTATTAGACGTAGGAATATTATTTAAATAACACTAATCGTACAACGGTTTCCATTAGACTAAGTATATTATAAACTATTTACAACATTACTTAATGACTAGTTATTATCACGTTACATGCCGATTAAAAAGAACAAAAACAGATCTTTGACACTATATAAAAAAATATTCATAATAATATTACTTTAAAAAAAACATATAACGATTATCCAAAAAGAGAATCCTGTAACCCGACTAATTCCGCGGGGTCACATCAGCGACTACTGTCAAATTTATAGTAGTAAATTGAGTGAATACAAAAAGACTGCTGTCAAGGATAATGTTGCGATTGATCCAACGCTTGTTGCCGTAACGAGATTTTTTCCATCATTCGAATACCATTTGTTGGCGCGGTCCGGAACCCGGTTTTTGGCGCTCTCAACATCGTTGTGTTCTTCTTCGTCGTATGCGTCGGTACCGTACTCGTCGTCCGATGTCATCCGGACTTCCGGATATTGATACGCGTGCCTGTCATTTCCGGGTATCTCTGTAGGGATAGAAAATCAAACATTAAATAGTATGTTTATGTTATTAGTATTACTTATATTGAAAAATAATATGATACATTATTTTTATTTATAAACTATCACAAGTCAAAATTACTTGTCTTCTTTTTCGCTATTATGTTACACAAAATAGGTCCACTACGTCCCGTTTCAATGGAAATGAATCATTTTTATTAATACTTGGCGGGGCCACGAAGTCAATCAAAACTCAATATATTTTTTCTGATCTTCAAAATTCAATCAAAGTTGTCTGAAAATCTATTATTTATTCATAGTTATAGCTGGAGTAATGCATGAAGGCTTTTGTGTGATTACTAATAAATACATTTTATATCAGTTGCAATTATTTTTACATCTAATCCTTACCATATAACCGTATCTTGCTCTCAACATCACCGAGAGAATTCTTGGCTACGCAGATGTAGCTACCCAGATCTTCTCGGCGGATGTTTTTAATAGTCATCGTCATCTCAGCCTCGAACATTGACTTCTGTCTCACCGTCATCTCATGGTGCTCTGATGGGATAATCAGCTCTCCTGCTTAGAAGATAAAAGTTTGTTAAGTTGACTGACTGATCTTGACTTACCACTTACTACTTAAAAATGATACTTTATATAGCGATATAGAGCACACTTGCTTTCAAATTGAATATTAGAGTTTCATCTTGGCACGGCGAAGTTTTATGAAAAATGTAAAAACTTTGTTCAGACACCTTAGAGTTTTATGACTGCTTATAATTTGTTTCGTTTTATCGCGAATGGTAAGTCCACTAGACTTAATCAAACCCTGCCACAAACTGAATCTTATGACCCTCTTTTTTAATTATTTAAATTGAATTTATTTATTGTAAATGCTCACAGTCTAAAGGTAAGAAATTTCAATCAATACAAATGTTCATCCTTTTGTCTTCATTTTCAATTAGGATTTCAATTCAATTCAATAAACAGACAACACATCCAAATTTCTGTATTCATTTATTTTAGTTAATCCAAAATCCTTTCAACTGCTTTCAATTGTAGACTTGCGACGAATGACCAGTGTTTTACTACTTACTTTAAAAACTCAATGATTTACTCAAATAAGTTTAATACCAGTCAAACAATATCGCCAACATGTTAGTATTGTTTGCATGAATTTCCAACCCACATTTAGATCTGGAAATTTCTCTTTTTCTAGAATAATCCTTTTCGTGGGTTCTAAGATAGCTGTACTGATGTTTTATATTTCTATATACCTGGGTCCTTCACCCAGTAGTTGATAGACTTCGGTGATGATTCCACGTAGCACTCGAGTGTGACGTCAGTACCCAGTGGCGCTCCCACCAGCTGGTTCGGTACTTGGATCACTGGATGAACTGTACAGAAATAATTATATGTAACTAAAAACCTGTGAATTTTACATATACACCGAGAAATTTTCATGGTTGTTTTCCCGTAGCGAAATGGTTTTGTCTTGGTAATACAATCGTTGTTTAAACCAATTAAATATTAGAAACAAAAAATACAGATATACCATTGTGAAAATTTAATTCGAAAGCGACCACGAACCAATAGTAATTCATCCCGATACCTACGCGAAGGCGGCCGGTGGCGCGTGCGGTTCAAATAGTACCTACAAGTTACGTCTACTGTTACTATCGTTTCTCACGTTTTCGAGTTGATGAATATTTTTTAAATTATTATTAAACAAAAAGTTTTTACTTTTACTCTATGTTTCGAAATACTCCTTATGGCAAGTTGTTCTGCCGCGGGAAAACAACCATTAAAATTTCACGGTGTAGCAACGTCGCAATTCTTACGCATACAAGTTGAAGGGACTTTATCAAGGGTAGCTATTTAAGTTTCTTTATGTAGCTGATAAAAGATCACTTACAGTGTACACTGATATGGATCCTCTTGCTGACGGTCGGCGGCACTCCATTACCAGCGATACACAAGTACGTGCCCATTTCGGAGCGGGAGATCTTCGTCAGCTTCAGTACCTCACCTTGGAAAGTGAGAACTGTTGGGTTGAGAATGGTTTTATGAAGTTTTTATTGTAGTTGGAACAACTTTTAGAAACACGAGCCGTTTTCAGACGGTCCGCTTTACGGTTTTTTTTTAATATCCTATTTTGAGCCTAAAACCTTTTGTACCTAAAACAGCGCATATTTTAGGTATGATCTATAATCATAAATATATACATATTTAGGTGTATTTAAAGGTATATAGATGACGGTAATAATCCGTCTATAGGTTCCAGGCACTACAGCGTCCTATGAGTAAAAGGTTTCTGACTGTATAAATCAACTAAAATAGAATACTATAAAGTTTCGAAGAGTGGAAATAATAAAAAAAAACGTATAATTAAGTGAATTTGAATTTCCAGAAATCTAAAACAAGCTCTTGCTTTTATTGGACTACCAGTTAATTGTAGTTTAATGCTCAAACTATAGTAATTAAGATAATTAACCAATGCTAAAACAAATAATTACTCTAGTACATTAATGTACGGTAATATATTATGCGCTTTATGCGAAACCAAGTTGATCAAAATGAATAAATTTTGTTTAAAACAAAGGTTTCCAAATAAATGATCGTTAAAAAATATACAACTTTTCTGGGTAATCCGAAATAACAGCTCAAAATTGTTCAAATTTTGTTGACGTTGCTACTTCTTTGTACTAAATAAACATATTTATAAACTTTTTAATGGTTCTGCAAATTGACAAATAGATGAAGCTCTTGTCAAAAACAAAGCTGTTGTTTGAAATAAAGTAAAACAAGACAATAGCGTCAGAGTGGACTAGACAATTATTATACAAGTCATAGGCGTAACTACACACGTCCAAACAACATCCCCCCCCGGTAATGAAGGAGTCACACGCTCAATATACATTCCCAACCGTTTTCAGCGTACGTATAATAAGACCTAGGAGTCCATTCAACGCAGAACTCTACTAATTACGACAAACTTTAAACAATACTGGACGCGAAACTCATCCCGAGAACAGTCGCGGCGCGGCTCATTGTGCCCGCAAATGCGGTCACACAGACTCTCGCATTATACATAATTATTTGGAAAAACAATGCCGTCCTTGCGCCATTATTAAGACTTTTATGTGGCCTTTTAATTTACGAAACTTCACCTATATAAGTCATTATATATTTTTTACAAAAATTTGAAAACAATTCGTACCCGTACACTGACAATCTCAATCGTAATTATTGTATTGTTGCTGCAAACTACTGTGCAAACTAAAACCGCGAGTATATTAAAAGTTTTTATAACTCGAAAGACGTCTGCTTGACACACTTGACATGACACTCACTAACGAAAACGACGTCCGTGAACAATGTTTTGTTCACGGATTCAAAAAGTGCTAATCAATTTTGATACAATTTATATGAGACCACCTCTGAAATATGACCTATCAAACAAAAAAAAGGCAGATGGATTAAGAACCTTCTCCTTTTGAAGTCGTTTAAAAACAAGTGCATAATATACAACCATGGTTTTCTTAAGTCGGGATCGAAACCATGTTCATTATTGCCGGTGCGCCTGCACACTAATTTGTCTACGTCGCGCTCTACGCTTGTAGCCGAGCGTAGCCACGCGTAGCAGTACCGCTACGGATTCACATCCATTCATTGTACAAAATATAATACAAAGCTACCGCTTATTCTAAAGTTTCTTGGCAGGGGTCCTAAACTACAGCTCTTGTAGAAACTTCTTAGCTTTTAGAAATATTCTTTTAGTGTCTTGAGAAACCATACGGAAGCAAGGCTACAAAAATGGCTTATACCTAACATTTTCTTTTTTATTTTAAACTAGCTTCCGCCTGCGGCTTCGCCTGTGTGGTACCTACATAAAATATAACCCCTTTATAATATTAGTATCTAATACTCGGAAAGGGCTCGATTTTCATAAAATTTAGTGTGCAAGAGGTTTCGGGGGCGATAAATCGATCTAGCTAGGTTTCATTTTTAGAGAACGTCATTTTCCGAGCAAAGCTCGGTCATCCAGGTACTAGATGTATAAATAAAACAAAGATCATTGACAAAAGGCAATTTTCTATAGATGAGCAATGAATAAAACGAAGATGGTATTTTTATTATGGGCAATATACGAGTATTATTATACCGGTACTCGTACATAAACTTATTTAATTTACTTTGATCAAATCTCGAGTGAGCTAAGTACTTTCCAAAGCTCCAATGTTGATTTTATTAGGGTAATATTATTTGTTTCCGCGAATCATATTGCTTATCAGGTAATTTGAAAAACGATATTCCGCAATATCCTAAAGCTACTAATAATGTAAATGGTTGTTCAAGAGTTATTATTTGAACGGGGTACAAAAACATACAGAAAAAAATTCGTTCAACGAATAGGTGGAAACCAATTATGTTTTCATTTATATATATCTACCGAGTGATATATTTCAATTAATCAAAGCTCAGACATAAAATAATTGCACCGTGTGAACGATAACATTGCACCCTTGGGAACATAGGAAGTAAGATTAGTTTTCAGAACTACCTCGTGAAATGAAAACCCCGTCTAGAACAAAAATTAAAAAGTTTTTATAGCTTTACAACTGCTAGCTTATAGCTTAGTACCTAATAGCTTTTTCTTCTTCCTGCCCTTTTCCCACGCTAAGTGGGATCGGCACAACATGTTTTTGTTCTCCATTTCCATCAATAATATAGTTACAATAATT
The DNA here is from genome assembly GCA_963675405.1 of Cosmorhoe ocellata. Classification (NCBI taxonomy): domain Eukaryota; kingdom Metazoa; phylum Arthropoda; class Insecta; order Lepidoptera; family Geometridae; genus Cosmorhoe; species Cosmorhoe ocellata. Next base: position 7,579,870 of record OY776245.1, on the reverse strand, counting down.
ATGAAAAACATCACGCTCTATCCATTGTAAACTCGCCGGAGTGGTTTGAGTTTAAGCGTGGGTCAACACTTGTGACATTCTGCCGTGGTTGTGAGACACAGACACTCTGCTGCAGACACGGTTACGCCAAAAAGACACGTGTGTTTGTTGTATAGTCACGACAGTTTGTCACTAGTGTGGACGCGTTTTCATAGAACGATTGTAAAGTATATAGTAGTTGAAACTATAAACTCATTGGCCAGCATTAACAAATCATATTGCCTGCCTATAGTACTTATATTAAGCCTTATATTAGAGATATACTAGCTACCCAAATGTAGTACCTAACATGAATGCAATAAACATTTTAAATTTGAATTCGAATTTAGTTTGTAATGAACGCTTTTATAAAACGTATTTCAGCCACAAATAAAATTATTTGTTTTAAACTGTTTTTTTCACCTGTCTGCTATGTTAATTTCATTTATAATTTCACTTAGCTGGCGTGGACGTTAATCCATTGAAAGGATGGTCACTATAATGTAAAAAAATATTATAGAACTAAATTAAAGCAATTGCGTTCATATATGAAATCCGAACTTTAGCTTTGTAATATTTTAGAACTAGCTGTTGATAGCGACTTTGTTGACTTTGTAGCGACAGGCGATAACTTTTTACCGATATCCGATTTTAAAAAACAAAGCTTATATTTTACTCTCAATTATGTTTTGACCAGTTGTGAAAGCTAGATGAAAATCCGTTCAGAATTATGGTTATTTTGCGAATAAAAAAGAGTAAACAATTCTAAAAATCGACAACACTTAGTGTTCTGTTACTTTACTCACTTTATTTTTTTATTACTTTTTTGCAATGTACACATCGGATTTCATGTTTTTTGTAAAATACTTATATTACAAGAAAATTGTAAAGCAAAGGTTGTCGTTATTCATCAAAGCTTGTCGCAAGTGGCTATGCTATAAGAAAAGGAACACTTTAAAAAAAATTGATAAAGCTTTATAATATAAACCTCAAGGTCTTACCTTTATCTTACACCTCACTTATATGTATTGTACAATGAACCAAGATTATTTAATATATTGTACAATGATACTAGGAGCGTGTTGCCGTTTGAGGAATTGAGGATACCAGTTGAAGGTTGTTCCTTTGATCGTTTGCATGGTGCAAACTATGGTCTGGTTGTCTATATATGTTGTCTATGGTAGGTCTATGTTCGAACTGTACCTTCCATTGCTTGAGGTAGGATTGAAAAATTCGTAGCATAGTGGCACTTTTTGTTAGGTATTTTAGAATTTTTTCATAGCGGGAATTGAGCATTGCGAAACTAACCCGATCTTAATAGTATTGGCACATACTTTATTTTCCTGATTTTATTGACGCATTTGCAAGCCAGAACTTATTTATTCAAATAATTTTGATTTAAATCCTTTTTCATTCAACTGACTGAATTGATACCTTTTGCCTTCGTTCCTGTCTGGTCCCGAACTACAATTTCCTGTCCATCTTCTCTCTTCCACATGACCCTCGGAGGAGGGACTCCTCGGGCCTTGCATGAGACCCTGGCTGTTCCTCCTTCCGGTACCATAGTGTCACCTGATGTTTCTTCAGGGATAAAGTCCGGTGGTATCACCACATCTAAGAAGCCCATCTAAAAGAAAAAACTATGTAAAAATGTCTACAATAATGTGTATAATAAAATAAGCATGAATGCAATTTTATTGTTGTTCGATGGTTGCGTTATCATTTCTAACATTGTCAAATATGGAAAATATTACATGCAGGTCAATCGGTCTATTGGCTGGGCCGAAACGTAAAAACGTAATCTAAACCATCTTCAAAAGAAACTACTTTATTATATCTGTTTTATAAATGGATCAACCATTTTGCTAATTATAAAAAAACTCTAAAAAACCACGACTTATAAAGTGAATTCGTAATCTACGCCTTTAAATATAATAAAAAGCGGTAGATTCTTTCGTAGAATGAGCGTAAATCAGCACAAGCCAATTGTCTAAAACTAGTCTGTATCAAAGGCACAAAACTTTTCTCTCAGAAAGTAGCAAATTGTCGAAATTGAATTCCATCAAGTCACCCCCTCTATTCTGTTGGACGTTACGTGTAATGGATGAGATGAGTGCTCGCCGTCACTGACATGATTGTACCCTGTACGGCGGACCTTTTATGTGTTCTATGTTCCCTTTATTAGTCTGGCTGGCGGAAAATTATATTATGATCGCGCATAAAGTTGCAAATTGAAACCTTTTTCTAGAAAAAAAAATCTTTCGGCGAGTATTATATTTTACGCCTGTCGCGTTGAGTAAATAAATGGTTTCAGTAAATGTGAGAATACTTCAGATAATTCAGTATTACGAACATAATGTAGGCCACTGCAGTCGCAATATATTGCACGTAGACAATATAAACAACTTGGTTCATGGGGATAGTTTTAAAAGTTTAAAGTAGTGCCCTAGCCACGACGATAAGATTGCAAATAATTTACAAAACTTACGGGGAATTTTGTAAGTTACTAGCTTAATTTTTTTTTATACAACGGGCACAACATAAAAATATCGATCATACTACAATTATTAATTATTAAAGGTTATTTCAAATTTAGCTAACATTACATAAAGCGGTCAAGGTCATAACTATGCTAAAACATATGAAATGGTTATCCAATAATAAGTCTTACTTGACTTTTCATAGGGTCCGTATTAATTTGGCACATGTACTGGCCCCTATCCTCTTCCTGGACGCTTTTGATGTGCAGATACCAAGTGGAGTGGTCACTGTGAGATACTGACACCCGGGGATTGTGTGTGATGACGTGCTCGTGGATTGCCTGGATTGCTTTTGTGTCAGCTTTCACCCAGCCGACCTGTGAGATAGTCAAATATATACTTTTAAACTTCCGCGATCTGACTGAACACATTATTATTAGTATTAAACGGGTATTTATCGCGTTCTAATTACCTATTTATTTATCGTGGTCACGGGTAGACTCATCAGTCTACCCGTGGCCACGACAGCGTGCAAACCTGTCGAAACGTCGAGAAAATAAATAGGTAATTAGAACGCGATAAATACCCGTTTAATACTAATAATAAAGATAGTCTAATAGCCTTTACAAGACTCTTAGTACAAGCTTCAGACATTTATAAATATATATTTGTCTTGACAGAGTCACGTATTCTTAATGATCTAAATAATAACATTAATTATGTTTGTCAGTCAAATAAAGACAACTACATGCCCTTCGAAAAACGGTTACAATAATAATCAAATAGTATGTACTATGTATGATAATTATGCTTTTACCACCGAATGATGGTCAGCCGTATTTGAAATTGGGTTACGAAAATTCGATTATTATTATTTGAACCTTCTGTCAAGTGATATAAGTATGATTTGGTTATTTTTTTTAATCCAAGAAAACTTATCATTGGTAAGCCATGACTGACGTTGAATAAACGTGTATGGAAGGGCGAAAGGTTATATTAAGGTGCAGTTTAGAATATTGAAAAAAAAATTAGATTAAGAGATAGTTATATGATTCTTTAAAAAATTACACATAAAGTTCAGATTATTTCTTTGTCACCTTGGTTTTTAATCAAGACAAAAAAGGTAGGGATTCTGTATTTTTCCATCAAATTTAATATGCGAAAAATGTCGCGTTATTTTACTAACGCCGTACGAAAAGCCCGCCTATTAAAAATTCTAAAGGATCCAATGTAGTGGTTACCTGATAAACATGAAATATAAAACATGATAAATCGATTTGAACTGGATAAAACGACTTAGACATAGTGGAGCGCGCATCGGAGCGCATTTTACAATGATAGGTAGATTATAATTATTATTTGCATATCCGAGTTACAACAAGGTATTCAGACAATTTGTATCATATAGACCGATTATTTGTCCTGATGTAAATTAGTCTCGATGATTTCAGACAGCTTTAGAGAAGTCGATGGAAAATAAAAAAATGTATTTATAAAATAATAATAGTGCTAAAAATCGGTTTGTTATTGTGTCGATATAGGGTTTAGTATAATCTCATACCCGAAAGTTGCCAAGGTTCACAACTATACATTCGAAGGTCGCGTCACGTCCGGTAGGTACTGTGAGATTTGTGATGGGTTCACCGAATTCCGGCACCTCAACACCTCCTGAAACAAAACAAAAACTTTGTTTCGGAATACCTTCAAAGTTGCATCACGAAATAGTAGATGTAGGTATTTAACTAGTTCTTCGTCAACCTAGATCAAAACTATTTGATGAAAAACACGGCATTATTTAAAAAAAACAGGAGTGGTTCACATAACCTTTTCTATAATAATTATGTAAATAGTCAAGTTGATTCGTCTAAAAATCGCTTGAACAGAGATGATAAATGATATAAAGTTACAGTTCATCAGCTGAGAGTAAAGTTGTGTAAAAGCTTGTTTTTTTAAGTAAACAAGACAAAAAAGTCTAAAATGGCTGTGCCTTACTCTGTTAAAAAGTTATTATCAACATTGAACATCGCTTAAAGATAGCGAGAAAGCATTTATACTTATACCAAAGTGAGAACGTACGAGATAAGCAAATGAAACAGATGATTCGGAAGTGCTACCTAACTGCATTAGTTCGCGAGCTTATCAGTAATGTAACAACAAAGTTGCTTGCGATACTGCGATACTGGCGGTGACAGTAGCACCTCGTCCCGAAGACCTTGCAACAAAGTGTCAACTAACCACTTCAACTTGCTCCGTTCCACTAACTCCAGAAATGTGAAGTGACACGAATAACTTTGCAAGCGATAGTAACTAGACCGCTCTTATACCCTGCACTGGTTGTTTGAAACTTATTATTTAGTTAGGTTTCCAATCCAATAAGCATACATACATACATAAAATCACGCCTGTTTCCCGACGTGGTAGGCAGAGATCACGGATCTCCACTTGCTACGATCCTGACACACCTCTTTTGCTTCATTCACTCTCATTACATTTTTCATACATGCGCGTCGGTTTAGGGTACTCTTGACCTGTCTCTTAATAATAAGCAATACCTACAAAACTACAAATCATCTATAGTTTGTAAAAAAACAAACGCGAAACTTTACAAATGATTTTAATTAAAGTACTTTGAGTTTGAAAGTTTTAATTTTATTGTTGTGTGGATCTATTCCCATATGGCCACGTATTAAATCTGGACCATTCAAATTGAAATTAGTTTTGAAGTAAATATTAAACATTATTAGATATATATTCAGACCATTTGTGAACAGACGGTGGAATACTGATTTTGTGAATCATAAAATGGAAACCATGTGCTGAAATCTCGGCAGTTTACTACAATAGTCCATTTTTATGAAACAAAGTGAAATTAAACAAACATCACCATTCAGAACTTAAGTACCTAAGTTTAATACTTTTAGGACATGGCCATAACATGCCTAAGAGGGAAAATTTTGCAGTTTGCCCGGAAATATGGTGCGTTAGAGGCAACTAAAGCGATGTTTTGTCACCTTAACGAGCAACAAGAGGCAGAATGGAACAACTCTTGTGGAAACATTTAAACATCATTCCGCTCTTTCCTTTTATGTTTCGTGAATTTCTTTCTATAAACGTGCTGTTGAGTGAAAAGAGATTTGAAAAACGCTCTTCAATCTTCTCAATAGCCAACTACCAAAGTGGCACACTAGTTATTTCTAGCAGGTTTCACAGTATTCCAGCTTTTTTCGGACGTTCACCAAAAAGATGAAACTTTAATGGTAGTCGGACGGTTATGCAACGCCATTTCTATGATGAACAGTTTGTTTTAGTCAAGTTTGAAAAATAACTACTCATTTCTAAAGAATAACTATTTAGTATACCTTTATATAGAATACCTTTCATTAATAAAGTACCTAGTAGGTACCTACTTAATGCAATGCAACTGCAGCTCAATGATTGTTTCTCTTAACATGACAAAGTTACGTTCTCGTTCACGAATTTCTTCGGATATTTTTATTCAAAAACAGCGATACCCATATCATACCACAAACTATGACTGTGAAACGCCCCACAGCGGTATCGTGGAAGGCAGTAAAAACTGTCATTTTGCAACGACCGACGGCGTTCACAATATCGTCACAGACTGGGTCGTAGTAAAATGTTTACAAAATATCCCGCTTTTGTTACGTTATGGGTTCCACTGAAAGTGTGGGGTATTGCTTTTGTATTACCGTTTTAGGAGCTGACTCGACCACTTCGATAGTCGTACGGATTTCCGACCAATTTAATGTGCTATAGGTATGCACCTATGTTGTCCATACCAAAACAGCAATTACATACGAAGGTTCTATCTGTTTTAGCAATATGTATTGCAACAGTGATATGAATTTGTCAATTTGAAGCAAATGACTGTTGGTTCTAGGTAAACTGACGTTAATTGCTTTGTAATAAACATAATAATTAATGGAACGTAGTAATGGATATATCACCCATGAGAATAGTTATGGCGGAATCAATAACAGTGCTTAATGAGTATTAGGTTATACTGTTAATAGATATGTTTGATGATATGATGTGAAAGATGTGTGTGATTGAGAATTACCTATATTACAAGGAGAGTTAATTTCAAAAGCAATTGTTTCTCGGCAACATAGTGGAGCATTGGCTGATGGCTCTATTCGATTGAGCGTCAATGTCATCCGTTATTGACGTCATGCAACATTGAATAGAGTAATTTCAATTGTCAACGTATAGTGCAGTACTGCTTGGTTTAGTCTCTGCTAGGGATTTTCTGCGGTGTATTTGCCTGACAACTACGTCGCTCTGGTTTTTATATGTTTTCTCGTGTTATTTTGAGTTTTATTGCGTAATTTTGGTGGTTATTTTGCCAATAAAGCCCGGGTTCTTGACGCGAGTGTAAAGTATGTGAATTAGAGTGAATAGTTCTCTTCAAATTTCATCGGAGGAAATCCCGAAAATTTTCAACAAAACAGCCATCTTTTGTTTAAAATTGACTTGACTACTTGACTATGACTCTGTGACGTTGACAATACTTATAAATAAATACACTTGACACTGGCAAAATTGTTCTCTAAGAGACAGATGCCATAATTGAAGAAGAAGTAGTCTCTGCTAAGTGTATTTCCAACTCATAATTTTTCCATTTCAGCAACAATTAACTTGTGTAAAAACTTTTAGACTTACTGTCAAATAAGAGAGCTTAATTTGTCAACTCAAAAAGGACATATTTAGGATCATAGTTTTAGCGAAATATGAAGTAGTAAAAAAAAAAAAATACGATCACGACTGTAATCCCCAGGCTCGGTAGATATCTCCTCAGATCTTTAGTTTCTTAGATCTTTGAGGATATCTAAAGAGGGTAGTCAGAGGCAAGTCCAAACATGACATTTGGTACATGCCCACATTTTGAACAATAGTTAGTATTCCGTACGTGACAGGTTGCGAGCCCATCGCCGCTTATAAGAATACTAACCTATGACACATACCTTCGAATTTTTGGTTCTAGGGTATGCCGGTTTCCTCACGATGTTTTCCTTCACCGTTTAAGAGCACTGGCATTGCGCACATAAATTTTTCGAATGGATAAACTCATTGGTTCACGACCAGGTTTGAACCCACGACCTTCGGACCGTGAGGCAGGGGTGCTACCACTACACCACCAGCGCTCTATGAAGTAGTGTCAAATAAAAAAATGAAAGCACTTGTAATGTCCCAAAAATCTTATTGATTTAAGTTAAAAAGTGATAATATTACTGAGCATCCAAAGACTAATCTGTAAAAAAATCTTTCTGGATAATAAGATTTAATCCTTGAGATGGCACGTCAATTTCATAGGAGTTCTACTGATCATTAAACTCATCATGAAAACTATTAGAATATCATTATTCTGTGGGATAATAGACACTTAATCACATGAGTACGACCGCAGTAATGGCTCATACTAACGGCCCATATAATACATTAATACAATGTTTGTCACACTTTTATGTCTAAATTTTCAACCCCGCAATTTCAACGCTGATACGATCATAAATTCAAGGAAATTACCCATCTTTCTACGCTTCAAAGAGCTCATATATTTACTTTTGAGACAGCGCCTTGCAATGTCTACCGAATGATAAATATGTACCTAATACTTACAAGAGCGGTATAGGAACAGGGATTTGTTACGTTATCTTATTTTGTGACGGGCTGTATGATAACGAGTAAAACAAAAGAAATGATAGCCTGTGAACGCAATTTCGTTCAAGCTAACTCATGGATTTACAAAAAGAACAGAATTTATCTTGCTATTGGATTAAAAGTTACTTTGCAGTTCAATTTATTTACTCTAGAGCTTGAGAAAAATGAGAAAATTGTCTATGCAGTTCTCATTCGGATTAAAAACAATATTGTTTTCATTCGTTTGCTAGCTGTATTTTATGTATTTTTACTTGTTCATAGAAAATAAAAACAAACATCGAAATGACAGGGTCAAATACCTACAATGAAGTATTAAAGTAATATTGACTTACTTATGGTTGGCCTGAGTAAGTAAATACCTACAGAGAAATAGAGTCTGATAATAATAGACTACAAAAACTACTTTGAAGTGGGTGAGTTACAATTTGTGACCATTAAAACAGAATTCACCCCGTCCTCGAAGTAAAGGCAAGATATGGCATAAACGAAATGGACAGAAAGCCAACAATAATAACTACTAAATCCAATATCGACCCCAACATTTTACGGCTTCTCGAGAACAGTGAGAGAACCTACAATATAAAGGAAATTGTCTGTCAATCTCATAATCTAGGTCTATAACTGTGGATTATGTATTTCTCTCTTCTCTTTATAAAATGTACGAATATAAATGAAAACATTGAAATTATCTAAAATAGCGATAAAAACGTTGACCAAGTACATTATAATTAAAAATGAATAATAAATACCTTCTCGTGTTATACTTATCAGATTGTTTCCCAGGTTTCATGCTACACAATGTTCCAAAGGTTTTACTAAATTGGCACAACGTTATTTTAAATCAGTATCAACAAAAGGGCAAAAACACATGTGTGTTTAGGATGCTCATATAATATATATTGTAGTAAGATTATTTTATCTCGAGTTATTTTTAATCTGAGTCACAACCATGGAGTGCACAGTGCTGTTTACTGTAGTGCCTAAACTCATTGGTATTTGTTTAAATTCAAATGGAAACTACGAAGTTGCATCTGGTCATTTGTCACGGGGCGGCCGGCCGCGCCGCCGGTTCCGACAGGCCGGGTTCCGGTGGCAAGCTGCTTTTATTAATATTCCCAAGCGAATCCACGCTTTATTAGCAAACAGCCGTCATGCGGCTGATAAATTATTAATGTGGTCGCGACGCAGCTTGCCGGTATTGTGATCGTTTTTTCACTGCGATTTTACATGTGCTATCGAACAGTCTAGATTTTTGGTGAAGCGGTGGGAGTTTAGGGTAGGTTATGAGTTTTTCAGTTAGAACGTTACTTTTGATCGTGTGTCGAGTGAAATAACGGTTTTGGCTTTATTTATAGCCTTGTTTAGATCGTTTTTTTTTATTCCACTACATAGCATACCAGAAAAGGCAACGGACATAATTTTTTGACTGATATTACGATAATTTTATAAAGCGACGCGAGGTCTGAATCTTAATGTAAGTTTCTGTAATTGTAATAAGATATACTTAGTAAGTGTGTATCATGACTTATTGTAGTAATCGATAGTTAGAACACTGTACTAAATTGCAATGAAAACAGTTACAAATAGATATATTATAAATATAATAGAAAGCATTGTAATTGTACCTAATTATAAGGGAATTTATTTTCAAGACATAAAAAATGCCTGCTGCTGTCGTTCCAGACTTCATTAAACTCGATGGCTGACTGAAATTAACTTTTTCCATTTATCATTTTCATAATTAAGTCTCATTTAAGAAAAGTTGTTATTTTTTCATTCATATTAATTATTTAAGAAGTTCACCAAGTAAGAGTTGCACAGAGGTCCATGGAGCGAGCCATGCACAGCATAGCACTCCTTGAAAAAAAGCGCAACAAGGAGTGGGTGGGACACCTGTGATGGTCGCTGGTGGAAGTCATGATTGAGTGATGTACAAAAATATACAAAACGACACATAAAAGAGTAACAACGAACTGAAAAGATGATAGTGATGAAGATTGATTTTTTGATGAAACAGTTTATTTTGCATGAAAATATTACTTTATATACAAAGCAAAAAGAAAACGCAAGAATAAAATATACTATAATTTGTTAAATCATTTCCACTATCGCACCTAGTTTTAGGCGCGAGAACTGAAATAAAAGGAGAGTCACGCTCGACTGAGTGATATCACGTCTTAGACTCATCAGCGGCTGCACGTGACGACTTTAGCACAAACAGATTTCCCAACAAGACCACCCACTTTGGACCCCAACAGTTCATGGTCACGAAAGAAAGAGAAAAACAAGAAAGAGATCTACTTATTCTGGTAAAGTTAATAAATACGCAAAAGAGCGACCTGAACCGCCACCGCTGCAAAGTTTTCTTTCTAACTTTATTACGCCATTAGAGATCGCGTGACGTCGAATCGCACTCTCTCAGTAATACAATTTTCACGATGAATTTATTAAATGTATCACGTTTTTTAAGGTTCTGATACAATCTTTTAGTTCCCTTACGTCCCCTAGCGTTAGGTTTATTACTGACACGTCAACTTTGATCGCTCCTTTATTCGTGGAGGCGCGTACAAATGTGTGTAAATAAGTGTGATAACATCACCCCTCGAACGGGTTATCTGTTGACATAAAACAGGAGGTGTGGGGGCTTACTATTGGGGCAAATAGACAAGCTCACTAAACCAATCTATCATTGGAACACCTAATTGTGACGTGTTTGTTCATTAATTTTTTTTTCATAACTGCGTCGAGAAAAACACTCGTCGCATAGTTTGTTTGTACCTACAGATTTATACTTCAAGTTACCACTTAGCCATTGACACGTGGTTGGTCCTACCCCAAAAGCCAAAAATCTCTCTCGAGTACCTGCGTCTATCATGAAATATTAAGCAGGTAAAAACAACACCTGCACTTAGTGGTAATTAATAGGTTAGATTTCCTGTCATCATTTGGGATTACCTAGTGAATGCTACATTACCTAGGATGGCCACTAACTCATACGAACTTGCTTTTAACAACTGCATAGAGTATGATGCAAATTAAAAACATTAAAACTTTCGTGCCTTCTGTACTGCTTAGGAACAACAATAAACCTAGACTGTTTCATTTTTATTTTCCAACTGTGTAATAACACTCAAACTTCGTGAACAATCTTGGGAATATTGAAATAAAAGAGAAGGGTCGCAGTTTATTACGTTAAAGGTGATGTATTTTGGTTTCCCTTCATTACAGAAGTCGTAATATTTTGCCAAGTCTACAATCTTACTAATATTATAAATGAGAAAGTTTGTGTGTCTATATTTGTCCCTCTTTATCTCTGTAACGGCTGAATGGATTTCTATGAAGGAATTTGTGAGTATGTTTGTGACTCTTTCACCACATATTACGCGTCTACTAAATCTAGAAACTTCGGGCGGCAGCTTATTTGATGACAGGTAGATATTATTGGCCTACAGCTCTATTCGTTACAGCAAGGTATAATAATAATAAATAAATAAATAATGCTGGACAATCCACACAGCATCATCTAGCCCCAAAGTAAGCTACTCAAAGCTTGTGTTATGGGTACTAGATAACTGATATATTTAATACATTATATACATAGATAGATATTTTTTATTATACATAGAAAACACCCAGACCAACGGAACAAATTTCTGCAGATCGTACACAAAGTTGTTCCGCGGCGGGAATTGAACCCGCAACCTCTTGCGTCGTAGGCGGAGTCTCGTCCACTGCGCCACTGAGGTCGTCAAAAAGGTACACCACATTTTAATTGAGTAGCCAGTAGAGCAGCTCTTATAGCTCTGTAATTTGTGGATCTTGAGAACTGAATAAGTAATGTCTGCTATGAGCAGCTCTACGACCGAACTGACTTGTACTGTTCGTTCTATTCTTGGGATCTAATGCATATTGCCAACCTGCAGATGCTTCTAAGAGCTAACGCGCACAAGGCCTAGCCAACTGCTACGAAAGAGCTTTGTCGAACGAATTTTTTCGTTAAAACTATTTCGGAGCAGTCGGTTTTTGCATCTGAGCGATCACCGTAACAGCCTATTTTTCAAAGCAATATGTGACTTTGATAATTGACTTTTTTAACTTCTGCTGAATTAATGTAAACTTAAAAATGTAAACGAACGAAGTAGGAAAAATAGCTGTCTCTCAAAGGAAATGTGAACACACACATAAATCAAATTCTTCACATCATCTGGGAAAGCATAATGTCCAACACTGGATGTCAAAACGCAGATTTATGATGATGATGATGTGGCATTTGCGATTTGTTGAATAAAGTTTTTTTCTAGTAAAAAACATACGCATTTTTCTGTTATGCACGTAGACATGTGACCTTGCGATCTTTAGCGTTCACGCACGGCGTGTAATGAATAAATAGAGTTGTTTTTGTTTAAACTTTTTTCAACTCTGAAATTAAATTTGATATTCAAAAAAACGACTCTGTATTCCAGCTGAAATAAATCATGACATCACTTTTAATAATATGAACGATAGTATATTGTCTAACCGGGATGTTAATATTATTTTCCTGCTAAATGCTAAACATTACATCAAAAATTGTTCCCGGAAGCGAATCATAGATAACATTTTACGAATGCCATGCCCACGGGCCGGAAGGACCTACTAGATATATTAATATTAGACCAAAGATAAAATATTAGAAAATCATCGACAAGTAAGGAATTTTTATTTTGCTTACAGATTTATTATGTAAAAATAAGTAACGTTGCTTATTGTATTTTCATGTGTACCTATTACGAATAGAATTTGTCTAAAATGAAATGACTGACTGCTGAATACTACCAAGTCGTAATTTTGTTGATAAATTAAAGAGATTATTAGGAAATTTACGAAAAATTTAGGAAAATATAACTATTTTAGTAACACAATGCTTTTTCAAGTAAAAAAAAAAATTCAACAAGTACTTACTACATTACTCATAATTTAAAAGTAGGTAGGTTGTACAAGTGAACAAAAATATTGAGTTCGCAATAGTCTGTATACGCCATTAGGCAGCTTCCTGCGTCTAATTGCTCGGATGGCGAGCCGACAGGAAAGCGAAAGATTGCGATGAAACAGCAAACACTCCTGTCTAGTTATTGGAAGAAAATTTGATGAGGAGATTGTTTTGTAGGCAGTGAAAATTATTTGTGAGTAAAATCTGCTTTTGGTGTTATTGAATATACAATGATTTCATCACTGGATAAGCTCGGCTTTTTAAAAAAAAGTTATTCAGGTAGTGCTCGTTGCTCATAGGCATTTGTCAAGAATGTAACGGGCAGTACCTACCTATAAACACCAAAGTGAATAAATAAATCAATTATGCTAAATAAACTTATATAATAACTGTATAAGTTTAATGGCAATGCAGGAGCCTCTGAGGCACACTTTAATCCTTTCACTACACTCTGGTTTTAATAGTGACACGAAAAGAAAAAGGACATTTATGACTTACGTTACTATACTCTATATGTGCGCGCGAGTTGACGACAGAAAAAATTGGTAAAATCGTTAGATGCCAACTCGCGCGCACTCGCGAGATTCACGCTCGCCAGATGACGAATAACTCAATTATTTACAACGCACATTTAAACTGCTAGTCACAAAAACTCAAATTTGGTAGGTGTATTCTTTACAGGTTTTAGGCGGACTAGAGGGGACTTTTTGTAAAAAAATACGCAAATGTTGGTGGTAGGTTTACACTAATTGGATAGTATAGTCAAAAGTTACTTAGTATTGATTATACAAATTTGTTTTACACTACCAGCTATTTCACAATAATTCTCAGACAAAAGTCAAAAGCTAGAAATGTATCTAAGTACCTAAAGTCTAAAGTTAAGTGCAGTTACAAACTCTTAAAACTGGATTAACCACCGGATAAACCCTAGACGGATCTAGCTGACGTGTTTCCAAATTTAGCCATTCAATTTCTGTCAGGGCTTCATGAACGCAGTAGAGTATTCTATCTTATTTAGGATATCTTCATTGGTCTATTTGTAACTTTGTTTTAGTCACAGATTACAGTAAACAAGATCTGAGGTAAGTAAAAATATGAATGTAAAAACAAACACTTCTTTTGCACAGCCGGTTTAAAATAGGTCGTGAATGAAAAACGTAGACAAATATTTAAATAAAGGCAATCATCAAATCGAATGATAAATGAAAAAACACAGGTTGATTTTTCAGCGTTAATTTAGCGGGGTCCAGCATGTAATATTAATAATTATATTAATGATTCCAATTAGCTTAAAAACTAGCTTTCGGATGAATCGCTCAAAGTACTGTTTAGGTAGACTGATATATAAAAAAAATATTTTCAACATAAATTAATTCAAATGTTTATAAAAAACAGGAAACCCGATTACATAAACTCAATCGGGAAAAAATATAAAACTCGAATGATTTGAAGGGCCTACAATCCTTTGAGAAGCCTTAGAGCGATGTTTTATCCTTTCGACTTGTAACAATGACGGCGAGTTCACGAGTGAAAGTGGCAAAGATTGATGAGGAAATTAATTAATATCGTAAGAATCTACTTCAGAAAAAAAAGAGCAAGTAAAGGCGAGTCAAGGTGCTAGGGTTGTATGCGGGCATGATTTTACTTTGGCATTTTAAAATGTATTTTTTTTTCTATGTCAGACGGATATAGATATTTAGGAAATCGATTGTTAAATATCTAATTTTGATCAGACTCCATGGTTTTGGGGAGATGTGACTTGCAATTTTATTTGGCTTTTGAAATTCAAAATTGCTCAGACCACATCATTGTACACTAAATAATTATTTTGTGATACATTTTTATCGTAGGTATAATATTAATAAAACTGCGCGTAACAACTGCTAAAACAAGAAAAACTAATTCAAAATAAGACGTTTGCTTTTTATTTCTTTTCTGTTCTCATTTGGAGAAATGAGAAAGTCACAATAAGAGCAAAAATACGACGCCTTTACAGTAAATTTGCAACAATGAGCCGTGACCACGTTAAAATTCCAGTGGGTGTCAATAAAATATGAGGTGGTGGTATATTTTTAAAGCGGCATTTGCGTTTTAATATTATAATTTGAGTACTTGGGAAGAAAAACTGTGGGAATTAAACAGAACCTCAGCCGCCATTACTATCCACCAAACGCCATATTTCTCAACCCTTTTTCTCGTTGTTCCCAAAGTTTTAATTAGTGCCAGAGGACATTATCCAGGCTTTTCTTACTTCTGTTAGCCGCGGACTACTTTCCAAAAAGCCCGAATTTACTTTTAATGCGCGCAATTTTTTTTTCAAAACTTTCCTTTTTCTAAACTTTTATTTTTAATAGCAAATTTATTGTTTACCGGCGTGGTTTTGTTCGTTAAATTTGGTAAATTATTGGCTATGTTGTTCTAAAAAATTTTGTTATTGAAAGTAACAAATGAAAAATGAAAGATATGTCATTCCAAGACCATTTGCAAATAAAAACAAAACTATTAAATAAAATCATAAATCTATAACCTTCTCATCTAGGTACCTACTAACTTTGGCGAAATCAGAGAACGCGTTTCAATGGCAACAAACATTTTAATTAGCAGGCTTATGTCATGTTCGGCTTTAACTTGTCGACGAGCAAGTCGGATGCTGAAGATGCGACCCCGTTTCACGTAATCCCCGCGCCAGATGAATGGACATAATTTTCTGTACTTGACACCGCGTCTAGCCCCGTCATTGTGGAACTCGACTCTGCATTTTGTTCCCATTTTATTGCTGTCACTTGTTAATACATCACGGGATAGTGCAGCAGCAACTAGAACAGCTGGGAAAAACATTTCGGGATTATTTTCTGGACGAAGAATGGATTTCTGACTTCAGGATGCTCGCTCATGGATCAACATAGATAATCAACATAAGCTGGTCTTTTTTAACCTTTGGATCATGTTACTTAAAATATTATACAACTTGTATAAATAAATAATCTGTATTCTGTTAAAAGTGATAAATTTTAAAGCTAAAATTATATAGCAGCTCCTAATGGAAAAATATAATAGTAAATAATAATACCTAAATATTTTCAAAAAGATGAAAACCGACTTCAAATTATATACCCTGAATGGACTCCCTCAAATATACTACACTAAACATACTAGTGTACTTACTTAATGATAATCCTGAATCTCATTCAAATTGATACAATCGTTTTTCGTGCTAGTGTTTGTGTATTTTTTAAATAGTAGTCCAGTTTATTTCTACAAATTTAATATTGTTATGTATCACATTGTTTCTTATTTGTGCAATTGCGATGAAAACGCTACAAAATTCTGCAGTAAATGCATTTGATCTTCTTTTCAGCGATGAATAAGCCCAATTTGTTGGCAGGTGGCTCGTTTTGATTGGAACAGCCTACATGCACCTTGATGATTCACGAAAAAGACTCAGCGAATTATAAATTATTAATTTTGACCAGTTCTATATATTTGTGTTTAATATTCGAATTCATACTTCACCTGCTAATATTATCTACACAATAATATATAATGCCGCGTGTAGATATAGATACTTTTTTTAGAATTTGAAGTCAAAAAATTTTTTTAAACGGCATTCATGTACACAAAATTACGATTTATTCCAGTCCCTTGAAATAATGAATAGCCTTAAATAAATTGCCCTCCTCGGGTACTCAGAAAGAGTATCCTTTTGTTTTTATTCAAGGGGAATTGGCTTATGAAAGCGATTCAAATTTGCAAGAGATTCAATTTACATAACGAGCGATTTGTACCTCATAGAGATTAAGCCTCCTGCAGTAAAAACTAAAAAATATTCTGTGCCTTATATTGTTTGCCGGGCCTGGATCATTTTACAATGAACTGCCTTTTTTGACTACGTTTTCTAATAATATTTGATCTGTTTAAAGAATTAAATATATTGTACGTACATTTTGTCTTTTATTTGGAACTTGAATACCTAGAGCGTGGCTGAGCCTTCGGCCATTTTGATTCACAACATAGTAAATATTACTGTTACATTGCACGTATTTACCAGCTGTGAATATGCAATATGACTAGGTACATAATAATAAGAGGTTTTATTAATTAATCGGTTATTTGATGTTGACTGTATCTACTCAAATCAAATATTGCTCAAAAGAAAACCATATTCCGCAACATTATTTGCAGATAAATTCATTGTCTCGGATATAATATTCATTGATGCGGAGGAGTACTTTTTAGGGCAATAAATGTAAACGATCTGAGGGAGGCACAATTAAACAGCACAATTTGCAAGGGGGTAACTGTCTTCCCACTTCAAAGTTTTAATTAGTGGCTAAGATGATCATGCCTCTGATATTTATCTTATTTCTGACTGTTTATGATTTGTATTTAGCTAATTTACCGGATTGATAAGTTAGTAAACTACACAGTTTACTTGAGCGATTCGTTGATATTAATCTTTGAAACTATGAGTAGGTATGTATTGAATCGATTGAAAATTTATTTCATCGCTAAGTGGCTTAAAAGTCTTAACTAAATAGCCAAGGCTTAGGTTATGTTTATAAGTATGCTCTGAGGTTTATTTATTTGAATATAAATCTTGATCCGTGCTTAGACACCGATCAAAAATCACGGAGTTATAATTAAAATACGTTTATATAATGTAGTATACACATCACTACCATAGTGATTATGTATCTTTGATTTAATATGAAAGTTCAAATTTTCATTTGTACTTCCGGGGATAGTTTGTATAAGGAAATATAAGGCGAAAATAGGAAATTCACGTGGGATTCCGGTACCAGTAGTTAATTATTGACATTGTCTTTATTGGCCAAGTTTTCCCTTTGTTCTGTGTAATATACAAAAATTGCTATAGATACTAAGTCCCCTTTCACACGTTCCGGTTGCCGGGTATTCGGTGCCGGATTGCGAAAAGTATCGGCTGCCGGTGTGTATGTCAAATACATTTTTTTGGATAACTAGCACCACTTTACGTGCTTTCCTAGGCAAAAAAGTGCTCAAATAAAAATACCACTTCAGTTACTCATCTACATACATACTGACCTAGTAAAACATTCCTAACTTCATAATTCAGCTATGCCACTAGTAATTCACTGACTTAATCATTGACTATCCGGTAACCAGAGCGTGTGAAAAGGACCTTTTGGTGGAGCAGTAGATATTTTTCTCGTAAGCTGATTGGACCTATTAGGACGAAATGGTGAAATTTATTGGAATCGAAGGTCTTGCAAGTTATTAGTTTTAGAACGAACCATGATAAATTTGACCTTTACAAGAAGTTATTTTGGTATTTAAACCAATATTGGGTTCATGAAACTTTTGTAAACATTTCCTTCGAAGTTAATTAGAGTATTTACCTATTTTATTGTCCTATTACTTCGTCACTGAACTTGCCCTTTGACTCTTATGACTAGTAGATAGTAGTGTGTTGAAGTACTCACTGTAGTATTCAACTCAATAGCTTAGAAATTTAGAAGAGTTGTCATGTAATTTATTTACGACACTTGTGCGCGGACCGATCCAAAATAATTACGTAATAATTAAGTAAAACTAATGGTTACATTACTTTTTCAATCACTATTACTTATATCCGAAAATGTGTTTAATCCTTTATTTTGTTAACCAAAATCAATAGCAGGCTTTACTTTTACTTACTTAAGAATGCCTATCTGTTAGATGCTTTTTTGCATAGTAGACTATCTTTAGGTGATTAGTATATTATATTATCTTAGATGCTGGAGGTGTTAAAAAAAAGCAGTCAGGGCAAGTTAAAATATTGTATTGCTTTATTCCCACATTTCACACGTTAATTTCTAGCATTTTGTATGAGTTGAGAAACAGATTTGCGGTCGATCTTCAAGCGCATCCTATTGCATCAAACGATAGTGAGATGATTGTAGTGCAAAGACTCCGATAATTCAAATTCTTCGGTCGGAATTTGGCTGCCAAAAATGATACTAAAAATCTTTTGGTGCGGTCGGTTCGGCCATGTGCGTGTTCACCGTAAGAAGGACTTTGTTTGAGCCCATTCTCGTCTCACACAAATAACGAACAAAGGAAATTGAAACAGGACAACTGTGAATTGAACACATTACAATTCTACTTGCATACAGAGTGTATTTTAGATTAGCGCTTTACACACCAGATTGTAACAGCATGTGCTTCGGACGTGAAAACTTTATACCAAATTGAGCAAATGTAGGTAGCAAAATCTATTTGGTTAAATAGTTATTGAAAAAAATAAACGCTCTACCGCTATAGTGTCACTATTGTGTCAGAAACAAAGTAGTCAAATCATTTTATGAATGCTGTCAAGAAATAAATACGGACAATCACAAAAATATACCAGAAACCACTGCCAGAAACTTAGCAACCAAAAAAACACGTACAAAATACGCCTAACTAGCCGCTTCTGCTTTGGACACGTCATGTCAGTCAAATTATGATACATGATATATATTTCCATGATCATGAAAGTCAATCTCCGCCATCAAACCTATTATAAAGACATAGCTACAGAAGTTGTCAAAAAGAGTTTAACTTGGATTGAACGAGAATTCATCGTACATTCAACTCTACTTTTTCTACATTAACAAAATCTCTAAAAACAAGAAACGGAGAATTAGCGAGAAAACGTTAATCTTTCCTTATGTTCCATTATACAGAGAAAATGTTTCTTATGTTGTGCTTTAATTAACATTACAGTGAAATGGCGTACCTACTTTTGTTTCGAGGACTTGTTCTGAAGTTGCTTACTTTTGAAATACTTTCTTAAAGTTTTTTCAGTACTCATGTCCTAAATCGTGAGGCGAGTTTAGATCAATTTCATACCAGCACAAGTTTAAGCTAAGAGTTGCGCTAGCAAAATGCAAATATATCTATTAATTTCCAAGAATTTGTTATAAAATATATTATTATATCAATTGACTACTGACGACATTGTGAAAGTAAAAGTATACTCGTATACTCTTAGCAATCCTTAACACTGCTAAAGTATTATATAAAAATTACGACTGTCTACTAATTACTTTGATCCACATCCAAACAGGTAAAATCGCATGTTGATTATGCCGTAGGTAATGGGCACAATCAGTAACATCTTTCAAAGCATTGACAACTCAAGCTACTCAGTTATATTAATTACTCAGTAAAATATGTTAGTAAAGTACAAAAAAGTTATAATTTGGGTATGGGCAATGGGACGGATGAAAGAAGAGAAGAAGAGTGCATGCTACTGAGATGGATGTGTGGGCTGACACGGTTGGACAAGATTAGGAATGAGTATGTTAGAGGAAGTCTGAAAGTGGCGCCTGTTACTGAAAAGATGAAGAGTACCAGATTAGCATGGTATGGGCACGTGATGACGAGGGATGAAAACCATGTCACCAAAAGAGTTATGAGTGTGGATGGGTGCGCAAGTAGAGGAAGGCCGAAGAAGAAGTGGTTTGATTGTGTGAAAGATGATATGAATGTAAGAGGAGTTGATTTAGAATTGACGAATGATAGGAGTGAGTGGAAGAAGAAAACATGTTGTGCCGACCCCACTTAGTGTGGGATAAGGGCAGGAGAATGATGACCATTAGTTACCACAGATTTAATAGTACTACCCTGTGAATGTTTTATTTAAAGGCATCAAAAGTATAAAATAGGCGCAAAAAACCACCTTTGTAACTTTCAGTGTTATTCCAACCAAAAGAGTTATCATAACAGCATAATAGAACCTGATGTACACTTAGCGCCACAAAGCTCATTTTGAATTAAAAGCCTATTCAAAGTGACATAGGCCCGCCATTACTCCTGTTTTCACGTGGCAGTGCACTGAGTCCGGAATTTGTCGCGGGAGCTTTTGTTGAACAATTAATTTTCAGTAAAGGTGACATTCATTGCTTTCTAGATCCCTCCATTAGATAGCTGCAGGTATTTCATGTGTGTGGCTTATGGACATTTGTTTTGGAAGGCTCTTTGAACAGTATAATAATTACGAGAGAACATTGGTATTTGTGTATGAAATACAGCCGATATTGTTGTATATTATTATTAGTCACAAACAAATAATAATTACCATACATATTGTTCACATTTCAGTAAAAAAATAACAGGATCACGACTGTAATCCCTAGGCTCGGTAGATATCTTCTCTGATCTCCAGCTATTTAGATCTTCGATCAGGATATCTATACAGGGTTAGTCAGAGGCACGTCCGAACATGACATTTGGCACATGCCCACATTTTGCACAGTGGTTAGTATTCCGCACGTGGCAGGTTGCAAGCCCATCGCTGCTTATAAGAATACTAACTTATGACACACACCTTCAGATTGTTGGTTCTAGGGTATGCCAGTTTCCTCACAATGTTTTCCTTCACCGTTTAAGAGCACATTTCAGTAATATCTCCATAAACACTTTCAGATGACTTATAAATGTTAGAAATTCTAAAACAAAAATCACTTGAATAAACTATTGCCGTAATATGGTTGAGATATTTTATCTCTGATAAGATATGCTCTGTGCGTCGTAGGAATGCTACATCACGCAGCATATAGCTCAAAGCCGAATATGGGATAGAATTTGAGATATTTTGAACAATGATCGCGTGAATCGATTCAAAGAATTTAGAATTATTACATACGGAATATACGGGATAAAAATGTTTCATCATATTTTTCTGAGATGTTTCGACATGATTAAAAATGTAATGTAGTTTCCGTAATAAGCGTAATAGGTTTTATAGGACCAAAGGCAACTTTACCAAATAAGCGCATGTCGAACCACGCACAGTGTAGGTTTCCAAAGTCAATAAGGATTAAATTGATTGGTAGCTAAGTAACAAAACAATTTTAACGCATTAACGCAAGATCAAATTTAATGTTTAAAGGTTAAAAAATCCTACTTTTTTCACGGACTAGTACGAGTAATATGATGAAGATAGTTAAAGTGACTATTTTTAACATGTTTTGACTCTAACAAAAAATATTCATTAAACGAAATGTCGGTATCGAAATAGTGTTGCCAAACATTTGAAGATCTATTTGAATATGTAGTATAATGCTGTAAGTACACGTACGAGGTAGAAAAGCACATGATAAGACCAATCATCTGCAACTTCGAATATTATAATTTACATAATTAAATAAGCAGCCTTCATTTGAATCCAATCCATTTATATCAAACTAGCTTCCGTTTTTTTTTTCAAAGAATTTTTGAAATCGGACCAGTTGTTTTTGAGTTTAATCGTTACAAACAAAAATACAAAACTTTCCTCTTTATAATATTAGTATAGATGGTTCTGACTACCAAAATCCAAAATCATGACTTACTGATATCGTTAATTCCAAACAATATTACGAGCGGAGCATTAAATAGGTATCGAATATTGGACAATGACAGCGGCTGTCAAATTCACTCAGCCGGTTGAGGCTCGCACGTCATCGATTTCCGCTAATTGGATGTAACTTTTCGCGAGCGCACATCACCACTACATGCGTTGTGCACGTCAATACCCACGTAGTTCGGGAGCTCAGGGGAGACCGCATATCAATATTGATCAGGTCAGAGAAGTGGAATTGTTTGTACGGCCAATCACAATAAAAGTTAGGTACCTATTGGCTTCGAAAAATGTAATTGCTGGAGTTTTTTGATTTGAACTTTATTTTTAGAGAACACTAGGAACAATTTTATCGATAATATTATAGTTACAGCTTACTCGTAGTTGTGTTCCCCTAAAGCATATAAAATTTCTTGAAGTTAGAAATTAGCCTAACGTGAACGGAAAAAAAGAAGAGGAAGACCGAGGATAATTTGTAAGAGGCAAGTGAAAAAAAAGGTTGCTGCATTTAAGGAATTCAAGGAGAGAACTAAGTGGAGTAAAATTCATCAGTTATACCGTCAAAAGTCAAACTAATAAGAAGAAGAATGAGTAGATAAACTACAAATGGTAAATAATGTGGATAAGTGTCAAAATTCCCTATAGTAAGGGATGTTTAGGACTTATAGTATGCTTAGAAAGTTTAATATCGTATCGTCATATGAGAAATACATGCTGGATACATAGAAATACACCTTTACCTATGTAAATGTTAACTACGATTAAAATAGAGTATTCAGAATATACATCGTGGTTGAAGCGTTTACATGTAGTTTCTACACAAACATTAATCAATCCTATCACATTTTGTAACTATTTATCTATACAGGGCTTGCTCTACGAGTAAATATTGGAACGTTCAATGAATGCATTAACTCATTCGCAGTCTCATGATGACCAATTAATGTATCCAATGGTTTAAAAGCAAATGAGGTGGATCCCTCGCAGTGTAATTACTTTTGTCGTGAATGTTTACACAGATGTGAGAGCTGTAAAAGGAAAGGTATTACTCAGAAAACGGTTCCTTTGACACGACACGTGTTCGATAAACGCGGAGTATAAGAGTCGGATTAGGTTTTTCGATTCTGTTCCGAGATTATACCAGGAACCATTTTATGAAATACATACTGTAGAAAATGTATTTACATACAGTTACATAGTTATTCATCATCATAATATTGGATAGATAGAGGAATATCTAGTCCTATTTCGTTAACATATACTCAAATGAGATAAGCAGAATGAAGTTGCGTGAATCACCTGCACACCCGTTTTATTTTTTACTTGGGAGGGCAGATGGTATATTTGTCTTATCTGTTGAATTTCTGCTTTATTCATTATCATCTTATACATTTTTCTATTCATTTTATTTACACTTGAGTTTCGTTTTAGAATTAAAGACACTCCTTTATTCGTAACAAACAAAAACAAGTGTTTTAATTTATATTTGCGGCTGAATTTCATTTTTGTTTTTCAGCATAGCAGTTATCACCTGGTGGCAACCAGTATGTGAGGCTAAGCCGTGCCTCAGGCGTTATTTCATAAAGTAAATATTTATGAGGGAAAGGAGTTTGCCGCTCGTCCCCGTAAGCCTCTGATCCGAAAAGACATAAACCTCCAGGGATTCGGTTCTAAGTTCACGAAGGCAGTGCTCCGCTAGGTATTTTCTTTTCGAGGGTGTCTGCACAATAGGTTTGTTTAATACTCTACTTATATTGTGTACCTCTGGCCTCTATTCAATAAACATTACAAATTGTAAAATACAATTCATTGTAAGCGGCTACAATTCTACAAGTTTCTGTTTAATATAAAAATTCGATATACTGGAGGAAAATTTACAAAATTGTAAAATGTTCTTAAAATTCTACATATTTATAGGTTTTATTAAACAGCACTTGTCATCAAATTCGACAATATTGTCACTTTTTTACAAATTTGTAGACTTGTAATGTTTATTGAATAGGGGCCTGGTTGAATTTGTAAATCTTTTGTTTCCCTATTGCCACGCAGTTTTTCGTTTCGCGGTTGACGTAGATTTTCAAATCGGAAAGGAAATAATCTCTCTTGCTCGCACATCTGAGAAATCAAACGTCACAAATGTTTGGTTATATTTTACAAGCTTTTACAATTTCAAATTATTGTTTCTTGGAACAAATCAAGCTACCTGTTCAACTGATGCCCGATTGAGTAGAAATTCGAGAAAAGCTAAAGTATTTTTATTGAATACGGACCGGTAGTCCGCAGAGCAAAACATTTTGATGATAAAAACGGAATGGTCTCGTAACAACCGTAGGTACATACACCACAATACGGTTGTTCGTGTGGTGAAACGTGTTGTCATGTTTTTATTTTTTTACCCTTATTAGAAGAAAGACAAAAAAAAAAACATTAGACAAACTGCTCTTATTAATTCACATCTTATCAAAAACTGTTTCTTTTTATATTTTAAAAAATAAATAAATATGATCACGACTGTAATCCCCGGGCTCGGTAGCTCCTCAGATCTTTAGTTACTTAGATCTTTGAGGATATCTAAAGGGGGTAGTCAGAGGCAGTCCAAACATGACATTTGGTACATGCCCACATTTTGCACAGTAGTTAGTATTCCGTACATGACATATATTTTTCTATTTCATTAGCTCTAAAATGGCTTTATCTTATACTTTCTATGATTTCTCGTTTTTATTACAGTGAAATCTGTATAATGAACAAAGTTACTAACTCATAGATGCCAATTAGGAGTAAACTTTTCCTTTACCAATCATAACTTGAAAAGCTCTAATAACAAATCCATCATCAATTTCGGAAGTTATGTAGTTTAATAAATATTCTATTAAATAGTGTTTTCTTATTTATTTTATACATAAGAAGCATTCATATAGTATAGCTTAATTCGTCGTTTCTAATAGATTATCGCAGTGTTCTCTGTGGATCAATCTCTGGGTGGGTGACCACAGTGCCAAATTTATTTGAGCTCTTGCGTGCTTTGGGGAGACCGCGAAGTTCTCTGTTCCGGGTTTTAAGAGTAGAAATGATTCTTAAGCGGTCTATTAACTCCGTCATCAGAATAAAAAAATCAAGAGTTGCTAATCTGTTAATTTTTAGTATAATTTAGTCAAGGCATTTTTGCAAATGATCTAATTTATCGAATTGTAACGATTTGACTCGAGTTGAAACCCAAAGTTATCGCAAATGATTAAACTCGAAGAAAGTGAAGGAATCAGTTACTGCATCAAAATGTGCCCTCTAATGGAAGGTATGTAATAAAACAGTCTAAATTAATCAAGTTAAGTGAAATTGTTGGACCGGCTACTCGTGCAAGGGTACGACTAAGCACCTTCAGAGTCAAGTTTAATCTTTAGGATTTTCAGGTGAAATATTTTGAAGAATAATCTTTATATGTACTACTTGTTAATAATGCAAATTCATTTTCTGCACGCTCTGTTTAGTGCAATATAAATGTATATTCAATTATTATTTATATATTTAATGTTGCAAAACCATACTGCCGGCGGGTTATTTCAACTTTTATCGATTTTTTAAACATTGTTAAAATGCAAATAAATTCAGTTTGTGCCCAAAACTTCAGAAAATAAGATAAAAAGTAAAGTGAACAGCCTCCGTAAGGTTTATGCAAATTTTACGCGAAATTTTTTAACTCGCAAAGTTTTGTGTTCTTATTATTTGCAAACAACAGCGGGTGTGCTGTTTCCTTCTAAATATTTTTAAATATTAAGAGTGTAAGCGAAATCTCTTGAAAACGGAGGGTTCGGCTGTAACTTGTTTGCATACCTGTAACTATATTTACCAAACGTCACCTTTTTTGAAGACTATTTTGTAAAGTATTTAAAACCAGCTGTTGCCCGCGAATACATCAATATAACATATTCATTATACACCTTGGGTTACATTTTAGAAGTTTTTGTGGGGATCCTTAATTTTACTATTTATTAATATAACCCATGTTACTCAAGAATAATGTAGCATTCTAATGGTCAAAATTGGTCCATTCGCTTTCGTGATAATTCGTTTCAAAATACAAATATTTCCTCTTTATAATATAAGTGTAGAAGTGTAGAAAGATAAGTACTTAGTTAAAAAAGGATCAGCTTGTTGCATAATACTCAATCAATAAATGATTAATAAACGCCCTCGAACGACAAGAAACAATAAAGACGTAATCACATTTATGCTAAGTTATTCCAAGTAAAGGCAAACAAGGCATACATAAGACACAGTTTGACAGTTTCACCAAGTATCGAAGTGTATTATAGTTATTAAAGACTTTGTCCGTCGTGGTTTGCCCTATCTTCAATGCTCTTAAACTTCATAGTTCATGCATAGGTACTATAAACTGCCTCGTTAAAGTAGGTGATTTAGCTGCGCACTAGTTTAATATCTAGGTTATTAACTGTTTTAAAAAAACATAGCATGCATGTTCCCTGCTGCGATCCGGAGACTTAAAGTACTATCTTTGCTTGCTTGTAAGCGAAGCGGAAAATCTTTTTGGGTTATGTACATACATATATCCATTTACGGCTTGTGTGGGGGAAAAAAGAAGAAAATTGCGCTTTTGTTCTATTTTTTTTCAACCATTAAGTCGTTATTAAAATCCATTGCTACGTGGGAATTTTATTATTATTCGCGTCTACCAATATCTGCTAGTACATCTAGTTAGGATTGGCCTGTTTACATTAATAAAGATGATTTAAATGGCGTCAGAAGAACAATTCTAAGCACTTGATTATTTTTATTTGTGGCTAAAAATGTTTAGCCACAGTCTAGTTAGTGTACTAATGATACATTTATTGTTTCTATAAGTAAGTACTAACCGTGTTTCCCGGTGTTGGCTGCCGCGAACGCGGTGCTAAGTATCAAGAGACGCACCAGCATGCTCTCTCCTCTCTATGCGGGCGCACATTCGGCTGAAATCGCACCACGATCAGCCACTACTGTAACAATAAAAATATACACTTGTTATATTGGCAAAAGTTTTACATGACGAATTCATAGAAAATCATTTTTAGGGCGCTGTTTTAGGGTCTGTAGGTATTTTAGAACTTTAATCGATATTCTTGTTATATTTTAAAACTTTTAATGATAAACTTATGATACCTACCTAAAGTCTTTAATCACCTTATTCAGCTTCAAATAAAAAACTTTTTAAAGTCACCAACTAAATATTATATGATAGTAAATTATCTAAATCACTTGCTGAAAAAACCACTCAACTCGTAAGGAGGCGACAACACGCCAAAGATAATGTCGAATGATACTAACAATGCCAGTTTACGTGTTAGATAATAATAAATCACAAGCGCCTGTCATGTATCGCGCGATAAAGCGCCGCTCGCCGAGACAAAAACTATTCATCGGGATCGAGTTCCAAAGAGGGTTCGAGTGGTCGTGCACAGATAAAGTCTCAGCAAAAATCCCGTCAATTTATATCGTAACTTCTAAGAAATTTAAACAAGCCCTCGCTGAACTGATTTTAGCTTCACAATCAATGAAGGGATCATCGAACTTGAGCCGCCTTTACTCATTATACGAAACGAAAACTTAAAATAGACAAGTTATTCATAAATGCCCGCAACAATTTCCTTTCAGGAAATTGTAAAGCCGCAGCTAAGTAGAGCAGGAAACAAGTACCAATAAGAGTTTTCGTTGTGAAATAATATAATAATTCCATCGAGAGAAGCAGAGCGGTTTGAATAACAACTCTTTAATTGAAAGTTTAGCAATTTGCTCGTACCCTCCCGAATGGACCCGAAGCGCGGGCAAGTCTCATCCACCGCGTTTCAAAATTGAACGTAGGCAGATGCGCTTAATTACCGAGCCAGATGCCGCCCCCCGCTTATCTCGAGATGAACCTCCACCTCCAGGGCACTACGATATTCCCTAAGATTGTTCAAATTATTTTTTTCAAAACCCAATTCGCATGCCGCCGCCGTAGTAATTAAGAATTTAATAGGGGATTAAGTAATTAGAAGTGTCACGATGATTACGTCTTCCTAAGAACTCTAAGGAGCAATTTCCTCGAATGGTTTTCATTTAGGTAAATACACACAATTTCTTAGAACAGTTTATTTCCACTTTGTTTATAATACTAGCCACTATAGAAAACTTAAGATCGCGATGGCATGATTCTGGATACAAGAGTATGTATTTGAGTTATAAAATTACGTTGGAGTTTTCCAATAATGCTTCTCCAAGTGCCCTCCAGTTGGAGATATGAGACGTAGTCAAATAGAGAGATAGCCGAGTATAAAGACGTCGTTATGGAGGTCGGAGGGCTGAGTCCCTACGTGCGGTGACGTAGGAGTGAATCAAACTTCTCTTTATATTTTATCTTACTGCAAGGACGGTCGGTTTATGTACCTCACCCTACTTGATTTAGTTTTGATGGCGGAGAGGAACAGCTTTTAGATAAATGATTCTACTGAGGGCTGGTGGGGAAAGGCACTCTGAGCGATTTCAACCTACAAATTTGCAACAATGTTTTGGTTTATCGGTTTCGGCTGGAATGTATTAGATGCATAAGGGGTGTAATGAAATGGTTTTCATCACCGAGGGACGTTTAAGTGGATTAGATTTATTATTGCTTAAATAATATATGGGATTTGGATAAGACACTTCTTGTAGGCACTTTGCCAATCGTATTTCTATTACACGGTCTTGGCTATTGTCCCTTAGGAAGTTAAAATACCTACCCTTTAGATAATATAATTTTGTAGAATTGAGAATTAAATTTTTAATTTTGTAGATCTCCCTATGGCGAGCGAGCAAATGCCAAGCACAGATTATCCTTGTCTGAATTTGGCAAGGGATTAAAAGTGTTGATATAGCCTTATTGTTTATTTATTATATTTTAGTTGTGGATTTCATATTTGTTTATAGTTTGTCCCTTTAGCATTGACTGTTTAGTTCTAGAAAGTCACTTCTCAGTATAATCAAATAACCTCACTCTGTGATCCCCAGATTTCAGCTGATCAATAAATGAATTAAAAGACCTTATCATCATCATCTTCCTGCCCTTATCCCACGTTATGTGGGGTCGGCACAACATGTGATCTTCCTAATTCATTAGAACACCTATCTACTTATTATTTGTTCCTACAAAAGTAGATACTTATAGTGGTTTCTGTAGCGCTGGTTTCCATGAAATTACCTATTAGGCCGGGTTATTAAACATTGCTCAATAATTTTTAAATGATTAGATGTTATTAAGGTGTTAGGTATAATTAAAACAGGTAATAAAACATAAAAGTTAGATGGACAGTATTTTATTATCGGGAGAGATCACATTTTTTTCAGGTTGACTTATCATTACCAATGTTTACGACAATCACAATCCGTACAGTACAAATTATCATGCTACAATAAAGATAAGATCACAACAGCCAACATTAAACCGTTTCCTCAATCGGTGCCAGAAGCGAAATGTGTTAATGCTTTGTTCTAATCAAAGTGTCGTTAGCCGCGGGCTCACTCGATTACTGCGAAATGGGAACTAACACATCCGCAAGATAAGCGGAATGACGCCTAATGCAATAAAACTGGATCTCGCTTTGCTCACTGTTAGTAAGAAAAGAGCGTGCTTATTTCACAAACGCTACAAACTACAATATATGTAAATATTATTGCGTGGATCGTCTTACCAAACGAGAACAATACAAATCAAGCGAAGATGGGCTTGCAAAGTTGCAACCTGTCACGTGCAGAATACGTGGGCATAGTCCCCAAAATGATATAAATAACTAGAGATCTGAGAGTGTATCAAAACTGGGGATTACAGTGGTGATCAAATATTATTACTTTTATTACCACTTGTGTTGGTCATTTGCTATAAAATAATAAAAAAACCAATCAAATGGTTTAAGGCAAAACTGGGTGAACCTCATTTTACGTTTCCTAAAAAAAATTCGTGTACCTGGCATAAGCCAGTGTATAACAAGATAGCACCATCACATTGAAACGGTTATTGCACCAACATACCTTTTTAAACCAAACCCTTATCAAACTCCAATCAAGCCTTGTACGAGTAAGAACATAAATAAAATATGAACACAACATTGTTACACAGATGTCACATTACAAACACGCAATTTTGAAACTTCGTTAAAAACACTCGCTGATTGATTGCGTTTAAACTGAAACCCATGTGTTTCAATGTTGAATGTTGTATTACATTCAACAGCATTTGTGACTCCTCCGCTGAGAATAGAGAGGTGTCATTGACAAGAGTTATATGAAACCTCGTATATAGAGGTTTTTCTCTATATCTCCTTCTTTCATCGGATTTCAAAAGAAGTTACAACAGGTTGTTGTGGAAGTATCTCTAAATAAGCAAGTTTCACTAATGTCGACAACTAGCTTCCGTCCACGGCTTCGCCCGCGTGAACCTTTGTAAAACAAAAAAAGTATACCACGGGAACCGTACATTTTTCCGGGAGAAAAGTAGCCTATGTGCTATTTCAGACTATAACCTATCTCTGTGCCAAATTTCACTATAATCAATTTAGTAGTTTTTGCATATAAGAGCAACAAACATACATCCATACATTCTAACAAACTTTCGCGTTTATAATATTAAGTAGGATATACTTGAATTCCTTTCTTAATGCACCTTAAAGACCCGAAAGGTGTATAAATAGGTGATCAGTACAGTGATAGAATCTTCCTCTTCTTCTTTTTTTGTTGCCTTACTTGTCCATTCAAAACAGTGTGGGGAAGGGATTAAAGTGACTCTCAGAGGTTCCTTTCGAACACCATGACACAATGTTTTCGAACTTTTTAGGTTCTACAACATATTATTTCTTAAAGCTTTCATATCACACACATATTTATGGAATTTGAGCCATCCCGTTACCATGCGCGGACGGTAACGGTCGTCGTGAAAAAAAAAAGTTACACGATACAGACCCGTCATAGATCTACAGCATGCCAGTTTTGTCACGATGTTTTCCTTCCCCGTTTGAGAATACTGGTATAGCGCACATATTGTTTTCAATCAGAAAAATGAATTAAAAACTGAATCCAGACCCACGACCAGAAGGCGGATTACTACCACTAGACCATCAGATACAGAGTGTAAAAAAAAATTCGGATTCCGATAGCAGCTTTTGGTTTCTTGCAGCATTTATTGCAACATTTATTGTCAGTCTCAGATTCGAATAGATAAAAAAATCCATTGACTTAGAATATGCAGCTTTAGCACAACCCTAGCAATATACCATCTAGACAAGCCGGGTGGTATATGCGCATCGCGTACAATTAATCTTCATTAATGGGTCACTTAAGCTATGTGCGGTTTCCGACCAAGTCGAGGATGTTAGATGTTTCTTCCTTTGTCGAGTGTCCCCACTGTGTAAACTATTTTACTGGTTTACCGTTCGTGACAGCGAAATAAGTAAATTTGTAAATACGGGAGAGAAGAAGATTTTTATTTGAGAAATTCAGCTAATTTTAGGTATGTAGTAAAACCGAAAACTCATCCCCTACTTACAGAAATCAACTGAAGATAATACATAGTCAGATTATCAGCTGACGGTTAACTCCAATACGAGTACTCGTCTTGCTATTGGTACCTATTATTATTTCCATGTTTAAAAAGGATCTCTCAAGGCCGCTTAGAAATCTCCTTTACATTCGATTCCGCAAAAAACACATTCGGAATTCAAGAGATCTGTAATGAATGAGAAATTAATGCAAAGTGGCTGCCCATAAATCTCCTGAGCTTTAGGGCAATAAAACAAAAAATGAGAATTACCAGTTTGATAAAACAAAAACTTTGTTTGGCAAGTGCCCCAGAGGACAGCAAACTCGCCTGTTTCGACCTGGGGGCCTTATTTCTATATTCCAATTTGCTTTTAAATTTGCTAAGACAGCGGCTTACTGTAATAAACACTTTTGTTTTGAAGTGGAAAATAAATACTGGTTTAACAGGTGCGTAAAAAGTCATATAAAACTATTTAACCATATTTTCTAAACAGTTAACTACGAGTTGCTGAAAAACACAACACAAGTAAATAGTTTAATTTTTTTTCTCTGGGGTATTTTGATATTTTATATGCCAGATTTTTGGTGTTATTTGCTCAAAAGTCGATGGCAATTTGGGACTGGAGAAATCTAAAAACACCAAAGACACGAAACTGCTTTAATACATTACAAAAGGGTAGGTATAATTAGGTATAATTTATTAAAATTAGAACCACTTAATTTTTCAGAGCATCACAAAAGAAGTTAATTCTTAAAATGTTTCAAGTAAGTTATTTTTGCTAAGTAGCCTGTCTTGATACAACAAAGAATAGAATGATTTTAAAAAACTTTACCGGATTTTCATTAAATAAAATCAAAGGAAACGCGGGTTATAATAATAAAGGGTAAGTACAATAAGCAGTTAGGCAAGTAATTGAAATCAACGGTTTGGACGTAAATAGGTAGATTTCGTATAGGTAGAATGATAATGACTTCGTCGCGACCCCCAACCAAACTGTCCCCATAAAATTTAACGCCGACTACATTTTGTAAAATAACGTAATACCCCACCTCCGTCCAAATAAAGACATATCCTATGAATATTAACGGATCGTTTCAATTTCTTAAATTATTAATTAAGTTACCACGGACAATGTTTTAACCCTTTTATGCTTAGTGCAAAGCCGTAGCTTAAAAGTTTAAGCGGGTTTCATTTAAGTAATTGTATACATTACTTTTTTGTTGAGATCTGCCTCAAAAGTGTTATGGATACAAACTGAAAACGCTATCTCGATGATATTTCAGCTATCAATATACCTGGATGACTCACTTGGACGGTAAAGCGGGGAACACTTGAATATTTTTCAAAATCTCTAAGTTTTATAATATTATTGAGTCTGGCCTAGTATAAGTAGCTACTTGTTTATAATAAGTACGTAGTATTCTAGGGCCATTTGCCCTGCCATAAACATGAATGGCGCCAAAACGTCTCTCTTATCTCGGGCATTTCTCGGAGGGGCGGCGGAAGCGGGACCCTAAAGGCTCCGTTCCGTTCCTCAAGTGTGGCCCTAAAGGGTCTCGAAATAAGAGCCTGAGAAATCCCTTTGTAAAAGCACTACGTCCTTAGAGCAAATGGACTGTGAGGAACAAACTCGCAACCGATTCTGATATTGATTTTTATTTAGCTATCGCTCTCGAGGTTTATCTGTATCTTTGATGTAGGGGGATTATGACGCGTATACTTGGATACTTACCCTCATTGTGTGCTATGGTGCGTTTTATACCGTTCGGATCGTTTGCATTTAATGTGAGGTCATTCCGGGATGATTGAAGATTAAGGCACTTCTCTCAGCCGGTGCTCGTACGGCTACATATTCATGGAACGCGACGGGTAGGTAAGTCGTGGAATTTGTCACCGTCGGCCTCACGTGCCAGAACTTTGTTTCTCATGAATATTAAAAGGATAAATTCACTTATATTGCACACAAGGCTTGATTTTAATATGGTATTCATGTAATTGTTAATTTTATGTTTTATACAGGTTCTTCATGTTTTACCAGAGCAATGACCGAATGTGGGACAAATTAAATTTACGAACGGAAATTTACTGATATGAGTGCACGTCAGAAACAATTTTCATGGCACGTTAATTACTACGCGAGCTTACAAGTGTTACAAGGAACATTTTATCTCTTAGGTTTGATGTAATCAAAGATTTATCCATCCGCCCCGTCAATATTTCTATGACTAATAAGTTTTTTTTTTATTTTGATGGTCAAGCTAAATGTAGGATAATTTATTTATTGAAGAAACCAACGGCTGATAGAACGGTTGCATACTTTAAATTTGGATGAGATTCTGACAATTTTCTTTCTGTAAAGTAAGGTTCGATGTGTTTTTAAATAAGGTTTTAGTTTTAGGTATTGATTGAAGCATTGATGGCTACTACGTTGTTTCCGATAGATATTATGACGTTTTAAGTATTTTGTTATTATAGTAAATTGTAAACAAAACGATTGTCTGCCTAATACGCGTAGAAAGGCCCACAGTAATAAAAACAACGCCTTGTTCCAGTTGGGGTATAAGTCCCTCGTCGGAGCAAAAATTTAAATCTGAGCATAAAAAAAGGTTTGTTTTTGTTGATGCCATGAAAATAAAATTTAACAACGTGAAAATATTTATGCATGACTGTTACGAAAACATTTTATCACAGACTTAAATCTGAATTAAACGCAAATATCATCATATTTTTGGACTTTCATCAATCATACTTTAACAAGCTGTTAATTTTGTCAATTTTAAAGTGTAGTGTAGTTAATGAAAGTAGTTGAAAGTATGTACATGTTTGACTTAGCCATAAGGCTAAGTAGGTTTTGTTTTATATCTTTACGAGCAATTCTTGTGAATGTATGTATATATTTTTATTATATAATGTATATTTATTTAAAACCTAAATCTCGGAAACGGCTCCAACGATTTTCTTGAAATTTAGTTTGCAGGGGGTTTTGGGAGCGATAAATCGATCCAGCTATAGGTTTCATTTTTAGGAAACGTCGTTTACCAAAAAAGAAATGAGCAAAGTTCGGTCATCCAAGTACTCATTACTTTATATCTAACA
This sequence comes from Cosmorhoe ocellata, assembly GCA_963675405.1. Taxonomy (NCBI): domain Eukaryota; kingdom Metazoa; phylum Arthropoda; class Insecta; order Lepidoptera; family Geometridae; genus Cosmorhoe; species Cosmorhoe ocellata. Next base: position 7,544,741 of record OY776245.1, on the reverse strand, counting down.
ATGTATTACATGTTACAAAAGACTATTAGGGCTCTTTTGTTTGACTTCTGTCATCCAGGGCTTAAAGTTCTATAATATTCTGTGCCTGAGAAGCATTAGGGTCAAAGTGATTTTTGCTACTTTTCAGGAGAGCCGAAAAACGTGTTTTTAAATTTCATCTCTTAATATCTTTGAGTATATTAGCATTATACAATTTGTTATAATTCCATTGTGCAGCTGCATTATCTGGCTACATTTCGTATATTCACAAATCATTATAGCTACTAATTAATAATATATAATTTAATATTTTCCTAAAAGTGGTACTACTTAGAGCCAAATACCGCTAACGATGAGGCCCCATGTGCAGATAGTTCCTTATGCTTGCGCGGAAAATTAAAGAACCAAGGTGCCAACTAGCCCACATAGATCAATATGCCTCTTACCTACTCCAAATCATAGCAAATAATTGTTAGTGTTAGCTCCAAATGCTTCCAAGTCATATTAAATTACTGAAAAAAACTGGTTCTATGTACAGTTTGACCCAATTAGATTAGATTAGATTAGAAAATAATTCTCTTAGAACATCATTTATCGCAAGAAAAGATCAGGAAATTAGTTATGCCTTCTACGAGTATATTAGAAAAGTGAATACTTACAATAAGCGTCGTAAGTTACACACCATGCGTTTTGCAAGTTAGTATAGGAGACATTCTAGAAACAGCCTAAAGACTTGGTGTTATAAAATAATATTGAAGGACTTTATTGTTATTTATTCTATTAATTTATATTATTTCATTACTAAATCAGTCTTTAGGTTAAAATTTTGAATTCGACCATTTCTTTTACATGATTAATACCTTCAAATATTAAAAGAAAGTAATAAGCACCTATGGGTTATGCAACTTCTACCTAAGCCACTATTTAAATAAGACAAAAATGATGTTTAAACTTAGTCTAAATTGGTTTAAATAATAGGTAGGTAGGTAAATAATGCATTTTTATTTCTATTTTATGATGTGATTTTAATGTTTTTGTTGTATATTATTTTTTTATTAGTTTCTATTTGTTTAACATAGCTTATATTCTCCGTTATTTCATAAGATTTGATTAAAAATTGATTTTATTAAGCACTAGCTTCCTTTCGTGGCTTTGCTCGCGAGGTACCTACGTAAAATATAGCCTATGTTACTCAAGGATAACGTAGCATTCTAACGGTGAAAGAATTTTTGAAATCGGACCAGAAGTTTTTGAGTTTATTCGTTAGAAACAATAATACAAAAATATACAAAATACAAAATTTTCCTCTCTATGATATTAGTATAGATAGAAGATTTTTTCAAATTAATTTACTATCGTGCTCAAAATAATATGCTAGATATAGAGGCTTTATTTTGAAAAACTGTCTCGATACGGCAATTCCGAATATGTTACTCGATTTGGTAAAAAGTGTTGCTTTTGTAACAGGCGGTTACCATCAGCACGGCAGAAATCAAACCATGATCAAAACAAAATAAAATACCCGTTTCACTCACACATGTTTGTCACGTCTATGTCCATCCTTGTCTTGCCGCGCGAAACAGTTGCTCAAATAATATGCTAGATATAGAGGCTTTATTTTGAAAAACTGTCTCGATACGGCAATTCCGAATATGTTACTCGATTTGGTAAAAAGTGTTGCTTTTGTAACAGGCGGTTACCATCAGCACGGCAGAAATCAAACCATGATCAAAACAAAATAAAACACCCGTTTCACTCACACATGTTTGTCACGTCTATGTCCATCCTTGTCTTGCCGCGCGAAACAGTTGCATTTGGCGCTAAGTGACAGTCAGTACGAGTTGTTTGAATTTTTTTTAGCTGCATAGGGAACTAAGTAACATTCCAGCCAAATGCAATTACTGCTTTTAAAAACGTCGCATACTTAGACCTTTATGCATCAATGTAACTTTTAAATGATCCATATAATGTTCGCGTTAAATACACAGATCGATGCGTCTACGAATATCATACAAGAATCTGCAATAAAAAAAAAACGAAAAATTTCACTTTGACCCTAATGCTTCTCACCTACAGAATAATGTCAAAAGTCAAGATTAAAATAATAAATTTAACTGCGACATGTCAAATTTAGTTAAAATACCTGCCACTAATTGAAGAGAGGGGCTTATTTAACTTTCCGTAACCGTAACCAAAAACGAAACAACCCCGTGTTGATTAGCGCAAGCAGTATGTAAAATTCATCACATCGCTTCAAGAGGACGATTGCAAATTGTACCTCGGACTGAACCAACTCACTTCAGTGTGGCTTTTCATGTAAAATAAGCCTTAATACCCTGTTTTTGAATTCAATTTTGCTTGAAATGTAAATTCCAGCTTTCAGCTTAAAAACCCTTGTGCCAAGCTTTGTCAAATGGAATTGAATTGAAGGTATCTATATCGCGCGCGTTTGTGTTACATATACTCGTATGTTATTCTACAGTGTCTGAACGAGATTTCTGTTTGGCGAACGTATATATTCTACTGCGCCACACCGTTATAGTTCATGGTTGTCATACATTTTTTATCTATACTTAATTAGGTTCAGAGATCCATTTGCGTGTAAAAAAATAAAAACACACTAAGCTCGGAGTTTATTGTGATTTTTCTACGAGTATTGAATTATCGACTGCGTGACAAACATAATATTAGGTACATGAAAATATAGGTATTTTCTTGTATTAAGTCCGGTATCGGAACAAAAGTTGAAGCTTTTCCTAATTGAGCGTATTATGTTACTCAAAACCTCAGGACCTATCTGTTTTGATATTCATAAATAAAATTAATGTGCGGTAAAAAACTCAAGCACTATATTACAAGACCAATTATATTTTTGCTATTGTATCTTTTTATACAACAAAGGATGCTTCTAAAAAAGAAAAATGTTATTTCGCACAAAAAAATGGATTCTCGTTTTATCAATGGAAACTTTCTTTTACTTTTATCAGATCGTGGGAAAATTTCTATTCAATAAGTCATGGCGTCACGAAGGGCGAGCACGCAACACATTCTACTGAAGTAATCTGCCATTAGGCCAAAAAGCTCTCTTCGCTTATCTGCGACATCTGGGCGATGTTTATATTTTGAGGGTCCACGACAACCTCTATAACGACTCGACGCTTATCGTCGTCTGCCTGTCTAGGTAATCTTCAGAACCCGAATCTGCCACAGTAAATAACGCTCTACTACCCTCAAAATAAGGCTCACACTGGCTCAAATACTTTCTGTTGTACACCTTTTGGAGTGTTGCTACCAAAACGAATATGAAATTTAAATTCGGTTATTTAAGGTACACAATTCTACGATTTTTTTTTTGCATTTTTTTCTGTTAAACTGACATTACATGCTAGAGTATTGTTGAAAAGTTCTCTTTTCCACACTCAGAACAATACTACCCGCCGATATTCCTGCTCCGTCCTTAGTCAAGCTCACGAAGCTAATAGAAAACAGTAAACATTTTATGATCTGTGACGGGAACAAATTAACGAGTGCACGTGGTGAGCCCAAAACGACCTGAGGTAGTACATCACACGAACTTTCCCAGTAGGTACATTACGGTTGCCAACATACAGGGTGATTTTTAACAATAACAAATAATTTTATTACTTATAACAGAAAAACTTCTCAATTCATAATTTTGTTTTATATAACCTCACTGATATAAATTTTCTCAGATGTGGGTAATTTCTCTTAATTAGTAATCTCAAAAAAATTTTTGGAGGGTAGTCTTTATAACTATTATTTTGTTACATGCTTACTTAATAAGATTATTTAAATAAAAAAAACACGATCAAAATATCTTCGCAGATCTATAGTTACTTAGATCTTTGAGGATATATTAAGAGAGCAGTCAAAGGCATGTCCAAATAATGATATTTGACACCAGCTCACATTTTGCGTTGTAATTAGTATTCCGTACGTGACAAGTTGTGAGCCCACCGCTTATAAGAAAACTAACCTATGACACCTTAAAATTTTTGTTTTTAGGGTATGTCGGTTTCTTCACGGTTTATGAGCACTGGTATTACATTGCGCATATAACTTTCATCACGAGCGTGATTGATGATCTAAGGCAGAGACGTATCCACCAGTGCTCAAATTTAAAAGGATACTATTCAATTCCCTTTAGAATTATTTTGCTTCTTAGCTCTTGCATAACATAAATTTAGGAAAATAACAAATAATCACAACCAATTTTAAACAACTTTAGTTTAAAAAATCTTTAGCTTACTAGGGCTACGGAAAAGCTCACCCTGTATAACAGTAGACCCAGCGAGGTCTTCTCCAGCGCGGCTTAATGGCGCCTTAAGCGGTAATGTGTGGTCATAAATTAAACGATAATAAGTTCGGACAACAACACTGCTGGTAATGACTGCGACGTGGGGATAGCGCTTTCTTAATTATTCATCTTATTAAAGCTCACCTACTCTATTTGCTTGACAATTTGCATTATTTGGATAAAATCTGATAGATTTGACATTTTACTCACTCTAGTGAAACCCATCCAGATTAATTCAACTTAGAGTTTTAGACAAAATCAGTTCAGCCGTTTGGGCGACAGTTAAGAATACTCACATACGTATGTAGTACATGAGTACCAAATACATTACTCTTACAGTCGGACAAATAGAAGCGTCTTGGACTCTAAAAATGGGTTTGGTAATAGTTTAGTAATTTTAAAAATGTATCGTTATAATAAGTACTGATTTTATAAAACGAAATTCAGCAGCCTAACAACAGGTATTTTAAACTGATCTCTTGCTACTGTAGTATTTTTTACTCTTAATTCTTATCGGTCCTGTTGTTCAAGTAATTAGGTATTATCAAACGGCAACTCACATTGTTGTAAAAGTTTTTACTTTTAGTTCTTGTCTGTATTTATGTATTGTCAAATTGTCAAACATTAAACCATAATGTATGATCCGCAAAAACTTAGCTAAACCTAGCCGCGCTTGGCTTAGCTAAGCACTACTTTTATTAATCTGTCAATATGTTTTATGAATCTGCTTAGGTACCCTGTTAAATCTGTAGAAAAACCCCTGACTACCCAAGGGTTTATATCCAGGTAATATAATTTTGTGCCCATTATACGAGTACTCTCGTCACGGCATTGCTATCGAAATAAAATGTTTAAAACTTTAGTACCAAAATCTAGCCGAGAAGAAATCACTCTATGCTTAAGCGAAAAATGATATGAGAAAATCAGACTCATACACGTGTAATTTTCCAACTTTTCCAACTTTTCCAGCATTGTTACTTTAGCAACATAAACATGTAGCGATTGATAGGCAAGTAATTACCCCACTCTGGGTCATTCGCAAAGTTTCGGGACACTGGCAACTCGGAACAAACAGGGCCTATACGTAGTTAGGTAATCAACAAAAAAGTTAAGCAACGTACAAATTGAACGTGAAACGAACGATACTCTTACTAATGAACCCTGCTCAAATTGGTAAGTATGTATACAATAGTTTTAAAGTTCAGGAAACCACAAACTCTTAGAGCAATATCAAAGTAATATAACTTTAATAATTCGTACCATGACCTATTGAAATAGCATTGAAGTTCTTCAAGCTTGATATGTGACGTTTCAGAAACATGGTGGTTTGTTATAAGGAGTTGTAGTAAGGCCCCAAAAGTACCATATTTATATTTAGTACCTGGGTGAACGAGTTTTGATCGTTTTTTTGTGGTACATGACGTTTTCTAAAATAAAACCTAGCTAGATCGATTTATCGCCCCCGAAACCACCTGCATAGTTTTTCATGAAAATCGCTGGAACAGTTTCTGAGATTCAGATTATATATATATGTAGATATATACAAGAATTGCTCGTTTAAAGGTATAAGATATTTTTGCAGTTGGAAAAGAATTCTTGACACTAATACTAAAGAAATATACCTATAAAGCTAATATTGAGTTTTTAATCATCATAATTCTGCTTTTATCCTCAGTGGGGTGAGCACAACATTTGTCTCTATTTTTCAATTCCCACTAGCAGCCAACTCTTTTATTCCTCATATCGTCTTTCACACATTCCATTCATCTTTTCTTTGGCCTACCTCTGATTTTATCTCCATTCACATACCTAATTACTCTCGACATTCACATAATCCGTTGCATGCATTTTTCGTGCATAAATAAATAAGAGTGGACATTTCTTATCGTCTAACATGAATAAGCTATGCTTGTTGATTTAACCATTATAAGCTAATATAAATCCCGTATAGAACTCGTCTTGTAGCACTTTACTTAAAGATGATAAAATCACCAAAGTGAAAAGTAAACCTTGAGGTACCTTGGAAAGCTTGTTTCATAACCAAAAGCAAGGTAACAATCCAAGAAGGTAGATTACAAAGTCAAACAGAACGTAAAACTTATGAATTTACGATTGCGGTGTTCGTCGTTCAAAGGTCTTGTTAATATTACCCCGCAAATTATTTATTTAGGTTAGACCAGCTAATTAGGGTGGGTTTTGTAAAGTTTTTCGTTTGTTATTGAAACTAACTGAACTTCTGTTTATTCAGTAAATAAACTGCTGGTCGACTCTGGCTGCTGGTTGAATAGAGAAAGGTTTCAGAGAATATATTTTATGTGACAATGAATTTTGAAACAAAACATTGTATGATACTCGACAATACTGTATTTTGGGGATGAAATAATTGTTTATAAACAAAGACAACCTTTTAACATTTATGTAGGTTTACATAATTTATTTTCAGGAAGTGGGAACAATAATAATCATAATAGAGGTCATAATGTGACATTAAAATCAATAATTGTTTCAAGAAAAGACTGCTATACTAGGATTTTTTGCCTTCAACTGTCAACTTTGTCGCTCTAGTTTTTTTATTTTTTTCTCGTGTTATTTTGAGTTTTATTGAGTAATTTTGGTGGTTATTTTTCTAATAAAGCACTCAATTAATCTAAATTCTATTTTTTAATAATAAATTATGTTATATTATTATAAATAAAATAATAATAATAATAATGCTGGACACTATCACACAGCATCATGTAGCCCCAAACTAAGCAGAGCTTGTATTATGGGAACCACATGACTGATAAACTACGTAGATACATATTTTTTTTGTAAATATATACATATTATACATAGAAAACACCCAGACCTGAGACAAATATCTACAAATAATGCAAACATTTGTCCCACGGCAAATATTTATATATGTATATGTATATAATTTTAAAGTGAATAATAATTCTTTTCTAAATCCATCGGAGATAATCTCAAGAATTTTGTACAAAACATCCATTTTTTGTTCAAAATAAGAAACCATAAGGGATCAGGGTTATATAATGTAACTGCTAGGTGTTTCTTACATCTGTCAAGCATCGTTTAAAAGTCCACCATTCGATTAGAAAGTTTTAATTAAACTATTCAAAGTATTAAACTTTAACTGGCTATGAATTTTATAAAAACTGCTAACTACACCAGCCGGTAGATTTGCTGATGATCTATAACTTTCTGTCTTCAGCAGTGCAAACATCACGGAATCATTAAAAGCTTCTTAAATTTATTTTTTGAGCCAACACAAGTCTATAGAGTGCTCCATATTACCATCGACTAATTATATTTCCTTTCATCTTCGAAAGCGATTTTGGAGAAAGGCTCAGGATAGAAAACAAAGGAGCCTGAATAAAACCGAGGGCCCACGTAGACATCATTGACGCAATTTTCTTTGTTATTCTGACTTTGACACGATAGCGGACGACTATAGAATACCTACTACCTGAAGGACGAAAGACAATTTTATTAATTCATTTTGTATCTTCAAGATTCACCAGTGACCGCAATCCGAACAATAGAAAAATACTTTTATCCTTTTATGGTATTGGAGATCAAATTAATATCCTTACGGGTTTTATCCTTCTGCGGTTCTAGATAAGAATAGTTTTCTTATAAATCCAAAAATATTACTTGTATCAACAATAATTATTATAAAAAAATATCAAAAATACTTACGAACGCTCTCAAAAAGAATGTCCGCTCAAAACTTTTCATTCACAATTGAAAACAAAACCAATTACATACAAATTTAAACATCGCCAGATAATTAAAAAGAACGAGTCGAGTTCGTAGAGTTACCGTAGAGCTCACTACGACAGAGAGCGCGTGGCGTAGCGTCCGCCCAGATCGGATGGGCCCGGCGTACTGAGCCAGCCATTGCTTACAAGACAATCTTTGCCGTACAGAGCCATACACTCCGAACAGTGGCCCTTAGACAACAACTTGTGCCTTTACAACGGGCGTAACCGGAGCTTTGTCCCATCCGCTCTTTTTAACTCATCCATGTGACACGGATTTAATTGGAATAGTGCCCTTGAACTGCATTTTGTTCTACAAAGATGTTTGATGAAGACAGAACAACTTAAGACAGATGACGTAATGGACAAGATATAATAGTAACAAAAACAGAGCATTTATTGATTAAGCTTTTTAATGTATATTTATAATAGGTCGCGTTTATTTTCCCGACGTTTCGACCGTATTGCAACGATGATACTATGTGATAATGGCGAAAGTTTAAGAAATTATCTTTATTATACTTACAAAAATTATGATGCTATAATTTTTAGCATATAAAAGATTCTACTAAACTTTAATTTTTCACTTCAAAATCTTTTTGATTAATATTTTTTACTTAATAACGTCCACAATGTGACAGACGTTTTAATACTACTATTTTTTTAATTTTATTAGGCTTTATTAGTTACTTTAAAGAAAAATCTGAAATTATTCAACTTTATCAACACAGCGTGACTGTATTTAATAATAAGATCCCCTTCTTAAGCGAGCTTCAGCTAAATACCAAGTTACTCAAGTAACAAACTTGTTAACTGAATTATACGACTTTTCGCGTTACTACCTTGGTAACTTGAATTAATTATATTTAAGCGCAATACGTGCTTGTAAACTTCGCAGACGTAATGCATATCACAAAGTTACATCATTAGCAAGCATTTTGCATAAAAAAGATTCAGCCACCTCATTATCATGATTGTGATCGCAAATAGATGAAAGATTAAAAAATATCAGTTAAATTCGGATTAAGTTGGCTGGCTTTATGAGTTTTGTAAGAGGCCCGTTCGTTTAAAAAAATTGTATTCACTGAGAATTACTATCTTTTTTGTGTGAAATCTCTAAAAACCAAAAGTTTAGTTAAGTCATAAATTTTTTACATTTTACTTGAGGATTGGTTTATTTATGTTTATGTTTGTTGTTTATTTATATAAACTCACGCATATTTCCTCACGTGGTAGGAGAAGACCAAATAGCACAGTTTTCATGCAACTTGTAGGTGTTTCTGAAATACATTTATCCTCCTACATAAAAACAAGAAAATAACAAAACCAGATAACATTCGGTGGGTTCCACAGCGGGAATCTCATTTTCAATATGTTTTTATAACTTTCAGTGAGGAAATGAGGTGGCGCCCGCGGCGGTTCAGAGCCGCATTGTCATCATAAACCAACCGAGGCCTCCTACATAAATCCGCACCAAATGTACCTTTATACGCATTATGCCATAACACCAAGGATACTTTTTTCCCGCAATACTTTTAAACCCAAGAAGAAGAGTTGATATCAGTTTTGGTATCGATTTTCTTGACGCCGTACTTTGCACCAGTTTACATCACTAATGTAAAGATGTTTACTTTGTGTGCGTTATTTATAAAAACTGTGCACTATTGTACCTATTTGAAAGGAAATATTTGATAGGGACCAGTTATGATTGAGCGACTACATGAAATTGGTTTTGGAAAAACTAAATATTGTAAAAATAATGTTAGTTTAATGATGATAATGTCCCAAAATTGATTTTCACAAAAGTACGTTATTCCGTTTGTATATAGGGTTTATTCATGTACTAACTAGATAATTATGAACGCCTTGTATTACTGTCCATATTTACCTCATTTACCAAAGCCTGAAATAGTCCAACATTTTCCACTTCACTATTGAAACTCAGAATTAATTTTCAAGTCTTGAGCGATTTAAAAATGTTCCACGGCACATTGCAAAATGCAAAAATCTTTCTTGTTCATTTTTCACCAGTCTCAACATAATAACCCCTTGTTGACTCCTGCCCCCGGCCCGACCACTCCACAAGCAATAAGTAAGACAGTAATAAATGTTCAGATCCAAGGACAAAAAGAAAAATGATAAGTAGATATTGTGAATCGATGCTTGTGAGTTTAATATTATTTCTTCTGCTTGCGATAAAACGCGGTCGGTACCTTTTCAGCAATAAGAGTTTCAATCGCTATTGTGTGCTCAGGTTCTAACAGTCGTCAAGGGGATGTTTAATTTTGAACGTTATTTGTGTGTGAGCAGAAAATCTACCAAATCAAAGGTAACATTTATTTTATATCCAAACAACTTAATAATTATTAAGGTAGTGTTTATTAGATATCTCTGTTCCATCGTAAGCATCCTGAAAATCTATGCAAGAAGAAATATTGACAACAGTCAAAATAGTTCCAATGTATACAGAACTGTGGCTTCATCACGTACTAACTTATAAAACTACCGACATACACATAAAAATATATTAGGGAGGCTCATGTTACCTTCCACTTTCAATAAGCCCCAAAACGTGCAACAATTTTAGGAAACACGTACTTAACATTATCGTTATTGCTTTATATGTAACAACATAATCGCAGTCATAAACAGGGCAATGAATAAATAATTTTCGAGTTGGATGAGCGGCAAGGATCTTTCGCGGGCTTCATTCCGAGCGCCGTGGATTATCCATATTATCCCGAAATCTCAGAGCAGCTGCCTGCATAGTACAGCGATAGCTCATATAAAATGACTTCATTTTTAGATTGTTTCTTTTTAATTCTGTCTGGGTAACATTCAGTAATTGCCTCCGCTTTATTGCCGGCTAAGCGGAACTGGAAAGGATGTTGTTTGTTTAACAAATCAACATTGGCTGTAGTTGTTTTGTTAGTTTTTTTTGTTTGTGTTACGTTGACTGAAAATTGTTCTTATTAACATTTTCTTTTTATGGTCTATAATTATTATACAATATACAACAATGTCTTAATCTACAATATAACATTTCAATATAGTTTTGCGAAAGAAACTTTATAAAGCTATCTGAGATCTTTGGCTATTGAACACAAAAAAATATGAACACCACAAGAAAAATTCCACAGTATCCACAGTAATAACAGATCCCTAATAGAATTAAATACCTACAAATCTGTTTCATAGACTTCTGGGACAATATAGTTCTATTATAACAGGTATGAATAATATTAAACTCTACAATGGCAGTGCCTCACAGAAGTGTCGGCAAGGTACAGTTCAAAGGTTTATTTGTGTCAGCTAATGGAAAATCTTTGTACGGATGTACCGGACGGGCGGGCACGACTTGGAATCGGATTAGCGCTATCGGCAATAAACCGTGACAGAGTCGTCCGGGCATTAGTGCTGCAGACTTTTGCATAACCCTAGAAATACTTAGTTTATTTGATTTCATAATAGTGTCCATTGGAGCTTTGAAAATATATTAATTCTCGAGTCTTCGTAAGTAGGTATGAAGTGTCCGAAAGTAGAATAACTGTAAGTATTCACTAGCAAATTACTTAGAGACAAAAGGTCAAAAATTGACTTGAGGTAGTGGCGTGAATCGAAATCTTCTTGATTTCACTGGTCGAATTATCGGACAAAGCCCCGAGCACCATAGACCATGTAAGTTAAATTATTAATATATATATACTATACACATATACATATAACAGAGTAAATCAATTCAGTGAACATTTACAAAGAGAAATAGAAGTCACTTAACTTTATTATAAACATAAAGCTTTAGCTAAATCTATAAGCTTAGAAAGTTCAAACACCGTATGTTGAAGAAGATAGCTTTTATAAAAATATACGAACTTTGGTATTTTCGTGTTTTTAAGAACAAATGAACAGAAAAAATGCTCAAACCAATTTTTAGATTTTGATCATAAAAGGAATCTTCCCAAAATAAAACTTAACTTTTTAGAATTTCCAGTTAATACCAAATGTTATAGAGATCACTTATTCAAAAAGGAATTGTCTACATATTTCAACGTTTGCTAAAAAAAGTTTTTACAATACACATAATTATGTAATATTTCTTCATTTAGCAAGAATAATTTCTGTGTATCCTTGATAAGAAACAACATCGCAGAATGGACAATGCAAAGTAAAGACCACTCGCATTCACTGGGGTTTTGCGATAACGGACGTAGGCGTTAAACGTCCACACATTCAGCCGGAGGCACTCTAACTAAGGTACTATTGACTTTACATATAACTTCTCCTCAATAATACGAGTATGTAGTATTGCCAAGATGCAAACAATTGTTATAATTTAAATCATTACGTAATACTAACTTTTGCAGAAAAACATGAGCATTATGCCTGATATAATAGACGTTCCTTTGACTATCTCTCTAAAGATATCCTCAAAGATCTAAGTACCTAACTATACATTTCAAGAAATGGCTATTAAACTGTGGATTAGGTACTGTCGTAATCATGTTTGTTTGTTTGCTTTCATTATAAATTCATGCATTTCATTATAATGTAAGCCTTGACTATTGGCTAACCTTGCTGTAATTTAATATACGCTTTTGTATTACTACATGTTTTTCATCCCAGAATATTATTATTAAAAGCCTTCACGTAAAGCTCTATATAAATCAATACAATAACCTTCAAACCAAACTACAGAGTTCTAAATAAGATTGTAATTTATCAAGTGCGACACAAAAGATTATTAAGAGAGATAGAAGTATTTATTGTTGCTACTATATTAATAACTAGTTCATCGACCAACCAGATGGTACTAAAAAGATTCAAAATTTGGAGATTGTTCATATCCTGGAACAGTTAATACACAAATCTCTAATCACACCACCGTTTTCTAAATAACTTTTTTATTTTTGACAAGAAATCGGACTACGCGTAGATGAAATAAAGCTAAGTACACATTTTAACTTTCACCTCCACTCCCAAGGGAACCGTGCTAAATTTCGGGATAAAAAGTATCATAATGTCCTACCTCGTAGTATGAACTCAGACCGTGCCAAGTTTCATTTGATTTTATTCAGTAGTTTCGGCAAGATGCGCAGCCTAGATACAGACAGAAAAACATACAATAACGAAAATAAATACAGTACGGCTTCAGTTGGCATCGATTAGAGAATGCCCTTCAAAATATCTTCAATGTACTTACAGAATTTGACCTGTTAAAGTTTTATTATAAGTTGGTAAATATTTTCTATACATAGTTATTATATTGTTTACAGTTTGGCCATAGTATGAGTTCGAAGGCAATAAATAACTCAGTACTTACTAGTATTATTCTTCAAATCCAATTTAAGAATAGGATAGTTTTGGTATAGCTTTGAAATATGTAGTTAGTGAAAGGTAGCGCTGTATCTGCCACCGCGTCAGAAAAATGGCTTTCATATAAAATACCGCACTCAAGCGCTTTCTTTGATCTTACGTTTTTGTCTGACGCATGCGTTGTAGCGCCATAGGGCTTCCATCAGCCCGTGCGTCTATACTTGTCCAATGACGGCACACTATTGACAAAGCGACTAAGTTTAGAAGCAAGCTACTATGCATACTATATAGATGCAACATGAAATAAACGCAGAAATCTGGTCATACCTTACATTAGTTTTATAAAGAAAACATGTGATAATACTTAATAGGGCTGGAAGCAAAAAGTACGCATTGAATATAAATTACTTATATTAAATTTGAATTTGCTTTTATTTATAAACTACCTTGAAAAACGAAATCAAACCTATCCTACGGGAACCGTACATTTTTCCGGGATGAAAAGTAGCCTATATGCTATTCCGGTCTGTAATCTATATCTCTGCCAAATTTCTTCCAGATCTGTTTGGCCGTTTCAGCGTGAAAGAGTAACAAACATACATCCATACATTCTTAAAAACTTTCGCGTTTATTACATTAGTAGGATAGTGAAATTTCCTGCGATTTTGCGGTAAATTGTGTTCAAAAACTTTAAACGCTTATAGGCTTATAGGCATTGCACCTTATCTATGGTTTAAGGTGTGTGTATTGCTTATCATTCATTCTGACAGATCCATTTTTATATATTTAGATAATACACTAACGGTACACTCGAATCATAAAACTATTGGAGAAGTTAATAAAACGTAGTTATTACTCTCAAACTGCGGACAGTAATCTACTCAATAGATAAATTGAGAGGGGTTTTTTATCGTGAGGTTAGAAAACGTATGTAATTGGATAATGACGTGTGTATTTTTTTTATATTAAAATGCTTAAAAATTCTATTAAACTATTCAATGAGTTATCCAAAAGACTAGTAGACGAGACCCATGATGAAAGGACTGGTGCTTACATCAATCAGAAAATCAGTAAAGCTATCCAATGAGGTAGCGTTGCCAGCTTTTTGACTACATTACCTGCGGTCAGTGGCTTGAACTCTGTTTTCCATACTATAAATAATTGTTATTAGTATTAGACGGGTATTTATCGCGTTTAAATTACCTTATATTTTCCCGACGTTTCGACAGGTTTGCACGCTGTCGTGGTCACGGGTAGAGTCTACCCGTGACCACGACAGCGTGCAAACCTGTCGAAACGTCGGGAAAATATAAGGTAATTTAAACGCCTACCCGTGACCACGACAGCGTGCAAACCTGTCGAAACGTCGGGAAAATATAAGGTAATTTAAACGCGATAAATACCCGTCTAATACTAATAATAATGTGTTCAGATCGCGTAAGTTTAAAAGTACATATAAATAATTGTTATTAATTAATTTTTCGTTTTTTAATTTTAAGGAAACCGGCATACCCCAGATACAAAATTTCAAAGGTAGTAAGGTTAGTATTCTTATAAGCGGCGATGGGCTTGCAACCTGTCACGTACGGAGTACTAACTACTGTGCAAAATGTGGGCATGTACCAAATGTCATGTTTGGACTTGCCTCTGACTACCCCCTTTAGATATCCTCAAAGATCTGAGGAGATATCTACCGAGCCTGGGGATTACAGTGGCGATCGTTTTTTTTTTTTAATTAATTTTCTCTGTAAATAAGTAACAAATAGTATTGTTTTAAAATTAATTTTAGCTACTGTTCTGAATGACAGCCGTATCAATAAATCTCGCTGTGAAATGTACAAGTATGTGCAAGTGGTAGATATTGTATTCCGAGATTCATGAATCCCCTTGGGATATTCCATTCATTCTCTACTCTGTCAGGATTAACCACTGAAATAACAGACACATTAGATTTGCTATTCATAAAGGGACGAATGGAATGCAATGCCATGTCACATACTATTATTGAAATTCGATGTTGTATTTTCAGTTATGACAGTAGGATAATGCATAGTATGGGTAAATGTTTGTAATATTTTATAACAAGGGTTATAAAATGTTTATGGCACTGGTGGTGTAGTGGTAGCACCTTTGTCTTACGGTCCGAGGGTCGTGGGTTTGAACCTGGTCGTGTACCAATGCGTGGTCGCTGACAGTGTAGTTGCTCATTATAACACACACCTTTTAGCACACCACTTAACTTAACATCAACAACCCGCCACAAAAACTTACTAACATTGATTGAATCGGTTCCCATCGAAATCTCAGTTAAGAACAGCTCACATGCAGTACAAGGTAGTTAGATTAAAATGAATGGGCTCCTATTTCGATAGGTGATCGATTCCCTATATTTAGGCCGGGAAGTTGAAACCACAGGTTCCGATCTAGAGGTTCCGAATTGAGCCATTGAAAAGTACACGGATTTCAAAGATTCCTACGTGTACTCTATCCTTAATACTCTATTGATGTTACAGGCTTAAAATAGAAGCTTATTTATTACAGTAAACAGCAGATATTATAACGGATATAATAAATTTTTTTCGAGCCGTAGTAATAGCCTTTCCTTTTTTGCTATGTTCAGGCATATTTTTAAAATAAAAAACAACGTTCATTTAAAAATACCGAACCTGTTTTCCTTATTACAACAAAGTATTTTCGATTCAAGGTAATTAACGTCACCGAAAAAGTTTGGAATAATTCATTTTTAAAACTCATTATTTTTCCAGTTATCTATATTTTTCATGCAGATAAAAAACAGTAATGAAGTGAATTAAGCCCAGCAGCGTAGCATGAGGATGCTAAGAGAAATCCAACTAAGATGGATGACGTAATTTTCCCCTTCATTAACCCATTTACTTGGCCTGAGCAGTCAAAATAGTTCTTGGAGTCAACACTTTAGAACGTTTCTTTTTTGGGCATCGTTGTAGCAAAGTAAAAAAAACACTATTTATTTTTCTTAAAAAGAGACTAATACCTTCTATTAAAGTAGTGAACTCATCCTCGGAATGTACTGTGTGGCGAGTTACGATACAGTTCCAAAGTTGTAGCAGAGAAAGTAAACATTGGAAATAATACGAGTATTATGTTTATCTTGAACTGGAAACCTCTAATACACTTGCATTTATTTTAAAACTACTTACATACAATATCGGAGTGGTCGCCCATCTCAACGTTGCATATAATTTTGTTGGTTTTTCTGGAACGCGTTCTGCCGCTGATTGTTAATATAACATATCACGTTCTAAAAGGGGATGGACTTGATTGCCGTCAGTTCCTTTTACTGAACGTTTGAAGAGCACTGAAGCACTTGAGAGAGCTCCGATTTGGGAAATCACGTTAGAACCTCAATGCGCCTTAGCTACTCTATGTGGTTATCATATAGATATACCGTGTATTATACCTACACGTTTTATTTTATGATACTTTTGCGGGCAAGACAGCATGAGTTTAAAAGTCTTTGAATTGCTATTAATATTGTTAGTAGCTGTGTGCACACGAAACGCCATGACTTAAATATAATAAAACTACTCGTTTTAATATGCACGTACATATTTATTAGGTTTTTTTAGGTAGTGCATACCTCTTCATCGCATCACCTCGCAGCATCTACTAGTGAATTTCTCGGAATTTTTCATTCAAAATTCAGTGTAAATCATATTTTTTTCGTATTAAGTTCTACCACGTGATAGGTCTGACTTCGCATTAGAATTTTTGTGAATTCGTTTAGGTAAAAATGTTATTGAAGTTACAAGGTGTAAGTACATTTGTACCTACCAATAAGGAAAGCCATCACGCACAAGGAGTCATCACGCTTGAAAAATTGTTCCGTATAGCAGCTAAATGTGTTAAGTAAGTACCTACTAAAATAAGATAATTAATCCTATAATATAAGATACTGCGAGGGTTCCCGGGTATATATAATGCGCATATTATTCATGTCTGTAAGCGCCTTAAGAAAAAAATGGTATCGAGTTTTTTAACAATATTCTAGTTTTTTGCTTCTTGCTCGTGTTGTTGCTCAGTTTCAATTAATTTTAATCAAAGTTAACGCCCGAATGTGAACAAACTTAGTGTACATAATACTTACTTTTGTAGTTAGGATGTAGTGTATGTGAATGACTAGCTAAATTGTAATTAATGACGTCTAATGAGGCGTTGAAACGTTCATATAATGTTGATTAAGAGGTATATACATAGCTAGAGCGTGCTTAATCCTACCGTAAGTAACTACAAAAAATATATCGTAGAAACCTGTTAGAAAATTATACAAAGAAAAAAACGTTGTGACGTTGTATGTTTGTTCATCCATATTCGTAATAAGCAGACGGAAAATAATTATGGTGGCATTGCTGTTAATCAGTCATCAGCGTGTTTTTAACACGGCGTGAATGGTCGCCCTGTGAAGTGCACTTAAGGCAGTAAATGCCAAGCCGCACTCCCCTGATAGCCACTTTGCTATGATGGTCACGGAATGTCGGAACCAATAGAACTATTGAAACATCGCACTGGGAATTATGTGCATCGAATACCTAAGACTAATCTACTACGATAAAAACTACCAGTGGAATCAAAAAAAGCTGCGTGTCTTAGAATATGTACAGATATCGTATATAGTTACCGTTGTGCACGATACGTCATCGTAAAAGGGTTGCCCATCGATGCCGCAAGACCAATAAAAACTTTTGTAAGCCGAATTTTCGATTCAAATTCAACACACACGTCGACGTGCCAGAACCGTCGATATTATATTAAGATCCTTCCTTTGTTGGCGGAATAGTTGCGGAACATTAAGGTAATAGAGCAGGAGCAAATCACGTTACGCCCCTAGCTATTACGCTCTCGTCCGCTGTAAGTGTATTACAGGCTATTTATCGTGACCGCCTCATCACGGGTGTCTGATGTCATAGTGACATACTACCTTAGTGTTGGGGTAGTAATTGTGCCGTTATTGGTCATCAAACGACTGTTTGATCACTGACATTTAAAGCCAAAATGCCTGCATCTATGCATCCCATATTTACCTACCACGCAATCCTGGCTCTATTTAAATCTTTACAACGTAATATGGTCATAGAAAATATTTTTATATACTCGTACTGATATAATGATAATAAAGTTTGTTTTGTTACCATAGAATATTATTTATACTAAGACTAAAATAAAAATAAAACTAAATAAAAATATTAATGCAAAAGCCATTGTGCTGTGAAACTCCTAAAAAATATCGGCCTTACTCCAACGCTAAAACTCCTGAGCCCTGAAGACATTTTATAAAAAGGAAGTTACGGTCCGGAACAAACAAACGTATTGCAATGTCCCCGCAAGAAATACGGTTTTGGTACATCGGGACGTATACTGTGGACATTCCTCTTTTCAACTGACTTCCTTTCCAAAACACTAAATGCGGATGTGCCTGTTTTTTAGCTAAACTCAACCGTGGGATTCAGGGCCGCAACATATTTTTTTATATTTGAATAATGGTAAATCTAACGAACAAAAAAGTGTTTTGCTACCTAAACTTGTCTACTTCAACCCTTTTAAAAAAATCTAACAATAAGTTTTATATTACGATCATAATAATTTGTGTGTCTAATTGACAGTTTTCTGTGATTTTAACCAAACAAAACATAAGACAAAACATGATTAGATATTATTTATGATTGAGTTCTTTTTCAAAGGCTAGAAAGCATTGAAAATATTTGAAAGCATTTGAAATAACATAACCAAAACAATTGTAGCAATACTCAGAACGAAAGCAGAGTGTACAAACAGAAATTACTCAAATAAATTGTTCGAAGTAAAGCCATGTTACAGAATACTGTTAGCAATTTCCTAAGGTTTAATAGCAAAGCCTAGCGTTTACTCAGTCGATCAAACAACGTCAACGCACCAGCTCGCCATTGTAGTCTGCACTTTTTAGTTCACAAAAGGGCGTTTTAGAATAGCAACAGGGATTCAATGACTAGAGTCATTTTTGAACAAACTAGATTCTTGAATTTTTATTTGTTTTTTCTTTCTGAAAATATAATCTAAAATACTTACTATTTATGTTTTTAAGTGACTTTGCAATTTGATAAATTCCACCTATGTAATGTCAATCTACATATAAATGTATTTTATCTGCAAGTATCTGTTCTATCATTGTCTAATTGCTGGCAAATATGTAATGTGACAACGTCATTATTATGCAAAAATTTCTAAAATCGCACTTACTTGGTACTTGGTGAACGGACTGGTTTTCGCAATTAGGCCTAGTGCGGGCCAATTTTGCGTGATAATCTATACCTATATAAGAGCTTAACCTGACTGACTGACTGACTGATTGATCATCGCCGAGCCGAAACCGCTGAAGATAGAAAGCTGAAATTTGGAAGGTTGTTTCCTGTTATAACAAAACCACCCACTAAGGCGGGATTTTTGGAAATTCCACCTCTAAGAGGGTGAAAAAGGGTTAAAACGTCTGTATGAAACTTTTTAACGCGTAGAGCGATTTTCATGAAACTTTGTTTGTGCACTATAAATGCAAAATGAATGGACACGTGTTTAAGAATTTTCAATATAAGCATCAAAAAGGGGTCAAATGTGGGGTCAATTTTTGTATGGGAACTTTTTAACGGGTGGTACGATTGGTCTGAAACTTTGTTTGTGTACTGTAAATGCAAAATGAATGAATACGTGTTTCAGGATTTTTCAATATAACCTTCAAAAAGGGGTCAAATGTGGGGTGAATGTTTGTATGTGAACTTTTTAACGGGTGGTGCGATTGGCCTGAAACTTTGTTTGTGTACTGCAAATGCAAAATAAATGGACACGTGTTTCAGGATTTTTCAATATAACCTTCAAAAAGGGGTCAAATGGGGGGTTGTTTGAAACTTAGTTTCGATACTACGAGTATAAGTGAACGAAGTCGCGGGCGGGACAGCTAGTCTACTATATAAAAGGATAAGTCCTGACTGATTTGAATAGATACAACGCACAGCCCAAACCGCCGGTCGTACAGACTTGAGATTTGGAGGGTATGTTCGTCTTGGTATGTAGGCGAGCAATAAGACGGGATTTTTGGAAATTCCACTTTTAAGGGGGTGAAAAGGGCTAAAAACGGTTGTATGAAACTTTTTAACGCGCTGTACGATTTTCATGAAACTTTGTGTGTGTAATGTAAATACAAAACAAATGTATACGTGTTTCGAGATTTTTCAATATAACCTCTAAAAAGGGGTAAAATGGGGGCTCAATGTTTATATGGGAACTTTTTAAGGGGGGGTACGATCGGTCTGAATCTTGGTTTGGATATTTTAGATGCAAAATAATGTAAAACGTATATCTTGATTTTACAAAATAACCCTCCCAAAAGGGTTAAATGGGGTGTCAAAGTTTTTTCGACGAGTGGTGGGATTTGTTTGAAATACTGTTTGTCTTGGTATGTAGGCGTCCACTAAGACGGGATTTTTGGAAATTCCACTTTTAAGGGGGTGAAAACGGCTAAAAACGTTTGTATGAAACTTTTTAACACGTTGTACGATTTTCATGAAACTTTGTGTGTGTAATGTAAATACAAAACAAATGTAAACGTGTTTCGAGATTTTTCAATATAACCTTTAAAAAGGGGTAAAATGGGTGCTCAATGTTTATATGGGAACTTTTTAAGGGGGGGTATGATCGGTCTGAATCTTGGTTTAGATACTTTAGATGCAAAATGATTTAAAACGTATATCTTGATTTTTCAAAATAACCCTCCGAAAAGGGTTAAATGGGGCGTTAAAGTTTTTTCGACGAGTAGTGTGATTTGTTTGAAACTCGGTTTAAATACTTAATAGACAAAATAAATAGACACATTTATCTAGATTTTTCAAAATAACCCACCAAAAAGGGTTAAATGGGGTGTTAAAGTTCTTTTGACGAGAACTCGGTTAGAAGGCAAAATAAATGGACACTTACCAGGCGTTTTCGAAAATAACCTCACTAAGGGAAAAAAGGGTGTCAAAGTTTGTATGATCTTTTCGACGGGTGGTGTGATTTGTTGTAAAATCGGTTTGGATAAAAAGACATACGAAATACATAGGTACAAAAAGACGGGTTTGTTCGAACACTTATAACTCTAGAACGGCTGGACCGATTTTCATAGTTTTTGAGTTTTTGAGTTTTATTTATTTATTTAAAAACGAATGAAACGTGGACGAAGTCACGGGCAACCACCTAGTTAATAATAAAATACTAATTAATGAAATCGCACTTATAAAATATTACATCCTCAGTCAGATAGAAAGTCAAAGGTATAAAAAGAGATAAGGTGCTAATGATTGCGTTCAATTGGAAACAAAAACCGATACCGATATAAATGCACTTGCTAGATTCTTTTTTGCTTTCGCAAACATGAAATTGCTACGAAAATAGCATAAACGGCAATTGCTATGCAGTAAGTACCGATTGTAGCGCTGTTTGCCCCGTAGCGCTAGCCAGTACCCCAGCTGGTACGTATTAAACCAATAAATATTCATTATGAACTTGCTTAATTTCACAAAGCACTATTTTACTATTTCCGTAATTTAAGCTTAACGAGACTAGTGACTGAGATTGGCTCGCAGGCTTAGTCTCATAAGTATTACTTTTGCATAACAAAAGCTTGTTTGTAATTTGGTGTCATGCTCAGAATTTATTTGGTAATTTAAGATAATATGCTGTGGGATTTATGTGAAATGATAGCTTTCTGGGCTCAAACATGAATGTGGATAAATTTTTCTTCATAATGAAAGCCTTGTAAACATTAGATTTTTTTGGCACCTACATCATAATAATAATTGTTTCTAACAGTTAAGATTGTGATGACTTTATTTATGTAAATAATTTAAACCACATTTTATAAATACAAAAATAAAATAACACAGTAAAGTGTGAATGTAATAATTGATAAAAAATAAAATGAAATTGCGATAAATTTTCAACTTCTTTCCCCTATTTAAAGCCATCAATAACATTAAACTTGTACACATACTCAATAATCAAATTGAATATTCAAAGTGATGTTCAATATTCTTATTGCATTTCAAAGTTAAATCTTGGTAAGTGTAAAAGCCCTCTTACTAGGAGGAAGTGAACTGAATAAGCTATTCTGAACAAAATTTTCTATGCAAATTATTGGAAATAATATTTTCCAACCTGAATTTGTGGGATGAACATTTTGATTTTTGTAGAGCAAGATAATAAAACAAAAAAATATTTTGTGGTCAATCTCAACTTTATTACAAAATATAAAATGTATGTTTAATCTGCAAGTTTGTTTGTTGCTCAACCACGTCTAAACGGTTTGATGGATTTGGATGAAATTAGTTGGTATTTATAAATTAACATAAGTTATAGTGATAATCTGTGATCTCAGTAGACAACTTTTTATGTAGGTACCACGTGCCGCGGGTCGAAGTTTGTATCTAAAAAAACAGTTCTCGAAACAATCTGGACTAGTTCACAGCAAATAAAATTGTTATCTAGTAAGCTACCTATAGTTATCTGAAATAAGTTAATGTACAATATAGACTTACAGGGATTATTGAAAGTTAGCGATAGTTTAGGAATCTTTCCCCAACTTCGATACGTGGTTTCGAAAAGTTTTGTAAACAAGTGCCTACAGTGAGTCTTTTAGTTCGTGATGCCTATTAAGCGATCACTACAATCCAACTTCAGCTTAGTGTAGTTTTGCAAAGGATAATAAAGATATTTTGGTGCAAAATTATTCTCAAGTAACACTATGCATTAATTATTTCCAGGACAGTATTAAATATAAATAACATTTTGAATTCAATATTATGTACTTATAGAAATTTTCGATTTAATATATAGCATATAAAGACTCGTCCCCACTTGCGACATTAAGCCATGACCGAAGTTCTGGTCCACCTAGGTCATGGACCCAGCCCAGGGGGGGGTCATGACCCCCCCTGGATCCGCCCTTGTTCCGTACCATAAATACAACGGACCTCGTGAAAAAACACAACCATTTTGCCGTGACATAAACGTATAACATGACATTTAAAGCAAATGTGGGGGGGTGTCTTTGAGTCACGGTTACTCTGCAATGTTACGGTCACGGGGCTATTCATAATGTGATCTATAATTACATTTTGTTTGTGCTGTTTGGTAATAGAACAGGCAATAGTAATTAAAATGATTTATTCGCTGTTTAGGGCTCAGCTACCTACTAATTTAATGTATCTGAACTTAATATACGCATAGCAATAATTTTTGCTTAAACGCTAATATAGATTTACGATCAACACGAAAATAATCGTTTAAAAGCACAACAAAATTTGTAGGGTTATTAGAGGTGTATTTTGTAACATAAATTTATTTTAAATTGTTACATTTTGTCGTAATAATTATTATTTAAATCCAAACTCAAATTCACTGTTAACAAACTAAAGGCTCATACAAAATGCTACATCAAGTTGTCTGACTATCTCTGTGGCGCTAAGGTCTATTTTCAAGCCAAATCAAATATTTCCAAGATCTGAAAATAATTTGATTTTAGGTCTGCGTGTTGTGGTACTAGCAGCTTAAACCCTTACACAGAGACTCCTGTAATGGTGACAGTACTAGTGCGTGACTGATAAGTGATTAAGGTTCTTAGATGGAAGCATAAAACCCATTGATACCTATCGATCATATCTCACCGCGTCAAAACCAATCTGTCGGTTACACTCAAACCAGACTATAAAAAAAATATCAACAATTTGTTGTTAATTGTAACATGTCAAGTCTGTGATGGACGCGAGATAACTGTCTTTGTCCGGCTCGTCCGGACTCTGGGCTGACGGACAGATAGTCAGCGGAATGTACACGTCTACGTCATGTCAGTACGTCCATACGCTGGCGATAGTTCGCATTCAATTTCCGCTGGGCTCTGCGAATGCCAAGTCAGCAATGTATTATTGGGCAGATAAATTCGATAGGTTTGAATTGTTTACGCTGGTAAATGTTGAAAAGGAATAGAGGAAATAGTTTTGTGAAGAAAAATAGTAATTGATTTGTCTGTTAACAAGAACAAACCTAAACATTTTTATTACAAAACATAAGCGATAAAGTGCTAAAATTAGTTGATTACTACATCTACTTTATCTGATAAGAAATATGCACTATGAAGTAGAGAAACATAACCACCCGTACTTGTTGAAAACTGTGTAACGGCGAGGCTCTTCACTCTTCCGTATGCAGAACATTAGTTTTAGGATGCAGTTTACATTAGTATCATAAAGATTGAAATAAGACTAAGGCTAATTAATATACTTAGATGGATCAGTGCTTGCAATACCTAATTTATTTCATTCTGAATTATGAAAATCAAGTGGTTTACTAGTGTTTCAAAATAGTCAAAATATTTAGATCCCAGACCTTGACCCATAAACAAACAACCCCAAAAATGATTTATTTCAAAGTAAATGATCCAAATAAATAATACTCAGGCACATTTCTAAGAGAACAAGAGTCATAACTCTCCCTTCATTGATATTCAGGAAGCGACTTGCAAGTGGAACAAATTTTTAAAATTGAATCTAGGAAAACAAGCCAGACTGATACAAGTACTGCTGCGGATACAAAGATTTTGCATTTTCGTGCAAGAACGTATAAATATACGGATTTTACTCACTATAGCAATTCTTATAGCGTACTGACAAGCTGATAGCTAGGTTCGTTACCGTTTGAGCGTACCGGTTAACTTCAAAAAAATTGGTGTAAGAAATCAATATTTCAGTTTTATGTTTTAGTTGTAAAGTTTTTGGGTACCTACATTATAATAATCAATTCTTTGTTGGTGTATTATTAATTAATTTTCTCTGTAAATAAAAGTACAAATAAATTTTATAGAATGCTTTTTACAAGAAAACAATTTTTATTAAAAAAATACATATTTTTAACCAGCTACAAAATATATTATTATGTGTTCATTATCGAAGCACATATCTGTTGCGAACGAGCGTGAGCGAGCACACGAACACCTCTCGCTCATTATATTTTGACATAAACGATTTAATGTCTTAATTTACTGCACAAAGAGAAATTAAAGGGCCTGTTAAAAGCCTGACATGACAAAGTGCTCTTTCTAATATAACTTTTAAGACCATAAGCTCACCTACGTGCTTTAATTTTGCTAATTACTTTCGTCGCTTAGTGCGAAGTAATTAAAATTTAGGCATCTATAGTGTTGTGGAGCTTTGAAGATTTTGATGTTTTTGACAAATAATTATAATATGAATGGTGTGATGCACAAAATGATTGCTTGAGGGTTAATTAGTCGAGACGATGTGGAATTTGATTAAAACCGATGTTGTTTTAGCTTATCAAAACTTAGATTCTTCATTTTCTGCGTCATTATTTATTGATTTACCTATACAATTTTGGAGAAACTAACAGCTAGATTTATAAATTTAGATGAACATAAAACAGAACATGCCTAGACAGACGCCAATGAAAAGTTTTTGCAGATACATATGTAGCATATACTTAAAAATATTAAGTATGTAAAAGTTGACATGTTTATAAACAAAACGCGTCTGGTAATGCAAGTAATCACTTACAATAAATATAGGGACAGTTTTTTGCCGCTACGGTTGTATAAAAGAAAACAAATTTGAATGGGCAAAAATCTATGGCCTCAGGCGTAGTACGATCTAGTACGCATATACAGGGTGTCCCAAAAAGTAGTGTCAAGCGAAAGTCCAGAGATAGAACACCCTTTGGGGAACCCGAATCACCCCCATGTATGTTCCGCGATTTTCTATAGTTTTCGAGTTATGAATTTTTTTCCGAATTTTTGAAAATTTACGACTTGAACAACTTAAAACATTCTTACAATAAAAGTAGAAAACTTTCTTGAGATTTTTTTTTACTACTGAATTGTTATGAGTTGTTCTTTTATGCATAAAATAATCAGCTCCGTGACTTTGATGAAAACTATGAAAATGTTGGTGTAAAGTCAAATAATTACATTCGGTGAATTACGACTAAAATTTTCAACTTTAAATTAAAAATCTTAACAAGTGATTTCATGGTTCTTAAATAAGTCTAAAGAATTTTCCAGACTCTCAGCTTTCATAATCAATAAAAAAAAGTAGTCCTCAATTGACTACTTTGGCTAAAATCGGCCTTCAAAGACGGTGAGGAGGAAAATTCTTAAAATTAGCTACCTGATTAAATAATAAGATTTTGGCCATTTTATCATTCCTTAGCTAAATCATTTGATACCTAACCAAAATTGACTGCAGGAAAGTAAGATTCTAGTCGTGTTTCCGGGAAAAATAAGAGCTACGAGTACAACCAATTTCAAATGGAACACACTCAGCATTGTGTTTTCTATGAAACAGAATAACATCAAGATAAATTCAGCAGTCTCAGAACATTTCATGGTATTTTTTACTAGGTTTGTATAAAAAGAGCCATTATTCGCTAATATTATATTATTGTAAGATAATTAATTATAACAAAGCATTCATGAGATGATGAAATGTAAACTTTACATGAAGTTGCGTCAGTGGTCTACCCCACAAACACGCAATTTCTTCAGAATATTATTATGAATCGGAAACCAAAGTTCGGTAGCAATAAATGCCAGTTTAGCACGTTTATATTTCGCTGCACGATCACGCATATTGCCGTCTGAATATCAATTTGCAAACACACCGCGACTATGTGCTAAGTGCCGATGAACATTTTTTCTTTTTCTTCGTTTGTTGTCTGCCCTTGATATATGGAGTCTGACAAGTAATACGATTTTAAAAAGGAACCGTCTAGAGTGGCCGTCGTTTCGTTAAAACCGGGACTAATTGAAAAAATAGAGATGAATTGACAGCAATAAACTGATAGGGATCTATAGAACAAATGGGAGTTACTGATAGGGATAATATGTTACTTCACAGGTATAAATTATACTAGATTCAATCTGTTGCCTTGTTCAAGTACTTGACCTTGAGCGTATCAGTACGAACACGAGCCAGCACCGGTCAGCATCCTCAGCAAAAATTACTATTATAATAATATGTTACTATAACTATACTATCTATATATTTATTACCTACATCAGAAACTAGTGCTAATTGTACAATACCTTAAAAAGTTTGGTGCCAGTCTACCAGAACTAAGAGTTGTAACTTTGTTGGGTATCGTTTAACTTACTCGTAAATAAAATAAAGTTACAGGTTCTGGAGACAAAAGCTGCCTCGTTAGGTAGGGTATCTGACTAAGAAACGAAAGCCAGCGTTCCTTAGGTAACGGTATACGAACGGATCAGAAGTATACGGTCTATCAGAAAAACCATGTAGCAAAACGATAATTATATCCACCGCTCCTTAGCAAACATTTTAAAACGACTTCATACACTGACAATCCCAATCGTAATTATTGTTGCTGCAAACTAAAACCGCAAGTTTATGGAAGAACCCTATAGCTCAAACGACGTTTACGTGACACACTTAACATGACACTTACAAACGAAAACGTTATTCCTGTATATAGTTTTTGATATTGTTTTTTTCAAAAAGTGCTAATCAATTTCGATAAAATGTATGTATATGGGACCATCTTTGAAGTAGGACCTACAGAACATAAGAGAATCATCAAAACCGTTCATAATTGGCAAAGTAATCGCGTTACAATCATACAAAAAAAAACTTAGAGATGAATTGAGAACCTCCTCCTTTTTGAACTCGTTTAAAAAAAAGGTAAGATCGTCAAATCTTAATAACCAAGTCGTTCTAAAAGTAAAATTTGCAATTTTAATTTTGCACCTTCGTTAAATTAATAAAAATACTAACTCTAATTTGACTTCTCACAGATTAAACAAAATGTACCAGGGTCATGATCATCATCATCATTCAGCCCGGTTGCACCCACTGTTGAGTATAGGCCTCCTCTTTATTACGCCACTCTTTTCGGTCCCCAGCAAGTCTCGTCTCGTGCCAGGGCATCACCAGAAAATCCACTTACTAAATTTTGAAACTGTTATCGCTTGCAAACAGTTTTGCTAGTTTTCCCCGCCCTTTTCGTTGTTCACTTTTTTTGACCAATCATAGTTTCATACGAATGTTTGATTGTTAGATTTATATCAGAAAATTTTCCTGTAGCACAGTGAAAGTTAGCTGAATTTTAGAAAACCAAGGCTTTACTCCACTGCCTAGATATCCGAGAAAGTCTTTGTGGATGCAGTTGTTAAATTGCACAAAGACTGAAATTTAATACCCCACTGACTTAATACTACGGACTTTACCGTCTCAACTGTACTTAAATCCTATTAGTTAACATAATTTTTTTGTTAGTGTATGTACTTAAAAGACGATTTTAATAAAATATTTTAATATTGTATCCAGATGGTAAAGTTACTTGCGCCTGAAAAACAAAATGCAATAAAGGTGCAGCTCTCCATAATCAATACTCTAAATATAATATATTTTATATTATTGTACATACAAATTTTAAAAAAGATCGCTGTTTAATTCGTCAACAAGAACTAGTCATCTTATCAGTCGTTCTTTGCTACTTCAAACAACTATTTTGAATCGGGTGTAGTTTAAGCCGTTAGGTTAAATTTACCTACGTGTGCAAAATAAGGGTTAACAGCTTACGCTACTTAATAATATTTTTAGAATGTGTTTATTTTCTTGAAATATATTTAAAATCTTCAACAAAGTTGGTTTAGTTCTAATCTGTTGAATATATTTGAGACTTGTCTTCTTTCAATGTGACTTGAAAGTCGAATAAAAATAATGGTAAGTACCTCTGCAAGAAATATACGCCCGTGGATAAAAAATAATGTGTCTGTGTTTATTCTGTCTTTGAAAAGTTACGAACAAAAATAAACATCTGCAACAGACAATAGGGGTCGAAATGGGGTTGAAGATACTACCAACGTTTGTCAATAAATATTCTATAGGTATTATTAAATGGTGTTTTCCAGTGACTCCGAAAGCATTGTTCTCTTTCTATAGTATACTAGTATACCTCCAGATTATACTGGGTGGTAGGTATAGATATAAAGTGCTCCCAACATCCAATATGAAGTGCCATCAATACCTTACTTGGTGAGTGCACAGCCGCTGTGCAAGCAAAGCGAATCTTTGCATTCAGCCAAGATATGAAACTTTTCACAGAACTTTATTGATGCACGCTTCCACTTAGGTATCTATTGAGTTTTAAGTATTCAAGTCTTCATGTACTCGTTTAGTTAATTTTGAACTTTATGTTTATGGATTTAAGGGTTTTTAAAATTAGCACGGATTTTGAATCTTATCTACATATGTTATAAGGTAAAATTACTTACATGTACATTGTTCTTTAAACTTTACCTACCTGAAGTGACTCTTATATGATTTGGTAAACATAAGTAAAGGCTACGTTTTAATAAATGTTTGTAAGGTTGTATGATAATAGGCCAACCTAAGGCCTCTGATATGACAATTAAGTATTAGTACCCGGATGACCGAGCTTTGCTCGGCTTTTTTTGTTGGTAAATTGTGTTTTTTGGAAATTGAAACCTAGCTAGATCGATTTATCGCCCCCGAAACCCCCAGCATACTAAATTTCATGAAAATCGCTGGAGCCATTTCCGAGATTCCGATTATATATATATATACAACAATTGCTTGTTTAAAGGTATAAGATAAAATAAATAGTAATGGTATATTAAACGTTTATTGGTTATATAAATAACTATATAGTTTTTAATTGTGAGATCATTGATGGAGTGTCAGTTTGACACAACAGAACAAAGTCATTGTCGTTTCGAAATGATAAAAATCTCGTTTCTTTACCGAGTTTGTATACTCCGTGTCGTATTCAACTCGTTTCGTAAAATTCAATTTTGGGAATTTGTTTCCTCCCGTCGAATGGCGCTCGGAATACTGATGTGCCGACACTTCCCTTGGAGGTCTACTTTACCATCTTTAGGTAGGTACTTTTTTATTTCGACGACATAAAATATGTATTCATTCCGTATATTTGACGTTCTAATCCGCCTACAAAGGACTCAGAGGAGGTAACTTTTAATTGGATTTCAGACATCGAAATTGTTGTAAAAGTACCCAAGGTAGAGATTAGGGTATCTTCATAATATTGCACTGAATAAACCCCTTGAGACGAATAATGTACATACATAACAGAACTAAAAAAGATAAAAAAATACAAGTTCAGCTAGGTACGCATTCTTGAATGTACTTCTTGTAGAGCGTCCACACGCTACGGTAACCACTTGCCAACCGCTGGACTGTATTAGACCCTTCTTCTTTTTCTTATAGTGTTACTGGTTATGTCTAATTATTGATCGTATCTTAGTAATATTATAAATACGAAAGTTTGTTTATGTGTTTGCTCCTTATCTTTGTAACGATGGAACAGATTTTGAATTAATTTTGGTAGAAATTTGCTAAACTGCACAAACCGAGTAAAACTGCAGATCAGTTAATAATAAAAACATGATGGGATGTTGCAATTAATTTAATAAGCGATATTTCTATTTGTTTATTTACTTATTTTCAGTGACTAATTGCTGCAGCGCCAAAGTGCGCCAATTAAAAAGATTTCACACAAACGATAGGAAAAGCTTAACGAAGGCTTCTCTGTCTACTTTAAAGTTATCCCGCATGGTCGTATTAGTACCAATAAGACGTTAAATAAAAGCACATTCGAGGGAGACAAAGGAAAGCCGTTGAACTTTGTAAATGGAGGAAATGACTCTTGGCGGAACTGTTCGTAATCGCAATGCTCCTATCTATGCGAGACTTATAAGGTCTGTATATCAGACTTCACATGTAAATTTATCCATACTTACTACCGAGCGAGTTTGATAGGGTTTTTAATGCATGATACTTACGCAAACCCCATGTATGTTATTGGATGTCATTTTTTTTTCATTCTTCATTCTTGGACATGAAGGTTTCCCAACAATGATTTCCATCCCGTTTGAAAATACTACGTTTTTATAATATTAAAATTGTGTATTTTTAACAGCACTCAATTTTCATACGATATTTATATTAGGTTGTCATTACAATACATGAATACATAGCTAGTTAATAAGATGGCGAACGTCAACCCAAACCAAACAAAACACTGATAGGGTGGGTGTTTTGGTGACAAAAACCAGAAATTGTTTGAAACCAAATGACTGCCAAGATAAAAATTTCAACTTTGCTAGAACAATAAACGCTGCCTTCACGTTGTGATCGAAGGCTGCAATGCAGTGAATCGTAAGCATTTTTTATTCTACTTCTTAGAATTTAAAATTTCGATTCGGAAGGCATTGTCAATCTGAATCAAATAATATCACATTCAAATTTTAGACACGAGTGGTTACAAAATAAATTTAAAAAAAGCTATTGTCTGCACGATACGGTTACCGTCAGAATGATGAGTCACCTATCGTATTCTTGAAAGATAATGTAACATAGAATTTAGGGCACAGTTTTACAATAAAAATAAGAAAGAGAAGAAGAAGAAGAAGGGAATGGCGTTGAATGTTTATCAATTATTACTGGGAAACACATTCTTACCGTGTTTTATGAATGGTGATAATCAAATGTTATTTAGGAACAGCTACATTCATCCATTCCAAACAGATGAGTACCTACTACAGAGTATTTTTTTGTATTTTATGTGATTTTTTTTTTTGTTTTAATGCCCACCATTAGCTTAATGTAATAAATGAAAAAAAACTATGCCAATACATGAAATAAGTCATGTTAGCCTTTGAATTTTTACTATTTGTAGATACTAGCTAGTCAGTATCTCAGGAATTCCTAGCTACCTCATAAATAGGTCGTTGCTACGATGCAATGTTTACGGCTTAGTCGGCCATCTGCGACAATACAATAATTTGAACGTAGAACAGATATGACGAAGATAGGAAACTGTTGACGATATGAAATATCGATAATGAAACTGATAGGGCCCAGTAAAAGAAGAGTTGCGAATCATTGCGTCATGTGTTTTACTGTTTTACGTCATAAAGATACATGTCGCCGGGTGATTCTGTTTTCATGTCGATCCCAAAGACTTTTAGACCACATCAAGCTCAAGTCACCACGACCGAAGATACAAATATAATTTAACTGGTCTCCTGCCCAGAAAAGATTTGGTGAAGTTGCTTAACAATTGTTATGTTTTATGCCATGAGTCATGCCAACGATGAGGACAGTGAGAGTAAATAAAAATATTATAAGTAATCCAGGGCCGTATCCTCCTACCGTTTGTATCTAACGCTACAATGTACTGCTTACTGCTTATAATCCCCAAGCAATTAATTTGTACGTCACTGACCAAACTAATTATAGGCTTACCTGAACCATGTGTAATGACAAGTCGTTTGCAGTACATTATCGCTCAATGCTGCATTACTGGAGTTATCCGTAGCTTTGGAGGATAATGGACAGTGCTGGCCATATGTGACCAGAGCTCGAATTGATACACTGAACGGCTAATATCGATTAAGAAAGAAGACCTCAACACCTCCAAGCTTATATAAAAGAAAGGAAGAGAAATCTTTTTGAACACTACTTTCATTACCTATCCTTAGTCTCATGGGTATTGATTGTGTGCTATGTTGATAAATATTAAACATTAATCTAAGGTTAAAAATCTTCGAAGAGGCTAAACGAATGGTGCTATAGTTGGTGCATTGGCCATTTCTAGGTGAAGATGCGGTTTGAATCTTTATTCGTTCGAAAACACTAGTGCAGAATCTGATGATGAAAAGCGTCCAGGCAACCAAAAGCAAATAAACCGCACTTCAGGTTGATATTCGTGGATCGTTCTCAAGTTATAGCGAACTATTTGAAACACTCGGCTCTTATAGTTTTATAACGCAATAACCTAACGTCTTCCAATGTTGGAAACAGTTCCACTTCGATATTACCGATGCTTCAAAACTTTTACAATTGTGCTTTATGATATGCTGGGCTGTTATTAAAAGTTTGTTATATAACCCTGATTTCATGAATACCGTATTTTATTTTGAATTCATAAAATCTGAGATCCACTATACCTCAAGTTTTAGAGACTTATGTTTTTTTGGTAAGTTTCCCTTCTATTTCTGGATCTGGCTAGAGTTGCTTTAAAAAATTTAAAGAGACCAGAAAACCTAGATTTCCATACAAGTTCTTGAAATTACCAGTCCTAACGGTCCTAACTGATTAAAGTTTGCAGGTGTATATAATCAGATATTGATATTTTTTTGTTTTTTGCTGTTTTAATTTCTCAATTATTAAATGTAAAATAATTCAAAGAATTACTTATGTTAATTAATTAAAAAAAGTAGTTGTAAACAGACATGATTGTATATCTAATCCAAATTCTTTCAAAGTTCGTGGTATTCGGATTAGTTGTAGGTACTTAAAAACTTTGAAATAAATTTAGTAAGTGTCCGTTCACACTTGTGATATTTTGCCGTGACTGTGTCCAAAAAACCTCCACTTTTTCACGAAGTCCCTTAAAAATCTATCAAATTTTCACGCGTGTTTGTACGGAGACAGATTACGGCAGTTTGTCACTAATATGGACGGACGACATAAGTGTCTAGATGATGAATTAAACTCATGATATTTTTTCTACTCGTATATAGATTTGCCTTTTAACAATACGAATAGACAATAAATTTGCGAGCAAGTACCGTTACTTACGTCAGTGGTTCAAAGTAACAATTCAATGCCAATAAGATTAGCGAGTAATGTACTAAATAAATGTGATAAGATATTTTTCTTACAAGGTGATAAATATGTCACAAAATAATCATTTGGCGAATCCGATTCAAACCTATATTGTTTATAGCTACAGCGTGTAACGTAATACCCCTATAAGAACAAAAGGGGTGTATTCAGACCGAGCACTAGAATACATTGACGTGTGCAAAGGTTCAATACATCATTTGAAATTCCAATACAATTTAAAAGTCGTTGAACAAACGTTGTTCGCAATGACGTATAGAATACTCCCGTTCCGGCCTTATAGGGATATTATGTTACTCATTGTATAAAGATATTCAGGTAACTTTTTGTAATTCATATTTTTCTTTATTTCACGTTTACGATGAATTAATTACTCAATGAATTATAAAAAAAATAAGCAAGAGACACTTCGCTGATTACCAGAATATTATGAAGAAAAAGTTTCAAACAATATAGCCGGCCGGCAAAAGGACTTCTTTCCGGAAAGTTTCCCTTTAAAAAGTTCCAAAACTACACCTTTCTGGACGTCAATGGACTCCATTCCTGAGGAGTCCGTAGTTGTTTTCGTTGTCTTACTTCAGTGGGGAAGGAGGGGGAAGTTATTACCGCCTTTGTTGTTCGGTGTACCGTAAAAGCGCAAGTTTTACAGCGTACTGCAAACAACAGATACTTAAATGTGTATATCGAAGAGTTTATTAGCTGCATTAGCTTGGGGATAATGTTTGACGATCACTCGGCCTTACGTCTTTATAAGATAAGGTATCTTTATTTGTCTCTTGGAGTAGGTATACAAAATAATTCTTATTGTTATTTACTCAAATCTGAGACATTTAAACCAGTCTTCAGATTTGTCTTTAGTCCTTCCTCATCACAAAAATATAAACCAGACATTTTAGAGTATTTTGACTGTTATTTACTCAATAAAGTGTTTGATGTCTGAAAATACTGTACCATTTTCTAGAGTAGGATTCAGAAGATCATGAATGAATTCGTACTAATAATAGATACCAATGTCAGTCCTTCTAACATTCAGCCAAATAGCCCTATCATTTTCAATGGCAGTTTGGCGCCAATAGATAAGTGGAAGTCAGCCCATAATTCTGAAATGGACAAGATGCAAACGTAAGAGGGCTAGTGTGAACAGTGCGCCACACGCCGGTCGTTGGCAGTGAATCGAGCTGACCCGTCCATTGATCTACAATTATTGGTGCGAGCTTGAATGCTCATCGTGGTATGTTCCAGAATGTTCCTAACTTGAAACTGTTCATGTAAAACTGCACTGCCAACGTCCTGTCAAATAACTTAAAACCATTCCAAGTAAAGCTTGTTTTTTATCAGTTGGCGAATGTGGAGCTTAATATGTACGAGTATGTGTATTGACTGTCTTGCTTCACTAATAGCAAGATTTATATAGTACACAATTTTAGGACTAGCCTAGACCGCTGAAAAAAATAAGTACATTGAAAACTGCAAATCAAACGTCACCAGTTCACGCGATTAGTAGAAACTAATTGTGTCTTTGCTTTGCCTTTATGTGTGAGAACCATAGAAAGCTAATTGTTATTATCAATTAAAGTACAAATTTTAGCAATTATTGTCAATTTCTTATCCTGACCAACAGCTAATTGCTTTACCGCTCGTATGTAGAACAAGGCTGATTCCAATATCGTGATTCCGATTCTACTGCAGTACATTCCGGAACGCACCACAGGCAGTTAACTACAGTGTACACTGGCACTAATCACTTGAGCACAGCTATGCAGCTGACAGAGCCGCTCGAAGGAGGGACAAGATAGCCGCTCTCTTGAACTGAATTTATCGTGCTAACGACTGAAAACTGCTTTTGCAATTAGCTAAATTATTATAAAGATAATTTTAAGGAAAATTCTCTGCAAAATATGAAATGCATGAAGTACTTTGTGGTAATCGATTACATACTTGGATTTCCTATTTTATTGGACTATGAAATTGTGGCTTTAGTGCCGTGGTACACACAACTAACATTATCTCGTCAGTGACATCTTTAGCAAGTAAATCAGCAAGTCACCCATCTCAAGATAATATTGTATGAGACAACATTGTTTCATTATGGTATGATAATGATGATGCTTTATAAATTATAATAAATATTTTATGTCGCTATTCTCAATCTCTCTTTGTTTCGTATAAAGCACAATTTTGAACAAAACGGCTGTGAAATTCAGACGCTGCATATAAAACGTTCGAATGAGACTTGTCTGCAAAGTTTGTCTTTGTAGAAGTTTCCCAACGCACACCTGTCTGTGCATCAATGGTGCCGAACTTCAACAATAGTATGGAATCTTTACAATATCTAAGGACCTACCAGGATCCAACAATTTCTAAAATTAACTTTAATGGTGTAGAAGCGTGTCGATGACCGCAGACTCAGTGGTTCTGTGATCATCTCACTGCAGAAGTTTCTTATCGTGTCGCCAGTATTGTCGACTTTACTGTATTGTCGCATAATAATATACCAGTATGACAAGTTTATGAATTGCATTGAAAAATAAATTCTCACAATATTTGGTTCAATAAAGAAATCTGAACGATAACTTAAGTCCTAAATAACCTAATAGATTACTTGCATCGTCCGTGTTGGCAATTACGACTATTGAGTTGGTTCTAGGAACCACCTGTGGTAGAACAATCCCATTGATATACAGGGTGAATCTGATCCCTATCTGACTTAGAAGCATTGTGAAACTTTGGGTTCCTAATAAGTATGTAACCGTCATAATAACGTCAATAGCCGAGCAATACGTTGACATTTACAGTTGTATGACGGCTAACACTTCTTAGAAAATCCAGGTCTAGAGCCTAAGCTAGGGATACAGAAGATTTGTATCTGTGTGCAGGTGTATGTTGAGCTTAGTAATTGCTAACTCGGTAATGTTACTCGAGAAGTAGAGCATTATACATGCGTAATGTGCCCTTAGCACTGGATTTTAACAAAACCAGAGTCGGTAGCTGTCTGGCGCCGAGACGCAACGCGACACAGCTACACAAAGACCGTTGCAGGAGTACTTTTATTCATATTTTAACTTGACAATATTTGAATTTCGTATTTCACTATAAACCAAATTAATGCTAAGGGTTTTTACCAATAATTTTGACAAACGGTTCGACGCAAATTAACTACGGATTAAACACAATGGTACTAGATCCGGAGCCG
Organism: Cosmorhoe ocellata; assembly: GCA_963675405.1. NCBI lineage: Eukaryota > Metazoa > Arthropoda > Insecta > Lepidoptera > Geometridae > Cosmorhoe > Cosmorhoe ocellata. The sequence continues at coordinate 7,507,436 of OY776245.1, read as the reverse complement.
CGTTTACTGAATTTGCTATTCCAGCTATATTTTTAACCCTTCAGAGAAAAATACGAGTACTTATATTAAAATTATATGGTACTCCACTTTTGAAAGTTAGTTTATAACTTTCAAAAGTGGAGTACCATATAATAAATATATAGCTTCAAATATATAAATTCATAGCTTCTTCGATATGATAAAACTAACTATGTTTTTTTTTAAATCAACACTCCTGTGCGTTGGACACTAGGTAGGTGTACGGTGATACGGCGCAGTTTTGATACCTAAAACGTTCGTAAGACAAATTGAAAACAGCTATCAACCTTATTCCGAAGAAATAAGATTTGCCCCTTCTTCGTCATACTAACACAAAGACAAACAGTTTTGAAATGTGTAATCCTCACAACAAAAAACGCCCAATTTCCTCTGAATCGTCCAAAAAAGCTGCAGTACACCACTTGGTCGGCGTTCAACGCGGGCGTCTCGGAATGTTGCTAAATCTCTCCAGACTTGGATAGGAAATGTTCTCTTTATCTTACACCATCCTGTGCCGAGGCCCACCTTCCGCTCGTTCCGCCTCGCGGCACTACACACCGGAAACTGACAGGGATTTATTTAGAATTAGCTCCTGCCCACGTCTTTGTTCATGTGGTGCTACTATTTTTACAGGCTTTCATCGCATAAACAAGTTTTTGTGATTTTTGTGATATTATTAATTAAAAAATGACAGTAAATACTTACTATGTCCTTTGAAAAGTCAGGTCTTCATATAAGCTGCAACTGCAATTCCAGTTGCTTTTTTATGTACGTGGTGAATAGTAAATTCTTTTAAGCTGTTCGGTCAGTCATTTCATCCAAAGTTGTAAGTATAATATAGAGAAGATAAAACATGATACATTTTACGGGAATGCCAGGCGCTAAGTATGAGTTCTGCAATACGGTTGTTGTTTTTAGTAACATGACATATTGTGTAAATTCTTTGTCGGGGAAGCAATTTTACAAAAACTTGAAGTTATTTTATCTACACTGCTACAAGATTATGTGACTTAGGTTTTTATCTGACTTGATGTTCCAACAGGTGTGATAGAGTTATCTTAAAAATTATAATCTCCTATCTTTTACAATATAAATCTTCTTACATTATTACCATCTTGCATCATAATTATTGCAGGATAGAATAAGCCGTCATAAGGATGAAATGGTGGCCTCGAGAGGGAAAGGAAAGCGCCGGCAGACCACCTGCCAGATGAGTCGATGACATAGAGAAGATAGAGGGAAAGTCCTGGATGCTGGAAGTCTTGGGTGGAGGCCTATTCCCAGCAGTGGGTAGACACCGGCTGAGAATGATGATAATGATGATGGAAAAAACATAAAGTTGTTAATTTGTCATGCATCCGGTACAAATGAAAAGTATGATGATTTGATGAAAAATTATATTTCAGACAGTCCATTCTTTATCAATTCATCACAGCATCAAAACCAGATGACAACCAAACCCCTAAATTGAGGCATTGAAAAAATCTATCACAACGGCGCGAGTGCATTGTTTCCGCAGCGCAGATGGGCCGAGGATTATCATCAATCACCGACTGCGAATTGCACATGGCCTGCTGGAATGTACCCGTGCCATTTGCGTGCCCCGGTCAGGATTAGGCCGCATTAGTTGATCGAATTCTCTGCTAAGCGCTCTGCGGAGCTATGTGTTACACTTCCAAGCTACACAGTCCTATCAGCTATCTATCTTTGCGGTTTTTCATTACAGTAGGTACTTAAAAATGTTTACAACTCAACAAAAAGTTCAAAGTTACCTTAGTGGTATTGTGAATACCTACTAACTTGTGAATCTAATCACAATGATGTATAAATAACCGTTTTATTTAATAAAATAGAAACAAATAAAAGAAAACAAATTTTGTAACCGTCCACTACTTTTTTATTTCAATTGATTTTATCGCCTGCACTCGTATCGTCCCGTGAAATAAATTATCGATTTATCACGGAAACAAGCCGAATTAAACTCAATTTTAATTTAACTTTGGCAGTTTTCGTTTCCTCAGATTGGGAACGTTCGAGACTTGTTTGTTTCGCAAATATCGGTAAGTAGGTACTTGTTTAAATTAGTTTTTGGATATTGTGTAATTAAAACCAATCTAGATTATCCAAAAAGTTGCTGCTGGGTTCTTATCACCAGTGTTAACTAATCCATAGTTCCATAGACCAGATATTTTACATCGTGAATGGTTCGGAAATGTACTTATTTGTAATAATGTATGAACAACATTACGTACGTAATTCTGCTGCACTATTTCCTTTTAATTAGTCTTCATAATTATTAAAAAAATAAAATATTTATCGAGTGTAACATTATCAGCTATAAGGTATAAGCTATAAGCTGATAACGACAGGGAAATGATGAAAGATGCAATAAAAAATGAATTAGTTTCGTCGTTACAGAAAATGGTTGCTTGGTAGGTATATATGCAATGTTGCAGCACTACCAACAAAAACGCTTAAATGTAATTTCTCTTCGAAACCCAATGAACCAGACCGAACATTTGCGGATACAACTAAAATCTAAAGCTTACATCGGCGTTGTCAAATAAAAGACAACTGAGACCTACATTTTAATACCTATGTATACCTATGGTCACTCGTGTGCTACTAAAATGATATATTGTATTTATTTATATTTTTATTCAGACGAAGAACAAGTTCATAGGTCACTGCTAACTGGAAAAACAGCATAATTTCATTTCAGTTACATCTGGGAATTTACCACAAGCTCTTCGGGCAATATCAAAGTAATATAACTTTCATATTTCATATTTCTATAAGAATTGTATTAAAGTAGTGTTACTTTGAGCTTGAAACTTGAAGTTTCTGAAACATGATGTTTGTAAGAGCTTGTGGTAAAGTTCCTGGACGTCTGTGCCACACACGTGTAAGTATAACATCAAAGTTTCCGATACCCACTTACCAATCCGTTTCTTATTTAATTTGGCGTGGTTTCGTAACTTATTGAAACGGCCAATTCCAAAACAACTTCCAGCCAAGAAATTGGCGAAAGCCAGCGCGATGGTACCGACTTACTCGTGCTGTTACTAAGAAAGGGATGTACCCCTTGACAAGGCTCAAATTAACGAGGACCGACTCCGCTCTGAATTTACATGGGTATGCATGTTGCGCTCTTAGATAGTACCTACAGGCAACTGGATTTAGTGCCACAAATAGTTTTGGAACTACGGATCTGCTAGTATTCGTATAAGCAACTCTAATTAAAGGAGCCTTTGAGTATATAAACATAAAGCATACGGCATAGGAACCCCGTGACATACACAAACTTTTCTAGTACTTTTGCTTAGTACATTGTCTGCTACCATTCTGTACCTAATTCTAATATTTAAAACTTGTTATTAGCTTACGTTTTTTACAATACGGGCATATTGAACTGAAATTCAGTCAGACCACGTGGACTACTCAATAAGTTCACCTTAAGTCTTTTATCGCTACCGCGGTAAACCATCTTCATAATGCGGTTAATGTTTGATTAAATCATGTTAAAATCACGGTAAGTATATTTAAGACATACACCGTGACATTTCACAATATAACTGAAAATACTGATGGTTTTTGCAAAAATCATATCACGAACAATTCGGCAAGACAGTATTTTACCGAAACATTTACTGTGGCAAACGTCAACACTGAAAAATTTAAGGCCTTTGCCATATCTTGTTTCATTAATTTTTGTGTTCCTGAGATACTACTGATTTAAATTGTTGTGAACTAGATCTATGATTTTTAGTCAAGTACACTTAATATTACTTTTTGTTGCAAATAACAGTAGCTGTTGATTGTTTTACACACAACTGCATGCATATTTCTTTTTTATAATATAAAGTTGTGTATTGTTTTCAATCTTCGTGCGTGTGTTTATTTGTAAACAAACTCACGTCAAACATAACGACAAAACACATCCAGTATTTGTATTTTGTTTAATTATACAGACTGCTTTGCTGTAGGAACAGTAATGAAAAAAAAACTGTCAACTAAATCTCAACGTAACAATGATGTTGTTATTGTTCTATATAATTATGTTATTATGTAAACACGGAGTGGACGCCTCTGAACGGGAAACGACCTCGCAACAGACCAAGGCGGAGATGGAGAGACGAAATTGATGCCTACTTAAAAGACTGGTCCACGGTAGCCCAAAACCGTGATGATTGGGGAGAAGGAAGGGAGGCCTTTGCCCTGCAGTGGGATACTACAGGCTCTTAATAATAATAATAATGTAAACAAAACAGATGGAACGAGTCTCTATTATACGTAAGTAAATAATTTTATTTTTATTTCATGTTGTGACATTTGAAAATACGTGTAGCTATCGGTTGTAGGTTATGAAATAGCTTCTGACTAAAACTTGTATTTTTAAAACCTCATCAACATTATGTCTGCCCACTATGTGGTGGTCTTCACGTTCCTATGAAATCTATAAAAAATATAAGAATTTATAATTATTATTATAACCACATAGGAGAGTTCCGTTAAGAGCATACAAACTTGCATAATATTACTAACTTTTTTAACTAGACTGACTAGTATGTACAGTAAGAACTCCGAAAGCCTTTGGTGAAACCAGTTTTGGCGATTCCATTATGTAGGTTACTTAACTGGAACTTAACTTACTTATCTCACTTAAGTTATTTAGCAATACTTACGAGTACCTACTTACCTAAAACGCTGATAATCTGTACACTGTTTGATCTAAAACCATAGTAACTTTTACATATAAAGTGGATGCCAATTCGTCATCATTCGTTATGTGGGCAAACCAAAAATGTGTCTACCTTGAACCGAAGTAAGGTCATTGACTGGTCTTAGTAACGTCAGCCCCGTCCAGTTCAGAGGTTTTGCTCGAACTTAATACAACAACGGTATTCTGGCGAATCTCAAAGATAAAATGATAAACTTGAATTGCTATAATCACCACTCGGCCGATGATGTATTGCATTTATGTCACTTCATTGATGTCAGTCTAACTGTGCGGTCGCATGAAATAATGAGTCAGTGAAACGCGATGCCGAGTGTCTAGTGTGTAACAAGCGATTGTTATATTTCAATCTATAAACATTTGACAAATTAATACGGTATTGTGTACACTGTTTTAGATCTATACTCGTATTATTAAACTATAACATCATGGTATAATTTAATAAGCAATCACGTTGAAGCCTGGCGCCTAGTTTAAGGTATACCTACTCTTATTGAATGACTTGAAATACTTTTTAAGTTTAATTTTATTTACATTAGGTACTTATATAATTAAGAAAAAATACAAAGACAGTTAAGTTATTAGAAAAAGTCCATACAAGTACACAAAATATAGCCTATGTTACTCAGGAATAACGTAGTATTCTAACGGTGGAAGAATTTTTGAAATCGGACCAGTAGTTATTGAGTAAAAATACAAAACTTTCCTCTTTATAATATTTTATAGTATAGATATAGATGTAATGAGAGTGAATGAAGCAAGAGGGGTATGTTAGGATCGTACTCGTAGCAAGTGAAGATCCGTGGTCTCTACCTACCCAATCGGAAAACAGGCATGATTTTGAGTATGTAGGTACATATGTATAATACATTTTTTTTCCATAAAATTACTCAGCTTTTTTGACATACTTAAATTTTTTTATGAGGAGTATTTCAATCGGATGGTGTAAGGTTTTTTGAAGGTTTTACTAGTTGGTTTAACTAGGTAATACATGTATGTATATATCTAACATATCTATGTTTACCTGCAAATGCACTCATAACTAGTGAATATTCTGAAAAGCCTTATAATGGGGCCCCACAATATTCTGAGCGAAATTAAACCCATTCTCTGAATTCGTTGTACCATGACGGATAATGATGTGTTGATAATTATCAAATAAAGTACTGAACTACTGAATACATACATTTTATAAGTATTAGATGAAACATCGCGCAATAATTTTCATGTCAAAAATCCGGTGTATCATCGGCTTATCTACTCAGTATTACCATACTATCGCATTATCATTTGTCATCTTGGTCTATCTTTTTTACATTCATGTTTTATATAATGTTCAAAGTAAGCACTATTTGACATCGTGATGTAATTATTGAAAATATTATGCCACGATCAGATATTATTTATCAATTGAGCGTTCATGGAAAAATACTCAAGCCACATTTATGAGGAAATCAATCTGCCCAACTCTTTATCATTGCGTCCGAGCAAAAAATGTTGTAATTTACTATATTTTTTTATTCAGTCAAAAAAGTGGATATGATATACCGACATAGTCAAAGTGAGAAAAAAACACTAGTGAACGTATGTAACATTTTAAAAACTCAGTTGAACTTCAAGCTTGTAACTCGAAAATTTTTTACAACGAAAAAACTGTAGCTACAATGGTCCCTATCTATTTGACCAAAAACAACAAATTTATAAAAGAGCACGTGCTTTATTTATTACCAGACACTCTTGATTTAAAGTTAAATGATAACGTTACAGCATTATATCTAGCGCCATAAACATAGTAAATCAATACATTATACAACGTGATTTTACTTTACTCCAAAAACTATACTATGGAATTGTTTTTTTTATAATGTTCTGATTCTATGCTATATGGATATCCATTTTTTTTTTTTTCACTAAATCAAAATAATACCAAGCAATTGGAAAACTTTTTAAAATTTTATCAGGGCATTGGGACTCCAGTTTTGCCTCATATTTAGCTCAAAGCAACAGAATTGCCATTCAACTTGGTAATACCATAACAAAATCACGCTGTATTTATTAAGGACGTGTTCGGTCCTCGACCTTCAGTATCAGTATCATATCTCTGTATCTCTATAAATTTTGTATTGAGATAGCGCGAAATGCCATTAGTTGGACAATGTCCAAATATTTGAATTCAGTGGGTTTCTGTTTATTATTGAAGGCTTACAATTCAATGAAGTACTCGTATAATAAACTATATTTTACACACTATGTATAAAATAAATGTGAAATAGTTGAGCTATCTAAGGAACGTTACAAACGATCTGCAGATAGTTCAACTGATCCAGATCATTGCCAGAAAAAAGCATCCTTAAGACGCTGGCGGCGTTACCACATTGAATGGCAATATGAGCTATATCGGGGTCCCGCGTTGCTTCGACTCGACGTCCTGATGTAATTTTGAAAATGCGATGGACATCAGCTTCCCATTAGACCTAGATAAAATAAAATACTTACGTATGCGATCTAGGAAAAAAAGTTTTGAGATAATGACAATTTGCTTAAATTATTTTGTTTTCTAATTGTGGAAACAATGAAATACATACCTACTGAAATATGCAGCGATTTCAAATCTAGGCTTAGTCAACAATCAGTTTGCTGTTCTGTTTTTAGGTTCAAATAAATAAAGACGACGATTTTGCTTATATTTTTTATGGAACTTATCTCGTACTAATGTTATTGTTATTCACAATAATAAAATAAGTTTGCTCTATAATGCCAACGATAGCCCTATTGGACTTGATTTGGGGTTATCAATACTGAACGTTCTCGTTCTTGAGAAGATGACGAGACACACCCTTTTAATTACACAATATTATGACATGTTTATTTACTTACATTATCATTACATTGTGATAAATAACTGTGTCATTTAACTTTATGAAGTGTGAGTTTGTAAAACTTTTAAGTATTTATGATTTAAGCATTTTAAGTCATGTTTTGATAAGGTGATAGTGTTCATTGTACCTCATGTCACGATTGTCCAAGCCTTTATTTAGTTATTGAGTCGTCGCTTAAGGTGACAGTATAGTTAACTATCTTAACTAAAAATCACCTTCAGCTTTGCCTTTTAATCTTAAAAAAAAATGTTGAATTTCTTTAGATTGCAAGCATTTAGATTAATTACACATTAGTTCAACATAATAATGTGTTACAGGCTATAATTATTTTAAAGCTCCAGATAATCAATTTTCTTCGGAAAACTTGCCTAAAAACACTTTGCTCTCGTGGTTTGTTAATTTCTTTTGCGATAAAACAAAAAAACAAACAAAAGTTATGATATAAGTTTATATATTTTCTTTTTCAGATAAGCCAATCCAAAAAACTATGTTCATATGGAAATTAGATTTTGAATAGTATAAAACAGTACAAACATGGCAAGCGAAAAAAGTTTATTGGTAACAAAACCAAAAACAATGAAAGTGGTCAAACTGGTCCCCCCTGATGGAGGCTGGGGATGGATGGTTTTAATAGGAGCAGCAATTAGTAATGTAAGTTGCTCACACTTATCTTTTCAGTCATTATAATAGCCCGGAGAAACAATTAACGTTTGAAACAAAATAACTTTGTTCAACACCTAAATCTCGAGACACAAGGGTTTCGAGTATTATTATGATACCTATTAATTTCGTTGGATTATGAACTGTGAGTTTTGCATAGAATAACATGAAATTTGTTTATTTTTGAGCCTCTTGTGATAGTTATATTCAGGCGATTATAACTTATTGGTTATATGCTTACATCTGCCAGTTTCGAAAAAATATATCTTTACATGCATAAAAAACGTTAAAAGTTAGATAATAGATATTTTTTATGAAAACATGTTTACACAATGATGTTATCGAAACTATTACGCATCAAAATATATTATTTTGTTTATTATCTACAGCGTGTTGTTAATATCGTGCCTATCAATATTAAAAGTAGAGCAGATGTTTAATTATTTAGCGTACCCTACAGCTTCGATTATTTAGGTGATGCTGTTGTTATCTATAAATTATTTTGAACTAAATCCACTAATATAACATATTGATTATTTCTATGGAGTGCAAAAAGAGGCGGTAACCCATACAAAAACTGAATGCGACCAACGTTGCTTAACCATGCGTTCCCCATACAACCTTTTAACACCTATTTCAGCCCTTCCAAGTTTATTTTTTGAGGCAAAAGATAGCCTTTTCAAAGATACTATTTGTCTCCTTGCCAAATTTCATTATGATCCGATTAGCCGTATAGTCGTGAAAAGGTAACAAACAAATAAACAAACAGAGTTACTTTCGCATTTATAATATTAGTATGATATTAGATAGTGGCTATCTATGGAAAATAACATATTATTTAAATGACAGAGATTTTAAACTTTCTAACAATATTTTTTTAGTTGGACCCTCATCATTTTTGGTCTAAGTACGCTAGCGAGCGCTTGTCATGACTACTATCAGTGCTAATGATTGACTGATAGAATTACCTACCAATTTGTTTGTAGATATTCAATCAATCTATGCTGTCACTGTTCAGTTTGCTGTACGGCGACGCACTAGAGGCGATGGGTCACAGGACTCAAGGTGCAGCAATAGTCATGAGCACAATGCTTTTTGTCACAAACTTCGGCGGGCCGATCGCCGGCGCCATTATAAAACTCACGTCTACAAGATTTGTGGCAGTAACAGGAGCCTGTTTTTGTACCGCAGGATTATTCAGCAGCGGATTCTCGACTAATATTATGCATTTGGTACTCAGCTATGGAATGCTTTTAGGTAAGTTTGTTCACACGCTCAGTTTATTCAATAGCCCAACTTTCTTTGTTTCGTTTTGGATGGTAACCTCACTGCTCTAATCTAACACAATGTTTGAAACAAATGAAAATCACAGACGATTTAAGGCCGTTTCTTGTATAATTATACTAACTTCTAACTAAATAATTACATAAATACTTAACCACTTTTTTATTTCTAGAAATACACAAGTTATTTCATAGTTAGAATCAATGTTAGAATTTTGCTTTAAATAGAACACCCACATCAACAAAATAAATAGATTTTTATTCATTGTTTCATTAAGACTCGCAAACATGATTCACATTGTTACGTATAAGAATTCTATATGAATGATGTTATATAATTAGACATAATTAGGTAGGTAGGTGTTATGACTACAGAAACTAGGTATTTTTTTGTACTTACCCATTGATTACTTTTACTCAGTATCCAAGTGAAATTAGGTGTTACTGTATAAATAGTGATTGGTTTATTTTACAACAAGCTAGTCTATAACAAATTTTCTCATTTATTACAACATTTACAATATCATCTAATAACTTATAAGATGGATTTATATCATGGGTTTATATTCTTACCTTTGTATAGGCCATATTCAAAATAGGGTAAGTATAAAAATTATTTTTACGTTTATTTAGGAACGTTAAAATTGCTTTTGTTGCAAAAAAAGTGTTTGCTGCCTAAATGTATGCACTTTATCTTCATCATCATTGATGATTTAAGTGCCGTCAGGTCACAGAACAATTCGTAGTACTCGATTCTGGCTGGGGCATGTCCATCACATGGACTTTTTCTCTTTTGCCAAGACAAACTCTTTCGGCAGAAATAGCCGACGCCAAAAGACATGTCGGCCGGCCGTTGTTGCGTTTTAAAAATAGCGTAAAACGTGACATGGCAACTTTATCTTAGTCATTGCATCATTAACCTTCTAGACTTGTTTCAAAAAAATCTGAATTATTAATGTATCCAAATGTTTCAGGTCTTGGCTTAGGGTTCATACAGAACTCATCATTTGTGGCTATAAATAGTTATTTCAAGCTAAAGAAGAGTCGCGCCGTGGGCCTTGCCAATGTGGGCACAGGTGTGGGACAGACCCTAATGCCTCACTTAGTAAGGTACCTCTTGGAAAATTACGGTTTCCGAGGCGCGTGCTTACTCCTGTCGTCGTTGAGTTTACATGGGGTAACTATCATTTTGATAAGTATAACGTCTGCTGTGTTATTTACCAAATGTCTCTTTTTTATCTTTATCAGAATCTCAAACTTTGACTACTTTGAACCTATCTCGATTAACCTAGCTATGAACGATCGAAAATTTAGTACGAAAAGTTGATTTTAAAATTTTGAAAATATATGTTTTTTTTTAACTTTGGCTTCTTCTAGATCTGTGGAACACTACTAATCCAACCAGTAGAATGGCACATGAAGAAAGTAGAAGAAGAAATAGTTGTAGATGAAAAACAGCAGCTTTTATTTGATAAGCATAAAGATATTGTTATAAGAAAGAACTCCATCAAAAATGGTGACGCACAAAGAACAAGGAGAGCTACGGAGCCTGGACTTACAACTGATGAAAATAAAAATGGATACGTTGAAAATAAGAGCCAAATTGACTTAAATGTAACAAACAAGGCTGAAAAAGAAGTGAATGGTATAAATGGTAAGTTAATTTATACATAGAAAAAAATGTAGGAATAGCAATTTCAAATCGAAGTAGAGGCCAGCAAGACTTTTAAAAAAAAATACCATTAACATAAACAAAACAACAAAACAATGAAATATGCATACATAGGTGTATAACGATCAGCCTAATTTTTAATTAGTTTAACTACGGTAGATAATATTTCTAGCTCATGTTGTAAAAAATAATTAAAAACTAAGCGAACTCAATCATGCAACTATTTAAATTCTATTTGTTTTTAAAAAATAAGAAGATAAATATAAATTTTAATTTTCTAGTAACTAGCAATGTTGTGATACACCAGAAAAAAACTTGGATGAAAAAAGTATACGATCTATTTGACCTGTCACTGCTGTCTAGTCCAAGGTTCTTGAACATAATCATTGGTACAGCCGTCGCTACTACTTCAATACAGAATTTCAGTATGCTATATCCATTCTTTTTGCAGGTAAGAAATTATTGTAATTTACTATACAGTTTTTAAATACGATTTTAATTATAGTTGGTTATAGAAAAGACGTAAATGAAACTAATGATCAAAGGGCTGGTGTTTACCTCGGTCAAAGAATCATTATAACAATAAAACGAGGTAACGTTGCCAGCCTTTAGGGTGCATTTGAACATGTGCATGAATAGAACTCTATTTTTTTGTGGTAATTGCATCTGTCAGATCCTGGTTTACTCTTTACCTACAGAGATTTTTGTAAAAAAAATATCATCTCGACTAAACTCGAGCCTAGTTTTGGATGAAATATTATTCAAGCTTTAAAGAAAATTGTAACATGTTATTTTTTATAGAATGCTGCAAGCCTAAATAAGGAACAAACGGCGTATTGCATGTCTGCCGTCGCAGCTGCAGACATAATTGGAAGACTGTCTTTACCCATAGTTCAGGATAAATACAAGATAAAAGCAAGATGGATGCTTATTATGACGTGCATATGGCTGATTATATTCAGGCAAAGTAAGTCAAATAAAATATTTTAAAAATTTGAGAATAATATAAAACTAATATAGAAAAACTTGTCTATTTCAGAAATGTTTATAAATTAATATTATGTATAGAGAGAGCGGTAGAAGTAGATAAAGAAAAGATGGATGAACGGTGTGAAAGATGATAATGAGGAAAGGTAGATGACGGATGATAGAAGGAAACGGAAGAAGAAAATGTGTTGTGCTGAAAATAGCAGGAAGAATAAATAAATATAAAAAAACAGTCGATTGTTAGTAGGTAGTATCTATTTCTGTAATCTTATTATCGCCGGGTATTCCGTTTCATTTTTAGTAGAATTCGTTGTTATAAAGCCCTGAGATAAACTTGTTTTGTTTTTACCCCACATACGGCTACGGTATCACTGCTTATCAGGTTCAACCTTTGATTATTACGATGATGTTACTACCTAACCTAACTGATAGGTTATAAGATATTTGGTTACCTACTAGCAATTTGATATCTATTTTATTTGTTACAGTAATGGCTTATCAGTCGGAACTTAATACATTAATCGTAATGTCCTGTCTCTATGGATTTGGCAGAAGTATGATCATTGTCGCAAGAAATATCGCTATTGCGGAAGAGTGTAAATTGGACCAGGTTCCCGCGGCAGTTGGTTTGGGGATGTTGTCTATGGGTATTATTGTTCCCCCGGCTGGATACTTTCTAGGCTGGATAAGAGATTTCACGGGAAGCTACATAATTTGTATATCGGCACAGAATTTCTTGTTAGTTATAGTTTTGGTCACGTGGGTACCTGATATGTTATATCTTTGGCTAAAAGATCGTACAAAAAATAATAAAGATATAGAACTAAAGGATAAACCATAGAAGGCTAAAATTAGAAAATAATTATACATTTTAAAATAATACTCGACTACTCTTTTGAGGAAGACGTTATTTGTAACTTATGGAAATAATTTACTACAAAGAATTTGTGGCTGTGAAATGTGAGGCAAAGCAAAGAACAAAACTACTTGAAATGAAATAGACTTTGTACTTAGTGCAAAATGTTGTAAATTTTATGAGGTCTCTAGATAATTGTATTTCTTGAAATGTCTTTGTTGTTGTTGTTGCTAATTGTCAATAGATTTTTGAAGAACATTGTGAGATTGCAGCAGTCAGCAAACTACTAGGCTATATTTATATGATTAAATGTGACTTTTCAATAGGTATGTTAGTTAATGACTATTTTGCAATTGGAATTACGTTTACATTACAAATTTTACTTTGTTTCACAAAAAGGTTATCTGTTAATAGTTATTAGCCTATCTGACTATTGCAAGCTGGCTCATAATTACGATTATAAAATCGTAATTGTAGTAGGTGTTGTACCTACATATTAGACAAGAATATTATAAAAATAATTGAAAGTAAGTTGGAGATTAAGTTCTAAGATTTTTAGAAACGCAAGTAATTTATTTGGTAAGGTACTTAACTTCTAGAGTCATCCCGTGACCACGACAGTGTATAAACCTGTCGAAACGTCGGGAAAAATAGATAAATAAAACGCGGTAATAATGTGTTCAGATCGCATAAGTTTGAAAATATGTGAGGTACTTGAGTAACATACGAGTAGTATTTGAATAAATTATGTTAGTTTTTCTAAAATCTTCTTTTTTCATTTTTCATTTCAAAAGCTCTGGTGGTGTAGTGGTAGCACTCCTGCCCCTCGATCCGAAGGTCGTATGTTCAAACCTGGTCGTCCACCATTAAGGTTTTCCATTCGAAAATTGTATGTATCCAATGCCAGGGTTCGTAAACGGTGAAGGAAAACATCGTGAGGAAATCGGACCATACCCCAGAACCAAAAATTCGAAGGTGTGTGTCATAAGTTAGCATTCTTATAAGGTGGCGGGCTTGCAACCTGTCACGTACGGAATACTAACTACTGTCCAAAATGTGGGCAAGTACCAAATGTCATGTTTGGACGTGGCTCTGACTACCCTCTTTAGATATCCTCAAAGATCCAAGTCACAAGAGAGATCTACCGAGCCCGGGGATTACAGTTGTGATCATATTTTATTTCCATAGCAAAAATGTTTCAATAAAGAAAATAGATAGCCACAAGCTAGGTGATATAAAATTACAAAATGACCGCCCCTTTAGCGCTACAGCTGAGAACGTGCACTCAATAACGTGAAGTGAGCGATCACTTCCAAAAGACTCATGTATAATGCAAACGGCTACGCAGTCGCGCCGTCGGGAGCAGACGGACAGACACGAATACGCAATGTGAGAAGACTTTGAGAAGGAATGAAAATCTTTGTGAGTGAAAACGTGATTGTTTTACCGTTTTGTCACACAAAACTTTAGATTGGCTGATGAGAAAAAATAAAAACTACATACAAGAGTATGTACAAGAGTAATCTCTAATACTAATGACATCAATACGGCAGCTAAAAGGTCTGCTAATAAAATAAGCAACAAAACTAGAAAAACTAATAAGGTTAGGTTAAGCAAAATTAACTAATTTATATTTTTTGTTAATATTTGTAAAATTGTAGATAGTATGGGTTCTAATCTACTAATATTAAACCCATATTTATTTTGCTAATAAGCGAAGAATCTACGTTTAACAGACTATCTGATCATATATTTATTTTTTAATATAGGTCCAAAACTATAATTTCAATCATAATTTTACTAAGCACCCAGACAGATTGACCAAGATATACAAATTTCGTAGTTACAGACAGGTATAACAGGTATCGTCAGAACGAAGGAATCTGGTTTAAAATATTTTATTGCTCTCAAACTTAATTCCAGATCATTATTTATTTTGTATCGACATTATTTATTTCGGGAGTTCTGAAAATAAATAGTAGATTTCTGTTACAAGTAAAATGTTTGAGCTAAAGTGTGTATTATCCCGTATTATTAAATTTATTCTTCTTATTGATTATTTGATTTATAGAAGTGGACCTAAGAAAAAATGGATGGACTGTGTGAAAGACGATATGTTTAAAAAGGGAGTAACTACTGAGATGACGGATGATAAAGAGAGAGATAGAGTGGAGGATGAGAACCCGTTGTGTCAACCTCACCTAATGGGATGAGGGCAGGAAGATGATGATGATGAAGAGTCATTTGGATTACATACTTTATAAATAATCTCGTCATCGAACTTAAATAAGCAATCACGCTTAGCGTCAAAGAACGATATTAACTGAAGTGAATAGTTCGTGAAAAGTGTGTTTAGCTCTCTAATGGCAAGATACTCAATAACTAGTTACTATTTATCTTCTTAATCTATCTACAGATAGTAACGGCCTGAAGACAAACAGCAAAAACACTCAAAAATGTACTTACATGATTGTATCAATATAATACATTGTACTTTAATGTATTAAAATTACTATTAAAAATGTCAAATTACAAGATACATTGATGCTCTTTCCACAAATTTCTCTACCTAGATCCCAACAGAAACATACCGTCAAAATTTCAGTTCTCTCATTGTTGCCTGTTCATTGACAGTCAGACAACTGATATGTTTTATGACTTTGCCCAATTCATATGTGAAAATAAAGGTACTTTATTTAAGATCATCATCTTAAATTAGGTACCATTGATAAAAATACTCTTCCGCATGAATATATTTGTATGTACCTCATTTAACCAACGCTAAATAAATTCATTCTCGTTGTGCAGACCTCGTAAATCTGGAGGGTTCTTTTCATATTTCCGCGGCAATGCTAAGGCTTATTCATATAACAACGGAACGGGATGGTTAAAGAATAAAGTCAGTTAGTTTAACAAATTTTTCTTTGTACTCAAAGTTCAAGTCATGGAATGTTTCATCGATATTGATAAGTATATAGAAATACTTTTTGGCTCATAAGGATTTATATAAGTACCTAGTCATAGAACCAAATAAATGTACATACATTATATCCCTTGCAATATTTTCCAAATTTGGTTTTTTAATAAACTGATTATAGACTCAACTGTAACACTGGAATTAATGTACCTATTAATTTGTTGTCTGTGGACAGAAAGAAAAAGTGTAGAACCGAAGAAAAACATTGTTTATTCGAATGCAGTACCTATAGATTTGTTAATTGAAATGTAAAATTGTTTTGCGTTCCGGTTCGGTCCCGGTGTGATATGAATAGTTCCTCAACAGATTATTCTCTTAACTCAGAATTTTCCACATTTTGCTCCCTGTTGTCACATTACACAGGCTGTTATTACGAAATAATTACTTATCTTATTTGTATTTGTGCTGTCTTCTTCATAGTAATAGGACTTTGGTAAAAAATATGTAAGCAAAGTTTAATTAACAAGCAGATGTGTTCGTATTGAGACTATTCGAACAATAGTAAAACAGATTTATACAAATATAGTTTAAGGGTTAAGCTATAATGTGTACCAAGTTGTGACGTCACAATGTTATCCTACAAATATTATAAAAAACGCGAAAGTTTGTATGGATGTCTGGATGTATGTTTGTTACTCTTTCATGCTGAAACGGCTGAACGGATCTGGATGAAATTTGGCGCAGATATAGATTATAGTCTGGAATAGCACATAGGCTACTTTTTATTCTGTAAAAATGTATGGTTCCATTGGGATAGATTTGTTTTGGTTTTTCAAGACGCGGGCGAAGCCGTGGGCGGAAGCTAGTATATCTTATATCTTTAAAGAGCAATTCTTGTATATACAGGGTGTCCCAAAAAGTAGTGTCAAGCGAAAGTCCAGAGATAGAACACCCCTTGGGGTACCCGAATCACCCCTATGTATGTTCCGCGATTTTTTATAGTTTTCGAGTTATGATTTTTTTTCCGAATTTTTGAAAATTTACGACTTGAACAACTTAAAAAGTTCTCTAAAAAAGTAGTAAACTTTCTTGAGATTTTTTTTTTTGCTACTGAATTGTTATGAGTCGTTCTTTTATGCATAAAATAATCAGCTATGTGACTTTGATGAAAACTATGAAAATGTTGGTGTAAAGTCAAATAATTACATTCGGTGAATTATGACTAAAATTTTCAACTTTAAATTAAAAATCCTAAAAAGTGATTTCATGGTTCTTAAATAAGTCTAAATAATTCTCCAGACTCTCAGCTTTCATAATCATTAAAAAAAAAGTAGTACTTAATTGGCTACTTTGGCAAAAATCGGCCTTCAAAGACGTTGAAAATTTTAGTCATAATTCACCGAATGTTGAATTTACACCAACATTTTCGTAGTTTTCATCAAAGTCTATGTATTATTCTATGCATAAAAGAACAACTCATAACAATTTAGTAGCAAAAAAAAATCTCAAGAAAGTTTACTACTTTTTTGAGAGAACTTTTTAAGTTGTTCAAGTCGTAAATTTTCAAATATTCGGAAAAAAATTCATAACTCGAAAAAAAAAAAAAAATATGATCACGACTGTAATCCCCAGGCTCGGTAGATATTTCCTCAGATCTTTAGTTACTTAGATCTTTGAGGATATCTAAAGAGGGTAGTCAGAGGCAAGTCCAAACATGACATTTGGTATACATGCCCACATTTTGCACAATAGTTAGTATTCCGTACGTGACAGGTTGCAAGCCCATCGCCGCTTATAAGAATACTAACCTATGACACATACCTTCGAATTTTTGGTTCTAGGGCATGCCGGTTTCCTCACGATGTTTTCCTTCACCGTTTAAGAGCACTGGCATTGCGCACATAAATTTTTCGAATGGAAAAAGTCATTGGTGCACGACCAGGTTTGAACCCACCACCTTCGGATCGTGAGGCAGGGGTGCTACCACTACACCACCAGCGCTCTTACTCGAAAACTATAAAAAATCGCGGAACATACTACATGGGGGTGATTCGGGTACCCCAAGGGGTGTTCTATCTCTGGACTTTCGCTTGACACTACTTTTTGGGACACCCTGTATATAATCTGAATCTCGGAAACGGCTCCATGGATTTTTATGAAATTTAGTATGTAGGGGGTTTTGGAGGCGAAAAATCGATCTAGCTAGGTTTCATTTTTGGAAAACGTCGTTTTATCCGTGTTTTCACCAAGCAAAGCTCGGTCGTCCAGGTACTGTATATATTAAACGCAAAAGTAGCTATTGAGACAAATAGTAGTCGGATCACACGAAATAAGCCAGCGGTTGGCAAATAGGCACAATATTGTTTCTTCGTCTACAGTGCTATACGAGTCTGAGTCAAGTGGGTTACGAATATTCAGACACGGCAAACGAAGATAATTAGCTTTCAGAACTTCTTATTGATATAGGCATCAACATAATGTAAATGTCATGCTTATCTAAGAGGGTTTAGGTAATACTAAAGCGTGTGTGTTATTACGAGTATTATCAAAGTTTTGGATCTTATTACCCGTGTTTTGATTTTCACCTATGTGTATTTAAAATTGAAGGATTGGAGATCCGGTTTTCAATTTAAAGTACGCAAACAGGTTCATTTGGACTCAAAATGGTTCATTTCTAACTGGTCTTGACTACCGTATTTTAAAAAGCATAGTGAAATAAATACGAAATAGAGATATACTGACATGTAATTTACATTCCGAGTCAAGTTTTAATAATTTAATTGAAACCTCTAAATAATTTAAAAGCTGCATAGATACAAATGTTCAGACAGCGTACGCGCGTACCCTGAATCTTGAATATAAGGAAGTGGCATATGGGTACAAAATCATAAAATAGACTCGGCTGGTACACTTATCCCTACCGAGGTATCCCTACCGGTAGGGATAAGTGCACAGTTAATTTCATTTCCCTACTAGTGATAAGTGCACGTTGTTGTAGATTTATTTCTACCGGTAGAGACTTAAGTACGGCTTGGTACCACGACTTTTCAAACTTTCAATTGAACGGGTTTTTGGATCAAATTACAACACGAAAAACTTCACTGCTTACGAATGTTACTTTGTAATGGTATATTCGACACAAAAAAAAACTCAATGAGATGGAATTATGGATTCTGAGCTTAAAAGTTTAGTTATAAGTAAATCTATTCAGGCAGTAAGCATTCGAGATGCTCATAGAAGCTTGAGTTTGGTTTTTATCAAACAATCCCAAAACAAATTTTCAATGCAAAATGTCTTATATCTGTTATATTTAGTGGTCAGATCAGATTTTTAATAACCTTTAACTCATCAAAATAACTGCAGGGTTATTAAAAATATCGTTTAATTTTTGATCCTCAGTTTTGTATTCTTATAAAAGACTAGACTTTTACTTATAAATACTTGTGAATAATTCTACAATTTAATTTGAATTTATCCAAAGATAGTTTCTAGTTTTGTCTAACTAAGTATTATAATGTAGCACTTCCACTGAATCTCCACTCCTTGTCACGTAAAACAAAACCATGCAGGACTGTGTGCGGTGGAATATAAATTGCAGTATTATAACGTATAGTGTTTCAGCAAAATTAATAAATAAGTGTCGGTTTATGCTTTCTGCTAATAATTGCACGTAGGATGAAGAGATTATGAAAATAGGTATATATAAAACCTAGGTTATACGAAATAATTTAATTTCACGTGAGTATGAAAACGGAATGAAAATTGTTGAAAATTATTTTGGTGTGTATAATATCTTTTATGAAATGCATGACTTTTGTACTTTGATTAATAGCGAGGCGTTAAAAATCCACGAGCAGTAACTATCAGCAACACTAATGAAATTTGCGTGTCAACCGTTAGCTCACATCAGAACTTTGAGCTCACTAAGTAAAATTTCCACAAAAAGTAACCCAAATAGTATGTCCAAATAACTGCAAGTGCTCAAACACTAACCTAGTGAAACTTTACACTTCACTAACAACGTCTTCATGTTACCAAGGAAAATAAAAGCACAGTCAAAAAAACATCAAAATCTCATTAGTTCCCGTTTCATGCCGCGGCGACACTACGGAAGCAGTATAACTAATGTACAGTAATAAACAGACGAGTGCCGTATTTCTTTTTATAACTTGACTGTACCATTTTTGGTTTAAAAGGTATATCAAACGTTGAAAGTTAGCTCACATGAAATCACTAAAATCGTGATGGTTTTCGGGAAGCTACTACCGTTTCAAGACGGTCGTAATGTCCTTGAATCTGTTCCTTTTAAATCACATTTTAAAAGAGAAGTGGTCCCCCTGCTTCACAAACCGATTAATTGCACCGATAAATTGAAAAATAAGTTTTATATAACATTTTAGTTAATCCAAGGAAAAATGTAGTCAAGTGGTCTATGATGTCTAGATAATACTGATACGTCAAGATGTCAGAAAAGTGGTGGAGACAATTTCATACCAAACCTGAAACAAGGAGTGTAAACAAACACACTATACGAGAAGGAATATTTCTACAGCAGTGTCCTTTAAATACGGCTTTAAAAATTAAATCCTCAAGAGGTTTTGGTCTTTTAAAAAAATTCACATAATAAATGCATGTGAAGTTGTAGTAGAATAAGATTGTTTCTACAATTGAGTATCAATTCTTATATTGCATCGTATTAATTATTCCCAAATTCGTAAAACACTTTTTGTTTTATTTATTGGAGCTGGCAGCCCATCCTAAAGTTTTTCCTTTCCATCAGACAGACAGCTTACAGTTGATCGATAAAGTCTTATTAGATGAATCAAGTGCAGTTTCGAAAGTAGTGGAAAGTTTGAAGCTTCCGTGCAAATTTAAACGGGCAGTTGGGGATGCCGCGAGCCGAGCACGGGAATCCCATTTACCTGGCCCGAACCTTCAAGTCTTACCAGACTAGTCTCAGCTTGTGTTTCATAATCTGTAGCAGTAGAGCGAAGTAAATAGTCCGAGACTTAAGTGGTTTATTGTTCAGGCTTGATAGATTGGAGACTTGGTCTAGCTAGAGCAAATACAACGTTACATAGCACCTAATTATATAGCTTGATTTCTGCAGTGAATCTGATAATGCAGAAAACAAGCTATGTATGTAGTTACGTTCAAAACATTCTAAACCTTGACCTTGTACCAAACATTAACCTTGTAAAAGAAAAGTAGCAAGGAAATTCATCGACCAACATAGAACCGCAATCTCTAACTTTTTGAGCTAGTTAGCAGATTGTCATTATTTTCCCGACTCGTACTCGTCAGGGCTATAAGAATTCCACAAGATTAATTACCTGAAGCGGCACCCTAAAGCTCTGTTTTACTAATCAGAGGCACCGTCTTAACACGTCCGTTAGAATAGTGGAGACAGCAATCAGCGAAGTGCGTAATCGTACCTATGCTTCGCCTACTTGGCACACGTTGCGCTTAAAGTACCTAACTATAAAGCTGCGTTTACTCTGAATACGAGTATGAGATGTGGAAATGAAGTTACAGTGTTACCGTGGAGCAGTATACTTTTATAATTATAAACTGTCTAAACAATCCTGGAATAATGCGTCGCGCGTCGGCGCCGCTTCTACGATTCTATCTTGATCAAGATCCGAATGTAACTTTCATGAAACCTTGGCTTTTATATCTTTTTGCTAACCTATGCATAGAAATAGCTAGGTCACTATGATTATTATGATATATTTATACAATTTAATATAAACATCAAGTCTAAGCATAATTTAGTTTTTAAAAAATTGCTAAGTGATGAAGTTATCAAAATTATTAAGCTATTTTAATTTTGAATTTGACTACTAATGAAAGTGACCTAGCTTTTACTACGAGTTTAAGTTTCCTAATCAATTAGTATAGCTACTTTGTCTAAAGGCATTCCGTCAGAAACCTTTCAAGATTTAATTGGAATGCTTGGACCGGATTTTTGGTCGCTGGTAACTTGATGAGTGGTCATTTCTTTAATGTGGGAATTAGCTGTGGCCTGTGGAATGGTATTGAATTTAAGGCTCAAGTTTCGTCAAAAGAAAGGAAAAAATAGGCGAAGTAAAGTTTTAAATGGGGAGTAAAAAAAGAAGATGATGGCAAATTATTCTCATTATGTAAGTTTAGGAGAACCACCAAAAATCATCTATAAAGAGGACCGCAAAATGATAGGTTTTTAAGCATCAAAAATAAGTTTTATAGTAAAGAAAAGACAAAGCTCAACTTCCCACTATCTAGTTTTTAATCAGCACTTATTAGTTTTATTTACACAGAAAAAACCCTAGAAAAATAATTGAACCACAACAAAAAGTACCATGACCAGTTGTTGAGAACAAATAAATGGAAGAAAATAAAAAGAGCTGCTTATTGTGAACCGTTCGTAGTATGGATAACCGTTGTGTTTTACTGAAAACGAGTGTTCGTTGGTGCTAAGGGTGCATTTCCAACCAGACCCAAACGACTATAATTACAACTCTGTTAAAATAACAAATTAAAATGTGCTTTTTCTAAAACTTTTCAAATAAACGAGACAAAAAGAAAAAGAAAGGAACTAAGTGCTTAATTGAAAAAGTACACAGAATAGGGCATAATATGATTTTTTCTTCAATATGTATTTTGTGATTTTTTTTTCACAGAATATGCTGCCGGTCGCCGCTATTGCCGCTATAACAACAAAGAATTCAAATAAAAATAAATTAAATATTAAAAAATATATACATAACATGGTATTAAATTTTGTACGATGGTGCAGAACCCATCGTGCGCAGGTCCAACTCGCACTGGGTCGGTTTTTTTTTCACATTTTTGGGTCAGCTTAGGCATACACCAAACTCGCGGACTGAATGGAGAGCGAAACAAATCCAATCAACCACGAACATTCTATTGAAATTGAATGTTGCTTTTTATAATGCCGTTTTACTGCAATTAGCAGTATCTTTCTGAAGTTTTCGTATGCGGTTAAAAAGAAAAATAATACTTACATTTGATTGTTAGTAATTTTGTTTGGCGGGAACAATGTTTGTTGAAAAGAAAGTGTTTTTACTCGAGGCGATGAAAGTTTAGTCAGCAACAATGTTAAAACATAAAACATCATTATTCATTAGTAGTGACATACGACGCAAAGCAAGGTCCAGTGGGTACCATATTTTTGATAGGAGGTCGAATAGGTCCTATCGTGTAGGTGAGGTCCAATTATGAAGGTCCAATGGGTACTGAACCAGCTAAAACCGCTGGTTGCAGTCTTGAAATTTAAAGGGTTTTCCTTTAGAGGGTGTTTGCGCGTAGTAAAAAGGAATTCTCAAAATTCAATCCTATAAGAGTCATTTGGAGGTGTTAAGGTTTGCATGAAAATTGCAAAGGATATTGCGGTAAATTCCACTGCTCAAAATAAACTAGTAGCAAAGTGTTCTATAATATGAATTAAATCTATACATAAACAAATATAATAATAACAAAAAATAGGTTATTGTAGTTTTTAAATTGTTTTGTAGACTGTACCAGATTTAGATAAAATAAATCCTATATCAGTAACGCTTTTACCCTAAATGAAAAAACAAAAGCGTTATATTGAGTAAAACAAATGCTTTAGTATAGGGAAAAGGGGTTTAAATATGAAAGAATATTGAACATAAACGCTAACACGCATTTTCTTTACAACCACCCCTGAAAACAACCTGCTTGGATTTACGATCTTTGTTATGCATCACTTAAATGAACTTTCCTGTCATCACTCTTATAGATAGACGGATAAAGTTTAGAATAAGGCCCATTTGGATCCCTTTAAAACTTGTGAAAAGTTTCTTGTTGGAACGCTCGCGGGCGTTACCGGTGCAAATTTAAAGTATGTATTACTAGCACCGCAAAACCGAGGGCGAGGCGAGCATGAGAATTCCATTACTGCTGTTGAAGTGACACGTTCACGCGACGTCATTCCAGTACGGGGAGGACTATTCTGCAACTTGGAACTGAAACCAGTATTTCAAGCTCGATTGTTTTTCACTCGAAGCTGATTGAACGGTGACATAATTGGTTGTGCGTTGGTCGATTCTAGATTTTTTAATCCTTTTAAATTGTATGTTTTTCACTATTTATTGGACTGCCAGCGGTTTCGAAAGTTTAAGCATTGAAGTCTACAAACTTGCAAGGGTAATAAACATATCGATTATTTATTACATTCGTAGAATTAGGGCAGGGAAATGACATTGGCTTGCCTGCCTCAAAACTATTAATTCTGTAGCTGGACTGATTGACTCATTTTTTTATATAAACCAAAAAAAAAATTAAAAATAAACAAAGTTGAATTCCTCATGTGCTTGTATCATCTGATTTATCGTCATCCTTATCTTTAAAGTCATTAAAAATCATTATGACCAAGACATCACTATGGATGGAAAACTAGAAGATTTTATTATTAGAATTGTATTTATGACCGTTCTTAAAACTTTAAACAATTTAAATTTATTGTGCTATTCAATATTCTAAGTATAAATAATTATCTATCACACAATAAAACAATATTTTTGTCTTTGCTGTTAATAAAAGACAGTAGATAAAGTTCGTTTAAAGGTGGCAAGCACTTCTACGCAGAAGTTTTGAAATGTTACAGCATAGTAGTTACGGCAGACTGCGGAGGCTGGATGGCAGATCCAGCCGATAACGAGTGGATTTATTTAAATCAGACACCGATGCAGCTCGTTTACACGGAGAATTATACATTGGCTTTATCTCCTCGAATGCTATGCTTATTTTGGATAACTACATAAAGGCGGGTATATATTATACGGTTAAACTCGTAATGTCAGAGAAATGTCACAGTCTACATTATTTCATTTTGACGATCATACAGGTTTTATTTTCGAGCCGTACGAGCAGACCTGAACAGATATTACTCGTATATTCGTAGTATTAATGCAATATTTTACTCCAAATACAATGTGATGAGCATAAACCTTTTTTGAACTTCAAATATCATGTAAGATTATGTAGGTACATCGTAAATAACCACTGTGAGTATTGCTAATTTATTTGTCCAT
The DNA here is from genome assembly GCA_963675405.1 of Cosmorhoe ocellata. NCBI lineage: Eukaryota > Metazoa > Arthropoda > Insecta > Lepidoptera > Geometridae > Cosmorhoe > Cosmorhoe ocellata. The sequence goes on along the minus strand of OY776245.1, from coordinate 7,482,367 downwards.
ACAATGTACATAAAATCACGCCTTTTTCCTGACGGGGTAAGTAGAGACCACGGATCTTCACTTGCTACGATTCTGACATACCTACCTCTTATAATTAATTCACTGTCATTACATTCTTCATGCATGCACGTCGGTTTAGGTTCATAGCTATAATTTAGTAACTATAAATATAATTGTAGCTATGTAACTGTTTTCAATTTGTTTTTTATAAGAGCCTCCGTGAACGTTTCATATTTTTCTTTATTTTTGAAGTACCTACAAAATGAGTATTACTGGTGAAGATTGATCCCAAAAATAGATAAATACGATGTAATTTGTTTTAATTGTAACAGAATCTATGGATGGCTTAGTAAATACTAGGTACCTATTATAGATAGATACCTACTAATATTCTTGAAGTCAACTATTATACTAGAATCCGGCTGTGCAATTGGTGCATTCCTGCACTTATTTTCTGTAGCGACTTATTTTCTGTGAAGTATTTTTTTATATAATACTAGCTTTTTCTCGCAGCTTTGCTCGCGAAATATAGTCTATGTTTCTCAAGGATAATGTAGCATTCTAACGGTGAAGGAATTTTTTAATATCAGGCCAGTAGTTTTTGAGTTTATTCGTTACAAACAAAAATACAAAAATACAAAACTTTCCTCTTTATAATATTAGTATAGAATATAGATAATTATAATAATAATTAGTCCTTTGAGTTGTTCTTGTAAGTAAAAGATAATATAACAATTCTAGCCAAATTTTACAGTTTGATTTTAGTAATGCTAAATCATCAAACCTTTAAGCTAATAAAATAATCATATTATTTCCTCGCAAAGTGCCGAACACAAAAGCAATTAAGCAAGCAATTCAAGAACAAGTAACCAACCATGCGTTGCGCAAAATTAGCGTTGATTGTGAATGAATCTGTGATGAAACATTTGAATATATTCGAGCAAAGCTCTTGCAAAGACGCAGGCTATGAAGAATGCCTAGTTTAGTAACACTCTGCTCTCTTATTCTAACTGTGTTTCGTATAAAAATAATGTATTGTGCTATAATGTCAAAAAGCAAACCACAGTTCTAAAATACTCTAACATATTAACTCAATTACTCTATCACGCTTCAAAAGTTTTAATGTTTGGCTTGACAAACCCAAACACATCGTAATAGATGAGCGGATTCTAATTAAATCTGATGTATAAATATGTAGATTATCCTATCCCACTATAATATAAATGCGAAAAGTTGCATGGTCGGATGGATGTTTGTTACTCAATCGTGCTGAAACGGCTGAACAGATGTGGATGAAACTTAAAATACGCGTAGTTTATAACTTGGAATAACAACAGGCAAATCTTTATTCGTTTAGGTAAGTATCACACGAGCGAAGCTAGTGACTTAGGTATATAGATTGAAACATAGAATACCCTTTTTATCACGAAAATCTATAAGGGAACGAAATGGGACGTCAATTAACCTATGTGTAAAAAGTATCAACACGCAAGCAAAGTCACAAAGAGTTCCACTATTAATCTAAACATTGATTATGTACAATGAGTAGGTTGAAATTTGAATCATTATAGAAATTAAACATTTTCAAAGTTTTTGCTAACTATGTAATACACTGAAATAATCATAAAGTCGATACAATACTTACCTACTTACTTACTTTCGTACTATACGGCGAATATATACATATTTTTTTTGTTTATGTGCAGTCTGCATAAAAGTACACTAAGTATAAGATGAAATTAACCAGCTGATTTAATCAAGCTGTGGAAAATGCTTGTCTTCGGTCACACTAAAGGTAGGTACTCAAAGATCATTATAATCAAATTCTGCAATGAGAAAAGTATTGTAGCAGATGTACAATAAAGTACTACGAGGAATCAATGATGTAAGTACGAAAGACTGACTTTAATTGTGAATGGGTGAATGGCGCGGCGACCATATCTGGATTTTGTCACTAGGTACTTGAGTAAACTATATGAGAATATAAATAGAATCTATTATGTATAATATGAAACTAAAAGTCTATACTTAGCTTGGAAATTTTACCGTCTTTTTGTTGTGGGTATAATTTTTTATTGATCCAGAAAATGTTTTGAAAAAATTGCTGATTGTTTCCATTCAAAATCAATAAATAACAGTAGATACCCAGGTACAAAAATTATTAATAACTCTTCGAAAAATAATCAATACTCAATACTAATACCTAAATATCTAATAGGTAAGTTCTGCCTTCTAATAAATAGGTAAAGACGTCAGGTAGCTAAACCATCACTGGCTCACGTTTCCAAAACATCCAAACTGGTTAGTCGTTTATTTGTTTATGGAGCTAGCTCTACCCAGTGTGTACAATAACTTAATGCTGTCTATCTATATCTATATAAGAGCTTAACCTGACTGACTGACTGACTGACTGACTGACTGACTGATTGATCATCGCCGAGCCGAAACCGCTGAAGATAGAAACCTGAAATTTGGAAAGTCGCTTCCTTTTATAACAAAACCACCCACTAAGGCGGGATTTTTGGAAATTCCACCTCTAAAGGGGTGAAAAAGGGTGAAAACGTTAGTATGAAACTTTTAAACGCGTGGAGCGATTTTCATGAAACTTTGTTTGTGCACTGTAAATAAAAAATGAACAAACACATGTTTCAGGATTTTTCAATATAACCTTAAAAATGGGGTCAAATGTGGGGTCAATTTTTGTATGGGAACTTTTTAACAGGTGGTGCGATTGGTCTGAAACTTTGTTTGTGTACTGTAAATGCAAAATGAGTGGACACGTGTTTCAGGATTTTTCAATATAACCTTCAAAAAGGGGTCAAATGTGGGGTCAATGTTTGTATGGGAACTTTTTACGGGTGGTGCGATTTGTTTGAAATTAGGTTTATGTATATACATACCTACTTTAAGTGAACAAAGTCGCGAGCGGGACAGCTAGTCCTGTATATTCCACAAACACGTCTGCGAATTATCCTGTTTCTGACATGCAGGTTGTCTAGCAAATTCGCTTATACTTACTTGTACCTACGTAGATGTGACTGCACCGCGGACGAGCGTGGGCATAGAGAGATCACTGAGCGTGGGCGATTAAATTGAAACAGTGAATGCGACTGTGGTTTTTGGGACCTAGTACCTTCTATATAACATAGTTTATGATATGCTCTCTTATTTATGTATAATGTATTTATGGTGTGCAATAAAGTATTTTCTATCTATCTGCTTGTTCTATGTTTTTGTTTTACTTTTTAAATGTAATTAAAACAGACTGTTCTGTATAATATTGTTTACCGACTTCAATGATGCACTACGCAGAAAATTACAAGCAAGCACGAGGTTTTTTTAGGTATCAATCCCTGAGGAATCAAATTTATATGGGACCTGGGAGGTATACCCTTTCAAACAAATGAAGAACTTTTTTTTTGAGTATTCGGTGAACACATAAAAAATAAGATTCCTGCAAATTGAGAAACTCCTCCTATTTTAATTCCGTTAAAAATAAAATTAAGCTACGTTATGCGTAGATATATTAAACTAACCTACATTTATCAAAATGGGTTTACTCAGAAACTATGTTTCAGTAATGCAACTGAAACCCTACTGAGCGAAATTCAGAGGTTAAATCAATCTAGCAAGAGCACCCGTAGCACTCTCATCCAATTTATAAGGGAACGGTTGGTTTGATAAATAAACTCTAAAAAGATCATGAATGATAATTTCATAAATAGTAAAGTGTGTGTGACTTTTTCTTGAAAAAAAAAACTATTTCGAATAACGACGCTATCACGGCCCTGCCTAATAATTAGTGAAAACTGTGGTGTTTTATTATTTTACTAGCTCCGCCAACGACTTCGCCCGCGTGGTATGAATATAAAAAAACAAATCTATCTTACGGGAACCGTAAATTTTTCTCTATCTACATAATATGTCTGTGCCAAACTTCATCCAGATCCGTTCAGACGTTTCAGCGTGAAAGAGTAACAAACATACATCCAGACATCTAGACATCCATACATCCACACATCCATACATTCTTACAAATTTTCGCGTTTATAATATTAATAGGATATTGTTCGGTTTAAAGACTTTATTTTCATCAGAACAAAATTACAGTTTACTTACAATGAGAATTAAATTAATTATTTACTGTTAAGAGCGCTGGTGGTGTAGTGGTAGCATCCCTGCCTCACGATCCGAAGGTCGTGGGTTCAAACCTGGTCGTGAACCAATGAGTTTTTCCACTCGAAAATTTTATGTGCGCAATGCCAGTGCTCTTAAACGGTGAAGGAAAACATCGTCAGGAAACCGGCATACCCTAGAACCAAAAATTCGAAGGTATGTTTCATAGGTTAGTATTCTTATAAGCGGCGATGGGCTTGCAACCTGTCACCTACGGAATACTAACTACTGTGCAAAATGTGGGCATGTACCAAATGTCATGTTTGGAGTTGCCTCTGACTACCCTCTTTAGATATCCTCAAAGATCTAAGTAACTAAAGATCTGAGGAGATATCTACCGAGCCTGGGAATTACAAACGTGATCATATATTTTTTTTATTTACTGGTAGGTACATCAGTTGATGTACCTAACCTACCATAGTAAGTTAGTGGTGAAGTATGCAGAACATAAGAATTTAAAACACAACAATTAGGGTAGTAGATAGGGTTGCTAAACATAATTTCATAAAGAACAGAAACATATCGATTGACACTTAGAATTTTAACATTATTAATAATGGTTCAATAAAGACAACTTATTTATTTAAACACACAATATATACGCAAAACAAATCTTTTGTTTTGTAATTGGTAGGTATTCTAATCAAAACTATGCAGCGTACACTCGCTGTACTCCGCATAGAAACGACGCGGTGAACTCGTAAAACCTTATCTTGTACCCTTCGAGGAGCGTTTGCACTGCACGTTTGCTGAAGCAAGTGCTCATATCTGATGAATCGGACGAAATGCAATACGTGGGAAATAATTGACATTGTTTTGTGAACACTAACTAATAAATTGGTATTCACATAGTCAACAAAAAGTTATGATTAGAAAAATATATCCAAAAATGTTTTTAATATAAACGGCAGTTATTTGATTTGATTTTTTATTGCATTATGTGCAGTAAAGTTAACTCCAAAAAACACATAACTTAAAGGTTTACTATTTAATCATAAACAATTTAGTCAGAAATCTTATACTGTCATATTATTGTTAGCTGAAATTATGTAGGTGAAAGTTAATCCAGTTATGGATTGAAATTTCAGTTCCGTCATATTATAGTACCTATATAGTAGATTTTTTGTTTTCTTCGTATTTTGAACTACTTATCTTAAAAATTAAATCGTTAGAAGTTGGATTATGTTAGATTCTTGGCCAACGAACATTAGGTATAGACTTTCGAAGTCAATTTAGATTTGTACGACTGGAACAAAATATAAGTAAATAATTATAGACAGTCATGTTTTTTTTTATAAGCGGTAGGTACCTACATAACTGCGAACTACATTCTTTTGTGGTCAAAATCAGAAACATCTTCATTTCAGATTATTAAAGGATGTCGTGCTAGTAAACTGGCAAGTTCAAACACTCCCGACGCGTTCGGGATTGAAGCACCAGTAACAATGACGGTCTTTGGCTTTTGTAATACTTTATTATGTGCCAGCAAAGATCCCCAACAAACTTTATTGGAACATCGAGTATGATTCAGAATCTCAGAATGATGAAACACTAGTTACAATGGGTTGGTATTATTCAGTAGGTTACTTATACGAAAATCTTTCTATAGCGATATGCTTCATTCAACTTATTCGGTTTCATATTGGTTTCAACATTGAAAAGGTGAACGGACTCCATAATTGTTATCTTTTGTAAGTAATCAATGTTACTTATAATATCCGAGAATAGGCCTTTGGGTAGTATTAGTAGTATTATCTCTGTTATCAAAATTAGCTACGGACTTGTCGTATGAATCACTATCACATTTTATTCTTCTATTTTCTGAACCCGGGGTACTATTGGCTGTTCTTTTATTATTGAGTACCTACTTATATATTTTATTATCTTTATTATTAAAGAGCAATGACGATGTAGTGGTAGCACCCCTGCCTCTCCTTCCGAAGGTTGTATGTTCAAACCTGGTCGTGTGCCAATGTGTTTTTCCATTCGAAATATGTATGTGTGTAATGCCAGTGCTTTTAAATAGTGAAAGAAATCGACATCGTAAAGAAACCGGCATATCTTTAGAAACAAAAAATCGAAGGTGTGTCATAGGCTAGTATTCTTATAAGCAGCGATGGGCTTGCAACCTCTCAATGAGCCAAATATCATGTTTTGGACGTGCCTCTTTAGATATTTGTTTAACTGCCTTCTTTAGGTATCCTCAAACGATCTAAGGAGATAACTACCTAGCCTGAGGATTACAGTGGCCTTCGTGTATTTAAAAAAAAAACATTAATTCTAACATTATGCCATGTGCCATGTATCTTATACCTTTAAATTATACCTTTAAACGAGCAATTCCTGTATATATATACGATCCAACGATTTTCGTGAAATTTAGTATGCAGGGGGTTTCGGGGGCGATAAATCTAGCTAGGTTTCATTTTTAGAAAACGTCATTTCCCCCATAAAAAAACGAGCAAAGCTCGGTCATCCAGGTACTTTGTATTTTATCGCGTAATCTAATGGCTACATAACAACATAATATATTGAGTTATATACCCCGGTGATTGCTGTCCATCAAACAAGGAAAACGCTAGCCCAATTAGTCACTGTCACATTACAGTTTCAGATGTGACGTCGATATTACTTACCCCATCGAGTGGAGCGCACTTCCTACACATTGACCTGTTATTTAAGGTTCAATACATTCAGACTGCACACACTAGGAGATTTTTCTCGATAGGTAATATATTTATTTCTTTAATTAATAAATTCACAGTTTAATATTATGTATGCGAAAGTAAGTCTGTCTGTATGTTACCTTTTCACGACGGAACGGCCGAACGGATCGTAAAGAAATTTGGCAAGAAAATAGATTATATCCTAGGGATTTACATAAGCTATCTATAGTCTCAAAAAATAATCTTGAAGGGGTTGAAATAGAGGTTGGAAGTTTGTTTGGGGAACGCATAGTTAAGCAGCGCTGAGCACAGTCAGTTTTTGTGTGGGTGACAGCTTTTTTTTGCACGTTATATTGATGGATTTTTGCGGACGAAGTCACGGGTAACAGATAGTAATAAATAACATCCAACAGTCACATACACAGTTCTAACCCCACACTAAGGTTCCTTGCATCGTGTGTATCAGAAACTATAAGTACTCGTACCATGGTACCTCAAAACCCATACCTGGTAGAAAAATTTGCAAAACATGCCAAAATTTCTCCCGCCACGGGGATCGAACCCACATCTCTCGCGTCACAGCCGAAAAATCGCCCACCACGCCTTCGAGGTCGTCACATTTGACATTTATTTCATGCTAGGAACTTTGTATTTTTGGAATGTTTGATTTATTGACATTCCAAACTGATGTTAATATCGGGAATTCATCAAGTTAAAATATGGTTGTTATTAGTTTTTGTTAATAGGAAATTTTGATGAAAGGTTGAATTTGTTTCCTATTAAACCCGCCAGCAACAGAATAGGCTCTGACGGAGCTGGGTAGCAAATTACTCATTAGCATCACGCTGTCAAAACCAGATGCAGATAGAAAATTGAATATTATTTGCAAACCAATTTTCTAGTACCCAATACAAGTATAACGAGAGAACATTTTTGAAGTAATTCAATATAAAATATTGAGATCAAAATATATCTTAGTACATATGATATTATTATATCTGTGTCTTTGTGGTTTTGTGGAAAAAGCTCAAATCACACGGGGGTTATTAGTTTCTAAATTTAGAACCAAGTATGGTTTTGGACTTTTTTAATGTTTAGATTCAAAGATGGTTGCTAATATTTTATTTACTAGCTGAGCCAACAAAAGTTGTCCTATCTTAAAACCTTCTACTTCTCTCTCTTAAAAGAATTAGTGAAATCAATCCAGCCGTTCAGCGCGTGATGCCGTGGCTAAAGGAAATAGTGATTAATTTTTATATAGTAGTTTTTTTTTCTTTTTCTTAAATCTTAAATATTCACACCGTATGCTCCGATATTGAGGAGTCATTGCTACCATTGACTGGTAGTACCTCCGTCCGGCGCCGAGTTGTCTCGACACAGCCATATACCCAAGAGTAAGTATCATATGACGTTATACGTTTAACTACACAATGATCTCATCTAGTCTAGTGTTCGTGTTCATCCAATAGCCTATGTCAGCTCTGCACTTATTCTGTTAATTTAGCTTTAGCGGTGTAGAGATGTAATCATGAAACTATTAGCATAACATACAATAGGTCTTCATTCGCGACGCCATGGTGCAAGACGGCACGGGAACCATTAACGACGCGGTGAGTCCCGTGGTATTGTTGTTTTTATCTGTTTTCCCAGAATATACCACAGTTTAGATTAGATGCTTTCTGTAATAGTATCTGGAATCTTTTGTTGTGGTTATAAAGGAAAAATAACACATAGATACTCACTTACTTACCTAAATTTGCAGACAAAGTAACTGATTATTATTAGTATTAGACGGGTATTTATCGCGTTCAAATTACCTTATATTTTCCCGAAGTTTCGACGGGTAGACTCTACCCGTGACCACGACAGCGTGCAAACCTGTCGAAACGTTGGGAAAATTATAAGGTAATTTGAACGCGATAAATACCCGTCTAATACTAATAATAATGTGTTCAGATCGCGTAAGTTTAAAAGTACATATAAAGTAACTGATATTTACAACTTAGTGCCTGATTACCAGTTTAAATTATTTAATTACCGAAATCATTCTAGATTAAGGTATTTTCTAACTAGATTAACTGTGCAAAATCATTATCTGGACGAACGTTTATTTAACGCACCGTTTGGATGGCCCTTTATAACGCAAATTACTTACATCACACCCTTATCTCAAGCGGACTGGACAGTAACTAATTACTTAGAAATATAAACACGCCCAACAAATATTCAGGGAAACGTGTTATTTTACTTTATATGTATAGACTTTATATAATTTAAAAATAAGTACTTATATAATTAGGTACCTTTAATTATGTACTTTTACCTATTTTAAGTCATCCTACCAATTGCGAGTCGGACTCGCGCGCGAAGGGTTCCGTAACGTATCTACCTATTACGGCCAAAAATGAGATGAGTTGTTTATGAGCCCTCTTTTAAATTTATTTATTTATTTTATTATGGTTTTTAGCATTTGTTCTTATAGCGTCAATAGAAATACTTACACCATCTGTGAAAATTTAAACTGTCTTAGGTAGGTACTATCACGGTTCATGATGTTCGGACATACGGACAGACGGACGGATGTAAAACGGAGTCTTAGTAATAGGGTCTCGTTTTTATCCTTTGGGTGTGGAACCTTAAAAACTGATGCTATGGGAATCCCGATATGACACGCGAAAGGTTGGTAACTTAGAACTAGACTTGAGAACTTTCTTTTATTATGATGGTTGAAAAGTTATTTGCCTTTGTTTTAAATATCTAGCATATATTATAGATTATATTATTTAATTTTAAACAGAACCTACTAAGTACTTACTTAGAATTAATTTATTACGTCATGCACAGTGCCATCTATTGAGTATTGGCTTCAACAAAATGATGGCTACAAAGATACTTGGACCTTTTATTTGAACATTCTGTGGGAATAAAATAAATAAGTTCATAATATTCTGATTTACCTACTTGATCTGTGAATGAGAGCAATAGGTAATTATGGCGACTGGTAGGTAAAAGTTGAGTAAGTGGTAATGTAGATAATGTAGGTTAGGTAAGTATCTATTATGCACTAATAAAATGATAGTTAAGGTAAGACTTTCGAGAATTTATTTATACCCAAGTAAGTACCTAAGTATCTAAAATATTGAGAAGCCGATGTAGTCTTAAGTTACTTAGGTATCTACATTATGTGTTAATTTTTTTATGGCATAATTTGTTATGCTGAGTACATTTTAAGCAAAGGTTTTCACTGAAATGGTTAAAATGCAAGCAAATGGACTGACGTGTGCTGAGTTTTACAGCTGCAATAACTCATAAGTCATGGGCGTAATGTGCGTGAAATAGATTCTGGCGCCCTCTCGCGGCAGTAGAAGGAATGTTTAAATTCAGCGTGCCGGCCCGCTGGCTCGGAAAGCTAAATTAGCCTGCCAGGAGGATCGCGTTGTTTGAAATATTATGTGAAATGATATGAATATCAGTTACGCCATTATTTTTTGTGTAGCGACTTGTGAAATAATGCTAAGAAAAATAATATACTTACTCGTTTATTGCTATACCTACCAGCGAAGATCACATTTCAAGTGCCCATCGCAATTATTAAGAATACAAGTTCGGAACTGCCATAAATAAAGAAACATGCTTCTATTTACAGAGAAAATGTATTATGAATAGGTGCACCAACAACAAATAAATTATATAATAGGTAGAAAACAGAGTTAGTCACTGGCCGCATGTGCCCGAAAGTCAAAATCTCCAATACTGCATAAATACTTTTATACCATTCCCCCTGTAAAAAGCTTATTTTATTCACCGCTAACAGTGAATAAAATGCAGTTTTACTTTTAAAAACGGTTGTTTTAGGCTAAGTAACGTGTATTCTTTAAGTAGCACTAATTTTTATTTGAAAATAATCAATATTAGGTACATACAGACACGGCTTCTCTTTTTATACGTAGGTATAGATAAGCTCTTATGTAGGTATAGATTTCGAGCACTTAATTCTACTATACAGCACTCAGGGATAATCTAGCTATACCACGAGTAGGTGAGTATGATTGAAAGTTATTATCAAAATAGGTTAAGTTATTTATCTAAACTAATATTATAAAGAGGAAAACTTTGATTGTTTGTTTGTTTGTTTGTTTGTTTGAAATGAATAGGCTCCGAAACTACTGAACCGATTTGAAAAATTCTTTCACTGTTGGGAAGCTACACTATCAGCGGGTGACATAGGCTATATTATATTTTCAAAAAAATTAGGGATCCTTACTAAAACTTCAATAATGTAAGCCAAGGTGTAAAAAAATTACCTAAAATATTCTTTATATCGCGTGCGCTGCGAAAACTATTGACGATAGAATAAAATAATGTAGTACGACTTTGTAGAACACATCATTATTTACAAAAAGTGTCGCGATAGCATATGTCCAACTATTATAGAAATGCCACAATAAAAGTTCTTTTATTTTAAAATTTTAATTGAAAGGCTACTCTTAGAAAAATGCTCTTTATTTGTATCTTAGTATTAATCCTTATCAAAATAAATCACATCATATTCTAGACTGTTTCAATACCTTTATATAGTTTTTTGAGTTACTCAATTCGGACATTCCATTCAAAAGATACCATTAAATTAAAAATGTAAGCAATAGAAAAAAGTTGCGTGAGAGCCGCGCTAGCTTATGCACTGTAGGCGTCACTGGGTGTACAGGATGTGTACAGGATGGAGTCAATGTGAAAAAATAAATAAAAAATATAAACAAAAAAATACATTATAATAAATAAAAACTTCATTAAAATAATAATACTAAAACTTTCTATACTTACAATTTTCTTTTTTAGTAACCTGACGCAGGGTATGGTTAGACGTGCGTGTATTATAAATATTGAATTTTGAAATTTTTGTTAAATTTGAGAGCACTGGCGGTGTAGTGGTAGCACCCCTGCCTCACGATCTGAAGGTCATGGGTTCAAACCTGGTCATGCACCAATGTGTTTTTCTATTCGAACAATTTATGTGCGCAATGCCTGTGTTCTTAAACGGTGAAGGAAAACAGCGTGAAGAAACCGGCATACCCTAGAACCAAAAGTTCGAAGGTGTGTGTCATAGGTTAGTATTCTTATAAGCGGCGATGGGCTTGCATCCTGTCATGTACGAGTACCTACTCAAAGATCAAAGTAACTAGAAATCTGGGAGATATCTACCGAGCCTGGGAATTACAGTCGTGACCATTTATAGGTATATATACATAAATACCCGTGCGAAGCCGGGGCGGACTACTAGTACACTATATTTAACAAGTTATATGTTATATCTTTAAACGAGCAATTCTTTTATATACATTTTATGTATATATAATAATCTGAATCACGGAAACGGTTTCAACGATTTTCATGAAATTTATTACGCAGGGGGTTTCGGGGGTAATAATACAATGTAGCTAGGTTTCATTTTCCAAAACACAAGATTTATAGAAAAAAATCAGAGCAAAGCTCGGTCAACCGGGTACTTATAACTAAATGTAACAAAACATATTAGCCTGATAATTGGCATAGCGAATAGGCTACTAATAAAGATAAAAAGAAACTTATACCTAAAGCACATACACATGGCTATAAACTTTTCCTCTGTAGAATATTAGCTTACTTTATTTTAATAACGTAGTACCTACTAGGGTAGCTAGGTACATGTTCAGTTTCAGTATTTGCAAACTGTTGTAAGATTTTTGTATGTTTGTGAATTTATATGGGAGTATATTTATATGGGATTATTACGTGCACTTAATAATCCCACCTTACTAATGACGCCACAATAGAGCCGGTAGCGCATTCACACGCGCTCTGATTACCTAGTGGTAGGGGAACACCCATTTGTTCCAACGGCCCTGGCTTCCAATAAAGCGACCACCGGAAAATATCGCCCGTTTTATTACGGGATTCCGGAGAATGTATTCCTATTATTGAAATAATAAAAAAAAATACTTGACCGTCTGCTGTGTTGAGCGAGACTCACGCGCATTGCTTTGTCGTTTTCGACAGCGGTCAGTGGTTCGTTTCAGTCCACAGTGACTTTCATTATATTTTCGACATGTTTTGCGTCATTGGTAGAATAACGAAGATAATATAAATATGAAGGTTCGTTTTCACAAAATCATAATCCGGAGCTTTCGCTCTCCGTTTCTTAGGAAACGACAACTTAAGTAGTAACAGGTTAGTACTGTGTTTACAATGTTTTTGAGCTCTCTAACGTGTTGCGCGGTTGTTTGATAAGCTTATGTTTATATAATAAAGGTAAGTAACTAGGTAGGTCTACTCCTATTACTAGCCAGCAGAGTCTAGTTATTCTAAATTGGAAGTCTTTATTACCTTTATTATATGAGATAGTAAATATATCTCGGAACTGTTTGGGTACTTTCAATGAATAAAGCTTCCAGGTAGGTAAATGTTTTTGGATGGTTTAAACACGTTTGAAATATATTTCCTAGTGTTGTCGCATTTTGATTTCCCGTTTCCGGTGCGCAAGCGGATGTGACGTAGTGACTACGCGACGACTTCACATCGAAAGGCAAAAGTGTTCTCGCATTCCAACTTCCTTTTCCGGTACGCAAGCGGGTGTGACGTAGCACCTCGCGGCAACTTCACACCCAACGAAAGGCGCCTTGGACAGAACGTGGATGGAACGCTCACTTGGTTTTCAATCGTCGTCGAGAAAAGACATCTCAGGGTAGCATAAGTATAATCCCAAGATAGTGTTGATTTATGTACTTAGATATATTATATGGATATTAATTAAGCATTAGTTTGTATCGTTGTTATTATAAAAATAACAAGTATATAATACATTGGTAAATTGGTAAATTTAGAGAATTGATTAAAATAACTTATCTGTTTCTAATACTGTAAAATATGTCAATAAAATACGATATTGGTTACTGACATTGTGTTCTTCTTTTATCAGAAGTGGGATTTGATCTACAAACCGCAACATGCCACGTAAGCGCAAACGAAAATCGAGACGGGAACCATCAACCAGTTCGAGCAGCAGCTCCAGTGCCAGCAGCAACAGTGGAAGTGGCCGGAGGCACAAGAAGCGTAGCAGGCATCGTAAGAGATCGCAAACCGTGAGTCAGAATGTTGTATTATCGTCAGTGATCCCTGAGTTTGACCCACTCGTAGACAGTATCGATATGTGGCTTAACGTAGTTGAGGCTAACGCTCGTGCATTTGGATGGCCGGACCAAATGATCATGTATCAGGCACTCCAAAAATTACGCAATACAGCAAAAACGTGGCTAGATTCTTTTCAAAAAAATGAGACCAGGTGGACTACGTGGAAGTGGAAAGACTGGCGTGACACTTTATCTGATACCTTTCAAGTAAAGCGTAACATTTTTAGATCTCTTAAAGAATTAGTGGATGCCAAACCGGTGTCGAACCAATCTTTATACGAATTTTATTTTCAACAAAAAGCTAAAATAGATCGTTTACAGTTAGGTTTTAGGGAACAAGACATTATATCTGTGATAGTAGGATCAATAGGCGATACCAACATTAATGTTGCTGCAGAAGCAGGTAACTTTAAATACTGCGACGATTTAGCATCTTTTTTACACGGAAAAGTCTATCGTTCTCACGAAAAAGACATACCACAGAAGAATACGCTCCCACTGAAGCATTCTTCTCGACCATTTCAATCTGCCCAACAAAATATTATCAGCAAACCTGAAAGCAAGACTGATACACCTACTAATGGTAGTTCGTCTATGACTTGTTATCGCTGTGGAGAAGTAGGTCACAAGAGAAACAACTGCACTATCAAAGACAGCGTCAGATGCTCCTCTTGTAACAAACTGGGTCATTTAGAGGCCGCGTGTAAATCTAAACAAAAACCAAAGGTCGAGAAGGATGTGGAAGTAAAGCTTATTTCTGATGCGCAAACTAAACGAAAATTTTACAAGCAAGTTTTTCTGAATGATTTCAAATGTAAGGCATTTTTCGATATGGGTAGTGACTGTTCGCTGATAACAACCGCGTTAGCAAACCAATATAACCTGCAACCGTCTTCTTTGAATAACCCTATAAATTTAGTAGGTTTTACAAGTGATTTAACTACGCAAGTGACCGAAGTTGTAACAGCTACACTTCGGGTCGATTCTGTTGAGTCTAATATCACGTTGTACGTAATTGACGCTCTTTCTGGCTGTGACATTCTGATAGGAAGAAATTTTACAGAAGATAATAGCATAATGTATATTCGTGTTGAAGATACCTTGACATTCAAGTCAATAAATCAGTTAAATGTTTTTAGTGTCGAGGTACTTGACAGAATACCCAGTGATCAAGAAAATGCATTGAAAAATATTCTTTCAAAGTATTCTCAATCCTTTTCTGAAGATTTGTCGTGTTTAGGAAAAACTTCGTGTGTAGAACTGGAAATCCAATTAACATCTAATAAACCTATTTGCCAACGGCCGTATAGAATGTCAGAGTCTGAAAGAGTAATAACGCGAGAAATAACCGAAGACCTCTTGAAAAATGGTATTATTCGAAATAGTAATTCAGCTTATGCAAGCCCAGCTCTTTTAGTAAACAAATCATCAGGAGCCAAAAGGCTATGTGTTGATTATAGGCAACTAAATAAAATTACCATTAAGGAAAAATACCCTATGCCTATGATTGAGGACCTCATTGACAGACTGCAGGGCTGTAGGTTCTATTCTTCTTTAGACCTTAAAAGTGGATACCATCAGATTTGTATTAAAGAAGAGGACATTCACAAAACTGCATTCATTACAAATGATGGTCATTTTGAATACTTAAGGATGCCCTTTGGCGTTTGCAACGGGCCAGCTGTTTTTCAAAGGCTAATGAATACTGTTTTGGGTAACCTACGTTTTGGAAGAGTGGTATGCTATATGGATGACCTTCTTATAGCTACTAAGACTATTGAAGAGAATATAGTTTGCTTAGAAATGGTGCTAGACATATTAGTGAAAAACGGACTAACTATCAATTTAGAGAAATGCTCATTTTTCAAAAACCAAATTACTTTTCTGGGCTATGATATTTCAGAACAAGGTGTTCGCCCAAGCACCCGTAAACTCGATGCTATATCCAAATTTCCGATTCCAAAGACTGTTCACCAACTAAGACAATTTCTGGGTCTAATTAACTACTTTAGAAAATTCATCAGAAACTGTGCCCTTCTCTGCAAACCACTAACTAGCTTATTAAAAAAAGAAGCAAAATGGCAATGGGGCCCTCAACAAGACCAGGCTGTAACTAACGTTAAGGATGCTTTAATCAATAATGCGGTGCTGAAAGTATTTAACCCTAATCTACCAGTGAACCTATATACCGACGCTAGTCGTGACGGTATAGGTTGTATTTTATCTCAGACCACTGATAGTGGCGAAAAACCTGTTTATTTTTATAGCCGCCAAACCACTAACGATGAAAAGAAATACCATTCTTTCGAACTAGAGCTTTTGGCAATTGTATCAGGTCTTCAAAAGTTTCGTCATTATTTATTAGGTACAAATTTTAAAATAACTACTGACTGTAACGCCGTACGATACGCCTTAAGCAAGCAAGAAATTATACCGCGAATAAGTAGGTGGGTATTGTATACGCAGGAGTTCACTTATGAAGTAGTTCACAGGGCCGGGTCACAAATGCAGCATGTTGACGCGCTCAGCAGAAACCCGGTGACTGTGAACGATTCTAGTGACTCTTCTAAACTTGCTGAAAGCGTAAACACAATAACTGAGGGTGATTGGCTTTTATCTGTTCAGTTACAAGATCCGAGTATTTGTAGTATTCGAGACATATTACAGTCAGGTGAGGCCGATGCGAATAAACAGATATTTAATGAATATGAACTGTTAGGAAATAAAGTTTATCGAAGAACAGAATACGGAAGACGTTGGCTAGTACCAAAGCAATGTGTATGGTACGTTATTCGAGCCAACCATGATGAGGTAGGGCATTTTGCCGTAGATAAAACTTTAGAAAGAATTCGGTCAAAATACTGGTTTCCACATTTAAAGAAAACTATCGCAAAATACATTAAAAACTGTTTAAATTGTATTTATTTCAAAAATATTCACGGTAGGAAACCTGGTAAATTATTCCCGATCCCAAAGCACGCCAGGCCTTTCCACACTCTTCACGTCGATCATC
Organism: Cosmorhoe ocellata; assembly: GCA_963675405.1. Taxonomy (NCBI): domain Eukaryota; kingdom Metazoa; phylum Arthropoda; class Insecta; order Lepidoptera; family Geometridae; genus Cosmorhoe; species Cosmorhoe ocellata. The sequence continues at coordinate 7,465,349 of OY776245.1, read as the reverse complement.
TTGGTCCATTTGTCAAAACTACTCGGCAAAATAGTTACCTCTTGGTATTAGTAGACTCTTTCACTAAGTTTGTATTTATTTCTGCTGTTAAAAACACTAAGAGCAAGGTTGTAATTAACGAATTGAACAAGATATTCAAGGTGTTTGGAAATCCAAAACGTTTAGTATGTGACGCTGGTAGCGCTTTTACATCTAAATTGTTTACTTGCTATTGCAAAGAACGGAATATTAGAGCACACGTAATTGCGACGGCTGTACCGCGCTCAAACGGACAAGTAGAACGGTACAACCAGACAATTTTAGAAGCTTTGCGTAGCATGGGTGCCGATACTGAAAATAATAGATGGGACCAGCACATAACTAATATACAACAAGGTATAAATAGCACTATTAATAAAACCACATCTGCCGTACCGAGTGAGGTTTTCTTTGGGTATAGAATTCGAATGAATAATGATATGATCACTGACGATGATAACACTGAACACTCTGTTGATGTTACCACATTGAGAGATACGGTCGACGCGAATATAAAGAAAGATGCGGAAAGACAAAAAGCTTCTTTTGACTCTAAACGGAAAGACGCTCCAAACTATAGCGTCGGCGATTTAGTAGTGCTAAAAATACCGAGTCATTCAAACGACGGTCAAAGCACAAAGTTGATGCCTCTGTACAAAGGTCCATTCCAAGTAACTAGCATCTTAGGTCACGATCGATATCAAGTAGCAGATATGAGAGGAGCTGAAAGGTCTTCAAAACGATATGATGGTATAGCATGCGTCGAAAATATGAAACCATGGATTCATATATCTGATTAAGACCGGATGTTGTCAAAACAGGTGATAGATAAATAAACACAGGTAATGACATTAATACCAATTTATTAACAAATTTTGTAACTTACAGAACATTATACAGTGATTTAACTAGATATGTCTAATACAATCGCTTCAAACATTACGGAGATACGAATAGAGTGTTTGATTTGTTGTTCTTCTAGAACCTACGACAGGCATCCGTTGTGAACGCTGTTTGTAGTGGACGTGGTGATATACAACTAGCTTGATTCTAAATGAACATCATCTAGTTTAAGCCACTTTTAATGTAAGCATATTGGCCGTCGATGGAATAATATGCTCTACCAAATCAAGCGCTCTACGTACTATCCAATGTTGAATAAGTCGAATATTGTATTATTTATTCTCATAAACTGTATCTAATTCGGTTAAAATGTTTTCAGCTTTTGCATCAGACTAGGACGCAGTTCGAGGACGAATGCGTGAGCAGGACGGCCGGATGTTGTCGCATTTTGATTTCCCGTTTCCGGTGCGCAAGCGGATGTGACGTAGTGACTACGCGACGACTTCACATCGAAAGGCAAAAGTGTTCTCGCATTCCAACTTCCTTTTCCGGTACGCAAGCGGGTGTGACGTAGCACCTCGCGGCAACTTCACACCCAACGAAAGGCGCCTTGGACAGAACGTGGATGGAACGCTCACTTGGTTTTCAATCGTCGTCGAGAAAAGACATCTCAGGGTAGCATAAGTATAATCCCAAGATAGTGTTGATTTATGTACTTAGATATATTATATGGATATTAATTAAGCATTAGTTTGTATCGTTGTTATTATAAAAATAACAAGTATATAATACATTGGTAAATTGGTAAATTTAGAGAATTGATTAAAATAACTTATCTGTTTCTAATACTGTAAAATATGTCAATAAAATACGATATTGGTTACTGACATTGTGTTCTTCTTTTACTAGTTAGGATAAGAATATAAAACTATTGACGACCTCAGTGGCGCAGCGGGCGAGAGTCCGCCTGCGACGCTAGAGGTTGCGGGTTCGATTTCCGCCTCGGAACAAATTTGTGTACGAACTGCAGAAATTTGTTCCGTTGGTCTGGGTGTTTTCTATGTATAATAAAAATATATCTATCTATGTAGCTATATAATGTATTAAATACATTAGTTATCTAGTACCCATAACACAAGCTTTGAGTAGCTTACTTTGGGGCTAGATGATGCTGTGTGGACTGTCCAGCATTATTTATTTATTTATACCTTCTCGCATACAGTATGTAAAAGATACATTATTGTATTCTACGGCAGTGAGTAGGTATGCTTTTGCAGAGCCTCTTGATAAAGTAGGTGTTGTACCAATCAAACAATATTATTACCGACAGGTTTATAAATGCACCAATATTATTTTGTAGCATTTTTCTTTAAACTGGAGAAAAAATTATCACGTTCGTTATGAACACATACTTATTGCATTATAAGAGCCTCTGAGGCGTTCTTTAATCCTTTCATCACACTGGTTCAAAAGAACTAGTGAACGTTTAGAAAAAAACAAACATGATTACATATTCTATAATCCCCATTGGTAGATATCTCTTCAGATCTCTACTTACTTATATCTTCGAGGATAATATATGTCAAAATAGTAATCAGAAGCACGTCTTACCATGATATTTGGCAAAAAAGAACACGTTTAAAAGAATATAAAATACGATTTCACGGTCATAGAATTGCTACTACGCTAGATTATTGTAGCATTTTAAATATGAACTGCCACGAATCTTCATGTCAATATATTTCAGAAAGTTAAACGGGCTGCTGGGGGTAGGAATGATTCATAAAAAATTGGTCCCGGCAATGGGCAACGACTCTTGGCGCTGAAGCGGCCATGAATAATCCGCGCGTCAGCGCCACGCGAGCCGGCGCCCAATTAAAAACGTACTCTTTCCACGATTTTTAGCTTAGAATATTGTATAATAAGCCAATAAAATACCCCACTTAACGCCCCGCTTGCCCCGCTGCCGATGAAATATGCACTCCTCAACCTCATTACTGGATATATTAAGTGCAAGAGCTGCGATAACGCTTATGACCTAGATGATTATACTTAGATAATTTATTTTTTATTATGTACTTTTAAACTTACGCGATCTGAAGTGCTAGCTAAGTGTACTCATCGTAGACCGGTTATTCAGTGCGTCGCGGATACTGTTAGTGTTGTGTGTCGTCCGAGTGTACAGATGTACATCCCTATTGTCGAGAACGAAGTGAGGGTAGTTGCAAATGCTGCCCCCGCTTCGCAGAGGCGGTAGCTCCTTGTACTCCAGTCTACCCGTGACCACGACAGCGTGCAAACCTGTCGAAATGTCGGGAAAATAAAAGGTAATTTGAACGCGATAAATACCCGTCTAATACTATTAATAATTACTTTTTATTTTTATATAGATAGGTCTTTGAAAAACTAATCAAATCGTTTAACTGAGATTTGAGCCAGCATTTTTGCCTGAAGCCGACCAACGCACCACCAGCTATAACACCGTTCAATTAGCCAGCGCCAAACTATTTAATATTTTGATAACAAAATATTGAATAGTTTTGAAATGGAACAGGTCTACTTGGTACAGATCGGTATGTTTTTTTTATATGTTATTGTGAGCAACATTGAGCATAGTTACTAGGAGTACTTACCTAAGTTGTAAACGAAACGAAAACAACAATTATTTCTAATTAATCTATTATATACGAGTATACAGATCACTGCAAAAGGAAAACGTCCCTAAGATACTGGTGACACTATCACGTTGAATAGCAACGCTAATAATGTTGAGCTAAATTAAGATATATTATGTACTTACCTTTATTTTTGTAAAAAAAGAATTTATTAATTTTATCGTCCTAATTTCATTATTCATGATTTTGTATTTTTATCAAAGACAAAATGCCTGAACTCAGCATGCAACTCGGTTCATTTGAACACTAGATACCGCGCGCGGCACTGTTCGCGTGGGGTATCTCGTGTGTTATGGCTATGCCCTATGCCCTAAGCCTATGTATTATTCCAGGTCCAGAAACTACTCATATTTCAAGTTTCATCCAGATCCGTTCAGCTGTTTCAGCGTTATTGAGTAACAAACATCCATACATCCATCCATCCAAACTTTTGCATTGTATAATATAATATAGTAAGATTAAACATTGAAACATCATAGTAAGTTCGCATTTTATAATTTATCACAAAGATTGTGAGCATACTAAAGTTAAAATTATTAAAACTAACAATCAGGATTGTTTGCTCAACAACGGTTTTGCTTCCAACAAGTGGGCTAAAACAAACAAACTAAGTAATGTTTGTTTTAATCACTGGAAGCTGAGATCTTGTAAACAAAAAGTTGTAACACATTGTGCTCCCATTACGGGGCGATGACAGCCATGAGAAAGATTGTTAATTCCATAAAAAACTAAGGAATCATTGACGCTTATTGGTGTACGTAACTACAAAGTTTTTTGTTATCAGCAGAACTATAAAACAAGAAAATATTTTTTTGAATGATAATAGAGGCCGCATAAAAGAGGTCTTTCGGAAAAAAAAGATAAATTATGATAGTGACTTTCTTAGTGGTTCAATATTGTCTTTAGTAAATATCTGCGCTCTGTCGCGTCTTTCTTACGAAAAATTTCTTTAAAAGCCCTTTTAATATCCCTTTAAGAGTTCTTATCGTCAAAGGAGTGGTAAACAAGTCGAGTCGTGAACATCATTTAAAAAAAACGCAAGAAAAGTAAGGCCGCAAACTTTGTTTGTTTCGAAAAGGCGAGTGGCATCAGATAGGGGTGATTTGCGACCGTGCCATTAACAAATTACTTGTATAATTTGCTTAAAACTTTAATAAATGATGATGAAATAAATGAGCGGAGAGACAGAATGCGTTGTGCTTACCTTTTTACTTAATTTTAGGAGAGGATATGCAGGGGGTTAGAGAGCGACAAATCGATCTAGGTTTCATTTTTGGAAAACATCATTTACAAAAAAAAAAACATCCAGGTCATCCAGGTTCTAAATTTTAAATTAAATCTGAATCAGTTTTAAGGAAACGCAAGGCTTCACTTGTTTATAGAGACGGTGAAGTGAAGCTCAAATTACATATAAACAAACACATTTAAAAACATCCTGTGGAACTTTCACCACATTTTTACAAACCAACCGAATAAATGTAAAGTAACACCACAATACGTGGTCGCGTGCAAAACCACGATAGTGCTAAAATGAAGACACATTTTATTTGCTCGTAAGTAGACTTAACCAACACGAAGATACGTGTTCTTGCAATTATTTTTATCATACTGTACGACCTTTTACGAAGTTGTCATTGTTCAGATTATAATGTGCATATAGCAAAAAAACTGTACTGACCTTGAAAAAAGTTAAATTCCTAAAAAATACTGTGAAACCACGAGTTTCAATCGTCGTTCGACGCGCTTGGTCCGATGGGAGCGCATTCAGCCTTATTCTATCCCATTACAAGTGCCAGTAAGAAGAACAAAAGCAGTACTATGAAATTCAAATCTCTAAACTAAAGCTACAGTACAGCAGCGTGATATGAAATTACTGCTCAAGACAACTAAAACTACCCCTCACTGACCACGTAAATCGCTTCGTAGCTCCATGTAAGTAGTTATTATATTACTAACTCTTGAATTTATGGTAACTACGTTGCCAGTTAAATCTTCTTGTAGATGATAAATTCAAAGGTGTATGATACACAAAATTTTATAATAAACTAGCTTTCACCCGCGGCTTTGCCCGCGTGGTACATTGAAAAACAAAAACATATCTATCCCACGAGAACCGTATACTTTTCCGGTATAAAAAGTAGCCTAGGTGCTATTCCAGACTACAATCTACATCTGTGCCAAATTTTATCCCGATCCGTTCAGCCGTTTCAGCTTGAAAGAGTAACAAACATACATCCATACATTTTTACAAACTTTCGCATTTATAATATTACTCGATTACAAAAAACTGATTTTCTTCAAATTGTTCTTAGTAGATAAAAGTGCTCAATAGTTTCGATATATTTTCTAAATCTAGCTTTGCCAATTTTTTGTGCCTATTAAAATAAAGAACCACACAAGTAAATTAACAAAACAATTGCTTACCTAGCCGAAAACATTTTTAGTTTCAAATAGTAAACACACATTACAAGAAAACAGAAAATATTTACATACAGCGTTGAAAATTGGGCTCATGTAGTTAATTTTAAAAGCATTGCCTGTGAAATATTAATATAGGTTCTCTAGTACTTTATACACGTCCGTTTAGATTAGAGTGGTATAATGCCACAGCCTCTTGCGGCCGGAAAGGAAGATTCACCCGAGTCCAGGGTAACGTTAACCAACCAGTTACACTTTTCAGGGTTCTAAGAAACAAGAAATTTTTATGATAATTTAAAAAATACACTGTTCCGCAACTTATTTCATAAATTCAACTACTTATAATGGTCTTGTGTGTAGCCACACATAAGTTAGTATCACTTAATTGTCTTTGCTTAAACTAAACTTATCATCAGTCTACCAATCCACTGCTGGATACAAGCCTTTTCCAATGTGCACTGTGCAAAATGTGATAAATATCAAGTTTGGGCGTGCCTCTGTCTTCCCTCTTTAAATATCTTTAAGTTTTGGGTAACTAGAGATCTGATGAGATATCTACCAAGGCTTAGATCGTGATCATGTCGCCAGTCGTGATCATGTTTGCTTTGTTTTTGTATAATTTACTTCGTGGTTGACTGTGCTTTTACTGTTTATATTTTTTTTTATTTCGAGCGTCATAAATTGACATAATAGAAATGATATTTCAGCCCATCTTATGATTAGCCATAACTATTCTTCTTAAATTTTTTAGATCCACGGGATAACAAAAACTTTTTATTTTTCAAGATAAAATACTGAGCCCTTTTTGGTTAGTTTTCCTGTCTGTCGGTCTGTCAAGCCTCCTTTATCTAAAACGTGCCCCACGTAGCAATCAATAGACTGCCAGAGTCACTCTGGGGTAAACTGTATTAGTTTCATCTGCCTCTAATTTCAAAGTTATTTTAGTGGTGTTGTTTTAAAAACAAAAAAAGTTGCATACGTTATATAAATGTAAGCACTTCGACTACTGAACCCTTCTGTCAGCTGGTTTTGGCACTCACTTGTTCAGTTTTTAAATATTTAAATGCATCCCAGCGAGTTGGACGTGGGTTAGGGTACCTACTTTAATATAATTTATGTGCATGCGGCCGTGCGTTTTAGTTCTGCATTACGTATTATGTACGTAGGTGAATAAACCTATCTCAGGTAAATTAATGCTTTCAATATGTAAAGTTTAACATTTAGTTTAACTTAATATGGTGATGGAAGTTTTATGGATAAAGGTACCTTTATATCAACTAGGGAGTGTATAAAAAAATCTTTCAGTTACGTAAGCTACTTTTGTTTTGTCTTTGCTCAAACTTAACTTATCATCAATTTACCAATTCACTGCTGGATAAAAGCCTCTTCCAATGGGCACCTTAATTTTTAATTTGGCATTATAACTTCAGCTTGAATTATCCATATATCCAGTTCCATAATCAACAAATCAATAGTCATTCAATTGCCTTACGTGTATCACAACAACGGTAAAAATGTAATTCTGTACTAACTTCGTTTTTCTATCATGACGTCACGTCCGCAACGCGCAAGCGCAGCCTCGCCACCGGAAGCCGGAAGTTGCGGTGTTGCGGCGCACAATCTGGAGTTTGTTGGCGGGAAACACTGAATCAAGTGCAGCCAGAGCTTTCTGTTTTATGTATGGAACTGGAAAAGATAAATGGGTGAGTTTTCGTTTGATATATCCGCTGGCAACGAATATTATAACTATTCAAAATTTAAGTTGTATACGTAGCCAATTTTATGGTAGTCAAGAGAAATGTATCATCTACACCATGTTTATGATCTTCTTGTCACTGTGTCACTATTTTTTTCTTTTGATATTTTTTTTTATCTTTTACGATAGGTATACCTTTGCATAAGACTGTAGCTCTTAAGCCGGTTACGTTTTCGCAAAATTCGATTAAATTTCAAATAAAATGCATCATAAAAGTTAATTAACAACGTGCAAGTTTCATCCACATCCCAAATAAAGAGTAGGTTAGGTACCCAGAGATTTCTTTGTATGTGCGCGCGCCAGTCGGAACACATTGCAAAACTTCTTAGAAACTTTCTACGAATGAAGCGTAAAGCCTTGTAAGCCATGTTCTTCCCGGTCTTAGATTCTGTCTTCATTTCATAATTATCAAGTTAATTTTATATCTTAGCACCTGTATTAATTTATCATAAGTAATACAACTTTGTTTTGAGTGATCAATCAAATCAAGATTTAATTCGATGTTATCCAATAAAGTAACTCCAAGAGTAACCATGTGTGTGATATTTATTGTTTATGTACCCAACTTTTTGCAATAAACAATAAAAACCTTGCTTTTCAGAAGTGACATAAAATATAATATTTGACTGACATTTAACTTTGACAACACAAGTAAAATAAACTCGATTTGATTTTGTGTTACAGTGATATAATTGTAATTCTTGCGCGTAATGTTATCTCTTGCTAGGAAAATAGTTTCTTCAATATTTAGACGACAAATACATATATCCCTACCCAAAAATGACAGCAAAAAATTAACAGTCGACAATCCTTTCTGTCTGGAGCCAATCATGCACGAAAGTCATACCCTGAGAAAACACAATAACCTGAAGCGACAAAGACTTTACGAGTTCGGTTTGTACACAGCCGCATGCATGCCGAAGTACGTGCAAAAGATACAAATGCAGCACACAGACGAATTGGAAATATTGGTGGTGCCAGATGGCATGTTCCAAGTGCTCAGTTTCCTGTGCCACCATCAGCACGCGTGCTTCAACCAGTGCTCAGCCGTGACTGCTATTGACGTGCCCAGTCGTGAATTCAGATTCGAAGTTATTTATTGTCTCCTAAGCTTGAGGTTTGGGGAGCGCGCCAGACTCAAGACTTACACAGACGAGTTGACCCCTCTGCATTCTGCTTCGTCTCTTTGGAAAGTATGCGAGTGGTTTGAGAGAGAGGTGTACGACATGTTTGGTATAGTGTTCAGCCATCATCCCGATTTGAGGAGAATCCTCACTGACTACGGCTTTACCGGCCATCCTCTAAGAAAGGACTTCCCATTGGTCGGATACACTGAAGTTCGATACGATGATGAATTAAAAAAGCTAGTTTATGAACCAGTCGAATTTGCTCAGGAGATGCGTCGTTATCAACTTGAATCTCCTTGGAATTACATGAAAAATTTCCATGAAGGTTACAACGCGCCTCTACCGCCGCCTAAAGAAAAGAAATAATCTGAATTACCTTTTAACATAATTTTCGTATATTAAATAAAGATTTTGATGAATGTGAATGGATTTCTGAATTTTAGTTTTTCATAATAATATTGAGCCTACATTTGGACATAAACGGAAACACTAAACTATAATTTTTAGTCTAAATATATAAAATTATATAGTGTCTGAATAAATGGATACACGCGCATCAACGTGTGGAAAAATACTTTATCCCTACATTTTTGTTGGAAATAACTAGTTAGTAACATAAAGCTGGTCAACGTGTCACAAAGAAAGTCATTAGTCTTACAGATGTAAGGTTCCAACTCGTTTCATTTCTCCCCAGATGACGCTCTAACGCTTCAATTAATAACTTTGGAAATTTAACGAAGGCGGCTAATTATTCTATCTTTATTTCATTAAGTTGATTCTGGAACTCCAGCCAGAGTCAAATTAGCTTCTTTGTCTATCGTAATAATGCAGTAGATATCCAGCTGGCTGATTCCAATGGGAAATTGGGTATACTTAATATAGCAGGAAATAAGAGTTCATTTCGTTATTGCATTCCGATCTGTCTCAATAATTGTTATTACAGTGCTTCAGTTTGGTGAATTTCAATTAAATAATCAAATTTTTTTTGGATCCCGTTGCTGTAAGTATACAAAGTTTCGTCGATTCAACGTCGATGTAATATATAATTCATCATCAAAATGGTGAATTACAAATTATTTCCTGGTGAATTATTATTACGCCTGAAACACAGGACTACCTAGTTAAATCATAATGTTCATATACATATGTATACTATACATATATAATTATCATATGCTCAATTATGTTATATCAGTCTCATTATATCTACCTATTTGTAAAAATTACCGCAAACGTGCAATTTTATGATAAATATTTATTATTATTAAATCCACATAAGACACGACAAACTCAATTTAATTGGTTGATTGTTGAAATTAAATTTAGTAAGTACTTACTTAATTTCATCAACCTACAAATAAGATTTTGGTTGTATTAAGTATTTCGAGCAAAATCAGAACCTAACTCTTTAGATTATAACCATTAATCTTAAAAGTAAAGATCTAAGAACTCTAAACCTTGTAATGTGCTATTCAAGGCAATAATCAATCTCTTTAGATTCGTTCAGCCGTATTAGCGCGATTGAGTAACAAACATCCATACATCTATCCATCCAAACTTTCACATGTATAATATTAAGTATGGTAGTTGGATAGTGACAAAATTAGAGCTCTTTTTATACTCACATAATGAACACGCCGTAACAGCACTACGGCCTAGCACCATCAAATAACGTCCATCAATGTAATGTCCACGTCGAATTAAGCTCAAAAGCCTTCTAAAAACTGTTATTTTAGTCAATTTTTACGCAAGACAATTCCCTGCAGATCTTCATGTCACCAATAATTCCTATCTGTGACAGATATATTTACGAATTTCCATAGAAAACTTAAAAAAGATGAATTACTTCTTACATAAATATTGTAACGTGGATAGATATATATTTTTTTCTAGAATGACCATTTTGTGATTGCTTTTCATAATAAAGACTCATCTAAAGCAGCGTTTTTAGAAAGAAAGGGAGACAGAAAATGTATTAATATAGCACACACACACACACATCCTCACACATTTCAAACAATACGTAAAAAATATATACTTACTTACACAAAGAAGAAAAAAGAAAATAATGGTAGGTACCTACGCACTCGTATAACAATGTATCAAATTAAATTTAAAATAAGCCCTATTTTAGAAACACCTACGTTGTAGCGTAGCTCTTTGAAAATTTCTACCACGGAGTAATTCGAGTAGTTGGAATGGTTTTACTTATCTAAATCTTCTACGAAACTAGTTCATATCAGTTCAATCACGCGGACATCTGCGTAAGAATAACGGCGTGCCGGCGGGTTGAATGAACAAACCCCGATCGCTCAGTGTGTGCCGCGCGCCCGAGTCCGCCGATCGCTCGCTCCCACAGGACCGCAAGACACGCACAACTTTACCGCGAAATCGGGAGACTTCTGGACTCTGCCGATGCGAGGTAAGCTCTAACAGCTTTACTTATTAATACATTTTAATTTTCATTGATGTGGCATCGGATCGCTTCTTGTTTTAAGTTTTTTAAAAGTATCTTAAAGCTTCTTCTTCTTCTTATCGTGTCGCCAGTTCCTACAAACCAGTGTGGTGAAAGGATAAAAGTGTGCCTCAGGCTCCTTTCGTCAAACTAAACAGTTTAAAAAAAACAAGCAACAGGTTGAAAAAATATTTGGAGATTACTCACATTATTATGAAAATACTAAAATATCTACTTATGTGATGGGACGAATGATAAAAAATTAAAATGTTTTACTATGTTACAAGATAATGAACTTTATCTCACTCGAAAGTAGTTTTCAAATTATGATATTGTGATGATAATAACAATAACGTTTTTTGTAGGCAGAAAATTGCTCCTAGTTAATTTAAAAGCTCGATATTCAAGAATTATCGTAAAAATGGTAAATTTGATGTGGCGCAAAATATATGCATGCAACAAAAACATTCACGTACATTTTCCGCGAGAATATGTACCCACTGAACAAAAACTTTGGTTATGAAACGGCTTGCATGGATTTATTTCTATAGTAATCTGGTTTTATAATATTTCCACTGTATCGTAAAGTTTACGGTTAATATTTCAACTACAATTATTTACAAATTGTTATTCTTTTATATTTTATTCCGCTATGAATCAGAAGTAGGTACCTAAACGTAGTGATTATATTCTCCTTGGAAGTACCTACTACTTAGTAGTAATAATGATACAACTTTGTATCTCTAGTATTACTACAAAAAATACAAGACAAATACCGACTGTGATACAGATCACAACGTTGAAGTTCAACTGGTAGTACTCTCGACCACTTGAAATACAAATAAAAAAAAATGGATTTGCTTTTGAATTAAATACCTACTTTGATAGTATAACATTCAAAACTTTAAATTACAAAACATCAAATTTCAATCATCTCACTTTGTCCTAGTATTTCTTGATTATGTTGTGTATGTTGACAACACTTGTGTATTTTTTGAAAGTCATAATTTTTTGGTTCTGAAATGTTGATTCGCAAAGAGTGGAAAAGGGAAAGGGAGACCTTTGCCCTGCCGAGGGACCATAATAGCTAAATCTTATACCTTTAAACGAGCAATTCTTGTATATATATATGTATATATAATCGGAATCTCGGAAACGGCTCCAGCGATTTTCATGAAATTTAGTATGCAGGAGGTTTCGGGGGCGATAAATCGAACTAGCTAGGTTTCATTTTTAGAAAACGTCGTTTACCCCAAAAAAACGAGCTCGGTCACCCAGGTACTAATAATAATAATAATAATAATGCAAACCAAATGAAAATTATTTTCATTTAGGTAGTTAACGTTTTCATGATAGCTATGTAAATGATTAAAAAGTTATACTCGTACATATCATGCAAACAGGTACTTATTTGATTATACTTAAGTTAAGTCTCAAATTCAAAGAACATAACCATCATGTTGGAACTCCTACTTAATCTCTCTATAACGTGATAAATAACAGTAGTTATTTTTACAAAATTGTAAGCACCAGGAAAAGCATCTCTTCTCGAAGAATAGTTGGGTAAGCAGTTTATCGCTATTGTAATAAAGCTCACAATTGTTTGATAACTCAGGAACAAATAACAGTCTTCCTAGGATTTGTAAGGAGGTGTTAATTACATTGATTGTCCGTATCCTCCCTCACTGTTGAAGAGGGGAAAGTTTCTGGAATTATCAGGTTCCAATTATCATGGTTGCACTAACAAAGCGCGTTTCCGCCGAAGAGGAGATAAAACACGTCGAAGTAACAATAAAATTTCTTTATTACGTGGTATCTTACTATTTATTTCGTGATAAGGATCCGACAATAGGTACTTGAGAACATTATTTAATTTATTTCTTTGGACAACATAGACCAAATAAGTACGATTACGAAATAAAACGTAGATAAATGTCTATTTTATTTTACCTAACTTTGTATTATTAAGAGAAGAGTAAGTACACGATACAATTCTGTGAACGAATAAGTCGTCATTGTTAAGTTTAATATTTCAATTCGGGATTTATGTACACAATATCATAATTTTATTAGAAAAATAATTTTACAATAATTATTTGCAATTTGCCTCCGTAAGCTATATGGATCTACTAGACCAAAAAGCATGAGCTAAAATAGCGTGTAAAATGTGTCGCATACTACTTATGCGAAATTTGAAAACTTTTCTCGCCGCAAATCTTAGGCAGTTCCACGCTCCACGAAATAAGTTATTTGATGTAGGCATAACCCTGTTTTCCGTTGTTTATTTTCCGTAGTTTTATAACAAGGTTCCTAAGTTTTAACAAGTTAAACTTTCTCAAAGTCAATTTACTATTATTTCTCAGAGCTTCGTTCGACCATTACATAATGAAATATGGTAGCAAAATATTCATAAATATTTAATATTGAAGATGTTCAGCATTAATTATCTATACTAATATTATAAAGAGGAAAACTTTGATTGTTTGTTTGTTTGTTTGAAACGAATAGGCTCCGAAACTACTGAACCGATTTGAAATATTCTTTCACCAATGTGTAGAATGAACTTTCAGGATGAACATAGGCTATATTTTATGTAGGTACTTCGCGGGCGACGCCGCGAGCGGAAGCTAGTTTTTTTATAAAAATAATTTTGTATATTCACAGTCGTTTTTTTCTTCGAACAGAATCCTTTATGATATGATACAGCCTACCTGTAACTATGAAAATCATAGTTACAGGTAGGCTGTATCATATAGATTTACTGCAAATCTATTTTGTAGCAGTTTACCGTCGGACACCGGTATGAAATTTCCGACGTCCATAAAGTTTGTTTCCATGGCTAACTTAGACCGGGGTTCATGAAACAAGTCGCTCAAGACCAAGACAATGCACAGTACATCAAAGCAAACTTCTTAGATTATTACAAGTATCTACAGTAGGTACCCTAAGTCTGTGGAAATTTTGGTCAGAATTTGATTGTTTGATTCAAATGACTAAAGATAGAAACTTGAAATGATCTTGAATAATTTAGTCCCTTTTTATGTATCACAGTATCCTTTACACACGATTTATTAAGTTTAGAACTTTTTTTCACATGTTTATCAAGGTAACCAGGATGTAACGAATAGGGTTATTAACCCGTAGATGGGTTTATTTAAATAATACCTATCAACCTTCATGCGACATAATCCCTTTGTACCGACTGTCACATTGTTCATTGTCAAAAATATGTGCCGTTTTATATTATTACCAATTTGATCAACCGAAATCTTATACAGTATTGTAGGTATTTATTTTATGAATACACGCTTGCTCATTCTTACTTAGTAAATAATTGCTAAGGAAAATACAAAGTAAAATCTAGCCAACATTAAAAAAATATTGAAGAACATTTTATAGAAAATATCTAACCTAACGTATTCGCCCTGCTCATGTTAGATATTTTTCAAACATTTTTATCGCACGGAAAAGTAGTTACCGGTGTACGATCGCATCCGCACTCATTTCGCACGCTTTCCGAACTCATGTATTTGTTATGCGATACTCAAACGAGTATTTTCACATATTCAGAAGGAATGTGCGTACTATCGTGTCGTTATTGAGTGATCACGGGTATCACAAGTGTATCGGATGGGACCAAAATGCGCTACTTGCGGCTTCCCACAGCTTTATGTGATTATGTTTTGGTATACAAAGTGATTCGTATCATTATCGTAATGTGGAACCGTTTGTGGTTTTATGCGTATTTCGAATGAACGTTAATATATAAACGAGAGTTGATATGACTCCTGATGCAAAATTATATAACTTCTAAAGAAAAATGATTAATAATACTCTAGTTTTTTAAATAGTAAGTAGGTACTTTTATTCTATTCAATTAACGACAGCATTCCTAATATACATTCTGACATGGCTGGATAAGTTTATTTTTTATTTTTCGTTACAGATTTACTGTAACCAGGCAAAGCCTGAAGAGTTGACGTGGCCAGAAATATGCAGCAACTTTGGTCGATACACCTACTCACTATTTTCATGCTTGGACTCGACTCTAAGCTTGTTGGTAAGTAATATAGATACTCATTTAGAACATTTAATAAACGTCTTCAGGATTTTAGGTAACTATGTAACTTAAGTTTGTTTATCAGGTCAAGCTTTTCAACCAGAATTTGCTGAGCCACTAATGAATCTGACAGTGCCAATCGCTCGAGATGCTACGTTTAGATGTTTAGTACATAACCTTGGGGGATACAGGGTAAGTTTACAAAATCAAAATAAATATTTTCTTTGTCATATGCAATTTATTCATATCAGAAATATTTCCAGGTTGGATGGGTGAAAGCTGATACGAAAGCAATTCAAGCAATACATGTCCACGTAATAACAAACAATCACCGAGTCGGTGTCTCGCACACCGAACAAACAGTCTGGAATTTGCACATCAGAAACGTGCAAGAGGAAGACCGTGGCCAATACATGTGTCAGATCAATACAGATCCGATGAAAAGCCAGGTGACATATTTATACATATCTATTTATTAACTGATAGGTTTTTAAATTAGTTGGAAGTCAAAACGCTCCATTCCACATCATCAATCGACGATTCCTCGTATGTCCGTTTCACAGTTTTTTTAATGGGATATTTTTTTTGACCATAACCACGAACTCTAACTTGCCTATATAAAAACTCAGTAGTCATTATTTCGGGCACAAACATTTTTCTGCTTTTAAATAATACTTTGTCCTGCGGTCCCCAGTCTGAAGCAGGTAAAAATATTTCTCGAATCGCACCATTGTGATAAAAAACATAAATCTGGTACAATATGCCAAAGAAAATAATGGCGTGATAAATCGATAAAATAATATAGAGCAACAGTGAATCACACCGCATGCCTAAAACGTCTATGAAGTGAGAAACACCATACTCGTTGACTTCCAACGCATCCCACCTACCATACAAAATAACACCATGAATTACCGGACTTAGGAACCAACATATTTTCCAAAAGTAACTTGCTTTTATACCTATCATGAATGTGATGTCGATGCTATGATTATTCAAACCATATACCCAGTAAAGTGAAAAAGAAAAAATAAGATTATTTGTAACTTGCATTACTTCGGTGGCGTCGGTCAAAACTGCAGCCAAATCAGAACAAAAAAATGGCCATGACAAAACACTTATAACAATGAGTAGAACTGCAGTGCTTAAACTTTTGTATTTTCGTGCTACATTAATTTCATGTAGCAAGTCCTCCAAAAACAAAATAAGTATCCAAAGATTTAAAAATAAGCAAAGAAAAATTGTAGAAAACCATAAAAAACTCCAAAAGTGTACGGCATCAAAATAGTTCATAATTTCTGTTATACAAGCGAAGACAATAAAAAAGACACTATTTCCTATTTCGACGACATTCGGTTCTTCTCCGTGGAAATAAATCATTGTTTTGATTCCACTGTACGCAATAAGTGTGAGCATAAGTGATAAAAATAAACTGAATAAAGAAATAGAAAGAGAAGTCATTGTCGCTGGACTACGAAAGGGAGCGTCGCGAGATAGAAAAACGACTATTCCACATCCAGAACCCAAGCATAAAATACCCCGATTCATAGAATGCAAGCTTTCGTGGAATGTCACGGTCCATTCTAATGAAACATTTTTAGCAAACCAAGTCCCGCTTGTTGATAACGCGACACAAGCTAAATTTAATACTACTAAACAGACATACGACACAAGGAATTTGGCAAAAATCTGCATAAACTTTTCAATTCTTATTGACAAAACAAATAATAGTAAAGCTATACTAAAGCTCGCAATGGCCGTATTCCAAGGAAGTAAACAGTAGAACGAATTCTTAGTATTATTACCACCAATTTCACGTTCAAAAAAGCAGTTGCTAGCCGTCTTCATTCCGCAGTCATCGTTAAACTGCGTTTCAGCTTCTAGGCAATGTTGAAACACAGAAACATTAACGCTTTTCACCATACACTTTGTATCGTCGAATTCTGCACATGAATACCATGGTGGAGGATCAACAGCGGCAAAAAAGGAATATTCCAAATACCATGAAGCCAGCACCAGTAAGTAAATAGTCTTCAATAATATTAGGTAGAGTGTTCCAAATCCTACGCTCCGAAGCAGCGGTAAAAAATCCCACATGGTTATTATATTGCAGTTTGTGTACTGAGCGATGCAAACTTCTGAATATAGTATGGGTATTCCAACGAATATTGTTGACATCACTTGTACGAGACTGTGTACATAAAATCCCATCAGTGATACTTCTGCAGGGGCAAACATTACGGTCATATCATTCATCATCCACGCCCATAGGATAAGTTTGTAGTTGTCATAACTAGACCATCTACATCTTGATTTAGGACTGGAACTTTCTTTGGTTTTTTTCTCATCCATTGTTTAATTTGTTACTTTTCATCACGCGACCGACTGGATTAAGGCATTGATCGACGAATGCAAGGAAGGAAAAAAAGGCGCGGTGGCCATTTGATAATCTGTCAATTTAGTTTGACGTATTAATGGGAGTTAAATTGCAATTAAAGCAAACATCGGGGAGATAAAGTGAATTAAGCCACGCAGGGTCGCAGCGGGTAATGATTCGTGCATGGTGCACCTAAATTATTGCGCCACGTTGTAATTTATACGCGGGCCTGATAACGACATAAATCGTGAGATCCGACAGCGTTGTTCGCTTTGGTGTCAACGTTGACGCAGCATGACGCCACTTGACATAATACTGTTTCAATAATGTTTGGCACCTACACACCATATTGGTTTAAATCAACAAAGGGCAATTCATACCATTTTACCGTCATTGCTTTGATGATTTTTCATGTTATCTTTATTTTTTCTAAAGATGGGGCATTTGGAAGTGGTGATACCACCTGACTTCATACCTGAGGAGACTTCAGGGGACATTATGGTACCAGAAGGTGGTACTGCCAGGGTGTCATGTCGGGCACGCGGCTTGCCGACTCCTCGCATAATGTGGCGGAGGGAAGATGGGGCAGACATAGTGATTCGGGACCCTAATGGAGGAAAGACGAAAGGTACCAAGGCTATACTTATAATTATTATACTCATTGAACTTGGAAAAAATAACGATAAAAAAATTATCTACAATAATCTTCTGTCGGACAATGTAAATTTTATGATATTAGCACCGTACGCTACCTATGTATGCTAAATTATTGATCTTGAAAACCTAAACGAATTACGGTACTGAAGTTTATACCATTCGATATCATCTCCAAAGACACATCAGGCTGTTTTGCAGTGACATTACATACAGGTAAGCGTCCTTGCTTCATGTGGCACAGAGAGGTCGGGCGGTCATAGTGATTAGGGACTAATGGAGGAAAAACAAAAGGTACGCTTAATTAAGGCTGACAATTTATTTTCACTGTAATGTAAAACCTCGGTACGACGATTGACCTCACGCCATGTTAGATATACGCTTGGGAATTGAATTTTGCCGGGTCAAATGGTGAAAGGAACAGGGTAGTCATAAAATGTTGCGCAAAATACTAATGATAATTTATGTATTGTATTCATTTTCTAATAAAAAAAAAGCGTGATTAGAATTGAGACGATATCTAGAGAGACTACATTTTCTTAAACCAAAATGTCTCTTGTTAAGAAAAATGAGATATTATAGTCCCCGTGCTGTGATAAATACATAGATAGTTCAAATCACTTTATGCGAGTGCTTTTAATAGCGCCCAATATGATATTTATCCTTTTCTCATTGTGTTGTAAAATTGTTGAGTAAAGGCTCTGTCTTTCCGAAGATTTCGTATAACGTAGCCGATTTTATGCGGAGTCAAGATGTGACTGCTGGGTGATTGTTTATTTATTGATTTTAAAACAAAATTCAAACTTACTAAGTAAAATATTTTAAGTACGAGTACATACTTTGATATTGTATGCTCAAAAATCTATGAAAATACAAATAGACGTTTGTGTGGACATTTGCTAAACCTGTAAACAGTTATTTAGCCGTACATTACATATTGCACATAAAATATCTTGTGCATCTTTTCAGCAAATTATTAGGTACAAAAAAATATTATGTTCCTTTTTTAATTACGAGTACCTACTTACAGGATAGGTTTATGAATTTGTATTATTTGCTTTAGAGCAGGTCTACGAAGAAGAGGTACTGACACTGAACAAAATCTCGAGATCGGATATGGGAGCTTACCTCTGCATAGCAAGCAACGGTATCCCTCCATCTGTCAGCAAGAGAATCACCATCAAAGTACATTGTGAGTATAAATACTATAAAATTATGATAAGCAATCTTCACGTTTGAATGAACTCAAACTAGAAATATTGAATAATTTGCCGAACTTAGGAAAGAATTCGTGTTAAATGCTGCTTCAACAAAAATCTATATCTATATAAGAGCTTAACCTGACTGACTGACTGACTGACTGACTGATTGATCATCGCCGAGCCGAAACCGCTGAAGATAGAAAGCTGAAATTTGGAAGGTGGCTTCCTTTTATAACAAAACCATCCATTAAGGCGGGATTTTTGGAAATTCCACCTCTAAGGGGGTGAAAAAGGGTGAAAACGTTAGTATGAAACTTTTAAACGCGTGGAGCGATTTTCATGAAACTTTGTTTGTGCACTGTAAATGCAAAATGAATGGACACGTGTTTCAGGATTTTGTAATATAACCTTCAAAAAGGGGTCGAATGGGGGGTCAAGGTTTGTAGGGCACTTTTTAACGGGTGGTGCGATTGGTTTGAAACTTTGTTTGTGTACTGTAAATGCAAAATAAATGGACACGTATTTCAGGATTTTTCAATATAACCTTCAAAAAGGGGTCAAATGTGGGGTCAATGTTTGTATGGGAACTTTTTAATAGGTTGTGCCATTGGTCTGAAACTTTATTTTGCGGTTCAGGATTTTTCAATATAACTCTATAAAAAGGGTTCAAAAGGGGGGTTAATGTTTGAATGAGAACTTTTTAACGGGTGGTGCAATTAGTTTGAAACTTCGGTTGGTCTACTGGTAAAATGAATGGACACGTGTTTCACGATTTTTCATTATAACCTTCAAAAAGTTGTCATATTGGGGGTACCTAAATGTTTGTACGGGAAATTTTTAACGGGTGGTGCGATTGGTCTGAAACTTTGTTTCGCGTTTCAGGATTTTTCAATATAACTCTAAAAAAAGGGGTTAAATGGGAGGTCAATGTGTATGGGAACTTTTTAACAGGTGGTGATATTGGTCTGAAACTTTGTTTGTGTACTGTAAATGCAAAACGAATGGACAAGTGTTTCAAGATTTTTCAATATAACCTTCAAAAAGGGGTAAAATGGGGTGTCAAAGTTAGTATGGGATTTTTATGAGTTGTGTGATGTGTTTGAAACTCAGTTTAGATACTTTAAGTGAACGAAGTCGCGGGCGGGACAGCTAGTAATTATATAATTTAAACGTAATAAAAAAAAACGGATTTTATATGAAACGACGAATCGATAAAGCTTTGTACAAAATTATTTTTTCTACAAAATGATATTGAGTAAATAAATGATATTGAATATAGAATACTCACGATATTCATTTACTATCTAGGTAGGTACCTGACTGATTCTGTAACTCAACTAAAAGTGGCGACTGTAGTTATCAATGTTACAGTAACCGTTTCACAAAATATCAATAATTTAGTCAATCGATGTCTTTTCCTTATGCCAGCGTAATTCTCTTTGTAAATAAAAATAAGGAAAGCTTCTAATCTTATTTACCAACGAGGAAGCACGAAACAAGTTGGCTCATATCGAATAACTAAAAAAGGTATAGGATTATTTTAATAAATTATAACTATTAAAACAAGTTCGGCTGTTATTTTGGTAAGTATTATCTTATGAACAATTTAAAGAACATGAAAAGAGTCGCTTAATACGCAAGATGTTCTTTTCATAGTACCTATTCTTTGTATACCCCGCTGTGATGCGACAGCCTCCCAATTTTTCCGACAATGTTTTCAGGCAGCATCATTCCTGAGCGAAATAGCTCCCGACATTCAGGGTAATTGTTGTTTATCTCGGCAACTTTCAGAGGTTTCTTGTTATTAATGATGTTATTCAATGTCAGCGATGTAGTAGCTTTTAATTATTTTCTGCCTGTAAGGGACGGTTTGTGTCTTCACGTCGACTCGGGCGGACATTTTGCGTTTGTGCAAGATTTAACTTTAATATTATTAGGCTCTGGTTTCCAGCGTGAATTCAAAAATGTCCGAGTGTTATTTTAAGTTATTTACGTAGCCCGCTCAGAATTTTGGTAAACAACGTATTTACAAAATTACTCCAAATATTTTATTTTCTCCCTCATTGTGCAAGATTTTGGTTTCACTACAATGCGTACCTTCTTTATTTGCTATTTTAAATGAATGTAGGATTTAACGGTAGCCATTTTGTCTAACAACCGTTGGAGTTTAGCAGAAGCTTGATGGAGTTTCCATGTTTGTACTCTATCAGTATAGGTAATGTGTTCATCATCTATTCTATTATAACGTAGAGGCAAACTTTTGAGGAAGTTTAACAGACTTTTGAGCCAAGTAAAATGAAATTCTTCAACTGAAAGTGAATTATTGTGGTTTTTCAGCCGGCTGTGAAGCGAAGAAGGAGGGTAATTTTTATGTTGTGTTTATGTATGTATGTTTGTATGTGAGTTCCTTTCAAATGAGGTGTTGTTGGATTTGTCTGAATCACAAGAGTGACATATTATACAAAATGTCAAACATTTTATATGGCGCCTGTAAAAAATCTATTTTTAGTTACGTTATTTATTTACAAGCTTATTTGCTTTCATATCTGGTTCTGTAAGAGAGATCAAAATATCGAAGAGTTAATCAGACCATTTCTGAATTAGTCTCTTACTAGAAAAAATATAATTTACTTACTCTGTACCTTTTACCATTACTTTTCCACCCTCTATGCGTATAAATCAAGCCATATTTGTTGTAGTAATATTGTGTCTATTGCAGTTCACCCAGTGATCCAAGTGCCAAACCAGCTGGTGGGGGCACCACTAGGCACTGACGTCACACTCGAGTGCTACGTGGAGTCTTCCCCAAAGTCCATTAACTATTGGGTCAGAGATTCCAGTAAGTTCTACCTGATAATTAGATTGTAAGTAAATAAACTAACACTGTTTTTCTAGCATTGCGTAGGGTAGGTCTTTGCAGAAAAATTACAACTGACGAGTTGCTTAGGAATACCTATCTGCTAGTTATTTTCCCAAACTGAAACATTTTACAATAAACGTAGTGACGTCAATCTTTTTTCTATATCAATTCTATCTTTGTTTACTTTGTATCCCCTCAAGATGATATGTCAAACTATAAAAATACCAAGCATCGGTAGTCACAACTTTCTGATAAAGTGGACCCTGAAAATACGCCGAGAATTAAATAATGTGGTATTTGACGTTGATGTAACTAAAGCCTCGTTTACATGAAGTATTCGTTTCATGTAAACGAGGCCCTTTAGATTAATTAAATTTTCGATGAACTTTTACAATAGTCTCAGTATTGATTGTTGAGAAAAGAATATGTTTTTGGGATATCAGTTTGGTCATTTCACTGATTATTCTCGACAATTCGGCTATTTATACGCTATAGCACTATTTGGCACCACTATTGCTAGACACAATATATTCTATGCATTACATTAATTTTTCAACAGTTATTAAAAGAATATTAGACTAATCGTATAAACTTTCAGTTTTATCCCTTTGAGATACATACTCAAGCTGTATATTTTGTGTCCTTACTAGTAGCAAGTACTTGTTTCGTGTGACCGAAGTCTTTAAGAAGCATGTCTCATGTCCAAAGCTAGTTTAATAGTCCCTCGAGACCGTCCCGCATCTATGACGGCACGCGAATGGCTCTTTAGCCACTAACTAAAATTTAATCGCAAGTGGAACATATCGCCAATATATACTCGTAGGTAAATGACTAGAACAATTATCTAGCTACTAGCTTTTTTAGAAATAGTCATCTTATTATCTCAATGCAATAAACATTTTTGATTATCCGTAAGCCCAAGTCTTATCATTAAAGTTTTTTTATAAAATTTACTTTTCCGTCGTGTTTTACCTATATAAATTTCAACTGTAAGTATCTAAATGCCTAAGTGCGCCTATGGGTGGGCATCTCTTTAAAAACACCAAATTTTAAAGAGCTCTGCAAATGATGGGACATTCTAGATTAGTACCTACTTATTTCACTTCCGCCATTACCCCAAAAAATGATTTATCCAAATTACTGACATAATAAAATTATTCATACTTCCTTTTGCGACCGTAATTAAAAAAATTGGCACCAGCTACTGGGCGTGGTGTAACGCTTGCAAGTAATGAGATATTAAGTTTTAATTTACGGTTGAAACGGGTTTTCTCAAGAAAATTGACCTATTGTGGTGAAATAAGACAATGCTCATTAGTTCCAAATGAGTGGACGACCGTTTACGACCCCCGAGCGCGTCCGCCAATGCTTTTGAATTTATCTATCATGGATGCCAGATATTGATCGAGCAAAGGGTCTAGGCAAAGTAGTATTTGAACATCGCTAGGAACGAAAACTTCAAAATGTATGGGTATTTGGCCACATTTTGGGTATAGTTTCTAGTCAAAACGATTAAAAGATTTACGACTTCGTTGGTTATTAGTTGTCTCGTATTTTTTTTTATAAATAGCAGCTATTAATAAAAAAAAATACGAGACAACTATTTATTTTGATTCTAATGGTTGATTATATTGTTACTTGTTTTTAGATTTGATAAGTTATAGAGACTAAGTATTCATCGAAGAATTCTAAGGCAAGATGCCTAAACTTTTTCAGCAAACATGCAAATAATATTCACCTACTGATGCAAATTTCAGTTGCTGAGAAAATAAGAGAAAAGTGTGCGGTATCTGTCTTTTTCGTGTAATAGCATTTACATATTTTAACACTAAACTTATTTTATTGAAAGACTTTTTAAAAGGCTGGCAAATCTTAATATACTTACTTAAGTACCAAGTTTTTTCATAAATGTATATAACAGTGTATAATATTTGCTACCACGATATTCACTATCCATACAATCTCAATCTTTTTCTGTTTCATGTTCTCGACTCTAATAATCCTTACCACAATTAGGGTTTATACATTATGTGCCACCTACTCTCTTTTTGGTTTTAGCATTGTTACTCACTCTACTTTTTTACTCTAATTTAATGTATCAGTACACACACTGATACCCAAAGAAATAATCACTACTTTATGCAAACTTATTCATGTACATGACATTTGTTTATTCAACTGATATAATATTCATATTTTATTCATATTGGCGCACAGAGCATGAGTTTTGGTGTTATTTTTTTACCTGAAATCGGCAAGTATTTTTTAATATAGTTGGTTGTGCTTGTCAGTTAATCGACCATGTAATTAGACGTAACTTGGTAAGATTACACTTTCCAAAGCATGTAATACCTTTAGGCAATCTAATAATAGTGTTAAGTCACGCGAACACCAGATCGTAACTCTATCACATAAAACCAAGCTCAATAACACTGGAAAAGTAGAAACTAATTTCGAAGATATTATAATAGAATCTAGAGTTATGTCTTCTCAGTTCATTTAACACTCGACTACAAAATAGATCAAGATATTTTTTAACTGTTTTTCAAATGTTGTTATAAAAAAAACATATTATATTTTATATCATAATATCTTATTAGTTGGTGTCAAGTTCATTTATAACTAGCAAAATGTATTGGTCTTTTCTATCTTAGGAACCTTACAGAGTGCTTCGTTATGAGCAGGATTGAGTTCGCTATTTGCTCTGTTCGTAGTCAGCCGTTGGCGTCCCACAAAGTTCCCCCCATTCGGCACTTGTCGTGCGAAATTTACGGGTTAATTTTCAATGGTACGGTTTGAGCTTCTGGGAATTTTAAGTCCCACATTAAACGTAACTGAATTTTAAAGATTTTATTTTAAGTAGACTCTATTAGAGGTTGTCACACCATTTAAAATTCTATGTTTTATCAATTTAGTAAAGTCGAAGATATTTTTTTGTGGAAGATAAGTAGTATATTTAATATGATCAATCAGTCAGTCAGTCAGTCAGTCAGTCAGGTTAAGCTCTTATATAGATATAGATTACTAGTCACTGCCTCCTTTTCTATTTCTAAAACTGTTTTAATATAAATCTTCGTTGGAAATATTAAATTAGGTAGTCTCTCAAGTTCTGTACGTGGAAGGAATTTTAGTAAAATTATGTAACACCGCATCCGCTGACATAGATTCCTGACAATACGAATGACGGTTCTCTTATACAAATGGCTGGAGCCACGTCAGGCTCCTCCTGGGGTTTGCTTTCCGTGAAGTGTGACGCATTACCTTGAGAGGTTATTTTGTAAGGTCAACGTAAAATCGTAAAATCGACGATAAAACATTTGGAGCTCTAAATATTCTAATCTTTTCAGCACTATTTTTAATATTAAACTATAAGTTTCAGTCGTTCTATAATAGCTAATAAAAATAAAAATTTAAGTAAGACTGAAATTATTATCATAATAAAAACGTATTCCCGATTGGGTCGTTGGCCTTCCTATCTTGCAAATAGGTTTCCCTAAAGACCTAAGATCCGAGTAATAGTTGAACCTTTTTTTATCTAAGTGACTTTTTTCATGTTCTCTATCAGAAAATGGATAATTTTACCTTTACTTCAAACCATTGGTAAGGGCGCATAATATTTGGGTTTATTAATACTTGAGATTGAACTGTGATAGTCAAGGGGTGCTTCGCAAAATCACTTTAGAAAAGGTTCTATATAATAACCTGAGGTGTTAGAGCTGGCATTATAATAGGTATACCACGTCACTTTATACAAACGTTACATCGAATATTCTATTAAAAATACTTTTTTTAATCGCACATTACTGCCACATCACATTATACAAACATTATACCGAATATTCTATTAGAAACACTTTTTATCATCGCACATTACTGCCATACATTGGGACCGATAAAATTATCGGTAGGTAACAGGTTTTTATGAAATGAACTTTTTTCTAGCCAACTTCTTGTCTATAAACAAATCTATATAATAATAATAATATATAATAATAATTATAATTATTATTATTATTATTATTAGCAGGTTTTTATGAAATGAACTTTTTTCTAGCCAACTTCTTGTCTATAAATAAATCTATATACATATATAAAAATCAATGCCACTTTTCATTGTTATTTTATAAATCAACAACGGGCTCACCTATCCAAACCAAATTTTTAGGTTTTATTCAGACAATTTAGCAGATGGTTTATGTGAAGTTTGCTTAAAATCTGTCGAGTGGTTCTTCGTTTATCACATTTTTTGTAATAAATGAATTCAACTTTTTTGAGAAAATAACTCAAAATATTTTTATTGGAATAAATGAATTTGATGTTCCAATTACCTAATTTTTTTTATTATTTCACTTTATACGTTGCGAAGCACGTACAGTATAGTATAGTTTATGTGGGTATGTTCGTACTTAAGTTTTTAAAGTAAGAAATACAACGTGTCATTAAAATAATATGTTAGATACTAATAAAGCCATGGATAGTTACGGAAGATTTAAAACCTAAATAACATGATATCTGAGAAGTCTACTTAGCCAGGGGATCACTGTCACAAGCAAAACTTCATTTCGTTACGGAAGTAACTTTAGTTATTTTACTTACTAATTTAAACAGAGTCACAGAATACAGTGTTTTTCAAGTTAACGAAAACCACGTATAAAGCTCTCGTACTAGACATAATTTCATTAGACAATATGGTCTGCACAAGAGCATTATTGCTGAGTCCATTAGAAGCAGCAGTTTATCAGGCGTGCGACCTTGGGGAGAGCCCGTAACAGTCATACTAACGTCTGGTAGAATTTCCGATACCGTACTACTTTGTGTCCCGAGACCTACCTTTACCAGCAAGGTAGCACTCTC
The DNA here is from genome assembly GCA_963675405.1 of Cosmorhoe ocellata. NCBI lineage: Eukaryota > Metazoa > Arthropoda > Insecta > Lepidoptera > Geometridae > Cosmorhoe > Cosmorhoe ocellata. Next base: position 7,438,050 of record OY776245.1, on the reverse strand, counting down.
GAGTTGTGTGTATTCTTACTGCATCGCTTACTTTTTTCGATTTCAAAAGGGTTTGGTTTGATAAAAATGGGTAGAGTGACCAAGTTGTTCTGCTTTATTTTATTGTTTATCGAGTTTGTCATTGTCCTCTAGCTCTAATTATGAAAACGCATTAAGGTTCAAAGTTGGTTTACGGCTGCGTTATGATCCATGGAGGAGGGTATTGTCGAGGTGCCGGATCCAGTCCATTGTTCGCCAACTCGCGTCGAGTGACTGGCACTTTCGCTCCAGCTCATTCTAAAAACCAACCCCAAACAGCACAGAAATGTCATTTTCGTTTGTCATCAATCTATGTTAGGCCGCCTACATGTAAGTGTTAATTAAGCAGGTCTCACTCAAGCGTAATTAAGAGTGTTACACTGTTATTTTAGACATTAATTGAGATGAAATTTCTTGTTATAATGAAACACTCGGGTTTTGCCGAGTAATTTTGTTCGAAGGCCGTCTTTGCCGCACGTCGTAAAGCCGAGTAGGTACACTGGGAGTAAACAAACCAAAGTTTCGATCGAAATGAAGATTACAGAAGGCGTTACTGGTGTTATCGTTTCCCTGTAAAGTTCACGCGGAGTCTCTGACTTAAATTAATGCGCTTTTAAACGAGTCCCGTACGTTTTATTGAAAAATATCTCGGTAAAATGTCTCGTGAGATATTTTATTGCTTGTAATAAAACGGAGGTTGAATGGAGTGTTTAACACGACGGGCGATGCTACAGTGTATTCGAAAGAAAGCTAGTCACTTTATCATTTGTGGACAACAGGCACTCGAGACTTAGGTGGCTTGTAGAGGCGGTGAACGAAACACTTACGTATCGCTACGTAAGGATTGTTTGGCCATGTTTAAAGGGTCTTCAAAGAAATGTCCACGATTTGTTGCTTCTTGGAAATATCACTTTCCCGCAGCGTATTGTGAGTGACAGCTGGGGCATTGTCTGCCTTATCTTGTAACCTAGTTGCTAGACTTTATAGTCCTGACTTGAATTTATGTTTGATAAACTTTAAACGACTATGCGTTTGGTTTTACTACGGGACATTTACTGAAAAGGACGGAAATGCCTAGTACTTTTCCGCTAAAACTATTATCTAATGAGGTTATTAATTAAGCTTATTAATATTAATGAGCCCCACAAAATGCCTTATAGAAACTCGACACGTGTTTCGCTTCTCCACGAAGCATCCTCAGGACCGTTGACTCGCTCCGCACTGGTGTTGCTCCACCGAGCAGCGCCGAGAGATTCTCTCGGCGCTCGGTTTCACTCGAGTTTCTATTTGAGGTGTGGTGTTGGGATTATTAATATTAATAATATTTCTATAAGGCATTTTGTGGGGCTCATTAATATTAATAAGCTTAATTAATAACCTCATTAGATAATAGTTTTAGCCTGAAAGTACTAGACATTTCCGTCCTTTTCAGTATTTGTAATGGATTTCCGCAAAGTCACGCCTGAATCAATCATTTACGGGACATTTCTTTATTTAATTTATATCAGGCAACGTAGTTATATAGTACTAAATTATTTTTTAGAATAAGTTCAGTAGCTTTCACGATTGTCCTTTAAAAGAAACGTAACAACACAAAGTAAACGCTACCTCAATATTAGTTTATTATAAATTTAACGACGTACTTATTCTTCAGATGAAATGGTGATATCCTCAAGCAAGTACGAAGTAGAAAACACCATGATAAGCTCGTTCGAGAGTCGCATGGCACTGACGGTACGCAGGTTGTCGTCAGCAGACGTCGGTGGCTATAGATGTGTCGCGAAAAACTCTCTCGGTGAAGTGGATAGCGTTATACGTCTCTATGGTAAGTCTCAAAGTACTCATGGTATAGTTATCTAATGTTGGTACCTCGAATACCTGTCATCTACTAGTTTGCTTACTTTAAGGGTAAGTTGTTCAAACTATTAGTAAATAAAAACCAACGAATTTATGACTTGGATCCTTTCGGTATTTTAACACTGATTGTAATGATAATTTCGAACACTTTTGCCCTATACTAGTTACTACTACAGTTAGTAATAGGAAAAAATATGGTCAGATCAGATCTCAAGCGGGTGCTGAGCGTTGAGTGAACCAATGTGAGTCGGTCAAATTGTAGAGATAGTGATTTTGCGTCATTTAACCCAGTGTCATTTGTCGAATGTTTCCAAGCATAAGGCCCCAGCTCATTGAGAGCTGACATGGTGATGACAGCACGCAAGCTGTCTGCAACAGACGTGAATGAACAATATGAACATGATCCAACTGCTGTAGTAAGCTACAGTATTTGTAATGTATTTTTTTACGCTTTGTCTATAAACTCATCAATTTTGATTTTAAATAGATATAGCAAAACATCCTTATAGATAAACAGATTTTTGTGAAAATCAGCTTAAGTTTTTATCACAAAAATAAATAAAGATTCTTGTAAAAAAAAAATGCGAAACAACGAAAAATAAATCAATATTGAATTTTTCGCGCGTTACAATAATAGTTAACACTTTTATCTTACCTTTGTTTTGATAACGAACGTACACAATAGATTATTCGCCAAAAGCGAAGTCACTAATAGTAGAATCCCTAACTCGAAACATACCAAATGGGTGGAAACTAGAGCTAGATGCAAAGTTACTCGAGTATTACAGCTTATAATAATACTAAATTTCGGTGTACTAATTTTGATACTGCATAAACTATGCATTCGCATTTTCCTGGGAAATGCAGATAAGGACTTTGAATATCTACTTTACAGAAATTGTATAATAATACGTACATACAAATTTAAGTTGTTTATGTTATCTATAATAATATAATATTATGAGTATTATTTTTAAGTACAATAGCAATTTTGTATCATTTTATATATATCTAATGTATATTATGTACGAGTATTAGTTACACCATTTATAACTCGAGAACGGCTCAACCGATTTTCAAGATTTTTTATTTGTTTGATTTGTCTCCTCCCTGAATAGCAGAATAACTACTATCAAAACATTTGAAAATTACAAAATGTAGATGAAGGCGAGAAAAACAGCTAGTAATAAAGCACCTGAAAACTTTTTAGGTGCATAGGTACCCAGGAAGGAACACATTTCGTGATCATTAAGTAGTATATTACGAGTATAACAACGTTAAAGTTTGGATCTGAAAATTCTGAAGGTTGAAATTAAAGCATTATAAATATTGTGTATCATCATCATTCTCTTTTCCTTATCCCATGCTAAAAGAAGATAAAAATATACAAGTAATACTTGATTTTATTTCACAGAAATTCCTGGGCCGACAATGAAAAATACAACACCGACAGCTAAAAAAGAAGATTATAAGTACTCCACATCTCTAGAAGGCTACGACAACCAGTTTGGCACACTGAAAAATTCGGATGACAAAGACGAGAAAGAACTAGCTACAGAATCTGAAAAACAAGCAAACAAACAAGTAAACTCAACTAGAAATAGAACGAGTTACTCACCCACAATTTCAATTCACGAACAGAAACTGAGCAACAAAGTTCGTAAAATTATTAACAAATTCGAAATAGACGGAGTACATGGGAGCAGTAGTTTTATATCGAGTTCAGTGCTGGTGTTTATTCAATCTCTAGTATATGTTACTATTTTTCTTTTAGATCTTACGTAAACAATTTCAAATCCTTAGTATTATTAATATTTGTCACGATTTAGTAAACATAAGTTTACTTAGCCAAAATAAAACAATAATCATTAATTAAATATTAACTACAAAAGTTTTTTTATTATGTTTTAAAAAACAAGATGCATTTTTTAAATTTATGTATAACTTAAGTAAACTAATGAGCATAGCTCAGATTGGAGATTATGTAATGAATAATGTTTTTCTTAGTTTTTGTCTTAATTTTTTATTTATTTTTTAAGCCAAATGATGAAAGAATACTTTGTACACTTAATAATGGAAAAAAATACATAGTCATCGTTACGTTCTAACGCTAAAATAATTCATTTGAAGTTTTCAAATCGATGGGATATTGTGATTGATGAGAAACTTCCGTACTTGCATGGTAAGAATATTCGATTAATGTTCGTAGGTACTTAATGTAATATTGCTATTAATTTATGAAGTTATAAAACATATTATAAAGAGCGATCAATAGCTCATAAATAATTGCTTATTGTAATAACCAGGAAAGATACAAGAGTAGAGGTAGACCTAAGAAAAGATGGATGGACTGTGTGAAAGACGATATGTGTAAAAAGGGAGTGACTACTGAGATGACAGATGATAGGGGAGAGTGGAGGAAGAGAACATGTTGTGCCGACCCCACCTAGTGGGATAAGGGCAGGAAGATGATGATGATGATGATTGTAATTACCAGGAAAGCATTTATTGAATATTATGTAGATAATCTCCTAAAATACACTTTACAAGAATGTATCTCAGTATAACGAATTATTACATTACAATTATCTAAAAAATAAATATGTACCTATGTACTCTTAGTTGTAAATATTTATTAAGTATTGACGCCTATTACGACATAAACTGTACAAATGTTGATGAACAATAATTAATTTTATCTCAGAGCATTGTAAGAAATAAACTTTGTATATGTAATAAGATGTAGTAATTTCAATTAAAACTTTTTTAGTAAATTGTAATCCTCCTCACTCAAAACATGGGTATTACAAGTACTTACGTCCATATTTAGCGATGTAGCAACCTTTCGCAAGGTTTTGTAATCAAAAATCCTTTGTAGATCTATCTACGGGTAAAAATTTTAGTTTGCTACTTAAAAACTCGTATTAAAATTGTTTTTTTTGTCTTTTGCGATAAACTAGAAATGCTTTTTTTATTCGATAAAAAAATAGGCTATCACCCGACTTTCAATTTCGCGAAGTCGAGTTTCGATTTTTCTCAAGTTTTCGAGAAAACACGCGTTCAGAAATATGCAATGCTGTGGATTGTCCCAAGTTTGCTCCTATGTGGCGGATTACGCGAAGTCTTTCCTCGTCTTCATTATATTTCGTGTACCAACCGAAGACGATTACAATATATTACTTGCAGCAGTACATGAGTTGGTGCTATCCTTATCACACATTTAGAGCAATATCTTAAAAAAAAACAAAAACATGACTTCCGTCTCCCTCTCATCGTAGCCGGCCTACCCGCGCCAGCGCCTTCCTGACCTCATTACATATTTGTGTGTTATCCGAGTCGCACAAAATTTTAACATTAAATAGGAGTGTAGTGTAGTGTATTGTGTGTGTGGTATAGTGTAGTGTGATGGGAAAACGAAAGCGATCTAAGTCCAGGGATCGGGACTATGACCACTTATTACGAAAATTGAAAAAACTATCAAAAAAGCGACGGCGTTCCTTAACGTCGCCGTCGTCGGAAAGTGATAAATCAAATTTTGAACATCAACGGTACTACGAAACCGAGCATCATTACGAGGATTATCAAGGTAATTGTGGTTATGTTTAATAGTGCAGGTACTTACAATAACGGTATTTTCAAATGTTCGCATCTTAGTACCTACCTACAAAACTATTAAAAATAGTTAGTTTTACGTAAATTAAAGTTACGTGTAAAAAGTAATGTTTTATATGCAATTACGAAAACAAAATGTTGACATTTCTATACTCCACGCGAGTCGTGTAGAGGATATATTTAATGATTACGTCTACATACTCCACTTTAACAGTGTCGAGGGTTCCATAGGTACTCCACGTAAATCGTGTAGAGGATACACAGGTTCTAATCTGACCATCTACTCCACTTTAACAGTGTCGAGGGTTTCATAGGTACTCCACGTAAATCGTGTAGAGGATACATAGGTTCTAATCAGATCATCTACTCCACTTTAACAGTGTCGAGGGTCTCATAGGTACTCCACGTAAATCGTGTAGAGGATACATAGTTTCTAATCAGAGCATCTGCTCCTCTCTGAACAGTGTCGAGGGCCGCATTTGGATCATTACTGTGCTGGCAAAAACTCCACGCTTTTAAATTCAAATTTTGATGATTCATTTTATATAATTTTCTCGTAGGTAATCATAGCTCTGATAGTTACGAGGACCTGGAGGCTGCGCAGCCTGAGTTGATCGAGCTAGACAACTCGACAACTGTGCCGGTTGTGTCGGCCGCGCCGAGCGCAACGCTCGCGCCGAGTGCTGCGACACAGGAAGGGTTAGGCCTACCGATCGAAGCGCCCACGACACCTGCAGAGGCTGCACTGCCTACCCTCACAACAGAAACCCTGGATGAGGAAACTGTGCCGTCGTTGGAATCAGATATATTAGAACTTCTTGGCGAGGACCCAACCAGTAACAAAAAATACGGTGAAAACCTACATAAGGATATTGCGACAAGATGGGCACATATTTTGACAAACGGTTTGCCCAAAGATATTCAACTGGAACTAGTCAAACGTTATTTACCCCCTGAAAATTGTCCAAATATGAGGGTGCCTATATTAAACCTAGAAATAAAAGCAGCACTTTTAGAAATTAATTTAAAAAAGGATCTATACAGCCAAAGTAAGCAAAGCCAGCTGTCCAGTAGTCTCGCTGCAATAGGACAAGTGTTAAACTGGGCACTGTCATCTAAGAACGCAGTGCCTCAAGACATATTAAAAACTTTGAGTGACGCCGGCAGGCTCATATGCGACAGTCATTACAGAGAATCTCAGTCCCGTCGTTTCGCAGCCCTAAATACACTAAATAAAAATATTAGAGATACCGTCAAAAATACAAAAATTGATGAACATCTTTTTGGCTCAAACTTGGCAGAGCATATAAAGTCTTCAAAGGCGATCATTAGGACCGGTTCAGAAATGAAATCGACAGTTGTGCGTCCTGCGTACAAACCACCAGTAACAGTACAGCAACAACGGGGTACTTTAAACTCGAGGGGGGTGCCGCCACGAGTAGCAGCAGCGGCCGAGCCGCGGCCGCCCCCCGCACCTCGCCGGCCGCCGCGGGACCGTCGCACGGACGCGCCGCGGGGCCGCCGCTCGACCGGCTACACGCGGCCTCCCGCGACCTCAAGGAGGCGCTACTAGAAGAACCGCAGGTACCCATTGCAGGTCGCTTGTCTAACTTTTATAACCAGTGGTGTGAACTCACTAACGATCAGATTATTTTAAATTGGGTTAAAGGATATAAAATACCCTTTATTGATGAACCCATACAAACCATTGAACCCGAAAATAACGCATGTAATGTTCGATCCCAAATAGATATTATTGATGGATGTGTATCGGACTTGTTGAGTTCTAATTTCATATCACCGTGTATACCTTGTGAAGGACAATTTGTTTCGCCTATTTTCACTGTACCTAAGCCCAACGGAACCCATCGTTTCATACTAAATTTAAAAGAGTTGAATAAATTTATTAGAGTTCATCACTTTAAGATGGAGGACTATCGCACTGCGCTAAAATTACTCGATGATAATTTCTTTATGGCAACTATAGACCTACAAGATGCATATTTCCTGGTATCTATAGATAAAGCTGATCGCAAACGATTACGTTTTAAGTGGCGATCACAATTATTTGAGTACAATGTCCTCCCGTTCGGCATCTGTACAGCACCTTTTGTTTATACGAAATTACTAAAACCTGTTTTACAATACCTACGTTCATCGGGTCTATTATCAGTTAACTACTTAGATGATTTTTTATGCATAGGTAGATCTTACGACGAGTGCTTAACAAACGTAAATACTACAAAAGAGTTTTTGGAGTCGTTGGGGTTTGTCATCAATAAAAATAAAAGTAGTATGACGCCAAGTAAAATGTGCAAATTTTTAGGGTTTGTCTTTAATACCACGAATATGACTATCATTTTACCCGATGAAAAGAAACATCGTATTAAAAATCGAGCCATAGATCTCATGCGCAAGAACAAATGTACAATTAGATATCTTGCTGAATTTATTGGACTTTTGACCTCTGCATGTCCCGCCGTTAATTACGGGTGGATGTATACTAAATTATTCGAACGAGAGAAGTTTTTAGCATTGGACTATTCGACAAATTACAATAAACACATGAAACTAGCTAAATATCTGAGTCAAGATTTCTCATGGTGGATCGATAACATAATGACGTCATTTTCTCCGATTCGAAAAAATAATTACGTATTGGAAATTTATAGTGATGCATCTATGACTGGTTGGGGCGTGGCATGCGGTGGTCAAAGTGCCAGTGGTAACTGGACAGCCAGCGAAATGACACTTCATATTAACACACTGGAACTAATGGCCGCATTTTATGGACTAAAGATATTTACAGCGAACCTTAGAGATTGCAACATTTTATTGAGAATAGACAACACCACTGCCATATGTTATATCAACAGAATGGGCGGAGTGCAACATCCTCATTTAAATAAATATGCAAGGAAAATTTGGCAGTGGTGTGAGTCTAAAAACAACTATGTATTTGCTTCCTACATAAGATCTTGCGATAATGTAGTAGCAGATTGGGAGTCTAGGCAAATTAATATAGACACTGAATGGGAAATTTCTGGCCATGTATTTTCACAAATTGTTGATGTATTAGGTACACCCGAATTTGACCTTTTTGCCAGTGCCCAAAACTATAAATGCAGTAAATATGCGTCTTGGAAATTAGACCCATATTCTGAAATAATTGATGCCTTTACTTTTAGTTGGAAAAATATTAAATTTTATGCCTTTCCCCCATTCAGTATAATAAGCAAAGTATTAGAAAAAATCATTTCAGATAAAGCTAGAGGTATTGTAGTAGTACCCTACTGGCCGTCACAAGCATGGTATCCCTTGTGGTCCAGTCTTGTCATATCGGGAAAACTGTTTTTTGGTCCTGACGAATCCTTGTTACTCTCTCCTTTCAGAACCTGCCATCCGCTCCATGCGAGCATTATCCTGGTGGCAGCCGAATTATCAGGAATTCAATGATAAAACGTGGCTTACCACAAGGATCCTTAGACATAATGATGGCCTCTTTAGCAAGAAATACATTAAATCAGTATAATAGTTCAATCAAATCCTGGTGGCTTTTCTGTAAATCAAAAAACCTTGATGTTTATGAGGCTAATGTCGCGGACATATTAACATTTTTGACAGTAAAATTTGAAGAAGGCGCAAGCTACAGTAGTTTGAACACACACAGGTCCGCCTTATCGCTAATTGTTGGTACGAATGTTACTTCAAATGATTTTGTAAATCGATTTCTTAAGGGCGCCTACAGACTAAAACCCCCAAATCCAAAATATAGACACACGTGGGATATAAATGTAGTGCTAAATCATCTCTCAAATATTTATCCATACGATAATGTCTCATTAGTTGATTTATCGTATAAGACTTGTGCTCTTGTCGCCATTGCTTCTGCGCAAAGGATGCAGACAATTAGTCTGATAAAATTAGAGAATATTACTATAAATAATGAAAAAATTGTAATTATGATTTCTGATTTAATTAAGACTTCAAAGCCTGGGGCTTGCCAACCACTCATCAGGTTACCATTTATCCGCGAAAATCCAAGTATCTGTCCTGCACTCACAATCCAAACTTACATCAGTAGAACAAAAGAGTTACGATGTAATCAGACTGAAGGACATCTCTTTATCGGAACTAGAAGACCATATAAAAAAGTCGGCTCTCAGACTTTAGCACACTGGGTAAAGAAGGTTTTGCGAGACAGTGGCATTGATATAAGCGTTTTTGGCGCTCATAGTACACGGTCAGCATCAACATCTGCCGCGCACCGTGCCGGGGTTAATCTGGAGACGGTTCGCAAGGCCGCAGGCTGGAGTGATCGATCCAATGTATTTCTTAAGTACTATTGTAGAGACATCCTGGAATCAAACGACAATGATTTTACGGATGCCATATTTAACATTCAATAATTAGGGTTAGTTGCACTTATTCCATTAACATAAAAATGTTAAGAATCTGATAAATGTAAAAATTGACCCTTAAATTAGTTAATTAGTATATGTACTTTCATTCACTTTTTACTTTAATTTCGTAACTAATTAGCATTATAGTGATTGGAAACATGGTTCTTTATTTTTTATTTTCTTACACTATTAACTTACATAGCAATGCTCTGAACATCTGCAAGTAATATATTGTAATCGTCTTCGGTTGGTACACGAAATATAATTAAGAATCAAACGAACTTACCTTAGTGATGTTTGATTCCAATTATGTGAGTGTTCCAACCGAAGACGATTACATCGTCCCATCCCATCCCAACCCAAAAATGTTAAAATAAAAAATAAAAAGCTAGTCTGGCTATAACACAAAATAAGTACTACCACTCTGAAAAATAATGAGGTCAGGAAGGCGCTGGCGCGGGTAGGCCGGCTACGATGAGAGGGAGACGGAAGTCATGTTTTTGTTTTTTTTTAAGATATTGCTCTAAATGTGTGATAAGGATAGCACCAACTCATGTACTGCTGCAAGTAATATATTGTAATCGTCTTCGGTTGGAACACTCACATAATTGGAATCAAACATCACTAAGGTAAGTTCGTTTGATTCTTAATTATACGAAGCAACTTTGCTATTTTCACACCCCTTCCGACACTCACACTGGTATTCATAGCTTATAAAAGTAATGGCTAGTAGACCAAAAAAATAAACAAATACAGATCATAGGCAGATCTGAAATTTTTTTTGTTAAGTTGGAATAAATTGCACTAAAGTTTCACCTATTTTTTATATAAATGAACCATAAGTGGTTCATTTCACCGTCGTCGTAGGTTCAAATCCAGTCGTACACACAAAACTGTCTAGCCCCAAACTAAGTGAAGCTTGTACTATGGGAACCAGATAGCTGATAATAATATATCCTACTAATATTATAAACGCGAAAGTTAGTAGATGTCAAGATGTCTGGATGTATGTTTGTTACTCTTTCACGCTAAAACGGCTGAACGGATCTGAATGAAATTTGGCACAGCTATAGATTATGGTTTGGAATAACACATTGGCTACTATTTTATCCCGGAAAAATATAAGGTTCCCGCGGGATAGATTTGTTTTTGTTTTTCAAGGTACCACGCGGGTGAAGCCGTGGGCGGAAGCTAGTTCATTATATACTTTTTTTGTAAATAAATACACAGAATAACACCCAAACCCAGAACAAACATCTGCGATCATCACACAAGTGTTTGCCCTGAGTGAGGATCGAACCCACAACCTACAGCGGAGAAAGCAGAGCTACTACCAACTGAGCTGTGAGGCCGGTCTAAATAAGAATAAATAAGAAGATTATTTTATTCTGGCCGACTGAAAACGGAACGGAAATCTTAATTTATCATACAAAAAAAAAAATTCAAAAATCTTTATTAGGAACAAAGAAAAACAATGTAGAATAGGTACAGTTGTGGGCTGACTACTGCAAAAGTTAAAAAAAACTGTGTAGCAGAGTCAGCGCCCTCCTCCGCTAGAAAGACAATATTATAACATTGCTTAAAACTACAGTATATTCCCACTTTAACGAGGCTGAAAATCTTTAGAGTATCTAAACCAGATGCTCTGGTTACAGTCTGTGGTATTGTTTGTTGCTACGTATGCAAATAAACCCCGCTAAGTTACCAAACAAAATAAACTTTTTGGTTACACAGTTGTTGGCTTAGCGGGTATGACTGTATTATTTCAACACGCCGCTGTGGTGAATGAGGTTGGGCTGAGGTTTGACGAGCTTTAAGCATTCTGGTAATAATCACTAACAAAAACATTTGGCGGAGATAAGCCGTAGTCACAGCCGTTGTGTCATTAAAAATAATTGTACCTACCTACTTATTGCTATCCATTACGTTATAAAAAACATCTCAACTAAAAAGACTCAATATAAAACTTACCATCTTTTAGCATTGCCGTTAATCTGATAAAGACTGACAACTATAAAATCAAATTAGAAACATTGTTTATCAAAACGTCTTGCTTGACTCGTGTAAAAAGTACCTGCAAACAGATAAACGTATACAAAAAAGACAGTGACCTAGGAATTTTACAAGCTTTTACAGACCACCATATTTCAAAAACGTATGTTGGATTTTTTTTTATAGTTATATTAGTTTGATATTGCCCGAAGAGCTTGTGGTAAGGGCCCTGTACTCCATTAATTTTTTAGTATGTTGGTTAAAGTCACATATTTTTAAAAGAAATATTTACAAATATTCAAATAAACGATGTAAACTAATATTTTGAGAGACGGGCTAACAATGGTTATCCGAGGGCGTGCATTGATGTCGGAAATTGGTATCGCAAAAAACGGCTAGCATTAATGTAAAAATATTGTCGGTCAAGCCAGCCGGCCGTCCGCAGTAGCCAAAGCTCATAAATAAACAAAACTGGATGTACTGTCGAAAAGTTTGTGGAAAAATGTGGAAAACGTAAAATTTACAGCGGATTCAGTTGAGTTTTAATTAACCATTGCTATGCCTTATGGTGCAGAGTTGAGTCATTGTTTTAGTAAATTAATGTGGTGATAAATTTGATAGTGGTTGCCGTTGGCTATACAGAGTGTCCCGGAACTAGTATGTTATCCCGATAGAAGGCAATTTCTGATATTTAAGCGAAAAACAATATGCTACTTGTATTACCTTATGTGAATTTTATGATTTTCATTGAAGAAATGTGCAGCAAAAATACTCCAATACCTCCTAACTTAACTTACATAAATAATGTATAAAACTAACAGATGACTTCTACTTTCCTATGTTTTTACAACATTGTTGACAATTGTTGACAAATAGTTTATTTATAGACGTAAAAAAAAAAAGTGTTATTAGAAAATTTTCCCCCAGAACTGTTTATTTATCATGGTCCGAATCACCATTAGTTCCAGTATATCCTGTAGCTTAATTTATGGTCACAGCAACCAGTGTATAACGAAATAGAACCTTGTCATTTTTATTTAAATAGCCCAAAAAGCTTTTTATTAGATCGAAGTAGGTATATTGTTTACCGTCCAGTTTACGAGTATTTCTGTCACAAATACCCACATCCGAGTAAATACGCAACAGAAACTCCAGCAAGCATTAACAGCCTCTCTGTCTCCCAAAGAAAACAACCGGCTACTGCCCGGTCTGTAACGAGAAAATAATCAATCTTCTGAGTCCACTTCGAAGCAATCAACAGTCTGTTATTGCGTCCGTCCAATCCGATAAAAGAGCCGATATATCAAAGACGACCGACAGTGCTGGAGTAAGGCAGGTAATATGGCACTAGGTAAAGGAGAGTGCATTTGTTCATGTGAGCTATTGGCTAATCCACGGTGTATTCATAATTTAATATTCATTTTGATGTTTGTAGTAGGTACGTGGAAATCTTATGAAAATTGTTTTGTTTCCACATGAGCCCCGTCGGAGTACTTCAACATAATCATAACTTGGAACTTAGTTATGTACATACAACAGTACAATTACATGTTCGGAAGTTAGTTTGCTAGGCTGTTAAGTATACTACTGTGACTAATATAAAATCCTGTAAAAACTATGCTATACGGAGAAGATAACTAGACAAAAAAAATGTAGGAAAATTGAGGGCGCCACCTTTTTTGTCATAAATCATTTCATTAATTTATTTTGTATGAGGAATGTTTTAGTTTCGTTTTTACGTTTTTATCAAGTTATAAGCGATTGCAATGGGTGCCGCTTGGGAGCTTACAACCTATTTGATAGAATAAATATGAATCAGTAATACGATAAACAAAATAATGTTTGGTTAGGTATAAGTACTTGTACACTGGTATTTTATGCGTAATCAATAACTACTGTTATTTTTTTAGACAACATGTAAATCCTAACTACGCTTCTGCCAGTTTGATTACAAACAGAGCTATCTAAAGTTTAGTAAATCGAAAATGAAAATGGTGCAGCCTACGATGGGGTATGTCAACATCCAGACTGCAATGTCGGGGTTGATCGATATCGGGATACTGCGAGGCGATATTATGACATCAACAGATGGTATTGATACTACTTTCTTCTTCATTTTTCTACCTCTGTTTCGACACAGTTGATCCATGATGAAAAAACACTACACGTATGTATATCTATTCCACTGTCTTTCATAACTTGTCTAAGCCACCTATTGATAGATTGAGATGTGGCTCTTCTATAAGACCTTTTATGAGTTAAAAATAAGTAACTAAAATAATCATCTACTTGCCTGTTTTGTTTTGTAGGTAATATCTAGATAACCTTTTTACTGTAATTAAACAACCATCGATTTAATAGTATCGATATTATACCTCGATGTTTGAGATTAAATTAAGTAAAAACAAAGTTGTCGTATTAATTCAAAAATTCGTTACTAAAATAACCATAATCAGCACAAAACGTACGTTCAGCTGACTTCGTAGGTCCCGTACGACGGGAAATATTAATGCAATTATGTGTTAATAGCCTCGTCTAGCGCCCCAAGCGTCACTTCAAAAGCAAGAATACGCTTATTGAACGTCACTAGATACATACGGAGCTGGTAATACGGTACAAGAATATCGGAAACTAATAGGACCTTATTTTTATAAAAGTATTTATTAAAAGTTTCTCTTGAAGATAAAGCTATTCAATTTGGAATGACATTGTCTGACAGTAAATGTCTTTCTGTAAATACTTATCGAAAATAGTATATCTACTTACTTGAAACTCCACGCGACTTTACGTATATGTTTTCTCACACTAACTTCAACCTCTTATTACAGCCCTTAAAGATTATTTTTGGGGATCCCTTTCTTAGTGCTTATAAACCCAAAAGGAACCGATAATCCAAACTTTAGCGCTAGAATAAAGTTAGTAAAATAAGTTTAGTTTAGTCGTGTGTTGATCAGTCAGCTAGTCGTTAACGAAGTTGTTTTATGTATTAAAATAATAACTAAGATCTTCGTGTTTGGAAAACATAGCTTTTGTAAGCTTGAATCAGAAATCACGAAATCATTAAAAGAGTTTATTTATAAATCTCCCTTTTTTCTATAGCTGATTGTAGTTGCATTTTTTTGCTTCCAAAAGCAAAGATATAAGATTCTCGCTTTGGCAGGTCTTATTAAAGCCTTTACTTAGAAGGTTCATAACGATTTATTCAAAAATTAAATGATGCTTTTAGTCGCCTTCCAGATTAAACCTTGTAATAAGGTTCTCGCCTTCATACCAAATTGTTTTAGTGTGTTTAACGACCAATTCAAGCAAGTTCAATCTCATTTTGTGTACATAAAGAGAAATTAGGTAATTTGTTTCTTGTCCCTTTCTAAATGAGTTTGTTTAACATGATTTTATAGATACGTACAGTAAGTATTGTGAAAATAATATTATTCGTCCAAGTAAGTACTAACTAAAATGATCTAGCATTTTGATAACGTATATTTTATTTCCTCGATACCGTTATATTTGTTCGTACGTTACGTTCAATTAGCTTAACACATTCGGATTAATAACAAACGAAAGCTTAAAAAACCAAACCCTACCAAGAATTATGATCATGTAATCTCCAGGCTCCATGGAAATCTACTCAGATCTCTAGTTACTTAGATTTTTGAGGATTTCTAAAGAGGCTAGTCCAAACATGTTATTTGCCACATGACCACATAATTGCACAGTGATTAGTATTCTTTACGTGACAAGTTGCAAGCCCATCGCCGCCTATAAGAATATTAATCTATGATACACACCTTCGAATTTTTAGTTCTAGGGTATGCCGGTTTCCTCACTATATTTTCCTTCACCGGTTAAAAGCACTGGCATAGCGCATATACATTTTTGAATGGAAAAACTCATTGATGCACGATTAGGTTTGAATACACGATCTTCGGATCATGAGGCAGGGGTGCTACCACTACACCAACAGCGCACCAGTTAAAACAAGTCGAAAAAAAGTCACAAAAAATACATTCAAACCAATGTCCACTATTTTTTCCATGTAGGGCCATATACAATACATTTATGTATAGGTATAATTGGTTTAGATGAAAACTGCCACGTTGTTTGTTGGCTACGCTACCAGTTTTAGGATAAAACCAATAGTTTGAGAATCGAACAGATAATTTTGGCTTTGTTGTGGTAATAACAATTCGTCGGTAGAATGGATGACTATTATTTGTTGATCGTAAATGTAACCATGAGTCTAAATTAATTGCACGACTGCGTTCATAATGCTTACTAATATTATAAACTAGCTTCCGCCCGCGGCTTCGCCCACTTGATACCTTAAAAAACAAAAACATCGCTATCCCACGGGAACCGTAAATTTTTTCGGGATAAAATGTAGCCTATGTGTTATTCCAGACCATAATCTATATTTGTGCCAAATTTTATTCAGATCTGTTCAGCCGTTTTAGCGTGATAGAGTAACAAACATACATCCATCCATCCATCCATCCATACATACTTACAAACTTTCGCGTTTATAATATTAGTAAGATGTGAAAGTAACTCTGTGTGTTACTCAATCACACCTAAACTACTGAACCTATTTAAATAAAATTTGGTACAGATTTAATTTTAAGTTTGAGAGAAGACACACTTTTGAAAAGGCTACTTTTTAATGCGAAAAAAGGGGTTAAAATAGAAGGGGATGAAAGTTTGTATGGAAATTACGTAATTTTTAGGCGCTTAAAGCTAATTTTTTAGCCATTTGATTATATATAAATAAATACGACATTCAAAGTTTATGAAAAATGTACCCTAAAGGGGTACAAATAGGGGATGAAAGTTGCAGTGAGATGACGTCGGCAAAAAAGTTAGCCTTAAAAAATTTAAATGCTGTTGAATTCCACGCGGATGAAGTAGGAGTGTTTAAAATATTTTTTACTTATTATTGAACTAACAAGGTTTTTTACTTATTATTGAACAAACATTCCTACTATATTTTAAACGCGAAAGTTTGTAAGAATGTATGTATGTGTGGATGTGTGGATGTATAAATGTATAATTGTCACTCTTTCACGCTGAAAGGGCTGAACGGATCTAGATGAAATTTAGCACAAATACAGATTATAGTCTGGAATAGCACATAGACTACTTTTTATCCCGAAAAAATGTACGGTTCCCGTGGAATAGATTTGTTTTTTTTTTTCAAGGTACCACACGGGCGAAGCCGTGAGCAGCAGCTAGTATAATTAAGTGCGCAACAATGTATTTTTTTTAAATGTTGGTAAAAAAACTCATTTTGCCCCTTGCGACTTAAGTTTCTTTGTTAGAGAAATAAAAATAAACCTACACATCATACATAATAGCTTTGAGATTTATCCTTTTTGAGCTTGTTGAACGTTTCAAAGTGCTCTAATGAAGAGCACTTCTTTACTACAGACCCTTGGCATCTTATTTATAAGCTATTCAGATCGAGCTCTCTATAATTTTATATAACATTTTATAATGAATTTTAGTTCACTCGAGGTCAAATTGTATTAAAATTCATATCCAATTAGGTAAAAGTAAAACTTAATCAGAAAATGAATGAAAAATAAATTACGTGGTATATAATCGCGACTGTAATCCCCAGGCTCGGTAGACAATCTTCTCAGATCTCTAGTTACTAAGATCTTAGAGGATTATTAAAGGGGTTATTCAGAGGCACGTCCAAACAACGTTTGCACAGTGATTAGTATTTTGCACGCGACATGTTGCAAGCCCATCGCCGCTTATAAGAATACTAATCTATGACACATATCTTCGATTTTTTTATTCTAGGGTATGCCGGTTTCCTCACAATGTTTTCCTTCACCGTTTAAGATCACAGGCACATCACTTGCGCACATCATTTTTTCAAATGAAAAATCTCATTAGTGCACGACTAGGTTTGAACCCACAGCCTTTGGATCGTAAGGCCACCACTACACCACCAGTGCTCTTGTGGTACATAACAACCATAAAATAACACAGATTTTTCATCCCATATGTAGAATGCTACCTAACGTGTTATGAACCTAACAAAGAGAGCCCATAGCAGTATGTGTTTTGTGTATGCACTAACGATATTCATGCATTCTCTAGGCAAGTGCCCCAATTCACCGGGATTGAACTAATATGAGAAACAAAGCGAATCTCGGTTTAGCCCAAAACAAGGTTCGTAGATATGAATCCCCTATATTTGACAGTTTCTGTACTAAACTGTATTTACAATATTTTTTAAACCACAGAATCACATTTTTTAAAACTAGGTAAGTACTGTAATAAGTTATTGTACGAGAATAGGTAATTTAATTTAGTACTTATGCATCTAAAAATAACGTAGAATTCACAATTAAAAAAATTCAAGTAATCTAAGCAGTTTCAATCTAAATAATTGATTGAATAAGCGACAAATGCAATGCAGCCAAGTGATTTATGTCTGCTCAGAGTAGAAATAGTTGGAAACGCCTCATCTTGTTTCGTCTTTTGTTTTTATTTGTGATACTCCATTACGCACTTTATTTTGAAGGTAGTAAAGTTGTAAATATTTTGGCAGGGTATGTTTCGTTTGTGTATCACACATCGGCGTTTCTGTACGTGCCGTAAAGTTCTCGCGTCTTGTTACCGCTCGTGTTTCGCAGATTGGGTTTGTTTTTATAACGTGGAAACGTGAGCTGAAACCGTGGGATTAGCAGCTTATGTCCAACCACCTGCTTATCAACCGACAACGGAACATAAATGCGTAATTACTTTGCAAAAAATAATCAACTGGTCAGTGTGTGGCCCTTTATTCTTTGAATGGATTATATAATGAGAAGTCAACAAATTCATGTTATTTTTAAATTAGTCATCAAGCAATAATGAGACTTATGCAGGAGGCTAATGGGTGTTTATAGTTTACGAAACTATATTTTTGATTCGTTTCTGTCCATACATTTACCTGCAGCCACACTATTTCATCCGACATCAAATAAAACGGTGTAGTATCTTAGAGAGCGTAAATTTATGACGATTCATAAGTTCCCGTCACGTAAACTAAGTACCTATCTAATACTAAACTTTACATATTACTACATACGCATATAGTCATCGCATCATACTTACTATCTATCTGTATTACTCATGCAGTTATGCATCGTTTTTAGTTTTTCCTATTACTAATAAAGTAAAATATCATAATTTTTTTTAGCTTTGTTTAACTCCTGAGGCCATAGGCTTATTTTTTCTTATTCCACCGAAGTCACTGACTCTTGGCATTCACAGATTTTCCACTAGCTTTATCAAACCTACAAATAATAAATCTAAAAACTCAATTTCCAACTGTAATTGCTCTCAGCGCGTAGCTCTTAATGCTTGGTAATTGAGTTGAAAATGGCGACATTATAGTAGCAATATGCAAGCAGGGACTGAGAGCGTGTAAATTGCAGAAGTTGGGTCGCGGTTGCAATTTTCACAGTTGTGTAAAATATTGTCAGGCGCAATATCAGATGGTTTGGGTGCGATGGATGCGCTCTTGGCTTTTTGGCACGTTCGCAACCGATCGAGATGCACTTCGCTACTAAAGTGTACTAAAGTACACACAGTTACGAGTAAAATAGCAGTATCGCATAAAACAGAACGTTCTGCGAGAGACTGAAAAGATTATTCTTTAGGTGAGCAAAATTAATCAGATATTACGTAAGTATTTTATATAGCGTTATTAAACTTATATATTTCAATAGGTTTAATTTTTATTTTACTCGAGAGCACTAACGGCCGTTAGTAGTAATATTAGTCCTGCCTTCAGTCTTAAGGACGTGGGTTCGATTCCAGACGAGCACAGAGGGATGATCTGCTCAAAAAAAACTATCTTACTCATATTACCTTCACACAGTCCATTCATCCTTTCTTTGGCATACCTCTACCCCTGTAGAAGTGAAGAACAGTAAAGGAAAACATCGTAAAGAAGCTGGCATGTCGTAGAACCTAAAAAAATTTGAAGGTTTCAAGTAGTGCACTTTAAACCTTTCACCACTCTGGTTCGAAATAACTAGTGACTTGATAAGAAAGAAAGATTTTATTTTGTTTCATTTAAAAAAATACGATGATTTTATGGTTATAATCCTTATAATATTTAACCTCATACAATAATAATAGACATGTAACCCAACCAATGAAACAATCTTGGAAAGGATTTTGGTAATTACTTACCTACATAGTACCTACCGATACAAATTATCAGCTGTGTTACGCCATCTAGTTTAGCAAACGTAAACTAAGTTAAACTTTGCAGCTCACATCTCACGAAAGAGCAAGCAAACTAAAAACCCAACAACCCGGAATTGGTTTTATAGAACCCTGAGCTCCCGCTCAACCTTCAGAAGCGGAGCTTGTGAGTAACCAAAAGCGACATCTATGTAATTAGCTTGAAAATAAGAGATTGTATAATACAGTTCCTCAGCAAGATTAAACAGCGACATCTATGATATCATTATATTATACTCTTCTCCCAACCACGTGGCTCCCTGTGTGCCTAAACACTTTAAAGCTGCGTATACCCCTTCACAACAGAAAACAAATACATTTATCTAGATGGCGCGGTTTGTTTCACTCTCTCGAGGCTTGAAACTCAATGTTTTAAATAGGATATCCTAAACAGGAATGTTCCTACTGGAAGGTACGTTACGAACAGATGTACGAGAATGACAATAGATGGGGCTTAAATATAATAGTGCATAACTACAACTACCAAAAGTTTTCCTGAGTATCTCTACCTATCTACAATGATTCGTCTCAATAACGTCTTCAGACCTTATAACATTTGTATTAGTGAGACTCGTTAGATTAGTTAGAGTCTAATTCTGTTTTTGTATAAGTACTAATATTTTACATAAGTACTAACTACGTTTTAAAAACTCAAAATTAACCCCACCTTCTAATTTTCTACGTAGTAAGTAAAACCAAGTACTTACAACGTAGAAAATTACAAGCAAGGATAAAGTTTCAAACAAAAAATACTTATTTTTGATTTTCAGTTGAAGGAAATATCGGTAAACATAGATACCTACAGTCGAACATAGAAACTCCTCTATTTTTGAAATCAGTTATATACAGAATTACTTGCCTTGCCTTATTTAATTTACTGGCCTCCCAGCTCATTTAGTAGTAACTCTGCCTTCTGCGCTGTAAGTTTTGGGTTCGACCCCACCAGATCAAGTAATTTTCATCAGAGAAAGTTTAAAGTGGCGCCAGTGACGGAAAATATGAGCAGGTAAATATTAGCGTAGTATGAGCATGTTATGAGGAGGGATGAACATCATGTGAGGAGAGTGTTAGGTATGAATATGGATACAGGGGTAAGGATAGGTTGAAACAAAGATGGATGGACTATGTGAAAGATGATAAAGAGTAAGAAGAAGCGAGTATTGAGATGACGAGTGACAGAGGGAAATAGAAGATCATAATGTGCAGACCCCACATAATGTGGGAAAAGAGCAGGAAAAAGATGATGAATTTAAGATGAAAGCAGGCAGCTAGATCCCGATTAGATTCTAGTTAAAGGCAAGTTCAAGATAAAGGCAAGTATTGAAATTCCCGAAGCATTCTACCAAATGAACCAAGTTTTTACAGACGTTTGAATAATGGAGTCGCCATTAAATTTTAAAGTGTTAAAAAAACTATTTGTGCATTTTTAACTTACTCAAATCCTGAGGTATTTTTGGGTACTACATTTAGTAATATTAATAAACATTATTTTTTAGTTAATAAGTAAAAGATTTTTAGAAGATTTAAGATATAAGAAAATATTTTTAGAAATTTTGGGTATTGTAAAGTACATACCTAATATACCTAATATTTGGGTATTGTAAAGTACATACCTAATATTAGGTATATTAGGTATGTACTTTACAATACCCAAAATTTCTAAAAATATTTTCTTATATCTTAAATCTTCTAAACCTTTTTTAGTCTCAGTCCATCCATAAGGTTGAATGTTGATTACTCGCTTAAAGCAATTTCAGACCTCAAAAAGGTAGTTACAGTCCTAGGACTTATTTGGTAACTTTACAAAAAAAATACGCCTAAGGCGACTCCATATACTTTTTGTGACGAGATGTAAACCCAGCCGTCGAAACCAAAGCTCTCGGTGAACTTACTTCTGATTAGGTCTGCGTTTTATTTTTGCTGTTTTCAATACTGTTTAGTAAAACTAGGTTTAACATACCCTCCTGCATAAGGTTTAGGTATTATGCAATTTCACAAAAGTATTATAAAGCAAACTACATGAAATAAGTTTTTGTTATTGGTTGGGAGTAGTTTTTTTAGAAACATGCCATTAACCCAGAAAAATATGTAATTATTCTATATCGTGCTATGTAAAGAAAATGAAATAAGTAAAGCCTTGAAAAATGAGCATAGAAAACTTTCAAACAAACTCCTGTAAAATGAATGCTTTGAAAAAACAGCACTTTTCAGCTTTTGATTAAAATGGCCCATAAAAACTCATGCAAGCCACAAACCTAAAAGCACCTTGCAAGTTGAAGCTTAATTTAATAATGCAGAGTAGACGAGCGGCCTAGATACTAGTTTTTCATAAACTCGACAGTGGCAGTGAAAAATTCACATCAAACGGAGGAACCTAATATCATTTTATTTCACGGAATTTTATTTCTTTACAAGAATCCTGCTGAAAGCGAAGATCCGTTTAGAAGTGAAATTACTAAGAGCTTACAACTCACTATTGCTTACTTTGAGAATCTATTTTAATGTTTTGGTTCCTCCGAAAATAAAAATAAATCTCTTACTTTAAATTAGTACTTTAAATCTTATAGTTAGAGAAAATTAATCAATAATACACCAACAACAAATTCATTATTATAGAAAAAAAAAGTTCAAGGCACTTGACAATGTACAATGCACCCAAAAGGCTGGTAATGTTACCTCGGTGGATAGCTATACTGATTTTCTGACCGAGTTAAGCCCTTTTTGATCATTGGTTTCGTGTACTAGTCTTTTGGATAACTCTTTGTATTTTTATTAGTACTTAAATCTAGAAGAAAAAGCTACGATTAATGATAATTAATACTAGTTTTTAATATTCTCTGTTTGTAAATTTGTGAATTCTTTTGAGAAAATATATAAAATGGTTGAACCACAAACCACAAAGCACTTCTTTTTAATTTACGACATCGGTCTTCATGAAAAGTCTTCTGGCATCGGTCACAGGTAAGGTGGGTAATAAAATGAGAGGTATTTTATTCCATTCGCCACGCTGGTTAAAAAAAATAACTGATGTTACGATAAGAAGAAGGAGCAGATGACGAATCTAAATTTTTCCAGTGTTTTGTGTTTTTATTAAAAAAATAAAAATGATAGTGTTTGGCAAAAGGCCAAAGTAAAAAAAATTGGTATGACTTATAATCTTACAATACCTCATATGAATAACCAAATGTTCAGACTACATATATCTACACAAAATTACTTTCTCTCTACGAAAGATTTAATTTGCAATACAAGAAACGCGGTTTAAAATAATACATCCAAGTTTAGAGTTGACAGGTAAATATAACTCTTAGCCATCAATATAATTTATTGGTTTTAATCTTTGCCGTGACTCAGAGTAAGGGTGCATGCATAGCCAGTGTAATGCCTGAACAGTTCAACTTAATAACATCGTCGCTACTGAGCGGCATGTCGCTGCAATTATTGCCACATCTTAATGCCTAGGGATGCTTTATTATTTAATTAGTATCGATAGTTTGTGTACAGGTAAATACAAATATTTGAATACGATAAACTAAGTAAAAACGCTGTAAAAACTAAGTTTCCAGTTTCTATTGCAAATCCTCAATTTTAAATTAATAAAAAACAAATAACCTATTAAACACACCTGTGAATATTCGGTTCGAGGAAATGGTACTTTGTGAACGGACTGATTTCACTTTTTACTTATCGTTTTTTTTTTGTAGTAAGTTCGTAATTTTAGGTTTTACTTAAACAATATTCAAGAGTTATTAATTTTGCAGCAGTTTTAATTATGTAATATCGGATAACTTCAGTCTCACTTTACAAATTCTCAGATCTAAACTTTTTTATGTAAGTATAAGACGTTTTACCGTTTAAAAAGGTGCATGACCGAATTGACCCCTCAAATCCCAACGATTTAAGAAAACTGCTTTATCTAATATCGATAAAAATGTCCTCTGGGAATTTGACATCACTACTTGTAACTTATGTTCGCCTAGTGTTAATTTCGTCGTCTGACAAATTCGCCTGAGGCGTTGCGCACTCTCGCGCCTTTTTAATGGCTTGCCACCAGTCCTGCCACCCTCAGAAGGTTTTCCTTGAGACGAATTAGTTCTTGATATACAAGCGAGCTTTTCCCTACTTGTGAATCAACTGTTGCTTAACTTCTAACCTAACCATGAAAGTATTTTTTAAAGTATATAAGAACCAGATAATGTCAACAATCTATTTTTTTACTGCAATAATGTGATTTATATACAGAAATATTTAATAATATCTTTAAAATCTATCCTAATATAAATAGACTAAGTATGTATTTCATGAAGGTACTTAGTGAGCCACTGGCGAAAACTAGTGTAAAATACATGTGAAACAGAACTATCTCAGGACAGTTACAAGCAAAAAAACAAAACGTTTTTTCTTGTATGTTTTCACTAATGTTCTTGTTATTGCTCAATCTACCAGTGGAAACTATAGACCAGTTTGCAACATCATTATCATATTACTTACAGCAATTTTCAGTTATTATGCAATTTGAAGTCATAATTCAGAATCAGCCCTTGTTCCACAAAATAAATAAGACTCGCATGTTTAGAGATGATCTGTTACATATCTATTGAGAGTTTGGAAAAATAGTTCATTTCATTTTGTATGTTAGATACTGTGAAATAAGAGTAAAAATTGCTTAGCGAGAAGGCTACTTTTTAAAACAGGAAAGACTTTGCGTGCTACGGTGGTCTACGGCGCTACGCCGTAGCAGCGTAGCACTGAATAAGTAAATGCCTGGTATAAATCAAGTTAATTGCACTAGAACTCCTCCTTATATGAGCCAACGGCCTTCAAGCATAGTGTTTAATGCAGCTCGAAATAAGCCGAACAAAAAATATTGTTAAATTAGTGTCAAATTAACATTTTTTTATTACTATACACCAGAAAATAACAGTTATTTTTTTATTGATTATAAATTATAATTTTTTTTGGGCTGAGACATCGAAATTTTTGCAAAAACTTTACTCTTTTTATATTTTTTTATTCTTACTGGAACGTCATTATAATCATTGTAATATAGTACAGTAATTATGGTAATTGGTATGTTTTGGGTACTTCTATTAGGATAGAGCACTTTTCTCTTTTGACCTACTTGTCTATGGCATAGAGTTTACTGTGTTAAAAAAACGGACATCGTTCTTTTAGTTCAACAAACATAAAACCCCATAAAGCGCATTTTTGCTACAAACAAAATGAAATTATGAGACGAATGAGAACAAAATGCGACTTGATTTTAATATATTATGTACGTATTCGCAGAATCGCAATCCAGCCGGCTAAAAACGCTGGCACGCTCCCCGAACCCTGAAATTACATGCAAAAGAAATGCAATAAGTAACATTATTTCATTTTCTATCAACGCTTACTTTATTTAAAAATACTTTTTCTAAGTAATTTCTTCAATGTGTTCAGTTAGTTAGATTTTCAATTTAATACATTTTATATAAACAAATCCATTAGATTAATAAAATATGAAATTAAACAGAACAAAATGTGCTCGCGGCTATAATTCTCAGTTTGGTAGTAATTTCTTCAAATCTTTAGTATTTAAACTTTAGGACTCAGAGTCATGTTCAAACTGTATTTTTGGCACATGTTTTATACAGCAGTTAGCGTGGCCCGTACGTGACAGGTTGCAAACCCACCACTGCTTATTTCCTATAAGTATAGTTAGTATTGACACACCCCTTCGAGGTTTTTCTACCCCGCACTACGCACATACATTTTTCATATCAAATTATCTTTCACAAAATGCAATTGGAACGCATTAATAATTGAATGCGTGGAAGATAATTAGCGCAAATCAAACACAGTAACATCAATTATCACAAAATGGCAAACAATCGTTTAATTAGCCAGTGGCATGGAAACCGCCAAATTAAGCGACGGCAACTCCCGTGTCGTAAATATGGGACATGCAATAATTAACTTTACTTGCGTTGGGACCGACCCTTCATCCGAGGTTATTCGATGCGATTGTTAAAACTATGCAAAAAACTTTTCTAGATCAGCCATTTGCAAATAAAATTTCTATTTGTCCCCCTCTTGGCAACGGGGGGACAAACGAAACTTTTTGTGTCATCTGTCTTCCTAAGGGGATAGATCAGGGGGACAGATGGGATTAATCCCTTTTCTAGTGCCACTATAATTTTGAAACAGTGTGGTGAAAGAATTAATGTGCGCCTCAGAGAGCTTTTGTTAGAGAAGTGCGTCTAGTTAGCCCTGTTATGCCCGATACTGTTTATAGTCAAACCTTCTCGAACAATCATAGCATATTCGTAAAACTACAAATATTGCCTAAGAAACAATTAGTACAGTGCCGGCCTTATTAAATAAATAAACCTTTTAAAAATATACCACGACTATCGAAAATAGATGCCAAAGTGATAAAAAATTAAAAAGTATTATTAAACTGTTAGTCATTTAAAGTCAAATCGAGCTATCTAGAATCAGAAACTGGTCAGGTAATAACAATAATATGAGAGCAATTAACAGCAATTTGTTATGCTCTTCAAATATACATTATGCGTACCTAATACGTATTAACTAATAAGTAGTACAAACAACATACAACCATTAATTTCTCGTATTAAACTATATTCGTTTTTAATAAGCAATTTTTTTTTTAATCTTTATTAGAAAGCTTATTTCCTGTGCGAATATGGGAGTTTGTAAGAAGTGAAAATTGCAATTGACATAACGTTGAATAAGTTACACATTGCATTTTGTTTTCCTATAACTTTCGAGTTCTATTGAAAAGATAAGACTTATGATACCTAACAAACAAATATAGACTCTAGAAGCTTGTAAAAAAATATCATCGAGAACAAAGGCCTAGTTTTACAAAAACAAAAAAAGCAAGTCACCCATAAAGCGCTGAATGTACTACCGCGAATATAGGTGAAGTTTTCTTTTACTTAAATGTAAATAAAGAAAATTTGCCTAAACAACTTTCCGTTCAAATGGAAGGCACTTTCCCCTTTATCGTATTTTCCTGTTTTCTTTCTAAAATGAACTTTATTTATGTTTATTTTATTAGCTTGATTTTCTGAAGGTATGACATGAAATTTTGATTTTGGAGCTGTGATTTTTTTATAATTACTCGTATATTGCTGTCTGGCTGACAACGGGTTTAGACAAGCGTAATAGAGAGAAAAAACTTTATTTTATGTGCAATAATTTTAAAATTTGTCCCTTAGAAGAAGATATGCCGGACAACCTCCGACAAAAACATTAAAAATATATTAAATCGAATTAACAATTACAGCAGTCACTTTACTAGTATTGTTGTAGGCGTCTCGATTTCAAATCCCGAAAGAGTTGACTTAATCATAAGAACGGGCCGCGAAAATCGCTTCGGTCCAAACGAGCCCCCAGAGAGGCGGGCTATCGGTTTTTTTTACTTTCAACGCATAAGGAGTGAGAAAGTTTGAGAACCTACTCGTAAGTAGTATAAAAATTTTATCTGTCAAGTTTTAGAAAGACTCTCATAATACAAAATGTAACCTTATATAAGCTTAGTATCGACAAACTGGTGCATAAGCTCGAAGTACCAGTACCTCAGAGCCTCAGTCCTGCACAGTCTTCTACTTATTCAGCACACTAATCTATAGTTTTATTTTGAAAAAAATAGTCTATTAAATTATGTGCGCAGTACCAGCGTGCTCTTAAACGGTGAAACAAAACATCGTGAAGAAACTGGCATACCCTAGAACTAAAAATTAAAAGGTGTCTGTTATGAGTTAGTAATGATAAAAGCGACGATGCGCTTGCCAACGTGTCACGTACAGATTACGTGCAAAATATGGGAATGTGCCAAACATCGTGTTTGGACGTGCCTCTGACTACCCTCTTTAGGAATCCTCAAAAATTTAAGTAACTAGTGATCTGAGGAGATAATTATATACCGAGGATTACAGTCGTGATTATGATTTTTTTATGGATTTTTAAAACTTTTAAAATATATTCTACTCGTAAGAAGTAAGTTTGACGTAGCTGTACAGTTTCTTTGGCTTACCCTTGGCTGCAAACTTGCCAGGATTATGGGCTTACTGATGAAATACTGGGTTCGAAAAAGTGTTGCTGCATTTTTCTGCAACTTTTTAAGCGAGTTTGAAGCGTAACAAGCGTTACAAAACTGTGTGTGAAAACTGTGGAATAAGACATTTATTTTTTACAGAACTGATAAATAGGCAAACAGATATTTTTTCCAAAACTGTTGTTTTAGGCTAAGTAGTGCGTATTTTTTAAGTAGCATATTTTGTTCATATTTGAAAATTTGAAAATATCAAAAGTCAGACACGGCTTTCCAACGATTCAACAAAATGTATAGATACTATGTATGTCATGTCGATTTCAATTATTAAACATAAATTATTAAGTACAACTAACTATGTGAAATAATAATTATGCCACGTTACAATATCCCCTCTCTGTTTGACGTCTTGGTTTTGATGGGCAGGATTTTCCAAACTCAACTCAATTTTATATTAGTAAAAATGTGAGTAGAATTTCATTTTTCATCCGAACTTCCTCAATTAGATATTTCATTGATCTTGTACAAACATTTAAACAATGTTTTAATGAGATCGCTTGTCAAACTTGTTTCTTAAAGTACTCGAAAATTGAATTATTGTTTATGTCAGTCGTCATTAGTATCCTGTAACATGCGACACAAACAAATAGGTGTTCACTTAATAATGAGTAACTCTGAACGGAAAGGCCTATTGGACTGTTCACTTGCAACTCTAAATAAGACTATATTAAATGCGCGGTAGGGTTGATTTTGGTGTGTGGGTTTAAGTTTAAATTTGATACTGTGTATAGAAGTCTGAGAACGCGGGTATTAGAGCTGCTTTATGGCAGTGTATTAATTTTGAACCGTAGTAACTTAGGTGGTGACAGAACTAAGACACCAACACATAATTCACTTTGTAACGCAAATGAAACTTAGCTTAATTTACTGTTATAATTTAGGGAATTCCTTTACGAACCAAAATATAGCGAGCTGTCGTTTGTGAAGGCTTTGCTTGTAATGAGCACTTCCGTAGAATAGATTTAGGGTTGGTGAGTTCACCTGTATATTTGCAGGGTAGTTAATAAAGACAGAGCAACTGTGACTACAAGGGATTCCCGAAGTATACTTTAGAAACACTTTTCTCTCGAACTGTACTTTCCATTGCTTATGGTAAGACTGAAAAATTCGTAGCATAGCGGCACTTTTTATTAGGTATTTTAGAATCCGTGCATAGCGGGAATCGAGATCAAAAACTACAAGTACCTGCGTACCTCAGCACCGAGAAGATTATTATATTTGCAGATCATCAAACATTGCCCCTCATTAGCTTCTCATTTTTCAGCCAAGCACTCGGCTGCTGCCCTGAGAAGTCAAAAGACGAGTTTTGAACAAATATATTACCTATGTAAGTATATTATAAACATCAAACCTCCCGGCTGCGTGATATTTGTGAATGAGTTGGTCGAATTTATCAAACAGTTGAGTAACAAGAGATAGTGATAAATGATACTTTTTAATCCCGTATGAAACCCCCAAATGGATGGAAAGGGGTTCTTTGTTTGGCAAGTTTTTTTAAAGTGTCTATCTGCGGACATACATAATGCATACACTCCAATCACATTACCCTTCTTCTTCACAGTTGGGTAGTAATCAAAAGTTACCAAGCAACGTAAAAAAGTCTCCAGGAAAGAAATAAATTTAGGTAAACGTTTATTTTCCATCATCCAAAGTTGCCTGCTTCTCATTCCACTTGATATGAACAAGCAACAGTACGTGAAATTGGGAGCAGAAAAAAAAGAAGCACATGAGAGTATGATCGCGGGCCGACTCGGTTCGCGAACTACATTACAGTTTACATAAAAACATCGTGTTCAACGACAACGGGGCATCAACTTTCCCAGCGAAGACATAAGCGAAATTGAATTACACATATTGAAAAAGAAATGTGTAGCTCCTTGGTAGGCGTGGTTTTGGGGTAAGACTCCTCCTACCCAGTGATCCGCGCATGGATCGCGTGGGACTCAAGTCGTTTGGTACTCCGCTGTCGCGCCGATAGACAACCGAGTCAGTGTGAACCGAGCTGCGCGGTGGGCCTGTATCGCGTCCATTCACAACTTCCGATCCACACGACAACTTTGTGCATTGTTAATCTATGAAACAAACTTTTACAAGTGTCGAACTTTTACGAATTTATTTAGAAACAATGTATATTGAACCATGAAAGTGACACAGTATTTAAATAGCTGGAAACTGGTTTGAAGTGGATTTCATGTTCAGTGGATGTGGGGATGCTGTATGCAGATCTATTTATTAAAATACTAACTGAGATGCTATGTTTGATTACTAAATAATTGTTTTTGCTCAGTTATTGGATGTAAGTAAAATTGGACTAGATATTTTTGTTTATATTTTTTAATTATTTTGACAATTATTGCAATACTTACCTTATCACGAAGTACTCAACGCTTAGATAGTATTTTGCTGAAAAGTTTACAATAATGCCAATCTGTTTGTCTGTCAATTAGCACGTCTTCGATGATAAATTTAATAATTGGGTTTATTTTCCTTTCTTATGTCACTATTTGCTTTTTTAAAGTATAAGTATTATATTTATTTCACATTCATTTCATATTTAT
Organism: Cosmorhoe ocellata; assembly: GCA_963675405.1. Taxonomy (NCBI): domain Eukaryota; kingdom Metazoa; phylum Arthropoda; class Insecta; order Lepidoptera; family Geometridae; genus Cosmorhoe; species Cosmorhoe ocellata. Next base: position 7,407,235 of record OY776245.1, on the reverse strand, counting down.
TTCACATCTAGATACATTTACTGATCAAAATCAAAACCTAAATATCATTAAATTATCTAAGTATTTTAAACAAACAGTCAAGTGCGTGTCAAATACCACACGTAGGTACTGGGTTTATTGGGTACTGAAGCACGTAGGTTTGTTTAAACATATTTTCTACTGTGACTGTGTTTTACATTGATATTTTCCCCTCAGAATAACATGACACCCTGTAGATTTACAAAACTTTTAAAAAACATTTACGTAGGCTGTAGATGCAAACTTTATTCTAAGTATCTTTTAAAGATCCAACTTTGGAAATGATTTGGTCGTCAATTCTTAATACTTCTAATAATTTTGTTGTGTATTAGGTATTGTAACTCGTATTATGAGAATCAAAGTCCCGATTGACACACTCACTCACTCACTGACATAATATGTAGATAGACATAATATGTATATATATTATATAGACATATATGTCAGTGTCAGTGTCAAGCACAGCCGAAACCGCTGGTTGTAGAGACTTGAAATTTGGAGGGTATGTCTGTTTTGGTTTGTAGTGTACTAAAAAAGAATTTTACGAAATTCAACCGCCAAGAGGAGACGGGAGGTTGAAGTTTGTATGAAAACACATACAGCGAACGAAATTGCGGGGAGTCTAGTTAGGTGTATGTAGGTGTTTTATAAATTTTGTATTTTTAAATCTATCCCAGGCACAACAATGTCCTATAAATAGAAAGTTCTACACGACGCTGTATAAATCATCTAAAATAAATGGAAAGGCTTATTTTATGTATATTTTTAATAAATTAAAGGTACAGTGTACTGTGTACTTTTTTTAATACGTTTGAACTAGCTGATAGGGATTAACTCATTTATCCATTTACATTCTAACTTTGTTAAAAGTTCCGTGTCTGCGAAAGTGTTCCTACCAATACTTTCATATATATTAAGTTACTAGCTTCCGCCCACGGCTTCGCCCGCGCAGTACCTTGAAAAACAAAAACATCGCTATCCCACGGAAACCGTATATTTTTTCGAAATAAAATGTAGCCTATGTGTTATTCCAGATCATAATCTATATCTATGCCAAATTTCATTCAGATCCGTTCAGCCGTTTTAGCGTGAAAGAGTAACAAACATCCAGACATCCAGACATCCTCACAAACTTTCGCGTTTATAATATTAAGTAGGATTCTATACGAAGATATGAAAAGCAACCCCACATAACAACTTAGGAAAACATTTTACAATACCTACGTTTCTTTACTATGTAATCCGAAATTCCAATTTTTAGAACACAAAATGGGAGTAAAATTTAAAATATTTGTGACTTTAAACAATGCATGAAAGGTTCCTTGTTTGACTGTGTAAGCCATTGATGCATTGGTGTATGGAGAAGTTCAGTTTTCACACGACACGACACGACATGACACGATAAATTACAGTTACGACTCCAAGCACCGTATCACTTAACGTACAGCACGACACTCCATTGCAAATGATTTCTGGCTATATTATCAGTAACTATAATCTTTTTTTACGATCATGTTGAACCGGTTACAGTATAAACTTGCTGTTGCAGAAACTCTGCATGTCATGAAACTATGCTTTGTCATCCGGCACTCGTACTTTGTTACCGATGAGTGGTGTGGCTTTCGGAAAAGAGTGAAAACTGTAGGATATGCATAGGTACTGTTAAACATGCATTTGCTTGTATAGCTAAATATATAACAATAGGATGAAATGTAAAGAGAAACTTGTGAATGAATATAAAACGTTACGGATCACGTAATGTACTGGTAAGCGTGGTTCTATTTTGAATTTTATACATTTCTGCTTCGCTGAGCATTTACACAAGGCCTAAGCGATCGCATGAAGATACTCGCGGTATAAATTCTCATATTTTACCAAAACAACGTATAATTTATATAAAACATCCCGAATAAAGAGTCAATAGATTTTTAACAAGTCATTCATTAACTTAAAAGCTTCTTGAAAGCGTAACAAGAAGCTTCGTCAGTTCTACAAAACACGGTCCAACATAATTTAATATTCCATTCATTTCTGTATGAAATGTGCGGGAATTTTGGGAGCTTTGATAAAAAATCTATGCTTTTATTGCTTTACTTTGGTGGGTAGCTACTCCAAATATTTCATGTATTCATACATAATTATTCATGACGGGTAGCTTTAACAAATCAAAATCCGAACTGGTGATTTTAGAAGAAAAATATTTTATTAGGTATTTTCATTACTTTTGCTCGATAGTTCTGTTACCGAGGTCAACATGGGTCAGGTCAGTACTTCAAAAGATCTTTGTGGCCCTGAAAAGTGGCACGATATTAGAGATGGAGTGTTTTTGTAAAAACGATTTTGAAAAACTATACCAGAACACGATGCCGGAATTCGATCCCAATATATTGAAAATCCGATGCCGATGCCGATGCGGAACGAGTACGATGCCGAGCAAAACAGTTGACAACGCAACGGAATGGAACGGAAAGCGAGCGCATCGGCACTCAGCACCGGCATCCGATCCAAACCGAAGACGACCGACGACATATCGCTCGCTCGCTCACTGTCGGTACGATCGGTGATTGATTGAAACATTGACATTACATTAATCTTGACAAATTCTATAGTCAAACCGATACCAAAAAAAACGATGTTGGCATCGAATCCAGTTTACTTGGGATCAATGCGGATCGATGACATAATTTTACGAAAACGTCCATTTCTACTCGATATCTAGTGTTTTTGTCATCAGCGCCTACAGCCAAGTTTTAATTTACAAGAAATTATATAGTTATAAGTTAAAATTTATAAAAATATGTGAACGCAAACAAACTCACGGGTAAAAGGTTGATGTAGATTAATTTTGGATGTCAATGCTAATAATAAAAATAAACTGTGGGATTGAATTTCCTTTGCTGGAATATATTTTGCAATATATTAATTCGAATACTATTTTTATATCACATTCATGAGCTTTTGCTTTTTTTTACAAGAGTATGTGTATAAAATGCGGACATTTTTCTTAAAATATGTTTCCTTTACGTAAAATCGAATTGTGAGACTACTGAATTATTTTAACAAAGTTATAACAATGCATAGATGGATTGCTAATACATAAAAAAATCGTTGCAGATACAATGAAAATTAAATTGAAAAACCTTTTAGCAAAAGTTGAATACCTGGTAAATACGCCAATAGGCCTTTGGCTATCGGACGTTCCATGTTATTCGTCAGTGGCATCCTGTAATTAATGCTGACATGGACAGCGAGGGCCTAATGAATGGCGGGTGTAGCGTGTCGTGCAAAAACTGTGACGTCATATTACAAGCCACATAGTAGACACACAGGAGACAGCGAGATGCGAGCCAAATCCATACAAAAAACAGGCTTTTGCATTTATTTTAACCGTTTTCAAAAATGAAGAGGTTCTCAATTCAACTGTACTTATGTTTTTTTATATGATTTGAATTATTCAAATCAGCTCGGTCATTGTAGGTAGGCAGAACGCTGTATGAAGTCATCAATACCATCTTAAGTTTACCATACAGCTTAAAACCACCATAATGATAATATTTAATCATTATATTTTTTCAGTTAAACGCTGATCGCTGATAACTTACAGCACAAATGATTTTTTGCTATAATAATATTAACTGCATATTAAATTCTGGATGCTTAAATGATGGGCATAAATTGGCTGGCTATTGATTTCCGACGTTGACAAATTTCCCTATTCATATTCAGAATAATGTTTTGGTTTTTCGCGGTGGACAATTCGCAAACCGTCAACTAGTCCCAAACTAAGCAAAGCTTGTACTATGGGAACCAGATAGTTGATAGGTTAATTATATACTTTCTTTGTACATACACAAATATAATAAGTAATAACAGTCAGACACAGAACAAACATTATTTTGTGTGTTCATCACACAAATTTTTGTCTTGGGTAGGGATCGAACCCACAACGAACAGTGCAGAAAGCAGTGCTACTACCAACTAAGCTGTGAGGTTAATAAAAAACTATGGATGAGGACTTTTTTAAATTATCTGAATAATTATTATAATGTTAAAAAAATACGTTTTCAACTAATGACAGTCCTACACATATATATATATAGATACGAGTGGATCATGATGACAATGATATTTTTTATCAAACAAACTCAATGAACTTTTAAACGAGCCAGCTGAAAAAGGCAATAAGTTCAAATTAGCGTGGCAAGTGGATCCACTATAAGCGTAAATTTTCATTTCCACAAAAGTGGGGCATGTGGCCTATAAATCTAGGTCTCAAAGGTACTAGTAATTTTTGTTACTGTCGTATTAAAACAATGGCAGATCGGACGTTGGTAAAAAGTATCATCGTTAGATCATATAAAAAAGTTTATTTTTCATATCCGCAGTCTTCTTCATCCGTGGGAAAAGTCAACTTTCCCCACACTAAGTGAGGTCGGCACAGCACGTTTTCTTCTTCCATCCATTTCCCTCTATCATCTAACATCTTAGTACTCACACCTTTCTTAGTAAATCATCTTTCACACAGTTCATCCATCTTTTTTTTGGTCTACCTCCCCTATATTCACCCACATCCATATTTAACTCTCTGCCCGTCACATGACATTCATCCCTCCACATAACATGTCCATACCACGCTAATCTATTACTCGTCATCTTTTCCGACACCGTATTTTATCCATTCTTGGCATTCCGTCGTGTTTATATCTGAAGTATTAGCCTAAAATGTAAGGTCTACTTTGGTTCAATAGTTTTAAAGTGACCGTCCGCCATCATCTCTCTGCTCTTATTTTACTTTATGTGGGATCAGCAGGCTTTACATGTCCTCGTATAATGGCTTTTACACCCATTAGCAGCCATCATTTCAATACCGACAATATATATATTTTTCTTTTTTTTAACATATTAACTACCTTATAGTGTCTAAAATTTACAGCTCTATATAAATCAGCGAATAAGTATTCCTCTTTATAATTTATGGCACACTTCTGGCCGGTTGTTGGAGGGTAATGGATGCGCCCGCAGATATCAGTAGCTACCGTCTTTAAATTACTCACTGTTCAGGAAGCAAGGCCTCGCTACAGTTTTGTTTTCAGGAAAGCTTCAAGCGTCATATTACGGTCGTAACTTAATCACTAACATGATTAGGTCGAAAAAGCCCTAGGTGCTAATACTGGAGGCAGGATTTAAAACGTGTGTAAGGAAAAGCTGCTAATCACTTATCTTGACAAATTCAAAGTTGAAGACATTGCTGCAATGTGGCTGGATGAACTCAAATGAAGTTTTAATCAGATAGCGATATAATTATTATATTCCGTGGTATATAAATTAGATAATATTCCAACTAATTATAATAATGTATCACGCTAATAATGCCATGGACAGAAACTTGTTCGTCGTATGCCGGCCGCTGTATCTCGGAAACTTGAGTTTTAGTTACATTGCCACTTAAATGTATTCCTCACACTATTAAGATAGTAAAGATTAGAAAAATACAGTTTAGGTCCGTAATCAGTTGTAATTGATTCTAATGAGGTGCGATTTATGGTGGTCACGCACAGTTTTCAATATTTGGCATCTAGTTTTTTAGATACGCAAAAGCTACTAAAAACACTATAAGTACTTAAAAAGAAAACTTAAACATCAAAAATATTATGCTGGTGTACAAATATCTTCTGGCACGTTTGTCTATATAGATTAGTTATAATATGTACTGTACATATAACAAAAAATAATGAAGTCTCATTTTAAAAAACTAAGCACTTTAATATCACTAAATCGAAACCCATTCAACCAATTTGCTTAATTTCCACATGCGGTCAATCGCGTATAGCTAAGCTAGATATACAACTCATCATTTTCGATGTTACTAATCACTATATTGCTCGAAATCAGAGTTCACGACCGCAGTCGGCTGATTACGCCAGTTAATAATTGCTCTTACAAATGAGCTCGAACTGCCAATTCGTCGATAGCACAATGTTTTCAATCGATTATTCATTAATTTGAGTATTGTGTTCATCGTGACAATAATTGTGTGATTAAAGCGTAATGTAATCGGTGCGTGTTGGTGTAAAAATCACTGTTTTCTAATTGCTTGATAATGCCCCAACCATTTGGACATTTTGACACATGAACCCATAGTAACTTTTACATGAATACATTGAGTCCCGGAATCGAGTTTATAAGTTTTAACTAATGAAATCAACATATCTTTTGTACTTCACAGTTTTTTGGTAACACGCAAGGAATCCTAGTTAATATAATTATTCTAGTTAGGCCAGGAGTCGTTCTAACAAAAAAATAAAATACGCGGCGCAAACATTACAGTCGGGTCTCTGGCCAAGCTTAATACCTTGTTAACAAAAAGCAGTCAAGCGATACAAACTCTTAAAACTTTGCCTCTTCGAATAGTTCCAGGTCTTGCAAATTGAAATAATTCTCTCTAACTTTTAGCTTTTAGTAGGTAGTTATGAATGAGCACTAGTCGGTACAGAGGTCTACTGTTAAAAACACCCAATCTAGTTCATGTTGAGTCGTTTATATGGAAAGAGGCGAAAATATGCCCTGGGTGTTTAAATATTTTTTTAAGTTTGTGGCTTACATTGCTTTAAACTTACCTACAAGTTTAATTTTTTATACAAAAATACAGGGTCCAAACTAAAATATAAATCATACAAATATGTTCTACCGCTATTAAATAGCTTTTGTTTGAATACGTTAAAAGTTAGTTTAATCAGAATACTTGAATAGCTGTTTCTATTAAATTACGTTTAGTGGTACACACGCAGCCGGAAAGGAAACGCATAATGTGGTGCTGGCATTAATTACAACTTCCGGTGGCGAACGCGTTATCGCGCCTCCACTGGCCCTGTTATTTTACCCACAGTATATAAAAAAAAGAATTCAGTGCATGTGCGATTTACAAAATTATTTCTTGTTTGTTCTTTAGAAGTTTCTTAAGAGCGCTGGTGGTGTAGCGGTAGCACCCCTGCCTCACGATCCGAAGGTCGTGAGTTCAAACCTGGTCGTGCACCAATGAGTTTTTCCATTCGAAAAATTTATGTGCACAATGCCAGTGCTCTTAAACGGTGAAGGAAAACATCGTGAGGAAACCGGCATACCCTAGAACCAAAAATTCGTAGGTATGTGTCATAGGTTAGTATTCTTATAAGCGGCGATAGGCTTGCAACCTGTCACGTACGGAATACTAACTACTGTGCAAAATTTGGGCATGTACCAAATGTCATGTTTGGACTTGCCTCTGACTACCCCCTTTAGATATCCTCAAAGATCTAAGTAACTAAAGATCTGAGGAGATATCTACCGAGCCTGGGGATTACAGTCGTGATCATATTTATTATTTTTTTTATTGTTCTTTAAACCATTTAATTGTATGTATGTAATGAAATCAGTATCATTTGTTCCGAATCTATGGTAAAATTTAGTTTTCGATGTTGCCTCTCAGCTTATACATTTTGTGAGAATACAAAAACATTGATAAGTTCCAAAGTAACATAGCTAATTTTACTTGACAACGGCAAAGATGATTTGTGTAGTTTTCTTCCATAACTCAAAAATGTTTCATCTCGGGATATCTGAGACCATTTTTAATGAGGATGGTATTTCCACCACGATCCCAACTTTACGCGTATTATCAATAACTCTAGTAACCAGTGTTGGGAAATTACTTATATTTCTATGAGAAGATGCTATTTTTTATGTGAGAACCTTACATGCAGTGTTTTTTGGACATTTCTAGCAGCACTACTGAAAAATGCTACATAACTTTTTACATTTAATTTGCGTAACTTCATGCAGAGTTTTAATGTAACAAAAATGTTCCCTGACCCTGAACTAAAAGATTTAATATCGAAATAAACTTATTGAGTAAACTCAAAAATACTTTTTACACGTAAAATTAAATACAGTTGCCACAGATCGCGTCAAACAAAGCCAAAAAATATTCCATTAACTCTCCGCCAAACGCAGAGTACAATATCCTATTTCATTTATACGAATGAGAGGTCAAAAGATAATCACAATATCCATTTTTTGATTACTTTTTTATAGAGCAGAGTCAAAAGGCCAATTTAAAACAGCTAAGTTACGTATTAGAAGTTTCGTTAGATTTATATTTTCATTGTAAGAGCGGTTACGCACTGCGCCCGACCCGAATCCGATCAGAACCCGTGAAACTCTGGTCCGGAGTAATTGTAGAACTATTTCTATGGTAACTTAAGAAATATCGTGTCAGAGGCGAGCTAGATTGCATAATCAGGAACGATTAATGTATATTTAGTCTATGGATATCCACGCTTATAAACACTGGTTATTAAAAAAACATGACAGCAGCTTCTTTTGAAATTAATACAATATTTTTTTATGATACTGGAACGAGCTTCTATATGCTACCTCGAGCGAATCCTGATATCAAATTCTTTTAGAACAGACCGCACGTAGACACTCACATTCACTCATATTTTAGATAGCGTTCGACTGCTTCTGTGGCTTTCTCTCGAAATGGGAATAAAATACGTATATTTCACCATTTTTACTAGTACAAAGATACTGAAATATAATATTTTGTTATGTTTTAAGTGGCAGCTCTCCTTTATTTTTCGTTCTCTATGGATGGCTTGGCTGTGGAGTTCGAGGGAAGCTTAAAACAAAACTTGTGCTGAAAGCATTGGATATATTTTATTCAGATTACGGAATCCTTTGTATATTTACATAAAAAAGTAAAAATGTCGAGAGTAATGCTATTACTATTCAACACCTATTTTAACTATACTAACTCGTTGAGAGGCAATAAATCACTGTTTTTACTTAAATCTTATCAGAATCTATAAATTATGTAAAAAAAGTCATGTTATCACCATTTTTAACTTCAAAGTAGCTGGATCAATTTTCATGAATTTGAATGTGTTGGATTTGTACTCCGAATAACAGAATAAACAATAAAACATTTGATTATTAATTAATGCGGGGCGCATATTAATAATAATAATAATAAATAATGCTGGACAATCCACACAGCATCATCCAGCCCCAAAGTAATATAGGTATATATAATATATATATTTGTTGATAGGTTTAGTAAGGCTGGTCAAAACTTTAATTTATATGACTTGCAAAAACAAATTCTTTATTTTTGCAGGTTTGTGACAACAACAGCAGTATGAGAAGGGCTCGGAGCACATGGAAGCTGAAGAGCGGCAGTAGATGGCGCAGGTGGTGAGGCAAGATGGCGGCGGGGCAGGCGGGCGGGGGCGGACCACTCGCGCGCATTCTTGTTTTAGCTGTGCTACACGTCAATTTTGTTGGTAAGAACACGTGGAATTTTGCAAAGCGTCGTTTTTTAATTTACACGTGTGAACAGATTATTATGGTCGACTGGGAAACCGATGAGTAATAAAATCAATAAATAAAATCATCAAAGACGATAAAGTACCCAGTTCTACTAAAACTACAGATATTAGCCTAGCTTTATCAAAATACTTAGATACATAAAATTTAGGGTGTTGACTTAATTATTGCGGTCTAGCACATTATCCTTTCCAAACAGCATTTTCAGCAATCTAGAAGTAATAAATAATTATGCATAGAAGGCTGTTAAGGCTAATCCTCTGTTTATCTAGGTCTTACAGAGACTAAACATACCAAGGCCCTTTTCACATATTAAACGTTTGTCTAGACTTTAGATACCATTGGATCTTACTTTAGACTAGATTGATTGAGGATATTTATGATTACAGGCAGACTACTGTCGTACTAGAGCAGTCTGGTTTCCAAACTACTTCCATGAAGCTTGGTTTTTACAAAAAAATAGAGATTATCGTTTGTTTATAACTAGGGTTTATAAATAGAGAGCGCTGGTGGTGTAGTGGTAGCACCCCGGCCTCACGATCCGAAGGTCGTGGGTTCAAACCTGGTCGTACACCAATGAGTTTTTCCATTCGAAAAATTTATGTGCGCAATGCCAGTGCTCTTAAACGGTGAAGGAAAACATCGTGAGGAAACCGGCATACCCTAGAACCAAAAATTCGAAGGTATGTGTCATGGGTCAGTATTCTTATAATCGGCGATGGGCTTGCAACCTGTCACGTACGGAATACTAACTACTGTGCAAAATGTGGGCATGTACCAAATGTCATGTTTGGACTTGCCTCTGACTACCCCCTTTAGATATCCTCAAAGATCTAAGTAACTAAAAGATCTGAGGAGATATCTACCGGGGATTACAGTCGTGAACATATTTATATATATTTTTTTATAACTAGGGAACCAAACCCGCATGCTAAACATGCCCTAATCTCAGCAAATAGGCCACATACCTAACCCAGGCCGCACATTTACGACATTTGCGCATGGTGTCCAGCTTTCGCTTTGTTTTGCACTCGCGCTCATTCCACAAAGTGCAAGCTTTCATGGCGTTTGCGTGGATCGCGTTTCACGATACTAAACTATTACAGTACCTACTTTAATGTTGTATTATATGCTTATAAATCTCAAATGGATTTATGTATCTACATATAGTAATCTTACTCGAGTTCATTTATACTCAACTCTAAGTTTTCGATTGTTCTTGCCCGGATAAGTAGGTTTTGTTTATTTGAGTGGACAAAATAAAATTCGCAATTTAATTTTTTTACATTTAAATTCTCGGTTCCGCTTACTGAAAAACATCAACAATGCAAAATTTTCAAATAGATTTTGTAGACACATTTTAAAGCAATTCATTCGACGATGATAAAAATACAAAAGGCTCGAAGCGTTTCGTAACATGGATAACCCTTTCATGAGTCAAAGCGATGCCAGCTCGGAATCCTCATTGAAAAACGGCCCACGGGTCAAAATGTCAGAGTGTATAGTAAACGCGTGTCCCTCCGTGATGTATAGATTATGGATAGATTGAGAACGGAGCTAGAGTGGACGTTTTATGGCCTTCACTGATATAGAGCAAGAGTTAGTTGAACTTGACCCGCTTTTTTATCGTTTAAAGGAAACAAATTATTTTCCAGAACAAATGGGTAAAGCGTTCTATTTGGTCAGCCAATAAAAAGGTAAATTCAAAGTTCAAGAATAATTAATTTAGCGTGGAAAATATGGTTCTAAACTATTCACTGAAAACTTGCCAACCTCGAGTTTACCTTTCTCCAAACAACGCAAGGCGGAATTGAATTAATCCTGTTGTAAAATTTTCACTTGCTACCTTATCTCCCGTCGTATTGTCGTTTTATTGTGCCTACCCTCGAACCATTAGCGAAAATGTCACAGCGAGGGCATTGTAATCGCGCCCGCGGCAAGCCCGCACAATGATGCGGCCGTCCGACCCCGCCCGTGTACACCAACTTTACCTTAACGCTATCATACAAATTCAAGTTTCTATAATAAATGAGGAAGAACTCACCATCCGTATTATTTACCAAATGGATAGTACTTTACCAACAAAACCGTATTCAAATTCGAGCAAAGTGGCTTCGCAATCGTGCGATTTTACATAGCTCCGAATAGTAAACACTTTTACGAATTGTGCCGTCTGCGTTTCACATCTCGAATTCTTCATATACCAACTTACTACCTACTAAATCTCACGCGGTGATTCTCGTCACGTTGCTGGTGAGTGGCCGACAAAGGAAAGAGGGCTTGCATACCTTATTACCACCTTTTTGGCAAATCCCTACTTATGTGAAACACGACACACCCGCGCTGGCGACTCTGAATTACAAGTGCCATGGTAACTTGATTTATTTGATATTTTTATTCGCTCGTGCTAAGTAATTTATTAGATGAGGTAAATAAATAAATAAATATTGGTGAACATTTCACACAACTCCATCTAGCCTCAAACTAAGCAAAGCTTGTACTATGGGAACCGGTTGATTAATATATAGATTAATTATATACTTTTTTTGTAAAAACATAATTGTACATACTAGAATACATAATAATATTCAGACTCAGAATAACCATCTGAGTTCATCACACAAATGTTTGCCCTTGGTGGGGATCGAACCCACAATCTACAGCGTAGAAGGCAGAGTGACTACTAACTGAACTGTGAGAACAGTCAAAGGTCGTAATAAAATGTTGCTTTTTATATATTACGTATTGAGCTAAACCACTGGGTTAATTACAGGGAGTATTTATTCCTTGTAATATTTCCACAACCGAATGTCACCGTCGCTTTCCTTGCAATTAATCACGAAGTCAATGAGCCGTTTTGTTTGGACACCGCCGATGAATAATCCTTCCCTGGCGATTTACTGACAGGCGCAAAAATGGCCTAAAAGTTATGGTTTTAATAAGTGCCCTGGAAATTTATGACAATGAAATTTGCATTTTTAAGAAATATTCTTTGAGGGATACGAAATGAAGACTTATTTTAAGCCCAGTCAGTTTTTTTTTTATTGTGTGTAGTTAAAGAATAATTAAGTAATAGCATCTCAGGCTAAGCAAAGGAGTTAGGTATACTAATGCCTGAGAATATTTTTTTGATAAAGTACTACATACTTAAAGTATTTTTTTAATACCACTACCAAGGGACCAGCATTTTTGTAAATTGACAACTATATATTTGTACTAGACTGCGAATAAAAAAGGAAATGCTTTTCAATTTTATCATTTTGGCCATCCGTTTGACTTTAGTACATCGTCGCGTCAGATAAACAATAGCATCCAAAGACGGGTCAAGAAACTCATAAACGTTTTCATGATAATAAGGAAATTGTATAAAACAACAGCATAAGGGCAACTCTCATATTTATTGTTGTTATCTTATTTGCATGCAATTTTGTGTATTACTGTCCCTAGGAAAGCATACTATGAGAGCCCGTTTCCACTATACTACTTTTCTGTTTATGTCTTACGAGCATTCGCCCGCGGCATCACCCTGTGATTTTCTATACTATAAAATCTCTTTGTCTTATTTAATACAAGTCCATTCAGCCGTTTCAGCGTGATTTAGTACCAAAAAACATCCATACATCCATCCATTCATCCAAACTTTCGAATTTAAAATATCAGTAAGATAGTAAGTTGCTTATGCAGGTTTTGTTGGGTAGGTTTTAGGTTTTTAGGTTTGGTTGTGGCGGTTAATAAAAATACGATACAAACTGTTCAAACTAAATCTTCTATGTGACTCTATCTCACTAAGTGTGGTCAACAATGTTTGTAAATTGTCGGTCGAGAATTGGTGCAATGAAAACAAACACCAAGGCAGTGCTGACTTGTTTATAGAATATACCCTCATAAACATGCAGATTGCGGATGAGACGCATTTTTATGTAAAATTGGGAAAAGGGAGCTGTTTTATTTATTACCCTTCTTGACTTTATACATCACTGTTGGGTGTCGTGAAAATGAGCGATTTTTGAGTTTATATCACAAATGCACAAGCACAGTCAATATAGAAACACTTCTTCCATTATAGTAAAAAAGTATCCAGAGATTTAATAAAAATGTTTTTTAGTTAGAGCATACTTAAACTTCTTTGAAAAAATTAATGATTAAAAACAAATAAAAGACGATGGCCGTTATTATAGGCACGTATTCAACTGGGGCGCTATATTTAAAAGTGATAAGATGGCTAAAATAGTACTTAGTCTTATTTTAAAAGTGTTACGTTGTAAATAGTCTCCAAATACCAATAGTAACCAAATTAACGAATCGGAATCTATTTTACAATGCGATGGTTGTTTCTACTCGCTGACAACATAGTTTGAGAGGAAATAGCGGTCTAGGTTCGACCTGTAATAGCACGATTACTTTAAACCGCGGAGACAGTTAATACAGTTGCAAGGCAAAGCACTCTCTGCAAAGTATTTTCTGGAAAATGGGCTTTCAAAGCATATAAATATTATATCTGCACTCTAAAAATAACAAACAGGAAGATCGGAAATACGATTCCCTTAGACTTTAAATAAATTATGACGTGCTAGGTATGGGAAATGTTAGCTCCTGAAATAGTGCTTGTTTTCCTCTACATTTACTTTCAGCGGTTATATACGCTGAAGATGTACGAAACTAATTTTCACTTGAATATTTAAAAAACATTGTTTCACAGCTTAATTTATAATATTTATAGGTACGAATATCTATGGGCATCTATAACTTGAGGGTATACAGCAAAATTTATTTTACGTATTAAAAACCGGGGCGTACGATTATTTATTCGTAAAACTATCTATATGCTAAGGCTGGAAAATTAACGGAATTCACAATATTTTTAGCCATCTTAAAATATTTGATTGGGACTAGTTAAATTATTGAGCGAATAGATAAAACAACTGTTTTAGGGTAGATAACACCTGTGTGATTGAATTGATTGCCGGCTAGGTTTCATAAAAAAAATGCTTTTTTTTTAATCTGTATGTGTACGTGCGCAATCCTCGTTTAACTTCCAAAGCTCTCCACATACCTACGCAAGCTTAACTTCAAGCTGTAACAGCCAACTAAAAGTACACAATTGGAGACTCCCCTAGTGACACGTTACGGATGAGTCTCGGGTAATTAAAAACGTGACCGTCGTCACTTGTCGTCCGACGCCCGTAAAGGTTTTATCTACTTCGTGCCGACCACTCCTGGTTGTTTATTAAAAAGTGGTAATCGGACGCACTGATTGGCCTCTCTTGTCTAGTGCGTTTAGTTACAATGCATGTTCTGTCCAGTGGGACTCATTCAGCCTACGCAAAGGAATAGAGAACTTGAACGTAGTTTGGCCTTAAAAAGGTACTTATCAAACATATTTTAAAGTACAAAAGCAGTGCAAATGACAAACAAAGCTTGATTTGTCTCAAAAATCTTTCTACACAACCATATTTTTCCTACAAGTGTATTCATATTTATTCATTTTATTGCACTATAACTTTTATAATGTTAGTAAACTGGAAAAATATGACAAGAAAATTTATGCGATGTAAAATTATTATGTTAGGGTGAGGGTCAGGCGTAAACCGGGAGTTTGAGCTTCGGCGATTTTTATTAACTGTTTATATCGATACTCGGGCTTAACGTATAGCTTACTAGTGGAACTTTCCGTGAAATCATCCGTGTATTTTTATTTTCATACAAACTTTGATGTCCTATTTCATTCCAGGTTTTTCGACATAAAAAGTGTTTTAGTTTCAACACAGGCCATTATCTATGTACGAATCAAATTTTCCGAATAACATGATCGCAAACGTCAGACAGAAAATCAAAACATATGCATTATATTAACTGAGAATTTAATTTATTTGAAGCAATCTTTTATACATATTTTTAACATCATACTATAACTAATAAAGTAACGTCCTTACGACGTTAGACATGGTTTTATCAACAATTTTATTGCAAATAGAATGTTAAAACTGTTTGAATTGTTTAGATTTTAAAAACCTACAAGATCCTTAAACCTGTACATTGTTAAAAGCACTTTGTCTAAGTTGTACAGCTATTTTACGCATCAAACTTTGCTGACGAAATTTATTCATGACGCGATCCCTCGTAAATACATTTGGGAGTTTATTGTCATAATGAATTTGATATGGCTTATGGAAACTGGCTTATCTTTCCCGTTACTGTGTAGTATTTTTAAATTATTTTGTTTTTATGTTATACTAACTTCCAACCGCGGCTTCGCCTTCGAGGTACCTACATAAAATATAGCCTCATTTTGAAAGCTTATTTTAAAGACTGGTGAAAGAAGTTTTGAAAAATTCATTTTCACAGACTACATCTAACATAGTACATACATACTTACAAACACAATCTTAATTTTTTTCTTATATTAGTGTAGATTAGGATAGTTTGTAGTTTTTTCTGAAAAGGCTGAAATAAGTTGAATATCACATTACATTTATAGTCTGCGGAAGCGAAGATCATAATTATAAGTAACAAATAACAATTAGTGGCTTATAGAAAATAGCTTAACGTTAATTCATTGCCGTCAAAATTATTCTGTGTCTGTGTGAGTAATTTTGATTCCAAATCATTAATTTTCCACAAAACTGGTAAGTACAGTAAATCGGGAAGTAGCTTTAAAAAGGTTAAGGCGGCTATATATACCAACATCAGCCTCTCTTTTTGTATAGGAAACATTCCTAGCACCAATTGGAAATTCCTATAGGTTAGTAATGCTGCCTACTTTCATACCAAATGAAACGGTACATACTTTAATTTACTTTTTAGTCTTACTGTTTACTGTCAGCGTATGCTGAAAACATCAAAGTTAAAATGAAAACATAGAAATTATTTGTGTAAATAATATTACATCGATGAAAAGCCTCGTAATTTTACAACAACAATAAAGCAAAGTAAGCTGTACAAGAAATTATTAAAACAACAAAGAGCTTTCAATATCCACGCTAAAAACGTCTTTCCCAAGCTCACCTATATTATGATAATAAATAAAACCGCTTAAATACTTTTTAATATGTTCAAAGAAATTTATTCACCGAGAACATGTCCTATCAAAATATCTCGGGCCACATGTTATGTCGGCGCATTCTTCTCGTAAATTGAAATTCTCAAACGTTCCCCCTTCGTAGCCGGGACGGGGTCAGAGCCAAAAGACAAATACTTTAAATGTTCGATTAATGTGATTAAATAAGAACTTTTTCTCGAGGTTTATGATGTGCTATTAGTTTTTATATAATATGCTGTGTGCAATGTATGATGACTATTTCATAATTTGCTGATTGTTAGAGGTGCTGAGCCTTCACCGTCTTAAAACATAATATAAAGCACTATGCGTAAAAAATCTACTTGAAGCTGTAAAAATTGCCTAGAAAAGATGCAAGCAAAATTCTACATATTTAGAATAGAATAGAATATTTATTTTCAGACCTCGTAATAAAAAACAATGTATACTTAAAACTATTTCCTGGTAGGAACTTACTATAAAATTATAAGTACTATAAAAACAGTTTACAAAAAAAGGTTAAAAAACATTCCAAGCAGTTTGTCTACGCAAATTTGCGGTAGGTTAGGTTTTTAAGCATACAAGTTAAAGAGTCTTTACCACCCGCGCTAGTGTAACACTGTGTTACGGCATGGTAGCGATTCTCGTCCCTTGCATTAAGACTCATATTGGAATGCTCATCCTGCAGCTTTTTCGTTATCGCTTCGAGTTGTTAAGTTGTAAACAAGTAGTACTTTACTCTAACTCTAAAAATAATCGTTAGTAAACCGCCAGTATCAGTTCATAAGAAAAGCGCACTTCGCTTATAAATTAAGGACAAGCTTTTAAAATAATGAATGGACTACATTTGAACGAGCACAAAAACTTACTTCAGCAAAAATACCGAATTCTTCAGTAAAATTCTATTCAGTGTTGAAATCGATACCACTATCAAAATGCACCGTCGTCGCTAGCCGCTACAAAGAGTCTAACATACCGGTTCAAAGGATGTGTGAACGAAACAAGCTGTACTTTCTCACTCAGATCAATGTACAAGGGTATAAAAGCTTTTTCTATGGGTATTCGGTAAAAAACTCATCCTATTTTATGCCTTTGTGTGAACGGTTATCGAGCGGTTTCTTTTGAAAAGGACACTAATGTTTGTCTTGTTATTTTGCATAACGCTTGGTGTGGAATGCTTTCTACAAAGTTAGCTTGTAAGCCGTTACAATAGATATTTCAAGCTTTTTTCACGAGCTTGCGAGAGGATTAACGCGAGAATTTATTTTCTCATGAAACTATTTTGCTAGCAGTATTGCTGAATCTAAAACGTATGCTAAAAAGTGTGATAAAAATAAGTGAGTATGTTCATAAAATAGGTCTACACTTATTGCATAAAATAGCTTGTATGTATTTTAATATATTATTGGCCCATGGCCTATATAGCAAAATTGGGTGCCAAAAATTTCACAGCCCATTAATTTATAAATTGTTACGAGCATTATCATAATTATCAAAGTCATCAGCAAAAGCTGATTATGTACTTTTGATTCATGGGAAGTATCGGTGCTAGAGAATAAAACTTGTCCTATTTTACTATATTATGTGCTTCGACAAAATTTCCTGTGAATATCAACGTAGCAAAAAATTAACTCAAATAACACCAACAATTTGTAACATTACGTACTAAACTATTAAAAAGCTTAAGTTTCTTACATAACATTATTTTCATTCAGAAGTGCAACAGTGCTAGAATTGTAAGCCTAAAAATAAACCAAAAGCGTCCAAACTAGACCGTATCGGCCGAAAGTAATCCATTTGAAGAGTCGTAGCTCCAGTCAAATCGTATAAATTCACCCTATATCACAACTTCCTTCCAAACTCCAGGAAAGCCCCACTACAATTCACTACATATTTCATCTCTTTTAGCTTTTTTGAATATAAATTAATGCAGCAACTTAACGGAAAGTAATAAATAACAACATAGTTTCCGCATATTTTAAATTCATGGAGAATCTTAAAATTGAGACTTGGAAAATTTACGTATTCAGTCTGAATAAATTTTCATTGAAGCAAAGCGTTTTTAAGTAATAGTGCCATTTCATAATATAAAATATAACAATGGAATTTATCCCCACGGGTATAGGTATAGGCTAAAAGAATAAGATTGAAAGCGATTTTTTCAATATTTTATATAGATTTACATTTTGAAGACTTATAACACGACTACATAATATTTATATTTTACAAAACTCGGAAAAACTATAAAGGCCCTACATTACATAATTATTGGGTCAGTAATCTTAAAAAACCTAAATTATATTTTATCAAATTTGCTTTGATAAGATTTTCATTAAAAATATGTTCAAATATCGTTTGAAATATTTTTCAATGAAGAAAATATTTAGAAGTTATATAAATATATATAAGTTATGTAAATATTGTTGCCAGATTAAAATAAGCCTGTGCTACTAATATAAACTACGAACATAAAACACAGTGATTTATATGACAACTTCCAAAAATTACCAACCACAAAATGGTGAAAATTCGCGAAAAAGTAGATAAAGCAATTATTTAGCTTAGTCATGCGTTGTATTTCCGCTCATTAGGTGTATATTTATTTAATTTACAACGGCTGGGGGCCGGCGATAAGCCGTGGAGCGTGCGCGGCCCTGACTCCGACGACTGAATAACAATAGAATACCATGTCTGAAACGCTAGAGTATGCAAAAGAAATTAGTATTAGTGATGTAAGCCATGAATTACATGCTACAGCGTATATGAGACCCATCACAACTTAAAAATCCAATAAATTTTAATGACAACCTCAATCGTAATAATTATTGTTGCTGCAAACTAAGACTCTTTAGTCAACTTATCCCGCGGGATGAGTTGACCTAATGCATTTTTGAATCGGTCGACATCCGCTGTCAAAAAAAGACAAAAAGGAATATATTATTTGAAATTTCTGCACTTCATTGGAAGAATCACAAACGAGAACGCCATCTGTGAATATTTTTATTATTGTTTGTTTTTCAAAAAGTGCTCAATCAGTTTCGATAAAATTTATATTCATAATTAATTTTTATTATTATTAATATGGGAACAAATTTTTTTTTTCATTGCGTTGTTATGCATACAAAAAAAGGATCAATCAGACGAATTTGAGAACCTTCTCCTTTTTGAAGTCGTTTAAGAAAATAACTAACCTTTTTAACCTTTTGTCCCTGCCTGCGGTAGTCAGAATTCTTATGCTATTTATACATTATTACGTACCATAATATTTACATACTTACATAACACCCATACATTCGAAATTTGCCAAAAGTACACACCGCCATAGCCTTCTGGATAATCGGGTAAAAAATTAGGGTCTAAAATAGGTAGCTTTCAGTAATTCTATCGGAGCCAGAAGATAAAACCCTCAGTGGGTATTCATGTGCTGTGGCAAATACAATTAACTCAAATTAAAAGCCCTTTGTTCATAAACAGAAGTGGCATTACAACGTTACTCATGGTAATATTAAAACGAGGAAAATAAAATGTTGGCTTACTGGTTTTTGTAGCATGGCCGTAACAGGTTGTATATGTATATATATATAATTGGAATCTCAGAAACGACTCCAGCGATTTTCATGAAATTTAGTATGCAGGGTTTCGGGGGCGATAAATGGATCTAGCTAGGTTTCATTTTTGGAAAACGTCGTTTACCAATAAAAAAACCGAGCAAAGCTCGGTCACCCAGGTACTTTATATAAATAAGTATCCTGTTTTAAGTGAAAATTAATACAAACTTATTTACATGCATGAAAATTTCCGTCACTATCTAATCCACTAACCGAAACAGTAAAATACTTACTCCTACTCAAAGTCAAAGTATTCCAAGGATGCTTCATTCAGAATCATAAGGTTATAGGACTATCGAATGCGTGAAACCTTTTACAAAGAATCCGTAAACCCGTGTACAACACGCTGAAGTTGACCCACGTCAGGATGGGCGCGCAAAGTGCCCCGATAACCGGCGAAACCGCGGCCTATCGCTTTTTGATAGCATCACTTTGCCCAACTTGCCATCTGGCGGCCATTAGGTACGGATATTGAAAAAGTGAGCCACACCGATCGCCATACGTACGAATACCCCGCAAAAATATCTTCTAACACATGTGTAAATCTCATTCACTTCTTTCTATTTTACTGTAAGACATACTGACTTCATTCTGTTTTTCTAGCTGTGAAAATGGGTCGAGATAATTTTCAACCTTGATATTTTATTTTTAGATTTCAAAGAAAACTTACCTAGTAAGCTCAATATTAAAATTTGCTTGCGTCTAAGTGTTAAACAAATCGCTTGTCTTTACCGGCTTAGCTGAAAGAACGACAAGGACATTAGGGGTTTTTTTTGAAAAGGCACAGTTTTAAACTAACTACGCTCCATATTAACTAAGTATATTTTTTTCCTCAAATAAGTGCTAAACAAAGCTTCTAAAGGTAAGGTAACGAAGAAACTTTTAGCATTGAAAGTGTGTTCCGCGGTAAGACTAACTTTTTCAAGATTGACGGCTCATAATGAGACTTTTGTAAAGCTACCAGTTAAAATAAATTCGTAAAAGCAAATGTTTACCTCCAGAAACACGCCACACTCAGCACTATATTTTTATCTTTTCTCGCCTTAATTGTTATACTGTTTATCCTTGTGCTCGGCAGTTTCTTTTATTTATATAGCGCAGGTAATTCGTTTACTCGTGAGAATAGTTTTAACACGTGCCTTCGTCTAGACGAATAGACCGTAATGGACTTTCTGCCCGGACGGATGTGGTCCATACTTTCTCTGTGTTTTGACCGTGGAATATAGCGGCATTATTTACAATCTGCTAGCTGACTAAAGGGCCTCATATACGTTACGATTCGTTTGTACGATCGATCTGATGAAAATCGTGACGATTCATCGCGTCAAAAATAACGCCCATACACGAAACTATTGGTCGTAAAGATCGATCATTTACGAGTACATGTTTGTGTTGTTGAAATTGAAGGATGATTCATAGTTTTCATCGTTAGAATATTCATGATTGTAAGGATTTTCGATCTCCGACATCGGCTTGATGAAATAAATCGGTAACGATCTTGACATGCAGTATCGATCGGTTTGAAGCGACGGATCGTACAGACGAATCGCACTGTATATACCCTGAAGACAATAGATGCTATCAGACATTATTTTACAATAGCTCTGTTTTTTCGCCTCCTTGGCATTCACTTTTACATTTTATTGTTACACTCTGAAATGTTAAAGTTTAGCTCAAAGGTTCCATGTTAGTTCGTGACAAAACACCCGACACTGATTTAAACTATGGAATTTATTCCTAAAATGAGCACGAAAATAGATCTAGTTTTGATGAAATACATTTGTAGGTTGATATTGCTTATTGACGAATGTTTGACATACTAAATACTATCGTGAAAGTTTTTAAACGTTGGACAAAATAAATTGACAAATACCATCAATGATATCGATCTCTTGCTGGAATGACTAGAATATTTTGATTGTAATATCACATCTAACTAGCTTGGATGTCCAACTTGTTAAAAAAACGAGGTTTAAATTAAAATTTATGTTCAAACTAAAAGCAAAATGAGTCTGTTCACATCAAAACTAAGAAGGCGACCGACCTCGACAATTAAGTCACTCGAAATATTTAATGAACAGTGCTAGTTCCTCGGCGGAAGTGACACTTATTCGGCTAAAGTTTGCCTCAAAACTTACCCGAACGTGGGCTCCGTACCCCCTTTTACCCTAACCCGACACGCTCCTAAGATACCTATATTGCATCAAAGAAGTTGGAGAATGTGCAATTATGAGATTGTTTTAATTTAGAAACAATGTTGTTGAAGAATTTCCTTACTCCGAAGGCGCTCGAAAACCCAAACCAGAATTCTTGGTTTCGTTGTACATTGTTCCTTGGTTATTGCCTGCCTTTCGATCTCGTAATTTATTTTTTTGCGGTTCTAGCTGAACCGCTTCTAGAATGTGGTTTTAATTTTATGGGTTATTAATCAAAACTCATAAACAAATTCCTCGTTCCGTATTTTTATTACAAACATTTTGGCTTTAATTAAATGCCTAGTAAAATAGGTTACTGTTCTATAGAACAGTAACCTATTTTACTTTATTTACTTTATTAGCTATAGCTAATTACATAATAAATAATTTTATTTACTTTATTAGCTATAGCTAATTACATAAAAAAGCTTCTATTTTACAACTTTTAAATATCAATAATTAAAAATTTAACTTATGTTGAAGCTAGATTTACACTAAACTATTGTTCTACAATCCGAGCTTTAGTCCGAGCCTCTCAAATATACTTGAACAACAATAACAGGGAACATCTCAAAGTGTTCTGGGTCCGAAATAAAGTTTGCTCGAACATTTAACTAGTTGAAGCAAACAAACCTGGAGTGCGACGGCAGTCAGCCGCCTGGACTGGTCTAACTTGTTGGTAACGACTTCAAAAACGTCTAGGAGAATATTTGTTTTAGACTAACAAAATCTCAAACAAAGAAGTCTTTTTATAAATTATTTATCTGTGTTGAATAATTAAAAAGATTAATTGGATCAATTTGATGGATCAAAAACAAATTTATGATCCATCAAATTGATCCAATTGATCCAAAAAATACACTAACCACAAAACACAGTATTATACTATGAGAAAAGATGGAATGTGTGGAAGATGATATGAGTAAGAAAGGAGTGAGTACTGAGATGGCGGATGATAGAAGAAAATGGAAGAAGAAAACGTATTGTGCCGACCCCATATAGCATGGGAGAAGGGCAAGAAGAAGAAGAAGATTGTATATTATGTATTAAAAACAAATATTTTTTTCTGTTTACTATTTTATGATGACCCTAAGTCAATGTTTTTGCTGTCTATACCTACCGTAAGTTATTGGTTTACCTTTATATCGTAACTATTGAGATTTGGTGTTTGCGTCTAGTGACTTTTGCAAAAAATAATTTGTTCAAATTTAATATTTAGCGGTAAAGAACTTTTACGAAAAATGCATAGAATATGACATTACAATTATGATGGCCATTAGTTTATTCAACCTTTAAAGGTGTAAAATAAAACCAATAAACTTGTGTATTGGCTTCCAATTTTTTATTTCTCTGAGGTAAATATTTTAATATACGGATAAATAAATGCATAAAATAGTTGTTAATGTATATGTATAACCAACCCGTTGTTTCATTTAAGATAATCTACCTAAATATGTAAATTGTTGGTAAGTACTACATACGATAACACTTGAAAACCACAAGATAAATCTTTGAAACAATGCACGCCGACGCATCCCCTACCACTGAAACAACAATAGGCACTCGTAATTCACTCCCAAAGGCTTCAAATGGTCACAGGCTGTTGAAAACCACCATTTCACTCTTCAGAAATCATTTCACTGGATGCTACGATGCCTGGGGATTGAAGTAGCGAGCCTATTTCTTTTTATATTTTTACAGTTTTACAAAAAATACTACAAACAAGCTATACATTCACAGTGCAGTAGCACAGCATGTTCAATATCATCACAGATTACAATACGTGTACCTACGGGTAAATTATATTACATACTTAGTAGAGGGATCTGTATGCAAAGGACGTTTTACTAGTTATCCAATAACCTCTAGACATGAAACGCGTGTAGCTTGTTTAGTTGTTTTAAACAGATCAACTTTGTTTAGCAACTCTCAGCGCAAAACTTACATTTTAATAAGATGGTTGCCTGTCTGTCGGACAGTTTTTTAAAAGGATCGAATTTAATGCAGAGTTCCTATTTAATATCTTAGCAATACCGACCGGTTTAGCTATAGGTGGGAAATTGGTAATTTCAAGTATCATGCAAGATAACTTTTTTAATTTAATTTTTTGCTGGATGGATGGATGGATGTATGAAAGTTTGTTACTCAATCACGCTGATATAGCTGAGCGGATCTGGATAAAATTTAGTACTTATAAAAATAGATTATAGTCTGGAATAGAGCATAGGCTTATACTTATATTTCAATTATATATATTATATTATTGTATAATCCGGAAAAATTTACGGTTCCGTGGGATAGATTTATTTTTTTTATGGTGAAAAGCGGACGAAGCCCTGGGCCAAAGCTTGTTTATTCATAAAAATAAATCATAATTCCTTCTAAATTTAATCTTTCTAATCTGTTATTGATCAAACTGTTTTCATAAAACTGTGACGCAGTCGAGAGGCCGAACGGAATCACTGAACCAAATTGCAAATGAAGCCTCGCACGGTAACATCACATGATCTCAGTGCGTATTTACACCACAACTCTACACAATGATTAAAAACAAAACCAATATTAATACATTATGTGAAATACATACATTGCTTGGTTATTATTACAATTTTCTTATTAAACTCCCTAGGACTTTGCGTATAGTTATTTTTGAGCGAACTTTATTCTCCGTGCTATTTTTGGGATAAACCTTTGTTTCAATCATGATCATAATCCATCTGTATAATAAATTCAATTTAAATCAGATAAAACGCGATTGAGGAAACATTCAAACTTTCTCATTTCACAATAGTGTTACGACCGTAAGTCAAAAAAAAAAAAACAAAAAAAACGATGTAAAAAGTTTTATCTAACAAATGTCTACAAGCTACGTGCACCTTGAAAATTAACAATAAATACACTATTTTCAACAGGTAGTAAACTAACAGAGAAGTTTCATGGAAAGCCAGTCCAGTTTAGAAACCAAACGAGGCTAACCTAGACCGTACTTTTGGTCAAAAGTTAGCGAGATACGTAACTTGTGAAGTACGGAATCATGTTAGGCAAGTGCTTGTCCACTAGGTACTGTTATTTCAATTGTGGATTTCATCTAGTTCGTACTACCACCACAGTCTGGCCAATACTATCAACAATATTTTTTGTTTTATAAAATACTTTTGTTATTATCTGATAATAACAAAAGTATGATGTCGTAAATAAACACAATTTTGGTATAATTAGTATCAGCATTGGACCCGTGCGAAGCCAGGGCGGGTCGCTAGTACTAAGATAATAATAAGAATTGTGTTTATTTACGACATCATATTAGAAACCTCTAAAAATATGTGTTTCTCTACTATATTATTCGTATATTATACATACATATAAACCTTCCTCTTGAATCACTCTATCTATTATAAAAACCGCATGAAAATCCTTTACGTAGTTTGGATATAGGGACAGAGAAAGCGACTTTGTTTTATACTATGTTGTGATAACTAATCTCCATATTTAGATTTTTGTCATAACATTGCCGAATGCAGTTATCTCTAAAAGTTTTCTATTAAGTTTTGTGAGGTCATAGAACTGACGATGACGCTTTTATACGAATTTATCGCAGACCAAGAAATTTAATACTGTAGTACTATGGTTCTTTGATTGGAAGTTACTTTATTTACAGAAAATTATAGTGTATCAGTTTACTTATACATAATAGTAGTACCTACCTACCCAATCTTCACGCATTTCACCGACACCAAAATAACATTAAAAACCGATGATATGCAAAGCAAAAAAATAAAAAACAAAAAAAATCGATAAGAAAATAAATAAAAATATTATTTAAAAATAAAGTTAAGTAGGTATGTATAACACATATTCACGGTTTCCTCTAACAGCTTATATATAATAGACATCAGTGTCTAGTGTCAGTTTTCAGTTTCGTTACAACAGAAATATAAATTGGTAAAGGCCGACAATTGACATTTTGAAACATACTGAAACGTATTGTTGTGGCATTTGGTCCGGTGACATTTTTACTGTTTCTGCTGACCCTCTGGCAGTAAAAGGTTAGCTAAAACTAGCTACCTCTAAATAATACAACACTATTGATATTTTATGGTTGTACCTGTAAAAAGTTTTTCTATCTAAAGTTAATAAAAGTAATGTATAACTAAATGCATTGCAAAATTTCAAAAAAAAATATTGGCACTACTGTCCATCATCTTTATAATTTGTGTAAAGTGACAGTACAGCATTGATTCAATCCGAAAATAAACTGAGTTTGGTTACGTAACAATTCGTCCAATTAAACTTCTCTCGTTAGTTAGGGTACGGAAAAATTGCTAGCGAACAAGTGACAGTCCCTTTAGCACCAGTTTTTGACGTCATCATAACAATGTTTAGTTTGCCTAACCAAACCAAACAATTTACACAAATGCTGTTAACTAACTCGATTCATTTGTATAGACGTATTTGTAGAGTTTACAAGTACCTCTATCAGTTAGAAGAAATTAAACCGTCAAAACATATAACAATCCTATTTACAACAACGTTATAGTTCAAGCTTTCGTTTAAACTTTTCCGCCTATTAAAAATGTTACATCTCCCAAAACCTTCAAAGTCAGAATTGGCCATTAAAAAGCGCTATATCAAATATACCGTCCGTATAAAAATGTCTCCCCTGGCATCGAGTAGGCATTGTCCCCTGCGAATGGATGGCTCGAGGCGTCAATATTCTACGTGACCGGTTGTGTCCCGTCCACGGAAACATGTGTCGGAAGTGAGGACTATCTATTTGCTCCTAGAATAGCGATGGTGCTGTTGAATTATTCGTGTATGTCGTAAACTATGCGATTACATCTTACGTCTTGCTTCAAACGGCAGAGATTGATGATGCTGGAATGTTTCACTCACTTGTACCACAATGTTTGCAGGCAAAGTGTTATGTATGTGAAAAGTCACTCCTCTGACCTAACACAATGTTTAAGCAAAGGCGATTTTACACAGAATAAGTGAGCAAAGATTATTTATCAAAAACCAATTTATTTACAATTAGCATAACTTTTTTGTTTGTTGCAGCATTAGGTCTGGAGCCCGACTTCCTGTACCCCCTGGAGAACGTGACCATAGCCCAAGGAAGGGACGCCATGTTCACTTGTGTGGTCAATAACCTGGGAGGTTATAGGGTGAGTGGCGACTCCGCCACAGCCAGGGTGTGTATCCAACTGATTAATACAGCCTGCATAGAGCAGCACCCTCGCACTCTCCTGGATTGAGATCTATAATATAATTGAAAAAATCTACATCCGATCAGTTTACGTATTCCATGAATATTTTGTGGCTATCCTTACATTGTTGCGTAACTATACTGATCCCACATTACAAAAATAATTCAATAGTAGTAATTCTATGCCATACTGTGCAAAATGCGGGCATGTGCTAAACATCATGTTTGGACGTGCCTCTGCCTACTTTAGATACCGACAAAGATCTAAGTAACTAGAGATCTGAGGAGATATCTACCAAGCCTGGGATTGCAGTCGTGATCATGTTTTTCATGTTTAATTCAACAAACGAATAAAATAAAAGTTGAAACATAATTATTGTTCATTGGATGACAGCATAATGTATTCTTATTTATAATTATGCAACAATTTGTGAAAGAAAATGAAAATTATAGATCTCAACCAATAGACCTCTGCACTAACTTTCACACTTCTTAGCACACAATCTTCAATGCACTTCTTCAGCACTCTTTCGGAGCCAGCACTGATAGTCCTCTATCCTAGAATAGAGCACACAACTATGTTTGCACAATAAACTGTAAGTTTGTCCACAAATAGTTGTAGCTCCTAGATTACGAAGCACCACTTGCACTAGACACTTGTACACTTGCACAATGAACTAAGACCCAAGAGCCCAACAAAAACCATCACGCGAACAGACTACACAATCTGGTTTGATCTTGGGTTTTAAGTTACGAGTATATGCACTCCGCACCTCCTCCTAGACGGTTTATTCACTCTGCCCTTCAGAGCATGCAATGACTTCTGAAAGCACTATTTTTTTTCAATTTAGCTAAGCACTTTCATCAATTTGTTTTATCAAAGTCTATAGACCACAAATACCGCTATGATCGAACTCCTCCATTTAGCCGAATTTACGTTGCAAAACAGTCACTTTACGAAATTAAAATAAAGCCGGGACAAACCCCCTTAGTCCCCGTTCAATCATTTCGAGAGACACAGCTCTCAAACTGCCCCGAGAGTTAATCTACATGAATGTATAACTACATAACGTTTAGGTACTCGATATGATCGCATGCGAGACCAAATTATCTCAGAAATTAAAGCGACTTTCATTTTTTTATCGATTTTCAGGTGGCATATTAATATAAATTTCAGATAGGTTTAATGGAATCGGGGGAGCCGTTTAGTGAAATGAATAGCTGTATCCCGAGTGAATTTTATCAGTTTCACTGCTTTTCACTACTTGTAAGCCATTGTATTTTGATCGCGTAAACATAGTTATTGGTGGTAATCTTGCGTGCTCCCACGGGCTCTACAGAAAACAAGATACCGAGCTATAAAAGAGATATAAATACTGATTCCGTTCGCGAATCTATTCGTACAAGAAGCGAGATTCGATAATAGTCTCTTTGGGGCCGTTTGAGCGGGTCACTCCTATTTCCCCACGATACACTATCGTCTCGATACCACAGACTCACGTACCTATATTTGCTCATCTATATCGACCCTTAAGTAATCAAAATCGTACAAGACTAATAACTTCGGAATGGATATTATAAGGTATTCCCTCGTGTCAATGTGGATAAATGGAACCTGGTCCGGTAAAAGTAGGTATTTTGCGGAGGCTAGTTTCAAAAGCAGTTACACACAATTAATACAAAGTCATCATACTTGCACAGACACACTGTAATTCCGATTCATATTCACAATCGACGATATGCACCGCTGGTAATGGATGAGTTGGAAAAATGGGTAAATATTATTTTTTATGTTAATTATTATGTTTTTACGCGATATAGGTGATTTTACAGTAAAATAGTTCCAACGCCTACTAGTGCGACTCTATGCATTCATCACGTAAAATAATAGTAATGTCGCAAGCATCTCATACTTTTTTGGTTGCGTCATACCAGAGGGCGTTTAAGCTATTTATACTGATATTAATTTAAATAAACAATGACGTAACGGGAAACAAGAGATAATTAATTAGGCATTGTAGGTTTTTTTACGGCATTCTAAATTATATTTTACATATCCACAAAGTCCCGGCACTATTTCAACTCTCTTATGGCACTTGATCATTTTTCAAGTTATAATCTATAGCTCTACAAACTTATACAATAACAAGCTCATATACTCTTATACATAGATTCTAAGTATTCAATATATTTTTGACATTTTGATGTTTGTAGGGTAACTTGACTGACGGCCAAGTGTTAAAAGAAGGTTGCAAGATTGACTGTAAACTATTGTACTAGTAGATATTCAGCATCATGTACACTCAGCAAGGCTTACAAACATTTCAAAGAAGTATTTTTTTTTTTTTCAAACTGGCAATAAAGAAAATGGTTTTTAGTTAGATATCTAAAACAATGAATTTACAATTAAAACTTTGCATCGTTTGAATACATTAACCTGAGGTACTTTGAATTTTAGGTCGTGTTTTATATTGTTGTTAAATAAAACGAAAACATAAAATAAAAGTGTGGTCGAAGATTGGCTGAGTGTATCGGACGCATTATTCTTCACTAAGCACCTATTAGTGACACTATTATTAGTGTTGTTGCACAAGCACTATTAAAACTGTAGTTTATTTACCGTCTTTCTACGTTGCACCTCTATTAGTGCACTATTCCTTATAATTTACCCTTCTTTATGTGTATAATATATAAGGTTTATATATAATAAAAGCATTTTAAATAACTTTATCTTATACAAGATGTATAACTTTATAGGTTTCCTCGAATTTTCAAAATTAAAATATGATGAACAATTTGATACTTATTAATTTTAGTGTTTTAAAATTACAGTCTAATAGACATTAATCATTTCCCACTAAGGGTGGATTTGACCAAACTAGTTTTAGCGCTAACTTCAGAATAAATCGTAGATATCGAAAAACAAACTGAATTTTATTAATGCATAATGATATAATATTATTCTGAGAATAGTTATACCAGAAGTTGGTCAAATCCACCTTAAGTTGAATACCGTCTATGTAGAAAATCAACGCCATATTTCTGTCAGTTATTTTTTGTACGCGCTATGCAGGAAATTAGGTTCTATTGCGACGTTGTCGACGCTTTACCAAAAGCGAGTGGAACGAGAGCGTTCAGCGCGCCCATACCGTCGACCAGACGAAAATGTAATTAAAAATTCCATGAGCATTTTCCGCGTTCGCAACAAGATAGTGTTGCGCGCTCGAGGATCGTTGTGGTACCTGCCTCTTGGGAAACATTCACTCGTAATTAGACTCATCCTGAAACTCTTGCTGCAACATACGTGATCGGAGATAATAACAGAAATGTGGCGTTCAGCACCCCGCAGCTGTACTATGCATGATTTTATTCGTGTTTTTATTTCTTGTTCGAATCGCCGCGCGCTGTGGGAGCAGGTCGCATGGATCAAGGCGGATACAAAAGCGATTCTGGCGATTCATGAGCACGTTATTACGAACAATGCCCGGCTAAGCGTCACACACAACGACTACAACACGTGGACGCTCAACATTAGAGGTGTGAAGCGGGATGACAGAGGACAATACATGTGCCAAGTGAATACTGATCCTATGAAAATGCAGGTAAAGTATAAATACGTACTTTTAAATGCTTTTTGTAGTCCCTGCATGCATGATATATTTATTTTTGCATTCGGTTAAAATACAATACTCTGTGACTATGCAGACACATAACTCTATGGTCTATTTTAGAAACGAATTTCACCTGAATAATAAAAAAGCTAGACTGCAAAATTCACCTAAAATTTTAGTACCTTTAACGTTACAAATCTGATATAAGATAAACAAAAATTTAAAAAAAATTCATCATGAAATGCAAGGTTTTGAATAAATGTTTATCTTGCAGACAGCATTTTTGGAAGTAGTGATACCACCAGACATTATCTACGAGGAAACATCTGGAGACATGATGGTTCCGGAAGGCGGGTCCGCCAAGCTGATCTGCAAGGCACGAGGCTTTCCTCCTCCCAAGATCCTCTGGCGCAGGGAAGATGGAGGCGACATCATATCAAGAGGCGGCCCACAGGGGAAACATAAAGGTATGTTTACAAACGGATTTCAAGGTGGAGGTGATTCAGTCTAAAAATACACGCCCCTCCACTTGTACTTGTACCGCATGTAGAGGTAAATACATTGGAGGGGCGTGCATTTTTAGATTGATCTACCTCTACAGTTAGCTTTAAATCTTTTCTTTGAATGGAACTCATGATGCTTGACCATGTTAATATGTTTTTTTAACAAGCTAAAGAAAAATCTATTTTACTTTGGTTAAGGGATCATTTAAGCGTTTTTTAGGTTTAGGTAATTTATAAACTTGCCATCAGACTTTAACTGGCACATTATGAAAGGTTTATTTAATATCAACAATGTTCGTAAAATATATTTGTTGCTTATAATGAAAATTTTAAGTTTTAAATATCGCAATAAGTTATTGTTGTTCACATTTGGAATAAATCCAAGTCGTTCATAAAACCACGTGAACTCACGCGCCTAAGGTCATTACCGGTCGCGTGCTATTTGCGAATTATTCACGCCAATGAAGTGCAACATAAACTCCGGTTAGCTGCGATAATTCTACTCATTTATCTGATAAAAATCATGGGTTAGTTATGTGTGTTAAAAAGGGAAGGAAAAGTTTTATAAGTAATATAATAATATATACTCCGTCTCGGTAAAACGTAGGTACAATAATTTGCTGCCGTTTCTTATTTTATGGCATAATTGAAATTGTACGTAGCATTACGTATTAAATAATATCGCAATCTTGCTTGTATAAAAATTTAGCTCCACCATCTAGCTATAAAATGTAGCACTAAAAGATCTATCAATTTATAATCCTTTAAAAATATCAATGCTTCTAAATGTTTGCCACATTTACCGGTACCGTACACTGTAATCCATCTTTAAATAAAACATTCAAAATCTTGATAATGCCCATAAATTTTAAAAGATTACTCCACTGCCAACGCATGGAAATGCACGCTCGTGAAGTGTACCTACCTCATATAACTTGTACGAGTCTGACCCTTCTCAAACTGCAGAGCTCAAACTAGGAAAGGCTTACCCTAACCCAGTTCTTGCTCACACTAAACTATTTTAGATTAAAATGTCGTTGTAATAAATTGTTTTGTTTAGTGTTTACTGCACACCGCTTAGTTCATGTGTAGTAATACCTCTCTGAATTAATGCAAGTAAACAAAATTTACAAAACGTAAATAAACAAAATATATAAATAAATATCGGTGGACAATTCATACAACGTCATCTAGTCCCTACTAAGCAAAGGTTGTACTATGGGAACCAGATAGCTAATAAATTATATACTTATTTACTTTTTTTTTACACATACGTACATAGAACACATAGCGCCCAGACACAGAACAAACATCTGCGTTCATCACACAAAAGTTTGTCCTGGGTGAGGATCGAACCCACAACCTACAGCGCAAAAAGCAGAGCTACTACTAACTGAGCTGTGAGGCCAGTCAATGGTAACAGACAGGTTTTAGACATTTAAACAGGTTCCACACAATATGAATACTTATAAGTACATTATTATTTAGTAAAAAAATCACTTTACTATAACATCATATCAGCATGGGGCGTAAATCGTTCAACAAACATAGCCATTTAGAACATTGAAACCATGTTACAGAATAAATCAGGGAATAAAATATTCACTATTGAATCTTAGCAGTAAATCACACCGCAGCACCTCCGCAACTCCTATTACCATTCACACCGCCCTTCCTAATCCCGCAGGATTACAATCTCGAGACGGTCCGGGAATAATTACTTACTCATCTCTGCACTCGTCCAAAAGCGGGATAAAGGGTAAACTCTAACACGAATTAAACTATTCAACTATAACATTTAAAACTCTCACTTCAACTACTTAAAACATTTATTTTTATTTCCGAATACGTCACGCATATCAATAAATTAAACCGATGCGCTATTTTTACAAACCCAATCCCATTTATCAAATTGAAAGCGACGTGTATTTTTGGATTGCCGACGCTCAAATACAAACACTATCAATTGAGCTATGTGAAAACCAAACACAAAAATTATACAAGCAAAGGGAATTCCTGACGAGTGGCAATTGGAAACTGTACTGACAGGGTGATTAATCAGCAGGTCCCACTTAACCCTACCACTGTTCAGTCCTTCTCTTGCCATCAGTCAATTCATTAAGCTAACAAAGTACCTACTACCAGTAATGACTTTCACAACGAAACGAGCACTTCAATACAGCTAAGATTTGAGCGCAACTTGTTTTGAATACTGTACGGTACAACATACAGTATTCAGGTGTGTGAGCAAATGCTGCAGAGATTGTGGCGTTCAAGGGCCTGAAGAGAATCTTAAGAAAACTCAGAGTCCATTATGGTAATGCAAACTGGGAAGTAACACTCCAAACTATGTTTAATTAAGTAAGAACGGACGGAACCCAACCTCAACCAATTTCTAAATTAAGTAGCATCAATAACAATCATCAATTTGAGTGAAGAAGTATAATTAAAGAAGCCGTTACAAGTTACCTCCATAAATCTGAGCAGGAAACAATACAGGCTATCCATTGCGAAGGCCAATGTTTCTTGAAAATATTCCAATGAGGAAACTTTGGGGCGGCAGCAAATATAGTTTTTAATAAGCGTCTGGCACTTTCAGTTTGTCTTCTTTTACGTTAAATAGTTACTTAGTTACTAAGTAGCTTGTGAATAAGCATAAATAAATGTGAAACTAACTAAGTTTCAAGCTTATTTTTGGGAATAAACTAAAAACCTTTATAGAAACTGTTGGTTTTTCTAAGGTTTATAAGAAAAAGTCAGTGGTTAAAGTAAGCACAGAGCTTCATATCAAATTCATGATTATAAATGGGTATTATGACAACAACAACAATATAATGACGACAGAAAACAGTATAACAAAGGGTTATTATTCAAAATCTGCCCTTTATTGTTCCGCATAAAACATATGAGCTGTGACAACGGTACATGTACTTACCTATTTGTTTCATAGAAATTATGCAGATAAGCAAATGAATGGAAACTTAGTCGTAATGCAAATTAACTTCATTCGACGCTTTTCATCTACCCAACTTAGTTTGAAATAGATACGAGTTGAATCCAACTGCTTTAGCCGGGACTTGTTAATAACCATTATCGAGCTGTTGGATTGAATAACGGTTAGATCTGGAGATTAATTGCTTGTGAAAGCTGCTGGAACCATTAGTGAGTCGATTTACCATAGTTTTTAACTATCATGCATTTTATTTATTTAATTCATCAAAATTTAATAAAATCGTAAAATCTGAGTGACTATCTATGTAGCTTAGATTTGAAAAGAAAATAACTTAATGCTTCTACATAGCATTAAGTTACTTTGACCTTGAAGTAGTGCAATGGGAGGTTAAGTTTGTCTGAAAAAATATATCAAGCGAAATAAGTCAAATATATCAAGAATTCCACTTGTACCATTAAATAATCGGCCCATGGTTTGTTACAAGCTCAGCAATTTTTACAAAGATTAATAATAAAGGTTCCGATAATAAATGTAACTTTATTAAATGACACGTACCAAACTCTTAATTAAAAACATGGCGTAGAAACGAAAAACCGATAAGAAAATGTTGCCTTTCCATTATACTTGAGAGTACTTTAGCAAAGTACGGGTCATAGACTTAGTTGTCTTTCCATAAACTTTGGTAAAATTTTACAGGAAAGTCATTTCCGTGAAATTAATTTGAAGAAGTTTAAGATGATTAGAAATTTATTTACTTTGAACCAAGATTGTTGGGTTTACCCGCTTCAATCTTAATCAAAACTAAATCAAAGCTGATGATATCTGTTGGAAGATCGGTTACGCCTGATTCGTGCAACTAGGTACTAAAATTATTATAGTTACTGGGCTATTTTATTTATACTCTTTTCGTAGTTGCAAAAAAACCGATGTAAACCGATCTTTGAAAAAATATAGCTCTGATTCTTTTGCTAATAGTGAGATTGGCGATGCACGTGGTTCTAGTCTTTTTTTTGTCGTTTCATTACTTCTTTGGAACCAGTGTTGTGAAGGGAAAAAGTTAAAATGCACTTTAGATGTTCTTTTCGTGCACTTGACTTATAATAATATCTTCAAACTTCTTAGGTTCTTCTTAGGTTACAGGCCGGTTTCCTCGCGATGTTTTCCTTCATCGTTTAAGAGTGCTGGTACGTATAATAGTGCATAGCATTTTTTCGAACAGAAATAACGTAAAGGGTAGTCAAAAAAGCTATTTTAGATTGCAAGTAAAATATATAAACCAAAACATCTAATGTTATTTTTTAATTAGTACCCTGAAAGATTAGGATTGTGGGACGAGCAAGCTTGACTCTCATCTGAGTACCTGGCCTGTCACTGCAGGTGGAAGAAAGGAAGGGCGGCTTTTGCTCTGCAGTGAGACGATAATGGCTGAAAAAAAATAAAAAAAACATGATCATCTTTTAAAAATACAAAGGAAAACGGAAAGACAGTTGTAGATTTTCCCATTTTTCTTTCATTTATCAATGGCAAACCACTATGGGTCCATAAGTTCAAGCGTCACTTGACTTTATGACACATCGACAGGCCAAGTTTATTCAACGGCCCGCGTCGGAGACAGGCCAAAAATGAATAGAGTGGCAAATCGAAGAGGCGCTTACATTTGCTTCAAAATTTAATTTTAGGTTAAAAGTAGCTATGAAAATAAGTTTTTTTATGTTCCCATATAGAGAAGAACACAGTAATTTATCAAAATATTAGGATTTTTAGGATTTTCTTCCGATGCTTACGACTGTGAACTTTATACTCTAGTTTTTTATGTTTTTTCTCGTTTAATTATGTAATTTTACAAGTTATTTTTTTCAATAAAGCCCGAATTTTAAACACGCGTGTAAAATAATGTGAATTATAGTGAACAGTTCCTCTCTCAATCCGTCGGAAAAAATCCCAAGAATTTTTTATAAAACAGCCTGACAATTTGGCATAACGTAATACTATGCAATGAAAAATTTGACACTGGCAAAAAGATCTCAAAAGAGACATCCCATAAATAAAAAAGAAAACCGGAGCCTTTGCCACCACTTTCGTAATTCAGACGAATCCAACGATATTTCACCCCCTGGACGGATTTTGACAATCCGTCCAGGAATTCGGGTTACAATGACAGCCAAAATAACTCACATACAACATCCCAAACACTCTTACTTCACAGTTGAGTAAAAACAGAAGACAGCGACTCTACTCCATTCACTTACCGCATTGTTTGCTAACGAAGCGTCGTCCAAGGGCCCTTCTACACTTTAAACCATCAGCCTGTTCCTTCGGAAAATATTGCCCCTTTTTATCCCCTTGTTTGAATAATGGCTGTAAACGTACTCCAGTGCCATTTGAAGGTGTCAGAAGCTTCGGTTCACACCACTAACGGCACTTGTTTACCTAACCGTCAACTTTTCGAAGTGTTTCCTAACAGTTACTGAAAATGTAAAGTAAGCACTAGACCGAGGGTTGTTCAAACAGTTAGTCTACGCTTTTACATAATAAAAAATAATGTTGGTTTTCGTAGTTGTATTTTGAATTTAAAGCGTGAAAGTTAAGGCGATTATTTCTTGCCGCGTTGCGTATTTTGTCTGTTAAAATAAGTTTATTTTGTAAAGCAGCTACAAAATTTAACGAGAGGCGGATGTTTATTTGCCACTGGTTTTTTTCTGACACTAGTTTTGGTCTCAAAGATAACAAGAATTGTACGTTACCACCTTCCTGTTTATGACTGCAGAATAAGGGTTTAAAAACAACCACACTGATTCGAAAGTACTGGTGAAATTACTTGCAATAGCAGTAAAGCGTTTGTAGTTCTACCAATTTGCCTTACTAAGTAAACGATTTTATCGACCTCGTTCTGCAAATTTTAGTTTTTTATTTGTTGCAGTGACGTCACTGGAAGGAGATATAGTTAACCTGACGAAGGTGACCCGCTCAGAGATGGGAGCGTACCTTTGTATCGCTGCAAACGGAGTACCGCCTTCGGTCAGCAAGAGAATAATGCTTCACGTCCATTGTAAGTACAAACTTTGGTTTAATTCAGATACAAGACAAATCTGAAAGTGACTGTACTTTAGCAATACATTTTAGAGTCAATGTGCAGCTTTTTAACTAGAATAATATTATTTATATAAATCTTTGGGGTCAGCGACAAGAGTTTTTGTCAATAAGCCTTTAAAGCGTCTCATTCTTATTAACATAAAAATTGATTTAATTTACTTACTAGTAAACAACTTTGTTATACTAGATAGTTAACTTTTGTTTCTTCACTTTAGCTGAGATTGTCTAAGTTGGGATAAGAAACGATTGGGATTAAAATATCAACGTAAAACTTCTGGGAATCTATTAAGTGGGTAGGTACAGACATAAATATACTTCAACGCAAATAGATCAGCTGAGCTTGTGAACCTCTAAGTTTCCTCTCAACTTTCCACAAGGAGGTTTCCGTATGCAAACTGAACTCTTCTAACATCCATAAGAAAACGCGATATGCTCATACATAACCCATATTACCCACCATTAAGCAAAACTGGTGCTGGAACAAGAAGGCTGTTACAATGCCCGTCACGTATCAATTCAATCATCGATAAAGTCTACTCACCTGCGTAAAGCACCGACAAAAAGCATTTACCGAGCTCACTTATCAGAGGATCGTGGGGCTAATTTATAACCAGGAGTTACTCAGTCGGTTAGTGAGGCAAGTGGGGAGCCGGCGGGACAGACATGACTCGAACACGTAAGCAATTGGGAGATTTTCGTGTTATCACGTATCATCTGAGGCACGTGCCTTGCATCTTAAGAGACAGTTCAGTGAAAGTTTCTGTGGAATTTAGTTTTAGTAGATAAATTTGAGAGTTTGTAAAGGGGTACCTTTTGTTTCATAAGACTATGGCACTATATAGAGCATAGAGCTCGTGGGACTTTTGCTCTGAGTAGAGCTATTGTTATAAACCGTATCTGTATTAGGTACCAATGTTACAGAATCAATATAAGAGTAAGTATATAGCAGTTTTAGTGAAATAATGTTTCTTTTCAGATATTTCAAATAAGTATTTCAGTGAATAGAATTTTATTTTACGAAAAACATATATTTTTTCTCAATAAATTGTTTATAGGTAATAAGTAATAACCAAAATACAATCATACGAAACTATTCATCCCTTGGTACTTTCAAAAATTAATCTCTTATCTGACGTGATCTACCGGCAGATGAGAGAGGGCGGATTCACACGCAGATTCTGAAATCAGTGCAGGAAAATTATAGAGGCGGCACAGGTGGACAAACAGGCTCGTAATAAGGACTTGTTTGAGGGCTATGATAAACCAAGTGGAAAAATTTAATTGGTATTGTGATAACTTTTCTAAAGTGTTATTAGTACGTTTATTTATATAAACTTTGCAAGATTATAATCGCCTTATGAAAAAAAAGTAACTGTGTGATCGCAGACGAAAATACTGAGAAGAAAAAAAAGATGTCAAAATATTTTTTTCATACAATTTTGTAGGCGTAGAGTTTTCGGTACGGGATCAGCCAAAAATAAACTAAAGTTCTTCAGCCCATCCCTGCATACGACATTTCCATTTGTATGGATAGTGTTACAATTGGGGATTGGCTGATCAGTTCCGAAAATGCCGATGCAATGTAAGCTTTTGTTATCTGCATTAATGATACTGCAACTAAGTTGCGAATGTGAGTATAAATTGGAAAATTGGAACTGTTCCACGATTTTGAATAAAAAACGAAACAACTTTTTGCAAAAAGTTTTGGGGCAAACAGAATGAGCTTATACAACACACGTTTGAAAAGATTTTTTTTGTAGTTTATTTTAATATTTGATATTATTTAAAACAAATAGATATGAGCAAGTAAGGACCACGCCCTGATGGTTCTGTAAAAAAATCTTTAGAACTTTTTTTAAATGACTTCAACTTTGCCTAAAAACTTCAATATCCTATTAATTATTTATTGAAAGGGTTTTTCATTATGATATGGCTCACAAAAACTCGTAGCTTTTTAAGTTTTACAATCATTTCAATTAAAACTAGTCTTATCAGGTAGAGTAGATAGACAGATAGACGGACAGACAACCTAATGTTCCTGTGATGGTCCCGTTTTTTCCTGTCGAAGTACGAAACCCTAAAAACACTTAGAGCAGTGTTTGAGTATCTACAAAAATTACCTGTTTTTACTGAACTGATCAATCAATGTTTTTGTTTTTCAGTGTTGTTTCATGAGCAAACAACCTACAAAGCTTTTCGATCATCAATATAACATGTCAATAGTACTTATCTGATTAAAAATCTTTATTTTCTTTTCAGATTTTTAATTTTTATTGAGTTTAATAAAATTGATTAGATGTAAATTGCGGTAGGTACCTCGTACCTAAGCATTTTGTAAGCGGCATACCTGTAATATCTAGTAAATGTATTTTATGCTTGGTTCTCTTTTGCTTTAGTGCAATACAGTGTAAAAGTTTTTAGCAGCGCAGAGGTCGGCTTAAAAGCGTTGTCCACTATGTATTTGCATTCGGTTATTGGAAGTTCCATGTAAACACTCGTCTGATTGGATGCTATATATTTATATACACACACAGATGTACACACGCTCTCTTCAAGCTGAATTTGCATATCAAAATTCGTAGAACTCAGCCATGGAGCGTACAGGTCATGTATGTAGGTTAAATTGCAAGAAGTTATAAGGTTTTTTAACTTTTTAACGTAGGATGTGTTTTAAACCTAAAAAAATATCATAACTTTCTATTGATTTTTTTTCCCTAACCAGATTAATTATAAGTTGTATTACTGAATTATAATTATGTATTATATACTATTTAAAAGAGAGCTGGTGTAAGTAGCACCCTTGCCTCATGATTTTAAGGTCATGGGTTCAATCCTGGTCGTGCACTAATGAGTTTTTCCATTCGAAAAATTTAAGTGCGCAATGCAAAATATCGTGAGGAAACCGGCATACCTTAGGATCAAAAGTTCGAAGGTTTGTGTCATAAGTTAGTATTTTTATTAGCGACGATGGGCTTGCAACCTGTGAACCTTGCAGATGTGGGAATATGGCAAATGTCATGTTCGGACGTGTCTTTGACTATCTTCTATAGATATTCTCGAAGAACTAAGTGACTGGAGATCCGAGAAGATATCTACTGAGCCTGGGGATTACAGTCATGATCATGTTTTTTTTATTAAATACCAACTATAGTCATTGTTTAAAACAACAAAAGCTGACACCCCTCATCAACGCCGCGACTACGTGACGTTTTATAACTCATATCATAACCGTAAACAAACGCGAGTCGACATCCTGACAACAGCCGAGAGAAATCCACTTCATAGGAAACGCAATTTGAAGCGAACAAACAAACTACTGCCGTCTGAAACCCTTCCACTCAGTTTAATTACTTCACAAAGAATGCGTCGCGTTCGCTCGATGAGGAGACAAAATTAACGCTCTCAAATATTTAATTTAAATTTCCTCCCCCCCGAAAACGAATGATAACAGCGGGTCGGACTTGCGGCGGCGTCTGAGCGAATAAAATGTATTTTTTAGAACAGAAGTGAAGCAATTAATTCGCTACTCACGGTGAGTTTCACTAGCTTGATTCAAAACAGTGAATAGATAAGAAAAAACTGCGATAAACGAAGTGTACAAATTCCAATCGATTTGCACAAAGTTACAGCTCACCTTAATTAATTGCTGGATAATACCGCGAGTGTTTATCCTAGCGCACTAACTGCCGCTGTGAAACTGATTGTTTTCCAAGTTATAAAATGTTCGTAGCTAGTTGTGCAACACGGCATTCCGAAGTCAACTGAAGTCAGGTAATGGCTACAAAACGCCAAGAAATCCGAAAGCGTGTGCAACGCTCGGTTAATCAAACTGTCACTTGAAGAATTCCGCGCGGAATCCTACCGAGAAAACTCCCCGTAACTTTTGATTGCTGTTAAGAATCCCTACCTACTTATACAGTTGGAGATTGCTTAATCACGTTCTTTTACGGCCTCACTAAAGGTGTGATTTGGGTTTTCTTGTCTCGAATAAATACTAAAACAGAACAGAAACTATGAATTCAGATCACCAAAGGCAAATAAAAGTAATGTGATAAAAAGCTGGTACTTGTTTTGTAGAGTTGTTAATTAGAACAAAAATTCTGATCGTTCAGATTTTGTTCGCTAAATTGGCCACTCAAACTCGTAAAAGCCGTCCGTAGGAACTTAACGACGGTCAAAGAGAATAACCGCAAATAAGCTCCGATCTTAGGTCGTGGTAGAAAATTCCCTTTTCCTTAATTCACTCTGAATAGGCATTTGGGGTGTTGCTGGCGCGATTGT
Source organism: Cosmorhoe ocellata (assembly GCA_963675405.1). Lineage (NCBI taxonomy): Eukaryota > Metazoa > Arthropoda > Insecta > Lepidoptera > Geometridae > Cosmorhoe > Cosmorhoe ocellata. The sequence continues at coordinate 7,365,365 of OY776245.1, read as the reverse complement.
TTACATTTGAAATATAATCCGTTCTTTAAAAGAACAACTTGTCGCGTCCGTTTCCGGTTTTTCTTTTCCGCTGACTAAGTGGCAATTTCCTTTGCTTTTTATTTGTTTTCACGGCTATAATTTTATTGTTTCTCATAAAATAATTTTATTTAGCCATATACATGAAATCATTGTTAAATTTAACTGTTTTGTAAAAAAAAAATTGTTACAATACTAATTATCTCAGAATCTCAGGACCGAGACGCTAATTGACGCTCTTTGCTAATTTTGCTCGGGTGTAAGTTGAAAAAGGCAAATAAATTCATCCAATTAAACATTACTTTATCTAGATTATTTTTGGTATTATTATAATACCTGCAGATAGTGTTAAAATAGTAAAAAATAGACTACAAAAAAATATTAAAACTGTCAAAATTTATTTATTTAATATGGACTACAGAAACAAAGCTATATATAATTAACGCTACGTGAGATCGCAAGTCACTGCCGTCGCAACGATCGACTCAAGTTTAATTGCTTCGAACAAGTCCGGCTTGGTTAATTTGAATCTAGCCTGTACACGGCGATTTGTGTAGTACGTTACAAATAGTAATTAACACGTATGGATATCTATATTTTTGATAACTTTGTAATATTCACCTCAAGGAAAATGTGACTGTATTAATAAATGTTCTGGGTTTCGTTTTTTCGTTTGAAGTAATATGGGAATAAAAAACCACCGGTATACTCGTACTAAAAATCATCACTTATTGAAAGAAACCTAGGGCCTTAAGTAATAACTCTGTGCTTTGGTAGTTATTTAACTTTGCTCGACATTCTGAGGCGCTGAGAGCTACGCAGCTAGTTTCCATAATATTCAATGTAAATACCTGACAGTTGCAGAGTTTTCCGCAAACTGCAAACGCAAGTGGATTGCACAAGCGTGCGCGACAAGCGTGTCAACACGGCTAATGTAAATAATTTTAAATAACCACATCTTTTGTTTTTGGAACGAACTTCCTTATCGCGCGTTGCGAAAGGGGGCTAGACGGAAAAATTAAGACCAAAAGTTGTAACGACACTTTTTGCTATAGTCTACTAGTTATTCCGTAGGAGTCTGGTTAAAGGTTTAAAATGCGCCTCTGAGTATCTTTTTGTTTGAAGTTGGTTAAAAATAATGGCTATGACCATCATCCGTTTCTTTTGAGATTCAATTGTTGTGCAAACATATGCAGTTCCAAATACAATGTGAGAGTGTGCCTTTGAGTACTCTCCTTTAGATAACCTCAAAATTATAAGTTGCTAAAGATCTTATACCAGTCGTGATCGTCTTTCTGTTTTATTTCGTATCTCAAAAGGAAAAGAGAAACTAATATGGAATCACTTCGTCTGATATATTTCGATATGATTAAAATTCCAGGGACTCCTACTAACTTCACCATTCGGCTCATCTTTGACGTATCTTTAATTAACATTTATTATCATTTCACATTACTCTCGATTTGAATAAGCTAGAAAAATATTTCAGCTAGCGTTTCATGCCAAATGAAAAGCTTTGCATGCCTATAGAAATTCGTACTATGCAAGGCGCAAATAGGAAGTTATGCGGGCAAAAATTCTAGACTCGCTTTTGAACGTGCAGTATGTTTGTTTGTGCATTTTATGAAATTCCATATAAAATACCAATCAATATTTAACAGCTTACCTAAAAGCACCTCGTATATTTTGTACCAGATACTTTATTTCGAGTATTGTCTTATTTGAGATGCTACAGCTGTTTCTTTAACTATATTTTTTTAAAGAATTTGGTTGTTTTCTTGCAGTTCATCCTCTTGTACAAGTGCCAAATCAACTGGTGGGAGCGCCAACTGGCACTGACGTCACACTCCAGTGCCATGTTGAGGCTTCACCAAAAGCCATCAACTACTGGACAAGAGAGAATGGTAAGGATTTCAACATAATTTTAATATATCACGCTTATAAGCAGGTCTATGATGATGATAATAGGTCCACTCTTAATCAGCAAAAAAAAGACGATCGCGCAGTTTTTTTTTCAACGACAATCTACTCGTATATTTTTTATTTCCAAGTTAGAAAGTATTTTATTTAAATCTACCGATGATTTATACCGATTTTTTTCCCTGGCGGTTCCGCTTTTTTCAACATCCTATTCTACTCTCTGTTGAACTCTCATCTATTAGAGGCTAGTTTTAATTTATTACAATTAACCCTGAGATGTTTCGAGCAAGTTGCAAACCTTATTAAGTTCCAAGCACGGAACTCAAGAACGGAATAAGCAACTAATTTAATTATTCATAAAGCACATTGAAAGCGTTAAGGCACTCATTAAATAGGCTGTTATTCATTTTTCTACTATCCTCTTTGACGGAACTTAAGACAGAGTCAGACTTAGGGATCTTAGCAAAGGGAAAGGGCGCGCCGCATTCCTTTGTATAGATTGGGGAGACTCGCTGGCGTATTTTTATTCCATGCACGCTGAAATCAATGCCTACGTCATCAGTAAATCGCAAAGTTAGTTTTAAATTGAAATTTATTCTATAGAAACGAATTGAATATAATTTTTGTCATTAATATTTGTGTTCTATTCATATATAGATATATGTTTTAGGATGCTACTAGAACTTTCATTTTTCATACGAGTAGTTGCCAAATTTCTGTAGTCGTAGATTCATACGACTTATTCCTTCTGTCCTTAAGTAGGGCCCTGCCTTGGGGCAGTGCTAGCTCGTTTTTATGGTATATTTAAAAGAAAATATAAAAATATGCGCTTATTTCATGTCCGCTTTTATTCCGCTAAGATTTATTTCAACATTGATTATATGGCGCCAATGTTACGGCTTATTAACGACCACGTAATTATACAGATGATGACAGCGTAAAATATTACCGTTAGCTTATAATAGATTAACTGTTAGATTATAATTTATCTGATGATTAATGATGATGGATAATACAATAGTTATAACTAGGAACGAGCTAGCTGCTAGTGTTAGATGGGTAGAGTGAAGTCATTTTGTTTAATCTATGTATATAAAAAGCCTCTTGCGTTATTGAACAGCATAAGCTTAAATCAGATTTCCTAGAAAGCTGAATTTTGGAGGGTTCAGTTTTTGAGTCTAATGCCCGGGATACACGAGGCTAGTTTTTCAAAGTGAATTTTTCTATTGCATATCTGAAATTCAACAACATAGAGTTTTCGTTGGAGGTTGAAATTTATGTGAAAAAATATTAGATAAGTAGGTATATAATAATTTTATTTGATTTAAAAATGATAACTGGCATGTCGTAGAATCTAAATAGTTCGATGACATGTGTCAAGTACACAAAAGAAGCCTTTGAGTTGGACTTGAATCCTTTCACCACATTGTTTCGTAAGTCCTGGTAACACGATAAGAACAAGAATGATAACTTTCAAAAGAAAATACTTATATAACAAGTAGGTACTTACATAGTTTGCTCGTTTCCATTTGCTTATCAAAACGTAGACAGCATTCATTACGCCAAATAAATTACAGATGAAAAGTTACCCGCGTAATGTATAAAAACACGTACTAACTTATACAAATAATGCTCTTAACCTAACAAAACATTGGCTGGGTCGGGAACTTCATTATTTCTCATTATAAAGGCGCCCTAAGGATGAAAGTTGCTTATTTAGTGTTCGGGCGACAGATGGGTGAAAATGCACTTGAACAAATTAGATTAGTTCCGTTACGAACGTTTTGAATGTAACGTGAATTGGATTTTTAGTTCAAAAACACTTTTGTGCTACATGCTACGCTGCATGCGTAGCACTTCTGCTACGCATGTAGCAAAAATGCTTTGTACGCTCGACACAATAAAGCGCATAGGCATATTTATGAAGTACTTATGTAAGTTTTACGAGATTTATAATATTTAGAAGTGATGAACACATTCTCTTTATAACAAACACGTCAGCCGAAATAAATAGTTCACGTACCTAAAAAGTGATGCATCTTTATTTTAATATATTTAAAATTTAAAAAACCCCCTAAACATATTTGTCCGCCATTTTATGGCGGCCATCAAAACCACACAGCAGCATATTAATAAACAGTAAACCAGTATAACAATGCGCTATAGTAAAAATGAATTACTCAATCAGCTCAACTACTTTTATTACTCCCATCGAAGTTCCAGTAAGGTGGAAGAGTCCGGCAGCACCGCTCCGTTCAAGGAGCCAAGTTAAATTAGCTATGGATTTACGTTTAACAGACCGTCTACCAATCGTCAGTGGTGCCGCTCGCTGAGGGTTGCCAGGAACTTTATATAAATCTTAAGCTTTTAGAGTTAGGTTATGGAAAATTTTAAGGTAAAGGTAATAGTATGGGTCAACCTAGACAGCAAGTAGTTTATATTAGTAAATAAAGATGTTTACAGAAATGTACAGATCTATTATGGACACTATATAAAATACAAATGAAACTGTTGAGCTATTTAAAGACCTGCCCTGGTTGCTCTATGAAGCATTTTTGTCTTGTCAAAAAACACATCTTCCATTAGATAAAAAGCTTTTTAAAATGAACGTAAAACACTTCAGTTCCTATTGAGTCAAGCTTTCTGTCATTGATTTGTTGAATTCTGCGGTCAGTTTTATTAAAAAAGTATTTTGTCAGCTGATGGACTGTTAGGAGACCGGTTAGCTATCCAATTTATTTGACTGCAGCGTAGCTAAAACTCGTATTGTTACTTTTCGTATTAATGTCGTTCCGGTTTCAATTCCCGGCTGGAATGAACTGGCAACCCTAACCACAGCGCACGCCGCGACATGTGTGAGCGGTCCTCGCACCGAGCGAACCGACAAAACGAACAAAACTTTTTCGCAATGCGGTCTTTAAACTTATATTTTTTGTCGGTTTCATTGAACCAACTTACGCGTTTCACGAGGGCAGCGTTGAAATGAAATCGTTCAAATGAGATATTTAAAAATAATTGAGATGTTTCCTCTGGAATTTCACTCGACATAACCTCGCTAATTTCGTTTGCAGCAAGACGCTCGCTTCAGATTCTGGGTGCTTTATTTAAATTATGTTGATATTGTTTGCATAAATCTAATTCAAACTTAGTATAATTTATATTACAGAAGGTAAAAAAAAACACTAATTTAAGAGAACTGCCACGCAAACAATACCTAAGTAGTAGAGCTGCCAACATTGTTCTCAAATTTTAGCCGCTCGAGCGGGCAATAATCCATAAGGACCTAGTTGCTCCCGGATAATTGGTTATACCATAGCCAAGCGAATACATAGTGGGCAGATTTAGATGCAGTTACAAAGGCCCCGAGCTCGCTCCGCGGCCGAACCGCCCGACCGAACCGCGCAAAAAGCGAACCAAATTCTATTACCGCCCGATATGCAACAAAGACCGCTGGTCCTCCCGCTACAAATTGCTTTAGGCTACAGCCACAATATTTACTCATACCTATCAAAATATCACGCAGATATGAATTCAAATTGGTACATTATATTAGTCCTTACCTTTTCAAAGCGTTGTTCACGTTTATAATTTTACTGGCTCGTTTCTGGGTGTACAGTGATTGTTTGGCTTTTTAAACTGCTCTGTTTCTCAGATATCACACTAATCTAAAACTCAATCGTTCTGGAACATACTTAGTTATAAATGAAGATAAGAAAGAAAGAACTTACTAATTTAGGAAATTATTCAAACCGCTCAAACGACAAATCAGTAGCAATCGCGACGTGGAACACGTCTGTGACATTACTAACAAATAGAGGGAGGCAGACGGCACTTCTGCGCCCATAAATTGCGGAGAGTACAAATTAAATTAGGTAATACACGGCTGTGACGAGATGGGACAAGCGGGCTGGACGCGGTGGACATGGAATGGGTGTGACCGCTCCGCCGCAGCCCTGCAAACGGCGCTCGAGTTTTTGTACTCATTATGTATATTTTTTTGATTAATTGGATGTTTTTAATCAATTAGTGATAAATTGAATGGCCTTCGATACAGCTTTGACATGATATTTCACTGTTTTTAAGTCACTATAATATACGAGTATGTACATACATCATACATCAATGACTTTAAAAGATAACAATCGTGATAAGTGGATACATACGACATTTCGTAGCTAAAATTCATGCTACTTTTCGCTGTGTACGAGTAAATCATCTTAGATGAAAAAGCCTGTTTATATTTTAAACTAAATTGTAAGACAAAATGAGCTAACTGGTTGTAGTTTCATCGAGCTCTTGTTCGTGATTGCATGCTGTTTCACGAAATGTGGTTTCCTGCACTTTTGGAATACTGTATTTTAAGTTTCGATATTCCGTTATACAGTAGTGACAGAATGGCTCGTGGTTCATCAATCTTCAAGAGTTTTCGACACATAAATATTCCGTCAATAATTAATTAATGTACGAAGTTGTCAGACTATAAACAAAAGTAGGCGTGTCTGCGACGGCCAACACCGAGATGTCAGCAGCAGGCGGCCGCAGAGTGCCCTGGATTTGTGGTCGATTGCCAGACCAAAGCTGCGTCATGTCTTTGGCTTGACCACGTTATTAATGAACTTCGATTGTAATTCAGAACAAAGCGCTAATCTAGAAAATAATTGAGAAGTTTGTTTGTTTTAAAGCTGAGACTTATTAAAAAACTTTTTACAAATGAACGTTACAAACTTTTTAAGTTTAAGAACATCAAAAACATTCAACTATAGCTTTGATTTCAAAAAACTGCTTTAGAATTTGACATTCTGACACTGACATTCTGATATCAAGTATATTAATGCCACCGTCAACCCCGAACGCCGTTTGCACCGAACTTGGTCCTTTTTCACATATTACGTTATTGTTTTCATAACGTACTGAAACATTGTAAAAAACTGGATAAAAATTTATCAGCATATTGTTTTACATTGTTTATATAGATACAGATGATATCCGGTTAACAGAAACAACAATTTAATATCTTTGCAAGGCTCGATGCCTACAAGGAAAAAAAAACAAAAATCCCTGAATAAAGCGGGGCATCAGGAATGCAAGCAATTTTTAATGTAGAACGAACAACGAGACCCCCGCCGAAGTAATAATCTAGCTAACGACAAATAATACAAAATCCCTCATCCTACTCGATAAACGATTACGCGCAGATTTTTTTTGTTACACGTAAAATTCTCAAACCACAAAATTCAAAATGACTATGTTCAAATCGTTAACATAAACTGCCGTTTTTGTTTCATGTTTAATCAAATTACTGAAAGCCTTTGTTATAATGAATTGCCCTTAAAATAAGCTCTAAAATATGTCAAAAATATTAATAACTGATTTACTGCTACCAGTGATCTGTTATAGTTACTAAACGTAATATTTTCTCTATGACTGCTACCCAGTTAATGTAAGTTTAACGGTTTGTTGAACTATTGGTTTTTAACAAAGCAATCTTTGAATGAAGAATTATATTTTAAGAACATAGACATTTATATAGATGGCTTGGATTTTGCTGATCGTAGAATATTCACGTACATAGATATTATCTCTCACCAAAAAGTAAAACATCATAATTCAATCTGATTGATGATATAAAAGCAGTAATTTATTCGTACAATTATAATTACGGTTGTTTCGTAAAGCGCATTAATTCTCTGACTGACAAATTAGCACAAATAATGTTAACACTTGCTTGTGGACTAACCAACATTTGCTTGTCAATTTATCATTTTCGACCAATGCGCTTACATTTTGCGTACTTCGATCAAGATGTGTAAATAATCATAGAAGGACAAAAAACAATTTCATAAAAAATTTATGAAATCTCTACATAACAATAATAACCCTAAAATAAAACGCGTACGGAATACTCTCTAAAAAAATATGCTGTATAAGAAGAAAAATAAACATACGCACATAAAACACATTATTGAATTTTACCCATTGTGTAGTTGGCTTTAATAAAGAACATATCGCGGATACATTATATGGGCGTACAGTATTGTTTCACACACGACATGCCGAAACAATATTTCAATTCGATATCGGTGGATAAAGGTCGGAAGTAGCCGAATATAAATGGATGGCAAGGTTTATGCATTCGAATAAAGGGAGAGCAAATGTAGCACATTATTTTGGCTTTTGGAATTTGCTCGTAGTCAATGTCGTGTCAGAAATAACCGAAGTATTTTATTTCTCTACTCCGTCTTTACTTTTTTGTTAGAATAACGTTTGTAGTACATAACTTATATTTAGTGTTACTTTAGTAACTATTTATATTAATGTATTTGTGCTTACATCATTACGGTCAGCGTCTATAAGTTCGTGAAAGCCTTCCAAAAAGAGTGCCACGACAATAAGGTCTTGAGATTTATCTCTGATGCGAAGACTTGAAAAAATTGTCACATCATTGAGCCTTTTAATTTTTCGGGTCCATGTTCCACCAGTTACGCGAATTGTTATTCCATCTAGGCAAAATATTTTTTAATAAAGCATTTGGTCCAGCCTAGACAAGTAAACAATCATGTTGATATTAGCTTCCACTCGCGGTTTCACCCGCGTGGTGCCATGATAAATTATAGTCTATGTGCTATTTCAGACCTAGTAAGAAATTATTTATCTCTGTGCTAAATAGCAAATTTATCCAAACTGGCTATATTGGTAGGATTGTAATAAAAAAATCAAATAAAGCATAGTATATTTGTATTTATGAAGTTTGTTGATCATAGGTAAGTACTAGAGTTTTTGTTTACAGGTGAAATGATAATCTCCAATGATAAGTACCAGATGACTGAGATCAACAGCTCAGCTTACAGCGTTCAGATGCGGCTCATCATACGCAACATTCAACGCAGTGACCTGGGCGGGTACAAATGCATATCCAAGAACTCTATCGGGGACGCCGAAGGAAACATCAGGTTGTATGGTAAGTTAAACCATTGTTTTATTGAGGCTAGAATGTGACTACCAAAATGAGATTGATGTAATGATCAATAGCCCAAATGCTTCGTGTAATATTACACACGGTGCGCGCCTCGCCTATGTTCGCTTGAGCTTGACACGCTACCGCGCGTCCAGATTTCCTCCATGGTCTTCGTTTAAGTTCCAGTCCAATATTTTTTTAAAAACATCATCAAATCATTACGAGGTCATCGAAATATTTGTCCCAACAGAAATGGAGTTGCCAAACCGCAAAGCAAAAGATGAAGACGACTATGCCCTGGAGGAAACCAACGACGTGCGCTCCAGTCTCCAGGGCCCACTGAGGGAAGGTGGACCCAGGGCGGAGGACGCGGGCTTCCTCGGAGGGGGTGGTCCTCCCCCCTCCTCCTCACAGCGATTACAATCCGCTATGTTTTTAATATCGGCCTTAGCTCTCGTCCTCTGCTAAACTTCCCTAAAGCTGTGTGAAGTTGAGACTTCTTGTTTGAAAGTTATAACACGCAAGCTGATGTGGTATTATAGTTTTTATATTACAGTACAGTGCAGTGTCTTGATATGCAGATTCAATAACTAGTCAATTTCTTCACTTGTAAGTACGACTAGAGCTGTATTTATAGTTAAATCCTTATGGATTAGACTTTTGGACTCTGTGTTGAGCCTTACAATCTTATAAGATTCACAGAAAACTGTCAAGTACTCTTATTTTAATTATATTTTGTAGGCATTAACTGTTGGGCTATGTCATCATTGATATCAACCTGTGTCGCCGTACAACCTATAAAAAATCGTTTTGGTTTTTAGCATATATGGGTAGGTACTGCTATATTTATGGATAATTCTATGAAGCATGTACAACGCCACAGAAGATACTCGTATAACGCCAGAGTTTCAAGATTTTTTTTTTCAGGGAATTGGTCATGAACGATTTGTATCGAATATCGGAATAAATAGTTAGATTTTAGGTGTTCATCGGGTGTCAAGCTTATAAAATGTAAAATGCTTATGTAATAAAATATCATAGTTATCTACTTACTCAAATATTCCAACGTAGGTATAACTTACGCTATCGAAGTTTATTACTTTTATAATTTTCGGAACGAGAAGTTTTTAATAATGTTTGTGGTATTTGTATAATCTCATATAAAATACATAAGTGATAAACGGATATAATACTGAATCTTAATATGATTACTTTCATAACCGTCTGTTAATAAATCAAAGCAGCTATATATAAATGTATTTTGAACAATAAGCAATAGATTTTGCTTAATATTTCAGTTATTTTATAAATTGCTTGTTGAATAAATAAATGTAAATTAAATTATACATTAAATAAAAACTATAGAAATGTAAATTGTTAACGTTTTTTAAAATTGTTGAATTATATGAAAATCATTTTGTAAACAATTAAATGTGTAAAGTTTTATTAGGAAAATAATATTACGTTGTCATAGCTGTTTAACATTACCTATATAGTTTAATATTTATTTATAGGTGGTATTCATATGTATGATTGTTACCCGCAAGTCTTTACATAGTGACTTTGTATGAATGTAAAATATATAACGCTGCGACAGAAATATAAATCAAAGTAAAAAAAAACATTGTTTTCTTTTATCAAAATAAATAAGTAGATAGACTGCCTTGAGGTTTCAACCGCGTGGAATACTAATCAAACTAATTCAAATATTTTTTGGAATCGGTTCAGTTGTTTAGAGTTACCACTAACGAATAAACTTGATAAGCATATGAAAAAAATATAAAATTATTAATTTAGATGGCTAGGCTTTCCATTTTTCTACAATTAAGAAACTGGTTTCTAAAACAAAAAAAAATGCTACTGTTACGCATAGAATTTAGAGTGGAGAGATTGAGGTGTTTTTGACGAATAGGTAGGGTTGGGTCCCCCCAATTTCAATTTGCACTTTCCATCCTGTGGCTTAATAACAGCATACGTAATGAACAGCATCTCCCGCTTCCTAGAAAATTCATTCACCCAAACTATCCCGTGACGATCCTCCCTTAATTTAACACTTAGTCAAAATAGACAATTTCGTGGAGGGTCTGACAATATCACGTGTGCCGACCCTCTTAATAGGTACCTTCGGGCGATGCCTGTGTAAGTGCGATGTAGATACGGTGTAACCGCTTGCATTAGCGAAATTACCTGAGGCTTTGTTATTTTCATTGCGACACCGACAACCCTAGCGTATATAGTTCGGGGCGAAATGGAAGCTAGCTGGCTCGTGAGCTTCAATACACTGATAGAAGTGTAACATATGGGCTGTGTGAGTGTTTCTAATAAAGGGAAGTACTTTACACGGCCTTTGAATTTAGTAATTACTGGATTCTGTCCGCGGCTTCGTACATATGGTACAAAACATAGAAACCAAATTCGTCCAGCTATTTAGTAATTAAGTCTCATAAAAACATCTACACAATTATTCTTTCAAAAAGAGAGCTAGTGTGTGTATGACGTGTATGACGTATTTTGGGATTTGTACCAAACGAGATGAGTACCTACTTTTTGAATTTCAGTCCAAACAGACCGCAAACATCATTTTGATAGTCGCGTCATAGAGATAAACTCTGATGGAACACAACTGTAGTTGTAGAAAAATAACAGCTTTCTAGAAATACTAGAAAGATAATAAAGCCACAAGGCAGGTCCAAATAATAAACAACCTTCTTCTTCTTCTTCAATTATGGCATCTGTCTCCTAGAGAACAATTTTGCCAGTGTCAAGTGTATTTATTTATATTATAAGTATTGTCAACGTCACAGAGTCATAGTCAAGTTGTCAAGTCAATTTTAAACAAAAGATGGCTGTTTTGTTGAAAATTCTCGGGATTTCCTCCGATGGAATTTGAAGAGAACTATTCACTTTAATTCACATATTTTACACTAGCGTCAAGAACCCGGGCTTTATTGGCAAAATAACCACCAAAATTACGCAATAAAACTCAAAATAACACGAGAAAACATATAAAAACCAGAGTGACGTAGTTGTCAGGCAAATGCACCGCAGAAAATCAATGAACAACCTAATATCACTAGTCAAGTCAATAGCTGTTACAATCGAGCTATCATTTTCTAACATACTATAGGCAGTAACCGTGTTTAGAATCGCATTCTAACATACATTATTTAGTTAATGGTTCTATGCGCCATGTGCATAAGTATTTATCGCAAATTCGACCGTGCTGTTGGTAATAACAAAGTCCGTTAGTTCGGCAATTACAACGCTTATGTTGGCGAGAATGGGATTGGCGAATCCGATTAAAGTGTATTGCATTATAAACGTATCCGGTCCAGACAAAGGATTATTGCAATATATTATGCTGAGACTCTTATATCTCAGCAAATACCAGGTTCTACTCGAACATTGTAGATAGGTTTGTATCAAGTATATTTATAGGCCATAATCGATAATTTCAGGCCTTGGTTGAGCGTAATAACTGCATAGGATGTGCTTGATAGTATATAAATAACGACAAAGAAAGCCGAAAATTTTAAAATAGTATTATATTTATATACAACGAGCGCTCAGTAGGTACACTCTCGCACTGATAAACAGATAAAAGTAGCCACTACTCAAAAACCATTGCTAAGAAAAGAAGATTATTTCGTTCTAGATAATCATATTAAAAACAAGGTGTATATCAAGCGTTTGTCCACTTCATTAAGACATGAATTATGAATGGAGAGGGCATTAGCATCCATCTGGAGAGCAACTATGGAACAGCATTGTTATGCAGATTGTGCCGGACGTCCCGCACCGGTCGGCTATTCCCTCGATCATGTTAACAAAGACGTAGACGATGAAATTATGTAAGTTTGTAAAGTCATAGCAACGAATCAATAACTGCCTTGTTGAAAGTTGGAAAGTATCTTATTAAAATTAAATAGCATAGGTTTTATTTGATACAAACAATACAAATTACCTACAGTACACTTAACTAAAGGTTATTGCAAAATGTCCTAAATCAGCATATTGTTATACGGATAATACCTGTTACTGTAGGCTAAGAGATTATTGTAATATTGTAATCTAATTGTAAATTGTATTGTAGAATAATATTGTTAGACTTACAAATACACTAGCTTCCGCCCATGGCTTCACCTGTGTGGTATGTGCTATTCTAGACTATCACCTATCTTTGTTCTAAAATCCATCTAGCCAAACTTTTGCATCCATAATATTAGTTAGATTAGACAAGATACCTAATATACTTTTTGAAAAATAAAATTGAGGTCAACAAATGCAATTAATATATTCTCAACATCATTAGACAAACAATGCGTGCACCACACGACCGCTAACTAAAAAAATAAAACTAACAAACAAGCAGCACAATTTTGACGCGACACGAGTTTCGCCTCTCCATTTCACGTAGTCACGCCTGAATTAACCAAGAACTGTTCTCACTACTTTTTCAACCACATGCAATCTTCCCAGTGTAACTCATGTTGGTCAGTTTGATGCAAATAACGCGATTCAAACGCATGCTTTGGGGAGTTCATTACATGCGCCTTATGTTAGTATGGAACCATCGAGAATGAGATGATAGTAAATATTAAATCAGTGAATACATTTTAGGTTGACCACTTAACTCAGACCACTTTCATTGATTTTACAAGAGCACGAAGTGTAATACCTATGCGAGGATTTATTTTTGATCGAAGAACATATTTGTTTGCCAGGATTCTGTCTTCAGATATTTAACATCATATCATGTGTTTGCATAAAAAAATCAACCCGCCCGCGCCTTTTAGATCATGAAGGCAGTGATCATAGCTAAGTGGTCGAGCTATAGATTTAAAAGTTGTTTATAACTATTTTCTTATGAAATGCTTTTAATTTTGGAAAGTAACTAGTATTCAGCTCACTAGTGTTATTTTCTGCCTCTAATAACTCTGTCCATACAAACGCATTCATTCAATCTCTGTTTAGATGTGTGGTCTTACCCAATAGATGATTTACGTATCGATGAACTCAAACACTTTTTGTTAGAAAAGTGATCGACAAAATAAAAAGAAATCGAGTTATATTCCTCCACCTATCCGACCCAAGGCGGTATACAATTCAGAACCTCTCCGGTAAAAAGTGGTTTATTGTGTTCTTAAATAAAGTTATTCAGTTTACTTCGCCGTATTGTGTGGGTCCATTGTCGGGCCCAGGTGCTCCGGTCCTTATACATTCACTTACAATAACGTTATGAATGTCAAAAACACGTTATTTTTATTTACCTTTAAATGTATTGTTACGATACGTGATCAAATGTAGCAGAAACAATATTTTTATGTTTTGATTTCGTATATTTTTCGTCTTGTGACAAATTTGGATTTTGGTGAAAACTAAATAAGTAAATTATCAATAACTTAAACAAAAAATATTATGAAGTAGCTAGGTTTATTTTGATAGTATGGACGGTTTAGTTAAAAAAGTTACACAGAAACAAGTTTTGGAATTGGATCACAACGATTTCGGATCGAGGCTTAATCATTTAGGTAAGGAATATAATAATGGAAAAGATTTTATTTAGGATCCCAGTTTTACACGTCACTAAAACTTTTATCTACGTTTCATTAACAATTTTTTTTAAACTAAAATGTAGACATAGAAATACAGACTTTTTATAACCTTTACAACCTGTCCCTAACAACCAAACTCTACTAGAACCATTTAATATTAAATTTGACCAGGCACTCCCTTCGACCTGATTGGTGGTGCATAATAATCATGTAAACCACAATATTTAAAAGCCTGCACTTCGATGATGATCTAATTAGGATCGGCCTTTGTCATGTGCATTATAATAATAACCACTGAACCGTTTATTATGCTTGATGGGATCCGCAATATTTTGAAAGCTAATGAAGGTAAGCTATAACTTATTTTTGTAAGTCATGTGTCAGGTATGAGGGGATATCATTAGAGGAGGCCTATGTCCAGCAGTGGACTGCTATAGGCTGATGATGATGATGATGTGTAGGTATGAGTCTGTTTTCAAATATTCAAATTTCGATTCTAAAAACTATCTACTTACGAGTAGTACTTAGTAAATACTGCATATAAACTGAAGAAAAGAAGACGAGATTGACAAAACTATGTTTGTAGCCTATCCTATCAAACGGCAACATGATAGGCAATAGTGTTGCTTTGTCTACAGCTACGAACACTATAGCGCGCACTCATAGCATCACTTGAAAAAATCCATGCACTTAGCGTTGAAAATAAGCGCGGCTTTCGACCGCATTCACTTTTAGCGAAGTAGTTTTTCTCCTTTTACGCCCTCCACACCCATTCTCCCATCTAGCATCCCCCATCTCACTCCAACCTTGCATCTCTTCAACTATACTCTGTTCGCTTTAGCGTTCGTGACACAAAGCAATATGTGAGTTAACTTCAGTGTAACGGTTCTTGTTTGAGTTGCGATTTAATGCCTCCTTAAACTGAGATGGTTTACGGGTTAACCCGGTTGAAAAGGATAAAAGTATCCTGTTGTTTACTTTTTGGATTTCGCTCGTTTCAATAAAAACTTTCAATCCTTTAGCAGTCAATAGCGCACTTGAGACACGGTCTTTATTATATCGCGATTCAACTTTTAACTTAGACAGACGGAAATTGAGTTTGATCCCTTTAGCACACTTTTGTCATCGATTCTAAATATTCGATTCTGTAAGTATTATCCGGCTTCCTCATTAAAAGTTTTGCTAACGCTTTATACGTTTGGTAATAAATGTATATGTTCAAATGTTATTCTAGAGACAAATATACCACTTCAACTTTTACACCTGTATCAACAAAGTATTTTAAAGTCTACTTGACCCAATCGACCCGAACCGGGATGATCCGACCCCCCTTCATCTGGAAACAATTTTGTAGGAGAATCGGAGAGATTAAAAGCTAATCTATGTTTACCAATGAAACAAGCATCATCCTCGGCCATAACTTGTCCAATTTACATGACGGAGGTGGCGATATCGCAAAAGAAAGTTCCCAACAACTTTTATCTGATCCCAGCCGACTGCCGCTGATGAGTTGGCACAGAACTTTATTCACTGATACGACGGTATAATTCAATGGAGACGGAACTTTACACTAAAGCCAAATCCAAAACAAAATAAATCATATATTTAATAATATCAAGCTGTTTATCCTACTTATAGTTTAACAAAATGCCCCAGGTCCATAGTTTAGTTATGTTAACATTTATGTAATAACATAATAGTTGTAAGGGTAAACAAAAAGTCTCTTTCCATAGCTGGCTGACTCGGGAACTGGCTCAGAGGGACTAGGATTAGGCACTGCCTACAGTCGAGTACGTATTACACGAAGAGATTTAAACTGAATTAACCGTTCGATCGTAAAATTGGAATGCCGCACAGATAATTACCTGACACTCACAGAAAAGGAAGTCTCCCAGAAAGGAGATTCAAATAAGCGTATAGGAAGGACCGAGTGAGGCGGGCGGGCGATCGGCCCGCGCCACTTCGATCACGAGAAAAATAACTGATAGCGCGCTATCCGACCGCGCGATCGAGCGAAACCAGGTATCGGCCAATTGAATTTGGGTCTCGCCATGAAGTGTTTGTGATTGCGTTCGAATGTTGCGGTTTTACAGCCGTGCACTCTCTTCTTTCTATTTTTTCTTTCGTCCGGTAAATTGAAAACCTCGTTTCATTTATTCCCACGTCAGTCGTTCGTTAACAATAATTCAATTTTATCGGTACTTGCATCGCAGTTATTCCGATTCTTATTATTTCTGTCGTAAAATTGAATAAATATCATTTTCTACTGCTGTTGAATATGAAATTTGGAATTTCCGCGATGTTTTATTTATTATTCACATTAGTGTTTTTGCTATGGATGAAAACAATACAGGGTAATAATAACAATATTTTTTAGTAAATAGTAAATCATAAATATATAAAGACAGTAAATTATTATTAGTTTAATATGTTACAATTACTTTTTAAATGATTATTGAGTCATTAGCACAGAAATTCAGGATGGATTACATGTGGGCCCATGCTTTTTCGACGTTCTACCGGCTCCATGACTTGGCTTCTAACTGGAACCAGGCGCGACAGATCTGTGAAGCGGAGGGTACTGCATTGCTCATTCCTGACAGCCTGAATGAGATGGAAAATCTGAAACTCCTGATGAGTAACATGAAGGCTCATTCTACCGCTGTCTTCGTAGGATTACATGACAGATTCTCTGATGGCAATTTTGTCACACTCAAAGGTCGATTAATGATCTCATTAATTTAAATTCATGTTTTAGTTCTAGAACGTCATAAACACTTAATTATTTTAGGTGAACCCGCATCAGGGTCATTTTTAGATCTTCTTTGGTCACCTGGCTGCCCTGACAACATAGACGGTCAAGAGCACTGTGTAGTCATGACAAGAGAAGGCCTCTTTGATGACCGACCATGCACCGACATCTACCCATTCATATGTAAAATACTGGGAAATAATACAAATATTAATGAAGTTTGTGATAATTTTGATATGGGTACGTACTATTTATAAAAATATCTTGCAATATTTGATTTTTATTTACTGGTCTAATTTTGCTTATAATCTAGAATTAATATTTCAGGATACGCTCCTCCTCCAAAAGAAAATGGCAAGTGTTACAAATTTCATAGCGAACCGTTGTCCTGGCATGAAGCTTATCTGATCTGCAGAGAAGAGGAAAGTCACCTAGCTATTGCCACTTCTGACGAAGAAGCTACGTTGATCACCAGTTTTCTAAATAACCATGTAGACAGTAAAGCACCTGATGCAAACATCTTGCTGATTGGGTTCAGTGACCTTATGTTTCCGTTTGAATACAGAACTCTTAAAGGTATGCACATATGTATATGAGAATGTCGAGTAAAGTAATGTGAGCTCATGATGCAATGCCCACCAGGTTTTGATGCAAATATTTTTGAGGGGCTCCAAAAAAATACTTGTTTTACAGGTGATTCATTAACGAAAGCCGGATATGCCCTCTGGGGTCCAGTAACGGACAACATCTATGAAATGTCACAAAAGAGGTGTGGTGCCATATCCAGAACCGGGCAGCTTTTTATAGTCAGTTGCGACCTACCTGCTATGTTCCTTTGTGAAAGAACAGTTAATATTACTGAAACCACTGCCGCTCGACGCAGGGTCTGACGTCGAATACCTAGCATACAATAGAGTTGTACAATCTCCAGTTTTATAATATAACCATAAATACTTCCGAATATGGAAGATATAGCCACACTATAATTGGTTCACGTCATCTATCAACGCACAGGCGTATCAGTTTACTAAACGCTCACTTACATGCGTAAGTTATATAGGGTATATATGTATAGGGTATGTATGTAAGTGTGATTACCTACCGTACTTCACCTGTCCCCGCATTACCAGTTAATGTCAGTCATCAGAGTCATCGAATGACGTCATTGGAGGCAGGCCACTCATCTCGCATGCAGCCGACAGTCTGACATGACGATAATGCGAGCCAATACATTTAAAACCAGCGGAGCGGGACTTGTGACTTTGTCGATTACAGCCACAATACACGATGCTAATAGGCGTGAAATATTTTCATTGTTTCAATAAAATCAAAAATCAAAATATCTTTATTCAATAAAATCACATGGATCATTTTGCATCGTCTTACAATCGTCTTACGCTAGGTGAGTTGATCTGCCAATTCCAGTCCTAGCACCAGTCCGAAAAGAACTGACAAAAAACTCGCTGGGCCTAGCGCTTTAAATATTTATGTGATTACACTTGGCTTTGATATAGCTGTATTAGCTAAGTGTCATGGTACTACTCTTGTCTATCAATCCTAAAGTAGTAGGATCAAATCTCGTCGTGCTCCATTGAGTTTTTCCATTTGAAAAAATTCGGTAGGCAGTGGTAGTGAAAAAGTGAAGGAAAACATCAGTTTGATCGCTGTCGCACGTTTTTGAGCATGTTTTTCGTGTGGGTATCCAATGATAGACTAAGCTGAAAAGATGGTATGTACTGGGCTCTTGCCCAGTACATACCATCTTTTAGTAGTCTTCTACTTTATCTAAAAAATACTCAGCAATAAGTCAGTAAAAGGGGTAAAGTAATCGCAAATGGCTGTTTATTTTGATATTGGTTTAAAATCATCCAACGTCATTATTGACTATTGGCTCTTCCATGAAATGCCACAAAATACGTAATCGAGCAAAATAATTTTACCCTCTGATATAACGATGCATAGCGTCATCGCTCACAAATAATTGGGATTTTATATCATTTTTCACCCTACTTAAATGCTGTAACATTATTTTGTTTATCTCGAACAAAGTAAGTATATTTACTAAAATATTTTGGAGTTGAATGGAATTTCTAATATTGAGAACAATGGTTTTGAAGTCACTGATAATCCTTTATTGTTATCAGTATATAGTTGCTTATTCATAGAAAAAATACAAATAATCACATATTCAAAAACTTCAGTTACTAGGTCTGGTAGAGACAGGTACATTATGTGATGTTACATGATTACAATGTTCTGTCCTCGCTTGCGGCTACTTTTGGGTGTTGTTTCAAACAAATCAGGCATACAAAATTTACTCTACCTTCACTGAGCTTGGTAAGGTACCTACGTTACAATAACCTAATCTACACACGTGTAATAGTCTTAATCAGGAACATTACAATTATTACTATTAGAGGTATGTACTTTGATTAGTTTACTGCAACATCTAAGATTATAAACTTTACTAAAACAAAGGTAAAGTATAATATAATACTGCTTATTTCCGTTATTTCTTTATTTTGATCAGTTTGTCATTTTATAATATTGTACCTGGATGACCTGGATGAGCTTTGCTCGGTTTGTTTTTAGGTAAACGACGTTTTCTAAAAATGAAACCTAGCTAGATTGATTTATCGCCTCTGAAACCCCCTACGTACTTTATTTCATTAAAATCGTTGGAGCCGTTTCCGAGATTCAGAATATATATATATACACACAAGAATTGCTCGTTTATAGGTATAAGATTAAATGAAAAAACCTCATTAATTTTCATATTTTTCTTAATTTAGGCATTTATTGTCATTTGCTTTTCAAAGCCATTTCTTAGACTCGTAATTAGTCTAAGCATTCCTCAAACATCCACCAAATAATCGAATAAATGATTTCTATCTTATTTGAAAACCCAGGACGTTGAGGCGAATGACGTTGTATTTTATAAAAAGTGTTCGTTTATCAAAAAAAATTGGAAACGATATACATTATGTATCTATTAATATTATCCAAAAGAATGTATACTACTAGTCAATTCATGCAATGATTGCACTGAGTATTTATGTACAGTATGCTCTAAAAAAGATTGGGGGGAGGCCTTTGCCCAGCAGTGGGACACAAACGGCTCATAATAAGGAGCTACTGAATACCTTTGTGGTGTAAGTGACCAGCTCAATGTCAAGACGTAATGCCGCTACTGTCTTGAGGTCTCTTTTCTGTAACAGTTATCTAGATCAGTTAGGCTATCTATAGATCGTTATTAACGGTGTTTAAATAGCTCAGTTTAAAATTTATTTTAGGTATATTTTTGTAAGTAAAGATTTTATAAGCAGTATTGGATATGTAGGTACTATTTTTGCTGCGAGATAAATGTGTATTCCATTCAAATAGGCGAATAGGGATTTTGAATAGTAGTAAATACATAAATCAGCAACTAACAAAACTCGATGAGCTAGGAATACAATAAACAAAGTACATGTGAAAGCTGAACGCTTTTGTGTTAAATTTTATTTGATTGCGAGCCGTCAGGCTGCGCGGCTGATTGATGTATGGCCCTCGACGCCGCTTCGACGGTCAAAGATTACGTAATTGATGCATGACCATAGGATATTCATATTGGCTATGATAGTATTCTACCACAATGTCTTTTCGTACAAACTTTTCTAGCACAGGTTATAATATCATTATATAAAAAATCTTATATCACTAAAATAGATTTTTACCGTATGTAACAAACACAAACACCTTGAATTCTTAATAATTATTTAATACTAGCTGTCCCGGCAAACTTCGTACCGCCTTTTACATTGCTTAGACAACAGTGAGTGATTATAATTTAATATGAACTTTATTAAATAGTAATAAAGTTCAAATTGACTCTACATTTTATTTAGAAAACGTTTGTATGGGAAATAGAAAAGGGCTATTTTAGGGTTTTCCCGGAAGTTATTCAAATTTTTCTTACCTTTTAAACCTTCCCTAGACCTCCACGAAAATTTCAAAACCAAGATAAGATAAATCCGTTTAGCCGTTCTCGAGTTTTAGCGAGACTAACGAACAGCAATTCATTTTTATATACTCGTATATAGATAATGAGTGTGTGTGAGGGTATGTGTGTTTGTGAATGAATTCCCAGGCTCGATAGACATCGCAGATCTCTACTTTAGATTAGTAGTAAAAAGCACGTCCAATATCAGTTACGTCCCGTACGTAACAGGTTAATGAGGGCACAGGGAAACAGGGTATTGAAAATAACGAATTATTACTGACTCGATTGTTCTGTTGCCATATTACATTAATGTGCACAATCCACAAATAATTTAAGGCAGTGTCACAACAGACGTGATAAAGCAATAGCTCCCCTTTCATACGACATTAGCTACATTAGTGACGGCACATTTCGCTACAATCTGCACGAAGAGCCGTTCGCGTGTGAATCCTAAGATACAGACTCTCATTTCCTTTTGCTGAGGGTTAACTACGAAACATATTCTATTAATATTGGGAATAATTCAGTATGATTTCTGAAATTCATCAACCTATACATGTATCACTTTTGGCACTTACTCGTAGTTGCTTCCAAATTATTTGTAGTGCGCCAGTATTACTCATGTAAACTAGACCCATTTTGACCTAAGTCATTCTGAACCTATATTGTTCAAGCCCCTATAAAGAACAAGAAAAATAGCCAGAAAATAACAAACAATGCTAAAGACTTTATTATGATGATTCAAAGTTGACGTAATGTGTCGATGAAGCGCATTTTACATGTGCAAAACAAATTTCCCTCAAAAATATCCTTAAAAAATGTGAACACGTTCTTGAAACCCAATGTTCCAAAAAGAAATCATTGGCCGTACGCGAGACGACAGTTATGACAACGAACACGGTGTAACGAGTGTGAATATTCCAGAAATTTTTAAGGCAATAAAATTTCACTGCTTCACTCTAGGGTGGAGTGTTAATAAAACTGCATATCGATTCTGATCACAATCGTTCCATACCCACATGCCGGCACCTGAGACGCTGCTTGGAAACACTTATTATATTGCTTGTAAATAAATATAAGGCATTGTTTGTATTTTTGGGGCAAGACACCGGTAAGTTAAAGTGAAAACAAACTTGCTTAAATTTTTTAATAATGTAAAAGTGCTTACATATTTTTACACTTACACGTAGACGTAGTAAAAATATTTAAAAATTAAAATGTAAATCTCACACATCACCTAAGTAGAATTTTTGCCAGACTAAAATTGATTCTGATCTGCACGCTCGAATCTGACATTATGTTATTTATCAGCTTTGTAAACTATTGAACTCGCATAGAATATTCAGGACGCGATGTTTAGAAGGATCGCGTCTAAATTCGACGACAGGTGGTCGATATCCGAAACATGCACTTAAAATAATGGTTTCCAAACTAGAACTTCCACCTTGCGTTCTATTTTTTGGTGAGCAGATTAAAAATTCATGCGATCGAAATATCCGAGACTGTGTCCAAGACTAAACTTAATTTGGCACTGTGTGCTCGTAGTTTGTTTCCAGTCTAATTTCTTCAAAAGTGGCAGTAGCAGTTCTTAGTTTTTATTGACAAAACTGTTTTCTGCTATTACTGAACAGACTTAAGATAAGGCATGTAAACACAAATTTTGCGACGTGCCTAAATACGACCGTTTTGTTCACACAGTTCAAATTTATAAGCAACATTATTTTTTCTATAACGTTAACTCCACATTATACTGCTAAAAGATATTGAAAAACAAATCCCTTCAAAATATATTAAGCAAAAGTTAAAAAAAATACTAGAACACTTGAAAATACCCTAATGCTTTTTTCGGAGTATCTTTCACCTACATCGTAATCCGTCAAATGGCCGACACGAGCTGGTATTGACAAGATTTTGTAATTTTTAATCTTCTGCTTTATTATGCATTCCGCACACGCCTATTCCTTGTAGAGCGCGGGCTGGGTGCGTTCAGTGCTCGCTGTAAGCTCCCCATTCAGACAGAACGTAGGTGAATTCCGACGGTATTCCTACATCAACTGGCGTGAACTAGATAGCTGGATTTTTCAGAAATTTACTCTCTTGAAAAGGATATAACGGTTAGTATGCAAAATCAAGCAATGCTAGTAGCTCACTCTAGTGCAGCTACGCGTCGCAAACCAGTCGCTGGCCACCTGTTTTACGTGTAAATGTACTAAAGCAACGCGGAACTTCTAGCGGAAAACTAAAGTTTTTGGATTTTTATTGCTTTTAAACAACGTGAGATGCAATAATATTAAAATTTTAGTTGAACCGGCAGTATTTACAGCTGTTTTATGTACACAAACTTTTCGCAAGCGCCAGTCGCTACTCCTTAGACTTTCCAGCGGATTTACTACTTGATATTCTACCCTATTTGGGTTGGTTATTAATGTTTTTCTCGCTATAGGAACTTTTCATTAAATGCAGAACTATCAACAATTCCCAAGTCTTTTTTTAGGTACCTACATCACTAAAAAAAACATGAGACAATTATCTTATCTTAAACCTTTAAACGAGCAATTCCTGTATATAATTATGTATATACAGAAATATAATTTAAATATCCGAAACGGCTCCAACGATTTTCATGAAATTTAGCGTGTCGAAGGTTCTTGGGGCGATAAATCGATCTAGCTAGGTTTCATTTTTAGAAAACGTCATTTACCGAAAAAAACCGAGCAAAGTTCGGCCACACAGATACTAATAAATTAAAATAGCGCTTATAATTAAATTATATTACTCCTGGTCCTCCATTTTACCTTCTCACTATGGTTCCACAACACCCAGACTTACCCAGACAGACTAAAGATTTGACCCACCGCGTGAGTCAAACCTGTATTTCTCTCATCAGAGCCGGCCAGTCACCCACAGTGGAACAAAGATCTTGATAACACCAATTACGAAAGGCGAATTCAATTTATTTTACGTAAATCAATAAACGACAACCACGAAAAAGATCCCACAGCGGTGTCGATCCACGTCGGGAGATCATCCGTCTCGCGGATCCGTCTGTTCAGGACGTGCGTACTTTCGCTAAAAATGCAAATTTCTCTTCAGAGTGCCACCACGCCCTCGGGTCGGTGGCGCTGACTTAGGGACCTACAAGAGTGGGGGCACAATTTTTCACGAAACCAAAATGAGCAAGACACACCCCTAGGAGTCGTCGAGTGCGTTAGCTTCGGCCCTTTGTCAGTATTTCATTACACGCCGTGATTTTCGGAATGAGCTTCGCTTTATGATGATGCTAGTCAAGAAGATGCTCCTATGTCGCAGAGTATGACATTGATATAAGAGCATAAAATAACATGTAAACAGAGCTTTACAAACAATCCTACGAACTCACAAATGAGTACACATAATAAAGAAAAAAAAATCCAATCCCATATGAAATTGTAATTTTACCATTAATGAGCTTGACACGTAGGTATCTCTACTGCTAATTTTCCAAACTATTAACACATTAGTATAGCGCAGCGGACGGTATCGTAAATCAGAAGTGCAAACAGTGTATTAATTACAAATGCAAACAGCGAGTGTGGTCCGCCGCAGCCATCTCTATCCTGCTAATGATTTGCAGTGTAGCCGCGGCTTGGCTAAGCTCGCTCCGATAAATCTGTCGAACCTTAGAATACACCCTTGGTGATTAGATTGTTCCTGGAAATCATCAGAGACTGCCCTATTGTTCTCCTTCGGTATACCAAGAATATTATCTGATTTGAGAACATTGTTTTTGTGCAAAGACAATGAGATAAAACCAAGTGAAAATACTCGAAACTCTCCACAACCGTACTTTACATAATAACAACAAATTGAATAGCGTTTTTATTCAAGCACGATCTCAAAACATTTATCTTTCGAGCACAAAATTACTCCCATCCATTCTCAAGATGAAAAGGATCATAAAAATAATAATTTCCATAAACGTACGGATGTAGTGCTATCGTTGGAACGATGGAAACAAAACGTTCGACTAAAAGCCCCGGTTTTAATTTCATCACCATAACTCAGCCGTGTAAAGATACGGTTTTTCATGGAAACTCGGATAAAAAGGAGGCAGGTTCACTGTCGAAACAATAATGTAGGTACGATTGTAGTTGCTTAACAATGGCAGAGCAGAGACATGCGGGCGGGGAAGCCACAGACGCAAAGTGAAATCGGTCCTTTCAAAACATTTTACTGCGCTAGCTTGAAAAATAAAACTGTGGAGCACAATTCAACTACCCACTGTGTGGTCGTGGAAAGTGTTTGCGATAAAGGGCCTTACAAAAAACTGTACCCGTAAAACTAGAGCAGTGTTGAGAGCGTATCGTATTGTGATATGGTTCAATCTCCAAAACAAAAAAATTACGTGTCCGAGTGAAGAAGTCTACCTTAAAATAATATTTTTGAATAGGAGTTTTTTTTATTGGATAGCTTGGCCTGTAAGCTACCTTGGGCACTCAGAATTATTTCTCTAACATTGTTGTAAGTATATTAAAAAAAATCGGAAACCTCGAAAACTTGATTGCTCTGGGCTGTCCTGACTTTGAAATTGACTTAAAAAAATCATCATAACTTTTTTGTGTTGAAATATTATGACATTTTCTTTATTTATCTAACATAAAGAAAAGTTATTATTTATGAAATTCAATTAGATTAAAATAATAAATGCATAATTTAGCTTCAAATCGAAAAATAAGTTGTGTCCGCGTGTTTTTGTTTATCGCTCTGGAGCGACACGAATTCGTGCTCACATCTCCAACTGAACGCTTTGGACAATTGGTTTTCGCCATGCGCGCTGCCAACAGGCTTGCTCTGTCTACCGAGGGGGACAAGCGTGTTCTGCTTTGTCATGGTGCTGAGATAAAGAGGTAAACGTATGACTACTCTGGCTTTCAATTTGTAAATGTTTGATTGCTATGGTACATTTTTCTCATTTGATTTTCACTTTGTTTATGTTTTAATTCAAGAATTAGAACAGTTTTAGGAATATATTTAACCTGTGCAAGTGATAGCTTTCTATCTTCTTGCATTTCTGCATTATCTGCACTGTGGTCAAAAAGACCAGATCCATCAAAAAATTGCATTTTTCTTACTATAAAGTCATAAAATATTACAAAATGCACATGCTGCCAGATTCTCTAGGCTGAAAATGTTATATTTAATCATAAAATAATTATATTTTTAGATCCTATTGTTTTAACTTGTTTAATTTTTTTACTAATTAATGCTACAAAAAATACCAACCAAGTGGTTGTACCACCTACATTTTACTTTTTATATAATCCTATTAGAATTAAGATAATATCTGAATAATTTAATAAACCATTTAACTGTTTTATAATCTTTTTTCTTATACAAATCCTTCTTTTATTGACTGCTCTGGCATAAATATTGATTGCTATGGTCTCGAAATTTTCACACCTAAATATTTCGAAAACTGGTTGAGAAAATTAGGGGCGACTATGAAAATACGCTTATTTAGACACCTCCTTTTCGATATAAAAATACAGAACAGCTGTAATATTAGTATTCAAAAAGCACCAGAGAGTCAACCGAATACGCTGATTTTGAAGATTGTCCCATATATAATGGGAATTCAAACGTATCTAAAACAATTTTGGAGGAAATTGTGCCTTCTTTAGCCAATTTCAGAAAAACTTTCAACGTCAAATCTTATCATGGTTCATCAAATCTTATCATGTTTAAAATGTTTTAAAGGTAAATTTTACTCAATAAATTGTATCTAATGATCAATACTGAAGCTTTTATGCTCGAACTCGGAAATCGAGTTAAGAGTCAAAAGCTTTGCCAAAGAGTCAGATCGCATTTCCACAAGTTGCGAATATTCTCTTACTTTGCTCGTGTAGCCTAAATTGTAAGAGCCGTGAGGAAACTGTATCCTTCGCGAATAGCGACACACAGGGAAGAAAGTAACTTTGGTTGATCTTAACTATAGGCCTGTAGCGAATTTAGGTATAATTTGTTCAAATCGTGTAAGTAGCTACGATCATTCGAGTTTAATATTGTGAGAAATATTTCTAGTGTTCCGTATTAAAATGTACTTACTTTAGGTACCCGGAAAACATATTTAAAAAAAAAAGAAAATTACTACCGCGAGTAAAGTCGATTGCAATGTATTGTATCTGAAAAACAAAATGTTATTTTTTCACTTCTTAATCATGTTTTTTGTTATTGTTACTTTAATATATAAAAAAATACATAAACACATAAATAATGTATATTTCCTTTGCAAATAAGTAATTACTTTACGAGTATACATCTAAGATATACTTACTTGGCATCTGAAAGGCTGTTTATTTTGCTAGGTGCATTTTATCAAGATTTCATCTCTTCTTTTGACCGCTTTCAACTGTATATTTATCTATTAGTTGTAACGTATCGAAAACATGTAGAGTGAGCAGAAAATTGGAATACCTTTAATTTTAACTTTTTAAGTTTGTAATTTTATGAAAATTGAAATTTTTTGATTAGGCTATCAATGTAACAGTAATTACATTTATTACAATGTTTCAGTGTAGCTGTTGCTAGAAAAATCCGAAGATGTCTTGAAATTTATTGATACCTGTAAGAGGGTCGAGGAGCCAAGATAACGCACCGTTATAACATTTAAATTTTTCTTAATAAAAAAGCTTATACAGAAAACAAGCGGTATGAAATTGCATTTAGCCAATAACAAGTATTCATCGTCCGTCATATTATTTGTCAAGCCCGTCATCGGCACGCTGGCGTCGCGTGCGGGCGACGTATCGCACTCGAATATCCAATTACACATTCGCAATATTTTCTATGCGATGACGCCTGAAACGCAATCAATCTACTCGGATATGTTCGAGCGAGTATGACGGTATTTTGATCATTGTATAGACAAGCAACATGCATATTGTTTGAACTTTCTAATATTTTTTTAAATTTGAAAATCGCTTTTGTGTTCTCCTGTACTGCGGTGTCGTCATAGAAATATCACCTCTATTTCGTTGATTTTCTTTTGATAATATTGTTGCTATAGACTTTTTTGTTATGATATAAACATTGCTCGAAAATAGGTTGATGCTATCATAAATTTAGTAGTGCGTATGACAAAACAAACACGTCTTAAAAAGGAAAGATAAATATCGAGCAGACTAAAAAATATGAAATACGCTGTATTATTTACCTAGACGAAAAACGAAACACTTTTTGTTGCCAAGCCTCGCGCAAAACGTATTACTTCCTTGGATTCGATCCAAAATAGGTAACGCGAACTCTGTTCAAACGATTATTTAGAACACCCTTTAACAGTTTTTTACAGTTAGGAAAATTATAACATGTGTAGACGCCTGCGGATCAAAGTGTTGTATTATCGAGTTGTATTATAAACTTTTATTATTTTACTACTAATGAGTGGATTATTTAGTAGATCAAAAACTATATAAAAGGATAAAATTGCAAGGCGTTTCTTGCATCCGTTGTAAATTTTTATTTTTTTTACTTTGATATTGCAAAAATTTTGCCCTAGTTTAGTGAAAAAAAATATTAGATTTGTTAGAATGAGTCTATCCCGTCCGGTAAATTTAAACTGATAACGTCCCATCTGATAACGCGAAACCATCCCGTCTGATAACGTAAAAGAAAATGTTTAGTTATAAGATGAAAACGAGTTTGGTATAAGTAAATTTTGGATACAAAAATAAACTTACTTATAATAAAACATTTCAAAAATAAGGGCAATCATTACAATCAGTCAATGTATATTGTTTCTGTCTGTCGGTCCGTGCAACTAATGAAATCGTAAATCAGCGTACAATCGACAGATTTCCAGCGTGCAAATATTTTGCATTTCAACATTACTGCCGCGCCAAGTGGCGCCTTGTTAATTAATAGAATTAAATCCAGACTTGATGAGTAACTCAACAGTGTGCCAATTACATGCGAGATATTTTTATGCCTATCTTGTATTATTATAAATTAAAAATACTTACACATTTACATTACGAGTATACTGGCCGCGCCCTAACTTTTAAATCCTCCTGGGAGATTTTTGGGTCTAAGGAATGGTAGGCTATGTGATAATCAAGTTTGTATAAAAAAACATGACGCGAATGAAGTGACGGCCAGTTCTACAAGTTTTATTTGTGTAGGTGTGAAAATAGTATACCTACCTAGTGTTACTGTGGTGTCACTTTTATTTTTCATTTGGATTTTGTTGAATACCTTTCTAAATTTTTTTCACTGTCGTTTTATTTATTTTAGGCAATGGATTTTTTATTCAATACACGTGGGACAAGGTAATGTATTCTAAATCGAGTTTTGGGATAGGCACTTTGAAAAAATAGTTACCTACAACCGATTCAGT
The DNA here is from genome assembly GCA_963675405.1 of Cosmorhoe ocellata. Classification (NCBI taxonomy): domain Eukaryota; kingdom Metazoa; phylum Arthropoda; class Insecta; order Lepidoptera; family Geometridae; genus Cosmorhoe; species Cosmorhoe ocellata. The sequence goes on along the minus strand of OY776245.1, from coordinate 7,335,812 downwards.
TGTGAACTGAAAATGTAGGTGTTTTTAGTAAAAGTGAGTCCGAATTCTTCATAATACAATTTGGTATTAATAAAAATGCTTTTCTGAATATTTGAAATTGCGGTTTTTCAACCATAGCTAGTTCTACCCTCAATGCGACAGGAAGCGTTTTCCATCACGCTAAAATCAACTGGCTCTTGTACCGATTAACGTATTACATATACTCGTATGTATTTATAGTGCAGGCTCTTTACTGGATCCCGATAGTCTGGCACTACATCAAAAACGTTGCACTCCAACTAATTGCATCTATTGATACGAGCCTATAGCTGGACGGTGAATACTTACGGCACAGATCATAATAATAGTACTAACTTTACTTGCAGCACTAATTATTTTGTTCTGTGGTTCAGAAGAACGAGTTTTTAAGTAAAAAGATTATAGTAGATAAAGTGCTAGTTGTAAAATATTGATTAAAACTATCGCCATAGCATATACCTACTGTAGACGAAATGGCAGAATATCTTATACCTTTAAACGAGCAATTCTTGTATATATATACATATATATATATATATATATATATATATAATCTGAATCTCGGAAACGGCTCCAACGATTTTCATGAAATTTAGTATGCAGGGGCTTTCGGGGGCGATAAATCGATCTAGCTAGGTTTCATTTTCCAAAAAACAAGATTTACGAGAAAAAAAACCGAGCAAAGCTCGGTCAACCAGGTACTTATTATCATAGGTACAAAAAAAACTCTTATAAATGAGTAGGCAAACATTAATTGTTCGCGTTTCTACTTTGATAACAAAATTCTTCGACTTGAAAGCAGAAAAATAATATTTTTCCACAAAGTGCATAATAAGTAGGTACTTACAACATACTTACGCTAGTTCAAATAAAAAGTTTAACTCGTTTTGCTGAAGAAATATTTTTTTATTTCATTAATTTTAGCTAACTTTCTTGAAGAAGCTAAATTAGTTTAATATTTTATAAACCTACAAGATTTTGTAGTTAAGTTCAATTTGTTTTTCTGAAGGTGCTTTTTTTTGTAGTGATAATTTCAACTAGCATTTCACTAGCGTGATGACGAACAAATTATATAAACGCATGGAAATACGCTTTGAGCCCAGCGAAATAACGAGACTGGCAGAGTCAAGATAGAGCAAAACAATGATCAAAAAGTATCTACATAGTAATGATCAGATGCCGCCACACGTGTGTCGTTTCCATACCTATAGAAACATTAAACGGACCTCAATTCGTATCTACCTGCCCCTGAAATTACTTAGTTAATGCTTATTCAACAACCTATAAAAACAAAGAGGCGCCCGCGCCGCGACACAAGGAGGGTCAAACGCTATTGTATATTAATGTAAGAGACGCCATTCTCTCGCTAGTTTTGGCAAAGATGCAATTCCATTTGAATATTGCAAGTAGACTGTTATAGTCGAGAAACACTTCGCTCTTTGTTTTTAATAGTTTTAAATGTTAATTGAGCATTTTGATATGATAAAACAAATCCAAACTATTTGAAGAAAAGTTTCAAAATATATAATTATTTGATGCGCGTGATTCTTTAGTTAATACCATGATAAGAAAGCTCCTTATGACTAGCTTGAAGACCAAAGGCATAATTATTGGTTCTCACTGGCTTCCTTACTATTTATGTTATATCCCACCATCGAATAGAACCGGCACCTTAACATGTAGGTTATGTGTATAATAAGATAGTCTTACGTCGCAGTGACAATTAAAAAGGAAATTTTAGGGTGTTCTGGCGTAGGTCGTGGATGTCTCTCATTCCGTGTGTAAGCGTCGCTCGTCACCGTGTCTTCACGATTTATGCCCGCCGTATTACACGCTATTCGACACGTTGCTGCTTCCACCTCGGATCTGTGAAAAAACCAGATTGCTCTTCTCTAAATGAATGTACTTACGATTATTTTTTTTGTATTGCATTTCATCTCTTTTATACACCAAAAAACATAAAGATAAAGCAGGAAATTTTAATTATTAAGCGCTATACTGGTAATAATAACATTTTATATAATAGTCAACCTATCCTCAAACTTGATCCACTTCTAACATTATATTATATACCAACACATATTACGTAGCTCTAAGATAAAATAGCTCGTAAGAAAAACTATGCGTTACGCGTATCTTTTACATAGGAAGGCCTAGTAACACAGTGCAAGCTAACATGCAAGCTGGCTTGGTTAGTTACTGCAGTGCTTCTACTCGCATATAGTAACCGCATGATAAGCTATTGACTTGAGCCTTACACAAGTCAATAGCTTGAAAACTGTCTATCAAAAAGACGTACACAGTGCCCCAGGCAGTAGCTGGAATAGCAGTTACCCTTACCGTGATTTTAATCATCAAATAAAACGTCGTATCCTAAGATTCAAATATTTCGCACATCCATGATCTCCCGTAGGATGATTGTGCCGCTTGTCTAATTGTTTCTTGCAACGTGGCTATATTAAGCAGTGAGACGCCGCCGCCAACTTTATGGTGTTCAGAATGAGCCATTAACTTGTCGAATCAATTCGAGTTCACCTCTAAAATTATTTTCGTCGTAACCAGTTTCAGACGATATTACGAACGTAATTCAATTATAGTGTCTGCAAAGTTTTCGTGTTTACGATGTGATTTCACAATGTGTAGCGATTGTTTGAAGTTTTATAAAACTAGAATAGTCAACAGGAATTGAGTTTTGGAAAAAAAATATTTAGCAATTATTGTTATTTTATAACCGCCATATCTATTTGCACTTTTGCATCAGAAACAGAGGAAATAACACGTAAGTTCAATATTAGAACAAAAGCCACTTCAAGTTTTTAAAGTAGCTATTTATATTCAGCGATAAGCTTAGAGAATTTTTTAATTAAAATAAACGCATTTCATAAAAAGTGGTAAGTTACTACAGTTTTGTCCACAGCCTTGGACGTTGCTACTCGTGAGAAACTAATATTGCCTGGCAATTATTCTAACGAAATCGTATTAATACTTCGCTGCACAAAGCTACAAAGGTAAATACCAAGTAAATACCATGCAATGCAAGTAAACGATTCTCGCTCTAATGGCTCCGGTTTTAACATACTTGCTAAAGCGAACTTGCCTTTTATATATTTTGCGTACTTATTCCACAGTATTGCGAGTATTATCAAAAATATTTTTGTGTAGCAAAAACTAAGACAAAACTAAGCTCGAGATATGCGTGGAAAGATAAGCAAAGTATTTTCCCTTTGAGTGCGAATTCCAAGTATGAAAACATTTCCTTTTTAGCTTTTATTTGGGGTCATGAGGGAGTAAGAATTAATGAAAACAGGACGAGGGAGTTCATAAAGAAAAATGTCACTGCAGTGCAAAGTAATGCTTTCTCGTTTTAAAGAGACATAATATAAAGGCGTTATAATAAGCATTAAATAAAATAAATCGTTTATTTTTAGATAATTTGAGTGAAATACCTACAGAGATGAGTCAAAATATCCAGATCCCAATACAATAGAAATTCTCGATTTATTTCTGAATCACAAAGTTAGCAGGTATAACCCCATAAAGTAAGTTCTCAACAATGTCTACAGCATTTTAATTTATAAAACATCAAATTAAAATGGCTAAAAAACAAATTGTTTTGATCGCCACAGAAACTTTAAGCGTCAAATAAATAAGCACGTAAAATATTTTCAAAATTTTCGTTCACTATACAGTGTTAGTTTATAAGAACGGTGGGGTGGCGGCGTGCCCTATCAGTCATCTCGGTCGCGTCGGTGCAAACACCGCGTTACCGCCGCTCATTTTATTAGGGACCGTGCCCCATAGCCTTGAACCATGAAACTTATGAACACCATGAAACAAGATACTAAAATTGTCCGCTCAAACATTTGGGAAGGTCGTTCGAAGTAGCATTGGTTGCATGATTACTTTAGCAGTTTAACTATCAGACACAAAATAGAACCTTCAGATCAGCTCAATCAAACCGGTTAATCAAAATTTACATCTAATCATATCATATACCAGATGTTCTTGTACTATCGTTCTCATCCTACTTGGTCAACTTTTTCGCTATACTGCATAATCTATATTGTTCGTTTTTATGTATAAAGGCTAAAATAAAATTAGTCCAATGGTTGCATAGTCTTCTTTTGGCCTCGTGCCCCCTAGCTGTGGACGAACGAATCAGATCTTTGCACACCTACCTAATGTTAGTGAGTAATGAGAAATGTACTTTTTAATAGGTACTGGTCTTGCACTAGTTTTGAATTTGAATAACTGAGAGTAGTCTTTATTTACCCGGGTTTTTGTCAACAGCCAACGGGAAAAGTTAGTACAACATGTTAAGGCAACTAAACTTTGATATACTACTTATACTATTACCAAATAATTTGCTTAGACATGATTATATTTGTGGCTTAGTAAACAGCCTGCTGTACGCAATCTAGTAAAGATCTATAATCTAAGATCTTAGAATAGCAAAAAAGTTTTTAAAATATGCAAAGGCTGTCGTGTACCTACGCATCTTGGCTGCTGACACCTAACTTTTTTGACGTATCACCTTTATACTCTGGAGCGTACTCTTTTTTTATTTAGTTTTCTACTCTTTGTATTGAACTAACAGGGTTGTTTCAGTGGCGACTAGGCATTTATTTTAATTTCATCTACATATTATGTTTCACTAAAGACTGAGTACTGCAATGTTTATATTTACTGGAGAAAGAAATCGTTTATAGAAATAGTAGTATAAACAATTTTTTACAATTGCAAAACGTTTACCAACTCATTAACGACAATTCAGTCAGAGACAAATAGCTTTTTTTATGCTTTTGTTGATATATAAAAACTAAATAATTTGGACAATAAGTACAACAACAAAATTACTTTCGTAGCCCGTGGTATGAAAAGGTATCGGTTAATCAGCAATTATCTGTACCGCGCTACAACCCTGAGATTGCGATCAAGAGCGGTGGAAATGAGAACGCGCGGCCGGGGACTGCTACAGATAAAAACTTTCACTTTTTCCGACAACTCTCGACGGCAACATTCGCTGACAATAAACCCGGTCGCGACTGCCCTTATTAGGTTATTGTTTGCGTTATTGTGATAAACAAGTTTTGCCATAAACGATGCTGTCATTCTTCAGTGCCCAGTATTCAAAAAAATGTAAAAGTATGTAGGTAGGCACTCAAAATATAACCTACTACTAAAAAAATATTACAAACTATCAGTTTTGTTGTGGTGCGCTGATCTTATTCAGTATATACATGTAGTATTTACTATACCATAGTGTACTGCCCAAAATATCCTATCTTACCGCGACAGCAAATTTATTTACGACCTGGAGTAATATCTGAAGAAGGCAGAGCTTGTAATATGCGCGTGTGGGTCGCCGATAGCCGCTCGATAGAATAATATGACGGCAGCGCGACCGGCGGCCGGCGGCCGGCACGTAGGCAATAAGGCAGGCAGAGCGCCAGACTTGAGAAAAATAAGATTGCACTTGGACGATCGGACCGCGCGTGCCTACAGATGCTCGCGTGCTCCCAGACGTGAAGATCTAAGTAGCTTCAAACTGTTCGGGTATCCGGTTGTCATTTATGAAGCGATGACGGCGCAGAAATGGCGATTTAGCTAAGTATGTTCATGCTTTCAGTATACATATACCGATCATGAATCTGTATACAAACGAATAATGACCCTCACTGGAGTAATAAAATAAAATGAAATATTTTTGACCGGTGAAAACTTATAACAATAATATAATAATGATATAAAATGTTTATGTTCGTAACATTTTGGTACGAAGACTTCACTACGTTAGCTGTAGGACTCGTAATATACGCTGACAAAACTTCTGCGAACAAGGATATGAGCTAAGTCAAACTCTCACATTTCACACCCGCACGTGGGCAACGTGCCGGCTAACGTGTAACATATTCAAAAAGAAAACGTCCCGCCGAGGCAAGCCTTGTTTCATTTTACGATCTTATCGAAATAATCCGATCTCGCTTGTTATTTACTGCCACCATCCCTCGATTCCGACGCCCGCGGTAAACGATGATACCACGAGCACGTAATTGCCGACCTTACCTCTGCGACATTCGTCTTATATTTCTGTGCAACAATCTTCTGGCATAAATCCTTACATTCTTGATTTCAGCTCAAGAGCGACGTCCCAAGCACGGTTTGGTAAAAACCCACAATGGAACTTAGCTCCCGGAAATATAATACGTTTTGGCAGAGTGTTTCCGACCGCTTAGGATGTTGTAAAGTGGGGGAATTTGGCAGACGTACCTCAGAGATTGAGAGGAAAAATCTAGGTGTTTTATTTCACATGAGGTTGCGGTTGTGAAGCCAGGCGCGCTATCACAATAAACACTTTGCGGTCGCGGTGGGACTCTAAATTATTCATAGGCCAAGGATTGTGACATGTCTAGGAATAGATACTGCCACTAACGCATTTAGATTTCGTGAAAATATTCAAAGAAGGTTAGTACTTTGCTTTTATTTGGCATTCTACATATTTCATTTGGGATAAATTAAGGTATGAGTATGAAATCGTAATTTAACTGACAAAATGATTAATTTTAACCCCAAAGTTGTTAGTTCGATTTCCAAGCCAAGGCATAACTACATGACATGATTTTTTTTATCTGGATTTTTAAGTGTTCTTTGTAATTAATGTGGTTAGTGTAGATTTCATATTTTATGGAAATGATAATATAATAACATAAGTCTAATTCTTTCAGCAACTACAAGTTACGTCAAGTTCTGCGCTGCATTTTAAGTTGAAACAAAGAAATGGAATTAATGTGAAAAATTCAATATAGTCGCCAGAGACTCCGCTCTTCCCTGCTACTACACGTCTACCACCTAATAAGCGTAGCACAAAGAACATGCAAGTAAAACTTTCTAGCCATTAATAGAGATTGAAAATATAAATTATCGTTTGGTAGAATGACGGTTTGTAGGTTGTAATTGAGTAGTTAGATTTGATCGAACATGTATAAGAAGTTACACATTATACTTTGGTGAAAGTTTCAACCAGCCATATGATCGGTAGAAAGTTTTACTCAAAGACAAATCAATTTAGATACTTTGTACCCAGTCATAACTTTAAATCTATATCTATACTAATCTATACTTCTATACTAATATAATAAAAAGGAAAGTTTTGTATTTTTGTTTGTAACGAATAAACTCAAAAACTACTGGTCCGATTTCAAAAATTCTTTCACCGTTAGAATGCTACGTTCTCCCTGAGTAACATAGGTTAAATTTTATGTAGGTAACGCGAGAGCAAAGCCGCGAACGGAAGCTAGTATTTAATAAAAATCTTTCTGCCTCTATATGAGCGTCAAAAAGCATACTCGGAGCTCTATGTATTGGAAAGAACGAAGTAAAAATTCCCGACATTGTCATTCTACTGGCGTAACATTGGTAATGAGCTAAGTTCGCGGTAACGCCTCGTAGCTTACATACCAATCAGAGGTCCAGCTATCCATTGGTAATCGTGCCACAAACATGAAAGCAAACTTGTGATTATAACCTGGACTTGAAGACTGGGGGTTCACGGAAAAATGTTAATTGAGTTTGAGGTTCACTTATCAAAGTGACTTATTTCTAATATTTTTCTGGTAAACAAGTCTTAATAGCTCCACATTATTAAATTGTTTAGATACCTATCGTATTCAATGATGTTACGATAAACCATTTTGTACGAGCAACGCTTTCATAATTTTTCATTCATATTTATATTTTAATCTATTTTATTGAGATACATACTAATCCAAGTAATTATTTTAATTTTCCAGGACCGTCTTTAAATATAGATTACAAAAAATATACCACCAAATTAACATTTTATTTTTATGCCACCTCTATTCGTTCGTACCAGTAAAATTAAAAGTACAAATCAATGTGCTAAAAAAACCTTACAAATAAATCAGGCCTCTAACTTTCAATATTATCTTCCTCAATTTCCTATGAAATTATTCCTTGTCTCTGGAAGTCGCACCTCTGACTTCCCGAATCGTCAGACCACAATCTAGGTAACAAGCTGCACAGACGCCGGTTTCTTCTGAAGCCGGCCGCGGAGTTAGTAAATGGAATTTGCAAGTAATTTCGCCCCTCTCCGCCCCCTTGCCCCTCTCACCCCCAGTCTTGCTCTCTTGTCTCCGCGTGTCGCTTCCATTACAAATTGTGTTGGGATAAAAATATGGCCTGAAGTTCATAGAGTTGGATGCAACGACTCAAGAACTTTAATTTTTTTACACAGTGATAAAACTACAAAACGTGTTTTCTACAGTGTAATAAAAATTAGTAGTGATCACTAAAAAGAATTAAAACAACTTGAAAAAGCTTGAGTAGGTGTTTGGTTCATAAATATAGTTATCAGTTGTTAATTTGTAATCCTTTGTCTTTTATAGTTTAAACAAATTGTACTTTCGCACGCACGAGTGAATGAGTAACACTGTGTTATAAAATTAAAAGCTTAAATTTAACTCATCTGTCCTTAAGCATAGAGGTGGTCTTATCTGAAGACATGTTGGAACTACCTGAAGAAATGAAAATCTTATAAGACGAAGACACCATTTCTGGAGGATACAATTTTCTTTTCTCACTTCACACACGACTAAGGACAACTTTGATGGAAACTTCTGGAATTATCCAAAACAATGTTTTTCACCAGTGGGGTAATACAGTCTGCTCTATATAAATCTTGGAGCCCACGGAAAGAAGTGGGCGTGTAATAGGAAATGTTCCGCATATTGACTCCGGCGACGTTCCGAGATCTCTAAACAATGACACACGGCACTGAGTTACTGAACACAGGACAGTTTTAATCCGATGCAACTCTGATTTATTGCGGTTGCATTATTCTATTTTCGCTTTTCCCTAGAAAAATCATAATATTTCTTATATCAAGAAGAGATTGATGGTACAGATTCACAGAGACAAGTTCGGGAAGATGACCAATGTCTATAGAGTTTATTTATTTTTTGTTTTATACGTAAACATTATATATAGGCTGAGATCATAGGCTGAGCACTGAAATATAGATATATATACCTTTAAACGAGCAATTCTTGCATATATACATATATATATATAATTGGAATCTCGGAAACGGCTCCAACGATTTTCATGAAATTTAGTTTGCAGGGGACTTCGGGAGCGATAAATCGATCTAGCTAGGTTGCATTTTTAGAAAACGTCGTTTACCAAAAAAACCGAGGAATGCTCGGTCACCCAGGTACTAGATAATTAATTATCATATAAGTTATAAGTACATTCATAATAAGATTTAAAAAAGTTACTCAATCGTCCTCTTCCAAAATAAGCAGTCATCATTGCTAGTCAATTTAAAATAACTAAATCAAGGTGAGGTTAGAAATCGGATTCTAAATATACACACACAGCCAAAGTAACTTGTGGAAATCAATACCTACTCCCAATAAACAGGTGAATAATGAAACAGCGTGATAAACCTACAGTGTAACCTATAGGAGAGAACACGAATGGATGGGACTGATGTACTGCGTTCGCGATGTACTATGTCTGTGTATTTGCGTGCTAGATTTATGCTCTTTTCAGACCGAAATAAAGTTTATTTTAATGAAAAAAGTTTTTTGTGGGATAAGTGATGAAATGGGCGCTAATACATTGCTTTTTTGCTGTAAGTAGGTACAGAATATTATGTGGATAAAAACCTGCTGGCTCCAAATTCGATTTGGTATCTTTATGAGGAATGCTTGGCCTATGGAATCATGTCGCAACATGATCAAAGCAAAAAGGAAAAGTCTCACAGAGCTGCCGATGCCACTCAGCTTTATATTTGAAAAGCAACTAATATGGGTATCTTATGTAATGATCTAATTAAATAAATGTTATATAAGCTTTTATGGCGTGTTCCTGTTGGCTTATGCAGCGTTAAGTGGAACTGTTTACTCACTTATAAATCGCTTTAGATATGTTTTTTTTGTATTGGAACCCAGCTCCTAAATTATTCCTTCACGCATAGCGAACCTACATTTTTCTAAATAATCGAGATTGAACCCACAATCAAGGTAACACATACCAATACTCTACCAATGTTCTACGAAATGGCAATCAAAAGACAAAAATAATGAAGTTAAAACTATAGTCTCAAAGTTCTTACTCATCAAGTCAAACCTGCAAACTTTCTTGCCTCATTCACGACGCTTGCAGTTTGTACAAATGCTATTAACCTAAAGTTAGGAAGTTGAAAGTGTTTGGGCAGTTGTCCAACGATAAAGTTGAACTTACTCGTTTACATTATTTTACTCACAGCCACAATATTAGGAATTTACGGTCTTCGGACAGCTGATATAAAAACAGGGATACAAAAAAACTAGAACATTATAATTCTTCCACTCTTATCCCACGCTAAGTGGGGTCGGCACAGCATGTTTTTTTCTTTCAGTCACTCCTATCATTCGTCAACTCAGAGGCAACTACTCTTACATTCATATCATAGTTTACAACTTTAAACAATCAAACCACTGTTTCTTTGGCCTTCTTCTACTTGCGTACTCAGATACACTCATACCCATAACTTTTTTGGTGACATAGTTTTCGTCCCTTCTCATCACGTATCCATGCTAATCTAGCACTTCTCATATTTTCAATTACAGACGCTACTTTCAAACTTCCCCAGTTATACTCATTTTTTATATTAAAACTTTACACAAAACACTAGAACATATAGTTTTTACATACATTGCCGTACCATGACAACACTGTGAATTGAAATCTAAGTAAGTCTTCTTTCTTATATCGTGTTCTTATCGTGATGAAAGGATTAGTACGCCTCAGAAGCTCCTCTCTTGCACTTGACACATGTCGTCAAACTTTTAGGTACTACGAAATGATTCTCGGTATTTTCCTTCACCGTTGAGAGTAAGTTCTGGTAATAATTAACATATTTTTTCAGAAAACAGGTATATACCGGGTAAACTCTTTTTGAACTATATCTTACTAACTCCGCTCCTTTTGATACCCAATAAATACCAAAGCTCACAACTAATTAACATTATTGACAAGGGTACTACTTATAAACTAAAGTAGGCAACTAAACATAAACACTTTCAAATAACGTCTATCGGATACAGTTCAAAGGGTTGTGAAGCTCGCCCGGAGGTATTCTGGGATCGTCACGGTTTTCTAATTTCAACTTTGAAAGGCACGGCAGCAATTTCTAAATTAGCTTTTTTGGTATGCCTGCCAGATTTGCTGATTGAAAGGTTTGACTTATTCAGGCCTTCTTATACTCGTAATAGAGGAATCTTAAAGCTCTAAATGGCGTGTAAAGCTTACTTGAAGATTTTTAGGGTTCCGTAACTTTTAACAAAAAATGGAAGCCTTTTATAGGATCATTCGTGTGTCTGTCTGCCTGTCTGTCCGTTTGTTACAGACAATTTGCTTCGAATCTACTGCATTTCTGTCACCTCAACACGTAGAAAAAAACTGTAATAAAAAATGCATAGTTTCAAAGTTATTTAAGAAAATAAGTGAAAAATTATTGTTAAAAATTACAGAAAACAGCTCAATAACATGAAAAATCTCTATATTAAGATTGAAATGCGGTTCTGAACCCTGCATGTCAGTTAAACTCGCACATGACCGGTTTTATTTGAACCAAACACAATCTTGTGATGAAGGTTTGAAACCTGGAAGCCGGCACCAGAGTTATCACCACACCATATTGTTACAACGATATCACAACCCGTTAGAACTGTTTAGTTCATATTTTATAACTAGATGGCGGCACTAAAGTTGTTCGAATGCTAGATCGTGCTACGTTTAGAGATGGGCGGGTGGGTAAAAATTCGGGTGGGTTAAATAGGAAGGAAAGGGTAAAATAGGTATAAATTAAAAAATACCCATTTATACCGGGTATTATTTATTTATGCCGGGTAAAAATTCAACGTACATTTTTCAATGAAAATAAAAAAACCTAATTACTTTTAAAAATAGTAGTAAGTAGGGAAGCCTTAATATTATATAGGAAAACCTAAACCATGAGTTAAAAAGAAGTTTTTATCAAATAAAACCAACACAAAAATCATTTAGAAAACATACACTCGCGGGCTTTAAACTGGAATCGCTTCATCAAGACAATTTTGTACAATTTCTGTCCAATGAACTAGGGATTGTGGTATGTCATTTGAAAAAATATTTTATTAGCTATTAAATTCTTGCCGAGAGATGGCGTGCCTACTGTGAGCAGTTAAATACTGACCCCTTTTTAACGCCCGGAAGTGACACGAACTGGAAGGAGCTAGAACTGGAACCCATGATTCTTCATTCCGAAATAGCTACTGCTCTACAGTCTCTCAAGTAGAAGAAGGCGTCAGGAAGCGACCAAATAACAGCAGAGGTGCTTAAAGCTATGGGTGACTTGGGTATGTCGACACTACAAAATATCTGCTCACATATCTGGCAAAACGGTAATTGGCCGCGAGTCTGGACGGAATCCGTAATTCTACCGCTGCACAAGAAAGGGTCAACTAAGAGCTGCGGTAATTATCGAACCTTGACCTTCATCTCACACGCCAGCAAAACCTTGCTCCATATTTCTAACAATCGCATCCGCTACTACCTGGATTGGCAAATCCTTCAGGAGCAAGCCGGTTTCGTGAGGGGCAAGGGCACTCGGGAGCAGATTCTCAATGTCAGGCAGATCGTTGAGAAGGCATACGAGTTTGATACGCCAGTGATAATGTGTTTCGTCGACTACAGCAAAGCTTTCGACTGTGTCAACTGGGGTTATGGGCTTATGGAAGGTCCTACAAGAACTTGGAGTACCGATGCATCTTATCGCTCTACTTCGCACCTTTTATGACTTAAGACAGGGAGTCGTAAGAGTTGATAAAGTGACTTCTAAACCCTTTAAATTTCACCAAGGAGTACGCCTAGTTTGCATTTTATCGCCCATTCTGTTCAACGCCTATAGAGAGTACATAATGAGACAGACTTACGAGAATTGAAAGGGAGGTATCACAGTTGGTGGTGTGAAAATCACCAACCTGCGCTACGCTGATGACACTACTCTTTTTGCAGCAAATGAGTCGGGGATGGTTACTCTTCTAAACCGAATGGAGCGAATCAGCGAGGAGATGGGACTTTGCATAAACAGGTCCAAAACTAAAGTCATGGTGGTAGACAGATCTGGAAAGTTAGAACTCACTGGCGATTTGGACCTAGAAACAGTGGACAATTATTATTATTTATTATTATTAGACTTGTACGGACTCTAGTCTTCTCGATCTTTTCGTATGGCGCTGAGACATGGACTCCGAAAGCTGCAGACCGCAAACGCATTGACGCTTTTGAGATGTAGTGTTGGAGAAGGATGCTCCGTATCCCTTGGACAGCATTTTGGACTAACGTCTCTATATTGCGAGAACTCAATATCTCCTCGCGACTGTCCACTGAGTGTCTGCGCAGAGTTCTCGAATATTTCGGTCAAATTGCAAGAAAAGACGGTGAAAACCTCGAAAAGCTCTTTGGGATCGGCAAAGTAGACGGGGAAAGGCTTCGTGGACGCAGTCCGGATCCGAACCGCGCTTGATATTTCGGTTTACAACCAACGCCCTCCACACCGCTGAAGAAAGAAACAGATGGAGGATAATTATTAAAGAGAAGGTGATGCAGAAAGGAGGTCACGACCCTCAGCATTGAGGAACACGACGCAAGGAGGAGGAAAATCTTTGAATATCATAACCAATAAGCATTCACCTTGTATCATGGAACATAAAAAGAAAAAAACATCAGTCTTCAAACAAATCACCAACTGTTTGGAAGTCCTGAAATCCTATAAATAGTGAGCTTTTATGAAAATTGGTCATCAGTCCAATGTTTTACTTTACTGGGAACAGTTGAACTTAAGAAAAATGGAAACCACAACCACAGAAGCCGCTCCAATCGTCAGCCTAATTCAGCAAGGGTTATCTCAGCGTAGTATCGCTCGACAGCTTCACCCAAGCCAGTCCGGTGTCTCCAAGGTGCACAAGAGATTCAGGGAGATCGGAAACTTAGTCCGGAGACCAGAACCTGGACGATAGCTAGGCAATACGCCAAGAGATGGTCGATTTATTGTCACCACTTCACTCCGAAAAAGACACCTGACGGCGTCGACGTCCAATAGCAGCTAAGAGAAGTTAGAAGGAGAGCTGTGAGCGAGTGGACAGTCAGACGAAAACACAAAAAAGTGAACTTGACCCCAAAAAGGCCAGCCATGGGAACTAAATTGTCTCCAGCCCACCTACAAGTCCGGCTTCAGTTTGCTCGCGATCACTTGATTATATGGAGCGATGGAGTCGAGTCCTGTGTTCTCGGACATAACCAGAATGTGAACCGTCGTCGGTCAATACTATGTAGGCACGTCCTACGACAAAGATTTTGATAGCTAAAAAAAATGATATACCACAATCCCTAGTTCAATGGCCAGAAATTGTAAAATTTTGTCTTGATGAAGCGATTCCAGTTTAAAGCCCGCGAGTGTATATTGTGTAAATAGCACATTAATTATCTTTTCAGTCATGTAAACTTACACCGTACCTCAAAAGCCGAGTATTTTTTATAAGACATAATTATGTACATTATACACTTATATTTTTTTTATTTTATAAATGTTCTAAAAATAACAAAAGCCTTTATATTGTAATCTGTCGTTTTTATGTTTTTACATACTTAAAGGCTTTTGTTATTTATTTCAGAAAGATTAAAAATATATAAGTATACGCACCATGTCATTATAAAAAATCTAAAAAACCATAACTGCACAGCATAACGAAATCAATAAATATAATACTTAAATAAATATAATCCAACCAAATTATACTGATAATTACATTATTTTACACCAGAGAACATCGAAACACTAAAAAAAACAATTAAAATAATAAATAACTAGTGGCGGACATTTTTACACAGCACCATCTAGCCCCAAAAAAACAAACAGGAATAAAAACTAACAAGTTAAAGCATATATGTAGTTGAACCTCAAGAAAAAGAAGCATTGAATTTTTACCCGGTATTAATTCGAAATGGGTGGGTAAAAATGGGTAAAAACCCGAACTGCGGGTTTTTACCGGGTAAGCGCCCATCTCTAGCTACGTTGCGTTTCGGGTACAGTTTATAAGAAATGTCTTATATCGATCACTTTGTCTCCTTTTGAAATATAATATAACTACTATAACTTAAGCTGTGGTTTGTTTTGGTAGAGTTTTTAGCTTACAACCGATCAATGGTACATTATCGATGATCTCATACATTTCTAAAATATGTTAAACCTTTTGTTAAATGAATATATTTTATACGTATAATATAGCTCAAAAACTTTTTTCATAAGCATAATTCACTGAGCTTACCGATCGTTTTGTTTACCTGCCGAGCCAATTCCCAATAACCTCTCCCTATACTTCTAATACATATTCAATTCCACATTTAAACTGCTTGCGAAAAGGATTTCCTAGGGTAAAAGTTTAAATAAGTTTAGGGGAGTTTCTCAGATCCCTTTTACGAGTGCAAAAGGGCAAAGAAGGCAAATGTTTATTCAAAGATTTTATAGATTGCCTTGAGTGAATGGAAGGAAGAGTCTCAAGTTTGTCCTACATGGGTATGAGTAGAAGATAGTTGAAAAATTAATAAACTATCTCTTGACTTTTTTATTCTTGATTTTGATTGCTCCAAGTCACTTTGGCAGTAAGGTTGATATCCCAGCTTAGTACCCGACTGAGAGTAATTGAAAATAGCTTTTTACGGCCACCATATTGAATGTTTTGAAATTTCATATAGCTTTGTGTCACTCTTGTAATTCAGACGAATTCCACATCACCTCATTTATCAAAATCCGTCCAGCCGTTTGGGCTACAGCAACAGCCAAACGATGTCGAATACATACATGCACCCCAAACACATTACTCTCCTGCTTCTCTTCACAGTCGGGTAAAAAGAGAGACTTTTACCTCAAGCAATTAAACTAAAATGGGTTAACTTAAAATAACTATTTATACCTATTATTATGTAATATCCACAGGGGTCCTTTACGACCATTGCGACTCACTAGTACTCGTACATACTCGTATCGTACGGCACAAATATATAAGTTTAAACGAAATAGTGTCATAATGATTTATGTTTACAGCACATAATCCAGTAAAAGTGCCATAAACTCCGTCGCGACGCTGCGACCTACACAGACTTCCTCGACACAAATTACTGCGAGTATAATTTAATCTTCACCGACTTCGTTAATTTTATTTTTCGTTTGAATTAATTTAAAAATTCTTTCTGAGATCCAGGCAGTTATCGAACTTGGGACGTCTGAAACTTTCAACACTAGTTATATTAGCGAAGTCATTTCAAGAAATTTTGACATCGGATCGCAGGGTTGCAGATGTTAGGTGCAAAATGGATTTTTCGTCTGATGCTTCGACTGTGAACTTTGTCGTTGTAGTGTTTATATTTTCTCGTGTTATTTATAGTTTTATTGTTTAATTTAGTTCTTGACACGGGTGTAAGATATGTCACAAAACAGCCATCTTTTGTTTTAAATTAACATCGAATTTTGGTTACGTCAACGCACTAAAGGAGAAATTATTACCAAAGAATATTACTTTTAATCCTTAAGTTATCGAAAAGTAATTGTTTTAATGTTAAGTGACTTCCACTCTACTGTGTAATTAAATTACTGGCAACAGTCTGAAAAACTTTCTTTCGACGAAAATCTGAAAACTCTGTGGAATTGCAGTCATTCTAAATCCAATAATCCATTTCAAGAAAAGGGGTTATGAATCCATCTGATGGTCCATCTCATCTTTGCCCAGCTATTTCAGTGAGGGTCTGTCAGCATTTTACACTCGCTTTACGCAGCAGTAATGCGAAACAATATCGTAAACGTATCGTTGAGAATCAAAGCCATAAACTGTACGGTCGGTATCAAATCGACGAACGTGTCGCAGAGATGGTAAGAAGGCTTTAGGACAAGCGACGTGTAGCAAAGTTTTTATTTCCCAGGGGACACACCGATCGCAAGCCGCCCAGGTGCTCTCCACGTGGAAACCTATATTATTTGTTTGAGCGAAACTTTCTGGTCTCGCGTGAGATAACTAAATTATGTTTGCGTCCCGAACGCCACCTTGTATTCAATGGGACGCGCCGCCGCGCCCGTCTCCGTTCGATACGCTCAAATAAACATTACTTATTACATATTCACAGAAATGTACTAGGTTATTTCTCTGTACTGAATCTATTTTAAAACTGACTGCAATTTTTGTATTCAGATATTATGAGAAATTCTCGCGCAACTAAAAATAAATAGACGTTATCCGTCCGTACGTTTTTTACTGATAGTAATTAAGGTTTGAAAATGTTTGTAGTAAATAAATAATGGGTGTATTTTTAAAATAGAATATCATATAATACAAAAATAAATATCATGTTATGATTAAATAAACCATATAAGGATGTAGTTACATAATTAATGATATGAAATTAATGTATCAATAAAAAAACATAGTTTTGGTTTGAAAGCTGGCTTAATAAAGTGGGCCAAAAAATAAATAAAAATGGTGATTTCCAGCAATGGGAAACCTTAGCAGAGATTTTGAAAATAACCCAAATAAACTTGCATTTCGTAGCAGTTACGAAAAGCTACGGATTATAATATTTCGTAGCAGCTACGCCGTACTGAGATTGTATTCGAACCTCACAGATTAAGCTTCCATTTTAACATCTATGTATGGATTACAAAGCAAAGTTCCAAGTGACAAAAGTTTCAATTCCACGCACTCATCACGAAGTCAAATCGAATTGGCACCGAGACTACGAATGCCGAACGCTTGTGAGGCTGATGAATCTAATTTTTGCGTCGAGCGCAACGGCGTGTTCCTTATGAAAATTATGCCCGTTTTGAACGCTCCATGGAGTTGAGAAGTTGAAATAAACTGTCCCGCCGTGACTTGCACACTGATCTAGGGTGCTACGCTGAAATATCGAGGAAATACTATAATAGGCATGGTATTCTTCAACTTTCGCTATTTTTATATAATCACACATTATTCATAAAGTAGGTACTAGCTACCCCCCACGTTTTAGCCCTAAGTTTATGTTCTAAACTATAATCTATCTCTACAAATTTTATCTAGATCCGTTCAGCCGTTTCTGCGTGTTTCAGTAACAAACATCCATATATTCATTCATCCATCCAAACTATTATAGTATTAAAAACAGATTTGAAACGATGCCGTTATCTAAATGTTAGTTAATATTACATATTTAAATGGATTACAGGTAAATTGTTATTTCTCGCAACAAGAGTTCAGATACAAAACGGTAGTAATCGCGGTTATTTTTTTAATTTTCACATTGAAAAAAGAAAACTTTTTGTAGAGACGCAAAACTTCTTTCTATTTCAATGTAGCCCTCTCTGAAACAGGCGGGCAGGCCGCGTCGCAATACTGACGTTTACTTACAAATGTGAACACGTTTAATAGTTTTCTAGGTAGTTTATGAGTAGTATTTTGCTTTAGTGCAGGAATTGATTTATAATGTTACTGGCCTCGATTCTGGAAATGTAGAATAATAAAAAAGCTAATTTAGTATAATCATCATCACCCGTAACTCGACTTCACCCTCTGCTAGGTATAGGCCTCTCTCTGAATATGCTATTGTCCACGGTCTGCTAGCCTCATCCAGCCGGGCTAACATGAACGCCACGATAAAAAAAAATCAACTTTTTTGTCTCGCTCTTTCTCGTACGAATATGAGACAACACGCTTGACACTTTTAGTTTAAATAATGAACACGACTATATAGTACCTAGGAACTACCACTATTGCAGTGCATGTCTCAACAAGGCACGCGCCTGAATTGAGAGCTAAGCTCGAGACACACTGGCGAAGAAAGCGTTTATATCGCAAGCTTTGTCAGTACAACGTGAGTGGAAACTAGCTTAACAATTCTGATAATTCAGCTCAGTGAGGAGAAAAATGAGTACTTGGCTACACAATATAGTGAAAAAGTGATGAAAAAAGTGGTAAAGATCACTTATTTACGTTGTTTCTGCGAACCATTCAATCAAATCACGTGGTTTGGCACAAGCTTATACGTGAAAGCACCCTTTACATAAACCAGCTAACGTGGTAAGAGTACATTTGTTACGCCGAGTCACGGCACTCATTCGGGTATTAGAGATAAAATTAAAATTTACGCTTTGCCCAAAGCAATTTGTAACCGGCCGGTATGCGGCGCGGAAAATAGGCTTTAGTTTATCCGCGTTTTACATTCATTTTCGTAAGTGGCTTACCTCTAGCGAATGTGTTTTTGGAATATACTTAGAAAGATTACCTACTTATATCTATCATAGATCTTTGGTTCTGTATCTGAGTGTTATAATATATTCTAAGCATAAGTATATAAAAGTTCTATCGAGAATCTGGCCTCCATCATACTAACTTTGCTTAGTTTAGGACTAGATAGCGGTCTGTGTAAATATCCAATATTTATAAATTTTATTTTATTAATTAATCTATCAACTATCTGGTTCCCATAGTACAAGCTTTGCTTAGTTTGGGGCTAGATTGCGTTGTGTGAAATGTCCACCAATATCATTTATTTATCTATATCTATATAAGAGCTTAACCTGACTGACTGACTGACTGACTGACTGACTGATTGATCATCGCCGAGCCGAAGCCGCTGAAGCTAGAAAGCTGAAATTTGGAAGGTGGTTTCCTTTTATAACAAAACCACCCACTAAGGCGGGATTTTTGGAAATTCCACCTCTAAGGGGGTGAAAAAGGGTGAAAACGTTAGTATGAAACTTTTTAACGCGTGGAGCGATTTTCATGAAACTTTGTTTGTGCACAGTAAATGCAAAATAAATGGACACGTCTTTCAGGATTTTTCAATATAATCTTCAAAAAGGGGTCAAATGTGAGGTCAATGTTTGTATGGGAACTTTTTGATGGGGGGTGCGATTGGTGTGAAACTTTGTTTGTGTACTGTAAATGCAAAATAAATGGATAAGTGTTTCAGGATTTTTCAATATAACCTTCAAAAAGGGGTCAAATGTGGGGTCAATGTTTGTATGGGAACTTTTTAACGGGTGGTGCGATTGGTGTGAAACTTTGTTTGTGTACATGCAAAATGAATGGACACGTATTTCTGGATATTCCAAAATAACCCTCTAAAAAGGGTGAAAGGGGGGGTCAAAGTTATTTATGGAATTTTTTATTAGTGTGATTTGTTTAAAACTCAGTTTAGATACTTTAAGTGAACGAAGTCGCGAGCGGGACAGCTAGTTTTTAATATTTCTTGAAAGATCCCAAAGGAAGTTTTAAGAACTTACTTTATCACAAACAAATACCAAGATAATTTGTCAATGAGAATTCATTGTTGTTTGGTTTAGAGTAGGTAACCCGAGTAGTGAGACTGATAAATGTCCTTTCAGAGCGCGCCGTCAGTCAAATCGCGGTTGCCTGCCCACAAGATATATTGTGGACCCAAGGATCGCCCTTGTGGAACACCCGCCCCTCGCGTTACTTTAAAATTAACCATTTTGGTAATTATACGCGTTATGTACCTCATCAACCACAGTGTCTCGGGATATCTATGGGTATGGCTACCAAATCACTGGTTATTAGAATTTTTGTTTTTGTCCGACTGCGAAGAAGGAGGGTAATGTGTTTGAGGTATATGTACATATGTAGGTTCCTATATATGTATATGAGTGCCTGTCGCTATAGCTGTGTCTATTTTTGACAAATAAGGAGTCTTTCGATATGTCTGGATCAATAAAGTGACATAATAGGCTGTTTAAAATGTCCAAAAATCCAACATGGCGGGTCGATTATTAAAAACATAACTCTACGCGACTAGTTTTTAGTTTTTTTAATTAGGTAATAATAGTTTATTTATATATTTTTTCTCGTATTAATCATCATCATCTTCCTGCACTTTTCCCACGTAATGTTTTTTCTTACTAAATGAATTGTAAAATTATCGTCAACAATAAAAGGAATATTTTCCTGCTTAAAATGTTTATTAGCTACCTACTTAGTTTGTATTTTGTGTTCAAACACAAACATATCACATATAAGTACTTACTGTGAAAAGTAAAATCAGTCACGTGATTGACATCCATACCTAGCTCAATAGTAGTTATTTTAATTATTTCGTTGCGTGTATAAAACTCTTCAGTTAGTTTGACGTGGGTAAAGTCACAGGATGAAGCATAGTACTAAGGAACGAAAGTTTTCACTTCAATTACAATAAAGTCTACCGACTTCTAAACATAGGATATTGAGAACAGCTATCGTTAAATCGTTTTGGACCCTTACTAGGTGTTGTATCAGTATTGATATATGCCTTAAATCTGTGTAGCAATAGCCTAATATATTTTTATTTTTTTATATTAGGAAAACTTACACCTAAAATATTTCTAATTTACATTAAGTACATATAATGTTTAATTTCTGTATTTATGACACAAAAAAACTCTTTTGATAAACCTAAATGATACTTTATATCATAAAGTTAATTTACAAAGTGAAAAAGCAGATTGAGAAGCAGTATCACAAACTGTCAAATTAGTGATTTTATTTACTTTTCCTTTTCAGAATAATAAAAGTCACAGGGCTACAATTGTAAGCCTGAAATTTTTGTTTATGCCGTAGCAATATTTTCCTGGCTGAAAAGGTTCACGATCAGCGACCACCACAGCCATAAAAATATCCAATGTTTGGAAGTTAGGTTAGCTGCGATCTTCCGAGCTATAATGAATCTTTACTCAGCGCGTCAAAGCCCATTTTGCATTGGAAGCTTATACAAAGTGGCCCAGACTTAGCGACGTCTAATTTGGAAATGCTAACAGTTTTGGAAGTGCTCGACTTGCGGCCGCAGCTCGTAGCAAGCATTGGAACAACAAACAAAGTAATTAAACACATCAAACGGGTGGGTCTGAGCCAGTCAAAGCGTCGTCGATTCCAGCTCAGGCTTTGCTTTACAAACATCAATGGAAATGCATGCTGTGGCTGTGGTAATGTATATAATCTTAAACACCAGTTTCTGGCGATACGGATTTGCTAGCGAGCTCTACGCTATATAATATATCAGCAATGATTATATAATTAGTAAAAGACGACTATAGTTGCAGATCACTATCAAATACTATAAAAGAGTAAAATAGAATACGACGAATATTCAACCTAATTCTAAATCTATATCCATATTTATAAAAATGAATTTCTGCTCGTTAGTCTCGCTAAAACTCGAGAACGGCTAAACGGATTTATCTTATCTTGGTCTTGAAATGTTCGTGGAGGTCTAGGGAAGGTTTAAAAGGTAAGAAAAATTCGAATAACTACCGGGAAAACCCTAAAAATAGCCCTTTTCTATTTCCCATACAAACGTTTTCTAAATAAGTACGAAGTCTGCCGGGTCAGCTAGTCTAATATAATTATCATAATACGCTACGTAATTGTGTTGAACGCATTTAGATTAGAGCGATGATTTGCGAGATTTGTCCATTAAGTGGTCGCTTTATCAACAAATTTGCAATAAACATAATTCAAGAGTTATTTCAGGATAGTTTTCGGACTCAATACGTAGCCATTTGAAATGGTGAAATTACTTTTTGATTAGTACCATGGTGGAGTGCCTCAGTTATCCTAGCACCGAGATATTGAATCTCAAACAACGAACCGTATTAAAAAACCCTATCACACGCCCATTATACACACGCAATTTTAATTCTTAAATGAAACTTCAAAAAATTAAGTAAGTAGATATCTGACGAGAAGTCTACCAAAACTGGAGGACCACTAGGTCCTCAAATAATGGTAGACTTCTCTCGACAGATCACGACTACGTGATCATGCACCTTTTTTTGTTTTATTCTGAACTATAACTTTTTACTACGTTCGGTCAGTGAAGAAAAGTAGGTAGGTATACTTACCACGAAAACGTTAGAAGTGTAATTAGAAGTAACGAGCGGAGCCGTCAGCAATAGGTATATTTTATCGGATTACATGTACAATCACCAAGACAAGGGATAAAACAAGTTGGATGCTAAACTTGAATTACACGTTTGTTTTCATAAAATATTTTTTATACATGCTGGGACACCAATACGCATACCTATAGGTATGGAGCTCACATACTCGTAGTTTAACTAGTGATTTGTATTTATAATATATATTTATGAATATACTGTAAGAATCAAACAATTAAAAAATATATATTCAATCAACTTTGTAGAAATAGATTGCAAACGTGCTTCTTAAATGAGCCTAGAATAGATATTTTCAGTTTTTTGATAACTACCTAAATACTGTGTCGCTGATAGTACGTTATCAAGTTCGGTCCAAGCGAAGCTCGTTCAAGAATGGCGATGATTAATTAACAGTGTATGTGTAAGCCAACAATGTAATGGTTAGATACTTTGGTTTGATAGAACCACACAATAATAATATTGTACTCAGGGTGGTTAGTGCAATAGTTTCATAAGCCTTTGATGAAACAAGTTTCCCTAAGCCTTTTGATTAAACTAGCGTTATCAAATTCAAAAAATATTGTTCATTTGTAGCTAAATACTAAATACTTGCCAAGCATGCAACTCTTACAAGAAAATATCATTTTTTATTTTATTTGGAAAACCACTTGTATTTAAAAAAAATGTTGTTTCTAAAAATAAAAAACAAAGATATATTTTGATAATATTTATATACAAAATAATACTAAACTTTCAAAATATTACTAAAGTTCTGTAAAAGTACCTAACTCTATCTACCCGCACAGTCGTCTTTCATAATAATATGTGTATCTCACACGAAAAATTGTCCCAAGTTTTAATATCCTAAAGCTTTAAAAACAGATACCATTATAAAATTGTATAACAATATCAGATATTTCTATTTACGCAGACAATGGACCCGCAGTATCCGGTTTAAAAAGTAAACTGGTTATCGTTTCTCTTTCTATAAAAGCCCACGGATTAGGTATGTTAAGGGCTGTCACGGCTTATTGAATAACAAAATATATTTGTTAAAAATACAGTGAACAGCTTTATTGGAAAATCTGGTTGACTAGTTTTGTATACTAAATGTTATAAAAACTATTAAAATATTTTACTATTTTATTTTTGTTTTATTTACATGACTTATTTAATTGTCGTGCACGGTACACCAATTTTTTTGTTTAAAAATAACTGAAACATAAAAATTTATTATTTGTTATCCAAAGAAATATTTAATTCCTGTAAAGACTTAAATTTCAAATTTTAAAAATGTGTTGAAAGCTACTGGTTACGTTCAGGTTTCTTTCTTATCCATAAATTGAATTTATTTTATAAATGTTGGTACCCCTGACTTTTCTTCCTTCTCTACCCCGAGGCGATCGCTTTGTAGGGCTTTTTGTGCGACCCTTGATTGGCAGATGACAATCCAAAAATCGTTATAAACAGCGATTTTATTGACGTCAAACGATATTTTTTTCATATAAAACGTATTTTATTATTTAACGTCGTAAATGTTCCGAAACTTGAAAAGTGTCGGGCGAGTAACGCTATCTGCCTAGAACTTTTGTAATAACCAGGTGTGTTAAGGCAAAAAGTCTTATTAGCTGACGTAAAGATAAACAAACTTTGTTTTCATTATTTAAAATACCTCGAGCTACCTGTTGTTTGTTGGGTTGATGCTTTTGAGCGAAATGAGAGGTTTTATGTGTGTATTGCTGATGTTTTGCCGCAAAATATCGCAAGAAAAGTTTTTTAGTACATAACTTTGTGTAATTGTAAGAAAAAGTAAGTCCATTTGTCTGAAATTGATGCTGGTATAGGTAAATACAAGCTAAGCCATAACATTCACAGCCACATTATATGAATGTGAAGGTGGAAATTGAATAAAATATGTATATACGAGTAAATAAGTAATTATATTTATTTTGAGTACATATAATTTACATAGCTGTCTAATCAAATAAAGTCTAAAATACCAAAGTAAAAACACCAATCTACTAAAGTAAATAGGTATAGTGCAAGCTTAAGTGGAGCAATATTTAAGACAATTTAAATATGGTACAGGGTGAGGCTGTGGCTTCATCCCTCGAGTCCGGAGCCACCGACACCCTGACTGATGTCCAGCATTTATAACCCTTGTAATTAATTGTAAGCATGTCCGAAGACGGTCCATCTCGAACGGTACAACGGTAGAACAGGTTCTATAATGAACCAAGTTCTTTATACCACAAATCAAACACTACACCAGTCACGAACATCTCTATATCCATACTAATATTACCATATTAGTATTTCGCCCCAAACTGAGATTACGCGCGCGATGTCCACAATCCTCAATTTTGTATTCACGTCCTGAAGTTTTTGGACACACTTTATGTACTAGGTACATCGTTATTTTTAAGCTTTATCAGTTTTACTAGCCTATTTGTTTTGGAAACATGCTCGATGTTAATAAAACAACATTTTTTTTTTTAACCTATACTGTCCCACTGCTGGGCAAACAATAAAAAATAAAAACAAAAAACAAATTAAAAGCATTTCATATTTTAAAAACAAATATTACAATATTACTTAAAGCAATTACACCTGAAATATTGATCCAAATATTGATCTAATTTACAATGTAGGGAAAGCAATCAATCACGTTTTATGAAACATTGAGATTGTAATTTGTCACTTAGTTATATACCTATAGGGGGGATGTTTGCCCTGTTACGAGAGTCCTCTAGCGAGATGGATCGTAAAATATAGAACACATTAATATACGAGCACGGCCCTTTACTGCCCACTTAGAAAAAAATGTTGGCTTAATTCAGCACGTCATTTTACCCTCTTCTCCCTACATGGGCTTTGACACACGAGGTGATTCGTGCAGTATGGCAATCGCGAAAAAAATAAGGTTAAAAATGGGGTATATCTAGTGATTGGTAATTAATAGATGTAAAAGAAAACACAATGTAAACGACGTTATGGGTAGTCCCAGAAGTAGTTACCTTAATACATAGGCAAATATTTTTTTTTTTAAATAATAACTAATAGATTATTTTAACACCTTACTCTACATACATAAAGTAACTTCAGTAATATAGTGCCTGGTGTTTCAACTCTTTTTGCCGTTCCATATTATAAATCATAAATGATGAATTAAATCAAGCGCACCAGTTTTATTTCAGGGTCTTTTGTATGGCACTTCTGAAGAGACAGATTAAAAACCTCCTCGTGTGAAACAAGGCTAAATAAGCGAGCGATTCATGCGATTTGATGGCGGTACACTTGAACGAAGACTGCGGGATAATTAGCTTTTAGCCCGACCTCTTCTCTTGCATGGGCCTTTCAGAGAAAATTTTAAAATGTCGGGACTCTTTTTAAATTTAACTTGAGAAAAGCTTTTTCTAAAAAATTTAATAATAACTATAGTAAATAGTTTCCCTGACTAGCGACCTGGAATTGGCAATTGACAATGCGATAGGTTTACGGACTTAGCAAGAACGGATGTGGGATTTATTGTGATGTAGTGTGATTGAAAGTCTGAAATGAAAACTGAATTCAAAACAAAATATAAGTGAAATTGCTTTGGCAAGTCATACCTTATTTATACTGTTTTTGATTATTTATGTTAGCTCTCTAAAAATAAGTAAGTAGAAAAGGCAATCTAGATGGGTAAGTAGGTTTCCTAATATCTAAGTATATAAAATACAAGATATAATTTACATAATTTGTAATGGAATGCTACTTCTTCAAGACATTATTTGCATTTCTACGGTAATTGCTTTATCTAAATGCTTTTAAATTTAAATTTATTCTATTACCTACTCTTCAGTATTTCAATGCGGGTTGTAACTTAGCCTGAAATACGATATAATATTTGAAAGAATTTTCTTAGAGACAGAAACTTAAATAACTCTTTTTAATAAAGCATCCGTAGATATAAGAGTATTATTGACTACTACTGGTTCAAGAGTTTAGTACATTACAAGGTATCACTAGAAAGTAATACAATGAAAAGTTATATAAAATATAACATTACGCGTACGAAGTTGCGTGGTATTCAACTAATCAAAAATTCTACTCTAAATATTGTTATAAGAGTACCGTTAATTTACCTAAAACAATCATAAACCTACAACAAAAGCTCTGAATAATTTTTAATTTATAGGTTTGTACTTACGACATGCAGTCAATAAAACAATAAAATGGCCAAAAACAAGTTGGACCTCGTGAAATGAGAGTTCGGGGTTCTTTATTGTATTATAAACACATCACCATGAACACGGCTTACGACTCTCTAATTATAATGTTCCAGTTCCACCTGTTATAGTACCTAATAAGAAAAGAAAGAGAATTCCTGAGATGAAAAGAGTTGGGATAAAAATATTTTTCATGCTTCCTACTTCATTGAATTTGTAAGATGTTGCGTTCGCTCAAGCAAAGTACACTATAGAATGTAGGTACTAATGTATTTTAACCTTTTAAGTTATTCTTTCATAAAATATCTAAAACATAGGGATGCGATCTGGTTTTCCACAGTTTTTGGACTGAGGAGGAGTTATACTTAAAGTACAGACGAACGAACGGACATGAACGGATGTGAAGCAGAGTAAAACCAGTACCTACCAGCTTTGGTTTTCTTACCATATTACGGAACACTAAAAATAAAAAGAAAAATAAACAGAATTAAATAACCATTAGGTAGGTGTGTACACAATGTGCCCATTGAACATGAAAATGGTCCACGTATTTACAAAACTCAACCTCATATAAGTACAAATTCATTTGAAAGGAATTTCTAAACAACGGGATCCTGAGTTCCCAATGGTATTTCAACAAAGCCTGAAAGTTGTAGAGGTATTCGAAATTGTTTACAAAATTCAATCCTAAAGCTTCGAGCCAGATTTAATCTAATTTCAACTTGAAGGTAAGTCTGAAATAAGTCTTCATAAAACCGGAACCCTTTGATTTAACCCTTCCCGGAGTCGGGCTCCTGATTGCCCGAAAGTTAGTCCCGGCTGTATTTTGCGCTGTCTTTTTCTGTTGGAAAAAAACAAATCGAAAACAAGCGAGTAAGTAATGGCTTAAAAGTGACTTCTGGGATCTACACGACCCCTGCTTGTCGCCGAGAGGGGGTTTAGCGGGGTCGTGTTCGACTCGAAACGTCTTAGCGTAGCGATTACATGAGTGTTCCTCTCCTAATCACTTTTCAGTTTTTCTTTGACTTGTTGGCTGATTTTCTCGTTTTTCATTAAGCTTGACATTCGTTATATAACCGTTATCATCTATATTTGATATTATTGCTGATCATATACCTATTCAGAAACGAAAGAATTTTTTTTATTCCAAATATACCTAATTCAGTATATAAGTACTTTAATCGCTGTATAAACCGCGACAAGACTATGACAAAGCGCCCGGCGTTTTCTCAAGGGGCGTTTTCATTTTTGTAACGCTTCATTTGCAACAGAAACTTTTAAGTAGTTGAAGCAACGTTCCAGCTCCGTATTTCTTCAAACAAATACTTTTCTGACGGCCGTCCTTTATAAATTTATCCGGGAAACTACTTCTAAAAAGTCATAGTAGTTCAGCTCTTTATCGCAAATAAGATCAAGTAAATAGAACGAGTCAAGTGCGACGTGGAACTCGCATGATGGTTCCGTACCACATTTCAGCCGCAATATTTAGAGATTTTGCATGTAATTTTAAGAACATAAACTTGTTGTAAGTAAAGGGCTTTTTTCTGTGTTTCTTCAAAATATTCGGCGCAATAGTTTCGGAGTTAAGTCGGGGGAATAGTTAATTTCCGTCTATTTTCATAAATATTTTTTAAAACAATAAAACCAGACTCTTTCATTGGTAGGTAAGTCACATGGTACAGATTAAAAAACCTTTTTTTTTTATTTGACCCACGAATTACAAAATGATTCAAAATTGATTAAGGTATTTACGTTACCCCGCCTTTTTTGTGTAACAGAAATGTATAAGCGTACCTTTCAGTTTAGCTTTGGAGCAAATTGGCTGTGACAGACGGACAGGCAGACAGACACGAGTAATCTATAAGAGTTCCGCTTTTTATTCGATGGCACGGACCCCTAAAAATAGCAAAGCTAATCATTTTGATGCTTGAAAATATGTCATAAATATCTGGCGAACGAAAGAAGCCGTATTTTTCAGTTGGACGTGGACAATGTTCTAAGCATCGGAGTTATGAATCTAAACCGGCAGCGGAGTGGAGTCGGAAGCGGAAGGGATCCGGCAATTGACGCCGGCGTCCCGCAGAGTGGCTGCATCGCTACACTCTGATCGTGTCGTATTTTTAAAGGAGAAATTGACACTGCCTTTATGAAACGTCCCCTTTGCGGACGGATTTTGCAATTTAAGAAAAAAATTGAAAATATTGCGACTTAGCTGACGGCAGGAAATTCAGTAGTCGGTTATTCCGAACAGCAGTTATTTATTATACAATATTTATGAAAAGTAAAATGTATGTTTCGTCAGTATTTACCGATATTCATGTGGGCTATATAAGATTTCACATATTGAGTGTTTTCAATAATATTAAGCTCTCACTTCTTTAAAAAAAGCCGTGGCAGACAAACACAGAGACAGGGTTGAGAAACAATAGGACCTAAAAACCCAAGGACGTCCATAACCATTGTCATATTATTTATAACCAGTAATGATAAGTAAGTACCTAGTTGTAGGTCAAACCTATAGGTTAATATACGCTGAGTTCAGGTATTCTGCAAATACCTAATCCCATCAAAAACATAAATGTGAAATGAGAGCCAAGTTCAATAAGTAGGTATGCTTTAGTCGTTGACTTCAGCGACAAAAGAAGTGAGATCTAAACGGGTGCCAAGTACAATGGTCAGTCCTAAAACTTATTTATAATAATATGAAATATTTTTAACAACTTTACAATATCATTTCATCTTAAAACTTAGGATATTATATTGAAGCCTAAGGTCTAACTTGGCTAGTTCTCATATACGAATTAACTACTTAGGGGAAGGTGGTTTAAAATGATCCCCCTAAGGGAAAACTGCTGTAACTCGAATGTTTATTGCTTTTTATTTGACTTAAAGTGTTTAAAGGTTACCGATAATATTAAACTACAAATTTTGATTCGCATTTTACAGCATAAAGCTGATACAAAATTATTTATTTAGGTTTTTGTGGAGGTCTACTAAAAAGTCACTTTGAAAAATATAGGGGCAAAATGATCCCGGGATCATTTTACCCCAATGGGGTAATATGATCCCCGGATCTTTTTATAATCCGCGATGCATTTGAAGATAAGCGGGTTAATATTTTACAAATGATGGGTCACAAATAACGACTATAAATTAATAAACGTGTTGCGCTAGTTATCAACAACAAAACAAAATTGTATTTAAGAATTCCAAGGAAATATTTGTTAATTTCTTTTACAAAATGTTTTATATTGTTGCTGATAACTAGCTTAATATGCGTCATAATTCAAAGTCATAATTCAAATGCCTTATTTACGCAAAACAACAAAACTCAACCTATGAGTTTTAAATACCGTAATAATAAACGTTTCATTCCATTGCTGAATGACAATAGAAACTGAGGAAAACACAACTACCACATAAAATGTACGTGTACTAAAACTATGTAAAGTCAAATAATGGCTTACGTTACATTGAGCACAGAAATTTTAAACAATTTGTCCTTAAAACTTTTCCACTGTCACTGCCGCCATGACACTAACTGAAAATGCATGGCTCAGCCTTGGGAACACGAGGTTCACTTAAAAAATACTAGAAGACGCCTCTAAGTCGGTAAATCAACCAGTGATCGTTTTACCCCCAGGGATCATTTTAGAACACCTTCCCCTACTTACAATGTCCAATCGCTAGTTTCTACCAGCAATCCAAATTTTTAGAAGAATAAAATAAGAACTTGCAAAGGCTATACCTAATATAATTTGTACTCTTAAGAAAACTAGCCAAGTAAGACCTTAGGCTTCAATATAATAAGTATCCTAAGTTTTAAGATGAAATGATATTGTAAAGTTGTTAAAAATATTTCATATTATTATAAATAAGTTTTAGGACTGACCATTATACTTGGCACCCGTTTAGATCTCACTTCTTTTGTCGCTGAAGTCAACGACTAAAGCATACCTACTTATTGAACTTGGCTCTCATTTCACATTTATGTTTTTGATGGGATATCATTACTTTTTGTACAGAACTTATTAGTAAGTAGGTACCTACTTATTCTTATATTATTATACTGATATATTTACCTGCAAGGGCGGCTCAAACTATTGGCACATTGTATAGGTACATGTATACCTGTACATGTAGTACCTGTATGTGTACAGGGCCAAGCCGCCCCTATGTGCGAAGTGTGCGGCGCACACAGGCGTCAACACAATATAGAGGCGCCGCCATCGAAATTATTTTTGATACACTTACACAACAACATTGTAGAATTCACTATTCTACTATTTGATTATTAGTAAATCCGGCTCACACATACACCAAGTACCTTCTCGTCCTCTCCGTCGTCACCGTGTTCCCGCCACCCGTTACCGGGCTCTTTCCCGCGTACCTCCGTTGACGTTGACAGGTGCATGACGTTGGCAGACTACTAGTCACTTGTGTACGTGAGACAGATAATTATATCTACTAAATAGATACAAACACTACAACCCCTTTCTTATTATTAAATGAGATATATAAAGTTATATAAAATATACATCAGTTATTATTATAATAATAGTTTATTTCTATAACACCAGTTCAAGAAAGCATCAATCCGCCTTTGTTTCTTCAGTCTCTTCAGAAGCAACTGGCGTCCATTGACCTTCTACTTTCTTGAGGTGGATGATGTTTCTCCTTAGCACCTGGCCGGTCTCCTCATTTCTCACTGTTATATCTCCGCCAACAGCTTTTTCAACTATGTGTGGCGTAGGGTTGAAATTTGGTGTAAGCTTATTTATCTTTTCCATCTCTTTCACATATACTTTATCTCCTTCTATAATTTCAGGGTCTTCTGCTCTTCTCTTCCGGTCTCCATACTCTTTCCCCTTTTCTTTCTGCCATTTATCTCTGTCCCTTACCTCAGAATCATCTTCTTGGTTATTCAAATCTTTCAGCATGGGAATTTTATCACGGTTCTGCCTTTTGAAAAATAGTTCCATTGGTGTTTTTCCAGTGACAGAGTGGGGTGTTGAATTGTACATCATGAGGTATTCATAGAGAGCTTCCCTCATTTCTTTTTTTTCGGTTTGACTTATTTTCAGACGTTTCACGATGTCTCTATTCTGGCGCTCGACTTCTCCATTCATCTGTGGCCAATATGGAACTGTGTTATGGAGTATAATGTTGCACTCTCGGCAATACGCTTTGAACTCTTCACTTACAAATTGACGTCCATTATCTGCAGTCATGGACACAGGATACCCCAACCGACTGAACATTTCTTTCATAATTTTTATGATCTGTGCACTTGTAATAGCTCTTGTGACTTTTACCTCTTTGTAACGACTGTAGTAGTCAATGATGACTAACAGGTAGTCGCCGTTCGGTAATGGCCCTAGCAAATCTATAGCGAGATCTATCCAAGGTTCTGTGGGAAGCTCACGGCGTTTCATTGGTGTAGGAGGGTTGGGTAGTCCCACTAGTGTACATCCTTTACAACATTTTACCAACTTTTCTGCATCCTTGTCAATACCTGGCCACCAAACTTTACAGCGTAACCGGCCCTTCATGGCCACAATGCCTGGATGACCTTCGTGAGCAGCATCTAGCACATCTTTCCTGAGTTTTTTTGGAACTACAATTCTATTCCCTCTTAAAAGGATATTTTCATAAAAACATAGTTCATCTTCAAACACTTTATAGTTTTTTATTGTTGCATCCCACTCATTGGTATACATGCCTTTTTTCACACTCACAATTTCAGGATCATGTTCCGACTCTTTTATTAAGTCTCGCAATGGAATACCATGGGGTTTTGCCAATTGTACTATGTGATGTACATAGTCTAAGCTTAATAATTGCTGTTTGTCGGTACTCTTGCATAACCGCGATAATGGGTCTGCAATATTGTTTTTTCCAGGCTTGTATTTGATGTTATAACGATATGCTTGCAGTCTTAAGACCCATCGTTCCACACGTGCGCAAGGTTTAGATTTTGGACTGAATAAGAACTCCAGGGGCTTATGATCAGTTATTAAATCAAATTCTTTTCCGAAAAGGAATGTGTTGAAATGCTCAATTGCCCATACTAAGGCAAGAGCTTCCTTTTCTGTTTGACTGTATCTTCTTTCACAGTCTGTGAGTGTTCGGTTTCCAAATGCAATTATTCTTGGTCCATTTCTATCAACTTGCACCAAAACAGCACCTAATCCGACAGGGCTTGCATCTGCTATGACCTGTGTTTTGTCTCTAACATCATAATAACCCAGTGTTTCTATCTTTAGGAGTATACCTTTTAATTTTTCAAATGCTTCACTTTGTTTCCTTGTCCAATAGCCTTCCAGACTAGTTTTCTTTCCTAACTTCTTTCGCAATAGTTCTTTTAATGGTTCTGTAAGGGTGGCTAAATTAGGGATCCATTTGTTGATATAGTTGACAAGCCCAAGGAAGCTTTGCAATTCTTCTATTGTTGTGGGCATTCTAAATTTTGAGATACTCTCAATATATTTTGGCAATGGTTTTACCCCCTCTGGTGTTAGCTCGTGTCCCAAGAAATTAACTTTCTTTACCTTGTAAATGCATTTATCATTGTTCAACAATACATTGTTTTCTTTCAGCACTTCTAGTACTTTTGACAGTCTAGAATCATGTTCCTCTTCACAGCTACCACAAATCAAGATGTCATCTATAAAGTTGATTACCCCTTCACATCGGATCAACATTTTTTCCAATATTTTCTGAAATAGTTCAGGTGCGCATGTGACGCCAAACATTAGCCTTTTATATCTATAGAGACCTTTAGATGTTATAAAAGTGGTCAGGTTTCTCGAATCTGGGTGAAGCTCTATTTGGTGAAAAGCATTCTTTATGTCAAGCTTTGAGAAATACTCAGCCTTTCTTATTTTAGGAAGTAAATGTTCCATGCATGGCAAGGGGTGATTCTCTTTTAGTATTGCCGCATTAGCGCGTCTCATATCCACACATAGGCGTACTTCACCATTGTCTTTAAGTATTGGCACAATGGGTGAAACCCATGCAGACGGTTCATGTACCTCTTCAATGATGTCAGAATCTAAAAGTTCTTTTATTTTTCTGTTGATCTTGTCTTCTATTGGTATTGGTATTCTTCTGTGTGGTTGCATGACTGGTTTGATGGTATTGTTGATGGGAATTTCCACTAGGATACCCTTGAACTTAGGAAAAGGTTCTATTTCTTTTTGTTTAATTTGATTTACATCAACTCCTAATTTTAATACCCCTAAGCTCATTGCCGTATCCTTGCCCAGCAGACTTCTTGATCCATTTTTTATGACATATATAGTACTGCGATTTGTCCTTCCGTTTACTTGAATATTCGTTTCAAATGAGCCTTTTATGTCTAAAGGAGTTTGGCTACCATATGCCACCAAGGTTTCCTTTGGTTCCTTAACTTGCTTGTCGCATATCACTTTGTTGTTTTTCAAATAATCCCAAGCCTGATCAGAAATTAAGTTCAACTTACAGCCAGAATCAATTAACATTTCTAAATTGACACCTCCTATGTTACATTCTATTGTTGCATCACCAGTCACATTAAAGACATACTGAACTTCATTTTCCTCCAGAGAATTCACTGTAGAGTCATTTCGTGATCTTTTATTGTTTGAATTTCCGTTTTTCCATTGGTTTCCTTCCATTTTCCGTTTATACTGTTGCTTCGGTGTTCTACAGCGCCTCTGAAAGTGGCCAAGTTTACCACAACCTCTACATTTTTTGTCTTTTGCAGGGCAGCTTGTATCTGTGTTGTTGTGTCTAAAACTGCCGCACCTACTACAGCGTTTCTCATCATCAGTTCTCTTACCAGTTTTATCAAATTTTGAGGTTACATTATCATTTTTGGTGATTGCATTAACTTCACTTGTTTTGTTTTTTTCATAGCTTCCTATCTGACGGTTCACGATTTGCAGGGTGTTTGCTAGAGTCACAACTTTGCCTAGTGTAGCTTCATTTCCCATAGTCAAAATCTTTTTACGCAACTCAGATGAGGTGCATGTTTCTATTATTTGATCCATTATATGTTCATCTGGTTTATCAAACACACATTTTGCTGCTTGGTCTCTTAATTTTATCAAAAACTTTTCGAAACTTTCAGATTCCTCTTGTCTGATAAGACGGAAAATATGTCTTTCATATGTCTTATTTTGCTGGGGAAGAAAATGCTCATCCAACTTTCTTATAGCTGTTTTATATAGATCGGTACCAGCTGCAGCATCATCATCAAGTTCGGGCAAATTGTAAAATATTTCTTGGAGTCCACTTCCGCCCAAAAGTAATAGTATAGCTTTCTTCTTCGTTGGACATTCTATAGTAGCGGCCTCGAAGTAGATTTCCAAAGATCTTTTCCACTTTTCCCATCTTAATCCAACGGAAGCACTGTCTCCATCCAAATCAAATTTATCTGGTGCTGGTAGTTGATTCATCATCATATTAGCTTGAAGCCACCTGAAAGAGTAAACATTTAGTCTAATGGCACTCATTTTATCCATGCAATGGAAGATTATACTAATTTCTTATTTTTCTATTATTAATAGTAAGTTCGGTGTGCAACCAATTAAATGGTAAGCCTATGGTCAATGTGCAACCAATTAAATGGTAAGCCTATGGTCAATGTGCAACCAATTTAATGGTAAGCCTTTGGTCAATGTGCAACCAATTTAATGGTCAGCCTTTAGTCAATATGCAACCAATTTAATGGTCAGCCTGTAGTCAATGTGCAACCAATTTAATGGTCAGCCTTTGGTCAATGTGCAACCAATTTAATGGTAAGCCTATAGTCACGTGCAACCAATTTAATGGTCAGCCTTTATTCATGTGCAACCAATTTAATGGTAAGCCAGTGACCCACAATCATGCAACCAATTTAATGGTAAGCCCTTGACCCACAACCATGCAACCTTTTCAAGAGTAACCCTTAGTAATTGCCATAAGATTATAAAAAAACAGGTTTATTTATTAAATTTACTGCATCTGTACAAGATCACCCAGTTATATATTTATTTTAGTTATTATAGTTTGCTATATCTAAGATCAGGGGTCATAGCTAATAACCTAGGTATCTGTTTGGTTCTAAATAATATTATACATATTTTTTTTTTCTTTATAAGCAATGAGTTCTTCTATAATAATAATAATAATAATTTATAATATTAGAGAATTCATTACAGAATCATTATTTAGGGTCAGCTGATTCATAGCGGACCCACCTGTACATTCAGACTGAGCCGCCCATTACAACTCATAGTGATATAGTAACTTATTAACACTATTGGCTTAAATAAAAATCTAGGTCTATGAAATGATAGCTAACATGAATAGTATCATTTTAAAACACTGATAATATTATAAACAAGTACTTAGATACTTACTACTACAAGTACTTACATAAGTACATAAATCGCTATACAAAACAATACTTGGCCATAACATTATTCTTAGTATTTTTTTTTGGTATGTAGAGGTACTAGGTAGATTTAGAACAGACACTGCATTCCTAGCCCTTCCTTCCTACCACAAGATTAGTGTCATGCAAAACCGATGCAGATAATAACCTCGCTTAAAGAGAAGACGAAACCGAATTTAGGTACTTACCTAAGCCCAAGCAATCCCTACAGAGCAAAATCAAATGATCTTTTGTTACGATGGAATTCGCATAGCATCTTTTCTTTCTTATTTTTAACGCCGGCCGAGTCTAGCCATCTTGCATGACAACCGACCACACAGTCGAGTTTGTAAAGGCTGGTAAATAGCCTTTCCCTTTCCCATTTTTATTAAATAATATAGATCTTACTGACCTGTATCCTCGTCGCCACTTGTAGAATTCACTATTCTACTATTTAATTATTAGTAAATCCGGCTCACACATACACTAAGTACCTTCTCGTCCTCTCCGTCGTCACCGTGTTCCCGCCACCCGTTACCGGGCTCTTTCCCGCGTACCTCCGTTGACGTTGACAGGTGCATGACGTTGGCAGACTACTAGTCACTTGTGTACGTGAGACAGATAATTATATCTACTAAATAGATACAAACACTACAAACATATTCTTTGTAGTGGAGTATCGATAAGTAAAACCTAAAAAATGTACACCACTTTTATAGACCAAATTTAAAATTTTTGCCGTATCAGGCGACACATAGGTGTCTAAGTTGAAACATGAAGATTCGTGAAAAAAAGAGGCGCTTCTTAGGTTTCGCACACAGGCGCTGTGGGGGGTCGGCGCGGCCCTGTATGTGTACCTACATGTATATGTAGGTTGGTACCTACTTACTGAATAAGTTTACCTACTACCTATATCTATCTTTTATGTGTAAGCCATTGTCGTCAAAATAGTGAACCATAAATACAATAAAAACTTAAAATTTATTTCTAATGCACATCTTAGCAATAACAAATTAACATTGATCCTTATCAAAATAAATACGTGCTTGCTTCTGCATCTGGTATTTCAAGTAGATAAACTTTGTCTTTGAATAGTTATGAATGACGATAAACAACCGCGTGTGCGATATTATTATGCGGTCCGGCGGCGCGGGCGAGTGAGTCGCCTGCGGGCGGGGTGCGGGAAGATGTCGCTCATCGCTGAGTACCTACGCGACCCGAACGCGGGCAGACGTGGGGCAAACGTCGTTGACAGTTGTTAGATAGGTAGGTAGGTACACTCAGCTAGAGCTACCTACGTTAGCTAGGGAGTATGTACGTACTGTATTAATAGAGTCATATACTTACGCTAAGTATGTAGGTACATTTAAAAAAAAGTCTGCCTTTCCTTTCCTAAGATTATGGTAAAATGGTAAATAATCTCCTGAAAGTGAAACTTTAATAGCTAGACAGTGAGTTATTGTTATTATAAGCTACCTACCTATAAAATAACGTATTGTGTATTTTAGTGTGTTAGATAGGTTGGTACCTACCTAATTATAGTCAGGTAGGTACCTACCTACTTATAGTCAGGTAGGTACCTACTTACTTAATTTTACAAGTTCTATAATAGTATTCTATTGAGCAAGTGTACCTACCTAGGTACCTACACATGCTCAGTAAGTATCTACCATTGAGCTACCTACTTACGTAGGTACGTGCTAATAATTTGAACTGTCCAATGTCCATGTTAGTTAGGTTGCTATGTACCTAAATCCTACTAATATTATAAACGCGACAGTTTGTAAGAATGTATGGATGCGTGGATGTATGTTTGTTACTCTTTCACGCTGAAACGGCAGAACGGATATGGATGAAATTGGCACAGATATAGATTATAGTCTGGAATAGCACATAGGCTACTTTTTATCTCGGAAAAATATAAGGTTCTCGCGGCAAAGATTTGTTTTTTTTTTCAAGGTATCATGCGGGCGAAGCCGCGGGCGGAAACTAGTACTGAATAAGTGTAACTACTACCTACTTACCTGACACACTATAATCTTTGCTCTTACTTATATTATAGGCGCTATAAGAGTTCCTAAGAGAATGAATTAATTGAAAAAGTACAATAAAAATATAAAAATTTACAAGTTTCAGATTTTTTCCTTTGTATCCACCCCACTACCTACCTGGATGCCAAATTTGAACGTTCTAGGTCATCTGGAACTGGGTTATAATTAACGTCTATAGGTCAGTCAGTGATAAAATTTTCCATAACAAATCATTTTTGGACGTTAATATCTAAATAACCGTTTGAGGTGTGTTTATGAAATTCAGTGCACATATTTTACTCGCAAGTGGCAATAGATGAGCCAAATTTGATTTGT
Organism: Cosmorhoe ocellata; assembly: GCA_963675405.1. Lineage (NCBI taxonomy): Eukaryota > Metazoa > Arthropoda > Insecta > Lepidoptera > Geometridae > Cosmorhoe > Cosmorhoe ocellata. Next base: position 7,296,818 of record OY776245.1, on the reverse strand, counting down.
TTATGTGAAATAGTTTTTGAGTTACGAGGGGGTGAAAAATGTCCCAAATGGTTCCTGTAATATTACACACGGCGCGCGCTCGCTTGAACTTGGCTGGACACGCTGCCGCGTGTCTAGATTTTCTTTACCTACAATAACTTAGAATTAAATTAGTCTTCTGTTTGTTCTGCAACTATGTAACTTTTCAAATACGTAGGTAGGTACCTACCTACTTATCGTTACATAATGTGAAAAAACGCACCCATTCGATTTTTCTTTTTTTCGGATTGAAACAGCAAAGGCATACCCACGTACAGTCGTAAAGTAAAACGTAGTGGCGGAACAAAACAAGGCGAGTCGGCTGGTTTCCTGTTGTACTCCGACAACACAGAATATATATCATCTCGTCCAAGCAGAAAAATAGCTTATTTCTCCCGTCGAATAGACTTAAGTCACTCGCGACCCGTACCGAATGCTGCACAACACAACCAGTGTCACCAATACGAGATACCTAGAAAAAGTCCTGCACGTGAATTTACTATTCATATTCTGCATAGGTGACTTTAGTATCCCTTAAGCTATTTTACTGTTTTGTGCTATATTCTGTGCCGATAGGTACTTTACGTCGCGACGCATTCGAGAATCGCTTTCAGTTTAATGCCAGCTTTACGTGCATCGACAATAGGCAATTTTATGGCTGCTCTTGCCGCAAACGCTTCAGCGAATAAAATATGCATAATATGCGGATGGAATAACGGAACTAACTGCAGTACTTACCTACTTGTTGTGGCTTATTCAGCGTAAAATTAATAACTTGCCAGCAATATAAGGAGGAACATATTATTTAAGAAAGGTTCTTTAGCAACAATTGAAGTTAACTCTAGAGTTCATCCACTTCACGATCATTTTAATGACATTGATATAAGATTTTTTTTTCTTATTTTTGATATGATGGATATTTATAAGACTCAAAACTGAGCACACTGGACACCGTGCTATAGAATGAGATGAGACCAATATGACAAATTACTTTATATTTCACAAAAAAAAAATAAGTTTGCATAATAATAAGTTAAAGAAGAAATAAATGAAAAATAGTTTTGCCAAAATTATAGCAGCAAAACCAATTTTCAGTTCACTAAAGGTATAAAATAAAGGAAATTTACAACGCATGATATATAAATTCCTACGTCACTAGAGACCTTGGGACGCGACGCGTCAGCACAGCCCGGGCCTGATTGCTCCATCCATCAGCATACGGCCGGTTTACGCAGCAAATAAAATAAGGACGCAAATTATCGAGCCTTTATGTAGTAAAAATGCCGGCGTTGAACTATGGGTAGATAAACTACAGCTTATAATATGCGAATAAAATCGGTAATGGCAGATGATAACCTGGAACATTTTACATCATGTTGTGGGTTAAAAAACTCAGATTAACACAGAACAAGAGGATTAAAAAAGATCCAACATATTTAGAATAAATAAAGACTCTTGGTATTTTATTTGGGTTTTTAGATATTTGTTAGCTTTGATTTGATAAATAAATGCCATTCTGTATTTAGAAGCAGTTTCGTTGAAACTGGATTTCTGAACCTACCTTTAAGTTACCAAATAAACTTCCCAAGCACGTATTTGAGGTGCTAATCTTCTGGAACAAATCAAACGGGAGTTATTGGCGGACGTGAAGGGGTGACGATTGCCCCACCTGCGAGGGGTGATTTAGCCCAGAATAAGCGGCCTATTAGGGTTGATGAATTTACAAATAAAAGACTCGAGGCGTTCTATTTATTTATTTATTTTTTTCCGAAGAGAATGACTTATCTACCTACTGACACAAGACAACTTACGGAAAAAGGTCAGTGAAATTGGTACTTACATAGGTATAGGTTACCTATATGACGCGTAATTCGAAAATTCCCTTACTGAAATGGTATCAATAGTCGTTTTTATTCAGATTGTTTTATGAATAAAATAAATTAAAATTTAAACAACAAAACGCCGGCAGCGAAATCTACTCAAAACTATTTAGGTACAAAGCCACAGCCATTCAGGTCGGAACGGTAAATGGAAATGAAAGAATACTGTAAAATATCGCCGACAACGTAAATGCTGCGTTATTTATACGTAGCTTTTGAACGGTGCCCTTTTAACGGCAGTTTTAAGTGCTCCATCCCATGGACGGTCGAGACCGATCGGTGTAACAAGACCACAAGTGATTGGCGACAAGCGAAATGTTCGAATTAAATTTGGGACGATTTTAAGGAGTTTCAATGGATCGGTGATATTCATTTGCAGAATAAGTTTTCTTCATCTATCTACAATGTATCTATCTACATATAAACTTATACTCGTATTTACGCTATGGCTGTGTGGCGTGCAAGTGGCGTGATACTTAGATAGCTACCGATGACAGAAACTATTTATAGGTAGGTACCTATTAAATATTGGAGTCTTGATCGATATTTTGAGCGAGAGATTTCTCGATCAATAGTTAATAAGTACCTAGTAAGAAACTAGGTACGTATTAATATATTAGCGCCCTTACACTGTAAATATAGTAAATGTGATAGCAACGTTTGCTGACAACGCGGATGCTGTGCTGTCTCAATAATTGTACCTACATTCGATACCTACATCAAGTGGTAGGACCTTTATTAGTTAAAGTACTAGATTTGTGATTGATTCACTAATCTAAGCCTTTTTCAGCACAGTCATTAATTAAATTGGATGACTTTACATCAAAGCGTGACCAGCTGTGAATCCGTGACGAACTCACGTTCACAAAACTCGCTTCGCTCAAAACACAGTCGCAAAACCGCTATAGGATAAAGCTCTAACAGTAAAGTGAATTGCGATGAACCTACTGGCTGCATGCATGCTATCAATAATTGGCAAATTAATGTGATTGCCCGTTTCAAAGCAAGAACTCTCTCGAGTCATCCATTGACAAGATTGGAAACTGCAATAGGTAAACATTGATATAATATTATAGACGTCTATACTGTTTAGACTACTCATAAAGTAAATACACTTTAACTACCAATAACTCAATTTCAAGTAAGTATTTACGTAGTTATATCATAGATAGAAACATCCCGGTCACCCATGACGGCGTGTAAAGTTACAAGCGTCTAAGTTGAAACGTAAAAACATCCCTCATCCATCCTAATTGTGGACGTAGATATTTGCGGGTCAGGTTACAGCGGGTAACACATGTGCAGCGAAGTCTCGGCCGGCAGCCGCCACGCCGTTCCATGTCCAACAAACTCGTTAAAAGTTGGTGAAACAACCGAAGCCCCGACTTCGGAGACACTTGCCACTCGCGACGCTAAGTAGAAAAGTATAACACGACAATAATATGAAACATTTTGTTGGCGAGGCGCAACAAACTTCTTGAGATATTTAAGCTGATACGAAACTGACTTTACAGTTTTCAATTTTTCGTCTGTAGGATGCAGTTTGTAGTTTAATACCGGCTGCTTTTAGGTTCGTTTTTGTTTCCTCGTTATGTATAAGTTTGAATGTGGCACAAATAAATCTAGACCGAAATCTAGAATGAAATGGAACGTCAATGTTTGTATCAAAGTAAAAAAATCCACTAGAAGGTAATAAATACATTATACTTAGCTGGTTAAAAGGTTTCGGCACACCAATTGCACAAAAGAAATAAAGAAAGAAAACTGATTTATTTGCAACAACATTAAACTTAGATAAGTACATAAACGTTGGTACTTACCTAAAGATAGGTAGGTACTCGTAAATAAAGCACTAGGACCTAGACCAAAGTTTCTTGCCTATTCTACTTGAACTTGGATTTAGGTGGAACAGGCACCTGAATTCACGTAGCATGTAAGAGACAAAATGGTCCTTCTAATTTTATAGGATAAAATTATGTTGACTTCGACTGACTATTTGGCTTAGTTCACTTCTATGTATTACAAAGCCATGCTACCGCAGCCACAACTGAGCTTTAAACCCTAAACGCAGCGTGATAACAATCCTAACGTTAATTAGGTTTAGTTTACAGTTTAAATTGGACAGCATTACCGTTATTTGTACCTACTCAATTTATAGTGTTTATAAGTCATAGTAATTGATAACTTGTTATGCGATAACAGGTAAGTAGATCGATCAGTTTGTATTCCATCAAATAGCATTATTAAACCATTCATGCCATATTTCAAACTTCAAGGGCTTATGAAAATCGAACAACTAATATGCTTGCATAGTAGATTTGAGATTAAATCTCTGTGTAGTTTGTATGCTCCTTAATGGCAATAAGTCTTATAATAGAGTATAGTATTTATTTATAGGTAAGGTGCCAGTGAATATAAAAAGTGAAAAAAAAACTAAAATGCAAGTTGTAATAGCGCGGAAGAATTACGACTTTAGCTTCGGCGTCGCACGGACTGCTACGCCAGTCGTAGACTAGCTACGACATCTACGCAGTAGGTCTACGAGACCAAAAAATATTTCAAAGATAAGAATTCTTTACTCATGGTATCGCCTAAATTAATAGTCCTGCAAAATGACTTTAGCCAAGTTAATACAATAAGCTGGCATTCACTAACTGCCCGTATTCCGTAAGAGGATACCAAAAGCTGTAAATTGCGTGCAGGAAATATTTACGAGACAGGCTTTCGCGGCATTACACATAGTTGTATGCATACATTGCAGAGCGCTTGTTGCAAAAATTCAACATGGTCGACTGGGGTGCAGCATTAACTGTGCTAGGGATGTCACAAAACTACTCTGAGAGGAGGACATTGAAAAATTAGGAAAACTTACGTCCTTTTACATCGGTTATAGTTAAAGTCCCAAGCTTAGATACTCCTAGTATTATATATTTAGACAAACCTCAGGTTTTCCTGATTGGCTAAAAGCTGTCTGAGCATGAAACATAACTCGGGCTTCAACCGAAATGGTCAGTAGGTATATACCTCTACCGTGTAAACCCAATACACTTTATCTTAAGTTCAGTGGCTCAATCTGGGATTTTTCAAACACCAATGTTGATTTGCCGAACAATTTCGAAATAACCATCCATGTCCGAACATATTAAACGAACTGTTTTAATAAACAAATACGAAGTCTCGTACGCGTAAACACGCGAAGACATTCGAAGTTGAGTTTGTGGTGGGTAGAGCTGCTAGGCTGTTAGGTATAACCCTATGCCGCGGACTAGATAACTACACTGTTTATTGGACATGACACTGTTCTCACAATTTCGTTGATAGTGCCCGTAACAAAGGAGCTTCAGAGCCTTTTCTGAATATGGTAAGTGGGAAATGAAGCTTTCATGAATGAACAGTATAACGTCGTAGGTACAAAGTTATTTTCCTTCAGTAATGATAGTCTTTTGCTACAATACAAGTTACAATGGTTTTAATTCACTTGGATTTTCCGATATTACCTATACCTACCTCTTATGCAAGTTGGTAAAACATTCCATTGGTAAGCACTCGTAAATAAAAGGTTTGATTGAAGGGGTCCATGTAACTATAACAGATCACTGAAGAGGTCTGTGTAGTTCTTGAAATAACCTACTGGACGAATGAGACGTTGACTAAGTGCTGGTCGGAAGCTTTTTTTGGGTGTCACTGTGCCTAGACTGGTTTTTTATTAACCAAGATCAACAAAATACGGCGATATCTTCTATAAAGTATGAAGGTGGGTAGGTAGGTACTTACCCACCTAATCTATAACAGTTATACAGAAAAAAATATATTTCTAGGTATTAATAAAAAGTAAGCAGAAAAAGGTTTTAAACAAAAAAAGGACAGATTTCTTTGCACATCGGTTTCGCTGCAGGAGACCGGTCAGTGAAAAAAGGGTGAACAAAAACGGTTCGGCTAACCGCCAAGCGTTAATAAATTCTTCGAATTTGCGGAGGGAAAAAGTGGAAAACGCAACGCGCAACGGCTGGCTATGTCGACAGACTTTGCAACGCAATGTGCCCTCACATAATGTCGCTGTGCCAAAAACGGAGCGACCCCACTTATTCAGATACGTAGTTAGTAGGTATAATGTTGGTATCTAAGGATTGCGTGGGTATTAGATAATATTACACACCTATCCGGTATAAAGAACAATCTGCCTTGTAGTGAATTTATAGTAAGTACAAAATTTAAACCTTTTTTTACTTATACAATTCTGATTAGGTATTATTATACTTTCATAGTCAAATGGTGTGCCTACAACAATAACATTATTATAATAGACTTATTGTCTTACTTATAAACCAAAATAGTCATGATTTAGGGTTCTCCAAAGGCCTTGAAAACAAAAAACCTAGCCTGTAAATTGCTACCAAATCAAAATGTTTTTTTGCGCTCCAATCAAATAATGCAAAATCAAGAATTCGATCTTGAACTAGGCAGTAGGTAGGTAATAACTTCTGCCCAATGCCGAAGTTAAATTAAACCTGTCAGATTACGAGCGTCCTTCCGGTGGTTCTTTCTATCGATAGAGATCAAGGATTTAGTAAAGAATTTATTTGGAGAAAAGTTTTGAACTGAAGTTTAGTCAAACCAGACTGGACCTGAGCGACTGAGTAGCAAATTGTTGATTTCAAATACACTCACAGGCACAATTAACCGCCCACTCAATTTAAATTGCATTTTTTTTTACTTCTAGTAGTTTTAACTCCTGAAATGTAAATTATTTAAATGTGGAGGGTATTTTACGAACAAAAAAATAAAAACTACCCACTTAACTCCACTTTTTAACACAATTAAAGCTTTGGATATGATATGAGACTAAAGCTAGTGTCTGAATAACATAAACATGCCATTTGATGCTCCTGAAGTGGTTGGACCTGTCGCCCTTATTGGCCAAAGGTTTAGTCAGCGTTACAAGGAGCATGAGCTCGGGGTAGCATGTAGCACCTTGAGGGATGCAGTCCAAGGGTTCCAAGAGACTGGCTCTTATGAGCGAAGACCAAGGCCAGGGCCGAAAAAAGTGCACTTCAGCTCGCGATGATCGATTTTTTGTAACCAACGCCCTCAGAAACCGGTTCACCACGGCTGTTGAAGCACGTAACCAGCTTCGTGAAGTTCGTGATGTCCATTTTAGTAAAAGAACAGTGAGAATAAGGTTAAAGGAAAGGGAACTTAAAGTTTTCCGGCCTTTACGAGTGCCACAACTGCTCGTAGGAACCCGAAGAGAAAGACTTCGTTTCTCTCAAAAGCACGTCGAATGGACTTTAAAGCAATGGAAGAATGTGATGTCTTCTTGCGAGACCAGAATATCTTTGCACGGCTCTGACGGTCACCAGCGTGTGTTCAGATGCAAGAATGAAAGGTTTGTACCATGTAGGTACTGTCGTGGAAACAGACGGCTATCAAAGAGGCTCTACTATGGTATGGGGTGGCATATCTTATGAAGCAAGTACAGACTTAATCATGTTGGAAAGAGGCAGAATAAATACCCAAAGATACGGAACGGAAGTCCTAGAACCTCTATTAACACCATATTTGTGTTGCAGAAGAGGGCTGTTCGTGCAATTTATAACATGGGTCCCAGAGAATCTCTTAGAGATAAGTTTAAGGAAATTAACATTATGACAATGCCATGTCAGTATATATATGAAAACTTGATGTATGTTCATAAAAACATTAATTTATTTAAAAAAAATAGTGATTTTCATAATGTTAATACCAGACATAAAAATAAACTAGCTGTTCCCACGGTTAGGCTCACTAAAGTAAGCAAATCCTTTATAGGGCAATGTGTACGCTTCTATAACAAGATCCCAAGCGACATGCTTAATCTATCGATTGCGAAATTCAAAAATGTAATTAAACAAAACCTGTCTCGTAAAGCTTATTATAGAATATCAGAGTACTTAGATGACAAAAAAGCTTGGGACGAATCAGCTCCAACTCTGCTAGGTGTCCCTAACAATGTTAACAAGGTTCATAATACAAAAAAAGCGCTAGGGCCCAGCGAGTTTCTTGCCAGTTCTTCTCGTACTGGGGATAGGACTGGAATTGGCACCTAGACTCACCTAGTATGTAAGACGATTCAAAATGATCCTTGTGATATTACTGAATAAAGATTATTGACTATTGACTATTGACTATTGACTCATGTCATGCCATTTGCACCATTTATCGGAGAAGTTTTTTTTTAATGCAGGATAGCGCTCCTCCTCGCGTCGCTAGAGCTGTTGCTGAGTTCCTGGATACTGTTTGTATTCGAAGATTAATATGGCTACCTTGCAGCCCTGATTTAAACCTCATCGAACACATTTAGGACAATTAAAAAAAATGTGTTCGAAGCCGTGTACCAGCTCCAACAACAACAGAACAGCTGAAAAACGCCGTCATCGAAGAATGGCAGAACATCCCTCAACAGCGAATTGAAGACGTCATGGATAGCATTCCAAACCGTTTGCGGGAAGCGATCAAGGCTCGAAGTGGAAATACTCGCAATTAAATTTCATTAAACACGTTTTTTTTAATATTTTTTGAAGGTTTTAGTAATTTTTAACAATTTTAAGATTAATGGCAATTATTGTTTTCTCCATTTTTTTTTAAATTATCATAATCAATCATACCAATTTATGCCTTTAATTAGTGTAAAAATACCTCTAAAACCAAAAAAATACCAGTAGTATTCAGACAATTCTTGCCTGTTCTTCTCGTACTTGGGTTAGGTTGGAATTGGCACATAGATTCACCTAGCATGTAAGACGTTTCAAAGTGATCCTTGTGATTGTACTGAATAAATATTTTTCAATTTCAATTTCAATTTCAATTACAATCATTTTTTTTTACCAAAAACAGCAAAACTACAAGTGGGCGGTTAATTGTGCCGGTGAGTGTATTACAAATCCTACGCGATAGTCTATCCGAAAGACTTTACATACACTATTAGGTACTCTCCACTTTGATGAATACTCGCCCTAATTATTATGTGAAAGTTAATTATATAAAGTATTTAAGCACAGAGGAAGGATAAAAAGGCAATACAAAAGGTAAATAACTACCTTACGTAAAACAGATTTATTTATAACAAATTACACGTACGTACATAACTACGATGACCACGCAAAATATTCTAATAATCACAATAAAATGTAGGTAGATCTTAATTAAAAAACATTAAAATACACAAAATCTAATTAAAATAAAGTGACGGAAGTAAAGTGTTAATTTGTTCCACCTTCTATATTCTAACATTAGACTTCCTTACATAAGTTCATTTACTGTAACAGGTTAAACATCAGAGCTCTCGAATGTATACAGGGTGTCCCAAAAAGTAGTGTCAAGCGAAAGTCCAGAGATAGAACACCCCTTGGGGTACCCGAATCACCCCCATGTATGTTCCGCGATTTTCTATAGTTTTCAATTTTTGAAAAAATTACTACTTCAACAACTTAAAACATTCTTACAAAAAAAGTAGAAAACATTCTTGAGATTTTTTTTTTGCTACTGAATTTTAATGAGTTGTTCTTTTATGCATCAAATAATCAGCTACGTGACTTTGATGTAAACTATGAAAATGTTGGTGTAAAGTCAAATAATTACATTCGGTGAATTACGACTTAAATTTTCAACTTTAAATTAAAAATCTTAACAAGTGATTTCATGGTTCCTAAATAAATCCAAAGAATTCTCCAGATTCTCAGCTTACATAATCATTAAAAAAAAGTAGTACTTAATAGGCTACTTTGGCTAAAATCGGCTTTCAAATGTGGAAAATTCTTAAAATTAGCTACCTGATTAAAAAATAAATTTTGGCCATTTTATCATTCCTAAGCTTAATTTGTTTGTTAACTAACCAAAAATGACTACAAAGAATTAGTTTATGCCGAAAAAATCAGCAATATGGCCGAATTAGGAACAAAATTAAGCGGGCCGAAAAAAATTTATTAAGGCACTTAAAATAGCTTTCATACGATTAAAGGAAACCTTTTTAAGACGATGTAGGATTTGTATTGACTAAGAAGGTTGACATTTTGAAAACTTTTTGTAAAAAATAAATAAATTTTACTAGTTGTTTTATTTCACAAATTTAGCTAAACTAAATAAATAAAACCTTCAAATATTAATGAAATCTTACTTTCCTGCAGTCATTTTTGGTTAGTTATCAAACGAAGTAAGCTAAGGAATGATAAAATGGCCAAAATCTATTTTTTAATCAGGTAGCTAATTTTAAGAATTTTCCACCTTACCGTCTTTGAAGGCCGATTTTAGCCAAAGTAGCTAATTAAGTACTACTTTTTTTTAATGATTATGAAAGCTGAGTCTGGAAAATTCTTTAGATTTATTTAGGAACCATGAAATCACTTGTTAAGATTTTTAATTTAAAGTTGAAAATTTAAGTCGTAATTCACCGAATGTAATTATTTGACTTTACACCAGCATTTTCATAGTTTTCATCAAAGTCACGTAGCTGATTATTTGATGCATAAAAGAACAACTCATTAAAATTCAGTAGCAAAAAAAAAATCTCAAGAATGTTTTTTACTTTTTTTGTAAGAATGTTTTAAGTTGTTGAAGTAGTAATTTTTTCAAAAATTGAAAACTATAGAAAATCGCGGAACATACATGGGGGTGATTCGGGTACCCCAAGGGGTGTTCTATCTCTGGACTTTCGCTTGACACTACTTTTTGGGACACCCTGTATAGTTGAAAGGAAGAATTAAATATAAATAAATACAACATTAACACATACATCCACCTACCTATTTCTGATTCATGTCACAGAGAATTTATCAATAATTAGTGTACAATTATGCTAGTCAAAGGCTTATGATCGGATAAATTGGTGCATACCAAAACATAAGAAAAAAAATAGTTAATGACTATGTAAAAGGAATTCAAATACTTATACGCAGGTATATTATTATTTTTCAAATTTATCTATTGCGGGTTCAAATTTTAAATTACACAGACATTACAAACACCAATTTGTCCAATCAATCATGAATAAGGACGAGATTTCTAAAACCTCTAGGACAATCGGACAAGTCAAAGATATTTGATCATACATAAATAACATAAACACTGGGTGGACATAAAGTTATAACAATAATTATAAAATACTTCAGTACTGTTACATCATTATTACATAAATCATCAATTACATAAATACCAAGTCATCATATCAAATTAAAACTCTCACCGTCATACTAAATTACGTCTAAAATTCTAAACTATTTCTAAATTAAAACTTAGCAAGCAGACAGGTACAAACCTTACAAAAGTTCAGTCAATGAGCTAAAAGTCACACACAAGTTTTATAAACCATATCTAAGGGCTCGCAAGTTCCATGATAGCTTCGCTTTTCAGCTGTGGTAGGCTGGCGACTTTGGCAACGCTAGTGTCAGAGTATTTGTTATATACCGCCTTGTACTTAGAATTGTTTACATTGACGACTATTTTTGCTAGTTTCCTAATGATAGGGTCAAGGTGCTCTAGTGTGTAGCCCGAGTAGTAGGTCATGCTCGGTGTCCAGACAACCTCTAGCTGCTTACTGGATAGGAGGTAGAGCGAGAGGCAGATCGCCGCGGCCGCTAGCTCAGACGGCCTGTAGTGCGCCATTGTGTACTCGACGAGGCAAAGATCTACGAAATATTTGGCTAAGTGATGGTTCTTAGAAGTTCCGTGCGCGGCTTTTACGAACCTGTAACCAACCATCATGTTATTTGTACCTCTTATTTGTACAGCACATTCTAAAAAAGCTGAGGGTATAACATAGGTGCTGGGCACGCCTAACACTCCATCTAAAAACTGTGTCTGTCACTGTGAAAACACCTGGAAAGTATGTAAAAAAAATCCACTTGACACTCTTTAAATCTAGTGTAGGTGTCCACTTTTTTTTATATTTCCCTCAGCTAGTTCTTTTATCTAATAAAATAAAATAAAAGGCTAACAAAGTGAAAGGCTTACCTCCGCAGAAAACTGAGCGGTATCGGCCTGGCGAGGCAGAAGCCAAGCTTGGACATAATGTCACGCTCGCACTGGAACACGTCTGTTTTGGAGTAAGCCTTGTCGGTCACATACACAAAGTCACTGACATCCGGCGAGTAGATCTCTTCGTATTTCGACGCTATGAACATGGCAGTCACTCCGACTAGTTGTAGCTGGTTGCGCTGGACGTTTGGTACCGCCTGTAGGAATACTTGATTTCAGAACGTATATAGGAATTGTTTATTGTAAGTAACTTGCTAAAATGGTAAGTGTGATTCCTTGCTGATGAATTGAATGATGATGAATGAAACATTGTCTTATAATATAATTCTAGTGGTGAATTAATGATACTATGATGTCCAAGCTTTTAGCAGTTGTTTGATTGCTAGCTTTTATACTGGAGCTAAGGATAATTAACGCAAAATTGGAATTATATAACATTATTGTATTTCTACCTGCAAATATCTGTCAATTATGCCAACGGTCAGATGGAATGTTTCTAGCATCAGGGAAAACTGGCGCTGCACTTCCACAAGCCAATCAATGAGCGTCGCTCGCATCTTACCGGTGATTTCGCTCTGAAAATGAATGAAATAAATAATGTAATACTTTCACACTCAGCCCTTGTCCGATGTACCATAACCTGTGGATGTTTGGAATAATAAAGTTATATGACCGCCAACCTTGCGCAATTATTTGACTTATTTAGCTGTAGAAGTATTCATACTTGCTTGCTTACTGTGCTCTAACATAAATATTTGGTACACTACACACTTCCCACTAGCAGCAATCAGCTATTGCACCAAATTCAAAAAAGAAACAGGTGATTTGATTAATTATTATTTCTGTCAAAAAATAACAATACTAACCTGTTTCTTCAAATGGTCAGCTTCTATGGGGTATTTCACTTCTAATTCAGTCAAATATTTGTAAATATCTTTTATGTAAATTGACATAAGCAGTGGACTATGATTATCTCCTGCATCAATATCCTCAATGTCATCAGGGAGTTCTGGAGTTATGTCAAGGATCTCATGCAATCGGGCTGCATGCTTCTGTAACTTCGCATGGTCAATTATCGAGGATTGTTCTTCAGCTAGCTTCAGTTTGCCTAGAGATTCAGTAGGGTCTTTGAATATGGGTTTCTGTGTCCGAGATTCCTTCTGTTCCTTTATGCCTGGTAACTTGGTCACTTTCTTAGACTCAGTTTTCTTTGTTTGAATATAGATATTGATGGACTCTTTGATTTCACCTGGCTTTTCTTTGAGGGCAGCCTAAAATATTAATATTAAATTTATAAATGACTACATTCTAGATGAGGCTTGATGTTTTAGAACTTTCTTAAGTAATCTGATGAGTAACTTGATTAAAAACTGCTAATTCATCATCTTTCTGTCCTATCACATGCTATTTAGGATAGGGTCACATCACAAATATCTTTCCTATATTTCCCTCTATCAGGCATAAACTTAGTAACTACTCACACTTTACTAATTCACACAGTCGATTCAACTAATATAGATGGCCAAATTAATGAGATCACACAACACTTACCCTAGTACGAGCAACAGCTCTGTTAGCAAGTCCAGCGGTGCTCTCTTCACGGCGCAGAGGAGGCCTGGAGGAGGGCTGGATGGCATTCTTGACTGCAAGACCTGTGTCAATCTTTGACTGGACATGGCTGTAGTTACTGTAAATAAGTAAGTAGAAAACTGAGTTAAAAATTTACAGATATCTATGCTATTTTATATACAACAGTTGTGACAAATAATAGTGGACATCACAGTGGAGATCGCGTTTTCTAGAACAAATTCTAGTCGGTTGATTATTTTTTTTAGTTGGGGGTAGCAGTTGCTCATGATACATTTGAATAAATTGGTGAGGTACCATTTCACGACTCCGCGGTTGAGCGTGGCCTTTTTCTCAAACTCTGCAGTGGCACATGCGACCTTGCCAACATTAACATCGCGCTGAATCTGCACATTCGTGTTGATATCTCCCAGCGCGCCTCGGACACCCAATCCTTGTTTCTTAGCAGGCAACGCGAGATTACCCTTTCCTTTGATAGCATAGACATTTTCTTGGTCTTGAATCTGCATCTGAATGAATACAAAAGATGTCTCAAATTAGGTAAGTAATTAGAGGAATAGAAAAGATAAGTAAAAACTGAAAACTCCACAAGTATACGAATAACTTACCGTTCGGTGTCTCCGGATTTGAACCTCCATTTCTTCGTTTTTTTCCTGCTTTGTTGTGTAAATTATCGGCGGAACTGTTTATAGTTTGAATGTAATTACGAATTACATTCAATATGGAACTCCACTTTACGACCTCCTTTCGTGCTACTTCTTTTTTCTTTGGCTCAACTGCAGTTTGCTTTTGCTTTGCTTGTCTTGTTTGCTAGCACCAACCAACTCAAAATAACGGCCGGCCAAACTTTTTAATTCAAATGGCTGAAAAGAATGAATGATAATGTAACTAGCGGAACGAAACGAACGAAACCAAAGCAAAAGGAAGAAACGTCATTGGACATCAGCTGTTCGTTCTGTGATTGGATGGTTTGTTTTCGTTATTGTCTATGTTTTGCTCAGAATACAGAAAGAACTTCTTTCTGTTCTTTCTGTATTTCTGTATTCTCTTCTTTCTGCATTCTGAGATGTTTTGATACGGTTTTGGATACGGTGAAAATTATGTATTTATTTTGCACATGGTACAAGTTTTTTTTTAAAATAAAGGTAACTAAATTTTTTTTTTAAAATATTTTTTTTAACTGAAGAAAATAATAGGAACGTGACATCTTGGTGACATCCGTGACATCCTAAAAATATATAGATAAACAACATTATTTTGGTTTCAAACTCAGAGTAAAGATCTGTTTACCAAAGAGAATCAAGAGCACTACCAGAGATAAAAAATTTAAAAAATATGATTGAAAGTTATTTTTTATACAGTTTTTTATCTTGTAAACTTTCAATTTAACACATTCATAAAGCCTGGCTGGCTACAGTAAGTCGGCTACATTATGTTATAATATTATGTATTGATGTTCTAGGAACCACCGACTGAAGCGGTAAACATACTATAAGCCGCGACTTATGGACGAGTCCGAGAGGTATCTGGACAATGAAATTTCACTGAGCCTTGCACACTATCGGACGAAGTCGTAAGTCGTGCCCTTGGCTGACCTTGAGCGTACAGACGTCCGAAAACAATCTGGAATTATCCGCGAACGGTGTTGCCAGCAGTGTTGGATTCAGACCCTTGAAAAATTATTGTCTATGGAACTTAAAATAATACTACTCGACACTCACACTTTCACTACTTGACATGTTTCGTCGTCTACACCAGTGCTACCAGCCGATAGATAGATGAACTTACAGAAATATGAATAATTTAGTAATATATTAGATTTTTGCTTGGTAATAAAAGTAACGTTCTGGCAACACTGGTCTATGTTTAGTGTAATAGTTGTCTATGGAATGGGCGCGGCCAAAATCGTCCAAACACCCTTGCACACCATAAGCCGCATCCGTCGGACGCGGCTTATGGACGACTCCGACCGTAATATGTTTAACGCTTTAACCTAGTTTTGGCCGTCACTGACAAGCAACATTAAAAGGTTGCCAACATAGCACGTTTGGCGCTAGAAATAACGCATTTCAACCTACGCGGTGGTAGCCTAGCGCAAAATCCTGTTTTAAGTACATCTCTAAAACCATTTGCATCATTGAACATTGAAATTAGGTTTAAGAGTTAAAATACTAAAACCAACTCGTGAAACAAGTAAAAAGTTTTCTCAATGATACCGTATTAGATATCATATCACAGTTATTGACCATGTGTAATAATAATTATTAGATGTTTTATATATACCTACATCATTAATAGATTCGACCTGACGTCCGGAAAGAACTTAGAAAATTAAACCAACCAACAACAAAGAGAATATAATCACTACGTTTAACCAACAAGTTGGTTTAATGCTCTAAGCCTTAGAGCATTAAACCAACTTTTTACACAACCTTAGAGTCTAAGGGAAAGAAGGCAATTGAAACGAGTTTTTTTATTCCATAGTATTTGATTGACATGTCACTAGGACAACCTGTCAATATCAAAATAACAGCAGTGGCGTGGCTTTGCTACTAGGGCTAAACATAAAACCGCTCGGACTCATCCGTTGCAACTTATAGCCGCGGCTGATAGTATGTTTACAGCTTTACTTTTGCTAGCAAGTTTTCGTTCGGACAGTTGGAATTGGAAAGTTCACGTCACGTCGCATCGCACGCAGCCCGCCCGCAGCGCAGGCAACCCAGTCAGTTCAGCCAGCGGCCGGCGACGTTTATTTGATTGACGATGATGAGATTATTTTCCAGGTTTCCTTCCACACCACTACGTCCGCATTGATTTTGCGTTTTGTTTGTTGGACATTCCTTTCTTGTTTACGGGAACACGCGGTTAATAAACACGATTAATACTGTTAAACAGTGACTGTGTGAAGTGTGAGACTAATCCATCAAGATTTTATTGAAATGTAAGATAAAAACTGCCTAGGGTTCAAGCATGAAATCATTGTGTTGCAGCACGAGGCGGCACGCATTAAACCTAATTAAATTATTTACAGTTTTATCGAGAATGGTGCAGAAGGGGCCTCGTCCTTTGGTGCTATGTGGCCCCTCAGGGTCAGGAAAGAGTACATTACTGAAGCGTCTCTTGAAAGAGTTTCCTGATAAATTCGGTTTTAGCGTGTCGCACACAACGCGAGGTCCACGACCCGGTGAAAAAGACGGCGTTCACTATCATTTCATCAACAAAGAAGACATGGTGGCTGCAGTGAAAAAAGGAGAGTTCATTGAGACAGCGACTTTCAGTGGCAATATGTATGGAACAAGGTAAAATCTACTTTTAGTGACAAATAATAAACTTTAGTAGTGTAAAATAGGTATTATCATGACCATGTGCTTGTTGTTTTGGGGCATTGGCATGATGCCAGATTTTGGTTTGTACTTATTCCCTGTCTTCATTGTTTACCTACTTAAGTACTTGGTTTAAATGTTTTGTAGGTATAAAATAAAAATAAGATGTTTTGACATAAATTTTGAATGATACGTGCTGTGCATGGAATATTTTAGAAAACGAAGTTATTTTTGAAATAATAACGTTTTCTTGTTTACCAAATTCTACTAATACATTTTCCATCTCACATACTTGTTACTTAATGGTACTCAATAGATTTAATCTAATATTTACAGCAAAAGAGCTGTGGATGATGTCCGCTGCACTGGCAAGATCTGCGTGCTAGACATAGAGATGGAAGGCGTGAAACAAGTGAAGCGCACTGATCTCAACCCACTGCTGGTATTTGTGATGCCGCCATCTATTGAAGAGCTGGAGAGACGACTGCGTGGACGCAATACTGAACATGAGGATGCTCTGCGGAAGAGATTGGATATTGCCAGAAGGGAAATAGAATTTGGTAAGTAATTAATTAATGTGAATGAGACTATCCGACACAGAACTAAGGTTGTCGACATAGCTCAGAGAATTAGCAAGCTGAAGTGGCAGTGGGCTGGCCATATCTGTCGAAGAACCGATAACCGTTGGGGTAAACGAGTTCTCGAGTGGAGACCGCGGCTCGGCAAACGTAGTGTAGGACGCCCTCCGGCTAGGTGGAGTGACGATCTGCGAAAGGCTGCTGGCGGAGGCTGGATGCGTCGAGCTGAAGACAGGGCGCAATGGCGCTCATTAGGGGAGGCCTATGTCCAGCAGTGGACTGCTATAGGCTGATGATGATGATGATGATGAAGTAATTAATTATACTAGAAATAAGATAAATATTAGAGTGATCAAAGAAGTACCTATTCTTAGTTTTCACAGTTAATCTTATACCTAGGTACTGTATAATAATATGATACTACAAGTTTTAAGTTAGCTAGATACAATTATACAGGGTGTCCCAAAAAGTAGTGTCAAGCGAAAGTCCAGAGATAGAACACCCCTTGGGGTACCCGAATCACCCCCATGTATGTTCCGCGATTTTCTATAGTTTTCGAGTTATTAATTTTTTTCCCAATTTTTGAAAAAATTACGACTTGAACAACTTAAAACATTCTTACAAAAAAAGTAGAAAACTTTCTTGAGATTTTTTTTTTTGCTACTGAATTTTAATGAATTGTTCTTTTATGCATCAAATAATCAGCTACGTGACTTTGATGTAAACTATGAAAATGTTGGTGTAAAGTCAAATAATTACATTCGGTGAATTACGACTTAAATTTTCAGCTTTAAATTAAAAATCTTAACAAGTGATTTCATGGTTCTAAAATAAATCTAAAAAAAATTCCAGACTCTCAGCTTTCATAAGCATTAAAAAAAAGTAGTACTTAATTGGCTACTTTGGCTAAAATAGGCCTTCAAAGACGGTGAGGTGGAAAATTCTTAAAATTAGCTACCTGATTAAAAAATAGATTTTGGCCATTTTATCATTCCTTAGCTTACTTCGTTTGATAACTAACCAAAAATGACTGCAGGAAAGTAAGATTTCATTAATATTTGAAGGTTTTATTTATTTAGTTTAGCTAAATTTGTGAAATAAAACAACTAGTAAAATTTATTAATTTTTTACAAAAAGTCTTCAAAATGTCAACCTTCTTAGTCAATACAAATCCTACATCGTCTTAAAAAGGTTTCCTTTAATCGTATGAAAGCTATTTTAAGTGCCTTAATTTTTTTTTTCGGCCCGCTTAATTTTGTTCCTAATTCGGCCATATTGCTGATTTTTTCGGCATAAACTAATTCTTTGTAGTCATTTTTGGTTAGTTAACAAACAAATTAAGGTTAGGAATGATAAAATGGCCAAAATTTATTTTTTAATCAGGTAGCTAATTTTAAGAATTTTCCACCTTACCGTCTTTGAATTACCGATTTTAGCCAAAGTAGCCTATTAAGTACTACTTTTTTTTAATGATTATGAAAGCTGAGAATCTGAAAAATTCTTTGGATTTATTTAAGAACCATGAAATCACTTGTTAAGATTTTTAATTTAAAGCTGAAAATTTAAGTCGTAATTCACCGAATGTAATTATTTGACTTTACACCAACATTTTCATAGTTTACATCAAAGTCACGTAGCTGATTATTTGATGCATAAAAGAACAATTCATTAAAATTCAGTAGCAAAAAAAAAAATCTCAAGAAAGTTTTCTACTTTTTTTGTAAGAATGTTTTAAGTTGTTCAAGTCGTAATTTTTTCAAAAATTGGGAAAAAAATTAATAACTCGAAAACTATAGAAAATCGCGGAACATACATGGGGGTGATTCGGGTACCCCAAGGGGTGTTCTATCTCTGGACTTTCGCTTGACACTACTTTTTGGGACACCCTGTATATTATTAATTAAATTGGTGTTTTATAGAAATATCTATAGACAGGTTTGCTTAAATTTTAGGTCAAGATCCAGGCAACTTTCACATCATCATTCTGAATGATAATTTGGACAAGGCTTATTCAGAGCTTCGTGACTTCATTGCTCAGAATGTAGAGGACAAGGAAAAAGGTAATACCTAAATTGTCTTAATATCCATGAATAATGAAATACTAGCTTCCGTCCATGGCTTCGCCTGTGAGGGACATACAGAATACCTATATTCATCCTGAAAGTTCATTCTAAACAATGGTGATTTTTTGAAATCGATTGGGTAGTTCTGGAGATTACCTACTACATACAAACAAACAAACTTAACCTCTATATAATATTAAGTGTAGACTTAGTGTTGAATCAAGTAATAGGACTAAGTGCAAGCACTAAGTTACTAAGAATGGCAGAAATTATTTGGATGAGCAGAACTTATAAGCCACAGTTAGATTGCCATTATTGTAAATAACATGAACAAATTATAAATACTTCATAAATTATTTGTTGACAATTTTTTTGTCAAATAAAAATTATGTGCATGACTTTTGAGTGCTCCTGTGTTTACTGTTGTGTGCTGTTTGTATTTAACTAATGTTTTTATAACCAACTAACCTTATTTGACAGATGCTGACCCAAATGATAGCAAGGAAAAGTGAAAATCCTGCATGTAGCATGCTTAACAATGGGGAAAATTAGATTATTCCCATTCACTTGTTGATGTTGTTCAAATCTCTGTTAGGTGTTTTTAGTTTTATAATAATGGCCCCAATAATCTTAAGAAATTTGTGGAAACAATTTAAAAAACCACTACCTCTGACTAACATAAGAATACAGTATTGTAAAACAATGCATTGATCTGGTCATTTTGTGAACTACTTCATACTTTATTATAACATTGCATTAATTTATTATTGTGATAAAATCAAGGGCTTTAAGTTTTGATTGTCATTGACAACGTTGGTAGCTTAGCTCTGCATTAATAGTCTGAGTTATTGTTAGTTATGTATCAAACTAATGAGAGTTATTATTTTCATGAATATGCTAATTTTCGGTAACTTATAGGTACCCATAACAAGGAAAAGATAACTAGGGCCTAACCTTTACTGTATCTAGTAAAGTGTAGTAGTTGAATTTTATAGTAGAATAGATTTATAGATTAATTATTTTACCTATCATGCAAACATAATTACCTATGTCACAAAATTAATTCATTGCATTTTCGACATTAATTGTGATAAGTGCCAAATTCGAGTCAGAATTCCATTTTCCAGAGTGATTTACTAATTCCACTAACAAAATGTAAAGTTTGTGGGAATGCCGTTATCAGTTGTAAGATTTTTTAATATGTTGTGCTTTTGATCCAATTGGGTGGCTGACGCCGCGTCTGGGTCATAGCATTAGGTAGATTTTTACAACAGACTTTGTATGTGCACCAATTTCTCCATCAATTGAGGACTCATTTTGAATATTATTTATTTTGCTTGAAAGGGTATTATACCCACTTACTCGTAAGGTGGTCCCATACAAATTTGATTCCTGAGGGATCAATTGCTGTAAAATTTAATTTGTAATTTGTCGTCATCTACACAGTACATGGAAGTCTGTTTTCTTTTTAGTTTTTAAAACGCAATATTTGTGTTATTTCCAGTTGACAACATGGTGCAAGCAGCCTTGAATGGTACACAAATAGACAGAACTTCCGAATTTTAAATTAAGTACATAATGTGTACCTAACCACTTACTGTTAGATTAAAGAGAGAGCTATCCAGTCTAATTCTTAACAGCATTCCCTGTATAATGCCCATCACATAATTATCTCTTTACATTGTAACGCATGGTTTGTTAAATCTCGGTGTATAGCTTCGCTTGTGTAGATTATGTATTGTGTAGGTATTCAATGTGTAGATAACAAAATTTGTTTTTTTATTGTGCTGACCTTTCGTCTTATCTTCCAAGATCATAATTCATAACATAACATTGTTTTTCTTGTTTACACATCAGTTTTAGCTAAAAAGGTGTCCTTGTTCCCTGCCTGAAGTTTTGTGTCATCTAGAATTTTGAATTCCAGCTCTACGGGGCCTGTGAAGGAGCAAGAGTTAACTTCAGTTATATTATATTTTGTTAACTAACAGGTTATTTATGTACCTAAGTATAAGCTTAATTATTGGTATAGGCGTGTACTTGAGCAAGAATCATTTTTAACGTTTTTTCTAAACCATTCCAAGGAAAGCGATTTTGTAATTCGTGATTCGCATATTAACTTATTTTATGTATTATTTGTTAAGCTAATAAATTATGTTTTGCGTTGTATTGTATGTATAGTGTGTTGCTAATATTTATTAAAATAAATGTGCATAATATACCTAGGTACTGTTGTTTTCTTATGTAACTTGCCAGTGGCGGATTTACACATTTGCCGCCAGTAGGCTATTAAATTTAGCGTTTAGTAATTTATCATGTAAAATCGTTGGATTATTTGGTATAGGTGTATAGTATTAAAATATTGCAATTTTGTTAAATTTTTTCTCCGTGTAGGTATATTATAATTTTTATTTATTATTTTGTGTAAGGTAATAAGCCAAATTTGCCGCCCCCTAAAATTTGCCGCCCTAGGCTCCAGCCTACTCAGCCTGGTGATAAATCCACCACTGTAACTTGCAATCTATTAATTTAGGTAGGTGGTTCAACTAAAGTGCCAATGGTTCAGTTTGTCCTAGGTATCTAATTTGTACCTATCAAGGAAATTACGAACATCAATGCGTCGACACCGACACCTAGACAATCCCTCTATTGTTAGAGAAATCGAACTACAATTACGAACTATTAGTGAATAATTATCTCTTTGCTACGAATACAATAATTTGTCTTAGGTTTTGGTTAGGTAGATGGCGCTGTTACCCAATATTAAAATCCAGTGATACCAAAGATTACCCTAACTACCCTTTGAGCGCCAGGAAATTCACTACTGCAATTAATATACTGCTAAGGTAGCACAACACTATTATTTTGTTTGTATACCTACCTAGACTACTTAAATTGTGGGTGATAAAGTGGATAAAAAATCATTTTTAAAACATGCTTGTTTTATTGAGTCTAAAGGTACTTATTGTAAACATTAACTAACAATTAGTCATGCATGATTATCAAAAGAGAACCAGTCCAATATGCTATTGCAAGTCAAAATTTATCTGATCAGAGCTATAGTACTAATAAAGAATTAAACAAATTTAAGATACAACTGCAATTATATATCTCATAGCACAATACTGTTATCTTTGTCCCATCTGTCGCGGTGGGAATGAGGTGGTGTATTTTCACAGTCACCACCAATAGAAGAAGCCTTAGATATGTTCTTAAGAGATATGCTACTGCCAGTAGGAATAATATTAGACTGCTTAGACAGAGATTTCAATCTCGGAATATGTGAAACTCTTTTAGGTATCTTCGATCCTTTCTTGGGATCATACAATGTGTTAGCTGACTTGGATCTTGTATGGCCAGCATCTTTATTTTTCATACATGATAATGGAGTCCTTGATCCACTGTTGCTGGTTGATTTAGACTTCTTGGGCGTTTCATTCAAATTTGTGGCCTCATCTTCATATATTAGAAGTTCTTCTGTGTTCTTATCCTGTGGCTTTGTCTGGCGTAATTCAGCATTTGTATTCTGCAAAACTTTAATAAGCGAGTCATCTGACATTTCTTCCACATTGTCTTCACTGTTGTCTTCTTCAGTTTTTACAAGTACAATGGGTGTCCTTTCAATACCAATTGAAGGAGAACGGGGGTCTACATCTAGAATTTCAAAGACTGGAATTCTTGACATAGACTTGGCAGATTTAGATTTAGGGCTTTCATGACTGTCTTCAAATTTATCAACAGCTTCAATGTATTCAAAGTTTGTTTCTAGTAATGCTGTAGGTTTTTGCTCTACAAATCCATTTGACATATTATTTTCAATTGCATCATTGGAAGCGGTAGATGATCCTAATGGCCCTGATGTTTCTTTCAAAGATTCATTCAATGACAAGTCATAGAAACCTTCACAAAGGTTTTTAGGCATGATTAACTCTGGGCTCAGTTCATTTGCTTCGGTGCAACTGTCACAATTATCGTCATGCTCAGCTTTAAGATGAGTACAATTTTCACTTTGTTGGTGCTTTAATTTACTTTCTTTAACTTTAGATGATATTACTATAGGTGTTCTGTCAAAATCTTGTGTCGGAGAACGAGGATCATAAGATTGTAAATGGTTTTTGATAACAGCTGACAGAATAGGGTTGTTGTGAACAAGTTTTTCTTCTGTCGCACTCTCAAATGTCTTTCGCAGGTCCATATTTTTCGTTATGTTGTGCTTGGATCCCGATTTATTCTGGAAAACATAACTTTGTTATGTACATTATTACTTATAGGTTCTACAATCCATGGACATTACGGTAGGTCGGTCAATAAATTATTATTGGCGGCAAACATCGTAGGAACATTATGACCCAATTTAACTACACCTAATCAAGGTCCGTGCGGGGCTTTGATTAGGTGTAATGATGGCCGGACAATCAATTACTTTCCTAATACTTAACTATAACATAGGGACTATGGGAAACTAAAAACTGGAACAGCTGGTTTTAAAAGCAGTTTTGTAGAGCATGTAAGGAACATGAGCACTGAGTAGGATCTGAGTACTTACATGTAAGGGAGTCCGTGACACTTCAGGAGTTGGAGATCTAGGATCTGGATTATCACAAACATCAGCGTCCCTCTTCTGCCCCACAACAGACTTATCATCATTGTTCGCTTTACTGCTGTTGCTTCCCATAGTTACTATTTCAATCCAAACTTTTCTGTATTCAATTTACTTCAATTATATGAACATTTTCACTTTGTTACACGTCTATGAAAATATTATTTATATTTTCAAAAAGATACAATACAAATTACAAACCCAAAAACATCTAACGGTCACAAATGTCAAAAATTTCTTTTTTCAAATGAACGTCAAAATTAGACCAATAGCGGCCGTTTAGCAGCGATGCTGTTATTCGTTCGGAAATTTGGAGTGAGATTTTTCGCACACTCAGAATAGGATAAATAAAATTATTCTGCTTTGTTTATTAATTATAGTTTCTCGATTTTATACAACTACTCATTTTATGTAGCAACATTATGCAAATCATTTAATAATATACCTACAGCGAAATGGCATTAAAAATTTGTAAATGTTTGATTTGCCGTTTTTGATCGGAAATATCCGACCCATACTTCACTACATCATCATTTTTGTCGATCAAAGTGTGGGTTTAGTTTTAGTCTATCTGGTTTTAGTTTAGCGCGTCTAGCAAATTATCGAAGGTGGGGATAAACAGGATGTCCGCCAAAAAGCGGTAAATATAAATAAAATCAAATAAAATTTTAGATATTTTTAATTAATTTACTTTATTAATTTGTATTGAACATACTTTGATTAGGTATACGAGTGTAGGTATTGTGAGTTATCGATAGTAGGTATGTTAAATCAAAATAAGTACCTAGTTTATCTATAGCATTAAAATCAGGTACCTAACTAAGTGAATAAACTGTGCCTACACTGACTGGGTAGGTAGAGAAAATCTCTACAAGAAATGAAAAATGTACGATTCTGTAACGTTATCTAGATATTAAAAGGTAATATATAGTTTAATTAGTAGGTAAGTACCTACATAGACAATTACCTACATAAAGTAGGTAGCTACGGTCCAGGCTGCAATAAAATAAATTAAATACTTCTGTTCGTGCAAGTAAAATCATGAGACCAGATGCCTCTATAGCATACAGCGATCTGTCGCGTATTCGATTTCCAGCCTCTGGCACACTTTATGCGGCAAGTGGCACCCTCTACCAGGCCTCTGCCGCTTATCATGCTTCCTTTACAGTTGATGCGACCATGAATAGGAGATGGAGGCTTGCACCCACTTCGTGCTGAAATAGATTAACAGTCTGGATAAAGATACGGAAAAGATTTTTATTTTAACCGTAATAGTTAAAGGTATTTGTTACTTACATAAACTTTAGGTTGGTAGGTACTTATAAATTATTTGTTGGGGATAATAATGGGAACTAGGTACTAAAATTCTTCCTCTGATGCACGAAACAAGCTTCTGACGCGTACTTTCACCAAACTAACACGAGAACTAGGTACTTAGTAACACTTTAAAAAGAAGAATAGTAGGTATCTAGGTACTTCTGAGTACCTACTCTAAGCGTGCTCTTTAGGTACCTACTTAGGTACTTATTTTTTTATGATTTTATGTACCAGTTCCTTCGAACCGTGTTCTAAGCGAGGCGAAACCGTGGGGCACGCAGCTAGCTCACTCGTAAGTCATTTTACAAGCAGGTAGGTAAGGTACAAAATAACAATTCTTTTGGATGGTAGATACCCATTATAATTCCTTACCTGAACAAACAGGGAGTTGCCCCATCCACTTCATATGACTCCCGCAAGTGAGCACCGACGCTCCATGCAGTTCCGCATTAGGATCGCGGCACGCAAAACTGCATGTTTTATTTCCGTCCCTACAATCAGCAATCAAGTATTTTGGCAGAGCGCACGTTTGAATCAGCACATTCACGGTCATATAGCAGTATCTCAGAATCTGGGAAAAATATTATTCTGAATTATGGCGAGTAGGTAAATTTTTTCAAGGCGCACTGATTATTGAAACTGCTAATAGGTACCTACCTATCCTACTTTCGCGTTTATAATATTAAGTAAATATTATAAACGCGAAAGTTTGTAAGAATGTATAGATGGATGGATGGATGTCAGGATGTCATGGATGTACCTATGTATGTTAATCCTTCACGCTGAAACGGCTGAACGGATCTGGATGAAATTTGGCACAGATATAGATTATAGTCTGGAATAGTACATAGGCTACTATTTATCTCGGAAAAATGTACAGTTCCTGTGGGATAGATTTGTTTTTGTTTTTCACGGTACCACGCTGGCGAACCCGCGGGCGGAAGCTAGTCTTTTATATTTCCAGCACGAACATCAATCAGTCTTCGTCAAGTTCATGGCTTGTGTTTCTAAACTGATGAGTTGTTTTATCCTTTCTACAACAGACCTAACAGACTAGGTAGGGATCCATCAATCCAACCCAGATTGAGCTTTTGATCTACGGTTGTGCATCATGTCGGCGGGTACCTACATACCTAGGTAGATATATCATGCTAAATTAAAACAACGGAAAGACCACTTACGTTATTTTTGTACTTGATTTGACCTAGAATTCCATGAGATCCCTTTTGTATTAGGGATCCGAATTCCGGTCCATACATGGGGACGAATTTGATTTCCTTTGAGACTTTGTATCCATGGCAGGATTTCAAACGAGGGTGCTGAAGCATCACTCGATCAGACCCTGGTTTTGCAATAATGGTCCTATCGTGAGGACAAGTCACACAGATGTTTTCTGAAATTAAGGAAATAATCAGATAACAGACAAGTCCGAGTAAACGTTGCTTCGGGTACCTACTTACCTACCTGCTGAGCGCTAAAAGCAAAATATTCATAGGTACCATACAGCTGCAGTGGAAAATATACCTAATGATTAACGTAAAATAGATACCTACTTACCTAAATTCGTGTCTTACCATAGAGCACATCATTCGTGCCACTTTGCCTCAACTGAGCTGAAATTGGTTTTCTGTAGTAAAAATCACCAGCCCGAATCACCTCTTTCCCAGGATAAATGGCAGTTATTTCATTGTTCAAGTTATTCTCATTAACTTCTTTAACATACGTATCAGATTGGTAGAAGAGGCGTGGATCTTCTCTTGGTTGGTAGACCTTAAGCGCCTTCGGTTCGGCAGACGCTGTATTTGGTACGTGTATCTGCGGCCGCGGCCGTGGTTTGTCAAACCCGCTGCTATAATAGTCATTATCATTGAACTTGTGGTTAATTATTGAGCGGCGACTGTGAGGGTTTCTTTGTGAATGTCTGTGGTGTGGATTTTCGTTTTTTATGAGACGGACCCTGAAATTTTAACGAAATCACTGGCTAATCTACTAATTTTATTAACATGATTTTTATTTTGTATCGTTTGGAGGTTTCGTTTACACAACAGCTGGACAGATTTTGATGAAAGTAGGTTGTTGTGTAAAGAGAGAAAAGCCACGGTCAAAGATTGATTAAAGAACGGCGACTTTGGCCAAAGAGGAACTCGACGGAGTAGAGTGACTCTACAATAACTACAAAGGTAGGTACTTAGCTTGACCTAGACCGATGAAAATAAAATAGTAAGCATAGTTGAAATGCTTCTGCCAATCTAAAAAGCTCTCTATCAGCACATAGCCATAACAAAGTCCAAATATTTATGCAATCTGCCTGTTTCCAATCGGCTTCCTAGGTGAATTGAAAGCTGGATAGATAACAAGCCGCTATAAATTTACCAAAGGAATGGGAATGACGTAAGTAAATCTGCTATTTCAGATCTTAGTGCTTACAGAGCTTTTGTTAGTGAAATATTATGAAAAGCACTATGATAAGTATCTGTTTATCTAGGTATTAGGCTAAATATAGTCTGACGAATAGTTCAGCAATGATAAGTAAGTAGGTTGGTAGGATACTACTTAACTAATATGCATAAAAATAAAAGGTTGCATTAATTCAGGATTAGGGACTCTAAGTATTTATCTGAATACTTAGGTACCTACATATCTACCACACGTTTAAGTATATAAGTATCTCCTATCGATTTACCTATTACCTAAGTTATACAGAAAAATGAACTTTCTGCTTCCATCAAAAAATATCTAGCTCTATTTCTAAAATATTTAGTCATCAATTACCTATCTAGTAGGTATTTCTCTTCAGTCGTACTTACACAGTACCTACCCAGAAAATATCTACAATTGATTTACCTAACTATAATATTCCTTGTAAACTAAGTTCGTCATTATTTATTTACATAATCAATGCATATTTTTCACGGTCATGAGAAGTGTTATTTACAGAGATGATGAGAGCACGTTGTAATTGTAAGAAATTATGTCGTGCCAAACAATTTTACGTCAACTCACTAACCTGTTGATGTCTATGTCCGACTGCCAGGCGCCAAGTGAACCTGAAAATAATTTTAAAGTTTCATTTACGAATTTATGGCTTTTAAATTGATGTGGTTGATGCTTGATGTTTTTACCTAGGTACCCCACACAAACACGTTTTGAGCTTATTTTGAATATATCATGAAAAATAATGAGAAATACTCTTTTATTTCTTTTACTTTCCTTCACAGAATTATAATAAATTACTTAGATATAAGTACCTACCTACTGGAACAATTTTTGAAATTCTGATGAAAAAAGCTGTGCTCAAACCCACTGACCGTTCCAACTTTGTAGATCATTGGCTTGAAGAGAGGGTAGGTATTTATACAATGAATTTCGATTTAGAAAATGGAAAATCATGTACCTACTTACAAACTTGTTATGATAAAGTGGAATTCTAGCTTGAAGATAAGATGTGATAAAATCTAGTCTAGGTATCTCTATAAACAAGTAAGATAATTGAATATGTGAGTTCGTAGATATGGCGTATGTAAAACAGTGTATGACAATTTTAAGCATAGGATACTTATATAGATGACTTTGCTGACTTTCATGTTTCCATACATTGGAACTATACACCTGCACTGTCATAAGGATCCGCTAGAGTCACTGTAGGTAGTTAGTTTTATGGAAGGAAACGAAACAAAATAAAAGAAATATCAATACTCGTAGGTATTAAGCTTCTTGATAGGTAATCATAGGATCTAATGATTCAAACTTACCAACAATGTTTAAAATTAAAATTGTAGAAACAATTGACATGGTGAGAGAAACATTAGTTTTTGCAGCTCTACATTTATCAATGTATTAACTACTTAGGCATTATTGTCACGAATCTCGTTGTTTGGAAGATTACTTAGTAACACAACTGTTCGCAAAAAATGCGGGAAAAAGACTGATGTCGGAAGCTCTGAGTGTGGGTGGAGTGTTCTACACGCCAGAATAGCATTACCGATGTTGTTTAATAATAAACAGGTTATTAAGCGTATTTGTGCATTACACGTGCTGGACATTATGTTGTTTTCCAATGGTTAGATAGGTAGGTAGGTACATATGATATAGGTACATGATACTTAAAAAATATATGTAAAATTAATCGGAAATAACTCTTGAAACTACAATTAGATTAGTCTTTGCTCGAACAAGAAAAAGCTGCAATAAAATCCTTTGTAAAAAAAAACTTGAATAAATGTAGACGTTTTTACTGTGACAACCTTTTTCAGACAGAATATTTTTTTATTCTGATAAGTATGTAGCCGTCTTAGCAAAAGTCATTTTACAGAAAAAACCAAATTGTAAAAAGTTACAAAACTTCTAAAAACATAAAAATCATTAAAATACTACGATAAACCATAAAAAAGTTTAGGTAAGTGTCCGTAATGATCATCCTGGATTTAGATTTTATATTATGTTACCGAAAAACATAATAATTGTAATCATACTTTAGTACCTATACCTACTTAGTACTAAAGTATTCTCTATATAAAGCGAAGAGAGGCCTATGCCCAGCAGTGGGATGAGAAGGGTTGATGATGATTCTATCTTTCTATCAATGTTTCAGGATATCTCAAAACTGCAGGTAGCGATTCAGGACCATGTCAGTTCTTCCGCGAGGGTTTGAGAGCTTCCGACCTTGCCCTAGGTATGGTACTGTGAGAGGCGAATACAGCATCTACTACAAACGACCTCGATGTGGTCAGCCTAGACCACAGCCGTTCCAACGGGAATGTGCATGTTACGACGGAGGACCTTCTAATGCACCTCTAGAGAGGTAATCCATACTACTTTATGCTCTGTTAGCATATACCTTGTTGCAATAAGTAGTAAGATAGAAAGAAAATATATTTATTCAATAAAATCACAAGGATCACTTTGAAACGTGTTACATGCTAGGTGAATCTATGTGTCAAT
This sequence comes from Cosmorhoe ocellata, assembly GCA_963675405.1. Classification (NCBI taxonomy): domain Eukaryota; kingdom Metazoa; phylum Arthropoda; class Insecta; order Lepidoptera; family Geometridae; genus Cosmorhoe; species Cosmorhoe ocellata. The sequence goes on along the minus strand of OY776245.1, from coordinate 7,266,506 downwards.
TCCAACCTAGCCCAAGTACGAGAAGAAGAGGCAAGAAACTCGTCTCGGTCCTAGCGCTAGTAGCACTAAGTATGTACATAAATACCTACATAAATGATTGGATGACAGTTTTTCCACTAATTGGCTAAAATCCTCATGATATTTCACCTGTATCAAATACAATTCAGAGTGTAGATAATAAACAAAGTGAATTCTTGTATCTTACCTACCAACCACTTCTTTGATGTTAGGTAATAATCAGCGAAGAAAAAAATATTCATAGCTGGTTATAAAAATGGGCCAAATAATTCACACAAGATCTCGAGATCTTTGAATACCAACCTATGACACACACCTTCGAATTTTGGTTCTAGGGTATACCGGTTTGCTCACGATGTTTTCCTTCACCGTTCAAGAGTACTGGCATTGCGCACGTAAATTTTTTGCATAGAAAAACTCATTAGTGCACGACCAGGTTTGAACCCTACCCACCAACCCTCTAAAAAAAGAGACTAAAAGTTATTGTTAGGAATAATGTTTTTCTTCTGTGTCCAGGCCCTGTTGCTATGACTACCCTTGCAAAGCTGACTGCTTCAACCACGGTGCATGCACTCGGCCAAGCGGTCGCTACGCTCGTACCGTGTGGTACCCCGGCGAGTGCAAGCCGGCTGTGCCTCCCTGCCAAGCTTTCACTTGCCCCAACCCACCCTACCATCCGTGCTGTTACCACACTTGCAATAAACTCGTCTAGATTTACTGTAAAGCCGAAATGGTTCCCAAGATCTAATTCTAGACTTGTGATTGTTTTTTGTCCTGACATGTTTGTGAATCGTTACCTGAGCTGTGCAATAAAATGATAAATAAAAGTAGCTTTTATTTTAAAACTAGCTGAACCGGCAGCCGTTCACGCGTGATGCCGTGACCAAGAGAAATAAAAATTCATTTTTATGTTTTGAATACAGCAGAGAGAACGAATAAGCAGTTTAGCATCACTTTATTTTATTAACAGTACCTCACTTGGATACTATAACAACACATTTTTACTGGTCCATCTACCACACAGGCATGCAAGGGCCACAGTTGCCTGCACAAACCGGAACCCCAGGGTAGGCACAACGTTTCGGCGAGCAAACTCCAGGCTCCGTACAGCAGTAGCATGGACATGGCTTGCACCGATTTGGTCTGCAAACTGGAATAGCACAGGTGTCGCACAAGGGCACAGGCTTGGGAACTGGTGTACCAGGCTGAAACAGAATGATGTATTTGTATAAATATTCAAAGTCACAGGTTTCATCATCTTTTTAACATGTGATCTTCCTCCATTTACCTCATTTCATTCATTTTCTCCATTTTCTTCATGTCATTCGTCATCTTAGTACTCACTCCTTTCTTACTTATATCATCTCTCACTCAGTCCATCCATAATTTTTTGGCCGACCTCTACTCCTGTATTCATCCACATTCATACTCAACACTAACTCCTCATTTTATTGGTCTCTAGATTATTATATTATATTTATATATATATATATATTACCAAAAAACTTTTCTTTCACAAATACGACCATGTCAAATCATCGCCATGCTCTATATCTACAATTCAACATACCTTATCACAAGGTGGACACGGAGGAAGGAGGGGCAAAATTGGCTGTGCCGGACACGGACACGGGCAGGGTCGGACTGGAGCTGGACAAGGGGAGCATCCACCCCCCGGGCAGACTGAACATACTCCAAGATCGTTGCGAGATGCAGCGCAGGGTTTCGTGGAGTACGGATAGCAGGCGCCGCAAGGCATTCCTGTGCAAACGCAGGGGTCGAAACTGTAGAACGGAGCACTCATTTTCGTAGTTTTACAGTTTTTTATTTTGTGCTAATTAAAGTATTTTATAAAAAAGACAATTAAATATTTTTTGTAGTTTTTACATAAAATTTCGATGTGTGAAGTTTTTTTTGATTTTCTTCTGTTATTTTTCTAGGAGCGTAGAAAAAGGTTGAAGTTTCAACTTTTCCCAGTCACAGTCACTCCAAAGAAGCCGACTGTATATCTCTCTGTATGACTGCAACATATTATGGTTGGTTTACACGGACTTAGTAATTCGCTACAAAGTAGTGCTTAGTACTATTGTTTGTGAAAGTGCAAGTGAATAGAAATCGATCCTATTTACCAAGCGACAAATCGTTACCTGACCGCGTGTTGTCGCTTGCTGACCGTTGACATTCTCATAGTTACTATATATTCTCCTGGATGTTCGGTTGCTAGCTCTGAATAGAAGAGCAGAATGGTCCCGTTCATCTCTGCGCAGTAACCACTGTCTTGTCCACAAACGTTTTTTTTAATGCTCGTCTTTCAAGCTCTTCGATCATGTTTGAGATAAATATGTTTGAATAATATTTAAACACACTGCGCAAAATCAGGCATCGTCGTTCTATTTCGAATGTGTGGTCGCTAATACCTTGACGCTCCAACGTGTAAACGGTTACTTCTCAATTGTCATATTGAGGCATAATATTGTGACAAATACTAAGCACTTAGCTACTAAGCCCGTGTAAACCAGCTATTAGTGCGAAGCTAGCTGTAACTCTAGCTGCGTGTAATACAGAATTAGACTGTATTAAGGGCGAATATGGTAGCTATGTATAATACTTACTTACATCAATTGGGTTCATATTTTAGTGTAGGTAATTCATTTTGAGCCTCCACATGGCCCCCACTTATTACGTATTCGGCCTGCTTTTACGCTATCACTGCAGCACTGCAGGAAAAGAGGTGGGATGTGCATGTCTTGACTTTTGCTGGCTGATCTGGGAACCGACTAAAATGACACAAAAATATTGACATAATTTGATAAACCATTAAATTTTTTACCGTAAAAATAAAAAAATCTTTTGAAAATAATCAAAAAATTTGCAAAGTTTATAAGTAAATTTTTCAAAATGTGCAGTTTCGCCCCAACATGTCCAGCTATTCTGCCGTGTGGCATGGGACCATGTACTTACTCATGCCCTCCTCCTCCTCCGTGCTGCCAGCCATGCTGTCCACCACCGAGCCCCTGCACCCCATGCCCGCCATGCATCTGCAAGCCATGCTTCAGACAGTGTCCAGCGCCAGTCATACCCGATTACGTTCCCCCAATTGTACCAATGTTGCCACCTTGCAAGCCACGCCGTTGTCCGCCGGTAGACCCGCCACCATACCCGCCTCCACGACCTGTGTGCTGTCCTCCTGTATTACCTTGTTGTCCACCACCAGAGCCTTGCGATCCTCCACCGGTACGTAGTATTTTTATAAATCAGTTTAATCTTTTCGCCATATTGGCGAAACGATTTAAGTTTGCCTCGGAGGCTCCTTTCGTGAAAAGAAGAAAAAGCGGTTCTAGCATCACTTTACAGTTTAGTAACTTTTTCAGGTAATGCCATGCCCAGACCCAACAAGGTGCTACCAACCAGTGCTCCCTTGCTGCAACCCTCAGTGTCCATCACCTATAATTCCAAAGCAGCGACCCATCTGCCCACGGGCACCTCCAGCCCCATACCCCTGCTTGCCACTTTCTAGAAGTTGCTGCAAAGACTGCGAATATGACCCTGTGACCAGGAGAAGACCGTTGATCGTCCATGATAGCGTCTTTCAGAATAGACCCTCAGGAAGACCTGTAGAATGCTTCACAAGACGCAATCCTAATGTTCGGTATAGCGTCAATAATTACGTGAAACAGGTAATTACTTATCGTATTGACCCACGTATCGGTAAATCAAGTGATTGAGGTTTTCATTAAATGAAAAATACTTTGTTTCAGGGTCCTCAATCAGGTTGCGCGTACGCAGTTGATGTTCCACTGGTGTGACAACACTGCGAACTGTGACAAACATAATCTATGATACTATAATAATATGATCTAAGTCTGAATTTAGTGATGTCCTTAGTTATTGATTGGGTACCTAAATAAACTTGTCTATGTTATTTATTATTTTCTTCTGCAATAAATAATTGTTTTGCCCTCAAAGTTATTCTAATAGAAAAATCCCACGTCAGCTGGTTAAGTACTTAAATAGTTTAGGACTCCCAGCGTACAGCGTGCTTATTATGAAATGAAGAGGTAACTAATTTTATAATAATTGAAAAACAATCTAGATTTTTTTTAGAAATCTATATGGCTGGTATCATGTTTCCTCAGAAAGAGAAACAGATAGCTTCCACAGAAGTCTACCGATACGAACAACTTTATCCTGGGTTTTGGATCTAGATCCGTAAACACTTGTTATCTAAAAGTTAAACCAAAACATAGCTATAAGATACATTTATTTACTATACATTTCTACTACTTATTTCCACTAATGCACACAAAACTTGCACTTTACTGTTCGTCACATTATTTGTGTATGGCAACTGTAAATGTTGATGCAAGGGTTCACCGGATAGCATTTCACTGGTGGAGGAATGTTGTTAGTGCACATCATCGGCTTCTGTGGTCCACAGTACATATCGCCACAAGGTACACAGGGTCCACAAGGTCCACTGGGCAGTGGATAACAAATAGGTGGACAAGGCGAAGGGCAGGTTATCATTGGAGGGCAAGGTGCTGGGCAACAAGCCATTTTAACAAAGTTACTTGAAAATTTTGAAAGATAAACCTAAACTGTTTGTGCTTATGACCAAATGAGAATAATCCAAAGCGGCAGGTCTATTTATAAAATCTGCATAACCAACGAGATTTTGTTGACAAAACTATGAGGCTTGAATCTATTATCATAATATAAGTATGTTGTTGTAAGTCGTAGGTAAGTGACAATACGTTACTAATTCCAATTAAATAATTATGCTGAACTTTATACATACTTACCATTGATAATACCTACCATAATATCCATGAAGCAAAAGAGGTATGTCAGGACCGTAGCAAGTGGATATCCGTAGTCTCTGCCTACCCCGTCGGGAAACAGGCGTGATTTTATGTACTTACATATGTATGTATGTATGTGGCGAGCTCCTCCATCTGAAATCAGAAACACACACAAAACATAAAATAATTTATCAACAAAAATCAAAATAACAAATAAATACAAAAACTTACCATAATTGAATCCGGCCCTGTAGGTATTCCTGAGTGTAGCCCTGTACACGCTACGCATGCGCAGTGCGCGGACTCTCGCGCACGGCTCGCTGCGGCTCGCGCCGCCCGCGCCGCCAGTGGTCAGCCCGTCCTCGTACTGAACGCACGTTCGTTTGCGCCGCGCCCGCGACTCACGCGACAGTGATCTAGACTGTTCTATACCTAAACTTAGTGATTGTGACCTAGTGACTATATACAGTGCTCATAGACATTCCTACCTAAACTAATATTGCATTTACTTACCTCTGTACTCTTTATTTCCGTGTTAAATTCCGTTTGTAATAAACTCTAACCTAAAGTGATACTCTGTGTTTAATCTGTACGCTTCCCGAGACTTCTACCAATACCTAACTCTCAAATACCGTCAGGAACGTATATATACATATATATACGTGGTTGAGGAACTAACACCTACATACATAAGTGAAACCCTCGACCACATTGGTGACTCCGACATTGGTCACTCACCACATTGGTGACCCCTGTTGAAAGTTAACAACATGCAGAAAAGCGAAGAGCGCGTATCTGACGAGAAACCCGTAGAGTTATTTCGTGTTGGAATTCGAGTGCCGCCATTTTGGCCGGACGAACCCGAAATATGGTTTGCACAAGTCGAAGGACAATTTGCGATTTCGAATATCACTTCTGACACCACGAAGTTCAACTACGTAATTGGACAGCTGGACCATCAATTCTCCAAGGAAGTGAAGGATCTGATCGTAGCACCACCTGCAACAGAAAAATACCAGAAATTAAAATCGGAACTTATAAAGAGATTGAGTGCGTCACACGATAAGAAGGTAAAACAGTTATTAATGCATGAGGAGTTGGGCGATCGAAGACCATCTCAGTTTCTTCGCCATCTTCAAAGCCTCGCTGGACCAAGTGTACCCGAAGATTTTTTGAAGACCATATGGACCAGCCGGCTGCCGCGGAACATTCAAACAGTGATCGCCGCCCAACCCACCACCACACTAGAGGTACTCGCTGACTTGGCAGACAAGATACAAGATATTGCCACACCAACACCTCAAGTTGCAGCAGCTCAGTCACCTGGACCTGGATCGAGTATGGAAGCTATGGCACGTGAAATCGCGGAGTTGCGTAAGCAGATGCAAAACCTTTCTTCGCAACTCGGATCGCAGAAGCAGAGATCCCGCTCTAATCAGAGACGCGACCGTGGTAGGTCCTTGACCCGATCCGTATCCAACTACAGGAAGTACCCCGAATGTTGGTACCATTCTAAGCACGGAAGCAATGCGAAAGTGTGCGTAAAACCATGTGATTACGGTGCGGAAAAATCTAGCGGATACGGAAACACAAAATCCAAAGACGGATACGGAAACGAAAATTCACGTGACGGACATAGTGCGGAAAACTCCAGGGGCAGTCAGTAATGGCGACGGACGACTGCCCCCCCTCTTCTGGTCGCCTGTTTGTTACGGATCGCCGATCCAAGATGCCGTTCCTCGTAGATACCGGGAGCGACGTATGTGTCTTCCCGCGATCCGCCCTCCAACAGCGACGTTCTAAATCAGATTTTCAACTATCTGCAGCTAACGGCACACCTATCAGTACGTATGGTTACGCTCAGCTGGAATTAGACCTGGGACTGCGACGCGACTTCCCATGGCGCTTTATAGTGGGAGATGTCACTAAGGCCATCATCGGCGCCGATTTTCTGAAATATTACGGACTCATCGTCGATATTCGCAACCGCCGCCTTGGTATCCTGGATAGCAACACAACTCTATTCTCCATCGGTACACCTGTAAACTCGTCGACTACGATATCATCGATCAAGATACCACTCGGCGAGTCCAGATACCACGAGATATTACGTGAGTTTCCAGAGATCACGCGTCCGTCGGGTCGTCAAAACGAGGTAAAGCACAATACTTTACATTATATTAGAACGACGCCAGGCCCGCCAGTATCTTCTTCACCCCGCCGTCTTGCTCCTGACAAGCTAAAAATTGCCAAAAAGGAATTCGAATCAATGTTAAAGTCTGGAATAGCCAGACCTTCGGAAAGTCCTTGGGCTTCTCCACTCCATCTAGCCCCGAAGAAGGATAACGAGTGGAGGCCTTGTGGGGACTATCGTATGCTGAACGCCAGAACGATCCCCGACAAATATCCTATACGGCACGTACATGATTTCACACACAGCATAGCAGGATGCAAAATATTTTCAACTATAGATTTAGTCAAAGCTTTTAACCAAATACCTATTTTTCCTGACGACATTCAGAAGAGTGCTATCACCACTCCCTTCGGTCTCTATGAATTCCCATTCATGACCTTCGGACTTCGCAATGCTTGCCAGACATTCCAACGTTTTGTGGACGAGATGACGCGCGGACTCGACTTCGTCTATCCTTATGTCGACGATTTTTTATGCTTCTCGAAGGACGAACAGGAACACGAAGACCACCTCCGTCAGCTGTTCAGCAGACTAAGGGACTACGGCGTCGTTATAAATACTGCAAAATGCCACTTTGGAGTATCTGAAGTCACATTCCTAGGTTACTCCATCTCAGCAAAAGGAGTCAAGCCTCTAGATACTAAAGTAGAAGCCATCAAGTCATTCCCAGTACCGAAGACCGTGCGAGAGCTACGACGATTCTTAGGAATGATTAACTTCTACAGAAGATTTATACCTGGAGCTGCGGAATGTCAAACCCCTCTGAACGCTCTTTTGATGGGTTCTGTCAAAGGTTCTCACCCAGTGCATTTAACAGATGACACACTGAGAGCTTTTCAAGACTGCAAAGATAGCCTATGCCGTGCTACGCTACTTGCGCATCCAGATTGCCAATGCAAACTCGCTCTCGTCACTGACGCATCTGATACTGCGATAGGAGCGGCTTTACAACAGCTGAAAGACGATGCGTGGCAACCACTAGCTTTCTTTTCCCGCAAAATTTCTCCAGCTCAAAAGAAATATTCACCATATGACAGAGAGTTGTTAGCAATATATGAAGCTATCAAATATTTCCGACACATGTTGGAAGCTAAAGACTTTACCATCTACACAGATCACAAACCCTTGTGCTACGCGTTCCACACACGCAAAGATAAGTGTTCGCCCAGACAGTTCCGCCATCTAGATCTTATATCACAATTCACAACTGATATCCAGCACATTTCCGGCAAGAACAACGTCGTGGCAGACACGCTCTCGCGTGTTGAAGAGGTTGATTTTTGTTTAGATTTCTCCAGACTGGCTCAGTCTCAAGACTCGGACCCAGAACTTAAACTACTGCTGGAGAGTGGAACTGCACTTCGCCTGGAGAAAATCAAAATCCCTGGCACACGAGCAGAACTATACTGTGACGTCAGTTCCCAGACACCTAGACCCTATGTAACACCCATCATGCGAAAACAAGTCTTCGAAAGCCTGCATGGACTTAGTCATCCTGGAGCCAACGCCACGATAAAACTTGTAACAGAACGGTACATATGGCCAGGAATCAAGAAAGACTGCAGAGAATGGACTCGTTCCTGCTTAGCATGCCAACGGTCTAAAATAAACAGACACGTTTCAGCACCTCTTGGAACATATCAGCTCCCCCGTGCACGATTCATGGACGTGCATATAGATCTCATCGGACCACTACCCATATGCAGTGGAAATCGCTACTGCCTCACAGCAATCGATCGGTTTACCAGATGGCCTGAGGTAATGCCCATACCCGATGCAACAGCTGAAACTGTTGCCAAAGCCCTTCTCACTGGATGGATCTCAAGATTCGGATGTCCCGCCACCATCGTAACAGACCGTGGACGTCAATTTGAATCGGCACTATTTCAATACCTATCGAAATCAGCCGGATTCCAGCATAAAAAGACAACTGCATATCATCCAGCATGTAACGGGGCCATAGAAAGATTCCATCGACATCTGAAAACTTCAATTACTTGTCACGGAACAGAGAATTGGATGGAAGCACTACCGTTCGTCCTGCTCGGGATACGGAGTGCTGTCAAAGACGACTTGAAAACTAGCCCAGCCGAACTAGTTTATGGCGAACCGCTGCGCTTACCTTGCGAATTCTTCGAACCTAGCACAGCTGGAACGACGGATCTCACAGATTATACAGCACGCCTTCGTCTATTCGCGAACAACTTGAAACCGGTACCAGCTTCGAGACACAACCGACAATCCATCTTCGTGTATAAAGATCTCGCTACCACCAGTCATGTGTTCTTGAGAGAAGACGCGCTGAGAAGCTCCTTACAACCGGCGTATACTGGTCCACATCCTGTAATAGAAAGAAATGATAAGATATTTAAACTAGAGATAAAAGGCAAACCTGTGACAGTATCCATTGATCGCTTGAAGCCCGCCTACATTCTTCCAGAAAGAAGATCCGTCCGATTCCCTGAACACTATCGTGATTTTGAAACTTAATCGCCTTACTTGGTCTCTGGAAGGGGGTGATGTGGCGAGCTCCTCCATCTGAAATCAGAAACACACACAAAACATAAAATAATTTATCAACAAAAATCAAAATAACAAATAAATACAAAAACTTACCATAATTGAATCCGGCCCTGTAGGTATTCCTGAGTGTAGCCCTGTACACGCTACGCATGCGCAGTGCGCGGACTCTCGCGCACGGCTCGCTGCGGCTCGCGCCGCCCGCGCCGCCAGTGGTCAGCCCGTCCTCGTACTGAACGCACGTTCGTTTGCGCCGCGCCCGCGACTCACGCGACAGTGATCTAGACTGTTCTATACCTAAACTTAGTGATTGTGACCTAGTGACTATATACAGTGCTCATAGACATTCCTACCTAAACTAATATTGCATTTACTTACCTCTGTACTCTTTATTTCCGTGTTAAATTCCGTTTGTAATAAACTCTAACCTAAAGTGATACTCTGTGTTTAATCTGTACGCTTCCCGAGACTTCTACCAATACCTAACTCTCAAATACCGTCAGGAACGTATATATACATATATATACGTGGTTGAGGAACTAACACCTACATACATAAGTGAAACCCTCGACCACATGTATAAATGCAGTAAGCAAATCATAAATTTCATTGCATGTTTCTTACACCCTTTTACTTATACTACTTATGTTATTTTTCAGCTAGATTTATAAGGTACTACCGGTACCTATCTGTTACTGCATGCAAGTCAAAGTGTTGGCTGATTTTTTTAGATAAAAATAATTTTCTGCAGTAAAGGCATGATAAAAACTGACTTTGTATGAGTACGGAAAATGCAAAGTGTATAACTTTACGGCTGTGTATTTACACATAATAATAAAAGTACCTAAAGCAAATAACTTAGGTGCCTTGTCACCGCCAAGTTCAAGCAGCTACCGAAATATAATTATAACAAGATGATCGGTTACTTTTTATTTTTTATTTCAATTTGACATGGCTGAGCACTCCATGACGGCAGTGCAAAAGCCTCATAGGAGCCTATATATGTATATGGAAAAATCTTCTAGCGTTTACCTACCTATGAAACTCAAAAACAAAAAATAGCAAATCAACAAAGTTAGATTAAACTTATCTTTATTACATTTTAAGTTACAAGACTAACAGAACATTACTACCACTGGAATAATTTTAAAGTTCATAGCACTGTCGGGCATCAGGCTCCCGTGCAGGATACTCCATGGTGACCGATAGCTATGGTTGCTTTATCAAACGCAGCCACTGGGCGAGGTGGTTGCCCCACAGCCAGGATTGCATCTGTTGGAAGAATAACCTAATGAGTAAGGGTACGAGTTGGCAGCGGGCGACATGAGGCGGCGGCGGACGACGTGTCGCGGCGACACTGCAGGTTTCTATGAATTTCTATGAAATGCGTCGCTAGCTTCGTGTCGCTAATTACGGAAGGAATTTCATAGAAATACATAGAAACCAGTAGTGTCGCCACGACACGAAGTCCGACGCTGCCTCACGTCGCCCGCTGCCAACTCGTACCTAGGGTCTAATTGCAACTTTTTAGGTTTTTTTGACGATAGTATCATGAAGGTAAACCAAAATTACAAACCTACAGCTAGAGTGTTTCACGTTCAATTTAGCAATACGAAGGAATTAAGGTTCCGCAGTAAGATTGTTGGTAGAGGTAGGTAAATCAACCCTCGTAGCACATGTACCTAACACAAACTTGAGTGCTACGAAAACGTAGATGTAGATACGTTATGGATAACATTTGCAAATGTTGGCCATAACGTAACATCTAAAACTTGAGTGCTACGAAAACGTAGATGTACCTAGATAGTTATGGGTAACTTTTGCAAAATTTGGCCAGAAGACAAAAAAACAAGTGATTGTATAAAGAAGGCTTGCGCACGGGACAAAATATCACTGGATATGTGCTACTTGACTGTAAACTGTGACGAGAGAGCCTCCCCCGCCGCAGCACGGTGGACAACAGGAAGGTTTAGGACCACAACATGGCGAACAACCGCCGCCGCAGCCACCTCTGGAACAAAACAAGCATTACATCATAAAATCATCTTAGATTTTTCTCTACACTAAAAAGTAAAGTTATTCTACCAGTTACAATTTCGTGATTCAAAGACTCACCGAATAGCAGACATCACTGATTGTAGTTGACCGATAACACCCATTCTGTCGCACATTTTGAATAATCTGAAATTAACTTTAAGAAAATAATATAAAATTGTTTGTAGTTTTAAAAAAATAGTATGCGGTGAAAATTTTGCAGCCAAATTGTTTGAAATGAATAACTGTTAAATTTAGACAGTGTCAAGATGACATTTGTCTACCTTTTTTTCATAATAAGTTTTTAATTTTGATGCAAACTTTTTTACACATGAATAATGTTCATTGTTGGATCGCTAACCAAAACCTATACGAAGAATTTACTTGAACTATTATTGTTGTATAAAGGCACCTTAATAATTGTAGGAGTGGGCACAGGAAGGATAATGTGGTTTCACCTGCAAAGAAAGACAATTTAAATGTAAATAATATTAGTAAGATAATAAACAACTTTTCATTCACAGGGGTAGGGAATCTAAATATAGGTACTTACAAAAAAAGGAAGAAGCAAAAAATAAGCTTGAACTTAACTAGAATTTTACACCTCTCAGCTGATCAATTAACGAGTATTGCCTATAGTTATAAAGCCTTAGCAGCATTAAGTCAGAGTCAGAAGTCTCCTACAATGTTATTTGCCCTAAAACGCGCTTTACACTTGGCATCTAGCATCTAGAAGTGTTACTACAAAACATGGTGGCATGTTCCGGTAAGCCAGAAGCTCTAGCAAGCTCTAGACATATCCAGTGCAGCTGAGACCAAAAAATTTAGTAGAAGAATACCCACAGGACGTTCGTAGTTGATGAGCTGGTACCGGACTTTCTTGTCCTGGTTATTGAGCAGCATGCCTGGCCAGCTGGTGGGGCGGTAGTCGAAAGTGCTATCTTGAACAATCAGTGGTCGGCGGACGGTAACGGGATCCATCCCGCAAGGAAGACATGGTGGACCCTGCAAATTTTTTTTTAATCATCTTCTATAATTTATTAGACAGATGGGCCAGAATGCCGAACAACCTGGCAGCCCGGCTGAAGGAGAGGTCGTGGCCATGCAAGCGTTGGAGGGAAGATCTCGATACCTTTGAGGACGGATGGTAGAAGATCTCGAAGGATAGGGATGGTTGGCGTGATTTGGGGAACCTTTGCCCCGCAGTGGGACGAATTAGGTTAAAATAACATATCTACTGGCTATTTGTTATGGACGCTCTCATACCTATGTAATGATATTTTTGCTATCAACCAACCATCATGACGATAAAAGGATTATGGGAGAGTCAAATATCATTAAATTTATAAGGTTGGTGATGATGGGGTGATAAGGGCTACCAACGTTTATACGACCCTTGGCACTCAAACTCCTCAAACTATCATGGTAACTTACTTGAACACGATAGCAAGGATAACATTCTCGCGGTTCTTTGTAGCTTGGCGTATTAACGATAGGGCTGCACATGATTTATGTTTATTATTGTATTTAAGTACGCAAAATTTTACGATATTTTAATTTTTTTAAATAATTTTCACAAATATAAAAAAGTAACCGAAACGACTGAAGTCAAAAAGACAAGCAATTTTGCAATCATGTCAAAATGTAGGGTCCCACAAATTATGATAAAATCCAACAATATTTTCGAAGTAGGTACATAGTGGCTCATTGGCTTTCTGGCCTTTGGTGACAGAGTTGATATTTAAATAATAAATAAATCATTTATTTGGTGGATTTCATTTCACACAATGCCTTCTATGAATATTATTTTGTAAATAGGTACTTAGAATACCTACATAATAACACTCAAATACCTATAAAACAAACATCTGCGTTCATCACACAAATGTATTTTCTGGGTGGGGATCGAATTGAATACCTATAGCGCAGAAAGCAGAGCTAATAATATACCAATTGAGCTGTGAGGCCAAACATTTGTAAACTCATTGCTTAACAGCACTCTTCATACACCAAAAGCAGGTTAAAATGTAAATAATCCAGAGTATCTAAGTAGAAAAATCAACAAAGATCTAAAACATAACACGCCATAAAAAACTGAATAGTTTTACCTACGTTTTTTTTATGCTTTGATGTAATATATGAAATTAACTGTATTTTATAGGGGTATTTAACTATACGTTATTCAGGGACAAAAAAAACAAACATGATCACGACTGTAAGCCCCAGGCTCACTAGATGTTTTCCCAGATCACTAGTTACTTAGATATTTGAGGATATCCAAAGAGGGCTACACATAGTAGTAGAATTTTATACGGAACCTTATTTTATTATTGTTGTATTTTTGTTGGACAGCATTGAGAACTATTATCAGCAATAATATATATAAACTTTTTTTCTGCTTGGAATTTGCTTTTAATTGTCAAACAATTTCAATTAATTGAATATTCGCCGCTTCTATAATCAGAAAGTTATAAAAGGGAAAAAAAATACCAAAACATTTCATTCTTTTGAAATTATTCCACGTGGTATAATTATAAAATCAAAAAAAGTTAAAAACTTAAAATTTAAAAATATTACTTTTTTAGACACTTTTTAAGTTCCCACGCTTCACCGTATTACGGCGAAGTACTTCACTCTTGAGACAGATTCAAATAATATTTAAAGATGTTAGTAACCGTCTCTTATTGAAATTTGATCACAAAAGATGCAGATTGGTGCTAATTTTTAAATACTTTTTATACGCTAATACACAAAATTTAATCCAACTCTTTCAATAGATATTATTATTCCGAAGATACTTATTTAATTTATATTCCAGGTGCGGACCTTGCTGCGGACCTTGCTGTGGCCCTTGTTGCCCAACAATCACGATATACACTTGCTGTACCAAGATTTGCTGAGCATGGACACCACTGGTCAACGAGATCAGACCAACCACAGAACGTTCCAAATGCTATCTGCTTTTAGTAACATTGTCTTTCAGTGTTGTTTAAGTGCTGGTTAATAAATGATTTAAGGATTACGAGACTTTCAAAACTTCTTTCATGCGTAGGTTGAATCATGGTAGATTCTCTAAAACCATATCGGTATATCTATGATAGTAATCTAAGGATGATTTTAGTCTCACGTTGAAGGCCCGCGCACCGTCAGCGCTGATGGCCCGAGATATGTGAACTTGTAGGAAGCGTTTTTGAATGGCGCGTAGCTATCAGCGCGCACGCTTCCTACAAGTTCCCATCAGCGCTGACGGTGCGCGTGAGACTAAAATCAGCCGAAATATTGACCCTCGCGCACACGCAGCTAGTGCGCGTGCCTCCTAGCACTCCTAGCTCTGTTTACACCAGAAAGGAAGGAGCAGGAAATACAGGGTGTCCCAAAAAGTAGTGTCAAGCGAAAGTCCAGAGATAGAACACCCCTTGGGGTACCCGAATCACCCCCATGTATGTTCCGCGATTTTCTATAGTTTTCGAGTTATGAATTTTTTTCCGAATTTTTGAAAATTTACGACTTGAACAACTAAAACATTCTTACAAAAAAAGTAGAAAACTTTCTTGAGATTTTTTTTGCTACTGAATTGTTATAAGGTGTTCTTTTATGCATAAAATAATCAGCTACGTGACTTTGATGAAAACTATGAAAATGTTGGTGTAGTTAACAAACAAATTCAGCTTATGAATGATAAAAAGGCCAAAATCTATTTTTTATCAGGTAGATAATTTTAAGAATTTTCCACCTCACCGTCTTTGAAGGCCGATTTTAGCCAAAGTAGCCAATTAAGTACTACTTTTTTTTAATCATTATGAAAGAAGAGTCTGGAAAATTCTTTAGACTTATTTAACAGGTTAGCTGTCCGATGAGGCACATGTGCCTCATGGGTGATTGCACTGGTACGTCCATGAGGCATATGTGCCTCATGGCCAATGATGTAGATAATGCAATCGATCTATCGATAATTTTTTTAAATAATTATATTATTTGTAGCATTAGTAAATTATACTACAACCAAATTCTACCAATCAATTTATTATTGAACTTAAACAAAAAATAAATTTCACTTAAAAATCAACATTAACCTTATTCAAACACAAAATTATTCTTTCACCGATGTTACTATTATTGTGAGACCCTTTGAACTAGGGTTGCCAACAAAAATTAGGAAACTAGCCTATTATCATCAAAACCGAAATGGCGATTGTAGACCTGCGATTATATTCCCTCATGTATGTTTTTCTTTAAAACATAGCATACAATATGAAATGTTACATATTGTACACTCAGTTGATACCATTTTAGATATTTTTCAGATGTCTAAAGTGTTACGAACATAAACGTACATTTTATCATTAAACGTAAATAATTAATTTCTTATCATACTCATCTAACATTAGCAATTATCGATATAATTAATTTCAATCACTAGGACACATAAAGTATCATAAAATACTTGAAGAGAATGACGTAACTTAATACGAAACTTCATGAGCGTTAGCTGTCATTATTTACTACGAGGACGTGTACAAAGAAGATCGAAACTTGCTTCGGGACAGCTAACCTGTTAAGAACCATGAAATCACTTGTTAAGATTTTTAATTTAAAGTTGAAAATTTTAGTCGTAATTCACTGAATGTAATTATTTGACTTTACACCAACATTTCCATAGTTTTCATCTAAGTCACGTAGCTGATTATTTTATGCATAAAAGAACAACTCATAACAATTCAGTAGCAAAAAAAATATCTTAAGAAAGTTTTCTACTTTTTTTAAAGAACTTTTTAAGTTGTTCAAGTCGTAAATTTTCAAAAATTCGGAAAAAAAATCATAACTCGAAAACTACAAAAAATCGCGGAACATACATGGGGGTGATTCGGGTACCCCATGGGCTGTTCTATCTCTGAACTTTCGCTTGACACTACTCTTTGGGACACCCTGTATAAGTGTAGCGTAGAAAAATTGATTGGAGATGAGCCGAGTGTGAGTAAGCCGTCGTAGTCTTACTAGACACTTCTTCCCTCAGCCACGCCGAGGTGGAACGGACGGCTTGTTCGCCGCAAAATTCTATAGAAAAATGACATTTCTCCTCTCCGCTTGATTCCTCTCCTCTCTGCTTTGGTAGTTAGGCGGAAATAGTAAGGCAAATGATGAAAAAGTTAGAAACCGGGCCTCATTGCGTCCCAAGCTGTTCTGACAAGTACATTGTCTCGAGCAACTCTTGGTAGGTACTCACATGCTAGTGTCTCGAGCCCTCGCACGCGCAGATTATAACAGTCTAGCTCCTTTGAGAAGACTGGTAGGTATTTATTGTAAAAATACGACTAGGACCCATCTGCATAAACGGTTTTCTCGAGCACGCTGTACAATACCGCAAAGAGATATTCCCATTTGAGGCTGATGAATGACGCGTAGCTATCAGCGCGCACGCTTCCTACAATCGGCCATCAGCGCTGTCGGTGCGCGTGCCGTCAGCGTGAGACTAAAATCAGCCTTAGTAACTATATTATATATATTTATCTGTGCCAAGCAAAGGTTTTCGAAAGTTCACGATGGCGTACATGGTGGTAGTCTGTGGCAACAGTGGTTTAGACACAAGGACTTTCTACTAGTAGATAAAATGTCTTTGTTCAGACACTGGGTGCTTCTATTTTTTATTCGTGATTTTGATTGTTATATTGCAGGGGTCGGCAACCTTTTGGCAGGCAAGGGCCACAAGGTGGCAAAATAAACTAAAGACGGGCTGCACTTGTGATATTAGGTAACCCTAGAAGCTCAAAATATGGCTCTCAAATGCCCATCTGTGAGACGAGAAGCATATATTTATTTTTTCTTTATATAACAATTGAAAAAGTCTGTTCGCATAAATTATAAGTGCTACCAAAAATTGTAATGAACTAGCGCTTCGCTCATTTGTTCGTTCGCGGTCAAGCGAAGCGTGTTTTAAGGCTGGGTCCACACTTATGCGGTCGATCGTAGTTCGTTCATGCATTTATCTTGATATTTAACTTATATAAAAAACATTCACGGGCCGCAAGCAAGACGTCCGCGGGCCGCGCGTTGCCGACCCCTGTTATATTGCATTGAGGCCTCTTTACATAAAGTAGGTTTTTCGCGCCAAAAACAAAAACTATCTCTGTTCCCCATTTGAAAAAGTCCCTCCGTAGCAATTGGACAGATTTGCAACATGACAGATTATGTAGGGCGCACACGGGTTACTTTTGTCGCCGTGACTGTTTCGTCACTCTTAGTATTATATGGAGATCTCACCCAATGTCACGTCGTAACGTGCACGCATCTCCATACATAGCCACAAGAGATAAGTCACGGCGACAAAAGTCACTCGTGCGCGCTATCTAAGCCATAGCGCGCACGAGTGACTTTGTCGCCGTGACTGTTTTGTCACTCTTATGCTACGGCTACGCTGTAGTGACAACGCGAATCTTCGCGTTGACGCGACACGTCTGGCCAAACAATTCGTTCTATCGCGAATCATCATCACGAATATAAATGCACTTTGCGCGGTAAATTGGCGCACATCCGGCCTTTAACGCGACAAAGTTCATGCGGTTGGCTAAATTTACGTGCGCTCAGTTGACTGCGAGACGCCTCTTCCATTTTTTCCACAAAATGAATTGTTGTGACGTTTTTGATTATCACGACACGTAGCGAAGTTTCTATGATGTGCACTTCATCGTAGATCAAGTTTTTATTGCGACAACGCATCGCGAATTTTCTCGTGATAAAGTAGCCGTAGCATTATCAAGTCTGTGGTTATGTAGGTACCTATGGAGATGCGCGCATGTTACGACGTGACACTGGGTGACATCTCTATATAACCTAAAAGTCACGAAACAGTCACGGCGACAAGTCACTCGTGAGCGCTATCACTTACCTAGAATGACCAAACAGTCAAAAGTAATCCGTGCGCGCACCCGCTTACTATCGGATTATGGATTCCAATAAAAACTAATTCAAACTTTTGAATAAAACAAAACCTACATGCTAAATGTCAAAAAAATCTAATAATTATTTTTTAATTTAAGAACCACGCCAGCTATAAAAGGGAATGTATACTGCGCATCTTATCATTATACTGAAATCACACGTGGAATAAACATAAACTACAAAAAAAGTTAAAAACTTAAAAAGTATATAAAAATATATTTCTATGTTTTAGACTATTTTTTAAGTCCAACGCTTCACCGAATTTCGGCGAAGTACCTCCTCGACAGATTAAAAGGACACTGAAAAATGTTAGCATTTTTTGATGATACGTTATTAGTACGGAACACTCTTCTTGACAAGACTGTCCTATTTTTCTTCAACTTGTACTAGTGTTTCTGTTTTGTTTTCCAGGTGTTGCGGTCCTCCTTGCGGTCCCCCTTGCTGCGGTCCATGTGGCCCACCAATCACAATATACACCTGCTTCACAAAGATTTGCTGAGCGCTACCTGGCCTACGAGATCGGACCAACCACGTGATGAAGTGTAGCGTTAGAATGTTACTGCTTCCAGTAGACTTTGTGTTGTTCAGTGCTGGTTAATAAATGGTTTAAGGATAAAATCTTTTTCATTAAGTCGGTACAGTGACTGGCTATATGGATGAGCACGTAGTTTTCTGTGGCAGCACTGATACCATGACTATTGTAAGGACTAGGAAATAGGCGTCTTCATAGGCGAACGCTACACGCAAAATCCATATTGTGATCCGTCAATATATACTGTCGGATTACGATATTTGTTGACGTGTAGGGTAGTGTATTGACGGATCACAATATTTATCGCTGGATTTCTGGAAATCCTTGTGATCTGATCCAGATCCTGGATCGTGATATTTATCTTGCGTGTAGTGTCGCGTGTCAATATTTATCGCGTCAGTACACAGCGAGACGGCAACGATGGAGGACGTCGGTGACATCGCGTCTGCGGGTTCCACGTCCATGACAGGCGACAAGACTATTTTGAAAGAGTTTAGTCTCAACTTAGAATCCAGATACATCAGTAAATATCATGATAAATATCACAATATTTATTAGCCGCGTACCCACATAGCGCACAGGCTCGCGCGGCAGCCTCGGTGTCCAGATCGCGAGCGATGGCTCCCGAGGCAGCCTCAGTAGTTTTGTTCAATTTACACGAGGCCGCCTCGCGAGGCAGGCTGAGCCATCATAAGTCCGCGAGTATTCGAAATGGACAGTCGTGTATATTCAGCTGCAGCTATTTTCCTAGCTGCTTAACAGGTTAGCTGTCCGATGAGGCACATGTGCCTCATGGGTAATTGCACTGGTACGTCCATGAGGCATATGTGCCTCATGGCCAATGATGTAGATAATGCAATCGATCTATCGATAATTTTTTTTAATAATTATATTATTTGTAGCATTAGTAAATTATACTACAACCAAATTCTACCAATCAATTTATTATTGAACTTAAACAAAAAATAAATTTCACTTAAAAATTAACATTAACCTTATTCAAACACAAAATTATTCTTTCACCGATGTTACTATTATTGTGAGACCCTTTGAACTAGGGTTGCCAACAAAAATTAGGAAACTAGCCTATTATCATCAAAACCGAAATGGCGATTGTTTTTCTTTAAAACATAGCATACAATATGAAATGTTACATATTGTACACTCAGTTGATACCATTTTAGATATTTTTCGGGACAGCTAACCTGTTAACAGGTTAGCTGTCCCGAAGCAAGTTTCGATCTTCTTTGTACACGTCCTCGTAGTAAATAATGACAGCTAACGCTCATGAAGTTTCGTATTAAGTTACGTCATTCTCTTCAAGTATTTTATGATACTTTATGTGTCCTAGTGATTGAAATTAATTATATCGATAATTGCTAATGTTAGATGAGTATGATAAGAAATTAATTATTTACGTTTAATGATAAAATGTACGTTTATGTTCGTAACACTTTAGACATTCTAAAAATATCTAAAATGGTATCAACTGAGTGTACAATATGTAACATTTCATATTGTATGCTATGTTTTAAAGAAAAACATACATGAGGGAATATAATCGCAGGTCTACAATCGCCATTTCGGTTTTGATGATAATAGGCTAGTTTCCTAATTTTTGTTGGCAACCCTAGTTCAAAGGGTCTCACAATAATAGTAACATCGGTGAAAGAATAATTTTGTGTTTGAATAAGGTTAATGTTAATTTATAAGTGAAATTTATTTTTTGTTTAAGTTCAATAATAAATTGATTTGTAGAATTTGGTTGTAGTATAATTTACTAATGCTACAAATAATATAATTATTAAAAAAAATTATCGATAGATCGATTGCATTATCTACATCATTGGCCATGAGGCACATATGCCTCATGGACGTACCAGTGCAATCACCCATGAGGCACATGTGCCTCATCGGACAGCTAACCTGTTAAAAGTCTTATATCTTTGAACGGACAGTTGTGACAGCAAAGCTGTCATAGCAATAGTTGTTCCAATTGAAAAGACCTATCCAACGACATATATTTTATTGCTATTGGAGGGTGGTCCCAATCTGCCCATTGTCCTTTGTGTACGATCTGCAGAAATTTGTTCCGTTGGTCTGGGTGTGTATGTATAATAAAAAAAAATATCTATCTACCTACATCATGTATTAAATATAATCAGTTATCTAGTACCCATAACACAAGCTTTGAGTAGCTTACTTTGAGGCTAGATGATGCTGTGTGGATTGTCCAGCATTATTTATTATTATTTATTTATTTTATCATTATGGATGTTTGTCACGCTGAAACGGCTTAACGGATCTGGATAAAATTTGGCACAGATATTAGATTATGGTCTGGAATAACACAGGCTACTTTTTATCCCGGAAAAATGTACGGTTCCCGCGGGATAGATTTGTTTGTTTTTCAAAGTACCACGCGGGCGAAGCCGTGGGCGGAAGCTAGTTTTAACATAAAGTTAGTGCAGGTCGGTAAATGTCCCCGGACCGGGTTGGAGTGCTATCGAAATGTGCACCAGCCAAACCTACTACAGTAAATAAATACGACAGTTACGCTTATCATAGTTTATTTTCACAGAACGGCACGTAAGTATACTTCAACACAAAGTAATAAGCTTGTTGCGCCCACGCGGACATCGCAGGCTCCATGGCTTGCCTGCGCGTCCTAAGCGCACATGCTTTTTCTTGGCGATTAGCAAATCTTGGTGCAGCACGTGTAGATCGTGATGCAAGGGCAACCGCAACCACCGCAGCAGCCACCACAGCAACCGCCACAGCAACCTCCGCAAGGTCCGCAACACCTGGAAACACGAAGTTAGAACCGTGCGAGACTGTTCCGACACTTGCAGAAACGGATCAGCTCAATACTTACATCTTTAGTTTTTTTTGAATTGAAGGAGTACTACCAAAGATCTAAAATTAGGTCCCAAAAGACGTAAGTTGCGAAAAGTTACAAGTTACTAAAGTACTTTGCAGGTACTTGTTGGATTAGTCGGATTATTTTTAAGGGGTTTTTGGAAGTTTTGATGTTTTTTTTTTATTGTTTTTACTATTGTATATCTCGCAGAGGATTTGAGTGTACTGATTTTACTAAACCGCTCGATTTTGCAGAACACCTCTGATTAAATCGAAATGAGAGCATGAGCTCGAAAATATTTGTTTTTTTTTATTCCCATGAATATAAGTTGACAGTGTCATAATTGCAGTTCACAATGTAGCTGTTTTGGAAAGAAAAAAGTTTTTAATCAAAGGTTTTAAGGCAAAGTCTACACCAAATATTATTAATTTTGAAAGTGTCGACGTTTAGTGAAAAAATACCTACTAGGTACTAGTAGAAAAGAGAGCACGTTTTCTGGTTTCGCTACGCGCCTGGTCACAAATGAGGCCATCTAGCGTGCATTGCGAACGGTCGCATAATTTATTTTGTCTAGGCTTCAGGCACCCAGAGGTTATTCGTGTTATGACCCGGGCTGTGGTTATTACCAAAGTAGTGGATGAAAGCGGTGAAGAAAAAATTACTGTATATATTTTTAAACTTACGCGATCTGAACACATTATTATTAGTATTAAACGGGTAATTATCGCGTTTTCTATACTTAATATTATAAAGAGAAAAGATTTGATTGTTTGTTTGTTTGTTTGAATTGAATATGCTCCGAAACTACTGAACCGATTTGAAAAATTCTTTCACCAATGTGTATGATGAACTTTCAGGATGAACATAGGCTATATTTTATGTAGGTACTTCGCGGGCGACGCCGCGTGCAGAAGCTAGTATTTATATATTTTTCCTAGTTTTAACAGGTTTACGCACTGTCATCAGTCATCCCGTGACCACTACAATGTGTAAATCTGTTGAAACGTCAGGAAAAATAAATAAATAAAACGCGATAAATACCCGTTTAATACAGTAGTAATAAAAACTTACTGCTTGGTCAGTTTAGACCCGACTTTAACTGGAACAATTTTAACTCCAAAGCCATTGAATGCACATAGATTTAGATTTGATTAAGGAATTTTATAAATCATGGCCATGTAGAATGTTGTTTATTTTTACATAATATGATATTATCATGCAATAACTAATTAGACTTATTTTTATAATAGCCGTGATGGTTTTATCAACGTAAAATTCTAGTTTATTTAACTAAAATTCTAGTGCCTCGCTCTTAAGTTTGAAAATTGGGGAAAAAAATAAAAAGTAAGTAAAAAAGTTTGTTTGCTAGATTTCTATGGAAATTATTTATAAAGGCATTCAAATACTTACAATGTGCGTTTATTTATCTACTTACAAATGATGCTTTTTAGAATCAGTAAATATGGGAAAAACCGGCTGTGTCCCCTACGTGCCTCTCACGGCTTGCAAGAGTCGAGAACTGAGAGGAGGTATTCTATACACAGACTGCTACTGTCTCCGTAGAAACGGACTGCAATGGGATTGTAAAAGAAGCGGATGCATAGCTGCTGGAAAGCTATGTCGTGCCTGCCCAGCTCCAAAGTGCGAACCTGCACGAGTAGCATGCATGGTTCACCGTGCCAACCCACACGCAGAAGCTCTAAGTGCTATTTGTAAAATGCGGCGCTGCTAAATCAGTGGTTCTGCACACACATCTTTTGAAAGAACTGAGTTTTGAGTAATGTTTCTGTGTACTTACCGAATAACATCGAAATTTACAAGCCTTTGCAGTGGGAAACGATGCCAAATAAACAATTTACTAATTATTTCTGGAGGTAAGTCATTTTAAAATTTCTTATTATTGTTGTTCAATACAGCAAAGATTGTGTACTCAGCTTTATTTCAGAAATAATGGCCGTTTTTATGCTTTTCAAAAACGGAAAACGAAAAAAATCGAACACTGCCCTATGTGAAAAAACTTTGACAGAAGACTCTTGAACTTCAAATCGTTCAGATGATTTTTATATAAAATTTAAAAGTCTTTATTTCTACAAAAAATTATAAAAATCAAATTTTTGAGTGAGACCTATGTAATTTTTTTACTTTCACCATAGAAAATATAGAAAAGGCCCTCTTCTCTGCTCTGGTTGGTGAAACTAGGCCCCAAAATGTGAGTATTTTTTGATTTGCGAAAATAATATTCGCGTTTTTCATGAAATCTATAGCTGGTGCTTTTGTTTCAGGTGTAGTCCGTGTGGTCCTATGGTATGCTACAAATATGAAGACTGTGGCCCTGCGGTAAGTTTTAGTCCAGAAAATATGAAAAGGGGTAAATTTACACAAAAATAACATGCAACCCTATTTGTAGCTTCAATGCCTTCCGCGGTCTGCGTTCAAGCGGAACGGGCTGCAAGATTGCCAGTACTTCCAGCAGGGCTCGATCCGGTACTTGTGCCGGGATGGGCCCTGCCCCAAGCCGTGTCCTCCACCCTGTCCGCCGTGTGTGCGTCGCCCTCCTCCCGGCAAAACCTACGTCACGCGCTTCAGTGACTTCGACCTTATTTCGCAGTGGTAAAAGCGAATGACGACGTCGTCGCTTTCCTAGGCTCCGGGTAAATCCTATTCTTATAACTCACGGCGGACGGGCACACTTAACACGAAATAATTCCATTCTATGCCTTTTTCAGAAAGGAAAGTCTTCGGACGCCTCCAGAGCAGAGGAGAGCGGCGCCGTAAAAAAGGATGAAAAAGAAAACCAGCTGAAGAGAACGAAGAGTCGCGAGCTACGAGGAGGGATCATGTACTACAGCTGCCACTGTATCAAACGCAACGGACTCCAACATGATTGCCGTCGCACGGGGTGCGGTGGAGAGCCGTCGTGCCTCATGCTGCCAGACCCCGTGTGCGCGCCGAGCCAACTGGCTCGCGCGCGCGGCCTAGCTGACCCAGCCGCGCTTGCCGCACACATCAATGCGCAGGGCGGCGGAGGGGGACCCGGCTCCGCAGACTCAGGCCCAGGCTCTGGCAAGAAGTTTATCGTCTGCGAACTGAAAAGCATTGCTCCCAATGTATCCGCGGATAAAGGAGGAAGTTGCTGTAAGTGTACTTCGCAATCGGTTCCTTCTGCAGGCCCAGGCGGATCTTGCGTCGGATCACATCCATGTGTCTGCCCCAGTGGATCTGCATCCAAACCAGCAGCTGTCGGATCGGCTAAAGTCAATAACTCGTGTGCATGCAGTTCAAACGCTGCGCAATCTGATCCGAATGCGATGTTCGTATTTGATGAGCAAACTATCAATAAGATTCTTTCTAGTTTTGATAACAAGGAATTGGAACCCAAGAAGGATGAAATGGTCATAGGTCCCGGCGGTCGCGCTCGTAAAGTTTCAAAAACCGTTGCTAAAGAAGAGCCTTGTACTAGGCCGGGATGTGTGCATTGGCAGCCGCCGCCACCCTGCGTTTGGGACGCTCCGTGCAAAGCAGACTGCTTTGAAGCTCATCCAGGAATTCAGCCGGGTCGAAATCCGCTTACCGGTGGGGGTCGTTCGGCATCTGGCGGGTCTAAGCCGGCGGGGGGCTCGCAGCAGCCTCGCGATAGAATGAAATTGCTGACTCCCGAATGTTGCACAGGTTGTTCTGCGCCGGGTGGCGGAAGCGGCGGCGCGGCTGCAGGTGGCGGCGGCCCAGCGGCAGGGCTGCCGGTGCTGGTCATGAAGCTGTGCTGATTCGCTCGCCTTACTCTTCTGAAAGCTAAGAAAAAGTGGAAAATAACTTATCACATTATTAAACATACAATTTTTTTTGACTGCAATGTTTTATTTTTCATAGCCTGACGGGGCTTTTAGTTAAGGCTAGTTTAGACGATTCGAGCTGCTGACCAGACAGTAGACAGCTACTCGGCTTGTCTACTCGTACGCCAGTGGCTCGGCTCGCCTTTGCTGTCTACATGACACGAGCTGCTGTCCAGTCTTGCGAGTTACCGCGATGTCGAGTGAACGTATTATAAAAAATACGGTTATACGCTCTATGACAAGGCGAGTAGGTATGCGAGTGATAACAAAAAATCTAGTACTCGGATGCGAGCTACTTTCCAAGTCGCACGTGCGAGTTACTCGTAAGTGACGTCCAAACAGTGCGAGTTACTGCAGTGCAGCTACTCGGCAGGCTGACTCGTACGCTAGCTCGCACTGTGTAAACTAGCCTTTATAGGTAGTACCTGGTAGTACCCAAAGAGAATATAATCACTACGTGTAGTACCTACCTATACAATACAGTATGACACAGGATAGTACAGAAATCATCAATTTTTCACGGGTGAAGACATTGGCATGTCATTTTCATTTGACAGTAACGGTTGCTTACTTTAAAGAGCAGCGCCATTCGATTTCTGAAAATATGACCGGGAAACCATCCTGACAGTGCTGTATCATTATCAAAGACATTCTATCTACTGACGTAGAACTACTTACTAGTAGAACGTCCTTGATCATTAAATTCAGCTACATGTATCTACATAAGCCCGGATGACATTGCCTAGTTTTTAGCTAGAATAAAAGGGATAGAAGGTTAGCATAAAGCCGCGTTGACACGATCAGAGCCAGCTCGGACCAAGTGAACTTGGATACCTACTCGGACGCAACTCGGATTGTAGCAACCTCTAATCCGAGCCCACTCGGACGACGGCGTCCGATCTAAGTAGACTTGGACCGTGTTCTACTCATCCGAGCTAGCTCGTATACGAGTTGGAAAACAAAATGGCGGCTAATAACAACAACCAAGAGTCTCGTGCGAAAAAAAAAGTGGTCTGAGCGTGAAACAAGTAGATTTGTTGAACTGTACGAATCAGAAGAGGTTCTCTGGAACGTACGGTTGAAAGACTAAAAAATTTTTTTTTTTTTTTTAATTTAAAAAAAAAATTGCGAGATGCCTTATCTCTTTCCCGTCTTAGCTCCTCTATCAGCAAATCTGCGACAATTCCGATGCCACTTCGCACTAAATCCGTCATTTTTCGATGTTGACTGATAAAAATAATTGGAATAATGACGAAAATGATACGAGTGAACTATACAACAAATCTACTTGTTTCACGCTCAGACCACTTTTTTTTCGCACGAGGCTCTTGGTTGTGGTTATTAGCCGCCATTTTGTTTTCCAACTCGTATAATGAGGTAGCTCGGACGGCTCGGATGAGTATAACACGGTCCGAGTCTACTTAGATCGGACGCCGTCGTCCGAGTGGGCTCGGATTAGAGGTTGCTACAATCCGCGTTGCGTCCGAGTAGGTATTCGAGTTCACTCGTTCCGAGCTGGCTCTGATCGTGTCAACGCGGCTTTACACCTTTTTCTAAAAAAAATTGTGTCATTCGAGTACCTACGTACCTAAGCCCACAGAACATACACTTTTCTATGTAGATATAACCTTTTATCTTTTTGGCATCTTTCAATTAGTTGTTCTGTCAAAAATAATGCGAGAAAATTAGAAAAAAAATGTAAATAATTACCATTTTATCCAAAATTACAAGTATAACAAGTTAAACAAGCATTTTTTTATGAAAACAAACGCCTTTAAAAAACAATATAGCAATGTTTGCATTCCCTAAAATCTTTCAAGGAGCCCTACGCTCGTTCAAAACCGCATCAGTTCCATTGCATAGGACAAGTTTATACTATTCTTCAACATCAGGTGATAAAAAAGGTGGTGATGATAAGGATCCCTGCGAACCTTGTGATCCGTGCCCGGTGTGCCAGTGCCCTAGTGACTACAACCCATCCACTCCGACTATGTATGATGTGAGTGCAAATTAGTAGATAATGTACTAAGTAAACATTTTCATCAATTTAAAAAAAAATTACTCATCTAAAATACTCACTGCGCCATCTAGCCCCAAGCTAAGCAAAGCTTGTAGTAGGTACTTGATGCACAACTAGGTAGAGGTAGATCAGTCTAAAAATGCACGCCCCTCCAATGTATTTGCTACTCTATTTCCTCTACATACGGTACAAGTACAAGTGGAGGGGCGTGCATTTTTAGATTGAATCATCTCTACTGGAATGTTTTCCATCAGTGACAGGTAAATAACAGTAATGTAGCAGAAACTTGCGCGTCACGCATGCCATCTAGAGAAACTCGTAAGAAACAATCTAGTGTTCTGTGACAGTACGTTTCTTGGAAGCAATGTGGGTATCAAAATAACGAATCATTCCAAGAGATGCCACTGTTATACATTTTTTAATTTCAGAGTCGGAAATACGGGCACTGCTTACCTTCCAATAATGTAATGCCGTGTTTTGAGCCTCTGCCCCACTTGCCGTCTGGCATTTTCAGATGCACAGCTGGAGAGGTATTAAAAGAATCTATTTTCTTAAAAAACATAACACATTCACGACTGTAGGTAATCACCAGGCTTGGTAAATCTAGATCTATGAATATATCTTAAAAGGGGGTAGTCAGAGGCACATCCAAACATGATATTTAGCACAGCCCACATGTTGTTTACTAGTTCTTTTAACAATTTGAAGTACTGGATATTTTAGTAATTCTTTTCTTATTAAATAATCAAAGCCTGTGGTATTAATATTATGCTGCATCAGACTGAAAAAAACGCACGGACGGAATATGCGATCGCATAAACAACTAACTGGAAAACAAACTTTGTGACGGACTATAGCATTGCGGTTGGCATAAATCTATAAATATTAATGATTTTCCAATTCTACCCTTAACTAAAAGTGAGACTCTTGTGAGACCATGTTTTTTACCAATTTTAATGATTCTGGGTCAAAGGAAAGTGCTACAGTTTTTGATTTTCCTGGCTTGAGATTTAATATTTGTTTCTGATCAGGATATTTGTCTGCTCACAAGAAGCTTTGACAATCTAATTATTTCAGGTACTTGGAGGCACTGCTGCAAAATGCTCATACTATCAAAACCCGGAGTATTTCTCCTACCAGCACATGTCTTTCTATGATTTGCACCTGCTATTGAGAAGCTACAGAAACCCCTGTCCGATGACTGGTAGGAAACCTTAAAGGTCGGCGGTACTTTTTATATTAATATACACACTTTGATAAAAACATAGAAACTAATGAAAATCATGCACAACTGATTGAAAAATCATTAAATATTTATTTGATCATATATTATTTTTAATAAATCCTCAACAAGTACCTACATTTTGCAGATCAACCAAGAATTTTCCCTTTGCGACGCGACGCGGGAATAAAATCCGTAGATCTCGTATAGCTAGGCCGTAAGCCCAGCGCCGCAGAGGTTGTCTAGGTTGCTAGGCCGTAATAAAAGCAAACTAAAGTATGTATAAAATAAAGAATATATATTTTAAATTGGGATCCGGGAGGGCTCTACAAGAAGTTTAATTTAGCTTATCATACTATTTAGTCTAATAATGAAAAATACAAAGATATAAAAAAATTACATAATTTTGACCCCCAGACAAGTAAAAGTTTACAGTCTTTTGCATAAATAGCGAAAGATAAATGAGCCGTCTTTGGTGATATTAAAAGATGGACTAAAGAATTTACATGCGCATTTAATTTGCGTGGATTTCATAAGTGCCTAGAATGGATATTACAGACTATTCGTGCATAGGCAACATAATTTACCCAACAACAACAGCATGACAAGTAACGTAAAGGAATGCGTTTATGGAATAATATTACTGTAGTAGGTAATGAAGGTACTTTTAAAAATTATGTAGTACGATATATCTCGAGTAACTTTACTATGAAGGACTCGTTAAATAAAACTCATCTAGGTATTCTTATCAAAGTTAACATCACAACTGAATGCTCTCAAAAAGTTTCGCCTTCGTTCGAAATATGTTTAGATAGATTTTAAGATAATTCATTATTATGTGCACAAAGCATTTTTCTAATTATATTTGCAAATACACTTCCGTGGGACCCTGTTAAAGAATTTGGTTAATTTATTTTGTTTGAAAGTTATACAGCCACACAATAGTGTGTAGGTACTTCGAGTCACGTATCTCAAAGATATTCTCACAGTTGGACAAAGTATCTAGTTAAGAAGACAAAGTAGGGACCTATCTGTGTGAGGTGAATGAAGATCAAGTTTTCGTAACGTCTTCTTTGCAACCTGCTAATAACTAGACCTTTTATCTTGTTCACCTAGACTAGATCTTATTATCTTGGTAATTTGATACTACTGTTTATTTTGTATAATCTAGACATTTGAGCCACCTTGCTCCTAGAATTACCTAATCTATACTGTTAAAGTAAGTTGTTATTTTTTTTTCTTGTTGTATCACTGTTAGTTATTTCAAAACAGAGAGTTCCTACGTAGTGAAAAGATTACAGTACGCTCAAACGTTCCTTTTGTGCAAAGAAGTTATACCTATACCAATAAAATTAGGCATGTACCAAATGTCATGTTTGGACTTGCCTCTGACTACCCCTCTTTAGATATCCTCAAAGATCTAAGTAACTAAAGATCTGAGGAGATATCAACCGAGCCTTACAGTCGTGATCATATTTATTATTTTTATAAAATTGTGAAGAAAATAACCGTAATTATTCTAATAAAATGAACTACGAGTAAGTATTAAGATGTTTTGTGTATATGTTTAGTACACATTGATCATGTTTAAAAAGATGCTGCAGTAGATTGAAGAAGACGAATGTTATGTGATGATAATTACAGGATTAAATGAACTCACCTGAGTGAGATTCTATCCTGATTATCCAATTCTTTATTCTGGGATGATATACTCTGTAGTACTCGTACTTTCCTGCTGAAATCGCGTGTCAAAAGCTCTGTCAAAAAAGAAGATTTAGGTATCTGTTCACATGACATAAGTTATCATTACGTTCAGAGAATACCGATTATGGGAAGCTATGATGCCATAGCTGTTGGGAGGGCGGGACCTTGTCATCCCAGAATAAAGAATTGGATAATCAGGATAGAATCTCACTCAGGTGAGTTCATTTAATCCTGTAATTATCCTTCTCTTTATTCTGGGATGATATACTCTGTAGATGTTTAGAGTGTCTAAAATTATAAAAGATCATTTTATAAAATTCAAATTATATATTAAAGTAGGTAACACAAAATTAACATTTTCTTCTAAGTATAATAATAATCACAGAAATCACCCTTATATTATGTAGTAATCAGTGGAGATCTTATGAAACTTTTATTCTAAATCACAGTAAAACACTAAGTAGGTAGTTATCAAATAGGTACACTTTGTTATAAATATCATATTAATAGGTTCTCAACGAGGAATTACAAATTGCATTAGCAAATAAAACTTGAGCATCTTCGTTTTGCAGGGGCCTGTTATAATGCTTTGCAAAGGTCATTGACTTAGAGGACCAGCCCACTGCTTTTAAAATACTATCTACTGTAAGACCTTGCCTTAGGGCTCGAGATGATGCTGCATGTCTTGTGGAATGAGATGAGTAGACGGACACATCAATTCCACTGTCTCTCATAACTTGTCTAAGCCACCTACTGATAGATTGAGATGTGGCTCTTCTATAAGGTCTTTTATAAGTTAAAAATAAGTAGCTAAATGAATCATCTTCCTGCCTGTTTTGTTTTGTAATATCCAGATAATGCAACAGGCATTTAACAGGGCAAATATCTGGCTTGTCAAGGTATGGAAGAGACATTTTTGTTAAAAATCTACTTGGCGCTGATGTTTTCAAAATCTCAGACAGCGTGATATCTACTCCTTTTTCATTAAATCTAATATTTTTATACCTAATAGAACTTAGTGTTTGAACTCTTTGACCCGTAGTTAGGGCTAGTAGCATGGCAGTCTTTTTAGTAATTTTTTCTAAATCTATATCCTCCATAGGATGCCATTGTTTCAAATAGGTTAAAACAATGTCTGGGTCCCAAGTGGTCTTATATTTAGGTGCAAAAGGTCTTATCTTAAAAACTCCTTTGAACCAACGCTTAATTCGATCATCATCACCTATATGATTACCTATTATAAGAGACAATGCTGAGCGGTGGCAGTTTAGAGTTTGATATGAAGCCCCTTTATTAAAAATTGTCGTTAGGTATGATAATATGTTGGGCACTGAGGCACATAATGTATCTTGATTAACTGACTTACAATACTGCCACCATTGTCGAATGCAACTGTCATACTGCTTTAGGCTGTTATTAGATAGTGATTTTATCATTATTTCAATGGCACTATCCCCCACCATTCTCCTTTTCATAGATTGCCTGATAATACACAAGCCCCCAGGGTAAGTTGCAGATGTAATGGATGATGAACTCTGGAAATAGAAGAAGTTAAAAGGTTTTCAGAAGGCCCAAATGTTAGTACTTCTGAAACTGCCATTGATTCGATCAATGGATACCATGCCTGAGTAAGCCAAACTGGAAACACTAATATACCTACGGCCTTATCAGTTTTAATCTTTTGCAAAACTTTTAATATTAAAGAAAATGGGGGGAATGCATAAAAGAAGTGTATATTCCATTTAATGGTAAACGCATCTATATTCCATGCAAATGGGTCTCTATGCCAAGCAACATATCTATCACATTTTTTATTTAAACGTGTGGCAAACAAGTCAATTTCAGGTGTACCAAGTGACTCTACAATCTTTTTAAAAGTGTTTTGGCATAATTCCCATTCTGTATCATTGTTTTCACTGCGAGACTCAAAATCAGCTTCCACATTATCTTTAGATTTGATGTAAGATGCAAAAATCCATAGTTCCCTAGCTTCACACCATTGCCAGATAAGTTTTGCAAGGTCATTGAGTAGGGGAAATTGCACTGACCCCATTCTATTGATGTAAGATATGGCTGTTGTATTATCAATTCTTAATAGGACCTCACAACCTCTAAGTTTACTAGCAAAACATTTTAATGCAAAAAATGCTGCTAAAAGCTCTGAATAATTTATGTGAAATTCTTTTTCCCGTAGGCTCCAACTACCCCTTGCCTTTTTGTTATTACAGACTGCTCCCCAGCCTGTTAGTGAAGCATCTGAGAAAATCTCTATTGAGAAATCATACTGTTTAATAACATTAGACCTGATCAAAATATTTTGTTGCCACCACAATAAATCTAATTTTGCCTCTTTACTAATATCCATAGTACTATCATAACTCCCCCCACAACGTTCCAAAGCTATAAATTTTTCTTTTTCTAAAATTTTTGTATAAACAAACCCATAAGATATAGCCATGCAAACTGAAACTAGATTTCCTAGTAGTATTGCAAAATCTCTGATTGTGCAATTATTAATCTCCAAGAATTTATTTACAAGACTTAGTATTTTTTCCCGTTTCTTTTTAGTAGGGCTCAAAGTCATATTAATAGTATTTATTTCAAACCCCAAAAACTCCTTAATGTTTGATGGAACCATTTTACTTTTATCTGTATTAATAACAAAACCTAAGCAATTTAATAACTCATATACAATTTTTATGTTTCTTGCACATTCCTTGTGGGAAGATCCGAGGCAAATTAAATCATCCAAGTATATAACTATTCTAATTCCTTGTTTTCTCAGACATTCCATTACAGGCCTTAACAACTTTGTGAAAACTAAAGGTGCAGTATTTAACCCCATAGGCAAACAGTTATATTCATAAACTTTATCATTAAACTCAAATCTTAAATATTTCTTATCAGCTGAATCAATTGGGACTAAATAATAAGCACTTTGCAAATCTAATGTGCACATAAAATCCTTTCTAGAGAGTAATTTACAAACAGTTCTAATGTCTTCCAATTTGAAATGTGAAGTTTCAACAAACTTGTTTAAGTTTTTTTTAAATTAAGAATAAATCTATGAGATCCATCTTTCTTAGGTATAGTAAATATACTGGACAAAAATTGGTCAGATGTAGCTTTGCATTGTGAAATAACACCCATGCTTGAAAGTTTTTTAACTTCAGTGTCCACTATAACTTTTTCAGAATTACTCCGGGTAATATTCAGGGGTTTATGAGTTTGTATTGGTAGGACAGAAAAAGGAATCTTGTATCCTTTTAACCATGCTAAAATGGTAGGGTCCTGAGTTATTTTCTTCCAGCATACATAAAAAAACTTTAACCTACCAGCAAAACATACCTCTACGGATATTTGGCACGGCCTCTGTTGGATGGGCCTGGCTGATGGCGGTTGTCTGAGGGCTTGTATGCCTGCCGCTGTTGAGGATGTTGAGGGCGCTGGCGGTATGCCCCTCGCTTGCTTTGATTGTGGTACTGGCGATGGGGCTGCTGGTAGTTTTTTGGATCCTTTTTCTGACTCATGTTATTATTTGATCCTATTGCTCTGTTAACTGTAGGTCTTGGCTTAATTAAATTTGCTGCTCTTTTTATTGCAGAAAATGACTTAACAGAATCTTCCAGGTTTGAATATAAGTTCTCTCCTCGTCGGTTCTCCTTCAATGATTCTGTCAAGTTCTTGTCCAGGAATGGGCTGATAAGCTTCCTGCGTATGTCTGTATATTGAAAATGCAGACCGCAAATCAATCGGGAAGATTCTCCGAGTGTCTTTATCACTTCGGCTTTGGAAAATTCCTTTCTTGATAACTGTTGTATCGCTTGAGCTATATTTGCAGCTGACTGACCCAGCTCTTGTTGACGTTCTTGCAAGAGTTTGTCTCGGCTCTTAGCCGCTGGTGTCAGAATGCCTGTCAGTTCTATGTTCAGTTTAGGTGCCTCTAATAACTTGCAGTTATTTGGAATTTTTAGTTCTAGGAATTTTTCTTTCTCTGCTTTAGAAAGTCCTTTTTCTAAAATTGTTTCCATTACTAATGCCAAATTAGGGTGAATTTCCTCACTATAACTAGCATCTTTAGGAGGCTCTCCTAGGGCTACTGCAATTAGTGCCTCATCCGTATCATCTGGAGCCTCTGCATCTTCAACCTCTGGGATTTCTATCTCCAGTGTCTCAGGGCACTCAAACTGAATCATAGGGTCCACTTCTACTGCAGATCCATGATCTGAAAATGTAGGTATAGGTGATGCTTTGTCACGATCCCTCTCTCCCACGGAGAGAGTGCAAAATTGCCACGCAAGATTGCAAAGAACAATAATTGTTATGGACCCTTGAGCTAGACATAACCTTCCCAACGGGAAGGTACATATTGTAACACAATATGTAATTGATTACATGTAGGTAGGCACTAAGCCATTAGCTCGGAATTTGTTTGCTCCCACGAAGTAAGCGCCTGTGTAAGCGCAAGTACCACATCAAAAATGGCCGACCGGCCGGCAAGCACGTAAATCAGTTTTCTACACTTTTAACTTGGAAAAAACGTTATAATTGAAACCGCACAGTAATCTAACCGGTTGTTATTGTAATACCTTGTATATTTCACTTATTTCAAAATAGTAAAAGATTAGTAAAAGATTTTAGGTACCTTCCTCTTCCATTTGCTTTCTATATTTTTTCAACTTTCTCTCCAACTTCCTGATTTTCCTATCAGGGCTAGATGATTTACGCTTCGGCATACTGTTTTATAGTAATAATACAATGAATCTTCTAGTTTTTCTCAACTTTTTTGGTAAAATTTATAAAAATCGCGTAAAAACGCGGACAACGCGTTTGCGCGCGAAAGAACGAATGATAACTTATGTCATGTGAACAGATACCTAAATCTTCTTTTTTGACAGAGCTTTTGACACGCGATTTCAGCAGGAAAGTACGAGTACTACAGAGTATATCATCCCAGAATAAAGAGAAGGATAATTTATATAGAAATTCAACGACTACCTACTGCAATCATTGAAAAACGGTGGCGATATGTTCGAAGCCGTGAACACCTAGTTACGTGCAGTAACAAATGCTTGTTATGGTACAATACAGTATCGAGACCAACACTTTCTCTGAAAACCTCTAGAAAGTAACACGATCAGTTCCAATATCCATATAGGATTGGTATTGTCTATTGGTTGTAATTTTGTTCCTTTGGGAAAAAACATGGTCGTTTGAATCTCATACATAAGTAGAGTTAGATCAGTCTAAAAATTCACGCGCCTCCAATGTATTTCCAATGTATTTACCTTTACATGCGGTAGGTACAAGTACAAATGGAGGGGCGTGCATTTTTAGACTGAATCATCTCTACCAGGTACTCATTAAATGGTGTGTATGAATGAGAGCAAATGTGCAAGTTCTCTTATATTTGAGCGGCGCAATGTTCCATAAGTGTAATGATTAGAGAGTCAGATCATAACGATGAAAATAGGATTTTGTGTATTAGTGGTAGTCATCGTATAATCAATCAATGTATACAAAACACAAAGACTGAAAGATAACTTCAATTGATCGAAAGTAGTTAGAAAGCAATGTAAAAAATAGAAGGTACATTTTTTTAAAACTCAACATCAACGTTAGTATTTATTATAAACGAAGGTAATAAAATAACTGTTCTTACGCTATTGGTCACGGAAAAAAGTCTATCACACGCCATTCTGCACTCAACTGCACTTTGTTATTATTATAGCACACCTATAATCGATGTTTATGATCAGATCGGATCACGATACCTAATTAAAAATGCATTCATTTTTTATTGTCATGCATGATATCTTGGTCTTTGAACTTTAAACGAAAACCATAGCTTCCTAACTGAGAGAACTACATAGTTATAGGTAATCCAATCACGTGTGTGTAGTTTTTAATAATAATTACTTTAAGGTATTTAATGATAGTGTTCGATTATACTTACGTGATAGCCAACAATGCAAAGGCAGTTATATTATTATTTCGAAGGAAAATTACTAACACTGCTTTTACGTTTCAAACTGATAGTTCCGAGTAAACTCGAGTTTCTACAAAATTATAGGTAGCACATACTTGACCGTGACATTTCTATGCGGCATGGTAATTCTGTGTCCTATAATAAACATTTTGAACAAATCAAGACACTCTTAGACACAACCACTCTTAGAATATTTTGCCACCAGTTTATATCCAGGATACACACAATGATCACGAATGTAAATTCTTTGGCTTGGTAAACATCTCAGATCTCTCATTACATTACTTATTATATTTGAGGATATCTAAATGAGAGTAGTCAGAGGTAGGTACGTCCAAAGATTAGAATTAGCACATGCCCACCATATTTCATAGTATACGAGTATAGTATTCTGTACGTGAGAGATTGCAAGCCCATCGCTGCTTATACTAACGGCAAGCACCTTCGAATTTTTAGTTCAGCGATAAACAAGTCTAGTAAATCAAACCATGGGAGTGAATAAGTAAAATGTATGGATAATTGGTTAGGATCGATAATTAAAACGTGTTGGTTTCTACTACTTACAGACCAGATTATGAAGCTGGATTGGTAGAGTATATGAGAAATACTACCACGTAACACTACCAACAACCTTGTAAAAGATTTACCTACAACAATTCGACGCCCCAACCGAATAAAGCGGTAATAGCTCAATACACCAAAAATTTTTTATTGCATATTCGGATTCTATATAAGCCAATCTATCACCTAAATTTTTTTCAAAAAATAAAACCAAAAATCCCTTGATTTATAGCAGTAGACGTCATTTTTCTTTCGAAATTTGCAGCACAAAAAGAAGACGAATATCAACACTCTGTAACCTTACGTTTAATAAGTTATGAAGACGCGTTATAAAATCTTACGCCATTATTCAACTGCAAACGATTAATAGTTTAGTTGTAATGTGATAAAAATATTTTATTTTCACATAGATAAGACCAATATCTTGTTTACAAAGTAACATTTTTATACAAAGAATGCTATTCCTCTAATCCCTGATTACAATGTCATCAAAATGGTTAGTAAAAGGGGGTAAAAGCCAATGCTATACGAGTCTATCTTTAATACTAGTTTAATTATTCATTCTTCTTTCCTACAAATATGTGTGAAAAGTGTATGATTTATTATAAAACAGATATTCAAAAGAAAGCTCAACTTCAAGAAGCTTTTGAAAAATAGAAAAGAAAAATAGACTGTGGGTAAAGAAGATGAAAGATTTGTAAAAAACAACGTTTGATAAATCCACTCAGACAGTTGCATGCTTAGATTCGGAAAAAGTTTTACACATCTCATAATAGGTTAAATCCCAGTTAATCATAGTTATATGATCTTCCAAAAATACCATCCATACCTACATAAGTTTAGTTTATAAGTTAACTTTAATTTTAATCTGACTTATTTACATACTAAAGCATAAGACTGGTATTCTAATAGGTACCTGTATAGATTGAGCTTTAAGTCTTTAAGTATTTAAGACTAATAGTTCAATCATTGGTAAAATAATATAATGTTTGGTTTTATTGTTACCTAGTAGGAAGATTTGTTATTTTTTCACAAATTTGTTGATTATTACAGAAAAGTATCAATTCTGATAGAAGTCAGACTGCTCCCGAATATCAAAGCCCTCGATTTTAGTGGTTCCAGAATATAGCCGTTTTAAGGCTTGTAGGTTCTTTTAGGTGTTTCAGGAGTAGTTTTATCATAAAAATTATAAGTTATAAGATAATTGTTGATTTTTAAAAGGTTCTTTTTTTGCAAAAGTCGTGATTACCTAGGCTAATAACAAAATTAAAGTTTAAGATTATTTTTTCGTGTTATTTGATTGAATATTTCTTTGTTTTTAATAAAAACCATGATAAGTGATGATTATTTAATATAACAATAATGAATAAAAATCATAAACTATTTGTTTTACTGATATATGTATTTAATAAAAACTTAAAAGTTACATGACATCTTGTCCTTTAATAATGTCTGCAGTATTAGTGGGTAATACAAATTTAATCAAATAGTTATAATGTAAATTGCAGCTGAATAATGGAGTAATAGGTAAGTACGCGACGCCAATGCTAGCAAATACAGCTTTTTAACGGTGGTGTAGGCTTATTGCTAACCAATCCGTTTGATGATTTGAGGCGAATAAAGACGTAAAGTGCTATTAAAAGAAATACCAAACGAAATAACAGACGAATAATTACGTAAATTAGTTTTTAGCATTTAAAATAAAACCTGTGAGATTGTTTTGTTTAACTCCTAATTAATCTTAAAGCTCTTTTTTTTGCGCATCCAATGATATTACACTTGTGTATATAAGTTAAAAGCGGTCGTGTAGAAATTGATTTACATGTTGATGTAAAATTGTGATTTTCAAATAACCGCTTTATTCGGTTGGGACGTCGAATTGTTATGCGTGTTAACGGCAGGTTGAGCTAACATAACTTTCAATCAATCTTTAATTTGCTTCAAAAAGGACAAGGTTCGTCAAGCATTATTAAGTAATTTAAGTATTAATTTAGACATCAAACTGTACACAAAAATTATTAAGTACGCGACTTTATCTCATTGAAGAGTCGATTTATGTTATTGTATTCATATTATGCACATTTTCTGGCCACTTTCGTATTCCAATATAAAGTATGGTCCGGTTGACGCCGAGTTCCGCGAGAATACCGCGGCTTGTGAGCTCGCTTGAAATCGCATGTGAATTTTGCTAACGTAACTCAAGCGTGACATCATTTTGACACGATTGATCGAGTGATGTTTTGATTACTATATTAAAAATTGTATTATTCAAGGTTTGGTGTACAGGGTTCTATTGTGCAGCAATTGAAAGTTTGGAGGTCAGTGCGCGTCTCACAGCTTCACTAAAGATCAAGGCAAATTGTTCGATATCAATGGCCTCGGCTAGTATAGTAAGCCGTACGCATTTGAAAAAGTATTATCGAATCTACTTGAGAGCAGATAATACAATGAGTAATTTTATACTATCCTAGTATAAAATAATTACATAGGTAATAATTTACCTACTTATTTATACTTAAGCAAGTTGAGTGTAGCATGGCAGCTGTATGCATTTATTCTATTTAGTTGTATGCATTCCACGTATGCTTTTGATAACATATTATTATCAATGAAACTTACCATTGATTAAGAATTGCACAATGGAAATAAGTTAGATAGCTCCAAAGATTTTAATTATTAAACTTTTGTGAACTGTATTAGAAATTCTCGACTGGCTCAAAATTTCATGCGCAATCGAATCTATCGTGTTGTTTGTAAATAAATTATGACATCAACTGCTTCCTTAAACAGTTGTATGACGTAGACTTCGAGCTTCAGATGTATTTTATATGGTTTTTGGACATTGCTGTTCTAGTTAAATATCTTGTTCTTGATAGGTACTTTCACTCCAAACTTATACAACACCTTATGATAGTTTTTAGACTGGGTTAGATCAGTAATTATAAACTAGTAATAGATTTTGCATAAATTTGTTTAGATGAATCCACGAATCGATTCATGTAATAGGTGATACCTACCCAAATCCAAGTCATTATTGTAGATTTAAAGTAATAGGTACCTATTTACTATTTCACGCCTCGCCGTTCAATTGCGCCGGCCAAGATCGTGTTTGTGATAAGTAATTACTCGAGTATATAGTGCAGAGTGCGTAAATAATAACTACTGCTCATTTTTAGATCAGTTAAGTAGTAAGTAAGTAAGTAAGTATATAATATAGTAGGTATATAATAGTAAGAGGAGTTGATTCAGAGTTGTCGAATGATGGGAGTGAGTGGCTGTAGGAAACATGGGATAAGGGCAGGAGAATGATGAATGATGATGCTCATTTTTAGATCAATGCAAGAAATAATTTAATAAAAGTATTTACCTAATAGCAAATCCTATTATAAAGCCTGTTATTCGATATCTCTAAAAATGGTCTCACAAATTGTTCAAGCGAGAAGTTTTACATATTAAAAGTATCAATCAAAAATATTACGTTTCAAATCGATACAAATTAAATAAGTCGAGTTAAATTAATTTATTCTATTGCATCATCTATTTCCTCTGGTCGTTTAGGTATCACGTTATCCTCATCCGAGTCATTGTGCCACTTTAAACTGCAAAAGAAACTACGGCGACTGTGAAATGACTGCCGCGGTGAACCAAATAATCGTCAAGAGACTAAGTCATAAATATTTAGCAAACACCTGATACCATCAGTTGCATAACGCTAATTATCTTACCTTATGATAATTGACGACCATTAGAACCCACTTTGTTTGGTCATTCAGGTAGCACTTAGGCACTTAGGTAAAAAAGAAAACATCTATTTTACATAATGGCCGGTCTTGGTGTAGGTAGGTAGGTACTGTACCTTACTCTAATTATTCTACACTATAAACGCGCTGTCAGCCAATTATGGCACCAAGTGTCCACGACTTCACGTAACCAAACTGCAGCACTCATAAATTTCTAGAGTTAGTGGGAGGAGTTTTTGGAGTCAGCGAAAATTAGCCTCAATTACGTTACCTAAGTACGAGTATTTATATTTCAAATTTTACTTGCATAGGTACTTGATAGTTACTGAGTAAGAACTAATTAAATACAAAAGACTATACCAGGTATAGTAATGGGTAAAATTCATAAAAAAAGTAATGCAGTGAGGTTGGAAAGTAATACGGGTATAATTCGCAGTCATTAAATTCAATATATTTCGATGAGATAGCCAGATTTGACTGAACTCTAGACAGATTTCTAATGAGTCTATATTTTTGGCGGTTAAATAACTTAATTTATTTAAGATTTTAGATACATAAGTAAGATACCTATGTGAAAGAATTAGTGAGTGGTGAAAAACAGTCGCATAAATGCAGTCTTTAGTTTATCTGTTTATAAACGAGCTGTGCGATAATCTTATCAGGATGCTTATCTATTAAATTCAAGCCTAGGCTATGAGGGGAAATGTATCTCGTTACTGTTGCCAGCTAAGCCAAAATTCGGTTAGATGTAGCCACTGCGTATTTATTTTTTCCTTCACTCAAACTATTGGAAATTAAATTAATTACCAAATTGAAACTAATTTTTTATCTTCTCTATGGGTTTTTTATTTTACAAAAAAATAGTATTTTAAAACAAACTGTACCTACCTTTAATCATGCTTGCTGTTATGTACAGAGTTTTTTTTTCACATTTATTTTACATGTTAATACTAAATCTAGGTTTACTTAGATTTTGGTAAGCACCTGGAAGATCGAGCTTTGCTCGGTTTGTTTTTGCGTTTTCTAAAAATGAAACCTAGTTAGATCGATTTACCCCCGAAACCCAATACTACTATACATACGCATACGCATACTAAATTTCATGAAAATTTTTGAAACCGTTTTCGAGATTTAGTTTATATATTACTAGCTGTCCCGCCCGCGACTTCGTTCACATAAAATATCTATACTGAGTTTTAAACACATCACACAACTCATGAAAATCCCATACTACTTTGACACCCCATTTTACCCCTTTTTGAAGGTTATATTGAAAAATCCTGAAACACGTGTCCATTCGTTTTGCATTTACAGTACACAAACAAAGTTTCAGACCAATCGCACTACCCGTTAAAAAGTTCCCATACTAACTTTGACACCCCATTTTACCCCTTTTTGAAAGTTATATTAAAAAATCCCGAAACACGTGTTCATTCATTTTGTATTTACAGAGCACAAACAAAGTTTCATGGAAATCGCTCCACGCGTTAAAAAGTTTCATACTAACGTTTTCACCCTTTTTCACCTCTTTAGAGGTGGAATTTCCAAAAATCCCGCCTTAGTGGGTGGTTTTGTTATAAAAGGAAGCCACCTTCTAAATTTCAGCTTTCTAGCTTCAGCGGTTTCGGCTCGGCGATGATCAATCAGTCAGTCGGTCAGGTTAAGCTCTTATATAGGTATAGATATACATAATTATACAAGAATTGCTCGTTTAAAGGTATGATAGCCCGCAATTTTATAGTAATAGTACACAGAAATACTTTGTTATTTGGTAGTTTTAATCTCAAGAGTTACAGTGTCGACAAATCGTTCGCGTTTTGCGCCAAATCTGGCCACAAAAGCCTTCCGTGCGGTGGCAAGTACCGCTACCGCGCCATCTAACACAGCTGATTTCACATGTGCTTGGATCGCTCGCCGTGTGCCCGTCGCGCCGTCCGCGCAAGATGCCGCTAACTCGTGACGAATAAAACGGTTGTTTCGATAGTGATTGTGCTATACTGGTTTACTCATTTGCGATAAACTTCGGACGGATATTCAATTGGTTTTGGACTTTATTAGCGGGTGAGTTTATGGTCTTATGTTTTCCGTTATAATGTGACGCTTCTTCGCTTGGAGGCGGTCGGTTTTATTTTTTACTAAGTTTATTCACCGATGTTTTTTCAGAAACATGTATTTGCAAAGATAAATTTATTTGACTTTAAAGAGTAGGTAGGTCACCAGATTCAGGTTAACACATAGCAATATAATGTATCTGATTATAAATTGTTTTATCAATATTTTTAACTTAAACCTTCATTAAGTGTAAAAATCATTTTTCATAATTTGCTGAATTTGGCACTATTTTCTAACTCAGTCATTGAAACAACCATATAAATTTAATACAGATACGAGTAGTATTGCTTAATGGTAATACATAAAAACACATAGGTACTCTTCTGCATATTGTTAATATGAGTCCAAAACAGCATTCTAGTTGCTTTCTGTTTGCTCTGTCAACACAAAAATGACCCATCAGTTTCATACTTACATTAAAAAATACATTGTTCATAATACAGTCATCTCTTCAAAACATAACCTTGAATTACTTGCTCACTAATAGCGAGATAATTGTAACATGTTGACTGCACACGTACATTGCGTAAACAAACTTAAATTACCGTTACCTATACCTATTGTGGTACGAACTCATACGTCCGAGCTGCATCGTTGTGCATTACTTAATTTGCTTCCTAGGGTTGGCTCGGGCACACCTCATTAAATCGTGAATGGTCCACTTTTGGCATAAGGAAAGCCACGTAAACCCCATTACCAAGAAGTATTAGGTATGTACTTAAATAGTTACATTACATTGTTTTTCAATTGAAGTATACACCAGTTTTTAGAAGCCTGATTGTTGTTATTAATGATCCTCATTTTTACATTTTTACAGTTGCTCATGTAGGTACAGTTGATAAAATTATTCGATTAACAATTTTATTCATATGTTGGTAGGTATTTATTTATTTATTTATTTAAACACTAACAATATCTATAGACTTATTTCATGAATGAATAAGCTTTAAAGGGGAATTCCGTGAGTGTTAAAAAATGAAATGATTGGATGTGGTCTGTGGTTGAAATAAGAATGGTTTGCGGGATTCATTATTAACGTTTGAGTCAAGTTGGGTTTTGGTAGAGATAATTGAATTGAAAGATACGGAGTTCTATGAGTCGTTTAACTAGAATTCCATGCCAATATTTTATACCTTTCCATGATGATTTTAGTAACATTAGCGCCTAATAGCACAAATGATTTCTTACATGCGTGGATCAACTTTGCCACCCCTAAAATGCTCTCTCTTCTCAGAATAACGTTTAGAGATCACTAAGCTAAGCAAACTGATACTCTTGAATGCTCATACATATTAAACTTGAAACTAAAAACAGTGTTAAGCCAACTTGCACGAGCATTATTTAACTGCAGTTGAGCTTATCACTGACTCAAATATAAGTGGTATAGGTACGTATCCATGAAACAACACAAATGGTGATGTATCCATTGAAACAACTACAATATTATTTAATTAAGTCAAAACAGAAATAAATCATTGATCAAGCCTAACGTACATCCTTAATGAATACCTACATTGTGGATGTACGCGCAAGTGGGCCAAGTGACTGGTTGTTACAATGACACCTAACTATAAAAACATCTGTCAAAATATAATTAAACTTAAACGTCTGTTTATCGGTTGGTGAACATTGCTTGTATAATAATACAGAGCACTTACACAGGGTGTTCCAGAATGTATTGTTTTATAATTTCACATGATTTCCTAT
Source organism: Cosmorhoe ocellata (assembly GCA_963675405.1). Lineage (NCBI taxonomy): Eukaryota > Metazoa > Arthropoda > Insecta > Lepidoptera > Geometridae > Cosmorhoe > Cosmorhoe ocellata. The sequence goes on along the minus strand of OY776245.1, from coordinate 7,221,725 downwards.
AGCACACTCACGGTTTTGTTCGTCCGACTGATGCAATTATACCGGAAAAGTGCAATGAGAACGTTTCATTTTATTGGGCTTTGTAATTTATCGCTTCTTTCTACATATTTTGCACATAAATAATGCACATTTATGGTTTCCTTTACTTGAGAAAGGAGTTCATGAATTAGTAGAAGCAGAAGCAGAATTTTTGTAAAGTAGGTTACAAAATTACTGCTGATTTGGAATTTTCTGTCAAGTTTAATACACAATATTCATTATTAACTTAGTAGTGTGATGGCTACAAATCCTTTTTTCCCATTCAAGTCTTGGTTTTGCGTTGTCGGTAATGCGTTAGTGGGACCGTTGATACGCTCGACGCATTTTCCGTCAGATATGAACCGATCCTTACGCATCGACGTATAAATACGTCAATGCGCTAAGTGACAAATGCATTGTATGAATTTAAAAACGGAACTGCTGCGTCGAAAATTGGAAAATACAGGTTTGGCAAACAATCAGGTATACATTCAGTCTCTGCCTCATACATAACAATCCATTGCAATTTTATTTGCAAGTGTAGGAACCCAACAAAAAGGTAACCAAAAGACCGGATACAACTTTAAGAGAGCTCTAACAGGAAAATAGCAAACTAACAATGTTTCTTTTATGTCCTTTGCTTTCTTATTTGTTTGTGACTTTCTTTAAACATTTCTCCTTCCAAATAAAGCAAGAGGCACGTAATTACGGCAATACCTACTAAATAAGAGCAGTTACGTGAGCTGCGTTTATTTACATTTTACATACAATTTTTGTCAATTTGCTAGCACAATCGCTGTGAAGAGCATTAGAGATGGTCCGTGGCTCTCAGGTGAGACTCTTCCGGATCTAATTGTTAAATGGCGACATCGTTCGAGAGTTTTGAAGCATTCAATGAGAAATTTCATTCTTGTTCAAAATGATGCGGTACTTGGTAGTACTTGCTTACTTACAGTTTTACTTTGTACTGTTGCAGAAAGGTTAACTTGTACCGCATGGCTCAAGATTAACTTTATGAGAACGAAGCCTTAGTTTGCTACCATTGATTGTTACATGGTAGTTATCGAATTCTCTAATGGTGTATATTTTTTTAGAAATCAGCAAAATCTTAGGTTTTATCATATCACCTACTAACTCCGATTTGTTGATAAAGAAAAAAAGACGCTTTGGACTTGGTGAAAGAAACATCATTACTTGGGTTACGATATTTTGTACAACCAACAGCATGGTACAATGTGATACATAGTTCATGCGTGGCCTATATTCACAACGGTTAACAAAGGCATAAGGTTAACACAAAAGGTTATCCATCTATAGTATCCATGCAATATCGAATGAATGTGCCATTGTTCTTTGGATACTGGCCGTAGCATGGCCGTAGTCAGAAAGTATTCCGATACGTCACGCCAGTTGTCAATCGGAGCGGATGGATGCACTATCGCGCGATATCGATTATCGACCTCGTTCTGAGATTTCACTGGCTGCCCGGCCCAAAGATTAGCGGGTAAACAAGTTTATTATTTTGTTGTGCTACATTTTATTTAGCTTTATTTGTAGTCTACTTCGAAGTGTCTAACTGGAACGAATATTCAATGTCCCAGCTATGTACTAGGTATGTAAACATTTTAAGTGTATGTTTTACCAATAATTATTATATTAGAGGTATTACCGGCACAAATTTCTTTTGCACAATTTTTACTGCAAACTTTTTATACCCATTTCTGCACAAATCAAAATCACATTTTGTGCCGCTCGTGGGAATAGAAAAATTAATTTATTATTTTAGTAAAATGCAAACGTAAACGAATAAAATACTACAACATTTATTATTAACAACAAAACTACCTACGCTCATTAGTTATCTGATAAACAAATATTTTTCCTTATTATTGCGATTATCACGAACACGCTGCATTCCAGTTTACAAACATTACAGTTTGTGCAATACCACTCTATAGAAGTAACCTATATTTTTGTTTATTAGATTGGAATACCTAATATTATATTTTTTTAAATGCGCAGAATCTGCTACACAGGAAATAATTTGGTTTGGCGTCATTACCACACATGTATGTGTAGTACCTACTGATGAGAAGTGGGTGCGGCAGTTTTCTTCCGTATTTTGGTACTTAGGTACATGTTCATTCATAGTAAGTACTCGTACCGTAATAAATAGTTTCAAACTAATTGTAAATTTTTAAGCTGCGTCAACTTGCCTACTATTACTACAGACTATTACTTATTTAACTTAGTTGTGAGTATTGCTTGAGCTGTTGCTTTGTATACCTATGCCACACGTCAAAGAAAATAACATGCATTGGGTATACGGTTAAGTGGTTACAGCCCAATAACTTGGATACATCCGTCCGTTTCGATTATTCACAATGATATTGTCTTTTGCAACATTAACAATGTAGGTACATAAGTAGACGGAAAACAATTTGTAAATATTGTTGTTTCATAGTTTTACAAACATGATACTTATCAGAAGAGTAGGTAAACAGTCAGAAATCTTATTATTACACTTTGTAGATAGGTATACCTATGCTATCCAAAGTACCAATGAACTAAAGATGTTGAATCAATTTATAGAGCGGTTTACTGCACTGCCAATTACCCAGTTATCCATCAATTGAAAGCCATCAATTCGCAATTTGCTTTTATTACGCCTTTCGAAGCCAAGATAGTTAGGTACAAACTTTTAAAACAAATGTTGGCAACCTTGGAGAAGCGGGTGACGTAAGCAGGCAGTGACGCGGGAAAAAGAAGAAGCTCTTCCCGCCACAACCGAACTGTACGGTCGACAATTTTTGTACTAGTCTAATGATTATAAGAATAAATACAGTTTGATTTGCACAATTGATTTTATTTGTTTATATCAGAAGTGGGATAGTGACCCTCGCACAAATGGGTAAACGGAGTAAGCGGAGTAAGCGTCCAGGACGAAAAAGGACACGCTCAAGCTCAAGTTCTAGCTCGAGTTCTAGTAGCACAAATAGTACCAGGACTCCGTCACCTCCAACAAAAAAAAGGAAACAGGTATCACAAAAACGTGATAACCCAACTGTAAGTACAAACAGTACTTTTACATTAAATAATATCATTCCGGAGTTCGACCCTCTAAAAGACGACATTAACGCGTGGCTTAATATCATACACTCATACGCTCGAACCTTTGCATGGTCAGACGAAATGATCCGTTATCAAGCTCTAAATAAATTAAAAGGTTCTGCAAAGGTGTGGTATGATTCGTTGTTACGCAACGAAAATCAGTGGCCGTCATGGAAATGGAAAAACTGGAAGCGTAAATTAGCTAGCAGTTTCCAAATCCGTCGAAATATGTTCGAACTTTTGAAGGAAATTATCGATAAAAAACCAGTAGAAAATCAGTCTCTTTACGAGTTCTACTTCGATCAAAAGTGCAAAATTGATAGATTATCTGTAGGATTTTCCGAGCAGGATATAATTTCAATTATTATTGGAAATATAGGCGATAGTGGTATAAGCGCATCCATCGAAGCCAGCAATTTTGTGACGTGTGATAATTTAGCAAGCTTTTTGCACGGTCGCACGTATAAATCTAAAAATATCAAGCCGTCTACTTTAAATATACGTGACAGTCAAATAAAGTCGGTTAGTCATCCACCCTCTACAACACCAACACTATCAGTGGGTGAAAGTGATAAGTCCGCTCTTCCGAAAAATACTACGAGTTCCGGTCAAACTCTGAATAAAAAACAAATCAAATGTTACATTTGCGGTGGTAATCATAAAAGAAGCCAGTGTGATTTGAATAAATGTGACTATTGCGGTAAACGAGGTCATACAGAATCTGTGTGTTATCACAAGAAAAATGCAGTAAAACCGGAGAAGCAAGAAACGAAATTCGTAACAAATACTACTGACCCGCGAAATAAATTTGTCAAAAAAATATTGATTCATAATTTCACTGAGGAAGCGTTCATAGACACAGGAAGTAGTTGTTCTCTTATTGCAGAATCACTTGTAAACAAACACTCTCTAACAAATGTTGAACTACCCTCACCGGTTTTATTGCAAGGTTTTTCGAAACAAAATTCTAAATTGGTGAGCCACAAGATAACGGTTGATTTGAAAATAGATTCAGTGAATTTAACGGCTATTGATTTTTACGTGGTCGATGATTTAGCCGACTGTGAGGTATTAATTGGCCGAAATGTCACTGAACGAACAGATTTGATGTATTCACGAGTAGGAGATATGCTCAAGTTTGATTACGCAGAGAAATTTACTGAATTTTGCAATAGTATAGGAGAACTAGTTTTAGATGCAGATTCACATCAAAATGAACTGTTGACGCTTTTCACGAAATACCGAGACTGTGTTGCTTTAAATATTAATGAGCTAGGGAAAGTTTCTAACCATGAAATGGTAATAAACGTAACCAGCCCTCAACCGATTCAATGCAGACCCTTCAGGTCTTCAACTATAAACAGGAAAATTATTCGCGATACTGTGAATGAACTTTTGGCGAATAATATTATACAGGAAAGCCATTCCCCATATGCGAGCCCTGCCTTGCTCGTAAATAAAAAAAATGGCGAGAAAAGGCTCTGCATTGACTACCGGGCATTAAATAAAATTACAGTTAAAGATAAATACCCAATGCCCCGTATTGAAGATCTCGTAGATAGACTTCATGGTCGAAAATGTTTCACAAGTCTAGACCTAAAAAGCGGGTATTACCAGATAACAATGCAATCCGATTCCATAGAAAAGACGGCTTTTATAACAGAAGATGGTCACTATGAGTTTTTGAGACTTCCATTCGGTTTGGCAAATGCACCATCCTGTTTTCAACAGATGATGAATGCGGTGCTAGGAAATCTAAGGTTCGATAACATATTACTCTACTTAGATGATATTTATTTAATGACTGAAACCATTGAAGAAAACCTGGCTTTATTAGAGGAAGTTTTGCAGATTTTTAGGAAGAATGGCTTAACACTGAATTTAAAAAAATGTCACTTCTTAAAATCAGAATTGGAATTTCTAGGTTATAAAATTAGACCAAATTGCATAATGCCAAATGAATCAAAATTAATAGCTGTTCGTAACTTCCCAGAACCCAAAGCAGTTCATCAACTTCGACAGTTTCTCGGGCTTATCAGCTATTTTCGTAAATTTATCAAAAACTGCGCAATGATCTCTGCTCCTCTGACGAAATTGCTGAAGAAAGATGCGGCATGGGTCTGGGAAACGGTACATAAAGAGACTTTTCAGACATTAAAAGATACACTAACATCGGACAGTGTATTATCTATATTTGACCCAAATAAAGACAACGTGTTGTATACAGATGCCAGTAGGGATGGTATTGCAGGTATACTTATGCAGGTTACGGAAGATGGCGAAAAGCCTGTCCATTACTATAGCAGACAAACGACGGAGGACGAAAAAAAATACCACTCGTTTGAACTAGAATTATTGGCAATTGTCTGCTCTTTACAAAAGTTTCGACTATACCTTTTAGGTTCACCTTTCAAAATTATTACTGATTGTAGTGCGGTTAGGTACGCGTTAACCAAGAAAGAAATTATTCCCCGCATTGCCCGATGGGTTTTGTCCACACAGGAGTTTTCGTACGAAATTATTCACCGGGAAGGCACACGCATGCAACACGTCGACGCCTTAAGCCGAAACCCTGTGCCAACCGGTGAAAAATCCGAAACCGAGATTATAATGTCGATATCAGAAGCAGATTGGTTATTATCTGTACAATTACAAGAACCTGACTTACAGCGTATTGCTGCTGTTCTAAAATCAGGAGAGGCCGATAAAAATAAGGATATATTTGCAAAATACGAGTTACTAGGCGGTAAAGTCTACAGAAGAACATCCCGAGGTCGTCGATGGGTAGTACCAAGGAAATGTATTTTTCAAATAATCAAATGCAACCACGATGACCTGGGACATTTTTCTGTTGATAAAACAGTAGAACGGATAGCTCATCAATACTGGTTTCCTAGTATGAGACATATCGTAAAAAAATACATTAGAAACTGTCTGAATTGTATTTACTTCAAAAATAAAGGCGGTCCTAAAGAAGGCAAATTATGGCCGATACCAAAGTATGCGCAACCTTTTCACACACTACATCTCGACCATTTAGGTCCATTTGTTACAACAAAAAGCGGAAATAAATATCTGTTAGTAACCGTAGATGCTTTTACAAAATTTGTGTTTATTGCACCTGTAAAATCGACTAAAACATCAGGAGTTATTAAAGAATTGGAGAGCGTTTCAAAACATTTCGGGAACCCTAGGCGAATCATCGCAGATGCAGGGACATGCTTTACATCAAACCAATTTATAGAGTATTGCACAAATAAAAATATACGTCTACATATAATCGCAACCGGCATGCCCCGTGCAAACGGGCAAGTTGAACGATTCAACAAAACCATTTTAGAGGCTTTGAAAGCTATAGGAGCTAACACGTCAGATGATAGGTGGGATCAACACATAAAGGTTTTACAACAAGGTTTGAATAGTACAATACACAAAACAACAAAAGCAGTTCCTAGCGAAGTCTTTTTCGGGTATAGGCTGCGCATGGATAATGATAGTTTAGCTCCGGAGCTTGATAATGGACAAATTTTGGATGTGACAGAGTTGCGAGAGAAGGTTGACGAGAACATAAAGATTAACGCAGAGTCACAAAAGCGTCAATTCGATAGAAATCGTATGAAGGCACGGTCTTACTCTGAAGGAGATCTAGTTCTTGTGAAAACCCAAAGCCAGAATAATGATGGGAAAAGTAGGAAACTCCTACCAGTCTTCAAGGTCCCTTCCGAATAAGAAAAATACTTAACAATGATAGATATGAGGTGACGGATGTCACAGGCAGCGAAAGAAATAGTAAGAAGTATACTGGCATAACAGCTGCTGAAAACATAAAGCCTTGGATATGTATCGATGATTGGGAATAGAAATGAATAGATATAAGTTAATTTCTTGCGCATAATACGCAGGTACCTACTACTTATGCTTATTGTCTATTCACAAATAAAACTAAGTGTATATTATTTTCTCTATGGCTATTCTCTACAATACACATATTATGATGATAATGACGTTTACAATTAGTTAACTACTTAGGTATATACTATATACCTAGTGATGCGTGTTGGCAAGGAAATCATTTGTTTAATTGTTGTATATATGTAGATGTTTTTTTTATATGTATATTATAAACTTAAATATTATATAATATATATATATTTACATATATATTTCAATTTGTTAAGTACCTACGTTGGTGTGCGAGTCAGGATAAAATTCTGTAATTACTATAAATGGCTTACGAGTACATTCACAACTAACGAGTAAATGAAGGTATGTGGGTATCTAAGTCGAGAAATGAGGCGATATATGTAAGAACTTGGTACACTTAAGTGTGGCGAAATGCCCTTTGAGTGCAAGTGATTCTGATAAATTAATACAAAGGCAAACCTGGTCTCTTAAGTGTGGTATTGACCCTTTAAGTGCAGGTGGTCAGGAGCTCATACTCGAATTAGGTATCTGGGTACCTACTAAAGATTGTGTTGACGTGATGGGTACCAATATAACAGAGGACTTGACTGCATACCACCTACCTACCTACCTATCTACCATACCAGGCAATAATAATGTAACAGGTGTTGAACAAACAAATTTAACCCGATCTACCTAAATTTCAGCATTTTTTCTGGACTCGTGAGCTGCTTGGGACAAGCAACAAGCGCAGAATGGCCGTGTTGGCAACCTTGGAGAAGCGGGTGACGTAAGCAGGCAGTGACGCGGGAAAAAGAAGAAGCTCTTCCCGCCACAACCGAACTGTACGGTCGACAATTTTTGTACTAGTCTAATGATTATAAGAATAAATACAGTTTGATTTGCACAATTGATTTTATTTGTTTATACAAACTTTATAGACTCGAATAAATAGACAAACTCAGCTCAGAACCTGATCGATTTAGTTCAATAAGGCTTTATTTAGTTCTTTCTAATAAAGTTAGCTTTTAGAAACAGTATATTTTCCTAAAAATCGAGTGTCGTGGTGAAGGTAGGCAAGAACAAAACTATTGCGGTAGTAAGCAACAGCGTTCCCGCGATCTCGTCCCATAAGCGCAAAGCGGAACACCCCAGAGGTTTTAGTCAGTATCAGGAGTCTGACATAACCTTCTGGCTCCCCCCGGGGCCGTTGGTATCCATAAAGGATTTCCTCTGGGTTAAAAAAAAAAAAAAAAAAAAAGGCAAGAACAAAACAAAAAGTGTCATTTTGGATCCGAAGCGAGAATTATAAAACAGCTGAATGTGATGACCAATCTGCACTTGTTAATTGAGGTATTTAGAAATGACCTAGATGCCTTTGTCATTAAGTAGATCGAGGTAATTCACACGTTAATTCTGTGTTTTGTCAAAACACGGGCGTGCTATCTGCATGTAATCTGATATTACGAAATGTTGCGTGCCAGCTATATTTGATTAGCCGTTGCATGTGACTGTTTAATTTGGTCATAAGTACATACTATGTACCTTTACCTTTATTGCTATGAGATTTGCAAAGTATAATCTTTTTTGCATATTTTACTAGGTCAATCCTTTCCTAATATAATAGAAATGCAAAAGTTTGGACGCCTATAATTGTGTTTGTTGCTCAATAATGGATTTGGATGAAATCTGGAATACAGGCTGTGATCTGGAAAGCCATTTGCAAAAACTAGTTTAAGGTGGATAGAAAAACAATTTATAGATTCATTATTGGTCACTAACATAAATCTACTGAACTATAAACCACGGCCTATCCATTAATATCGTGGTTTTTGCGAGAGTGCTTAGTGAGCTTGCACGATACCTAACGCCACATTTTCTCAATACTGTTAGTTTTAATTAAACGGATAGATCACTGTGATCTCAGAGCAAGCTAGCCTCGCTAGTAATACGCTTGCAAACTGGTAAAGTGAGATAGTCTTGATACTTTGGAAGCAAACCTATTGACCAACCGTTATTATTTCTATAGACCTGATATATCATTACGAGGTGTGTGGGTAATGAATGGTTTACAAGCAAACGATGTAAAAAGTGATTCATAATGGCAATCTTCCCTGCATTATAATTTTGATTGCACATCTTCATACAAGATGCACGATAGCAAAGAAGCAATCTTGCAGTTGCAATATACAAGGAAATTATATGTTTTGGATTTTGATGAACCTCCTTTCTAAAGTTATGTCATACAGTTGTTTATATCCTCAAATCGACTAAATTCATAAGGTGATCAACAATAGCTTTATGAATGTCTGAAATTGATATGTTATTGACTTTGCGTAACCGTTTTGATTATTTCGACAGTCTTCCTATCCGTATTCATAAATAATAGTGTTTATATATGACTGTAGATAGATTTAGAGTTTGGGTCACACACATTTTGGGTTGTGCAATTTATGAGAATGTAGACACTGAGAATTTATTGGAAAATATAATTAGTAAGTTTTCCTGAACGAAAGTAAATAAACTTAAATGTACTCTAATGAACTCGACCACGTACCGTTTGGTAGACCATCTCCTCAAAATGCTAGTTACCTACTTAGACTTTGCGAAGAGGCTTGTCCACGATTTTGAGCCTTTGAAGCCACGTGAAGGTGATAACAGTAATTGGATTAAAGAGTCTTCTGTCCTTTTTTCTCTTATAACAAAAAGTAGCGACGTACGATTAGCCTTGTACATGACATTGCCATTTCAAGGTTTAACGTGAAAATGAAGCCTGTCATTTACTTGTAATTCTATCTACTACCTAACAATATCAAGGCAAAAGTTCGGATATTTGTTTGTGGTTAAATCACGATGATGGTTTTAAATTACAAAAAGAGATACCTATTCAAGTACTGTGTACGACGAGTTCAAAACCGTAGACAGAATTTAGTACAATATAATTTTATGCTGGCTTTAGCAACAAACTTCTAGCTAAAGTCGATATTAACTATAATAAATCAGTAAATGTTTCATTAACAACAAATGATCTATTAGCTATTTGGTGTCTATAACAAAATACATTGTGTACATTGGAGAACCTTGTGTACATTGGAGAAAAGAAATAGAAAACATGGGGTAGCTAAAGAAGTATAATAGAACCCAAACCACCATAATATGAAATCTTTTCTGTGAGTCCTGTTTATTTGGTTGTTCGCGCACATCTCCGAAAGTACTGAACCGAGTTTCATGTAGTTTCAGATGAACAGAGCATAATTGGGAGCAGAATATAAGCTTTGATTCTTCTTCCATATTTAAGGTAACTGTCTCTTAAAAAGGGCTTTCCATTTAAATCGGATGTCGGAAAATCAGTTATCGTCATGCGGAAGAAGTCACTGGCTGGCAATAGCTAGTAGGTATTTATTAACTCAAAAAGTTAGTGTAAAAAAACAGTAGTAAGTATTAACAAAAAAGCCACGTGCACCAGAAGGTGACACGGGCTTATCCTTGTACATGACATTGGCTGTGACTCTGAGGCCATCACGTGAAGATGAAGGTGGATATTAGTGGAAGCCACTCCAATGCGATCACGCGATCGAGTTCGAAGAACTTTGCAGAGTTTAATTGCATTTGGTCGGATAAGTTTTAATCTTGTTTAGCTTCGTATACAGTGATCTTGAACTTTGAATGATATTGCTGTTTGGCAGAAGACATAACTATGTCTTCTAGCCTATTGGTATTGTGTTGGCCGGCTCATAGGCAAATACGCGGGTTCGAGTCCCACCCATTTGAAAACTTTATGATTCTTCAAGCGTATTCTAGCGTCTAATAGGTTTACAATTTGCTGAAGTAGGCAACTTCAATAATGTATCATGTTGAAGATTTATTTATCTAATAAAAATTAAAAACTAAAATGTTTAGTTTTTCAGAATGACATTATATTAATATCTCTGAAATCAACTTTGTCAATATGAGCAAAGCAAGCATAGAAAGAAGATTATGGTAAACTGGCACTTACTTAGCTCATTAGCAGTATAAAAGTACCCAGAACTTCACTGACAAGTTTCTATCGATTCAATATAATAATCTCTATAACGATTTCTCGATTTTAAATGTTCATTAAATGCATAATATTACTTGCAAGACATTATATTGAATGAGAAATGTTGGAATTAAATTACGAAAGTTATTACCCACAAGTACAATAACGATAAAAGTTCACCACCACAGTTTTAAACGATTACCAACCTTAGATATGCGGTATAACTATGTTTTCATACACTACCTGCTACCGTAACCATCAGTTATAATAACCGATTGTTTTTGGTATACAAGGCCATTCTATGACATTTAATCCTGAACTATAAAGGCAGTTGCTCAAGTAGAAATCGTTGATTTCCGTACCTAGTTGTCTGTTACTTGATCGATTTGATGTGGTGCAACGAAAAATCGAGTGAAATACCAAGTACATTTTAATTTGTATTACCTAACTCATCGGAAAATAAACGTCATCATGACCAAGCCAAACAAAGTTAACATTTCAACAGCAGATATTGGCTCTATCAAATTAAGCATCAATGATACAAGAGCGCGTTGAAGTCTTTTGTAAGGAAAAATTAAAAACAGCCTTTATAAAATTCCTTACAACTTCTATCGTAATAATGATCTATTTAAGTAAGTCATGATTCCAAGAAATAATCACTTTTTTATACAAAAAAAGAAGCAATCCCTCGTGATCATTCTTTTTTTGAAATGGGTTAAAATAATTATCTGCACGACCTACTCCGACACACATACCATATTTTTTCTCTTTTATTTTTACCCGTTATGTCGCCGCTCTCATGCTCCATCGGAGTCATTGAGATTCAATTAAACGGGCCGGTGCTAGGAAGCGCGCTTCGCTGGCACGATATTGTTAGACAAACGCTCATCTAAATGGTGAATCGAATGAACCGATTGATCGTTTCCATGCAATTTAGGGCGCAGCAGGGTGTGTGACCCGTAGAACCGAGGGGATTTATCACTCACGACTATTTTAAGTTTTATCCGGTTTCTTTAGCATAATGTTTTTGCATAAAATCCATACATGCATAGGTACGATATCTATGATAACGCATAGAACCGTGACACTGCGCGCCGTTACTAATGATCTATTCAACGGGCATGCTTGAATATTAATAAGCATGTAGTATTTAATCCTCACTCGCAGTGAGATATCGTGTGGGCTAGTATGCAAACATTACTCTACAATTACCTACATAGGTAAGCATGTAATATTTTGCTAATTATGTAGGTTATACAAACATTGTACACATTACAAATTAATTAGTTGGTCAATTACTGCTACAATAAAAAAAATTTAGTTCGTCCATTTCTATCAGATCTAAAACCAGTCGGTTTTACTTTAGGAAATAGGTGCGACTAAAGTATACATATATTTTCTGCTTAGTTGACTTTTAGCGTTGTGCACATCAATGGCCGTACACCTCTTTATTTTGATGACCTAACTTCATACTTATTTATAAAAAAAACGACGCTGAACAACAATATTACGTGAAATACTGAAAAGGACGGAAATTTCTAGTACTTTCCCGCTAAAACTATTATCTAATGAGGTTGTTAATTAAGCTTATTAATATATAAATATTAGGTTGTTAATTAAGCCTATAAATAGAAAAGACTTTTCTCTCGGCGCTCGGTGGAGCAACACCAGTGCGGAGCGAGTCAACGGTCCTGAGGATGCTTCGTGGAGAAGCGAAACACGTGTCGAGTTTCTATTTGAGATATGGTGTTGGGATTATTAATATTAATAATATTTCTATAAGGCATTTTGTCGGGCTCATTAATATTAATAAGCTTAATTAACTTCCATTTAATGGATGAAAATTAATAAATAAATAAATATATAATGCTGGACAATCCACACAGCATCATCTAGCCCCAAAGTAAGCTACTCAAAGCTTGTGTTATGGGTACTAGATAACTGATATATTTAATACATTAGATACATAGAGAGATATTTTTTATTATACATAGAAAACACCCAGACCAACGGAACAAATTTCTGCAGACCGTACACAAATTTGTTCCGCGGCGGGAATCGAACCGGCAACCTCTTGCGTCGCAGGCGAACTCTCGCCCGCTGCGCCACTGAGGTTGTCAAATAAATACATAGTACCTGGGTGACCGAGCTTTGCTCGTTTTTTTTTATTGGAAAAATGCAACCTAGCTAGATCGATTTATCGCCCCCGAAACCCTCTGCATACTAAATTTCATGAAAATTGCTGGAGCCGTTTCCGAGATCCCGAATATATATATATATATATATATACAAGAATTGCTCGTTTAAAGGTATAAGATTAAACAGCTTTATAACAGCAACCTATGTAACAATACAGAACCAGTGAATTATTTTCAATCACTGTTGCTGACCAATATCTTGATACGGAACGTCACACCGACGTCAAAACATCCATTGGATTCCCTCGATTACAATAGAAAGTTGCTTTCTCACCGTGTCGGCAACAATCATTTCGACTTCACGATAATTTGACGATCCACGGTCGCTATGGGTCTTTTATCGTCATGACGCGTCAAAGTTGAAAGACCCATTATATTATGCATTATATCTAAATATATAAAATTCTAATAAACAGAATGACTCATTATAAACATAGCATAAAAGCAAATGTCCTGGAACGCTAAAATTTGGGAGGTGTTTCTTTCAGAGTCTCAATAAGTACCTAAGTAGGTCCTATGAAAATAAATGCCAAAATTCAACCAGCAAAGGGTCTGCTACACCCATAGAATTTTGCATGAAAAAACATTACTTGAACGAAATTGTAGGAAGTTTGAATACAAGTTAATACCAGTTTGAATCTAAATTTAACTTTAAATCGTTTGATACCATAAATTTAAACCCGGCTATACTCAATGAAATTAATTTATTGGGTTTTATTGAATGATTATACTCGTACCTACAATGCATCATTCAGTGTTGTTATCTTGAAGTTCAATTTTTTCCTACACATATCAATTTCCACATCGCAAACATCATACGAGTTCATGTTTCTACTTACTTTAGATTTCCGATATGCGATATACTTAATATATTCTTAGGTAGTTTCAAATAACCGACAGAATAATACAAGGAAGTAGGTGAGCGAATGCGTTTACTGACCGCGTCGCGACATCGAGCGAGACGTCAAAATGTTTTTGTTACGTCGCAAACATAGGCCAATCAACGCTTAACTAACCTTTAGGCTAAAGTTCTTTATTGTTTAATTGTTTATTATTCCAGCTAGCTCAAAATTAGCTTCATCTTATACCTTTAAACGAGCAATTCTTGTATATATATATATATATATATATATATATATATGTATATATATACAGGGTGTCCCAAAAAGTAGTGTCAAGCGAAAGTCCAGAGATAGAACACCCCTTGGGGTACACGAATCACCCCCATGTATGTTCCGCGATTTTCTATAGTTTTCGAGTTATTAATTTTTTTCCCAATTTTTGAAAAAATTACGACTTGAACAACTTAAAACATTCTTACAAAAAAAGTAGAAAACTTTCTTGAGATTTTTTTTTTGCTACTGAATTTTAATGAGTTGTTCTTTTATGCATCAAAATAATCAGCTACGTGACTTTGATGAAAACTATGAAAATGTTGGTGTAAAGTCAAATAATTACATTCGGTGAATTACGACTTAAATTTTCAACTTTAAATTAAAAATCTTAACAAGTGATTTCATGGTTCCTAAATAAATCTAAAGAATTTTCCAGACTCTCAGCTTTCATAATCATTAAAAAAAAAACTGTACTTAATTGGCTACTTTGGCTAAAATCGGCCTTCAAAGACGGTGAGGTGCAAAATTCTTAAAATAAGCTACCTGATAAAAAAATAGATTTTGGCCATTTTATCATTCCTTAGCTTACTTCGTTTGATAACTAACCAAAAATGACTGCAGGAAAGTAAGATTTCATTAATATTTGAAGGTTTTATTTATTTAGTTTAGCTAAATTTGTGAAATAAAACAACTAGTAAAATTTATTAATTTTTTACCAAAAGTCTTCAAAATGTCAACCTTCTTAGTCAATACAAATCCTACATCGTCTTAAAAAGGTTTCCTTTAATCGTATGAAAGCTATTTTAAGTGCCTTAATAATTTTTTTCGGCCCGCTTAATTTTGTTCCTAATTCGGCCATATTGCTGATTTTTTCGGCATAAACTAATTCTTTGTAGTCATTTTTGGTTAGTTAACAAACAAATTAAGCTTATGAATAATAAAATGGCCAAAATTTTTTTTTTAATCAGGTAGCTTATTTTAAGAATTTCCACCTTACCGTCTTTGAAAGCAGATTTTAGCCAAAGTAGCCTATTAAGTACTACTTTTTTTTAATGATTATGAAAGCTGAGAATCTGGAGAATTCTTTGGATTTATTTAAGAACCATGAAATCACTTGTTAAGATTTTTAATTTAAAGTTGAAAATTTAAGTCGTAATTCACCGAATGTAATTATTTGACTTTACACCAACATTTTCATAGTTTTCATCAAAGTCACGTAGCTGATTATTTGATGCATAAAAGAACAACTCATTAAAATTCAGTAGCAAGAAAAATATCTCAAGAAAGTTTTCTACTTTTTTTGTAAAAATGTTTTAAGTTGTTCAAGTCGTATTTTTTTCAAAAATTGGGAAAAAATTAATAACTCGAAAACTATAGAAAATCGCGGAACATACATGGGGGTGATTCGGGTACCCCAAGGGGTGTTCTATCTCTGGACTTTCGCTTGACACTACTTTTTGGGACACCCTGTATATATATATATATATATAATTGGAACGCATGTATGAAGAATGTAATGAGAGTGAATGAAGCAAAAGAAGTATGTCAGGATCGTAGCAAGTGGAGATCCGTGGTCTCTGCCTACCCCGTTGGGAAACAGGCGTGATTTTATGTATGTATGTATGTATAATTGGAATCTCGGAAACGGCTTTAGCGATTTTCATGAAATTTTGTATGCAGAGGGTTTCGGGGGCGATAAATCGATCTAGCTAGGTTTCATTTTTGGAAAACGTCGTTTACCAATAAAAAAACCGAGCAAAGCTCGGTCACCCAGGTACTTATATTATTATACATGACACTGATGACGTGTGCGGGGCATCTCGTGTCAGGGTTCCGTTGAACTTCCTGAACACGACACCTTTTAGCCAAAACCCCCTGTCTCAAGTAACTCTATTAAGATTTTATGCAAGCACTTTACAGGTTTGAATGCCCGAGCAGGGTGGTAATGCCGACTACCCTGTCTGACCATGATCATGCATTATGCTGTGCATTCCTTTACATAGTGCCGTGAAAGGATTGCTTTGTAAGGCTTCGCGTACATATTGAATCAACAAAGCCTGTGAACACATTATGATTTCTAAACAAGGTTTGCTGGTAATCCTGTTATAATAATACAAAAACATCCCAATGACCTTGGTGTGGTTGAGTGTCTGACGATGGAGGCGAAATTTCGATCACTCGAAAAATATTAGTGTTATTTGCAAATACTTTGTTCTACGTTCGGTATTCTGGTAGGTACTCTTGGATTTTATGATGTAACTACAACACAAGGAATCCGAGCGTGACTTCAAAAAGGGTTAAAGTATTGTGATTTTTGAGTTTTTTATCGTAACGTTCCTAAATATTAAAATATTAAAACTAATGATAGCTGAAAGTAGAAAATTAGTGATATAAATATTCTTTTTATGGTAATAATGTGCCATTCACAAAACATTAGTAAAAATTTCTTTACGCTTTCGCTACAATTACGAGTGTAAAATTGATTGGCAACACTATAAAAGAAGTCGAACCACGGCAATGGGCTTCACTGTCTCGCTTATTGGAAGCAATATATCAAATTGGCTATTAGTGGCTTACATGGTCTTGCCCGGACAAAAGTAACGCTCTGTTCCTACTAGAATACCACACAATCACACATCATTAAAAATAATGGTTGTCACTGGATCTCATTACAATGGACACGTTAGTGGTCGAAAAACCAAAATAATTCCAAGAATAGGGACATTTTCACCTTTTTATCACGCTGTGCAAGTGCAAACAAAGTCTCAGAGTCACTAATATATGTTATTACCTACGGACTCTGACAATTTCCTTCTAGATTTGTTTTTTTAAAGATTTGTTTCAACTATCCTTCCCTAATCTTTCTGTTCAATGTAAGTAAGATACCCACATAATTTTTCAAACTGATGAAACACTTCCCAAGGTTAGTCAGAACAGAATCAAGCCTATTGAGATAAAAGAAATAATGTTAGGCTGAACATACAACGAACGCTCTTATTATAGACAGTGTAATCTTTAACAATAGAGTAGCAATCATTTAAAAAAACATCTCTCATGGCATGAAACTGTTCAAAGGCATAGAAACTAATTAATTATAATAGTTAAACGGCATTTCAAAGCTGTGTTCCAGATTTAGATAATATTGAGAGAGTTCTGTTGTTACTGCAATCCAGACCACAGAACACAGGTATTTCTTATACCTACATATTTACTTACATATTTTTTTTAAGGAAGTTTTTAATTTTATTCATCGCGGTCACTCCTTATATATATTCGAGATTTTCGAAAAGCTGGAGGATGAATGTATAAGAATAGATGCGTTTGAGGAAGCTTGAAAAATGCGTCGCGTTTTCAGTGATAGAAAAGTCAAAAACAATATGAAGAGAAAAATTACATTTTGACAAGAAGAGTGTTAGATAAAAAAAATCTAAAAAATCTTAACTAAAAAATCTGAACTTTGCTTTTTATGAGATATTCAAAATGTTTTATACTTATTCCAGAAGCTAAATCATCTTGCTAAATTTTTTTATGAGTATCGCATTAAAAACTTATAACTTATTTATTGCTTTATTATTAAAAGTTGTTTAACATTTTTAAAAACTAATGACTATTTCCGATTGCATTAGTAACATAATAATCTTGTTTATGCTTCTTCTTCGCGATGTTATAATATATTGTGGTGGAGATTAATTTATGTATCTAGGTAGCTAAGTATTAAATTAATGATTTAAATTTATTTTAGATGTTTAATTATAACGTACGGACTTAAACCAAGTGATTGATTCAGGTGTACTTTGGGGAAATAGATATAGTTGAGTAAACAATAAAAATAAGTACTAGTTCGTTTATCTATTCTTCAATAAACTAAACCCATTGCAGCTAGTGCACCACCCTCTCGCTTACAAATAAAAAGTCACATCGCGTTATAGATATTTTTCTTTTTTATGTTCATATTTCGTACTTACGTAATATTTTCAGATTTTAACCGTAGCAATGTTATTAGAGAAAAAACATGAGTCATCATCTTCCTGCCCTTATCCCACGTTATGTGGGGTCGGCACAACATGTGATCATCCTCCATTTCCCTCTGTCATTCGTCATCTCAGTACTCACTCCTTTCTTACCCATGTCATCTTTCACACAGTCCATCCATCTTTAATTTCTTTGGCCTACCTCTACCCCCGCATCCATCCACATTCATACCTAGCACTCTCCTTGTCACATGGCATTCATCTCATCTCATAACATGTCCATACCACGCTAACCTATTACTCCTCATCTTTTCTGTCACCGGTGCCACTTTCAGACTAAAAAAAATCATGAGTACGGTTTATAAATAATTTATTAATAATCTTTGTATTGAAATACAAAGATTAGTATAAAAGTAGTACATTATTTTGTAAAGATGTCTACCACACGCAGCTGATAGATAAGGCTGGTAACCCGGTATTCGTGACACTTTTTAACCCACAAGCAGTGAAAGTGTCGCTTTAGCCGCGTCTATCTGTCACTCATTACACTCAAGGCCTTTTTTTGTGAAAACATAATTAAATTTATTTACCTACTGGCGGTCGTACAATGAGTTGTTATAAATTCAATCGTTGTTTCACAAAATATGATTATTTTTTTTACAAAATGTAAGTTTACCCGTTATTTAGTGAATCATATCACCCTAATCTAATGTCTAACCTAATATCACAACTTGCTGCTGCACTGCTTTATTATTATTATTATTATTATTTAGCCATTACTGTCCCACTGCAGGGCAAAGGCCTCCCTTCCCTTCTTCCACTCTTCGCGACTCAACGCAGTGACAGGCCAGGTGCTCAGGTGAGAGTCCAGCTCGTATAATTTAATTTCTGTGCAACCCTAAACCTCGAAAGTAACTAGGTACCCTCCAAGTTTCATATCTTTGGGACTTATTTGTTTAAGCAATACTTTTATTTATAGTCTCTTGGAAAAGTATATATCTCTACGTCAGCGACATATGCAAGTACTTTTAATTTTAACTTATGCTGGCAAATACATATTTCTTGGAATGCTGCCTTTTTAAAATAAACAATCTCATGTTTTAAAAACAGATAAAAGATTTTTACATTGTCTATTAGTCTGATGTACAGTATACAAACCTATCTAACAAGTTTGGTTTTGCAATCATTCTACAGGTCGGTAAAAATGCTATCGTCTTCTGTTTTAAAGGCAGGAAATGATTTTTACGTTGTCTATTAGTTTAAACTACAGTAAACAAACCTATCTAACAAGTTTGGTTTTGCAATCATTCTACAGCAAATACCAATCATTCATTTACCATACATGTGCGTGCCCATTTCATTGTGAATTAGCTCAATAGCACATCTTTGTTGGTTCAATGCTTAGCAAATATTGCCGGCTCATGTCGATGTTACGACATACCGTCGCAGTTCTGCACAAGGATGACACCAATACACAAGCGTTAACCACCGTCCATAGGTGGCATTAAAGCAAGTTACGAGAACGGACGTAACTATTAGTATATCAGTATTATGTGATTTTACGACTGGTTATCATAATTTGATCTGATTTTGAAATCCCGGTCAGCGGCTTAATTGATTTATGTTCTCACATTACACGTTCGCGAACTCGCCACAATAAACTTAGTTAATAACTTTCATAATAGCTGACTGGGTAATTAAATAATTACAGACTTTCTTTATGACGGTAAATTATAACGTGTTTTGTTTCGGTTACCTAGGTATTACTAGGATATTATTTTATCGTACCTAACTGACTATACCTACGGCCTAATTTATCATATTTATTTTATCTTTACCACTAATAGGGTAAATTTTTTATGACACAAATAAAATAAAAGCCCTGGTTGTTCATCCAAAAATAAAATAAAAAAAACATTAATAGCTAAACTGAGGGTCGAACTTTACAATTAAATTATTTATACTAGGTTTGGGAACTTTTATGGTTTGAATATACACAAAAAGCACGTATGACGCATCCGGCCGGACATATAGTTTCATAAAAGATTAAACAAACTTTCACAATGCTGAAAAAAATAGGTACAACAAAAACAGGTAAACAGGTAACCTACATACCTAACATTTTTGTGACGTGGAAAAAATCAGAAAAACCGATCATCTTCGCCGCACGAAGGGTGCAGCAGAGGTGAGTGAGGTTGTCGGACTCAACGACACTAAAAAACTAAAAACACCGCGTTGGCCGGCCTCGGGTCACTCCAAAAGGAACAGTCTGGTGCCCCTCTCGCACGTCGCCCTAAAGCACCTATATGCTTAACCTAGCTCCACCCAAACTTCGAATGTAGTTCTGACACCGAAATTAGTATTTTGTGCTTCAATTGTGAGTTTCACTTAGTAACTGTTATTTATAGAAATTAACTTACGGTCGATTTCTATATTCTATCCATTTATTATGGAATAAAATATATAGAAATATTGATGTATATAACGTCTGGTCATGGAAGAAAAAATGCGTTAGATATATATAGCAAAGCATTTAGGTATTTTATGCAAGATGATAATTACTGCGATGTTATCGCTATATAGCATTCACGTTTGGAGATTAGCGAGCGTTTAAGAACTCTTATAAAGTTATTACTATGATCGTGAGATAGAACATAATTTCTACTTGAGATGCTCTCAACAACTGTAAATAACACTTAAACAAGTTTGTGATAGGTATTGTTTACTTTTTTTATTAACAATATGGAAATTGTCTATGCTATTTTGAACTGCTCAGCTATTTTGAATGCTTCTGTTGTCACCACCTTCATTTAAGTACTTATTATTTGTAAACAACACATTTTACGACAATGTCGTTAAAAAAATCTATAATCATCTTCATCATATCAATGTCTTTATCCATGGTTAATTCAATATTCAAATAAAGGATCATTAGCTCACTACTTCACACTCATCTGCAACAAATTCTACCAGATAGCGATAGCTGTGTATTATCAGTTTTATCGCTACGTCTAACAGGTGACACTTTTTTATGCTATCTAATAAATAACTAAATAACATTATTTATTATCTTACAGAAAATATAATACTGATATAGATAATTTATAGATTATCTCAAATGTGATGCATTTTGTACATTAGCGGAAATAATATTTATTCAATTTGCGTTATCATGCTTCTGACTAGGATCATAAATAAATTGTAGTAGGTACAAAGCTAGGATTTAGTCATAATTTCACTTTCATTTTCTTTTATTCAGTGTCTGGTTGCAATAAAACATCGTAGAAAGTGGAATCTTCGTACAATGATATGCATAAAAATAAATTCCTACACGAAAAAAATATATCCGAAAAAGCATGTTTTGCAGCATGTTTGCATAATTAAGTTAATATATTTATGTGGTAATTGAACTTATAGATACACCAGCTGTTAACAGCAACATCGTACGCGTTGGATTACTTTTATAAGTAGGCACTTACGTAGTGCAGTAGGTAAACTCTGATACCCTTTTTCCCCTTTTTAATGGTGGTCTGGAAACCCCTAAAATGCGTGTCCTTTTATTTTGTATTCAAACTAAGATACTAACCAATAACATTATCTATTAAAAAATCCCACACAAACTTTGCCACTTATTTTGAAAAATCCCCAAGGAAGCTACCTACCAAATTTCAGATTTTTGCTTCAGCGATTTTGGCTTGACGATGATAAAGGTTAAGCTCTTATAGGTATAGAATTATAGGTAATTAGTATGCAACAAAACTTGGCTCTCAACGCATTGTAAATAAGTAAATGTGAAGATGACGAGATAAAGATGAGTAATAGCACCCGTTAGCACCTTCGATAATCATCATGCGTTTAAAAATACTTACAAAAATGTTTGTCTTAATGTAGACGTAGGCGCCTAATTGCATAATATCTTAAAAATAAATAATGAGGTATGTACATACCTAAGTATTTATCTACCAACTCGGTAAGTAGAAACTTTGCCTTTCGCGTTGTAGGTTGTGAGTTCGATTCCCACCCAGGGACACACATCGTGCTATGAACATTGGAGTTGTTTGTTCTGTGTCTGTTTTTACAAAAAATATCTATATAAGTTATCTATCAAAACATATGTATTGTCTTTATCTATTATTATTTTATTTTATCTAGGTAGGTTTATTAACATTGGTTCAAAGAAACTAGAGACACGATAAGAAGAAGAAGGTAGATAGATACTTAGATATTCATCAAATGAATGTTTTTGTCATAGATGTTGTCTCCTAACTGCTGAGCCATGCGTAGTGACATGGCCTATCGCGGGCTGTCCCAGCATGTTGAGTTGGATCGGGCCGCCGATCCCAGAGACAGGGTCTCACTCCAAGAACTTATCGGAGAAGGCACCTATGGCGAGGTCTACTGCGCTAGAGATAAGAAGACCGGTAGACGAGTCGCTGTAAAGGTTAGTATCATCCATAAATTACCACATATTTCCAGAAGGGGTAGGCAAAGACTACGGATATCTACTTGCTATGATCCAAGCATACCTTTTTTGCATCATTTACTCTTACTACATTTTTCATACATTCGCGTGTTAATTGTAACTTATTGTTGGTATCATACTCCCTTAAAAAATCATCCATCCTACATCCAACACACCTTGCCATTTTGTACGATTTGTGTATGAGTACCTACCTACGTATCTTTGGCCTAGTTTAATGAGATTTAGTGCTAGAAAAACTTCAAAATCATAAAACAACCACAAATCGGTACTATTAGCATGTAAAACCAAACACTACTGGAAACTCCAAAACAATTAGCCTCATTCTCGTTAATATCTGTGATTGTTTAAAATAAAACAAAGCCGCTTTGCGTGTTTGCGGAAATACTAAAAAAGAAACTGAAACACGCATAATAAAATTTCTTTATTGCTAACTTATTAATAGCGTGTTATCAATAAGTATTTATTATACGCTTTTAAACATCCGTATTGGTAAGACACCCATTGGAAAAGTTGCTGGCCTTAGAACTGTCTCTGCAATGCGAGCTATGAGTAAGTCATTCCTTAAGTGCCAATCAATGACCGGATATTTAACCACTTGCTATAAATATTTTGAATGATGCAGTTGGAGTATGCATGATGTTGAAACAGAATGCTACTGTTATAGCATTCATCGACTTAAATGAAAACTGGTCATTCTTCTCTATAATGCAAACTTTCCTTAATTTAGTTATTCAAGACCCAGAGTTGTTCAACATCTTTGCATCTAGAAATTTTCTAATAAAATTGTAAATAGGTAAACCTGTTATTTGCCAAGGTTCAGTACCAGCCACTAGATATTTATATTGTATCAGAGAAACGCAAGAGAAACTGTTGTATTACGGGCGTCTAGCCCTACTGGCTATTGCTAAAAATTCAATGACTTTATAAATTATTTTATAGTTTGAGCGAAATCGTCTACAATGTTGAAATATTTAAATTATGTTTATTTTATTAATACTGCTTCTTTAAATAATGAGCAGGTATTATTATTAATTGAAGTAAGTAAGTGATACTATAGATATTTAATTTTAAATAAATTAAAATAATAAAAGATAAATCATATTTTTATTACGTAAAGTGTTAGGTGAGCGAGCAGCTCTAGATTTACATATTTTTATGAGTGGCAGATTTCATTTTGTAGAATCCAT
The DNA here is from genome assembly GCA_963675405.1 of Cosmorhoe ocellata. Lineage (NCBI taxonomy): Eukaryota > Metazoa > Arthropoda > Insecta > Lepidoptera > Geometridae > Cosmorhoe > Cosmorhoe ocellata. The sequence continues at coordinate 7,197,718 of OY776245.1, read as the reverse complement.
GAATAGCTTCATGGAATTTACAAAAAAGTGTGACCACACGACTCATGCTTCAAAAAACTTACTGCCAAAAGAAACAATGAATATGAAACCACCGTGCTTATTTTGGCTTATACTAAGAGATCAGATTACAAAACTGTTTGGACAAAAGAATAAAACGATGTACTTTTATAGGAGCATTGTTGGCATACGGCTTTTAATTGATTGCTTAGATGTTATCTCTGAGCTCGGCATTGATGCCAAGGCCGCAAAACAATACGTGGGTACTAGCTACCCTCTCATTTTGCATTGGTAGATACTCATAGTAACATCTATTTAGCACCTATTATACGGATGGCTATTGCAACAATATTAATTAGCACATAATTTTACTTATACAAACATTATGTTTTTGCAGATTTTAGAGAATATAGCCGAGAACATAGAAGAAATAGAAGAAGAATTTCTTGTGTTCCGTGATCTGTCCAGCCATCCTAACATACCTGAATTCGTCGGGCTATTTTTGAAACGCGGCGTGAGCTCAGATGACGACCAAATATGGTTTGTTATGGAGGTGCGTAAATCAATGTGTTAAAAAAACAAGCAATACTCGGCCTTATGCAATTTGCACTTCAAAGGTGTTTTATGGTCAATTTCGTTTGTAGCTTTGTACTGGAGGTTCAGTGACTGATTTATGCGCGGGAATGCGGGCTCGGAATAGCAGCTTAACTGAACCACAACTGGCTTACGTACTTCGCGGGACCGTGCGAGCCTTGACACATCTCCATGCTCATCGATGCATGCACCGTGACGTCAAAGGACACAACATACTTTTGACTGAAGATGCAGAGGTGAAATTGGTTGATTTCGGGGTCTCATCCCATTTGGCAGCGACAGCCGCTAGAAGAAACACTTCAGTTGGCACACCTTACTGGATGGCGCCAGAGGTAATAACGCAATTTCGATAGCAATTATTATTATCTACTGCATGTCTTAAATTACCTACAACAACATCAATTTAGTTTTTCTCATAATAGTTATCTTAAATCTTCGTTCAAAGGTTAATTTGATTGTAATTTTAGGTAATAGCGTGTGAACAACAGTTGGACGAGTCTTACGACTGCAGATGTGATGTATGGTCGGTGGGCATTACTGCTATTGAGTTGGCTGAAGGCGAGCCGCCACTGTCCGGCTTGCACCCAATGAGAGCGTTATTCCAAATCCCACGTAACCCTCCTCCGATGCTGTCTCACCCAGAGTTATTTTCACCCCAACTCTCAGACTTCATAGCGGATTGCCTTATAAAAGACATGAACCAAAGACCTTTTGCGCGAGAGCTTTTGGAACATCCTCTGCTACTCGCCGTTAGTAGCTTCGAGGATAAGGTCAGTAGGTACTTTCAAATAACTACATACTACCTCTAAATATGTTTTGAATCTAGGTCAATGAGTTTCAACTTTGTTTATAGATCCGTAAAGAACTTCAAACTGAGATAAAACGACAGCGAGCCGAAGGTCGAAGTTGTCGAGCCGCAGAAGCGACGACAAAAAGAGGCAAATTGAAATCCCATCGAAAAGCTCGGCCTGAAAAAATGTATACTGACGATCTGGCCACATTAGAAGTGCTCACGGAAGAGGCCATTGTCGACCAACTACAGAAAAGATACACTCAAAATCAAATATATACGTACATAGGAGACATCTTGGTCTCGGTCAATCCCTTTACCGATGTGGGAATTTACACAACAAAGGTGAGAACATTAACGCTTTCTTTCCCCCATCTTTAATTGCAGGTTGATTAACCTTTGTTTCGTTTTTAGAGCCAGCAGATTTACCAAGGTCGCTGTCGATCTGATAATCCCCCTCATATCTTTGCTGTGGCTGACGCCGCACATCAAGCTCTGATGCACCAAAAACTTCACCAGGCCATAGTTATTTCTGGAGAGAGTGGAGCTGGAAAAACTGAATCTGCTAATTTACTTTTGAAGCAGCTCGTGTTTTTGTCCAAGGTGAATTACAAAACCCTATTTAATATAAGTAAAGGTATCATGTTGTTTATATAGCTTCATTATCTAATACTTGTTTTGTTGACAGACGCAAAACAGGAATTTAGAAGAAAAGATTCTTCAAGTAAATCCAATTATGGAGTCGTTCGGCAATGCCCGCACGGGAATAAACGCAAACAGTTCCCGTTTCGGCAAATATTTAGACTTGTCCATGATGAGAGTAGGCCGAATCTCTGGCGCACGCATATCTGTTTATCTTCTTGAGCAGTCGCGAGTAGTTCATCAAGCGTTGTAAGTATTTACTCACAATTTTATCTCTTTAGTTACGAGTAATAATAGCCCACTTAATAAACGTGCTAACTTCTATGTGTTTGTTTTACGTTTTCAGAGGAGAAAGCAATTTCCACGTGTTTTATTATCTTTATGACGGCTTAGAAAGTGAAGGGCGCTGGAGGAAGTTCTATCTTGACGAGCAACTGAAGTCCAGGCATCGGTATTTGCAACCGTTGTCCATAGCACATCGAGAACATAATGTTCATCGGTGGCGACAACTTAACCAGGCTTTCAAAGTAAATATGGTCACTAAACAAGATTATTGCTTACTACTTTTTATTACTTAGGGTAGACTGGGTACGGTTGTGCCAATTTTCATTTGATCGTCCATAATTTCATAAGTATTCCAGTTAGCTGGAGGAAAAGTGTATTTTATAGTAAAATGGACATTTGTCTACATATAAATACTTTAATTTTTTCCATAAAGGCAAAGGTTTGAAAAAAAAAGAAAAAAATGTCACAATCGTCCCCACCCCAAGGACGGTTGTGACAGTGCCTGGGGTCGAATTTGACAGGTTCAAAAACGCACATAAACGGTCGTAAACCAACTTTATTGCACGTATTGTATGTCATACAATCACCTATAAATATTTTACAATCAATTTATGATAAAATATAGAAAACAGTAACATTTGTATCACCTTATATAATAGGGCTCCTTAGCATCTTTAATTATTAGGTAAAAGTCTTCATATTAATTTTAATCAGGTATATAACAGCTTAAATAAACATTTTTGTAGGTGCTTAAACATGCAACAACAAAATCAACAAAATCTAAGGAAATTCTTACTTCTAAAAATTTAACCTACTGAAATCTAGTCAGATTTTTCACAGTTATGACAAGTTTCACTGCTTGATAAGCGTTTTCATATTCTTGCAGGTAACAATGACCTCTTTCCGTCTTCTTTACATGTCGTTGCGGCATCTAAAAGCAAAAAAAAATTGTTAATTATGTCACAACCATACCCAGAAAATTTGGCACAAACGTACCCATGGTATCCATTCGCAAAAAAACAATTGCCATGACTATACCGACTAATCTACGTTCAAAGTAATAACTGCTATTTAACCACTAATGTTTAAGTTTTTACTACAATAAACACTTATCACTCTATCTGTACACATAAAACAACAATCACACAAAGAAATCGAACAAAAAAACTTACTTTCCATCGAAAAATATTAATGTGGTACTCTGCAAGCCGCTACGTCGCGCGCCGGATGACGCAATACTGTGAAGCACATTCGGAGAGGCACGCCGCTCCTTTCTTCCCTTGCACCCAACCCCGTATTCCTTATAGTTTCGCCAATATGACGACTGTCACTACCGTACCCTGGCACAAACGTACCCAGTCTACCCTACTCGACACTTCACACACTTCACACCTATAACCGCATTTTATTATAACTGAGCTTTACATGTTTTTAGGTGGTAGGTTTTATAGAAGAAGAAGTTCAAATAATATACAAAATGTTGGCAGCTATTCTCCATTTAGGAGACATAGAATTCGGTGAAGCTGATGACCATAATGCGGACAACCGAGCAACTATTATTGACACAGCGCCTTTACATCGAGGTGAGCTCATGTTTGGTAATAAATGACATAATATAGATTAGCGTCTAATAATGAACCTAGCACGATTGCGGCTGCAATATGCCTGGCTAGTCGTTAAATAGTAATCAAGCCTAATCTTTATGTCGTTTATATTTGAAAAATTGGCTTATTATAACAAAAATACCATTTGAGTTTTGATTTTAATAGATAAGTTTACCAGTATATTATGTAAGTATTTGGTAAAATAGCCCTTTTCATTTGAAATTCAATGATACTCCTATTATTTGGTATAAATAGTGCCGGTTGGCTTATAAATAAATATAAATATATGCTTTTTTCCAGCATCGTGCCTCTTAGGGGTGGAGACTAGTGATCTTCGAGAATGTCTTACAAGCAGCAGCGTAGTAGCTCGTGGAGAAACGATTGCACGCTATAGTTCACCCACAGAAGCTGCCGTTGCTAGAGATGCAACTGCTAGAGGTCTCTATGCGAGGGCATTTGATAGGATCGTGGAAAGGATAAACGCTTTGCTGTGTCAAAACAGACCAAATAAGTAAGTGAATTATTTTGCATTATATAGTTATTTAGTGAAGCCAAGCGATACGGTTCCAAAACGTGGTTGACCTTTATATTCTAAACATAGAACACAAACAAAACATGACCTTTCTCAACAATCCTAACTGTCAAGGGTAATCTGAAAAGGGTAATAACAATATAGGTGTTGGGTTTATATTTGAATGGCTGATTTGAAGACCGCTACATTCCCGCCAAAATGAGCTTGCCTACCGCCCGACCAATAAATACACGGTCGGGAGTTTCCGGGCGCTGCCGTCAATCCGGCGTAAGCGCCACTGTCCTGCAACTTCGAGAAAGAAACGCGCGCAGCTCTCGAACTTTTTATTGAAAATAAATACAAAACTCTGTCTAATGTTGTGCAAACTACCTAAATACGATAATACTAGTGCCTGTGAGTCTTTAGCAGTGTTATTACGTCCCGGGACCTGCTCTGGCTGTGGAATTGCTACGGTGAGTCTTCAAAGTATATCACGCCATTACGATTTCTAAAAATCCAAACTTTAAAAGCTATCGAACCATACATTTTGGTCATTCCGAGCCAGGATTATCCAGTTACGATATCAATACAACTAAATCTAGCTATTTACAAGTATTTATTGGTATAATTCTTATTGTATTTCGTCTATTTTGCTAGCCGGTAGGTTCACACACCGGTAGGTACGTATCATAATTTTCACTCACAAACTTGCTTATATCTGGGTAGTTACACAAGTTACAAGTCTCAAACCTTTTCTAAAATCATTTTTATATGTTCTATGTCCTAATCCAACGTTTATTTTAAGTCATAACTCAACAATTCGAATTCTCAATTTCATTATTCCTTTACGTAAAATTACGCCGACGCGGTCCGGCCGCCATTGAAATTTGCCGTGTGCGTAATATTGTTATTTACCGTGTGACAATATGCCTCCTAAACTTGACTCTGAGCAAATTGAGGAGTACGATAAGTTGGTACAACCACATATTGCCACAAAAGAGATGTGTTTTATGAGATTGCAATCTTTGTACCAAGTTTCTCTAGGTGTTCATGACAAACCCGAGTTGCTAGGCGAATTCAATGTCCGTTTGAGTGAATTGCAAGGTTGGCGTGACAAGTTCGAACAAAGTATACTTAATATCACACTATTAAAAAGGAAGTTTTATCCTGAGTATGTACCTTCATACAAAGAGATTGAGAGTTTTGACCAAATTTATTATTATATTCGCAATGTTTCAAACAATCTGAACATAGACACGAAACAAAATAGAACGGACACAAAGTCGGACGGCAACTGTGTTAAACCAAGATTACCTAAACTGGAACTGTTTCCTTTTGACAGTAAACTTGAAAACTGGCCTACCTTTCGTGATACGTTTTCTAGCCTGATTCACAATAACAAACAAATAGCTAATATCGAGAAGTTTTACTATTTGTTATCGGCGGTTAGCGGGTCCGCTCTGGTCATTGTAAAGTCTATGCCGGTTACATCGGATAACTATCAGATAGTTTGGAGCGCTTTGGTGAAACGATATGAAAATAAGCGCGCATTAGCGACTACCTATCTCGACAAACTGTTTAACTTTAAACCTTTGGCAAACGAGTCTATCTCTGGACTTAATGAATTCTTACAGACATTTCAAGAAAACATTAAAGCGCTCCAGCTGCTTGGTATCAAAGATTTGTCGGGATTTTTATTGTTCTATGTTGCATTGCGTAACCTTGACCCGGTCACTAGGCGCGAGTTAGAGCGTGAGTTGGGGCAAGATGAGCTACCTAATTATGACGAACTGATAACTTTTATCGAAAGACATGTGCGCGTTCTCGAGATGTCAGAGTGTACGACAAACTCCACTGCTACGAAAAGTGTACCGAACACTCGAGGTCAGTCAAAGGTCAACCAGCCTACTACTGGTTCAAAATCAAATAATTCAAACTCGCAGCGACCAACCCTGTCGTCTGCTGTTGTCAATGCGGACCCTCCTGTAAAATCTAATAAATCCATGGAGTGTTTGTATTGTAAAAAAGCTCATTCTATTTATCGATGCAGTGACTACACCGATCTGACCCCGGCACAGCGTCGCGACAAAATCAAACAATTAAATCTGTGCGAAAATTGTTTACGGAACCATTCTGTCGCCGACTGTACGTCCAAGGGACTTTGTACGATCTGCAAAAAGAAGCATCATCATACATTGCATTTAGACTCTGTACCGAATTCGAGTTCTAGTGCCGCCGTGGCATTGACGTGCTCAGCTAATTTGACAGTGTTGCTCGGTACCGCGGTTATTCACGTCGCAGATTGTTGGGGCCAGTACCAAACCGTACGTGCTATAATTGATAGCGGCGCTATGTCGAGCTATATTACTCAAGATTGTGCTAAACGTCTAGGGCTGTCGCGACGTAAATGTAACTTTGAGCCCATCGGTCTAGGTGGTAATCCAGTGCGGGAGTTCGGCTTAACTACGTGTAATATTAAGCCGCGACACTGTGCTAGTCCGGTTTTATCTACCGATGCGGTAATTGTATCCAACATTGCAGGTAACCTACCTACAATGCCTCTATGTGATAGGACTATTGTCCAGTTCCAACATCTGGTGTTGGCCGACCCGGCCTACTATACGCCCGCGCCAATCGACCTACTGATAGCAGGTGATCTTTTCCCGTATATCTACGACGGTGAAAAAATCCTTCCGCGCGAACGTGGCTTGCCTGTGGCGATGAGTTCGATATTTGGGTACGTCATTCTAGGTCAAACCGAACTCGGTCGATCTCAACACGCCGATGTCTCACTCTTTGCTGACGCTGGTAGGGATAGTACTTTTTGTGGTTTTTCCATGAGTCTTGATCAAATAATGCACTCTTTCTGGGAGGTCGAAAACGTACCGTCTGAGGTACTCCGCTTCAGCCCTGACGAAGAGCTAGCGGAGTGTTTGTTTGCAAAGGATCATCGACGTGATGACACGGGTAGGTATGTAGTTAAATATCCATGTCGACCCTCCGTTGAACTCGGCGACTCGAGTCAAATGGCAACTCGTCGACTTCTCAACTTAGAGTCAAAGCTAGAACGGGAGCCCGAGTTAAAAACTGAATATCATAAGTTTATGCGTGAATATGAGAACCTCGGTCATATGACTTGTCTTGGTGATGTCCAGAACGTGGATTCGAAATATATCATCCCGCATTTCTGCATTGTCAAACCATCAAGTACCACAACGTCTCATAGGGTAGTATTTGATGCCTCTGGGAAAACGTCGAATAATATGTCGCTCAATTCACTAGTACTACCGGGTCCTAAACTTCAAGCTGATATTAATAAACTATTAATCAACTTTCGTCTGCATGAAATATGCCTTTCTGCAGATGTTTGCAAAATGTTCAGAATGATACTCTTGGAACAGGATCAACGACCTTTCCAACATATTCTATGGCGCTACTCTTCGGATGAACCGATCCAAAAATACGCTCTGAACACTTTGACGTACGGCGTTGCTAGTTGCCCATATTTGGCCATTAAGGTGCTGCACACTTTAGCGAACGACGAAGCGGACAAATTTCCAAAAGCCGCTCCTATTTTGAAAACGGCATTCTTTATGGATGATCTTTTGTGGTCCGTTTCTACTGTAGACGAAGCGCTCGAACTTCAAAAGGAGCTCATAGAGTTGCTGAAGGCTGGTGGCTTCATTCTCCGCAAGTGGTCAAGCAACTGCCCACAAGTGATCGAGCATTTGGATGAGACTCATCGCGAAACACCGGTTGCATTTGACGATGAAACAAATTTGTCCATCAAGGTGCTTGGTCTCCAGTGGTTGCCAAACTTAGATGCATTTTCTTTTGCTACCACACCGCACAACCCAGTAGTTTCAAAACGAACGGTCTTGTCCCAGATAGGTAGACAGTTTGATCCATTGGGTTTTGTAGCTCCGTGTGTTTTTTATGCCAAGTGTTTCATGCAAGAACTTTGGGCTCGTCAACTTGACTGGGACCAACGTTTACCGTCAGATCTTGAATCTCAATGGCAGACATATGTCAATGAACTTCCGTTGTTGTCAAATATAAAACACGATCGGCATGTCAAGGTAGTACGCCATACCTATTGTCAGATATTAGGTTTCTGTGACGCCTCCACTCTTGGTTACGCCGCGGTTGTTTACCTTAGGTCAAAGAACGCGGATGGTGAGACTAAGGTCAGTCTAGTCATTGCTAAATCAAAAGTAGCACCATTAAAGACTGTCACCATTCCTCGACTGGAACTCATGGCTGCACATTTGCTATCAAAACTTGTGAAATATGTCCAATCAATTCTGCATAATCGACTTGAGGTCAACGAGACTTTGTTGTTCACTGATTCTTCCGTCGTTCTAGCATGGCTCAATACGCCGAGCCACACGCTTAAGACATTTGTGTCCACACGAGTGTCCAAGATCAATGAAAGTGTGTCCAACAGATGCTGGTATCACGTTAGTGGAGTGTCTAATCCAGCTGATGTATGCTCTCGTGGCGCGTTGCCATCCGCACTACTAGCGACTCATGAATGGCTCAACGGGCCTGACTGGCTCAACCTAGACCAGTCACAGTGGCCGATAAAGACCATGAATGAATTTCGCGATTGCACGCCTCCAGAACTCAAGTGTCCTAAGACTGTCCTCGTTTGTACCGAGATCGACTCGGCTGAGCCACTCTATAGTCTCACCGAAAAATATTCAAGTTTCGCCAAGTTACTCAACGTTGTAGCTCGATGCTATCAGTTCATTCGTCATTGCAGATCGGCTGTTCGTAATCGTAGTTTGCTCTCTGTCACTGATATCAGAAAGGCTCATGATATTTTAGTAAAATCAGTTCAGCGGCATCACTTCTCAAGTGATATTGCGAGCCTAACTAAGGACGGTAATTGCAGTCAATCCTTGAGAAAGCTCAACCCTTTCATAGATTCGCACTATTTCCTCAGGGTGGGGGGTCGACTTTCCCAATCGGATTTAACCTATGACAAAAGACATCCGCTACTGCTCCCAAAAAAGTCTAACTTCACTAACATCTTGATTGATCATTTTCACAAAATTTATTTGCACGTGGGTCCACGTACCCTTCAAAGTTTAATCATCCAAAAATATTGGATAATATCAGCGCGTAGCGCCATTCGATCACGTACAATCAAATGTATATCTTGCTTCAGGGCGTCTCCCACAAATCGACAACCCCTAATGGGCGATCTGCCTAAATTTCGCTCGCAAGATGTCCATGCTTTCCACACCGTTGGAGTAGATATAGGAGGACCTTTTTCTACCAAAGAGTCAACTCGTAGAAACGCTCACGTATCCAAATCTTATTTGTGCGTCTTTGTGTGTTGTGCCACACGAGCGGTACACTTAGAAGTCTTGTCTGCTCTCAGCACAGAGTGTTTTCTCGCATGTTTCGACCGTTTCACGGCAAGAAGGGGTTTATGCCACTCCATTATATCTGATAATGGTACTAATTTTGTCTCAGCTGGCAAACAGCTGAAGGAAATAACAGACTTTCTCAATACAAATTCAGACAATCTGTCTAACGGATTTGTTTTTCGTGGAGTAAAATGGAGGCACAATCCGCCGACTGGAAGTAATTTCGGTGGTATTTATGAGTCCGTAATCAAGTCTGCTAAGGCGCACCTGAAACGTACAGCAGGTTCTAGAGTCTTATCGTTTGAAGAACTTTCTACGCTCTTTTCGCGAGCTGAAGCTGTGCTCAATTCAAGGCCCCTCTGTGCTTTATCCAGCGATCCTAATGAGTTTGAAGTTCTGACTCCTTCTCACTTCCTCATAGGTAGGGAACTCTTGTCAGTACCAGAGTACGATTTAACAGATTTGTCCACTTCTAGATTAAACCGTTGGCAGTACGTCCAACAAATGTCACAACAATTTTGGAAACTGTGGAAGCAAGATTACTTGCACACTTTACAACAACGTCAAAAGTGGTTTACCAACTGTCGTAACCTCAATATCGGTGATCTTGTGCTCATAAATTCAGACGCACCCACGTTAAAATGGCCCCTAGGCCGCGTTTCCAAATTGCACAGTGGCCCGGATGGCATCGTACGAGTAATTAGCGTTCGAAATTCTAATAATCACGAGTTTACTCGTCCGGTCTCTAAAGTAAGTCCTCTTCCGTTGGATAAGGACTCAGAATAGTTTAATAAAGCAATAAATTCAACAGTTTTATGCAAATATTATATGCATAGAACTTCTTTATTATATCTTAGTATTTTATTTTAACTTATACAGTCCACTATGTACACTACACTATATATTCAATTATTATACAGTCCACTACTCAAAATTTTCAACTACACTATACACTTTCAGATCTCAAAGTATATTTATAAATAACTATTTCAAGTTCCACTTGTCCTGGTATTGTAACTGGGAAATCCGAAGCGGATTTCAGTGGGGGGAAATGTTGGGTTTATATTTGAATGGCTGATTTGAAGACCGCTACATTCCCGCCAAAATGAGCTTGCCTACCGCCCGACCAATAAATACACGGTCGGGAGTTTCCGGGCGCTGCCGTCAATCCGGCGTAAGCGCCACTGTCCTGCAACTTCGAGAAAGAAACGCGCGCAGCTCTCGAACTTTTTATTGAAAATAAATACAAAACTCTGTCTAATGTTGTGCAAACTACCTAAATACGATAATACTAGTGCCTGTGAGTCTTTAGCAGTGTTATTACGTCCCGGGACCTGCTCTGGCTGTGGAATTGCTACGGTGAGTCTTCAAAGTATATCACGCCATTACGATTTCTAAAAATCCAAACTTTAAAAGCTATCGAACCATACAATAGGTATAGATTATGTATGTATGTATGTCAACCTATTGCTTGACAATCATTTTAATTTACAGCAATGACCAACAATCTATTGGGATATTGGACATCTTCGGTTTCGAAAACTTTTCCAAGAACTCATTCGAACAACTTTGCATCAACATTGCAAATGAACAGATTCAATATTACTTCAACCAACATATTTTCACGTGGGAACAACAAGAATACATGGCTGAAGGTGTCCCCGTGGATTTGGTCGAGTTCTCGGACAATAGGCCAGTACTGGACATGCTACTGTCGAGACCCATGGGATTGTTAGCACTACTTGATGAGGAAAGCCGTTTCCCACGTGCCACGGACCGAAGCCTAATTGGTAAATACTAGAACTTTACACAATAACATTTGCATTAAATAATGCAACTCAGTGATTAGAACGAATAATTTGAACATGCAATTTTCATTGCAGAAAAGTTTCATAATAACGTGAAGAGTAAATATTACGTGCGGCCGAAATCTGATGCAATATGCTTCGCGATACATCATTTTGCTGGACGCGTGGTTTACCAAGCCGACGGATTTTTGGAGAAGAATAGAAACTTCCTGCCGCCGGAAGTGGTCCAACTAATGAGACAGAGCCAGTACGACATAATAAGGTTTTTGTTCCAGTGTCCAATAACTAAGACCGGCAATTTGTATTCGCCGCTGCACGGCGACGGCGACGTGGATTCGAGAAGCTTAGAGAGCCCGCCCGTGGGGGATTCTAGGGTAATGGCTTCAATTAAATAAACTATTGTTAAGCGAAAGCTTTAGTTGCTCTGCTAATTGTCTTAATTTGGATATTTTGTACCCTTGTCAGTTTAGACAAACAGTTACTAATATTCGGTTGAAATTTTCAGGACCGTTTCAATAGCAGAGGTCTTGCGTCACAATCTAGAGCTCAGCAAACAGTATCCACATACTTCCGCTACTCATTGATGGAACTACTCCAAAAAATGGTCAGCGGAACCCCACAGTTTGTAAGATGTCTGAAACCGAATGAGTCGCGCTCCCCAAAACACTTTGACTCAACGAAGATTTTAAAGCAGCTCCGATACACTGGAGTTCTAGAGACTATTAGGATACGACAGAATGGTTTCTCTCACCGACTAACTTATGAAGAATTTTTAAAAAGGTGAGTTTTTAGTATATTTTGACAAAGAAAGCAGGTAAACCTTTTACAATATAATCTACATTGTTATTGCTGCTAAGCTTAAGTTCTTCTTTTCATAACGTTCTAGGTATGGCTTCTTGGCTTTTAGCTACGATGAAGTAGTGAAGCCTAGTCGCGACACTTGCCGGATGTTGCTGATAAGACTGAAGCTGGATGGCTGGGCGCTTGGCAAGTCAAAGGTTTTCTTGAAGTATTACCATGTCGAGCTTCTAGCTAGGATTTATGAAGAACAGGTATGCAGGGCAACGGGATATATTTAGATCTCTCTTGGAGAAAGTTCTACAGCACAATCAAATTATTTCAGATAAGAAAGGTGATATTGGTGCAAGCGTGCGCCCGTGCATGGCTTGCCCGTCTCTACTTCCGAAGACTGAAGGCACAGATGGCCATATCCGTTCTCACCCTTCAAAGACATGTGCGAGGTTGGCTTACTAGAAAACGATTGCAAGAGAGGCAGAAACAGTTGGCACGAGAATTCCAAAGAGAACAAGATAGTCAGAGGAAACATCACAAACAAGGTAGGAATCACGCTAATGGAAGAATTACTCGTCATGGTAGCATTACAAAAATATCCCTCTGTATACTTTACTCATTTATGGTATTTCATCTCAATTCCAGGTATTCCAAATAAAAACAAAGCAATGATGAAGGCTAAGGTGCTCAGACAGATGACGTCAGACGACAGCGACTTCAATGAAATGCATTGCGGCAACAAAGAGAACATCGACACCAACAAAGCTGCAGTCGTTATACAAAGCCGTAAGTATCCACTTGTTATTTGGTTCACCAAGAGGAGATAAAAATATCGAGATACATTATAAGTGCAATGATTTCTTCCAAAAATTCCAAAGAGATTAAAGAGATTTTTATTGATTTAGCTCTGATAACACCCGGAATTTCAGTTTCAGTATTAACTCGCAACTATTTTTTCCAGATTTTCGCGGGTACACAGCACGACGCAAGTGGGCAAAAGGTCGTGCGCCACCTCCACCGACGCACGCTGCGCCCACGCCGCAGCAGATGCAGCATTATTCAGTTCAGGAGCGCGCTGCGCAACTACAAACCTTCGCTGAGCAGGTGAGCAAACACTGACTCATCACTAGCACTGTTATTAAATTCTAAATCAGTTTTTCTTTTCATTTTACTGGTCTTTCAGACAAACTGTTGGTTTGTAGGTAAGTAATTCAAAATATTTAATTTCCAGGTCCACAATAAAAATCAAGAAGTGCACAAGAACCTGCGACGAAACAAGCCCGGCATCCGACTTAAGGAGGTATTACAACCCCCTGATGAGTATAGACCACCGCCTGGCTTCACACTCGTACCCGCCATCGTGAGAGGACAGCCCTCACAGGTAGAAAGGGATGCTAGTCGACTGTCAAGGTAAGACACTTCAGATTAGTGAAATGTTATTGTATTTCATCATGGAACTGTATTTCCATTTCTTTTTTAGATACTCGTTCTTACTCTCTCATTTGCTATCATACAACTTCTCATACTTTTTCAACTTTGTTCTATATTTTAATACCAACCAAGTGTAAATTCCTACCTACTTGGTGGCTATCGCCATTAGCTAAGCGAATTATAATGGTGCGATTATAATGTAAACGGTCACGATTGTACGCTCCGCCGGGCCGGAACAGTCCATCGCCCGAGTTTCTCGAGAGCCCAAGACCCTGGGACCAACTAATGACAACAAGGACTTTAAGATTAAATTTGCAATTTTTTTTTAACATAGTCGTCGTTTTCATCGAACTAGTTTTATTTATGCAAATCACGTAATAACAGCTAAAAAATAATGACGATCGTTTTTTATGCACACTATGGAATTAGTCCTTCGCCAGAATTTCTTGAAAACCCGGCGAGGCCCTGGGACGAACCGCTGAATAAGAAAGAATACGAGATCAAATCTCCGAGGTTAGTTGGAGACCCTGAGTGACTCCTTAGTTTTATGCAAAGTAGTAGCTACAATGAAATTATTCACAAATCACTAAACCACTTCAGGAAAACTCAATCGTGGTCTTTTGCCTTCTCCTGATTTTTGGTAAATAGCTAAAGTGACCTCTACCAAAATATTAACTTACAGGTATCAACCCGGCCCACACTACGAAGAGGACCGGCATCTCGTCAATAATCAGAACTGGCACAACTTGCCTTGCAGCCGACAGTGCGGTGGCCTCGTCAGGTATGGACAACACTTCGATGCGTGGAGCCACTGGCCTTAATTAACGTATTACCTTTGCATGCTTACTCCGGGCTTTAGTGATTATAGGTATGATCTTTGAAAATCAGTTTGGGCTTAATCATGTACAGTTAAATATGGTTCAACTGAATCGAAATGAAGTAGAGCCTGAAAAATTATGTCTCATATTTTCGTTAGAACGTAAGTTAGAACGATCTGTATTATCATATCACCTAATAGCTAGATCTTTTAATTTTAACAAATCATAATGACTGGTAGAGTAATTTAGTTGTTCGTAGATTGTTGAACCGTTTGAATTGCTGTTATAGAAATCGATTTCATAATTATTTTGCATAGTAGATACATAATTATACAAGGCTAATTTATACCTCACATTACTCTAATAAATCGATGGGATTTTTGGCACAGACACTACTTTACGCTTACCTACGCGCCTGCAATAAATAGCTTTTATGTCAATTTTATAGTGAACCAGTCAAATTTCAGCATATTTATACTCGTCATAACTTTTAATGACGCAACATTTTACAAGCATTAGCAATCTTCCCATTGATTGGCATCACATTACTTTTTTTATGTAAAATAGAAACATTTGCTATATTGGAGTTACATAATCATGTACTTATCTTATGTTTTTCAACTGTGTTTGCTGGCTGTTAAAACCTTGAAAATACTGAAATATTGTTTACTTCCCACAGTAACAAAATCAACGAGCTAGTCCGTAACTCACAGCGAGACTTACCACCACGACCCGCCTATAACCCAGCGCCGGACCCCGAAAAAGACTTACGAAAAATATTGCGAAATTCCCCTGAAATACTCGCAACACCTATATTTAGTTCCGACGATGACTACACCGAAGGACCGTTTAGATTCAAACAGCTGCTAAGGCCAACCCTAGGACCAACGGAGAGTTTGAGGAAAAGGAAAGTAAGGAATTCGCCAGGACAGAGCCCGTGGATGTCGGATAGTTCACAGGATAGTACCAATGGATCTAAGCAGGCATTCTATAAACGCCGGCCGCAGATTAGCATGGGAGTTTTCTATAATTAGTAAATTACCGGTAAAATATGTCTAAAAGTGAATTCAAATACTGCGAGCTGATGATGACGATACAGTTACTAATAATAAACGGGAGTTTATAAAAAATACACCCAAACATCCAACGCTTTTACCATTCATCTTCATTATTATCAGCCCGCTGACATTGCATTGCATTGTCAAGAACTCAATTATGTATGACATTAATGTGTCCAAATATAATTTACAACTTTGACCCAAAATACAAGCTTTTGAAAATGTATGTAAATTGTAATTTACATGCAGTGTTATAAATTGTAACAGCAAACCAAATGTAGATAATTGTGTAATTAGTATATAGATCTGAAAGAGGCTAAAATATTATCTATATAAGCCATGCTAAAAGTTATAGTAAGTATCTTTAAACGCAAAATTTGTTATAACCTTGAATAGTAAGTTTCATTAATAAAAAAAGCATTAGCGAAATTTTTAAGCTTTGATCAAAGTTATTGAGAAGAACAGAATCAGAAGATAATTATTAATTTAATAAGATCCATATTTTTAAGAAAAAATAAAAAGTAGGTATCTTTGTAATGAATTAATACTTGATTTTGTGTTTCAATTTGTAATATCGTAACATTCCACCATTGTAAATGTAAGTTATTATTACATAACAAAGTTTCTCATAAGTAACTACCAAAGTTTTATGATTAAATCATTAGCCTTAGAAATTATTGTTATTAGGTACTTATATAAACAATTTCACTTACTCCACACAACTTGTACTCGAAGTAGGTACTCAGGTTCGTCTTCGGTGATAATACCTAGTAGTACCTACCCAAAAAGTCTTTTTGTGTATAAAATATCAAACACTTTTTAAGTAATTAATTAATTATTGTGTGAAAAATATTGTTGTCGCTTTCTATGAATTTCTTTTTAAAGTTACTGCTGTATTCTACTTAATTGCAAA
Organism: Cosmorhoe ocellata; assembly: GCA_963675405.1. Taxonomy (NCBI): domain Eukaryota; kingdom Metazoa; phylum Arthropoda; class Insecta; order Lepidoptera; family Geometridae; genus Cosmorhoe; species Cosmorhoe ocellata. The sequence continues at coordinate 7,181,097 of OY776245.1, read as the reverse complement.
AAAATAAATACATTCGTCTAGATAAACTTTATATCAAGAATATTTATGTACTTACGTTGGTATTGCTTTTATTTATAACAGGTAATAGAAAGAACCGAAATAGCAGAATTCGTGTGCAACTTTTGACCCGTCGTCAGAGGTTGGCCTATGTCAAGGCTAAAGTGGTTTCGGTTTGAAACGAATCGATATTATCTATTATTGTTTCGCTGTTGTTTGAAAATACTATTTGTTTACCAAATGGGCGATGGACTTGGACCTGTCAGGATATAGAATGCTTGTGCCAAATGTACTCTGACTCTAGTCACGATACATCTTTAAGTATCTGTGTAACTAGAGGTCAAGGGTCTGTCTTCCTAACTTGGGGATTACAGTTGAGAGCCCATTATTATTATAATACTTAGGTACTAACTTGAATGAAACATGAAACATTAACTAAAATTATAAGATCAGACTTACTATTGTACCTGGTCTATATACCTGGACACTTGAAGTTACAGCTGACTCTATTTATTTATTTTTATTTTCTTTATAAAACAGCTTGTGAAATTTGTATAGCCGGTTTTATTAAATGCCTTTTTCAAACATCGATCTTCAATATTGCCATCATGGGTTAGTATCACATTAGTGTTACTTTTCATTGTTTAGTTTGATTACTATGAAAGTTATAATATTATAAATAGAAGAATCATTGACAAGTTTTGTGATTATGTGCCAATGATCTATTAATAATTAAGTATGAGTTGTTAGCAATAAACTTTGAAATCTAAAAGTTGTTTTAGTTTATATGAAACCGCCACTTACACAAACCATGGGGCAACACGACTTGTATGTTTACGTCTGAAAATGCTAGTACGTAAATTTGTGATCGTAATCAAAACAAAGTAAACACGTAAAGCTGTAGTTTTTAGGGTGGACATACATGAGTAACGTGTTACAACTAAACACGCGATGCGTTTACGGTGCGGTCGGCCGCGGGGGCGGGCAAAGTTCGAGACGTGGCGGGCGGGAGATCGTGTGTGAGAAGTGACGTGACGTGACAGCTCGCGCCGGCCAATAGAAGCGTAGGCGACGTGCGCGCGCACACGCGCAGTCTCGCCCGCGCTAGCCATGGCTGCCGCCGGCCTACCCGAACTAGATTTTACGCAAATAAAAACGCGCTCCATCGAGAGGACTCTGCTCCCCCTCATCAAGCAGGTACGATCTGGTGCATTCCTTCAGTCTTCGCCACGGCCACCGGAGCCAGGTCGCCGCGGCCCGACATCACTGGCGGTAGTGGCCGCGCGTGACGTGACGCCGGTGTCGTCGTGCGCGAACATTGCGTCGACGGCACCTCTCTGACGTCGCGAGGAAACTCTAACAATAACCTACGATTTTACGCAAGCAATCTAAAACGGTAGCTTTATTTTGGTATGCGGTAATTACGAGCGTTGGGCGGTTTTGACGTGCTTCGTTAGAATTTCCCGCCAGCTACAACAATCTGTTGCGCCTTCTCGCGCAACCGCAGTAATGACGTCCGAATGGCGCTATTTTTAAAAGGTAATCCGCCTGAATGGATTGCAAAAGCTCGTTACGGTCATAAATTTTGCTTGCCAATCATTAAAAATTCTAGGAATAAGGGTTCAAGGTAGGGTTTTGGAACTTTTGGAAAATTGAAGTGAACGCCAGCGAGATTAGATCTTGTCAAGATAGGTGAGCGAACACGTGTAGCGAGTGCGGGGGAGTAGTACGGTAGGTTCGCTCGGGCTCGGGTTCGGGCGCGCGATCGATGGTGCGCTCGCTCCCGCGTCGGGGTGGCGGCGGCTGCGGAGGCGGCCGGGGGCGGCAGTGCCGCGGCGATCGCGGGCGGAGCGGCGCGGTGCCGCAGCGACTCGCATCACGGGCTCGGGGCACGTGCGCGCGTCCGCGGACAGCGCGCCGCCGCCGCCGCCGCCACACTCCCGACATGGACATGCTCTCCGATGACGACGACTTCGCGCGCCGCGACGCCCAGGTACGTGCACCGGTACGTGTGCCAGTTGTTGTCGGTGGACCAGTCCGAAACAAAACAAACATGAGTGAAAGTGAATCTGGTCACTGGTCGTGCTGAATGTGTTGCTCCTCGGGTCCAGGACGCAACAAGTAGTCTCGGATGGTCGCGTGCAAGAATGACCTTGATTGGAGCTCGCGCCGCGCGGTCTCGCCCGCTCCCGGCCGACGAGACGTCGTCGAGGTGGCGGGTGACTTCTTACTTTCGAACCTTCAAAAAATAATTCGATTAACATTTGCTTTTTGTAAGGCTTCATAGTTTCTCGTAGCACACGTGTAGCACTCTCGTAGCTAGGTACTTACTTACATAACAGTCAAAGAAAATATAAATAGGGTAATACTTGAAAAGTGTATTTAGGCAAACAAACAAAAATTATGACTATACGAGTAGATTCAGTAAACTACATTATATAGGCTTGGATTCAAAATACTTTCCAAAAAGATGTTGTCTTATATTGTCTATATTTCAAAAATGAATAAGCGATGTCATAATCAGTCAGTGTCTCTACGAGGGCAGTTTTTTTAACTCAATTTGAGACATTGCCAAGATGAGAATTTAATTGAAAAAAAATTGGATCATTAAAAAAATATCGTCAATATCGGCTGTAGAATTTATTACTTATTAATTAGAACTTACAACGCCAGATTAACTACTTCCACGAATTCGCTAAATTTACATAATATAGTAGCCGTTACTCGTAACTTCGTACGCGAAGAACTGTAATGCATTTTCATATTCAAACGTCATTAGTCCTGCGGGTGGAGTGTCTTCTTTATCTTCTACAGCGTCCTCTGGTCTGTAGTCGCCATTTGAGATCAATTATTTCCCAGCGGCTGTCAGTTCTGCGAGCTATAATGACTTCAAGTCTCCGATATGAAAAAATCTATCGAATCGCAAATTTATTGCTCGGAAACTCGTAGAAAAACTATCAACAAAATTTCTTGTTTCTAATTTTTAATAATGATGTACATTTTTTTATAGATTTATGCTGGCAATTCAACTTAAGTTTTCCGATTCTGAGATCTTATATAGATGTACGTACATACCTACTCGTATAATGGTTCTGCTACAGATTTCTGAGCTTAGACTACCAAATGGTAGCCTAAATTTCAATACCTACTTGTGGAGTTTGGAGTTTTGGTTGCAAGACTTAAAGACCATTTAGGTATTCATCTCAATTTAACAGAATCCTTTGTGTAATCCTTTATACCTTGAACATTAATAACGTAGAATAATCAAATGCTGGATGGGATTACAGCCCTTTGTTAAAATAGGCCAAGATTAGTTACGCCCATTACTGTTCCATTAGTTTGAAATAGCTTGTGGTGGCGGTAGTTTGCGTTTCGTAGCAGAGAGGTGTTGACGAATGGTTTGTATGAGCTGATGGCAGGCCTTTGACTGCTTGTAGTTGGTCTATGACGCTTTGTTGATGACGTTGGTTTGTCTTTGGCAGATTAGTACCCTGGTGGCGACGCGGGGCGATGCGGCGGCGAGTGGCGTGGCAGTGCAGCGGGTAGGCGCTGCGGTCTGCTGCGCGGTCGAGCGGTTCGTGGCGGTCGGGGAGACCATCGCTGACGACAACCCAGACGTTAGGCACAGCATGGTGCTGGCCTGTAAGGATGCACGTGCTGCTGGTGAGTTATCTGCTACAGTTAGTAACATACGAAATGCTGATCAGAGGCTAATGGAATAGAATATAATTCTAACAGAATTCTATTCTATTCTGTTCGATTAACATTTATGCCGCTTGTCTAAAGGGGCTGAGAAGTAATTAAAATCATTTACTTTTAAACTTACCTACTCGATCTGGACGCAGTGCCAGTCGCAGTCTACCCGAGACCACGACAGCGTGTAAATCTGTCGAAACTTCGGGAAAATAAATAGGTAATTAGAACGCGACTAATACCCGTCTGATACTTATAATAATTAACATCATTTTTGCACCCAGGATGTAACTGTAGATCTGAAGGATGTTTACCAGCCTGTTTATCAAAATTATTAACTTGGTAAGGCATTTTAGTTATTCGTGAAATCATTTCAAATTCTAACAGAGAGCGAGGGATGTTCACTTCCATTGAACAGTTTACGGGGTTTTTAATCAAGGCTTGCGTGACCTATAAATCTCTCGACACCTAAATTGGGTAAGAGACCTTCATCTATATATCTATATAAGAGCTTAACCTGACTGACTGACTGACTGACTGACTGATTTATCATCGCCCAGCCGAAACCGCTGAAGCTAGAAAGCTGAAATTTGGAAGGTGGTTTCCTTTTATAACAAAACCACCCACTAAGAAGGGATTTTTGGAAATTCCACCTCTAAGGGGGTGAAAAAGGGTGAAAACGTTAGTATGAAACTTTTTAACGCGTGGAGCGATTTTCATGAAACTTTGTTTGTGCACTGTAAATGCAAAATGAATGGACAGGTGTTTCAGGATTTTTCAATATAACCTTCAAAAAGGGGTCAAATGTGGGGTCAATGTTTGTATGGGAACTTTTTAACGGGTAGTGCGATTGGTCTGAAATTTTGTTTGTGTACTTTAAATGCAAAATAAATGAATACGTGTTTCAGGATTTTTCAAAATAACCTTCAAAAAGGGGTCAAATATGGGGTCAATGATTGTATGGGAACTTTTTAATGGGTGGCGCGATTGGTCTGAAACTTTGTTCGTGTACTGTAAATGCAAAATGAATGGACACCTGTTTCAGAATTTTTCAATATAACTCTTAAAAAGGGGTCAAGGGGGTCAATGTTTGTATGGGACTTTATTAACGGGTGGTGCGATTGGTCTGAAACTTTATATTAGACTTAGATATTTTATGTGAACGAAGTCGCGAGCGGGACAGCTAGTTGTATGTCATATAGTCGTAAGAAGCACAAGCTGTCACCGGTCTTTAAAGGACGTAATATCAGAATTGTGTTCATCATTTGTCTATTAGAAAATTTGATTTGTTTACTATAATATTTTAGTCATAAAAATGTCAGCCAGTGGTAGCTTTAAAATTACATTGAATTCAAACCTTCAGTCAACGAAAACGATTGCTAAAATTGTATTTTTCTTATTGATTTTTCCCTTAAATTTGAAGCTTTTATCTCTACAATTCACCCGGGACCTTTCTGTTGTCGAGCCTTCGTGAAATGGGGCACCGATTAATATTCTTTTTTTTTGTTTCATTTTAACAACTCCTTTCCAATGAAACACAAAAAACAGTCCATCTCTCATACTCATTATACAGAGTGAAAATAAAAAAACTTTCTAATAATAACTATAGTTTTACAACTTTGCTAGATCGAGCACGTCGAAAATTAAGGGCATTTTAGTGCCCTCATAAATTTGTGTCAACAACCTGACCCGAATTTTAATACTTGAGCGTTATTACCGGGACCATGGAACAAACAAAAGATGCAAACAATAGCTTCCCTCCCACTGCTCATCCGCCTCCTCAGGGGAAACCGATTAATTATAAATACCGATTCATTATTTGAAAACGTGTGAGTTTTATAAAATTGATAAAGTTCATCTGTTTTTTTTTCAATCAGACAAAAGGACAAGAGAGTCAAGATAAAAAGCAGACCCGTAGTCGTGCTACGCGTACCTACCAACAACTACTTTATATTCTATGTTACTAAAATAACTAAAAGTCCTGTATAAACAAAAATGTTAGATTTGATACTTAGTTCATTCATTACTAAATTAAGTATTGCGTAATCGGGTTTTTGTCCTTTTATAATTGTAGGTACACTAATGTTTTATATTCACGAAGGCTTAGTAGGTCACCCGTATCAACTTGATAACATCTCTGTGACTGATATAAATCACTTACCTTACTTTTTATTTCACTTTTTACGAGGATATTTTTTACGATTAATAAAATTAGTTTACAAGGCTCTGAAAGCCTTAAACTGAGGATGTTTTGTCGGGAGTGCGTAAACTTTTATTTAAAAGCATGTAACATTTTCTAAGCAACTACAGCTACTTATCTTTTCTTTTGTTCTCTTCATTATGAGTAAGACAAAAGAAAGATAACTGAGAGAACACTGTGGGGAAATATTTTTCATTAAGTACCTTCAAGTTTTGATTAAAATACTTCACGATTAGTTCATTTTTTGTAATCTCTGAGCTGCTGTTCGTTTGACGATCTATGTTCGAGATAATATGAAACTGAGCTTGTTGAACTTACATTTGTATCGTAAAAGTCATCAATCATAACGACGCAGACTTTGCATGCAAATTCAATCTACCTCCTCTGGCATCGTTTTAGAAAATTTATTCTGAGTTCGTGTCTGAATTAACTAAAAGCTTTTACTACCAAGTGCGGTTTTAAAGCAAACGAGAATTTTACATTACATTTTTTTACTCTTTTGTAATCTCGCTTTTTACTTTGGAACTACCATGTGTACCAATTGTAGGTATTTATTCTAGCATATAAACATATCTACAGACTATAATAAATGATTTTGTATATAATTTCAAACAAATATAGCGTCTAGTAAAGCATTAAGTCTCAATCTTCTTACAAAATAAGAACATAATAGGTAAGTATCACTTAATATTACTAACAACCCTTATCTTACACTTCTAATCGACATCATGCGGAGTAGATACATAATATACTTGAAGATTATTTTCAACTATGTATATATTCTGAACCTACTACTGTATTACCAAAAATGTTTTTCTTTTCGAAGCAAGGCGCGGCATTGGGTCAGTCGTAACAAGATTATTTCGGGATCGACACAAATCTAATAAAAAGCAGGTATCGACAATGACCTTCACCACTCCCTCGCACAAATGAAAACAACCACTAGCAATACTGATTTGATTGCTAAAAGCAAGGCCTGCAAAATATATGTATATCCAATATTCTAAAACCGCTCGTCTTTGGATTAGATTTTGGTACCTAATTTGTACCACTCGTCCAATCTATATTTCATGGATTGGATAAAGGGTGAGGTAGGTAAATGCTAGTAACAGTCCTAGATGTTGATTCAAGATAGAGTAGCGCACCTTGGAGTTCGGTCGTAAACCTTATTAACCAATGTTTATGAGACTTACTGCCAAAGGGTGTATTTCACGTCGGTTTTTATCTACTAGACGCGTCTATAAAGCAAGTACAGAACTATAAAAACCAATCTTAAAACGAACTAACAGCACAGATTAAATAATATACCTAATAGAAATGTGCCTTTATCAAAGTAATTACAAAATAATTATACTAGACTTGATACATCCAATCGTATTTAAAAGATAAATAAACCTCATGATAGATACACGTTAAGGGTGCGACGCAAATATTGATATAGGTGTTCTGATCGCGAGATTAATATCGGGCTGCCTACACAATAATGTAGGTATAAATTTAAGGGCTTTTTCACACTAAATCCGTCACTGGCGAATCGTTATTATTTTTTAAGGATAAATTCTAATTTTTAGACGTAATTGTGATTTTTCACTTCGGTAGATATAACGATTCGTCAATGATGGATGTAGTGTGAACAAGCCGGTGACTTCTTTGAGAAAGTAAAAAAAAATGACTTTAGCTATCACAAATACCTTTATGGCATTTTACATATGCAACAAAGATCGGAAGGTCGAAGTGAAGTGCTCAACCGTAATTTCATGGAGTTTACGTATCAGTCGCTTCATATATTCTTTTCAACGTTACTTTATAGTACTATGAATATTGCATCATATGAGAGCCTTGCACGTCCATTATAATAGTAAAAAGTAGATATATAGTTGGTAGTTAGTGAATTGTGGTATCGGACCAGCCCGCTAACCCAAGCCAGAAGATTGAACTGTAGATACTACCCTATCGAATAGAGTGGCCCAGATAAATGGGTCGGGCGGATAGCTTCTTATAAGTAGAATAGGATATTTAGAAGTATGTGGTGCTTTAGAAAAACTTTAAAAAATAATTCTTATACTCCGTTAAACGAGTGTCTAATTGAAGTTCTAATAATACTACTACGAGCCTCAATTTCGATAAGACGAAAATGTGACACGTTTTTTATTTTTTATTAAGTTGAGTACTTTTATAGCTTATTACTAAAAATATAGCCAAAAGTTAAGACGTTCATCGTTCAATCGGAAACGGTCCACTTTTACAAGCGACAGACAAAGGTTTCAAAATAACTCCTTGTGACACCGGAACCTCTACTGGAGAATAGACAGCGAAGGTAAGATTTCCACCCTAGATTTCCAACTCCATTGCAGGAAATTGGTTGATAAGGACAAGATTTTTTTTTTTTTTAATTTGGTCACGCGGTGTTGTCGCACGATCTTATAAATCAGAGAATTTAACTTTTCTGACATGTTTTAGCTTATTTTAGAAGCCATGTAAATTTGTGTTAACTACTATGAAATATGGATATACATACCTTTTACTGATTAATGGTAAAAAATAAATTCTTTTTAAAACTGTCGTTTAGAAAATTTACACATAATTAGTCTTTATAGTGATCTACTGTGATAACCGTATGGACATTCGCTATGTTGAATGAAAAGACGTGTTGACACTCCTCACGGGAGCAAGCTACAGTATGTGTACATACTACCTATTATGATTCTCGTAATACAAGCTTGGAGCTAGATGGGGCTGCATAAGTATAACAATTTTTTTTTTTTTTTTTTATTAAGTATTTCAAATGACTTGACTCGTGCATGCAGTGAAAAAATAAGTACTTTAAACTTTATTGTGCGGCTGTGTCGATTACGGACGCTGCGAGTTCTCAGATGAGTCGTAAAAAAGATGTAAGTACCTACAGTGAGAGCTCTATTGGATAACCATTTTGTATACAACACTTCTAACTTTGCTAGCCAACTTTATAGGACTTTTATGTCGTGTTAGAGACTTCGGTCTACTTTTTTCACATCTCTTATTTCTAGATCGGGTGTCACTCTCAGCTCTCTCGGTGTACTTAAAACTTTTTGTACTGTTTCAAGCGAATAAGATAGAGTAAATTCTTTTAAACAGCGCAGGCAATAATAGCTGGGCAAACAATAACTCCAAACTAACGTTTTAAGTAGTAAAAACTTGTTAACCAGACTTTCGCAAACTCACAACAATGTAAGAAAACAATTTTTCGCTAATTCGTGGCTTACCTACTTTATGTTAGCTTCTGCCCACTACTTTTTATGCGTGGCACCTACATATAAGTTGAAACTATTTGCACCTTGATTCGTCTAACCGCTTTTGTGCTATTGAGTCACAAATAAATATTCAAATATAATTAAACTTTCGCTTTTACATAATAATGTTAAGTAGCATTCAGTTCACGAAATCACTTTAATCCTTTTACCATATAAATTTTAAAGAACTAATAACAGGACAAGTAGAAGAAGAAATAGGATTTATTTGTCGTCCAGTGATGTAGAGCAGTTATAACGCTATGAACTTTATGCTATTTTTAACCGGCTAGGTGCCCATTTTGTCAGAGTTTTGCACAAAATCACTGAAGTAGGAAGGCAACGATGCGTGAGTCCTGATAAAGATGCGGAGAATTACCCAGAACCGTTAAAAAGTTTTTGAAGGATTTCATAACAAGAAATTGAAAAAGTTGTAAAATATAAAAAAAATATTTGGGCTCTACCCTGCAACAGCTGTAGCTACTTAGTTTAAAAAACTGATTGATTGACCCACAAAAATCATTAGAAGCTTTGTCAGTACAAAATAATTAAAACTTAAAATTTATACGGCATTAAGCAAAAATTTAACTTATTTTTTCACTACTTCCTTTCCAGATTCTCCAGTACACTTAAAATAATATCGTAAACCCGCACATAACTTTCTGTAAATCCATCGATCAATCAACCGGCAGCTGTCATAGTACTTAATTTTTTTTATAAAATCGAAAAAAAAACAATTAGGGTCTAATATACTTCTTTCTTCTTTTTCTTCAATTATGGCATCTGTCTCTTAGAGAACAATTTTGCCAATGTCAAGTGTATTTATTTATAAGTATTGTCAACGTCACAGAGTCATAGTCAAGTTGTCAAGTCAATTTTAAACAAAAGATGGCTGTTTTGTTCAAAATTCTCGGGATTTGCTCCGATGGAATTTGAAGAGAACTATTCACTCTAATTCACATACTTTACACTCGCGTCAAGAACCCCTTATTGGCAAAATAACCACCAAAATTACGCAATAAAACTCAAAATAACACGAGAAAACATATAAAAACCAGAGCGACGTAGTTGTCAGGTAAATGCACCGCAGAAAATCCCTAATATACTTCTCTAGTGATAGTTCGAAGGCCTTCAACGCAATTTAGATTAGACCTTTTTTTAGCAAGTGAAGTGACAGTTTCTCTTTTCAGAGTACATGATTGACCTTTCTCGCTCATTCTATAGCTAAAATCCGCTTAGGAAACAAAAAACTGTCAATGTTTACTGGCATAAATCCGGCATAAATGTGACGTCACGAAGCGACGAGGGCCCAGGCACGCATCAGCATAATACCGCGATAATGCGCTCCTTGAGTGCGGCCTAGATTCGTACCCTGCAGATTATGGCCATCGTCTCCACGCCCAAATAACCTCTTTATGCCGGCCTGGACATCCTTTGTAAGATAGATTGTAATTACAAAGACCTTGACCATAACAGCTTTGAAAGTTTAATGACGCTGTAAGATAGATTCCTGGCCGACTTTCCGTTTGAGATAATGATGACATTTTTAAAGATGCTGAAACTGAAGAGAAAAGCAAAGATATCAATAATGACGGATTTTTTCAAACGTACAAGGGAACATAAATAAAGAAGCAAACAATTCGAAGTATCTAGGTACTATAGTAAAACCTTTCAAAACTTTTAATTTGTTTTGGAAACAAACACTTGAGCAAAAGTTGAATGCCTGCTATTATGTAAATAATGTTCCACCAAGTAACTTACATGAAGTATTTTTATCTTGCTGATCTTCAATGACAGGCTTTGTTATGCTACGAACTGTCTGATAATGACTTTGACGAATACTACCTTACAAATGAATTGAAATCAGACATGTTATTTATTAAGTTTGGAGCGTGAAAAGACTTTAGCTGCGGCATGAAATTTTTGAAATTTAATTTCACAGTCTCGAAATTTAAACGAGTAGGATCGAAATCGTTTAAAAATTCAGGTTTATTTTTCTTTTGATGGAACGTGCTTCACTTCGACATTTTCCACCGTATTAAACTTTCTTCCAAGGAAGTTTAATCCCAGAATGATCAGCTCAGGGGAATTGCATGCCTTTTAAGAAAAGCTCCTATACAAGTAATTTGACTTTACGTACCAAACAAGGTAATTTGAATAAAACTGCTTTAACTTTAGTGATGTTTAGTGACCTTTGATTTTTGCTTTATGGAGTTTTCGAAGAAATACTACATTTGTACCAGTGTGGTGAAAGTATTCAAAACACCTTTGTCAACAGTAAGCTGAAAATAGATCGGTACACTTTGAGGATGTAATTATACTATGTCTAATAAAATATGCCGGATTATATCTTTATTGATATATAGCAAGGCGAGGTGACGACAGGTGGAGTAAGGCGTTAACTGAATGGCGTCCAAGAACCGGGTATAGGTGCGTCGGTCGTCCGGTAGCGAGGTGGGCTGACGACATAGCATCCGTCGCGGGCAGGACCTGGATGAGGCTAGCAGCAGACCGTGGACAATGGCATATGCAAAGAGAGGCCTATACCCAGCAGTGGGTCAGGCTGCGGATGATGATGATGATGATATCTTTCTACTAAATCTTTTGATTATGCAGTATTTGTTAGCTTTACTTGTTTTAGCACACTCGCTTAGACGATTTAAAAGATAGTTTTATTAACCTTCTAGTAGCGGACGAGAACCCTTACATAAACTTAACTACGGGGAAGTTTCTTACCCTCAGCCACAAATAAAACTTATTTTCAGATTCTATTTTCGCAAAGCAGCAAGAAAAATAACAGCTCACAATAACGTTTTATTATTTTACCCAAAACCGTCAAAAGTAAGCCACAAGGTCGAAGCCTTCTATGTTTTGTGGTTAAAGGCAATCTGTTGCTATATTTTACATGAATATATCACGGCGGGCTACAGTCGGAGGATTTGAAAAATGACATGAGCACGCATGTCACTTCCAGCGTGTAAACGGTACAGGAAATAAGAAACTTATCGGGAAAACGATCACACATATATTTCCTTTTTGTATATTACACCTGCGACAGTAGGTACTTACCAGTTTATTTTAAGTTCATAGTAGTTCATAGGTTAGTCACTTTTATAAACAATTTTCTTCAATGAAAGGCAAAAGACTAGCTAATTAGTTTATTGTTCTTACTACGAAAATCGTGTCGACAGTCACTGTTTGTTTACGTTCTGTGACTTACATTTCAGGTGGGTTATTTTCGACTGTAGGTACTTATGTACAGCATAATCGCATAAATCGGACTACTACAGCTCAGCGAACTGAAGTTATTTGTTTGTGTTTGCAGGTAAGGTAACGACTAACTAGTTAATTTCATTGCATTTATCCCAGAAAACTACAAAAAGGGAATACTTTTATGTTTTTTTTTATTCAGTAAACTTGTATCGTTGGTTTTTGTTATGTATTACTAATGATTTTGATCCTGGTCTTTTTAATTACGTATTTTAGATAGCATAAACTACCTTAATTGAGGGACAAATAATATTTTATTAATTGTCCGTTTTGAAGGGATATGGAGCAAGCAGCCCGGCAACCAAAATAGGTATTCAGCAATCGTTAGCAAGCCCGTTATGATAACAAATGTGCAAAGTTTCCTCCTTCACACGAACCAACAACTCACACCACTTTGAAGAGCGTGCAACTTTCCAATTCTGAATGACAATGCGTAGTTTCGGTATCTACTTTTGAGGACATTCTGCTCTGAGGACATTTATATGGATAAGGTGGTCTTCAGCGCAGGAAGTCTTAACACGTAATACGTCTTATGAGCATAAGTTTCACAGTTGAAAAGGTACTGCTTTCATGGATCTATTCATCTTCTTAGTTTAAATAATAATACATGTTTTTTTTTTATTCTTAGCTTTATATCATAATACTTCAACATTATTATTATTATCCTGCCTTTGCCACGCTACCTGGAGTCGGCACAACATGTTTTCTTCCTCCACTCACTCCTATCATTCGTCAACTCTACTCTACTCCTAGTCTCCGAGTCTACTCCTCTTGCATTCATATCATACTTTAACACATTAGCCCAAAAATAAAGCAATATTTTCTGGTAAAAAAAAACAAATGCATGGTAGGTATAGGTACCAAAAGCGGGACGCAACAAGCCTAAGCCTGGGATTACAGCCCTCCGGGGCTTCACTGCAAATTGAATGAACGCAGACATTTCTCCTTGTACCAACTGAACCATAACTAAACACACAAAATAAATGCAATTAGGTGCTTGAACACCAAGTTAAACGAAGCCGGCGTAAGATTGTGCAGCTGTTGAAACTTTTATTTCTTTGTCTCATCATGAGTTTCCTGATTTGAGATAAGGTTTTTCTGAGCCAAACTTCTGTTGCCAGTAACAAAAACAATTAAAAATTACAACAAAGTTATCTGTTATCTTAAAAAAGCTACCTAAGTATAAATTGACATTAGTAGGTACCTACAATATAAATAAGACTAATAACATTCATTTTATATAAAGGCATTTACTTTATGAAGTAATACTGTAAGTGTTAATTTATTTATAAATTCTCATTTTCTTTGAAATAGTGTATGAAAATAAAGATAAAGATAATGATAAATATCATTTATTTGCAAAAACATGTGTAGAGATTTTACAAAACAAGTACTTATGGATGTATCAACATGTTTTACCGATTACGGTGTACAAATTGTGAGAGATGGCAATAACGTCAGTAGGTATTAACGATATTGAATTCTATATAATACATAATAATCCCTAGTAGGTATATAATAAAAATTCAAGAGTATCAAAAAACATAATAAAAGCGAAAAACACTGGAGGGGATCTTCTGAACAAAAACAAGGAAAGATTTATCCTACAACTACCCATGTCTAGCGTCGTCAAAGGGTACAGTGATCAAAGGCGAGCCACCGCTATGAACATGGCTTTGGCCCGAAAATTGATGTAGAAAGTACCTACTGGTTTCAAATTTTGCTTTTTTTGATATAATATTGTTAACAACTAGGTATATGCCAACAAAACATATTCAAAACTATTTCCAAAATACAAAATACAATGTCTTTGTTTGAGCACATATTTGCTGAATACGCAATTTGAAAAATGAGAATAACTATAATGCAATTATTTGTTCAAAGAATTTAAATCCGAAGTAGCATATTTGCAACGATCGTTGTATAATTTCAGAAGCCATAGACATTACATTCCAACATCGATATGGAATAGAACAAAATGATCACGTGACTTAACGTGATTAGAAAATATATATCAGTCCTATACATTTTCCTCTTTTCCATTAGCGACATTGCTTTTAGAATGACATTTAGTCTAGAATGTAGAACATAATATGTTTTTCAAACAAATGATTGATGCAAGTGATTCAGCTCGATATATAGGTACAGCTGCGTGTGTTTCAGACATCGTAGTCTTGTAATTCGTTTGGCCTCGAAATGATAGCGCCCGAATCCGCTTGTTTACTCGTGTCGAATAAATTCTCCCTGACGGGTTTATAATCAACTTGTCAAAGTAGTTTCCGAGCTAAATAAAAACGATAAATAAACCATATTTTATAGGGTTAGCAAAGATAATGGTACAGTGTTGAAATATTAAGAGCACCACATCTAGGCAGTTCGCGAAGAAAATATATCGTTAAACCTGTCACTGAAATGTGTCTAGCGTGTTTGAAAATATGATAAACTATTGCTGTTTTCATTTTTCAACATCTGTAAATGTCAGTCGATATAACGATGCGCATAATGGATGATACAGCTCTGACGTTTGAGTTATGTAAGAACCTAAGGGCATGTATTATATTCGTACAACGAACAGGAATAATTCGATCTATGTGCTACCACATGTTATGTAAGCATATAAGTAAAAGGTAGTGAAAAGGAGTGCTGAAAAGTAAAAATTATAAACTGGTATAGAGCGTGTCATACCATAAACATTGAAGGCTTCCGGAATCAGTAATGATTAGAAGGTCGCAAAACAAATTCGACTCCATCTAGAAGACAGGCTTTCGTATATTTTTTAAGTTTACTTATTCGGACCCACTGTTAAAGTAGATGCTAATCCAGGACGACATAATCAAACGAATTTTTATTTTAATCGACCAGGTATTAATGGTCAATGCTCTGAAATTTGTGAGTCTTATTTTCTATGGTGATTGTTCTCTATATTTTCTTAATAAATATGCTACTATTAAATACTTTCAAATATCTCCAAGCAGTGGTTTATCCGGTATGGGTTAGAGACAGAGACTAAAAAATGGTCTCTAAAAATTACAAACACTAGTGCTTAACTTATCTAAAGTAAATTATCATAAAATAAAATGTCGCGAATTGTCTGGTGACTTTTCCACACTCTGTGCTCATAGTGGACGTGTGAACGCTTCGTCATTTTCCGGAAATTACGTCAGCCGGCGGAAATTCATCGGAAAGTAGCGCAATTTGTTGTACCTTTCGAAAATGTTCCCAAACTACTAATACCTGACCTCGGTCAAATGACTGGCCATTTATTTTGACGCCTTAGACAATAGCCTGTGAAAATAGAAGGAAAAACTAGTAGGTACGGTATATCAGCTGTAATAGGGTTGTTTTATATCTTTGCAAGGATATCAAAGTATCTTGTTACATATTTCTGAACTTATGAATTATCTATAAGCTGCCTATAACAGTGGGTTTATTGTTATATGATAACTGACTGGGCGTTTTAATCGTTTCAATAATTCGTTTGCAAAATAATAAATCGTATAGCGATTTATGATGATACACGTAATGTTTGAACAATATCTAGTGTTTACTAAAACATACGAATAAGTATAATAAAATATTAAAATTGGAAAATCTAAAGCCTTATTAGAAAGAGCCAAATAAACCCAACAAGTACCTATGTAATGGGAAAATAATGTTCAAAAGTTTTTTTTTTGCTATTAGCGAACGTGCTTATCGATAAAAAATGGGAGTCATGAATGAAATATCGCCCTCAAGTAACTAAATCCAGCTTTATCCCTACTTCTAAATAATTATTAAAATAAGAATAGAATAAACGTTTTCATATTCGTTCATTTGTTTACGTATAACACATTCAAGAAAATTACTAGGACAGTAGAAACATATTGATATTTCAAAAACTTTTCAATGTTTTCAGATATTCTAGATATTGTTGTGCATTTTCAAGCATTCTATACCTTTCTATCGATAACTGTAACGATAAATTTTAGAGGTTAAAATTCAATAATGTTAGGGGCATTTGTGAAAGGGACCATTTCACCAATGTTACATTTTACATTCAATCTACCATGATTACCCACGTCTCGAAACTCGCTAACAGCTGTCAATACAAATTTAAAGAAGAATGACTCAATCAAGATTCGCTGATTTTCAACCACGGTTCAATATCATAGTGGTAGAGCCTAAAATTGGAAAATATCGACCCGCAAAACAAGTTAAAGTCGAGGCCCATACAATTGTGTACAAAATAATACTTTTAATCGGCATTACATATGATAATGGATTTCAATTAAAGCTTAAAAATGCATTGTGTAACTTATCTTTTTATTTTAGTAAAATAAATATTTTTTCGTTTCATTTTCATTATTCCACATAAACTTTTTATCGAAATAAATACTAATATACAAAGTAGGTAGGTACCTACACCGTATTACTGCGGAATCAATTATATTTTTTTCCATTAAAACCGTGTACAGACATGCAATGATAAATAATAAATGCAATCAAGCAGATACATCGGTTAATTTCCTATTCAGCTCATTACTACGTTAGGTATATAGTTAGAACTAGGCTTCTAGCAACCTAACTGAAAAAATTACACACTGCAAGTATAGGCATCGACAAACTATCTATATATTTAGTACAAAGTATATTATGTCAAACAAATCTCACTACTTTTTATATTCATTGTACTCGTATGGTAAGTACCTACATTACATATTTCTAGTCAAATATTATTAAATATACATATTTCTAGAGCAAATTGAGCATAATAAAAATTCACCTCTCGAACAGTATACGTTTTTCCTTTGAGCAGTCGTGCTCAGCTTTGAAATTTATTCCTTGTCTTGGAATATACAAAACAATACTAATATTTCATTCTGAACTACTGCACATGCATGAAAAGTAGTGAGGTTAGATTAATATAAGGCTAAAATTACTGTATGACTAAGATCATGTCAATACCTACTCCATGAAATAAAAAAAACGTTTACCTACTTTAGGTGAAATGCAACTTGTCCAACTAATACTTTGATATTAGGTAAACCGATTCAAATTTGGTTGAAAATCCACGAGCGTCGAAGTATCGACCACGCAACATCGCTAAGAAAATACTGTAAGAAAATGTTCATTTCATCTCATGCCTATGATACGATTATGTTAACCAATATTCAAAGACTAATACCATTTAGTATAATCAAGACGCGAAGAAAAACCGATTTGGAACGCCCCATCTCGGGTTGTTACATTATAATACTGTAAAAAGAAGAAAAACTCGCGTATTCGATGAGAAGCCGATGCTTAGGTGACTTTTGTGGCATCCATTTATTCTACTAATCATAAAAATGCGCAAGGCTAAAAAAATACAGCTACGATGAATTTTGGTAAAGTATACTATACCTTAAATTCACCTACCATATAAGACGTTTGAAAGTGATCCTTGTGATTTAATTGAATAAATATATTTTGACTTTGACACAAATATACTTATAGGCGCATACTATGTACTTATCTCGGAAAAAAACCTCAAAAGGTTGAAATTACAATAACGTAAAAACTGCATAACCACTGGTTAAACCGCTGAACGTAACTAATATTAAAATGCCATAGCTTTCAAACATTGAGTAACTACCAAATATATATTAAAATAATCAATGCTGTCATAAAATTAATAAATATATATTTATTCAATCCTAATAAATTCTTAAAGAACTAAAGGGCTCATTCTTTTGTTAAATATATTGAAATGGAGTGCCATTGCGTTGATATAAAGCTGAGAATATGTATTTACAAAATTCATGAAAGACTTGGTTATTTAGAAATAAGTCTGAAGTAAAAATTAAGGAAATGAAACGTAACAAAATCGATAGGCCGTCAAGCGTCCCATTTCAATTAAGTGGTGAATTGTGTCGGAAGGCAATGTGACCGATCCGCAGTCGGCAGAAGTCGTGGTCATCACTTAGCCCAGATATCGATCGCATCTGTGACGTGCTATGCAGTCACACTTGGCCTGTTACATTTAATTTTTTTTGAAATGTGTCTATAGTCAGTTAGTTGGGTTGTTAAAGAGCCACGTCATACTATGACTCTGTGAGAATTTTTAACGCAATAACATGTTAGCTGTTGACTCCCGAACCGTACGCAAGCAATAAAGCATTTGAAGGCTTTCCTGAAGAGTGTATCGGCTGTCAATAAGTCAGTAAACAGATTATAACAAAGAATCGAATGTATGTAGTTTGGTAAGGTAAAGTAATACTTACTTATACCTATATCTAGAATCGGTCATATTTTACCAAGTTGTTAGGGAACCGTCAATAGGTCCCAGAAGGCAAAACTTAAATTTATTGCCCACGTATTCGGCTTCAATTGCCGTTTCTGCACAGAACACAGCTAGAGATGAAACTGCGATAAAATCAGGTCCTGCCTATTATTTCAATACGGAGTTTGACAAAGTTGTGATTCTACGCTTAAGCTATGTTTCGTGTTCTTTGGTGTTTGTTGATGACGGTTTAATAAAAGACGAGAATAATACCTATTCTTTTTGAAAAAGTTGCCAGACACTCTTCCAAAAAGAAAAAGGTCTTTCCTTTTGTTATTTTATGAAATTAGGAAAGTTTCATCGCTCACGGCACTTTAGAAAATATATGTAGGTAAGCAGCTACGCCCGCGTAGTACCTTGCTAAATTATAACTTACGTCCTATTCCACACTATCAGCTTTATCAGATATCATCCAGATCTGTTCAGGGGTTTCAGCCCATCCAAACTTTCGGATTTATAATATTAGTAAGATAAGATAATAGTATAGTAAAACAGTTAATATTTTTAACTTTATTCTTGATTTTTAGGGTTCCGCATATTATAAAATTTGCATATGAACCCACCACATCATGGTACACGGTTTAGCGATTGAATAGAAGTCATAATATGAATCAGACTAATTGCCCTGAAATTGGATGAAGTTAACATCCGTTAGTGAATAGTGCGAAACAGGGGACGATCGTGTAATTAATCCCAGTCATCTTGGATCGACGTTCAGTGATTTATAGCCTGATTACTCTGGCCTATTGTTTGCCTAGCCATCAATATCTATTATCAGAGGAACAAACAATGCATCCGATCGAGTGTTTGCACACATGAAAATAGCTGTAGGGGAGGCCGGGGGCTATGGATGATCTCTCCGCTACTTTTTTACCTGTGTGTGAAAAGTTCAGCGATTCGCGTTTAATATGTGCCTACTCGCTACTTGCAACATACCTGCTGCGGAACGAACACTTTCCAGAAGATTTTCGATCATCCAGAGCTAGCTTTTTTATTCAATTTATTGTTCTACCACTCGGGGTTATAGAGTTTTTAAGGTTATAATTTTTAAACTATTTGTACACTCTCAAGAAATGCTTTGGCTACATTGATTATGACGGTAAATAATAATTGTCAGAAAAAATAAAAAAAAAGTTCTACTATTGCGCCTGGTTTACCCTACACTTTTGCAATTGAATTGAAATGCTAACAATAAAACTTCAACATTTATACGCGAGCTAAAATACTCGTATACCTATCCCAAGAATATTCTAGGTTAATTTACCCTTAGGCGTTAAGTCCTACAATTAATATTCATTCAATATCATAATTATTCAAGAAATGCTGATTATTTTCACTTAATTTACATATCATTGTTTGTGCTAAATGCTTGACCGTTGGATATAGAACCCTATCCGGAGTATTTGGGTAAGATCGACAAATGAAAAAAACCTTATTAGATACACTATCACAATCTGCATAAAATTGGAAACCCCTTGAATATACATCTACATGAATCTAATTTAGGTTACTAAGAGTGTTATAAAAAACTTTTAGGTACACTTTTACCAATACACGAATACATATTTCCATTTATAATCCGACTTCTTTTGAAGATAAGAAGTAATTCTAGAAATAACGATCGTATTTATCTAGTAGCAATAGATAAAACCGTATGAAATGTTATTTTTGTTTGAAAGCAAGAAACTTTCCAGTCGTTTGTGTAATACCTACTATATAGTATTTGGAACACGAACGAAAAGTTATAAAGAGATATTAGCCGCGAACTTTCTAGAAAAACAAGTTTTTATGTGTGAGGGCATTACGTAAACGGAAAGGAGCTTGGGTGGTTTCATGAGGTTTAGGACACAAGATGTTTATCGAGGAATGAAAATTCATCGAGTAATTCCAACAGCTTTCGTCGGCGATCTTGTTGTGCATTGGAATTTAAAGCGAGTCGACCGCGCCCAAATGGTTTGGAAAGTTTAACTGGATAAGTTTCCTTTACATTACTCCTGAGACAGCGACCCGCGCAGCTATTGTCTATATTTATAGCTGTCATTCTAACTTCGTACAAATAGAACAATGTTTTTCGAAGTCAATTTCAAACCGTCAAGCAATTCTCTGGGTAATTACGGGTGCAAGTATTTAAACGAGTTCATCAACTAGTGCCTGTTAAACTATTACTGAACCCTTGCTTACTAACACACCTAACTTTGTATTTAAAATTGGCTGTTTTCTTATTCCGAAAGCATAACCGAAATTCCTTTGTGAAAATAACATACTACCCCATATTATTACCGTTAAGCTGAGCCAAAAACTTTCTCACGAAAACCAGATGTATTTTACAAGTATGGCATCGATATCACAGTTTCTCGTATCGAGAGACACGAGTAGCCCTGACCGTCACGCCTGAGCAAACAAACAAAGGAAAAGGAATTTGGGCGTCTCTCAAACGAAATGTAGATAAGAGGACTTCTTGGCGGGATGCCACAAGATGGAACCTACAAATACAGATCGGTAGGAATTAATATATTTTAGGAAATAAAAGCTATTCAGACTTTTATAGGCGGAAAATTAATACACTTTTTTTTTATAGAATTTACGTAAACATTTTACGAATTCTTGTGATATGTATTGTGTTTGGTGAAAACCAGAAGACAGAAATAGTATTCGACAACATTGTTCTCACCACTTTACGCTTTTTTTATTTCGCTTGAAGTAATTGAAATAATATCTTCGCATAGCTATATTTTAATGTCCTTTCGGAGAAATATGCTTAAATCGGAAAGTTATTTCGCGCAAGGTTAAATTTGTAGCGAGCGAGATATTTAAATCTAAACTCAGCAAATTTTCGGAATGCGCGAATATTGCGATAGATCTCGCTGCGAATATTTATTTTTATACAATTTCTTTCCATCGAAAAGATAATAGTATTAAGACAATTTGTGTTCTTAACTTTACTGCAGTTAATATTCTGGTATGGAGTGAAGCGTCGTAGCACGTTTGTGACGTAGCAACAAGCTTAGTCTACGCTGTAGCACTTTTTCGTAGCACACATTTATTTTATGCGTAGAGGCACTGTTGGAATGTATCTATGTAACGTACCCGTAATACAAGTAAGTGATAAGATTATAAATAATCATGTATTTTTCGGTGAATTGAAAGTAAATGATATAAGCATAGACATAGGTAATATTAACACTTTCAAAATCCTAAATACTTTTCAAATCACACAAGAGAGAGTAAGTTTTTAATTTACTGGAGTTATTGTATCAGATTCAATAACAATGGATAGCTCGAGACCTCATTACGAACCAAGGTACATCATACCTTGTTAGCGCTGCGCAGGCATCGCCGCGGGCTAGCTTTTCCCTCTCTCTTTCACTCCAAATACAATCAACGGATAATTAATGAAGCGTCTACGTTGAAACTGCTATAATTACTATTATAAATAAGTGGTTTCACAGGTTTCACTAAATGATTTGGTACTTTAGTAATTAAGGTCGTGGGCATAAAGTCGCTCGTGCAACAATAAATTTTTCCACTCGAAAAATGTATATGTTCACAAACGATGAAGGAAACCACACGTATTCAACATGTATTTTCTGTCAATAAAGCCGACTAAAGTAAGATGGTCTATAGGTCCAGGGCAAGATAGGCCCAAGCATCGCAACGACCTGTAAGTCGGTGAAAGTGACCTGTAAAAAGTTTCTCCGGACCCTGTATAAATCATGTTGAATAGATGCAAAGTCCTGCTATTCTATATAATTTATGCAGAAGGTTCTATTTTACCTACATTTTAAATCAGGCCAAATGCGGGCTTCATAATTGTTCCGTGCCTGAAATAATTTTATACGAAGAACATAAAGCGCAGGTGTTGTGTTATTTACGGATTCTGCGTTGATAATAACTACAAAAAATTGACCTTTAAATAAACAGCCTTACACAGTGTAACTGACAAACCGCACAGTATACGATTATTAATTGGGTTCCTCGTAAAAATTCTTCTGTTTTTTTTTATAGCATCTGTCTCAGACTGATTTGGCCAGTATCAAGATTTTAAATTAGTTGTATTGTCAATGTCACAAAGACGGTTAAATTAGCAAGTCAATTTTAAACAGAAGATGGCTGTTTTTTTTCTAAACCCTCGGGATTTGCTCCGATGGATTTAGATAGGAACTATTCACTTTAATTAACATATTTTACACTCGAGTCAAAAACATGGCTTATTTTGGAAAAATAACCACCAAAATTACACAATAAAACTCACAAGAACAGAGAAAAATATTTAACCAGAGCAACGACAGTCGAGTGTATTGCAAAAAAATCCCTGCTAAAACTCAAGGCGGGCTGGGCTAGCTGTTAATGTTTTTTAACTGCCAATTTAAGAAATTAGGTCAACTGTCCCTTCTAAACAAAATGTTTTTGGGCATTTGTAAAACCTTTTTACAGTTCGGCGGATGTACCATCTGATTTTGTAAAAATAAATGATGTTATTAAAGAGTATTTTTTGAGTAAATATTTATCCTCCATTCGTATTATTTTTATCGAGGCTATACGGGATGGCCAAAGCGTAAAATTTAAATTCAAAACATATTAATTCAATAAAACAACATGGATTGTCTAGAATTGCCTTACATGAGCAAACCCTTATGTTTAAATAATTATTCTTCTAGTTTGCTTCATAAAACTACGCTAACATTACATAAAAGGTACACTAGTCAACAGTTACAAGGGCTGAGAATGCTCATAATACCTATTCGGACTTCTAAGCTAAGCGCTCTTCCGACCCCATATTATTCTTTTGAATGCCAGCCGTTGCGGAGCCTGCGACGTCTTATAAATAGGTATGTTTGCTGTGTTTCATCTTTACAGAGCATATTCTAGAACAGGGTTTTCCACAAGCTCTTCGGGAAATGTCAAAATATTACAACTTTGATATTTCGTACCTATAAAACTTGTATTACCTATAAAAATTGTATTGAAGTAGTGTTACTTCAAGCTAAAAACTTTGACGTTTCTGAAACATGATGGTTTGTAAGAGCTTGTGGTAACGCCCCAGTTTGAAACGTTATGTTTTGTGATAGGTACATTTCAGTGTTTCTAGGGACCCGTATTAGTTTTGACAAAGACAAGGTAGGTATACATTTATTTTGTCTATGTAATATTTTTGGTCTCGCAACGGAGTTTTTGTGCGTCCCCCATCTAGAGCTAAACTTTCTGAAAAAAATAATAATTCATTAACTGTGTTATTTGTATAGAAATAGGTCATTATTTATCCGTAAATGAGCAGAAGCAGTGAATAACCCGCCCACTATTCGTTAGTGGATCTAAGTAAAAACAATATTTTTTCCCAACAAACAAATGTGCTGTTTTCCTTGAATAATAATAATAAATAAATAATAAATAATAAATAAATAATGCTGGACAATCCACACAGCATCATCTAGCCCCAAAGTAAGCTACTCAAAGCTTGTGTTATGGTTACTAGATAACTGATATACATATTTAATACATTAATATACATAGATAGATATTTTTTATTATACATAGAAAACACCCAGACCAACGGAACAAATTTCTGCAGATAATACACAAATTTGTTCCGAGGCGGGAATCGAACCCGAAATAATGGATTGTTTCTGTTCATAAATATCATGATTACCCCTGATTATGGTTGAGTTACTTATGTGAATTAGCTATTTGATAGTTCGCCGTTATTCGTGTTAAGTAATTTATTTTATAATGGATTCTTCGAAATATGGATAACATTACTTATTAGCGACTTAGAACACCAACATTTACTAACTAGCAGATTGTGTTTTGACAAATGTTTTCATAAATTACCTACGACAGTAAAGGCTTGCCTATTATTCACCATAAATTTATGTTATCTATACCTAAGTATATAAGAGCTTAACCTGACTGACTGACTGACTGATTCATCATCGCCGAGCCGAAACCGCTGAAGCTAGAAAGCTGAAATTTGGAAGGTGGTTTCCTTTTATAACAAAACCACCCACTAAGGCGGGATTTTTGGAAATTACACCTTTAAGGGGGTGAAAAAGGGTGAAAACGTTAGTATGAAACTTTTTAACGCGTGAAGCGATTTTCATGAAACTTTGTTTGTGCACTGTAAATGCAAAATGAATGAAAAACATAATGTTTCAGGATTTTTCAATATAACTATTAGAAAGGGGTTAAATGTGGGGTCAATGTTTGTATGGAACTTTTTAACAGGTGGTGCGATTGGTCTGAAACTTTGTTTCTGTACTGTAAATACAAAATGAATGGACGTGTTTCTGGATTTTTTAATATAACCTTCATAAAGGGGTCAAATGGGATGTCAAAGTTATGTATGGATTTTTTTTATTAGTGTGATTTTTTGTTTAAAACTTAGTTCAGATACTTTAAGTGAACGAAGTCGCGGGCGGGACAGCTAGTCTGTCTATATAACGACAGTACGTAGGCACGTGGAGTGATGTGCCCTCAACACGTCCTCACCTGAACAAAAGGCTGAGTACACACCGGGGTTGCAAAACGCTTTTTCCTTTCATACCACCGTCGAAAATGGCATTCACAACCTCTTCAGAGCCATCTACTGTATGAATGCAATTCTTTAAAAGCCTCAAGACGTCAGACTCGATCGGATGAAACCTAAGCATAAAGCTCTGTTTAATAAAACGATAACGTAGGTAATATTAATTTTACTGAATGGATGTAGGTATTTACAATGTTTTTACCTACTCTACTTCAAATAAATACTTGACCCCGCTGCACTTTTTAACAATTTAATTTCAGGAATTGATTTCTACGTGTGACCGTAGACCTTAAAGGGTCCATGTTTGTCCTAAAACTTCTTATTTTTTTTCACTTTTGCCGAGAAAAACTTGCAAAATGTATAGTTTCTTAAATTTTAAGTAACTGAGCGTAGTCTTGTTTGCCTAATTCATTTGAAAACTTATTACTTTCTCTACTCAAGATCTAATTATGTTGGATAAAAACGGGGAAGCGCGTCGCATTAATTTTGAAGCAAAACAAAACGGGGGTGTCATTAGACGCTAGCCGCTTTTAGCACCTCGCCACGCCACGCCGCGCGCCATCCATCACCATGATCTATAATCAGTTGGCAACAACAGCCTAAGTAATTAAACTTCACTTCATTTAAAAATTCAGCTTTTTAGCAGCAAAAGAATCAGCACTTTTATATAATTTTTTTGAAGAATACCCTGAACCTATAGCATTTTTTACAGTAAGTTTACGCAACACAATGCACAATAATTGTAATTTTTACCTTTACAAAACAAAGTAGATTTTTCTTATAAAGTAATCTAACGCGTACTTAGTCGCGGGTATCAACTAATGTAAAGATAATACGAGTATAACACTTTTCCGTCCGTTACAATACAATGTCATCTGCTAAACAGAAGTTTGCCAAGAAGTACGCTCCAGGCCCTTTTGTTTATAGTTTGAATGAGATAACAATAGAAGAGTTATTTTAGAACGTGTGACGGCACTGGGACCTTTCAAAGACTAGGACATCACGACAAGAAAACCTTGATCGAAGCCTACACAACCACAGCCACACGAACACACTCAAATGTCACAGACTTTTCTGATAGGGAGTGTCGGTGACGTGTGATATGACAATCTACATGACAGTACTTTTTTTTTTTTTTTTTTTTTTAATAAATAAATAATGCTGGACAATCCACACAGCATCTAGCCCCAAAGTAAGCTACTCAAAGCTTGTGTTATGGGTACTAGATAACTGATATATCAATACATTAATATACATAGATAGATATTTTTTATTATACATAGAAATACCCAGACCAACGGAACAAATTTCTGCAGATAATACATTAATTTGTTCCGAGGCGGGAATCGAACCCGCAACCTCTTGCGTCGCAGGTGAACTCTCGCCCGCTGCGCCACAGAAAAGTGCTTGTTTTTTGGAAAATGAAACCTAGCTGGATCGATTTATCGCCCCCGAAAGCCCCTGCATACTAAATTTCATGAAAATCGTTGGAGCCGTTTCCGAGATTCAGAATATATATATATAATATATACAAGAATTGCTCGTTTAAAGATATAAGATAAGTAGGTACTTTTTACCTCTTTATAAAATATCAATCTAGATACCCATACCTAATTTATGTATACTCGTAAAAACAAATCATTCAATTTAATCCTTGTAGTGATAGCTACTATAACAAATCTATTAGGTACTATCCTAAGGCAGGGCTCGTTAGCAGTTTTATTTACGTTATACGGATACAGACAGCGGATTCAATACCGTTAGAAAATCTCACCACGGGTACAAAAGGATGTTCTGTAATACCTGGGTCGGGTGAGACGGGAGAATGGCCTTGTCCTACTGCGAGGGTCGTCTAAATATAGCCCGCTCCTGCCACACCACATCTATACAGCTCAGTATGTCATCTTCGACTAACCTCCAGTTAACTTCCGTACGCAGAAGCATAAGTCGATATAGATTTAGCTATATTCAGTAGTAACTATTATAGAAACCTAATTACTTTGCGGAACATAGAATGGAACGGCTAACTCATTTTGATTATACAGTGCAAGATAGAGACGAATGGCAAAAGCGAAGAGAGGTCTATGCCCAGCATTGGGATGAGAAGGGCTGATGATGATGATGATGATTCAGTGCAAATAATAATATATATACCACCGTAAAATAAGCCATAACAATAATAAATACATAAACTTCAATTTTTACGGGTGTGCTTGAAATAAGGAATTTGATAGTTTTAGTACTTAACATTTTTAATGTATCTATCAGAAATGTTTTATATTTACCCCAGACAGTCTTAAAATAAATTAATTTTCTTTTCTGTGTTAAATGTTAGAGTAAGCTATAATTAGAGAACAAAGGCGCTGACAGCGAAAAGTGTCGAGTGACTTATCGTAACTACGTACATAGCTTGAGAGCAATCGAAAGTTTGTATACTGTAATCTCTGTATATCGTGTCTATGTCTCGTTGCACTACCCTATCAGCCGTCAATGGCTGTGCTATTTTGAGCGAAAGTGAATCTTCCCATGAACAGGGAAGGCAGTAGTAAGCGTAGACGTAATATCGATTTTATAGAGTTGTTATAAAAAACTACATAAGTAGGTGTGAAAAGTCACAATTGCATGTTTTCCCAGGCCTTTCATGGAAAAGAATAGCAAGAATATTATTAACTTGACAATTTTATTATAAAAGTTATTAGCCGCTATACAACAAATTATACACCGTTACTCTATGAGAATAGATTATATCCAGTAGTTGAAACCACAATTACCTTTAAATGTAGCACAAAAATTAAATATAATGTACCTTTATTCTTATATCATGAACAACCACCCTCCGAATGTTCCCACTGATTGGACACTGCTACTGTCCAAGCGGCAGCGATCACTCAAAGTAAATCAAAGTAAATTCAGAATAATAACGGTACGTTAGGTAAAGAGGTAAGGGCTCGGAAAGATAAGATATTTGCACGTCCATCTTCATTCACTATATATTCCGTGGGCAACGATCCGGACGAGAAGGAAATTATTCACCTTGAGTGGCCGCCATCGACCCGTACCGACACAAATGATATACCATAGTTCCCGAAAATTTTCTTTATTTAGGTAGGAGACTATCAAGCCTAATGTACAAGTAACCCACTTCATAATTTAACAGTTCCAAAAGTAAGCGAGAAAAATGCAAGTTTTTGTCTATAATTCTATAACATATTGTAATTTCATTAATTTTGCACCCATAGGAACCATGATTGATGAATTGTCTAGGACCGAACGGCGTAATTTGTTCTCCAGGGGGCATGTGCTGAGTCTAACTCATTACATGACGAAGTAACTTTGTCTCCAGACAGATCTTCTACGTAATTATAAGCATACAGACTAAATACATAGGTTCCTACATGAAGTAATTCTATTTTGAGCTTTTTACGTAAATAAAAGCTAAGTTAATACAAACACACGAGTTGTCAATGGGCCTCATGAAAAAGTAAGCGTTTTAACCGACTTCAAAAAAGGAGGCGATTTTCAGTTCTACTATGTTTTTTTTAGTAAATATGGATCTTTAAAACCCGATCAAGCCTGTTTAAAATTTAAAATATATTTCTGTTTAAAATAAATATTCTGTGACCAATAGTTTTTCAAACCCAATTTCGATCTTACGATTCTTTTCAGCCACTGCCAAGTCCGGACAATTGCACGCCATTTGCAACGATATTGTGCTTTTTGTTCTCCTTTTAGTATTCCCGGTCTGTTGGCAATATTGTCTACTAAAACGCGCCCAGATACAACTTTACATTATGATTATATAGTTTCAAATAATCAAAGACTCTCTACTTTGCGAAGGCACATTATTATACTCTACCTAGGTATCTACCTAACAATTTGAATTCGATATTTTTTCTTAGTGTGAGAATGCTTTTCTAAAATGAACATAAAAGCTTCAACTCCATTAGTGCCGCCGAAGTAATATGCTGTAACTCACTTCGCAGTTATACCTTCCGAGAGCAGTCGCTTTCTTTGCGTTCTTTCACGTTAATTTGTTCATTTTAACTCAATTAAAATGTTATGGAACGAATAATTTCTGCTAAATGAGCACCGTTGAATTATTACATTGGTGAAAATTTGTAAATTACATTTCTCAAGTTTTATTATAAGTTGTGCCCGTATCCCACCTTCAATTATGTAGGTACTTTAGCCTCCGCCACGCTGTGGAATCTGCCTCTGTAGACAAAGTAAGGTTCGAACTTTACTATGTGATATTACTTCGTATGGGCATGATCACGTGACTTATCGATTAGAAAAGTTATGTCATTCCTATAGGTACCTACCATTTTTTTTTCCATTCCCGATGTAGAAATGTTACTGTCTAGCTAGAGCAGTGATCTATTATAGTTACTAGATTGGTCTAGAGTGGTTGATTTTTGTCTACATATTTGGAACGTATTTCATAATGGTTGGTAGATTACAAAAAGCACTTTCTGGTTAGTACCTAATGAACAGACTTCATTTTTAAGCTTTTTTGTATTTTGTCGTAAGTATTATGGCATCAATATTCCATAAAATGAAGGCCAATGCCATTGCTTTACAAAAATTAGCATATTTACGGTTCGATTTCAATTTCGCAGTCGTAAACAATATTGCACGGTTTATTTCTTTGCTGAAAAGGCTACACCGCCATAAATTCGACTGGATGCATACGCAGAAGCAACAATGATGTTTCAATTTATTGACGGGAATGCAATAACCATCCCTCAGTCTATCTCATAATAACGAATGAAGCAAACATTTTCTTTATTTCAATTACCATGCTCTAATTAGCGCCGCAGTAATTAATAAACTTGTGTTTACCATTTCCTCCGCTTCGCGAGAGCTTCATAAATATCCGAATATAATTCATGAAGTTCCATATTTCCGCAAACGCCTCGCAACTTTCCAAATCCTCATGGGGTTGTGGGAACATAAATAAAATATTTAAGCGAATTTACTCGCGAGGTGTGACGTGATAGGTGGGTGAAGCCACGTTTCCCAAGCATGGCCTATATAAAGAGATGTTAGGGATATTGCTGCGTTATCGGAAGCGGCAGTAAAACCACTTGCCGACGTCGCGTCGAGCGTTCTCATGTTGTGGCACAAAATAAATCTTCTCATGACGAGAACACGCACCAGTCATAACTTGTCGACATTATATTTTATTGATAATCTAACCTCACTCGTACTCGACTGAATCTTAAGAGCTTTTACGATATTATTTGTACAAAACCGGAAATGGATATTACTCGTATTTTGACAACAGCGTAATAAAAAATAACGTGATCGTAATACCAGGCCCGTCCCGTTAAAATCTATTCATAAATACTTATAGCTAAACTCAGGTTTCATGAAGATCATTGTATTGTGCAAAACACAAATATAGTAGCTAGTGTAATATTCTCAACGTGGAATATTCGATCTGCCGTAAACATAAAACGTGTCTGAGTGTGAATAACGTAGACTTGCGATTCTAATAAAGATCACGTCTTCGGCAGGAGCGGAACGATATTGCGCCATTCAGGCCCACGTCATTTACATCGGCTCGAACGTAAATCGAAACTTTGTAATCGCGTTGCGAACGCATTGAACATGTTGTGTAATTTAGTAACGTTTATACGAATTACTAGCGAAACCCACCCTTTGAACGATAAACACGTTTATAGATTTCCTATATAATATTCTAAACCAACTCTTAGAAGCGACTTCATAAAGGTGTAAATGTCTAGTAATAATATATATATAATAATACCAATGATTATGCAAATCATGTTATTAAAACAAGATTTGCTTTGGCAGACGGCAGTCCCTTTCTATGGTGGCAGTCTGTTGGCAACTAGCCAAGACTGGTAGGTATTGTTGCGCAGCGGTGGCCCAATAGATTGGTGAGAGTCTTTCAGCATCACCGTGATGTGGTAAGCTGATTTTGCGGCGGTGGCGGATATGCAGAACATTTTTCTTTAAATTATTTTAAAAACTTTATAAGCTCCTTTATCTACTTCGTATTTCTAGTACATACACATACGCTATTGAACCGAAACATCTCGGTCAATGTACATACATTAAAAGAGATGTTTTGGTTCAATAGCGGGTCATATTCTTTAACATAATAAAAATTGCCTTTAAACAAAACAATCGTTAACTTTTATCTAGACAATGTCCAAAGCTTTTCTATTTTTACGGGTTTTTCCGCTTATCCGCATCGGACACAGGTGCGACAAACCTTTATATACGAAACGAATGCTTACGTAAAAGATTGGTAGCATTATTTTATAGTTTCATTCTATTTACTATTTTGTACATGTATTTGGGACGATGTGACACAAATGCTTGCCTGAATCTTGCGTTATATAAAATTTAAAAAATAGTGCTTTTAACGGATCGGCTCGCTATTATTTAGTAACATTATACAGATAGGCTTTTATCATTTTTGATAGTAAGAAGAGAAGCTACTGTATTTTGTTGTTAAAATTTACAAAGGTCAAAGTCAGATACTTATCAGAAAAACTTCAGGCCTTGACCGCAGAGTTTGCTAATTCTCAACACGCAAACGAACCGCATCGTTAGCTCCACAAATTACACCGAAAATGTAAAAATGAACTTTCTGAAGTCCGCTAGTGAAAAAGATTGAGATATTTCCGACCAGCAGCAGGACGCTAACTATAAAAATAAATGGCTACTTATGTAGGACCACTCTGGGTTTTTTCAGAGTTCAGAAAAGTAAAATAACTACGAGTAGGTACTATCTCCTTGCCATTAAAATCTTGTTACCCGCTGATTAAAGTCGTTTGATCTAAAGAAGTTCGGAGAATTTTTAGAGTTTCGAGTTAATGGTAACAGTCCTAAAACCTATATTCTAGTTGTCTAATATGCAAACAAAACTGAGCGACTTATGCACTGATATAATAGAGTGCCTATTTGTTCTGAAGTCTGGAGAGAGATTGCCGGTTTACGACTTAATTTATGTTTATGTATGCTTTGACTCGGTTTGCAAACAGAAGGCAATAAAACTAAAATGTAATTGGCCAAACCCAGTATCTCTTGCGTTAACAAACCGTGAAATTAGGAATTGTGAAAAAAGCACTAAGTACCATCCTTACACAGGCATCGATTTAAACACTGAGACGACATTATGAGTGAATGAGGTTTCTGGTCACGAATCCGTGACGATTCAGGAACTTAGACGGCTATCGACATCGTGCATTCCAAATACTGAATAATATTTATTGCCTTTTGGACTTATCATTGGAAAATGAAAAAGTTTGACAAAGGGCGAACTCGATCAAAGTAGTTTAAGCACTCTATCCTCAAATGTAATCGTTGTTATCGAATAGTTATGGTCGTATCACACATAAACTTGTTAACGTAACGACTCTAGCAGTTCAGTATTCTTTGTATGAAACTCCCTACTGAAACGCACACTAATCGGAATCGTAACGTAATCGCCTCGCCAGTTAATCGTTAATAGCGTTAGTAAATCGTTTTTAGGTATAACGTGGTTTAGCGATAGACCAACAAGTTGCTATAAAAAATACCGTACCAAACCAAAGTATTAAAACATTGAACCGAATCGAAGCGCGAGAATACCAATAATCCAAAATTATGGCTAAAAGTGTGCTATTCGCGTCGAGTTACATTTCGAGGCCGATTATTAATCTATTTAAGCTTGATTGTGGCTCTAACTTCCCTGAACGGTTTGCCAGGATTTATGTAATTTAAATGGGAACATTTTTTATGCTACCTGCGGTCTTAAGTGATAGTTTATAAATTGTGAATGTAAGAACTTTTGCCATGGAAAATCACCATAAGAAAAAAAAACATAAAAAACGAAACAACAAATTGAATTAAAAAAAATACGAGATTATTTGGCATTTTATATTTTTATTTCTTGAAAAATGGAGAACCTACGCCTGGCAGAGCACAGTTGCATTTTGTAAATACATAAAACTCAATTTTGCCTACATACAACTGTAGTGCACTAATTACACGGAGCAGAGTAAACGAATTTGTGCAGTTAGTCAGGCTGTGGTTGTGTAATTCGGTGCAAAACATACCGACTGGCTTTTGGAATTCTGTTTTACGTAAAAGCTAGAAGCATAAGTACCTACCTACTACCAAAAAGATGCGTTATGTGAGGCTTATTGTCGGAATCCAATCTGAGGTAGGCACACCATCAGCATCATACCCAGTATTTGCATTCAATCGAACAGGTCTACTTCTCAAAAAGCAAAAACCGTTACGACCGTTATTATAACTTTAGTTATCAGATAATTTAGCGAACAGCTGTAGCCCAGCGTTCAGGAATTTAATATCTCAAAATGAATGCCGCTCTCCCTGCTATAGTTGCCAAGAAAATCGTAATAAATTATACAAAGATGATGAATTAATCAAGTTATTGGCAACCCAGGTGTCGTGGATATCCGTAGTATTTACAAAAAATCGAACAGTAGTTAGGTCTGTCTTTTTAAAAAAGAAGCCAAACAGAGACCATACCTTGTCAGAGTCGTGGGTATCAAAAACTAGTAGCAAAGGTATAACACCCAGATTAGGAACAAATATTTACAAATCATACTGACACCTCTCGCGTCTTCTCTCCTGCCCCACCACCTGGAGCATACGAATACTTAGAGCACCCAGAATTCATAATTATAATTGAATAACGGGTATTTAAATACCCGTTATTCAATTATAATTATGTCATCAAATCACGGAAGTTTAAAAAGTTTATTCACCCAGAATTCAATAAGAATACTTATCAATTTCAATTTCAAGATCTTTTGCGTGATAGAATTTGATTCAATTTCCCAATTAATGCAAAACATTTACATATTCTTATTTCAACGTTGGTTGAATGGGTTTGACGATAATGATCCATCGACGCAAAAGTCAGTAATGATTAATTTTGTTTCAGGTAGAGCAATAGAGCGAGTATGCGGCGCAAACGCAGACGGCACGGCTATGGTGGAGGCCGCTCGTTCCCTCCTCACAGCCGTCACCCGGGTGCTTCTGCTGGCGGACATGGTGGTGGTCCGGCAGCTACTCCTCGCTAAGGACAAGGTATATTTTTGACTTATTGTTCTGCTGAGCAGCAAAGGTTTCCCCAAATCTTTTCTCTTTGTTCTTGTCCTTACCATTCCTTTACAATGGCGCCTTACTTTAACAATACTTTTTAAGCCGACCTAATGCTGATGTAACCTACTCAACCATACTTCAGTCTATCAATTTTATTTCTCAGAGTTATAGTAACACTAAAAACTAATATGCGAAGACAAACTTACAATAGAAAGTAAAGCCTTTTAACTACAATTATAAAACTTTAGCCTTTTCGAGGTTTCACACAAGTTTTCAATTCTCAAGTTTCATGAATTCCATAAGAGAATAATATTATAGTGTTGTACAATCATATTCGTAGTTTGCTATGATCCAAAGTTTTAGACCGGTATGCTTCACTAGTTTCTGGTACAAGTGAAACTATGTTTTAGTTCCTGGAAACTCGATCATAATACAACTTAGTAGAAACTCAGCAGTGAATGCGTTTACTTGGTAATGGATACCGCAGGTGGCGCGTTCGCTGGACCGGTTGGAATCAGTGTCAAACTTCGCGGAGTTTGTGCGAGCCTTCACGGAGTTTGGAGGAAGTATGGTGGAGCTGGCAAGGCTTACCGCCGAGCGCAGAGCAGACCTTCGTGACGAGCGACGCAGAGCACAAGTCGCCGCTGCTAGAAACGTTCTCGAGCGCTCCACACTTATGCTCCTCACCTCATCTAAGGTGAGAGGGTACAAATGCGTTCTCTAACATATATATTTTCTAACCGTTAGTTATTCCTATTGGACCGTTACACATACATATAGATAACTTAAGTATAATATTTTCTACCGCAAGCGATTCGTTGCAAGGCATAAAATAAAAAAGTTGACCGTGGGAGGGAGGGAGTGTTATTAACACCGATGAATCGCAATAAATTTTGAATCCGGGTGTTCGACGGGTCTCGGTGCCGGTGCTCGTGTAAATTAGCACCGACCGTCAGGGGCCGCTGCCGGTCGCTCCTATCAATTATGTAGGTATCAAGCAAATTCAGGACCGACCGCACTCAGTTGTTTGTGACATCACGCTTTATGGCCACTTCCTCGCCTCGTTTATTGGTTTTCAATAACTGCGGTTGTTCACAGGTACACATAAACGCAATTCAGCCTTTTGTATTTATTTGATTTATTTATTCATTAAGACCCTGTCAGCGCTAATTGAATTTTTGCAGCTAACAGATTTTTTTATAGAAAAACCAAATATTACAAACTTATTGTCTTTAATTCAAACTACGAGTACCTACTTATCTTTGGTTTTGGCAATAAAGGACGATCTAACTTTTACGATTTTCACACAAACACTACAACACTTATCCAGCACTCACAAATTGGAATAATAAAAAATATATTTAAGTAGCTTCCAGTTTTGGGGTGGTACTGGAAACAAAATTGTACATAAGCCTCAGTAATAGCACTTTTACGACTGATTCAGTGGGATTTAAGAAACGAAATCGTTAGAGTGCCGCGGCACTCTAACTTTACGCAACGTTGCGTAAAGTTTGCGAGAGCTGTCTAGGTTGCTAAAATGAAGAAAAACTCCGCGTCATAATCTGTTCTCTACTGTGTTGTGCATGTGGCTTTACAAATAACAATACGCAACCATTACATGTAGGTATTGTTTAGATGAGGTCAATTTGAATTAGGGGTGTCCATTTAGAAAATACATCGATGTTTTTTTCGATGCAATACATCGCGAGTATGCATCGATGCTTTTCGATACATCGGTTCAAAACATCGATGTTTTCCTAACATCGAGTACATTTTCTAACATTAGGTATTTTTAAAAAATACCAAAGGTAAAGAGTGAAAATATTATAACAAAAATTAATTATAATTTTTATAACAAAAAGTACAATAATGTCTAATAGATATGAATACATTATCCTTTTCATACATTTCTCAACATTAACTCAGTATTTATTTATTTATTTTATTTGGGTTCACAAACATGAATACACTGGAATTATTTAGTTAAACAATTAATAAAACGTAGAAAGTTATATGCATCAACAACCACGTAAACCACTGATTACTAACAAATTGTGCAATATAAGTACAAAAGTTTACATTCATGGATTAAATATCATATCAATAGATATATTTTAATAATATCAACATATAATTAGATTTTTATTCTATTCATTAACGAATTTACTTAATTCTAGTTTACATGAGAATAAAAAATATAATAATGTAACCTAACCTTACTTTATTACATTACTAACTTGTCCAATCAATAGATAATGAGCAGTTATTATATCCAAAAATCCTCTTCTGATCTGCAATGTATGCAAATTGCTAATTTACGACACAAATAAATACAAATATAATTAAATGTTTTCACATTATATAATCAGATTATCCAAACACAACACAACACAACAACATCAACGGTCAACCAACAAACTTTTTTTTTAATTCAATCAATGTCAGCTGTCACGCAGTGTTACCAATGTCAATTTTTCGATTCCGCCAACCGCTAACTAGCGCCACCAATATGTTTTTTTGTCGTCTAAAATGAAGCAATTGAATCATTGAAATGCAAGTTAGCTAGTAGCTAGTCAGTTACGATTTATTCGATGTTTCATGAAATATATCGATACATCGAAGAAATCAACAGCTTTTCAAAACATCGGATCGATTCGATGTATCGTAATGTAAACATCGAGTGAATTCGATGCATCGATGTATATCGAATATCCCTAATTTGAATTACTATTGTTAAAATTTAGTAGTCAGTTTATGCAGAAATTCTACGTTTTTGCCGTAGTGTTTAAGGGATGCACACTTTAACATTTTTGAGGGCACAAAAATGTGTGAACCATCGCTGTGATTGTGACGATTGCAATTTCAGCTATTTGTCAGCGTTTCCGGGGCGAGAGCGAGCCTTCAATTTCACGTCCCTCGCCTCTGCGCAGCATATTTCACAATACTTTCACAACTTGTGTGTTCTCGTTGGAAACTCTTTTTTAACAAAACCAGACTTGTATTTATGTGTTGATAATATTGTCCGTTCCTCTAAATTGTTTACACTTTTCATCCTAAACGAAATCCTAGCTAGTATTTGTGAATAATCAATAATTTGTGATTATATTTAAGCGAAGAATAATATAGTTTGTCATAGTTAAATGACGCATATGAACGCCTCTGATTTACGCCTATGAACTAAATGGCAGCGTGCCCAGAATGCAGCTGTCTCTTATTACTACAAACACATTGGACATTATGCTATTATCAAAATGTGTATATTAACTGTTATCAAACATTTAAACTCGTGTTAAACTTTAAAAGTGATATTCGTTGTTACATGTGGTAAATCTTTGCTCAGGTTTAAATGGGTCTTATGAGCTGTCCAAGAACGTTTATTGTGCCACGCAAGCGCTGGATTGCGTGGCTGACTGTGCGGGTAGCCGACACTTCAGGGAAACCACATGTTTATTTGGAATCCTTTGTTTAACCACGTGAGAGGACTCATCATAGTACATTTGTTTAAAATAATATGGACCTAATGTTCACTGTAATTATTCTCCGTGAACACTTTTAAAAGGAAAGGGCTATAAATATGTTTAGATACGACACTAAGCCTGTAACAGCTTGCCAATTTTTTTTTTCAAACAACAAACCTTTTTTGCAGAAATTCCCATTCACGCTAAACGGACCCTAAACTAGCATTTCCTATAAATAAATAATGTGTAATCCACAGACGTGTATGCGGCATCCGGGCAGCGCATCGGCCCGGGAGAACCGGGACACAGTGTTTTGTCAAATGCGACGCGCCATGGACCTCATCCACTACGTGGTGCGCGACGGCCTGCCTGGACACGACGAGCCCACACATGAGGTTTGACTTGACAACGAAATATCTGTGCTGATGAATTCGATCATACTCGTATTTGATTAGCAGATCTCCAGCCGGTAGCCCTGAACTTACCGGTAGACAAAATCCGAAGTGTTTACATGGCTGGTAAATCACAACTCTACATTTGTCGGCGCTGACTTTCGCTCGCATCGAAGACTTCAAGTGACTCTGAAAATTTGACTTTTTAAAGCAAACATGAATATTTTAGCTTATTTCGTAGCAAATGTCCTATTATACATATATTTACTACGACGCGGCAGTTTCTCTGCTACGCTTGTTCTCTATGGCTCTAAATAACGGCTAACCGCATTGTTCTAATCCACACCGCTATGTTGGGGACACATGCAAATGGAACGTATTTGGCTAAACTCAAACAATAGCGAACATGCAACGTGAGCTCTCTCGGTAAAGATATTGTACATAAGGCAGGTATTCTGTAGGTAAAACATTTCAGCAGTATCATACCACAGAATAAATAAAAGTAAGGCTATCGCAACTAAATATTTTACTTCAATGTTTATAATCGCTGACTGATAGCATGATATAGTTTGCTGTTTGAGCATTTTCGAAGTTAGTGCTCAACTTCGTCTCATCGACTAACTAATCAAGTTACGAGAACTAGACACGTTCTATTAAATTGTTGACAGCAAACACACACTAGATACTGGTGGCCTAGATGCACCGGATTAGGTGAAATTGCAAAACTGAATTGTTGATTGACAACAAATCGTGCTTACTAAATGTACGTATGTTTCCAAGCCAATGCAATTCGTTGTATAGGTATTATGTAAACATATACCTAAGGGGTGCTTGCAACGTGTATTAAATAAGCACGGCTTGGCACATTGCCATTCGAGATAGGGTTAGGTTGCCGCCCTTTCGACCTTGACTCTGCAGCACAAAGATGACTCTATGATCGGTATCTTAGAACTTAAACTCACCGATCATTTGAACGCATTTAATTAATCTGACCTTTTGCACTATTTTTTAATGTTTTTGAACTTGACCTTTATTCTAAAACTGTTTCAGTGGATATCAGTGGTACGTTTTTATTCGAAGTTATTATCAAAAATGGGAAAACTTTGTTACAGCTACTATTTCTATACCGATTGGACGTGAAGCTAAAGCATAAAATAATACATTTTATTACTTTTCTTATTCATTCATATTTCTTTTAATCTATAAACTCATACTGTTTGTAAAAGTTTTCATTTTTTACATACTAGATAAATTCTTCTACGAGTATAAACGTAACATTGAATGTTAACGTGTGTAAAGGTGCCTACACACACAGGGTCCTTGAAGTAGCTTCAACACAGCCGGAAGTGCAGATACCCGTTAGCTATGTTACGTATTATCCACAGATTAGATAAAGATCATGTCATCGTGTTGGACAAAGCCTCACTTTTACCCGGATTATATTGTTTAAAATATAGTTAAACTAAAAACTTACTATAAAAACCATAGCTCGAATTGAAAGGCAACAAAATTTCTTGCATGTCAGCCAGCTATTACTATATCTATTGTATTGTATTCATAAATTTTGAAAAATAATGATAGGAAGTAAAAAGGTAAGTTTTTACTATAGCGTAGATGACAACGAGTCCGTCCGATTCGAGTTTGCTGTAGACTCTACTTTAAATTCTATGCATAAATCGAGTTTTTCTTTTCTTGTAGTTGAAACCTTTCTCGGATAGTCATGAACAGGTACAAATATTTAAACGGCAGGTAGAGAAGTGCCTTTTTTTCCTACAAAATGTATTTTACAAATGCACTAGAATAAAGTATGCTTCGTTTCCAAATATTTTTCTAATTCTGCATTCGTAGTGTCGCTTCCACACATACATTTCGATTCTAAAGTTTTTAATAAAATGTAGGAAAGTGAAAGAAAAGCAAAGTTAGACCCATTCGTATAGTCGTATGCTCGTCTTAGCTTGTAAGTTCTGTCCTGTATTTGTACACATTTATATTTGTCCTGTCTAATACGATTCAGCTGTACGATATAATTATTTCACTTCATTCATTGTTGTTTAAGCTATTGAACGAGGAAGTACTAAGGTATTTACCAGTAGGCATTTAGGCAGGTAGCTGGTAGTGAGTTTCAACGTTTAATTATATCACCAGTTTTGCTACCAACCACGCTCTGAAACGCTAATATAAGCTTTTGCCAAGCTTATTGCAAATGCTAAAGAGGTAGTTGTACATTAACAGAGCACAAAATGCCTCGTGCCTCACTCCTTCGCGTGAGATTCCGTATACTAAAGTCTGTACAACGCAGTAAAGAATGTTGTTTTTTTTTGAATGATATAAGTATAACCTAAGCTGGTAAAGGTTAGTTTTCCATTATACAAGATTGTATGCGCCTCATGTTAAGGCATACGTAATACACAGCACACTTGTGGAAGTCGTAATATTATGGTAAGTTGAGCTTGTTACGCCTACGTTTCGTATATTGGAAAGTTCGGTAGGTTAGGTTAGATATTTTTTATACAATTAGATAGCTTTTATCATATTTTTTATGTATATACCTACTTACCTATTTATTTTATTTCTTGTTTATTTCAATGTATATTTACTGAATCAACAAGTTCCTATAGCTAAAACCCTGTTAATTTCGCACAATAAACCTGAAGAAGGTAATAAATCTAACCAAGCAAATTGAAATAGTCCGCTATTTCTAAAATTCTAAGCGTTTATTTTGGTTTGATGGCGGCAGGAGGTCGCTAAAGTTTTGTGCTGATTATGATTTAGGAAGTTAACATATTGTCGTTATAATTCAGGCAGCGCAATGGGAAGCGGGTACCGCGTTAGGCGCCCTCCGTGGTCTGACGTCACAGGTGCGCGCGGCAAGAGCAAGAGGGGGCGCAGATGCTGCCAGAAGACGTGCGCTCGCGTCTACATTACGAGCACTAGTAGAACGAACGCACGACTTCACAGATTCAGCCTACACAACTCACGAGTATCGGCAGAGAATACTATCACTAGCGGAACGAATAGCCTACGAGTTGGAGAGGCTAGTGTCCGTCGCAGTATCCCTTGTAAGTCAACCTACCTAGTATTTGTATAATTAATGTCGTTTTAACGAATTTTGAGCGCAATTTTTTCACAGGCTTTAACACTTAGGAATAGCAACAATATTATATGAGCGATAATTAAAGGCTGGTCAGACATGCGACCACAACTACTGCGGCAACAATATCACTGGGCAGTAGCTAGAGTATTTAATTGATGTTGCAATTCTATATAAAGCAGACCAAAGACGTGTGGTTGCGTCATTATCTCTGTTGTAGCGTCAACCGCCTGCTGTTCAAAGCACTGGATTGTTTATCTATTGTACGAGGTACGTTATTTTTCAGGAAGAACAAGGAAGCAGCGGTAGTGGCGCGGCGCTAGAAAGTGCGTGCGCTGGCGCGACAAGCGCGGCCAGCGAGCTCGAGCGCGCGTTGGTAATGGCCGCTCGCGACCAAGCGCGCGACCTCGCGCCCCTTGCGGAAGAGGCCAAGCGCCTTGCCGCCGACCTTTCGCACATAGGTAACCCACCACGGATATTAGGTACACGTCCGCTTGGTTGTGGAGTGAGCATCTTGTGCGATGGAAGCTATACTAAGCTTCTGAACAGCTGGAAAGATTTAGCTAACTTTTTTTAAATGTTTGCTACAGTCGACTATCCAAAGTTTATTAAATCACCTCAAAAAGTAGTTAAAAATAGACCAAGGCAAAATCTCTTACGTACTGTTAGACTGGGTCCCAGACTTGTTTTAAAAAAAACAAGATTTAAAAAGACACACAGATTTATTTAACTATTATATACTTTTACACTTCGACTTCGATCTTTATTGGATCGACCGGGTTTAAAATATCGCGCACGGGACTTCTCGTCAGGAATACTCTGGAGCTCTGATGCAGCCGGCGGGCAAATGTACCAGGTCCGTAGCTGGGGAGAGGCAGAGTAACCTTCTAAGAACTGACTGAGACGAATTATTGAAAAAAATGGGTTTATAAAGTAAAATATATTGCTGGCTTGCTGAAATGCATTGACGTCAATCAACAATGTGTGAGTGCAGCCACTTGCATGATCAGCACAAGATCAGCAGATATTTAGGGTTGTAACAGTACGACAAGTCTTTTTCGTTTTGGCTGTTTATGACCACAAATTAAAATTATTTATCAAGTGGTTTTATTGTATTTAAAGTTTTATTTTTTGAAAACAAAATAAAAAATCTGTTAATACAAATATTTCATGATTTCAGCGCAATTTCAAACTGTAAGCTTGCAAACTATTTAGTAATTTCTAAAGTGCTATATCTGAAAACAAAGCAACTAACAGGTGAACAGCCCACAAAACAGCTTGCGGTCGCATCCACCGCACAAAATGATCCCTCCCATAATCCTTTAATTATAGCCATTTGCAACAATCACGACCAGCAATGAACCGCCACCTGATTACAGCTAGTTCATGCGGTGAGAGAGAATCAGAGAGACTGCACAATATAGCCAGCCGGCTTCACGAACAATTGGAACACATTATAGAGGTAAGTTTAGTTTATGGCGTTTAAAAAACTAGGGTATCATTTAACGCAAGTAAAATTACAGGTGTGTAAACTGCTGAGGCATATAGCTATGTCTGAAACGCTTCAAGTGAGTGCTAAGTTTGCGGAAATCAACCTAAGGATATACGGGCCGCAAGTAGTGACGGCGGCAAGAACTTTGGCAGCTCACCAGAGTAGTGCAGCGGCGAGGGAAAACCTGGACGTGTTTGTCGATATGTGGGCATGGCTGCTGGCTGACGCAGCGCGACTGGCAAGAGAACTCCTCAACTTGACGGATGATAGACCGGAGAAACAGCAGTATAGCAGTTTACCCAGGCCAGGAGTAAGTTCATTAAGACTTACGTAATAAGTTGACATTGTAATAAGTAAATACTTTTTGAAGTAACATGAATTTAGATAATTTCTGCAATACACAAGATTATATAGATAAAGTGTTGTATGTTTTTTATACTAAAAAGCTATGATTGTAGCTTTGAACTAAGACTACAATCATGCATCATAAATTATCGACACGCTACAATGATCTATGCCGTAGCAAAGGTACTACAATATACATACTCGTAGTAGTAGCATTGTAGTTGTAATCTAAATATATTTTGACTTTAGTGCTACGGTGCTACGCCGTAGG
Organism: Cosmorhoe ocellata; assembly: GCA_963675405.1. Classification (NCBI taxonomy): domain Eukaryota; kingdom Metazoa; phylum Arthropoda; class Insecta; order Lepidoptera; family Geometridae; genus Cosmorhoe; species Cosmorhoe ocellata. The sequence goes on along the minus strand of OY776245.1, from coordinate 7,137,708 downwards.
CATTGTACATTTTCGAAAATCTTTCGAGTTTGGCTAAGAAAGACTTTGTACTCGAATAATGTATTCTGCATTATAACTCTCATTTCAGAAACATGGTACAACGAGTAAACCGCTAAAAGCGGTGCGCCTTGATTCCGACGAGCAAGCGAAGATTGCGAAATCGGGTCTTGAAATGAAAATGATGTCCTCTGAGATGGATGCCGAGACCGAAAAATGGCAGGGTGCTGCCGCAGACGAAAACAACGATATTGTGAAGAGGTATTCACACGCTTCAGATTTTTGCAAATTTGTTTGTTTCGCGGTAATATAATTTTCTAAAACATGTTGATTAATTTCAGGGCAAAAAATATGTCTTCCATGGCCTTTGCTATGTATCAGTTCACGAAAGGTGAGGGCCGATTAAATACTACGCAAGACCTCTTCACACAAGCAGAGTATTTTGCAGAAGAAGCAAATAGACTATACAAAATAGTTAGACAATTTTCATATCAGGTAAGGGAAGCGCATATTTCAGATCCTTAGTAACTTAAAAATAATAGAACTTATACTTGTATGATTTGATTTTAGGTTCCTGCGGGAACGACGAAGAAGGAACTGTTGGAGGGTTTAGATAAAGTTCCTACATACGTGCAACAGTTACAGTTCAGGGTAAAGGAACCGACGGTAGGGCGCGCAGCCACCTTCAGCAAAGTAGATAACGTAATTCAGGAAACGAAACATCTAATGAACGTCATCAGCAAAGTTGTGACTACGTGCTTCGACTGCGCAAACAAGGTGACCTCTCTATGTATTTCTTGTTACTTACTTTAAAAGCATTTTTTCTTAAGATCTTTTTCAAGCAACACATCGCACATTTTATAATATTAGTAAATTATATCTAGGAACTATAAAGATTTTAGTGCATTGGAACGTAATGTTCCTTAGGTACCTTTGCCGTGGGAGGCGAGTTTGGGAGTGGTTAAAAGGCACCAGAGTGTTGCACCTGTTAAGTACTTTAAAGATTATATTTCATTCGTGATTGTTAGACTTTCGGGAGGAGGAAACGTGTGATCAGTAATAATAAGGCTTATTCTTGGTTCTTCACTGAAACAGCTACATCATTAATATAATAACAAACCGTCATTTTAAAAAACGACGAACAAAACCAAGGATAACTCTTTTAGTAATTTAGTAATTAGTTTGAAATAGAAATAGAAGATTTTGGGTGACTTTTGAGGTTCCGTTTTCGTTTTCACTACCTGTATTTTATTTGTTTATTTCTGTTTTTTCTCCCGCCACGCACCGGGTGGTTCCCTCCACTCCAGGGTCTTATACCGCTGGAAAAAGCGATAAACAAATCATCAGTGAATACAAGGGACGACTCGGTCTGTCTCCATATGCACTATCATGTGTACTTCCCGTTATTTATGTATTTCTGTGTGTACCTTCGTATTTAGTAAACAGCATGTACTGTGTATCATGCCCATATATATATCTAGTTTATATTAAGTGTATGTCCATGATCCATCAACTTGTATAACTCGTATATGTTTGCTAACTCAATGAATAGACAGGTCCTATACATTCTGCATCCAGCAGCATTAACAGCTAGTATTCAAGTATATAATTGATCTGGCAAGCTACTATCTACATACACAATATTAAAAGATTCCTGTACTCCTGGCCCGTCTTTTTCTGTTAATTGCTTTATTATATTTACGCGTTATGTTTTGGTCCGGTTTCGTTTATTAATTTGGTATTTTCAGTATTCCCTGTGTATGCCTGAGAGAGTCCCTATGCATTGGAAGCCAAATTTACAAAAAGCATCCACATATAAAAGTGAAAATAGTGTATTGAATGGTTGAAGTAGGTATACTATGTGGATTTGAGCTAAACGGTATCTCTAATCAATTTGTGAATTATCCAATAACATAAACTGACTAACAAAAAAATATGACAGCTGTGTTTTAATATAGTGTAGAATTGATTGATGGTGTTACTTATAGCTAATTGAATGTTGTTGATGTGTTGTTGCAATGATTGATTATTGATCTAGATTAGTATATGTGTGGTATTAACGTATTATAACTGTTATCATTTTATAAGCTTTCTATAACCAAATGTTGCGGTACCTACTTATTATGTCTCCTTGATAATTAATTTCTTTATATACAAATAATAAATAATTAAGAACAAAAACCATTATAATCAAATCCTATATCATACTCAACATGCTTTGTGTAAACAACTGTGCATGGTGTTGTCTTGATCCAAGATAGTCTGTCCCATAGTACCGCAGATCAAAATGTGACCGCTTTGTGAGTCAAATAGTCGGTTTGGAAATGTAGAAACCAGAGTGTGTATTGAAAGATTCCATTGTGAGATATGTGACGTATTTTTTTATGATGCAGTACAAATTGGACTTCACGGGTCTCTCAGCGGGCGTGGGAGCAGGCGGCGGGCGCGGCAGTGCGCGGGAGGAGGACGGTGGCGGAGGTGTCGGAGGGGACGCCAAGCCGGGGGGGAGCAGCTCCGACACGGCCATGTGACAGTACGGCATGGGCCGGCGCGGCAAGGGCGACGCGCGCCGGACCAGGGTCAGCTTCCTCTTGTTTTAAAGACTTAAACGTCTTGGAACAACTCGTCGCCTAACGTCGGGAGGGCAAAGTTCATCTGTGATAATGCATAAAACTGAAGGAATTACTTTTAGAGATTTCATTCTCGCATTGCGGCGAATCACTTTTTAGGTACACATGAGTATCCTGACAATACAATGAGGTTCAATGGTAAAGGACTAAAGTTTAGGGAAAACCCGGTTTCAGATTTCGGTGAAAATGTGGTCATAGTTGATCTGATCTACCTGATAGCAAATTAAGAATGCTCGGAAAATACGGTCAACGGCTAAGCTAGAAAAGCTATAGGGTAGGCTATTTAGTAAATAACGAAGGCAATTAGTAAACAGAAAGATAGATATTTAACTGAAGTTATGCTACTTAATGACAGACAATAAAAGACCACTGATGGTTGGACAAAGTTAAATAGCATAAAAGTTAGTGGGAATTTTAGACAGAAGCCACGAACTGGAAACGAGTTCTTCCAACAGTTTTATGCATGATGATCGAACCAAGCCTTGGAGGATCACACGCATCTGTGGCCACTATGCCACTACTAGCGAGCGAGTGGACGTTCATGCATGTGATACACTCCTACCGACAAATAACGCTGTCAATCTGTTCATCATATGCAAAATACGCATAAATTGCATTTAGCTACTTTTGAATGGATTGCAGTGAAAAAAAATTGATGGACATTACGATATAGGTAAATGTAAGTTTCAACAGAGCACTTGCGACACACAAAGCGTCTTTAGCTCTCTATATTTTATTATTAGGTAGCAATCGGCGACGCATTTGGCTGTGGATAGAGATTTAATATTAATAATGTGAAATAAAGTTATCTGTTAACAATAACGCCTTAAAAAACACCACAAAGTAACACTTTAAAACCGTGTTCCATATTTATATAAATAGTGTAGAATCATTTAAACAGTTGTTACAATATTTAACACGAACATTGCCTCGAATAGTGTGATAAATTAAGAAAAGAAAATCGTACAATAATTAAATAAATACTTGTTACACTTGCATATTGTTACACATTGTTATTTACAATTTACAATGCAGAGAATCCTATTTTTTTAAGTTTCCCCCTCATACGCCTTAGTGATAAGACCTTTAGTAATAACCCTAACCTACTTATTCTGCCTGTAGGTAATGTCTTCTTGTCCTGTTTCTAAGCATTTGTTTATTACTGCACCACTCACTTTCCGTCGTCCTTTTGCACTTTATTTCAATGCACGTTTTGCTTTTTACTTTCTTTTGGCATCGATAGCGAACGTCACCCGAACATACAAACGTAACGTACTTCTACTTTACTCGAACGACAGTGTTACTATAGCATTCGATGTTGCCGCATTCTCTAGCCGCATTTATTTCAACGAGTCGTGTACATACATTATCGTTACGCATACACTTACAACTATTAAACATTTCGAATGCCATGCGGCGATTGCATTGCATGATTGTGAAACGGAAAACTTAGATGTGTGTTGCATGTGTGTAAACGTGAAAATCGTAATGGATGTCGTATGTCATCTTTCGACGACAGGATGTTTAACGTTAAGATGAGGGAAATTGACCTTGGTGGATGCTTCTGCAACTCCCAATCGCCCGGCAAGGAAGTGTTATAAGACCTACGAGACGACACCGACACAGACTGTGGGCAAGCTTTTATTGTACATATTATAGGTGTAACCAGAGAAGTATAACCTAAGAAAATACGATTTTTTTCTTTTTTGAAAAAGCTTATTTAAATAGTAATAACAGGCTTTTTGGGTTAATAAAAAATATAATGAAAAATACCTTAGTAAAAACTAAAAGAGTTATTCTGAATGGTTACACCCATGAAAAAAAAATATGCATGTATGGCTTACCGGCCTTGTATGTGAGCAAATCATCTCGCGGCATGAATATCGTAGGTATATCTCTGATGGACTTAGCTATGTAATCAAACAGGCAATAATAAACATATCAATGTTATGTAGGTTAATGTACCTAATTATTTTATTGTACCCGCTACAGACGACCAAGTCGTTATAGTATGTAAAGGTGTCTACACACCAAAGCCGCCGGCCCGGCGGGTTAATGCCGGCGGCTTCTACAAACCAGCCTTCTTCACAAAACTTCTTCAAAATCAGGCCGCCGGCCTTGCCCGCCGGGTTCGTGCCGCCGGGCCGGCGGCTTTGGTGTGTAGACACCTTAAGTAATGCCGTCGAACACTTGCCTACATAAAGGTAAATTCTTTTAATGGAAAGCTCAGGTGCCTCTCAAAGCTAAGGATACTTACTATTATAAGTGATGTGGCTGACAGATTAGAATAATACTTGATTCAATGACTGGTTATGCTAAGTTAGTAACACTACCTACTACTTATGTTACTAGAAGCACTTAGATCATTGAAATCTTCCGTAGTGACATTACGGCACATATGCTTCATGCCACCACAAAGCCACTCTGCTAACCTCTTGCTCATACGAAGATGCCTATCGTCTGTGCTCGAACTATCCTCTATAATCGGTCTTAATAACACTTCATTTGCATTTACAACTAGTGTTCACTCTTTCTCTTGTATTCAAAACTAAAGTTTAGCCTCGGGAATAGCTACGCTACGGTTGACTTGTCTTTCTCCTTTCTTAAATGATAGACAGAGAGAAAGAACCTTAAAACCATCTTCTATCACCGAGGTTCGACCTGTCTTTTGAATAAGAGCTGAGTGTTTAACATTGTTGGCATTCGTTATATAATGTAGATAAAATATTAATTGAACCTTCTCTTATCGCCTTTATAGTTATTTAATGTACCTACCTACTATTTCAAAATAAGTCGTTTTCAATTGTAATAAATAATTAGATTTAATTAATTACTTACTTAATTTTAATTATGATTATGACTAATGTAAAGAGCTTCGTATAGCTTTATAATGAAGAGTTGTGAATCGAACTTGTAGCCACTTAAAGATAGATTCGATGATTAGTATAAAATTGCTTTGACTGTTAATAATACCAACATTCATATTATATTTATTACAATATATATAATTGCAATAAATAAAAACAATTTTAGTATCAGCTCAGCTAACTCTCTTTCCAATAAGATTTCATGGCCTTCTCTTAAAATTGCATAATCGTCAAGTTTAATAATAAATCGGCTACGTACCTATTTGTCTAATAAAATTTAAATTTCGTAGAGATAAACATTTCCTTCTATTCTTCTATATTTTATCTTCTAGTGCTCTAAACTCAGTAGATAAATAAATAGCACAAAATCTGTACCTAACTAAATACGAAAGCCTAATGATATAAAGTACAACATTAAGGTACCTAAGATACAAAATCGAGCAAGTAAAATACTTATGATTATAGCATTCTATGTATAATTCGCATTAGGAAATAAAGAAATAATATTTTTTACATAGTGAATTAACTTGGTATGGTTGTACGATTCAATTGGCTAATAAATCAACATTAGCCAATTAGTATTTTACCTAACTAGCTCAAATGAGACACGCTAGAGGCACTCCTATTAAGATTACTGATAATAATTGTGATGGAAAAATTAAAGAACTTATAGTTTTTGATGAAAAACACAAAGCGTACGAACTTGGGAACACAAAATGTGAAAATACTGAACGGCCATGTAGGTACAGTCAACTTAAAAAATGTTATATTCCCCTTACGTAAATCTCCAATTATAATTTCCATATACGTGCAAAAATTCAGCTAAAGATACGAGTAGAAGAGATGTAGTTAAACTACCATAAAAAATAGCATGACGCTTGAGAATTCGTGCGAAGAGGACAAGCAAGAAAAAATACGAAAATAACTCGCGTTTGGGGAAATTTGAACCACGACTTGTACTGGATTACCAAACTCCAGGGTCGGGATGATGTTTACGTAGGCCTCGAAACAACCCAATTTTAAAGTACCTAACTGCAACGAAGTTTACGTTCGTGAAGCTTCAGTTTGTTTTGGAGACATGGGACATTTAGTATTATTTTTGTGGCTGAATTGTTGCTTAACTATATAATGAAATTCTATGCAAGGAACAACACAAGGTTATCGTTAGTAGTTGACTGTACCTAATTGAATTGTATGATATAACCAGACCAACCCCCTACCATGGGCACAGTAAGCAGCGTTTTTCTTTACAGAAGAGGGGACAAAGTATTATTTTGTGTCACTGGACAAGTGTCGTTTTTGCTTAACCAAATTTAATTGATAAATTGTCACTCTGTCTTCTCTTCCGTAGAAAAATGCCACCTATGGTACTCATGCTAGGGGCTGGTGAAATAATTGTAGAGATACAACTATATCAATATTAACCATTGTGCCTACTCTTTATTGCTTGTAATTCTGTTATTCCGCAGACTAACTTAAAAAATGACATTTTATTCACTAAAAAGCCCAAATTAGCGTAACATTTCTAAATTACCTACATTGAAAAAAAGTTAAAATTTTCATTTTGTTCTAAACAGTGGGGCGATTATGGATCTTTGCTTACAATCAATGTCAATACGTTTTCATTGTAATCAAATGATTTGGAATGACATAAGAGTGTTTATTCAATCAATTTGAGCAAGTTTTGACAAGTGTGGATTGTATCAGAGTTCCGTAATCGCACTACAGAATTAATTTTCACCATTTTCCGTAAACTTCAGTCAACACAATAATTCACATGGCTTTTATAATAAGCTAAAACACGTCGATCACACGTCAGTTTAGTCAAATTAAGTACTGTGATTTAAAATGTTGCGCTGATTTAGTCTTTGGAGTTAACAAAATAAGATCTTGTGTGATGCATCATTTTCTACTTTAGCCCGCGGAACAATAGAATTACAACCAATATTTCTAGTCGAAGAGTCAAAGTAATATTGAGAACTTACGAGAAATAATACCTAATGGTGCATTAATTATTATTCCACGTTGAATCTGAATAACTAGCAGTGCATTAACGTAAAAATATTAAATAGACTATTTTATCGGTTAATAGCCTTATGTGTAGTATTAGCTATACTTATAGTAATTTGTGATATTAAATTGGAAAATCTAGTACAACGTCCTTTGATTTCATGTTTTTAGAGTAATTAACTTTAGATATTGTCACAAAAGAACACCAATAATAGTAACATTAATATATTTAGGTAAGTATAGTGAAAGCATAGTTTGGGAAATGTAGGTATGCAAGAATCATAAAGGAATGTTCACGTACCAATCTTTAGATTAAGTTAAGTGCCAGTAAAGATTGTTACAAATCTACCACTTCTTTAGGTACTAATAATAAAAAGTTTGTATTTGATGTTTGGAAGTACAAAACGATTCCTTCAAAATATTATTGTTGATTGTTAAACTACAACAGAGTTTTAGGCTATGTTTCAGTGAGATAAGTACTTATACTATGCAGGTGAAACCGCGGGGCTAGCATCTAAATTGTACCTACTTACCTACCCTATAAAAATAACTGTTTTTTGTTACTGAAACAATAATTGTAAAATAAACAGGCCAATATTGGAATCAATCGGCTTTTGTGAAATTAAAGTTGATTAAGTAAAGAGATGAATGACTATTAAGTAAGATTTTAGACAAATTCCAATGTTCTCTTATCGCTTACTGCTGCCTCAAGTAAGCTTCTCTCAGATTATGCAGATAAATTTAGAATTTTCTTATTATATTCCAGAATATCCCACCAGTTCATTCAGATTGACTGGATGAACTGCTGGGAAAAAGTACTCTAGTTCGCAAGTAGGTGAACTATAGTATGTCTAGTGGAATTCTACATCTAGTATTTCGTATTCATTTGTACGGGGTGTGCCGAGGGCGAAATAAGAGTTTAAATGTAGCTACCTCAGTGTTACACTAACGTTACGAAAGCAGCAATATTTGTATCGACTCTCATAGTTTACTTAAGTGACCGCCAGAGGCGCTTCGATTTTCATACAAATGCCGCTTTCGTTTCGATAGATGCAACACGATGAGTGAAGCAGCTCGAATCAAACTCATATAACGCTCTCTGGAAGTAAAAATGCAAGTAAGATGGACAAACGAACCAAGGTAAATCTTATAATAGTTTATTGTAGCCTAAATCAAAACCTAAAGTGAGGTGCAAAGTACCATTTTGTATTACGTATCCTAAATGTTATTATTCTCCTAAATGTAATTTTATAAATCACGACCCTGAAGGACTAAAACCCCGATATGAAATAGGTTTTGTAAATAAGTATTTCTAGTTTATTCGATTGTTATAAAGTATCGTCAAATATTTTAAATCGATATTTTAAAATATTTAATCGTTTACTTTGTGTAGGTAAAGTTTGTATCGTCGAGGAAAATGTTGTGATTGTTGTCATAAATTAAAGTTGCATTTTCATTAAAATAAGTAGAAGTATATTTTCCATAGTGCTGCCAAAGATATTTAATATTGTCTAGGATGTAGTAACGTTGTTTACATACAGAATATTTTAAGGTTGTTCGTAAATTTATGAATTGTATTTTGATGTGATCGGCGTATGTAATGACACTGTGTACGTGATTTGATGAATCACCAAATAAAAAACGACGAAAAGAAATGTTTTTCTATTCTTTTGTCCTAATCCCTAATGCATGCATGATAGACACATTAGTATTCCTCATAAATTAACCTCTAAATTATGTTTAAATAAAACAATGTTGTCCTATATATTACGTATTTATTTATAATCAAAGGTACAATATATTACATCGCCACAACTCGAATTCTCTCCCAACATTCATCACAATGTCCATAGAAATGACTAAGCAAAAGATCGGTATGGTAAAATGGCCGTGTAAGCCCTACACAAAATACAAAAACTAAGCATAATCTTACTACCTAAATACCTAAATTTAATGCGGAAGTCAATACTGCAGTTTATAAAATAATACAAATTGTTCCATGGTATGCGAGTAAAATAACGATTATGCATATTTTTAAGAGTAACTTGTAAATATAATATCCCGTTGATACAATCGCAATAACTAAAAATATTTACATAAAACAAACGGATTGTCAAGCAGTACCTAATTATCATAGATAGGTAAATATATCAATATTATATTCTCATAATAGAGAGTAAATAAATTTAAAGTAGCAAGTTTAATACACGCTTAAAGTGATTGAAAAACACGGCGATGCATAACCCTAAAATTTAAAACCTTGCAAGTTGAGAGATCCTTTACTCATTCCCTTACACTTTAAGAAAACTCTACAACTAGCTAGGGCTAGACTTCTATTTCACAACTGAGCTATGAGCATACTTTAATATCACTAAGCAACAAACTGCTGTTTATTAACGCTGAACTGCGCCACCCAAACATAGCTATCATGTTGGATGCACGCATCAAGCCGTTTATGTTGGTAACTTTTAATGATATAGAAGTCAAAAATATATTATCTAACCCACGTTAAAATTTAGAATAGTGTAGCCTAGTACAATCATTATTGAATCACTACATTATCTCTCTCTACTTATAAATATAACAAAAATAAGAGTCAGATGAGACGCAATATTCGTAGCTAACTTGAATGCCATATATCATTAAAGATCCCGATGACTATTTTAATAATAACTCTTCTTTGAGCTGAACAGTTTCTAGCTAGCTAGATATCTACTATAAAATCCTGAATATAATTAATCTTAAATACGATCGAGTTCAGACATATCTTCGACTAAAGCGGATCCATACGATCATTATAAGCTATTTGGCAACTTCATGGACGTAAACGTCGAATCATAAGCTGTAAGTGTTTGTGCTGTATCCATTGCTGAGAGGTCACATATTTTTTTGTGTGATATTCAGATAATAATATACATTTTAAAAAAATGTCATAGAATGTTTTGGAAACTAAAAAAAATATACAAAATAGGCCTCACTTACAAAATATAAATGCCTTGTCATGGAGAAAAATCTCATAAATAAATTCATACAAAAGTTCACCTATTAGAACCGTCTCTAATATTAAGTTGACAATGTTTTCACGTTCTGTAGTCTTAAAATAATCGTTGTTTCATTACTCTATAATAAGTTTTATTATTAGGTGCGATGATTTCGGACAGATAAGACGCTTTTATATTACTATTCCGGTCGCAACACTCTTAAAAGACCAATCTGGAAATTACATAAAGGTATCATAAAAATAATCTCAAACAATCGTCTTGATACATGATGAGATAGAAAACTTAAGCTAAGTATAAATTAAACAGATATTAATTTACAATCCCTTATTTATCAAGATAGCCGTTTAAGGCTTGCGTCCATCTAGGCATATTGCGCAACACTACAATTTTCTGAGAAAAGTAATTTCTGTTCTAAAAGCGTAGTACGGGTTAAAAGTTTTAAAGTATTGTATGAAACCTTATTTCATTCCGTTTCCGTCCATATACTCGTATTAAACTATCAAAACCCGTACTACTCGTATAAGGCCCTTGTTGTATGTAGACGTCCGGTGTAGACACAAGCCATAGAAATAAATACAATAGTAATTTGAGACCGCTCTGGTGTTTAACATGGAAGTTAATACACAAATTACTACAATACAGGCTCATCGAGATAATTAGGAGACATGATTATATTTACAAAAGAAAACCTTCCGCCCAGAGTAAGTTATCACAAACAAGAATTAAATAGTTATAGCGAGACAGTTTTGAAACGTGAGACACACTAAACACAAACAAGTAATTTTACACACATTGACTTGTACAGTATACATTTTTTATGATTGGATACATGTTTTTTATGTATTTTAGGGTCCATTCTACAATAATACTACGCGTGGATTGCACACAAAGTAAACCACTTCAAATTCTAGACATGGCACTTCAAATTAAAGGAAAAGTAAATAAAAAAAACTTAAAAATCTCACTAGCATTATTATTGCCAGTTTAGGTACAATATAATCCAATGTTCAATCTCTTAAACGATATGTACAGACCTATTTGTCCAAGCTAATCATCCATTTGCAATTATGCATTTGTACGAGTAAAAGTGTGAGTCGAGCAGTCGAAGCCAACTGCTATCTTGTTAGGTAATTAATTCACAGATACCACAATGTATGTCCGTGAAGAGAAACTACGGTAAGAAGTTTTAGAATGCAAATCATCGATCGAATATTAGTAATACAACGATCGAATGCTAGGCCGTTGAATTTATTAAAACACGCGAAACTACTGAATAAAACCCAATTTTGTACTCGTTAGTTCGATGCGACTGTTTAGTCGATCTCGGTTCGTCGATCGATGATCTGTCACGGTGAGGAAACGCGAGTTAGTCACGCGTGAACAACGGTGGGTGCGAGGCCGACGGAGTGTTCAATTATTTAGAACAAACCTTTCTTTTTCTTATCCTTTTTCTCCTTGCCGTCAACGGTCCTGAAATAGATCAAAAACTCGTATTAAAATACAATAATTTAATCTACAGATATATATTCAATCTCAATATACACACAATGTATAAAATACATGTGAAACAGTTTATCTGAGGACCGTCTATCTAAAGATAGAACACCAACTAGTTATAGATAGCTCAACTGATCTAGATCAATGCGAGAGAGAAGCGTTCCCAAGGTGCTGGCGATAATACCACGGAAAATATTCGAACCCTGAGTGGTATGAGAACTGCAAATCAGACCGAATTTTTTTATTTAACGTAAATAGCAGTAAAAGGTCAATTGCGATCGTTTTATGAGTCCTAAAAAGCGTTTTAAAGATACCTATTTCAAAAATCAGTCATTTTGGGAAAAGTATTTTGAGATTTGTACCAAATGAGATTAGTACTTTATGAATTTCAGTCCAAACAGACCGCAAACAATATATTTTGTCACCCCCCTTTTCTACTTCTTATAGTATAGGTCCAACGGATTTAGGCATTCGTGAAGTTAGCCACAGGTGCGAGTTTGCCCATATACAGTACAGTTCCTTCCTCCTCATACCTCCAATTGCTCCCGAAAAACGATACTGCGCAACTCTTGCGGCTAACATCACGAATGCCTAGATTCGTTGAGCCAACTGTACTTACTCCTTGCTGTTGGCTTCAAGCGAGCGGCGACGCAGATCGTCCAAGGACAGTCCAGTCTCGCGCTCCCACGCCGTCTTCTCCGCTTGCAGAGCGCGCTGTCTCTCCTCCAGCTCCCGCGCCTGCGCTTCCAAAGCGCGTCGCGTGCCTTCGTGCCGCCGCGCCAACTCCGCTTCGGATTCTTTCAGCTTTGCACGCTTCTCGCGTACTTTCATTTCGAACACCTGAAACAAAAATTAATAAACACAGCTCAGTTGGAAGTAGCTTTTATTTCTGCGCTGTAGGTTGTAGGTTCGATCCCCACCCAGGGCAAACATTTGTGTGATGAACACAGATGTTTGTTCTGTGTCTGGGTGTTTCATATGTATTCTATGTATGTATTTACCAAAAAAATACATAATTCGTTTATAAATTATTTGGTTAGTTATCTAGTTCAAGCTTTGCTTAGTTTGGGGCTAGATGGCGTTGTGTGAAATGTCGAACAATATTTATTTGTTATTTAAAACTCTCTCTATATATTATAAGCTTTACCTGACAGACTCATAAATGTCGAGTCGAAACCGCTGAAGCTAAAATTGGGAGGGTAAAATCCCTCTTTCGGGATCTTGATGCACTATGAAATGAATTCTCAAAACAATAAACCTCTAAGGTTTAAGTTTGTATAAAAAAAACACTAAGCGAACGAAGTCGCGAGGAGTTTCACTAGTACTTAGTTATTAAATTACTAATTTCGTAAATGTTGTTTTTGACTGAAATATGTTAAGGTGTGTTTTGGGTGTACCAACCTACATAAGGATTTCCAAACGATTGGTGATACATTTTTTGTACAATACAAGTTATACAAGTTATAAATGTGTAAAAGTACTTTAATATGCGTACCTGCTCCATTTCACTTTCCATCTTCTTCATCTTAAGATCGTGCTCTCGTTTTTCTTCTTCCATTTGAGCCAAAGGATTCCTGTGAACAAATTGTTTTTTTAAGTACTTACCTATATGTTGTTTAAATTCAAACAACTAAAGTTCCAATGTAATTTATGAAAATAAATACCTAAAATTATCCAAGTTTACTACCGAAGCTTATGTAAGTACGGATTCTTAAAAACAAAAAACCTCATTCACATACCTTTGAGTGTGTACATACCTTAGATGAAACTCCTCTATAAAATATTCGTAGCTATTCATTCAATTCACAGTATTAAAAGTTTGAAATTTATGTTGATGACTTCCACGTTAAATAAAATAAAGCTAAAGCTAAAGCCCAATTATACCAAACCGCACTATTACCCACACAGTTATAAGCTACGCACACATTGACAAACACTAATTTAGTAATGGTTAAGTAGTTGTATAATAGAGTAAAAGTTTTAAGACTGTGTTTTGTATGTGAGGAAACAAATACTTGTACTTTGTTATACAACCAGCTCAAGGTATTAAGAAGCATAACGCATCCAATGTGTTATTTGAATTAAAAAGCAGAAAAGCTAGTTTGTAAAGATATGCATATATTTTTTTATAGGTACGTGTTTTAGTAAGTCGATAACAATAAGAAAACTAAATGAACATATTTCCTAAGAAATTCAATAAAATAAGTAAATTTTAAAAATGTGGTATGTTCGCTACAGAATAGAATATGACAATGTTGCCGAAAAACGAAAAATAAAACATAATGGTGGTAATGTTTAAGACAGGAATAGTGTATGAACTTCAACTCTAAAGTGTCTTACATATTTCAACTCTACTGCTCTTACTTTACGATTCCAAATAGTAAGTCACTTTCTGTTGAAAAGTAAGTAGAGAAACGGACGGACTTACCACACGGTCATGAAACTGTTCATCAGTCCTTGCGGGCACAAACTGAACACCAACACAACCATAGTTAACACGTGGCTGTGCGCGTGAACACACTACAGCAGCAAAAGTAACAGTTCAAATACAATTCATACAAAAATCAGGAACCTTCAGCCAATCAGATGTTATCTTTGTAATGGTTTAGCTTCGGTTCAGCTGTCCATAAAAAACCTTGCCAAAATAAAACCAGACTTTAGATTGAGAATAACAGAGTTTAGAATCAATTGTGAAAAAACTAGTTATTTTCAGCAATTGGAAAAAAGAAAAAAGCACTACCAGTGGCATTATTTCAAAGTTCAGTATTCAAATCAATGCTTCAAACAAAATCTGGAATACAGAACACATAATAAGGTGATTTTTCTGTCCTCGGATAAGAGACAATCGTGCTTTGGTTTTAAATAGTCATTATGGCTTTATTTATGCAAGTGACTTCAGCAGTGTCTGGACATAATGTTTATGAGCATCGGATACGATCGGACTACCAATTAAATGGCACTATGTAAATCAAAACAAACAAGAGTCGGGAGTGCGAATACAATACGAATGTGCAACCTACCAACACTTGTAAACAGAATGCTGTCATCAAGCCGATAAGTAATGGATAATAAACTGTTACCAATGCCGCTGTATAAGCGCGTGAACAGCAAGTTATTATGATAAATGACACAAATCGTGGCTACATCAAAAATAATCACAATCAATGTTATTTTCAAAGTACACCACAAAATGATAACGTTGACAATGATTTCATTTCTGCATGCCAAGCACAGAACATTCAATATAACAGAAGAATGTTGTATGCATCTAACATTTAACATGACACGAATAAACTAAAACTCTGTAGCTGCAATTGCGACAGATAGAATAAGTTTATTGAAGGTGACCAGACATGCAGCAATGAGTGAACGATCGAGAAATCAGTTAGAAGATTAGAAAACATCTTAATTAAATACTTAGTCATTTTAGTGATGATAATGTATTGAGTCTGGTCACCTTTAAAGCGGTGACAACAGTAGTAAACAAAACTATAGTAACATTAGTAAGATATTAGAAACCAACCCTGTCTACTCGGGCTGTTATTAGTTTTTACCATGCCTATTTGTTATATTTGTAACAAACGTTTATTTACCCGCTTCCACCGACAAACAATATAAAAAAAACACACAGAAACTAGACACGTTTGTGAAATTGCGAGCTAGAAACCATAACAGTGCTATAAATCCCGATAGAAGCGGATAAAAAACATTATCCCAAGTAAGTTACTTAAAAACACCGCGGTTTATCAGGGCTATAAACGCAACATAAAGTAGAATACATCTTGTGGAATCTACGCTTATTCTTTCAAAGCATGTCGCTTACAGACGGCTCGAATTCAAATGTGTCAATTTCAACTATGAACCAAGTAACTTGAGACTATTTTGATATCATATCCCAAGATGGAATTCAGAACTTACTGACGCCTGCACGAGATTGTAAGATGCTTTAAATGATGACATTACTTCAATCATTTTATATCAGATCCCTACCAGTAGCGATAGCACGGTATGGATAAGTGTACCAGCCGGAAGTATTCTACTCTATATTCATAAGATAAAATGATTTATAACTTGCAGTTACTACTAAGTTAGATAGAATAAGTCTTACTTGTTAGAGTTGATTCTGTGCGGTTTTCCGTCGTCTGATAGACCAGCGAGCTTACGGCAGCGATAGTTCTCATAATGGACGGAGCTGGTCACGTCTTTCAGGTCTTGGAGATGCGTCCGGATCACCATGTTGCGGAGCGCTAAGAAATCGCAGTGCTCGAGGTTTTCCACTGGAATCACATGCAAATACAATTATACTCAACAATACTCGTAGTCATTACTTTACTTATCATTTAAAAGTTCTCAGAAATAGTGCTATTTCTGAGTGATATCCTTGTCATTGAAATTTATCTCTACTTATTTAATACCTTTATATGAGCAATTCATAATATATCAGGGAAACGGCTTCAACTATTTTCATGAAATTTAGTATGCAGGAGGTTTCGGGGGCGATAAATAGATCTAGTTAGGTTTTATTTTTAGAATACATTGTTTACAAAAAAATCAGGTCATCCAGGTATGTACTAGATTTAAATCTCTGAATTTGTGCAATGTTGCCTATAAACTAAAGGATACTACAATGTTAATTATACTATAAATTCGAATTAAACGATTCGTACAATAATGATCGAATTTCACTGAAGTTCAATTGATAATTTATAATCAGAGATGGCTAGAGGTTTTTAATGTTCATTCCTGACCACACGCTAATATTGCGTCGCGTACTGTATTATAAACTACAACACAAAGACCCGGAAACATACAAAAAATTAGCCATTAGTCACGACATAACTATTTCTATTATTTTCTATTTCTACACAGTGTCACATAAAACTGAACTCAACAGTGTACATAAAAACACATCTGCCGTAAACACCATCTGGTGTCGCAGTTATAAACTGTATAAAAAGCCATTACATTCCAAAGAAGTAAAATTGTTAACGCTTTATTTAATACATCCTTCCTTTAACTTAGCAAATAGTGATAATAGGATTAAAGACCTTTCACCGCAGCTATCACTACGAGTATATTTATAGTCATCGAACATGTATGTCAAACAGCTCGTCAGAATAAGAGGCAAAATCGTATGGCAAGACAACACAACATACAAGAAAATTGAAACCAGTGAAACATGAGCTTATAAATATTTAACTAAGCTGGTCAGGGTAGTAGTAGTAGGTACTATCGATTTTATGCTCAGGTCTGTAAAGTAATTTTGCTGTTCCTATACGGTAACCTTCGACGATTCCCCCGCGACATTCGTCTCGTTTGTGATCGATAATCATGTTAGTCTCTACCACAGCTAAAGGAATTGGTGAACCTAAGGGCGCGCAGAGTTTCGTTTTGTTTTCAGCTTCAACGGTAGCGATAGATTCCCTAGACATTTGCGCTTATTGTTCGCAAGACTAATGATAAACGAAGCTGGAAAATCAATGACAACTTGTTTGTAGAGAAATCCGTTGCTTACGGTGCTTAAGCTCAAGCTGTCTTGTTATTATTACGGTCAATTTTTGTCATAGTCCAATTAAAGTATTGAAAATATTATATAAGTATGTTCGCATGAGACAGTGACAAACTTTGAAGACAGCCCAAAGCCCTACATCATCATCATCATCATCATCATCATCATCAAAGACTTGAAAAATCTGGGAACCACTGCAAAACGGAGGCGTTTAGATGAAAATACCGTTCCGGACACTCATCCAAGGACTGATCACACGATATTATTAGGAAGGACTATGCTTTATATGGGAAGTAGTTTTAAAGTATTTTCCACCTTGTACACTTAGAGTAATGTTGCCTGAAATAAAGTTATTATTATTATGCTAGTTTTTATTGATGTGATGATACCTTCAGCGATTCCCCAGGGGTACTTGCGCCCTCGGATGCGACGTCCGTCTTGTTCGATGACCGTGTTCGCGCCGACCACTGCAAAAGGCACGCGCGTGCGCAGCGCCTTAGTCGCGTCTGCACCTTCGCCTTCCTCGCCTGTGCTCTCGGGGAAGTCGTAGATCTTGATTTTATGTTGCGCGATTTCTTTCATTATCTGAAGAAAATATTTTTATTCAACTGTCGCTTTGACTGGTTGGATGATAAATTGCTTCTTCAGTGATATTCTATCCATTAGATAGTTACAAGATAGTCCAAGACAATTCAGTCAGTAGATTGACCCAGTTCACACGTCTCAATAGACATTTACACGACAGTAGTTTATACAATTTGTATCCGTCTACAATTATGTTCAAGGCGTAATTTTCGCACAGATATCGATCGTGAGCTGACTGACCAAACAGTAGCGGTAATTATAATTACTTGTTCTTTGAAGTCTTTGCATTCTTCTGGTGTCATGGTGTCGGCTTTGGCGATGACTGGTATTATGTTGACTTTATCGCCGAGCCGCTGCATAAACTCTACATCGAGGGGTTTTAGGCCATGTCCGCTCGGCGCTATGAAGTATAAGCAGCAATGGACTCGTGTGTCCGGCGGGGCAGCCTTACGGGCCACACGTGATTCTGCGTTCAAGAACTCTTCGTATTTTGACTCAACAAAGTCGATGATCGGCTGCCAGCTGAAAGAACAAAGGAAAATTATTAGCTATGCTGATGCTATAGTTCCACTATCCAAATAAATATTTAATTAATAAATTATTGTTTAGATATATCTTCAAAGTATATTCTATGAATGGTTTCGTGATTTTTTATTCCTGCAAGTAAACTTAGAGAGTAAGGCAAGTCAAAACATTCAATAAAACCACAGGGAAAATTCTTAAGATGACTCCAACATTTTACAACCTTAAAATGCTGTCATAATATCTTACAATCAAACTGTGAAGACAACATTGTACCACAATATGTATTGTGGGTTCCTAATTGGTTCAATTTTAAGTAATTCACCGGGAGTGCAATCAATTGCAATCAAACCGCACTCACCAATTGCTATTATCGACTGCGTCCCCAAAGCCGGGAGTGTCTACAATAGTTAGAGTGAGGTTCACGCCATTCTCCTTTAGTAGCACTACGCTGGTTTCAACGCCGACTGTTTTCTTCACGCGCAGCGATGGCCCCGGGTGTTTGTCCTTATCATACACCTCGGTCAGGAACAATGAGTTTATTAGCGTCGACTTGCCCAATCCAGTCTCGCCTATAATCAGAAAGCAAATTGTCATTATCTCCGTTTATTTATTGTGACAAAGTCCAAACTGGAAAGGTTATGAGTTTTGTCGGAAAAATTATAGTTTGATTAGAGAGGAGATAGGCAGTTTTTGGGTTAAAGAAATATCAACAAATAAAACCTAATAGACTGGCCTCACAGCTCAGTTGGTGGTAACTCTGCCTTTTGCGCTGTAGGTAGTGAGTTCGATCCCCACCCAGGGCAGGACAAACATTTGTGTGATGAACGCAGATGTTTGTTCTGTGTCTGTGTTTTAATCTCTATTCTTTGAATGTATTTACTAAAAAAAGTACCGTCTGTTTATATCCGTTGTCTCATCAATTTAAAACATTTAAGATTCTACAATTTACGTGGGCATATAATACGTACCATTGAACCACTTCACCTAGACAGCGCAATACTATGTATTCTGAGACCACAGATCATGCAAACATTTGTCCTGCATGGAGAGTCGAACATGCAATTCAGTCGCGGGGCACACACAGATGAAGTATTTGCTTACCTACAACCATTAACGTGAACTCAAATCCTTTCTTGACTGCCTTCCTGTACACTTGGTTCGGTAGATTCGCGAATCCGACATATCCATCTAATTCTTTGGTTTTTGGCTTTTCTATCTTAGGTAGTTCAGGTTTTGGTGCAACTGGTGGGTGGTCAGGTTTCTGGAAGAATTCAACAACAAGTCAATTTATCATTCATTAATAACTACGCGCAAGCATAAAGATATCGAATTGTTAAACGGCGTTATCTTACACTACATGAGTGATCATTGTTATGATATTTGAACAATGTTTTATTATGAGACAGCGTTGCATCTTAATCACACAAACATAGATATACATGTATTAAGTCCCAGCATTGATGTGGCAAACGCCGCAACAGTTCACAAAACTAAGGATAAATTATGCATGTCCTAGTTGATTAGTTAATTATAACGTCATTTACATAAATAGCGTTCATACAACACATTACACGTGACTCTTCTGACGTAATTGGAGCGCCATTTTCTCTAGACCTCATGCAAGCTGAGATCTACTAAAGGTACAATTTGATCTCATTAAAAAGTATTAAGTAATTGACTGGATGATTTTCGGCATTGGCTTGCTAATTCTCAAATTCCTCTTTATACTTCTTACCTTTATAATGTTCTCTGTACTCCTGAGAACAGTTCCGAGCGGCCCAGACGGCGGTACGGGCGGAGCGGGATTTGATGGCGGCGCAGTATTAGGTAGCTTCGGAGCATTGTCCACAGACGTGCTATTGCTCAGCTTTGCTGTTGGCGCGGTACCGTTTGGTTCGTGATGATTCTCTAGTGCATCGGGCAGGGTGGCTGAGCGCTTCGAGAGGGCCTCCTTCAGCCCGCTAGGCGGAGCGGGCGGCGCCGATATCGGCGGCCCGGTAGAGCTCACACCGCTCACTGTGTCCGACTTGAAGAACAATTCACGTTTACTTTGTAACTGGAATAGATAAAACATAATCGTTAAATGAACATTGCGATGAACATCAAAGACGGCCGTTCAATCCGTGTGTATAATCAAATCCATGTTTCTAGAAGTATGCTAAAAAAAATGATGCACATATAATCTGAATTTGGTTCGAATCATGTGGCGATGTACGAGTAGAGCAAAACCTACGCCAGTAATAGGACCCACTAACGAGACTCCCGCTGCGGGAAGACATAAATTCACTCTAGAATGACGAGATGCTTGTATTGTACGCAGCATGAACTACCCACCTAGGTAAATATATGTATTGCAGAAGGCCGTGTCGTATATTTACCTCTATAATGCCCTACGTGCGTATCTATGATTGAGTTGATCTTGCCGGTTCCAGACTACGGCGTCAGATGATTCATCGATAGGTAAGGTTTCAGAGGATCACATACAACAATAGTAAGTAAATTCAATTCATATCAAACTAGATCACAGCATCAGTCAGTAAATCTGAGCAGATTGATCACTAACCTAAATAACTTATTACTATCAATATGATGAAACGCAACATAGTTTCACAGTAAAACGAGCACACTGCTAATTACGCACTGTTGTCAGAGCGCATAAAGTAAGTAAACCTGCCAATAACGAGTAATTACCCATGTGGGTGCGAAGAAGGAAAGCGGTGATTCATACGGAACTCGGTACGTCAATGCACACGTGAATCCGATGCACATTCCCTTGCAATAACAAGCCTCAAAGTGTACCTATTATACTTGTACGTTGCGTGCTAATGAACTCGAAAGCCGTTATTGTACTGCCTACACAAACCAATTTTAAAGAATTCGTAGGCATACAAAAGCAAGCCTAGGGCAAATTAGAAGAGAGAACTAAAAGAGATTAATTTTGTGGGTTTTGTATTTCTCCAGCCTATTCAAGTGTCACACTGGCTCTAGCGACAAACAAAAATAAAGCAACCCGTTTTCGTCATCTGCAATTTGACTTGTTTAAAATATTTTATATGGTGCTGCTGTTAAATATTCAAAGACTGAATTATTTAATCTAGAACTAGAAAGTAAGTAATTTATGCAAAAAAGTGGTAGGTCTTCGGTACTTCGGGTCTTCGTTCGCTTATTTTAATTTTAATATACAAACTTTAACTTCCCACCCGCTGCGCTCTTAAGAGGTTCCGGTAATTCCTTCTTAGAACACCTCTAGACTCTAAAAGAAAGATACTCCAAAATTCAGATGTCTTAAGTTCTACGGTAAGCTATGCGTCGATTCAAGTTGTTGTCAGTCAGTCAGACTAAATAAATTGTATGTTTCAAATGTAAATGTAGATTTCAAATATGCATGCATGCTAGGTTTACTGAAGTGCGACGACCGTATGAAGCAGCGACGTTTGTTTCTAATAATATCAACGATGCAACGTCCGTATAACATATCGTTAACCTTAAACTTAGATAGGAACACCTACAAGATACACTGTGGCAGTAAAGATTCCGTTCTGTAAGCTAAGTTAGCGCTCAATGTTACCATTTCTATTCTTACACAGCACCAATCGGAAGATCTCAGTGACATCTCAGTCAGTTGACAGCTCAGACGCACACAATAATAGTATCTTCGACACATGGCGTATTTTATAGGAATGCGTTTACAAAATTCAGGGTACGCTTAGCGCCAATGCGAAAAGGCATTTATAGACACTATACATAGGTACATGACATTATCAGTGAAATATAAATGGATTCACTTTAGAAAGTCAATGAGAGAACTCCTCAAGAAATTAAATGAGGTTACGTGACAAGTACCAATTGCTAAGTGAATGAGTACGATACAAAGCATCGTCATCCGGCAAGTGTTTACCAGAGCACGGACGTTATAGTACACAATACGTAAATAATCAAACTGCCTCAACGTCGAAGAGGAATTTGTTTGTTTCCAAAGGAAGTGCATAACTATAATCAATTCATCGATACCAAATAGATTACCAAAACTACTTTATTTGGAAAGTAACGTTTTAGACTTTCAAATCGAAAGAAGTGGAAGTAGCAGTAAGTACTTACGTAAACATCTGAATCCTGCCGAACGATCTTATTTTTACGCTTTTTCAAACTCATCCGCTTCTTCAGAGAATCCAAAACTTGATCACATTGCATGATTTATTAGTATCCACGTACGAATAACTAACGATTCTTCGAATCAATTTGCAAAATTATTTGATCGTAAATATTTCATGTTTTATAAACTACACCACACCACTAAATTTAACCGTTGTGGGACAATATAAATTATAATGGGTAAGAAAAGTTAGGTACTGTCTGCATGGACAGTGTTTAGCCAACTGAATCACAATATAGCCATTAACTGGCAAAAGATGAAATCATGTCATTCTGTTAACACAATGACTAACATCGAGCTGACTATAAGGACATAATTATTTAGATAGTTGCGTATATTATTGAAAAACCTATCTGAGGGGAAGGAAAACTAATAAATTTTTGATAAAATATGGGACGCTCCCCATAATATACATAGTATGATACAATTTAAGGTTAGTAAGTAGTGAGAGTAATTACACGAATCATTGCATTCTATAACAATGGCACATTATTCGGAACTTCCAATCGTTAGGCGTCAACAATCAAAGCTAAACTTAGGCTTGGCTCATTTTATCTATTGTGTGTTTGTGTTCGACCGCTGTTGTAAGTTATTATCACAATCGAATTTCAAAAATACTGAATAGTTGAATAGACACCATACTAGTTTTATTGGTAGAATCGATGGTGAATAATACCTATAAAACTGTACCTACCTATATACAGGTACCTATGGATAACTATACAGGGTGTCCTAGGTATGTATGTACCCATGGTTTTTGATGGAACAGTCGATGTACTCTTTTAATGAGCTTACAAGCCTTAGGTTCGTAAATAAGTAGTTCATAAACGATCAATAAGTAATTGTCCATTTTGTATTTTAAGAATGTTACTCAACAACTCATTTTGAATTCATTAAATATGAATATAGGGCAAAAACTAAAGAAAAGAACAAAACGTTACAAATTATATTCAACACAGCAATCTGGGTATCCAACACGCACTTGAAAGTAGGTATGATTGCAATAGTTGGCCATTGGCGCCAAGCTGTTGAGACATGACTCCGACGCCGAGAAAACGCGGTCTTCCTGTCTGACTCATTGTCGTCTCATATTATTCTAATGAGGTGGCATCAACAATTTATCAAAAACAAAAAGATCGTAATAGTAGATAACCCAGTTGAACCCAAAAACGACAAAAACAGTTATTTTCAATTGCAGCCACATCATATCCAAAGACTATAATTTGGGCCGCCTGTTGGTTTACTCAGCCTGATACTTTCTATGCGCGATCGGGCAAGAACTGCTCAACGATTTGACACGATTCACTCATTGTTTCACTCCAGTTGGTCTTTACAAAACTTAAAGGCTTTCCAATACAGTGTTATTTATTATTAAGTACGTAATGTATAGTAGGAGGTGCCGATGGCTGGTTAACATGTCCTATAGTAATCAGCGAGTACCAAGTTCACTTTACAAAGTTCCTGATCACGCTGAGTTCAGTATTGTGATGATAATGATAATTCTTGCCTTTACATAATATTTGCAAGTGAAATGAACAGATATTCTTAATGATTACGACTACCCTTGAAGAATGACTTGTGCACGCGATAATTTATAGAGGAGTAGTTTCCCTGCAGTCGATCAGGTAAACAAATTACTGCACTCGTTAATGAGGAGATTAATTACTTTAGACCTTCAGTTGTAATCGTATCATCATTACGGCGATAGATCGTTACGAGTACAGTTGTAATGTTGCGCGGTTTATTATGGTTACAACAACTTTTTTACCGTACGAGCCGATCTTAAGTTACGTTGCTTACTTGAATTTCGAATCTGGTTAGGTACAGATAAATACTATGCTGGTGAATCAGTCAGTCAGAGAATATTTACAACTTTGAAACCTACAAAATATATAGGCGTGATTTGAACGATGGTGTTTTAACACAATATCTCAAAGGTGTTTTCATATTAGATAGATCACACGAGCCTACGCTCATCGGGAATTACGGTTAAATTAATCTTCAGCTGCAAGAGCCTCGCATGTTGCAAAGTGGGCGTTAGTAACAATTTGTTAGGCGTAGGCAAACCAGAGTTGAAAAGAATGAACATTGTATCTTGGAATGAAGAGCATGAATTTATTAAACATTTGATGATAAAGATAATATCTAATAAACTACCACTGTTATGAGAATTTAATTTAGTAACAGGGCAGTGAGGCATAAGTTATGTAACACGAAGATATAGCTCAACTATAGTAATTTACACTTACAGTAGGAAATCAGAATCATTATTTTCATGATTAGAAAGAATCGCCCAATAGATAGCTCGTTATAAGCCGCGAGTCTGCCACCCGCGTCTGTTGTCTCATTCCCAGATGAGAAATTACTATTCGCGAACACAATGGCAGCTGGTTTTTGTTACCAACTAGGTGCTTTGAAAGTATACAGATAGTCTGTATAGGTACGTTATGCGTAATAGAACAGTACAATCTTTTGCTTTCTAAAGAGCTCTAAGGATGCTAAACTTTATTATAAGATGCAGACTTTAATTTATTTAAAAGTCCAGTTTCTCCAGAATCGAGTCGAATAGATTGCTCCTCGTACTTACTGCATTATTCATACAGCAACGTGATGCGAAGACAAGTCTGGCAAGTTCAAAAGATACATAAATGGCATAACATTAAGCCAAAGGATATAAGGATCGAGGATGCACGTATGCGCATTGAAAGATTCTCCTTATTTGTATGAAACAACTTTTTACCATGATGGAAAAATCAAGTTCACAATAATGATAGTAGAACCTAATAAACAAAATTGAACCTTCTCCAAGCTTGATAGCAAGATCAGAATTAATTAAACCCCAGTTCATATAATAAGAGCAAACAACACGACCTTTGCATGACCATGAACTGTATTAATTGAGGTTAAATTAATTGTCACAGAAATTGGCGTCAGTGAATGAGTGGCTGCTGCGTTTGCATAATAAGCCAATTAAACTATTATCATCGTAAAGGGCTAATTATTTAAACGGGATTCACTAGAGCGTGACGTAGGTATACGATGCAAAACACGCCACACAAGGATCAACTATGGCTTAGGAACGTTGTTAATATTTACGAAAGTTGCCAAACATAACCAACGAAGTACCCAGTACTGTAACAAATACTACTATCTGTCGTATTTTAACTTAGTTCCAAAGTAAAGAAAATAAAAAACCTCTTGATAACTGTGTATGAAAGTTTTTGTAAGATTTGACAAAATACTATCAACATTTATACTTAATTCCATAATCTTTAAAGTAAATTAATGGCTAGTTGGGCCATTAAAATACAAATAGAAATGTTCAAAATTAGAACAAAACTATCTTCTAGATATGGAAACATCTGCAACGACGACAGAAGTAGCGTATAGAAAGTTGCCGCCAAGGTATTTTGGGATAAAACTATTTAAAAATCCTTAAACTATCGTTTCACACATGCTTACAAGTTCCGTCTGTATCAAAGACGATGAAAGAAATTAAGCTACTTGACAAACTTACAGTTTCTTCGATTAGATATATCAACCAGAACAATGAGTATCCTTACGTACAATGAAGGTGTGATTGAGCCGGAAAAATAATGTGAGATACGCAAGAATTATCATTTGATGCTTAAGAATCATAAGACATTGTAGTGAGCGTTCTGCGTAGGGAGGGGCCGTCACGGCCTAGCTGAGGCACATATTATTTCACAGATAGTGCATCAAGCTAAGGCGCCGACTGCGATTGTGACTACGTATGCTATAGCAGCATGAGTCAACGACCCAGCAACGAGGATTAGGAAATGGATACTTTGATTTGTTCTGTTAAAGGAAGTCGATCCGATACAAGGCTATTTTACATTTCCTAAGCACACCAACGCTGATAATTACATTATGTATGTAAATAAAGAATAAATTAGTTTTCAGTAAAATTATTTTAGCGCTTAAAACATACTATTATATTGGTAATTAACCGCTTTATCTGCGGTAAACTAAGTGGACCTAAGTCACGTAAAGGGAACAATCCTCAGAAGCCGTAATCAAGAATTAAATTGAGTCGCGTCGGTACTTAATAAGCAAATCTACAATTTTTTATATGCTTAAGTTATTTCTTGCTAGAAAGAATAGTATTCTACAATTTGCTGTTGCTGGTAAGTATTAAAATAAAATTCAACGGTAATCATATAAAGATCATGATATTAAAATGCACGTCGAACTACAAAAGTTTCTATGATTCATTCACCTCAGCCTTCCTGCGTAGGGACAAGTTCCTCCAGATATCCCGGGGACTCGTCCATCCAACTTTGGACTTATCTGCGGCACTGTCCGCAACATTACTGGAGCATCTAGTTAGTTTACTCTGCTGTCCATTGCCGTTAGATAACGCTCGATTTGCCATTCTGAGCGCATCCACTTCATACCACGTAACACAGCTGAATCAAGATGTAAGAAGGTACGCTCACTAACTCCGCACTGTGCTTGGCACGATTCTCACACACATCCACGGCAACTTGTTGAGCATTTTGAATTACAAAAAAAATAAAAAACTGTCGTTCACATGCATTACCACTTAAGTTCTGAATTCAACTTTCCGTCCTTTTGCTTTTGTTTGCACTCCCTGCTATTGGTTCAACACCATAACCGTTTCAGTTTAAGAGATCTTTGAAACAATGATATTTTTATAACTTTGGTATATAATTTCTCAGAAGTAAAACGTTTCACAGGTTTAATTTAGTAGGTAACAATTTAACTGTCGCAATATGTAGCACCATTCACGTCTGTTGTCAGTTTGAGGTTAAGTTACAAGCGATACCGGCTAGCGGCTGCCGCCGGTTGGCGGGGTAACACAAGCGCAGTTTTGGGCCCGCCTTACACGGGGCGAAAACTATTTCATACATAGATTATTATTATATGACTTTATCAAGATAATATTAAATTTTATGATACATTATAATAAACTATACAAAGAAGAAAAGAAAATATATTAGCATCTATTACAGTTATCTAATACAATTTCGGTTTATTGCAAGAAGTCATGGTCAATAAAAGAAAATATTAAGTAACTAAAAGAAAATAAATTAACCAATTGAACAAAGTACAAGAATACAAAGTTCAGAGTGTATTAGAGGCAGCCCCATACAAAAGACTTCAACGCACATTTTATTAAGCCAACTTCACTTCGTTTTACCTCATAACAAAATACAATCTAAATATAGGAAAACTCTCGAGAAATGTGTGAATTAATCTTTATTTAAACTTAAAATAAAAGCAATACGTGTAAGGACGACCGCGTTAACTCAGGTACAACGGAGTTAATTATGTCTATATCTATATAGATGCAAAAGGATCCAGCCCGTCACACTCATGCCCACCAGACACAAAAGCAAGGGCCAATCGTATAAAGAAAACAAACTAAACACTCGGTAAAGGCAAAATGAATCTTAATACCAGTGCGTGAAAGCTGCTTACACATTTATCCATTGAAGGGCGTTTAGCCTTTTTGTACGGGCGAGTAACAATGCAGAAGGAGAACGTGCCCCAACCGCTTTTGCCAGTCGTTGAAAAACTTAAAAACAAAAAATATGGAAGGAGGTTATTTCGTATTATTTGTGCGATAAACTTTTAAGTATTCAAGGACTTCTGAGATGACTTATACAAATATGAAATAAAATATTAACAGTAAGACGAGTTTCTCACAAAGAGTCATTCTTATCACCAACTTTCTCGGCACAGCTGGCGATAACGTTCTGCTGATAACAATTCCTAGAACCCGGAGATCTTTAAATAGAACATACCTACTATAAGACAGTATTATACATAGGTACCTACTTGTACGAAAGATGGTTTAACACTGCACAAAGAAACTTTGAGAATAACACCCAATTGGCGTAATTAAATACCCAAAGTGTTTTGATCAATGAATTAAGACTTTCAAAACGTAGAAAGACCAAGTTCAGGGTTCTCTTCTCTATGCATATTTTATGTTGGTTACTTCAGTGTTCCGAGAATTTCAGGTCAGGGTGCGACCGTGAAACAGTTAATGTCTGTTTAGTGAATTCGACACATGCGAGCAGAATGGCCGCCGCGGCATCATAAGGTTATTTTTACCCTGTAGGCATGGGGTCAGTCACCCGTTCACCCTCCCGCAACCGAACCAGTCCTATCACATGAGGAACTGCGTGGGAACATGGTGGAATGCCATGTCCTTAGTCCTTACAGCCAGCAGAATGACAAAAAAGTCTAACGGCAAAAACATAACAGACGGACTTGATGGTCTCAAGTTCTCAACCTCGAGTCACGACATCAACTGGATGCTGATGATTCACGATAAGTATAGTGACTAAGTCGATTTTTTACTCTATAATGCCGTACGAAACTAATGTATTATCATCTGAATGCTACACACGCAGTGCGCACTTTTATCTTAAACTTAATGAATTCGGGTTCCGCACTTTAAAAGGAACCGTAATATCCATTTTTAATCATAAACGGCTCAAGGATTCAACTTGAAATTAGCACGAATGTCTACTCAAAGTTTTATAACAGTGGTAAATAAAAATATAGACAGACCCCACAATTCGATTCCTTGTCTCGTGCGTGGGTACCACAAAGTACAAGTATAACCAGAACACCTAGACCCGGGCCTATTTGCAGATATGCAAACATTGTACCCGCAACCTCTCGCTTTTCGCTTCTCGTTTAGCACCACAGAAATAGTGGAATTGTTTAGGTTTGGAAAAGGCTTTAATCAAAACCATCGAGTTGGTTCTGACTAATTGAGTAAATATTTATTTCCTTGTTGTAATGAGGAAAGTGAAATTTGTATGAGCAAGTCTTTCAAATACTGAATTGTGCAAGCGAATATACGGAAACCTCAGGGCGCGAAACATTCACTTGAGAGACATTTTTTTAATTTGATCAACTTGCCAGCATGTTAGCTCTTACATTTGAGTGGCAATTTACTAGTAATAACTTCCGAAAATGCGTATCATTAAAAGGTATACTAAATAAAAGCATACAGAAGTTGTAATGACCATAATAAAGTAATAATGGTACAGTGATAATAACTCTTAATAGAAAAAAGAAAATGCAGATAGTTACCTACATCGGATAACGCTTTAAATAGCTAATAGTAAGTATGAATTAATTCGTTCATCAGAATGACATTAATATTCGTTCTTTTCGATTAATATTCCTTTGAGTCCATACATTCCATAAAACTCCATAAAAATAAATTTACGATTAAAATATTGTGAATATGTATTTATAATCAAGTAACCAGATACACCTGGTACCTACCAATAGAATTGTTTTATGTAAGTAATACAACACTTGACTCAATGTGGTTATTGCATCGATATAGCAGAAGGTAAACAAACCGTTTCCAATCCACGCATAGTTGTATTCATATTACACCTTAGCCGTGATAAACATTATATTTGCCATAGAACACTTTGTTACAGTAACATACTTACTTTGCAGTTGTGACAAGTGCAGCCTTTAATAACTTTATGAATATTTTAAATCATATCTTATCTTCCATTTTTAAAGATAAATAAAAACTTAAAATAGTTCATTGCATGCCTACTACTCGTAGTCACACAAATAAAACACTTCGGTAAGTTAGAGGGTGGAATTCGATGCATTAAAACGTCGCTGTATCCCTTTTAGGGGTGCGTTAACTACGATTAGGGGATTCATGTAAGGGTGCACAAGAAGTATGGCTAGGGGACTCACTGTGGCAGTATCGGTGAGGGTCACGGTAGCTGAGGTGGGCCCGCCATTGGCGACTGTATTGATAGGTAACCCAGTCGACACCTGATTATTTGCACTTTGTTCGATAATTCTTTGACGAAGTGCCAGTCTTTCCAGGCTAGCTAATCGGTGCGATCCACCTGTGCCTTCCCTGTCACGTTCGCGTAGGCCAGTAGTACTGCCAGCACTAAAGGATCCACTGTATTTTGGTAAAGTCGGCGGAGGAACAGGTCTTGCAGTTCCTCCCCGACCGAGCAGGGAACCGCTGGAAGTATAAGCGTAACTGCTGGGAGTTCCGAGGGTGGCGGTTCGTGGTGCGGCGCCTATACCATTCAAGGCACCGTTGGTCCCATTGACGGCGGCGCCATTCACCGTCGCGGTAGTGCTTCCGTTCATCTCTTCAAGTTGTTTCCCTTCATACGAATGTTAGAACACAATCACGCACTGAGTCACAGACTGCGCACTACTTTACGATCGCGATTTCGAGCGATTGGAGTAGGAGCGTTCAAGCCGGGTGCCTGTCGGAGGAGGTTTGACAGTCCGTGCGGTGCAGACAGAGGCGCGCGGGCGGAGTCACCGGCCGCCCCGCGCTCGACGACGCCGTCGTCACCACGCGACCCCTCTAGATTTCTGGATTAATGCCATACGACTACCCGGCTGGAGGGTTGAAAATACGCTGTTGCACTTTTCTTTTCAAGGTCAACACATGAATGTCACGCTTGAGTCGGCTATTAGAATTTTTGGAGCCAATGAATCTACATGCATTCTTAGATAGACTAAAAAATAGTTTGGTATTTTTAGTATAACTTATTAGAAAGTAATAAAAATGCACGGATGATAGCGTATGCATTCATTTTAGATAGGTGCCTGACTTTTTTTGGATCAAAGCTTATATTTACAGAATTTATGCTCCGCAACCAACCAATATTAGATGTGTTTTAGGTTGTGTTAGCAATTACTTGGCAACAGCCAGAGAATAAACAATAACGTACCTATGACAATATTCGCTTAACTATCAACAAGTACCTAGATAGTTGCGCTACAAGCGAGCCAAAGGAAATGACAAGACGGCTAGTTCATCGGCCTGGATCTAAGTGGTGCCAAGGC
Organism: Cosmorhoe ocellata; assembly: GCA_963675405.1. Classification (NCBI taxonomy): domain Eukaryota; kingdom Metazoa; phylum Arthropoda; class Insecta; order Lepidoptera; family Geometridae; genus Cosmorhoe; species Cosmorhoe ocellata. Next base: position 7,106,074 of record OY776245.1, on the reverse strand, counting down.
GACCATATGATAGGTAGCCATCAGCGGAAGTGCTTATATGGCATCTGCAAAGACCATTGAATCATAAAATTTGTTAACGCATCTTTTTTCTAGCAAGTAAAATTTTTGTGGCATTTAGTACTGGCTGTTATAAAAAGGTTAGTATTTCGAGCACGTGTAAATCTCATGTGGCAGTAATGTCCAGCATCGACCGGCTCACTAACGCGCAGGCGCGCCGACACCCTCGGCCTACCATGTCTGCAACCCCATAGAATAGTGACGGTTAGCGTTGCATGCATCATATCAGTGTAAATACTTGCTCAAGTCTACGAATTTTTTGGTAAAATATACAATTCACTCAGATGTGAATTGGTGAATGGCACATGCAGGTATGCCGTTCACGTATGGAGCATTCAGTAAACTAGTGGGTAGAAAGTGAGTAAAACTTGAATTTCAGGTCCACTTAATGGAGCCCCGTAAATGTTACCAGATATTACATCGATAAATTTAATTTATCGCAATCTGACGTATAATGAAATGAAATGAAAAAACTTGCTTTTTTTTAAGGAATTACTGACTCCATTTAATTCATACCTATAATGTATATGACTTTCTTCATGAGGATTTTCACTTTTCACCCATGTGAATAAGAAAATTTTAAACCAAACTAGCGCCATCTAACGCTGTGAAGTCAAGTCTATTCGTATGCGCATGAGGCTTGGCTTTGTAGGTATGTGAACAAATTGGCATTCTCGGTAAGAAAATCATTAGATAACTTGCGTAAAATACCCGCTAGGTGGCGTCAAATATCAAAACGCTCCACTTATGCAGTTTAATGCAGACCTAATTTTGAATATTGAAAAGGACGGAAATATCTAGTACTTTCCCGCTAAAAGTATCGCGGGAAAGTACTAGATATTTCCGTCCTTTTCAGTATTCATAATGGATTTCCGCAGTCACGCCTGAATCAATCATTTATTTTATGTTTGACATAATTTTGCTAAATAGTACAAAGTCACAAATTTATGATTATTATTATTTGTTTCGTTGGTCTGGGTGTTTTCTATGTATACTAAAAAATATCTATCTATGTATATAATGTATTAAATATTCAGTTATCTAGTACCCATAACACAAGCTTTGAGTAGCTTACTTTGGGGCTAGATGATGCTGTGTGGATTGTCCAGCATTATTTATTTATTTATTTATTAAATTTACCTACTAATTAGGTACTAATTGATATGATATAGGTACCCAGAGAAAAGTGAATCAATGGTAGGAGTCAAAAATTTAACAAAGTCACCTAGCATTTAGAACTTTGAATACCATCAGGATCTAGTTGTCTACTTTCACTGTTTGTAGTTTTTTATTGTATTTAGGTAAATATCTGCGGAAACTTTTTAACTGGCCCTCAACACACATAACCTGTACCGGCATGTATTATGTAAAGTTTACAAGTTGTTTACATTGTAAACAACTAATATTAAAACCTACTAAGTTTTCCTAAAGCTTTGAAAATAAAATAACCCTTTTCCAGTAATGGTTAGGTAGATACAATTCTCGATTCTTAAATTATAAATATTTCACGTGGCGGAACGAGAGGGACGAGTACCTACAGGTGGTGCCTACAGGTGGTACTTACAGTTTCAGTTCATGCTCAAAGAAAGTTTATTGAACTGTAAACATGTTGAAAGATATTATAAAGATGTGGACCTACGGTTTAAGGCCCAGAATACTCGTCACACTATTCCTAAGGTAAAAGTTACAAAAAAAAGTGACATAGGTCCGTATAGCAACGCCGATCTCCTCAGAATCAGACATAGCACGAAGTGAAATACCCAAATGACAAGTAAGTAGAGTGCGGCATGATAATATGGCTCCTCTGAATTATATAACGAAAGCGACAATTTATAAAAACATAAATATGTTCAAGTAAATAGCTTATTTCAAAAAAAGGGCTGGGTTGATTTGTTTCAAATTAACTGATTTATATTCATGTGTTAATAGACATTCAAAATACCTTACTGTTCTGGATAAATTAGGGAATTTCTGAATTTTCAGAGGTGTTTTTGACATGATTTTTTCTAACCAAGGTTTTCTAACTAATTCGTGTTTTAGCTTCGGTTGATCTATCACTTATATCCTTGAGTATCGTGTAGTTCAATTTCAATGTAATCTATTAAGCGGTAATTGAATGATTAGGGTTGCAATACTTGCAATTTTCAAAATGCTGGGCCTTAACTATACCTAGTAAAACAAAGTAAACATAACTTCAGACGTGTAGGTAATCAAAGCTATGTTTAGAAACGGTACCTTTTAAATAAGGGTGAAGAACATGCACAAACCATGGACTTGGCGTAAAGAGTGAGAGATTTTTTGCAATATTCTGAGTGCTATCTAGCCGACAGGCGAAGTATACTCTACTCACGTAGATACGAGTATGAGGTTGGTTAGTATTTCAAGTAAGTAGCGTGTGTTCCGTAACGCAGTAGATAATTCGAAACATATGACGACTGTGTATTCAATTCACTGGATTCTTTAAGTAATTTATTTATACTGTGCACTGATGTGATGATGCTCTCATGTTCTCGTTATGCTGCTGCTACAGAAAGCGCCGTTAAATAAGAGAAATCAGCAAAATAAATACATGGCTCCAAACTCCTTGTTAGGATACACATAATCATGCAACCCGTCCCAATACAGTTATCTAAAAGCACCACATACTTTGAAGTGATAAGACTTTGTAACAAGTCAATAATAATTATGTGGACATTAGGTGCGATAACTATTTAGGTTGGTCATTACTGATAGTTACCAATAGTACAAGGATGTACACGACTAGTAGACAAGTAGAGCTTAGCGGAGAAGAGACTATTAATAATGAGGAAAAAACTAGAATGAACGCTTTGTCGATAATAGCCGTGAACCTGATATTGGATAACATCCAAGTCCGTAGGGGCCATTTTCAATGTCTTATTTGTAGTAGTTTATAGAAGTAGTAAAAGAACAATAAACTCATGATTTATCACTGTGCACAAATATACAATCGGCGAACGTGCCTTTAAGCTAAACAAGCACGTGCGCTGCAGGCAGTGTTTCTAAAACAATCCTCATTAAGCTAAATATTTGTGCCAAACTCGACCTGTATTGGATAGTTAATTTGAAAGCAAATCAACAGCAACTTGAAATTTCAGTGAGGACACAAATCTTCTAAATAATAAGAAAACCATCCCACAGGTAAACGATTAAAATTCTCAATGGATTTAACAATAACATAAATAACATTGTTATTATGCTTAGGCTAGAACATCCTACGTGAAAATGGCAAACAATAATAAGATTAGATGATATCTTTAAAAGCTTAGCCCACGAAACAGCATTCAATTGCTAGCTTATACATTATCATGAAGAATGAAGATACACACAGCCATGACGTAAATAATGAAGTCAGCCTACACGGTAATTGCTCAACTTCAGTCAGGAACTTCGAACTAAAATAAATCTTTGAATTATGGATTTTTTACTACAAACTTGTAACTTATGTATGGTAAGCGAGCCACGTAAAGTACTTATTCTAGATAGGTACTACATGTGGCTCGCTTAACTTTAACCTACCAACAATTACTTGTTCATAGAATGGAGGCTTGGTTCTTACTGAGGTAAGAAGTAAGTACCTAGGTATATTGAGGTTAGTCATAAAACGTACAATGTAACAATGATAACAGCTAGGTGTTTAGTCTTTCTGATATGAATCATACAAAATTTGTTGTTTAGAAAATTAGTTATGATATTATGTCTAATAACTAAATACTGTACTTACCTACTTAAAAAGTCATGGGAAATAAGTTTTTTTTTTTAATAAAAAAATGTAGGCAGGTTTGTACAAACTTATAAGTTATAAATAACTCTAGAAGGGCTGGACCGATTTTCATGGTTTTTGTTTTGTTGTATTTGTCTCTACCCCGAATATCAGAAAAAATATAATGAATTGAGGACGAACACCGCAACAACAGCTAGTTATAAATAAATTCATACCTATTCAATTAACAACGGTTATATTGAGAATGAGTTATTTTATAGGTAGGCCAGTGGATAATAGGTATGCTAAAAGGAAAACAAGAGCATTTAAAACCAGAGCGTTACGTCATTTCAATAAAATTGGTGTTGCTTATTTTTAGCCATTATTTTCAGTGCTCTCTACTTATGGAGACTTGTTACCAATCACAAATTAAAAGGGTAAGTACTTAAATATGTATTTAAAGTATGTATCAAAATTTAGTTTATATAAATAACTGATTTTGTCATTTAGTTAATCAGAGCTTTACTGATTGAAGTAGGTAATAATTATATGCAATATGAGAGAAGACTAAAATATCAGTAAAGCACTTATTAGTTATTACACTACCCTGAATTCAGGGACCCTTACCCTAAATAAGAGTGGTGTAATAAGAGTCAGGGCGTAAGGCGTAGAGGCTAGGCGTTAAGGTCCCTTACTACCAGGCCCTGAATAAAGTGTAGTATAATACCCGTTTTAGTAATGGGTATCGTATCGTCACAGTTTAGTTACCTAACTTATCACCTAGCTGATAGATAGCTGTCTATATTTTATCGATGGCTTATATAGTTGAAGTGTAAGTAAAACAATATTTTAGAAAAATTACATGGACATACCTGTTCAGTGCTTGTGCTGTTATTATTAGGTTTATATCGAGATAACACCGGTTTATTCCTCGACCGATTCAACGGAGAGTCCGATATTGACGCCATTGTCAAAATATATAAAATCACAAGTACACTTTAACCGAGTTTTTGAATTAAATAACCGCAATAAACTGAACATATGAGGATAGGTCTGTAAAATAAACACCCATCGAGTGTTCAGGAGGAAAACATACTGTTACAATTACTGCAATAAGGGGCGCTAGCTGCTAGCAAGCATGATACCACATTTTTCCGTCGACAAATCACATCCGGAGTGAAGAACGAAGCCCGAGTGGGTGATTCAACCGATTACAAATCACTTTCAGTAACACCACTGATCATTCTTTAATATTTTTAATAACTGCAAACTTTTAATGCACAAAACGTTGAGAGAACACTTGAAATTAGAAATTTCACGGTGCGAATGAAAACTTTGTTTCTATTATAAACGAACCATTCAAATAAGGATAGCTAATAGACGATGCAATTAAAAAGAACACATAAACGGGAACAAAAAAGCTGAGCTGATATTATTCCCAATAAATATAAGGTTCGTTAATAAACTATTTCACAGTGCGACGACCGTCCCAAGACTACAAATTTGCTAACTGAAACAATAAAACAATCCGAGCGTCGTGGATTTCAAACGCGTTCGTCACTGCATACTAGGGCGATATGCAAGTGACAAATGCGACGACGACCATAGGGAGTTGGATATCGGTGTCATGGTGTTCGGTGGTCGACGCTCCTCAGGCACTCACCGGAGGGCCGAATAGCGGTCGCGAATTCCTACGCGTAATTCAAACGACGCACGCAACGTATACGTGACCAGTGGACAAAATGGTCCTGACGACCTAATAACTCTAACTAGATATCAGTTTATTGCATGTGTGATACCGATGCATAATATAATTGTGCTCTATATTGTAACTGTAGTCTACGGCCTATTGTAAAGTACATTTGAATAAACAAGTGAAATTGGCGTGCTTTGATTTTTCACAGGATTCAAGGAACAGCAAATACACTAATAAGATACTCACCGCTGAATTTGATGATGTTGATAGAGCAGCACATAGAACAAAAAATAATTAAATTAATTGAAATGTCTTAATAGTCTAAGATCAAACTGAAAATGGTACTATTCTAAGTAAACACAGAAATGCATCTGATTCCTTTGACAAAATGTCTACATACCCAGACAAGGTAGACAACAAGTACCTACGTCTTCGAGACTATCTGTGCTCACGTAATCTACTTCCATTAACGAATTTTCACCACCTGTTTATTTTTGTTCATGTACAATTTAAATATTCCAAAAGACACGCAAGCGCGACGTAGCATTGCAAAGTGAAACACGTATCTTACCGTGTGTTGGTCAACGCACAAACCAGTGATTCACTATTTAGATTTGTGTATGCTACCTAGTATTGTTTTTCACCACGATTGTTTTCAATCAATCTCGATCAAAGCAATATTGATGAGTAAACAAAAAATAAATAACACAACGAATGTCATATTGATTTGGAAGTATCTAACGCGTTAGAATTGAATTTCTAGTTCACCATCGCTATACGAGTATAGTTACCTACTAAGTAGGTACGATGTATTACTTATACGTCAACAAAACAAATCTTTAGGTCCTAGATCTACCTAAACTCACATTTATAAATTTTATTTTATTATTTTTGTCCTAAACTTTTAAACATTTTTAATTATTGTTTTATCTTCAACTACAAATTAAGTTTACTCATAACATGGTTGTATTTTTCCGTGCAACTGTATGTTTTATGGTTGCAGCAAAATATAAACCTAACTAAAAATTGTAAGTTGTTAAAATCTTACACGACTGACTCGAGCTCTTCATAGTTTCCATTGTATGCAGCATGTACAATCTTATCTTCAGAATTTAGCATTGGCAATCATGTAGAAATCAAGTATCCCACGTAACAAATATTACTTCATTTAGAAGACAGTCACCGCACTTTCTAAGCTAATCCATAACATTAAACGAATGACAACAAACTGTACATCGACCCGGTTTCAAGTAGGTAAATATTGATATGTCACAAAGTCTATTTACAATAAGAGAAAACGACGTAAACGTGTGACTATGTGTTTACGTATGAGATGTGTTAGCGGAGAGCAAGCGGTGTGCGCGGACGTCGACGGGTACTGAGCTGGCAGATACGGCAAAACGCGTGCAATTGCACTAGAAGCTATTTCAATACATGCGGAGAATTCGCAACTCGGCGGATTCCGAGCGGTCGGGATGGCCGACGGCCGTGCAGTGTCGCATGCCCTCTGAGGTCAACCTTCTTCTTATAGCACTTATTAAATGCAGGCATAAACGAATCAAGTCCCAATACGATATTCGATAGCAAAACGAAAGTCGATGACGGAAACTAGTCTAGCGTGAACAAGGTTTTGTACCAAGATTTGTTTTTTAGTACCTTTTATTTAATTTAGAGGCATTGAATTAGATTAAAAGGAAATTTTATGCGGAATTAAACTATAATGTTGAAAATGCTTTAGGTAGATACAAGCAGGTAGGTAGTAAGAATTTTAATAAGATTCTTTAAGAAATCTCGGGTTACACGAATATTTTCTTAAACCATGGGACCAGACAAATCGATTTTTCTACAAAGCCATTTAAAAAAAGGTCAGATCAATTAATGGTGACATGCCGCTGTTAATCATCAATTAGACGAGGACGATCTCCTCGCTTGGTATCATGAATAAATAAATATTGCACATTCTTCGATACTTATACGGTTACAGGATAGAATTTACGTCAGCTAATACAAAACTGCTATAGCTCTTTTGAAGAAATAAGGTCTTTTGAACTAAGTAAGTAGTTATACGAAGTTCTGTGTATGTGTACGGAAACGCTCTATTGTTCAACAGTCCGCCTTTAATTGGCTTCTGTATATTACCCAATAATACCCATGTAAATAGACATACAATTAGTTGTTGGCGATCCTGTTTTAAATAAATAAAGAGTGTAATGATGCAATAAATTTTTTAATAGATTTTGATCTTTTTGTCCACACATTTGACTACTAAAATTAGTAGGTAGGTATCTACGTCAATAGTGGTGCGAAAATACAGGTTTAAAACACGAAGTATAAAAAAAATATATATATCTCGCGCCAAAGTCAGGAATGGTGTTAGTTACAGGCACAGGTCAGTTTCCGCGTGAGGGCGCAGGACCCAGGATGAGGTCGCACGCTCGCTGAGCATGACACAATACTTCGCGTCAAGATAGCTTGTAGGTACCTGAACCCACATACTCTCGGGATTGTATTCATTAAACCCACATGCCGTGTGACCCTATAGGTCTGTAGACTATACCTCCCTAGGCACATGAGAGTCAATGTCATAAATTTCATAAGGGTTTTAAGAAGATTTAGACCTACTACATAGGTTTGCATTTCTACATAAATAATTGCTAAAATTAGAAACAATTCTTCTGTAACCTAAGTTAGTTTACCACATGTAGTGTATCGAGTTTAAATTTTCTGGATATATTTGACTGGCCTCACAGCTCAGTTGTTACTAATTAGTAGCTCTGCCTTCTGACTACAATAGGTTGCGGGTTCAATCTCCACCTGGGGCAATCATTTGTGTGATGAATGCAGATGTTTGCAGTGATCACACAAATCAACAACACAAAAATGTATACAATTAATCTATCAACTATTTGGTTCCCTTAGTACAAGCTTTTCTTAGTTTGGGGCTAGATGGCATTGTGTGAACTGTCCACCAATATTTACTTATTTAAATACTTATATTACAAACCGTTTAGGTATTATAAATGTTATATACCTTTATATTTGATTATTAGATATGGTATCATATATATTAATAAATAAACATAAATATATTGTTATGAGCATACAATAGTAACTATGATTAAATAACATACAAACTTACATACATGGACTATGAAGGAAAGGTAGAAACCAAAAATGTTTCAATAGATAAGTCAATAAATAGGTGAAGATTTAGTTTGTGGCTTATTTATTACTAACCTTGCTGTTCAATCTTTTTTGTACTTGTTTTGGATATTGAAAACGAAAAGAAAACATGGTAGTTAACCAAGCACGATGTTTAGTGAATTTTACTTATATAAGTAAGTAACTAAGTTTATCAAATTATGGCAAAGATTTCATGTAGATGGGTCTGATACCTCAACCACATGTAAACCAGCCCAAATAAAATATTATTAGAAACCGGTACACAACACAACGAGAATAGAAGTTCAGTTGCTACTACAATGATTAAGGATATCGGTTAGTATTGTTATCAGATAAAACTTGTAACGATTATTTTGAGCAAGGAGTGAGCTAGAGTGGCGATTTTATCAACTAACACTTCGATAATATGTAATTTCTTAATATATTTAACATAGTTTTACCTGATCTCTGCATACTGATGCAATGAAAACACTAGCAAATTGCAAACATAATCTCGCAATCCGAATTTGCACTTCACGAACCAGCCAAACCTAACTAAACTGCAAGGCAAGCAAGTAATATTGTATTGTATTAATGTCAGACTCTCTCTCTCTCTCTTTTTCTGAAAAGTGTCGCCACATCAAAAATTGAAAAAATGCTAAACTTTGGTATTGGCTCATGCCTGACAGATATTTTTTTGCTAATATAAAACATTAATAACAATATTATGTTTTTAACAATTTAGTGTTTATGTAACAATTGAGTTAAATATAAACTTAAAACATCATTATTATTAGTATTAGACGGGTATTTATCGCGTTTAAATTACCTTATATATTCGATAAATACCCGTCTTATACTAATAATAATGTGTTCAGATCGCGTAAGTTTAAAAGTACATATTAAAACATCATTTTAAAATAACATACATTTTGTCTCACATTAATAGAATAAGTAGGTACATTATTCGTTCCATGTTAGCAAGCGCTGAAGTTTTCATCATGTACGGATGAAATTGAGAACTTATAATGGATTAATTACACATCTCAGATGATTATAAATTATCAATGTTTTTATTAAATCCAATAATTCCAGTAAATGATACTAATTATAATGGTTAGGTACCTACCTACAATCTGTTTAGTAATCTTTATTTATCTATACCTTAATAAATAAGTATTATTCATGTTGAAAATTGGTAACTTAATCTTTTAAAAAAAAGTGTTTACGTAGATATAATACTAAATTTTTGTTGAAATAGTTTGACGATCAAATAATTTCAAACATACAATACTAAACCAAAATAATAGCTAAACTATGCACAATAAAGTATGTAAGTGGCAACACTGTTTTCGTATACAAAATAATGTTTTTCTCGCTCACTCATACGTAAATAGGAACACCTACCCTTTCTCGTTGGATAAAATTGATTTTTGGAAAGTATTGCCAGTGTACAGAATTGCCATAATTTTTAATACCTACTCTACTGTACGTAGTATCCCTAGTACGTCTGTGTACTCTACTGTTAACGTACGAGCAATTCTTAAAATAATCTGAATCTCGGAAACGGCTCCAACGATTTTCATGAAATGTATATACAGGGGGTTTCGGGGGCGCTAAATCTATCTAGCTAGGTTTCATTCTTAGAAAACGTCGTTTACAAAAAAAAAACCCGAGCAAAGCTCGATCACCCAGGTACTTATAATAAACAAGGCCCACGATAAAATGGGTTTTTCAAAAACCTGTCATTAACCTTTAGCATGATTGACCTTCACAGGTACAGCGAGATTTTTACTAAGGTAAAACATATCCGGACACACCAGACGAACATACCAGAATCCGGGGATTACATGACATTGTTATTGAACTCCAAAAAAGACTCAAATCTAGGGAAAATTAACTTATTATAGTGACAATTGACAAAAACCAAAGTGAACGTGGGGCGTAGATAGAGAGAAACCATTTTTTTTTACATCTTTTATGTTTTTTTTTCATGTATCATTAAATTTTACGTAGACAGAGAAACCAAAGTTGGTTTCTCTGTCTACGAAATTTTAGCATAAAAAGCTAGCAACCGCTACTTACGTCAAGCAAGCAAGGGAGGAGCCCGAAAACTTCACTTGACATGACTGACACTGACAAAAATGCCGTAATTTTGTAAGTTGCTGTCTGTTCTGTTTTTTTGTATTTTATTTATTTTATTCAATCAAAATAAAAAATGAAATCAACGTGAAGTTAATGTTGTATGTATTTAAATTTGCTTACTAAGTACGCGACAATTATCCGCACAACGTATAATATCATTACATTGTCAAAAAACATGAATTTATTGGATAAGTTTAGACTACCAACGATAAAACTGTTTCAACTCGTTACAAATTACAGCAGATTAAACCCTAAACACTGGAAATGCATACTTTCAAAGAGGAAGCTCAAAGTAAGGTGATCGTAAGAATACATAGGATTAAATTTTAAATAGGTACAGTCCTTGAGCCCTTGCAACTAACTCAAAGTAGGTACCTTACATAATAAATTAAGTCAAAAATGTCTTGTGGCACTAAGGCTCGTGCGCTAAGGCTTATATTATACCTAATTAAGTACACAACCATTCACATTACAATCATAATGACCCTATTTATTTAAATATATACTCTCGGGACTTAATCGCGTATTGTTAGTGTGGTGTGTCGCGACCCTAGTAGTTTGTGATGACTGATTGAGGGTAGTCTCGTCAGTTGAAGATGCGAGCGGACGCCGTCCCTCAGTCTACTCGTGACCACGGTGATTGTAATATCATCGAAACGTCGAGGTAAATAGAATGTTTCACAATACGCGATTAAGTCCCGAGAGTATATATTTAAACATGTTTCCAAGTCGCGATAGTTTAAAAAGGACCCTATTTATTTTCAGCTTCAGCCATCTGGGAAGTTCACAAGTGTGTTTAGTTTTACAATGCTGGCTAGTTACTCATTCATATGGCCCATGAAGAAATCCAAACAACTCTCCAACGATAAGACTGAAGACAAATCCCAAGCTATTATACAAAATGCAGATAATTTATTTGAAAATGGACATTATGAGGATAGCTATGAAATACTCAATGAATTTGATGCAAGTATTTGACCTGGCTCTACGTAGGTTTTAACTAAATTAATAAAATAGGTAGGTACGGTAACTTATCTAAACAAACATGAAAATCCCTACACTCGGTAGATATCTCTTTAGAACTCTAGTTACTTAGATATTCAGGATATCTAAGAAGGGTAGTCAGAGGTACATCCAAACGTGACTTTTGGCACATGCCCACATTTTACACAGTATAGTTATTATCCCATTATGTGATAGGTTGCAAGTCCATCCTGCCTATCTATTTTTTTAACTGCTCAGGTACTAAGTATCCTGTCAGTGAAAGTAAAAAGTTCCACTTGTAAATCATCTAAAATAGATGCAAGAGGTGTGTTGAAGTTGTTGTTTTTTTAATATGTATGATATCGCTTATCTAGTACCTATTGATATATAACTAAGTATGATTTAACATTGATTTCAGGGAGAAGATAATGTAGAAATCCAATGGAGAATAGTTCGAGCTCTGTACAACATGTCAAAAGAATCAAAATATGACAGGAGCCATAGAAAAGACTTGGTGTATGAAGCTTATGAAATCGTAACTCAATTATTAACATGCCACGCTGATCGTAATGTTGTTCACAAATGGTATGCCCTTATACTTGATACTAAAAGCTCTTATGAAGGCATAAAAGAAAGAATACAACAGCTCGAGAATGTTAAAAAACATATGGATGTGAGTATAAATCTATTTAACATACATTAAAATCATGCCTGTTTCCCAACGGGGTAGGCAGGGACTAGGGACCATGGATCTCCACTTGCTACGATCCTGACATACTTCTTTTGCTTCATTTACTGTAATTACATTCTTCATACATGCTCATCGGTTAAGGGTACTCTTAACCTGGCCTATCTCTAAAAGGTCCACAATTTGATGAAAATATGTATGCCGAGGTCTTCCCCTGCCAACTGCCCCATTCACACTCTCCTTGTGCACCTGTTTCGTCAATGTCCTTTGATTCATCCTTTCTACATGCGCAAACCATCTTAACATACCCTTCTCAATTTTCATTACTATGTCTTCTTTCTTTTTCATTCACTCCACTATGAAAAATCTATTCAAATTGCATAAAAAACCTATTAACCTATAATAAATTATCATTAGTACCTACCTGGATGACCGAGCTTTGCTCGGGTTTTTTTTCTGCTTTATCGTGTTTTTTGGAAAATGAAACCTAGCTAGATCGATTTATCGCCCCCGAAACCCCCTACATACGAAATTTCATGAAAATCGTTGGAGCCGTTTCCGAGATTCCGATTATATATATATATATATATACATATATACAAGAATTGCTCGTTTAAAGGTATAAGATAATCAGACTGCTGTTGATTATAATAACTATTTATTGAATGGTACACAACTTGTTCAATTTTTTTATTTCCCAGCTGGCTGTGACCCTGAATCCGGAAGATGCAACCAGCCTGCATATGCTTGGAGAATGGTGTTATCAAATTACAGAGATGCCTTGGCACCAAAGGAAGATAGCAGAAGTTCTATTCGCCTCTCCACCTCACTCCACCTATGAGGACGCCCTCGAATATTTTTTAAAAGCAGAAGCAGCTGAACCTAGGTTCTATAGCATGAACCTTCTTAGAATTGGCAACTGTTATTTGAAATTGGAAAAGGATGATCAAGCAAAGTATTATCTTAAACTTGCTGCCTGCTACCCTGCCAAGTCTAATGATGATCACCGAGCAAATAAGGAAGCAACGGAATTGTTAAAGAAAATGAAATAAATGTTTAAGATGAACAACTTTGAATGCTAGATGATCACTGCAAGTAGTGCTCAAGGGTAGGTAATTTATAAAAACTTGCTACTTGATGTGCAATTGCACAAAATGATACAGAGTTATGCTATAGGTACCTATGTACTGTTTAAGTTAACTTAATATTTTTTACTGTTTACAAATAAAAAAATAAGTTTAAATAAAATGGGACTTTATCATTTTCCACTGAGGCGTTTGATGAAATAGCTACCTACTCTGTTTTTATGATGACTTCTTGCAGATTGACACTGATTCTGCGGTCTGATAATTTACCTTTACGCTAACTAAGATATCTTCAGTTACATATGTACAGTTTTTATTTGTACAACATGAATAAAAATTATATTGTCTTTTTTCAGTATTCTGTCTGGGTTACGTAGTTACCCTCTTAATTAATGCATGCAATATTTATTTATTCTAGAAGAATAGTTATTTTGTCTCCGTCTCCATGATGGCATGAGTTATCTGTCATTTCGGTGTTAAAATAATAACTTATTTTAGAATTATATTTGCTGACGTTCAGTCTGTGATCGTAGTGAACTTATTCCGTATACGGTCCATTTAATCTGTGGGAAGCATCCATTTTTGAAAGAAAACGGACGGTTGTGTTAAAATGTTCTGTGGACGCTTGTGACGCTATCAATCAATCAATCAGCTGGCTGTCGCGGGCCTAGTAGTTAAATTATTTTGAAAAGTTTGAAAAATAAGAACTTGCACCGCACGTTATTTTCATTCAGTTCAGCAGAGTACTGCTTGCTTTTTTCACGCACAGCCAAGATTTAGTATATGATGGAAACTTCCAACATTGAAGAAGAAATAAGCGACGATGAAATACATTTTGGAAAGTTAACTATTCAAGAAATCAAAAAAATACTGTGTAACCGGCAAGGATCCAGTAAACTAGTGTGAGTTGGTAATAAATCCGTAAATACACTAAAACAAAATAACAAACTGAAACATTCCGATGGTTATAGTAAATGATAAAATTGTTTAGATACCTGCATAAGTAAACTATCGTAAATACAATTCTGGGCAAGTTGCTTCTAATATACCTACCTACTAAGTAGATACCTACCTACTAACTGCTAGCTATAACATATAACTTAGTACTTTTAAATCTCTTGCAGGAATGATGTTGGCTCCAAAGATGATCTTGACAGCAGTTTGAGGCTGATTGAAACACATTCCCAGCCCAATTTGAGATCAAACACAGCAGACAGCCCAGACTTCCCATCCCAACAAGGGTCACCTGCTCTTGATAGAAATTCTGATCAAAGCTTTATCCAAATAGAAAATATGGTTTCCAGACTATGTGCATCACCTAGGAACTCTGATAATGTGGAGCTTAATAATACATTAGAAGTTATTGATTATATTTTGAACCATGGACCAAACCATAATATTGCACAATACTCTGTAAAAAAGTGTGATACTAATGAGGACATGGCTGATTTAAACAAATGCTCACCACTCAAAGTAAGCCCCGAGAAGCTTTTACCATTGAAGGAAAATTTGGAAGTATTCGAAAAGACTAATGAAATTGGCACTCCAAGCTATTATACACCGGTTAAAAGTGTGACAAAAAAGCCTTTCAATGAATTTGTTACTCCATCATCAACCAGTATAAAATCAAAAACACCTGTATTTAGGACTCCAGCTAATCCTTCAAGTTTGAAGAAGCCATCCACACCTCGATTTACAGCAGGCAAAACCAATGCTTACCAACACATCACTAGCCCTATAGCATCATACATAAAGAATTGTCCCCAAGCTCCGTTAGTGAAAGATGTGCATCCTAAAAAGCCATTGCCACACTCATCTATTCCAAAGTTTGTAAGAAACTCATCCCAGAGTAAAATACATACAAATAAAAATAAAGAAAACGCCAATTTACCTTCGGTTGCCTATAAAAGTGCAAAGAAAACTAAAGTCGTAAGTTAACAAGTTATCTGGCATGCCAAGCAAATAAGAAAAATATGTACCTTCATATAAAATGTTTCATTTATTTTTCAGATTCAATTGCCAGATGAGAACAGATTACCTCAAAGTCATTGGGTTAAAAAAATCACCTCATCTTTTCCAAGACCAACAGTTATGAGACATGAGAACAGAGAAATGAATCCTGTTAAAAAACAATTACTCTTAAATCAAGAAAACAGTTTTGCAAATCTGTCTTGCCAACAAGCTGAAGTATCACTGTGCACTGAAAAAACTGCTTTCAAGTCAACTAATAAATAATCATATATATTTAAATCTTATATGTAATTAATTAAAGAAATTTACTCCTCGACCTGGGGATTACAGTTCTGATCATGTTTGCTTATTTGTTTTGTAATTTAAATGATTTGAAATAAAGGACATAATTTTTGATTTGCTTAAATGAACTGAATTGTTTTACTATGACAAGCTGTTTAGAGCTTGTAGCATTACTTATAAAATTATGATAATAATTTATTTTAGAAATATATGTAAGGTAAGTACCTACGTAATTACTATAATACTTAGTGAATAAAATACAATATTTTTTAAAGCTTTATTGTGTGTATCAGAATAATTCCATAACCATAACTACAGTATAATATTTCGAAACTTTCAATATAAATTTTAATAACGTGTTGGTTAATCCATGTCTGCTTCTCTTACACTGTTTCCACCAACATGTTAGTGGGGAAAACGCCAAAAAACATTTGCGTTTTGTCATAATCCCCACTGGTGGGGACAACTTAGTGGGGATTATGACAATATACCGTTTTAAGTAATTCTATCCGACTGCTATCCAAGTAACAGAATTCGTAACGAGACCCCAACAGACAATAAGTATTAGTTTCCATAGTATATCTATTAACAGTTTTAGTCGTCAGACTGTCTTGGTACTAAATGCTATTACGATTGTCACCCTGGAAGAAACCGCGAACACAAGTGTACGCGCGTAAAGAATAATACTTAAATAAAAGAATTCCTAAATCCTAAGAAAGACTAGGAACAAATGCTTATACGTCAACGTACGTAGGACAAAAATGAATCAATTATATTGAGGTCTCCATCTAGAAGTTATCAATTGACACGGTCAGTTAGGCAGTAGGTAACCAAGTTGCAGGAACTTAAAAATTAAATGCATTATTGACTGTTAATTATTCATAGGTCATAATCATAAGACAGCATATTCATAAAATCAGTAAAATATAATTTAGAAAAATTCGTAGGTAGAGCCACCTACTAGATAACTGGCATGGAAATCGGTCCCTTGCGACCTTCCATGTTCATTAGATAATTATCACGTGGTCAGCACAGCCTTATAGGGTGTGGCCAGCAAGCAATGTCAAAATCGTATATAAAAAAACATTGTCCAAATTGTATAAGTAAGGTACCTACTCTTATACAATTTACTTATAATTTTCTAAATTCATGGTTCTATTCAAAGCAGATTATAACTTCGCCACACCCTGTCTAACAATGTACTATACGGTACTTAGGGATATTATGTAAATAGCTTTTAACAGGTAATAGTAATATAGTAGACATACTTAGTTAAAATTCTAATTTAAGGCTGTTAAGAGTTTATAGTCCTTACATAAAGCGACTTTATGGTCGCCAACTAAACATTAACAAAATCGAGAAACAATCTACATTAATGTAGATCTTACTTATTTTATTAAAAAAACATTATTGTGCGACACTCCAAATTAAAAAAGAAACAAGAATAAAATATAGATCAGAGATTCAACTTAACAATATTTTTATAAAAGTAGGTACAATGTAAGTGTATAATAAAAAATATAAAAAGTCACTTAGCTATATAACAATCATTAGAATAATATTAGTTCTTAATCTAAGTAGTGTTAAATAAATGTTCCACATCTAATAATTATAACAGCAGAGAAACAACGGATGTAGTCTATCAGCAGCTAGGTTTAGATGCCATTATTGTAAGAGGAATTTATTGTCACATGGTATCAACTTTATTTTTTTCAAATCAATATGGCACACTGATGATTGTATGATACTTTGCGAATACCCCAAGTACAGAACATGCTAACTGCCAAGTATTCTAAATGGATGACAAACTGCGTCATTTCCTTAAAAAACGAAAGAAAAGCGGACGAAGTCGCGGACAATTATTTTATATGCGAAAGTTTAGATGTTTGTTGTTCAATCCCGCCAAGACGGTTGGACGAATTTAATAAAATTTGAGATAATATTAACGCCTGCAATAACAAATACGCTCTAAGTAGGCACTACGACGCCTATGAAGCTGAAATTAGGTTAATGCTATACATCTATAGATATAGATATTATACATTCATATTATGCTGTTTTGTTTTGAGATTCATCAGTTTAGTAGAATTTTGCAAAGTAAGTATATTCTCAGATACCTAGTATTCCCGTTTTTCGTTTTTTCTTAGAAATTGAAGTTAAAGCTTATAACAGCGTTATAAAAAAGCCATCCGTTAATTCCCTGAAGCAATTTCAAAAGAGATAATAGCCAATTGGAATACTTATTCATTCATAATAATATAAATTATTAATTTGTTCGTAATTAATCGAATACAATTTTCATTAGATTGCTCAAGCAACATGGAAATAGGTAATTTCAGTTTTATAGCATGCCGGGACGATCAGATTCCTTGTTACCTTGTTTTTCGAAAAACATGAAATCCTGAAACAAGAAAAATAAGATTATTGGCAGACTATTGGTATGAAACTTACAAGATCATCATCTTCCTGCCCTTTTCCCACGTTATGTGGGGTTGGCACAACATGAAATTTACAAGATATACAAATGCATAATTGAAACAGATACTTATAATAAGCAATACGAATTCTTTATGACCAGATTTCAAAATAAATTAATGGCTTCACAATAAAATTTTCTTACTATCAAAAAACATGCTCCAAGCAGAACAGCTTTTATCTTCACGTCGAGATCCATGGGGAAGGATATTCCGAACATGTCTGCATCCGTGAACACCTCGCGCGCCAGACCCGACCACTGCTTCTTTATCGTGCCCACTTTCCTTTCGCCGTCACTTGAGTATACCTAAAATTTATAATAGAAACATTAGCATAGCGCTGATGGTGTAGCGGTAGCACCCCTGCCTCACGATCCGTAGGTCGTGGGTTCAAACCTGAGTGGCTATTACGGAACTCTAGTTGCAATCAATTTCAATGGATGTCTATCAGCAACAGTGCTGTGATTGCGTAATTCTAAAACTTACAAACAATAAAAACCAAGGCAATAAATCAAAATATAATAATCATAATTTTATGGGAATAAACTTTCCATAAAGCAATTCACAGCTGTAGTTAGTAATCATGTTTTGATAGTATCAGAATTACGTAATCGCAGCCTTGGTCGTACACCAATGTGTTTTTCCATTCGAAAAAATTATGTGTGCTAGTGCTCTTAAACGGTGAAGGAAACATCGTGAGGAAATCGGCATACCCTAGAACCAAAAATGCGAAGGTGTGTCATAGGTTAGTATTCTTATAATCGACGATTGGCTTGCAACCTATCACGTACGGAATACTAACTACTGTGCAAAATGTGGGCATGTACCAAATGTCATGTTAAACGTGCCTCTGACCACCCTCTTTAGATATCCACAAAGATCTAAGTAACTAAAGATCTGAGGAGATATCTACCGAGCCCGGGGATTACAGTCGTGATAATTTTTTTATTATCTAGCTATTAAAAAGAGCCAAGAGGTCAGATAGGGTCAAGTCTATGATGCGACTTTTATTTTTGAGAAACATTGAAACCTTGACTTTTTGTGTCACTCTGCATTTGGACTTTTAGGTACCTAAGTAATCTTATATCTTTAAATGAGCAATTCTTGTATATATAGGTATATAATCAGAATCTCGGAAACGGCTCCAGCGATTTACATGAAATTACTATGTAGGGGGTTTCGGGGGCGATAAATCGATCTAGCTAGGTTTCAGTTTTTGAAAGCGTCGTTTACCAATAAAAAAAACCGAGCAAATCTCGGTCACCCAGGTACTTTTATTTAAATACTCACGTTGAATTTGACATCACCGCACATAGAGAATGTGCAGAAAGGCCCCTTAATCCTTAACACCACATCGCCAAGCGCGTTCTTGATCGCGTAGTTCGGTTTGCAGATCGACCACTCTTGTTCTATGGAGCCGATGACGGTGCCGGGTGGTGACGACACCTCCATGGACTGCAGCCAGCACGGACAGAAGCAGGAGTCGCACGCTAACGGACGATTCAGATGGATTACCTGGAAATTATTAGCACAATTATTTCGCTTATCTTATTCATGATTTTTAGTTTATAGTTGACTAGCTTCCGCTCGCAGCTTTGCTCGCGAGGTACCTACATCAAATATAGCCTATGTTACTCAGGGATAACGTAGCATTCTGATTTTGAAAGAATTTTTGAAATAGGACCAGGAGTTTTTGAATTTATTCGTTAAAAAGTCAAACAAAAATACAAATATACAAAACTTTCCTCTTTATAAACTAGTATAGACCAGCTTCCGCCCACGGCTTCGCCCGCGTGGTAGGTAACTTGAAAAACAAAAACAAATCTATTCCGCGGGAACCGTAGATTTTTCCGGGATAAAAAGTAGCCTATGTGAACCTATAATCTAGCCAGACTATAATCTATATCTGTGCCAAATTTCATCCAGATCCGTTCAGCCGTTTCAGCGTGACAGAGTAACAAACATACATCCAGACATCCTTACAAACTTTCATGTTTATAGTATTAGTAGGATATCCGCGATTACGTATGTACGCATTAGATTACTTTTTAAATATTCTGTGACTGAGGCTGTACGGATGGATTAGGTATTTTTTTTATCAAATTCTTATTTTTTTATATTTGTCAACCGATTTCGATGAAACAAAGCTTAAGTTTTAATCCAAGTTTATCTTAATACATTCGTGAAAACTGCATTCGAATTGGTTTTCCGCCGTTGTGGAGATCAGCGTGCGCAAACGCAAAGATAAACGTTTTTTTATAATGTATAGATGGATAGATATAGATATAGACTATAAACTTCATCAAGACTGGCCTCACATCTCAGCTCTGCCTTCTGCTCTATGGTTGTGTGTTGGATACCCAACCTGGACAACCGTTTCCATCATTGTATGACCTAGACTCTTAGAACAAAGAACTTTAAAGTGCCTGAACCGAGCCGCGCCCGCATTCTCTCTATCTGCCCTGCGTGAGAGTTTCATACATTTTGTATGCAAATACATAAGTAGGTATATTGAAGAGGCTTCTTAACAATCTTCATATAAGGGTTGTTAGATCAAACGACACGCGGGCACCTAATGCCTACCGTGCCCCTTCCATCTGGCTTGCGCTCTCAGTCGATCTGTTAAGAACAAGCTTTTCTATATAAAAAATGGGAATGAAATACTACTAAACAGTCTATTAACCATTACACTATCAACGCCAGCGCTTAGTTTCACGGGCCTAGGTATAACTACTTCGTGCAATGCATGATAGATAAATTACACAAGAACGATAATTGTGCGAGTATTTACACAATAAGTGCTCTGCAAATAATAATTCTCTTATCACAAAACTAGAACTCCTCGCAACTTTGCTTGCCAAACGTTAATTTTATAGATGTTTTAACACCGTGGTTGAAATCTTCCTTAGTATTCAATTCATCAAAGTTCATACAAAATTTCGTAAGTACAAAATTTTGTAATATTAGTTGTGAAAGTGCATAAGTATTATCAAAGAATAGGCAGCAGTAAATTAAATGAATGAGTATAGCAAACATACCTCATTTCTAAAATTGTCGTATATTTTCATGTCGAAGGGACGGATGGGTCCACAACACATTCTGGTACAGCAATCGTTATCTTCCACGGCGTAATACACCTTCTGTCCAAGGCTATTCTTAACGGTATACTTATTGTTGGTCTCAAACCCAACAAATGCCTCTAGCAATTCTACTTTCTGGTGCACTAGCAACTGATCAATCATAGAGAGGTACTCCAAACCTGGTGGGCAGTTGCTGAGCCCTTGCGGAATAGTCATCCATCCACCTGGAATTCATATAAACAACTAGTGAAACACCCACAAGTCGGCACAACAGGTTCTTTTCCTCCACTCTGCGCTACTCTGCTCTATCATCCGTCATTTTAATAGAAGGTATAATATGGGTTCTAAGTCGATGTAGAATTTAACATTATACTAGCTGTTGAGTGCGACTTAATTCGCTTTAAAATGTTTTAATAGTTATTCTGTTATTCGGGACGGAGAAAAATACAAATCAAAAACCATGAAAATCGGTCCGACCCGTTCTGGAGTTAAAAGTGATCGAACAAACCCGACTATGTTTCATATTATATGTATTAAGATTTTGGACAGTTGACCACCGAATAAGTATGTAAAAGGACTGTGTTGTGGAGAAGACAACAATTACAAAAAGCAAAGCAGACTTTAACAAAATTTTGTAGTTTAGTTCAATATAACTTATAAAATAGGTAAATATACTTACATAATTGCATATTTATTGCCTTCAAAACGAATTAGCTCAGACAAATACGAACAACACAAATAGACTGCACACACACAGTGAAGCAAAATATATACTCGTAATAAACATATTATTGAAAGTTATCTTTGATTCGAAAAATATTCTAAATGTAGGTATGTTAGTAAAAGCCCACAAAACTGTGATCTATAGAAAACATCAACCTCTTTTCTTCTTCCGTTAGAAAACGGTCGTAACCGCTGTATTTAGACTTAAATATTCGCTTGTAAACCCGGTAAAAACTTCTCCTAACACTCGCCACACTCAATGTCTCTAGATAAATACGCTTATCTTTCACATCTATGCTTGCACGTTTTTTTGCGACGTAATGTTTAAATTTATACCACTTGGCAGGTGAAATTATGTAATTTTTAATTGTTTCCTCATTAACAGTCTCAAATTGGTATTTAGATTCACAGTCACCGCTTGGCATAGTGGAAGAGTTGCAGTAGGTTTAGGGCCACACAAACAGATTGGAAACTCAATCAAGAATGAGAAAGGAGCCCAATGGAAATGATAAGGCGAATATAAATGTAAATAAAGTTCCTATCAACACACTTGAACTGACTGTCAGGACGTCAAAGTAGGTATAAACAGTTTATTATCTGCATAAGAAGTCATTCGCTTATGAACAATAAGAAACGAATGGTTAAGTAGGTATGTACTTATATATGGCAAATAAAAACAACAGCTGCTTTTTTATGTTTCATGTATGATAATAAAATCTTTATGCATAACAATTGCAGCAACGTTTTTAGGGGTCCGTGGCTCGATACGATTAATAAACTGGTTGATTGCTTTTCCTTTCTGTGGTGACCTACATACCTTCCATTCTAATCTTTGATATCGACCCTGGTCTCGTGTCATTAGTTCTTTCGAACCTGTGTGATGAAAGGATTGAAGAACGAAAGTTCTTAGCGATAGAACCGATGTAGATGTTGATGATAAGGGATACCTTATCCTCAATATCTGAATCGGTTCAGGCTTTTAGAAACAATGTACAAATTATAACAAACTAGTTTCCGCTCGCAGCGTCGCCCGCGTAGTAAAAAATAAAATAAAAAAATAAAAATATGATCACGACTGTAATCCCCAGGCTCGGTAGATATCTCCTCAGATATTTAGTTACTTAGATCTTTTAGGATATCTAAAGAGAGCAAGTAGAGGCAAGTCCAAACATGACATTCGGTACATGCCCACATTTTTGCACAGTAGTTAGTATTCGATACGTGACAGGTTGCAAGCCCATCGCCGCTTCTAAGAATACCATTCTATGACACATACCTTCGAATTTTTGGTTCTAGGGTATGCCGGTTTGCTCACGATGTTTTCCTTCACCGTTTTAGAACCGCCCGCGTAGTGTCCACTTAAAATAGCCTATGTTCATCCTAATAGTTCATTCTACACATTGGTGAAAGAATTTTTCAACAAACAATCAAATCTTTCCCCTTTATAATATTAGTATAGACAATATCACTAGGTATTTTACCTGGTGCCTGGGGTCCTGGTTGCTGCACAACTGGGCCTGCTCCAGGGTAGCCAGGAGCATAGCCTGGCTGGTAACCAGGTTGGAATCCAGGCTGCATGCCAGGTTGAAACCCTGGCTGGTAACCGGGTTGCATGCCAGGCTGAAATCCTGGTTGCATTCCCGGCTGGTACCCTGGTTGCATGCCTGGCTGGTAGCCATGTTGCATGCCTGGCATCGGCATAGGTTGAGCGCCAGGTGGTGCTGCCGGCGCTGGCGGGCCAGGTGGCGGACCTGGGTGTCCAGGAGGAGGCCCTGGGTAGCCAGTTTGAGGATGGGGATACCCTGACTGGTTTGTAGGATAACCTTCATTCAGCTTCACATCTTCATACCCTTGGGAAGACGGGAAGTTGGGCGAGTATGGCATCGGTTTGTGTGACATGTTGATACCTGGAAGTAGTGATTATAAATTAGGTAGTTATAATATTACTAATCAAAATAATTGCTAAAAAAGCGAAAGATTGCTGTAAGAGTAACAAGTATACATCCACACATCCATACATTCTTATAAAACTTGCGAGTCCATAATATTAGTAGGATTAAACATGTTGACATAGATTAAGCCTGGAACAGGTTCATCAAGGTTTATTCCAGTGTAGACACTAGTAATGTACTTAGTACCTACTTACATAAATTAATACAACATACATAAAATAATTAGGTAGTAGTAGAAAGATACTAAGGCATCTACATACTAAGTACTTTTATGGTACCTTATCTATTGTTAATTGACCTTGATTTTGACAGAAGAAACATGAATGGTACATAATGGACAATTGGATATGCTAGTAGGGTAGTACAATGGTACTCGTAGACTTAAACTACCTACTGCATTATTTTTTATTTTTTTCAAAAATCATCAAATACTTTTCACAAATCAGTAACTTAACCTATGGTATGCCAGGATTCCAGACATAATAGAAAATCTATTATATCTCACGTAGATCTGCGTTCAGACGGGAACAACACAGTTAAATACAATTTTTATTTGATTTGAATAAAACAAGTTATTTGTCATGTACACAATACCTACCTACTGATACTTATAATACTGCTTTTTATCAGCATCTACTTCTTCCTACCCTTTTCTAACTTTATGCATGTCTTTATCACATTGTTCTTTAAATAAAAGCTCGATTTTTGTACATGCATATCTTATCTACCTAATAGTGCTCTGGTTTTAAAACCATCTTCCAATATTACTTATCAGCCTTCAGCCAATAGCTTAGCTTACTGAATTAACTTATAAAGTTATGGTATAGGTACAATTTTGTTATGATCTTTGATAGCTATCATCTAAATTGTAAGTAAGTAGGTATCAATCAAGCTTAGAAATATTTATTGGTCTTTGCACTTTGGTAGAAAAGGAGTTTTAAGGTATATTTAGAGTGACTATAACATTCTGTGTGCTGAAGTAACATCACTGTGACTCATTTGTGAATAGAAAAGATGTGTGCATAGGTACTATGTATCTTCCGGGTCCGATCACAATATTCTGCTAATGTAGATACCAATTTTTTATTTGTTTAGCTGCTATTATTGATACCTACTGACTAATAGTATATAAATAACGTTAAGAATCTTGAGTAACAAGCTACAGCATCCTCGTTTTCTCACAAAAACAGCACTTACCACTAAAAATAGCAGTTGATTGAGCCTATTTATTTTCGTTCTGCTCTGATCGCACACAACAACACCAGGGGCAGGCGCGCAAGGGGCGCGGCACGGGCGGTCGGTGTGCACCGTGCGCGGCAAATTCGAGTATTTTGTGGAATAGATAGAATACGATCAATCACTTCATGATTTAATTACACTTAGCATAAAGCTGTAGTGCCACTTTTTGTACACTTTATTTGTAGAAGAATAGAAACAAAATCATAATAAAATAGTGAGTTGAGTACTTTATTTAGCTGCTGTTGTCATTCATTTTTATCAGTCAGTGTCAAAGTAATGTCATCATCATTTTATCAAGTTACGTTCGGAAAACATGTTGTAGGTACATGTTGTTCCACTATTCCGTATCTGTACAATAGAGTAAAAAAACGATTTAAATTGTATGAATAAAAAAATATTTTTTATCTGTGACACTAAAGAAAATTAATTTGATATATTGTAAATTTTATTGTAATTTTTTAATTATGGAATAAAAAAAATGTATCCGAACATTGGCTCAGCTTCGCTCGTCTTCCGACCGATCAGCACTCAAGGCTGACAAACTTTAGAAAAGTAAATTATATCCGGTTAGTGCTGCCATAAAAACTATAATTCCATAGTTTTGGTGAATTTTATCTTGTCCTAATCGGAAGATTATATCTATTACATACAGTATATAAAAATAGTTCAATTATACATATTATATTTTTATTACATTGCATTTTTACATATTTTATAATGCAAAAAATCTAAGATCTGATTTTGTCTCATTTTCATCCGATATTCATAAATAAGATATAATTAATACCGTAGTATTTTATAGGTCGAGCCATGGGCATGATATCATGAGAGAAAAGTATGCCACAAAATCGCTTAGGTCAGAACATTTTTGTTCAGTGAAACATCATAAAATTGTAAACGCCTGAAAAAATAAAATAAGAAACATATTTGGGAATATGTAGGGTGACGGGCTGACAACACTGACATCCGGTAGGGACTATTTATTTTTCATTCGCCAATCAAACCTTGCAATGGTGCATCATTGTCCAACCTGCCTGCTGTTGCCGATTTCAAGCAGTGAGCGAGCACCTCAGTTGTGTGGATGTTTGCTTTCGTGTTTGCATCTTTTGGAATAAATCCACCATCATCCCGCGCGATGCAATCGGAGTTGTTTTGCCACTTGTCAAACTAAAATGGCGTCCCTGTTTATCAATTAGCTTGCTCTATGTGAACGTTACTCAGTGATCGCATCCGAGTGAGTCATAAACCAACATAGCAATGACATTTTTATAGCACACAGTGTGAATACGTTTCTAAAACGTCGTGTGGAAAACTTGCAAGAGTGATTTACGGAGCACAATAATGCGCGAATTCAAAGTGGTGGTGCTGGGTTCGGGTGGGGTCGGAAAGAGTGCTTTGACTGTGCAATTTGTGTCCGGATGTTTTATGGAAAAGTATGATCCCACGATAGAGGACTTCTACAGAAAAGAAATAGAAGTGGACAATTCACCATGTGTATTAGAAATATTAGATACCGCCGGTACGGAGCAGTTTGCGTCTATGCGGGATCTATACATAAAGAACGGGCAAGGATTCGTCGTAGTTTACTCTCTAACAAATCACCAGACGTTTCAAGACATCAAGCCTATGAAGGAACTAATAACGCGCGTCAAGGGCTCTGAGCGCGTGCCCATCCTGCTGGTGGGCAACAAGGCGGACCTGGAGCACCAGCGCGAGGTGTCGCACGCAGAAGGCTCTGCGCTCGCGCAGAACTGGGGCTGTCCCTTCAAGGAGGCCTCGGCCAAAAGCCGCATCAACGTCAACGAAATGTTCGCGGAAATCGTGCGCGAAATGAACGTTAGTCCCGAAAAAGACAAGACAAAATATTGTTGTTGTACAGTGCTTTAATATTTAGAGTGTAATGTGGCATTTATTTCTCGTAAGACTGCAAGGGCGAGGCGGGAGCCTCGGCCCGACGCCGGCGGCGCCCGGGGCGGGTCCCGGCGGCGGCGCGCCCGCTGCGGCCGGTGCGGTGGCGGCCGCGAAGCGCGTCATATCACGTTGTTAATATCTTTGATACATACCATTGTCCAAACGAGGTGCTTTATCTTATATTTTCATACTTTAGTACTGGTAGATACTCCCGTTGCAGTTGTCTTAATGTAAAAAGGACAAAGTAATTCAAGTGTACATAAATACTCTGGATGAGCGAGCATCATAAACTTAGTTTTGTTCATGTTGAGTCAGTGGAGCGAGCGTGAGCTCCTCCTTGAACAACAATGTGTAATGTATAAATAATTATTAGTCAAGTTTGTAAATAATTTCATGAGATTAATATGAAGGGACAAAAAGGATGTAGAGAATGTAAAGCCATCCAATATGCAATAACTTTATATGATTGTGTAGAGTGGAATGCGATGAGTAAGAGTTTACATCTAAGTCATGTCGCAGAAAGTGTTTTATTGTGTAAATTATGTTTATATGAAAAATCAATAATCAAAGAACAGTAAGATTTGTCATTTGTGTGATTGTGTTTTAAATCTACCAGGATTTGTGATAATACAATATAACAAAGTATAATAAAAGTTTTAAGTGGGAGATTAAACAGTGAAGTTTTATTCATTGGATCACAAGGTAAATAGTTAATTATTTTGTTATTGTTTAAACCATACTTATTATTTTGTTTTGTTTTTTATGATCCTTATTGAAAATTATGTTGTCTAACAATCTAGTAGTTCTGTGTGAATAGTACTTTTAACTGATAATCAGTTTAAAAATATCAATGGCCTCAGCATTGATATGTATATCATTAAATTAAATATTTATCATTGTTGGGATATATTTAGGTAGTACTTAACTCCCTGAGAAATACAGATTTTTTCAGACTAATAAACCCTTGGGTGTTTGGTTTGTCTGTCACTGTCGAACATTCCATTCCACATGTGCACTCAGGCATGCATTGTACTGTCATGTCATTAGACTTGCATTTTAGTAGATACATGACAAAGCTAGTAAGTGGGATTACTGCATTTTGCAAACAAATGTGTTGTAAAATGCAATTATACTATGTAGGTACCTACTATGTTATTGATCAATTTTATTGCAATAGCAACAAACCTATAACAATTTTTTAAGGAAATATGTAATTATTACAGTAATGATGGATTAAATTATGCACACCTAAATGGTATGTCGGTGCCTGCTAGTAGTTAGGTACCTAGGTACCTACCTGCCAATTTGAATAAGGTAACAGGTTAGTCGAGCGAGGTACCTACATCTACCTGCATACTACCTACATACCTATTTCATGTTTTCTGCATTTTGCATAGGCACTGTCTGCTTTACCATAAATTGATTTTGACAAAACTATGTTCTGGGTTGGTACCACCTATTGATAGGTATAGATAGATCTACCCAGAATAAATCGTACCTATCTCGTTATCAAAGAGTAAACTGACATTTTACTGGCATAGCATGTAGAGGTAGGTACCTATAAGTTTAATTATCAGAATGTTGTAACGGGACCTCTCCTTACGGGCGTGTGTACGAACGGAGTCAGCTCAGCTGTTGGAGCGTGACGTACGGTACGCAACCATCCTCGTTTTCTAAATGCTGTATTACTGCATTAATAATTCACATGAAAACACGATATCTAATGTTTAATAAACTCTTTCAATGTTTTCGGTTTTGTGATGGGTAGGATCATTCAGCCGATTATGTAGACTGAATTTGAACCTAGGAGCAGGTAGCCTTACCAACTGAGCAAACAACTGACGAACAGTTTGGTCCACTTGTTCTAACGTTCTCACTAATAGGTAGGTAGGTACCTACCTACTGAGCTAGACTAGATCACACTTTGCTGTATCTAGAGTTCATCTAAGGAAAACTGTTCAGGCATTGCAGTTAAATGACTTTGCGTGCTGCGGTGCGCTTCGTTTGAAGTGAAGATAAATTTTTAACCGATTTTAAAAAGGAGGAGGTTCTCAATTCGACTTTTTTTTTACTATCATATTGTGGTCTAGGTAGATAGGTACCTACCTAGATGATAGTCCTGCTCTGCTACACCGGTTGCTGGCATTTTTGGTAGGAACAGAGTGAATAAAAAATCACGCGACCAGGCGGGTCTGATTAGGGTTTGACAGACGGACAGACATGGCGAATCTATGTCTACATAAGTACCTAGTTACCTATATATATACCTATGTACGGTTTCCTCGATATTTTCGGAACTCCTCATGGACCATGGAATTTCACAGGTAGGTAGGTACCTATCTCAACTAGGTACCTCTACACTACGCTATGGTAAAGTAATAGGTACTATCTATGAATAGTAAAGCCACAGGGGCGTTAGCAAGCGAGGTTCGTGTCAAAATCATTGCAGACAGCCAGAGCGGTAATACTCGCAAACAACCGACAACCCCAGGGCTCCTGTATTGATTACATTACACAAAGGGAAATACAGTTTCCCCCATGTCTGGCCGTCATTCACCTGAATTTTCACTGCAAATCAATGGCTAGGTAGGAAATTCAAATTCCTGTGTGATTTAGGTTATTTATGCTGTTATTATTATTATATTTATTATTATTATATATAGCTAGGTACCTACCTACTTACGCGTTTTTTTTCTGTTTCTCTAGGTACCTACCTAGTTACTACTTATTCTAATTTTTAGTAGGATTTTTTTCAGACATCTAAAATAAATACTTACGTAGTTATCTACTAGGTAGATCATCCAGTTTTATAAACAAATTATGATCGTTATCCAGATGAATGTGTTTGAATTAGGTAGGTAGGTACCTACCACAGATAAAGGGCTTTTGAGTCGACAGGTAGATACCTTCACCCAAGAACATTTTCAATGGGTATTTTTGGTAGACATCTGTCACCACCACCGCAACGTTCCATTAGAATGTGGATTGCAAAGGCCGACTTTATTACACTTAACAATAGAGCGCACTTGAGCTTGTAACTGACTTCTTCTTTCATATGTAATCAAGGCGTATTGTTGGTCAGACTCCTGACCGTAAGAATTTGAATGTTAATATAAGGTAGGGCTGGGGCACAAACTCATGCATGACTTATCTCGTAACCAGTTAAGTACCTACACACTTTAACATAGAATTTATAATGAACGGTGGTCTTGATATAAAAATATACTTAAATATTTAATCAAGACGTAGCTGAAACAATTTCTACATTACAAATCGAATACCAATGTGGCAGATTGAAATGCGCTCCATGGGCATGGGCATGCAAGGTCTCGCTTGGAATAGAAGCGAGTTTGAGTCTCCCGCGCACCTCGTTCGCTACTGCGTGTGGGGCGTCTGTCTATAAATACTCTAACTACATGCGTTAACAGTTCGTACCATACACTACTTTTAAATCTAACAATTAATTGTAAACAATAATTGCAATACAAATAGCAAAACTCAAACAATAAAATTCCGTGCTTTGACATCATTAAGTGGACATTTGAAACAATGCAAAGTTGAACTGTAGGTACTTACAGTTACCTCCCTAGCTCCTAAACCTAAGTTCATTAGTTGGGACCTACTAATAATGGCGCTGTTGTTTACCTACACAGTTCCTCAACATGAATTGTAGGTTTCTCTCCTAAGTTCTCATGATCGGAACGTTAATAGGGAAACAATCAATGCGAGTAATTTGGTAATCGTCGGTACGCAGAGTTTTTATTGTAGGTAGGTAGGTACTAAGTTTCTTCTACCACCTACCCAATTGGTTTGAATTCACACGAATTCGCACTCATGCGTCAACTGTCGTGACTGATATTTTATAAGAATGTGCGACTGAACTTCGTCACTAACGTAGGACGGTGGGCCCTAGACGTGGTCAAACAAAGAAACACGTCAGGCGTTACGTGACTCCTAGTGCACGCATTGTGTTGTGCAAGCCGCAAGCCAGTATGTGTGTAGGCAGATAACTGCCTTGAGTTATCTCCTAACATGGCAGAGGATCGGTAATGGCGCATCATTGCCGTGCCAAGCCAGACTCTTTGGCGCAGTATAAAAGTATCTACGTCAGTGGGTAAATACCTGATCATCTTGGCATCATTTTCTGCACTACGAAACTACTCATGGAAACTAGTCCGCTATGCAATCCTTGGAGTAGGTATTTAATTGGGTACAAAGTTTCCTGTTGAGACATTACATTTAATAGATAGAGTAGCTGTATCACTTGAAGTTCTATCTGTGTCGTCAGCCTGCTAACAACTTCCCAGAGCAGTTGCGCGAACCTCGATAAATTGCGCAAGCGCACCTTGACTTGTATGGTGTTACACTAAATGAACTCAATTATTATTAGGTATGGTGCGAATCTTACAAGTCAAATGTATGAACCTGCCTAAATGAAAATTACAGCATCTTTTCGCTGTGTTTCATTGACTAGCTTTTTAGAAATCTAAATTAAAAGTGGTAATACTTTTTGTAAAAATTCTTTCATCAATGTCCAGAATGAACTTCCAGGATGAACATCTATTATATAAAGGATAAGTCCTGACTGATATGAATAGATACAACGCACAGCCTAAGCCGCTGGTTGTACCTACAGACTTGAGATTTGCAGGGTATTATTATCAGTACCTGGGTGACCGAGCTTTGCTAGGTTTTCAAAAAACGACGTTTTATAAAAATGAAACCTAGCTAGATCGATTTATCGCCCACGAAACCCCCTGCATACTAAATTTCTTGAAAATCGCTGGAGCCGTTTCCGAGATTCAGATTATATATATATACAAGAATTGCTTATAAGACGAGAAGAACTAAACAACGCGACCTACCATAAAAAATGGTATAATACCTATTGGGTAGGTACCTACTTACCTACCTAGATTTTTATGATACTTACTACAGTAGTGGTAGCGCGCGAAGTAGAGTAGATAATGTCCGTTATGATTTCATGTGAGAATTAGGATTTATGTACCTAAATACCTCTTGTTCTTCCGCGAAATACTTAAGTTTGGTGCCTAATCGACATAAAATGAGTCTTGGCCTATAAGGTATTGTAAATTATTTTAGCAATTTACCTACCTAGTCTGCGTCATGTCTACCCATTAACATTACAAGCATGGCATGACTTGATGACGTTATGCAGGACACAAATTGCAAAAAGCCTTTACCTACTTGCTGCACATGAATTGCAACATTTATTTTAAACATCGTAATATTATGCGCTTGTGTAGGCATAAAAAATATTTAAATGATTTTAAGTGTCTTCTTTGTTCACTTTCATTACTATCTCTTGCCGTTAGTCTAATATGGGTCTAAATAACACTAGATAATATTATTTATCTTATAGGTAGGTGACTAGGGAAATCACTAAGTACCTACCTACTTTCACATATCTATCTACTTAAAAACGAACCCGAATAATTAATCGCTTTATAGACTGTAGTAGGTACTACTAGGTATCTACTTAATTCCACTTCCGTTTTTGGGAAGCTCGGCGGACCGCACCCGATTATTGTTAAACTGAATTATTTTATTAGATTACTCACTGATAAGTTGGTAAGTACTTTCTTAAAGAATAAACTTTCACAACTCTATTATACATATTATACCTAATAGAATAGAATAGAATAGAATAGAATATATTTTTATTCAGACATGGACACATACAGGAAAATAAAAGTAGATAAAAAAAAACAAAACAATGGTAAAACCAAACAAAATTAGAAAAGTAACACAGAAAGTAAAATAAAAAAGATATTAAATTGTCTTGTAATTGTAATACGCACCTACCACATTATAAAAAGCTAAAAATAACATTCCTAGCTGATATAGTTGCTGAGCGACTAAGTAGGAACCAAAGTAGGTATACCTACCTACTCCTTTGTAAAATATAAGAATAAAAAAAAACTGTCCGACTCTAGGTAGGTAAGTGTAAAACACAAATTATAGTAGGGGTGCCTAGGCCTACTAAACAATCGGAATTCCCCAGCCACTGTTGTGCTTGAGATGTCTCTCAGCACAGCATTGGAAGAGGAACCAAGTATAGATAATACCTACTACGTGGTTTCCTTGATAACTTTAAAACATTTTTATAGGTACCTACTTACATAATATAAGTCTGCAAATTTGTCGCGTCATCGCGATGATTGAATAGACACCATCAGCTGCTTGATTGAATACTAATGAGAATGACTCAGTAACGGCTAAAAACAATTTCATAGTTTACAATTTAGTAAGGTATTTTTGGTTTGTGCAATATTTACTTAATATTAAATTTCTGGCTCGAGATTAGCATATTGGGAAATAAAAATGAACTAAAACCATATTTTTTTCTAGAAAAAGATTTTGTTCTTTTTCCGATGACAAAACTGAAGATTGAGAAATAAAAATTACCTACTTACGTAAGAAACAATAATGATTAGTCCGAGCTAGGTACCGTTGTTCTTGCCGTGTTTTATGAAACACTGGTCGGTTTTTTCAATTAAATTTAGTAATTTTCATGGATCAAATAGAATCTCTGCTCAATTAATGCTCAGTAAGTGTGAGTGACTGACGGTTCAGTTTCATAAATACATAGGGACATTGTACCAAAGCCGAGTCTATGCAGCTACTTATGAATTCGCGTGCGTGTAATACTTGGAATGGAAGGTATATTATTCTAACATGCAATGTCGATACAAATTACCTATCTGCCAACTAAAGCATACAAAAGTGAAACTTTTAACTCTATTTTTCTTTCGTAATGTCGACATTGGTTCTAGTAGAGCACCTTACGGTTCGCCGCTGCCGCCCCGCCTCGCTCCGCGGCATCACTGCCACCGAAGATTAATTTTGTTAGCACTATTTTTTACCTCTACGAGCTACGGTTAAAAACGTTTTTTTTACTATTTTTCCTTAGTAGGTACATTTTAATAATAGTTATCCTGATATTATAGTCCACCCTGATTCCGACTCATCGATATTCCGGCCCAGTATCTTCATTTACCCCCCTGTTTTCAAAGTAATGAAACGGAACTTGCAAAAATTGCTAAGCTCATTCATAAAACATGCACCCGGTACCCGGACGCACGTGGCGACCCGAGGGGTGAGGGCGCCATTGTCCTTGTCTTTAAAAAGTTTCTCTTCTGGATTCCCTACACCTATTGTGATGGTGCGCGATAATTGCTTTGTCGAAAATCTTTGTCTTTATCGTTTTCGGGATTTGGACCCATGCCAACTTCCCTGTGCACTCTCCACTGAGTTCAATGTCGACGACAAAGCTTTGTTAGGTGTATAGGCTACCTACTGTGATTTTCAAAAGTTTTTGCCTCAACGCCTATCTCTCTAGCGTCTGGTTGATAACCAGTGTTTTCTAGTACCTAAGTAGTTGTAACAAAGGTCACTGGGAAGTGGCACAACTGTTTTTACTGTTATGTATCTGGCGTCGAATCGAGCGAAAGGTATCATCATAGTGCTGCGTTTCCCGGTGAAATCACTTGTAGGTAAGGTAATTCTCTCACAGGCGGGCTTGCAAAAAAAATTGCAGATGGTAGTGTTACAAGACCTTATTATATTGAAATAGGTACCTACCTAAAGCGCAGCTCACAGACGCGACGACGGCTACTAAGAATCGTGGCATTCCGCCAATGTTTCCAAGACCTACCTACAGTCTACAACCAGATGAATTAATCGTATGTCGCAAGAAGATGAATAATAAAAAATAACAGTAACAATTTTTCTGTTTCCTAGAGCACAAGGAAAATATTATTTTATTGTTAATCAGCGTTTTCCCTGATCAAAGTTGTTGAATCACAACCACATTGTGTTGCCAGTTCACAAGCCAGAGCTGTGCTATTTTAAACTATCTGTTGTTTCCTTAGGTACTTATATTATGTGTATGTGGTTACACATAGGTACATTAGGTACCTATGTACAAATGAAGATAGGTACCTACTTCCTACCTATGATCCTTATTCGTTACAGTGTTAGGATAGCAATTTCAAATAATGCATATTTTTAGGTTAGGCAAAATTTGACTCTAGGTCTCTAGGATGATGGATAAAAAAAGGTTAGACGAAGTAAAGAATATAATGTTTTCTTGAGAAAACGTCCCGTCTAGGTAGAGGTACCTACAAGGTATCTGAGAGGGCAGATATACCTATTAAGTTTAAGTTAACATTAATTTCAGCAGGTAGGTAGGTAAGTATAAACGAACGTTGTGCAATGCTGGTGCTAATAGACGGAAGAAGAGCAATTTGGATGATAATTATAATCAATTTGTAAGCAGGTCGTGGCGAACCGTTTTCCCGCACTATGACCGCGGTAGCAGCTTATTTGTACCGGCTCAGCAAATTAGAACACCATCAGCCGTGAATTTGTCCAAATTAGGGTTTTTCGATGGTTTGGGTAGCTCGTAGTACCAGGCTCAGCTTCCTCTGGATTGTAGATATTTACAAACTATGAGTAGGTACTTACCTAAGTATATTTAAGTCATGTATCTAACTAGACCTGCAAAATCATGGAAACTTTTTCATTTCGTAATATTCGATAAAAGTTTTTTTTTTTTTTTAATATTTTACCAAGATTTGAGAGTCAGGTTAATAAAGAGGGTTTATCGCCCAGAGCAATATAAAACGCGCACGCAGGTACCTACATACTTCCTACCTAAGTGGGTAGGTGCATGCTGTGTTTCTTTATCGACAATCAGATTTACGTAAGCAAGGTCTGGCTTATCATCAGCGGCGACGACGTGACGCCACGTAGAAAGCGATTTCAGGAACACTTGCTTGCGCAAAAGATCACTTGGTTCCGTTTCATTGACAAGAATGAGAGAAAATCGATAAGCCAATTAATAATTCCATCAGTTTTACCTTCTCTCACACATTACACAAAATAACTACCTAACACAAACTGACCTACTTATCCAGGAGGGACAAAGGGACATTCTACTAGCGATGATGCCAATAGAAACGAGAAAAATGTACTTATGGGAATGACATTTCTAGTAGATAAGTCACGTGAAAACTCCAACACACATTTTATGATTTCTATTCTCTACAATTTTCCAAAATTACTTTGTCTACACTACAGCACCTGATCCCTGGCCTACATTGCGTAGGTTACGAAAGTATGACACCTTCGATTCTGTGTCGTAGGAATCAGAAAGTACCAAATAAAAAATAGTTACATTACCCACCCATGACCTCACACAATGCAGAATTTTGAATACCTGCCACCTAGCACCTCTCATTGCCAAATCCAGAGCACAGCCAGCCGGCGATTCGACCTGTCACGCCGCAGATATCGTCATTTTTCGAGTGTGGGTGGAGCCTGCAGCTATAGTCATTGTGCCCATGATTGCGACGTACGTTCGAAACCTATGCAACGAACCATGCCAATTATTTATTGGTTTTTACCCAAATTAAAGTCTCTTCGATTACAATCAGTGATTTTCAATTAATTGCGCAGGTATTGAATACATAGGTACCTACTTAATTATGTAGAAAACCGATTTCAATGTTGTACTTAACCTACTACGTAGAAAATTAAAGCGAGGTTGAGGTTGTGTAAGAGTTACGTGAAAAGTATTTGGAATCAAATTTATGTTTCCACTCCGAGAGTATGCTCTTTCAAACAAAAAATATTTTTTGAATTCTGTTTTCTATTGACGGAGGTATCAGTAAACATACATAAAAAACATACTTGCCGTCGAAGATAGAACAACATCCTTTTTTGAAGTCGGTTATAATAAATTCGTAACCTGAAATAACCTTATGGAACGATGAGTGGATAATAATCTACAGATTTTGTATTCATGCAAAGTAATAAGAAGAATTATCAAAAATATATCTTTCAAATTACTTACCTACACAAAATGAAATACATCCAAATCCGCAACAGTATTCAGCAAACCAGTAGCACAAAGTTATCATAAGTCATATACTCGTAGATATAGCCACAGATAAAAAAAGCAAGAGATAAAGCAAGCAACAGATACGGCCAGATACTCTTAGTGAGTAGAGTCGATGTAGAGTAGACTAAGAAATTGAGACAAACGACCCGAAACATGTGAAGCTCCTACTGGTTCCCTTAGCGTGACCATCCAGACTCATTATTGATACCTAGTTAAGTTGTCATTGACTTTAAGACTATTCCCAAATAAGGTACTATCATCTAGGACCTAGATTATAGTAGGTCATCCATCATCTGTAGAGCATTAGTATCATCTTGTAGTACCTACCTAACTACAATTTACCTCAATGTGTGTATCTACGGAATTTCCCATTTTTTGTGTCTTTGGTTCTAATATTGCCCACACATCACAAATTATAATGATTTGTTCTCATGTGGACCGACACCCCGACCCCCGACCCCCTTCGACATCAGGACGGGAGCGCAAGCGCAGGTTGTAACTGTGACTCATGCGCGGTGATTGGCCCATCCGGCTCTCACACAGACATCTCAACTCTTTAACTAGACTTGCCTTTTTACTTTTTTGTGTTCATTACAGAGATAAGCTCTTACTTGTTTCATCTATCAGAAACCTGATATTGATGTGTGAGAAAGAAAGTACTTTTACCTCTTACTATCGGAAATCTACCTACAGTTGTTGCAAAGAGCGATAAAAATATTCTCAGAATTATAAAATTAAATTAATCTTGCGCATCTTGCTAATATTACCAAGTTATTATGGACAGTAGCCGTGACACTGACTTTGAGTGGCTCATCCATATTCACGATGTTCTATTTAACTATAGCTGCCTATCTACTTACGAATATGATCAAAGATTCAAGCTACTATTGAGAATTGCGATACTGAGTGCTAATGTAAAATGATGAGAGACATTTCAGTGCGTGCACGTTTAGCGCGTTTGTATGGCCTTTGCTTCACTTATTTTCCTTTTTTTGTTCTTCAGATCGCTGCTAAGTGCAAATGCAAATGGCCCTTGTCTCGTTCACTAAGATGTTTTTATTCACTCGACTGGCTTTATTAAACAACCTACTGCTTATACTTAGGAAAAGTAGCGGCAGAACTTGTTGTGCAAGACATTATAAGCTTGGCCATTCATTGACTTTGTAACGTTTAGACGACTTTATTTTCGCAACTATATATGTATGTGATCTCTTCTCATGGCTGGAGACCGAGTTTGAAAACGTATAATTCGGATAGTAGTAGGTACCTAAGAGTATAATAGGAATATATAGTTGGTTAATTGGTATGTACCTATGTTTTCAACAAACATTTCATAGCGGTGCACTTTCCTCATCCCAAAATCATTCTGCCAGTGAAGTTGTTAGATCTCAAAAATATTTTGTACCACTCACTTATAAAACATACCTAACGAAATTGAGACATTTTTTAAAGGGGACTATACTTCGAAACTTTTAACGCTTTATCACGACTCTAACCATAGCTCAAATATTAATGAGAGCGCTTTACATAAAGTAGAGTTTACGCTGAAGGTAGGCCTCAGCGACACCTTTCTAATTGCTTCACCCTTAAATTTCGTAATTAGAATAAACAGTAAGTTTATATCTAAGTAAACGAATATAAAGTGGGCAATAAAGATGTCGGCTTCCTTATGATATTGATCAGAAAGTGTTGCGTAGGAGGATTTTCGCCGATCAGCCTACGTGTTTGGATCAGTAAGGTGAGTTGTTGACCTGCTTGCACCCTCCCGTCAAACCGGTTCGTAGGCCGGTTGAGACGGGGCGGAGTCCCGGTCCCCTCCTCGCTCTCGATAATAAAACAATAACAATCAAAATTCAACTAAAAATAGTCACGCCAACTGTCAACAAGTAGACGAGAGAGACAAGTTTTATGGCGTAACCTTGAGTAGTTGCGGTGAGCAACATCAAATTGTTCACAAAATATCGTTTATATTTTATTAAATTATAACCTACCTAGTTACTATGTATATATACAGTGTTCATATTATTAAAATCATGTTGCACACACACAAAATTAAACAAGGCTTCAAACTAAGCCAAGATAAGATGGAAAAAAGTTTTTCATAAATTCTGTTTTCATGGACTATATTTGTTGAAATTCTAAACAAACTTCTAAGCAGTTTTGATCATTATAATATATGCTTTTTTTTCCCCAGAGCCTGGAATATTCTGGATAAGAATGTAGTTTGATAATTTTTTATCTATATTATGACACGTTACCTATAGGTAAGCATGATGCCCACTCAATTCCATATCAATGTTTATGTCAAATAGCGCTTTTGTATTCCCCGGTCGGCAAACGTTTGATGATCGCAGTGTATTGAGCTTTATTTCATTACATAAGGGTCTTCCTGTGGGGCGCACCAATTCTGTCATCAATTGATGTCACTTTTAGATTATCTTTTTATATTTACAACGTGCCCAAGAATAACTAAGTAATGCGAGAATCTAGAAATGTTTTTAGGAAGTGTTTAACGTTGACATGACATGCGCTGGGTTAATTAGAGATTATAATCTTAGTCCCGTTAGTGGGTAGGTGGTTATCTGTGAGATAGGCACGCGGCAATTATCCTGGAGCGCGTTGGATGGCTGCGCCGGCGCACGCAGCCAAATGATGCACGACACGAATAATAAACCAAGTCACTTCCTGCCGAGCGATAAGCTCACGCTTCAGTGTCACTCCAAAGCAGTGTTAAGTTAATGTGTAGTAAGTTTTATAACTCAGGTTTTAAATTCAGTATAGGTTATGTTGGGTTAGTCAGAAATGTTAATCATAATTTAGGGCTCCTCATAGAATATTATGAGGAAGAGGGTACGAGCCTTTTTCCTTCCGGCAATAGCTCAGATGCAAGGAATTCGTATCCCAAAAATGTTATTCATACTTAGCGCTTCGAAACGATACAAAGTAGATATAAATCACACACAAGTAGGTAAAAGTACCTTAATTACGGTAGGTACCTACTGAATTACCTTAGTGATAAGTTATGTGAAAAAAACAGGTATTTAGAGCATAATACGAGTATTATGCAATTATTCTGGGATGTGCTGGCCGGTAACCAAAGTGAGTAAAGAGTTCCATTTGTCTCTGTATAAATAATCTAGAAAAGATTCAAAAGGCCTGTTTACTATAATAATACGATAACACCTGCTCGTCTCAGTGAAACTTTTACACTTAGTACATGACTGTTGTACCTTCTGTGCAGAACATCACATTCACATCACAATATACGCACACAGGCGACTAGAACCTGTCAATATGCATACTGTTATGGTATGACCGTACATTACTTGGAAGTAGTATGGACAATAGGTGTAATCGTTGTCTGCGTGCTGCCAATGGTGTTTCTGTTCAATCTAACTAAACAAAGACAATCACAATTAAGTACCTACTATTGATTGCTATGCTATTGAAATGTATAGGAGTTAGGAGTTTTTTTCAGTCCAAAGTAGAATTGAAGACCCTACCGCGGCATCATTTCCGAGACAAATACCTACTGCCGCTTCAATCGTCCTATTGAATTTAAAGTTTGCGATGTTTAAGTTCATTTTACATTGCGAGCTGTTTTCAATCTTTTGTCACGCATTTTTAAAGTTTGTGTACAATAATGTATAAAATGAATAAATAAATAAATACACTAGTATGAAATCGCAGCCAAAGGAAACGAGATTAGATAACACATGAGTCAGCTGGTTGTTGGAAGAACGTTTACATCGTTGTTTTTATCTTGGTACTGTGATGATTAATATGGACGACAGTGACCATGATAATGAAAAAAACATAACTTCTGATGGGTTTTAGAAGAAAATAAAAATGCATGGTTTGATTGCGAGTGTTGTAGGTATTTGAGTTTATTTACAACTAAGTAAATGCTTGGAAATGACAACAAGAATATCAAATTTATGCCCACAGTAATGGAATCATTATGCTGATTACATGACTATTATAATGACCATCCTTTGTGTCCAGTTATTCGATAGCGATAACGCTGTTGGTCTATTAGACCGCTCTCTATTTACCTTGGAAGCCCATTATGCTTCCGCCATAAGTTGACTCATTAAGCCCCTCGGCAATGCGTTGAATGGTAAATGGATGACAAAGTTCTTTGAAGGGTTACGTACTGAGTAAACGAAGGAATTTTGCAATTCCAACAATTGCGGAAGCAAGTTTTGTCAAGTTCGTTGCAAATGGTGACGTATCAGTTTGAATGTCATTATTAGTTCTAAAGCTTCTTTGTACGTTTGCACATTATCTAAGTACCTACTACTTATGTTTATTTTATGGTAAGTACCTGGATGATCGAGCTTTGCTCGGTTTACTGGATGAAAACACGGATAAAAAGACGTTTTATAAAAATGAAACCTAGGTAGATTGATTTATCGCTCCCTAAACCACCTGCATACTAAATTTCATAAAAATCACTGGAGCCGTTTCCGAGATTCAGATTGATGAACCATTGGGTGGCATCGGTCCAGTAAAATCAATAATCAATGCATAAAATTATGTAGGGTACCTACAGGGTACCCAATTCATATGGCAATAAGAACATTTTCTGGAAGTCCAAATTTAAACTGATTTAATTTTTAAATACCAACTGTACCTTTATGTCCGTTTTGCTAATTTGAATAATTAGGTCGTCCAAAGGTAGTACTCAAATAGTTAATAAGGGCTCTATAGAAGTGGAT
This sequence comes from Cosmorhoe ocellata, assembly GCA_963675405.1. NCBI lineage: Eukaryota > Metazoa > Arthropoda > Insecta > Lepidoptera > Geometridae > Cosmorhoe > Cosmorhoe ocellata. The sequence continues at coordinate 7,064,255 of OY776245.1, read as the reverse complement.
GAAATAAAGCGATGCGGGTGCCTTTCAATTGATGAATATCACCGATAATAGAATGTGATGCTCCGTGTCGTTGTTTCCTAAAATTGGGCTAATGCGGGTCATTGATGACGTGAGGAGTTTTTGGTTTTGAAAGAGCGAGCTCTGAACACAGAGCGAATATCCATTAGTCAAGGTATTCACATAAGATGATATTGAACAAAAAAAAAAAATTTAAAGCACTAAACTAATTTATACTACTAAAATGTAGGTAGAAAGATACCTACTGATTCAATTCCCCTCATTATAATATTGTTATTTTCCGGTTGGAGCTGGGAGCTAACCTCATTCCCTTTGCCCTGTTGCAGTCATTTTAATAATGTAGGTATTCCATTATCCTATTTTGAACCTTATTTTATTAAAGTAGAGTTGAAACTTTAACTTCATTACTTAATTGCTCTAAAGTTTTTTGTTTCCTCATACGATTCCGAGTACCTATCTACTTTACAAAACCTTACGATAGACAACTTACCTCTTAGTTATATTATTCTAACAAAGGAAAAACATACCTAGGTACGTACTGAGGCACTCGTATTTGTTTGTTATTGGAGGGTTTCATGTTAGGTAAGTCTGTATTTCCTATTGATCTATTACAAATTTGATGCTCTAGAAAAGGTAGAGCAACCTAGGGAGGGAACAGTTCTTATGACCTAAAAGAGAATCAGTCATAGTGAAGTAAACTGAATATTTTAAAGGCAGGTCTAGCACAATCCTCATCTGCATCCGGCCGACGCCTCAGGACTGCATCTGTCATATAAAACCGACATGCAAAAGTAGAAGGATCTAATTAGGTACCGTAATAGTACAGGTGAAGGTGGCTAGCTTTGGTCTTATCTAATTTGCAGGTGAGGTAGGTATCATGTTGGTGTGTTTTGTTTTAAATATTACAAACCTCATTTTGAAATCTGTACGAACTGACTCTAAGAGAAACGAAATTCATGGAAATACCTAAAATGAGGTAATTCCCAATGACTAAATTATTATTTTTAATCAGCGGCTTGAAGTGCAAGTAAAGTGTAGGTACATAATCCTTTCAATAAGAACTACTGATAACGCTGTCACAGATAATAAAGCTATTAATTGGTTCAGCGAGATGAGCTGACGTTAACGAGCCGAGTGACACCATGCCACACGCGAAGAAGTAACAGTAGTGTTGCAAGTTTGGCGATTGTGCCGAAGAATAAGGGTATACTATGGACGTAGGAACAGGTTTGGTCGCCTGCCGGGCTGTAACGAGGACGCGATGACACATGTCTAACGGTAATTCGATTTTTACACGGGCCAAGCGCGTGCGTGCACTTTATACAAAAGGAAATTACAAACACATGATGCTTATAAATAATTATGTAGTTACTTATACAATCTACTTACCTAGCAATAGCAAGAGTAAATCTCACCTATCTAAAAACAACGCTTACCTAGAAACTACCTGTCGTTAACTAATTAGCTGGAAATTGTGTTAGGATACAAGTTAGTAAAGGTACATGTACTGTGTTGACTTCTGTGGTGACTTCAATTAAAATACAGGTAAGTTAAACTCAAAGTGGTATGCAGTTGACATTAGACGCGTCACCTTCCCCGAAAAGTTCAATGAATGTGTTTTAAAACTACGAATCGTTGCATATTCATGAAGTGTCGTCACGTAGAGCTGGTTTATATTTTCCAACGATTATCCAATACCTCTCAATTCCAGTCATAATATGAACCGTTATGCAAATCGCCCAATGCCAAAAAAACCAGTGTGACTTGATGTTGGTTGAAGGAAACGCATTTTGTAAAGCATCAAATAAGTAGGCAGCACTTTCTCCGCTCAGAAGTCAGAATGACGGTGAAGGATGGTGAATCGATGATACTTTTCACAATTTTTGATAAATGGCACAATAGATACATTGAGATGACCTATCTGGACCTGTTGTGGCGGCGTCTTGTAATCTGTCATGTAACAGTCTTGTCGCCCAGTGTTGCAAGTTGCGCGGGCGCATTGATCTGCACAATAACATTATACATGCACGCTGTCGAGGGCTTTCAATTGATATATTTTCAAAACCGGTCTGCGTTTTCATAACACACTCCGCATGACTCGATCTGGAACGACCGACGTCGACTTTGGTCTATTTTAAAACTGAGTATGCTTCAATAGCAGAGGTAAAGCATGTGTGCCATGAATGCATTAAGGACATGTAATCCCTTAATGTAAATCCGTCATTAAAAAAAGCTGCCTAGTGCTTGTTTCGCTGATACAGTTTCAAACAAAAGTTAAGTCGATTGGAAACTGCGCTGCCTTTACTTTAAACCATAACCGTAGTACTAGTTATTCTGTGCCATAACGCTAGTCCAGTCAGTTAGTTAGCAAGTTGAGCTAACTTTTTATCTAGCACTACAATACTCAGAATTGATAGGTTGCATTGTGCACGCGCACTTGCTTGGAGTTCGAGTGGTTCAGCGATAGTAACATAGGCGCGTGCGTGGAGCGCTGTCCCACTTCAGTGAACTGAAGGCCAGAAGTCAATTTGGGCCGAAGCCGCAGGCTGCAGGCGCCGTCATACGTAAATGTCAGGCCCACTGTCTCCAGCAATAATGTTGCATAACAAGATGCAATGAGGCAATGCTCGGTAAAGGACTCGGGAAAGAAGACTTGTTTGTGAAAACATTGTTTTTAACGCCCACGGTTAGTTTGAGTATTCTATTCGCAGAATTGTCGGGTGTTGATTGAAAGAAAAACATGATTCCACTCGAACGGCAGGTTCATAGATGTACAATTGCAACATTGATTGATATATCCACTATATGCGTATTCGCACTAGTATTTTTAGCATCACTGCCGCAGGCCTGATGTAAATTGATTGACACGCTTTTTAACTGACTAGAGCTCGCGTGCGTGTATTTTGAGCGTAGGTAATGGGCGCACTGACGTAGGTAAGTAACTCAACCATTTCGGCGGATATAGGGAGCACTGTGCAATCCTCGCTTGCCACTGAATAGCTTTATGTTGGTGTATGTGCAAGATGCTACAAGATAATTTCTTGCATGAAATGGATTGACCGAAGTGTCAAGGTACATTATATCTAACATGGTATTTAACTATTAAAGGCCTCTAGCTCGATGTATGTGCGAGCACAATAGATTCGGAATGTGTCAATTGCAAAATAAATGATATAAAACTCTCACGGTTCATGATTTCTTTCATTAAAGTCGCGATATTGTATATTATCAACAAAGGTCGTCTCGAATGAAAACAAAAAGAACGTAGAGAGTCATTGTGTCAGAACAAAGCGTGTGAACTTCGAGTTGAAAGTGTGCGTCTGACAGCGAGCTGAGCTGAATGTAGAACCAGATACCTACCTACTGTTTTAAATGATACTGACAAGTTACACAATAAGATTTGATGGTGCAGATATTGATTGGCAAGAGACGCTAAAGTGTCCCACATAGCGAACAGGCTGCAAGTGTTGAAGTCGTAACAAACAAGTGAGTTAGGAAGGCGTTGCTATCGACTTGTCCGAGCAGCTGCGACTTGTCGTCACTCAACATTGCGCTTGGAGCTATTTCCATATTTATTGCTGTTATTTGGTTGGCACCAATCTTTTAGAGCGTAAACAAGCTGCTGGATAATAGTTTCATGACAATTTAGACTCGAGCCGATTTGAGCTCGGGGTCTGAGAAGGTGCTTGCTGATTTTGATCAGATTTACTATTTTAGTAGTACCTACCCAGTAGATTACGAGTAAGAAAAATGGATGCAGACAAATGCGGTCTGCTCTAAGGGACAATCCCTCTGAAAAGTAACACTTTTATTGCTTTATTTATTAACAAAATACATTGAGAGAAATTGAGAGGTGCGGATCTTTGCTATGCGACGAACAAAGCAGGGTTATTCCTGTATCTTCAAAGTATTGTTCCTTCAGAGCATAGAAGCGTAAACAAAAAGAAAAATAAGTCATCTTTGAAGTAGGTACTTTCCTTCTAAATATAAAATTAGGTTGATAATATATTGTTTGTTTGAGTAGACCAAGAGTAGATATTTATTTTTATTTGGCAACGGCAGCAGAGCGCCATTCACATCTGGTTCAAGCTGGGGTACGTTCGTATGCTAACCCATATTATGCAAGTTCGTTTGATTTTCATTTATGTATTTGTAATCTCTGTTTATTTTCAAGAGTTTGTTTATGGCATGCGTTGTTCTATGGTAGCATTGCTATTGTAGTTCGCAGATGCTGGTTTGGACAGCTGCGATATTGGGTCATGTGAAAGTTCAAATGTGTGGAGCGGTCGCTGTTGGCGTGTAGCAGGCGAGCGGGACTGGCTCGAGCCGCAGTTTGTAACTAGGGCTGAACTGGAGTAGTGGGACGGATTAGGATAAACCGAGTCAATGGCCGGGTCACGTGGCTATTTGCGTACCACTCCTTTCGCGGCCCGGGCGGACGCCCCTCTCCTTCCGTTCCCTTGTTTTAAACTACCCGCAAAAGACTAATTTTGGTAACTAATCTGTTTAACGATGCAGTTGTTTTGGGTAACATTTTGATTGCGAAAAAATTACTTTATCACTAACATCCCCTTTTTCTTAAGAACAGACAAAACTTAAAAAATAACTAATTTTTTATCCCCGAAACGGGTTTGTGAAGTTTGGTAAGAAAACTGAAACTAGAAAACAGCTGTAATGATTTAAAGTTACATTACGAAACTATCAGGACGTCTCCCTCGCACTCGTTCATTTTCTATTTATGATTGATTACATAATATGTATATATATATATATATATTTGCGATATTATCGCAAGTAGGTTACTTATTGATATTGGGTTCGAGTCAATCTCTACGAGTACCTACCTATGTATATCATGATTATTTTTTGCATGAACACGCGATAAGATAAGTAACCGTCTACATTCTCCAACCTACTCATAAGCATATTGAAATGATTTTCATTCGTTAATGATACCTCTCTTTACTGCCTCTACCAATCTCAACAAAAGACAACCTTTTAGATTAGCTTAGCATATTATTGAAATGCCTGTTTCGAAAATTAAACGTTTTATTAGCTCTATAATCTGCGGTTAGAATTATTAATTGTTCCAGTATGATTAATTAAGTAGGTACTTATCTTTTTTCTAATAACATACCAACATGATCATCACTGTAACCCCAGGTTTGGTAAACGTCTCCTCAGATATCTAATTACTTAGATTTTTGAGGATATCTGAACGGGGGTAGTCAGGCACGTACAAACATTTTATTTGGCATATGCCCACATTTTGCACAGTAGTTTGTATTCCGTACGTGACAGGTTGCAAGCCCATCACCTATCGCCATCCAGTTCAAAAGGCGGCAGTTAATTAGGCAGAGAGCGCCAGCCAGTCCTCTTACACCCAGAAAGACACTCCTGCAAACTAATCGATAGTGATTTTACTGTTTGTTCGTGGATACAGCAGTATAACATACATAAGTGTATTTGAACGAACACCCTATACCACAATGAGGGGTGAAGGTTTGCGTTGAATGCTTGTAATTTTGTGTTCGTTTTGACCAGTCTGTCAGGCCGTCTGTATATTAAGTTAACTTATTTCATCGTAGGCGCTTACCAGTTTTTAATTTAAATTCATATCGTAGAGAAACAATTTGTGAGTAGGTACCTAGATATTATTTGATGGCTAAGGTATCATTTCATCAAGTGCCAATTTTTTATTATTTTTTTATCACACAGAAATACTATAGGAATAGGTACTAAGGAATAGGTACTTACCTACTATCCTTACAAAAAAAAATGACTGCTTCGACTACAAAATTGCTTAGATTCAGTCGAAATAAGAGTAAAAAGTATAAGTCATCAAATATTTACTGTTATTTGACTGATATTCAAGCAAATATTGAAGGTTCAGTCTGCCCCTGATTCGTTATCGATTTCCGGAAGATTACTGACCAATATCTAGGTTAAGTCAAAAATATCCAATAAGCCGCCTTGAAATAAAATAATAGGGCACCTGTAGATAAAGGGGTTGATGAACTACGACGAGACAAAGAACTCTTTAAAACATGGCAGACGATTGATTGTGTTGATAGTCGCATTAGAAGTTTTAGAAAAGATTCCGTGTGGATCATTCTAGTTTTCGTAAGATATCTTATAAATTGTACCTACTACATACAGTCAAAATATTATGTAGGTGTCACTTCGGGAAACTGTAACTTTATCAAAGACAGTCATACATTTCATGACAACATACTTAGATTTTGAACAGATAATAAACAATAGGTATGTAACTTCTATAGGTAGTGTAGAGTAACGTCGACGCTTAGTCGGTGTCGCCATTCTATGTAAGCTGATCTTCTGAATATATAATATCGTTAGGTGACTGACTGACTATCAACGCACAGTAACTCCAAAACATAAAACGCTGAAATTGTTTCTCCTTTCATGGTCCGAGATGAAAAGAATCGCCGAAACTCAGCCCCTATGGTTGTGCGCGGGGGGGCTAAAGTTGTTTCGAAAATGACATTTCGCAAACAAAGTAGTGGGAAGTTCAGTAGTACCTAATCTGTAATTGTCTCAAATTCTCTCTTACCAGGAAGCTTTCACTAAACATCACAAGTGTCGAGTGGTATGTAATTAGTTGTAGCGTTTGTGTCGAGCCATGTTTGTGACTAAGCCAGTGTTAAATAAGGCATTGGGTCTATTCTTATTAGTCTTGTATGAGGCTATTTCTTTTCTGGCGATAACAGCATAATGATTTTACTTTATTTTTTATCCGTTACAGCTGATATTGAGATGATATTTTTTTTCGATGATGGCGTTAGTTTCGTATATTCGTATTCATCTTGTATATTTTAATATGTTCGTCTATTACCTAGGCTAGTACTTTTTAACGAAAGTTATAAGTATAACTTATTTTATTTAATGGTGAAAGAGCTTTATGTTTCAAGAAAGAAACCCAATACTTAACTGAAGATAACTTAGGAGATTAGGAAGACCACAGAGTGGAGCTGTTCCTTGAAAGTTGAAAAATATAGCTGCTGGTTACCTACGGTCTATCAACGGTGGTATGGTTGGGTCTTAAGTACCTACATAACAATAAAGTTATTATTACTCACGCCAAAATTCTTCGAAGCTAGTCAGTGAAGTGGTTAAGTAGTACCTACCTAGTTATCCACTGATGACATCCAACAATGCATGAGCAAAACCACTAAGCAGTAATTGAAACTACCTTGCAAAATAATACTCAGATAGTACCTACGTAGCTATTATAGTATCCTTCTTGCAAAACATATCTCATTAAACGTGAAACCTACCTATGTAAAATTACTTTGTTTCACAGAATCTCAGTGTAAAAGTCCTCAAGTATTGTGGTGGACGTTTCAAAAAACATTAAGGACAAACAAGGGCCATGCACATTGCAATTTGATTCAATAAATTCAGATTGGAATACGCAAGTATGGCGATAAAACTGCTGCGCGCGTAGGTAGTTACCTACGTTACCTATCCTGTGTTCGAGCTACGAGAACTGACACCCGTCGTGGAATGTTGATAGACTAGTCGAAGACTAGAACAATGGCGAACTTAGCTCCTGTTGATAGCAGCTGCCTAGCCTCAGGTAATTTGAGATTGGATGCGAAATTAGAGATAATGCAGATATTACGGCAAACGATGCCATGTTTAATAATTACCAGAACATAGTAGGTACCTACCTACCTTATTATGAACTTGTTTTATATTAAAGGAACAACGAATGGCTCAGCTACCTAGACCTTCCATAGATGGCTGATATAGGTGAAGAACCTGCTTCAGAATACAGGCCCGTAACCGGGAGGCGATTGTTTCACAATTAGCATATTGCCTCATTCATATAAAATATGAATATTGCTGTGCATTGGGGCGTCGAACACTCTATATGGGCTTAACTGGAGAGTGGGCGGCTGGCGACCGTGAGCGTCGGTTGCACGATTAGCCGACTGGCAACCGGCAGCCTCGCCTGCTTGCGACACTGTACCTACATAAATAATCGTCTATTATACTTACAATATCCTTGTTTAACTTGCGATCATGATGTGCAAGCAGCGAACACAAGAAATAATGCGCTAATGTCCGACTTTGTTACGTCATTGACACCGCACTCATTCATTTACCATACCGAAATGGACGGTCGTTGCATCAACTACTGGTTATGCGCAAACAGTTTAGACTTCTCATCTGATAAAATGTCCAGATTGCGCTTATGACATAGTTCTCGGTAGGTGTGGGTGGAAGCCTATCTGTTACGTATTTATGATGCACATGCAGTTGAACGACATGAAAACCTACTGAGAAGCAATTAATAAATTGGTGCATGGAGCACTTGTCTGCGTGCATCGTCCCAGATTTGTGATAGTGCGTCGTTCTACAGTTGCGTATTGTGCGAGGGTCGCGGCGGCGAAGCGGGGTGAACGCTCTGCCGGGAGTCGTCGACACGGGCCAAGATAATTACTGTTGCTGCGTCGTCGCGTTGTCCCTGCTCCCTGCGTGATCTCTAACCAGCTGCAGCTAAGTGATCTAGCACTAGAGCGCTAAAGACTGTTAATTGTAACACGCCTGCCAGACCTTGACCATTTGTGAACAGCTAAAGTGATCTCCTAAGCAAACAACTATTCACGACGAACACTGGATTTTGTGTTCCCTGAATCTAAATGGATTATATTTTGATCGGTTTCAATTCCAACCAAATAATCTATTTCATAATAATGTAGACTATGAATTCCCATGATCATTTACAATGCTCTGGATGTGATAGCAATGAATAATGGAAAGGCCAATGAATATACTTACGAAATTTTGGGGTGTTTATAAACGATTCCTAAATTCCTTCGATTTATACTCTGATTCTTCACTTCGTAATTACTCAAATGTAAATAAGTACCTCAACGCTCCTATGTAGGTTTATGGTATGGTAGCATGTCGGAAATAAAAAACAAAGAAGATCAATAAGATGCCGGAGGCAATGGATGGTGGATGGATCATTCTTAAAATTTTCCATTTCACTCATTTCGTTTCAGTTGATTTTCAAAAGGAAGTTGTAAATAGGCAGTCTCCGCCCGTGAACTGATTAATTATTATAGCTCCATCAAACAAAACCCTTCAAAGTGAACGACAGAGCGGTGAGCGAGCGGTCTACATTGATTTCGGGCAATGTTTCCGAAACTTTTGGATTTAGTTGTAGCATAGCTTATATAAATAATGATATTACTTTGTTTATTAATAAATACGTATCTTTATTTTCAAAAATGTCTCTTGCCTTAAAGTTTAGTGTTCTGGGCTTTTCTTATTTTGGTATTCTTTGGTTTTTATAGTAAATGTGTGTTGTTTGCCAACGTTGTCTCTTATGTTAAATAGGTTTAAAAAAATATCAACTTGACTCGATGGTAAAAAAACCTCAATGCTAAACTGGCCAAATATGACTTTAGCCGGTATTTTGGGGCAGTCGCATCCCCCTGCATTTCGCCGGCGAGGGCCAAAAGTTACAGGGGATAATGGAACGTCCGAACTCCGATGGGATTTAAAATAACAGGCCGTGAGATCACGTCTGCGTCATCCGTCTATTTATGCGTGTCAATATGGAACGACGCAGATCCATTTCGGCGTCCATTACACGCAGCCACGTATGTTCACGCGTCGGATGCGTTGATGATCTGGATCCATAATATCGCTAGGATATATAATGGAATTTGTAAAGGGACCACTGAAATGGCTCTCTGAAATTTTCGCAGTGCCCGGATCAGATTTAAAATGTCGACGGGTTCAGAATATTTCAGTGACAATTATTGGGAAAATCGTCACTCTTCACTTCAGTTCGTCCAAATTGGAATAGCCTTTTCCGGACGCGCCGCGGCGCCCTTTCCATCCATTTGCATCGTCGCCACGCCTCGCTCGTGCCTGTCATGTCTCCAGTCAAATTGCATTTATGTTTGAAGGTTTTGGAATAAATATTATGGTGTTTTTTATGTACCTACGTAAAAATTCACAAGCATTTACTTGTTAAGAAAAATTACCTAATCTAATTAGCTTTTTTTGGGGTTCATTTTAGTTAGCTACTTACTAGAGTAGTATGTGCCGATAAACGTATAATATTAAAGGTATATGTATGGCTTTAATAACACCGATATAGAATATTATGTAAGTATAAGAAACTAGTTTTGCCTTGAATATTCAATGAGTTTAAATGTACTAAGGCTAGGCTAAGTAAAACTTGTTCCTCCTTATTTGGCTTATATTTGCTTACGCGGTCCCCTTTAATTTATTCTTCTCAGAAAGTTTCTTTTGGACTCGGGAGCGTCTGCAAGGAAAGTTTATCTTGCGTAAATATCTTTTTGCGGAAATATGAGATCGTGATATGGTTACTTCCATACTCTGGATTTATTAATGTTTGCTAGGGAATAGTCATGTTTGTGAAAGATAGACGAAGTTATGGGTTAGTGGGAAGTTCAATCTCATTAGGATGAATGTAATTATTCAAGTGATACAGTTTATTCTACTGAGAAAAAGATGGGCTCTGGATTATAAAGCTAACATAATAATGTAAAGTGAAAATGAGCAGGCCATTGGGCAGCGGGGGCAGTGGAACGGTACCTACCTAGTTTGAGGCCGATCTTCACTGAACTCTCGATGACTCGTGGCTTGCGTCCTGTCATTGTGACGGCTTGTGACGCAACCGCGCGTGACCATGACATCAGTGCTTCAACATAGCTTGCCGCTACGCTGCGCTGTGACATTTCATGATGAATGATTTACCTACATTTTCAATTTCATTAGAAAACACTTGCGCAAAACATACGCTAGTATTTCCGTGTAATCAATATTAGAGTATGACAATTCGGACGGGTCCGGCCGAACATTCAAGCAATGATTCACGTTTGACGCTTCCGACGAGTAGATGCTGTCAGGCTGAAGTGACTCGAATGGGTTTTGACTGTGAATACTTGGTGAATACCTGCATACATAATGGTATTATTAAAAACTTTGTTTTTAGGTACATAGTGTTCATATGATCTTTAATTTTATTATAACCCGAAAAATAAGTTGATAAATGTATAGGTAAGGAATTCACCTACATACTTGGTACCTATTATTTGGACTATGATTTGAATAGAGAACCTGCATACTTGTAAAGGTTTTATATTACTTTTCAAAGTTTTATAGAAACTAAAAAGTATCTTTGTATCAATAAAAACCAGATGAATAACTGCTAGCTACAGTAAAAACGAACAGTTATGGAAGCCCCTTGCGTTACTGTGTTGTTTGCAGGTAGAGATGTTTTTTTGTCCTTACATCAATCAACCTAAGTATTATGTAGGATCTTATGTCTACCTTACATAGTCACTAGCTGGAAACTTCGAAGCTGATTGGTAAAATATAATCTATTTACCTACTAGCAATGTAGAAGTATTACCTAAGTAATTAATAAATAAATAAATTAGGTAATAAAGAAGCATTCACTGTTTTGAGCTAAAAAAAAGTATAGGTTTAATTTCTGAAGTGGCTATAAAGTTTTAGTAAGACGGATAATACTAAATCGCTAAAGATGGAATATCGCTGAATGTCATTGCAATGCAAGAGATAGACATAAAAACTTACGAAATTACATTGCGATTACGTTCTAGAAATCAGTTGATTTATGTACATAGCAAAATACACGCTGCATCAATCATACATCGGATTAATACTGTTACAAGGTGATGTAATAATCCTACAAGTTTTAAAGCAAATGATAGTCTGCTAATGGTGTCAGCCGACATTAGAAACTTATATAATTTGAATGTTTATTTAAAAGGCGACAGCACCCGCAAACATTCTTATCGAAGACTAACCCGATGTATATTAGAGCGGGCAATTGACCTTAATATCCGATGACATCCTATTATCGCCGCTTAAAACTGTCTTGCTATTTAGTTTCAAGTTGTCGTCCAAGTTGGGTATAATTTTAGCATTATTTAGTACCACGGTTAATTATTTTACATTTGTTTGTAATCATTTTACGTAAGTTCACCTACTTAGAAGCCAGAAATCATTTCCAAAAGACGCGGAAAATTTAACGTCTGATATATGTAGGTAAGTACCTATACATATTTAGTTTACATATTATGTTGTAAGAAGGTAAGTACCTACTACTTATTTGGTCGTTTACTTATTACTATCACATAACCAAACTGTTAAAAAACATAGCGTTCCCTACATAGTAATTTACGTTAAGTACATTAAGAAAAATTCAAAAAACATTTTTTGCTGAATTTATCCAACCGAGACTGTTTGCATCATTTTTCTTCACACAAGATTTAACAGATGATGTGGTGTGAGTTATAATATAACAAAGACCGTTACAAATTCATAAACCTTTCCGAGGCCTTGATTGGCTAACATGTTCTCTTTGCCACTCAATGCTTCTAATTTTCCCGTACAGTAAATAAATATAAGCATTCCTGGCTTAGCTATTCGACCGTACAGCTATAAGGTCGTTTTATCTACGACAGATAGCGGCCACCGGAACGGTAGCATCTTGGCTCCGATATGACGGCATAATGCATTTGAATTTTGTATGACCTCGGCCTCCGACAGCCGGCAGCCGCCATAGGCACTTGTTTGTTTTTGACATAGGCCGGCCGACATGTCAGTTGTCGCTATATTGGCCGCTGTTTTTCTACATAATAAAAAACATGTGTTCGTCCCTCATCCGTTGATTATCCTTAAATATTTATGTAAACAGTATTACAACACAACGGCAACCTAGTCCTTCTTCAGGCATGTGAAGCATTCACTTTGAGAAGTTGGTTGTAATGAGAAATGTGTCATTATGAGAAATAGAAGATTGAATAAAATAAACACACAAATATTATTGTTGCTCACGATCTAATTGGTTTGTATACCTACTGATAACAAAAGTCTTACGATATAAGTAACAGAATAGTACTTAATCATTACACCCCTATATTTCTAGTTATAGTGCCATCGACGGAAGTGGGTCGAAGAGAGAACGTTTATCGCAGGCGGCGCGGCGCATGCCAGTATCACAGGAAATGGTGGTCAACATGGCCACTGCAACTAAATTAAACGGGTTGCTGGTTGCTTTGTGTGAGCTCATTATCATTGTACGCCATTTTGTACTAATAAGCTCTATCTAACTATACCTAAGTTGAGTTTATTCTATTCAGAACATAATTAATGATGTCGTTATAGGAAGCTATAATTTATCTTCATTATCCACTAGGTACTTTGCCTATACCTACTTACATATTTAGTTTAAAATAGACTTCTTTAAACAAACTATGGCATAAAGCAGTATGGTAAATTACTTACAATAATAGATTTACCTAGATTATTGTTATTCGATTGACCACGAAATACCTACTACCTACTTTGTTTCCGCGTTCATCTTGTCAATTCTGGTCACGTGCAAAAATCTAGCTACGAGTATATTAAACTTTTTGATAGTACTCAGATGGACTTTGAATTTCTTGAGTTGCTTGACATTTAATAAAGTGAATCACGTCGAGATTTCCGTACTTACTAATAATTAAATACTGACTAGACATAGTCATATTTGCGCTACCCCTTCAAATACAATTTTATATATTCCGTTATTTGTAAGTAATGGCTGCTGTGTATAAGTATTACTATGCATTTATATATTACATCTATTGACAAAGTTATATTTCTATTGCAGTGATGTTATTACTGTTCAGCTAAACTAAGTAAGTACATTTTTTTATCGCTCTTGCGGGCACTAGTGGAAACAGGGGGTCAGAGGCTGCGGCGTTTACTACGTACTGTGTAGGTATGTATGTACATATGATTTATAATGATGGTTGGTAAACATGGCAGGTTACTTATCGGCTGCTCGGGTTCTTCACCCCTGTTGCCCCTGCTTAGTATGTACTGCGCGTCCTGACCCTAATGATCATTTCAATAGCTTATAGCGAATGTAATAGGATTCCGATTCCAACGAATATCTGCAAATACTTGGGCCGAGGTCGGGACATGCTCGGAGTCCCAAAGAGCGGCCCAGATTTATTTAGAAGACGTGGTGATTATGCATTGTGTCGTCGACCTTCCTAAAGGGCAATAATTCTATGTGGATTTTTTTGTAACTAATAAACAACAATTTGAAGAATTAGTATTTCGTTGGAATTCTGATTCATCGTCCTTACCATAATTGTAGTGATTATTCTGATATTTTATTGAACGCTTAAAAACGATTCAGGGAACTCTGCGACTCTGCGAGTGATAATAAAAAAGAATTATGTTCGAAACGAATTGTGGATAATATGATTATTTACATGCTAATAAACATAAAAGTGAAACATGATTGATATATCGTTGGCAGTCACATAACAATAACAATAGTTTGATTTACAGCAGTTAATGTTAGCACTAGCAGGGGCTTATCATTGTTGTGATTGATGCTTCCATAGTGAGCATGTGCGGTGCGACACCGATACTGCAGTAATGAGCAGGATGTTCCTATCACTCGAATCATTCTGCGAAAGTCCAATGAACTGTTTTACAAAATATGAGTTTAATATTCTGGATACTTTACAACTTCATGAGCGTTGTTTTATCATTATTAAATTGTCGTCCGTGAACCTTGAGAATAATTTTTAGACTCGCTGTTTAGGAAGGTTATTTTTGTCTGAATACTTATGAAACTGTATGATTCTAATGGTTTTGGGTTGTCCTGAGGAAACTTTAGACTTTAGACTAAGATACTTCTAGATCTAAGTAACTAGAGCTCTGAGGTGATAGCTACCGAGCCTAGGGATTACTGTCGTGTTCATTATGGAGGTATTTGACGAACCCTAATAATATCGTAGTGTATCGTAGTCAGGCTAGTTTTATAACTGACCACAAGAGCATGTTGTATGAAGGACCGAGCCTGAGAATGTGCGCGCCGGATGGCCATAGCGCGCGTCTCCCCCGCAGACGTGCGCTGCCTTGCAACTACTCATTCTACATACAATCATTATTATTATTCATGTTCTGTTGTTATAAGAATCATGGCAACTTGTACTGGCCAGCGAGCTAAGTCAGTGAGATGGAAAACTTCATATATAGCAAAACATGGGCCCGGGTTGAGCCGTACCTTAGTTGTGTAGAAGGGAAATTAAAGCACCCACGGCACAACTAGTTGGGCAGTTGTGCCGTGGAGCCGGAATTAAAGAATCAAAGCAGGTTTGATCAGCAAAAGCAACAAATTATACTTACGTTTTTTTCGTTAAATATGTGGTCATGATTCTGATAGCTCGTGCTAAGTATATTGTGTAATAATAATGTATTTGTAAGTAATATTATAGCTGTCAATATTGTAGTACTATTATTATTGGTTTAACAATAGGTACTGGGGGCAGGCAGACCATGACTGTCAGGGAACGAACATCTCTCGA
This sequence comes from Cosmorhoe ocellata, assembly GCA_963675405.1. Classification (NCBI taxonomy): domain Eukaryota; kingdom Metazoa; phylum Arthropoda; class Insecta; order Lepidoptera; family Geometridae; genus Cosmorhoe; species Cosmorhoe ocellata. The sequence continues at coordinate 7,048,827 of OY776245.1, read as the reverse complement.
AGCATTGCAGACATCACTTACATAGCTAAAAGTTATAATAGCTACGTCACGAAAACGCTTTGTAGCACTTATTTTATTTGATTTTACATTGTATTTGTTATTCTTTATCCTCATTTTGCTAACACAGTAACTATAAATGTTTCTTAACCATTACATTGTCTCGTCGCTACAATAACGTTATTAATTCAATGAGGATGCACTCAATAAAAATAGGTCCTAGATTACGACAGTCTCATTATTCACTTGACATCGTTTTTGGTAGACGAAGCCACAGACGTTGCTTTGGAATGCGTAAGCGCACCGTGCGTCGCATCTAGCGGATGAATCAGCTGCAGATAGACGTCTCTGATGATAATATTTTTTATTTATGTACCTTCTAACCTACGCTTTATACGTTCTTAATCATCATCAATAACCAGGAAATCTTCAAGATGTCATGACTCACTTTCTCACCATGAACTGTTTTCATTTGGGCGCAAGTTTATGTTCAACTTTTCAACTTTTTCAACTTTTTGCTGCACAACTGTTGTGCAACCAAAATATCTCATCGACATACTCGTACTTACGTATTTATCGACAAAAATGTGAAACTACAATGTTATATGCGCATGATGTTTTATCAACCTCTGTAGGTTCTCTCAAATGCGAAATATCAATTTATTTATGCATTTATGCTCTTTGTTCGAGTTGTCATTCATTACTCATTACACAACTAAGCTGCCTAATAAAAAGCAAACACAGTATGATTTCCTAAAACCTTGGCTTCAAATCATCGGAATGATAACATCGTTAATGAAAACTGACCTCTCAACGTCCGACCTACTTACTAATTACCACGTTCCACTAGCAACAAGTTGTTGTTTTTCTCAAGTACCTACCTACTCCTATGCTCAGATTCATCAATGTGCCTCATCGTGCAGAGACTCATCTTCGTAAACTGACTCATGCACACAAACATATGCACTGACGGAATCGGATGAAAATGTAGATCCTTAGATTAATGTGTTAAAAAAATAAGAAGTCACACATTGTTTTGACTTATTGATTCAAAACTGATTGAACTGGCTCAAATGATAGAGTCAAGCATACATCATTATAATCAAGGAAACTAATAATTGTAAATTTTAATAATCACAAAATTGTACTTTATTTTAGTTTTACTTACACCCGCACTATCTAGTGTATAAGTAAATGTATTGTAAATCGATGTTTATCTCTGTTTATATCGATGATCTAAAGATTCTAACTAAAGTATGAAAGTTTATTGGTCTGTAACGCAAATTATAGCCTGGCCTTTTAATGCGCGCATGCTCACTGATGATATCTCAGATGTTCACGCAACAAATGCGGGAAATCGCACTTCAATTTGTGACAATAGACCCACATAGTAAAGTGACTCAGATGTTACTAGAATACTTTATATATTGAACGTTATTTTCTTATAGGACAGCATGGTCGGTTTGAAAAATTACTAGCATTACTAAGATAAAAGACCGAACTGTTCGGTGGATAAAAGCATTTTAGATTATGTAGTTGTAGGTTACTTTCATAAAGTAGAACCAACTTAGTAAAGTAACGGTCTACGCAGGTACGAGTAATAATAATCTACTAAATGGTGGTGGTCATACATAATCATAAACAAGCAAAATTCGTAAACTTAATTAAGTTGGCATATGGTCTGGGCAGTGAGATGCAAGACTTTGGGCCTGTTGCCAAATTTCCGATAAGCACACCCCATGCCGCAGTAATGGGAACAATGAAAACTTTTGCTTATTACAACAGGTTCATTCTACACTGTTCTACTAGGGTACCTATACTATTTACCTAAATTGAAAAAACTTGTGAACGATTGAGATTTTCATTATAATAATAACCAGGCTGCAGAACAGTAAGAGAAGATGAATCATTAAACACAACTGAGATTGATGTTAGGGACAACCGATGTATTATCTACTTACCTACCTACCTACGTTTGTGTGAGAATGTGAACCCCAAATAGTATAACTGCCAAACATAAAAGTAAAAGTTTTGCCGTCCATTTATTTTTCTATTGAATTTGTTTCCGATTATGTTGTAATAGTTTCTGTCCTTTGTCGCAGGCATTTGAAATATTATTTACCTACCTATTCTTTCTTCCACGGGGTTATTAAAGATTCTTTCACGTGTAGGTATGTAAGTATGTTTCGTTGATAGTAGGTACCTACTAACTTTTATGTACTTAAACATAGTTATTATATTTAACAACTTATGTAAACCTTAACTTACTGAATGATTGTTCAATATACACATAGAATAACGTAAATAAAAGATTAATACTTACTCTGTCATGTGGCGTGCCATGTTCACGACTTCCATAATCTCGACATTCTTGACCTTGGTCTTGCTAGATGCTAGTACTTACCACTACGTCAAATTGCCATTGTCATGATGGACACGCAAGTAGGTACTTATAGCAAAACGAATTCTTCGTTTTAGATTTCGATATGCCTACAGTACATAGGTACAGGCATAAATTTACTAACAATCAATACTTAAGTATATTTTTTACTTCTCACAAACGTAATCTGTTTTATGTTAAAAATGTTAGGAGTGGTTGAAGAATAAAATATTTACACTACCAATACTTAGGTAGAATCTTCTGGTGTTTCTGGTAATTCGCGTTCAAGTTTCTATTCGGTACAACGACGATGATATTGTTATTAGAGTAGGTGCCTACCTATACATATGTTGGGGCACTTGATAGATAGGTCTTACAATCTAGTGGCTTTGTTAGGAACAATTTTTATTGATTTATTCTGCAGCGATAAAGATTATGTTGCATCAACCGCGACACAAGTTTTGCGGTTCCAGTGTTCAATTTCAAATGTAAAGTCAAGGTTTAATTCTAATGAGTTGTTATAGCGTAAAGCATGAATAGAAAAGACCTTCGCTCCAATGAATCGTCCGCAGTGTGACGTAGCCTTTTCAATGCCTCTACCAAAAAAAAAACACGAAATAAGTATAAGCAATGCCACCTAAATAAAGGCCTTTTTAATGTATATTCACACGCAAGTAATTATTTTACTAACGTTATAATTTCAGTTTGCGGCTATCAGCCTAGTGTTTATCAGAATATTCAAGTATCGTCCATGGATATTCATGGATAATCAAAGATTTAAGTACATTCAAAGAGATAAATATTCCATTTGTGATTGGTCGATTGGTGGATTGACAAAATATAGGTAGGTACTTACCTACTTTGGTGAATATTTGACACCCCTCAAGAAAAATAAAAGCAGCAAAACATAAAGCCGCGTGTTTTCCAGCTTCAATTACTATACCTACCTATGTTTTCTAGTTAGCTAGAGCCACAAAATAATTGAGAATGTTTCCAACATGGTTGTTCGGTGTAGGTACGCAAAGGATGACATGCGTCAGTGATTAAAACCTTCACATTGCTTGATATTCACTCGTCTGTCTGGCTGTTTTTACTACTCGTAAAATTATATTCAGCTCCTTTTTTAGCAATTTTACACATAACTTTGAGGTTGATGGGTAAATAATGCCTAGGTTTATTATAGCTAATGTACTCGGATCAGTTTTGTCTATAAATAGGTGATATCTTGATAAAGTCATAGTGTAGGAAGTTTCTACACTTCGAATCTATCCAAATCTGTCTCTTAACTTTTCTTTATACCAACGTACAGAAATATGTTACCTAAATATAGGTTACCTAGATTACGCAAATGCATTACCATATTCCATTACCTTAGTTCCTTAAATTTTGAACTTCCTCCCAACACCTCGTCTAACAAGTTCGCGTCCTTAGTTTCAATGATGCTCTATAATTCGACAGGCTGCAATATATTCTAGTTCGTAATATTCTCTTCGCTCAGGTAATTTAGGATCCACCCAGATAATACCTAATGTAATTTTCTTCAAAAACTCCCTAGCTAAATCTCATGTACAGTATCTACTGGAAGTATGGGGAACTGCAGCAGTATCAAATCTAAAATCACTACAAATATCTCAAAATAAATTAATCAAAGTTCTATACAATTATGACTACCTAACTAGCACACAAACTATTTACAGAGAAACAAAAATTTTTAATATCAATCAACTATAGGTATACTTACCCTACCTGTATCCTTGTTAGGAAAATAGTAACTAATGAAATACATACACAAATCACACTAACAAAGAAAACTTACACCTACAATCTAAGAAATAAAAATAAGTTGAAACTAAGAAATCCCCGGACCAACTATGGAAAACGGAACATCATGTATGAAGGTGCACAGATTTATAATAACTTACCTGATAACATTAAAAACTGCTTATCAGTGCACACATTTAAAAAAAGATTAAAACAATATATTTATGACAAAATTTGTTAAACAAACGGCACCAAACATCACTGTCAACTTAAACTTAAACTACTACCAGCTAACTAAAGTATATTACAACTATAGCATATAATTATAAGTTAAGATAGCTTAAGCATATTGTATATACATTCTCATTTAAGTGAACTTTGTTCTTTTGAGAAATAAAATTCTTAAACCAGATTTTCATTGCTTTCGTTAAATACAAAAACGAAACCATTGAACTCCAGCAACTTTGTTCCTTATCTACCTTTATAAAGTGTCCAACGCGACGTCTCTCAGGAAAATAAGAATCTTGGGAGTACCTATAGCTGGATACAAAACTCAGTTGTAACTGAACGAAGTTAAATGAGACCTCGGGGCATCGGCGACATTGTTTGAACTTGTGCTGAGTATCAATTAGTTTGGAAGGATCCCGCTGGGACGAGGCAACTTCGAATTCAAAAGTAAAAGCAAACGGATTGTTTGATTGGAGTAATTTTATTGTAGGAAATTAACTTGGAAGAAAAGCTTCTGGCTCCATTGATTTTCTTCGTTAGATTTTTTATTGTTTGGATAAGCAGGCGGTGCAAATGCAATACGATGTAGGTAACTACCCAATTTGCATGAGAACTAGAAGTGTATTAATCTCGATCGTAAAACGACAAAACATCATAAACATAAGTTTAAATCCAGATTTGATACCATACCTACCTTAGATCGAACTTATAGGTAATACCTATAAACTCGATATGTACATACATACATGCACAGTGACTACAGTGAGTTTCCTAGTAGTAATATTGATAAATTATTTAATAATAGGTACCTAGTTAATGCTAATGACGAAAAAGAAAGAAACACCTTCAGCCTTATCGAATCGAGTTTTAAATATAGCTACCTATGGTCAATGGCCACAATACTGTTAGTCATAACGAAAGAATTATCGGAATGCTTCTTACATGATTCACCAAACCAAGGAATAGTAGCAGTTATGGACAGAGCAATACAAAAATGTTGGGAGAAAAATTATCAATGGTAGGTAAATGCGCACGAGTATTAAAAATGGTAGTAACTATAGGTTATAATGGGAAGATAGTAATATTTTTCTGTAAATAAGGTGATGGGTTACTGCAAGACAGAAATACTTGATATATTCCTAATAACATATTCATATTATCTATAACCTAGAGTAAAAAGATTGTAAAAAGTAAGCGTGACAAAGCGGTGCCTTTAACTATTTACCGAGCAATGTTCTATGTGAAAATCAGAAATAATATAGATAGCTCCTACACTAATTATAGTTTTTATAATCAGAACCAAGCCAGTAAGAATAATATTTAAAAGATAATAAAGGAACGTGTTTTACAGGCTTCTCTGGCTACAATAACTGGTATTTAGTACCTTTGGCAAGTGTCCCGACAGGCAAGTGTGCTAAAGTGCCTACAGGGACGTACATTGAATTGTTCCCGTTTCCTCCCCTCCCCCACTTGAGTTGGTTATCTCAAATTCTCATGATTTTATGACAGCAGTCGATGGCTTTGCTTTGCGTAGGAAAAATATTGCGGGCAGAAGCCCCTTTCTGACTTTTGTAACAAAAAAATCAAGGCTCGTTAGGTAGACGCACCAAATGTTTATTGTCTTGTTAGTGTTCTACTCTATATAAATTAAATACCTATATTTACTATTATCTATGTCTGTGTACTGCGATACTAATTTTGGGTTTTTTATTTCTGGCACTGCGGAGGTGGGTGTCTGAATGCCTTGCAGACTTCCTCCTTAAAGTGGTCTGAGTCACCCTGAGCGCCGTTAATCATAATGTGCGGGACAAACTTGAAGGCCGCTTTCTTGCTCTCTTCACCATACATCTTAAGCAGTTCTGAACCTTTGGAACCTTTGGCACACCGTTCTATAGACTTGAAGTCTATGCTCATAGCTGTTCCGCACTGGAATCAAAACATCATTAATTAAAACCATAACCGGTATCACTAAAGGTAAAAAAATGTGCACAATTTTTTTACCTGAGCTATTCCTGACAGACGGAAGTTTTATTTATAATACAACAAGTATTTTGAGATTAAAATATTAAAGTTACCACGTCAGCAGCTGCATCATCCGAGCCATTTCCAGCTTGCGAATAGTCCATCAAGCAGGAGTTGTAGAGCACAGCCAAGGTGATGTTCTGCAGTACGTCAATAGCACACGCATGGAGCTTGTTCCCATAACACTCTGCAGGGCCATGCTGGCAGAAGAACTCGTACTTACCATCACCATTGTCTACAGTCTGAAACCATTAAAGTGGAAAACGATACAATTAAATATTTTAAAGTACTTACCTTAGAATTGCGTTTGATGATAAGTTTGAGTTTGATGGTGGCTGACCTGATAGGTACCTAGGGCTATTGTCAAGTTTCTGTTACACATAAAAAAAAAAGTTTGCTATTGCTACTCACCCTAGCTTTACCGTACGGATACAGATGAATGTCCAAGTGTGAGCCAAGTTCCAGGACTGTTTGCTTTAACGTATTAGAATCGAACTTTCTACAACTTGGGCACAAGCTCTCATAATATACCTGGACTGTCACTAAATCGTTCCCAAGACCAGCCTAGAAGAGAATAAAATAGTTCTTTGATGAAACAAAAAAGAGGTACACATAGTAGAGCTTATAGCTACAAAACAATGGGTAATTATAATAAAGAATGATATAAACAACACTAGTTAAGAATAATAGTTAGGTAAGTACTTAGCGTTAATTTAACACGGTTTTTATTTAAAGATATGCAAGAAAAAGAGCCGGAAAAAAGTGGCTTTGAGGTTTTAGTGAGTAGTAGAATCCGACAACCTTGCCAACCGTCTGTACGGCAGGGATGGTCGTAGATTTCATCTGCGTAAACAAAATACCTATGTATAGCACAATGCGTTGTGGAGTATCGCTGTGTGACGCATTATATTCCTACTGGATCTAATTAAACCAGTGATATGTTATGTTATGGTATGCTATGTATGTAGATAGTAGGGCAGATGACCCGTTTGTGGCCACCGGGCCCTTTCTGGCCATCTAGGACTTCAAACCGCTGTAAATAAGGCATAGATCATTTATTTTTTTTGCTGAGTACGGTTCCTATAACATTAAGTAATGGCAGCACTGCTGCCGTTGACAAAAATCATGTGTCAAAATTCTCTTTGACATAACACGCCTTTTTTCCATCCGGTCGTGCAATAAGCAGTTTTCTTAGCAAAAATAATAAGGCGAGCGGGTGAGTAATCAATTGTTATTTTCGAAATCTTGTTTTATTTAGTTAATGTTTTTGTTAATTGTATATTAAAAATATATTATTTAGGTAGAATTAAAACAATTTATTTGCTAAGTATTTCAGAAGTTAGTTATTTGTAGGTGGCCACAAATGGCACAAAAAATGACGAAATTCTCCATATTTGGCCACGTTGGTGGCCAAAAGTGGGTACAAGGAAACCCCATTTCTGGCCACTTCTTTTGCCATGTAGTTTTAATATTATTATTCAAGTGTTCTGATATTTTCTGTTTATTTGCAGTGTTTGTTATGCCTCCTATAAAAAGTGGATCGATTACGAAGAAACAAGATCACGTGAAAATAATATTTAATTTTAAGAAATAAGAATTGATAATTTTAAGAATGATATAATATAATATATATCAATAATATAATAAATAATAATAATTTTAAGAATATATTTTTTTATAGAATATTTAAATTTAATTAAGTATTTAATATAAAAGGTTATATTAAGTTGCCTATAAAAGTGATCTCAGTGTGTACCTAATTTGTAATAATAACTTTTTTGTTTTCTTTTTGTTCAAGGAAACATGATTAATGTTAATAAAACATTAACATAAAATCATTCCACCAATTTCATAATAAAAACTCAACTAAAATTCAATTATTTGTGTTTTATTCTTGATGGCCAAAACTGGCACATGATGGTGGCCAGAAATGGGGTAAATCTGGCCATAAATGGCACGAAATGACTTTTTTTGTTATTATTTGTATATTTAGTAAACTATTCGACTTTTTCTAAAAAAATGATTAAGTTAGGATTCATTAATATATTTTTAACAACTTTTTACAAAAATAATGCATTTTGCTATTACAGCTATAAGGTAAGAAAGCCTCAAAGTGGACAAAACTCTTAAAATGGCCACAAACGGGTCATCTGCCCTACTCAGGATTAAGGCTTACCTCAGTTACACCTATGACAGACTTATCCGTAGAGGTCGATTTCACATTACTAGAACTGATGTTCTCAACATTACTCTTTTTAAATTCTGAAATTTTTAATTATTTATTAACGTTGGCACTTGGCACTGCTAGCATGTAAAAGAAAGTTATTATTTTACTTATCATGTTTGAACTGCATTAACTTTACTCACCCAAGCCGTTGGTGATAATACTGTTGTTAATAAAAACACAGATAAATAAAATCAAAAACATGTGAAACATGTTGTACTTGGCTCAGAATATAGGTAAATAGCACTTCGGTAGTCAGTTGACTCTATCCAAGTATGAGACAAAGCAGAATAACACAAAACATTATTATACTTATCTACTTATACACTCGCACTCGCCTCGTCGCCCCTAACTTATGACAACAGAGTGATTGATAACAGATTGTTTGTAAGCAGCTATATGAACTTCATAATTAATAAGATATATCACTAGTAAAACCTTGAAAATACCGTCCGTTCCACCTAGCATCTTACCCTACAAGACCACGAACTGTCATGAGCCGACTGTGTCGTGTAATAGCAATTTGTGTGGGCACCAAAAAAACAAAGAGAATCCATACAAAGGATTACTTACCCATCCAGGTTACGTCATTATACGAAAAATTGTTATAGGATTGTATTGAATTAAACATCATTTTTTACAGAAACATCTTTAATAATGGAAAATAGCATTAAACAAGTAGTGCTTCATCTATGTATTTAGAACCGGCATTGCGGAGGCGGGTTCCTAAAAGCTTTGCAGACGTCTTCTTTGAAGTGGTCATGGGGAACTTTCACACCGTTGACAATGACCGTGGGAACGGTCTTAAAGCCAGCTGCCTTGCTTACGTCCCCGTGGTATTTGAGGAGTTGAGAGCCTCTGGGGCTTTTAGCACACTGTTTTATGACCATCGAGTTTACACCCAGAATTCTTCCACACTGTAATTTATAAAGTACGTATATAATACACATAGAAGCATTGGTTATTAGTTTTTTAAAAAATGAACCGACAATCCATTATGGGTACTACGATTTTTATAATATCACAAACATTTCCGACTCACTAGGGGCTCAACCAGCAAACTTCCCTTGTTAAGGAGATGTGATACAAACTTTGCCTCGCCAACGCCTCGACTGCGCAAAAATAGCTGGGACTTTGTACGTCTTAAAAAATATCAAAAAAGGAGGATGTTTGTACTAAAGGCTCATACAAAAACAACAGGTACTTTTTATTATTAACTTTGTAAAACATAATCCTTTATAATTCTCCTAGTCGTGTCACTAGTTCTTTCAAACTAGTGTGGTGAAAGTATTATAGCGCGCCTCAAAGGCTCTTTTCTAGTACTGTAGTAGGGTGGTGTGGTAGCCAGTGAACCAAGTGTACTCAATGAACCACAGGGCCTACAGCCTAAACGCGACGTTGCCAGCTAGTGCCTATTACACGTTTGAACCGCTCTCCCGCACCAACCTGTTACCGCCAGTCGTCGGCGAATTCCCACCAGGAACGTACGAGTTAGGAGGAGATTTATCTTTTCGCGCGCAAAAAGTAAGGAAAAAGTTTGATTTTATTTGTTTCTTTACTCAATTTTTGATTATCCTAGGAACTGTTGAGTGATTTTGATCTAAAAAATAGTTTAATAAGCATGGTTTAAATTCATTTTTGTAACCAAATCGTGTTCCTGTTAGCTGTGGAAAACTTTTAAATATTTCAATAGGGGTATGGTACTCTATGAATCATTTTTTTTGGGTACTCAATGAACCATGGTTCATTGTAAAAAAGTAAAGTAAAAAGTAAAAAAATTATAACCATGATTTAAAAATAGTTTCAAAAGTTCTAACTCACGTTATTTTGATTTAAAGCTAATTATTAGGACTGAGATTAAAGTGAGAAATTTATAATTATAGGTAACATATCTTAGGATATTGCAATGTTCCTACTGTCATGTTGAAATCTAACTCACGTTATTTTAATTTAAAGCTAATAATTACGACTGAAGATAATAAAGTGATAACTTTACAATTATAGGTAACATAATATGTTGAATAGTTCCTAATATAGGTAATAATTACCTAACGTTACCTACTTAATTACTATGATTGTGTTCTATTATTGTACTAAGGTACCTACTAGAATTTAGGCGCAATGCATGTAAACTTGACATTTTTATACCTCACTCATTATTATTAAGACTGATAACCATATAATTTGAAACCTTTGATTAACAAATAATTATTAAAAAACCCAATTGCCGTTTTATGTAACATCCTTCTAGGCTTAAATCATGATATGGCAGGACAACGGTTCATTGTGTACCTCACGATTCACTGAATACCCACCCCCCGGTTCATTGTGTACTCCTAGGGGTACTCATTGAGCCATTTCCAATTATTTTTTTTAAGTCTCATTGTCTATTATCTATATGGTAAAAGCTGAAAACACAACAGCAATTTGAAAGTCATTGAAGTTTTCTAGGGCTTGAGCTAAAATAATACTTAAAATGTCTAACAGGAAAAAAGTTACAGCTCTCTAAACTTTTGGTGGTTCATTGACTACCACACCACCCTATATACTATGAAATATTTTACTCCTTAGTATAAAGTCGAACTACATGCAATCGATAAAAATAGTATAGGTACCATGTCAGCAGCAGCATCGTCCGACCCTTTTCCGGCCCGTGAATCTTCCATCATGCAGGAATTGAACAGCACCGCTGTGGTAATATTCGGAAAGTTTTCTATGGCGCACGCGTGGAGTTTGTTACCATAGGTTTCCTCGGGACCATGCTGACTTTTAAACTCGTATCCACCATACCCGTCGCTTATAGTCTAAGAATAACCAGGGAATTATAAAAAACTGTGTAAAAGATCTCTACAGCCTATTTTATTATGTTATTTTTATTATATTACTGAATTTAAAAACTAAACCGCAAATCGATTAAGATTGATGTATTTGGTATCTAGCGGGTTGCCTATTTTGGTAACCAAATAATCTAGCCTCAATATTTTCGTACAACCAATAAAACTACAACAGCTTATCAAACCTTGAGGTTTGTGGAACCGCAAAATGCAGGCTTTTGCTGTCGTCAACCCCAGAAGGTTGTCGATACTTTAGCTTTGTGTTTAACTTCAGCCATACTTAAAACAGAACCTAACCCCAGTCCAAGTATTACATAGAGGGCAGCTCAGCTCACAGCGTAAAATACCTATAATAAGTAGCTAAGTATTTACGTATTTTTTCACCCCAAGCTTCTTGTAAGTACTTACGCACCTGTGCATTACCATACGGATGTAGGTGAATATCCAAATACGGGCCTAGTTCAAGAACAGTTTGCTTGAACGCATGTGTATCGAATTGTCTGCAAGCGGGGCACAGTGTCTCGTAAAATAACGTGACTGTAACTACTTCGTTCCCATAACCGTAGTTATTCTGAAAAAAACGTATGATTAACATAAACAGATAAACCCTAATCGTAGGTCCAAGCAGTGGGACGAAACAAGTTAAAAAAAAAATATTGGTATTTTGTTTCCAATGTACCTATGATGAAGTGAGTAACCTAACGTCTATTTATCTATCTATATCTATATAAGAGCTTAACCTGACTGACTGACTGACTGACTGACTGACTGACTGACTGCCTGACTGACTTATTTATCATCGCCCAGCCGAAACCGCTGAAGCTAGAAAGCTGAAATTTGGAAGGTGGCTTCCTTTTATAACAAAACCACCCACTAAGGCGGGATTTTTGGAAATTCTACCTCTAAGGGGGTAAAAAAGGGTGAAAACGTTAGTATGAAACTTTTTAACGCGTGGAGTGATTTTCATGAAACTTTGTGTGTGCACTGTAAATGCAAAATGAATGGACACGTGTTTCAGGATTTTTCAATATAACCATCAAAAAGGGGTCAAATGTGGGGTCAATTTTTGTATGGGAACTTTTTAACGGGTGGTGCGATTAGCCTGAAACTTTGTTTGTGTACTGTGAATGCAAAATAAATGAACACGTGTTTCAGGATTTTTCAATATAACCTTCAAAAAGGGGTCAAATGTGGGGTCAATGTTTGTATGGGATTTTTTTAACCTGGTGCGATTGGTCTGAAACTTTGTTTCGTGTTTCAGGATTTTTCAATAAAACCTTTTAAAAAAGGGGTCAAATGGGGGGTCAATGTTTGTATGGGAACTTTTCAATGGGTGATGCGATTGGTCTGAAACTTAATTTTGTGTTTTAGGATTTTTCAATATATCTCTAAAAAAGGGGATCAAATGGGGGGTCAATGTTTGTTAACGGGTGGTGCGATTGGCCTTAAACTTTGTTTTCTGTTTCAGAATTTTTAAATAAGATAGATAGATAGATAGATAAAAACTTTATTGGTTACTTCAGACACACACATACAGACTTCAGCAGTTATACAAACACTAGTAAAAAAAAAAACAATAATAAAATACAGTGGACAAAAAGAAACAGAAACTTAGATAAAGAAACAGAAAAATAAATAAAAGAAAAATAAATAGAAGATAAATATAGGTAACTCTAAAAAAGGGGTCAATGTTTGTATGGGATTTTTTTAACGGGTGGTGCGATTGGTCTGAAACTTTGTGTACTGTAAATACAAAATGAATGGATACGTGTTTCAGGATTTTTCAATATAACCTTCAAAAAGGGGTCAAATGTTGGGTCAATGTTTCAATGGGTACTTTTTAAAGGGTGGTGCGATTGATCTTAATTTTGGTTTGGATAATTTAAATGCAAAATAAATGGAAACGTATTCCTGGATATTTCAAAATAACCCTCTAAAAAGGGTAAAATTGGGTGTAAAAGTTATTATGGGATTTTTTTATGATTTATTTGAAACTCAGTTTAGTTAGATACCTACTTTAAGTGAACGAAGTCGCGGGCGGGACAGCTAGTACCTATATAAGAGCTAAACCTGACTGACTGACTGACTGACTGACTGATTTATCATCGCCGAGCCGAAACCGCTGAAGCTAGAAAGCTGAAATTTGTAAGGTGGCTTCCTTTTATAACAAAACCACCCACTAAGGCGGGATTTTTAGAAATTCTACCTCTAAGAGGGTGAAAAAGGGTGAAAACGTTAGTATGAAACTTTTTAACGCGTGGAGCGATTTTCATGAAATTTTGTTTGTGCACTGTAAATGCAAAATGAATGAACACGTGTTTCAGAATTTTTCAATATAATCTTCAAAAAGGGGTCAAATGTGGGGTCAATGTTTGTATGGGAACTTTTTAACGGGTGGTGCGATTGGTCTGAAATTTTGTTTGTGTACTTTAAATGCAAAATGAATGAATACGTGTTTCAGGATTTTTCAATATAACCTTCAAAAAGGGGTCAAATGTGGGGTCAATGATTGTATGGGAACTTTTTAATGGGTGGTGCGATTTGTCTGAAACTTTGTTTGTGTACTCTAAATGCAAAGTGAATGAACACCTGTTTCATGATTTTTCAAAATAACCCTTTAAAAAGGGTAAAATGGGGTGTCAAAGTTAGTATGGGATGTTTATGAGTTGTGTTTAAAACTCAGTTTTGATATTTTATGTGAACGAAGTCGTGGGCGGGACAGCTAGTTCGTATATAAGCAGAAAAAATAAAATTACTTAATTTATAACTCGACATTCAAACATTTTTGAAATATTTTAACTTTTACGTGTTTTTGAGCTATGAAAGTAGGTAAGTAAGTACACTTTTTACTTACAGGACCGATGTTGTAGCCATTATAAAAATTGAAGCCATAATTTCTGGAAAAACCTGCAAATTTTACTTAATTATTTTTTAACGAAACGACATAATAGGTACTTATCTACGTTTTATATTATATCCATAAAAAAATATTCTATATTTTTTAAGTCTCCATATAAAGATTAATTACTTTAATTACACTCCGGGGTAAAATCACTTACTCTGTCCATCCGTGTGGATTGTGACAATCAAAACGCAGCTAAGCACAACTAAATTTTTACGCAGCATTTTATTTCCAAAGTTGTAACCTTGTTATGACCTATCCTTGAGGGTAACAAGGCCAAAGTGAGAGGTTTTATGTTTCTTCTTATAATTTATAATGTACCTACCCACGATTATTGATAACAAATTGTTTTAAAAACTTTGAAGTCATTATTGAATAACGCTGTGTTGAGCATTAATAAAATATATGATAAAACCGTTTATAATTCGATTGTGGAACGGAGCGATCATAAAATCCATGACGTAATGAGCGTAATCAACTCAGCTCGACGAGTGCAACGCTGTGCAAGGCATTATTAATATTAGAAGCTATAACATTCTGCAATCAGTACGGACCTACGAACGAATAACAGGTAAGTACCTATTACCTGAGAACGAAGCTGTTGTTGTTGTGGCCTGAGCTGTCTCACTGCTGGGCAAAGGCCTCCCCCGAGTTTTCTATTCTTTTTTATTTAGTTATCTGGGAGGGCCCCAAAACCGTTGACCGTATAGGTACCTACAGATATTCCGAGTTCCAGAAATTAAATTCATTTCTTTTTAAATATTTCAATGAATTAAGGTATTTTAGCGCGTGGATAAATCGAGTAGGCCTTTTCTGAAGTGGGACACCACAAACTTATAATAAGAAACTGTAAATAAGTGTTAGAACACGCTATGGAGGCTGAAGGCTGAATGCTTCTGAAGTTAGTAAGGATTTTTTAATGAGTCATTATTCAGGTTAGGTCAGGTTCCAAAAGCGTTTGAAACCCACACATAGTAATCAAGAATAAAGTCCGGAGGTCTTGTAACTTTTTTAAAGTCAACAAATCAGACTCATATAATTTAGTAAAATATAAATTGCCTAGCTACCTAGCTATTAGTTGTAACAATTAAATGATTAGTAACTTTTCAGGTATTTGCTAACATATGTAGGTTTTGCCAGTAGAGACAGGGACATGGACCCTAGACTCTAACAGAAATTAGCACAATAACAAATATCTGCGCAAAAAGTGTAAAGAGCATAATTGACATTTCCTTGGATCTTTGAAAGCACTGATATAAATATAGTGACTATTGAAAGACCTATCCAACATCACACGATAGGGTAAAAAAATTCAAAAACAATCAGGTACAAAACTTTTGGTTTTGTACCTGATTGTTTTTTTTTTAATTTACTTAATTAAAATATCTGCAGTAAATAATATGTCAGATAAAAGGACATAGATAAGTTATAAGGGTTACCTACTTTTTATACTTTAGAACACAAAAATAGATTTTATTACAATCAAAGACGGCGTTTTATTTTATATTTTTGAAATAAATACCTACATATATAGTTGTAAGATACAAAGTACTTCTCGTAAAGGTTTCGTAAGTAGGTACTGTCTATGCATTTGTGCATGGCGGTGGAGGGTTTTTGAAGGCTGCACAGACAGCTTTCATGTAAGCACCAGTAGTATCATTTTCTTGGTTATAGAATTGGCCGTTGATTAAAGGATAAGGTACAAATTTGTAGTGAACTTTGCTGCTTTCTTGGCCGATTTCATAGAGGAGTTTCAATCCTTTGTCACCTTTGGCGCATGCCATTATTGGTTTTGGGTCTATATTCATTGATTTTCCACACTGTAATAAAAAGATGACGATGAGCCAGTTTGTCAGAAAAGTGAGAAAAGTCTTTCAATTTGCTATTTTTTTGTGTTTTCAATTATCAATAATTCCGAAATATTTAAAAAAAAAGTCTAATTTGATATTACTAAGCAATGAGACTTCCTACTTTGAGGTGGTTTGTCACCAATGTATGGTGACCTGCTGCTGATTACCTGACCCCAACCAACCTACTCCATTAAGGAACACAGGAAGGCTATCATTTGACGGTAGTGTTATGATAAATGCTTCGTCACTTCTCGGGATGATAATAATCATGTATGGCACTGCTAAGAATTAAAAATTGGGAAAAATATTTAGTAGTTACGTTCCTAACTGGCCTCTGCTTGCTGAGCTTGATTTGAACTTTGATAGGCACCAAAAAAAAAAGGTGAACATAAAATACCTCGGTAGCACGCTTGTCGTTTGATCCATAAACGTCTTTCGAAGGATCCATCATACAAGCATTGTAAAGAACAGCCTCTGTCAAGTTCTTCAGGTTGTCAATAGCGCATGCGTGAAGCATGTTCCCGTAGCACTCCTCGGGTCCGTGCTGGCATGTGATTACGGGTTTACCATCCACTTCTTTGGTCTGAAAAATGAGTTTTACTGTTATTCTGCAGCAATCAGGTGGTGTGCCATACCGTTTCATTTTAGGTGATGATTGAAACAATTA
This sequence comes from Cosmorhoe ocellata, assembly GCA_963675405.1. Taxonomy (NCBI): domain Eukaryota; kingdom Metazoa; phylum Arthropoda; class Insecta; order Lepidoptera; family Geometridae; genus Cosmorhoe; species Cosmorhoe ocellata. The sequence goes on along the minus strand of OY776245.1, from coordinate 7,031,962 downwards.
CTTCAAATTATGTGCCCCAGTAAACTCAGCTTTACTGTATATTTCATCATATATAGGTAAGTACTCGTATTAACTTCGAATCTAAAACAGTCATTTTATGTTTTTTCGCTGGCCACTCGTCACTATTTGAACCATGTGCATGGTAAACATTAATAACAATAATAATAATAACTTTATTTCAGGCAACATTAGTCTAAGTGTACAAGATGGAAAATACTTAAAAACTACGGCCCATATAAAATATATACCTTACAGTCTAACATACATATAATAAACTAATTATTTAATTATTGGGAGCTGGAAGTGGGGGGGTGTCACCAAGCCTTCCACGGAATCGCCGAAATATGACACCCTTCGGCCAGAAATCCTCTTTCATATAGAGGGCGAGATTTGAAGTCGGCACTCGCACAACAAATGAATTGAAACTCACATTGTTATGCGAATGCAACTTCTCCACCCTCAATATGACGTTGGTCTTCACCTTCATGTACTCCACCAGGTCAGTAGGCTTAGTGGCGAAGTGCAGTCGGGACATTAAACCCACCTTCGCATTGCCATACGGATACACGCCTATGTTCAGGTAGGGGCTCAATGCCTGAATAGTCGGTGCGAAATCTGTTGTGTCGAAATCTCTACAATATGGGCACATGCTTTCGTAGTACAAACTGACTTGTACCAAATCTTGATCGCCATACTGAAAAGACAAGATCACAATCACAGAACTTTGTCGTGACTTATTGACAGGGAACGCAGAGTCAACACCGCTGGTTCTAGAGACTTGAAATCAAGAAGATGTATTCTGTACATTGTAATACCTAGATAGTAGTCAAATTTATTCAGTTTTATTTGTTTACCTTTATCATGGATGCACTGTTAATTATTATAATTGATCGAAACATGGATGGATAAAAGTAACCAGTTTACTATTCCAAAACCAAAACTATACCTCCCTAATTATCTATTTATAAAAATAATGTTCAGTCACAAGCTAAAGCCTCGTTGAGTATAAGCACAGATTAAATATATAGATATAGAGTATAAGTAACAAAAACAATTAAGCATCCTCCCACGGTAAAAAAAACATGTCTTTGATACCAGATACGGTAGGTACCTACTGAATATGGATTGCCGACCTAATGATCTAATAACCTACCTCAGCAAATCGGACCTCTTCCTTTACGTTATTCGTAGCATGACCATCAGCTGTTACTAATGTGTAGATATCTGAAACAGTGTTTATCCTTAGAGTCAATCTACTCGTACAATAAGATAGCAAGTAAATTAAAAAGTCTCACTTCGTTGGGGGCTACAAATGGACAAGCGTTTAATCATATTAATCATTTAAGGGATGAGCGACTCGCGCTCTAAAGACCCTGCACTGTACATCTTTAGAGCCATTTTAGATTTTCAGTTTGTTTTTCTTGCAAACTTTACAATATGAACATTCCTAGTTAAAAGTTTGTAAAATTTTTCACCACCACTCTTTGTATATAGACTTTTCTTACGGTGATATCATAAGCTCACAGACATGATTGTAAATGGATAAAGTTAAGTTATACGAGTACATTTTAACAGTTCCTGAGACAGACAATCTTACAAAAAAGTGATAATAAAGGGTTTTTTTCCTAATGAGGCACAGAATCCTATAAATTTAAATACTTAATATACAAAACAGGTTTCCTTAAATACTAAAGTTTAGTTCCCGAAAAGATGCGTAATCATAGAAAAAAAAACAAATTATCAAAATTAATTTTTTAATTATTTTTTATATTAATTAGCATTTTACCATGTTTAAGATACCTCAGTAAGAATAAAACAAAACTTACTTCGATCATCACTCGCCTCAGTAAAACTGAAAATCACTAGAAAAATTATTACAGAAAACTTGCAAATCATTTTATTGGTTGACCGAGAGCGTTTGTTTTACTGAAATGAACGTAAATAACTGTAAACATCTAGAAGTCGTAGGCAGTAATATATAGGCAGAAGTAAAAATGCCTATCACTTAGGAAATAATAGCAAAGCGATAACAAAAATATTTGACATTATTTAAATTAGTAAGGATGGTGTGGTCACCAAAAAGTTAACTGGTGGTTACCAAAACCATCAATCACTGCAGTTTGTCAAATCTATGGTGTAGCTCATAGAGACTTGTTATGTTCATACTTTCGTCCTTTTAATTTCTAAGTTTAAATTTTTTTAGGAAAAATCGAATGAGAACCGAGAAAATGAGAAAAGTTGCAAAGTGCATCCTTTGATACTTGAACTTGAAACGTACATAAAAACAGAGTAAATGATCTAAGATTAAATTGATATTCCGAGTCACATGTTATACACCTACCCATAGAGAACTATTACAATTCACTGCACCTACCTATTCCAAATTTCATCAAAATCTATCCAGCCGTTTAAGTGTCATCAGTAAAAAAATGCAATGTTATTTTTATCTACTAACTAAAGTATTCATATTAAAAGGCAATGTAGTCTATATGTATATGCCGCCTACGCTTAACAGCCATTATGTTGGTGCACTTTGGCCTAATATTAATTGATAACAAATAAAAATAAGAAATGGACAACGGTATGTGTTAATGAGTTTACTGGTATGAACGCTATGTATTTAACTACAAGGTTATAATAATTAAGTTAACTGTTAAACACATTTATTTCCAGGATCTAGAATCTAGATCGACGCCAAATCAGAGTTTAAGAGGAGAGGAAGCAAAAGCAAATATTCTTGGAAGATGGATGACAATGACACACTTGAATTCTGCAACGCATCGTACCTACATGTAGAAATTTAAGTTACGTTTTATGTAGGAACTTCGCGGGCGACGCCGCGAGCGGTAGCTAGTATATATATATATCTGAATCTCGGAAACGGCTCGACCGATTTTCATGAAATTTAAATATTTTGAAAAGTATGCAAAGGGTTTCGTGGGTGATAAATCGATCAAGCTAGGTTTCATTTTTATAAAACGTCGTTTACCCCAAAAAAACGACCAAAGCTCGGTCACCCAGGTACCTACTACTTATTAATTTATTTATATTTTTAAGAGGAACTTTTTTTAAAGATACAAATTTGAAACTCCTGCTGCACCCGGCCTTTGTAAGCATTCCTTTGTTAGTGCCTCAAGTGTAATAATTTGCAATTATCTAAATAAGTAAAATCATGAATATACCATAGCTACTGGTTACCGAAACCATCGGTCAGGATAACTGACAAATTCACAAATAGTGCAACGCCAACCAAAAAAAGTATACTTATAAAGTGATTTTTCACTTTATAAGTCTTTACATCGGTTCAAAAGAACTAATAACAAGATATGAAGAAGAAGCAGTGTTTCTTTAATGAAAGAACTAGTGATACGATAATGTTCCATGCGGTCGAAACACTAACTTCTCAATATGACCGTTGATATTTATAAATTGTCCTTAGGTCCTAGACTCGAGTCTGATGAAATTAAGACATTAGTAGACATTAGATGGAAATGAAGCTAATAATGATATCTATGCAGAGTTCCAGAAACTGAAATCAATTTTTTTTTAGAAAATATTTATATTAATAAAGGTAATATTTTAATGAGTGGATAAATCGAAAAGGCCTTTTCTGCAGTGGAACGCCTCAGCCACAGGCTTATAGTAAGAAACTATAAATAAGACGTGTTGTAACACGCTAAGAAGGCTGAAGGCTGAATGCTTCTGAAGTGAGTAAGGATTGTATAATATAATGAGTCATTGTTCAGTTCCAAAAGCAATTTAACCCTACGTATTAAACAATTTCTTTCTTGATGACTAGATAGTTAGCAAGAACAAAATACGGAGGTCGGAGCAAAAACAAAATCAGACCAAAAGGAAGGCCTATGCAACTATACACCTCACGATAGGGTAGAAATATACAAAAAAATAATACAATCTTGTACAAAACCCAAAAAAATCTTTATTTTAAATATCTGAAATAATATGCGTGTGGCGGTTTAATTTGGATAACTAGAACAGTCAGAGAGAAAGACATGGATAAATTACAATGGTTACTACTTGTTTTGCTTTAAAACCCAAAAATATATTTTATTACAATCAAAGAGGGCGTTTCATTTTATATTTTTGAAATAGATACATATTTGTATTTTACAAAGTACTTGTACAGTTTTCGTAAGTTAGTAGGTACTATCTATGCATTTGTGCATGGCGGTGGAGGGTTTTTGAAGGCTGCACAGACAGCTTTCATGAAAGTAGCGTTAGTATCATCTTTATCATCTGGGTAATACATTTGGCCGTTGATTAAAGGGTAAGGCACAAATCTGTAGTGAACTTTGCTGCTTTCTTGGCCAATTTCATAGAGGAGTTTCAATCCTTTGTCACCTTTGGCGCATGCCATTATTGGTTTTGGGTCTATATTCATTGATTTTCCACACTGTAATAAAAATATGACGATGAGCAAGTTTGCCAGAGAATTGAGAAAAGTCTTTCAATTTGCTATTTTTCAGTGTTTTCAATTATCAATATTCCAAAGTACTTTCAAATAATTCTACTTTACTTTTTATTGACCTGCCTGATAACCTGACCCCAGCCAGCTTACACCATTAAGGCCCAGCATTTTGAAAATTGCAAGTATTGCAACCCTAATCATTCTATTACCGCTTAATAGATTACATTGAAATTGAACTACACGATACTCAAGGATATAAATGATAAATCAACCGGAGCTAAAACATGAATTAGTTAGAAAACCTTGGTTAAAAATCATGTCAAAAACACCTCTGAAAATTCAGGAATTCCCTAATTTATCCAAAACAATAAGGTATTTTGAATTTCTATTTCACATGAATGTAAATCAGTTAATTTGAAACAAATCAACCCAACCTTTTTTTTGAAATAAGCTATTTACTTGAACATTATTTATCTTTTATTATAAATTGTCGCTTTCGTTATGTAATTCAGAGCAGCCATATTATCATGTTGCACTCTACGTACTTGTCATTTGAGTATTTCGCTTCGTGCTATGTCTGATTCCGCGGAGATCCGCGTTGCTATACGGACCTATGTCACCTTTTTTGTAACTTTTACGTAAGGAATAGTGTGACGAGTATTCTGGGCCTTAAGGAACACAGGAAGGCTATTATTTGGCGGTAGTGTATATGACAAATGCTTCATCACTTCGGGATGATAATAATCATGTATGGCACCTGTTTATTAATTAAAAAATTGGGAAAAATATTTAGTAGTTAAGTTACTTTGATAGGAACCAAAACAAAAAAAGGTGGACATAAAATACCTCGGTAGCACGCTTGTCGTTTGATCCATAAACGTCTTTCGAAGGATCCATCATACAAGTATTGTAAAGAACAGCCTCTGTCAAGTTCTTCAGGTTGTCAATAGCGCATGCGTGAAGCATGTTCCCGTAGCACTCCTTGGGTCCGTGCTGGCATGTGATTACGGGTTTACCATCCACTTCTTTGGTCTGAAAAATGTGTTTTACTGTTATTCTGCAGCAATCAGGTGGTGCGCCATACCGATAATAATTTCATTTTAGGTGATGATTGAAATAATTAAGTACTTCAAATTATGTCCCCGAGTAAACTCAGCTTTTTATATTTCTTATAATAGGAACTCATATATAGGTACTACGAAGCTAAAATAGTAATTTTATATGAATTTTTCGTTGGCCACTTGTCACTATTCGATCCATGTACGCGTGCGCATGGTAAACATTAAACCCACCTTCGCATTGCCATATGGAAACATGCCTATATTCAGGTAGGGGCTCAATGCCTGAATAGTCGGTGCGAAATGTGTTGTGTCGAAATCTCTACTACCAGGGCACAGGCTTTCGTAGTACAAACTGACTTGTACCAAATCTTGATCGCCAAACTGAAAAGACAAGATCACAATCACAGAACTTTGTCGTGATTTATCGACAAAGTACGCAGAGTCAAACCCGCTGGTCCTAGAGACTTGAAATTTGGAAAATGCATTCCTTAGAGACGTACCTACCTTATCTAATAACCTACCTCAGCGAATCGGACCTCTTCCTTTATATTATTTGTAGCGTGACCATCAGCTGTTAGTAATGTGTAGATATCTGAAACAGTGTTTATTCTTAGAATCAATCTACTCGTACAATAAAACAGCAAGTAAATTAAAAAATCTCATTTTCTCGGGGGCTAGAAATGGACAAGCGTTTAATGATATAAATCTTCTAAGGGATGAGCGACTCGCGCTCTGAAGACCTTGCACTTTTCTTGCCAACTTCACCATCAGCATTCTTAATTTCAGAATTTTAAGGTTAGGTCTTTTATTTTAGTAATTTCCATAAAAAAGTTACATTTACTACCATATTTTTTTGTGATATCATAAGCTTACAGACATTATTTTGAATGCATAAAATTATAAATTTAACAGTTCCTGAAAAAAAGGCTGTTGAGTGGAAAGTGAAAATGAAACGCACAATAAAGTGACCATTAACAATTTTGTTTTTTCTGTTGAGGCACAGAACCCATCTTTAAATACTTAATCTGAAAGATGCGTATTCATAGCCATTTACTATGTTATATAGATAGATACAGATACCTTAGTGGTACTAAAATTAAACTTACTTCGATCATCACTCGCCTCAGTAAAACTAAAAATCACTAAGAAAATGATTACAGACAACTTGTAAATCATTTTATTGGTTAACCGAGAGCGTTTGTTTTACTGAAATAAACGTAAATAACTGTAAACATCTCGAAGTCGTAGGCAGTAATATATAGGCAGAAGTAAATACCTACCACTTAGGAAATAATGGCAAAACGATAAGAAAAATATTTGACATTATTTAAATAAGTAAGGATGGTGTGGTCACCAAAAAGTTGACTGGTGGTTACCAAAACCATCGGTCAGGACTGCAGCTTATTAACTGCAACCTATGGTGTAACCCCAGTTTAAATACTATAGTGTAACTCATAGGGTCTTTTTAGGTTCATACTTTTGTCCGATTCATTTTTAAGTAAAAATTTTTTTTAAGAAAAATCGACCCTAAACCGAGAAAATGGGAATCGTTGGGAAGTGCAACAAAATACTTGAACTTGAAACGTACAAAAACAGAGTAAATGATCCAAGATAAAAAAAAACCGAATCACAGGTTATACACCTACCTTTTTCTCATCAAAATCCATCTAGCCGTTTAAGTGTCACCAGTAAAAAATAAAATTTTACTGAAAACTACTTCAAATTATTCATATTATTATTACTATGTATGCCGCCTACGCATAACAGCCATAATGTTGGTGAACTTTGGCCTATTAATAATTGATAACAAATAAAAATAAGAAATGGAAGAATGGTATGTATTAATAAGTTTACTGGTATGAATACTATGTATTTAACTACAAGGTTATAATAATTAAGTACCTGTTACACACATTTTTTTCCAGGATCTAGAATCAAGATCGACGCCAAATCAGAGTTTGAAAGAAGTAGGAACAAAAGCAAAGATTCCTGAAAGATGGATGACACACTTGAATTCTGCAACGCATCGTACCGTACGTACCTAGGTACGTACATGTAAAAAATTAAATTACGTAATACTTACTTATTAATTTATTTATTTTTTTAAGAGGAACTTTTTTATTAAATACAAATTTGAAACTCCTGCTGCACCCGGCCTTTGTAACCATTCCTTTGTTAGTGCCTCAAGTGTAATAATTTGCAATTATCTAAATAAGTAAGGGTAAAGTAAAATCATGAATATACCATAGCTACTGGTTACCGAAACCATCGGTCAGGATAACTGACAAATTCACAAATAGTGCAACGCCAACCAAAAAAAGTATGCTTATTAAGTGGTTTTTCACTTTATAAGTCTTTACATCGGTTCAAAAGAACTAATGACAAGATATGAAGAAGAAGCAGTGTTTTTTTTAATGAAAGAACTAGTGATACGATAATGTTCCATTTGGTCGAAACACTAACTTCTCAATATGACGGTTGATATTTGTAAATTGTCCTTAGGTCCTAGACTCGAGTCTGATGAAATTAGATGGAAATGAATGAAGCTCATAATAGAATAGAATAGAAATCATTTATTTTACGTCACGTTACAAATAACTTAGGTTTAATTTTAAAGCGTTGCTAAGGTGACAATAAAACAGGCAACCATTCACCATGAGCTGCAGCAGCACACATGGTGGCTGATGCAGCGCTGATTTTCAACGGGTACTATACTAATACTAGGTTAGGCACTTACTACTTACCATGTTAGAAGTTACAAAAAATATACTTATTATATAAACAAAAAAACGAAAACAAGAAAGAGCATTTTAAAACTAGAACACCTAGTTGACACTATTCATCGTTTAGGTGAGCAAAATACATTTATAAAGATAATAGAAAACGACCACTTATAGATTAGATTTTTGTTAGTTTAATTAAGATTTGTTTTGAATGAGCTAATTGTATTACGAGTACTATCGAAAAAAAAATATTATCGAAAAGGCCTTTTCTGCAGTGGAACGTCACAGCCACAGGCTTATAATAAGAAACTACGTATTAAACAATTTCTTTCTTGATGACTAGATAGTCAGCAAGAACAAAATACGGAGGTCATAACTTTTTAAAAGTCAACAAATCGGGCTCATATTATTGAGTAAAACCTAGCTACTAGCAGTTATAATTTAAAGTAACTTTTCAGGTATTGTAACCTCCGATTTATTTAATTAGCATATAATATAACACGGCGTAAATTAAATCTTTCGAAATTACTCATTATACAAGACTGCTGTAGTCCGGGTCACGTTAAATTATCCCGCCATTGAATTCAAATTTTCCTTTCATCTACTATATAAAAGGATAAGTCCTGACTGATTTGAATAGATACAACGCACAGCCCAAACCGCCGGTCGTACAGACTTGAGATTTGGAGGGTATGTTCGTCTTGGTATGTAGGCGAGCAATAAGACGTAGGGATTTTTGGAAATTCCACTTTTAAGGGGGTGAAAAGGGCTAAAAACGGTTGTATGAAACTTTTTAACGCGCTGTACGATTTTCATGAAACTTTATGTGTGTAATTTAAATACAAAACAAATGTATACGTGTTTCGAGATTTTTCAATATACATAAATAAAAAAAAAAAAAATATGATCACGACTGTAATCCCCGGGCTCGGTAGATATCTTCCTCAGATCTTTAGTTACTTAGATCTTTGAGGATATCTAAAGAGGGTAGTCAGAGGCACGTCCAAACATGACATTTGGTACATGCCCACATTTTGCACAGTAGTTAGTATTCCATACGTGACAGGTTGCAAGCCCATCGCCGCTTATAAGAATACTAACCTATGACACACACCTTCGAATTTTTGGTTCTAGGGTGTGCCCCGGTTTCCTCACGATGTTTTCCTTCACCGTTTAAGAGCACTGGCATTGCGCACATAAATTTTTCGAATGGAAAAACTCATTGGTGCACGACCAGGTTTGAACCCACGACCTTCGGATCGTGAGGCAGGGGTGCTACCACTACACCACCAGCGCTCTTTTTTCAATATAACCTTTAAAAAGGGGTGAAATGGGGGCTCAATGTTTATATGGGAACTTTTTAAGGGGTGGTACGATCGGTCTGAATCTTGGTTTGGATACTTTAGATACAAAATGATGTAAAACGTATTACTTGATTTTACAAAATAACCCTCCCAAAAGGGTTAAATGGGGTGTCAAAGTTTTTTCGACGATTGGTGTAACTTGGTTGAAATACTATTTGTCTTGGTATGTAGGCGAGAAATAAGACGGGATTTTTGGAAATTCCACTTTTAAGGGGGTGAAAAGGGCTAAAAACGGTTGTATGAAACTTTTTAACGCGCTGTACGATTTTCATGAAACTTTGTTTGTGTAATGTTAATACAAAACAAATGTACACGTGTTTCAAGATTTTTCAAAAAAATCTTTAAAAAGGGGTAAAATGGGGGCTCAATGTTATATGGGAACTTTTTAAGGGATAGTACGATCGGTCTGAATCTTGGTTTGGGATACTTTAAATGCAAAATAATTTAAAACGTGTATCTATATTTTTCAAAATAACCCTCCAAAAAGTGTTAAATGGGGTCACAAAGTTTTTTCAACGAGTGATGTGATTTGTTTGAAACTCGGTTGAAATACTGTTTGTCTTGGTATGTAGGCGGTCAATAAGACGGGATTTTTGTAAATTCCACTTTTAAGCGGGTGAAAAAGGCTGAAAAAGGCTAAAAACGGTTGTATGGAACTTTTTAACGCGTAGTACGATTTTCATGAAACTTTGTTTGTGTAATGTAAATACGAAACAAATGTACAAACATTGAGCCCCCGTTTTACCCCTTTTTAAAGGTTATATTGAAAAATCTTGAAACACGTGTACATTTGTTTTGTATAACCCTTTTTGGAGAGTTATTTTGAAAAATCCAGATATGCATTTTAAATTATTTCGTATTCAAAGTATCCAAACTAAGATTCAGACCGATCGTACCACCCCTTAAAAAGTTCCCATATAAATGGGAACTTTTTAAGGGGTGGTACGATCATGGGGTGTCAAAGTTCTTTCGACGAGTGGTGCGATTTGTTTGAAACTCAGTTTAAATACTTAATAGGCAAAATAAATGGACACACATTTAAGGGTTTTCGAAAATAACCCTCACAAAGGGAAAAAAGGGGTGTCAAAGTTTGTATGGACTTTTTGACGAGAAGAGTGATTCGTTTGAAACACAATTTAGATACATGAATTGCAAAATAAATGGGCACTTATTGGTTTAAATACACTACATACGAAACACATACAAAAAGACGGGTTTGTTCGAGCACTTATAACTCCAGAACTGCTGGACCGATTTTCATGGTTTTGATTTGTTGTATTTGTATTAAACAAAATATTTACGAATGAAACGCGGACAAAGTCGCGGGCGACCACTAGTTAAGATATAATTACCTAATCAACCCGGACTGCACCAGGCCCGTTTTGACGGTCGGCCTGTCACTTTCATTATTGTTTCCTCTCTACTTTATAATCTATGCAACCTAAAATTATTATAAAATCAACATCTAGGTACCTGCCGTCGGCATTCCGATTGATATGGCGTTTGGTTAGTAATACCCGCGCATTATTGTTACTGAAGCGAATGGTAGGTTAGATAAATTCTACGATCTGCTTCACGGATCGATAGAAGATTCTGGCGGGTTTTTTTTCCGAGTAACAGCTGATGACATTGCGATTTTAAACTTGAACTCGAAATTGATTCGGTTCGTTTCGTTTCAACAAGAGGTTGATTTGCGAATTACGAAGAACATTTACGTTGTTTTACTCTGAAAATAACCCTATATTAAAACACTGCTGAGCTACGCGGCGGGTTCCCTCTCGTGTGCCCCACGAGAGCGTGTTTTGTTGTTCGGAATATCATATTACACCCCGGTGAGTAAATTGTCGTTTTCCCTTCTAAATCCAAGGCCCGTATTCTGAAAATACCGGCCCCACACTCGCCGCCTGGACACAGGAGGTGAGGGGACCGGAATTATTACCAAATTTCTTCTCTGAAGTCTAATTGTCAATACTTGATTATTGAACACCGTAAATATCTCATTTATAGATTCGGGGTGTCTACCCAAGGCCCAATACCACCAGTTAGCTAGCTACCCACCGGTCCAGACCCTCTCGCCAGCCGAGGTGTGAGCCCCTACGTTAGAGAAGACTAACCGTTGTCGGTGTAACCGTGATGGACCCAGTTATTTTATTGATTTGCTAAGGGAATCGTTCAGCAACAGGTCAGTCGCTAACTACTAGGGCGCACGTGTGAATTTCGGCCGCCTTATACCAGGAGTGAGTCCACCAGAGCACGGTGACACTCTGCTTTTCCGTTTGTTCCGGCCCGCATTACAGACGGATGTATTTTACAACTACGTCCTAAGAATTTTATTTCCACCTTACCATCCCCTATCCCAACTCCCCTAGGCAAGGAATACAGTTACATATTTGCAAACACTGGTTTGTCGGTAGAGGAAGGTACCACAATAACAAATATCTGCGCAAAAAGTGTAAAGCGCATAATTGTTCCTTGGATCTTTGAAAGCACTGATATATATAGTTAGGTACTATTGAAAGACCTATCCAACGATACACCTCACGATAGGATAGAAAAATACAAAAAAGAAAACAATCAGGTACAAAACCAAAAACCTTTATTTTAAATATCTGAAATAAATAATATGCGAGTGGCGGCTTTAATTAGGGTAACTAAGACAGTCAGACAGAAGGATATAAATAAATTATAAGGGTTACTTACTTGTTTAATTTAAAACCCAAAAATATCTTTAAATACTATCAAAGAGGGCGTTTTATCTTATATTTTTGAAATAGATACATATTTGTATATTACAAAGTACTTGTATTGTTTTCGTAAGTTAGTAGGTACTATCTATGCATTTGTGCATGGCGGTGGAGGGTTTTTGAAGGCTGCACAGACAGCTTTCATGAAAGTAGCGTTAGTATCATCTTTATCATCTGGGTTATACATTTGGCCGTTGATTAAAGGATAAGGCACAAATTTGTAGTGAACTTTGCTGCTTTCTTGGCCAATTTCATAGAGGAGTTTCAATCCTTTGTCACTTTTGGCGCATGCCATTATTGGTTTTGGGTCTATATTCATTGATTTTCCACACTGTAATAAAAAGATGACGATCAGTAAGTTTGCCAGAGAATTGAGAAAAGTCTTTCAATTGGCTATTTTTCAGTGTTTTCAATTATCAGTATTATAAAGTACTTTCAAAAAAATTCTACTTTACTTTTTATTGACCTGCTGATAACCTGACCCCAGCCAGCTTACATCATTAAGAAACACAGGAAGGCTATTATTTGACGGTATATATGATAAATGCTTCATCACTTCGGGATGATAATAATCATGTATGGCACCTGTTTATTAATTAAAAAATTGGGAAAAATATTTAGTAGTTACGTCCCTAGCTGGCCCTTTGCTTGCTGAACTTGATTTGAACTTTGATAGGAACCAAAAAAAAAGGTGGACATAAAATACCTCGGTAGCACGCTTGTCGTTTGATCCATAAACGTCTTTCGAAGGATCCATCATACAAGCATTGTAAAGAACAGCCTCTGTCAAGTTCTTCAGGTTGTCAATAGCGCATGCGTGAAGCATGTTCCCGTAGCACTCCTTGGGTCCGTGCTGGCATGTGATTACGGGTTTACCATCCACTTCTTTGGTCTGAAAAATGTGTTTTACTGTTATTCTGCAGCAATCAGGTGGTGCGCCATACCGATAATAATTTCATTTGAGGTGATGATTGAAATAATTAAGTACTTCAAATTATGTCCCCGAGTAAACTCAGCTTTTTGTATTTCTTATAATAGGAACTCATATGTACTACGAAGCTAAAATAGTAATTTTATATGAATTTTTCGTTGGCCACTTGTCACTATTCGATCCATGTACGCGTGCGCATGGTAAACATTAAACCCACCTTCGCATTGCCATATGGAAACGCGCCTATATTCAGGTAGTGGCTCAATGCCTGAATAGTCGGTGCGAAATGTGTTGTGTCGAAATCTCTACAACCAGGGCACAGGCTTTCGTAGTACAAACTGACTTGTACCAAATCTTGATCGCCAAACTGAAAAGACAAGATCACAATCACAGAACTTTGTCGTGATTTATCGACAGAGTACGCAGAGTCAAACCCGCTGGTCCTAGAGACTTGAAATTTGGAAGATGCATTCCTTAGAGACGTACCTACCTTATCTAATAACCTACCTCAGCGAATCGGACCTCTTCCTTTACGTTATTCGTAGCATGACCATCAGCTGTTACTAATGTGTAGATATCTGAAACAGTGTTTATCCTTAGAGTCAATCTACTCATACAATAAGTAAATTAAAAAATCTCATTTCGTCGTGGGGTAAAAATGGACAAGCGATTGATGATATAAATCATCCATGGAATGAGCGACTCGCGCTCTGAAAACCCTGCACTGTAAATCGTTAGAGCCATTTTAGATTTTCAGTTTCCTTTTCTTGCAAACAAAAATGGTGAATCTTTTTAACATTCTTAATTTCAGAATTGTAGAGTTAGGTCTTTTATATTTGATACTTCAGTGGAAATAAAATAAAACTTACTTCGATCATCACTCGCCGCACTTAAACTAAAAATCACTAAGAAAATGATTACAGAAAACTTGTAAATCATTTTATTGGTTAACCGAGAGCGTTTGTTTTACTGAAATAAACGTAAATAACTGAATCTAGAAGTCGTAGGCAGTAATATATAGGCAGAAGTACTCGTAAATACCTACCCACTTAGGAAATAATGGCAAAGCGATAACAAAATTATTTGACATTATTTAAATAGGTAAGTAAGGATGGTGTGGTCACCAAAAAGTTAACTAGTGGTTACCAAAACCATCAGTCATGATTGCAGTTTGTTAAATCTATGGTGTAACTCACCGGGACTTGTTATGTTTATACTTTCGGCGTATTTCATTTCTAAGTATAAAGTTTTTTTAGGAAAAAATATAAAAACCAATGAGCCGAAAGTTGCAACCTTAGACATTTGAACTTGAAACGTACATAAAATACAGTAAATGATATAAATTAATTAAATTTCCACAAAATCCATCCGGCTGGTACACTTATCCCTACCAAGCTATCTCTACTGGTAGGGATAAGTGCACGTTTTTGTAGATCTATTTCTACCAGTAGGGATAGGTGCACAGTAAATTTCTTATCCCTACTCAGTTATACTCGTAGGGATAACTTACGTAGGTAATAGTAACATTGTATTTTTTACTGCGCACTTATCCCTACCAGTAGGGACTGGTAGGGATAAGTACTGATTTTAAAAAGGCAATGATGTATATTTTTTCTAGTTAGGCCACCTACCGCATAACAGCCATCGTGTTGGTGAACTTTGGCCGAATAAAAAAAAATAAGAAATGGACAATGCTATGTGTTAATATGTTTACATGGTATGTATTTAACTACAAGTTAGGTATAATAATTTGAGGTACCCGTTATAGTATATAACGGTTATACTAAATTTTTTCCAGGATCTAGAATTTAGATCGACGCCGAATCAGAGTTATAAAGAAGTAAGAAGCAAAAGCGAAGATTCTTGGAGGATGGATGACATACTTGAATTCTGCAACGCACCGTACAGATAAAATAGTGGACAAAATGTACATAGAGAAATTTAAAATAGTGAACAAAATGGCAAACACACAAATAGTGCAACGCCAACAAAACATTTGTTCAAAAAAACTTATAGACACGTTTGAAAAAAAAATGTTTTTTTTAGGAAATGAATAAGTGATAGGTACTATATGTTACCTAATGTTCCTCTTGGTCGAAACACCAACTGCTATGACTAATTACTAACAATATGACGGTTGATATTTACAAATTACACTTAGGTCCTAGACTCGAGTCTAATGAAATTATACATAACTTGTACCAGACAAGATGAAAATGAAACTAAAAAATTGTGTCTATGCCGAAGTTAAACGAATAAAAAATACTTGGAATCAAACTAAACAGATTTTCGTAATATATATAGGGCAGATAAAAATGGATTTCATCAATCGAAAGGTTCAGCGGCTAGGAAACTCAGTTAAACTTTTTGCAATTAGTCTATCGTTTACTTTATGAGGTGATGGCGTTCGGTGAATATTTGAGGCTAGTGGTCGCACTGCCAGCGCTGCCGTCGCTGGAACAGCTTTGCCGGTGAAAGGAATATGCATAATTATACAGTAAAATATATAGGGTAAAAATATTGATAACTGATGAATAATATATTGATATATTATATAATGCACAAGGATTATCAGGTATGAATGTTGATGCGTATAAGGGTAGAGTAAACATGGTTAAGAAGTTAAGAAAGAAGCGAGTACTGAAATGACAAATGGCAGAGGGAAATGAAGAAGATCACAATAGGCGACCATAAACGTGGGATACGGAAGGAAGATGATAATGGTGAGAGTGCAAGAAGCGTTTGTATTTATCATTTGAAGAACAGTTTTTAAAATTTTAAAAGTCTGATTTTAATTTATTTGAGAATACATAAGCAGGTATTATGATTTACTTTATGGTAACAGCTTTGGATTAGAAAAAAGCAGTTTTACTACAATGATAAAGGTTAATACAATGTTGCTACAATGATAAAAAAAAATTCTACACTAATGTAGAATTTTTTTCGAAATACTTCATTATAATTTATCAGGTATTTTTCCACAGTAATTCACATAGCACACAATACATACCGATACCTTTATAAGTACCTAGATAACTATGTAAAATTTTCTGCAAGTCATAAAACAGACATAAATAGAAATCCACAACCTCGCTCACTACGTTTCCCTATACCCCTAATGAGATTTGGTCCCCGTCCCTCCACCGTCTGATTACAAGCAGAGATTTTACATTTTGCGTTCTTCCTATTCGAAGAAATTTCAATTCAAAAACAAGATCTAATAGAAGCAAATCAAATTGGTTTTAGGTACACAAAAAAAACGGGGAACGCGCGCTTGCACTGAAAATTGAATTTCAAACGTGATCTATCGAGATTTCAGTCGAGTACACTTATTCCCGGACGATAAGCACACAAGGAACAAAAACCAACGACTAACTTACTTATTCCTAGGGATTTTATATTTTAATATTTGATTTTCTGAGCTAAATAGATAATAGCGTAGTGCAAAAATTTATAAATTTGGCTTTGTTAGCTCATCAGAGGCATTCACCTTAATACTGTGGGTTCAAACCTAAATCAAAGACCTAGTTAGAATAATGTATCTGTTTACGATTCGGGGCTTTAAAGTCCTATGATATATTTTTTTAATTCAACCATTCTAAAAAGATGCAGCTGCAGTGAGATTTTTAGCCCATATAAAACTTATAAATGGCTTTGCAAGAAAATTGCGAGAAACTATATTTGGGTAGCACAAAGCAACAACCTGCTTCTGTTTTGGGAATGTTTGAAATGATTCCAACATTAACATGAATGAGAAATGAGGAGAGCATAGAAACATTGAAAAGCGCCGGCAGGTGGTCGGCGGAGCTGTTTATTTATCTGCAGTGAAATGAAAAATGAAAGTGCAGGTTTTTCATATTACCATTCTATCAACACAGATAGGTACTAACCTCGAAAGTAGTTTGTTGAGTTTAGAACTTGAATTGCAGCTATTGCAGGCTTCGGAGATAGGCGGAAACACTTTATTAGTCGTACCTAGAAAACGTCGTTTACTTACTAAAAAAACTAGTAAAGCTCAGGTACTAGAAATAAACAAACAAACTTTACCTATTTACGAGTTTACATTAGTGTAGATTTCCGAACTTTGTTGGTAAAGGTGTCTTGAAACCCATACCCATCGTATAATGTCTTTGGAAATTATGTTCTGTAAAGTATAAACCATATTGTGTTTTACATAATTAGCTTCTTACTCGCCGCCGAATATTCCACAATCTACGCCGCACCGGCAAGAAAACTCAATTTCCACTTGAGTGTGCCACATAATATACTAAATACCAGTAGGTACACTGCGAGTAACTTTTCTATGCACTTCCTCTATACATTATAGGTAAATGACCCAGCAGCAATAAATTATCCTAGCCACGTGAGGGTTCTCACGGTGTCCGGAAATTCATTTAATGTCTCATCGGAGGGTTTCCCTATTCAGGTTCGTACTCATTATTTATTAACTCGCATCGGCCCCCTCTAGGACTTTGGCGTTCCATTCGATGTTTCGAATGCCCTAGTTTTTCCGTTGCAGCTACTTTTCAAGTATTTTCAATCAACAGAATGCTTTGAATAAAAAATACGGACAAGTTCGAGTTGATTCGTGCCTTGAGATTTCTGTATTCAATGTTAAATTTTTTTTGACGCTTTTGAAATAAAGGAAAAGTTGTCATGTTATCTCTCTTTGAGTAGGTACACTAACATGTCGATTTAAGTTTGATTTTAGGACAAATGATAGAAATTAAATTAACAAAATATGGTACTAGAATACGGCAAGCATACGGACTGAGATATGAAGTCAAAAACGTTTTTTTTTTCTAAGGGTTTAATTTCTTTTTGCTGAGATATGGTACCCTAAAATAGCTGTGCTCTGACCGAATTTCTCGCAGCATTATTTCCCAGTTTTCCAGCAAATCGAATAGCCAATTCAGCAGTTTATTTTTATTATGCGAACAGCTTTTAGCATGAAATGTGCTAACATAGTTTCATCCACAGGCTTCCATTCTCTCATCGCCGAGTCTATCTGAGTCAGGTCAAACAGCGCTCGCCTGGCCTTTGTTTCCAACCTACTATCGGCTTTCATTTAAAATCCTTTATCTTTTGCACACAGAAATATGTATTTTTTTTCATATTCTGTAGGGAAATCACGTTATTTTTTTTGTAAAATCTGTTTGTTACGCACTTAATTAATTTCACTGTTACACTGTTCACTGTTGTATCTAGAGGAAAAATTATTTGTGAAAATTACTTAGGTTTTCATAACTCACACGTCACTATAATCCGTGCAAAATTTCAGCATTATAGTTCTAAATTGTAGTGAAAAAGAACCACCGACAATTTTTCGCACCATCCCGACAATTATTTCGGTAACAGTAAAAACGGTTCGCCCTGAATTCATAGCAGTGAGTGCCTACAAAAAGTTTCCTGTGAAATTGGATCAGCCGAACGGAGAATGCGCTTCCACCAGTACTGACACCGACCGACCTCACCGCTAATGAGATTTATTTTCAATTAAAGCGGGCACCAATCGCAGACTAATGACACGATTTACATCAACTCCTTTTAGGGTACTCATGGCTTCGGCTCCAAGGAGCGTGCTGCGCTACCTAACAAATATTGAGCAGTAATAAAGATCGTAAACGGTGAAGGAAACATCGTGCGGAAACCGGCATACTCTAGAACCAAATCGTCGAAGGTGTGGTTATAGGATAGTATTTTTATAACCGGCGATGGGCTTGCCACGTGCTTGTTTCGTACGGAATACTACTATGCAAAATGAGCGCATGTGCCAAATATCATGTTTGGACGTGCCTCTGATTACCCTTTTTAGATATCCGCAAAGATCTAAGTAACTAGAGATCTGAGGAGATATCTACCGAGCCTGGGGATAACAGTCATGATCGTGTTTTTTTTTTTTTTTTATAAAATACAAAATAAATTAAATTGCGGGTTTTGTGACCATATTTAGTGACGGAGTTTTCAAGTTGTTTCTCCCGTAGAAGTTCTTAGTGAAACTGAGACTTTAGGGATGGCATTAATAATGACTGGAGTTACGGTAAAGAAAATCCATGAGCTATATAACTGAGTTTGGACTTTCTTAAAATATGCCTATATTTTATCCATATTTTACGACCGTAAAACTGATAAGCTCCCAAAGTGCACAGTATAAGCGATTCAACTATATGTATTGTTGGGACACCGATCACGTCCTAAGTAAACGACTCATTGGGGATTCCGTTCCAATCACGTGCTAAAAAAACATTCCTGGATTATCCTAACGCTCACTGAGGCTATGTGAGATGGACTCACTTGGCTGCCACCTTTGGAATATTATCTCAGATAGGATTATTACCGTCGGATTCTATTATACTGCCATTACTGTATTCCGATTGGTGCTTCGCTGTACAGTGTAGAACGAAACAAGATCAAAAATTGAATAAATAGATTGAATCGAAAAAAATTATGATTGGGTTAAAAGATTGTGGGTTGAAACGTAAAGTACTCTAATTAAACTCTCACCCCATAAATTAAGTAAGATCACATACATTTGCATACATACCACTGCTAATATTGCCTGAAAAAAATCCAAACAGAGGAGAAGACGCAGTATGCCACGACGAACGGTCCTGCGCCACAAACATTCATGATGTCATCGTTCCACGAGTCAACACTGATACGATACACGTAAGTTATCAGTATATATGCGAACTCCATGAAATATGTATGAGCCATTCTGTGCGAAGGATCCACAACATTTTCCCTTCAATTTACGGCTCGTATCTGATATAAGGGCAATATATTACCGTCTGCGAAGGGAAGCTGAGATTGCACTATTACACGCGTTTTTATTAAAGTAAACATTCTCCGAGTAAACACACCAGGCTCCTCGAGACGGAAAGAGAATAATTTACATGAGCTGCCTGGAATTATCATATCTATGCTACTTCAGTTGTTTATCTGTGAGCTTTTAGTTATCTCTTTGTTTAGTTATGAAGGCTTTATCGGCTTATGTTTATGCAGTAGAGGGTGGACCTAAAGAGGCTGAGTGGGTTCCGCCATAGTAGAAATAGTTGATAATGCTGTAGCGATTCGTAGCAGTCGTAGCACTCGTCGTAGCATTCGTAGCATTCGTTCTAATGTAGCATTGTGTTGTATGTATTGGTTTGATTTGGTATACCGTACCGATCCTCGTTTGCCCGGCTCTAGACAAACACGTGAGTTTGTGTGAATGAAATTAGAAATTTAAAAAACAAACACTTTAGATAATATAATAAATCCTGCCAATGTATCTAGTGTGATTGACAAAATACTCCTTTCGATAGAATAGATGAAACTTTTCATTAGATGTAGTCCTTCAAAATATTGTTGGGAGCAGTTGAATTTTTCATGAGTTTTCAAACAAACCCGAGGCTACCGCACCGCTCGTCGCCCTGAAGAGTTCGTCTCGTCGACTGCAAAAAAAGTCAGTATTTTTATGACTGTTTTCACCCCCTTAGAAAGGTGCAAGGGTGAGCGACGTGAGGAAATGTTTACACGTTCGAATGTACTATTCGGTTGGTAGTACATATATGTAAGTATACCATCGGTTGGCAGGGTCGTTGAACTTGATTTTACGGAACAGGAAACATTCTGAAAGACAAATGTAACTCTCAATAATTGCCACCCGTCTATTTAAATTACTGGCATAGCTATAGCAAGGCCTACCAAGTTGGCGTACCAAAATTATGTGTGCGGAAAACTGGCAAAACAGCCGTTTGAAAAGACTTTGAAATTAATAATTCATGATATACGATACGAGCAAAATATTTTCTGTAACATTGCAAAACAAAGCCCACGCAAGCGGTTTTAAAGCTTCAGTTAAATTATGGCCCAGCTTCAGATTGCGGCAGCTCTACATTGGCCACATTTCAGATGAAAGCAGGAAGCCCCGCACGGCTGCCTTACTGCCAACAATTGTTGTCTCTATACATATAAATATGAATCCCTATTACTTTATAAAAAACTAAGCCTTGAAGACTTGCACTACAGCAGCGTCCTGTAAGTAAAAAGTTTTACCTGACGCATAAATATCTTAACTTGGACCAATGTCATCACATCACACTGGTCCTACCTAGTGACATGTCATGAGAGTAAGAAAAAATATCAAATAAATTCTAGCTAGTTTTGAGGCTACCCAAATGTTATGTACCCCTGAAACAAAACATATATTCTCCTAATTTGCT
Source organism: Cosmorhoe ocellata (assembly GCA_963675405.1). NCBI lineage: Eukaryota > Metazoa > Arthropoda > Insecta > Lepidoptera > Geometridae > Cosmorhoe > Cosmorhoe ocellata. The sequence continues at coordinate 7,010,503 of OY776245.1, read as the reverse complement.
CACATCACTTCTGCTGGGAAGCAGGTAATTTCAATTTTCATTTGTGGTATTCCCCCTCGTGGCGTGTTGTAACAAGGTAGATAGATTGTAATTCATGCGTGGCTGGTTTCCCTCCGAAACTTTCATGATATCGAATTTTCTACCTTTATCCAATTTCATAAATTCACAGCACAAATATAGCTTTTTATTAAAATAAATATAGTTACTATAATAACATGATATATACTACCTACATCAATGGTTAATAATTATCAGATTTTTGTAAGTATTCTTAAAAAGTATATGATGTTTAAGCGCTATCATAAAAATAGCAACATTAGTCCAATGTTCATTCTCTAACCTCCATCAAAAGCTCACAGTGCATTGATCTAATCGATCCTCGCTCCAGACAGGTCACAAGGACACTTCCTCGCTGGGTGAACGGCTTCTGAAGCGATGGATAGTCTTCGCAGTAGCCATGGGAGTAAAGTTCTGCGATAAAAAAGACCGATCTGAATTCTCCATAGGGGATAAGTATTTGTCATGGTTTTATGGTCCTGGAGAATTTAAGGGATGTTTTTGCCCCCAGAGGCGTACTAAAAAGGAATTTCCAAAGCTCATTCTACTAGGAGTGTGAGTAGTTCCACTAGCTGGTTAGTTCTAGTGACATCGATGTCGAAGGCACAGTGTATGTAGATAGTACAATGATTGACGACTCTTCTCTTATTGAAAATAATGTTTTTTATAGAAATATTATTTTTATACGGAATACTAACTACTGTGCAAAATGTGGGCATGTACCAAATGTCATGTTTGGACTTGCCTCTGACTACCCCCTTTAGATATCCTCAAAGATCTAAGTAACTAAAAATCTGAGGAGTTATCTACCGAGCCCGGGGATTACAGTCGTGATCATATTTTTTTATTTTTTATTTTTATTTATTATTTTTATTTCGAACAGTAATCTGTAATCTGTACGTTTACCATGAGTTTTCACATTTAGATCGGCTGACGTTACTACAGTAGTAATAGTACGTTACTATGACATCTGTCAAAATTTTTACTCATGGTACCAAATTCTAAGCAAATTAATGAAGCGCAAGTCGCTGTAGTACGCTGTGACGTAGGATAGTTAACTAGGTGACGTTATAGTACCCAACTATCCGCTAGAGGCGCTGTACAAGTTTTCATACATTTTTTTAACTACAGTCGCTAGCGAGTGTAGATTGTGAAAACTCATGGTAGACCTACTGTACTGATTAAGTCTTTCAACCAAGACTTTTGTTGGTGGGTGAACGTCTCTCGGTGCTGCGCCCTCGCGCCGACACGCCGCGCCGCTCGGGGCGAAGTCCTGCGGGTCGACACCCGCAATGTCGTAAGGTTATTCAACGAGGGCAATCACCTTATGTAATTGGGCACATCTGTTTCTACAATGATTTCATTTATCCGCCAATTAGCAGAAGGATTGCTTGATAATGAGAATTCTTACTAATAATATAAAGAGGGTTTAATCTGAATTCATTGAAGTGTAAAGGAATGTTGAGTGTTATCGTTTTTGGAAACTTTTGCTTTTGAAGTATTAAGGCTGAATTCCATAAAACGTTGATCAAGAAAGAAATTTGTTAACAAGGACTTCAAAGATAAAAGTTAATATTTGTAAATGCTAACAAGGGCGAACGCGAGCACTAATTTATAAACTTTTAACTGGCTAAAACGAATAAAGAGGTTTTTGAAAATAGGTTACACGTTACTTTATAGTCGGTTTTAAAACCGGCAACCACGTGATCAGCATGGTATAAAAATGGGCGTAGCATTGCAACATCAACTTTTCAAAAAAATATGTCAAGCTCTAAAGAGTGTCGCTCTGAATGCAGAGTTTTCAACCCTACAATAATATAATAGCTTTTTCAGTTGACCTTGACCAGGTTTCTTTGCTGAGTGTTCATAACAAGCTTTGAATAGAACCTTTTACGCTGAAGAGATGAAAGGCGTTCTGCAAACAAGCTTGCAGGTTTCGTTCTTCTAGTGAGTGTTTTTAGTGTCATGTGGATTTGATCACGCACGCGGGACAGACGTATAAGGTCAAACTAACCTAGGAAAATATGAAAGTTGTAAAATTATAAGGTAAGTACTCTTACTTAATCTTATAAGGGGGCGATAAATCGATCTTGTTATGTTTCATTTTTAGAAAATGTCGTTTATCAAAAAAAAACCGAGCAATGCTCGGTCACCCAGGTACCTACATAATATAATGTACCAAAAACTATGTTTTTTTAAAAGAATTTATAAATACCTACTAAAATTTATCTTGACTTAAAGTTTAAATCGACTCCATTTCCGTTTTGGCCACCGGAAGTTGAAGAACTTTTACTTCTGAATTCAGAACTCTCTTCATTCCATCCGTTGGTTTCCGAGTCGGTTTGCCCGGTTGTTCATCAGTTTCAAAACAAATAGTTTTGTCAAGTTAGCGCGCTGTTTTGTGAATTGTACGAAAGGCGCCAGAAACTTTTAAAGTGGACCTATTTTAACGATCATTTTAAAGCTAGAACCATGAGTAACATCAACACTAAGGTTTCGAAGTGAATCATAAATGCATTTATTAAAGTGGGTACTTACTTCTAAGAAATTGTTTGTTATGCTTTTGCTGGTCCTCTTTAGCTTTCATTATTTTTTTCTTCTTCGTATTTTTATGTTTTCCACTTTGTGAATATTTTAGAACCGGCTGTGTAACTAGGTAGGTAATTTTTCCCCACACATCCTTACCTTTTCCATAAGAAGTACATAATAATGCCGTGCACAATAATGCGTGTCACACGCGATCTATTATAACGACAAAAAACTCATTATTTGTTTGTATAGCTGTTGGTTATTCAGGGTAAATTACCTGCCCACAATGGGAGTTTTAAACTACTTTGTGATAAGTTTTAGTGAAAATGTCCCTCTTGCCCACTAAAGTTTACGTTGAATTGTGATTCCTACGGGGAGAGAGCTTAATCCTCGTAAAGTAGTGGTAGTGTCCTCGTAGTGGTAAAGTTAGCTGTAGGAAATAAATTTGGGAAGTAGGTTTTTGCAAGTCGTAAAATTAGATTTTCCTAGTCTAGCTAACTAATCTAATCTATCTATTAATTTATTTTAAGATGGAAGGTAGGTTCTGTCCTTCTCCCTAGGGTAGAATAATTTCTATCATTCTATATTCTTGGAAAATTTCAGCTTTTTAGTCGTGACAAGTTACTTTTGCTTTTACCTATTACCGATATAAGAAGGGATATGGATAAGTGCTATATATACGTAAAGAGTTTTAACATCATCCGGTATGCCAACATTTATCTACCCAATTAGAATGACTGAAACAGATTTCTTCCTTTGCAATTCAGACTCGTAAAGAGGTACTTTTCTAAAGCGAAACCTTTAACTTGATAACGACGTTCACAATTTGCAGCAAAAGCTTTCTCGACACAGAACCTTAGCTGTTGCCCGTTTATTGTCTGTTGCTTTTCGAGGCACTTTTTCTGCGAAGCGTCTCGAAGCAGACACAAAGTGAGTGCCTAGATAAGGATACCTATACAGTAAGAAATGCAGGGTTGGATTCAGCTCTTCTTCCATTTGCACAGACACACCTACTAAGTAATAAGAACATAGTTTAGTGTGTAGGTACATTAAAGAAAACCTGTACTAATCTAATTATTGGCATCACTGATTCAGTTTTCATGATGCTCCTTACTTCATCAAACTGTACTTACCCAGTTTCAAGTCGAAAAAAAATTCAAGTTCAAATTCAAAATATAATAATTCAATAAAATCACATTAATCTCTTTGAAACGTCTTAAATGCTAGGTGACTCTACTATATGCCAATACGAGAAGAACAGGCAAGAAACTCGGCAAATGAAGAAAAATTGTTTAGCGTAACATAAGGTTATTTTTTTCTACGTGGCGTTTTAGAAACTTCAAGACAAATCCAGTGCTGTAGCAGGTCCTCGACGGTAATTGGCGAGCGGATCTATGCGCTCGTGCAGAAATAAACGCAAGCCGTCCGAGAGAACGTAATTAGGTGCCTAACTGAACGTGAAATTCATTAACATTGATATCTTGGATTAGAAAAGACTGAACCGAATTAAAAAAAAATTACACGATTAAGATCTTTCTTGAACAATTGTGTGATTGTTTTCCTATATAGGTAATAGGTAGTTCACACTAATGTGAAGATTAGGAAACAGTTTTCTTTCCTATGACACTGCTTGTTCTATGGCTGATAGTGTAGTGGTTAGTAAAAATATTTCCTAACCGTAACACCAGTATGATAGAGCAGTGAGCAAGTGAGTCGGGCGCGATATTTAGAACTTTTTATTTGAACTCTACATTATAGCTTTTTTATAGGCTGTGTGTGTGTGTGTGTGTGTTTCAAATCTTTTGTGCAGGTAAAACACTGTTTGTACGAATGGTAGTAAGTAAAAATAAAATAAATGTACGATATGCAACAAAACACCGCAGCACAGCAGCACAAGAACGCAAGTACCCAAGTACCGTAGTGCAGTCAATTCTTAAAAACTACTTTGTAGCTGCTATTCAATCTAGTGGCAGGCAAATTGTCTGTGGAGAACGGAAATGTGCGGTGGACGCTCAATGGATGGCAGGCCGCCGCTGCAACCGCGTGGCTACACCATCGATGGTTATATTATATATCACATGGACTACCCGTCTTGACGTCGGGGGAACTCTGATTCTGAATAATGAATATAGTCCTACTAATATTATAAACGCGAAAGTTTGTAAGAATGGATGGATGGATGGATGTATGTTTGTAACTGTTTCACGCTAAAACGGCTGAACAGATCTGAATGAAATTTGGCATAGATATAGATTATGGTCTGGAATAACACATAGGCTATATTTTATCCCGGAAAAATGTACGGTTCCCGTGGGATAGATTTGTTTTTGTTTTTCAAAGCACCACGCGGGCGAGGCCGTGGGCGTAAGCTAGTATAAATATAAGACTGACGTACAATGAAAAAGGGTCACTCAGAAAAACTAAAGATATAGAATTGAAATAAAAAGCATTAATAAAATAGATTAGATAGACAATTAACTAATAAAAATAAGTAACCTAAATATATATAATTCAAAGGTGACTGACTGACTGACTGACTGACTGACTGACTGACTGACTGACATAGTGATCTATCAATGCACAGCCCAAACCACTGGACGGATCGGACTGAAATTTGGCATGCAGGTAGATGTTATGACGTAGGCATCCGCTAAGAAAGGATTTTGATTAATTCTACCCCCAAGGTAGATAAAATAGGGGATGAAAGTTTGTATGAAAAGTCGCGATAATCGACATTCATGCGGGCGAAGCTGCGGGCATCAGCTAGTATTACTATAAATGGACAGTGTTATTACTTCGTTTAACTATTACCTACATAGGTACATACATCCTTGTAAATTACCGATCCTTTATAATATGCAATAGCAATGAATGAACTAAAATGGAATGGGATAGTATTGAAGCCGTAGTTTGCATTCTGGCTCTGATTGTCGATAATGATAATGATAGGTGCAAATAGCCTCATTCACGCAGGGAATTCAGATAATAAGCTCCATCCTATAACTACTAGCTTCACCAGAGAAATTGCTAGCCTAGCGAGACACTGTATACCATCCTTCAAGATCTTTTGAGACGAAATTGCATGTTATTTTCTGTAGTAGGTAGCCGTCTGCGTAATTTTATGCATGAACTTATAAATAAATCAAATATTTTTACGGAGCAAAATGAAATTTATTTTAGCTGTTCTTTGGGAAGGTGAGGTGAAAAATCTATCTCAGTAAAGTGGATAATCCCTCACAGTGCGACGACGTCGTCTTGGCGCTGGCTGTATTGAAAAATATAATGCCCAGAGTAAGGATGGATTGGTTCCCGACCAATTTTCATGTAAAAATCTGCGATAAATCAAAGTCAGCACCGTTAGATAAAATTTACAAGACTAACAGTGATAAGAGATTAATTTTAACAATTTATGGTAAGTATTACAGATCGTAAGTAGCTAATGGTAAATTATGATCACACTACTCGTCTAGAGAACTAACACACTTTGTTAATAAATTTAGCGCTTATTAATTTACTGGATGATGTTCATCATTCACTGGACGGCTAATCATAGATACTATTTACCTACTTTTTCCCCCAGTGTTTCAAACTTAAACCACTCTAGAAACTTCCAACCGTCTGTTTTTCTTCATAACTTCGGAAAGGTTAATTCGTTTGAGTTATAAAATCGATTGAAATAAGAGACCGCAAGCGCAACCTTAATCCCGTAAAATTCATCGGCACTGAAGACCTTCCGAAGTCTTTCGCTGCAAATCCGGGTATTCGCAAGTTAAGTCCCGACATTTATGAGTCTTCTTTGAAATATTTTCCTTATTAAATTATGGAAACTTTGCTGGAAAAGGTTACCTACAAAATATGATTTTATATAAATAGCCCTAATACTAGATAGATATTATGACGTAGAATGAAACATGGGAAACTTTTATCTCGAAAAACAACGGAACGAAAGCGACAAAGTTTGAATGAAAAACCTCAACACGAAGAGTTTCGGCAAGTTCTACTAGTGTTTAATATTTAACGCGAATCCATTTTTAAAAGGAAAGGGCAGAAAGCTTTGGCCCATGATACAATTAGCCTTTTTCCAAATTGATGTTTATAGCCGGGAGGTGCCAGTAGGTAATCCTGTTAGTTAGGCACCTATTTCTGGAATGTCGTGTCGTGGCACGTTACGACCGACTAATTCGTTTTTATTTTCTAAGGTTTTTATAAGCTAGAATTACCAACACGATGTACCTAAGCACGACGTATCAGAGTGATTAGGATTTTATCGATCACGCAGACAACAAAATGCAGAACATACACCATTATAAATTCTTGGACAACCTCAAGCAAGAAGCGGTCACAAGTTAAAATCAACAGTTATCGAGTTAGCAACAGTGTTAGTATATTTTGAAAAGCCGGATCGTGACTGGCGAGGCTTTGAGCGGCTGTCGTCGGGCTGAAATCGTGAAACGGAAACACGTCCACCGATCCTTTTTATAGCCGGCTGGGAGGGAGGTAGCTCTGTAGAGGTGTCAAGGAGGATTTGTGCTGTTGACTGACTACTGATTGCACAACAACACACATTAACCAAAGTTTTTAAATCTTCGACATTAACTTGATACTCAGAGTTTGGAGCTATGCTGCTCGTGTGTTTTCACTTAAGTACGGAAGTAAGAAATACGTAAGAAAGAAATCATAGAGTTTTCTGTGATATTATGATCAAAATAGACGATGAATAATAAACAATCTAGGTAGGCAACTAACCTCAGAATCATATTTTATAACAATAAAGCAAACACTAATGGAAAACGTACGGTACCTACCTATTATGGTGGTATGAGCCTAAACGAGATTTTCATTGGTGGAATACGTCTGTAAACCCCTTTGTTCGCGTATATATTCCCGCAACAGTGGAAGTGGAATTGATGAAGCGCACAACATCGCTGCCGAGGACCTACCACGGAATAGAAAAAACGTGTTTTAGGAACGTTTGTACGAGAGGAAATTGAAATTGAAATTGAAATTGAAAAATATTTATTCAGTACAATCACAAGGATCACTTTGAAACGTCTTACATACTAGGTGAATCTATGTGCCAATTCCAACCTAACCTAAGTAGGTACGAGAAGAACAGGCAAGAAACTCGTCTCGGTCCTAGCGCTTTTTTGTATGATCCTTCTTACAAAAAAATGTAATCAAGATTATCTCATAATAATAACATAAAAACAAAAGACAAAACAGAACATAAATACGTAAAACAAAAGGACAGCGTTTACATTGCAAATTGGTTAGCTGTCGGAGGGCGGAGCGACATCGGGCCATGAGTTCCTATCATCAATATATTCATTTATATTATAATATGCTTTCTTTAAGAGATTATTTTTAATGAAGGCTTTGAATTTTCTAACAGGAAGTTTAGTTGAATTTATAGGAAGTTTATTATAGAAACGTATCACGTTCCCCATAAATGACCCGTTCACTTTTTGTAACCGAAACTTAGGGATTAATAATTTATGTTTGTTCCTAGTATTGATTCCATGTACATCGCAGTTTTTCTGAAGTCTATCCCTATTCTTATGAGCGTACCTACAGTAAATTTTCGTATATATATTGTGCCGCTACTGTGAGAATATTAATTTCTTTAAATTTTTCTTTTAAAAAGTCCCTCGGTTTCATTTTGTAAATGGCACGAATTGCCCTTTTTTGTAATACGAATACTGATTGTATATCCGCTGCTTTTCCCCAGAGAATTATACCATATGACATAACACTATGGAAGTAGCTAAAATAAACTAATCTAGCTGTAGCTTCATCCGTAAGCCACAAGAGGAAATTCTCTTCATCAATCAGCATTCCAGCATTCAGTATTGGACAGCTTTCTCTACCCGCTTCCAATTGTTCGAACGTAGTTTGCTTTACCAACACTAAAATGCTCTCTGAATTCTTTTAGAATTCTTATGGATAGGTCACTTACCTACTTTAGAAAAAGGTTTAACGATCAAAATAAGGTTCCATACAATATCCGGAAAGACAGCTCGGCGGATGAAAAACACATTATTTCAGCAATAAATTAAGTTTTAACTTAATTTATTTCATGAATTAATTATGAAGCTAAATCACTCGGCGGTGATTGACATTTACCTACGTACGTAAGCGTGATGTCGTTCGCTGTAATCACTGTTTCAATCTAGATTTCCGAATGCTGTATTATATTATAAATCTTATTTTTTAGAATTATTTGCGTTGAAAGAATTCTCTATTACTGCCATTAGGTATGTCTATTTGCCACTTCCACTCTTTAGTACTTCCGTGATGTAGAGTTGCAGACGGTCGGTCGCACAAATCAATGTAATGTGCTGAGCCAAAGCGATCTATGAAGAGCATGTCTAGACGAACCTCTCCCGTCGACCTTTAATTAATAAAATCACGTCGAACCTAACTGAATACCTACTACCTACAAGTTCATACACTCGTATTGGTCATTCTATCATTCATTGCATTCCTACTAACATCCGTCATTGTAAGTTATGGAAGGGTAGGTATACATAATGTACCTAAGTGTACCTACCTACCTACACCTAAAAATAAAGAGAGTAGGAACTAGGAATACTACATACATAGGACACCTACACTAGGTAGGTGCCTACACATACATACATAAAATCACGCCTGTTTACCGAAGGGGTAAGCAAAGATCACGGATCTCCACTTGCTACGATCCTGACACACCTCTTTTGCTTCATTCACTCTCATTACATTCTTTATACATGCGCGTCGGTTTAGGGTACTCTTGACCTGGCCTTTCTCTATATCTACATTATTTTATGTAGGTTTATTAAAGTTACATAAGTACCTACTGAATACTACATTTCATCTCGCAATAAATACTTGATAAGCTTATTCAAATAGGTAATAGTTAAATTGTTTACCCTTGTTTACGAAGTTATTTTGTACGTGAGCCTTTATGAATGGAGGGTGTACCGACCGCGACGCGTCGGGCGCCAACCCTACTCCGTTGCTAGGCAACGCATCCCTCGCAAGAGCTCGTTTGACCCTGGAGGTCACTCATCCCAATGGTACTTGAAGCTGGAGACATTTGTGTGGTAGGCTGATATTACCACGAAAAGTATTATAGAATAATCGTCTTTTTAAGTCTGCAAAGTTCGTAGATAGCGACCCCAGCGCAATTTATGTAACCAGTTATAGATGAGGTAAGTAAAAGCCAAAGGTAGGTACCTACTTACATGGAATACCTACCAACTTTATGACACTGTTTTACCTCTTAGGTTTGAATTTCAAACACTATTAGAAGTAGATAGAGGTAGATCAGTCTAAAAATGCACGCCCCTCCAATGTATTTACCACCAAGTAGTAGGTATTTATTTACCTTAAAACATGCGGTACAAGTACCTACAAGTGGAGAGGCGTGCATTTTTAGACTGAATCATCTCTACCTACTTATAGGTTTACCTTTATGTAGGTATACCTAGGTACCTAAATCTTACTGCCGCTTTAAGTTTTAACAGTTTGTTATGGATACTACATCTACCTAGCCTTGTAAGTACATAAGTTGGTACCTACCTAAGTAGAAGCTAGATAGGTATATAGTAGTAGGTAGGTACTTTATAAAGAAATCTAAAATACAACTATTAATATAAATACTGTATTACTTCCTATCCTACTACTTACGGCAACATAATTTAGTTCCTAAATATTATGGAAACCAGTTTGCGCCATCTGTTAGTATTCTTTTGCAAACGCAATTTAGACGAGCGCATTTAGCTCACATTAGCTGCACCCACTTTCTTGTAGTTACTAATAATTTACATAGATGTCCGACTATTCCGGTTACAAAAACCTTATTATAGTCCCGCTAGATGGCATTAGCTGTACCGGCTGTATCATTTTAATGATACCTAGTTTGATTGAATTCTATAAATACTAATACATCCAACGCATAATATGAATTAATATGATATCAAATTCTAACGACAATAGTTACAAGACAAATTTAACTCTAATTATTGAGTTTAAAACCTAATTTGAGTCTAAATGATCTGTTCATAAAATTGAACTATTACATCATGTGACGAGGTGGCCGAGTGGTTAAGGCGTTGGACTGCTAATCCAATGTGCTCTGCACGCGTGGGTTCGAATCCCATCCTCGTCGTAGTTTTTGCATTTTATTTGTATACATTTTTTAACTCTTTAATATAGCAAAATTGAGATTTTATTGTGCAGGTTTCACATAATCAGGTGTTATCATTGTAATCGTAGGCGAAAACAGATAGCGCAGGTAGGTACAACCTACAGAACTGTGGGTAACATTCGTTGTGAATTTATCTAGACCTGCTTTTCACTATCTTATCAGCACACCGTACCTACCGGTCCTTTATTTTCCAAGTTTGGTTCAGGTATTCGCTGGGCACGCAAACGTGAAAACCCTAAGCACTTTATGAACTTTTCATTGAAAACACTTGGTACATAAAAATAGTAAATAAATAATGTTTTACAGTGAAGTTGATAATTTTTCGTAGTGAATAAAATACTTGTGCTAGTATTTGCGGACATTCTCGATTGTTTTTGTGATAAAACTGTGTTTGTTGAGTCATCTTGCTAGTTTTTAGTGAATTATAAACTGGACTTTATCCCTATATATAAGGTAACATACAAACCTACGTTTACATACCTAGGTAGGTAGGTACCTACCTACTTAGGTACTTATTTAATAAACAAAATCAAGTCATGTAGGTACCCAGGTACTAAGGTAGGTACATCATCCCTGACTCGATTTTACATGATGCCCTGAAAACAATTTTGAGGACCTGCGTATACCTACGCATGTTAGATCGAACTTGATACCTCCTCCCGGTAGGTAAAATCAAACTTTTCGCTATGGACTTGTTTGTAAAAATTCCCTTTCATTTTCAATGTGGCTGTTTTCATTGAAACATGAATCACTAGCAGCGGTCACTATCTAACACTTATCTCTTTGAAAACTAGAACGCTATGTTGGGCAACCTTCTAATTTTGTATCCAAGAGTTATATTTGCCTACAGATAACCTTGCCTAATTACTTATTTAATAACTTAGTACCTACGTAAGTAAGTTAGTCGTTTTGTTAATCTCTAAGAACTATGCCGTTTATGATCGTATTTAGTAAATACCTATGGGTAGGTTACTTTATAGGTACCTAGATAGTAGGTACCTACTTGTATAAAAGGAAATACCTACACAAGTAGGTACACTTGTATATAGGTAGGTACCTAAGTAATATTGTGTAGAAGCCCGCAATTTCAAACTCTTTGTGATTGTTTAATATAATATAAAGGTATCACCGACTATACACCATTTGTATCTAAGTAGGTACGTTACCTTTGTTCTTACCATTGTTCCTAAAATTCCTTTGTAAAAGTATTGCTTGCTAATCGCATAGGTACTACGAATTTTAACGCCTTTAGGCCGCACCCGTCAATTGATAAAATAAATGAGTAAGTAAATGCCGTTGGTACCTACTTCGCAATCGATATTGATTATTGCTGATAGCTATGATGAAAAACATACGAGTCCTTTGTATGCAGTACCTACAGTCTTTGGAGATAGTATCTAATGTACCTGGGGTAATTTGAAATGGACGAATTTGACAAACCCTGGATGTTCCATATTTTCTAAACATAGCCCCATATAGAGACAGCTATAAATGTGGCGTACAACAAATTTTATTCCACAGATAAACACTTAGTCAAAATGTACTGGCTACCACTCCTTGTAGTGGCTATCGCTGGCTGCACACAAGCACAACTCACCGCCCAAACCAGTATAGCTCCTGAACTTAGAGAGTGCTACTTAGACCCTCTATTGATTAACAAGAATAACCTACCTCCGACCACGATACAAGTGCTGATTGACATCATCCAGAAGATTGAGGATAGCCCCAATGTGAACGTAGACTTACGGCAGCTGTCCGCCTTGTTACTGCACACGTAAGTTTGTAAAATAAATAGAAATAGTGAAAAAGCAAGCTCCAGAAATATTTACAGCAAAGAAAATTAAATGTTTGCAAATTGTCTTCAAATCGTCCCAATAAAAGCCATCAACGCCCAAAGCAATTTAGTTTTTTTATCGATAAGGATATTTTGTTGACTGTGTAAAATTTGGCAAATCACAACTCAAGACAATAGGTAAGCGAAATCTAGCCTAGTTGTCTAGTTCAAACAAGAAGTCTAAACAAACTATCGTATTCTCCAGTTATCGACAGGACGGTATCGAGTTCCATCAGCCGGAGTCATCACTGCCTGTCACATCATACGTACTTCCATATGCACCTACGTTCCACTCTTTTCACCGACATCGTCTACTGCTTACAAGGCTTATCCCTAGCAATATGCAAGTGCTGGCAAATACTACGGTGAACTCATCCTTAAAGGTAATGCTACTCTGCTACTATATCTAACTACCTATCTATATTATATTAGTAGGTACCTAGGTAGGTACTCTATATAAGGTTATCCCACAAATTTCCGTTCTACAAATTTTCGATTTACTACACAATTTTCCTTTTCAAGAACTACTAGACACCATGCATTAAGCTATAGGATGTTCTGCTAAATCAAGAGTATTGTCGAGATTGTAAAAAAATCAAAAATGTTTCAGTGTGCCATTCACAACATGCTCTCAACTACTGTGGACGCACGAGTTCGTGGGGACGAGAACAGCTGCAATCAACTCTCTCAGTACCGCGCCTTGAGGACTGCACGATCTGTCAATGACGACGTCGAAATTATGAACCTCGCCCAAATGTAAGAGACTTTTTTTTCGATACCAGAAACTGGTGTCTTTATCGGGTAAATAAGTTATTATTTCATTAATTATTTCCAGAAAATCTGCTACCCACGGTAACATGCGCCAGTACAACCCAAACGATGATGTAGAATACTCTAATTACGGTGGCGCTATGTCTCAAAAGCAATTGATAGGAGAAAGCCAGTGTCCTTTGCTGGGCGGAGTGATCTTCACTGACTGGGGCGCAGTCTCAGCGGGTAATTTGATAGCTGGTATCGCAGCAGGCGCCCAGCTGCAGCAGGTTCCAGTAACTGAACTAGCAAAGGGATCAGATTTAAATTACAATGACGTGCAGCAAACTGTTACTTCCATATATCCAGCAACTTTATCAGGTACAATCAAATAAAGAAATACAACCAAATTATCTAACAAAATCTCATCTTACACCTTTAAACGAGCAATTCTTGTATACAGGGTGTCCCAAAAAGTAGTGTCAAGCGAAAGCCCAGAGATAGAACACCCCTTGGGGTACCCGAATCACCCCCATGTATGTTCCGCGATTTTCTATAGTTTTCGGATTATTATTTTTTTTCCGAATTTTTGAAAATTTACGACTTGAACAACTTAAAACATTCTTACAAAAAAAGTAGAAAACTTTCATGAGATTTTTTTTTTGCTACTGAATTTTAATAAGTTGTTCTTTTATGCATAAAATAATCAGCAACGTGACTTTAATGAAAACTATGAAAATGTTGGTGTAAAGTCAAATAATTTCATTCGGTGAATTATGACTTAATTTTCAACTTTAAATTAAAAATCTTAACAAGTGATTTCATGGTTCTTAAATAAGTCCAAAGAATTTTCCAGACTCTCAGCTTTCATAATCATTAAAAAAAAGTAGTACTTAATAGCGACTTTGGCTAAAATCGGCCTTGAAAGACGGTGAGTTGGAAAATTCTTAAAATTAGCTACCTGATTAATAAATAGATTTTGGCCATTTTATCATTCCTTAGCTTAATTCGTTTGATAACTAACCAAAAATGACTGCAGGAAAGTAAGATTTAATTAATATTTGAAGGTTTTATTTATTTAGTTTAGCTAAATTTATGAAATAAAACAACAAGTAAAATTTATTAATTTTTTACAAAAAGTTTTCAAAATGTCAACCTTCTTAGTCGATACAAATCCTACATCGTCTTAAAAAGGTTTCCTTTAATCATATGAAAGCTATTTTAAGTGCCTTAATTTTTTCTCTAGCCTGTCTTAATTTTGTTCCTAATTCGGCCATATTGCTGATTTATTTGGCATAAACTAATTCTTTGTAGTCATTTTTGGTTAGTTAACAAACAAATTAAGCTTAGGAATGATAATATGGCCAAAATCTATTTTTTAATCAGGTAGCTAATTTTAAGAATTTTCCAACTCACCTAAATTATGACTTAAATTTTCAACTTTAAATTAATTAAGATTTTTAATTTGAAAAGTTGAAAATTTAAGTCATAATTCACCGAATGTAATAATTTGACTTTACACCAACATTTTCATAGTTTTCATCAAAGTCACGTAGCTGATTATTTTATGCATAAAAGAACTACTCATTAAAATTCAGTAGCAAAAAAAAAATCTCAAGAAAGTTTTCTACTTTTTTTGTAAGAATGTTTTAAGTTGTTCAAGTCGTAAATTTTCAAAAATTCGGAAAAAAATTAATAACTCGAAAACTATAGAAAATCGCGGAACATGCATGGGGGTGATTCGGGTACCCCAAGGGGTATTCTATTTCTGGACTTTCGCTTGACACTACTTTTTGGGACACCTGTATAATCTGAATCTCGGAAACGGCTCCAACGATTTTAATGCAATTTAGTATGCAGGGAGTTTCGAGGGGGATAAATCGATCTAGCTAGGTTTTATTTTCCAAAAAACACGATTTACCAAAAAAACACCGAGCAAAGCTCGGTCAACCAGGTACTTAGTCTAATGTTACCAACTCATATTTTATGTTCCTTCCAGGTGATTTAGCAGAGGCTGTACTTATTCAAGGCACTGAAAGAGGAAGCAGCTCGATTGCCATCGGCACAGCAGGAAACTGGAACAGCAGCCAAGCCCACAGACACTACATGCTGCACAGCAGAGTCAATATTGAAATGACTGATCCCGAAATACGCGGAGGTATTGACGGTTTCCTTCTGGGCTCCACAGTCCCCAACACACTAAGCAGCTACAGTTCGTTGAGCTTGTCGCAGCTACTAGACATGTATTACTCATCCAGGGTAAGAATTTTTCGCAGAATATTTATCCAGATAGATACCAAAAAACTGACTATGTATTCTGTAATTCCAGAATGGCGTTTTCAATGCAGATTTTAGAGCATGTAATCGTAGATCCCTGAGTCAGCAATACATTTCAAATACTAACTTAGTGAGTGAAACTCATGCTTTTGCGGTCGCTCTGGACACAAACATGCCTCTTCGTGGTACCATCATTGGGGGTTTTCAGGGCCTCGTCAACAGCGCTGTAAATAATTTTCAATCTTACACCAGTAAGTTTTACTAAATAGCTTTTTCCACTAGTTTTTACGTACCTAGGTCTCTACCTATTTACTTAGGTAGGTATCTAATAGTTTGCAGAGTTGATTATTTTGATAATCAGTGGTTATTTTTGTACTTTTCAGCTAGCAATTTGAATGATTTAAGCTGTGAGACCTCTGACGCACAAAGTCCGGATTACAGACTTAAAACCAACCTCTACATAGTCCTCGACTCGACGTGGCAATATTCAGCCGTGTACCCAGCTATCGCGTATCTTTTGGATGGCATTGAAGTTGGCAAATTCGGTTCCAGTGCAACATTACTCAATGCATTTGATGGTAGTGTTGTTGTCAACACCACATTCTCTCCGGCTGATTTCCACTCTGAGTACACTTTAATGAGGCATTTGTCCAGTGAGTATCTCTACAAACTAAATACCTCACCATATAATATAACTATGTACAAAACAGCTAAGACTATTGAAAAAAATCCTAAGGTACATACCTACTTGACATTTCGCAGAAACTCTCCGGATCTAATTTCCGTTCTTCGCCTCAGACTAGGGCTTACGAAAATCGCGGAATGATTCAATTTTCCTCGCCATGCCATCTCCTCCTGAGAAAACTAAGTCCTTCCTTAACTTATGAGTATTTTTCAGTGAATAATGGTGTGAACCTAGAAACCAGTTTGACAAACATCCGCCTCATGATGCAAGAGTCTCTAAGGAACGAATCACTGAGGAACTACGTCGGCGGGAACTCTACAGTGCTGCTCTACATGCTGAATTCTGGCAACATACAAAACAACGAAGCAGTTTGGGAACAAGCACGACAGCTCAATAACACAGTTCCTGGTAACTTTCACCTCTTTACTAAATGCCAGCTACCTACTTGCGTTCTGTAGTGCTGTGTATACAATGTCAACAGTATGGTTATGGTTATTGAAGTAGTCCTCTACTTATACCTAGGTATAGGTAGGTACTAGGTACAACGTGGCGGCAAACAGTCATGAAAACAATGCCTATCCATAACGAAATCAGCCTTTGTTTTACAAACTAGGTAGATTCCTTCTCATCGCACACTCTTATTCAAACGTTATTAAAATATAAAAAAATGCTGTGCAAACAAAAAATCTGCAAAATACTCGTTAACTCTCGTCTTGGCTCAAGGCTTGAGCCCCAGCACTAATAGCACATAATGCCGATTTTTTTATAATTGTTGGTAATGTAGGTTAGGTACCTACCTACACGGCTTACGTGACTAACTAAATTCTTCCAGATTTGAGAATTATCTTCGCCACAGCAACGAACCAGTTTGACAGTTTATGGAACCTCGTGCGTGATATGCATAATGACATCAAAACAGTAGCTCTATCACCAACTGGAACCAATGTCGAGATAGTAATGGGTCCTGTATTGGAAAGGATACGTCAATGTAAGTTCATGTAGCCACTTGTTATAGCCTTCAGTGGTTGTACCTACATAGTTAAATTAAAACCATAAAACAATGATCGTATACATGTAGGTACCTACCTTATAATAAATAGGTATTTTTTACAGCGGGCAGAAGAATCATCAATCCTGTATGTGGTTCTCAGTTCACGGCAGGTTCATCTGGAACCCGTCAATTTGACGATTTCGTAGAGCCTGGCTACATAAACTTCTACGCAATCAGTCCCAACTATTTCTATGGTCAAAATGATAACAGAAGAGTGAGGATCGCAAGAAGCAGTTCTGGAGTTGGAAGTCTTGTGATCTGCCATTCACGATCGGTGATTCAGCCAAGGTATACTTACGTAGTTTTATTTAAAACATAGATGGATTATACGAGTTAGTTACCTAGGTATAACTCGAAGATTAAAGATTTACTTCTATAACCACATATCTAGTACTAGCTTCTGCCCACGGCTTCGCCCGCGTGGTACCTTTAAAACAAAAACAAATTTATCCAGCGGGAACCGTACATTTTTCCGGAATAACATGTAGCCTATGTGTTCTTCCAGACTACATTCTATATCTATGCCAAATTTCATCCCGATCCGTTCAGCCGTTTCAGCGTGAAAGACTAACATTTCTGTATTCTGAGCAAACACTATTATTACCATCCTTTTGCTATGCCAATGGGTTTCTTAGGTGGAATAATCCATATCACGGATCTATCATTTCATCTCTTTGTTGCAGAAGCAACTCCACAGCACTAGGCATGGAGGAGAACGCGGTTACATGCGAAACCCTAGCCTCGAACGGCAACATTGAAATAGGCCTGCAGAACCCTTGCAATGGATACACTACCATCAACTCTTGTCCACCTCTGTATTTGTCAGTGCAATCTAGCATCGGAGGCTCTGCTGCTTCTACTGCTGTATGCACAGGTATAATTACTTGTTCCTTAGATCATTTTGTTCATCACAGTAACAATTTTTACAGAATATATAGGTAGGTATAGTAACGTAGGTACCTACTATTACTACTGTAGTAACGTCAGCCGATCTAAATGTGACAACTCATGGCATGGTAGACGTACAGAAATGGATCTTGCTACACTAGGAACAACAGTTCCTGTGTACAAACACAAAACAAACATGTAATGTAGGTACTTTGTTAATAATAAATTTGTTTTCAGATGTTTCAGTGTGCAGATTCCCCTACAACATCAGATATCAAGTGCAGGTCGAGGAGTTGGGATGCTTCAGTGGTGCTGGCACTATTGGAGCCAGCCTCGTAATCATACTCTTTGCCATCGTAGTTAATTTCCTATATTATTAGGGTTATAATTAGATGCCTAGTTTATTTTGGTAGGTAGTAACCTTATTTATAATTAGTACCTGGTTGACCGAGCTTTGCTCGGTTTTTTTTTTGTTAAATCTGGTTTTTTGGAAAATAAAACCTAGCTAGATCGATTTATCGCCCCTGAAACCCCCTACATACTAAATTTCATGAAAATCGCTGGAGCCGTTTCCGAGATTCCAATTATATAGGTATATATATTATTACAATAATTGCTCGTTTAATTAAAGGTTAACCTATAAGATTTCTCGTATAAAGGTATAAGATTATAAATGTACAGTCAGCATCACAAATTGATAGCATTTTCGTATTGAGTAGGTACTAAGTAGAAATGTAAGTAGGGCAGATGACCCGTTTGTGGCCATTTTAAGAGTTTTGTCCACTTTGAGGCTTTCTTACCTTATAGCTGTAATAGCAAAATGCATTATTTTTGTAAAAAGTTGTTAAAAATATATTAATGAATCCTAACTTAATCATTTTTTTAGAAAAAGTCGAATAGTTTACTAAATATACAAATAATAACAAAAAAAGTCATTTCGTGCCTTTTGTGGCCAGATTTACCCCATTTCTGGCCACCATCATGTGCCAGTTTTGGCCATCAAGAATAAAACACAAATAATTGAATTTTAGTTGAGTTTTTATTATGAAATTGGTGGAATGATTTTATGTTAATGTTTTATTAACATATAATCATGTTTCCTTGAACAAAAAGAAAACAAAAAAGTTATTATTACAAATTAGGTACACACTGAGATCACTTTTATAGGCAACTTAATATAACCTTTTATATTAAATACTTAATTAAATTTAAATATTCTATAAAAAAATATATTCTTAAAATTATTATTATTTATTATATTATTTATATATATTATATTATATCATTCTTAAAATTATCAATTCTTATTTCTTAAAATTAAATATTATTTTCACGTGATCTTGTTTCTTCGTAATCGATCCACTTTTTATAGGAGGCATAACAAACACTGCAAATAAACAGAAAATATCAGAACACTTGAATAATAATATTAAAACTACATGGCAAAAGAAGTGGCCAGAAATGGGGTTTCCTTGTACCCACTTTTGGCCACCAACGTGGCCAAATATGGAGAATTTCGTCATTTTTTGTGCCATTTGTGGCCACCTACAAATAACTAACTTCTGAAATACTTAGCAAATAAATTGTTTTAATTCTACCTAAATAATATATTTTTAATATACAATTAACAAAAACATTAACTAAATAAAACAAGATTTCGAAAATAACAATTGATTACTCACCCGCTCGCCTTATTATTTTTGCTAAGAAAACTGCTTATTGCACGACCGGATGGAAAAAAGGCGTGTTATGTCAAAGAGAATTTTGACACATGATTTTTGTCAACGGCAGCAGTGCTGCCATTACTTAATGTTATAGGAACCGTACTCAGCAAAAAAAATAAATGATCTATGCCTTATTTACAGCGGTTTGAAGTCCTAGATGGCCAGAAAGGGCCCGGTGGCCACAAACGGGTCATCTGCCCTAAGTATATAATTGTATTATTAGTAAATACTTACCTACCTAGAGATATTCCGTGATAAATAGATCCTTTTATGAATAAAATAGGTAGGTAGTTATAATCGCCTAGCTACTAAGGTACCTAGCCCAAAAATTACCTTAAATTAACTAGGTGTAGGTACCTACCCTACGTTCTACTCCTAGTTGAACATTATAAAACGAATATACTTAACTACTTATTAAAAAAATATATTAGTATCTAGTATAAGTTATATGTACTTACCTACTTAGTTACTTACTACCAGTCTACTTAACTATTTTTTTTTTTTTTTATTTAACAACACAAAACAAATGGCTTTGTCGCTGAGCGACCACACCGCCTAATTGGTACCTATTTACAATATTTAAACAATCAAAACAAAGATAAAGAAGAAAACTTAAACTAATCTCTACAGAAATAACAAAAAGCAAGATTGTACATTTTGCGAGCCTCTTTAGACAACTTACCTAGTTATATAGAAGTAGGTAGTTAGGGAGGTACTTATATAAGTACGTACTTAGATAAGTACCAATTAGGTAAGTAAATAAAATTACATTTATCTACGCATTATGCTACGCTACGTTACAGTACCTACTGCTAGGTATTACCTACTTACTTAGGTATTTATTTATTAAGTTTCTTGGTACCTACCTTCGTAAGTAGGTACATAAATAGTGGTAATAGGCGTAGTTAGGTACTTATTCACATTTTATTACGTAGGTAGGTTAAACTTAAAATTAAAATTTGGGAAAATAATGTAATATAAAACTTTTTATGAAATCGATCATGACTTATTTCAAACTTTTTTTATAATAAATTCAATGTTTTACCAATTACTATTATCAAAGGTTTTACCTGCACTCTTTTTTTAGTTTTAACTATTTTACAGTCGGTCAATTGTTTTTTTTTATATACCCAGCTGTGGGTCATCTTCTTCTTCTTCAAGTATGGCATCTGTCTCTTAGAGAACAATTTTGCCAGTGTCAAGTGTATTTATTTATAAGTATTATCAACGTCACAGAGTCATAGTCAAGTTGTCAAGTCAATTTTAAACAAAAGATGGCTGTTTTGTTGAAAATTCTCGGGATTTCCTCCGATGGAATTTGAAGAGAACTATTCACTCTAATTCACATATTTTACACTCGCGTCAAGAACCCGGGCTTTATTGGCAAAATAACCACCAAAATTACGCAATAAAACTCATAATAATACGAGAAAAAATATAAAAACCAGAGCGATGTATTGTCAGGCAAATGCACCGCAGAAAATCCCAGCTGTGGGTCACGAGAGCTGATGATGATGACGCGTGACAGTTAACAGTACTGTTGACTGACACTGACAGTTTCGTGACATTTCAACCTAATTGTTGTTTACCTTGTGTTGTGTTCTACATTATTGAATGAAACACTTTGCTTTGTGCAGCAAATAACATAATTTAACAACTTCTATAATGTCAGGAGAGGATTGTGATGCGTTAGATCGAGGTGATAATGATGGACAAAAGCCTGATAAAATGTTTACATTGAAAAAGTGGAACGCTGTTGCTATGTGGAGCTGGGATGTAGAATGTGATACCTGTGCTATTTGCCGCGTCCAAGTAATGGGTAAGTTTATGGTCACATTATTTAGTCTAAATCTGATTCACAGCACCTAAAAAGAAACGAAGTCCTATAATCATTGTTCTATGGACGTCGACAAACAACCATCCATCCGCTAGCGCCAGGACACCAACAAACAATTAAAAAAAATAATTAAAAGCCATAGTAAGTACCTAAGTCTAGTAAAACAAGATCTTCCTTGTGTCAATTTCCAAGCACTGTAAAATGGCACCCAACATCTGGCTAATCAGCAATGCAAACTGCACTATAGAATGATAGACAAAGTAATTGAGTTAGGACAAAATTATTTCTCTTCATATCTTTAGTTACACTATTAAACCTACTGTTTTTAGAACCACTGGTTAAACTTAAGGTGGTATTATATTTTTTATTTGGGAATACACCCAAGTATGTAGGAAGTGGTGAAAATAGGTGAACAAATTCAAACGCAACATGCATCTTCACAGTGTTCCTGGCAGGTATTTATTAATTTACTGCCTAGGACCATAAAGACAAAATTAGACGGTAGGTATTTAGTTCAAGCTATCATCGCTTATTATTTAAAATACAAAAACATCAAAATTCTATTCACCTGATGGTTAGGGGTAAATAAAAAATGAAAAACGCTAAAGGGTTGAAAAGAAACTAATACTCAAAATTCATTAGTAACTCAAGACCCCTGTTCAATGTTACTATTCACCCTGTCCTGGACTTCTATAGACCCTGTGATTTCTATACATCCCAATCAATAGGCACAAACTACAGATTTCTTTTATTAACCTAAATAAATTCAATGTAATTATCAAGACAAATGAACTAACAAATAAATAACTGGTAATAAAGGTCCTAAGTGTTATTCAAACCAGGAAATTACATTGTGAGTAGCAGAATTGGTTAAAAGTTAACAAAATAAATGAACTGATCTTGTATTTGGTAATTATTCAATGAAGTTATGTAGTTAGGTATATACTTAGGTACTTGGAAAAATGGAAAAATAAATAAGCAAATATTTATTTGTTTATTACATTTTCTGAAATCATCACCTGAAATTTCTATGTGAATTATAATCAATTTAAAGGTAAGTTCTTATTTATCACAATAAATTACATTGTACTATAACATAAATATAATATTTTCAGTACCTATGTACTGTGCCTACTTAATATTATGTTTATAAATCAGATGGACCTTAATTAGTTTATTAAATTAATAAAATGAGAATATCTGCATACTTACTCAAATATAATACTTACATATTAGATAAGTACAGGGTGTCCCGGAACTACTTAGTAGGTTATGCCTTAAGGGAATGATCATAATACATACTAGTTCCGGGACTTCTTGTATAATATGCTAACCTACATTATTGAATTACTTTAATTAATCATAAGTTTAATAAATCATCAACATCATCATTGGCCTGTTTACATCTATTATAGATGACAATTCAAAGCACTCAAACATTTCTGTTTGTGGTTAAAAAGGCCTATGCAGGAGTGACAGCCAGATAAATATAATAAAAGTGTAAAAATAATTTAGCAACCACTTGGCAAAGGCTTTATATTTGCTATGGAACTCATTCTTCGCGTTCTAGTGACACCTTCCCTGCCAGTCATCTTGTTTTCAATTTGCTCAAGACTTTTGCCACGAGTTTCCGGTACGCAAATAACTACAAAAAACAAGCCGACAAAACATATACAGCCGAATAACCAAAATGTACCAGCCGGGCCAATCGCTTCGATAATATTATGAAAAGTCTTTGTCACTGTAAATGTACACAGCCAATTGAAAGCGGTGCAAATCGATGCAGCGTTTCCTCTTATTTTCGCTGGTAAAATTTCACCCATCATTAGCCATGGTATTGGCCCAAATGCCAATGAAAACCCTAATAAATAGATCATGAGACTTGCTAGCGGTATCCACCCTAGATTAGACACGTCTATTTTTAAATCGGTTTGTACATAAAAAAAGGTGCCCAACACTACCAGTGTTAAGGTCATGGTAACTGACGAAATATATAAGAGTACTTTACGACCAGCTCTGTCGATGAGTGCGGTCGCGAAAAAAGTCGATGCAAAGTTGACAACCCCCACTATAATGGTCGATAATTTCTCATCTACAGAGCTTCCTGACATGTGGAATATTTTAACCGTGTAAAATATGACCGCATTTATGCCAGATAATTGTTGGAAGGTCATCAAGCCCAAACAAATTAAAATAGCCTTCATATATTTCATGCTGAAAAGTTCCCAAATGGTTAAATCATCAGAAGCGGTTTGAGCATCGGAGAATGCAATGTCGCGAAGCTCACTGTCGACCTTAGCATTCTTTCCCCGCAGCCATTGCAATGCTTTACGAGCTTCAGCTTCTCGTCCGCGCGATATGTACCATCTGGGAGTTTCTGGAATCATTAACATCAAAACGAAAAATGGAATAGGCAATGCAGCTCCAAGATATGCAAGTTGTGACCAATCAAGGTATTTTCCCGCTAAGTAACAAATTAATATTCCAATATTTCCAATCGCCGTAGGAAACAATCCCAATGTACCCCTGACTTCTGGTTGAATAGTTTCTCCAAGATACACCGGAAACGCTAGTGATCCTACTCCGACACATAGGCCGCATATAGCGCGTCCTACGAGGACTAGATGAACGACTTTTGCGCTGGCTATGAGGATCCAAGCGATGAAAAAAGGTGGTCCGATGAATAAAATGGTTCTCCTTCTGCCTATGTAGTCTACCAGTGGTCCACCGATTAATCCACCGGCTAATGCAGCCAGAGGCATTAGACTGCCGATCCAACTGGCCTGTTTAAGAAAAACAAAAACTATGTTAATATCTACTTCATGGAGAAAAGTAATTTTGCAACAACATTTATAAAATTTATACAATACGTGCGTCTACCTACCAAGTTAAAAATTGGCTAGGCATGCTATGTACTCGTAACTATTAAAGTATTGGGGTTATTCCTAGGTACTTACCTGTTCTTCCGAAACTCGTAGAACATCGCTGTCTTCCATCGAGGCGAGAGCCGGTGAAGTGTAAGCTGATGAGAATCCAACGATCATTGAGCCCATAGACACAGCAACAGCTGCCAGTACCTGAATTAGTGTGAATACTAAATGAAAAAGTATGAAAAAAAAGTTTTAGGTAGGTACCTATTATTCATTATTCTTTGATTTCGTCCTGAGACACGATAATTTCAATTGTAATATTTTGTAACAGTCAGAAACGACACAATTGTGTTCAATGTGTATTCATTTAGAAACAAGCCTCTCAATAAGATGGACAATTTAAACACATGACGTTATTTGCCGGGAGGTGTGTGCTGCCAGCCGCTTACGATTAATTTAAGCAATCATTGACTGTGATTGTTTCCATTTACTCCTCGTCCCTATGAATACAATTTAATTGTTGTTCTCGCAAATATCTAAAGCTACTTATTCGTTTTGTATTAAGTTAAATTTTAATTTGCTTGTCTAATGCAAATTACGCAGAATTTTCGAGAAAGTAAACAGAATGTCGGTGGTAGTATTCAGGAACTTGAATTTCCCAGCATGTCAGGGTGATGTAATACAATGCCATGTGGGTTCTAATATGCATTCAACCTTAGATCAATAATTATAATGATGCCCCCATAGGTTTTAAGTATTAAATATGCTAAATTATAAAGTCATATGACTTTTAATTATAAATTTTAAATTATTTATTAAAGTGTAATGTGTTTTTAATGACTTTCACATAACAGCGTTGTGTTTAGTCAGAAACGGAAATACAACAGGTCGATTTGACTTATCTCGTACAAGGATACAAGCGTATCACTGGACATAGTATTTAGCAATCATATTCCGAGTGATTAATTCAGTTATTAGTGATCAAAGTTTTTTTCAAAGTATTTTATGCTTGCGAAATAATTTGCGGACATACCTAACATAATATTAATATAGTCATTTACAATATTGTCATTGCTTTATACACCCTCATGGATAATAATGTTCTATCTCAATAATTATTATGTAATAACAAAATTCGATCTTATCTAAATTCCGAGCTACGAGTATCAACGAGGTATAATGCGAAAGAAAGTTCCACTGAAAAACGATTTTGTGCATTAGTTTCATTATTTGATAAGGTAACAAACCATGGTAAAACCAACAATCCAAGAAAAAAATATAAAAATGTTCAGCATTAAGTATTAAGTAGGTATAAGTTGAATTTGTCTTGTTCTATACCTACCTAAGAAAGTAAAGGATATGGTAATTAATCTGGTTTCAAATAGTAATTTATTGTTTTAATTAGTTAATACTTTATTTATTAATATCTAAAAAGTTTTTATTTATTTTTGTATTACTAACCCTTGGGGGTGATCTACATATTTAGTTACGTTAAGTTACGTCCGCTTCTTCCCCCGGCTTCGCACGCGTTGTAGGTAACTTAACATATCCACATGAAAGGTAGTTATTGAGTTATTCCTAAACACAGACAATAGGTGTTCTTATATATTTCATCCAAAACCGTATAGGCATAATTGAGTCACAAACACTCAAACATCTTCACAAACTTTCGCATTAATAATTATAGTAGGATTAAACCAGATGTGTTTCAATTGGCCAGCCAGATAGTAAATTAAGTTATTCGTTTTTCATTTTATCTCATTCCTTTGAATTAATATCAAAAACACACTCCTTTCTACACCAAAAAAATGGATGTGAAAAACTTAAAAAAAAACTAAAAACTAAAAAATTGTTCTGCGTACCTGCGAGAATGTATATTTGGGTTCTTCATAATCAGAACTTCTCACATGTATACTGTAATGTGTGTCTGCTCTCATAAGGACCTTCATGGTTTGTTATAAGTATTTTAACTGAAATTCACTTCACAAATATTACATACACAGAAACTGTCATGTACAGTCAAGCGCGTAACCAGCAATAGGCTACTGAAGAAATGAGTGCTTCGCCACGCAAGATGCCATTTATAAGGGGGGACACATTATATTGATTGACAAACCTGATTGGTTTACGAGGTTGTATTCAAAACACTCCTGAAAATTTCTGAAAAATCCTAGTTAATGTACTTACTTACCTAAATTAACAACCAATTTCAAGTGACTTGCTGACTGTTACAGTTTCGCCGAATCTTATTACTTATATATATCACTAACAAATCAAAACAAGTTTATTTTTGTGACACCATGCGTGGCTATGTAAAAGATTGTACTTACCTAATTATTACATTATTATGCATTTCTTAGGACCACCATTTTGTGTTATTGAGCACAATCTAGACTGCTTTCGCGCCATACCTTAAGTAAATTCATCTTCTCAACATTTTAAAGTTCTGCTATTTAGGTTGTTCCAGGTTCTACATACATACGCTTCTCGTCGCGTGGGTACCAAAATTATAGTGTCTGTTTTCTTTTCGTCGATCTCATTGCCTCATCTTAGCCAGAATTGAACAGGAAACTTTTAAATGAACTAAAACTTCCTTACCTAAGCACATAAGTATATTTGAAAAATCTTAAGGTCCTAATTTTAAGTTAACTGCGGTTGTTAGTAAGAACATCTTATACCTTTAAACGAGCAATTCTTGTATATACTCGTATAATAGGTATATAATCTGAATCTCTGAAATCTTAAACGGCTCCAACGATTTTCATGAAGTTTAGTATGCGGGGTTTCGGGGGCGATAAATTGAACTAGCTAGGTATCATTTTTAGAAAATGTGGTTTACCAAAAAAATCATCCAGGTACTAGATAAACTTTTTCTAAACAAAGTACTTACTTGACGACCTCTGTGGCGCAGCGGGCGAGAGTCCACCTGCCACGCAAGAGGTTGCGGGTTCGATTCCCGCCTCGGAACAAATTTGTGTATTATCTGCAGAAATTTGTTCCGTTGGTCTGGGTGTTTTCTATGTATAATAAAAAATATCTATCTATGTATATTAATGTATTAAATATATCAGTTATCTAGTACCCATAACACAAGCTTTGAGTAGCTTACTTTGGGGCTAGATGATGCTGTGTGGATTGTCCAGCATTATTTATTATTTATCTATTTATTACTTGCTAACCTCCTTCAAGCCGTGCGTGTTAAAGGTAGTTAGGTACCTACATGCTGTAGTATGTTTATAGCTAGTGAACCGTTCCTCAGGTTATGACAAACATGTTTTGTAGCTACAATCGTTATAATCGTAGCACATGTTGCTAATGTTTACGAACTCTACGTCCCTGCTATGGAAAATATTTATTTTCTAATTCGGACGGCAGAAAAAAGATACTTAACAATAAAAAACATTTGGTTGAAGCCTTTACACACAGTAATTATTTGTTTATATAGAACCCCGAACTCTAATATACATACGTTTTAAGAATTTTGAAATTTTAATAAGTACAGAAGAGACCAAATAAATGGATTAGGATAAGAATTTCGTGAATTAAAAAAAGAACAGTTGACCGGTAGGTTGGAAAATATTGGAAAAACTTGAAGTGGTCAGGTAGGTCTTATATACTTAATATGATTATTAAAATGAATAAATAAATATTGGTAGAAATTTTCCAACTACAGCAAAGCTGGTATTATGGGAAGGAGAACTGATAGATTAATTCTATTATTTTTTTTGTAAATACATATAATACATAACACCCAGACACAGAACAAAAATCTGTAATTGTCGTGTGTGGTGATACCCACAAACAACAGCGCAGAAGGCAGAGCTACCACCAACTGAGCTGACAAATGTAGACAGAACAAAGTCTGAAGGGTCGTCTTATTAATTAATGTTTTGTTAGTGTAACTTATCAGCATATTTATACTGGTTGCCAATTATCGACATGTTTACTTACACATTATTTGAGGAAATCAAAAACGTGACAGTGAACCTACTGGTATCATGTTGAACTTACTGGTGTCTGTATTCATATTATTGTTTATGATGTTGTTTTAATAAATTCTTAACCCGTCAGGCCAGAAGCGATAAGATCCAATCAAGTAAGTCCTTGTTTCAATAATTTATCAATACTTATAGTCATAGTTAAGTCAGTTGATTGCTTGAACTACGATCGTGGTTAGATGTGATCATGTCACAAAGTATTTTTTGGGCTCCCACCCAGATGACAGTATATACTTCAAGGTTCTACCCGCGTCTTAACTACATAAAAAGTAGCCTACAATGTATATTTATGCTATTCTAGAGCCCCCCATGTGCAAGGTGGGTGGACAGCGTTTTTCCTCTCCTGAAAAGATAACAAGGTAACATTTGTGACGGCAAGTGTCATTTTAGTTTGACTGATGGATGTCATGTCTTCTTTTCCGTAGAGAAAAATACACTATCTGCAGGTTTAGCACCGCGGTGCTTAGTGCTAGGAGGACAGGTGACCGTTAATAATGCTAAAAAAACATAGTGTGATTCGAATAGTTTTATTTTGCTTCAAGTTAATAAAAAATAACAATCAAATAAATTATGGACTCCGTAATATACGAAATCATATTATATAATATAATGAAATCTTAAAATAATTAGTACCTAAATACATTATGTTCATAAATAAATCACTTAAAAATCAACATTTGGTCTAAATATCTAAACTAATGATTATCTTGTCATGATCAACATAGAATTTCTAGGAGTAACAGATCCATATTATTTATACTATAAAATAAAAAATATTGTAGTGTTAGGTGATGCATTACAAAAAAATCACAGCTAGTACATGTTTTAAGTACCTACGCTTCTTATCTTATCTTTAGAACGCTTTAATAAAACAATGTCAATACCGATCACATGCTACTTATACAGGTGTTACCAGACTATTTCCGAAAACTTCAGGGGGTTAAAGTACCCATCAATAAACAAGTTTTTCTAAGAAACCAATTCAGTGAGCGCGAAAAAAATCGCGTTCACTGTATTGGTTTCTTAGAAAAAGTTGTCCTGAAGTCCTGAAATTTTCGGAAGTGCCTAGTCTAGTAACACCCTGTATAAAGATTTATTTTTGAAAAATGTTGAGATAAATCGTATAAGTACATACTATAAAACAACGTAGTTTGCGAATGTACTTAAGAAACAAAAAACTAAAAAGGTATAAAATATTATCTTTCAATATTACAGAAATAGATCAGTTTATAGATTATATACCGTTGGTCGTTACCAACGTTTAAGGAACTTAATACAGAATGCCGCTAAAGTATAGGGAATGTTAAGATAAGACAATTTACATTTTATAGGAACTATCGACAACAAACCTGCTATCTCTTATATAATTTTCTTATATTTACATTTATGTAATGAGAATCTATGGCTAGGCTACATTCCCAATCAGTCTTCAGTATACACTGAAAATTCAGCGCTTCACCTCTACATTCAGTTCAATAATTTACGCGATCGTTTCTGCGCTTTGGAATGTTCATCCGTCTTTCTGAGTTCTTTCAGCTGTGTCTCAAAGATTAGCATGGATTGTGAGGTGGCTTGTTAAGCGCTCGCACTTTTCGTGAACCGCCCGTCAGTTTCTTTTCAATTTCCTCTAGACTCTTGCCTCGTGTCTCGGGTACGAAGAATATTACAAATAATAAACCAAACGTACAGATGACGGCAAACAACCAAAATGTACCGTATAGGTCTATACTGGCGATAATGTTGTGGAATGTTTTTGTCACAATGAATGTGCATGCCCAGTTAAAACCGGTTGCAACAGATGCAGCGGTGCCTCGTATTTTAGAAGGCAGAATCTCTCCCAGCATAAGCCATGGAATAGGTCCAAAACCTAACGAGAAACCTAACACGTAGATGACAAGACAGGCCAATGGCAGCCATCCATATGAACTGACATCTACCATGGATGCCTTCAAATAGAAATAAACTCCCAATGCAACTAACGTAATAATCATGGAAACTGAAGACACGTAAAGAAGTATTTTACGTCCCAAACGGTCAATAACTGCTGTTGCAATGAATGTTGAAATGAAGTTAACTATTCCAGTAATAATACTACACAAATCTTCATTGATGGTGCTACCTGACATCTTGAATATCGATCCAGCGTAGAATATTACAGCATTTATGCCACTTAATTGTTGAAATAACATCAAACCTAAAGATATCAGTACGGCAGGCAGGTATTTCATTGTAAACAAAGTTCCAATAGCATTTCCTCCCGTTCTGTCTGATTCTGCTTGTGAACGAGTAAGGTCACGCATTTCTCTGTCGATGTTGATGTCCTTTCCTCTCAGCCATTGTAAAGCAGTGCGCGCATCTTCAGCGCGGCCTTTTGTTACATACCATCTTGGTGTTTCTGGTACAATAAGCATTAGTAAAAAGAATGGTATTGGTAGAGCAGCGCCGAAAAAAGCTAATTGAGACCAGTCCAATTTCGAGCCAACGGCGAACGCCAATAAAATTCCAGTATTACCGAATGCTGTCGGGAGTAATCCAAGAGCGCCGCGTATTTCAGGTTGAATAGTTTCTCCGAGGTAAACTGGAAACGCCAAGGATGCGACACCGACGCAAAATCCGCATAAAATCCGACCAGCAAAAACCATGAACACGTTCGGCGCGTTAGCTATTAGCATCCAGCCCAAGAAGAATGGGACAGCAGTCAGGGAAATAGTGCGTCGCCGTCCTAGATATTCAATCAGAGGTCCTCCGGAGATGCCTCCGACTAAAGCAGCCAAGGGCATCAGTCCACCGACCCAAGTTCCCTGAAAAAATCAATAAAAAAAATTCATAATAAATAAACACGTACCTAAACCTACATTAAAGGTACATACGAAGCTATACTTCTATACTAATACGAGTATTATAAAGAGGAAAGTTTTGTATTTTTCTTTGTAACGAATAAACTCAAAAACTACTGGTCCGATTTCAAAAATTCATTCACCGTTAGAATGCTACAATATACCTGAGTAACATAGGCTATATTTTATGTAGGTACCTCGCGAGCAAAGCCGCGAACGGAAGCTAGTAAGTTATAAAAATGTTTTAACTAAAAACATTACCTACTTAGTTTATGCAAATATATTTATACTCGTAATTGTAAACACACAAACAAACTATCTAATACTAAGGTAGGTTGGGTAAGGTATATTACCTCTTCTTTGGTGATGTTCAAAGACTGCATGCTTAGCAAAGCCGGGGATGTATAGCCCGAGGCGAAACCCACTATCAATGATCCCATGGACACTGCAAAAGCAGCCAGCAACTGTAAATAATAACAATAGCTTTAAATCATACTTAAAAAATGCTGTTTAAACACTAACAATTATTCTAACCTGATATCTTATTGTCATTCGCGATCGCGATGTACGCATACTTCATACATGTACTATTTTTAAGAGCGCATAACGTAGGTATTCACACTAAGCTTTTACGGAAAGCTCTGAGGTTGTATGGGGTGGTTCAGCCTTATATGTAGAGCAGCACTCCCATACTTTAAACATGAAGGCACGGTTCAAGAAAGTCCAAGTTTACAGTTATAATTAAATGTGACTTACTTGCTGTTTATATTTGATGTTATAATAATATTTATAAAATATGCTTGAAACTAACATCTTTTACGAGTAATTCACTTGCCGAAGTCTCGTCAATCAATAATCGCTACTTGCAAACGAACAATTTGCTTTTAGTCCTCTTTTTACAAGCCTTATCGGGACACGTGAATACAACCCGTCATAGGTAATTTCGCGAAAACAATATTGTTTGCTAGTTTTTAATTGATTTAAATTTTATAAGTATAATAAATACTAATCTTACCTGTTTCCAAATAAAAATCTTGGGCTTGGTGGGTGAATACGAAGCATCTCCATTGATTGAATAATCAGCTTTGACTTTGTTGCTATCCAAGCTCAGTTGTTTCACAAAGGGGATGGAATTGCGCAAATTTTCATTTTTAGCACTCTTGATCTCCATCTCCATCTTGTATTTGAATTCGTTTCCTAAGCTGACTTGACGCAGTTGTTGAAAATGACGACGAGTCTTCTCGAAATCTTCTCGGTCCTGTTCGTCTTCGCTGCTGCTTTCTGTAGAGACGTTTTCCGGGATAACGGCGTAGTTGGGTGCAAGAGTGCCTTGCGAGCCGCACGAGGTGGCCAGGGACGTGCAAGTCGTCGACGCCGAGAGTGTTGCTCGCGACGGTACTCGCGCGTACTTGGGTCCGCGTGCCCGGTAAAGCCGTTCTTCGTCGCTTTGTCCTCGACGAGCTTGCTCGCTCCCGCCCTGGAATAGCAAAACAGACTTTGTTAATATGCACTAATTGCTTCAGTGTCAAAACTTATTTGTCGACCAACCAATTAAGTAAATAATTAGTGCCTGCCTAAAGTTAAGTGGACATTCGAGCTCACTGGACATTCGATACTGAAGGAGTCGTCCGCAAACATACCCCATTTATTATATCCGCTATCTAATGTGCGTAAGACAGTAGAAACGATAAGAGTCGTGAACTAAGGGAGTCGGAGGTCAGATTAAGAAAACACACATTGCTCGCTTATTGACCACACTCAGTCTGTCATACATACACTGCATGCTAGATAACCTACTGATGATTATGCGCAGTACCTACCCTGACCTTCTTCACACTTGGACCTATCCTGATCCTATATTCACGTCTTCACACAGGACTTTTGCACTGTACATTTTTTTTATGATTATTACTGAGTAAAACATTCTACCAAACTTTTTTATATTAATAAAAAGTAAACTTAAAAATTTAAGTTATCTAAATATTTTGATAAAGCATGTAAAAAACATAATGTAAACAATATCGAGTAAGTACCTAAGTAGCCATATCTTCAAAGCTGATGGTTCATTGCCGTCATTGAGATGAGAAGGTAAGTAACATACCTATGATAGAGGTAAGTACCTAATGTTTGTATGTTGATATTTTGCAAAGACCTAATTGTTCCTCCGACTGTGAATAGTACCTACGTATAGAATACAATTATCAGCCTGTACTCACCAATACATCATTGTCAAAAGTTTTATAATATTTGATCTTGCTGTTTCCTTGTATTTTCATTTAAAAAGAATCTCAACATTAAATTGTAATCAGTTTTCTAATTTTAGTAAGGCTCGGGTAGAGTTTTTCTTTCGAGTAGGTATATTGGCACATAACGCATGATTAAACGTAGTGATTATATTCTCTTTGCGAATGATTTATAACTATCCATAAAATTATCATAACAGACATTACGGTGCTTATGGTGCATAGTGACATGACATGACAACCAATTTGACAGATATTGGTTTTTTATTTGTTGACTCTTCTGCCATGTTTCTTATTTATTTCTTGGTCCGATAAAACTAATCAAAAATATAACAAAATCGTACAAAGAGGTTACTAATAATTTTTTTTTTGGCTCTTCATTCAATGATTGGATTTTCTTAGCGGCATCTGAAATATTTCGTTGATACTACCTACTGATATAATAAGTATAGGTAAATTAGAGAAAAAATTACATAATCTTTAATAATAATTCTCTTTGGTTTTTTAGATTAATTCGGACTGTTCAAATAAATTATAAATAAATAAATAATGCTGGACAATCCACACAGCATCATCTAGCCCCAAAGTAAGCTACTCAAGGCTTGATCAAATTAAAAGATTTATTTGCCACTGCAAACTAAAATGTAATATTTAGGTAGATATATGATATGTAATATCTACATAGCTACCTGTCTTACTTAACTAATAATGTTCATCATCAATCAACGTGCGTGATTGTGCTAGGCTGTACTGTAGGTACTTATGTACTTATATATATATTTTGGTGATTAGTGATTAGGTATCCTATTTTTAAAACAATATCTAAACTCTCATCGCTCATTTTTACATCCACTGTAAATCATTCACCATTATCATCATCATCATCACAAAAGGTTATTTTCTCCACACTCCTCTATCATCCGTCATCTCAATAGTTACCCCTCTACTATCATCTTTTAAAGACTACCCATATTTCCGTACCGTATCTACAACCTCTCTGACAGAACATACTTTTACATCCACTTTCAAATAATCAATATTTACTTTCATCTTTGACAAATGAAGAAGTATACCTATATACTCGTATAAGTAATCTAACTGACCCTGAAAGCATTGTTGTGGGAAGGGTAAAAGTCCACATGCAAAGACGTACGAGGGTTGAACTGCCCCTTACTTGATTTATTATTGTTCTGTTTGTTTCCCCAGCCATGTACAAAAATAGAAACTTACCTACCAATTATTATTCAATGTCGTCTGAAAGTTCTGATGTTCTGAATCACATGAAATACCTAATATAGGTACCTATAAAATCTTTGGTTAGATATAGGTAAGTACCTAGACCTATTTACAATTTATAACATTTCCTGCACTATTTCTAAAAACATCGTGTGAAAAAGAAAACCAAAAATTCGAAGGTATTGTTTCGTTATTCAAGTACGTACTTACGTAGTATTTTTTTTTGTAAGTAGGTAAGTAACTACGCCGATTAGTCCGATTTCAATGGTGCTTTTACTGTTTTACTGGGAATTATTAGGTACATTATTATTATTTTCTTTAAGGAATAAATACTTACTTAACTAAGTATTTATTTAATAAATTAAACTTAAAAAACCTTTCCAGATTACAACATCTCATAACATCAAATTTTAGTGAGTGAGTAAGAACACTTAAATCAATATAAGAATATTTTACAGAAATCACTAAAATTTTGAAAGTATAATGCCATCGTTAATGCGAATCTTGAATTGAGTTATTAAGCAAACGTGTTACGAAGTAAAAACCAAAAACATTGTCTAGTCTTTGCCAAGGAACTCTACCTATATCGTTTTCTGATTACCTGCATCAGTTTTGGTCCAAGCTTTACCGCGGGAAAAAAATATGAAATAAAACTTTAGTATTTAACTTAAACTTACTTAGTTTTATTCCATTTCTATGTAAGTACCTTAGTTTATATTTAATTCATTTAGATTTGAGTAGAGAATTGAATTTTTACTTTAATTAAGTACCATTTCTACTTAGTGGCTTGTTTTGTAAATGAAAGCTTGATATTTTTATTATTTTCCGAACTTAACGAATGCTGCTGCCATCTATTAGCACTTACGACTTTTACAGCTATTGTCGCTCAAGAGCCATCTATCGGAAGTTTACAAAAGTATTTTGCTAAAGGTGGCTGCAAAAAGTTTACGACTCAAACCCATCCAGCGCTCGCTGGCTGATTAATGATTATTATAGCACTTTATTAGCTTTTAAAAAAACTAAATTGATTTAATATCGTATTTTAGACACCTAGATAGGCTTACTTAAAGTATTTACTTAGATGTCAATATGTTCTTTTATTAATTGGTGGGTAAGAATTATGTTGGTCTCTTATATTTTAGATCGTATTTTATCTACTTACATTTAGTTTTAGGTTCAGGTAATTGATAAACTTTGAGGCTATGTTGACCCCTTCCGTTCTGGCGTAGCCGCTTCGACCTTGCAAGGCCATCTGGTTCAAAAACCGGCATCGGCGGCGGCGCTCTACCATACCATTACTAACGTTCAGTTTTACTCTTCACGCAGTTTTTTTTTATTTTTTATTGATATCTTGTATTTAAGTTAAGTACTTACTAACTAGAATAGACATTCTCAATTTATTTTAATATAGAACACCACCTGTGACGTGGTAAACCTCGACTGTTGTGGTTTGTAACCAAGCAACCCTCATCATCGATTGATGCTAATGCGAAGCTTTGGGTTCGCGCGTCGTCGTCGGTCGGCGCGCCGGTTGCATGCGCACTTTCGGTCAGAGAACATTCTCGAAAATATTTTTTAGGGTTAATCCATCAGCTCGCCACTATTCGATATTTCCTATATTGACCGTTATTGTTACGTTATATTAGTAAGTATCTAGGTAAGTAAGTAGGGAATACTGAAATAACAACTTACCCTTTCCACGGAGAGCTGCTTGAGGTATCCCATAAGTTTATCCATGGCGTTGGGATTGTTCTTATTGAAGCTCATCTTGATGCCTTCACTTAGAAGAATCTCAATGATCAATCAAGGGACGTCAAAATGGTAATGTCTATGAAAAACAACACTTGTAATAACGGTATTTTTCCCGAACTTTAATTGTTCCTTATAATCCAGGTTCGCGAATGTTACCGGTAAACAGCGGACATATCACTCGGTCAGTGCTGAGGATGCAAGGCTGTTGTCGGCTTTTCTATTTCTAGAGAGTGCTTATGCCACAGTCGCGATTTGACACAGTTTTATCGCCGACACTTTATTTACGCAATTTTGTGTAAGTAGGTAAAATTCACTTTAAAAACATTCATAATATTTTGAATATTCCCGCTGCGGTCCTGCAAGGATGCACAACATTCAAGTTTTGCAAACCGCTTTGTAAGTAAATGTTGGCAGCGCGAACCGAGGTTTCAGAGCTCAAGTTATCTATTGAAACTTGCAGATGGCAGCGCCGTGTTTTATATAGGAGGTTGCCCGTGGCGCCGCGCCGCCGCCGCCGCCGCCGACGGGCCCCCCGCGCGCCTCTCCCCACGTCGTGTTATCGGTATAGCGCTTTTCATGTGTGCGTTCAACAACTCGGTGTGAGTTTCAGGTGCACCAGTCATTTCATCGTTCGGTCGGTTTGCACCTGAATTGGAATGTTTGCTTAATTTATTAGCGGTCCAACTTGAATTGTATAGAATTACACAGTATGTAAGTACATGCTGTGTACTTCTATAAAACTTAGCATCATATTTTAAACTTTTTCAGGGCTAATGGCAAGTAAGACGCCTATTGCGCAATTTTGTAATAAATTGCTTACATACTTTACGTTTTAGACGCCTATCCACTGAAAGACGTTCTGTTGGTAAGTACATGAGTACAGTAAATGAGATCTTTTGGTAAGTACCTAATTACTTACCAAAAGATCTCATCAAACAAGTCTCACGAGATAAAAAGGTACTAGTGAAGTGAATCTGATCCATGCGAAATGATAATCTGGTAGCCTTTGTCTAATTGCGCTTCAGACTTAAGAATTAATTTAGATCTCCGTGGATTAGTATAAGAAAACATGCGAAAAGGTTAGGTTAGGTTACATTTTGTATCAGTTGAAATAGAAAATTTTATGACAGGAATGTAATTTAGGAACGTATTAGTGTTGATGTATGACAAATCTTATTCCTTTAAACGAGCAATTCTTGTATATTTATATATATATAATCTGAATCTCGGAAACGGCTCCAACGATTTTCATGTAATTTAGTATGCAGGGTGTTTCGAGGGCGATAAATCGATCTAGCTAGGTTTCATTTTCCAAAAAACAAGATTTACCAAAGAAACAACCGAGCAAAGCTCGGTCAACCAGGTACTTATTATTGAAATAAGTAACTGGCCTATTTATCAAAAAATATTAATAAGGTTTATCAATAGGTCCGACCACAGAGGCTTGCCTACCACCTCACCGATCTTGCTATACAGCTTCTGCGAGGATCCACAATGATAACGTATGCAATGCAAAATCTGACGAAACTTACGTCTTAGTTGCCACAACAAAATCAAATGAGTCTTTAAATTACTTTTCTTTTTTATATGGTATTTTCGGCCTTTTCTTATTTAATAGAAGTAAAAATTACGTATTAACATGACCTTTACTTATGTATGTAAGTGCCTTATTTTGTTTATACTTGACCGGTCATGTGTTTTTTAGGGTTTCGTATCCAAAGGATAAAACGGGACCCTATTACTAAGACTCCGCTGTCCGTCCGTCTGTTAGACAGTTGAATTTTTCACAGATGATGTATTTCTGTTGCCGCTATAACAACAAATACTAAAAAAATAGAATAAAATAATTATTTAAAGGGGCTCCCATACACCAAACGTTTTATAGATAAAAGTAAGTACGGAACTTTTCGACTTTTCGTGCGCGAGTCCGCCTCGCACTTTGCCGGTTTTTTTAAAAGCTTTGTTGACATGTAAACGACCTTGTATGCCCTTACTCTGCCAGCGACGTCGTAGGCTGAGGGTGTGTCATTAGTGCGAGTTCGCCGTAGTTTGACGTCTTGGTTATGCCTGTGAGCGAGCTCGCTGCCCGAGTAGGTATCGAGTCGACACACCCCCACTAAAGCGATAACACTACCTACATGACGTTTTGTACATTTTTTCCTCATGACTGGCGATAGTTTTTATGTGACCTTTACGCTAATCGACTACAGGAAAACAAAAAATGTGAATGTAGTACTACACAGATAATAATTAATTTTTTGCTTTGTTTTTTTTTTTAATTAGCGGCTTAGTAACTACACAGACCTAAACTACTTTTTATATACCAGTCTGAGTCAGCACAGGCGCAAAGTACTAACATTGCAAAAATGTTTTAGTAAAGGAATACAAAATTATAAACAAAGCAATATTTCCTCTGATTTAAGTTTTATAACAAATAAATACCGACACTATTTACACAATAATGCTATGATAAACTGACAGAATAATAGGTTTGGTTATGGGAAGCTAAACCTACAGACGTTCTCCTGTCCAAATTTCAATAAAACCCAGATTAAAAAAAAATACTTAATTACTTTTAGTTTTTCCGTAATTTTCCGGATAAATTTTCCAATTTTCTTCCCCTAAAAATCAAAAGGATTAAAAATATTAGCAACATTTAAAAAAATGTTAAATCTTTTCAGCATTTTGTAAGTGATAATAGTGATATAGGTACCTAATACGAGTATACCAACGAACAGCATTTTTTTTATAACTAGTTTCCATTTAAGTAGGTAGGTAAGTAAGTACTAGATAAAAAACAATTCAGATTTACAAAAGGCCGCATATTTATACATATTTATTATCACATAATATATTTTCGATACCTGGGAGGAATCTCACGATGCTTTAGGTATTTTTTGTGATCTGTCTAATGCATTTGATTGTGTGCACCATGAAACATTAATCATGAAACTTCATCACAGTGTTTTGACGTCTATCTTTGATCAATCCACAAATTTAAACCATGGTATTAAATTTTCATTTCACGTTGTAAGAAAGAACTACCTGCGTATCTAAGGCAGGTAGTTCTTTCTTACACATCAATGATATTAATTTGCGTCAGTAGCTTGCGTACGTTAGTAATAATTTAAAGACTGCTTAAAACGCAGGCTAGTAGAGCTGAAATGGTCAATAGTTGTGATGAAATTGCAACAGGAGAAGCGCGTCTGTTTGACTGCGGTTTTGCGGGGATCATTCACAGTACCAGTCAGTAGGTAAAGTTTATAATATACCTAAGTAGGATAGGTCCTATACGCGTCTAGAGAGGGATGTTTGAAAAACATTGAAATTGTAGCTAGGTACCTACTACTTTTCCCTCCGTGGGTACCTAGGTACTTTTATCTATTTAGTATTTATCACGTGTCTAAAAAGATACCTACACATTAGTATGACGTAGATACTTATCACTTTCTTAATTCTTATCTGATTCATAATCTAACGTTGGTACCTACTGTCCGTAAGCAAATTATCTTCCTAGAGGCAGAATAAGAATAATTAATTATAGGCGGGTCGCGCACGTCACACGTCACGTTTACCAAAGATAATTCAACAGTTATTTGGATAAAGAGCGAACATAATGCAGTGTGTCTGACTTGCGTTATTCAATAGAATGAAAAATAATACTTACCTACTTACGTATTGAAACAAAATTCACTGCATTGGTAAACATTTTGCCATAATTTAGTACAACCCCACATCGCATGTTGTTTGCGTCGTAGCTGCGCCGCCCGCCGCCTGCCTGCGGCTTGTACCTACCACCCCATGTCCCTAAAATGTTCCAGTATTTTCTCTATTGCCATAACCTACACCATGGAATTTAAAATGAGGATTGAGCGCGTGTCTGGTGTCACGTGCGTGCGCTTGGCTACCGGCCGTCTGCCGTTGGTGATTCCCTAAAGCTTCTTTACCCCTACACCGACCGTCGGGTTCGGCGCGGCGGCGCGGCGCCCCCAAAACACACACATTCATAAGCCTACATCTCGTCATGCACGATTCACAAAAAATGTGAAGGTGATGTTTTGTTAAGATCAGAGAAGTATTAAGGTAAACTAAGTAGGTATTTAATTAATCTACCTAATTTGTAGTTTTAAGAATGAGGGTATAATAGAGCATTTTTTTCTAGAACGCAGTAAATTTTTTACAATTTACGTTTAATTTCAACAATAAATACTTAACTCAAATTTCGTCAAGCCTATAATGTCTTGAGTCTTGATTATAAAAAAAAACATAATCCGTTGCGTTACGTCACATTCGCGGAGCTTCAGAAGTCGACGACCATTGGATCACGTAACTGACTCACACAGCTATAGTTAGTTAC
Source organism: Cosmorhoe ocellata (assembly GCA_963675405.1). Lineage (NCBI taxonomy): Eukaryota > Metazoa > Arthropoda > Insecta > Lepidoptera > Geometridae > Cosmorhoe > Cosmorhoe ocellata. The sequence goes on along the minus strand of OY776245.1, from coordinate 6,969,387 downwards.
CCCACACACATATAACACACTTGTATAAATACACGCACGTCCCTTCGTGTAACCTCGTGAGACAAAGTCAAAAAAGTCAATGGAATATTACTAGCAGCAAACTGCGGCGGCCGGGTTCCTTACTGAGCCTACAGTCTCGAATGTTCTTGGAATGCGCGCTCATGATTCGCTCGTCTGCAGCTTCCCCGTTGCATTCCGTCCGTTATTGATGGTGCTAACTAACCAAATAGTATGATTTATCTCATCCATCACACTAACATTCAAATGCATCGAAATTCATTAATTAATATTTCAACTTTTATTAGGTACTTACCTACTTACATCGATTTATTCAACACCCTATGAATGGAAACTTTGATGAAGTAAATGTAAGATAGGCGCTTCATTTTTATAATACCTTTAGTTAAAGATAACAATACTTATAATCGTATGCAGACGCAAATGTGTCACGCGTCTCGTCCAAGTGGGAGTGTCCTATCTTATCTTAACAGCAATAAATCGAGGTAGGTAGATAGTTATCTGATCAAAAATTTCCGTCGCAAATGAAAGTTACAACACTTGGTTGTGAAGACTAATTATGTAAAGCTTATTAAGAGAATAGCATGTACCTAGTAGGACCTTAATCAGCTGGGTAGTTATAAGGCTTAAAGGTAGATTATACTCGTATAACTTAAATATTGAAAATATTTGTTCGTTGTAATTTTTTCAGGATATTATATCAACTCCAAAATATTTTAATTTAATATTTGATAATCTGGCAGACACGAAACACCACAAATCATGAAAGTACAATAAGACTCTTTGCCTAAGGAAATATTTGTTTTCATACCTTGCTCATATTTCTCATGAGATCACTATTTAAGCTAAGCAATTAACACTGAAGATTCCATATAAGTACTTAGGTAAATTGTAAAGGCACCATGCAGATTATACCCGTGCTCGACCGAGACTAAAGACCTCGAGACCCAGCGACAAATCGCGCGACTCTTTACTTGCTTGTTGCAATTCTGACTCTAGCTGCCCTAGCTGGTATCCGCAACTAGGGCAGCTAGAGTCAGAATCGTCAGATCAGAACTGTCCATGTTCAGGAGAAGTAAGTAGGTAACTATGTAAAGAGCAATATCATAGAAAATGTGAATTAATAGGATGGTGCGATGACACGGATGCCAACAGGTTCCGTACCTACTGGTGTCTCTACACTACACAGTTTGCTAAGTTATAAATAAGTAAGGCCATGTCAATAGTCAACGGTCAACTCTTCGGCCGCCCAAAGATCTCTAAAATGCGTATAAAAATGCTATTATCAATTCACTTAGCGACTTTATCTACTTCTAAAATACAACGGTAAAGTGTGAAATAAAAGGTGACTGAAATTGGACAAGAGCTGATGATTTACAGTGCCTACATATGGCTTAGTGGACGATACTCGCTGGCACTGTCTGTCCTTCGTAGTTACTTATACAAGATCACAATTTAGGCATACCTACTTACGCAATTTTTTGCCTCTTCCTTCGGGATACACAAGCATTCGCAAACGGATCGGAACTTGGACGCTAACGTTTACCAAGATTTGGAGCTTGTCACTAGCGGCATACGTGTGGGGGCACCCTTAAATTAATGCCGTCCTTGGCTGACGTCAACACAGTTTGTAAAAGCGAACGTGAACAGAGCTTTCAACCTGACCCATCCTAACAAGAACATAATATAGGTATAGGTACGAGTAGAGTACTAAGTAAGTACCTATAAATAAATAAATAATGCTGGACTATGTAAATGTATTTTAAAACAGACAAATCACATATTATTTAAAACATTTTATTTGAATGCTTTTCTATTAAAATATTGCTTTATTTTAAAGTAAGTATAGCTATGGTGTATGTCGGGAAACAAGTGTATCTTATGTAGGTACTTATAGGTAGGTAAATATCGAAACAGGAAATAAGTAATGAAAAACAAACGAATATGGTTTTTGTACTTCGTAAAATAAAATAAACTAGGTACTTAGAATTACTTTAATGTATGAAAATTGTAAAATAAAATAAAATAAAATAAAATTTTGCCATGTAAAAATTTTACATGGCAATATTTCATATTCATGGATTTTACAGTAAAATTCATTTACGTAACCTATAAGACCTTGTATGCACAGAGTATTGATCAATAGCAATCATTTTGTATTCCTGTGTGGCGGTGCGCAATAGTATTGTTTGACAGGAGGTAGGTACATCTCAACATGTGCATTGTTTGAATATGATCCTGATTACTATGCTATGGCGCAGTACGATTGGTATCTTTATAATCCCATAACAATTGGGTACCTGCTTAGTTAAGTACTTAGGCGAGGACAATAATGCGGAATTAGATCCTTTATTCCAATTACTTTGCTTTTTTTTACGTTTGTTTTTTAACAATGTGCATAGTACTATGTAATGGAGAAGCAAACCTTCTTAAAACAATAATTACTAAGACGACACATATTTTTTTACCTCATTTTGCGAGTCAGCGGTACTGTATGATATGATTGACAGATCACTATCAAACTTCATCAACCTCTTACTGTATCCCTCCGGATTAGGACTTCGTAAATTATTCCCAACTGGAACATACCCGCCAAATATCATCTACTTATAGGTATTAGTCAGTCAGCTTCATTATGACTTTTATATACACCTACCAACCTTCAAAATAACACGGCAGGATATTTATTTGGTTGGTCAATTTACTATTAAGTAATGTGATGGTGAATGGTGATTTTCTTTCTCGCAGCACGATGAGGTCGCCGAGCCGCATTCTTAATAAAGAAGGCTTGCATTCTGTATGCAATAAATAAACCATTAAATTCCCCAACGTCGCCATCGTTCTTTCTCGTCCATCCATAGTCATGAACGCATGATTCGATGTGTGTGAGAGAGACACTCTATATTTTGTCAATTCTGATACCGAATGTATTCTTGGACCACGATTCTGATGGAAAAGTACTGAAAGAAAAGTTTGCAAACCAACATCGCTCAACTGACTCATCAGCAGTTTGAAACCTTTTGTCAACAAGAACAGATAAAAAGGATAAAAGAGTGCTTCGTCATGCATGGCTGCTATGGTTATGGAAGATATTAATAGCCGAGTAGCAAGCAATACGGGACAGGTGAACTGGGGTGCTCAAACTATGGGGTGAATTTGGTGATTAAACATAAGTTTGTACATATATATTATTTAATTACATTATTATAATCTCGAGTAAATACCTAAATAGAACGCTATTATCTGTTATTTTTATAGCTCCATTAACTTTTCCAGAAGGTCTAAATCAAATTAAAAGATAGACACAGTGTTTAACTTTTTTCAATTCTGCGTCGATTCGTACTCTCCTCTTCAGCTCGCTCTACAAATGCTCCATGGCATAGAGGTCCGGGCTTCGTGCTTGCCAGTCCTTATAAATTGTATGGGTATTATAATAGGTAAGAGTTTCGAATGATGCAGCACCTCAAAGAACCTGAATGCTTAAAAATTCCAACTGCTATTGAATCACCTTGTTGTAAATATTCAATAATGGAATAACTCCAATATAAATATAGGAGCATTATATTTTAGCTAATTAGCGTCACGGCTCGTATTTTACGCAGAAACTCATCACAGGGATAAGTATGCAATGCTTAGTGCGAATAATTTCTCGTAACACCGAGTCTTCGTCAACAGTGAAGAACCTGACTATAAAATACGACTATTCAACCATGTGGAATCTGCCCACGTACCCTGCAGCTATTTATAAATGTCATACTATTCTATTTTAGACATGTTGTGGTGCAAGGCAGACGGGAGCAATCACCTCATGGCTAAAGATCTGGGACATTGTTTCATCCAACGCCTTTACAACTACACGTCGATTTAAAAGTCTAATTAAAAACTGCTAGACTAAGTAAACTTAGGTAACTACATACACCGACTATCGATGGATTAATTTGTGATAAAATATGCGGCTCGATAGACTGGAAACCTAACGTGATGTCAAGACAGGAGCCTTGTACCTACTTAGATACTACCGCTCTACACTAAGAATCGGTGGTTCTAAACAAAAGTGCAATCACTTATACAGGGTGTCCCAAAAAGTAGTGTCAAGCGAAAGTCCAGAGATAGAACACCCCTTGGGGTACCCGAATCACCCCCATGTATGTGCTGCGATTTTTTATAATTTTCGAATTTTTGAAAAATTACTACTTGAACAACAATTTTAAGAATTTTCCACCTCACCGTCTTTGAAGGCCGATTTTTGGCCAAAGTAGCCAATTAAGAACTACTTTTTTTGATGATTATAAAAGCTGAGAGTCTGGAAATTTTTTAGACTTATTTAGGAACCATGAAATCACTTTTTAAGATTTTTAATTTGAAGTTGAAAATTTTAGTCATAATTCACCGAATGTAATTATTTGACTTTACACCAACATTTTCATAGTTTTCATCAAAGTCACGTAACTGATTATTTTATGCATAAAAGAACAACTCATAACAATTCAGTAGCAAAAAAAATCTTATGAAAGTTTTCTACTTGTTTTAAAGAACTTTTTAAGTTGTTCAAATCGTAAATTTTCAAAAATTCGGAAAAAAAATCATAATTCGAAAACTATAAAAAATCGCGGAACATACATGGGGGTGATTCGGGTACCCCAAGGGGTGTTCTATCTCTGGACTTTCGCTTGACACTACTTTTTGGGACACCCTGTATTTTGTAATTTTGTTAGTCGTTATTAGAACTGTTCTAAGTAACTTAATAAAACTGTTGGTTGTAGCTTGATAATTTAAAAGTAACGATTTGGCAATATACCTTTGCGTCGCGTCTGTCGGCGTCATCCGCGTCATGTCTGGTGTGTCGCGATGGTGCGTGCAGTGCTATTGCTGGTTGTATTCTGATCGATCACTTCTTCATCTTGTAGGTTGTTCATTATGCTAAATTTATCTTCAACGATCGATATTAATTCTATCGATATTAATTTTGTTTTTAACAATACTTGATTAAACTTTTCCTTGAGCAAAACCAAACTGTAATTTCATCTACATGATGTAAACTAAAGGTCAATAGGATAAAAAGAGGTGTGTTCCGCAATATAATAATAGCAATGACAGCATTTTCATAGTACCTAAATACCTAACTACATATTTGATTTGAATGCTTGAATGATGAATGCCTTATGCATAATGAATGTGCGAATAAAATTTTCCTAGCGCGATAATCACGACGCATTTAAACATTTGGCTTTAGAATATAGAGATGTAGAGTTAAGTGTGTGGGGGCTTTTAAAAAAACAGTGCTCAGGTAATATTTTCATGATTGTTGACAATTTTGTGACTTTCTACGATGTTCTGTTTGAAGAAATCGGTAGTAAAGTACCTACCTAAGTACTTTTATGCAGATATAGACATGCTCTAGGTATCAGTAATAATAGAAAGTGGTCTTGCCGTAATCAACTTCAAATATGCAGCAGATCGCACCTGCAGTACCTACTTACCATCTATCTACCGACTTCTTTTGTATTATTTTAGGAAAAAAAGGGTTGGTCAGATAGTGGTACTTTATACTACAAGAATATTGGTTCATCGCACTACAAACACTTCAATCCTCGTAGTTAGTGGAGAAAAAAATATAGGAATTCACACTTCATGCTACTTGCCATGTAGGAACGTTGTTTAAATTGAATTATCACTACGCTAAAATTTCTGTTTTTGCAAAAGCCTAATAGCATTTACCTAGAAATCCTAGAATCTAAAATATGGCCATTAAAGATCTTACTAAAGATAATTATCATTTACAGTGTAGGTAGATTCTACACCAAAGAGATTAGTCCCTAATTTTGTCGTTATCTATGAGCATTTCTGACACTATTATTATAAAGTGTTTTGTAGTGCATAGGCTGGCAGGTAAAATAACGAAGAAATGTAGTATGATGTACTACACAATGCAATAAGGATTGATAGGTATTTGTTTTAATTTGTTTTCGGTTGCAAATTGGAAGGTCAATATTGCGAATTGAAAAGGTGTCCAATTGCGACTTGCTTGACGTGCTCGGGCGCAGCCACTGACGGCGATCTGATTGAATTTGATTGGAGGCGGTGCCACATTGGTACTTATGTAGGTGATAAATAACATAGTATTATTATTTTTATTTATCGTTTGCGAGGCAACCACACCCTTTATTTTGTTTATTGAAATGGCAAATTAAATCAGTTTGCGGTCAGTTTGGACTGAAATTCGTAAAGTGCTAATCTCGTTTGGTACAAATCCCACAATGAACTTTTCCCAAAATGACTGATTTTCGAAATGCCTTTGTAAATTCGTAATGTCTGACAGAAATAGTACATTCAGCCATGTAATACTAATAACAAACTCTTCATCTTACATCCAGTGAAATTATAATATGTATAATTGTTTTAAATATAATAAAATAAATACCTATGTAATTAAAATAAAATATAAAGGTACCTACCTACGTACTGAAATAATCATTGTCAAAGTCTTTAAACAAAAAGTTTTCATTGAATTATTTTTTGTGGAAAATTTAATTGTGATATTTCTGAAATTGTGACGTGACGGACGACATAATATGTGTTCGACACACCGCATTGACGCATTTCCCAGAGCTTTCAAATATTTATTTTGGTATGGTGCGATTCGTAAAGTTGAAAATAAGTAGGTACTTACAAGTTAGGTTGTTTGATACTTGTGCGGGTTGCAATGACCTGACTGCGACGGAGGGTATAATGTTAGGTGTTTGGGGGGTATGCGAGTTATTTTGGCTGTCGCTGTAGCCCAATCGGCTGGACGAATTTTGACAAATAAGGTGGGATTCGTCTGGCTGGATCACATGAGTGACATAGACTAAAAGAAACGTCAAAATATACAATATGGCCGCCGGAAAAAGCTATTCTACATTACTTTCAGTCTGGTCTTTTCTATTTTTGAAATAAGTATCTAAATACTTAAGTACTTGTTTATACCTATCTACTTTACCTACCTGTTTTATCTGTCCCATGGTCACAGAAACCTCTGGTTTTGTGTTGATGAAATTTGACGTAAGTAGGTACATAAGCAGGTTAGCATGAGGACTTGACAAGCATCCGGTAGCATTAGTTATGTGCATATTGATTTCATAAAATGTTTGTAACGATGACTCAGTTCAGTTCCTGTTAGTGCTTATTTAGAAAGTGGACGAAACCCATTATTTTTCCTAAGTTTTAAAAAATTAAACGAACTAAAGTGTCAATAGAAGTTAAACTTACTAAAGTTAATAAAAAACGCGAATATTTAATTTTTTGCTACTATCTAACCAATTAGACGGGCACCCACTTCGGTGCTACCTTATTATTAGCTGAGAGTTGTTTAATTAAAAATCTATGCGTTGAAAAGAAACCTTGAATTACTAATCTGACTCTGTTTATATCCTGTATCTGCCTACTGAAATAACCTTTATAAAAATGAATGGAAACATACTCAATGCACGCGCATAGAAAAATCCAATAATAAGTCCATTTCTGCGAAATTGCCCTCCACAAAGGATGCATTGCTTGCTAATGCTATGTTGTTGGTGGCTTATTCTCGCTGACACCCATTAATTCTTCCCATTGATTCCTAAAAATTATTGAAAACTCTTTTAATTTTTGCTGACCGTAACCAATAGTAAGTTAGGTACATATTAAGTACTTATAAAAAATAATACAAACTTTCTAAACTCTTGTTTCGAAGATAGAGTTAATAGTACATTGGCAGTAGATAAGTACCTACCTATATTTATTTATTTAATTATTTATTTAATTATTTATTTATTTATTTATTTAAAGAAAAACCAGCAGCACACAAAAATAGAGAACAGAAGGACGAAGAAGAAGAACCTATACACCTACCCTTGTAGATAAGGAAGCTGGTTCTAATATCTGTCTGTATTTGTATGTAGAGCCGCGCGCGGGCGCATGTTTTATGGTCGGTTTAATTCTTATAGGTATACCTATAATTAGTTGGTATTTCACGGTCACATGATTCTACCAGCAGCTCTATTAAAAATAGGCACCTAGTTACCTTAGAATTTTTAGTTTAAGTAAGTAAGCACTTGTTATGTATACCAACAATTAGGTTTAAAGAATATTTATTTCTCTAAGAAGAAATTACATTTCACTTTTTATGAGAAACATTCGAGTTTTAGATAAGTTGAATAGAGCTTCGAGCGTCAGTTAGTTTTAATCATACACAAACGTTTCACAAATCTATATCTATATAAGAGCTTAACCTGACTGACTGACTGACTGATTTATCATCGCCCAGCCGAAACCGCTGAAGCTAGAAAGCTGAAATTTGGAAGGTGGTTTCCTTTTATAACAAAACCATCCACTAAGACGGGATTTTCGGAAATTCCACCTCTAATGGGGTGAAAAAGGGTGAAAACGTTAGTATGAAACTTTTTAACGCGTGAAGTGATTTTCATGAAACTTTGTTTGTGCACTGTAAATGCAAAATGAATGGACACATGTTTCAGGATTTTTCAATATAAGCATCAAAAAAGGGTCAAATGTAGGGTCAATGTTTGTATGGGAACTTTTTAACGGGTGGTGCGATTGGCCTGAAACATTGTTTGTGTACTGTTAATGCAAAATAAATGAACATGTGTTTCAGGATTTTTCAATATAACTCTAAAAAAGGGGGTCAATGTTTGAATGGGAATTTTTAAACGGGTAGTGCGATTGGTCTGAAACTTTATGTACTGTAAATAAAAAATGAATGGACACGTGTTTCGGGATTTTTCAATATAACTTTCAAAAAGGGGTCAAATGGGGGGTCAATGTTTCTATGGGTACTTTTTAAAGGGTGGTGCAATTGATCCGAATTTTGGTTTGGATACTTTAAATGCAAAATAAATGGAAACGTAAACCTGAATATTTCAAAATAGCCCTCTAAAATGGGTATAATTGGGTGTCAATGTCATAAAAGGGATTTTTTTATTAGTGTGATTTGTTTAAACTCAGTTTAGAGTGAACGAAGTCGCGGGCGGGACAGCTAGTAATCTATTAATAAATAATAGTCACGTAACAATCATCATCATCTTCCTGCCCTTATCCAACGCTATGTGGGGTCGGCACAACATGTGATCTTCTTCCATTTCCCTCTGTCACTCCACAGTCCACACTCAAACACCTACAACTCGTAAAACTCGTACAACATGGATCACAGAAATAAGTAGACATCCTCAGATATCTTGTTAGTACTTAAATCTCTATGGTACATTAATACGGATGGTATAATAAAACGTAATTGGTAAAAAATAGAATTAAGCAACAAACATTTTCACTATACGCAGACGATATAGAATTGTTGAATTAAGAACTCGGGTACTTAATTGATTTCAGTGCATTCCCAATTTTTAGTATACAACAAAGTAATGTATACCTACCTACCTATGTTTTAGGCAGTTATATCTTGTATACAAAAGTAAACCTAGGTACCTAAGTACTTAAAGTAGGTAACTTAGACTTGTAAAAACGCTGAATGCTTCATAAACAGAAATATGCAATAACAATCGGCAGGTGTTCTATAGACCAAAGATTTTTATTATGGACCTTCAGTTTGAACAAGTTTTTGTTATTTGTTGTATCTACAGTACCTACACTACACATTGTAACATTTGTAGCCTTTGTTGGGAACGTCGCTATTTACGGCTAATTGCACAAACATCTTATTTTTCATTAAAATTTAAATAACAAGTATTTAGTACCACCTGTACTAAACTAAGTTCTACTAATAGCTTACAAAATATTTATACCACTACAAGTACCTTCCTAATATAAGTAAGCTGAAAATATTTAGTTTGAATATAATGTAATTGTACTAGATTCCGCGCGCGGCATCACTCGCGTGGTTTCTTACCTCCCCATAGAAGAAGTAGCCTAAGTAAAGTAGTTACGATCATAGCCTACACGGATTCTTAGTTTCATCCAGCTCCATTAGCTTTTTCAGCGTGATTGAGTAACAAACATCCATACTCATATACATCCAACTTTCGCATTTATAATATTAGTAGAACGAGTAGGAAGTAGAATAGAATGAAACTGAACTTTATCTGTTTGCAAAATTGTATATAAAAATAAGGAGTGAAAAATGTTTTTCGAATTGATTTTTTTTATATGCATGGTACCTAATCGTAGATGGTTAGGTAGGTATTATACGCAGCTCTGTTTAAAGTATTTAAAGTAACCAATACTATCATATTCAAAATTCAGTGGTCTTTGCTAGGTTCCTCTTCTGTTCGTTTCATTGTGACAAACGTTTTCTCATATTTCATCTTTCGTGAATTTCACGGTGACTTAACACCTTAAGTATTGCCTGCAGATCTCGAAGCAATAACCCCCCATTAGCGTTAATGAGGGCTAGCACGACAGATCGACTAGATAAGGCTTAGCGAACTGATACAAGGTTACAGAATTGATCGTAATCTTTTATTGTCTCTTTGTTCTCAGACGCCTGTTTGAGATGCCAAGGTGAAAGTAAGAAAGACTCGTACGGAAAGCAGGACTGCGTGGTCGTTTGGGGAGAATGCAACCACAGCTTCCACTTCTGCTGCATGTCGCTGTGGGTGAAGCAGAACAACAGGTGCCCGCTGTGCCAGCAAGAGTGGTCCATACAGCGCATGGGGAAGTAAATAGATACTGAATACTGATACTGTAGGTCTACCATGAGTTTTCACAATCTACACTCAACATAAAATTGTATGAAAACTTGTACAGCGCCTCTAGCGGATAGTTGGATACTAAAACGTCATGTAGTTAACTATTCTACGTCACAGCGTAGTACAGCGACTGTAGTTTGCGCTTCATTCATTTGCTTAGAATTTGGTACCATCAGTAACAATTTTGACAGATGTCTAACGTACTATTACTACAGTAGTAAGGTCAGCCGATCTAAACGTGACAACTCATGGTAGACGTACTGTACCTACTCATCATAAAACTGTTTCAGCAATGGATTGGCTTTTATTGCGTTAACAATGTCTGATTGATTGATACAACGTAGGTTCGGTATATACTCGTATACCTAATTCACTTATGTAATGAAAGACAATTAAATGTTTTGCCTACTATAATGAGGTGTATCTTATGTGGTATCAATAATGTAGTCGAATATGCAATGAGTTTTATGTAACACGAGCTAATAATTGCTGTGGTAAAAAATGTAAATTAATCGTATGATTTGCTCGATTATAATGGTAATCTTTTTACTATAAATAGATTGCGTGTATGTAATAAATAAATAGCTAAGGCATTTGAGTGAATATTCATTAAAGTAAGTCTTAGAACACAATATTATCAAACAGGCGTAGGTATTATTAGTTTTAACAACTTTGATGAATAATAATTATAATACGCAATCCTATAAATCAGTGGTTCCCAAACTCTATAGTTTCATAGACCACTTTCAAAATTTTGCTGGATCCGGTGGACCCCCTGCATCTACCTACTCTACATTACTACCAATTTCTAAATCTTGAAAAAAAAGCGAAGATTAGATCTATGGAAACTTGCGTTGTGGCTGAGTTTCAACGACGAATTAACTGATTTCGAAAAAAAAAGTTAGAATTGATTGCTTCATAGGTTTAATTATTTGATAATAAAGTAGGAAGACTAAACAAATTTTCAATTAAATTTTGATTCATTGTGTTGTGACTGGATATCAAAAAAACAAAGTTGGCCAATCGAAAAAGTGACTCCATCCAACTTTACTTTTTTGAAATCTACAGTGACTCTGCACATCCTTGTGCTGAGTCACGGTACATTTCAAAAAATTTCGGCGCGGCAACAATTCTCGACGCAATATGCAAGTTTTTACAAGTAACAGTCATTGAGCTTCTTAAAATATTATCTGCCTATATTGATAGGAGATAATTGTCTTATTGAGAAGGTTTTAGGTATCATATTATTTAAAATAACAAGCCAACATTTTAGTTTTTCACTATCGAAACCAAATTAATTTTCATGCACCCCCTTGCTTACGATTGTGGACCCCCATTTTTTGTCACGTCCAACGTAGACCCCCGTCGAGTCTCCCGTGGACCCCTGGGGGTCCACCTGGACCACTTTGGGAATCACTGCTATAAATAATAAATATATACAAACATAATGTAAGTAGGTACTTATGTAAAATGTGTATGTAACTAAGTAAAAAAGGTATTACTTACGTAAATAAATATAAAAAATCCCTAAAAACTTTGTACAATCTTACAGAAGTTGCATTTCTTAAAACAAAGAAGATTTAAGAGTGAACGGATGAAAATAAAATATCAGCTTTAAATATTATTGAAAATCAAAAGGAAAGTGACAATATTAATAAAAATTACGTATGTATTATTGTTTACTAGTATGTGTCCTGTATGTATCTGTTGTAATTACCTCTGTAAATGGATGTTCAACTCAAAAGCCAAGTAGGTAATTGTGTAATTTGACCATATTGATTGTTCAAAATGACGTTTGTTTGTTAACTTTGTAGATCGCTTACACTAATGACTGCTATTAATCAACGGGTGCAAACATAGTTATTCACTGTTTATCATACCCTGTGTAAGTTTACTCTTGCAAAGGAAAATTACCCACTTTATGGGTAAACTATCTGCCTGTCCTGCGGTTTCACCCGCGTGGAATACCAACCTGTCCTACTGAAAAACAACTTCAGGGATGATCTAGCTATCTATCAGTGAATAAATGTTTATCATCGACTTAGTACCTACATAGTTTCAAAGACTACCTACGTCAAAACTAAACTTACAAGTGTTTTTCCCACAGTATTCTTCGTCTTCTTCTTATCACGTCACTATTTTTTTCGAACTAATTGAAATGCGTCTAAGAGACTCCTTTCAAGCTTTCTTCTACAATATTAGTATAGGTATAGATATCTCCTAAACTATGTAAGTACCTACATGTTAACATTTATTATACATGAAACACAAGCGAAATGTGAAAAATAGCATGCTAAATATAGAGTAGTTTCAAAAGAAATCGAGTTTATTATAATTTTGTAGTGATCTGACGTACTTTCATTGTTACTACGGGTATTGAATTGATCCAATGAACGTTTCCATCTGTCACAATGTGTATAGGTAACCTAAATCATAATTTTCAATTTTGCACTAAGTGTTCGTACTTAAGAACAAAATTACAAGCCAAGATGAGGCTTTTTAAATTTTACGGAAACAGTATCAATCCCTAAGGAATCAAATTTAAATGGGACCACCTACTCCGAAGTATGACACAGTATGATCTATCAAAAAAAAATGAATCATCAAAATCAATCTATATCTATAAAAGAGCTTGACCTGACTGACTGATTGACTGATTGATCATCGCCCAGCCGAAACCGCTGAAGCTAGAAAGCTGAAATTTGGAAGGTGGTTTCCTTTTATAACAAAACCACCCACTAAGGCGGGATTTTTGGAAATTCCACCTCTAAGGGGGTGAAAAAGGGTGAAAACGTTAGTATGAAACTTTTTAACGCGTGGAGCGATTTTCATGAAATTTTGTTTGTGCACTGTAAATGCAAAATGAATGAACACGTGTTTCAGGATTTTTCAATATAACCTTCAAAAAGGGGTCAAATGTGGGGTCAATGTTTGTATGGGAACTTTTTAACGGGTGGTGCGATTGGTTTGAAACTTTGTTTGTGTACTGTAAATGCAAAATAAATAGACACGTATTTCAGGATTTTTCAATTTAACCTTCAAAAAGGGGTCAAATGTGGGGTCAATGTTTGTATGGGAACTTTTTAACGGGTCGTGCGATTGGTCTGAAACTTTGTTTGTGTACTGTAAATGCAAAACGAATGGATACGTGTTTCAGGATTTTTCAATATAACCTTCATAAAGGGGTCAAATGGGGTGTCAAAGTTAGTATGGGATTTTTATGAGTTGTGTGATGTGTTTGAAACTCAGTTTAGATACTTTAAGTGAACGAAGTCACTAGCGGGACAGCTAGTTCATAATACAAAAAAAAACAAAAAAACATAAGTACCTACAAGACCCGACCGAACCCGAGAACCGACTCCTTTTTGAAGTCCGTTGAAAATAAGTTACCGAACCTACTGATCGAATTCAATTCAATAAATTAGCCAGTTGTTGTTTTGATTACAATTTTAAAAGGCAAAAATTTAGAGACTTTTCCAAGATAGCTATGGAAAAAAACAGATGAAAAAGTTGATGATGTAAATGTTCTACCCTACTCAACCTAAAGTAGTACCTAGGTACTATATTCTTGGGTTATGCAGGCTCATTTTACCTTAATAAGATTCTTTAGTTTAAATTCAGTTTTTAGTTCAGTGACGTGACAGAAGGTCGAACGTAAGTTACAGCCACCTGATTCGATTCTACTGTTATTCAAATTGGAGAGTAGGTACCCAATAGGTACCCACCTCCTTATGCACTACCTACTGTTCAATATGTGAGGTAAGTAATTCATTGTATTCACTAGAGATGCTTCGTAAGGCTGGTTATATCTAATGCTAGGTATATTACATTTGCACTTAGGATATCAGTAGTAAAGTAGGTACCTAAGTCATGATAGTATCAATCATGGTTATTAAAATCAATGTCGAATCAATAAGAATGTTATATAACGGCATTAGGTACCTAGGTATTTTGACGCATTTCCATCAATAAGCAACCTGAATTTTCCAGCTGGCAATAGCCAACAAGTAGGTAGCCAATCCAGTCAGTACCAATTATGACTATTTATTATATAGGTTTATTGTATGCAATCAATTTGTATGTCAAGGAAAATGCAAGCACAATTCGTTGTTTGAGTGTGGGCACTACATGACAGTATGCATGTAGGTAGGTAAGTAGGTACCTTACGTACTACCAACCATCATCCTCATCTAATTATCATCATCACAAAATTTGTTATTTCGTAAAATCCATCAAGCGCGCCAGGGTAATTAAGTTAAGTAAAAAAGGTAGGTACCTAGGTACTTAATATTGTAAAGAGATTTTAAAGTGTCCACTTTAATAACCATTTAAAAAAAATATTGTTGATGTAAACTTTAGGTAGTAGGTACTCTAAACACGTTCATCCTAAAATCTTTTTGAATCCAATAACGTAAGTAGTACCTACCTACTTTTTCAAAAAAACTGCAAAATAAATAAAATCAACGCACTCAACATAAGGATTTTAAAATTTTTAACTCGTGCGGCTACTTTTACATGAAAGTAAAAACGAGCTTTAAACGAGCAATTCTTGTCTAAATATCTAACATATAATTAGGTATATAATCTGAATCTCGGAAACGGCTCCAACTCCAAAATTTATCAAAAAAAAACTGAGCAAAGCTCGGTCAACCAGGTAAGTACCTACTATACTAACATTACGTTTCGTATACGTTTGCGTACATAGGTGCATATAGGTAGGTACATTATAATGCCTAGATTTTCTTTTGTGGGCTTTGTGGCTGATAGTGGCATTTATAATTGGCTCGCCATTAGCCATGGCACTCCGTTTATCATGGAGTCAACAGCTCGGCACGTTGCTGATAACGATATGTACTGAACTCACGATTTATGCTGGTACAGTCACCTCCAAAAAACCAACGGGATATCGTGCAAAATAAAAAGGCGTTTTGCTACCCATCATCCGTATTATCCTGCTTTACCTACTTACCATCAGATCAGAGCCTTCTTTTGGTAATTTAAGTAATTTTACACAAAGAGATATAACCTACCTCACTAAATAACATAAGTCATTCATTATTTATAGTGTAAGTAGGTACTGCCTGCATAATATAAGTATAATTATAAGTGGTAAATAGGTAATATTATTATCACTTGGCCGCTAAATGCATTGCAAGACGCCGCCCGCGCTGCTATGGTCTGTCAGAATTAATGCACGATTAGTTAGTACCTACCTGCTACAAATTTTTGATGTTGACTGTACCTACTGTGTTCAAACATTTAAATGGCTAGGTATCTACAGATTTTTATCACTTGGTCGCTAATGCGTCGTAAGATCTCGGAGATGAACGATGCCGGCCGCCATTACGCATTGTCATACTTTTCGGAATCTAGGTACATTGGAATACAAATTTTCACGGCTTATATTTAGGCAATGCAAATATTTGAATTAATGAAATGGCTCTTTGGAACCCCAGTACGAGATCAGGGACATTACCACAAGTTTCAGAAAAAAAAACCATAAGTATATACACCTACGTATTTCAAACTTTAATTTTTTTATAGGTAAGAAATATCAAATTAGGTAAGTACCTACTCTGACATTGCTCAAAGAGCTTGTGGTAAGTGCCCAGGGGCTTTATGTTCTGGTACGTAACTAAGGTTACCCGATGTCACCGCATCATGGGTGCAGCAGCTCCAACATTCTACGGAACTTATTTTACCAAATACCTACCTAGGTACCTAATAGTAGGTATAGAATAGAAATCATTTAATTTATGTCCCTTTACAGATAACTTAGGTAACTTAGATAGAAGGTATAGTTAAGATGATGTAGACATTTTTTAGCAATATAGGTAGGTACCTAATGTGTGTAAATAGCAAATCTTTAACCATCAATATAAGAACTGGATCACTGCTTTATTGATTATAGATGAATTAAAATAATTAAAGATCTAGAGCATACTGAAGCTTGGCGCCAGACTAGTTGCTCTGGTTTCAGTAAGTTCACCTGCTATTTGCCTTTCAAACACTTGATACCTACATATTAATGATATAGGTAACACAACTTATAAAATATGCAAGTACTAAGTAGGTAGGTACTGTAACTACATGAACCTATCGTAGATAGACCCTGTTGAAATAAAAAGCTGGTGTAAAGAATCACGAAAATTATCTAAACAGTTTGTACTTATGTGTCGTCGTTGCACGACTTCTTCCTCCTGCCCTTGAAAAAACTAAACAAAAAGAAAAATAAGTTTTTCGTATAGGTACCTACCTACTTACCATAAATTTTGAAGGGTCCACGAAGGAACGAAGGATAAAAATTATGGCTCCCAGGAAGAAGCTCTGACGTTTTTTTAAAAAATCCAAACAAAAATTTCAGGAAGATTATAAGTAGGTACCTACCTAGAAACTGTTTGTAGTGTCGTTGTAGATGTTTAAATAAAATTCAAACAAAAATCTGACACTGTCGAAAAGTGCGGAGAGTTCTGGACCGGTAATTTTAATTTCTGAAGGTTACCACCAGGCAAGTTCTTTCACAGTTCCGTTATCACCGCAAATATTTTTATGCGTACAAGTTACCAACTTAAGATAGCAAAAGTACGATCATTTACACGTGCAGGTATTCCATTTTGTGCATTGAAAGCGACTAAAATGCCTCTAAAAATCAACCAAAATACAATTTTCTCCCATTTGTACCTACCTAGTTACAAAACGAAAGGAAAGATTTGCTCATGACCTTACTTAATGAGGAACGACATTCTAATTTTAACCCTAAAAGGCCTAATTGTAGGTACCTACCTAGGTACCATCTTGATTAATTTAGGTAGTTAGGTAAAGTACCTACTTAATGTAGTTTGACGTAAGCATCGCGCGATACATGTTTATGTAGGTATAGCTTTCAGCAAATTCAAGAAAACGTTTGCAAAAATTTTGTAGCAAACGGCACGTGCGTTTCCATATTATTACCGCCGCGCCGCCGTTTCGCGACCTTGGATTTCCAATTTACATTTTTATAAGTTCCTAGATGTTGATAGACATGTCATGTCGCTAGTTGGTAGGTATCAGACTACCGTGCCCCTTTCTTGACTAGTTCAGCGACTCTGTGATGCTCGTGACATTTCAAACGATCACGTTCGCACACCCGGCCAGGCCCCTTGTGCGAGCCAATCACAATGCTCCATCGTAAATAATCAGTTGGTTACTTCTACCTTGGTACCGACCGATGCATCGGACTGCGGACAACCTTGGGTGGAAATAAATGTTGCGTCAGATAGGTAGGTACCTACGATGATAATGACTAAAATTATCTACACTACACTAACCCAAAAATATTGCCGAATCATAAGTTGTAAGCACATTTGAAAGAACCCCGCCCGGCAACATCGCACATGGCTATTATGTGAATAGTAGTATTACCTAGTTGATTTCGTCTGCGTCTCGTAGCAAATAAAAAAACTCAAGTGGGTAGAGCAGACCCTAGGTTTACCTACTCTAAATTTATCCTACTAATATTATAAACGCGAAAGTTTGTTTGGATGTCTGGATGTTTGTTAGTCTTTCACGCTGAAACGGCTGAGCGGATCTGGATGATATTTGGTACAGATGTATAGATTATGGTCTGGAATAACACATAGGCTACATTTTATCCCGAAAAAATGTAAGGTTCCCTTGGGATAATTTTTTTGTTTGTTTAGGTACCCACCACGCGGGCGAAACCGTGGGCGGAAGCTAGTTTAAAATAATTATCGCGCTATGTCGATTTTCTATTCATAGCTAACCGCGTTGTTAAGTTGTAGGTAATGGTACCTAAGTCTTGTGTTGTAATTAGACCACATGTACGCTCACATCATTAAAAAATTCCAGAAATATTTACTGTTCCATCGTAGTTGGCTTGGCTCAGGCACATTCGTTGGAAAATAGAATAACGTTTTCTAAGTGCGACCTAGGTATTTATAAAAAATAATCCATGGATAGGATAACACAGTAGAGTAGCTGAGAAACTTGATAATCAGTCGGCCCATACGATAAATTTGTATTGTATTGATGCAAACTCAACAAACATAAAACAAAATGTTCCAGAATTTGTCGTGCGCATTACTGTGACCACTGTGACCATCGCATCAAGCATTCGGCGCGGGTTCAGGTCCAACAAGTTTCTTGCAACAGGTTTCATCCAGACACGGAACATGCTCTTGCAGTTATTCTAAAAATAAACTTCATTCTTTATGGAAGCTAACATCTATAGCTCATAAGTTAGGTACACCTTTTGCTTACTTTCAATAACCCTCCCTCTACACCTACCTAAGTCCTTCCCTGATCTTTCACCCTTAGCTGTTCATAAATTCCCGGCAAGTTTTTAATAATTAGTTTGCCTTGTTTTTTATCTAATAAATCAACAAAAATGGCAAATGCACAAAGTTCGACGCTAACAAAAAAACCTTATTGGTCTAACTCTAAGCAAGGACTTTTCCAAGTAGGTACCTAGCACTGTCTGTATTGATTATATTTTTACCAGGGCCGCGCCGACCCCCCACAGCGCCTGTGTGCAAAACCTATGAAGCGCCTCTTTTTTTCACGAATCTTCATTTTTCAACTTAGGTAGGTACCTATGTGTCGCCTGATACGGCAAAAATTTTAAATTTGGTCTATAAAAGTGGTGTACATTTTTTAGGTTTTACTTATCGATACTCCACTACAAAGAATAATATGTTGTGTAAGTGTATCAAAAATAATTTCGATGGCGGCGCCTCTATTGTCTTGGCGCCTGTGTGCGCCGCACACTTCGCACATAGGGGCGGCTCGGCCCTGATTTTTACCATTTTAAGTAGGTACTTACCTAGGTTTATATTTTCCGGAATTTAAAAAAATATAGTTTAGTTAAATAGACATAAGAAGCTGCCAATAAAAACCAGTGGCACGATAAATCATGGTCACTCTACTCCTGACTGTAACTTTCCACTTGCCGACGAATAATAATGCCGATGTTTATGAAATAAAACGCCAAACTGTCGACGAGTCTTCCAATACAGAACCTCGCTCGGCAGTAGGTAGGTTAGGTAGCAATACAATCGAGAAAGTTCTATAACGTTCATTTCGACGGGAAAACGGTTTGTTTACCTCAACAGTTTCATAGGATTTGGATATCCTATACCCCGTCCTTTACCCTGACGTGTTATTGTGTAGCTAATGAAAATTTGTAAGTTGGTAGCTACGAAGGCTGTACACAGACCTAGGTAGGTATTCAGTAGATATCCTAGGTACACCAAAACGTGTTGCTAGGAATAGGTCCTAGAGAGATATTGAGTTTCGTCACGTACCACAGAGGTAAGAATCTGGTGGCGACTTCAACAAGCAGGGTTCTCAATTTGCACTGTATGTTTTTTGATGTTTGATGATTCTTGATTTGTTTTCCTGGTCATACTTTATTTAAATGTGGTCCGGTGGTCCAATATAAATTTAATTCGTCAGGGATTAATACTTTTTCCATAAAACTTAAAAACTTTGTAGGTAACTTTGAAGTCATTATCTTTTTAGTTTTTAAAACGTAATTATTTTGTTAAGTAACTACTACTTACCACTTTTTATGATTGTAATGTGGGTAGGTATATAATTGTTTTAATTAGGTACAAAGGTATCCATAAAATTGCTTTCCTACAGGTTTTAATATCAGCATAATTATTTTTATAAGTATTGACGTCACTACAGGTATCTACGTTATATCGTAATTTTATCATATAAGTAAAGTTAATATTCACGCCACATTCTTACCAGAAAAGGGTGTAATTACTGTATGTACCTATAAGTAAGTAGGTACTTATGTGCTACGTACGACAGTGCTAGGTATTGGTAGCAGCGATGGACGATGTAGATTTGAGGTCATTTGAAGTTCCAGCTATTTTTTCACATTATAATTCACAGAGCATCGCGTCCATAGAATTAGGTTTTGTATTTTGAGTAGGTAGTCGACATGACGACATTACTACTGAAGTACCTACAGGGTGTCCCGAAACTATTAATATGTTATCTCGCTCGAGGGTGGCGATTCTTAATCTCAACACTAACGAGACCACGAAAGTTCGGTTTTGGTAATGTTCATCGAATAAAATGAGCAACAAAGTTTACTTCAAAGAATAAGAACTACACACAGTTCCGCTGAAGTTAACTGCTGAGGGAAGTATCCGAATGTTTTTGCGTAACAAATGTGAGTTTATTTGTCCAGCCAATTTAGAAACACTCGGAAAATTCCGCTCTCCACTTGATCTCACACTTGGTAACAATTATTTCCATCAATCTCTTTATTAGTGTTGGCAGCCAACGACGGACGCGTTGCCTGGTTCTAGAACGCTCAAATGCCATTCTATTCCATTCAACCTAGTTTGAATTAGTTTGATTTGCTTATGCTCCTAGGCATTTGGTGGTAAGTAGGTACCTATTAGTGTTTCGTATCGGTAAGGCGAACAAACCATACCTACACCTACCGAATGTCAGGCTGCAGTTTTCAGTCTTCTCGCACAAATATTAAAGGGTAACTAACCTACTTGGATAGGAAAGGATTCTACTGCAAAATGCCTTGCTAAACATAATAAAACGCTCGTATAAAGAGACTCAAATACCTACTAAGTCTCAAATTAGTTTACCTACTAGGCACGTTAGTGGAGACACGCATGCATATGAAAATGTGCTGATTACAAATTATGCTGTCCCTGAGTGCTGTCCTTCCTTACGCAGTAAGCAGGCATGCATGCCGTCTCGGTCACGCAGTGAACATGACTAAAAATTATTTTTCAAGTTAGTTTAAACTTCCCTAGAAAGCTAGCTACTCAGGTATCAGGCTAAGTACTTAGGTACCGAAAGATGAATGTTACCTATGCTACTAAGTAGACTTTTTTATTGTTGAGTGAAAAACAGACTAGGCTAGGTACCCTACTAAGTGTAAAAACAAGAAAACCTTCCAAGCTGGGGTCAATGACGTCAATGATTAGAAAGTCGTGGGTACGTTTGCTCGGTCATGTCGTGTAGGTGGGTAGGTAGATGTTGTATGTATGAACGGTGTGGAGGTGTGGCGGCGAGCGGCGCTGGCGCACGCGGTTTGCAACACGCATACCACCACACCACATCGCAGTTGGATGTAATGTAAGTAGGTAGGTACCTATAAAACAACACGTACACGCAAGCCCCCAGACTCTGACAATACTTACACAACATTGCATCAGCCTTCTCTAGGATTAAAAAAGACTTCCTGCTAAACCTAATTTTAGTCAGATACTGCCTAGGTACCTACATTATGCCATCACTCAGTACCTAGATTATTATCTAGACCTGCCTACACTCACCTACTAACTTATTATAACAAACAGAATAAACGATCAACGTGCCACATGCATTTATAAACATTTTTTTTTTATTTAACATTGTTTGTGTTATAGTTTGTTTGTAAATTGTAGGTAAGTTCTTATGTAAAATTCGATGTTTTACCTCCTATGACGTGTTAGTTGCTGGCAAAACCCGATTGGCTGGTTATAACAAGCCCCCAACCGTCTCGTCGCGTCACGCCATTTCATAGCGATAACACTAGGTAAGTACCAACTCTGTTGTAGTAATATTGTTCAATAGGTATACAGTGACAAATGTATACCAAGTTATAAGGTAACTGTCGCTGCCAGAATCCGTAAAGTACCTATCTAGCCACATGTTTTGACTAAGGTGTAGGTAGAGTTTGTAAAGTTAGGCCTTGTAGACTCTACAAGGCCTAAATTTACAATGTAGAGCCAAGCTTCTAACTCTACATTGTAAGTTAGAAGCTTATAATAAAGCTTATATATAGAGCCAAGCTTCTAACTTACAATGTAGAGTTAGAAGCTTGGCTCTACCCGGGATCTGATAACTTTTTGACAGTTCGAGTAGGTAATTGATAAGGTCTCGCCTTGGCAACATTTTACATGAAAATATTTTTGGTGGGATTTCGTTTCTTTTTGTAAGTTGCTTGTGATTTTTTTTTATATTATTCAAAATAGGAAAACAAATTGGCCAATTCAACAAAAATCATTTACAAGTATCTGCAAAACGCAACGATAGCGTTCTGATTTTCTCTGTGGCGCCATCTAGTTTTATTTTTTGGAGTTATATTTGGAAAGTGTAAATTCGCTGTCTCGATATTCATTTAAAACATAATTTATGGTCTAAAAGAGCTATTGCCAATTAACTAGGTTGGTTAAAAAAATCGAAAAATACAAAAATGAAAAAAAAGGTAAGTATTGCCAATTAACTAGGTTGGTAGGTACCTACAGACAGAAAAAACCCGGTGGTGCCCGGAACACTTTCAGGTTTTGCAAAGGTCATCAAGTGACTCAGTTCAAGCTTCAAGCTACACAAATTCGAACTCGTCCGTTTGGTCAGATTTAATATATGTAGGTAGGTAGCATCCTTAAATAATTAAGTAGGTAGGTACCTACCTATCTAACTAATTTCTTGGCTAAGTTTGCTCATTGAGGTAAGTAGGTACCTACTAAATACTTCAGCATGCGTTGTCTACGCACAACTAGTGGCCTTACAGATTACAACACAAAGGAAAAGCAAAGAAAAAATATCAATTCCAATGACGGATATTATGACAACGCTCACGCACAACCAACAGAATGGGGGTCAATTGGTTTAAAAAGTTCACAAAACTTAAAGTGGACGCTAATGAATTTACATCAAAGATGCTAGATGATTTGCGTCAGCACGCGCAGACACACCGTCACTCACCAATTCATTGAATTTTGCTCGAAGGTCACTGAATGACTTCATGCTACAAATACCTACCCATTACCATAAAAGCAATGCTTCCATAAAACTTAATAGCAAGGAATAAACCCTGGAAATGTTTCGGTTCAAAACGAATAAATTGCTGAAACTCAGGAAGTAGGAAGAGCTCGGAAGTTAATTAACTGAGCTAAAGCTTAGGTAGGCTAACCCTTTTGTGGTCTCTCTTTCCAATACCATAATTGGTAGGTACCTACCTACTTTAAGTAATTTTTGTTCAACCTTTTAGTGTGAAAACACTTGTGATCTAGTGGTACCATGGCCCCGTCTTCCGAATCTTCCGATCCTAAGGTCATAGGCACGAATCAAGTCTTGCACTAATGGATTTTTCTATTCAGAAAATGTACTTACTATATTGTATTGTATGGCATATGTAGGTATATAGGTACCAGTAGGCACTCTGAAACGGTGAATGAAAACATTGTGAGAAACCGGCATATCCTAGAACCTAAAAAGATCGAAGACATGTGTCAAGTGCAAAAAAGGAGATTCTGAGGCGCACTCTAATCCTATGACTACACCTAGAACTGAACCGAGAAGAAGAAGAAAGTGTGACACGATTACCTATTTCAATGCGTTGGTGGCTGGCGCCGTCAGCGCCATAACCCATCAACATGCATTCGGCACTCTGCTCTGTAGGTGTATGTACTAGTAGGGGCCAACCTGTTAGCATCCGATGGAAATATCTATAGCTAGCTAGTGAGGTTGAGGTTGATATTTAAAACCAATCACTTCGAGACCTCCAAGCTTCACACAAGCAAGTCTCCAAGCACACCACGGCAAAACAGAGGCGTGTTCGTATACATACATGCACGAACTGGAAGTAAGAATTAATTGCAGAAGGCACACTGCAATACATTTTTATCTGTGTGCTTATAGGTACTATTCACATAAGAGGCGCCAGCTAACACGTAACTAACCTGACATGACATCGTCGGTCGTAAGTACCTATACCTACTTACGTAGGTGTCTTTTGCTCTAAAATATAATTAATGACTTTTGAGTTTATGTATAAGATTATGTCCAACCCTGGGCCCGTACTTGCCCTACTTTATTATATACCGTACAAATAACTGACAAAAATGTATTCCTAAGAGTAGGTAGGTAAAATACTTGCAATGATAATGAACGATGACGTGTATGTGTGCCACTCCCATCTTTTCTGAGAGCTTTCAAGGTTATTTTGTCGAATTACTTATAAGATTCCGTCTGATTGCGATAAGATTTTATTATAATTTTATTGCAATCTTTCAGTCTACTCGTGTAAATACATTTTAATTATCATATCAGTCACGATAAATCCTACACGTTTTCGGGCAAAGACGTAGGTCGGTCAAAGATATACCTACTTTTTTTTATTTTTGTGTCGCGTAGAAAATCTGCAAACAGACCGTCCCCTCCGCATGAAGGGTGCGGCAGGGGTGTGTAGTAAATAATGCCTTTACCATTTAGCTTGCAGAGGTTGGTGTCAAATGATTTCTTCAATAAACATTTTGGAAACTATCTGAAAAAATAGGATCTAAGAGCTTAAAAAATATATTTCTATTCGGCACCTACAAAGGAATTGGCTGAAAATCTAATTCCAGTTATTATAAAATTAACAAAAATCTAAAAAACACTATTGACCCCGACGTGATTTGAACACGCAACCTTCTGATCTGGAGTCAGACGCGCTACCGTTGCGCCACGGAGTCGATGCATAACCGAATGAAATACTAGAATAGTAAATAGAGAATACATTAAAAAAAACACATTAGATCGTTTTATTCATAATCCTGTCCTAATCACTTAGGTACAAAAAAAATTGGAAAAGTTTTTCTCTTGATAGTCTATTTTTTATGTAGGAAAATATCCAACTAATGTCCAATCTTAAATTAGGTACCTACCTACTTACATAAGTGTTTGCTTTACCTGCTTGCTTCTCAATTTCTAGAAATAACCTTTTTTTAATAGGTAAATTTCAAAATCATTTCTAAAAGCAAGGTAATAAGCAAAATAGCTAACTACTTAGAATGTGAGAAAACGAGGTAAAGTTGCGCCCTCTATCGGCCCCCACAGTAACTAGTTAGAGAGCTATGGCCTGTATAGTTTCGAGCTGGAATTAATAGATGACTCAGAAACTGATTGAAATAATAATTTAGTTAATAAAATGAAGAAAAAAAGAAATGCACAATTATTAGTTAAGTCTTTGCAGTTATCAATACAATCTGTATATTAATAGTAACTTTAATACATCAATGACTATATCTATATAATTAAGTTTAGCTGAGAGCTATATTGTAATTTCGATGATTTAACAACCGCCCCTGTGGCCTAATGGATAAGGCATCGGCCTCCTAAGCCGGGGATTGTGGGTTCGAGTCCCACCAGGGGTACACGAGCATTTTGTAGTTTTTTTTAAAGTATACTATAACCAAAATATATTAAACAAAAAAGAAATTATTGAAAGACTTAACATGTTTAAAGCCAAAGTTTTTGACAAAGAAGTTGCTGATCCCTGGAGTGGCAAACATCTAAGTCCGGAATGTTTTAAGTAGTATCCTACTTGATTTGGGAAACGGCACTCGTTATCTGAAAAAATAAATATTAATTCACTTGCAAATTTATTATTTTAGCACGCGAGAGAAGGCAGCTAATTATGATATTGATAAAATCACTTGTATTACATTTATTTCAAATATCATCAAAATTCGTTCAGCGGTATTGGCGTTATTGAGAAACAAACAAACTTTAGGAACATTCAAAATTTTGCATCTAAAATTTAATTCTAAGTAAAATACATAAGAGCAGTATGTATGAGCTCCGATAAATCGCAGCGTAAACTGAAGCATTACTCGTTACATAATCCTAATTGCAATTCATGTACATACTAGGTAACTGGAATGCACCTTTATAGCTAAGCTTGGCTTGATATTATTTTGTATTTGGAAAAGGATGTGTCTGTAATTTTCGCGATGGTATTCATCGGCGCCGTGGCTTAGTTGGTTAAAGCGCCTGTCTAGTAAACAGGAGATCACGAGTTCGAATCTCGTCGGGGCCTATCCAAGATGTGGATAAAATTTTATTTTGACTTTTTTTACATTATTTTTTTTTGTCTTTATCTCTGCAATTTTGACCGTGTAGATACTTACGCGCACACGTATTTGCAGTGGATATAGCCGTAGCTATGAAATGGGCCGGTGGACAAAAATCCGAAGACGGGCATGGCGTAGTCAAATTGAATGTATAGGACTGTCTCTCAGCAATAGTTTGGCAGGTGTGCGACGCGTCAGCCCCTCGCCACATGCATACCATAAGCTGCCCCTGACCGTTGTTGCGAAACTAATAAAATAACTCATTAAATGCATATTACAGATAGACATCTTAAACAATAATTATGTTAATATAATATTTTAGTTGATTATACATAATAACTGTTACAAAACGTAGGTATTTGCTACGTGTACGTCTCACTCATTAAGGTGTAAAAATCTATGTATAAAAAAAAAAAAAAAATATTTGAAACCGAATAAATTTTTTACAGCCTTACATACCTGAACTTCAATTGTGGATTGCTCCCGCAAATAATAGGGGTGTATTCTATAAGACGTCTGCTGGTTTGGTATAACAAAGTCTTCGTACTCCACTTGGTTGAACTCTGTGCCGTTATAAGGACATTGAACGCCAAATATTCTTGTGGGAATAATGCTTTTAATCAAATATGTATCTACGGTATCTATTATATCCGTTACCTTTGTTGTAGGAGTCTGAAAAATTCAACACCCTAACTATAGTTAATACAATACAATCTTCCAGATTGGCCCACTATGGCCCAAGATAGAAAGAGCTGAAAAAAGAGAGAGGTATTTGCCTTGCAGTGAGACATACAGGCTAAAATAAAAATAACCATAGTAGGTATAACCCTTTCTGTTTCCAGCTGATTAAAAATCTAATGTTGGTAAGTAGGTACCTATATAATTTTAATTAAATTTGAATGCGGTTTATTGACGTGCTACTGTATTTTTTCCTGGTTATAAAATAACGTATGTACCTACATAATGTGTGAAATAGGTTTAGTAAAATGATTAAATGGTGTGCCTAATAGTTTGATTAGTAGGTACCAATACCGATTTAAAACGGTAGTCGTGGAAGCCTTACGATTTACCGAATTATTGCTTCAAAAGGCCAACCACTAAAGAACACCTTGATCAAACTTACCGACAAAAACAGTTCCGAATAATCCAAGTACTCATTATTGATGTTTTGAAAGTCAGTAAGTTCGGTGGCAACATACGCGAAGTAAACGTCAAAGTAGCTGGTTCTCAATGACGCCATCAAATCTCTAACTCTCTCCATTTCGATGGCGGAGGGACGGTCGCTAGGACTTATTATAAGGACAACGGTGCTCGGTGCTGCGCTAGCTCTACCTTCGATTTCTAGTAACGACTTGTTTAGTGAGTGCTGGATGATAGTGGACATCAATGTCGGCATGTTGAGGCGAGACGGCCCTGCGAAATACAAGACAATACAGACTGCGAAGGAGGGTGCTGTTTTTGGGGTGTAGCATGTATGTATGTATGTATGTGAGTTCCTTTGACTATCGCTAGAGCCCAAACGGCTGGGCAGATTTTGACAAATGCGGTGCCGTTGGATTTGTCGGAAATACAAGAGTGACTTCAAAAACCCAATATGGCGGCTATAAGAAGCTATTTTTAAATATCTACTCTCTGTTAGGTTTTTAATTTTTTTCAATGACTAGGTACTAGTTGTTAGATAATTGTTTTTTTTTTTGTCACGCTGCGAAATAACGATCCCATAATGTCATAATGTATTGATTAACGAATTCTTTTATTGGGACTCCGAATCCAAACCACTGCGATATTAACAAAAGGCAAAACGCTTACACTCATCAGTGAAGTTAGAGATATGGGAGAACAGAGTGGTCAAGTTATTTGATGGCGGCACAATCCACGCCCCAGTGTTCCCTTGTAGCAGCGATATTGTACTTCGCTGCATGTTTATTTCTAGCGCACCTCCTATCCAACTGAAAATAGCAGTAGGTATATAATAAAACCCAACAGTAAGACAGTGAAAATTCTCTTCGTTGTCTAGTTGCAGAATAAAGGATTCGGCAACTTGACAACGAAGATAATTTTCGGAGAAAGAAAACCTTGCTAAAATAGAAACAACACTTTGTCGCACGCTGCGCCACAGATTTTTCAAGTTTTATATCTTCTACCTTTCTAACCCAATTTGTTATATACCTACCTACGTACTACGTATTATGATTTTTATATCATCATCACTGGCCTGTTTTTCATTATTTGGTGACGAAGACGACTCATCATTTGTCGTCTCTACTTCAAATTATGATCAGTACCTGGGTGACCGAGCTTTGCTAATTTTTTTTAATGGTAAACGACTTTTTCTTAAAATGAAACCTAGCTAGATCGATTTATTGCGCCCGAAACCCCCTGCATACTAAATTTCATGAAAATAGTTGGAGCCGTTTCCGAGATTCAGATTATATATATATATATATATATATATTACATATATACAAGAATTGCTCGTTTAAAGGTATAAGATAAAACTTACGACATAAACTGCTCCACATCATATCCTTTCCAAGAGCCATCAGTTGCGACCACTAAGTCCATGATAGGAACATTGTGGTCCACTTTGCAAGCTTTATGAGACTGCCTTAGTAGATTAGCTGGAACATTAGATTTAAAATAATGTTTGTCATATTTAGATACAACCCCTGTATCCACCAGATTCGGCGCGATCATCATTTGGATAGCTAGTGGTATTCACAGCTCGTGCTTTTTCCCTACTTATCTATACATATAGAGCGGATAATAGGTCATGAATTCTGCCACTAACTGAAATCAAACCGAACTTTGATCAGTATTCTTTAAAATAAGTGATAGGTACTGTTTTCTAATTATAGGTAAATATAGAGTTAAAAGCCAAATAGTATCTACCTAATTAGGTGATGTAGGTACTTATATTTAAAACAACTACTCACAAACATATAATGAAAAAGCTTCAACCGCAGCATTTGTAATCCTTTGCATCTCTTCCACTGGGATATACACCATGATCTGCCGCAAAGACAGCACATGAGCAAACCGTGACGTCTCCGTATACAGATCCGTAGTTTTAAACAATTCTTTGTATAGACGCTGCCTGTTGCACGCTTTTACTTCGGGGTTAAAGGATACCCCTCCGTGGGAGTAATACATCTCGATTATCTGTGATAGACGAAGTGAGCGTCGCTGTTCCACCCATTGTGGGACATAGTTAGCTAAGATCAGACCTTCGAAATAAAATAACTAAAGTTAAATTCTCACTCGAAGGCGTTACAAACTTTTGAATAATGTGATATTCATTTACCATCGATGCCTGCTAAAATCTCCGCATCAGTGAGGTGCCAGTCGACCACAGAGCTATTCATAGGAAATATATAATGTCGCCTCGGGAGCAGGGTATCGTTCCAACGGTTATTGCTGCCAACAGTTATTCTCTGCGCGACTGACCCAACCCTTGGACCCTGGTTTACAACTACTTCTGCCAAGTCCCCTGAAATTTGTAATGTCGTGTGAAACATTATGACTGATGTCCACCTGCCTTAAAACTTGGGCAGAGTGATCCGTTTTTGGGAGCCAATTAGAGACTTTAAAGACTATCAGTGAAGTCCTCTAAGTGATCTGGGTTTCAGCATCCTACAAAGTCATAGTAGAAACTTACCGGCTAACGTCGCTACCCAAACATTCCCAATATCAGCGACATCAACCTGCCTCTGCACACTAGTATTGAACGTCTCTATATCGTCGTACCACTCTTGCATAGCGGAAGCCATAAGTGGTTCAGCTACGTCCTCCTTAAATATATTTGCGTTTAGTATTTCTGTTACAGGCACACGTTGGGGTTCAAGAGATGCCGCAATGGCTGCCATAAGAGTACCGGGAGAAACTGTCCCCCAGTCAGTTTGGACAACACCTTCTTCTATAGGACATCTGCTGTGTATTCTGCAAGAGTCAACAAGTGAGCTTTTTCACAACTTTCTTCTACTGCTCGCATACGCGGTCTATAAAAAGCGGTATCATAGTGTTTTTTCCTTTCCGATATTAGTGTTTGAGTGTCAACTGTTGTTTACGCAGTACCTACCTATTCGTCTTGAATCCTGCACAGAATGCACCTCTTCAGTTTTGTAGATTCACAGCTAAACTTATTGTCTTACTCAGGCAGAAGATATTACTCAACGGAGTACAAAATGCGGTAGGTACCTACCATGGCTACAGTAAATGATTACAGAACATAAAGAATACTAACCGACTGCTGCTTGCTGTAGCCATGTTCTGCGTCTGTTCGGCCGACACGGGGCACACAGTACTCTCGTCCCCTCTCTCCCACTGCCGGACTGCAGAACTCAGCATCTTGTGAAGCAAGCATTTCTCGTCAAAAGCTAGTATTTCATCGACGTCTATGAGATTCTGACTAGGCAGGAACAGGTCCATAAGGAGCTTGTATTTGTGGAATTGGAAGGCGGATGCTCGGTAGGGGAGGACGAATTCGTTTTCGACTGCATTGGCAGATGAGTGCTCGATACCGTCTAAACGGAGACTGAAAGAAAAAAAAATAGGTGATGTCCTAATCAGGCTTGACGGGATAACGGCATAATTTATCCGTTTCAATTACAGCTTCAATACACAGCTATTTTTGAGAAGGTAGATATTACGCATTAGCTTTACCTACTTTTTTTCAGAATACCTATCTGAGTAAATTTCCTATTTCCTGTTCACAATAATTACAATAATAGATGAAGGATAGTTTCAAACGCATAACTTTTTGCAGTTGTTCAGTTAACTAATTGAACCGGCATGTATGCAAATTATCCAGGTATGTTGTAGGCTGGCAGGGTGCTTTGCATTTTACAGTCTCAATTGCCTACTTTACATAGTAGGTACCTTTTAAGTAAAGCAGTACTCAGTAACCTCAAGTCTAGCTGAGAGTTGAGCTCAACTTTCTTGAGCAGCGACAAGTAGACATCGAGTCGGCGCGGCGCTTGCAAGTCCGGGGCCCCGATGCGGTAGCAACCCAGCAAATGCAGTGGTATGCTTGGTAGAACGACACATTCTGAAACTGGAACTATAATGGAATTATACATAGGCAAAGTCAAGTGCGGTAGGCCTGCATACAAATACCCTGTTTGCAAAGTATAATATACACAAGCAAAGAAAGTATGTATATTTACTTAAATTGGGTTAGTAGTAGTACCTACATACAAACAAACAATCAGCATTCACGAAAAAACTATAATAAAGATATACTTACATGCTATTAAAGTGACGAGGGCACAGAAAATTAATGCTAACGTTTTAATCATTATCACAAATCACTCATTTTCAGAAACACCATAAATGCTATGAATATTTTTAAAAGACAATGCGTGTTCACAGCAAGGAGTGCTACATACATAATATAGATCAGTGCTAACTGATAAGATAACTGATAATGAATCACTATGGACGCGGTTGCGGTACACAAATTAAACTTCAGAGATTATAGTATAACACATGGTATTAATCAAATAGGAGCATAAAAGTACTTGCCTTTATTGACAAATTAAGTGCTTTTAAAATAGTTCATAATAACAATTTAATTATTTAATTGGTAAGATACAAAAAATCGTATAGTGATTTCCAGTCAAATAAATCATTGTGATGTTAAAGTCTATTAACTGCAAGTTATCACCAACATTATTATATAAACGAACGTAAAATAATTAGTAAGTACTTAATACAAATAGGAAACATTTGGCAACTAATTCGAGCCAAACATCCCTTGAACACCTTACAGCCCAATTCCAGTACTTTATCAGTGCTGTAGGTCTACCATGAAATGTCACATTTAGATTGGCTGACGTTACTACAGTAGTAATAGTACGTTACTATGACATTGGATAGTTAGCTACGTGAGGTTTTAGTACCCAACTATCCGCTAGAGGCGCTGTACCAAGTTTTCATACATTTTTTTAACTACAGTCGCTAGCGAGTGTAGATTGTGAAAACTCATGGTAGACCTATGTATGCGCGTGTTGAAATTGCATCTTTTGTTAACCCGATGAACATTGAACGGTAAAAATGTCTGAAGCATACGACACCAACCAACCACTGTCCGACAACTGAGCTGCATTGAATACAGGAATTACGCTGTTGTTGATAATAATGTTGATTATTCAATTGTGACTAAAAGAGAGGTCAGATGGAGGATGACGGCTGAAAGGGAATTAGAAGGAGATAATCATGTTGTGCTATCCCCACATAGGGTGGAATAAAGGCAGGGAAATAATGATGATGATTAAAATTGACTAAGAGTACCTAAAGAGAATATAATCACTGAGTACCTACCGACTTTTCAAAGTAGGTAAGTAACAGTTTTTTACTTTGACATTAATTAAAACTTATTTGTCAATTATGTATAATTTACATACGATATTTTTTTTAAAAGAGGTTTTTTTAGTTGTATGGAAATCTTGTAAAACCTTATATAATAATAAAATCAAATACAACCCATAAAAATACTGCAAGTACTTAATATTAATAGGTCAGTATGGTATATAACAATTCGACAATAATTCTTATGCTAACAGTCAAAAAACTTTAACCATTATAAATTAAATAAGCCAGTACACACTTTCGACTTTTTTTTTTTGTATTCCATAAGAAAATATGGTGTATTTAAAATTTATATAGGTACTGCGCTTATTTCAATTTTAACACAGATAGTTAAGTAGCTATTCACACTATCACTTATTTAAATTATTTGTTCGGTTATATATATGGAAATATTTAAATGCCATTTTATATACATTCACACCATTCAAAATTAATATTGAAACTTGTAAGATTGTAGAATGTGTCAGACTGTCAAAATGTTTTCTTGTTTAAAAAAAACACATGTTTATGACTCTTTTACATGTTATGTTTGTTATATCAGTATGAGCAATGAGTACATTATATGTAATTAATTATGAAACAAAGAAAATAGATTTTTAAATATTTCAAAAGTTTTATTTTACTCAAGATCTTAGCTCATTTGCCTAATTTTGTACTTATGGCCCATGCATAATTTATAACAGCTTTTCAAAGGTTGTTCAATGTTCATACTTGCTCACTCATACATTACATCATTTAAATATCAACAATTGAACATTACCGTAACACTAATTTGGCTGGTTTTCCATCTACTAGGCGTGATGAGCCATGTTTGATAGTAAATTCTCTTTTTATGTACGCAAATAGTACATCGGTAATAAGGAATATTTGTGCAGTCGCGAATGAGAGAGTTACACCGAAGAAGAAGTTGGCATTTGCTGAACCGGAATATATCCACAGGTGCCAGACCGTAGGTCCCAGGGCTGATGTAATGATGAACGCACAGCCCACTATGAATTTTTGTTGCATAACTGAAAATAAAAAAAATATACATTTTTAACAAATGAGCATCAATTCTAATGTAAAATATGACAAAAATCAATAGCCACCGTAATAATTACTATTTTGAAAATACCATGAAGCCTAGCTTGCTGCCCCGTAGCTTGCTTTTGGTTTGTAATATAATGTTTAAATGCAACATTTAAGCAAGCCTAAGAATTAGTAGACACAAAAAAGCTTGGTAAACTTACATGTAAATAAATGCATCCACATAGGAAGCAGTGCCAGGTAGAATCCCACATCCCCAATACAAGGATATGACCGGAATATTGTTGACAGCGCAATTAACACTGTAGCAAGTAATACTGGTTCTCTCTTGAACCTCAGGGTCAATGGAACAATGTACAGAGCTAATGCATTTATTTGAAATGCACAGACGAAGAGTAGACGAAAGTGTTCAAACATTTCTGTAAAGAAGTACCAGAATAATCCTATGTTGGGCTTCAGATCTGGCACCGAGAGTCTGAAAATGAAAAGTAAGTTTGTTAATTGCATGTAGCATTCATTTACTGACTGTCAAACCCAAAATATGCATGTTGTTTTTAATTTACAAGAAAATTAGGTACATAAATAGAAAAATTAAGTATGATGGTAATATTTATATTTGAGTATTTTAATCACACAATAGGCTTGTAAAATACTTACATAAAACCATAGGTGTTGTACACATAGCAATAAGATCCATCCATAATAAATGCAGATATATAAATCAAGAATCCCCAACTAAGTACAAATGCCAGTAATGTTTTGATATAGGAGCACTTGTTGCATTCCTCATGTAGATCTGCTAAAAGTATTGCAATTGGCACAATCAGTAACATTGGATACAGAGCCTGATGAGTTGCTAAGGCAATAAACACGCATGCTATCAATCTATGCCCATTTGATGCTCCCCACAGTGATGTAGCCACCAATAGATTCTGTACAACAGTTGTCGTCATCCCAACACAGTTGAACACAGAATAGGGATTGAATAAATAAACAGATAAGACATAGTCCGATGCTTCATCCAATTGAACATCATTTAACAGCAAATCTTTGGAATCTTCAGAAATCTCTTTAATCTGTTTCTCCTGAGAAGTTTTTAGTATTCTGACGAAAGCTTTTGAAGTTTTATACAGCAAATGAGCTGTTAGCATATCCATTAGGGTAAACATAAGAGGTAACAAGTATGGCACATTTTTTACCAGGAAATGGAAGAATACTAGCATGATTGGTGATTCATGGAAGGAGTCGCCTTCATAAGGGTTTATATTGCGGTCGTAGAGATACACTCCCTCTATTAACCTCTTCCAAGAATTCAACGGCGTTGCAATTTCAACCCGGTTCGACAAAGTTTGCCAATAATCTATGTGGATCAACCAGTATCTCACAAAACCGGCTACTAAATATTTCACGATTACACCCATTTTCATGTATTTTCTAGATACACAAAAAATAATTAGATCATTATAACCGTAATTGCGTAAATAAATAAATAAATTGTGGATTTTTTCCTAAACAAATCAAATCAGTCAAAGCGCGCCGCCGCCCGTGTTGACAGGCGTTATTTCTCAGTACAAAATGGCAGTTTTGTAACCGTCAACAAGCTATCAAAATTATTAAAAAAAAAACTGCGCTTTTTCATGTGAGGATCCCCGTAGCCTCAGACAGATAAGCAAAATGCATCGTAAACCTACACAATCGCAGTCCACTTCTGCTGCTAAACGTCATAGATTTTACATCTCTCATATTCGGTAAGTAGGTCCTTATTACCCCCCAAATGGGGCTTGTAGGTGACCAATTAGCGCTCTAGCTAGGGTAATAATGTAGCTAGAAAAGCCCTAGGGCGTACATCTCTACAGTTCGCGTACATCTAACCATCATACTGGCAATAGACATCATGCATTCAGTCCAATGACAAAAGAGGTCGCTTCGTTATTCAGCCTTGTCTTCGTATGAGTACCTTTAATAGTCATCAATTTTAAATATCGAACGGCGAAGCTCAATTTCGTTCTTGAAAAAAATAATTAAAAAAAACATGAAAAAAGGCGGGAATAGAAAACTTTTACTTTAATGTTTTATTCTTGTAATGCCGGTTTTTTTCTACTTACCTCACAATCGAGATGTAAAGCAGAGTAGTTAGCTCGGGTGTAAGCATCAATTGCACCCTCGAACTATAGCCGCCCTCGCTGCGCTCGTGCGCCTAAATATCTCGGGCTGCAATAATTGATGCCTTACAGCCCTTGGCTACTAATCTACTATTACCGGTGCGCCTCACTGAGCCCGATCTTTTGGTTTATTGTCATAATCCCCACTAGAACTGTCCTCACCAAGATCATGACAAAACTCATGGCCATGATTTCTTACAATAGAGCGACGACTATCTTTACATAGTCTCCTATATATTCTATTACCGCTAAATAGAT
The DNA here is from genome assembly GCA_963675405.1 of Cosmorhoe ocellata. Classification (NCBI taxonomy): domain Eukaryota; kingdom Metazoa; phylum Arthropoda; class Insecta; order Lepidoptera; family Geometridae; genus Cosmorhoe; species Cosmorhoe ocellata. The sequence goes on along the minus strand of OY776245.1, from coordinate 6,933,012 downwards.
TACTTACATTGAAATTGAACTAAGTACACGATACTCAAGGATATAAGTGATAAATCAACCGGAGCTAAAACACGAATTAGTTAGAAAACCTTGGTTAAAAATCATGTCAAAAACACATCTGAAAATTCATAAATTCCCTTATTTATCCAGAACAGTAAGGTACTTATTTTGAAATTCTATTTCACATGAATGTAAATCAGTTAATTTGAAACAAATCAACCCAGCCCTTTTTTTGAAATAAGCTATTTACTTGAACATATTTATGTTTTTTATAAATTGTCGCTTTCGTTATATATAATTCAGAACAGCCATATTATCATGACGCACTCTACTTAGGTACTTGTCGTTTGGGTATTTCGCTTCGTGCTATGTCTGATTCCGCAAGGAAGGCGGGGCCGCCTTCCATTAAAAAAAGGGTAATGTGAGTTAAGGCCCAGCATTTTGAAAATTGCAAGTATTGCAACCCTAATCATTCTATTACCGCTTAACAGATTACATTGAAATTGAACTACACGATACTTAAGGATATAAGTGATAATAAATCAACCGGAGCTAAAACACGAATTAGTTAGAAAACCTTGGTTAAAAATCCTGTCAAAAACACCTCTGAAAATTCAGAAATTCCCTAATTTATCCAGAACAGTAAAGTATTTTGAATTTCTATTTCACATGAATATAAATCAGTTAATTTGAAACAAATCAACCAAGCCCTGTTTTTGAAATAAGCTATTTACTTGAACATATTTGTTTTTTATAAATTGTCGCTTTCGTTATATAATTCAGAGCAGCCATATTATCATGCCGCTCTCTACTTACTTGTCGTTTGGCTACTTATGTCTGATTCCGCGGAGATCCGCGTTGCTATACGGACCTGTCACTTTTTTTGTAACTTTTACGTAAGGAATAGTGTGACGAGTATTAACCGTAACAAATTCCCGCTACTATTGACCACTAATTTGCAACCTACGTCCTATAAGCGACATTTAAGAAATAAAAACTTACAAACAATAACCACGCCTTTAATTTAATATTATACGTCTTACTTTACTACTAAAAATAATACCTTATATCTATTTACAGCGCTTGTACCACAGGTACCTTGTAACACCAGGTTTGTAACAGAAAACCTATTACTTTTGCACCTATGCATAGGTAGGTACATTATGATTATTTCTATATTCTAGGCGCTAATAGGAAAGATTTGATCGTAGGGTACTTTCAGGAAGATTTTGTTTGCGATGCGTGTTCCGCTTTTGTTCCAGTTAGCCTGGGCGTATGGCACCAGCTCGCTGTACAACACGCGCCAGTTGCTATTCGTAAATCTGATGCCGAAGTCAGCTGGAACAAATTAAGAATGTTAATAGGTATGCCAAATTGGTTGATAGTTACAGTAAAGCTTGTATGTACAAAAATATACCTACTCCGTTTTGTTGTAGTCAAAAATACCTATTCATTTTGATTTTACAGGAATTTAAACTTAGATATATATCGAGTCCCGCTAACAATCACGTGACTGCATGAGACGTTAATTTGTAATGCTCAGTAGACTCATTCTGTAAAAATTCGAATTCGAACTCGAATTCACTCGAGTGACCAACCTCACTTCGAACTTAAACCATTTCACTTTAAAATTGTATTCTGTATAAGTTTAGAAGCACAAGTGATGTGAAGTGAGTATTGAAATGAGCTAGGGATTGAATCTACGCGTTACATCTACAGTCGACAAATCGATTTATCTTTTAGTTTTGTTTTATATATAAAACGAAAAAAAAATATTTATTTTCGTAATCATAAGTGAATAAAAGGTCAAAGTCTACATTATAATTACGTAAAATGAATAAAACTATTAAAAATAAAACGTTGAATCGTTTGTTTGGTGGAATAGACTCTCGAGTCTTTGCCTACTTCATTGTGTATGGTTTCAAAAGTAGGTACCTACTTCGCTAGCCGGTTCAAGGTTGTTTTGTTTTGTTTGGTGTATGGTGTATGTTTATGTTATGGTGTTCCCCTGTGGAATCATAATAAGGATTTTGGTTGAATAGGCATTAGAGAAGACGAAGTAAGTACCACGTAGGTGGTACCTATTTACAGTAGTTGCCTTGACAATCTAGTACTACGTAGGTAAGCTTTTTACTGTATTGACCGAGGATCGGAGTCGTGAAGGGCGACTTAATTTATACAGGGATGGGCAGCAGCATATGCCTAAGTAGGTACCTACGTAACACCAACACTGCGTTTTCCAATCCGCCTGCCAAACGTAGTGGTGATTGATCATGGTAAAACCATTCAGTCTTGGACCTTGGAGGAGGCTCATGCCCCATAGTCGATGGTTACGGGCTGATGATGATGAAGTTAGGTAATAGGTAGGTACCTACATAACAAGAAAATAAAGAATACCTAGGTAGATGTAAACTTAGCTTAGGTAAGTAGGTAGGTACCTACTTACCTTTTCTTTCGTCGAAAGGCGTCTACGTGATCTTTATTTCTAATAGCAAATTTTCAATCAACTCTTGTGACAATCGATTATAGGTACCTACCTACCTACCTACTTAACGCTACATAATTTTAATTTCTGTTAAATATTAATAAAAACGAATAATTCGCGTCGTGTTTACCTGAAAAACTAGACTAACAAACCAAATTCGATCGCTCCTTTGTAACTTTTTATTTGACAAGTGAGTTCGAGTTTCAAGTGTCGAGATGATTTGGGAATTCCCGTAGAGAATACCAACTGTACGTCAATCGTAAGCGTAAATGTCAAAATCTCACTCAACTTAGTTCATTTCATTGCCACGCTCGTTACTGAGGCGCTGCAAGCATTGTCGAGTTTTACAGAATGCAAAACTTTAAACTCACTGCGGATTCAGCTTAGTGAGGTTCGAAATGTGTTTATAGAATGAGCCTGCTGCTCGCTTTGTAGTTGTGTTGTGAGATGAAATGATGTCACACCGTCACACGAGTACCTACGAGTCCACATCTAACGTTTACATAGGTCGGAAACTGACGGTTGGAATTGACGTATCGAAGTAATTCTTTCACTTGTATTTTTTATTTATGACCGAGAGTATGGAGAGCTAATATAATATTCAAAATTAGTTAACATCCTTTACTATAAGAAATAATATTTAATTTTAAAGATTATTTAGGTTGAGAAGAGTAGGTAAGTAATTCAAATTAAAGAGTCCTCCATAAAACTTTTTAGGTAGGATGGTTGTGTATAGGTATGCGACGAAATTGCGCGTTACAAGTGCTTCTGCATCGTTTATAGCAAGCTTCAATTTAGTATAAAATAATCTCCGGTTATTCCGGTATAGGTGAGATAATGCTGAAATGACCTTTGTGAATAAGGGGAAAGCAGTCACACAGTGTCAGTACTTACTCCAATCTTTACTGGTTGGGTCCCCGTTTGATAAATGTGTGACCATACTCTCTACATTAGGCCTCATGTATAACGATTTTATTCTGACGAAGGTGTCTGTACCATTTTTCTCGGGAATTCCGTCTAGTTTCCATGTCCACTCAAGTCCCGCTGGAAGCATAATTATAGATTTTAGCAGATTTCAGTACATACTATTACATAGCTATTGATAATTGTAGTTGACCCCAAGCACAGATATACTACACTAGTACCCCAAGTCAGCAAATATTGTCATACCATGATCAAATTCCTCCTGAAGCTAATATTCAGGGCCCGTTTCGTTGGAGCCTTTCATTGTGGTAGTAAATACATTTGCAGTGTTTGTTAGTATACTTGCACAAGCATATCGGTATAATCACTTAATCTTTTCATACGTTTTTTTTTGTTTCTTTGTTGCAGTTGTCGTGTTGCAAATCTATACGATTCTCTCTCATCAAACGTGTGAAATGATATTGAAATCATATACATAGCATACCTTCATGTATATACCTACAGGGTATTCCTAGACTACTTCCGAAAACTTCAGGTGGTTAAGGTACCCATCAATATAAACGTTTTCTAAGAAATCAACACTGAGAGCGCGAAAAAAAACAGCTGTTCTATGCAAAAGTTCAATACCTACTTGGCTATAATGTATGAGACAGCTTATTGCAGCAGATTTAATATCTTAAAAAAGTTGTTTAATGGGTACTTTAACCCCCTAAAGTTTTCGGAAGTAGTCTGGTAACACTGTATACTACAGATAATAAAACTTACTCATTGTAGTATTAAACTCTCCAAAAGCATTGATTTCCAAAGCGTTGTACTGGCCTTGCCCTTTGTACGATCCCCTCACAGAAACCAATGGAGCTGTTAGGTCGATTTCAATGAGAAGCCGATCGTCGTCCGCTTTTACTCTGAAATTAATCTTTCCATGAATACCATCTAACTTTCTTGTGTACAAAGTATAATACCTCAGTATAAAGGTAAATTTATTTCAACTTGCAGGTTAGTACCTTATTTCCGCTATTGGATAGTTTAGCAATGGCTTTCCGAAATAATTACAAAATATTGTCTGACGTATTAATTTATTGTTTATTTACTCAAATGGTGTAAGTACCTTAGGTACCGACTAGCAAGTTCAGACAAAAGCAAACACAATTAATTACATAATAGCTACATACTTCCAAGTAAATTATAGTCACCTTAACGTTTACCTAGAAACCGATTTTATAATTTTTGTAAGTACTTTTTTTTTTTTATTTCTTATAAAATCTGTGGCTAATTAGCTATACAATACCAACCTTGCATCGTGAACTGTTGCTCCTTTCAAACCTTCAACGTATATATCTTTGATGGTCATCTTTGCTGATATCTGTAAAAACAAAATGCTTTTAGCCGCTAAAACGCCCCGTCCTTATTTACACAACCGTCTCGTCATTTGCACGCATTTTGCAAGACACACACTTCGTCTCAATGATAATGTATCCTGTAGCATGTAGGGTTTTAATAAAATATTTCTTTTAATTATTACATAAATCTTTGCAGATCAAAGATGTTACTGAGATCTTTGAATTTGATAGTTAATCCCATCAAAAACATAAATGTGAAATGAGAGCCAAGTTCAATAAGTAAGTAGGTATGCTTTAGTCGTTGACTTCAGCGACAAAAGAAGTGAGATCTAAACGGGTGCCAAGTACAATGGTCAGTCCTAAAAGTTATTTATAACAATATGAAATATTTTTAACAACTTTAAAATATCATTTCATCTCATAATTTAGGATATTATATTGAAGCCTAAGGTCTAACTTGGCTAGTTATCATTATACGAATTACCTTCCTATTATTAACTACTTACCTACTATGTCCGATCGCTAGTTTCTACCAGCAAGCCAAATTTTTAGAAGAATAAAATAAGAACGTGCAAGATATACCTAATATAATTCGTACTCTTAAGAAAACTAGCCAAGTTAGACCTAAGGCTTCAATATAATATCCTAAATTATGAGATGAAATGATATTTTAAAGTTGTTAAAAATATTTCATATTGTTATAAATAACTTTTAGGACTGACCATTGTACTTGGCACCCGTTTAGATCTCACTTCTTTTGTCGCTGAAGTCAACGACTAAAGCATACCTACTTACTTATTGAACTTGGCTCTCATTTCACATTTATGTTTTTGATGGGATATCATTACTTGGAACCACGTGTGATCCGAGAATGCCCCTTAAACTTAAGGGGCAAATCTACAAAACGATCATAAGACCTGTCGTATTGTATGGGTCTGAATGTTGGGCCACCAAGGGAACGGACGAAAAAAGAGTGCATGCGGCGGAGATGCGAATGTTGAGATGGATGTGTGGAGTGACAAGGATGGATAAAATAAGGAATGAGTATATCAGAGGAAGTCTGAAAGTGGCACCGGTGACAGAAAAGATGAGGAGTAATAGGTTAGCATGGTATGGACATGTTATGAGAAGAGATGAATGCCATGTGACAAGGAGAGTGTTAGGTATGAATGTAGATGGATACAGGGGTAGAGGTAGGCCAAAGAAAAGATGGATGGACTGTGTGAAAGATGACATGGGTAAAAAAGGAGTGAGTACTGAAATGACGAATGACAGAGAGAAATGGAAGAGGATCACATGTTGTGCCGACCCCACATAACGTGGGATAAGAGCAGGAAGATGATGATGATGGGATATCATTACTTTTTGTACAGAACTTATTAGTAAGTAAGTACTTGTTCTTATATTATTACACTTATATAATCCTGCATAAACGGCTCAAACTATTGGCACATTGTAGGTATAGGTACATATTAAGCAGGTAGGTAGGTACTTGAGTACTTACTGAATAAGTATACCTACCTACTACCTATCCGACAAGCCGAAACACACTATAATCTAGGCCTGAATACTTATCTAGCCATATCTATCTACCTGCATAGACTGCTCAAACTATTGGCACATTGTAGGTATACATACCTATGGTCATACCTACCTATCTGCATAGACGGCTCAACTATTGGCACATTGTATACCTAGGTAAGAGTGTACTACTTACCAATCCAAGACACTACTTCCACTCGTTATTATATTCACGTCAAGACCCTATTAAAATCCACATAATGACCGACTGTCATCTATTTAGATTGCTGTTCTTATATTACAGGCGCTAGTAAGGGTTCCTAGGAGAATCAATTAATTGAAAAAGTACGTTAAAAATATAAAAATTTGCAAGTTTCAGATTTTTTCCTTTGTATCCACCCCACTACCTACCTGGATGCCAAATTTGAACGTTCTAGGTCATCTGGAACTGGGTTATAATTAACGTCTATAGGTCAGTCAGTGATAAAATTTTCCATAACCAGGCATTTTTGGACGTTAATATCTAAATAACCGTTTGAGGTGTGTTTATGAAATTCGGTGCACACATTTTACTCGCAAGTGGCAATAGATGAGCCAAATTTGACTTGTTTATGTGAAATAGTTTTTGAGTTACGAGGGGGTGAAAAATCACCCAAATGGTTCCTGTAATATTACACTAGGCGCGCATCGCCCGTTCGCTTCGCTTGAACTTGGCTTGACACGCTGCCGCGTGTCTAGATAATGATAGTAGTAATGACCATCACTATAAATTGGGTGGGTGGTGGTGATGCTTAGTGGTAGATAACACACTTCTTTGTCTTCAGCCTATGATAATTTATGACCACAGTTTTTGTCGTGGTAATTATACTTATGACGTTCACTGTACTTTCAATAATTTTGGTATGAGGGACGAATGTGGACAAATATTATCATGAGGGACAAACAAAGACTTTTTAATGGAGAGGGCCGAACATTGGGGACGAATATGGCATAAATCATCCTCAGGCACCATCTTTAAGATGGTGCACAGCTTATGCCTACCAATCCCAGTGCTTTCCGGTGTTAAAGTACGAGTATATATCGTAAGGCCGTGCGTCGTTCATATTCATATTCATTTATTCATGTTGGTATTTTAATTCCATTAATTAGTGGGTTATCTTCTGCTACATGAGCCCCGCTGGGGCACTAAAATGTTACTCATGCTATGAACCTTAATTATGTATGTTTGTACCCTATTAGTTACCTACCAACACCTACTGCTAAACTTGTTATGTTATGTATGTATGAACCTACCTACCAATACGAACGCGTTTGTGAACCCATGGATATCTCCTTTCAAAAACATGCTAGCCAGTGTTCACAAACGGTACAGTCAAACATCGTGACGAAACTGGCATGTTAAAATAACTCAAAATCCGAAAGATATTGTCAGTATCATCCACAAAATATATCCATTATCGCTCCAAGGTACCTACCTAGCTACAGCGGCCTCATAAATTACTAGCATGCCTGTTTTTTATCATAATTCATAACTGAGAACAATACAACTCATGTCTGGAGTAGGTAAACTAAGTACGACGAGTACATTATGTAGGTACTTGCAGATGAGAGGCGGAAACAGAAATTACTCGGTTACGCTACCTTATCATTAGGAATTAAAATTATATACCACGTAATATACATGTCTAATTGCATCTACAAGGTGTTCTAGAATATTACATAATGTCTTAATAGACAAAACCAACATAGGATGCCTACACATAAAAAACCAATTAATTTTTAAGATTTACAAATTTTAGATCAACCTTCTTGGCTTATTTTGGTCTTCCTTATTTCATTGGCGGTACGATCTATACGCCAGGAAAATCATTGTAAGAAAACAGGCATGTCTTAGATACATCAACATTTTATGTCACACACGAGTCACGTAGGAAGACCTTCACCAAAATAAGTAAGCTTAGAACGTGTCGGACCACGCATCTGAAGTCAGTAGAGATAATGACTAGTGGCCAATCCCGGACAAATCAACATCAGTAAAAACCACACGTGCGAAACCGAGGGCAGAAGCTAAGTAATAAGAATAAATAACAAACACAAAAAATAGTCATTACACGTACTCTTGCTTGACCTCATAGGATAAAATAATGTCATTGGCTTCAGAAACTGCCTATATTAGTTACATTATTACCAACCCGAAACAAAGAAGCTAGAATACTCATAGAAAATAACGACACTTGTCCCACAGCCGGAATAGAACCCGTGACCTCTCGATTTTCAGTCAATCATTCATCTGCTGCTAACAAGGTCGTCAAAAACCAGTGACACACAGTTGAGCCATAACAAACATACAATGTTCTTGAACACCTTGTAAAGAATAATATGGGTAGATGTGTTGATAGAGTACCTACTTAGGTACCTACTTAACTGACAGGGTATTTTTTCTACAAGCAATTCACAATGTGTTTTGTTCAAGGCATTCTAGGTATAAAGATTCACGTAAATGCTTCAATTATATAAGTAGATTATGTAAGCGCAGGGTCAGCTTGGGTACGGAACATGTATATCTACCCTAAGTTACTAATCAAGGTAGTCGAGACGAGATTGGCAAATTGACATTGATCTCATAACAGAACTGGTAGTAATTGATAGGTAAAGGACTGAACCTCTACTTTGCAGGTTAAGATGGATCAAACACGTGAGAATTTTAAGAGCTCGAGATGGCACTTCCACGCGCCTAAACACGTTAGAAACACATTAAGTGGTGCTGTTACCAAAAAATCGGGGTACAAAACATAATTTACCTTTAAATTTTTAAAGTAAGTATTTAAAATAAATATTTTTTAGCAATGAACAAAACAACTTGGTACTTATGTATGGCTTTCAACTACTTATGTATGTATGCTACAATACAAATCTAAATTATTATGATATTATATTACTTATTGAATCTAATCACCGATTTCAATTTTGAACAAATTTCATTGTTGATAATAAAATAGGTAAGTATAGGTCATCCAACGGATCCAGGCATTCGTGAAGTTAGCCTCAGGTGCGAGTTTGCGCATGTACAGTTACTTCCCCCCCTCCTCATACCTCCAATGGCTCCCGAAAAACGATACTGCGCAGCTCTTGCGGCTAACTTCACGAATGCCTAGATTCGTTGAAACTACTATACCTACGTATTTTTACAGAACTAACCTAATGTAATACAAACTAGCTTCCGCTCAGGGCTTCGCCCGCGTGGTACCTTGAAAAATAAAAAAAAAATATTCCGCGGGAACCGTACCTACATCTTTTCGGAATTATCAGTAGCCTATGTGCTATTCTAGACTATAATCTAAGAATATCTGTGCCAAATTTCATTCAGACCCGTCATTCAGCCGTTTCAGCGTGAAAGAGTAACAAACATACATCCATACATTCTTGAAAACTTTCGCGTCTAATATACTATTAGGATTAAACAATGCTCACACAAGTGAACCTTCTTAGTTTAAAATGATGACATAAGTAGATAAAAGAATAGGTAGGACTATATAATTATAATATTAAAAAAAGAAAAAAACGACATACCTACATGGTGTAAAAATATTAAATTTTATAACTTTAGTGTAAATAGGTACTAGATGTTTTTTACGCTATGATAAATCCATTTTTATACCCGTGTGAAGTTTTTTGTTTGCGAATGACTGTTTTTGCTTGTCTGTTGAATGTTTTTGCTAATTATCAATAATAGACAAGGTATTTTGAGAATATTATAATTTAATTACTAAAGATATTAATAGGTTAATTGCATTTACAAGGATAATTTTAAAACTTGTCTTAGGTACTATTGGTACCTCTACCTACTGATGGATGGATGTATGGATGTTTGGATGCTTGTTTCTCAATCACGCTGAAATGGCTCAACGGATCTGAATGAAATTTGACACAGAGATAGATTATAGCCTGCAATATAGCACAATTATGCTATAATTTAACAAGGTACCACGCGAGCGAAGCCGCTGGCGGAAGCTTGTATTATTATAAAGAGACGTTCTCTTCCTAGTCGTACGTGATTCGAAATGTACATAAAAACAACCTTGGAATTAAATAAACTACCGAAGTTAGGGAAAGTTTTAATCGTGGCACAGTAACTTTTTAGGTACATATATATCAACTGGAACATTGTAGGATGACTGCACGAACTGCCTATCTATCTACTACGAGTATAACCTACTAACAATGTGAACGTCAAAATTTGTGAGGATGTTTGGATGTTTGATACTCTTTCACGCTGAAACGGCTGAACGGATCTCGATGAAACTTGGCACAGAGATAGATTGCATCACGTGGAAGGACATAATGCTATATTTTGTAGAAAAAAAAGTTTAACCAGACTAGACTGACGGTTCCATCATCGCAGACTTGAAACTGCTGAAGTAAAAAAGCTGAAATTTGGAAGGTACCTTTCATATTTCGAAATTCAAGCCTTAAAAGAGTAAAAAAGGGTGAAAACGTTTGTATGGAACTTTTTGGCGTAGTACGATTTTCTTGAATCTTTGAAACGTAAAATAAATGGACTCGTGTATGAGAAATTTTTAAAATAGGTAACTAAAATAACTCCCAAAGGGGGTAAAATGGGGTGTTAAGGTTTGCACCAATGAATAGAAGAAAGAAGAAGAAGAATAGTATTTAGAATAATATTTTCTTTCCCGGGAAGTGTGATTGCTTTGAAACTTTGGTTAATAAAATGAAAATACAAAATACACATATTTCAGGGTTTCCCAAAATAACCCTTAAAAGGCCTTTTTCTAAAAGATCCCGAATTTGATCTAGATACGATTGGTTTGAAACTTGGTTTACATTAAATACAAAATAAAAGTGTGGCATGTGTTTTAAATGGATATTTAGTACGTAATTTTTTACGTATGCTGCACTACGTACCTAGGTAGTTTTTTAGGTAAGAATTGACGTTTTCGTGTCAGTGAAATACTTTTTTAAGTATTTTAGAATTGTGCGAAAACATATCCATCCAAATGTATCCGGATGTTAGTTACAGATACCCTTAGATTACATTAGTTCTATTCTTTTTCTATTTTCTAAGTATGTTAGTTAGCACGAAATACAGAAGTTTTGGAATACTTATTATTTTAAAAACTGCTGGACATTTTCAAAGTATGTTCGTAAATTATATTGTGAAGGTATATAACTCACTTGGTTGTTATTGTATTCCATTTTGATTTCTTTCTGATAGTAGGGGTCTACGCTTGGCACTCCCAGATCCTGGATTCCGTCGGCCATGGCCGCTATCCCCATTTGCACCGCTTCAACCATACAGTCGTTCAGATCCACAGAGTTTCTGTCGCAAACTTTGAGGTACTTGCCTGAAAATAATCAAAATATACGGTGTAAGTATAGTTAGGTAAGGTACTTAAGTTTCAAAAAAGTTTTAAATATGACCGATAATGCGAAACTTTGTGTAGGTGTTTGGTTTTGTTTGTACACACACCTTAAACACCCGTAGATACGGATTCGTTGATTAATGTTGTTGTACCATGCGTGTGAAAAAATATTGCTTCATATCATGAACAACCGTAGGTAAGATATGCATTACTAAAATTACAAGTTAACAACTTATAAGGTTAGTCAATCTTACATGCATTTGAGTGCGCGGCTCAAGTAACGCAATGAAAGCCACGAAAATGGAAGTAAAACGCCATGGTTTTTAATGATGTAAGGCTGAATGACGTAATTTTAAAATTCTTAGGATCAACCGTCAAAATTCACGGTGCGCTGAAATTTGTAATTATAAAATTTGGCTTACTGATATCGATGGAACCGTAGCACCCAGCAATCGCTATAGACACAAATACTACTTGACACACTAACCCGAACATGTTTGAAAAGTTGTTGGTATTATTTTAATTTACAATTTATTTTAGTCAAGAAACTACATCAAATTCAAAAATATAAGACAAATTATAACATATACGAGTGGTGTGGCCTAGCTGGTGGCATGGTTTGTTGCCGCAAGCTCCGCTGTTTAACTTGAGTACCGATTGCATAAAATCAAGCCCAATGTCACGTACCGGTTCTTGGAATACGTAATATTCGGTCATAATGCCTTATTCGTGAATATCAAGTTATCTAACAATTGTGTTTTATTTTGGGAATTAATTTATTCACTAAAAAAGGAAGTACCTTGGGGTACATAACATAGCATAAAGTAACGTAAGATGACGCCATTGAGGTAGTCTACGTTAGACATCAAAATATTCCCGTTTATCTCAAAATACCTAGATACCCACTAAATTTTTACCTAATCAGTAGGATAGGTGTAAGCGGCAGTAGTACCTTACCTATGCAGTACTTATTGTGGTGAACTTTTAAAAATTTCGTCCCAACTTGAAATTTGACATAAATAGAATCTAGACAGTTATTGTCAAAAACTGAATAATAAGTATACCTTTAAATCAATTTCAAAAAGTGTAGGTATGATCCTGGAAAAAGCTGCACCATCTTCACTCGACATTATTAAGAACCATTCAGAGACACTTGATTGAAAACTTGAAAGCTGTTCAAAAACCTTTTGGAGCACTATTATGATCGGAAACGGGTTTGCTAAAACAAAAACATCAGTACTACTCTACTCGCTACATTCTTTAGTATCGTTCACCTTGCCACTATTATGTTAATTAAAATGCATTTTAACGCTAAAACAAAATCTTTCTAAGGTCTTAGAGAAGGTTTTTGAAATTGGTTTTAGTTGGTTATTATGATCACATTAAGAGGCGTTTGGCGACTACACGGATGAAGAATGTATGAAATGTGGAACAGATTATTCTACGACCTTGGAATAAAGCATTTAGACTTTTTATTTAGATACCTTGGGGCAGAAGCTAGTGTATTATAAAACTAATAAATTAGGCGCTTGTCTCTACGAGAGCCTTTGAGATTTTCCGAGCAACCATAAACACGTAACGTCTAGGAGTCGATTATAAGGTAGATTATCGCTCTATACTATAGGCATGACAGCATATAGCTATCTTTAATGATTGCTATGAGGAAATTATCTTTCTATCGTCAGTGACGTAGAGACTGAGACACAATCACTACATTAAACGTTACGAAGAGTACCTAGTATTTATATTACAACATTATAATGCGACTATTAGAGAAACTCTACAAAATAAATGGAATTGGATTGTTTAAAAAGTAACTTATATTACATATTAGGTATATTTCTTACAAATATGTAAAAACTGACTTAAAATATACCTACTCAACCGCAATATTACAAATAAACAAAAGAAAAGTCATTCACAAATAATGTTTCGGCAAACCATGATTTTAAGAAATGGTGACGTTTCAAAAGGTTTACAAGAAACTTTCGTGAAAAAAAAAACGAGACCATCTTGGGTTAATACTTTTCTACAACAGCCAAATAATCACCAAAATCAGTTAGCAATTGGCAGTAATATTGAGTAACTTATACACACATAATTATAATTTTAAAATAAATTACAGATGGAAATTGCATTTAAATTTTCTTATACAATCGGCCTAAAGTAAACGTGGTCTTGTATGTTATTTCTATAAATTTATAATAACCTTTTTACTCGTCTTACCAAATCACAGAGTATAATTAAAACCGTTAAAAATCTAGTTTTTTGATGTCAATCAATTAGGTACTTACCTACAAGTATTGAAAACATCCAATACATTAGTCTTGTATTTTTACAGTTATTGCTGCCTGCAACTACTCTACATTTGTACTTAGTCTCATATCATAAAAAACGTTAATGTTTAGCTAACGTCAAAATCAATCTACCGTGACTTTTAAATATATGAGTCAGATTTAAGACCTGTCAATTGCGAAGCGACATCACAAACATTAGTGTTCCGCACTTAATTATTTTACTTCACAGACATAATAATAATAATATAATAATAATAATAATAATGCTGGACAATCCACACAGCATCATCTAGCCACATAGTAAGCTACTCAAAGCTTGTGTTATAGGTACTAGACAACTGATATATTTAATACATTATTATACATAGATAGATATTTTTTTTATTAAGTATACATAGAAAACACCCAGACCAACGGAACAAATTTCTGCAGATCGTACACAAATTTGTTCCGCGGCAGGAATCGAACCCGCAACCTCTTGCGTCGCAGGCAGACTCTCGCCCGCTGCGCCACTGAGGTCGTCTACATACTACGTCATAGACTACCGTTTAGCACCCATTAGTCCAACAGAACCAGGGGCCTTACCACGAAGTCTTCCAGAACGATTCCGTAACGATTCCATTATAGAAATGTCACTACTTCCATAAAATTTGCATAAGTCATGGTACGAAATAACTATGTAATACTAATTCGGTAACGTATTATGAATTCGTGGTCAGGCCCCAGAGCTTCTATTATGTACTTTGTTATTGAAAACTATCATAGACAAGGAGTTAAGAAATATAATACCGACTTAGTATTAATTTATGAATGGTATTATAAGTTTATGGATTAAAAGTTTTGATATTGGAAAATAAATCAAGAAAAACCAAAAGTTCAATTATGCTTTAAACGCAGATTTAACGTGTGTGGTCAACGGACTGCATTATGTAGGTATATTTAATACTGCGGCTCAGCTCCAACTTGATCGTTTTCCACAAACTCGTTTAACAAGTCCTGCCCAAAGTTATCTTAAACCCTTTCAGAATGATGCAGATCATCTCAGCTATAACGTTGTAAGTTTGCAACTTGCGTATATTCCCATACCAGCGAGGGTAACATGAGCGTAACGACAGAATTTTATCGACTGTTTTGTCTCGCTCGTTCTCGTGCGAATATGAGACAACATGCTCGAAAAAATTTTGTCGCGGCTGTCAAATATGACATAGGCTAATAAGCCTGGCAGATCAGATAAACTGGTAATTACGAAAGCTACAAATGAAACTACAATAATATTGCGTTATGATTTACCCTAATAATTAGACATATAAAGAATATAAAAGTACGAGTGTAATTTTATGTTTCACATTAAATTGTCTGAAGAAAAAAAAATGGCGCTTCAAAAGAGTCGTCAATTTCTGCTCCGCCCGCTGAAACTGATCAAGATCAACGATATTGACATAACGGTACTTACACACCATCAAAGATTAATGACACTAAAAGTATATCTACGAGTATAAGTATAGGTATCTAATCATTTGCGCATAGCTGTTCTGTGTGATAGCTGTTTGTATCCAAATTGCCATCATGTTTTTGCTTAAGTCGGCCTCTGGTTGAATGAAATCATTTATCATTGGTTTTGCTTTAAGCATCATCACTAGGTAATCAATAATCATCAATAATCGCGCTCTCATTACAAACCTTTACAACTGCAACCGTATTTTTCTGCACAGGTTCTTTGACAAGAAATATCTAGTTCTATTTATCCAGCCGTTTAGACGTGATTGAATAACAAACAAACATCCAAACATTTACAAAAACCTTCGCGTTTATAATATTAGTCTGCATTTCTTCTCATACATAATCGGAGAGTCAACTCATTTTATTTTTATCAGTATATGTAACTATACCTTTACATTACTTAAAAGGTAACGCCCTTCTTATTGAAATACTGTTTCACCCACGAAGTAATAATGATTGAAAATCATAAACTTTTATTATTTTATCTGCCAGGTTCGTGATCTAATTAGGTGATTAAAAATAAAACCGGACAAGTGCGAGTTGGACTTGCGCATGAAGGGTCACCATCTATATCTACATATATAAGAGCTTAACCTGACTGACTGACTGACTGACTGACTGACTGACTGACTGACTGATTTATCATCGCCCAGCCGAAACCGCTGAAGCTAGAAAGCTGAAATTTGGAAGGTGGTTTCTTTTTATAACAAAACAACCCACTAAGGCGGGTTTTTTGGAAATTCCACCTCTAAGGGGATGAAAAAGGGTGAAACCGTTTGTATGAATCTTTTTAACGCGTGGAGCGATTTTCATGAAACTTTTGTGCACTGTAAATAAAAAATGAACGAACACGTGTTTCAGGATTTTTCAATATAACCTTCAAAAAGGGGTCAAATGTGGGGTCAATTTTTGTATGGGAACTTTTTAACGAGTGGTGCGATTGGTCTGAAACTTTGTTTGTGTACTGTAAATGCAAAATGAGTGGACACGTGTTTCAGGATTTTTCAATATAACCTTCAAAAAGGGGTCAAATGTGGGGTCAATGTTTGTATGAGAACTTTTTAACGGGTGGTGCGATTTGTTTGAAATTCGGTTTATATACATACTTTAAGTGACTAAAGTCGCGAGCGGGACAGCTAGTTATCTATAAAAACGGCAATAGAATCACGTTTGTTGTATGGGAGCCCCCTTAAATATTTATTTTATTCTGATTTTAGTAAGTACTTATTTGTTGTTATAGCGGCAACAGAAATACATCATCTGTGAAAATTTCCACTGTCTAACTAACACGGTTCATGAGATACAGCCTGGTGTCAGACGGACAGACAACGGAGTCTTAGAAATAGGGTCCCGTTTTACCCTTTGGGTACGGAACCCAGAAAATTCAATAATTTGCTAAAATTAAGGCCATTTCTTTATTTTCAAAGATCATTGACATTATGAACATTCACCACACAAGGTAAATCATGCTTTAAAACAAGGAAGACCCAGAATTAAATGGTGGGATGAGCTGGACTCTTACCTACACATGGCCTTTGACCACGTTATGTGGCGAAGGAAGAGAATATAAAAGAGACTAGATAATAATAATCTACGAATAATAGTCGTGTTTGCCATTGATTCATAAAGGTTCCCTAAAAATTAATTTAATGATTGGTTGGTTTGTTAGCGTAGTCTATGTATTGTGGGAGATTGACCAAACTTTACTGACTTCGAAATCATTCAATGTGCGCGGTTTGACACAGGCCTTAGCCAATTTTCATTTTAAATAAAGGGGTTGTTGCAACAGTTTTCCTTTACACGCGGGCAATTAGATGTAGGTATATACATAAAAATGTATGCTATTGACACAATTTACTATGACCACGAATCAAACAATAACAACTACCTAGTCATGTAATATCACACTATACACGAAAACAAAATCGATTTCACAAGAAAATAAGCACGATGAAACCTACCGAAATAAGATGTTTACACGAGATTTTTGAAATTATTTCAAAGTGCTTTAAAAGTAACAATTTTATTACAATTTTTTTTGTAATACTTAATATATAAATTGTTTGTAACAATATTGCATCAATTATGATGCCAGAAAACCGTGCTCCAAAATCGAAAACCATAAACATACCCTAATTTGCAGGAACGACCGGTGCTTGCCATAAGCAAATATGCCTAAATTGTAAGTTGTTTGAGGTTCATTGATCTCAGGATTCGTCCTTTGTTATGGTGTCGTGTGAACGACTAAACAAATGTCTTGTCGGGCGCGGACGAAGAATGATTGTCAGAATTTAAAGAGCTTAGCCTCAGCTAATGCAAGTTCATATTATAAGGACAAAAAAGCTCGGCTATCTTTTTAAGCCGTATGTAGAGCGCCAGTGTTAATATTATAAAGGCATGGAGCCCAGAGTTTGAAGCATTTTGCAAAGTGACTCCTTGTGGACTGCACATTCACGCGACGCGCGAACTCGAAATTCACCCGTTCGTATGTCAGTCGTTTATCAGTGAATGTATAAAAATACTTAAAAAATGCATATAGGAACTAAAATATTTATTCTTTGGATGGGGCTGTTAGCTTCGGGCTACGGAAGTGGTTTGGATGAAAATTTTGAAACTGGATTTTCTTCAAAACGTGGCGCCTTTTACACCCACGATGCGGTTATTGTTACCGGTGAGTAAAATTGGGTGTAAGTTGGTTTTAAAAAATTGATAATATTTTTTCAATAGTTTTTTCTCCTGTAATAGTAAATTTGATTTCAAAATTGGTTCTAAATTGATATAGGTAAGTACTTTGATGTTTCAGTACGTTTCAGTGTTTAACTAGCCGACTTTTTACTATAGAAAGTGAAATTTTTATTCACACTTTATAAAAGAGTGTCGATAGTAGCCGATAGCACATTGTTGTTGTGGGTGTCTCCAAACAATTCACGCTACGTGAGTATGAGGTTTTGAGGCTAGAGAAAGTTAAAATTTGCAACTAAGATGTCCGGCCCGGCCACCGCTAAAACCGTGATCATAAATAAGTATTTAAACGTTAATTTTATACCTTATTCTCCTCATTTTATTTTTAAAAGGGAGGTTGTTTTTTTGAAATGTTGATTTGTTTACGGAGTCGCTACTCAAATTAGCTGATTCTGTTTCGTCGTACAACCTATAACTTGTGTAGGTACCTACTCAATTTAGGTACAGTAGTAAGAAACTCATGCATGATTATAAGATACTCAGAATTAAATAAGTTAAGGAACAATTCAATGCAAATCTTCAACCGCCTACATGTCCGCGGTCGACCACATCAATCAAAACTAAAGGCATTGTCTTTTTAAAGATCGCGAAGCGCTCTTTATCTATTTCTCACAATATAGTAAGTACCACTTAGTTTTTTATCGCTCACTTCGAGGACATTAATTGGATCGGTGAGTCGATATTGAGACAGGATAATGCCCCTGACATTTCCTGCCATTAGACTGAACCCGGAAAGCTTTATCAATATGCATGTAAGCTTTGATGAGGTTATGAAGATAGTCAAGTTAATTTTTACTTCAATATGTAATTAAATTACCTAAGTACAATGATGTTATTATTATTTCTTAAATTATCCAGTTTTTCGGTAGATGGTCTAAATACATGTTATATATATAAGTTATAGTTCTATTGAAATTAGCAAATCACTAAAGTACACACACACTCTAAACTCTCTGCCTCACTCATACGCCCTGCACGGTATTCATCCATTGCATGCTATCCCTGTCAAAAAGCGCTCTACGGCATGTTCTTTATATCAAGTTCAAGGTGTCGTCGGTTGGTCGTCAGCGCGCCTGCCGGCATGCCACGCTCTGCTACATTATGCACTTTAGAGGAAAACTATCTTTAAGCTTCAAAGATTACAGCTTCAATTACGCCGTCGTATCGAATGTTTACTCTTGTTTATTTTGGATCTAGGAACCTTTAAAGGCCGTATTTTTTATCAGTGTCTCTGGAAATCATGTTTTAAATAAGTTATTTAGGTTCTGAGGTTTCAAGTTTATATTTATTTGAAAATAACTTGGCATCAATTCCTGCACAAGGTCGTCTGTTTTAACTTAACTTTATCGTTCATCAGGCTTTTATAAAGTCAGCTAATCTGCGATATTTTGATAAATTTAATAGGCCAGCTAGTGACACGTATGTATGTGTATAATGTATGTAATGAATGATTAACATTACATAAATTACATAAAGCGAAAAAAAGGTCAAAGATATTAGAAATTTATAAATTTTAATTCATATAAATCAATGAGATTACTCTTACCTAAGTACTTGTTTATTGCGTTTGTTATTATCAATCGTGTTGGCATTCGGCACAAGCAAAACCAATGAAAACGTTTCGATACCTGACGGAAACCGTTATGCACCAATCCAAAATAAATAACTTACATGTTTACGACGCATTCACTTTAGGAATGTCTGTTTCGTCTTTTGAATAATAATCATGAATTTTACGAACATCGCCGACAAAGTTTAATCATGAGTGTGAGTGCGATAATCAAAGTGTGTTTTAAAAAAACCCTCTTGAGGCAAGAAGCAGTCGATGACTCCTCCAAATGAGATACAAGTCAAGCGGATTATTCACATGTTAAACCGTGGATAAAAACCGGTTCTGGGAAACTGTATCAATATCATACATGCCGCATGCTAAAAATTAATGTAGATGTTATTACGGTATCTACGCATGCTTAGATTTATGACCGTTATACTCTAGTAATGGTAAGCTGACCAAAAACAAATTCGCCAAGCCAAAGCACGACCTAATTTAGTACTTAATTTATAGAAAAAAGATATATATACTTACTGCAAACAACAAAATAGGAAAAATAATAAACATCTTTCATTCGGTATAATAAACTATCAGAAATCAGCAAGCCAGATATCTGAAGGATTTATTTGATTTCAGCGCATGTCAGCCGTCAAAAGAGAGAAGCAGAAAACTCTACACGCGATGCAAAACAGCTGCTACTGCTTCAACCCAGACAGGTATTTTACATTATCTTCATACAAGGCATATTGCTAGATATGTACATACAGATAATACCATTTACTGCAGCTTGCAGTAAATGGGCAATAAATTAAAGTCGCGCAAATGATAAAACAAAACTGCCAATGCCGCAAAAGAAATATGGTCTGGATTCTTTCTTGAAACAGGTTATGATATTTGCAAGACGTTTTTAGTTCAGCGAATAAAGCTCAAAACATTTTTATTCAGTGCATGATGCTTTCAATGTTACTTTAAAAATAAGTTAGACCCCAGATAATATAATACTAAATTCGCCAATTTAAGTTCATACGAGTATAACAATGTCTGCAGAATTATCTCTGTCTTTATAGCAAATGGACAATGAAGCTTTTGGCGTTGAATGCCAAACAACTATGGGCAAGAGAGGGTCTTGCAAAAGTTTCCATGATTGCTACCCTCTAGTCAAAGTAGCTGACATGTCCGGATGGGACGGATGGGTTATGGGCCACTATGACACCTGTAGCTATATCAGCGGCGATAATATGGAGGTATGCTGTTAAAATAATGTTTTTAATTTTTTCATAACAGTTATAGTTATTATTGTTATTCAATACTTGTTGTAGGTATTTGGAGTGTGCTGCACGGAGCCCGTGAACACACCACCACAACAAGAACCAGATGTACAAAGGTTGGGAATACTACCACCGGTCATGCCTGTGCAGCTACCGCCCTACCACATGCAAAATGGCTACGGGTGAGAAATCTGTTAAAATGGCGACTTCATCTCTTTAATTCTTACTTTTATAATTTCTATCCTGTTTTCACTTAGTTTCCCAGCTCGATTTGGAATTTCTGCATTATCACCCCAATGGGCAAGTCAGGGTACCGACTTCAGACAAATACCCGCTCAGTGGCCACCTACCATTCCTCCATTACCGACTCATCCTCCGGATCACACTGCGCCTACGCATCCGCCACCAATGGGTAAGATTTACGAAGAGCAATAAACTTGTCTGATTTTTTTCTATGGTCTGAGCAGGCGCTGATATGCCAAAATAAATTAAACATGATCATTTACAGTAAAATATGATTACAGGTGTGACTACAAAACCAACTCCTATCCATGGCAAACCTCCTTCTCAAACCACTTGGGCGACCAGACCGCCTAGCACAACCAAACCTACGACAAAACAAGTGAGTCATTTGTGAATACTAACATCATACATAATTCAAACTGTGAAATATTATAATAACCAACATTATTTTCGCTCATTAGACATGGCAAACAATGGTCCCGTCCTACCCAACGAAGCCTACACAACCTGCTGTAACTGGGTGTGGTGCCAAAAATGGACCTCAGGTAAAATTTCGACATACGCAGGCAGATATTTTATAATTTTCATAAAACAAAACAGGCAAAAAAAGCTCCTTGCGGCGATGCGACGCCCACAGGTTTGAATTCCAAACGAAAAAGTTGGATGACCTCATACAAAGTAAAAAATCTTTTTTGGGGCAATCATATTCATGTCAAAGGTTGCTGAACTCATAAAACTGTTAAACGCGAGCACTTCATAATGTAAATCAATGCGATTGCAGGCTTATGGAGGCACAGACATCCAAGACGAAGAGCGCATTGTTGGTGGACACAATGCGGAACTGAACGAGTGGCCCTGGATAGTAGCACTCTTTAACAATGGACGACAGTTCTGCGGCGGTTCTCTCATGGACGATAGACATGTTCTTTCTGCAGCTCATTGCGTTGCCCAGTAAGTTCCACTTCGAGTACGAACCAGGGAACAAGCTTAATTACATTTATCTAAACAAATTATTAATAATGTATAAATCAAGATATCCATTTCAGAAAATAACGTAGTATGTTTTGTTATGTTGTTGCTGTGTGACTGATGGATGTGGATTGAATTATGACTTATATCTTTGGTTATTTACAGCATGACGTCATGGGACGTCGCACGTCTCACTGCTAGACTTGGAGATTATAATATCAGGACTCCTGCTGAAACTCAGCACATCGAGAGGAAGATAAAAAGGGTCGTCAGACACAGAGGATTCGACATGCGTACTTTGGTAAAGATTTTACTAATTACGGTTGGTAAACCTACAGAAATCTTTAGAAAATATCTAAGAACACTTTAATTCTTTTTTCAGTACAATGATATCGCAATATTAACGATTGACCAGCCCGTGACGTTTACTAAGAATATTCACCCTATTTGTCTGCCCGGTGGAAGTAGAGCTTACGCTGGACAAGTCGCTACAGTTATCGGTTGGGGAAGTTTGAGAGAGAGTAAGTGTTTGGTGTAACCTAAGCGTTTCGTTTTATTCATAAACAACTGCAGTGGCTATCTATAAATAACATAAAATAAATTGGATAGCTAAGTAAATAAAAAAATTGAGACAAATGATTAGTGATTAAGCGCATGTGAAGCAAAATTATGTTGACTCACGGTTTCTTTGTAGGTGGTCCCCAGCCGTCTGTTCTGCAAGAAGTAACCATTCCCATCTGGACCAACTCGGAGTGCCGCCTTAAGTACGGAGCAGCGGCGCCCGGCGGTATCGTCGACCATATGATTTGCGCCGGAAAGGCTAGCATGGATTCCTGCAGTGTGAGTAAACAATAGAGAAATATTTCAATAGGAAGGTGAAGGAAAACATCCGAGAAGAAACCGGCATACCCTGGCTAGAACTAAAAACTAGAAGGGGTGTGTCATAGATTAGTATTCTTATAAGCGGCGATGGGCTTGCAACCTGTTACGTACGGAATACTTATCACTGTGCGAAACGTGGTCAGGTGCCAATGTGTTTGGACGTGTCTCTGACTAACCCTTTAGAAATCCTCAAAGATCAACTAGACAACTCAACTAGAGATCTGAGTAGATATCTACCGAGCCTGGGGATTAGTGTCGTGATCATGTTAAATTTATTTATTTTAGATCTGCGTCTTTGTCCAAAAATATCATTCATGTATTTTTTACTAACAGGGCGACAGTGGGGGTCCATTGATGGTTAATGAGGGAGGATCCTGGAAACAGGTGGGCGTTGTCTCATGGGGTATCGGCTGCGGCAAAGGACAATACCCAGGAGTGTACACGCGCGTCACTGCGTTTCTTCCGTGGATTCAGAAGAATTCTAAGTGATTTGTAAAACCCAGTGCTTGTTCAC
Source organism: Cosmorhoe ocellata (assembly GCA_963675405.1). NCBI lineage: Eukaryota > Metazoa > Arthropoda > Insecta > Lepidoptera > Geometridae > Cosmorhoe > Cosmorhoe ocellata. The sequence goes on along the minus strand of OY776245.1, from coordinate 6,909,394 downwards.
AATGTTGCTTATTGAAATTGATTTTACCGATAACGGCAAATTAATTATTTAATAAGTTAGTGACTTACCGAATTCAATTCATGGTTTATCCTACGAGACTTCAAATAACACTACTTTTGCTGTAGAAACTTTTGATACTCACTGTTGGCGATGAAATAAACTGATATGTGAACAAGCTCTTTAGAAATAGGTTTCGTATTATCAATCATCGTCGCTGCAAGATTACATGATTATTCAATGAATTATTCGTGAAACCAATTACTTTGAGAAAGACAACCTGTGAAACTTGTTTTTCTCAATTGATTGATATGTATTTGTGGAAATTGTGCCAATTAAATATAAGGTTATATAATAAAACATGACATTTATTTTTATGTATGAAGTATTATTTTTGAAGTAACTAGGTTAAAATGGACAAAATATTAATTATTAAAAATTATTTACCTACATGATTAATTACAAAGAATACCTACATTTCAATAAATTACTCTCATTCAGTCTTTTTTTATAACAATAAAAGTACCTACACGATCAAAACACTTATATTTAAATCATTAAAATAAAATTGTTAAATTACTTTCATTCGGCGATACTTTTAGATAGGTAGGTATATATTTACTGGTGCGTTAAGCCAATATAATTCATTTGGCTAAGAAATATACTTACTATTAGTGAGCGTTATAGGAGGAAAAATATATGACGACTTAATCCAACGATTAAAGACGACTACACTTCATGATGAGACGACCTCATAAAATAACCTCACCTAAACATTGATCATCGTATAATTCTTTTAAGGACTCAATAAATTGATTGGTAACTAAGGAAGCACAGTTTCAAAAGAGACAAAAGTAACTAAAAGTAACTAAAAGTTATGCTAAATGTCAAAGTTTGACACATGTAGTTGCTGCAAGATATTCCGTGCTGAAACAAAGAAACGGAAATAAAATTATCGATATGTTACATAACGTTACGATGGCTTTTTATGATAGACCCTCAGTTCGAGTAGATGAGGGTTTCATCTTCTTCTCTTATATGTATATAAAAATGAATTGCTGTTCGTTAGTCTCGCTAAAACTCGAGAACGGCTGGACTGATTTGGGTAATTTCGGTTTTGAAATATTCGTTCGAGTTCAGGGAAGGTTTAAAAGGTAAGAAAAATTCGAATAACTGCCGGGAAAACCCTAAAAATAGCCCTTTTCTATTTCCCATACAAACTTTTTCTAAATAAGTAAGAAGTCTGCCGGGTCAGCTAGTAACATAATATAATCAGCACAAATCATTACGAAAAAAATGATGCAATATACCTTGAAAATATCCCGTGTCATGCAAATCATCAGGAGTAGGAATAAAAGGCGGTTCTTTATTGAGTAGCTCTTCCCAGTCCACGTTTCTGAAGAGCGGCATGAGGCGCACAGCCGTCGCCGCCGGGCGCTCCGCGGGTTCCATCGTGAGCAGTGCTTCGATAGCGCTTACTGCTTCGGCGGATAACGATTCTTCGTCTTCAGGCCATTCTATGTCTGAGAATCAACAGACAATGCAAGTGTGAAATAGATAAACATGCTTTAAATCCTGTAGTTTCGTTATAGTTATAAAGCTCCGTACTCACATACGGTTTTGCTCGATTGAGCTATCATGTCGAGCCTACATTTAATGCGGATCACTACTAGATGCGAGCCTTCGAGCTGTGAGTTTTGCGGTCCACACGTTAATATTTACTCGTTTTGGAGTAATAATATCGATTAATACCGAACGTGAGTATGGACACTTACATCCTTAAAATAAGTATGATTTTAGAGGATTATTACTCACTTCTTGACAGTATATTTTTGAAGACAGCTTGAGGCGTTTCGTCATTGAATGGGGGCACACCTGTCATGAATTCATAGAGGCACACTCCTAATGCCCACCAATCCACTTGAGGTCCATGCCCTTGCCTGAGCAAAACACGAAAGATTTAAAAAGACAACAAAAAATAAACAAACTTACTTATATTATTAAAAGTATAATCCTTACTTTAGAAGAAGTTCAGGAGCTAAGTAATCTGGCGTGCCCAAAATCCTTTGATCTGACATTTGGTTTCCTCTCCTTACACTTTTTGGAGTACGATATGGTGTTTGGGCAGCTGCTAATGGTGTTTTGCATAAATCCGTTGGCGACCTGTTAGCGTCCTGTTGAACCACAATTTTTTTTGGTAAGTATATTATTATTGTTTTTTACATTTTGTACATAATAATTAGTACCTGGGTGACCGAGCTTTGCTCGTTTTTTGAGGGTAAACGACGTTTTCTAAAAATGAAACCTAGCTAGATCGATTTATCGCCCCTAAAACCCCCTGCATACTAAATTTCATGAAAATCGCTGGAGCCGTTTCCGAGATTCCGATTATATATACCTATATATACAAGAATTGCTCGTTTAAAGGTATAAGATAAAGATTAGCAAAAAATATAACTTTGAATTATAATGTTGATAAATACCTTGCTCAGACGTCTTGTTGGGAAGATTTCTAGACTAGTAGAAACGTGTTTGCTGAAGTTAAATGACTTTTCCTTGACGCCCGAAGAAGGTTGGTCATCCTTAGGTAAGACGAAACGCGTCTCTTTAAACCGCTTCTTTGTTTCGGGGCATTTATTGTTTGATACGGGTGTGGAGAAGATTACACCAACATTAAAATGATGACTATCGTTTTGAGACGCCCATCTGGAATGGTATTTAAGTCATTGCCGATCACGTCTTTCTTTTTTTTTCTTTTCATATAGGTACCGAATATGTTTCCTACAATATTCTAATAGAAAAATAATGCGCTTACCTTTTCTTGAGCACTCCTTTGATAGGATTTTTGCGTCGATCCGGTGTAGGATGTATGGCCATACGCTTTGGCGTGTTCTGACTTAGCTCCAAAGCCATTATCTCTTGTGTAAGACCGCTATGATTCTCTTTGGATTCTGCTAAGCTGGTAACACCAGTGGGCGTATCGCCATCACCTTCTAATATGCGCTTTCTTTTCTTAGCTCTAAAGCTGTAAAGACTTTACTCTTTAGATTAAAACTAATGGGGTAAATATAAAACATGTGAGTATATAGGTAATACATATTAATATATATTATGTCCTGTTCATTTCCCATTTTGGAGACCTTATAAATTCATATTCATACTCACAAATAATAATTTTATTCAATAGCTTTATAGAGCAGGTGATAAGATAGGTTTTATGAGATTACCTGGGAATCCTTTTTAGAGAATGTCCTCTGCACAGAGGAGAAATTGATTGGTCATGTTGTGAATCTGACAGAACAGTAGACTCTCCTATAGATGATCCATTGGTGCTACTTATATCTGTCGACTTGGTGCTGCGAGAGTTTGTGCTGGTTTTTGAGCTCTCACAAGTGTGGTAGGAGCTAAGGGATTCTGAGCCAGAGTCTTGAGACTGCAATATAAAAAAATGATGTAATTACTTACCCAAACAAAAAAAAAATCACTTGCTAGTTTACTTACAATGTTATCCAGGACAATACTCTCAGCACTCATAAAAGGATGGATTCCTGACAACTGTGAATGGTCCAACAAGGGTGAACTTTCAAGGCCACTGACACCATCAAATAAATCTTTCAATTTGCCTGAAAAATAACCAACTTTAACATAGAACCGGACAATGTTGTATGCAGCCGACAGTGGTTCAACTTTCAGGAACCGAAACAAATCAAGTGAATTATCATTTTAACAAAAAAATGGGTAATATCAAACTGATGACTATGCAAGTTTGTTATTTAATTAATTAATTAACTAGTTGAAGCATTGTCCATAATTAAAATAGCAATAATAGCATACTAGTCTTCTTAAGTTCATCAAGAAGGTTCTCACAGGCATCAGAGGACACAGTGTATATGCTGCTGCCGTCCCCACCTCCAGAACCAAAGGACAGGTGTGAGGTTAGTGAGAGCAGTTGACCAGGAGTCCTCATGTTCAGGCTTGGTGTTCGATTTACAAAATCTGATATCTCTAAATCTGTGTAAATAAATTTATAAGCTTAAAAAAAATGTTTTGTAATAATAGCCCAGAATAAAATATATTTTTTTTTTACAAATAATGGAATTCACAGACTGGGAACTCACAGATTTGGAACTATGGAAGGTGTACTCATGAATACATTTTTTTTTACAAAACCATACCAGGCGTTGTTGACTGTAAATAGGATGGGTCAAGAGAAATGGAGGGTAGTGTTAGACGTTACTTACCTCTATGAATTTCAATTTTAGAAAGTCCAAAATCAGTTAGTTTTACATGTCCAGTCTTAGATATAAGCATATTGTCAGGTTTCAAATCTCTATGCACAATGTGGTGCTTGTGTAGGTATTCAAGGGCTAGGACTACTTCAGCTCCATAGAATACAGCCATAGACTCTTCAAGGAAGCCATAAACTCCTAAGAGGGATTTCATATCACCACCAACCATGTATTCCATGACCTGAAAAAATATTTACTGACATACCTACCTACATAGTATAATATTCAAATTAGGATATAGTAACAATTAAAAAATAGGAAGGTAGTAGGTAGTTAGTGTTAAGTTATAATTTTATAACTCCCAACTGACCTACAACTATAGTTCTGCCTGATTCAACTACATTAGATGTGGAATAGAAACACATTATAACATACCAACCAGTTGTATTATCAAAGAGGATTCTCAAACTATTATAAGTACGGGATAAGTACTGTGTTACTGTGACTGAAAGTAATTGATATTAGTATTATGCTTACCAAGTAAACTGATGAAGTGGACTGAAGGGAGTAATATAAATGAACACAGAATGGGCTTCTAGAAAGAGCTAGAGCATTCCTTTCTGTCACTACTTGGGTCACCATATTTTTATTTATCATATCAGATTTCTTCATAACTTTTATTGCATACATCATCTCTTTATTGGTTTTCTTGTGTGCAAGGAATACTTTCCCAAAGGCACCGCGGCTGATAGGTTTCACAATCGTAAAATCATTTATATCTGGTAGCTGTGAATGATCAAAAAGTCACCTCATCCATCACTTATTTGAAATAATAGGTAGGTACACAAAAGCAAAGGCTGCAGAATCAGCAAAGACGTAGACACATACCTTCGTTAAATTAGCGTTGTGAGCATTAATTTTTTCCAATATAGTATGGCACGTTGAGCTTTCATCTGCTTTTGAAACATTAGCCGCCATAGTAGCTACTAATCACTCGAGTACAAAACAATTTGATAAATGATTTCTTCTTTTTATACTAATAAGACCATTGTTGCTAATTTTTATTTATTGCCGAATGCCGAAAAATAATTCTAATGTATTTAAATTTAACGTTAATTCATGTCACTGTCATTTTACATTTTTACACTCTCTCTTTCTTCTCATATTTAGGGCATCGGTACTTTTTGGAGATCTATTTTGACAGTGTCAAGTTTTTATTATAATAATATGTTGTCAATGTACAAAGTCAGTCAAATTGTCAAGAGATGGCAGTTTTGTTTAAAATTATACGGTTTTTCAGATGGTTAGGGCACATTTTTAAACTTTAATTTTCCACAAATATCACAATATCACTTAGACCTGCACTGACTAATGTACAAAATTTAAATAATTTAAAATTTCACTCATTCAATGTCATATTTTAAATTTCATTTCACTGTCACGCTTGATATGACGCGACGTGACTGACAGTGACAGACCAGGTTATCAGCAAACCTCGCTAAAGTAAATTATATTCTGTGCATGCAACAAACAAAGGTAAAGCTAACTACACACTGGACACTCCGCGTCGCGCACCGATGTCTATGAATAACGTGATTAAATTAACTAATTACTACATAAGTACATACAAGTTGGTAAACTAATAAAGGTAGGTAGGTAATATAATCTCTAAAGATATAATAACTAGGTAGTTATTATTAGGTTATGTTAGGTAGTTACTTACTCTTGCGTTATAGTCCAGTCATTTAAGCTTAAATTGGGTAAGAATCTCGGAATTCGAGATAACCAGCTGTAAGTCTGGAAATACTTGTATAATGACACTAAACTAAAAGTTGTCTCAAAACCTACATAATGGTAGGGTGTGCGCAACTATTAAAATGATAAAATATAATACAATAGTTAATAAAAATGGACAAATATTTATAATAATTGATTTATCGATAGTTCATCAACTATAATATATGGCGCGTTTTCGACTGGAGGTACCGGTTGAGCTGAAGTGATGCTGTGACCGCGCTCTCTCCGCCCTCTATCTCGAAAACGGTTCAGCGTATAAAAAAAAAATTAAACAAAATTTGTAGAGAATTTTGTATTCTACAATATTGATATAAATACAAATAGCAAAAACCCACAGGAAATGAGATATTTACAAAAAAAGCGCAAATAACAGATTTTTGTGACCTTTGACCTTGAAATTTAATAGTAGTTGCACCCACCATAATTATGTAGGTTTTGAGACAACTTATAAGGTGTTAATATACAAGTATTTACAGACTTACAGCTGGGTATCTCGAATTCGAGGTGAACTTACTATAATGACTGGACTATAAAGTGCGTACCCCTAAGAACTAGTAAAAATAACGCACATTGTCAGATAAAGCCCAGCTCAGCTAAGTAATTATTTTATAAAACAAACATCCGCAATCCGTGTAAAAAAGCGAAAAACATTACATTATGTAGAAATTAAGACAAATTATTCTGCAGCTCTGCAAGACGCAACACATTTAGTAAATGCTTGGACAGCTGTTGAACATACTAAAGGTTGATGAGGATTGTCTTCATAGCATTGCATAATCTGTAAAAATATTATACTTCTAAGTATTCGTTATAATGATGGGATCCCAAAGAGTCACACCAGATTCGGTGACATTGTGACTCGCCGCGCCGGGAGTTTTTTCCCATCGAGTTACACTGTTACACAAGTGTAACACGTTGATGAAGATTTTTTTAATAGATAGTTATCTATACTGTATAAACACAGAAATAAATGATAATTTTTAGGGGAAAACCCGCCCGAAAATGGATTAGGGCTATGGGGATAAATTATGAACTACTGGTGCTACTTTTGTTTAAATCTCTTTTTAAGTATTTAATAATGTAATAATATAATATTAGCAAGTGCTTTCTTAATAGTTATAGTACCTAGCATTAGTGTATACTATGTACAATTAATAACTATACTATGGACTCATTTGTGTAGGCACTTTATGCACTTCTTACCTTATTGCGCCAGTCAAAACATGGCTTTATTTTTTGAATTCTTTCGTGTGTTATTTTAGGTTGTTCAAATACTTCGTTAGTACTTTGAATCTGTTTATCATATTCAATTTCAACAATTTTATTTATAGCCTGATGCTCCTTCTTCAAATTATCGATTCTATGCGACCAGTAGTCTATTTCGTTTTCTTCCGGGGCTGTTTCAACACATTTACTACTGTCGGTAAAAATTAATTCGCCGGTCGTTTCCTACAAAACAAAATCATAAAGGTACCTATCTACCTACCTATCGATAGCTAAGTAGGTAGTTAGATAGATAGGTAGTTAGGTAGGTACCTACAGTTAATGTAGGCAGGGCAGTTTAGAGAGCATGAAGACTTTCATCTGATCATCTATAACTGAGTAGGAACTATCTAGTAATTTTAGGTCTATTTCTTAGCCTACCTAGTAGGCCAAAAGTTACAAAGGTAGGTGTCACTTAGGCACTTACAAGCTCCGAAAGTATGTAGGTACCTAAAGTACCTATACAATATTATACCTAATGTTTGTTTAGACCTATGTAGGTAAGTAGGTAACTTACTACTGCTATATTATCAAAATCGAGTAAACTTTCATCTTCTAAAGATTTCGGAACAGTGATAGCAGAGTTTAGGGCAAATTTATTATCAAAACTGATACGTCGTGTGTCTCTACTTGCTATTGTTCCCATTTTTCACACTTATTCACACTCAGAAACACTCAAAATTTACATTTATTCACCTACAAATTCTAAAACAAGATCCTGTGCGATGATTGAAATTGAATTTATAACTCGATAGAATAAGGCTAGGAACACAATCAATCTTATTAATAAAAAATAAACCAGCCATAATATTCATAACGCTAATTTGAAATCTGTGGCATAAGCCAACTGTTAAACCCAAATGGCAGACACATTTGCCGCCAATACCAAGGCTATTAAATTTTTTAGCGTTCTGTCTGTATTTTTCAAGACGTCGCGTCGGAGTGGTGGTATACTGTGTAGTAAGTAGGTACTAAAATATTGCAATTTTAGAGACTTCTTTTCTCCGTGTGTATAATTTGTTTTTTATTTCTGTAAGGAAAACTAAAGTTTTGAGCCAAATTTGCCGCCCTCTAAAATTTGCCGCCCTATGCCGTGCTACGATGTGTGTAACTTTTATTTTGAGGTTTTTGTAGTACCTGCATAGCTATAGTTTATTTTGCTAAAAAGAGGCACTTCTTTGGTTTCAATGTAGTCTGGCCTTATATATTTTTTTCAAGGTGGCCATAGTTTTTAGCAACTAAGGCTTTCGTTACTCTAAACTGAACTAAATAGACTTCTTTTATGAAAAACGGTTAATTTCGGAATGGAACGGATGTAATCAATTTGATAATCTTTGGTGTAGAGGTTTAATAATATTTAGAAACGTATAGATACAGAAAGTCATATGTTTTGACACTGACAGAGATAATATAAATTCTTGTCTATATCCAAGAAAGAATAATTCCTTGTAGTGAAAAAGGTGAAAAAGAAAGAAGGATTATTAATCCGTGAAAATAACCTCATAGCTAATTATGCTTTCACTGACGTGTAGTGTGTGTAGGTATTATAAAATTAATGATTGTGTTTTTTGCGTTGTGATTGCCTATCTTCTCTATTTTAATACTAAGAAGTTATACATGCGATGAAGATTTAGAATTCGTATGATTTAGTTTAGATGATGTCTGACATCTATCTTCAACATTCATTGAAGTCAAGAAAATCGTCGTTTGGTCTATTAATTCATCTTCTCTGAAACTATTTATTTTACTTTTCAACTAAAAAGCGTAGTCCGAGGATACAAGAATGTCTCTCTATGATGATCTTGATACCATCAAAGCCCGCACCACCGAAAAGGTAGCAGGGTGGTCGTCTGGAATCAAACTTTTGCAGTCTCAACTGCAGCTTAAAAAAGCTGCAATAACACAGCCTAAAAGAGAAGCAGCTAGACGCACTACTCAGGTAAAGCCAAACAACTTGAACTGGTAAGACTAAGTTTGACATTTCAAACAAAATAATAATTTAAAAGTACTTCATTCAACAGGTTTTGACACCAGTGATAGACTTGAAAAGCAAACCAAAAGATGATGAAGAGGCTAACATACAAACTCCTCAGGCAAAGAATCTGGTTACTAATCTCAGTGTACGAGACTTTGATTGGAATGTTGCTAATGAGTATGATCCAATGTGGCCTAATGATTATGAAAAAGTTGCAAAAGGTAAAAATAAACATTTAGGTACCTAAATGTAACAAATGAAAATACAAAAGCAGTAGGTACATTATATCCTTACTTATTATTTTGAATTGTGCTGTGAAAATGTAAAAATATTCAAACTAATATTAATACTAAATATACTAGTAGGAAAATAGTATTGTTTTAGACTTTGTGCTGTGACAAAGTTACGAATGAGAAGGATGAATCAGGGTCAATGAGAAAATCAAATTTTTATATTACAGCATAAACAAATGCTTGTTTTATTTTAGAACTGCAAAATAAAAGGATACATGAAGGTGACAGAGGAGACAGGTCTGAGAGAAAGAGAAAGTCGCGATTTGGAGAGGAGGAAGAAATGATACCTGAAAAGAGTCTCATGCCATTGGTAATGCACTTTTGTATTTGTGATTTTTAATAAATTTTACTTTAGTGTGTCTCTCTTAGAAATAAATTAGCCTTTGAAAATTGACATAAAATAATATTAATGTTTCAGCCGCCAGAAGAAGAAGAAGCTGTGGAGATATCTAAACGTGCAGCGGGTGTTGCCATTGCGCCACCTCCATCACTGACAACCGAAACCCCATCCCCACCTCCTACACCAGCTCATGAGCGAAATACCGGTTTCTCAATTGGGGGATATGGTGCTAGCTCAGTGGCTGCTAAGATTATGGCTAAATATGGATTCAAGGTTTGTTTAATGACACTAAAAACACTGAAAAAATTTTACCCTGTTAAATGATGTTTTGAATGAAATGCTACTCAGTCATTTGAGTAAACTCTGGTTTCTACTAGTATGTCATAGATGATAGAGTTTGTTTAATATATTGATTTTATTAATTTATATCTGTAGGAAGGCCAAGGTTTAGGCAAAAAAGAACAAGGTATGTCTGTAGCATTGCAAGTGGAGAAGACATCGAAACGTGGGGGGCGAATAATTCACGAAAAAGACAGCCCGGCTGTTGTAATGCCGCCTCCTGGATTTGCAATGCCAGCACCTCCCGGACCAGGTAAATGTATTGAAAAGCTCATCTAAGATTATGAGAGAAAAAATAGTATGTGGTGACAAATTTTTACTTGCACACTTAACATAGTGCGATAATATTAACCTAGTTTTTATAATCTAAGTTATCTGATAATTTTGTAATATTAAAATTAGGCATACTTTTGTAAAACAATCCTTTTTACGTGAATTACAGATTCGCCAAATGCTTCTTCCAATTCGCCACAGTTGGGGAAACAGGAGCCTTCCATTACAGAGATAATGAAATCACCTAGCAAAGTTGTTTTATTGAGAGTAAGTTAAATATTGCATTTATTTTCATAGACGACCTCTGTGGCGCAGCGGCCGAGAGTCCACCTGCGACGCAAGAGGTTGCGGGTTCGATTCCCGCCTCGGAACAAATTTGTGTATTTAAACATAACAGAATTTTTTTCCGAATTTTTTTAACAGAAATTTGTTCCGTTGGTCTGGGTGTTTTCTATGTATACTAAAAAATATCTATCTATGTATATAATGTATTAAATATATCAGTTATGTAGTACCCATAACACAAGCTTTGAGTAGCTTACTTTGGGGCTAGATGATGCTGTGTGGATTGTCCAGCATTATTTATTTATTATGGCTAGGTACCCATGACAGGTGTTATTTTCTTAAACAGAGAGACAAGACTGTTATGCAGCATAGAGTGTTTTAATTTTGGGAATTACTTTTAATTGCACTTGAGAAATAACAAAAAACTATTGCTAGAATAGAATTACCCACAGCAATTTCATAATGCTGAATAAGATATTGTTTTTTTTTATATAGAATATGGTTGGACCCGGGGATGTTGATGAAGAGTTGGAGCCAGAAGTGAAAGACGAATGCAACACCAAATATGGAGATGTGATAAAAGTTATAATATTCGAACTACCTAATGCACCACCTGATGAAGCTGTGAGAATATTTGTAGAGTTCAAACGTATAGAAAGTGCTATAAAAGCCGTTGTCGATCTAAACGGTAGATTCTTTGGAGGGAGACAAGTGAAGGCAGGCTTCTATTGTGTAGAAAAATTTGCTGCCTTACAGTTAATGGAATAAATAATTAAGCACCTAAGTACATACATACCTACATAATCAAAATAAACCTACCTTATATACGTTTTATACTTTATCTAAGTACCTGAAGGTACCTTCCATTCAATATACCTTTTTTATGTGTAGCTACCTACTACTACTAATAATTAGTTAAAGATTGAATCATCTGGACAGTGTGACCAACTCTAAAATACAGATCCTGCTTTACTTTTGTTAAAAACCTGCCAAAGTCGGTAGTAAAAAATGCCTAAATAATGCCAACTTTAATTACTGAATTATTAAACTAAGAAAAGTAAAAATACACTTAAAATATGCTATATTTTTATTTAATATAAATTAAACTAAGTATACAGTTAGCGTCATATTGTTCATTTGCTTCATCTTTGATTTATTCATTAAATTTAACATTATCTTTGGTTGGTTAAAATGCAATGCAATCGCTGGCGCGGCGTCGTGCTCACCAATGCCTTGTGCAGGATAGATGCTACATGTATGTTTATAAATCTGTTTCGTGTTTTTGTCTTGATTCAATTTATTTGAGAGAATATTCCTTCGAATGCAGCGTTAGACATTGGTAAGCACAGCAGTCATTTTGCGAAATTGGAAATATTTGAATATTTTATGTGACATTTTATTTTCTACCCCAATACTGCCAGTTTTTTAAAACGTCAGCTGATAATGCCATAATCTAAACTCTAAAATGAGAGGCCAATCCTGCCAAAATGGCAGGAACCTGCCACAAATGGTCACACTGCATCTCTAGCTAGCTATTATTTAGTTACTTAACAAATCACTGAAAAAGGGCCAATTGGAACTGGGAATTCGAAATGTTCCTAATATAAGCTGAGAAGTTTTTGTTTAATCACTCCATAAAAAATCTTATTTAGCGGTTATGTGATTGTCAATGACACTGCTGTATAGATGTTATGTCAAGTACGACACTCACTGTCAACTCATGCGTCTTCTGATCAGATAAAATTACCATTCATTTTCTGCGATGTATTTGCCTGACAACTACTACGTCGCTCTGGTTTTTATATGTTTTCTCGTGTTATTTTGAGTTTTATTGCGTAATTTTGGTGGTTATTTTGCCAATAAAGCCCGGGTTCTTGACGCGAGTGTAAAGTATGTGAATTAGAGTGAATCTCTTCAAATTCCATCGGAGGAAATCCCGAAAATTTTCAACAAAACAGCCATCTTTTGTTTAAAATTGACTTGACTACTTGACTAGGACTCTGTGACGTTGACAATACTTATTAATAAATACACTTGACACTGGCAAAATTGTTCTCTATGAGACAGATGCGTTGTTTTTTTGTTAAATTATTCGCTCATTTGAGCAGGCATAAAGTCATAGACCTTACTGCCTAGTCTTGCGTAAATTAATTTCTTCCGTTTTCTATAATCTAACTTAATCTAACCTAACCTAACCGCCATTTTCTCCTTGGTATCTCTCCGAACAATCAATGAGACAGATGCCATAATTGAAGAAGAAGAAGAAGAAAATTACCATTCTGTGATTCTGTCTGTCTGCGTGCCTGACAGATCATCAATTTTATATGAATTTATTTTTTTGTAGTGCTTTTGATTTTTGATCAACAAAAACTACATGACTATTATTTATTTTATGAAATACGGTGAAATTTTTGCGCCCATTTTACCGATAGTATGTAAATAATTGCATTGTACGTTATGAAGGGCAGATCAGCATAAAACCAGAGTAGCAATTTTATAATGCGAATGGGTTTAGTGTTACATTAACTTTAGTAGTTTTATTTTATTTAAAAGCATTACCATGGCCTTCTACTCATGTAATCGTTATAGGACAATTGTACTTATTCTTATCGTATTAATATTATGGCAAGCTTTTCGGTTGATGCCAAATAATTCATCATTAATACCGGCAGAGGTAAGTCACTTATCTAAAATCCTACATCAATAAAGTATATCCAATCTATCATACCACGATAACCCACGATAATCATAACTTATACAGACAGATATTTTGGAGCTAGAAGATGATAAGTTCAATAAACATAAGCAAGATAAAGTGAAGGTGAGGGTGTACTATGAAGCACTATGCCCAGACTCCAAGCATTTCTTCTTGAAGCATCTCACACCAGTCACAGAGAAATTATCAGAATTCTTAGATGTCACATTAGTTCCCTATGGAAAAGCTTCAGTAAGTGCATACCTCCTTCAAAAAATATATAATGTAGAGTTTATGCATTATTTACATGCTCAGTCACTTTGTACAATTTGGTTTTGCAGACTAAACAAGTAAATGGGCAATATATTTTCAAATGTCAGCATGGTGAAGAAGAGTGTTATGCAAACAAAGTTCATGCATGCTCAATAGATGCTATTGAAAATATGACTATGACAATCAAGTTCACCGATTGTATGATTGCAGACAATATGGATCCCGATAAAGCTTTGACAAGGGTAACTTTCAGTTTAGTTTATATGCCTCGCCTACATATACATAACTATTAAAAAGTAGGTAAATTTCTATGAGTTGTTAGATATAATTTGTAGTATACTTTGATATAATTATATCTACCTCAATTTAAGACACACAAAATAATTTTTAATGCATTTTTTGGTGGTTTGATTGGAGAATATTTATATTTCAGTGTGCAAAAGAAATGAACATTGATCCCAACCCAATCAGCAACTGTGCAACTCATGAACATGGATCAAACTTGCTCAAAAAGCATGGTGATGATACTCATATGCAGAAACCTACTTTCATACCTTTAATATTATTAAATGGTTCTCAAGACAACCAAGCTGCTGTCCTGAAGAATTTTCTGCTTGAAGTGTGCAAGCTTATTGACATGCCACTGCCTCCCCCATGTTTGTGACATAAGGTTGTCAAGAAACCAGGTGTACATTATAATGCCTTCTAAGTGAATGATACTAAAAACAACCAAAACCTATCAAAACTTGGAAGTGCTAATGGCAGCTGTGCAACACTGCATTTAAAAACTGATTAGCATAAGTGATTAATTAACCTTGTAACTTTATTAGTGAATAGGTACACTAGTTATGATTATACAAGTTTAAATCCCTTTTTTATGTCCTTCGGGGTTTTTCCAGGATAAAAGCCTGTGCCTATAATCTACATTCATGCCAATTTTATCCAAATCTCTTCAGCTGTTACAGTTATAGAGGTAAGTACCTACAAAATAAACATACATACACACAAAATTTTACTTGTATAATATAAGTAAGATGATGATGATGAATATAAGTATAGTTTAAATAAATGCTATAAGATTTTAATGTGTAGTGAATAGGCATATCAACACAACCATCTTACAGATATAGTGGGAAGTATTCATTTGATAAGTTCCCTTTGAGTAACAGTATACCTCAATATCCATAATTATATTTCCAACTATTCTGTAACTGTTACCCATGTAGGGTACCTAACCTACTACATTTTGTTTATTGGATAAAGGTAGAGGCTTTTATAACATTTTCTTTGCTCATCTTTACTTCCATAAATCTAGCTACCTAGTTGTAAATTATTGTACTCTGCCTTTGAATGTATGTGAATGCTTGTGAATTGTATAATTATGGGAATCAATTATCAATCAAGTACTTAGATAATTTTGCTCTTCTTCTTTTTTAGATTTAGTGCTATAGAGGCTCATTTCATGCTATTCCTGTTGTTGAAATTTAGTTATAATTTTAAGAAGTATTATAATTTATCTATAGGAACAATAACACTTCCAAAACTATTTCTGAAAGTTTATTAACATGAACAAATGTTTTTTTTTGTTGAAATTTAATATATTTTTAGCTCTATCTTTTATATTTTTTAAAATATAATAGTGTTGTGAATTGAACATAGAAAAGTGAATTGGTTGTGTTGTTTATAACATGTAATTTTTGTTCCTATTATAACACTGAGGTTGAGTAAGGCTGTATTTTAATTATTTACCTCCGTACATCCCTACATCATTATTTTATTTTAAAGTTTTTTCCTCTATACCTTCATGTCACAAAGGTGTAAAAAATGTCTCGTACTTTTATAGGGTTCCTTTTTTCCGAAGTCCAACGACGGAACCGGAACCGAAGTTGGAGGTGGAGGCGGAGGTACAGGAAAGACTTGCAGATAAGGGCAGGTAGGTATTATAAAATAATCAATTTGTACGCCACGCTGCCCGCGGTCAATTCGCCGGCGGCGCGCGCCACAGTGCTTTTCAACCTCCGCTCCGATTCAAAATTATCGGAACCAAAGTCGAAGTCGGAGGTTTAATATCAATCGGAAATTCCGACTTTTCGTCATCGGAACCCGAACATCCCTATAACATCCCTGGTGCCGACCACTGACGTTGATGGAGGCCTGGCAATGGCAACATGCTACGAAAAAAGGAATTTAATTATTAAAAACAACAAAAGTTTTCATTTAGACACAGCCATAAAACGGATGTTTTCATTATTCTCCATAACCCTCCTTCTGTGAAGTGGGGTAAAAAGCAGGAATAAATTGTGAGGATCTTGCAAAACAATAGTTGGAAAATGGTGTGCGCGAGAAAAAGCCGGATGCAAATGCCATTCATATTAATTAGCAAAGCGAGATGGGGCTTTTACGAAATTAGACCGTGATTTCAGTGAAGATTTATTGTTGTGTTTGAAATGCTTTCGGGGCAAAGGTAGCCATTTAGACGCAGGCAAATTGGTGTTGTCAGAGTGGGTTATAAATTGAATTGACTCGAGCCGTTGTTTGCCTTGTATGTTGAACTAGCTGTCCCGCCCGCGACTTCGTTCACTTAAAGTATCTAAACTGAGTTTCAAACAAATCATACTCATAAAAAAATCATAATACTAACTTTGACACCCCACGTTACCCTTTTTAGAGGGTTCTTTTAAAATATCCAGAAATACGTTCCCATTTGCATTTAAGTACCTATTCAAACCAAAATTCTTACCAATCGCACCACCCTTTAAAAAGTACCCATAGAAACATTGACCCCCCATTTAACCATTTTTTGAAGGTTATATTGAAAAATCCTGAAACACGTGTTCATTCATTTTGTATTTACAGTACACAAACAAAGTTTCAGACCAATCGCACCACCCGTTAAAAAAATCCCATACAAACTTTGACCCCCTTTTTAGAGTTATATTGAAAAATCCTCAAACACGAAACAAAGTTTTAGACCAATCGCAACACCCATTTAACCCCTTTTAAAAAATTCTGGAAGTACACAAACAAAATTTCAGACCAATCGCACCGCCCGTTAAAAAGTTCCCATACAAACATTGACACCCCATTTAACCCCTTTTAAAAAATTCTGAAAGTACACAAACAAAATTTCAGACCAATCGCACCACCCGTTAAAAAGTTCTCATGCAAACATTGACCCGACAATTGACCCCTTTTAAAAAATTCTGAAAGTACACAAACAAAATTTCAGACCAATCGCACCACCCGTTAAAAAATTCCCATACAAACATCGACACCCCAATTAACCCCTTTTAAAAAATTCTGAAAGTACACAAACAAAATTTCAGACCATCGCACCACTCGTTTAAAAGTTCCCATACAAACATTGACACCCCATTTAACCCCTTTTAAAAAATTCTGAAAGTACACAAACAAAATTTCAGATCAATCGCACCACCCGTTTAAACGTTCCCATACAAACATTGACCCGACATTTGACCCCTTTATGAAGGTTATATTGAAAAATCCTTGAACATGTATCCATTCATTTTGCATTTACAGTAGGTACACAAACAAAGATTCAGATCAATCGCACCATCCTTTAAAAAGTTCCAATACAAACATTGACCCTCATTTTGACCCCTTTTTTATATTGAAAAATCCTGAGATAAATGTCCATCCTTTTTGCATTTACAGTGCACAAACAAAGTTTCATGAAAATCGCTCCACGCGTTAAAAAGTTTCATACTAACGTTTTCACCCTTTTTCACCCCCTTAGAGGTGGAATTTCCAAAAATCCCGCCTTAGTGGGTGGTTTTGTTATAAAAGGAAACCACCTTCCAAATTTCAGCTTTCTAGCTTCAGCGGTTTCGGCTCGGCGATGATAAATCAGTCAGTCAGTCAGTCAGTCAGTCAGTCAGTCAGTCAGTCAGTCAGGTTAAGCTCTTATATAGTTATAGATTACGAAAAAGTAGAAAGCTGTTTACATTATTGGTTTCGTGCACGATAAACAAAAAGGCAATTGATGACTTTCATGAGAATGCGAGATCGGTAGGTGGGTACCTACAAAATACAAGTGTATTTTGTAGGTACCTAAGTACCTAAGAGGTAGAGGTAGATACCTAAGTACCTAAGTACCCACCTACCTACCTAGGTAGGTAGGTGGGTACTTAGGTACGTAGGTATCACCTATCAGTCACCTAGGTAGGTATATTAGGTACAGCTAGGTATCGAATAGGTATGTAGGTACCTACGTACCTACTTGGTTAATTAAACCTATAGATAGCACCTAGATACGGTAGAAGAGCCTTAGTAGACCAGGAGCAGCGATGCCTTACTGTTTCAAAAGTCGTGGGTTCAAATCCTGTTAGCAGGTGTGTGCGTGTAGGTATTATAGAACCGCTATCAGAATTCGCGTGGCTTGTCCCATTGATGCTGGTAGGAACGCTACGCTTTTATAAAGCCGCTTACGCGCGGTCAAATGACGTCAGAACGGAACAGACGGAATAGCCCGAGAGCCATTGATACTTATGATAACTTGATGAGGCTCAAACGTAGCAAGGACAATTAATTAGACATGGAGCACTGGGTGGTTAGCCAGTGGCTTGCAAATATTTAGAATATGGATCAGGTGGTCTGCAGAGCAAAATGCTAATGTAGATAGATTTCCTAATATTAGATAGGTAGGTACCTATAATAGGAAAACTTACCTGTATAGATACTTTACCCAATTTGGTGCACCTTAGATTGGTTTTCATTTAGGTAGGTATGTATAGTTCATCCAACGGATCTAGGCATTCGTGAAGTTAGCGCATGTACCTACAGTTCCTTCCCTCCCTCCTCATACCTCCAATTGTTCCCGAAAAACGATACTCCGCAGCTCTTGCGGCTAACTTCACGAATGCGGCGAATGCCTAGATTCGTTGAGCCAACTATATCTACTTACCTACCTACAGCTACCTCCCTACCTTTCGAGCAAAGTCGGAGACGGACATAGCAATAGTAAGTAGGTACTTAAAGTTTCTAAAGTTTAAAACCAACGCTTGGCTATGACAACCACTACGGTAGGTACCTATCTACTTGTTACAAAAACAATAGCATAGATTATTCTTCAGCGACTCTTGGACTAAAATCGGCTGCGAGATACCCCGAGTTCGCTCTGCATTTTCGTTGAGCCAATGCACAATTCTAATGGATTTTTTATGTTTTCAGTAAATTTAGTTACCTAGCTACCAATATGCATAAAAATTGGGAATGCACCTTGCCAAAAGGATTAAGCTCTTTCGCTATAAATCAGATTTATTTTTATCGTTTTATGAGAGTGAAATAAAAGATTTGGTGATTTTTATAGAGCTATGAGAATCTTTTATTTAATTTTATTTATTACGTACTTTACCCAATGATGTAGGTACCTACCTACATCATTGGGTAAAGTACGTAATAACTTACCTACCTACCACAAACTACGTGGTATGACATGACTACGTACCTACTATTAACAACAATGCCTACTTCTATTATGCTTAAACTAAACCAGTAGGTACCTACTTACCTAATTCCGTATTTTGTAGATCAGTAAGACTTAGTAAGTACCTACTAGGTACCTACCTACTTACTAGTACTGCTTACCTACCTACTTACTGATCTACATCTACCTACTACACACTACACTACACAGCTCTTAATAAGTTCTTCCCAACTAAAATATATTTTCGCCAGCACACAGTTAACTTTTCCTACCTGCTCGCCACTCGGCAAAAACCTGCAAAAATCGAGATATCCATACCATCTAAGGCCACATTTACATCGAAACTAGTAATCCGCATGCTATCGGCGCCGCCTGAGTAGAGATTAGGTAGAGAGTCCCTCCAGTGAATGGACACCTCTCAGGAAATCAACAAAATTTATAACTTCTTTTGGTAAAAATACCTATATTACTAAACATACGCATTTTTCAATTTTTATATGGCATTCCGTCATAAAACTAATCGAGTCCAAGGGTTTTGAAGGTTTCACAAAAAGCAGCAACCTGCCATTCACGTGAATGCACCCTATCCATGGAGCGAGCCGTGTACTCATTAAAACTTTCCTCAGGCTGGGCTTGCACGTGTTTTTAATTTTTATCGAGAGCACTCGTCGTTAGGCGGGGAGGCGTGCTGCGGCTTCGGATGCTTTGATTGCGGTAATGACGTCTCTCACCTCTCACGTCTCACCACTTGTCTCCTCTTAGGTAGTACCATCTTCATGATTATGTCGTACCGCCCTCTAATTACTCGAAGTTATAAAATATTCATTTGAAATGTGATCTTGAGTGGGCAAGCTCAAAGAGATCTTTCTCGGTCTAATTCTTTATCAGAAAGAAGCGAGTACCTATTTCCATGCTAAGAGATAATTTAGTTTTTTATGACTATAATTCGAAACTTCGGAAAGTGTGTGTAAGTAAATAATGATACCTACTTAGTAGGGTAAGCCTAAATGCCTTCTTACGTTGAAGGAACGTGGTTCAACGAAATTCAACTTCAGCATTTCTGGCCCGTGTACGCATTTCTGCTACGTAGGTAGGTACCCTTCCTCCCTATTTTCTCACATTACCTACTTAATACCTACCTTACCTACAATACAATATAATTAAATTTTCATTTATGCAGTCACAGAGTTGCAACAAATCCCCTTAGCCACGGTCACTGGCGGCGCCGCTACTGCCCGCGCCAGCACAAATAACTCTAATGGATTTTTCATGTCCATTGAACAAACCTTTTTATACCTATGCGTGAGATGATCAATGCAATATTGTTTAGTTTTTTGTTTCTGCTTCAATAATTTTATTTTGTCTATGATAGATAAAATAAAATTCCCTTGTTTTGTTATAGGTAGGTATTAACTTACTACGAATGATGACCTAGTTTCCCATCATATTAAGTACAATTGCATGTTCTTAGTATTATTTAACCTGTTGTGGTTCGGAGCAAAAACCTTTAAGTACCTACAATAATAAAATTCAGAAATTTTCAAATTACTACTTCATATAAATACCTACATTTATACAAATAAAATCACAGCTTGTTTCTGTAAAAAGTAATTTAAGTAATCTTGGATAGGTATCGGTATATTTTCTGTGTTATTAGCACAAAAACAAAAGCATAGAAACTCACATACATACAACCTCTATGGATTTACATATATACAACTACAGGATATATACCTCCTTCACATAAATACCTAGGTACCTACTTATAAAAAGAAAACTAGACCACATAGCTTGTCTCTGTAAAAGTATTTTAATCTTGGGTATTTTTTAATGAACTTCCGACATCCGCTTGCTCCGCTTGTCTATGACTCATTTTTGATAAAAAAAAATTACCAATGACGCAAGGAGATATTTTAACGGCTTCTACAGACTAGAATTAAGTAAGTACCTAAATATAATACCTTCGAATTTTTAATTCTGGTATGCCGGTTTCCTCACGATGTTTTCCTTCACCGTTTACGAGCACTGGCATTGCGCACATAATATTTTCGAATGGAAAAACTCATTGGTGCACCACCAGGTTTGAACCCACGTCCATCGGATCGTGAGGCAAGCAAGGGTGCTACGTGCTACCACTTCACCAACAATGTTTTTTATTTAAATAATATGTATACCTATTTATAACACAATGAAAAAAATCCTTATGATGAAGGCTTTCGATCGGTATGATAAAGCTGCAGGCTGATTATTTTTCTCGTGTAACGGGTTCGATGCCCGGTTCAACCATGTAGTTAATAATTTAAATATCCATGAAAGCAGTTTAATTTTTTTTTAAATTTCTAATAATGTCTTCTTTCATTAAAATGTTCCATCCACAATTATTCAAGGTACTTTTCCTTCATGTGGCATATCCGTGGGACGCCTTGTAGGTATATGTGTGTGTGTGTGTAAATGTACCTATGTATATAATCTGAATATCGGCTCCAACGATTTTCATGAAATTTAGTATGTAGGGGGTTTCGGGGGCGATAAATTGATCTAGCTAGGTTTCATTTCTAGAAAACGTCGTTTCCAAAAAAATAACCATCATCCAGGTACTTATCAATGTAAATAGTTACGTATAACACAATGCTAAAAAATAAGTATACCTATACCTACTTATTTTGTGTAACAGCGGTGACCAGTGGGATACGTAACGTAACGCAACGTAACGTATCTTAGTAACCCCTTACATTGCTATTCGTAACATCGGGAACATTTTCTCCAGTAAAAGTTTGTCTGCGGTTTTGGATGACTAGAGTAAACAGCGAAACGTTTGATTTAATTATTTGAAAACATAATCTTAGTTAAAATATCTAGTGAAGATTTATGTTATCCACTTTACCTTTTGGATTCGGTAAGTATTGTTGGCTCAACGAATCTAGGCATTCGTGAAGTTAGCCGAAAGAGCTGCGCAGTATCGTTTTTCGGGAGCAATTGGAGAAATATGAAGAGGGGGGAAGGAACTGTACATGCGCAAACTCGCACCTGTGGCTAACTTCACGAATGCCTAGATCCGTTGTATGAGCTATACCTAAGTAGGTACTCATATAATTTGCTAGTAATGAGAATAAAGAATTTACTAGGTGTCACATAAAAATACCTACAGTAGGTAATAGAAGTTAATATCTTACATACATACTCGGCTTTGATGTCGCAATTAAAATAGAACTTGCATGTTCGACGTTATTATTACCTATGCAATTAAAAATGATACCTAGGTTGCCATGGTCGTAGAGTGGCCCTAGATAGCGATTAATGAATCTAAATCCATTATTAGGTGTTACCAACCAAACTACCTACGCTTACCAACACACACATGTCATAATATAAGTAGGTAGGCAAGTAGGTACTAAGTAATAGGTAGGTAAGTAAATATTTTTTATCTAACTATAATAGAACTAACTCTATCAAAAAATCGGTACCTACTACCTAAGTAGGTTTAAGTACCTACGTATGTAGGTTTCTTCATAAAATACCTACCTAACTGGCCAAAAACGGTAAATCTGTTCGTACGTTAAAAACTTCAAGAAGTTGTCTACTCTGACTCTTATTCATTGACGATTGGAAAAGTTCCCGTCATGATTACGGCTTGTGCGCAACAAGACCACTAATGGGCTAATTGGCACATCAGTTAACTATTGCTTGTGCCCTTTAACTACGTTGCTCGAGTTGCGTTATTATAAGATGAGGTGTTGATAGATGCTGTAGGAGTGACAGACGGCGGTGAGCCATGTTCTCTACGCTGCCGGTGTTCCTCCTACTGCTCGCCACAGCACGCTGCGGCAAGGATAGACCGGTAAGTCTAGGTATTTGTGTGGCTTTTGGTTAGAATAAATCTATATCTAATCTAATCTATATCTTCAAATATTCTCGGCATAGGCCTTATTCAATTTACGCCATCCTCTAACTAAAGTTTTGAGATAGTTAGTGATAGAGAGTTTTCTCCACATCTCTCTACTTACTGGAAGGCACATAAACTATCCCGCATATGATGCTTCACGAAAACGCATCTTTTCACTTGAAAATATTAAATCTTACTTTCCTAAAGTGATCATTTAATTATATTGATAGAGCAGTCCATTGCCCAAACACGGCATACGTTTTAGATCATAAAAATTCCCAAGACATCGCACTTTTCTCGGCATTTGGAAGTAAGCGGCAAGTGTACAAAGTCCCGTCAATTTGTCACACGGTGTAGTTTATGAAGTGAGCGCGAGGGTGATGGATGGCTGCTGCTGCGGCACGCACGGAGCCGCGCGGCCCTATTGCTCAACGTCGCCGCCGCGCCGTCGCGCCTCGTCTGCGGGAATATCTAATGCATAATGGTAACTCTGGTACTTAGCGTCAGGTACCAAAGACTAACCATAGCACAGTTCCATTGTATAACTTATTTATTATTTTTATTCTGAAGTATGAAAGAGAAAAAACGTCGTTACGTTTTCTTTTTCACAACTTCTACTCGAAATACCTTGTAGAAGTAATTACCTAGATTCTAGATAGTGAAATGCAGAGTGCAAGTTGACAAATTATTATAAGAATTTTACGGTAAGTATTATAATTCTTATAAAAAATAATTTTACCTAACTTAAAACATGATAATATAATTATCTCTTGCTATGTTTCAATTAAACATTGTCTATTGCTAAACTTGTAGAGATAACGCTTCCACCAAACAATCTAAAATGAGGGAGGCTCCCATTATTTTATAATTCGATAATTTTGAAGAATTTTAAAATGCACTGTTATCGTTCACGGCAATGGAAACGAACTGACACCATTTAAATTAATATTTAACTATTACGACACAAGTTGATACGGATCAGGCTGGTCTCCGCGGAATCACGACTGAATATATTCCTTATTTCTCTGAGAATATTATACATTTTTTTAATATTGATGACACTTATAGGGTGAGAACGGATCTTTGGAGGACTGACGGTGTTCACAAAGGTCTTGCCATGAAGAGTCCGTAGGGAATACAAATGGAAGTTAGATAGGTATCAAAAAAAATATATTTTTAAAAGATATTTGGAAAGTAAATAGGTAAATAATATAAGAAACTAGGTAAAAACCTCCTTAAAAACGTAACCATGATGAAAATTTTCATAATAATAAATGTTTATTTCGTGACTAAAAATAAAATAAAATTCAATAAACACAAATGGCTTATCTTATCTTATCTCCTTACACGAGACGACATAATGGCTAATCAATAAAATTGTTGTACTAACAACTAACAGTACCTACCTGATGTCTACCTACCTATCTGGGTACCTAGACCTAAATGGCCACATAATCTTGATAAGATCACATAAACTCTGTTTCAGGTATTTAGTGAAGATATCCAAGAAATAATAGACACAGTTCACAACGATTGTGTTGAAAAAACTGGGGTCTCTGAAGGTGAGTAGGTACCTAATAGAAAATTGTATTTCTCCTTTGTTCTATGTTAGCATGCGAATGACGCGAAACAATCGGCACGGCTAAGCTCGGAACCACAGTGTCACCAAGACGTATAGAACTGGCATAGATTGTTTAGTAACCCTCCTCTTTTTTAAATTTTATTCAATCACTTATAATCATAAGATCAGACCGTGCTTCAAAAAGAAAGCTTTTCGGCAATGATTTTGCAAACAATAAAAAAAATAATTGTGGGTGCTGTAGGTACTGCGTTACCCGCTAAAAGTAGGTTGCAGTAGGTTTTGATCGTCGTCACATGGAGTTATGTCGTCGTAGCATTAGTAACGAAACGATCTTTCAGTTGGTCTTATTCTATAGTTTCTTAACTCTATTGTTTTGAAATACAATGTCTCATGTTTGCGTACATTAAAGAGTCTTTATTCCTACTTGCCCCCAGAGGATATACAGAATTGCGAAAAGGGCATATTTAAGGAAGACGAGAAATTGAAGTGCTATATGGTTTGCCTACTGGAGGAATCGAGTCTCGTGAGTTATCTTTGTTTATTTCTCTCTCCACCCTGGCCTGGCTGAGACACGAAATTAGATACAAACAAACGTTTAATTTATTTTTAATTTTGTTTGTTTCCTTTGAATTCAATTTTAATTTTAAGTGCCTTTCCTGTGTATTCTGTTTGTTTTTATGTCTATGATTTTAAGTACCTACTTAGGGAATTTACTTGCTGTCTATTAGTAAAACAGTTATTGAAAAAAACCTGGAAAAAAATCTTACACCTAAATTGTCTACCTACCTTTAAGAAACCTTGAAGGCTTCTAATTTTGGTTACTTAATTTCTTCTCTTGCCGTACATAAGTAGGTACCTACTTATCTAATTAAAAATAGTTTTTCTTCAATTAGGTGCTTACGTAGGAGTAGGTACCTACCTATATTTTTTATAGCTCTCTATTTCACAAATATATTCGTCATGTACCTAATTTTATTATTATGATATTTTAGGTGGATGATGAAGAAGTTGATTACGACATGCTGGTTAGTTTGATGCCTGAAGAGATGCAAGATAGAACCAGGACTATGTTGTATGCGTGTAAACATCTTGGTAGGTTTTGTAAACTGTTGAAAAAACTTTTCTTTTACCTATAAGTTGGTATGAATTACATATTTCTAACTTGGGCAATTATGTGATAAACTTTCAGATACACGTGACAAGCCTAATTGTCAACGAGCTTTTGATGTCCACAAATGCAGCTATGACAAGGATCCAGATGTAAGTATATTAGAGAAAAACGAATACAACTCTAAAAATTGGTTTAGGATCTTGTCAGACAAACAAATCATGTACCTACTCGTGGTTGGGCGATTCTGCTCAACGGTTTCGTCATTGTTAACAACAAATAATTTTGGTGATTTCGTAAAATAATAGTTAATTTTAAAATACCCTTCGTGGAATAACTTATTATCAACTACCTAATCTTTTATTGCTCCATCTTCATGTTGGACTTTATGTACCTATCTACACTAAGTTTTTTTGTTTAGTGTTCTCTACTACCCTAATTCCTCAACGATGTCTAGGTATATTACAATAAAATAAAAGCAATTAATGCTTGTGCACAAGACCTAAGTACTTATCTAGTTTCTAGTTATGAGGTACCTATATCAAGCTATGTACGAGTACCTAACTACTCTTAGAGGTTACTTATCATGATTGGGAACCGTAATAATACTTTAGCGTCTCCTAACGAGTCTTCTCCTTCATCGAGTTTCAAAGTCGTAGAAATTTAGACATCTTAATTTTAAGGGGTCTCATGACTTTGGTGCGGTAATTTCAGTAGAGATAAATTTTTGAAACGTTTGCATGAAGGTACCAATGTACCCATAATAGGTACCTATATACCTATAATATTTTAATAATATTTCTGTACAGCTCTAACGGCCTAGCTCGAACGCTAGCTTGAGCTTTGCTCGCGGTCGGTATTTTCCGTTTTCATAAAGTGTAACCAACCTACCAATTGTTTTTCAATATAATGTTTCTACTTTTTAAAATGAACAATGGTTACTAAAACTTTTATTGGTGGTGGTTTCAGACAGTTTTTTGAAAATCACGTAGGTAATTTTATGTAATATTATATTATTTGTTTCAGCTATATTTCTTATTTTAAGATTGGATAAGCCATAGACAGATGACGAGGAAGGGGAAAACTTAGAAATAAGTTAAATATCTACAACTAATGTTACTAATAGAAATAAGTGTGCAGTTCGATAAATAAAAGGTGGTGGGTTTTGTAATGTTTATTTATTGCTCGCACCCTCGATACAATGTCAAGACTTAACCTGCCTATTTTCTTCTCTTAAGCGAGAATAAAATGTCTGAGGTACCTACTTGTAAATAAAGTCGTAATTTGCATTAGCCGCGGGCTCTAGACGGTCTGATTTTGTGAAATTTCTTTCTTTATTCAGATCTTGAAAGTAGTATGATCCAGAGAAATTAATTTTGGTTCAAGGGAAAAAACTCTTAACAAAAAGAAATTGTATTTAGAAGTTTGACTACTTTGTTTATTGTTTATTAACCTCGTGTCACATATAAACATTATACCTACGGGTCTAGTTTATTTAGATCAATCTTACCTGCAGATAAGTAGGTAAAAATGCACTGACACCTTTGTTTCGAAGCAAAATTCTGTTTTTAATAAAAATCCAAAATCCGTGTAATAAAAGTCCAGAATCCGTGAAAGTTTAAAATGATGTCCGAAATTCAAAAAAGTTTCAAATTCTGTAATCAATACTAGAACCAGAATAGCCTTTCGTTTTGCTGATTTCTCCGCCGACGTCTAGTGAGTAGCCTCTGCACGTAGCGACCGCATCGTCCGTCATTACGTAGGTACCTACTCGCCGCGCCAAATTGCGATATCCTGCCTTTGCAGCTGAAGAGTTAGAATCCTGACACTAATTTCTCACTGTGAAACAGCACCCTGTATTCAATTGAAGTGGTTTATCTACAGATTATTAGTAGTTCGCACCAAGCTGAGATCTCGCGCGCGATGTCAACAATCCACAACTTCCATTCGCGACATGGGTTTCTTGTTTACTCTTTATTTATGTAGATGCCTAGTGTTATGTACGTTGGTCCTAATCATAAAAAAATATTTGATTATCCTATGACTGAATGTTATCTAAAAGCCAGCTGCAAAAAACACGGACTGCGCGGTGCGACACGTGAGTCAGTTTTTGTAGGTACAAAGAGTCGAAGAGCTAACTAAGATGAAAATAAAAAAAATGCTTAGTTAGTAACATTTTCAACAAAAAAGTTTTATTAGGCAATGACAGAGGGTAAGTGGAGCCGGCACTCGAGCGTGCGGCGCGCGGTAGCGGCAACGCACGCCGCCGCCGCGCCGCGCCGTCGGCTATCCCGTCCCCGAACTCGCCAGCCCCGCTCGCTACACAAGCCTGTCCACAGTAACAAGCCACTCTTGTTTATTTTACCGCAATGAATTTTCCTTGCAATATTTTCTTCATTTTTTAATTTTGAATACATTCAAGTACAATTCTCCGTGGTGGTTGTGCGCCCCCGGCAATCTCCAAATTGCCTCTTTATGTGCAGATGTTCCGACCCTCGGTTTTTCCGTCTTTTGAATGTCGTTTTGCTGTTAAATATCGTGCTCCTTTATTGTAATTGAGGTTGGTGAGTTACTTCCTACTTCACTCTGTTATATCATTATGTTGATTTATATTCATTTTATGATGAGACCTATCACATTTTAGCTGTCTGATTTAGGCATAAGTACCTACAGGTTACACGTGTGAACAGTATCTTAATCTTAAAGTCGGGTTTGTTCGAACACTTATAATTCTAGAACAGTTGGACCGATTTTCATGCTTTATGGTTTTTTGTATTTGTCTCCGTCCCGAATAGCAGAATAATTATTAAAACCATTGGAAAATTAACGAAAAAATAAAATTGAAAAAAAGGTTAAGTACCACGCGTGCGAAGCCGTGGGCGGGAAGCTAGTTATACATAATTACCATGACATATAATAACCTATCACGTAATTATCTATAATAGGATTATAAGAAAATCCTTTAGTTACTGGCTATACGAACAGTGCTACGGTGGGCTCGTATTAGCTACGCCGCTACGCCACTACTTACGTACGCCACAGAATACCTATCTCCCCTATTCGGAATATTAATGGGGTTGCTGGTATAGCATCGTGATTTGATAATCACAAACAAACAATGCCAATTGAGAACAAACAATTCACAGTTAATTTGTTTACTAGTATCCGATAAATCAAAACAAGCCAATTTAATTTTACCCGCACAAATAAATCGACATTATAATAACACATTTAATATATAGATGAATTATGAAGACCATAGAATGGCAATGTGGTTTTAACTCTACCATTTGCCAAATATCTTTAAGTTATGAGAAAAGTTTCGGTAGATACCTAGATATAATTGTTTTATAGCTTTAGTTGAAAGCTCCATTTGGATTGTATAACTGTTGATGAAACGTTTAGTACCTATTTTAAGATAAAATTTACCAGTAACAACCTATTCTAAAGAAATAAAAATATTTGTTTTGTTGACAGCGTAAGAAAAAGTTAGTAAATGTATATTAGTACTCTGTCTAACCCGGAAGACCATTCGTGAGCGGAGACGATCATAATATACAAGCGATTTTATGTATCACACAGTCACCGCAGCTGTGCTTGACCTGTACCTGTAGTCAGTTTTAGTCAGCCTTTATTATAATATCGCCTCGGTTATAACCGAGATTGGCAGACAGTCAAAAACAAACTATCGTAGAACAGTAGATCTGATGGAACAAGGCAATTATCTACATAAATTGAGTTAGCCAGTGTTGCAGTGTCACGGTCCCAAAGTCGGTCCCTTCAAAGGAAGCGCCATGCTGAAAGGTGTTGTTTCTGGGGCGCGCCAGAAAATGAATATTGATGACTTCATGGGCTCAGGGTTTCCACAACAACGAACGATCATTGATAGATTTTAATTTTTTTTTTTTTTGTAATAAAATATCAACAATTTGAGTAGTTGTAAAACTTGGTGGATTGATCTTAGACGTTATATAGCAACTCATGAGGTCATGTGTTGTTGTTCCTCATAGGGTTTTAGATAAGAGTTAAAATGATTGTGTTACAGTGTACAGTCTCCACAATTATATACAATTTTAAAAGCACAATGTGGTTATGTTTTTTTAAAGTACCTACTTAATTCTATTCAAAGCTCAGGGCCCAGTTGGTAACACAGGGTATGAATGAGCCGGAGATGATTCGCTGAAAAATTAGCTTCTTTTCATCGTTTTATTGCCCGTGTATCGTGAACCACTGATGAAGACTAATACGGTCGGTAATTTGGTTTGAAATGATTTATTGTCCTTATAAATTGTTTTGGTAACGCTTTTATGCAGTAATTATATTACTTAAATAATAATGCCACCTAATATTTGAGGCCAATACTTGGTGTGGTGTTTTTTGCGCACCATGTATAGTATTAGTACAAAACCACTAAAGGTATGTGTATAAGAGCACTATAATACGTGCAACACGACTTTAGGGCAGAAGCCTTACTATTTTAGTGTTTAACGGTCATGTACCAATTTATATTTCTATTAGAAAAATACAGGAGTATAGCGCCTGCTCCAGTAGATACAAATGTGACATTCAATTGTTTTTTTAATATATTTATTACTTTGTGTGATTTAGATTATGCATCATCTGTTATGGTCTTGGCTTACATAGACCGCAAACACCCATAGAGTGTCAGTCGTGTCATCTTGGCCGGCTGACCAGAAGATACAATTTATATGCTAATAGCACAAGATACGAGCCACTGATATTGCTTGGTGTCTGCCGGAACCGGTACGTTCTTGATAGCCTTTAAAATTACTTTTGCGACCGGAATATTCATAACGGATTTGACTAATATGCACATGTATGCATGTTGGGTCATGTAGGTATTTTTAAAGAAACTTACAGGCCAAGTCACAACATAAAAAAATAAGAATATTTTTTATCATTTCGGTCCTGTAATCAAACGGTGAAAGCAATTTCCTTGAAAACCCATTAGAAGGAATGACCGTTTGTTTATTTATTACGAAATGTTTTTTTCATTCAAAATTGAATCGGGCTTGATATAAAACTGCGTAGGTAATTGCCAGGGGCACTCCATCACCGAATTAGGTTGTTCTTTGAATATTGAAGTATTTAATAAGTATTTTATACTTAGTTTTTGTTGTGTGGTAGATGTATTCTAAGTGTAAGCAATAATAAGAACAATTTTGATAAGGACCTGCGTTTTGTGAGACCAGTGATTGCATCTTCATTCTAGACTCACATTGCCCCAAATCTGTTCGGGTGGAGAACAATAAAATTATTCAGAGGTGGTGATTTTTTCAGTGATATTTTGAAGTTTCTTCATGAGGCATGTGTGTGTATATTCCTTTCTCTAAAATTATGGTAACCGTCAGGATGATGAGTCACCTGTCGTATTTTACGTTGAAATGCTATCCAAAAATTGCTTCTATTTGCTTTCACCAATAAGAGATTTGCTTCCTCTATAGGTCACCTTGACGTCAGAATGGCTATTATTTTTTTTATTATTTACTACTTACATATTTGATATTATTTGAAAAGTTTGTTATATTATTGGTGATTAGGATACAAAATAAATAAATATTTTTAAAGATTATCCTTTTAATCGTCTTTTCGTGTATAATTTTATTAAAATGTTGTTGCACTAGTGCTGTGTATACCGCATCCAATTCGAAGGCGAATTTTAGCGGTTCCCCAGTCGTCGCGGTGCCGACCGCTGGCTAAGCCAATTAGTGTCCACTTGGGTAAACAGCGGCTTGTTAGCGGACTGTGTGTTTTATCAATTGAATTTGCTAACTCCACTGGCACTTATTGATAGCACATAGACTCACATACAGGGTGTAAAGTATCTAAGAACTAACATCTTTGATAAGATTTTGTTTATTTTGTGTTCTTCAGAAACCAAATTACGTGTGCCAAGAAAAATCGAATTTGAGAGATTTTTTATAAAGTAATAAGTTATAGTGTGACTATTACGAGTCAAGTAATTAGACATCAATCTTGGTGGGGTAGATCTGTTTTTCTCCTAAATATTGAAATACTTCATTCATACCGATGCTCACTTGTCAAAGTGTTTTTTTGTGGTCAACCTAAAAGCCTTTAGTTTTCAAAAGTTGTCTTATACACCCAATATACTCACATACCCACTAAGTAGACACCTACTTTTCTTTGTCCACTCCTAATTTAGTAGAGCCGGGCGGACTAACAATAGGAAGTTACGATGTGACTCTTCTCTTTAACTTTGCCCGTAGTTTAGGATGTTCTGATTGGATTGCAAATTGGAGTTTATGTCCTGTTCTTGTTTATGAGAGTTTTGTAGATTAATGGAGCTATTTGGTTAATTGTTTGTATATCAGGACCCAGAGAATAGAAATATATTACAGTTCTGAATACAGTGTAAAGAATAAAATTACACAGACGGATCATATTTGTGAAGCACTACTTGGTCTTCATAACAGCAACTCAACCACAACAGCTATCTGCTGAAATCATATCACGTTTCACAAGAATTAAACAGTATAGGTACATTATTTTACCGCCATATTTGTAAAGTACGAACGAGCATTGTCATATTTATTTTATTATTCTCATCCATTTTCGCTCCTGATCTAACCGGTATCGACTGTGTAGAGTTGAGCACGACTGTTAGTGGAAAATTAATCAAGTAACGCTGACACCTCTTTGCATATTTTGGTAGCAGAATAGCATAAGGAGAGAAAAATGAGAAGATACCAAATTATGTAAAGATTTTGTTACTCAAAATGTATTTGAAATTTTGTTGTCATTAAAAGTCTAGTGAGTTAATCTATCTTCTTCTATCTTCTATATATATATATAAAAATGAATTGCTGTTCGTTAGTCTCGCTAAAACTCGAGAACGGCTAAACGGATTTAACTTATCTTGGTCTTGAAATGTTCGTGGAGGTCTAGGGAAGGTTTAAAAGGTAAGAAAAATTCGAATAACTGCCGGGAAAACCCTAAAAAAATAGCCCTTTTCTATTTCCCATACAAACTTTTTCTAAATAAAATGTAGAGTCAATTTCAACTTTATTGCTATTTAATAAAGTTAATATTAAATTATAATCACTCACTGTCGTCTAAGCAATGTAGAAGGCGGTACGAAGTTTGCCGGGACAGCTAGTTTTAAAATAAAAGAACTCTAATGTGGAATAACTATAATAGTTGGGCATACACTTTTTGTATAATATAATGATGACGTTCTACAATGTTGAAGTACGTTATTCTATCATCAATAGATTATTCAATCGATCATTCAATCGATTATTCATTCAATCATTCAATCGATCATTCAATCGATTATTCAATCGATCATTAAATCGATCATTCAATCGACCATTCAATCGATTATTAAATCGATTATTCAATCGATTATTAAATCGATCTTTATCGATTATTAATTCAATCATTCAATCGGATCAACCAATCGATTATTCAGTCGATTATTCAATCGATCATTCAATCGTCCATTTAATCGATCATTAAATCGATTATTCAATCGATAAATTAATCGATCATTCGATCAATCGATCATTCAATCGATCATTTAATCGATCATTTAATCGATCATTCAATCGATCAGTCATTCGATCATCCAATCGATTATTCAATCGATCACTCAATCGATTATTCATTCAATCATTCAATCGATAATTTAATCGATAAATTAATCGATCATTCAATCGATCAGTCAATCGATTATTCAATCGATTATTCAATCGATCATTCAATCGATTATTCATTCAATCATTCAATCGATCATTCAATCGATCATTAAATCGATCATTCAATCGATCATTCAATCGATTATTAAATCGATCATTCAATCGATTATTCATTCAATCACTCAATCGCTCATTCAATCGATTATTGAATCGATCATTGAATTGATCATTCCATCGATCATTCAATCGATAATTTAATCGATAATTTAATCGATTATTTAATCGTCCATTTAATCGATCATTCAACCAATTTAATTGAATATTCAATCGATTATTCAACCAATTTAATTGAACATTCAATCGATCATTTAGTCAATAATTTAATCGATCATTCAATCGATTATTTAATCGATCATCCATTCGATTATTCAATCGATCATTCAGTATTCTAAGATACAAATAAAGAGACTTTGTCTAACGGCGTTAGTTGCTAAAACTCGAGAACGGCTAAACGGATTTATCTTATCTTGGTCTTGAAATGTTCGTGGAGGTCTAGACCTCGATTTTTCTTTAATTTTCTGAATTTTAATTATTACTAGCTGTCCCGCCCACGACTTCGTTCACTTAAAGTATTTAAACTGAGTTTCCAACACATCACACAACTCATAAAAATCCCATACTAACTTTAACACCCCATTTTACCCCTTTTGAAGGTTATATTGAAAAATCCTGAGTGAAAAAACACGTGTCCAATCGTTTTGCATTTACAGTAGGTACACAAACAAAGTTTCAAACCAATCGCACTACCCGTTAAAAACTTCACATACAAACATTGACCCCACATTTGACCCCTTTTTGAAGATTATTTTGAAAAATCCTGAAACACGTGTCCATTCATTTTGCATTTACAGTACACAAACAAAGTTTCAGGCCAATCGCACCACCCGTTAAAAAGTTCCCATACAAACATTGACCCCACATTTAACCCTTTTTTGATGGTTATATTGAAAAATCCTGAAACACGTGTCCATTCATTTTGCATTTACAGTGCACAAACAAAGTTTCATGAAAATCGCTCCACGCGTTAAAAAGTTTCATACTAACGTTTTCACCCTTTTTCACCCCCTTAGAGGTGGAATTTCCAAAAATCCCGCCTTAGTGGGTGGTTTTGTTATAAAAGGAAGCCACCTTCCAAATTTCAGCTTTCTATCTTCAGCGGTTTCGGCTCGGCGATGATCAATCAGTCAGTCAGTCAGGTTAAGCTCTTATATAGATATAGATTAATTATTTTAAAAATTCGAATAACTGCCGGGAAAACCTTAAAAATAGCCCTTTTCTATTTCCCATACAAACTTTTTCTAAATAAAATGTAGAGTAAAGTTCATAATCTATATTAATAATTTCGTCAAGGGGTACGGTAGACTCGATCGAAACCTTACCTGAGTAATAAAACATAAAAAAGTAAAGATTTCGAGTCGATAACATACATCCGCAAAATTCGGATTGTCGAGTATTTTGTAAAATTCTAATGGTGCTGAGAGACAAATCGCAGTTGCCATATTCGTCACTGACACCGGATGACATCTTGGGTAATAAAAACTCAAAGTAGGTAAGTACAATCAACAGTGCAACCAACCTCTTTGTTCTACTGCACTACGTAGGTTGGTAGGTAGGTACCTAGGTAATCGCAAACTTGGTAGTATAATATCCGTTATTATTTGTTATGTTAAATTCTAATGGTGCTCAGAGACACATATTGTGTATTATGATGAGGCTCATTTCACCCGAGCGAAGCCGGGTTTTCATCTAGTTAAATTATAATCACTCACTGTTGTCTAAGCAATGTAGAAGGCGGTACGAAGTTTGCCGGGACAGCTAGTATCAATATAAATTTACTATGACTACAAAACGTAAATGAGAAATGCCTATTCTTTGATGCCAGAATTATCTCTATCGGAAGAAACACGTATAGCTAGTTGGTTGCCGTTGCCGATCGGCGCATCGGAAGGCTGTCGCGATGTCCCGCGGTAATCTACTCCGTGACTTGCAAGTGGAATCCGTGGTTTTATTACCCTCGGCAGGTTAGAGAGGAGCAGGCTAGTTCAGAACTTTGTGGGGGCTTTATACAAAAAAGGTTTTTGCAAGTTACTCTAGAACAACCAAATGCAATTATAGTTACATCCGTCTATCTATCTTTTGCCGTAAGTACGTATTTAGAGCCAGTAATAGCTGACTATTACTACTAGAATGTTGAAAATTGTACAGAAATAGATGTAGATGACGCCTACAATGATAAAAAATAAGATAACGAAAATTTTAACGATCAACCTCAATGGATTCTCTTTAATTAGCCAATGCCTTAGTCCAGCCCTTGCAGGGGGATTCAGTCGTTAGTTGTACCGCATTGTGCCAGTTATTGCCGCAGCCGAACCACTGTTATCCGTCCACACGAGAACCAACCGCACGTGCTCCTTGTTTCAATATTTTATCAAAATTTCCAATTGTTTTAGCACTAAATAAATTTTTAGGCTCGTGTTTCAGAAGAAAGCATGCATTTTAATTCAAATCTCATTCAGAACTGCTTAAATCAATGTACATATTTCAATTTCAGTTTGAGTTACATACGAACTTTGTCTTTTTTTTTTAAGTCTTTGATTATTTACTATTCATGTAATTTAGAAATGTTGATACACAATTTTGACGAGAAAAAAAAGAGGACTCGCCAACGTCCAGTAATATTGAGTAGAAAATTGCAAAATCACGGTAAGTAGTAAGTAGGTTTACTAACCATCCATCACCATGTCTACATGAATAAATTATGTAATACTGATGTTTTGTACTGATGTTTTGTAGCGTTCTGTCACAAGTTACAAAGTAAAATTTGAAATACCATTTTTATATAAGAAGGTAATAACATTGTAGTGAGGGATTAATTTGGATCGCGGTTATGCGCAATCTAGAGCCGTTTTAAAAACATGGCGCGTCCATAATGATTGCTTGATGAGAGGAGCGCCAGTTCGCTGCACTTCCAGCCACCCTCGCCTCAGCCTCATACTACGTATTTACGTGAATTGAATCTAACCGAAAAATAAAGTTTTAATCACGTTCCCTGCGAATCATAAATACTTCACGTACAACTTTACAGATTCACGTTCGCTTAAAATAGATTTTCAACGAATCTGTTTGCTGAAATCACAACTTTTCCAATTATTTACAATTTATACGTAAATTTTACATAGAGAGATAACCTATTGTGGAAATTTCCTGCAGCTAAGGTAATGCAGTTTTAATAGCTTATGCGTTGTTGACTTGCAAACTCGACACGAGAGCGTCATAGGTAGATGTAGGGTACTCGTGCGGAGTTGTTCCGTCTCTCATGTTAGGGAGTGAAAATTAGAGGGCAAACAGTGAACACTTCATTTAGTGATAAGCACATAACGGCGATTTCAAACTAAGCTAGTTGAGAATGAACTAACAAGGGAACTGTCCCGAGCCCGCTGAATAACAATGTGCAATCAGCAGCTAGTTTCTAGCTGTGGATCATAACGACCTTAACTCGATGCAATAGGGCTGGATAGCTTCCAGTTTGTTCATAGATAATTATGTACATATATGACAAATAAAAAACCCCAATTTTCTACGTTAGTGCATAGGAGTTTCTAATGTTTGTATATCCAAATTCAATAGAATATGTATAAAAACGTTTCGCTATAAAAAACATTGTGGAGAGACGGACGGACAATAAACAACAATGACGAAATCTTAAAAATGATTATCTGAATCATTTTTAGGTCAGTCATTATTGTAATAATCCAAACATTATGTATAGTACCTGGATGACCGAGTTTTGCTCGTTTTTTTTGGGGTAAACGACGTTTTCCCCAGAAAACCCCTGCATACAAAATTTCATGAAAATCGTTAGAGCCGTTTCTGAGATTCAGATTAATTATATACATTTATACAAGAAGGTATAATCTTATCTGTGACGACCTCTGTGGCGCAGCGGGCGAGAGTCCGCCTGCGACGCAAGAGGTTGCGGGTTCGATTCCCGCCGGGGAACAAATTTGTGTAGGATCTGCAGAAATTTGTTCCGTTGGTCTGGGTGTTTTCTATGTATAATAAAAAAATATCTATCTATGTATATAATGTATTAAATATATCAGTTATCTAGTACCCATAACACAAGCTTTGAGTAGCTTACTTTGGGGCTAGATGATGCTGTGTGGATTGTCCAGCATTATTTATTTATTTATTTATTTATTTATTTATCTATATCTATCCTTCTTTATCTACTACTCATTATAGTATTTCACTTCTTTAACCCAAAAGCAAAAAAAAAATGTAAATTCATGCTCTTTCTTTTGGCAATAAAATATAACAGGTGAGTTATTTTGTTTTTAACATATAAATCAAAACAAAAACGCACTTTATTCTCCCGCTACTATTTCCATAAACTGAGCCTTAAACAAACACAAAGAAAAGTCACGTATACATTATGGACCATACGGTCTACGCATCCCAATTTTTTTTTATTGACGAAACACACACATTATTTTCCCTTGCAAATTTTTACATATAACGGTAAGTTGAGCGGAGTTTTTCGAAACTTTTCTTTACTTATTTTGAGGACGGTCGTAGCGAGCTTCGAACTTCCTAACTCGTGTTATTGAATTTAATGTACTCTCAACGTACCTACTAGCTCTATTCAGTGACGATAAAATCACTTTGTCTGTTTATATAATATGCGTCATATCATTACCTCTGTAATGTGGCGGGCGATTGCTTAGGCGAGATGCGGGAGGTTACATTCGGTAACGGAATCAGTGCCATTATACAGGGTGTCCCAAAAAGTAGTGTCAAGCGAAAGTCCAGAGATAGAACACCCCTTGGGGTACCCGAATCACCCCCATGTATGTTCCGCGATTTTCTATAGTTTTCGAGTTATTATTTTTTTTCCGAATTTTTTAAAATTTACGACTTGAACAACTTAAAAAATTCTTACAAAAAAAGTAGAAAACTTTCTTGAGATTTTTTTTTTGCTACTGAATTGTTATGAGTTGTTCTTTTATGCATAAAATAATCAGCTACGTGACTTTGATGAAAACTATGAAAATGTTGGTGTAAAGTCAAATAATTACATTCGGTGAATTATGACTAAAATTTTCAACTTCAAATTAAAAATCTTAAAAAGTAATTTCATGGTTTCTAAATAAGTTTAAAAAATTCTCCAGACTCTCAGCTTTTATAATCATTAAAAAAAGTAGTACTTAATAGGCTACTTTTGCTAAAATCGACCTTCAAAGACGGTGAGGTGGAAAATTCTTAAAATTAGCAACCTGATTAAAAAATAGATTTTGGCCATTTTATCATTCCTAAGCTTAATTTGTTTGTTAACTAACCAAAAACGACTACAAAGAATTAGTTTATGCAAAAGAAATCAGCAATATGGCCGAATTAAGAACAAAATTGAGACAGGCCGAAGAAAAAAATAAGGAACTTAAAATAGCTTTCATACGATTTAAGGAAACTTTTTTAAGACGATGTAGTATTTGTATCGACCTAGAAGGTTGACATTTTGAAAACTTTTTGTAAAAAATTAATAAATTTTACTTGTTGTTTTATTTCATAAATTAAGCTAAACTAAATAAATAAAACCTTCAAATATTAATGAAATCTTACTTTCCTGTAGTCCTTTTTGGTCTTTCCCTTTTGGTTTGTCCTTTCTCTGGACTTTCGCTTGACACTACTTTTTGGGACACCCTGTATAATTAGGTATTCATAGCCCATCACGAATTCGTACTGTAACTATGGTAGGTACTCACTATTTTTAACAAGACACAGTGAGATGTGCATAGACAGTAGAGTCAAAACTCAAACCAACAATTTCCGACACTATAGAGTTATTATTCTAGCTAAATGAAAGATAGATAAGATGAATAGGAGAACTATTTTGCTCTTTTGTAATGATCTGCCAAATTTCATACCGACCAAATTATGGAGTTTTTGTCGCATAAACAAAAGACCTCTATCTGTTTAAGTAATAGTCTAGCTAGATTAAGGTTTGAATTTGTATCAACACTACGTACAACTTTACTAAATAATGTCCGGGAAATTTATTCACAAATCTTACCAGAAATTGTATATTTTAATATTAAATAAATAAATCCCAACTACCTGAGGCTACGTGTAATTTTTCCTTTGGTTTTCCGCAAGAGGTTTCGTTAGGCTAACATTTACATTTGGCGGCGTCTCTGCGCCGAGTGTTTGCAAGAAACACACTTTAATCACAGAGAACAGGTGGGAAGAACCGAGAGATTTTAATATTGGAATTTCTTATCAAATTCAGCACTCTCTAGTGTAAAAAGAAATTGTTACATTTGGCAACTTTTTATAAAGGTAGGTACTTATTTTTCAGCTAGAAACACATATCTTTCTCTTTCGAAATCAAAAACGTCTTTATGCTGTATTGGTACATAGTCAGAACATGATATGATTCTACTCGTACAAATACGGGATCCATGTTCCGAAGCTAAAATCGTTGATATCGTAATCTTCTCACAATCTAATACGTTGAAACCCTCGACTCGAGAAAATCTTAAAAATACCTGTCAGCAGTGTTGTTTCATATCAATATCCGGATTAGGTCGATTTGTAGGATCAGGATTTATTTTACATGCAGTGCTCCCAATTTCCTGCGACGACAGTGGAGCATCCGGCGTGGTGGCGTTTCCCATCCCAGTACCGGCGCCCTACGCGCCAAGCCGCCACGCCGCCGTCTCAGTCAGCGAAGCCCCGCCGCGCCGCTGGCTGCCGCTGCCACCGCGCCGTCGGCCAGAGCGGAAAATGGAGCGCGGGCATTTGCATAGCGGCACTCGAACTGAGCAGACCGGCAAATTGTTGCCGCATCGATAGCTCGAATTGACTCGATCAATATGCCGTATCTATCTTCCAGTCCCTCTGATTCCACGGCTCCGATATTGGTCATCCGACTTCGACAGTTCAATGATTGTCGTAGTTGGATTGCGTTTCTCCTTCGGAGTGACGAACAGTTTATGTAGAAATTTACTTGATGTTAATCCGTTTTTGGACTGAGAATACGGTGGGCTGCAGAGCAAAATTATTTGAATATAAGTAAAGTAAAAGTAATGATATAAGTAAAACGTCTATTAACGTAATAACGCATGGGAGCATAACGTCGAAAAGGCAGAATGGCCAAGGAGCAAGACTCATTAATGAAAAATACCTACCCTAGGTATTATTTTTTTTTGATGAGAAATTTAGTGATATAATTTTGCTGTAGGTAAATAGTTTTTCGATGATAAAGATGAATACATTTCAATCAATAATACAGATATTATATACTCATACCTGTTAGGTTGCCTCGAATGATAAAAGTATCAGATGTAAGATGAAATATTATACTCTTGTGTGTAATTAAATACATGATCGGAATACACAAAATGGTGTGTGGCTTATCATTAGTTTCATATGAACACTTATTTTGTAAATGAAATATTTTCTTTTGTTGCAAGAGACGTACGTCTACGTGTTTGTGGTACGAGTTTCATTTGATCCATTTGATCAATTTTTTATTTATTTATTTATGAGTGTGTATAGTTATATATTTTTAATCGGATACATAACTTATTTCAAAACAAAATAGCGGAAGCAAGTAGTCTCACAAAATTTACTAGCAAATAAAAACGTGCACATCATTGAGACAACTCACGTATTTGTGTGGTTCGTTAAAGTTGTCGCTCGGCAGAGGAATAGCTACCCGGAGGCCCCGCGCATCGGTAGAGCCTCATAGTTCTTTCTGATTATATTTCAAGACTTTATAAGAGATTATATGTCAGCTTTCTCCCTATTCGTAAGCAAAGTACAATGAAACTCCGGCAAAATTCGTTCGTATGAAGTGAATTTAATTTCACACTCAGTTACATTCTTAGGAATGGAATCTCGGGAATTTTATTATAGTGATTGAATAGAGAGTGGCGGCTCGGCGCTATTTAACGGTCGTCTCTAAATAGCTATAACTACTCCCATTTCATAATTAGGATTTTTTATAAAGAATTAATGGAACTGGATTACTGTTTACCCATGCATATTTCAATTTCCCGTTACAGCTGTTGTGAATTTAGAAGTTTTTATCTTAGTGTACCTTGAAAGAAAACCATTATCTAACTTTCAGCTCTTTGTTTATCAGTCAGTTACCTTCAAGATAGTTTTATTTATTTAGATTTATTACCCAAACTTGTGAAGTTAGTTTAATCAAAATTTTGGACAGTTTTGCTGTTGTTTTGTTTTTGATAAGTATCAGTTTTATTCTGGTACACACCCTGCAGTTTTCACACCCTGATCGCACTAAAATGACGAGCAAACTTTTTCACAAAGCACCCCTGTTTGGAGAGGGCACGCGCCGAGAGGTCGATTTCGGTTCGTTTAAGTTGTGACATCTATAACCTGGCTGTTTGTGTAGCTAGCCCTCCGTATGTAGCACGATGGCAGAATTTGCAATGAAAATTTACTGTGTCAACGTGTACTGCAATTGCGAAGTGACATCTGGCTTGAAATGTTCCGCTCTCATCGATATGTCCCTTGTTACTAGTTTAAGCATTTTGATGATACCTACTACGAGTATAATTTACTCGTAGGTATTGTAGATAGGATATTTCGTTATAGTGACAAAAGAAATAAAGTTTATTGTTAGAAACTTAACAATATTTTATTGTTGTATTTGCTTTTACTATATTTTAGAATAAATAATTTTACACACGTAGGTATTTTTATTTATTTAACCAAAAATAAAAATTAACATAAAATTGAGATGAAACAAAGTACTTACGTAATTACCTGGGTACTTGTCAAAATGAGCTAAAATACTTGTTATCATCTCAGAAGATATCACAAGTACTTTCAAAAACTCTACAGCCTCGTGGCATGCTAAGCTTTTGAAAAGAAAAATATAGGGAATCTTTTGAGGGTGAAGTAAACTAAAATGTGAGGGTAGAGTTTGTGAGGAAAAATCTGCGCAATGTGTTAAATTTGGCACAGTAGGACAAGTTAGGCTAAACATGAAGCCACCCCGACGAAACACACGTCTTTTTTGTTTATAAAAATCATGCTACTACACACATATTATTATGAATGTTATACATCCCCATAAATTATGTACAGTAAAATTCTGTCACATCATCTATAATGCGTGCTGAAATTACAAAAACGCTGTTTGTTGTCATAAACGCTGAAAGTGAAATTGCTGGCTAAATATTTTAAATCGTAAAATCCGTTATTCGCGTTGGAGTGACGTGTTTGGGCTGCGGTCCTAAACAAATACCGGGATTTAATGAGGTCGGAGAACCACCGCCACTGACTAACCAACTACAACATTACCTGCGGCCGCAGCTTTACGCACCTTTGCAAATCGGTTTATGTGATATTTCCTAGTTTTGTTATAAAACAATGTAACCGTACCTAGGTAAAACATTTAACTAACATTTTGAAAGGAGCATTTACTTTGATTTTCTGTTTAAAATGTTCAAAATGAAACCAGAAATAAGTAAATTGAAAAAACAATTACAAACATGATCACGACTGGAAACCCCAGGCTTGGTAGATAATTATCTTCTTAGATTTTAGAGAATATCTAAAGAATAGTCAAAGGCACGTACAAACATTATATTTAGCTCATGCCCGCACTATGCATAAAAGTAAAAAATAGTGTAGTTTTCTATTAATAATTAAAAAATACTCAGTTTACTACAGAGTTGCAGTTCGAGTGCTTCGTCTAGGCAAGTCCACTATATCAAATTTGAACAAGGTGATTTAAACGGTACTAATTAGTTGATTATATTAAATTGCTAAAAGAGACGGTACAAATAATGAAGACGTGCGCAGAGTGGGCGGCGGTCGGCGGTCGGCCGCAGAACTGGAAGTAGTACTTGAGAAGCAGATGCCGCGAGCGAGCGCGGTACTGCATACACAGTAGGAGCTGATGATACGCCCGTTATACCCGCCTTCCACTAAAAAAAGGGTAATGAGTGGAAACTGAGCTAATGATCTGAGCGGATTGAAATTGTATTGAAATCCGCTCATTCACAGTGGAAGCACTCCTATGAAGAAAGCCGTTGCGAGTTAAACGGAGTCCGTACGGAGCCCGCACAACTGGCAGTGGATGGCGGGCATTATACTCGTATACATTGTTAACTCATTTTATTGGTTTAATAACGCAATCATAATCATGAATATATCACAAGTATTTTTTTTCCAATATCTCCACTATTTATCCTCTCAAATCTCCAAATCACCTCTACGCCGTAGCATGCTACGACGTAGTCAGTGAGAGTTTGATACTACAAAAATATCAACCCAATTTTGCATATCATAGCGAGCTGCATAGCTCCGTCAGTAAGTATGATGACAAACTGTGTATGTATCCAAATAAAAATCTATTATTTATTAAACGTTACATTTTTTAAAAACCTTGAAAGTACTTCCAATAACCTAATACTTTTGAAATTTGGAAATTTACCTTTGAAAAACAAAAAAGGCACTAGTCTCACTTGCATTTGTCTGATTTTATTTCCTGTTTAAAACAGTGTGTTATACTATAAGGTATTAACTGCTCTAGTGTTAGTGAGCGTCAGAGTTTCATTAAAATCTTTCTTTACCGTGATATATGAAAGTAGACTCTGAATACTAATGCACGAAGGATTGCACAACTTTATATTAATTTACTCCAGAAGTTTGCGATTGCTCACTCTGATTTATTTGTTTTTGTTCGTTCGTCTTGTCTTTGGTTGTTTCTTGAGATATACCTACCTAGTGATACTTACTAAAAAGACAAACCTTCTGATGCCCACTAGAAATTCTTTCACTACTAAATTCTTTCTTTAGTTTT
This sequence comes from Cosmorhoe ocellata, assembly GCA_963675405.1. Lineage (NCBI taxonomy): Eukaryota > Metazoa > Arthropoda > Insecta > Lepidoptera > Geometridae > Cosmorhoe > Cosmorhoe ocellata. Next base: position 6,865,037 of record OY776245.1, on the reverse strand, counting down.
ATTTAGTACTCTATTAATAAGAAAACTATAGTCAACTTGAAGATCCAAAAAAGAAATGCGTTTATATGCCAGGAAGAAAGCGATACTTTATTTCACTAACAAAAGATACCTATCGTTTATTTAGTTAGCTACATCAATGTACAACTTGTTTGTTAAACGTTTTTACAAGTTGTTTGATTTTTGCGGTGACGACACGAAGGAACTCGGCTCCAATTAAAGTAACCTTGGTAGCGTAGATATTGAAAGGAATTGACTGTGGGAATATCTCAGAATTTAATGAGGTTTTAGTTTTTACCTTTTTACTTACCAAAACAAAAAAACGGCGTAACTGACTAAACCAACACACTTTTAAGTCCAAACCTAAAGTTTGATTAACCAATGCATACATGTAAAGTTTGCCTACTTACCTATTGAATGTGGAAGTTACTCACTTTTCTCATTTTATTTTTCTAGAATGAACTCCAGCGGGTTCAGTTAGTTTGCCGTCTGCACTACATTCATTTTTAATTCACACCGCTAAAGTTGGCACAGACACGTGTCCTAAGAAAAATGAAAACTACCCAGGTATAGGTATACCTATATTCATAGTCTATCAAGGTGAAGCACCTAATCTCCGGGGATTAATAATGCCGCCATTCTTCAGGGTTAGAATCGAAGAAGCTGAAATGGCGTGTAAATTTTCTTTCGACAGCATTTCCCCGGAGTGGGTTTCCAATCGGCGCTGGCAGGTCAGCTGGGAGTCAATGAAAAGCGGTAAAGTGGTGCCGCGGCGTTGATTAAAGCCTGGAGCAATCGCCCCGGAAAGTATTTATAGGTACACCTGTTCGTTAGCGGCACAAGTCCCGGCCAACTCCTTGATTAGGCGCCGACGGGCGATGCTTCTCAGCCGCAACAAATAAAAGAATTTCCCCGCACGAGAACCGTACAATTCAATGTGAAAATGTGCTCGTGGTTGCTGCTTCTTTAATTTTATTTTCTTACCTTTTTTTCTGAACCTTTCATACTGATGTTCGATTTAATTAGGTTCACCTTTGAGGTTTCACTTGGTTTTTTATTGAAAAGTTAACTCGTTTTTTTATATTCTTACCTTGGAAATCAATTCATTCAAACATTTATCAAACCGCTATCGAATCTGGTCGGGTTGCAGTCAAAATAACTAGATTTATGGCGTGCCTTAGTATCGGAATGTCGCGTAAGATTCAGCGAGCAGTTGATTTTGCATGTGAATGGGCATGGTGGTATTCCATGCACGAGTGCGGTGCGTGGGATTGCCACGCAGGTCACGTGACCCCTTAATAACATCACGTTTGATGCGCCTCTATTATTATATTTTCTTCAGACGGTCCCATGACAGGCTGGGGTGGGATAAAGCTTGATTCTCAAGGCTGAAATATTTATTTTCAACGAACTAGGTTGATAATACCTATACTATGTAACTTTTAACAAAAAAATACTTCAACACTCCTACCGAGGACCACTTTTATTTTAAACAACTATTAATGTTGTAGCTGAAACTTTTTTAATGAGTTTAAATTATAAAGTGGTCGTGTTCTAGCATATGACAGGGTTTTTAGATTGCGTGAACATCCAGCCAACACGAACATCTCTGAACATATTGTAGGCGGCGCACGTTTCGAAAGAAGACGCTTACCTGAAACTTTCTTACCCCTTAGCACATTAACTATCTGCGCCGGCTTTAACTGGCTCCTACAAGTCTGCCTAATATTAAGTTGCAGTACGTTTTTATTTTAGAGAAAAAAGTAAAACCCTTGTAAAATATAGTCTTATTAAGTAAATATTAAATATTGTTTTCTAAGTAATGTGTGCTAAATGTGGACTAGACTGAAAGTGTTCTAAAAATTCTTCTAAAGATGATAAGTCTGGTTCAAGAGTGAGAGCCGTAGTACATTGTAGGTACGCTGAACATGCTAACAGACAAATAACTTATCTCAACATTTTCCGTCGGAGCTCAGCATTACGTCTATTGTGTTCGAGCAGAATCTCGTATTTGCATCCGACCGTACACACCGACAACAGAATACTCGCGTTGCGGTGCGGCATCATGAAAAACTTCACACGACAAAAAGACTACGTGCGATAGTGGCTATCAAACGTTGTCTCATCAATCCATCGATCCAATGGTATATAAAAAATCTAATAATTTAAAGTTAAAGGTGAAATATATATTTTATACCTCCAGTACTTCATCTAAAAACTTTGACTTCCAATTCATTAAAGAAAAACGAATATGAATGATTAGTGTATAAACAAATGTATTGGGTCTCAGAGAGTCCTGCTTTACAGCCCCATCCCGTAACGCACCGTGTGTTTCGCTGAAAGGGAGAAAGAGCGCGCGGGACGACGACGCGGAAAAAGTAATTTTTCAACCATCGAGTGTGGTTTTCAATAATACGCCATCTGACTACGCTACGCATTTATTGAAATATAATGTATAATGTGTATAGTATCTTTATTTGCGCAATGATATTAGTCTTTTAAAATTTAGTCTGGTTTTCGACTCTTTTATGGTTCACAGTAATATGTAAAAGGAATCTAGCTAGATATTAATTTAAATTATAATTTTTACCTATATTACATACGAGTACTATATTATTGCAGCGACAGGCACTCTTACCAGTCACGTGCGGAATACCAACTACTACTCGTATATGATGTCCTCAAAGATCTAAGTAGGTAATTATCGATCTGAGGAGATGGCTATTACCTTGGGGATTATAGTCTTGATCAAGTTTGTTTGTTCATCTGTTACGAGAATGTTTTAAAAGCATGTTGATGTGTGTAAAAAATTTAAATGAACTATTTATTTTTATGGTTTTACTTGCTCATTAATCGATTTATCAATATCATCAAATAAGTGGCTTTGAATTGAATTCGCGCCGAAATATGCAGCTGAAATATAATTTGCACAAGACTCAGATAGTATTTGTGGAAGCGCCCTCGACCGACCGCCCGTCCTAGCCGGGTTCGTTACGCGCGCTCCGCTGACTCCACGAGTGACTCCGACGACTCTCTTCACAACTGAATATCACCCGCGAAAAATGTATTAAACATAAAAAAACACCTTTTCAACTCCTCAACAAGTTGAGGACAAAAAGCGGAGGGCTTTGGGTAGTTTTCATCTTCAAGTGTTGTTTGCATCCCCGTATGTAATTCTAAAAACGTATTTATAATTTATGCGAAAGTGGACTGAGTCTGAATAAAAATAAAATAGACAAAAACCAGTGATTTTGTTCAAAATAGTTAGAATGGTGTGTTATCTATTTTAAAAACAATAGGTAAATGAATGGTACCTAATGATGATGAGGTACCTACACGATGTTCATTCACATCTAAATTCAAAATTGACACAATTTATTTCTTACAAACAAACACATACTCAGACTATTTTCAGGTGAGAGTAGCGCCTCCGTCATGACATGACAAATTATTTTAACAAACCGTACACTAGGTACGTACTACACGGTAATACGTATGGCGCCCGAATTCTCGCCTTACATCGTCGCCGGTGCCTAGCCTAGAGCGTTGAGCCTAAATGTTGCTGTCACATAATATGCACTGTAAATAATAATGCAACCCTCATTATTGTTTTGAAGTATCTTGTAGCGTCTACATTGAGCCACATCGAGCCTTCCGTCGGGGCCCGTCAGCTAATTCACGTTTCCAACAAAAACGGCCGGAAATTGGATATAAGGATCTGCGCGCTCGGATCCGGCTACGTGACGTTTGTCGAACACGTCACTTCACTATGTGGTAATTTCCGCTCTGTGCTCGCGGAAAATTACTTTAGCCGCATGAAATTTCCGATAGCATAAAAATAAAAATCTTGGATAGTTAATAAGAAACGTTTTTACAAAAATAATCAATAAAGTATGGCCGTTATATGTTTGTAGGACTGTTTGGCATGAGCTGAGTATTGTGATAGCTAATAGTTTTTATTTGATGTCATCCACAAAAACGGTTTGTTTAAAACGAAGAGAAATCAGCACTCTAATATCCGGGCAAAAAATTGCGAGTTAGCACTCGTAGCTCACACAAGAGTGCAGTGCTAACTAAATAAAACTAATTTTCCACGAGTAGTAGAAATTCAAATAGCTGAGTAATATTACTAGGTACCTACTATTACTATCCTCTTAGGAATTTGCGTCATTATTTATTTATTTTATTAGGATTTCTTTAAATTTTATCTATAAATCTTTATCATGATGGATACATTTAAATATATTCTGCTGTCTGTTAAACTCGTAGTTACGTTTTTTTATAACTTTTGACATATAACAGAATAATCCGAGGAGCAAGCAATGGTCAAAAAAATAATCCTTGGCAATAAAATAAAATTACCGTACACAAGGGGCAATAAAGAATATTTTTTTCATTGTGAAATGGAGAAGCTCTCATTAAAACGAACGGAGAGACCTCTTCTTAGCATTTTATTTTGTGACAAGTTATACTTGTTAACTGGCCGTGATAGATGCGACGAAACAGCGCGTCGGCAGTGTCACGTTTGGCCCGCGCTACATGCCAATGAACACGTCGCATATGTAACGTGACGTGAGGAAATAGTGTTGCTTTATTTAATTTCGGCGTCTGCCAATCGCAGCTCGGGATAATGTCTATGTTTATTAAATTTTCATGGGAAAGCGGGTGCACCAAGTTTTGCTAACGAACCCATGTTTCGAACAGGGATTTTGCCAAAAATAGCTAACGATTTCAAATACGGATTTTTGTATTTGGAAAATAGGTTCGAGCTACGTTAGAAACTGTCCAATAAAGAATAAAACGGATCACAATATTTTCTAAGAGATAACATTAGAGACGAATTATACCTATTACGTGAAAAAAAAACAGCAAGATTTTAGTGCTGGTATGAAATAGTTCATTTTGCTTGATATCAGAAACAAAGACAGAGAGTGACCTACCCTAAGAACATTACATATCAACTTTATGTTAATTTTGGAAGGACAGCTACGAGTATTTATTCAGTGGCAGAGACATAATGCTTGCCATCAATGCATAATGCATGGAACACATGTTCCCTTGAAGAGCAGTCACGGTGGAATGGCGATGAGCCGGTCGGGCTGCTCCGAATGTGCAAAGGCAATATACCGGATAGCCACGGGGACACGCGAATGTTTGTTCCTATTAATATTGCCAAAACAGAGCAGGTTTCTCAGATTACCATAATTTGCTTCAATGCATTTGAATAATGAGAACGTGTTCCCTCGCTACTCTATTCGGCCTTTGTATAAGTAAACCTACCTATTATGGTTGTTCAATTGTATAACCGATTATCATTATTCCGGTATGAAATCGGATAGAGGGATTAAACTCATACCCAGTTGTGATTGCTGTAATAGGGTTGAATTGAAACCGAACTTCAAAAGTATCATTACTTTATAGTTTACTCGTAATATACATACTTACCTACCGTATCTGAATTATATTTTCAGACTTTATATAAAAAAAATCGACCCACCCCGCATAGTAATTAAAGCCTGGAGTGGGCCGATATTTTTGCACGCAAGTATATTATCTAAGTAGCTATATATAATAGAATGGATAGAAATAACAAAAGATTACCATTTGTGTAATATGAGTGATCCTTTCCAATACTGTATATCCGCCAGAGGTATATTACATGGTATTATAATAATTTCAATTTGGTTCCATGTCGGCGTCTAGTGATGGCATCGCTGCGGGAAGGGTTATTGCGATATTGCGACGTCTCATATTGCGCGAGAGATTTATGTGCGGCTGAACGTGGCCGCCGCGCCGCGGCCGCGTCGGACCGGGCGACGCGTCTACGTCTACTGACACGGCGGATGCCGGCGGGACAACACTGCTAGATAAAATGATATAAAATTCAGGACCTTGTTAAAACTTCAAGTAAAGTAAATCGATGGGAACGACGTATTTTTCATTTTGTAGCTCTACCTACGAATGTGCTACGATATATTTGGCACGGTATGTTTTGTACCAAATATGTCGGTTCTTTTTTGAGCAAAACAAATATTCAAACTTCAAGTTTATTTCAAAACTGTTATTTCTAAGTACCTACTACTCTTAAAAACTTGCAGTGTTCTTGTATAGTAAAGATTTTTTTATAGTATTAGAACAAACTAAGTATAGTATTCTAAAATATATACTGCTCTATACAAACTAACAAATCTTTTTTATAGATTCATAATGTTCTATGTACGTAGCAAATATGTATAAGTAATGCACTTATTAGGGACATAGTGATTCCTGAGTTCACGATTTTGTAAGATACAAAGACAGTTCAGATTGTATCAGCATAAATGATAACCTATTATTGGATTATTCTCGAAATCTTCAACAAGGTTGCCCCACTAGTGGGGATCACGGATATGATATTTTATTAGGTTTTATGGCTTTTATTCAACTGAATAAAGCTGAAATGCCAACTGGCAACTGCGACTGCTTATAATTCAAACTAAAAACTCAATTTGAATTCTATGTAAACAACTTTGTGGTTTTCCAAATGTACTCGCATAAAATCGTAATAAGCAAACTTTGTCAATGGCATCGGAAACTGCAGTTGTATAAAAACTGATATCATTAAAACCTAAAACCATGTTTAGTTTTCTTGAACTTTGGCTTGTAAAAGTAAATTGTTTATAGAGAACTGCACCATAAAAAATGTTTACACATTAAAACAATACGAACCACGAGCTAAAAACGGTCATTAAGCTATTAAGCTGTATAGTACAGTAGCTATCATTTTCATCATTTCAAAATTTATATCATGATTTTGTAAAATAATAAGGGTTTATGTGAACTTTAGAACCCTATAAATAGTGCTAGAGCAATTATTAATATAGATATTTTTTTTTAAGATTACTTTATAAACTGACAATATTTTGTCAGGTTGTACATACTACTTGTTAGGTTAGGTTTATTTTTTTCTATTATGTTTTAATTAACAGATGTTGTTGTTTTATTTATTTTCACATTGTATTAATATTATGTTTATTTTATGTTAATTAATACAAAATATTCTATTCTACCTACATAGGTACATATACATTTTTGGTTATCCCCAGTCTGAATGCATACTGAAGACAGAGGAATACGTTTCTATGAAAAGCCAATAGTTTCTTGTAATTGGCCTGCCTCACTAACTTTGTCAAACTGCAACAGACAAAGACAAGTTCATTAGGAACACTTTGCACTAGTTTATCCAAGTTGAAGTTGATAAGCAAAATATAGACGGGACGAAGTAATATCGATCTCCGAATAAAAGTTTAATTGCGAAAGTTGTTTATAGTGAGCAGACGACAGGCGACCCAACAAGATGTTCTGGATGGGCTAGAGGAGGCTACTAGCGTCCGACTTATATTTTATCCGGCTAATTAGCTATGTTTCCCTGCAATTATCCATGAAGTTTCTACTACAGAAAATGATAAGTAAGAAATATCATCTTAAAAGTTTTATAATTCTTTTTCTAAGGTTTTATGAAAGGTGGCTTTATATAAAACCAAGATTTATACCATGGTGGCAAACTATATGTTCGGGTTTTCACTAAGTGATAAAAAGAGAAAATGCGAAAATGAGGCTAGCATAAATAATATTGCATAGGATCACTATGATGTAGCCGAACTATCAATCGATGGTTCGGCTATCTTTAGTAATGCATAATATCTGGTTTTCAATTTACAGATTGGCCAACTCTATACAAGACCGGGTGGGGGCTTGATCTCAGGACGGAGCACTCTGTCACGATTCTGTTACTTAACTGGTCTATTGAAACTTTACTACAAACATACCTATATAGGTAATCATTGACTCTTAGGGAACTTGGGTATCCTAGAGGGGAAATTAAAGTTATGAATATATATTATGTTGTCCAACATATTGTAGAGATGAAGGATAGTAATAGCTATGCGCAGACCCTGATAAACATTGTGTCGTTATTTATACGAAATACCTTATAATTTGTGTTATAATTGTCGACGGGCATAATTTATAAGTATGGTATCTTACTCAACAAACTGTGAAATTAAATACATGCATTAATTTAATTTTGTACATTGTACAACACGAACGGCATTTAAAGAAAACGTAAGTAAAGGTAATCCCGGCTAAAATCACCAACGGGATCGTGGATTAGATGTGGGCAATGAAATCTGCAGATTTATGTGTCGCGGCACTGCCGGTGCCGACGGAGACAGAGTTTATCTTGTTTACGGACACAGAAATGGTATGTATGGGAAATTGTGGACCACCTCAGCTTTTAAAAGAGCTCTAGTTTTAAAACTGGCATTCAACATACGCTTTTATACAAACGATTTATTTAATTTCCTTCAAAACAATAATACCACCCAATCAAATACATAGAATGTGTTGCTTGACACTGACACCTTCCAAAACACTTGCTTCGGTTGATCGATCGAAGTTTTTGAGAATAGCATTGTTTGACTTTACTATGGAATGTGCTTACTTCCAGACGTTAGTGATCTTCACGAAAACCACGCACGCTATACTATCTTACTCACGCAGCTCTCACCATCGCGTTAAAATTCGCAAAGTCGTAAGTTAGGCTAAAAAATGGTTCTAAACATTGACACACCTAAACAAATAAACGAACGGTTGGATATTACAGCCACTGCGTCGGCACAAATTGTTAATGTTTATTTCCACCAGCACGGTGCTTACCTAGTGTTCTCAAACGACACTAAAATTGTTGGTGCAAGGTAGTTAACCCTTTCGGGCGAGCGGAGAGTAGGAGACGCGAGCCAAGCGGGGGCCCGCGGTCGCCGTAAGCCTCGCAATAGATAAAACAGTGATAGAACATGCACCGCGCCGTTGGCATGAATAATTCATTAGTTTCAGTTGCCACTTTTGTTGGTATCGGTGGATTTTCAGCGCTTCACACCGTCAAAAATATGCGTTGAGGGTCTGCTTACTGTGAGTCTTTACCGTTTCGTTCCTTTTGAATGTCAGGCGGTTGAAATATTTATAAATTCTGTTTGAGCGGCGATTAGGGAATGTTCTTTCACAACTTTGACACTTTGTGACCTCGTCTCACAACGAAGATTTTGAAGAATTCAAACTGTGACACTTTTTCAGGCACTTAGAATGAAAAATTGAAAACAACAGATAATAAAAGTTGAAGTAAAAAACGAATTAAAAAATAAAGTACATAAGTACCTTGAAAAGGCCATTACACCGATAAAACTTCTAAGTATAGCTAGGTGCCTCGTCTCACCGCTGCCGCCCCTAACAGCGAATCCCGTTATAATTTACGATCATCCCGAAAAATCCCAGGATTATTTTTATTCGATAACAATAAAGGTGCCGCAGAGGGTTACCTTTATTATCACTCAGTGCGGGACGACTCTTTTACAACTTTACACATGTTATAGGACGGAATGGGAAGCTATTTTATAGTTATGTTTGAACGTTTTTATTTCGTCGGAGTTTGGGGGTTTGCAATCGTAATGTTGCCTTTCACAAGGGAAAGTATCAAGAACGATAAATATATTTTGAAGTTGTTTGGCTTTAATTTTATGATCGAAATGATGAGTTCTAAATAAAAGAACCTTAGATACACTTTTTATCTTTTCTGGCAACTATAATGGGTAAACTGATTGCACATATACATTATATCACCTACTGGTTACATTGTGTCACCATTATGTTTGCTTATATCATAGAATAGATTTTAGTAGGTATTTAGTTAAGACCATCTGCTGTGTCCTCGCAATTTATTCAGTAATGAATAACTTTGGGCTTTTCTGCTACGTTATCCTCTTTTGATCAGTCCTCAATCACCTTAACTTGGTTCACTATAAAAATTAGCATATTAATGAGAATCGCCGTGTGGAAGGCACGTGCGATCAGCTTTACCGGCAGCGGATTAGACGATCCTGAAAGTGATCCGTTATAATTTCGGGGGTGGACAGTGACGGCTGGGTACGCACAGATTAGCCCTCCGATAAACAATAGCATTAGTATGCGAGGCCGCGCTGACCATCGCCGATCACCGCCCGTGCTCGGATTAATTTGCCTCCTGGAAATTATGGAGGCTGGAACGATCGCTCCGTATGTTATTGTTTTGCTTTTCCGCGCTGCTGGCGCCTTTCGTCTATCGTGAACTTCTGACTAAACTATAGTGACTACAAACTTTTTAGTATTAGACTCTTTTTTTATACGTTTTTTAAATGAAGATTGAATTCATTAGCTGTAGAAATAATAATAATAAAAACCTTTCTGCGAGAACGCGAGAAATAAATATGTTAATAAATAGGTAATTAATCATAAAAATCATAAAAACCCATTTATAAACTACAAAAATATTCGTCATGTTCAATAATGAGCGCTCAAATCTTTTAAATAAATACTGACGTTCCAAAAAATTAACCACCAATCGGCAAACAAAAAATTGTAAGGTATAACAGAAAGGTTTTCAGCCGGGCATTTTAACAGGAAAGCCATAAGCGGTAATTTTATTTGTCCGTCTCCCACCGTATCCTGTTTCGACGGAAGCCCACGCCTACACCGCTAAGTAATGAGGCTAATGTTACCACGGTGCACTCATCAATGGCAATAAATTATCACACGACTCATTGGAATTTCACATCTAACTACCTTCTTATTAAGTTAATTTTACCGTGGCTGGGCTTTCGATTGCTATCGGAGACAGTAGTTTATGGTGAACATGAGTATGAAAATTTACTTGTTAGTACATCATTGGTAGATGTGGTATACCACACATGATACTGTATACCACATCTGCCAATGATGTATACCGTATACATAGTGTAAGCATTTTTAGTATAACTAAAATCAACAGAATTGAGTAGCTATGAATGGTAGTTTGAGTCAGTGGCTAATTTTAGTGACGAAATGAATAAGCCGCCTAAAGTCCTCCATCATGGCCTAATGATTACAGTTTAGTTAAGATGAAAATGTTCTATAATCACCCATACTGACTCCGCAGAACGCTGCTAAACTTCGTTGATTTTACACTATGCTAATTTTATTCTCGTTCATATTAAAGCGAGAACACTGAACCGACTTCTAAGTTGTTTAATACGGCTAAGCTTACACACAGTACACGCAACAAACTTAAAGTCCTATAAATCAAAAGCTAATTTGGTCCGAGATTTGGTAGTCGAGAAGCGATGCGTACGGTAATGTGTTCTTTACATCAAAAACACATTTAAAAGAAGTTAGATTGGCTTACAGGAGTTGGCGAGCGGCCATACGGAGTTCGGGCCTTCGAGCCTTCTCGGCGCCTGAGCCCTAATCTTGGGAGATCCGCCGCAGATTGTTTGCGCGCACTTTACTTCATCAAAATATGACGAGGGTGAACTTTCCTACATAAATTAATTTAACAAGTAGGTACTTAGCAAGTGCAAGCGTACTATACCTATGATAATCTGGCTGACATAATTTCAGTTGTTTTTTTAGTGGCTGTACGCATTTCTTCGATAGGAGTCTTCGCGACTCCTGCGAGCTAGCCCTAATCTCGGTAAACTCACCATAAATTGTTTGCGCACACTTTGCTACATCAAAATATGACGAGGGTGAACTCACTTTCCTAAATATTATGACCTTAGGGACTTGCGTCGATTTTTTCGCGTTCGTTTCAGTATGTCACAGTTTGTATTGTAGCACTACTACTCTTCCTATGTGAAAATTTCTAAGTTTGTTTGTGGAAGCCTGAAACTTTTAATTCACAAATATGGATGACATTCACAAGTAAAAAAGCCAACTAACCAAATCGATCGGCTGTTAGCAAAATAAAAATACATAATTATATTTTTAAAACAAGCTTTATTTTATTTTATAACTTATTTTATTAAATACTTAGCGCTAAATTAGTTACGTAGGTATGTTACATTCGCCCGAACAATGTCGCATAAGTAAAACATTCAATACATTTATTTTAAAACGATCTCCATTGCCTTGGCTAATGGGTTTATATTATATTTACAATATTTCTATCTATTTAGCTTATAATTAGCAATTTGGCAACATGTTAAAACGGTAACATTTACATAAATTTCTAACAAGGATAATTGACAGAGAAATCTTTACTTTGGGGCTAAATATTTTTTTTAATTCGTAAGGAACATAGGCTGGATGAGTAGCTAGGTACGTACTCTACCTACCTATCGATCATGTCACGCGCATTTTAAAGTTATTAGCAAAACTGCGGGGTTAGGTAGTACTTCATGAAATGCTTTCATCTTAGTTATTATATATTTTTTAAAGGACAATGATTTTTTTAAAGTTTTTCTATTCCGTAATCAAACATTTATCACAGCAAACATGAGGTTTACAAAAGCACAAAAATAATAGGTATAACTTTCTAAAGACACGATTTATTCATTCAGTCTTAATCTACCTACCTAAGGTTAAAATAAAATAGACTATGATAATTAGTGCACCTTATATTAATAATAATACTGTGCAGTTAATTTTCTATAACTATACACGATTCAGATAAGCTATGTATATTGAAAATGTTGAAAATGAAAAACAATAATTGATGCGTCAAACCAAACTTTAACTAAGTAATTGCTTAGTGAATGCCGGTACGAGTACCTATAGACTTTTCAATTTTGGTAATTGTATTGGCAATGATGCAAACACCAACGCACGGAAAAGTTTATTACCATCAGCCAATACTGACAAAGGCTTTAGATGATTTATGATGGTGTTTTAGCATCGTTTTTGTACATAACCAATAATGCTGACTTGTATGAATGAAGCAAGCATTTCGTCAATCTCACCAAACTATAATAATATGAACCTAGAATATTGGCATTTCCTGAATCGTGTAGTAGTAAGAGGAACATTGTAATACGATAAAACTATGTGTCTATAATATTTTTTGTAAACGTTGTGAATGTGTACAACAACGCCTATTTACGTAGATATAAACTATTTTCGAATGTGAAAATGTAGCCTCTTATGTTATTAACGATATTGATGTCTACATTTTCATAATATTTAGTCTAAGTTACCTGTTTTCAAGTACATTTTATATTTTAAATAGCCTCGTGTACGTATAATATTATGAACGAGTAGATATTATTTCCTTTTATAATGAGTAGCAGATAACTGTCGATCACTTTGGTCGTAAGCTCTAAGCTCTGTTTATTATACAACAATTTTTATTTGGATTGAAATTCGTTAAAAGTTATAACAATTTTCATACGAATAGATGCAACCATATTGGACGCTATATTTTATAGAACGGCAATTCAGCGTTAGGGCTCGTTCACGGAGTCGCGGCGGCATGTCGTTGTGCAGGCAATCAAACACATAGTGATGTAAGATAGCGTTCACGCCGCGTTGTTTGACGCTGTTATACGAGTATTAAGATAGTTCTTATTTGCAGAGATATTTTTGTAATACTTTGTAATAGCGGCCAGACACTGAATTCTTTCTAGAGATACAAAAGTGTGTCACTTGTACTACCAGTTTAACTTCTTAGTAGTGCTATGGGAAATTTTCATGTAAATCAAATCATATCTAGACCAACGAGAATGATCGCAGTATACCACATGCCGCGTCTCCATAATCAATCCCTAAGGTATTTCATATTTAATAAGTCTACACTTTGCTAGTGATTTTGTTATATATAGCTCTACACACAATAAATATTTTTTGTTGCTTTTCTAGGTTTCTGTAAAATAATAAATATCTGATTTGAATTGATCAGTACCAAATGTGCATAACTTTCCACTTTATTGAATTATGTTTGTACCTACCATTTTTTTTAATTATGGTATGTAGCAAGTATGTGCACGTGAATAAATAAACTGGCTGTGGTTCATAATATTAATATCAAAATAATTTACAAACAATTGTGACTGTGAAAATTCCTAAAGTCAGCATCCAGCATGACTGGCTTCTTCTCCAGCCAGCATCACCTGCAACAAAAAGCGTTTTTTTTGACCATTTTCATCGTTATTTTAGCAATTACTACTAATTCCTACTCAATTAAATTCAGTCAAATCTCACCTGTAACCTGCGAGGCGCCTCCAGCCCAGTTGTGCTGCACCTTCCCGCCCCCCTCGTCGGTTTTCTGCTTCCCCTTGTCGATTTCGTTCAGATTCGATTGATATTTCGTCCCTAGAAAAACAATATTAGCAGTGAGGATACAATATTTTGACTTTCTAAAAAATATACGAGGGGCGAAACGACAAAGTGAACTGATCGGGTAAAGGATTCAATATGGCAAGGGATGGGCCGAGGGCGGGCGGTCGGCTAACAGTTATTGAAAAGTTGCGCAATATTGTCGAGTGGTGGGTAGCCGTAAATTCGTAATGGGTGCAAAAAATAAAACAACGCCGAGCGCCGCCGCGCGCCGATGCTTGAGCAAAAACAACCAGCCGCTGAACTTACACCGCGCCGCCGTCGCAACCGAAATGGATTTTTCAAGTTCATGTGGCCTGAACTGTAATGAAAACATCGATTTTAAAAAATCGGTAGACGTGACAACGCTGCCGGCATTTTGTATTAAACTCCGGTTTCTTCCGAGAATATGTTTTACGAGAGTGCTTTCTTTTATGCGCTCGTAGAGATTAAACTTGCGGCGTTTACAAAGCTTATTAAGAGTTTGCAACAAGAGAGCGGCGAACAGTTGGCCGTAATAGGTTGTCGGGCAAGATGTTGTCCGGCGGCTTGTCCGGGGACGGCCAACTTGCCAATATCGCCGGAGTAATGACGCGAAACTAACAACTTATGACGCGCAATTACGAATTTTAATGGATGTTCTTGTGTAGCCGTGACCGACTATTGTATATTCTACAGGTTAACATTTATTTACTTTTTATATTTTTACCAGAATACATCTAAATAGTAGGCAAAATACTCGTGTATCTTTCGTGGTTATAACTTTGCCTTCCTTCTTTTCAAATAACTATTACTCCTCGATAGTTTAAACATTTATTTTTCAATATTTTTAAACTTGAAATGGTGTAGGTACTCGTATGAAATAAAATTAAAAGTATACATGTGGTAAATAGGCATACCTATTAATGAATAAAACTATAAATTTATTTTATTTATTTATTTACTTATCTAATGTAAACATAGGCACTAATTTTACGAACCACTTCGACCATTTGTATACTTCCAAATGATTTGTTTATACTTTTCGTGCGATCATAACATGAAGCCGGCAAACTAGTCTGACAAGCATCGTAACAGTTTACGATCTATAAACAAATAACTGGCACTAATAATAACTGAAACAGCAGCAAACAATGAAAACGAAACGAACGACCCACGGGATGACTCGTAAAGGTAATATTATCTCTTAATAAACGGAATCGTCGGTAAAACTGTTGTTCCGATGCATTTTATAGCTGCCGTATCGGGAATTAATCGACTTGTTCAGTTGCAATCGGTACACACCTATGAAGGTATTTTATTAAATACAAAGTGCGTGTTAAATTGCCTTTTTTTGCTTCATTATTTGATATTATTTGTCCGTTTTATAATAATTATTATACTCTATATTGATTGCCAATCATATCATATTATACCTTTCAAATTCTTGTCTAAATAATTATATATAATCTGATTTTGAAACAAGCCGAAGCTTGTAAGGTATATTTTTTACCTTTATCAGTTATTGGAGTATCGCGTCTAGGTGGTTTTGATGGTGGAGGTAGCGTCAAGGCTCGGGGATCTGGCGTTGTTGTTGGAGGTGACGAAGCTATGGAACAAAATAAACATATTAAGTTTGTACGAAGTAAAATTAAACGCGGCTCGGCAAACGTAGTGTAGGACGCCCTCCGGCTAGGTGGAGTGACGATCTGCGAAAGGCTGCTGGTGGAGGCTGGATGCGTCGAGCTGAAGACAGGGCGCAATGGCGCTCATTAGGGGAGGCCTATGTCCAGCAGTGGACTGCTATAGGCTGATGATGATGATGATGATGATGAAGTAAAATTACTACCTAGTAGTTAGTAGTGCAACAAATACTTACTGTAAAGTCGAATCGTGCCGTCCGACTCTCCTCTCGGATTCTTAGCAACGCATTTGTAAGTTCCGTAGTCTTCATGATCTATGCTTCTGATGAGAAGGTTCATGTGCGTCTTGTAAGCCGGTACCCCTACTGTGTTCTCCATGTGGTATTTGGCACTTTCGTGTATCATATGGCCGTCGTCTCGGGTCCAGTAGTTCAGCGAGGTAGGGTGGGCTTCCGTATGACATTCGAGGGTAACGTTATAGGCTAACGGAGCTCCAACTAGTTGGTGGGGGATCCAGAGCATTGGCGGAACTGTAAACAAATTAAATGTAACCACCTTAATTTTAGGATATTTACTTGGCTAACTACCTAAAGCTTCCTTTTACTGGATGTTTATTGGAAAATATTATTTAAAAAAAAGATTTAAAAAACGAGGTCGTCGAATACTTGATCTGTACGTCTACCATAAGTTGTCACATTTAGATCGGCTGACGCTACTACAGGTACTACTAAATTGTAAGCGAATGAATGAAGCGCAAACTACAGTCACTGCAGTACGCTGTGACGTAGGATAGTTAACTACGCGACGTTTTAGTACCCAACTATCCGCTAGAGGCGCTGTACAAGTTTTCATACAATTTTTTAACTACAGTCGCTAGCGAGTGTAGATTGTGAAAACTCATGGTAGACCTACTGTATAATAGAACTTATGATTTTATTGGAAAATACAGTTAGTTCCAATAACCTACTTATATTAACTTACAATCAACGCTGACTTTGACCCGCTTGGATACAGTGGGAGGCACTCCATTGCTAGCGATACATAGGTATGCTCCCATGTCGAGTCTAGAGATCCTGGCCATATCCAACACTTCTCCTTCCCATTCTGATACTGAAAGCATAACAAAGATTTCAGATGTGGTCGAGATTTTGATCAGCTCCGATAGACAAGTAAATAAGAAGCTGTTATTCAGCACACAGAAAAAAGTTTCTATTCATTTAAGTTTAAGAAACATACTTGGAAACTCTAATTAAACATGGTCTTACGAAGCAATCAAACCTTAACTCCTTTAAGTAATTTAGGTCATCAAAAAAATAATTGCCAACGGTCATTAGCAATCGATATCTCACCAGTATGCCCCTTGCTGATGGAGATTTTTGAGTTGTCGTCCCGTTTCCACTTGATGGTGGGCTTAGGCGAGCCATTAGCGCGGCACGTCAGAGTGACGTTGGCGCCCTCGCGCACGATAACGTCGCTCGAGCTCAACGAGTCGTCGATCGTCGGCGGCACTGTCAACAAACATAAAGTGGGGGGTACTGCGACACTGCGGGTCGCTTTGGTAACCTCAATGGTGCGGCAAGCGAGTTCTCAGCTCAGATGAGAGAGTTGTAGGCTAGGTTCTCGCTGCTGCATATGTTTTCAGATCGTGCAATTATTAGTTTTGAGTCTGGATATTGAAGTATAATATATAAGCTCAACAAAGTAGTTGCAAACCCTACATATTTCGCAAGCTATTAGCAACTGTATCGTGGCACATCAAATTGTTAAGTGGTCGTTTCGAAAACTCGGCAAACCTTCAATCGCGGATAAAACTGCGAACAAACATTTATTTTAAGTTTACTTGCCAAGAATCTGACAGAATTACGAGTAGGTAGCTGTTCCGATTCTAATTAGCTGATGCGTTTTGGAAGTGCAGAACTTTAATGTTTTTGACATTTATGACTTTGCTATTTTTATCCGGCTGATTCAACGAGGAAGGTTTATAAGTTCAACAACGTCTTGATTATTTTGTGTTATTTTGATATTGTGTATACTTTGGTATAGTCGGTGGGTATAGTGCACTGTAAGAATAGTCGTCAGTCAAGGTTCAATAACTAACTAAGTACCTAACTTTTCAGATTTAAGAACTATGTGACTCCTAATTTTGTATTTTTTGCAGTTTTCTTATACTTGTGCTGTGATACAGGCTGGGTGCATTGTTCCTATAGACTCGTCTTACCGACAACATGCAAGTATCCAAACTGCGTTTTCGCAGTGACTGTGTTGATCTGGCACATGTATCTGCCGCGATCTTCCTCCCTCACATCAGATATGTGAAGAAACCATGTTCGGTGCTTGTCGTGCGTGACGCTGACGCGAGGGTTCCGCGTGATGACGTGGTTGTGCACCGTGAGGATTGCCGACTGCTCAAAGTGCATCCACGCCACCTGCAAGATAATCATTTTTAGTTGTTTATATGTGACTTATTTTAAGGCAACCGGCAGATTGCAAAGGTGATTGGTTTATTCGAAGATTTATGTAAAGAAAACCCAACTATTGCG
Source organism: Cosmorhoe ocellata (assembly GCA_963675405.1). Taxonomy (NCBI): domain Eukaryota; kingdom Metazoa; phylum Arthropoda; class Insecta; order Lepidoptera; family Geometridae; genus Cosmorhoe; species Cosmorhoe ocellata. Next base: position 6,846,742 of record OY776245.1, on the reverse strand, counting down.
CATATGAATCATCAATTTATTAATTGACATAGGGAGGTACATTCTTATAAAGGCAAGGTGGGTCTAAGTTTGACCCCTCCCTTGAATCAGTGTTTGCTACATACATTTTATAATTAATAATTAATAATTAAGTATAATATAATATTTAACATTAAAATATCCAAGCTATAAATATACACAGTGATTGAAAATATAGGTAAGTACTTACAGTTTAACTTGTCTAGTCGACTGTTGAATCAAGAATGGGCCGATAAGAAGCCGCCATCTCTTTTATATACAGTCAGGTAGTAAACAACAAGATGGCGGCGCCCGACCGGATATTACTATTTTAAGTTTGCATTCAAAAATAACTAATTTAAAAATATAGAAAGTATTTGATAATTCCATTCAATATTTATAATAATTATTAGAATAGGTACTAGCTATCATGAACCACGGGTTTAGCTAACTTCCGCGTGGGTCATGATATTACAAATTTACAATACACATTATGGTGAAATCATAAGCCAAAGGTATTAAATATTAAATAATCGCTAACAGATTCGGCCGTCCTATATTAAGTGTGACCTCACAATTTTAGATATACCTACTCTTAAAACGTAAAAAATAATTCTAAACATTAGTGGACAATCATGGTGGTAGTCATGTTGAAAAGATAATCTAATTGAAATTATACTAGTGATGCATACAGAACACCTTTGCTCTGTAAACCATTTCAACTATGCTAGTGATGCATACAGAACACCTTTGCTCTGTAAACCATTTCAACTATGCTAGTGATGCATACAGAACACCTTTGCTCTGTAAACCATTTCAACTATGCTAGTGATGCATACAGAACACCTTTGCTCTGTAAACCATTTTAACTATGCTAGTGTTGTATACAGAACACCTTTGCTCTGTAAACAATTTTAACTATGCTAGTGATGTATACAGAACACCTTTGCTCTGTAAAACATTTTAACTATGCTAGTGATGTATAGGTACAGAACACCTTTGCTCTGTAAACCATTTTAACTATGCTAGTGATGCATACAGAACACCTTTGCTCTGTAAAACATTTTAAGTAGGGATGTCAGTGATGCCCGCAGAACACCTTTGTTCTGCAGGACGACCATCTTCATAAAATGAGGAATTGTGAAGTTTACCACAGATATAATTATACATATTTAATTAATCTGATTCTTCTTCACTAAGTATATCATCATGTGGCCTTTTGAAATTTAACCATGGTTTTATTTTATCTACAGCCACAACAGTTGTGTATTTCTTATTACCTCTTCTTGTTATCGGGGTATCTTCAATTTGGTACCTATCATGATCGTAAACTTTAATAATTTTATAGGGACCCTGAAATTTTTGAACCAATTTCTTACTTTTGCCCGTTGCTGGCACTTGGCGCTCTATTCTAACTAATTCTCCTTCTTTATATTGTATAGGTTTAAGTCGTGTTTTATCGTATCTATCCTTTTGAAGCTGTTGGGAGGTTTCTACAAAAGAACTTATTTCTCCCCGAATAGCGTCAATGTCCGCTTCGCCCGTACTTGTAGTGACACCGTCATCAATCGCGGTTACTAACCTACTGTCACTAGGGCCCTTAGGTCGGACTCCAAACAACGCTTCGGCTGGAGTTTTATTAATGCCTTTATTAAATGTGTTATTGGTACCCCACTGAACGTCAAGCAGGTAGTCGTCCCATCTGTTTTCCGCAGTGTTTATGCACTTTGCTGTTAATGCATCTACAATTACCCTATTATAACGCTCTACCTGCCCGTTAGCCCTAGGTGTTGCTACAGCATTCAACACGTGTCGTATACCTTTTTCGGCAACGAACGCTTTGAATGAATCACTGGTGAATGAAGTACCCCGGTCTGAAATGATTCTACGTGGTACCCCAAAAATTCCTATGTATTCGCGCAATATTTTAATACTGGAGCTACTTTTTGTGTTTCGTACTGCTTTTAAATAAATAAAACGCGTAAAAGCGTCGATAAGCACAAGAATGTGTGTATTGCCCTTACTACTTTTTACAAATGGGCCGACATGGTCAAGGTGTATTGTGTCAAATGGTTCGTTAACTTTTTCTATTGGGTGTAGGAAGCCTGGTTTTTTGCCGGCAGTGGCTTTAGAGTAGGCGCACTCTAGACATGATGATACGTATTTCTTGATAAACCGCCTCATTTTTGGGAACCAGAAGTGCAGTTTTATTTTCTCTAATGTTTTATCAACCGCAAAATGTCCTATATCGTCATGGTTTTTCTTCACTACCTGCCAGCGTACCCCCTTAGGCACAACCCACCTATCTCCATTCTCTGTTACTCGGAACAATCTATTATTTTTCAATTTATAGTTATTTTTAATATCAGTGACATCATTTAAGTTGGGATCGTTGAGAATGCCAATGATACGTTGAATTTCTGAATCAGAATTTTGAACTGTTACTATCCAATCAGATTCTGAAACACTACGTACAGTATACTCAGGTTGGACAGTTTCTACAGGTGGGTTGCGACTGAGGGCGTCTACATGACTCATAGAAGACCCGGCTTTATACTCAATTTCAAAGTCAAACTCTTGCATTAGAGTCCACCAACGAGCCACCCGGGGAAGCATGTCACGTTTTGAAAAGGTTGCACGCAGTGAATTGCAATCAGTAACTATTTTAAAGTGAATGCCTATTAAGTAAACTCTAAATTTTTGAAGGGAAGCTACAACAGCAAGTGTTTCTAAATCATAAGACGAATAATTTTGTTCTTCCGGAGTAGTCTGTCTACTAAAATATGCGACTGGTCGTAATTTTTTAGCATCGGTAGCTTGTAACAAAATTCCTGCAACACCCATCTTGCAAGCGTCAGTGTGTACTTCAGTATCTGCTTTAGAATCATAAAGTGCTAAGATGGGTTTCTGAACGAGAATGTCTTTTAATTTCTGAAACGCTTTTTGCTGTTCCTGACCCCATACCCATCCTATGTTTTTCCTAAGTAGCTGTGTAAGTGGTTTGGCAAGTATAGAAAAACCTTGAACAAACCGCCGAAAATAACTAGATAATCCCAAAAACTGGCGAACGTGGTGTTGGTTTGTTGGAGTTGGAAATTTTTGCACGGCCTCTATTTTTGCTGATCCCGGTTTAATACCTTCACTTGAGATTTCAAAGCCCAGATAGTCAACGGAAAGTCCGAAGAAAACACACTTACTCAGTTTTAACGTGAGCCCTGCGTTCAATAGTATATTTAGTACATGTTCTAACCGTTCCATCCCTTCAGCAATATCTAACGACGGTATGATTATATCATCCAAATACGCTAACGCCTCTTTATGACGGAGATTACCTAGTACCTGATGCATCATACGCTGAAATGTTGCAGGGGCATTTGCTAACCCAAAAGGCATTCTGTTAAACTCATAATGACCTTCCGGTGTAACAAAAGCAGTTTTGTGTTTGTCTTGTTCCCTTATAGGGATTTGATAGTACCCAGAAGCTAGATCTAGAGTCGTAAAGTATATGTTCCCTGAAAGTTTATCAATTTGGTCGTCTATTAAAGGCATTGGGTATTTCTCTTTGATCGTTTTATTATTTAAGGCGCGATAATCTATACAGAGCCGATATTCACCGGTCTTCTTCCTAACAAGTACTATGGGACTAGCGTATGGAGAAGTGGATGGTTTAATAATGTCATTGTGCAATAGTTCATTAACCATTTCTCTAACTATTTCTTTTTCTTTTATGGCTAACCTATAGGGTCTGTACACAACAGGTTCGTCATTCTGCAAATTAATAGTCATTTCTGATGTTCTACAATTACCCAACTCTGACATTGTGAAAGCAAAACATCTACGGTATTTGTTGAGTAGTACTAAAAGATTATCTGCTGTATCTTTATCTAAGTTTTGCCCAAAATTTAGCTCTTGAATAGTGATGGGACTTGATTGATCTTGATGGTCTAGAGTCACACAACGTACGTTTTGTTCAGTCTCTTCATTAGCGATGTTTCCACGTGCTACCAAGTCATTTTTATTGATAGTGAAAGGCTCAGACTTCATTCCATTTATGGCAATGAAACCTTTTCCAGTTTGGTCAAAATAATATATACCAGCAGGTATATAATGGTAACTACCGTCCTTGTTACGCAACCCACCTTCAACATACAAAGCCCCAGTAAATTTAGGATTTGTGCAAACTTCAATGATCGTGAGACCAGATATAGTAGAATTATCAAAACAGTATAAATTTATTTTGTTGACTTCTGCGATGTCATTATCACGACAAAGGATGTCAAGACGATCGTTAGTCTTTTGTATAAGTACATGTGACTGCTCAGTGAACGTTTGGCCTATCATCAATGGTACTTGCATAACATCGTCGGGGACTATGAACAACTCTGTGTGCGCTCCAACCCCATCAATATCAATATAAGCATCAATTTTACCTAAAGTACTTACTGTGGAATTTCCAAACCCTCTTAGAACAGGCAGATTGTCATAGCTAATCTTATTAATTCCTAGTTTTAGGAAATGTGAACTTTTTACCATGGAACACTCGCTTCCTAAATCAATATAAGCGTTAATAGGCATATTATTAATGACTGCAGTTTTAAAATATTTTTGACCAGTGTGTGCATCAAAAGCTACCCTGTTTACGGATTTTTCAGTTTGAGGCAGATTATTGTTGGAATAGCATTTTTCAGTTTCATGACCTATTCTAGAACATTTGGCGCATCTCTTTATAGGCACAGTACACTGGCTGACAATGTGTCCCTCCCGTTTACAATTAAGACATCTAATAACTCTTTGCTTATTGGACTGGCCGATATTTTGAGTAGAATGAGGTTGAGTATCGGCGTTTTTAATCGGGGCATTTCTACTTGCGTTTCGTTTATCCGTGTTAATCTTTATGTTTCTGGAGTTTCTTAAGTAAGTCAATAGTTTATCTAAATCCTCAAATTGAGCTGCTTCAGCGCCTAACCTAACGGCACGATCATCTATTCCATGTAATACGCATTCTACAGCTTTTTTACAGGTAATACCGCATCTATTAATTAAAGCGATCTTATCATAAAAATAGTCTTCTAAAGAGTCTCCGAAACGCGCGCGCCTAGCCAACATATCGGTTAGCATTTGACCATAATTTTCGTCAGAAGGAAAAGCTGCTAACAGTTTCGATTGCCACTCATTCCAAGAAAAAAGAACAGATGGTAAACCTTCGTACCATCTTTTAGCTACACCTTGTAGTTTAGGGAGTGAGTAGTGTATCGTTTGTTTATCGGACCATGCATATATGGTTGCACATTCGTTAACTTTGTGCAACCACATAGTCATAGTCTGCTCTTTTCGTGCCGGGTCGAATTCGGGTATAGTATTATGCACAGAGTTTATATTATTATTATTAGAGCCCGGTGTAATGGTATTTAGAGCTTGCACTAGTAATTTGAGTGCGTCACTATTAGAAGCTGGTGTGTTATCATTTGTTAATACCAAATCATTTCTATATAAGGTACCTGTAGGTATATCGTTGGGCATGTTGTGTGCACGGTGTAATGGACTGCGTGACCGGCGTCCGTGATGGTTGCAACGCAGGTTATGACGGCTGCTCGGTGAGCGGTGGTGGCTGCGCCGGCTGTCCTGGTTGTTGTGTAGCTGACTTCGGTGGCTGCATGGTGAATGTAGCTGGTGTTCCGAAGGGCGCAGGCGGCTGGCCGGTGAGCGTACTCGATCGCCCGGTGAACGCAGTTGGCTGCCCGGTGAGCGTCGCTGGCTGCGCAGACGGCGGCGTGATGGACTACGGTGCTGTCCTCGTGTGCGGTGTCTCGATCGGCTGCGTGGCTGATGACTGCATCCCTGACGACGTAGCTGGCTGCGGGACCGTGGTCGTGAATGACGACTACACGGTATTTCTCGAGACCGGCTGCGTGGCTGGCGGCTGCCCGATCGCTGCCTCGGCAGGCTGTAGTTCCGGTGACTGGGAGAGCGGTTGGCTCGCTGCAGAAATGGTGATCCCCTCGTCGGAGTCCGACGATGGGCTTGCAGGTTCACTCCACTGTGTTGCCGATCACTAGACAACACAGGAGATGTATCGTTCTCCATTTTCCTAAAAACGAAATTATAAAAGCACAGAAATTGACCACAAAAGTGTTTCACTGTTTTATATATATACACAAATATAAAAAAAAAAAAAATAGTAGTAATAATAAGCATAAATTGAGCGTATATTTCTTTATCCCACTTCTGAAATGTAAAGAAAACCCAACTATTGCGCATATGAATCATCAATTTATTAATTGACATAGGGAGGTACATTCTTATAAAGGCAAGGTGGGTCTAAGTTTGACCCCTCCCTTGAATCAGTGTTTGCTACATACATTTTATAATTAATAATTAATAATTAAGTATAATATAATATTTAACATTAAAATATCCAAGCTATAAATATACACAGTGATTGAAAATATAGGTAAGTACTTACAGTTTAACTTGTCTAGTCGACTGTTGAATCAAGAATGGGCCGATAAGAAGCCGCCATCTCTTTTATATACAGTCAGGTAGTAAACAACAAGATGGCGGCGCCCGACCGGATATTACTATTTTAAGTTTGCATTCAAAAATAACTAATTTAAAAATATAGAAAGTATTTGATAATTCCATTCAATATTTATAATAATTATTAGAATAGGTACTAGCTATCATGAACCACGGGTTTAGCTAACTTCCGCGTGGGTCATGATATTACAAATTTACAATACACATTATGGTGAAATCATAAGCCAAAGGTATTAAATATTAAATAATCGCTAACATTTAAAACCTAAATTTATCTGAAAAACTGTACGCAAATAGGCTGTCTGCGTGATATTTGGTAATGCGAAGTATTTAGCTTGTTTCCTTGATTTTGTAAATGGTGTAATATACACTGTGTAGGTATTCGTGCATGAGACACCCAAGCTCCATTAAAACAAAATCCCGCAACTTCGATAACTATGAAAATTGCATTAATGCCACGTCTTATTCGATAAAATAAACCAGAAAAATATTTCTTATGGTTGGAATGAAACACCGTGTGGAGAATTCCTGCTTGAATGATTTCCAATTTCTCCCAATTGGACGAGTGACGTAACGGAAATTAAAGAAGCGTTGCTTCTTTTCAAACATACTTACTTTCATAAATATTTCGCAATGGTCTATCATTTTTGTGAAGGCTCGTGATTATTATCTGTTTTGATCATATTTTATACGAGGTTTTTGAAATATCACTACATTGCAAAAATATTTCAGTAGGTACATACCTACTTAGTGTAAAAAGCCATCGTTGTAATGAAGTCAAAAATAAAACCAAATGGTTTAAATAATAGTTTCTTTTGTATGCGACGTTATCACGAACAAAGATGGAAAAAGTTCCGATACCGTTTTAGAGCGGGAAGCGTAAACAGCGATTTTGAGTGAAATTCCGAGGCAGTGGTGCGTCGTCTCTACGACATTTGTGTAATTGCATGGAGCTGCCATCGCGTCCCGCTTCACACCAATTTCCGCGGCATTAAGCGCTCAAAATGCATTTTACACAGATTGTTATTATACTCACGACGATCTCACCACTTTTATCGTCGTCCAAATGATTTAATCTCATCAAAAGGTGGGGGACGGCGGACGGCATTACAAAATATAATACAAGATAGGTACATACCTATTCTTTTAAAGTTTATGGAGTTGTTGTACAGTATGATGTACTCAAAAATATCATAATGTATAATAATTAACATACATAGTTTTTTATATCAATAACTTGAACTTTACACCCTTTGGATATCACTTGTTTGGTTGGTATCATATGCCAACCTTTCTAACTACAGAATTAGCTTCATAATACACATCATAATGTGAAAGCGTCCTGAAGAACGTACATACGAATGAAAGTAAAATTGAGTAAAGGAGTAAGCCTACTCTGAAGGCTTAGAAGTTCGCCGAGCATCCGTTGCCTCATAATCCAGCTTAAAGTTTGAATCATGGGTAGTTAGTTCTTTTTATCAAGATCGAGCAGGCAATATAGGGTAAGTTCGGCTAAAACTCGTGCCGGGTCACACTACCTATCTTAAGCGATGTGACTCTCTACTGTCTAATTTATAATGGACTTGCGGAAACTTCGGCCATTTTATTATGCAATGGGACGGTAACCCCTCTAATGACAACGGCCTGACTTGTCGCCGTAACCTGGGGCTCAGGGATATTAAACAAGGCTCAGTAATATTTCCCATGAATTGGATGAACATTTCTTCGCCAGACACTACCAATGCTAAGCGTAATATTTTCAATAACTCTATATAAATAGTATACTGTAAAGTACAGCAATACTAGCTTCACCTAAATAATAACTTATCTATGGGTCAGAGCTGAGAGGCCTGTAATGCTGGCAGCCAGGGAAGCGACGACACGGCGACGGAGACGGCGGATGTAAATCTGATCTGCGTAATTGTGGCCGGCGTCTAATCTAATCGCGGCAGTGTGTCCCTCTGCACCGCACTGATTGAATTACGAGCCAGCCACTGCCGCCCACGCCGCCGCCGCCACCGCCTCGACGCCAGGTTTCACCGACCAGAACACCGATATTTAAATTCAGAACATCGTTATTTGAACCGTAGAACTGTTATGGGTATATCGAAATAGTGCAATGTTATCAGATTAAAACTTTAGCACTATGAATCAGCCCTTTTGTTTTTAAAAAAAGTTACCTGGCCTTTCGAAACTTTCGATGGTCTCCCTCAAACTCACAACCGAGTTACGAGCGTCGAACTACTTAGAACAGTTATAATTTAACCCGAAGCGATAATACTCGAACTTCTCTTTCAAATGAACAATTAAGATAAAATTTAATATGAATCAAAATTTTATAAGCGGTTTGGAGATAAACGTTGAGTGTTAAACTTGACGAACTTCGCAAATCGCATTCGCAAGATTCTGAGAACTCAGGATTGAAGATAAATAGGACCTACCTACTTCGAAATTACTTTAAGATTGTAGGAGGATTAAACATCAACCGAATATTTTAAAAACATGAATATTAATTACCTTTATTATGCTGAAAATTATTAATTGTAGTTCTGAGGCCTCGATGCTCTGTCAGGAGCACTCCGACGCGTTTTGAAATTAATTTGATTGCTTTTTCTATTAGCACAAAATCCCGCAAACATTTCTTAATTCGTTGCTGGCGTTTTATGAGAAGTATTTTCAATCTTCCCAGTAATGAAGCCAGGAAGTGGCAGATGCAAATATAATATTCGTAATGGCTGCAGCGGCTAACTAATTCAATTCGTCTGCGGATCCTAAACGAGTTAGTTGGGACGACATTTTACAAGCACCAGCCACGAGGCACAGCTGGACACACCTTGCCTTGATTTTCTGAATTAATCAAACACCATTTTGCGTCGTATGTAGGTAATTTATAATTACAACAGATTTAAAAGTTACACTTTGTAAAGTGAAGCAGGTTTTTTAAACAATGTATTTTTTTAAATTAAACTTCTGTTGAACCAGATGAGTTGTAGGCATTGGAGAGGTTGTGGAAGGCACGAACTTTCCGCCTATTTTATAATCTGAGTTACCACGGTTCACTGACAAAGTTACAAAGGCCTATTAACTCGTTATCTCTTAACCACCTTTAATTTAGGCTCTTCTTTCTTTTTATCTTAATTGTTGAGGCATTATGGAGGCAAAGTTGAAGTTCGGTGGCACGATGGGAGATGTTTGCGTCCCTCAGGACATGCCTCCGAGGCGTCGTTTGATTTATAATGGACTCGTTGGAAACTTTGGCCATTCTGCCTCTGCCGCTCACGAGCGACGCGCCGAACCTCTTTAACGACGGACCCCATCGCCGGAGGAGATGATTCCTAGACGTGTTTAATAATATTACGACAGATTTAATTATGGAACGTTTAACGGGCTTCATCTTACGCTATTAAAGCACACTTTGTTTGTTTCGAGTTTGTTAGACAGTTCTGTTTTTATCGTTCATTTATTTTATACTTAGCAACCTTTATAGACGCATTCATTTTATTTTGGTATTTATTGCTTTTTGATCGAAGCGTTCGTTCTTTTATTAATGTTTTAAAGTACCTTGTGTGTTAAATTTACTAAATTTACTATAAAAAAGTAATTAGTTCTTATGGTAATATTCTTTGTCATATTTTACATATTCTAATTCCTAGTTCAAAATAGTTCTATTCAATAACATCACAATCACCATTTTGATAAAAACATTTTAGTTCAGATGTTCGTGGTTAATTATACTGCACCTGCATGATAAACAGAAAACCATTTAGTATTTCCACTAGTTATACCTACACTCTCAAATAATATGATTACATCCTAGTTGTTTTAAGATTTTGCGGGAATACTTTATAGATAATCCCTAATCGACTCGTAAGACTAAATATAACAGTAACTCCTATTTGTTCTATAGAATTGTGATGTCATAGAACTGTTGAAACTTTTTTATCCCTGCAGTTGAAGTGTTACAAATACGCAGAAACTAAAGCTAAGAAATCGTTCATATAGAAAATAAAATCTAACATATTAAGTGCCTATCTTTAGTTATTGTCTGCAAAATGTTGACACACTAATGCAATGGCGTAGACAGAAATGAACATCTTGCACAAGACGGCTTAGCCTACTCTTGCTAAAAGCCCACTTAGAGATCTCTTCGGCATCGGATTTACGCGAAGGGCTCTCGAAGTTTTCGTAAAATCTTTAGCCGATAGGCAGTAGTAAAACTGAGATTTTGGGGTTGATGGGTTTCAAAATGAGGAATCAAGTATTATCGAAAAGAAAGGTTTTTTAGGTTTTTGAAGGCAATTAATTAACACGAACCGTACATACAGTAAATATTTAAGTATATTCAATAATTATAACCTTTTCAACTCTAATCTTTAATCCTAGCAGAAACATTGTACATCAGCATATTTTTTAATTAAAAAATGATTCGTTTTCGCATTTATTAGGTTTGATAGGGGAGCATGATCGTAACATTTCCGGGCGCAGCGGGCGGCCGCGGGAACGAGTGCCTTGAGCACCTGTGTCTTTGGTTCAGTTTGCTAGCGCAGCCTCCGTATTAAGGCACGAGAAACATGCCAGAATTTGAACAGCCGGCGCGAGTGTAACATTGCTACGACTCGTTGTGGCATGTTATTGCAAACCCACATACGTGCTGCTGCCGACTATCAGACATTTCATGCCGATGAACCGTCCACGTGCACATACTTACCAAAATTTCAACGTACGGAACGAGAAATCTCATAACTGCGCATCATGAATAAAATTTCACGTTCAAAATATTTGCATGCCTCTTGTTTCGTGAACTAGAACGTGTGTTATGTTCATTTATGTATAATTCAGACAAAGCCAAGTTGCCATCTCTACATACTATGTAAAATATTTTAAAAATAATATAAGAAAAGGTAAAATATCTGGCGTATCAATAATAAATCAGACCACGTAGGTAAGCAAATAGATTTTTATATCAATGGAAAGATGAAACGGTAGAAGCTTTTTGTCGTTTCATCGACTTTTTTGCAGGAGACTATAATTCTAAATAAAAAATGGGAACGAGAAGGCAAATCTTTTTAACCGACGCGGGAAACTAATGGCACAGGCGAGGCTTTTGGGGAAATCCGCTTCTTGTTGTCAATACAAGGTACCCGTGATGGCTCCCTCAGTTAAGCCTTTATATCTGAAGAACACTATCTTGGCTTTTATTGCGCTCGCACCGCCGACAGCCTCCGTCGTATCTACTCCTAAGTAAATGCAATAAAATGTAGAGAAAAAGTCGGTTAAACGGAAATCGATGGGAATTCTATCGGAGTTCCGTGGCACATTCTAAAGTGATGTTAAGCGCGCGTTCACAACCAATAATTTGAATGGGGAACAGAACTTTTTATGTATTTGGTTCATGTTAATGCGGAAGTTTGGAGTTTATGAGTATACCATAGGCTCCAGGAAGGTAATATTGTAGTGTATTACGCAATGCAATTAATTAGGAACATACAATTAATTAGGTAGGTACTTATTATGACATCACCTCACCACTCAAGTTCCCAACGTAGTCGTTACCTAAATCTAGCTCTATTTTGCTAACAGCGAAATTCGAAGCTGCAGTTACACGACGTTTGACGATTAGTCCTAACTAATCTACGTCCCGGGCGGCAGTGGGTGCGCCTCTGATCATGTAACACTGGACCAGAAATCTATAAACAGACGAAAGCTGATCAGTTATTTATGTACGAGTATATGAAACTGTCTGTTACCCACACCCATGTTCTACTGCACCTTCCTACTATATACTATATCCATATATTAAAGGGTGCTACTGGTATAGTGGTAGCACCCCTGCCTCACGATCTGAAGGTCGTGGGCTCAAGGTCGTGCACGTCAAGTGAGCTAGTAACTAGAGATCTGAGGAGATGTCTACCTAGCGGGGGCATTAGTTATGATCATGTTTGTTTTTTTATTGTACCAATACTTAGTTTATGCTAAATGGAAGCTTACAGGAAGAAATACTTTTGGTATTAGTTCGCTGTACGTCCTGTAGCCGAATGACTCTCGGCGCGGGGGTTCGGACGTAGCCAAATGAAGCAGCCCCCTGCGGTGTGGGTAGTTAGCCGAGCGCGGCGTCACCTTGCGGCTTATCGGCCGTCCGGTCACGCCGGACGCCTTGCGCCTTGCCGACTGTCGACAGACTGCACTCCACTATCACAAATGACAGATAAATTGGAAATGCTAAATCGATGTTGTCATGTTTCATGTTTCTACAAGGTAATGGGAGTGCTACGACATGTTCCTACGAAGGAATCTAGTGCTACGCGTTTCTGCGAAAAATGTACCGTGAACGCAGTAGCGCTACCATTTTTTTTTATGAAATAGTTGAATGGTATACTCATACCATTCGATTATAAAAAAAATCGTAGAACTATAGTCCGTTGTAGCACTCGCTTGGCGTAGCGAGTGCTACGACGGACTATCGTTCTACGAGTGCTACACCAGAAATGTTTCTTCAAGGGAATTTAGTAAGTACTACGCTGATGCTACTACAGCTTTATAAAAATAAACTACTTATGTACGAGTGATACTTATTTACAAAATTAATGTACTAGTCGATTAGATAACTTCTTTATTTTTATAAATTTGCTATCTTTGATGGTTTTGCCGCAATATATATTTTAGATTTTGAACCTTCTCAAAACCGCTAAAGTGAGGTTCAAACTCGGCGTAAGGGCGGTAAATCATATCTTCCTCCATTTATATGGACGCTTTATTACGACGCCGCGTTCTAAATCAAATGATAAAATGCTTTTTATATTTTATGTTTCCTTTCACCATACGCATATTGTCGTCTGCTCCACCGCCGGCGTCCGCCGCAATGTATAGTGCTCGTGCTAAATTCCGGGGAAATATAGACTTCCATATCTTATATATTCATAATATCGTGTTTCAATATTTTACTTCGGTCTTTCTAGAGATACTTTCTGGACATAGTGATGTTTAGCTAAAACTAGTGGTTCTATGAAAACAGTAGAACTTACGAGTTGAAAACAGCAAACTGACCCCCTCCCCCTCCACTTCCCCTTTTGATATTTTTTTCGTAACATCTTGTGTTTTAATTATCAATTAAGTCCTTAGTGTGCCTCAAATTAGATTTAAATCCGTCGATAAATAAACAAATTACAGAAAACTAACCCCTTTCTCCCCCCCCCCATTTTCCTCCCAATCAAAAATCACGGTCAATTAAAATTTTTAAATAAATCACGGAAATTGTGTGACAATTTTCTTCAAATTTGTTGAAAAATGCGATTTGTAGGTGAGAACAGACAAACGGACAAAATCATTTTTTGGCCAATCTCGAAAGTGAGACGCTTTGATCGCTTCCTTCGCTCGGTCAATTAAAGAACGCAATAATTTATACAGCTGAAGCGTACGTACAATGAAACTGAACGAAAACAAACGTGAACTGATTCTGAAAATTCTTTTACTTGTACAAACTAGATTATTTTTAAGTGCTAGTGAGATAAGTTATGATTTTACGCGAGGCTGGTTGCTAGTTCTCAATAAAATCTTTCTCACCTTATAGGAGCCTAGGTTCTTGACTGAGCAGGCGAGGCGCACGCTCCGCCCGGCTGGCACGGTCACGTTCTGAATTACATCCGTGAACTCCGGTTCCTCCACCACTGAAACAATACCAAACCACCCTTGTAACAACATTTATAAATATAACAAGGTACACACAATACACACAGTTTAAATTTTTTTTTTTTATTGTTACTTACAACTTTACGTACAGTCATGGTTGGGCTATTTATATTGGATGGATATTCCGTATTATCTCCTATTAATTATTTTAACTTATGATAAGTAATTGTAAATATTACTAAGTATATTTTTTTTAATTCCACCAAAACAATGTGTTACACTGAAAATAAAATACATGTATTGCTCTTCCATGTTATGGCCGAAAATTAGTCACTTTCTTAAACAATATTCAAAGACATCTACCGTCATTTTATGAATGATATTTCGTCTCATTTCCATGTGAATAAGTATCTATTTTCTAACACAAAAACAAAATAAATTCCAAGATAAATTAGAACAATCCCTCTCCTCAGACAACAAAAAACCGGCAAATATTTGCAGTTATTGGGACATTTTTGTGTCAAAAATACGATTTGTAATTTTCAAATTATCAAAGCAGAACGCTTTTAAACAAATTGAGTGGGCGATAAGGAATAATGTCGTCGTTTATCAAGCGCCGAGATAGATGGCCGTAGCTATGCTCTGCCCATTTTAAATGCGTTTGTCTTCGACTTGCCAAATTGGCGTTCTTTGTTTTCTTCTCACTTTTGTAGATATCGAGTAGCAGATAGTGGATGAAAAGGCCAATATCGATTGATTGCAAAACGTAAGTGCTAGAAAAGCTCTGTATTTCAGTAGGAGAAGGGGGTTCGGAGGGGTGGAGTAAGAAAACATTTGTCATTCAGCTAGCGAAGTGGCAGTCGGTTAAAAGGGCGAACGGAAGCACCGCGATGTCGACAGCGAGAGTTTAAAATAATGACTATTATAGAAAAGTAGACGTGGGAATTCAATACATTGAGCGGATTTATTTGAATAAATTAACATAGTAAGAAGCTGCATAAACAAACTATTTACGACGAGACTGTCTAGTGAACGCTGGAGAGTTGTTGTTTTTAGTGTTCCATGTATAAAATCACATCATAAGGTTACATTCGAGTATACTAGTTTAAGCACTATATTTACCCAGAATAAATCATAATTATTTGACATTATTCTGAGAATAGTTATATCAGAAGTTTGTCAAAAAATCTGTAGTGATTTAAAAATTTTGCTATAATTACGTCTAAAAGCGTTCCGTTTTCACCAGTTGGAGATGTATAATTCTTATTACTAACTTGATATGACTCATCGAAAGTAAAGTATAATAAATCTGTATAATGCAGTTAATAATTTATATTCACTGTGCGTGCACTAAAGAATTAACTAATACATTCCAATACTACCTAGTGGTATTCCAACCAGATGTGTGGAAGTGATTACCGATATCTCTACGTCGTTGTGTTAGTTTGACCTCACTGAGACAAATCCACTCTGTTTAGTGAATAATCTTACTCAGTGGCGCTAGGGTGCTCGCGCATTAAGCCGAGACCATTGATTTAGGGATAGGTCATCTGATTATTCTGACTATACGTAATTAGCCTGTTTATTATTTTTAGACCTGTCTTGCCCCTGAACTTCGTCCTACCAGTTACACAAACTCTCAACAGAAAGATCTTTTATTTTATTTCAAGTAATATGTACAAATGTGGCTGGAAATGGTTCGTGTTAATATTACACACGGTGCTGCTCGCCCGTTCTATTAGCTTGAACTAGGCTTGACACGTTACCGCGTGTCTAGATCAATGTATATAATTTATGTATCATCGATTTCTATTTATTTTATAAAGATTTTAGAACTTTAATCTTCTGCATTGACAAACCACTTTTGTGGTACTAAAAAGTTGTTTGGACAAATAAGCACGGGCAATGAATTGCTAGTGCGCGATTACCCTTAGTTTGTCTACTTTTCACTTGTTTACGTAACACAGTGTCTTGCTCGCACCCGGCAACAATACATTTATTTTATTCAGCTTTTGCACAATCACAATAAAGATTTTGTGTAACAAATGTAAAATTCATGTCTTGTTTGTTACTTGCACGTTATCTAAAAGATATCATAAAAGGAGTAGTGATTTTATATCATGTTTCCATATTAGCGTGCTAAAACCTACCTATAAAACACATGCAGCTGAATTGAGAAACTTATTTTTTTTAAAGTCGGTTAAAAAAAGTGAAATAGATAGAGATATGGTAGTTCATGTATTCATCTACAATTAATGAATTTCGAACGTAGCTTTTGTAGTAACTACAATACATAAATGCTTTTGAATCTGAGCCACTCGCCCGCTGCTCCACCGAAATGAACATAATTTTATTATTTATCGTCACAGAATCATTGGAATTGTATAAATTATGCTCTAAGCGACTGAGTAAAAACAAAGCCTTTTACAATTCAAACGAATGCACGTCGCATTCACCTGATTACCACCTACACATACGCGACTAGAGTTCTCATCAGACATATCCGGCTCTCATCAGACATATCCGGCTTCGGAATAGATTGCATATTATGACGATATGATTTTCTTTGCCAGACAATTGGAAATTAACCTTTACCACAACGGTATTACTTTAGTTTAAACTCAGAGTCAGAGAGAGCTATAGGCATCTCTTGCCTAGTAGTGTCTTAGTGCTATAAAAATTTTCCCTGTTCATTTTCAAGATTGGTCCGACTATTTCTGTTTCAACTCTACTGGGGGCGGCTGTATTTGTGTTTGTTTGAGCATGGCTAAGAGATACCCGAGCGAAGATGAAAGCTGTGTTGCGTGTTTGCTCACCTGATCGTATTAGCTCTAAGCACGACGCTCCATTTTCTACCCGGTTGGCCCTGACTTGCTTGGAATCCTACATACTTGTCAACCGTTTGTGCGTTTCTATAACCGTGGATGTGTCGATCGATTTAACAATTTATGCTTATAAATAAATGCTTACTATAATATTTCAAAGGGTCATGGTTCACAGCTGGCCTCCGGCGTGACACTGCGCTGCGTGAGGTTTGATCGCTTTTTTTGACAGCGGGATGATTCAACCGATTCAAAATGCATTAGGTCAACTCATCCCGCGGGATAAGATGACAGCGGTCTCAGTTGACTAAAGACCCGACTGTAATGCGTAAAATCGATACCGTTCCTTAAAAAAAAATCAGGGTACTTTTGTTCCTTCATAAAAGATTGTAGCGTAATTCAAGACTTTAGTAAGTATTACAGTAGTAGATTTAAAACAAAAATTACAAAATAGTTAAAATTATGAAAATCTCTTTTCCCAGTAATTCCCAGCACCTGTACAATGCGTCGGTCTTTAAGTAGAAAATTTAATAATTTTACTGTTCAAGTTCCATGTAACATGCAAACACGTGCCGTTCCACGCTCTTATTAAGCAACAGAGAACCCGTTACAACGCGTCAAGGCGCCACTCACACGCTAAGAAGCTCGTTGAAGCGAACTTCTATTTGTTTCAATAATACCGTACATTAAAATTAACAAGGGTAACGTTCGCAATAATCTTACACGCCGCAGCGTGGTTGCAAGGGTATTTAGGGGTTAATTAAGAAACCGCAGACGGCGGGAGGGGGGGTAATCCCTTTGTCACTGGCGGCAAGACGCTCAATGGCTACATGATGTTATTACTATTGTTATGAGTAGGTATATTTTGGTTGCGCTAACGGCTATGTGTATTACACACTAAATTTTGAAAATAGATAAAGTACTAGCAGTACTTTATACATAACAATATTTATTACCTATGGATAGAATCTGGGCATTTATATAACTTTTATTCTCAAACATATTACACTGGTTTTTTAGGCTCAATACAATTCACTAATTAATGTAGGTCCACTGAGAACTGAAAATTTTAAATAGTTGTCGGAATAAATATATAGCATGATAATAATAATTTAGAAGCGCAAGTACCGCAAATGATTGAAATTTGCCAAACAAATCAAACAGTAGCAATTTAAATAATTGCGGCTTAGATTGGACCGACTAAATATTCCAAAACTAATAATGAATGGGACCACGTCAGTCCTAACGCTCCTAACTCGAGAATAATCTGATATTAAAGCTGGCCCTTATGCAAATCAGACGCGGTCACTCGGAAGTCATCACGCGGCCGTGGGACGACCGGCGAATGGATGGGACCAGACGGGCGGCGGCAGCGAGGCCGGACCGCTGCAAATTGACAGAGCTCGTACCCACCGCCGAATTGATTGCTTCGCAGACACCTCGTTATGATACAAGTGACAAGTCTCTGACAAATAGCTTATGCTTCCTTTCGTAGTGTCATTTTAGTTAGATCTCTATTAGAAGCTTGCCACACTTGATAACACAACATTTTTCCGTGAAAATATTGCCACACCATGAGCAGTGGGAATAGTAATGGTCCATTCGAGGATTCTCATTTTAGATAAGGAATGATTTACTAATAGTTTCTCGGTAACAGACACGCCGGACAACTTCATAACATACTCTTCTACAATTAATCTGGATTTAACTACTTTATATTTGTCAACTGTTTTTACCAAATCAACATTCAGAAACCTGAATAAAAAAAATCCTAGAAGTTCAAAAGTTCATTTTGCTAGTCAGGATCAAGCACTCTAAGTTTTGCAATTTCTATGATTCTAATGCATAAACTCAAGTTTTGTTGTCGTATACATAGTTTGTACGATAGCGGCCTGCAAGCCAAATATTTAAGTTTATACGTCCCTTGTCACAGATGTTACTCGTAATATTCTCATATACGATCAAATTCTTAAGAGGTTCTGAGATAAAGAACATGGCGGCGGGTGTTTGGACGGTTCGGACTTTCACTTATTTGTATGCTTCACCCTTCGCTGGCCGCGACGTGACTATTCGAGATACATAAACCCTGAGTGAATACAGAAAATAGAAATAAAGTTACATACATATTATCTTTTAGTGGACGGATTGTGTATGGATAATAGATTTGTTTTATTGTTATCCGATGTGCGTCTTCTTCTGTGCGAACATATAAAATTTTGTTTATAATATCGAATGCGTGTATTACGAATAATATATGTAAATTTACACCCACTTACGTAAGCTTTTGCATATGAACAATTTTAAATAATAACAAAATATAATTATGTTTATTTTGCTATATCAACATCAAAAAGTTTATACTTACAAGTAGGCTATTTTGTGGTTTGACATGAAAAAAACATTACACTCTGTACCATTCTATATGTGCTTGTAAAACATGTTTGTAGGAACACTGAGAGGAGGGTGGGCGATGTCGCGGTCAGTTAGGCGGAAGTGCGGAAGCAGATGTTGACAGGCGTTGGTCGCCGGCTTCCTGACTCGCCTGTCAACAGTACTCCCATCAACACGAAAATCAATTCAATCTCTTCACCAAAATTGCAGCTTCATAGTCTATAGCAGTAAATATTACTCTACTTATTTTTCAAATACGTTGTTACAGCGCTGAAAATAAGCACTGTACTTTTAAATAGTTGAAGCTGTAAACGTAAGGTTAAAACAAGAATTAACATAATGGTAGAAACACAATTTAGTATTCAAACAGTGGCATTTGAACGGGAAATGTTTGCATAGTAACTTTTTAAAGCTAATCACTAATTGAACAAGTGTTTCGAGGCTCACGGCGTAAGTCGAGAGATCTAATTAAAGCACCTACCGCGGTGCGCCGCGCTGCCGAACCGCTGAACCCCAGTCGGAGCCTATTAACACGCCTCCTCCTCCTATTAGCATTGTCTCCTCGAGGGCGATACTTATCTTTATTTAAATTCACTTCTTGGTAATTGGGTTGACGAGTCGACAACGTGATTTGCATTGATGAAAATTGGCCAGTGCCGGGCCCTTGTAACTTACTTCGACTAATTTGTTTTATTGCCTTTGTGAAACTGATATTATTACACCCGTGCATTTTTAAATCTTAAACTTTAAATTTTAACTAATGTGAACTGACAAAAAAACTGACAGAAATTATAATGCATAACGAAAATAAAATACATAAATCATCTCAAAATGTATCGTCAGTCTCGCTACGAGTGTACAGTGTACGCGTACGCGTACTCTGGCGCCCCGGCCGTAGACACGAGATCTACAAAGCCACAAACTCTAACGACATGCGGTAAGCTTGTTAAAAATTCATAGCTTTAGTTTAGAAAGCGCACTCTCATATGAGATTACCTTCGTATTTTATTTGCATAGGATTATTATGAAGGCGTATAAATTAGAAAACGTATGTAGTTGTCTCTTGTAGCATTTTTGGTAGCAGTTGTGTGCGTATATTCAAAGAGGATGCGCTTGGTTATTTCTCATTACGGCACACGCGATAAAATCACACAGAGTCGTTGCCTCATTAAAATCTTCTGGTGCGCGCATCTGTAAGCCTTTTGTAAAGGCTGGAGCGCGCCGCTCTCGACGCCTTTCGCGTGTCATTTTGGGCACAATGCCGAGCGAGGACGTCGCGACTGGCAATTTTTGCACTGACATGCCACCTAGTGACGCCAAAGCCTTTTTATCAGTTATAGGTACTTGTAAAATTACGTACTTGTGGATATTAATATTTTTTGAAGTAGGGTTTTTATATAAATGGCCTAAGTACTTATATAGTTTGTATGACTAGTGAACGAATAACAGTTTACTAAGGTACAAAAGTACTTTAAAATTTCAAACTTGAAACATGGAACATGAGTATAGAACGCGGTAGCAAAATTATACGTACCTACACGTATAATTTTGCTACCGCGTTCTATACTCATGTTCCATGTTTCAAGTTATTCTATAGTGGTTGCTGCATAACAGAATTAGCGGTCAACTAAATCTCTAATCTACCGATAAATACTTTATCTATGACATGGTGACGATAAGTTGCGTCAAGCGCGGTGACCTCGCACACATTCCATTTCATACCTACATACAATAGCATTCACCACAAAACGACGCTCAGCTTGCAACAACAAATGAATGCACAACATGCACTATACATTTTATACGGTCTGCATCGACTGCCTCTATAAACGAGGAAGCGCTACTGAAAAATAAACAAATTATTCCCGGCTGTTACACACACCATATCATATTTTAAGCCTTCCATTTTTTGCGTCTCGTTCAAACCAGCGGACATTATGATGCAACGCACCACTCACTGCATGACGCGGCATATCTCAAGAACCAATGTTCCTTATTTCAACACCGAACTTTTAACCTTGTGTATTCTATTGATTTCGTCCAATCGGCAAAATGTTGAGTTGAAAAGTGCATTTCTGTGTAAATACATAGTCAGTCTGTTTACAAACTTAAAAGTTAAACTAGATCACTGATATGACGCAAGTTATGGCTTTAACTTTTATGGTCATAGTAAAATGACTATGCACGTTTTCCCCTTTGTCGTTTTCATAAAAGTACGGTGCGGTTGATAAGCAAGCGTAACTTTGGGATGCAAGAAGGTAGATCTAGTTAGGTATGTTGGCTAGTAAGTGCAGTTACGTATTCTGTCGTCGGCAGCGGATCGTTATCTGTTTCCACTAAAGGAAACTGGCTTTTCTACGAAAGAACCACCCCGACGGTTTCACCGTCCCCCTTTGCTCGAGTCGGCTTCTCCTTTTTACGTTATTTCATTTTTCTTTTAACGTTCACCTGCTAGTTAGCTGCCTGGGGCTCTCATTGCTTCTGGGATGGTTTTATAAAAATTAAATTAATTTATGCACTTGTAGTGTTACCTACCTGTAATGAATTGCTCTCAATAAAAATTTCAGAATCTACAGACAATAGAAATACAAAACACGCCGTCGGCTATGAAGTTTAATGTTGGATGTCAGTACAAAGGATGGCGCTCACGGAAGCGCTAGAACACAGTTCCTTGATACATTTGTATTCCTTACAGACAAGTAATCAATATCCGTTGAACACCGAGAGCATGGGCAGAGTTGTCCTGTGTAGAGCAATTTTTCTTACTACATCTACACTGTAGATTTTACGATATGTACCTGCGTTATCTTTTAGTTCAAGATATTTTTACTTATCAACACTCGGTAATGAATGATTCAAAACTTAATCGACAATCAAGCTCGTAAAAAAAGTAGCCTGATGTAAATAAACATTACGTCAATACGAAATATAAATAGTTATTACTGGTAACAGCAACCATAAGATATTGTATATTGCGAAAAAATAAAGCTGGTGCGCCGTCACGCGTATGAAATAAAATAACAACGGCAACATGGTGCGGATGGAGCTTGATACATATTTGAATACATTACCGAACACGAAGATAATACCGGCGACATGGCATACTTATTCATAACACCACCTCAACGCAGTGAATGAATACCAAAAAATATGTCAGTCGCTACGTGTATGACGAATCAGTTAATGAGAAAATATTTCTGCTTAGTATCCTATTAAACACCGAGCTTTCTTTTACGAATATTAAACGAATGTCTGTCGACTGCATTCAAAGAACTCCGTTTATCGAAGACCACTTTGAGCTTGCAATCATTTTACCGTTCTCTCGGTGCACGTTTCGCTCACGGCAAACGTCTTCAATATATTGCGGTGAATGAAAATTGGCTAATGGTTTCTTGCAATAATTGGTTAAAAATGAAAAACAGGTTCTAACGTTAAATTGGCAGTAAACTTTAAATATATATGTATATTCGATTTAGAAATAGGAGTTTACGGATAATACAATACTGAAAATTATACTATAATATACATACATAATCTATATATATATAAAAATGAATTGCTGTTCGTTAGTCTCGCTAAAACTCGAGAACGGCTAAACGGATTTATCTTATCTTGATCTTGAAATGTTTGTGGAGGTCTAGGGAAGGTTTAAAAGGTAAGAAAAATTCGAATAACTGCCGGGAAAACCCTAAAAATAGCCCTTTTCTATTTCCCATACAAACATTTTCTAAATAAGTACGAAGTCTGCCGGGTCAGCTAGTAGGTATAATTATATCAGTTCGTGACTTTGCATAGGTAATGTAATATTACTTACAAAGTTTACTTCAAAGTATCAACCATATTTTCTATGATAAGACGATTCGGTAGGGCATGCGGTTGTGCATCTTGCACTGGTTCTATGCGAACATCATTTGAATACATTTACAATAAATCGCTTTCGAACTTGGTCGGGATGCACGCGCTAGTTAAACCTGCCGGGAAAAAAAGTGTTATGGGAATAATAGGAATAGGAATAGTAATAGGAATCAGTATGCGCAAAACATTTGAAAATGTTGTCTCAGCGTTGTCTCTGCTCGCAAGCTAAATATTTGCATGTGTGTCAATAGCGAGCTGGCCCATGCCAGGAAGGCGTCCAGATTTCCTGTAAACACATCCATTGTCCCGCTCCTAGCGCGTTGGGGGTCGCATCGCACCCTACCCACGCAGGAATAGGTTCATTCTTATGGAAACTAAGAATATTGTTTTATTCTGATCTCAATTACCTTAACGAAGAAAATTCATACTGTGAGTGAATATTATTCAAATTTGTAAATTTTCTTCTGATTTCTGGTGTGAAGTTAAATCAGTTTTAGGAAATAATTTTAATAAATACTTAATATTCAAATTTGTAAATTTTCTTCCAATTCGGTGTGAAGTTAAATCAGTTGTAGGAAATAATTTTAATAGATACTTAATATTCACTTCTTAACTGTATCGTATTGACATTACAAACAATATTTGGATACCTACCTATCACATAATATGACGTATAGTTGGGTTAACAAATCAACAAGTCCCAATATTAATCGTGAAGCACTCGCGAATACACAAGTGCGTCAATGGATAAACCTTAAGCTCCGGAGATTAGACTGTGCTGGCTGTCACCTTGTGGCGCTCTCGACCCGAGTGGCCCTCGAGACGAGACCCGTCTGCAAACAACTCAAATATGCAGAACACGACCGAAACTTTCGTGTGTGCTTCGAACGCATCCCTAAAATAATGTGGAGTCAGTTTGGATGTGTCTGTGTATACAAATAGGTAAACATAAACAGAGTAATATTGGTTCGTGATTGGCAATAGTAGTTTAATGATTAAACACACGTTATACTACTGGTTCACCCCAGATTGTGCACAGTATTGGCAATAATACGTTTAAGTACGTTTATATTCATCACTACGATATGACGGAGATCGAACACTGCTGCTACGTATTTTTTTCGGCGGGTAGGTATTTGCAATCAGTAATGTTTGAACGCACTCCTTTTACACCCTGTATAGCGTAGGAAATTTGACTTGTTTCCATCACGATTGAAAGTTTATTTCGATGCAACCTACCTATTTAATATTATTAGAAAAATATTCATCCAAACTAATTATTTTTTCAATAAGTTTGACCCAACAACTCAAAATACGAACTAAATCGAAATAATTGTCTAGGTTGTAAAATTTGAAAGTGTTAAGTAAGAATTCATCCAGTACAAAGCGAGGCGAATAATTAGAAATGTTCAGAGGCAGCGTCCGCGAGTGATTGATGTAGTGGAAGCCGTGCCGGTGCCGCACCCCTCGCTGCGACAACTTGGAGACATTAAGAATATTTAAATTGTAAATTGCTCCCTGCACTGAATACCTATTTGCCAAAAGTTCGCCCTTTTATACAATCGCCAGGAAACTTACAAACCTGGTTAAATATGCATATTTTATTTAGACACTTCTTCATGGAGTTTTTCAACCTAACACAACTCGTATTTTCGGGGATTCAATTTTAGGCACCATCTCAATCCAGTTTCGTTGTTTAGCTTAGTTTTAGATTATATCCCACAACGTTGTTCGTATAAACTAATGGCCAATTATGATGGCAAAGATTATATAAATGCCTCCGTCGTGATTTAACCACTGTTATAGCAGAGACCTGGCGGTTTAAAGTACTGGCCTACTGAAGTATGGTATTACTATGATGTACATGCTACGAGGGGTCAATCATATTATAGTACCTAACTATTTACTAAGTTAAGCCAGACTTAGGAAAGACGTCTTTAATATTCAACGCTGACAACTAACTTGCTAGCGATCCAAAATTGCCAAAAACGAATGCTAAGGCCCCAGTGGCAAAAGAAAACTAAATTTGTGCGGAGAGAGCATGAACAAATGGAGCAAAACGACAACATTGCCGATAACAATAAGACTCGCAGATGGTCGACTGTAACATGAATATAACAAACTAAAGAACGTGGCTGATTGAATCATCCGCTGTTCTTTGTCATAAATCCGACAACGGGCGGCCGTCTAACAATGCGTCCTGAAATCGTTCCATTTCTCATTTTGTTACAGTCCCCTTTAATCTCGCATCCGTATAAAAGTGGATCAGCGTTGCAAAAGGGCATTGCAATGCAGACAGTGCTTGCAGACGCGATTCTGATTAATCTATTGTGAGAGTGCCTATTACCTGTTCTGTTCTGGTAAATAAGCGAGAGCTCTTTGAATGTTGAAGGTAAGCTTATTAAACCCAAGTTTTTCACCTGTTATGAATTTAGTCCCCTTTTCACTTACGTTGTATCATCGTCAAATCGTACTTATCACGTGAAAATATTTGGTCCATTTTGATTATTCATAATTAGTACGAGTAGGTAGTAGAACTCTTTGTAAAATGAGATTGAGATTGTTTATTTTTATTTACGCATTAAATCCTTTTTGGGTATAGGTAGTAAACCTTAAATGAGAAACACAAATTGTGACAGTTAAATTACAAGAATCTGTTCTGTGGATTCAGCAGAGCAATAAATTACGTAACCGCTTACGGCAAAGAAGTCGTAACAGTCTATAAAAACGCCATTCAGCGCTCGAATGCGTAGTTAAACATTTACAAGTCTCATAAAAATCTGAGCAAGTGTTTTCACGACATAATGAGGGCAGATGGGCGGCCGTTGGCCAAACAGTATTCCCAATGTGGCTACTCCACCCGCACCCCTGTCAAAGTCGCTCAGAAAAACACGGGTTTTATTTTTCCGAACTAATTTGAGGTTACTTTTCGACTGCTACCCGCGCCCTTCCGGAATTCCGACTAGTGTATCTTGGGTAACGATCTTTTGTTGAGCCAACTGCAATGATCTTACGTATTTTGGCGCAATTTCTACTTTATTTTAAAACTTTCAAATATCATGCTATACATTCTTGGCTATCGGAGTTAGAGGCTCTCGGAGTGAATGTAAAACTCAGTTGGAGATAATAGTAACACTAGATTTTTTTAAGTTTTATCTAAACATACCATCACATTTTACGTCACACTTATAAAACAAAATAAAACTTTAGAATTTAAACTTTAACTCCTTTAGCTATGTGTGGTAAACAAAATCTAAGTGCTCACCTGATACTACAGTTAGTAATAAAAAATAATAGATAATTACTATTGAATATAAATATATCTCAAGGCACTCTAACCTACTTTGAGTATACGTGAGAATCCAGGTCTTATGGGACAAATATCTCAAAAATCTGCCTCATAAATAAAACTGAGCGGAAACAACATGCGAATTCCACATAATTGTATAACTCCTGTTAGGAGAGACCGGAAAATCCGAGACAGTCGAGATTACAACCGTTAACCGACTGATCCCGGGACGGAAGAAACAGAATGTCTCGCGACTTGGATAATGTTCAATTTATAGCAGCGCTAAAATGTTTACGGATATAGCGCGGAAACGAAACACCCCGAGGACGGCGAGTTCTACTCACCCTTGTAAACACGTTTTATTGGCTTTATAATATGTTTTACGCGTGACGTTTTACAAACGATCCCCGAGGAGCGTCGAATTATTTTTACGGCACGTACTCGCACGGCGCGCGAAAACATCGGAAAATTCAGTACACGAGGGATTTTGTAATTACACCTCTTAAACAAACAGTTTGTGTTCTCGCAATGGAAACCGGATGTAGGATTAACAGCGTTTTAATTGTACACAGGCTACGGATAACTCACGTAGAAACTTCGTCTGATAGATTTAAATAAATTATTCGCTACTAATGCGTGCTAATTTGCTAAATCTCAGAGATAAAGTGTTCGTTTAGGTATTGAGTGAGGAATGTGGCACTGTGAAACAATTGCAGGGCGTAATACCAGTCAACCGCTTGATGAAGGTCCAGCCACCCCGCCCGCTACTTCCTGTCAGCCGCTCGGCACATACTGCCACAAATACCTTCTCTACCATTAGGTTCTATCTATTCGTCTAGCTAGTGTATGGTATAGATATAAAACATCATGCTGAGATAACAATCAAAAAGGATTATTGCAATATAACATAAAATAAACACAAGAATATTGTGATATTTTCTGTCAGCAAATATATGTGAGTGCTGAGATGTTTTTAACTTTGAAGTCGACAAAAACATGATTTTCCGCCGTCGGGTCGGAGTTATCACCATGGCAAAATCTAATTCGCACAAACTCGTCTTAAAAAACGAAAGTGTCTGTCACTTTCATGGAAGCGCACTGGTATTAAGGTAAATAGCTGTTTATATAAATGCAAAACAGATCGGCAGCTTGTCAGATCGGCTCAGTGCAGATTCCGCAGATCGAATATGGATTTAGAGTCGTCCCTATTTCGTCCGCTCCAACTCACACCCTCCCACCGTCTATCGACGAGGTCGGACAGCCGAAAAATAATATCTACATTATAATATAAACTTAATCAAACAACTGAAAGAATATTGCATTTGAAACAATATATTATTATCTATTAAAACACCATATACAACTTAACAACCCAATTGGTAATTTTAAAAATAACCTATACCCAATACCCAATATATTGGAATAGAGATTTTGATATTAATTTTATTTTTTTATTTTTACATTACTACTTACAAGCAAATAAGATAATATGATTATTTTTCGGAATCAATCCAATAATAAATAATTCATTAAAAATGCTGTTTATGTACCTGGTAATTGAGTAGTTTAACAATTGAGATTAATTATCTAACTTGTCGAAACTTCACATTTTTACAAAACATAAACTATGAAATTGAATTCAAGGAATATCAATAATAATATTATTAGTAACTACATATAATCAGATAGAAAAATACGAATTAAAACAAGATACCTACCTAAGTGAACGCTGAAAAAGTAATTTCGAAGAAAATATTTTTATTTTAGAAAGGCAAAAGACGACGGAAATCGCCCTTAGTCGATTTCCTTATCGTCAGATTTTCGTATTAGTGTTCAATGGTGAACATTTCCTTAGAATGTTGGCCGAAAGTAGATACTTTCGTCCTTACTTGCGGCTGAATCCAATCGGCGGGATATTAAAACTTTCCACCCGGCCTGGTTCTTTATTGGAGAGCGCGCCTTTACTCGCCCAAACATGATCACGTTTATTATAGACGCACCAAAATAATTTAAATTTAAAATGTCATGAAATGGTTGAATGTGAAATTGCGTAGAAGCTAAGCCATGATTACAGCAGCAGTATGTATAGCAGTATCTATACACCATACTAATACCCAAAAGTAAATTCAAGTCAATATAGATGTCGTACAAAATCGGGACCCAGTGCCGTCCTACACTACACCGATAAAGTGAATTATTCGCTTTCACGAGTAGTAGCTCTGCTTTCAGAACTATCTCAAATCCAGACGTTGCACACATTAACTAGTTTTGTGAACCAAGTCTGCCTCTTAATTTGTATTCGGCCCTCGGACAGCCGAGAGAGGCAACCGTGTGCTTCTTTTGTAGCTTCAGAAACCAATTTGTATACCAGTAAGAAAATTAAAAACTTTTTGGATGTTTTCACATTTACCTTAAGAAGAGCAATGTTGCGAGATCCCCAACAATGTGGTATATTTTTCTCAGTTTATTACTTACTTTGGTAATAGGTATTTTTTATCTTGTTCAGCTGAAAAATAATTTTGAAAACATTTTCGAATTTTATAATTTACCAATGAGTTTCATCGATTTAAACTAGAACCTAACACAAGCATTTTTATATTTTTTTTAATATCTTCTCTCTACACTAGATAGCGTAGAAAGCAAAGGCTCTTTCACATTGTCGACTTTCTGTTGGTTTATTATATATTTATATTTTTTATATACATTATTGCACTCACTTCAACCACAGAATCACAATCACAAAAGACTGCAATTAAGTCAAAGGCCGCGTTCAAAGAAATTAACATTTATAACATACCAAATGGCGAAGAATTCGAGAATTAAACGGAAAGTGACATTAAGACAGATGTTAAGAGCCGGAACAATAATTAAGAGGCTGTCGGTTTGAAACCGCGGCGTCGTCGGCGAGATTTAATTAGTGAGAGAACAATTCTGACTCGCCGCCTTGTGTGCCCGCCAGGCTCGCACTTGACCGAAATATCCATAGCCATCATATTATAGGTAACTACGAATTATCAACGTCAGTACCTTACATAAAATGGTATTAGGAATTTGCAAGATAAGTCACAAAATTTGTTAAAAAATTTACACAAATTGACAAACAACAGTAGGCAGTCTTATTAAAATATGATATGTTTTACAAAAAGATTCCGATAATACGACACGTCTGGGACTACTAGCAAATCGGATTTCCCTATCTCCCCATATTTGTATTCGAAGCCCGATCCATCTAATATTTCCTTCCAACTCCGCCGCGACCGTATCTGCGTTCCTTCCTGACACTGAATCTAATCGGAATAGATATTAAAACTTTTCTTAGAGAACCGACTCCTTCAATACAGTGCGCAATAAAATAGTTGATATTACATCCACATTTCTCACAAGTTACGTTGCACGTGTATACTGGATTGTATTTGGATGGATAGAGCTATTGCCATTTACAGCTTTAGCTAACCAAAACACAAGATCGGAGAGATACTGTAAGTTTTCTGTTTCTCGAAGACTGACAAAAGATACTAATTAATACTCTTTATTAGTCACTAAAACCTAAAACTTATTAAGTATTTACCTAACAATATAATCGGTGTGACTGTTTGAAAATATATAGAAGAAGATAAAAAAACTCGCCTCTTAGTCGAGCAAGCATTGAAAGCAAGGTCCTGATTAAATAAGCTTGGAAATACGAAAGATCCTAGAATATTCCCGCTTGCTCACAGAGCTGTGGCTTAGCTGAACACGACTTCAAAGAAAAAGCGATAAAAAGAAAAACTCTTCTTTGATTTCCTGATTTATACAAAACAGCGTACCCTCTATATTCATAACTAAATAGTTATCAGTAATATAACAGGTACTTAACCAGCCCATACAGTTTAACAGAAAAAAATACTCATTATAAACGTTTTCCTTTAATTCCTTTCGAATAATTTCTCCTTAGAATTAGGCCTAAGTAGTCCACTCAATACAAGTACAAGTGTTGACTACACAAAAAGTTGCTAAGTGCTTCCGTCAGCGTAGCCTGCCTTATCTAATTTATTTAACTGTTAGCGTAGCCGCATCGAAAACAACTTTCTCGTATATTAGGACATTCGTTCACTAGTACTCTATCTTGGTGTTACTTTTTACTGGTGGAGATTATTCTTTGTAATAATTTAGATTAAGTTATGAGAACAAATAAACTTTACATTATTAATCGGCAAACATTCAACGTGGCTTTTCAAAATTTGTAATTTACTCTAATACATTTTAAAAAATGATAAAACACCGTGAAAAGAATAATAGTACTGCATAGATACTAAATCACTCTGTCCAGTATAGTAAATGGTTTTGCGATATACATTTTCACTGATCTGTGTTTTAGCAATTCCCACTTTATGATGGGACGATACACAAAGAGAAGCCGTATGAATATCAATGAGGCGCACATAAAAGATAGCAAAAGAAACTATTTTAATCTAAACAAGAAGAAATATCACAAGTTATGTGTATGAAGTCGGGAGGAGCATAAAATATTTATCAAAAGACTCCTGACTGCGTCCGCGTCCCAGGGGAGCGCCACGTCTCGACTGTACTACGCTCCCCACTACTTAGCACCTTTGAATAACGATTTACTTCACGTCACTTGTGACAAAACTCATACAGAAACATGACAGGAACTGAAGTGCCTCGAACTTCAATTGAAATTCTACGAGTATTCGTCTTTATTTATTCCTAAAAAAAATCTAGCAGCATTTATAAAATCAAGAAGTTTTATGCAGGAAGAGAACTCTTTTAGGACTAAGCTCGCCTGTGTAAATGCCATTAATTTCAAGTTTTAAAATGTAATTTAATTTGTGTACAAAGGATAAAGGTTATATAAAAGTTAAAAATGAAGTTTGAGTTTAGCGTTGATATATACCGTTTATACGAGAAGTTGGATATGTCCGAAAAAATTATTGAAGTTAGTATTTACCTAAGTATATACAAGTGGACAATTAATAAAAAAATAATATATAATTTGCAAGTTGATTAAAGTAGGTATCATATACAAATCATATTTTTAACGGTCATCGGAAGACTTAGCACATGAAAATACTACATGTACAATTTTTTTCAATAATAAAGGTTGAGAGGTGGAAAAACGGTGCACTGGAGCGATGAATGGCCGATACTCTAGCTTTGTACGCCGCGGTTTAGCTGAGTGAACTGGCCATGCACGGCTTACGCCCTGTTCAAAAACGTATGTGACAACAGTTTTGAAATAAATTATTCAACCTCTATTTCTACAGCAATTATTTTATCTACCCAGTCGAAAACAAAGCGCATTCGAAGCGCTGTTACCAGAAGCTACTCAACAGTTGGCAAAGAAGCGTAGCGTCGTATTATTCGGCGGAAGAGTAAAGTTATACTGTGCGATATCTCGTCGTTAGTTCGATGGGTACAAACGTTTGCGTTTAGATGGGTACGGTGGCGGAGCTTTCAACTTGAAGGAGACAGTCTACATCGGATAAAAATTGTCGGCAATACCGTATTGCCGTCAATTTTTATACGAGTACCAAATATACGACTTTGGATGAAATTCAAAATTAATTTTAGACTGTCCAGCAAACTGGAGTAAAAAATGTCACTAGTCCTTAAAACTGCTAGGTAATTGTTTTACAAATACGCTGACGATTACGTGGATTTATGGGTGTTGGCAAGAGGTCACCGGTCGATCTGTAGGCTAGGCACAGTAGGCAGGGGCTATAAAGCCCCTCCAGCCCCCCAATAGGTACATCCCTTTCATTATGACCAACGTTTTTCTGCAAAATTAATATATATGAATTATCCTCGAAATTAACTTGGAGTTGACATTGAACATTGTTTGAAGTCAGTACGTGTGATGTGATTGATAGCATGACGCAGTTCGGTTTTGTATTGTTTGTTTTGAAAAGTGTAAAAAAGTTATATCATCTATATCTATATAAGAGCTTAACCTGACTGACTGACTGACTGACTGACTGATTGATCATCGCCGAGCCGAAACCGCTGAAGTTAGAAAGCTGAAATTTGGAAGGTGGCTTCCTTTTATAACAAAACAACCCACTAAGGCGGGATTTTTGGAAATTCCACCTCTAAGAGGGTGAAAAAGGGTGAAAACGTTAGTATGAAACTTTTTAACGCGTGGAGCGATTTTCATGAAACTTTGTTTGTGCACTGTAAATACAAAATGAATGAACACATGTTTCAGGATTTTTCAATATAACCTTTAAAAAGGGGTAAAATGGGGTGTCAAAGTTAGTATAAGAACTTTTTAACGGGTAGTGCGATTGGTCTGAAACTTTGTTTGTATACTGTAAATGCAAAATGAATGGACACCTGTTTCAGGATTTTTCAATATAACTCTTAAAAAGGGGTCAAATGGGGAGTCAATGTTTGTATGGAATTTTTTTAACGGGTGGTGCAATTGGTTTGAAACTTTGTTTGTGTACTGTATTATGCAAAATAAATGGACACCTGTTTCAGGATTTTTCAATATAATCTTCAAAAAGGGGTCAAATGTCGGGTCAATGTTTGTATGGGAACTATTTAACGGGTGGTGCGATTGGTTTGAAACTTTGATTGTGTACTGTAAATGCGAAATGAATAGACACGTATTTCAGTATTTTTCAATGTAACCTTCAAAAAGGGGTCAAATGTCGGGTCAATGTTTGTATGGGAACTTTTTAACGGGTGGTGCGATTGGTTTGAAACTTTGTTTGTGTACTGTAAATGCAAAATGAATGGGCACGTGTTTCAGGATTTTTCTAAATAACCATCAAAAGGAGGTCAATGTTTTTGTATGGGAACTTATTAAAGGGTGGTGCAATTGGCCTGAAACTTTGTTTGTGTACTGTAAAAACAAAACGAATGGACACGTGTTTCAGGATTTTTCAATATAACCTCAAAAAGGGGTAAAATGGGGTGTCAAAGTAGTATGGGATTTTTATGAGTTGCTTGATGTGTTTAAAACTCAGTTTAGATATTTTATGTGAACGAAGTCGCGGGCGGGACAGCTAGTAAATAATAAGTCGCCAATAAAGAATAACGATCGAAAGCCCCTAAGGTTGGAGGTCCTGAGTACGGCTTTAGCCGGTGACCGGTAGCCGGCGGCGCGGCGTGTCCGCGAATGAATGGCCATTGAAATGTCATCAGTTATGTGGGGCGTATCGTCGCGCGCCATGTGGCTAGCTCGTCGCTTCTCAGTAATTTTTCCGCGGGCAATTTTCCACAATTTTCCAAACAACCATGAACCGCCCTTGCCCTTTATTTAAAAGAGCGTAAACGGATGAAAAGTGGTCGCAGGGATAACATAATACTGATTGTCGTGTCATGAGTTTAACGTGAACTCGTCAATGTATCTTAATTACCCCGGACTAAGATTTCGCAATTCATTTTCCATATTATGGAAGGGTTTGATGTTAAAGATTTTCATAGCAGTCTTCGCTGAAATACAAATGTTGAAACAAAGAACTTCGATTTGATATTTCATTTCACAATACCTAAATCATTGTCACTATAAAAAAAACATATTGATTATTTTTTAAAATCAAACATATACGATACTAAAACTACTGCTTACCATATTATAAGCATGCGTACAAATCCGATATAGAAGCTTCATGCAAAATTGTACTTTAAAACAAGTCTAAAATTAGTAAATATGTATGGGCCTTAGAACGAGAAGGTCGCATATCTAAATTGGCGTGCAACAAACCACGCTAACGTATGGACCATTATGAAAGAGTCATGAAACCGCGGAAACTAAAAGGCTGCAATAAAAATGGTCAAAGCACTCTGCAGTGAGCAAAAATGTATGCAAATTGACTGAAACGTATTGATAGCACTGAAAAATATTTTCGTTTCAAAATAGTGGCGCGCTAATAATTGTTGGTTATACTATACCTACATTTAATACGTACGTTATGTACTATAGTCATCTAACGTACGCCATAACCGGATATTAGATACAAAACAAACAAACAAGCTCTCTGCTATAATGTGATTCCCAAGTTAGATAGACATCTTCTCAGATCGAGCACCAGCATTGCACCTACATTTTTAAAATTCTTCTTATCATGCCACTATTTTTCTAGAACCAGTGTGGTGAAAGGATTAAAGTGCGTCTCAGAAGCTCCTTTCATTTACCAAATCAATGAATTATTTTATTTTTATGATCTTAAATAAATATAAGAAAGAAATCGTTCGTAAAATGTATAGGCTCTGTAACATCTATATTAGCTGGTAAAATAAGGTTACATAAAAAGTTATATGCTCAATTTAGTTTATACGAACCGGCCATAGTTCAGGGCGCGGGTGCAAAATATTGCTAAAGAAAATTAATAAATGAAAACGCTCTTATTTATTTATCTATTTTATGTTACGACACTGAATGGCCTTTTTTTGACGAACTATGTATTCAATTTGTGTATAACCATTTATAGCAAAAAACTTGTCGTAGACGTACATTCAACCACAGATTCAACTGATCCGGCATTCATAAATAAATATATTATTTTGTTTATACCGATTCCACGATTATTTGCTTATTAAAATAAATTTTGCCATGATTTCACCGCTATAATGCCAACCCAGTGTGATGTCGTATTTGAAATCGAGTTACAAAAATGAAATTATTTTTAATGTTTCATTTTTTTTTTAATTCTAAAAGTACATTACTGACGAATGTATAAGCATATAACAGTAGATACATGAATATTAGCAATCTTTATATACCTACACTAGTGGAACTCCCGGCGGCTTTATTTGCGTAATGTTATTTTCATACAAACTTCAACCTCCCGTGAGCTAGAATTTCGGGAATTCCTTAGTGTACTTTTACGTGTTATAAGAAATGCACCCTCTAATTTTTAAATATCTATGACTAGCGGTTTAGGCTCTGCATTATCAATAGGTCAGTCACGACAAAGTATCCATACTATAATATTACTAGTAGTTCGCCTTGAACTGAGATCTCGCGCGCGATGTCCACAACCCTCATTTGTATTCACGCCCTGAAGTTTTTGGATACACTTTATGTACTTACTAATGTATAGGTACTACGTATGCTTACGTAACCTAATAACAAACAAATTTTTTATTATCCTACCTAAGTAAGTACTTATATATGCTTACCTATGCGAATCTCCGTGCTAAGACGTCCGTGGATTTATTAATTTTCCTTATTTTTATTTCAAAAACTATCCAAAGTAAAAATAAAAACCATTTTGTAATGTAATAGTAAAGGTATTTCATTTGACACCCCACTTAAGAAATTTATAAAGGTTTTTTTTTTCGACTCTAGAACCCAATATCTTTACAACCCCTTTACCGATTAACCTCATATGCTTCCCAGCAAATCTACACAGCAGAATCTCTAGACCTTCCAAGTTTCATGCAAATTGGATTAACGCCAACATGATCTAACAAACTTAGACACAAACATACAAACATCAACGAAAAATTTCCCTAGCTGCCTACACACACTGTGGTAGTATAGTATGGTACTATGCAGTAGTTCATAAAATTGATCCATACATATCAAACATCGAGCAAAATGCACGAAGCTGGTACATACGCAATCTATTGTCATGTAATTAATGTTAATAAATTAATCTCCAGTTACGGGAGACAAATTAGACGCAGGCTGCTCGACTAACGACGGACTATTTGGATTAAATGGGGGTTGATGTTTATGATTTACAGGGTGGTGTAATTGTGGCGCCTGGCTGTCGCGGCCTGTATGCTCTCCTTAATGAGAGTAGCTGGATCACTCGGAGAACAGACCGTTACTGTAGGCTACTGTTCAGTTAGTATTATATTAACCATAGAAACATGGCGTCACATAATTAGAGATGTCTGACGCATGAACAGTGTAATATTTATTATTGAAATCACAATAGTAGGATAATAAATATACCAGCTGTTTGCTTCGTCGTGTCGAGTGACGCCGACCTGCCTCGCCGACACTTGCAAATTAACACTACAATTACAATGAGAGCATTTGGAACAATTAATTTTCACTTACCACTTGGCTGGTGATAAATAGTTTAATGTCTGAAACCTCTTCATCTTTTCAAATATTTCGCTAGTATTCTTAAATAATTGTGATGTTTATGGATATAAAGTGCGTTATAATATACTTAGTATGCCAAGTTAACATACACGTATATGCACTTCCTATTCCAGTTTAAGACACAATTATGTTTCGAACTACTCCGACGTACTAACTTTGTTATGGTAGCCGTAATAAAACAATGGCGATACACGTCCGACGTGACGATGCCGGTTGTTGACTATTCATTAAAGCATCTCCACGTAAGGCAAACAATTATGTTATTAGATTTCCTGCATAGCTGCCCCAATTCTGATTCCCACCTTTATAATTATGTAATTAATAATTTTGCATCGTTGCGTGATATGGAATAGGATAGGTAAGACCTTTGGATCTCATATAATTTACATATAAATATATTAGTATCGGTACATAAGTTGTTCAATAAATCAGGAACAATCATTTAGACTGGGTTCTATTTAGAGAGCAAGTACGTAAACTGAACTGAGACACAGCTTGTTTGTCCTCGTAGACTAATTAAAAAGTTTCTGCCGACAACTTCCGAGAGGAAGTAGAGACGAAGTGAAACTGGCGTTGATTTGATGGTGAAATATATTTACCTAATGTATCTGTGAATTTAATTCTGTTGCCAATTTGATTTGCTAAACCTACAATAAAAACTACATATTTTATTACTAACAATAGTGTGAAACTAAATCCAATGTCAACCTCGCGTACAATCCCATGTAACGGAAACCCTCAAAAAGTGTAGTTGATAACTCTATTGATTTAGCTGGCTAGCGTGTGAGTCGGAGCGGTATATGAATATGTATGGGCGGATGAACACGATCCTGCAGATAATGGAATCTGCACACGGAAGCAGATCCGTGTGCAGATTCTATTATCTGCGTTCCATTATTAGACCTTGCCACAATTAGCGGACATCGCTTTGAACGAACGTTTAAAAGTTAAAACATTTAAACTTTTGCAGTTGGAAAAGCACTATCGTAAATAAATAAGTAACAAATGTTTTTTTTAATTTCATTACAACGTATGTTTATGTAAACTCTATGATTAATGCTCGCTTTAGGTTTTGTCTTGTCTTATTACCTTAAAACTTGTTTCCAGAAGTGCAAGTAGGTAAACTTATTTTAGATATCCCAATAAAGATTTTTGCAAAATTGTTAGTAAGCATGGAACATCAATAAAGACTTGGATGTGGCTGGAGGTACGAGATAGCAGAACCCTGGCATGAGCACGTGCTCACCCCTGCAAGTGCACCTTATGTATTGTTTACGTCTCATTATAATACTCAAACAAAACTAAACAAACATAGATGCGTCTTTGAGTTTTTAACGGGTAAGATCACATAGAATTTAGAACAGGACTAACTATCCGTGGCTGTTTTTTATACGATAGAAGACGTGGGCAGTGATTTCAGTAGGATTTAAACATAATTGTGCCCTGTAGGTCTACCATGAGTTTTCACAATCTACACACGCTAGCGACTGTAGTTAAAAAAATGTATGAAAACTTGCCTACAGCGCCTCTAGCGGATAGTTGGGTACTAAAACCTCACGTAGCTAACTATCCTACGTCACAGCGTACTACAGCGACTGTAGTTTGCGCTCATAATTTGTTTACAATTTGGTACCATGAGTAACAGTTTTGACAAATGTCATATTAACGTACTATTACTACTGTAGTAACGTCAGCTAATCTAACTGTGACAACTCATGGTAAACCTACTGATGCTGTATGATGTATTTACTGTACTGTGCTGAATGACCTATCATAAGCTAGAGAACGACTCCTCTCTTAGTAAAGATAAATTCATAGTGATTTTATTTTATTATATTTAATACATTTTATACATTGTGATGTGAGATCACATAAAGATTTTTAAAGAGAGTAAGATAAGGCCCCCTAGCGCAACAATTCTGAGGCAGGCACATTCTAACGACCCCCAATCAGCTTAGCTAAATCTTTATAGCTGAGGTCTACGATTGACCAAAATAATGATGTTTAGTTGAGGTTGTTTCCGAACATTATGTAAGCATTGCTTCTTGGTGCGGTGCGGCACCTCGGCAGCTATTCGTCGCGGGTTCACTCGCAGCCGGTGCTAAGCCGCCACTACCTACGCCCTAATAAATTGCGATTTAACTTGTCTTCCGGATAACGCCAACTTTTTCGCGTTTGTTCGGAGCCCGACACTTTTTTCCGCCTCTTCATTTCCTATCTCTTACTTTTGTATTTTCCGTTCTCTCCTTGCCGAGATAAACAGGCGAGAAACGTTGAAAGGGGCTTTACAAATTCAAATTGAACTTATCACACAACTTTTTACATTTGTTTCTGGTCTCGAGTTCGAGGGAAAAGAGCGAAGAGGCATTTAATAGTACAATCTCGGGAAAGATTGATGATTTTGTATCACACCTCGCTTCAGGCGGCTCGTAACGAGTCGGATGACTCTCAACGTGGGTCGTGCTGCGTCTTATCTGGAATGGGATGCCGCTTTATCTCAAATTACATATTTTACTTAAGACGTTCCTGGAATCGCATACTTTTCCTTCGCCATTTTATTAAAACAATCCAACGAAAATTAAACTTTCTACAGTAATATACGAGTATGATTTGAACTACACAATGTTTTCCTTTCGTATTTAAGGTTCCAATGTCCAACAAGAAACCCTTATAATTTTGCCTTGTTACTCGCTCACTATTAGTATAATTTTATACGGTGAGACGTATTGGCAGACGCGCGCCGGCGAGATATTAACCCGTTGGGCAGCCGCTTGACACTGAATGCTAGCATTCAGCATTTAAAATATTTTAAACCATTCAATAGTTGATATTGTTAGTGATCAATGCTAAGACAATCTGTGCGCACGTGAAGCCCTCACACGTCTCTTACGCCAGATGCAAAGGTAAACACAATCCAGTTAATCAAGCGGGTAAGAAAGTTTCGCCGCATGCAGTAAACAGCGCTCACTTAATTTGAGGGCCATGTGTGGGCACATAACCGCAGCATATTTATCCCATTATGCACGGCACGCCGGTTAGCCGCGGTGATGCGAGTCACGTCGTCTGAAACGAATCGCATGTGACATTATTTGTGAAGATCGTGCTCTATCTTCGTCGGCGACATGGCTGGGACGTGGAGGGATTACTCACAAAGAAGTACGATTTCAACGGTACGATAAAAGAGGCGAAAAGTTACACTGTCTATATTCTCTACGGGATTAACGCACGGTTACGCGCTTTTGCTGATCTTTTACTCTTATCATGAACCTGTATTAGTGTTCAGTCAAAGATTTATAACATTCTAAAGTAGATAATGTTTTGCTAAACAAAACATTTTAATGGTTTATGTTCGCAGATCCCGGGTGTGGTATGTTCAGACATGTTGCATTGTCATCATGCCAGCCGGGGTGTAATAACAACGAAGTCATGTCATACAACATACCGCGCCGCATACCCCACCCTGCTCGTGCCTACACACTATAGACGGCGATATTGTTGCATTCAATTTATTTGGATACTGGTATTTACCGTAACTTTGTTTGTGAAATGTTATTTTTATACGAAATTCAACCCTTAAATTCAAGAAATTCAAGCCATAAGGGGCAGCCTTTAAGGAGTTTTAGGAATTATTTTCTTATTATCTCAATAGTTTACGAACACCTAAAAATGAACTGTTCAAAATGTGACCAGCCGTTTAGGCTCCAGCGACAGTCATAGGAAAGGAACACGCATGCATACATACAAATACACATACATACACCGCAAACATATTACCTTCCTTGTTCGCAGTCGGGTAAATAGAGTTATATTATTAGCGCTATAAGGTATATGAGTCAGCTGAATATTGGCCGAGGCCTGCAAGGAGACTGGACTGCTTGGTATTCGTCGCGCAGCGCCGACTCGTCCGGTGACTGCCTTGCGCCTCCTATTCCAACATTAGCTACTGTATTGCCAACACAAAGCATTACACTACGCGTGATAGTAATCTAAAATAAAACTCTTATTTTACTGACTGACTGACTGATTGACATAATCTACTGAGCTAGAGAGTTGAAATTGTGAGAGTACTTTTCTATCGGGGTTTCTTGAGACTAAGAAAACAATTCTTTAAATCCGTTCTCTCGGATGTAGCGAGAGCGATCAAAATGGTGGGAAGTTATTTAAAAACAACTGCATTTATTGCAATAAACTACAAAAACTCTAAAAATGCTTAAAAGGATATACGGAAACCGAGAAAGTGCAATGTGCATTGATGGTCGGGGGGTCGCAATTATACCAAAGTACCCATTCAGTTTTCCGGCGGCTGGCAGTGCGTTTATCCATGCGTGATTTTGTTTTGTGAATTGTTCAGTGTCTGTGCGTTTCGATGTGGTTATCCAAATATTTCAAATTCTGTTTTGCATTTACCTATAGGTTATGCGAGTAATCGCCGTCGCGGTTCTAAGGTTCGAACTAATTCGTACAAATAAACTGTACATAACATTTAGTAAGATCAGTATATTATGCAGTAAATCGAACGTTTACAGAACACGAGTACGAGAAAAAGATTGTACGGTTCAATAGATTCAATAGAGCAGATCCCTAAGTCCCAAATTAAATCATGAAACATCTCTGCACCTGGTGGAACCCCGCGAGACGCGTTTGCCTCGTGCTCACTGACGATTTGTTTCATTATTCTTCCTTTGATTTTTATTAATACTTTATTTTATTGCATTTTATTGCTTTTGGTTTTTGTAATAAATTTATTACAGGTGTTGATCATAAGTTTGTACTAATCATCGGTTGAGCCAACATTTTTTTATTTATGTAGTGTTTAATCTAATCTAATCTAACTAATATTATAAATGCGAAAGTTTGGATGGATGGATGGGTGTATAGATGGTTACTCAATCACGCTGAAACGGCTGAACGGATCTGAAATAAATTTGACAAAGAGATAGATTATAGTCTAGAATAGCACATAGGCTATAATATAACAAGGTACGCGCAGCTGCGGGCGGAAGCTAGTGAACTATAAGTATTACAAAGCCATGTCCAACGTTGTTCAAAATTTTCTCTGCAAAAAACAAGAGTTTTCTGTTGGTTTAGTTGGTTCTATAATAAACTACATTATGTAGGAACACACATACTTAATCAGATTTCACATTCATACAAAATAAATATGTTTCTAAGAGATTTAAAACTGATTTATCAATACGAGTACTACTCCCTTCTTACTACGCTACTTTATAAACATTGAATGAAAAAGAAAAAGCTGCAGTGAAGTTGAGTGTTAAGGATTTAGTGTGGCCATTCTTCGGAAGGGACCACTATCTCTATCTGTCCATCGAATGTGAGAAAAAGCCGCGGCTTTAGCGGGACAAATTCGTTTTGATTCAGTCACGTAGCGGCGAGATGGGCTCTTAGCAGATTTGGTAAGCGTATGTTTAGATTTAGCCAAGCTGTTTATTGAATAGGATTGAAAGCATCAGTTGGTTGCAATGGATTCTTATAACATTTTGTTTCATTTTAAGTACCTAGTATAAATACTTTTATACTAGCGAAAACTACTTTTTTTGTATAAAAAATACCTACTCTTCAAGATCATTTTATAATATAGTAAGTATACCAGTCTATGAGTAGATTAATCTACGACCACTATCACCAAAATAAAAACAAATTGTATTCCAGTGGGTTTAAAGCAGGCTTTGTACTGAAGCGAAATGTGGTAGCACACAAGATTACGGGCAGTACGTCATTTGGTGTGTAATTGCAACGCACAGCTGACGCGCTGTCTACACATGTGCTACGCGCCATGTTCTGGCTACGTCAATACGTGGTCAGGTCAAAATGTATTTCATCTTTGTTGTGGTTAGAGTTTACTTAGTGGTTAGGGCGTGACTTTACAATTTAGTACTGTGTGCTACGATGCTACGAGTGTGCTACGGCGATACGTAGCACGGGATATATCAAAGTAACAGCTTTGATATTTTCATACTGTGGCCTATAAAAATTGTATTGAAGTAGTGTTTCTTCTAGCTTGAAGCTTTGACGTTTCTGAAACATGATGGTTTGTAAAAGCTTGTGGTAAGGCCCATGGAGTCAGATTTTCTTATCAGCAAAAGTTTTGAATGCCAACGCTCACTGCAGCGATAATGAGTAACATGAGTAACTGTTTTCTTCTTATCGTGTCACTAGTTCTTTTGAACCAGTGTGGTGAAAAGATTACAGTGCACCTTAGAAGTTCCTTTCGTGCACTTGACACATATCTTTTCAGGTTCTGACATACCGGTTTCCTCACGATGTTTTCCTGCACCGCTTGAGAGTACTGGTATCCAGACTGGATTCGAACCCACGACGTTAGGATCGAAAGACGGGGTACTACCACTAGGCCACCAGTACTCTGTTGGTATATAACTGTTGAATTGTAACAATATAACCCGTGCGGTAAAATAATGTGTTACGGGGTCATTTTGACCAAGCGTCATTTTGTCATCAAGGATTACCTGTTTGCAGTAACAGTGATCAATATCAACCAATTTGCGACTATGCTATGTGTCTTGCTACTTTCATTTTGCGGAACTTTCAGCGGTGCAACTTTTGTGGTAATTTAATTTAAAGACACAAGCGGCATTAGCATAATGCACTGAGTAAGTATCTACGCTGTGTTTTATAAACAAGGTTGGTCCAACGCCCACTGGCACGTCTGGCACGAGTAGTGGGCATCTGACTTTAGTATGGGAGAAGTGTTTAAACAATATTTCACAAAATATGGAAGTTTTCGTCGCCCGCCGTATAAACGTAAAAGATAATTAAGGAGCATGAAAACCGTTTTGAATATTTTATGAATGAGCATTTCATATGTATGAGGACATACCACACCACTGTACGGATAATATCGGAATTTGCATACCTAATGAATACATTTATTTAGTCACACGAAACTTTTGGTTCTTGATACTAATTTCGTGTTTTTGTAAGTAATATTTTGCCGAATCCCTAATGAAGCAGATTAGAAGTATGTACGTCACCTGTCACAAACGGGAATACTTTTAGTAATATACTAGCTGACCCGGCAGACTTCGTACTTATTTAGAAAACGTTTGTATGGGAAATAGAAAAGGGCTATTTTTAGGGTTTTCCCGGCAGTTATTCGAATTTTTCTTACCTTTTAAACCTTCCCTAGACCTCCACGAACATTTCAAGACCAAGATAAGATAAATCCGTTTAGCCGTTCTCGAGTTTTA
The DNA here is from genome assembly GCA_963675405.1 of Cosmorhoe ocellata. Classification (NCBI taxonomy): domain Eukaryota; kingdom Metazoa; phylum Arthropoda; class Insecta; order Lepidoptera; family Geometridae; genus Cosmorhoe; species Cosmorhoe ocellata. The sequence continues at coordinate 6,802,930 of OY776245.1, read as the reverse complement.
GCGAGACTAACGAACAGCAATTAATTTTTATATATATAGACTAGCTGACCCGCTCGTGACTTCGTCTGCGCGATTATTAATACAACTAAATACTACCTACCTCATTATCGAGGAGTTTCAAGTTGTTTGAACCTAATATTGAAGGTTGTGATGTCTGTAATTTTTAACTATAAAACCGATGACATTTAAAGGACTATCTTGAAAATTAAAAATATTTAATATTCAATGTCCAGAATTGGATCTGTTACAGTTTTATTATAAGTATAGATATATCAATGGGATTGGAAAACTAACTCTACTATGCAAAATGTGAGTATGTGCTAAATGCCATGTTTGGAAGTGCCTCTTACCCTCTTTAGGTATACTCAAAGATCTGAAAAGATATCTACTAAGCCTGGGGATTACAGTCGGAAACACGCTTGTAAAGGAAAATTAGAAATATTAGATCTAATTACATAAGTTTATAACATCGATGTTGTGAAGGTATAAAATATAGTACGCTCGCTTTTAGGCTGGAATTATTTCAGTTGTAGCAGAACCGTGTCGTAACGGAACATTGCGCGCGTAATTGCCGCGCGTGCGACACCGCCATTAATCTCGCGAACACTCGATAGAACGCAAGTCATCACACAATGTTCGCGGACCCGCGGCGGCCGCCCGCCACCCTGCCAGGCATGTGCGCGAGTCATACTGCAAAATTGTAGCAAAAAAAGCATCTGCGCTTCGTATATACGAATAAAAAGTATTTTTTGTTTTTATAACCAAACATCTTTTTTTTACAAGCACACGGCCCACCTTATGATAAGTGGCTACCGTAACCTATGAACATTGTAACCGCGAACATTGTGAACGCGTGTGTTATCGAACCTAGAAATAGTTATTTTGTCTATGCCCATATGCTAATACGAGTATATATATAATTGTGCTTGTGGTTTTTAAATGATGGAATTTTAATTTTTTTTTTTTTTTTTTTTTTTTTTTTATGTTTTTTTATTTTGCTGGTATGGACCTTTTAATATTATCACCACTTTTGAAGTTTTCGCATAACTGTAGTGTAGAATAGACAGTACAGTACAAAAACAGTGATGTATACAGTATAAAATTGAAAAAATCCGATTTCTAGGTTTTTCGGTCGGTTCATAAAACAGGTACCTACTTAAGGGTAATCGCAGTGGACGTGTAAGCCATGGCAGTGGCCGCTGCCCGCTGCCGTGCGCTCCTCTACCGAGAGAGCATTCGAGACAAATTCAATTTGCGCGAACGCCGACGACGAGCCAGTTTGCACTGCTAACTAACTGCGACGTGAATGCCTCCACCCTTGTCTATATATTATATCCAAAGGATTTGTGACCTTTTCAATAATTTCAAATATTTGGAATTATTACTCGCTAAAAGTGTGATTGAATTACAAACATCTACACATCCATCCATCCATCCAAACTTTCGCATTTATAATATTCTAGTAGGAAGTGGTTTACGGTAATAATTAACGATGCGTTATTTCGAGATCCATTTCTCGCTAGTGGCATTCCGTCTTACCGTTGTCGTGCGTCGGAGGCCTCTAATCTAAACAGTATACAAGTAGCTATATGTCTTTAGAAATTTGTCCATGCTAACGTTAAAACTAGCTAACAGAAAACTTACTCAACAAAACGCCGGATCAAGATAATACATAGTTACAGTTCAACATTGGGGAACCTATAAAAGGAAAATTAAATAAATCAATAACATCTGCACTATTTCGCCTTTAAGTCTCAATAATAAGCTATAGTTTTCAATCAAGATCCAGGGGGCGCATGAGAGAGCCAGCGGAAAGTTGCTATTAAGCAAGCGAGAGAAAACACATTTGTCTTGTCCCGGGCCGTTAGCGTATATTACGCTGGGCTGAGACATCGCCCGCTGCGTGCTTCTATACTCAGTTTCCACTTTTCTTGACGAATGACAAGATACCTATTAGGAACATCAAACCCACCATCAAAAAATCATCAATTCTAAAGCCATTACATATTAGCTTAAACTTGAGTGAGTGATTAGATGATTGACTAAATTTCTTTAATACAAAGAAAATTAAAAAATAATACACCAACAAGTTAATTATATAAAAAAAACAGAGTGAATGACTAAAAGATATCGGATGTTATATACTATATAAATAGATAATTATATTGATAATAAAGAACTTGGAACAATTCGTCAGCAGCATATGACTGGTCAATTGAGTCACAAGCGGTGCGTTTGATTCTCATTTTGGAACAATGCGTGCATAATCCTTTTTTATGGTTTCGGTGCTGTGTGCTCTCCCTTATTGGTGTTGTGGTACAATGCAGAAATAATGATAGTTTGGGATCCTGAATGAGACTGGGTTTATACTTGTATACCTATTGCTTCACACTATTTATTAAGACACCTTGTATAAAGTCCTTCTATTCGTACCTTAACATCCTGACCCACAACTTTGTCAGTTCTTAATAAATAGGTGACCTGTCAGTCGTCATGAAATAACACACGACCTATAAAAAGATCGTATTATTCGTCGTTTGCTGGAATTAGCCATTCAATAGCGTTACGCATTGAAATAAAAAACTACGACGTTGAGTGTGGTAGGTACTCCAAAATATTGTTGCCAGCTTTGCAAACTACTTACAACTAAGTAAGCTTGTTCGAAACTACGGCTCCACCAATAGTTTATTTCTCAAAAACGGAGAGATTCAGTAAACTTTGAAACTTGAAAAGTCGCTGCCTTGCAATTTTTTTTTAATACAGACATATTTGTATTTTCAAATCGAATAAAAGTTATAATAAACATTATATAGTAAGTACATAATAAATAACATTGCACAAAACTGGGTATGAGTATAAAAAGCTATTAATATTCTAGACTCACTAATAATCTAGATAGTTTGAGCGAATTGTACGGCTGAGCGAACCGAACCGATTACACGCATTAGACTATGAGAACCCACTTCCACGGTAGGTAGAGCAGTTATGACAAAGGCTCTGGCGCCACAATGTCTCCTCACTTTTGTCCCCTCTAAATCTTATAGTACCACGGTGTCATAATGCAAGCAAGACGCAAACATGTCTACGTGCGCCAAGCTTGTTAAGTGGTTTGGAAGAAAAACATCAGAGAAACTTTTTTATTGTCGTAAGCCATTTAAGGCATATTTCTTTTGTATAGGTGAGTACCATTTGTACGGGTGGAACTCGAGCGTGTAATAATGAACAATTTCTTTATGTGTGAGCTGTGTTATATGGGCAAGTTTTTATATTTCTCATTTTGAAAACAAGTTGTAGGTAAGCTTATTTGATAGTTGGATGTTTATCATTTCTAGTTAGATATACCTTTAACAGTGTATTGTCGGCTCCTTCGCTCTTTGCCCTCTTGGCCCAACGACGCGACCCTGGCCCTGCTACACGACGAATATTTTTTGTGGGGACATCATAATAATAGCTCTGTATTACTTTAGGAGAAATTCCAAGAAGTTTATAACTCGAGATGAGTTTCGTGTTCCTTGTCATAAATAATAAAGCGGTCGTCGACTACAGGGTGCAGATTTTTAGTGAAGTAAAATTTCAAAAAGTAATTTTTCATTTCCAGATCCCCAGTCCAAAGCGACAATGTTGGAGTTTCATAAAATTAATGACGGAATCATGGACAAAGAACAGTGACTTTTAATAACTTGATTTTTAAATGACGCCGAAAGTTCAAAAAAAATTTTTTTTTATGCTCTTGTCCTACTGTCCGTGGCGTTAATATTTTACTAATGAAAACATAGTATCCACCTTGTATATTTTTCGTTTTTACCAAGCCATAAAAAGTTCGTATGTAGATTATGTCTTTTGGTTTCAAAGTTAGATTTATCACTCACAACAGTTTAGCCTCCTAGCGAAGACGGCATTTTACAGTCGCTAATGGTAGATGATCATGTAGGTAGATCAAACTCAAAGTTTTCACGCCTCTCAAGTTCCGATGGCAATACAATAATATATTTAGTGAAAACAGATTCTGGGGATTAATAAATTTCAAGATGAATTTTCAAAAAGTAAAAAAATGTCTGGAACTTACAATAAAGCAAAATATATCAATACAAACTATCGATGACTTTATTACACTGTTGCATGACTAAAGTGATGTAGAACAGAAAAGTTCGTTCAATCAATCAAAGATCATAAATTATGTTTAACGCTCAAACTAACTCCTGAGACGGCGAAGGAGGCACTATTCTCTCCTTGCTGTCTACAGATTCTACTTAAGTTAATGGATAAGTTGCGAAGGCAACCAAGTTTACTTTGTGTCTTCAGGTAGAGAGACTTGATCGAGAAGTTTTCTTTGCTAATTTGAACAAGGCTTTACAAGACTGTCAGGATAGTTTTAGAAGGCATGTTATACATTTCTTGTATCCTTACAGCTCTTTTGGACGTTTGGAGGTTCTTATCCTATACATAATCTATGCTTTTCTTACCATTTTTTTTAGTCATTACAAATACATTAGAAATTTTCTTTTTTTTAAATTATAGTAAGTATACATATTATATTAAGTATTTTTATTACCGCGAAAATTAATTATATTAGAAATTAGAAAAAAATAGGTGACTACGTAATGTTTTGTGGTTGAAAAAATTAAAACAAACTCTGTAATACAATGAAGGTGATTGGTACCTACGTGAAACCATCGACATAACATTTGATTGACTCCAAAAGACCTACTCAACTGGGATTAACTGTATTTTTCATACGTATGCGGAGAGCATTCAACGACGTAGCAAATTACGACCGAATTACAACTTATTTTGAAAAAAAAAAGTAACTTTACGAAACTTTCTCCGCCTGAAGAATTATGAAGATTAGCATAACAAAGTAAGTTGTGACTGTGTTCAGAGAATGCGTCGCCTTTCGGAACTTTCAAATCTCTGTATTTTTTAACTAAGCTGTGTGCGTAATATTTATAGAATGAGTTGTGTATAAAGTTTTGGAATGCTGGTCATAAATAGTAAGCACTGATGACACGCTGCAATACTCGTATAGCCACTAAACGAGACGGCTTCAATAACTCGCTTTCGGTTCCAATTACGCTAATGGAATTTATTTCATTTCAAACCCCTGCCACTGACTGGTCCACTCTATGCACTTCGAGTGTATAGTCGTTGCTACAAAAATGAACACTATTTTCATTCTACCGTTTTCCCGAATACACTACTTTTACTCTTAAACAAACATCCGGGATATTGAAATTAAAAAATAAACAAAAAGTACTAATAATAGATTGAGAGAGACACGCATAGTTCAAGTTGGCGTTTAAAAATTAAAAGTAGCCCTTGCAAAGCTCGTACGTGTTCTTTGTCTCAAGTTTGCGCTCACCTATAAGGAAGTTCCCCCTCTGCAACTAATATTAGTCAATTAGGTATTCAGGACGCGATCGCGCCCGCTCGTTGCGTCGAGCTAGCTGCTGCGCCTTGGCTCGTTCACCCCACCGCATCGCATTGCCAATTAAAGACACGCTTTGTATGTACAAGCTGGTGAACAAAGATATTAGAATGTCAGTAGCTATCGTTATTGAATTATTTTATTGCGTTCAAACGTAGATGAATTCACTATAAATATCTTGTCCATACGTTTGCGAATGTTGTGTCACGTTACCGGCTGTTAACATTATACGGTTATGGATTAATATGTTTGGGTAAAGGTCCCTACATTTTGTCCCACTGAGCATTGTGAATTGAAACAGTGAGCAAATTAAAACAATATGCTGTGCATATGTATGTAAGTTTGCAAGGATGAATCGACTGTTAGTGTATAGTCACTTCAAAAATATACATAACTAATTAAGGACTTCCTTCTTTTTCTTTCGTTGGCTAAAAACCATTGCGTGTTTTATAACAAAAAAATTCTGTAGTTAAGTAATAAATTAAATGTGTCCTTGTGGTAGCTTACTTCAACTTTTGGCGTTACATAACCTTACATGAAAATATATCGAAACAAAGAATACCATATTCGCAAGCTATACGTTCAGAGATATCGACTGGTTTCCCTATCATATCCTAAGAGCTCTTTTTAGAACACTCTTGGGTGTTACGACTTTTATCGTAGGAAATCTCTCTGTTCTCTGCATAATTCATCGCTATGAAGTTGAAACCGAAGTCGTAAAAGAAATCGTTCTATGATTTCATGTCTTTGGCGGGAAACTTTCTACTTGTCTTTCTTTTGAATCGATGAAATCGAGACCGCCGCAGGGCCTGTTACCTTTATTACTTGTTATGGATTGCAGTTTGAAACCATGCTTGATTTGTCTTGATTTTTTTTATAGATAAATATGAAGTTATAAGTAATGTCTACCAAACCTGATGATTACAATCGTAATCACGTACCTAATTAATATCTAATGTCTTTACATCAGGCTCTTCCTGTGATAGTGGTAAAACCTAAAGGTCGTCATTGAGGGTGTTCATCTCTCAGTTGTCGAACACAAACATATTCTGTCAGCACGCCGTTATGCCGTATGTGATTTCGAGGTTTGTCAGCCTCTTTATGGTTTTACCGTCATGTTATGACGCTGGCTGGGCGAGTTGTTCGTAAACTTATATTTTACTTTTACATGTTGTGAACCGTCTAACCCCGGGAAACGTCGGAAGCTTCTTTGCAAGAAATGCTTTAAAATAAATTCCGAAAATTTCCCCTCAACAACGCTGCGATTCAAAGAAACAAACTTTATATTAAAGTAATTTAAATGGCGTCTTTGTTATTCTTTGGTCGAAGTTAGAAGTTATGCATTTCGCATGTTTGCTTACGTAAAATAGTAATTAAAATAATAGTAATTTAATATCCCTCCTCCGCCTTATTATCTTACTTTCTAGGCTGTTTCTAGGATACTAGGACGTCTAACACTAAAGAAAAACAATATTCTTTATGAATTGATTTATGCAAGCAAAGGAAAGATTTATTTTTTGTCATAAAGACCCAAAGATGGGTCTACTCAGGCTGTGGCTGTATTTTGTCATTTTCAAGTGGACTTTGAAGAAAAATCTTTCAGTCATTAAAGTTGCCTTTGTAAAGAGAGTGGACCAGTGAATAACTAATAAAAACATTGTTCACCGACTGATATTTTTACAAGCTTTTAGTCAAAACTTGCAATTGAATTTCAGTTCAGACCGTTCCAATTGGCATAAATGTAAATTTAACGATAATGCAATAATTGGTACCTTATAGATAAAACCTGTCTTTTTTAATATTCATAAAGGCACCTGCAATACCAATCCCAAAAGTCACAATAATAATTTGATTAGCTTTGTCTCGTCACGAGAGAGACTTGATTTTTATTTACCCTCTTCAGTATCCACAAAAGAGAAAACATCTTATTTTAAACCTCAATTTTTTCGTCAAATCATAATTTGATTATCTCGAGCTTAAATTATGATAACGAAAAAAGCATCCGTCCATTTAAACAAGCTGCTGCCAATATTAAATTCTTAAATCTTGGTCAGAGGGCTTATTAAATTACCAAGGTTTTTAAAATACCAGCTGGGATTTGCAAAGTGCCTGTCAGAGAACAATTTGTTATATAAAACCTGAATGAACTATAGCTATATTTGTTTAAAAGAAAGTCGTGTTGGTTACACTATTTAAAACTCTAGAACGGCTGGACCGATTTTCATCATTTTTTATTTGTTATGCGTGGCGACGCATGCCGTGGCGACGCGTCGCCACGCTATATGATGATCGATGTTTCACATCTGCCAGGCGTCCCGTGACGGCTCACATTTTTTTTTATCTATGCTTTCACTATTACTCGAAATCACAGGCTGAAAAAACATAAGGCAAGATACTGCTTTCAAGCACTGGTGTATAAGCTTTACTGTGTGTGACCACTTACCATCAGGTGGGCCATATGCTTGTATGGAGATTCGACTGTATGAAAAAATCTGTAAATTTCTTTTTTTTTATGGATTGGCCGCGCTAACAATGGCTTTATTATTATAAATAAGCCATATCCCCACAAAATGGACCGCATGCCGGCCCTAATCTGGTAATAAATCATCGTTTGGATGGAATAATCATCATAAACCTTACGCCGCCGTAGAGTCGGCGAGAGTGGCGAGCCGCGACGCGATTGCGACCGTCCGCCGCCGATCGCTTCCATACATCATGTGGCGATTACATGTATCAAATAAACATTACGGCGGACTTGCCTTCTCATATAATACCGAGGGAGCGTGTGCGGTTTTACCAATATCGATATCGCCTTTTCGTCTAAAAATTGATTTACGATTGGATTCATCGCTGCTCACACAATGTTTTTATATAAAAGCTACATTACAGAGGATCACATAAAGCTTTTTTTTATTAGACAATCAACTCGGTATTAGTAACAAGATAAAAGATTTCCATGTTATGCATTCCGAGCATTCCGTAGATATGCTCGGAATGCTTATTTAATATTATAAACGCGAAAGTTTGTAAGAATGTATGGATGTCTGGATTTATGTTTGTTACTCTTTCACGCTGAAACGTCTGAACGGATCTGGATGAAATTTGACACAGATATAGATTATAGTCTGGAATAACACATAGGTTACTCTTTATTCCGGAAAGAATTATGGTTCCCGTAGGATAGATTTGTTTTTGTTTTTCAAAGTACCACGCGGGCGAAGCCGTGGGCGGGATCTAATGGAAAATAATTTAGATTGCCAGTATGGTGGTTGGGCCCCGTACATGGCAGCCGGTGGTATTATTACTTAAGGCTCCACGACTCATAACGTTCATAACCTAATCAATGGCGCTGATTAAAAAATCGTTGCAGGGCTACACTCACATCAAAAAAATAATCGAGTTCCTTTTTTCAAAATAAGCCTAAGGACGGTAGTGACGTGGGGAGCACCCCTAATACTCGCAAATTAAAAGGCGCGGTGGTCCCCTGGGCCTTCTATTTTGCGTCGGCAAAGATTTGCGGAGGGTTCCGTTCTCTACCCATTCTCTATGGTCGACAAGCTACAATCGATCATTAATTACGTTTAGTCACATTTACACGCCACATGTTACTGTAGGCAACACACTGAACCCTCGTTCTCTTAACTCGCTGACGTCACGTACCTAGTAACAATATTTAAAACGACGCATAAAGTTTCCGAAGAAAGAAAAAAATAAATAAATATGATAAACTTTCTTCTCACAGATTCCCATAAAATATTGAACGTAACATACGCAGCTACTATTATGGTAAGTAAGATAATAAGCAGCTATTGACATTGGCACGTAAGAGCAGAAGCGTTGGAGGCGAGCGTGTGTGCCGATAAGCATCTGCCGAGTGGTCCCCTTGTGTTTTCGATCGACACACGCTCAACCTCGCTATTAATTTCTCCACCCTGTGACATAGCTAAAACATAATGTGATTATATTAGCAAGTAAAATGCGTATTAAGTATAATATAATTTTATACAGTTCCATTATCGTGGTCTGAGGAAAATCCCTGTGTGAACGTTGATGAACACTCCTCACCTACGTTATTATAACCGGCAAAGTATGTTTAACCACTCATAGATAAGGGTTCCCTCAGTAATTAATACAGACTAATATTAAAACTAAACAAATTACTTTTACCAGGTGGTTGGCCTAGTGACTTCAATATGTACGAGTAGCTTACATTTTATTATATTTCCTTGTAACATTATATATTCGCAACAAGACCCTCAAAGAAACTCAAAAACGACGTGAAACTTTCTCTTCACCTTGACTCACCAATAAGAACAACGTCCCTAAAAATGTAAAGTGAGGGGAGACGTTAATAAAAATTCCACGCTGAAACAACAAATTAAACGAAGCCGAGCCACTCGAAAAGCCATAAGTACTCATCTCAATTGCTGCCGATAAGAAATCCAAGCCTCGTCAATGTATTCCAGGCACGTTTCGGCTCACGGTTTTTCTCGCTATGCTACTGTGGCGTTTAAAACGAATTGACTCTTAAATTCTTCAAAACGAAATGCTGTTGGAGTTTTATTAAATCGAGTGTAACCATTCCTGACATTACGCAAATGGCGGGTCCTCCCCTACATCTGTCGCAGGGATGCACCCCCTTAATAAGTGTTAACGCTCGCCGGCTGCGATGAACACTCTGTCCCGGCTCAAGCCAAATCTCTACAAATTCTTGATACAAATTAATGCTGTGGGAGGACTCCACAAGCCACTCTTACAATTTTATTTGGCAATACTCGGGGCTCTTACAACATTACAATAAGAAATTCACCCTACCTTCGCAGTACATCCAATATCCTATTGTGTTCTCAGATTATTATTGGTGAGGACAAAAACCAACGAGCACCTGGAGGAAACAAGATACCTTTGGTTTGGTGGTTTACCTTCTCATAATGTAGTAAGCCCTAACTAGCAGCTGTGTACTACTAAATATTCTGAATACATATCAGGTACCCCCAAATATTGGCCTATAGGGGCTGGGTACACACTTGAAAGGACAATGGGCAGATTGGGACCACCCTCCAATAGCAATAACATGTATGTCGTTGGATAGGTCTGTTCAATTGGAACAACTATTGCTATGACAGCTTTGCTGTCACAACTGTCCGTTCAAAGATATAAGACTTTTAAGTTTTGATAAAATGTTAAAATAAATAAAATATTATTTTTATTATAATGATTTTTTACACAGTAATATAAAAAAGGGGCCCCCTTTTATCAGTCTTGACAGTTTTTTTTATTTATTCTGGTATTTAGGGTATTCGTGTCCGACCGACGACGTATTTTATAGATTATCTACATTGACATCGTTTAAAAACATTGCTGGTGCATTAAACCCTTCATGAATTGCATATCCTAAATACCATATTATTGATGATTATAATGTGTGCACATGTGCCCATCGTTCACCTTCCTGATAAGCATGTACAATAATGGCCTATAATGTTGCCTTCATTCGGCTTATATCTGATTGAAACATAGAGAGAAAACCAGTTAGATGACCTGCCCGATTACGGAATTCAGGAAAATGTGTAGCTTTTGCGTGGACGTATCCAATCACGTCATGTAAGACAAAAAATATATTTTTGTTATTTATTATTGAATAACAACCCAAATGAAGGCAACATTATAGAGCATTATTGTATAGGCGACCAAGAAATTGGTTTATCACTCTGAATATCATTTGCACGTACAAAACATCAAGGGCTATTTTCGCTTAACAGATTAATAACTGCTACGTCAGAATCTGTCATAGTAATCCTTAGCGAATAATTATGTTACTGGAAGATGTCATCAAAAGTAGTAAACCAATTTCTTGGTCGCCTATACATATATGCTTATCAGGAAGGCAACGGAGGGCACATGTGCACACATTATATCAATAATCTGGTATTAAGGATATGCAATTCATCAAGGGTTTAATGCACCAGCAATGTTTTTAAACGATGTCAATGTAGATAATCTATATCTATATACGTAGTCGGTCGGACACGAATATCTTATATACCAGAATAGAGACCCTTTATCAGTTTTAACAGTGTTATTTTATGTTACTGTGTATAATAAATCATTATTGTAATAATAATATATTATTTAATTTAACATTTTATCAAAACCTAAAAGACTTATATCTTTGAACGGACAGCTGTGACTGCAAAGCTGTCTAAGCAATAGTTGTTCCGGTTGATTAGACCTATCCAACGACATATATTTTATGTCTATTGGAGGGTGGTCCCAGGTTCCATATATTTTTGCCCATTGTCCTTTAACTAAAACTCATTTAAAAGCTTACATTTTAGTGAAACAAATCGTAGTACTCGTAAACATGTAAACATTTTGAAAACAGTAAAAAACAGTTTTCATTTCATAATTTTACAGAGGTCAACCAGTTTTGCATAGAAGCCCGCTAAAATAGGATCGGACAAACAGACAAACGAACATAAACGAAACTATTAGACATAATGCTTTTGACGACTGTTGCGGGTTCGATTCCCGCCTCGGAACAAATTTGTGTACGATCTGCAGAAATTTGTTCCGTTGGCCTGGGTATTTTCTATGTATAATAAAAAATATGTATCCATGTACCTATATAATATATTAAATATATCAGTTATCTAGTACCCATAACACAAGCTTTGAGTAGCTTACTTTTGGCTAGATGATGCTGTGTGGATTGTCCAGCATGATTTATTTATTTATTCAGAACCTAAAAAATTATCACTCTCATTTTACTAATGAGGGGATATAAATACGGAGATCGAAACTAACTTTATGCTACAACAATCGTAGGTAATTTTAAGTAAGTCTTATTTAGAACATTATATTGATAGAGGTTGTTGCAACCTTTTTTACTTATCCCTCCCTAGTAAATATTGTCCAAAATCAAGGAGTTCGACGCGTCTCTAGTCGCGTCGGTCTTAAAATTTTTCCAATAGGCTCTCCTAGTTGATCTCATACTAAGTGATGACAATAACTTAACCACTTACATACACCACACGCAGTAATAACATACAAATTGCGATTCATTTCTATTTTTCAGACCATTAACTCCGAACAATAACACGGGAGCGGAACGGGCGAGAGCAGAATAAACGTCGGGCGGAATAGTTCGGAACTGGTATCATCGTTGCAAATGTAAATGAACAATTAAAGCGCTCGGCGGGCCAGGGACAATGATGATAATTATTTTAGTTTGGAGTCAGCGCGGGTGCCACTCGGCGCTGGCGTCCGTCCGCCGGAATGCTCCTCGGACCGCTATTTTCACCATTAAACAGCGACACTTCTGCTGTTCGTAAATTATTATCAGCTAGCGCTTTCATTACTCCGCTTTGTAACAAAGGAACTCCCCGAATACGTCGTGATTCAACTTCGATTCAAATACGCCTATTGTTCAACGTCTGAAACCATGACTCATATTAGGCCCCGAGGTGAAATTTTGATTAATTCGTTACACCAGTTCTTAGTTGCCGGTTATTCCAGCATTTCCAGCCGACTAACTTCATTGAAAGGGGTTTGGGTTTCAGTTTTAGAATTATTGCTGCACCGCTTGACTTCTGCACAAAAAGCTCACAGCGACTTAATTATTTCATTTGATTATGGAGAGTAGGTATAGGCACCTATAGTTGGTTGCTTCAGAAGGTACTATAAAGACAGAAATCAATAAATAAAATGTATAGTGAATAGTACCTACACTATAGGAATGTAATGTATTATACTAGAAAGTTGAATTTTTGGTAGTATACTTGTATTCAGATCTAAATCTATACACCAAAGACAGATCGCTGAGCTTTCATGTTCTAGGATTTACCGTTACATAATCATTATAAGAGTTGAACTTAAGAGATTTTTTCATAAAACTAGTCTAATAAAAGTTTATACACGAGCGTTAGCCGCATCTTTACATCACTAAGTTTTTCAGGGTAAAATACATGCTCTTCATAGGGGCCCATTTCTATTAAACAACATATCCCAAGGCATGTAAACTAAATTCTTGCAACATAAAGACAAACTCACAGAGAATTAGACGAAAAATTTCTTCAATTAGTATTATGTGAAGGTACGAAACTACTATTGGATATACAGATAGAGGTACACCATTTATCGGTTGCAAACAAATCTCTAATTAAATATCATTGATTCACAACGCTCATTCGTGAAGTGCGCTACATATCAGTGGCTGCTGGCATCAGCTACGAGTATGGTAACCGGTTTCGACACTGCCGGAATGCTTTCAACTCGCGTAATTCAGTTAAAACGAGTAATTTATGACCGGCCAAATTACTGGCATCACTGTTGTCTGGCTGTTTGATGCATTTATGTACAAGAGGTTTTATGATTTATACTGAAAATATGATAAAAGACCGATACCATTTTGTAATCGTTAAATACTAAGTACCTGGTGGACCGAGATATGTAGATCGATTTATCGCCTCCGAAACCCCCTGTATACTAAATTTCAGGTAAATCGTTGGAGCCGTTTCTGAGATTCAGATTATATATATATATATATATATATATATATATATACGAGTAAACATATATACAAGAATTGCTCGTTTAAAGGTATAAGATAAAAATAAATAGTAAATAATAACATATTATATTATTTTGTAATAAATCGCCTGTTTGTTTTCATGTGGATTTTTCTGATAACAGTTTCTCTACTGCACCGTCAATATAAGTTTATCAGTTAGTTAGATCATGTACCTACATCAAAAGTAAAGTTTACCTGGGTACGAATAGTACCTTCCATACCTACATAGTGAAAAATATGATGTAGGTATGGTAAGCGATGGGCTTGCAACCTGTCAGGTACTAACGGACTACTAACGGTAACTAAAGGTACGGAATACTAACTACTGCGCAAAATGTGAGTACGTGCCATATTATATCATGATGTATGGGACTAGAGCAAAAATTAAAAACTCTTAAAAATAAAAAAATAAGCAGATACGCCGAAAAAGGTGCAGCGAGTAGATTAAGTTTGTATGAAAAAACATGGTAATAAACGTTTCGGGGAGTTGCACAAGTCCTAAAAGAAACTAATAGAAACTCATTGGTCTCTAATAATAACAAATTACCAGTTACAGCAGACAGAAAACAAAGTTCGATTACTGATCACAGATAATGTGCCAAAAAGACTGGCAATAGTGACTCGTTGGATAGTTATACTATCAATGAAACTCAAGCGTTATGATTTTTGATCTAATCTCTTTGAATATACTCGTAGAAGTTATTTAGAGATTATTTAATTAGAGATTATTTACCACCTTTTAACGAAAACTACACTAAAACGCATGCCATAATTTAATATTAACAAAGTTCTAAGCTAAAATATTTCTTGCAAAATTTACAAATCTTTTTTTTAATGCAAAGTCTAATCACTCACTCTGAAGATAGAATGGAACTGCCTAAATCTTGTGAATTGCTCTCTTAGTGTGTAACATAGGACATACAGTTCAGTAATGCGTTCATATTCTGTCGGTCATCTAATAACACCAAAATGACATCAGTCACAATAAATACTGACCCACACTAGGATTCCTTGTATCGTGGCTATCAGACACTACGAGCACCATCGACCCACAACAACCAGACCCGGAAGAAATATCTGCAGAACATGCAAACATTTTTTCCGCCGTGGTAATCGAACCCGCTCTTCTAGCGTCTCAGCCGGACACATTTGCCCACCTCGCCGTCGAGGTAGCCATTTTATACTTTATACCTTAATATGTCTACAATCTTTGATGAATTATCTATATCTATACTAATATTATAAGGAGGAAAGTTTTGTATTTTTGTATTTTTGTTTGTAACGAACAAACTCAAAAACTACTGGTCCGATTTCAAAAATTCTTTCACCGTTAGAATAAGAATAGGCTACATTTTATGTAGGTACCTCGCGAGCAAAGCCGCGATCGGAAGCTAGTGATAGATATACACGACAATGTGCCTGCCAAATTAGAAAAAGAAACTGCATCGGCAGTGCGTATATTTAAAAGACACTCAGTTGCCTTCTTTATTTCCTCTATTCTCTAGCTGGTAATTTCAGATTTCAGTTTTCATAGCTGTAAGTATATTAAACATTACGTATTTTTGCTACATAAGTATTTCTTTTCTTTTTATAAATGTTGAGAGCGTGAAAGCTGATGATCCTGAAAACGGCTGATCTCATTTTCGCAAAACACCAGCCATATAGAAAATAATATTCAAATGAGCACTTGTTGAAACTACTTATGAGGCCACACTTTCAACTACTTTTTAGACCGGGGCTTAAAATAATTTGAGCCAAACAATTAAAAAAGTATTAAAATTGCCACATTCAGTGTGAAGAGTAAATATTTAGATAGGCTGTTCAAAAATTAAAACTTAAAGTCAGTCTTGGTGCGATGATCATAATAAGTGGGTACCGTACCTAAGTAAAAATCTATCCGAACAAATGACGCCGAAGTTTTGTATACTCGTAGATATTGACGTTTCTCGCACATAACACTCAACCATAAAATAAAAGTAATTGGAGTAATAAATCAACGTTTTTATCCCTAAAACTGCTAAAATAAATATCTGATACTATTTTGTAAATTTTAATATCCAGCCAGTTACAAATAGGTAAGTGTATACCTTATTTGAAAGGAATCTTGAGAAAAATATTATATAGGTAAGTAGTTCAAAAAAACTCACGCAAAAAACCCTACAACCCCATTCAATAATGTGTAATCACATATTATGTTACTTATAACTTTTTTTTGAAAACCAAATCTCTATTTACAATACTCCATTATTCGCCAAGCGAATAAGATTTTCAATACAAAATGTCAAAAAATACTATAATATTTTAGTAATTAAATCTCACAGGCTGAGGATTAGGTATAATCTTAAAACTAAACAACTAACAAATCACCACAAACTTTTACAACAATATTTTATTAGCCAGAGTTTTAATAAAAAAAACACGAGTCATATAAAATTAGTAAAAAGATTCAGAAAAAACAAAAATTGTCAAGACGATGAAGATGGTTCCCACAATTGGGTAACTCAATTCCTTATTAATATAATAATTGTCTAACTAGAGAATATTACGGTCAAAGCATTTAACAGAAGAATTTCCTAATTCAAAAGAGCAAATAGCATAATTTTATTATTTATACGGAGTTATACTGTAAGGAAGGTGTTGTTCTGTTTAGTCACCGCCCACCATCATTGTCTCAGTAAAACGTAGTAACATTCAAAAATATGATTATTGTCTTACGCTCCAAAAGTTGATGAAATGTATTAATTTTGAAATAACAACCTCTAGTTTATTCGACGACTATAATTATTTCATTATGCGTGTTCAAAGTAACCCACCATTGTAACCAGTCTTTATCCGTTTCATTGCAAATAGATAATTAGTAAGAAGTTCATCATACGGTAGGTACCACTTACCTGAATTAGTAAGTGTATTGTCACCAAGTCCTGTGGAGGTGTCAACATCAGCATGTGCATTAGCGGCCGCGGCGAGCAGCGCGCATGCCCACGCGCAGCCGAGTAGCGTACGCGCACTACAGACCCCTCCGCAACCCTGCTGCTTCCTACGTCTAGCCATAGCACATCACAGACTAAATCCGACCAAACACTAATAAGTAGGTAAGCACCTACTTATTCAAGATTAAAAAGTTTTTTTAACTATTTATTTAAAAAATATTAAAACAATTTTATAAACAATTATTAAAAAGTGTTTTAGTAATGTTATCAAAGTTCCAAAAGTGCATAATGTGCAGAAGAAGTAGAGGTGGAGGCGCGAGATCGCGTCGGCGACAGCAAGTTGTGGTCGAGTACGGAGAGCGGCGGCGGCTGCGGGTGCGGCGGCGGCGTGCGGCGAGGTCGCGACAGCACTGTCCGCGAGCCCACATCGCGCCCGCGACCGGCTCCTCCGGAGTCGCAGCATCTCACGCCAGACTGCTAGGAGGGCCGCTGCGCGCGCACCCCTCCCGCCGACCAATCGCACCGAGGGGGTGGGACCGCGCGTAAGACGCACGGAAGTATATGCGAAGGCCTATGTACAGATGATAGCGGACAGGTGGTTTCGCGGCCGTAATTAGCCTCCTGATAACTTATTGCTACATAAATATGCTTAAACGCTGGACGATTAAGATAGCGCTTGGAATGGTGTCGAAGTACCGACCCTGCCTCGAGCCATTACCTGCCTACCAATTTTCCTTTCTGTATTATGTACTTTACAGAGAAACTCCAATATCCGAGTAGGCTCGCGGCGGGAAGGCTTTTTATTATGTGACCTTGCAAAATTTTCTTGGAAGTTGAAGCGAAAGGCTCCGGAACTTAATCACCTTGTTCTGACAGCAATCTTGTATTCGCATAAGTTTTGTACCGCAGTGTTCCACAGTTTCTAAATGTGACTTTTGAGAAAACACTTACGTCGGTACGAGTGTAGTGGAACCCGATATTAAGCGAGTCATAGTAATAGTTATGATAATTTAAAGTACCTACCTAAGTAAAGTTAAATCGATGCACTTTTGCTAATTGAATGTTTTTATCCATAGACCATTTTTTAAATTGTATGTTTTCAAATAACTGAATAGAAAATTACGAACGAAGTCTGAAAACATGTTTTATGTAACATATTAGTGCATGAAAGGACACTGAGGTGCACTGGGATCCTTCCACCACACTGGGTGACACGGCTAGTAGTAGTAGGTAAGGTATCTATACCTATCCTTACTATATTTCATGCAGTTTATACCCTGGGAAAATTATTTATTGCTAAAACAAGATGGATGCAACGAACGATATTTTGAATTACTCGTATCGTGTAGTAGGTACCTACAATAGGAACAGTAATTTACGAAAAATGGTTTACGATTGACAGGTGGCCTTTTAATTACAATTATTACACAATTATTTTAGAGTCTATAGACGTAAAAAATATCCAAATTTTACTTAGGTATTAGTAAGTTGCAGTTATTGAGTTGGAAGCTTGATTACTTTACGTCCACTAAAAAATAAAATAATGAGCTTTGTCGGGTAAATTAACGATTTATTTTCGTTATTTCTTCTGGCATACTGGCAAACGCGATTGGCAAGTTTTTTCCACATAGCCATCAATAAGTATGGTAATACCTACCAAGTAGTTATTCAGTGAATTCTAGAATGTCGCTAAATACTAGTTTAAATATAGGTAACTTAATAAATTAGGTTCCTTCATACGGTATGTAACTGAATTTACCTATAACGTACCTACCTCCTTAGGTAGGAGGTAGGTAAATTCAATTACAAGACGAGCTCAAACTTATTATGATCACTTTGTATTCGAGTCTACGGGCCGTAGACACATCTACAGGCCTAGAGTTTAGGCTCTACGACGTAAATGGTCTATGCTACAACGACATTCTTACCCAAAACAAAATAGCATATTAAGCAACTGTCGTAATGTCTTTACAAATAATATTTGTAGAATTTACTTGATTATTATTTGTTGAACCGCTAATTCATGCAGTAAAGAGCAACAGGTCACTTTGGCCTTTTTATTTGAATTTGAACTTAAATTGCACCTTTGAATTTGAATTAAAATCGGTAGGATCCTGGCGTTGTGGACATTAATTTTTTTCAAGTAATGACGTAACCCTCAACGTTTAGTTTACCTAATAATTTTATTATGAACTTAGCACGCTAGTTCTACCTTGGAAACGAATGGAACGAAATAATCCTTCAGTACCGAATGAGGCCGCGGGGTCTTTATCTTTCGCCGCGGAATCCACTTTCACCAAAATATATACGTTCGCGAGGAGAGTCCTCTAAACGGTCGTTACGACCACTGAGGTCATCTTTAGTAAGGTACAAAAGAAGACGACACCTAGATGGGCCATTACACGCGCTGGAGGGTAGTTGGACATTCTAAATCTGGTTCTATAATAATGACGATACAACAAAACTTCATCTAGAAAATAAAAAATGAGGTTCAAAGTTTTGAGCGGGTGGTAAGTACCTACCCTTTTGATGTTATTTTAGAAAAAAATAAATAATACTTAAAATCTACATACTTAATATGGTAAAATTTACGTGTAAGCATTTGGCTACTTCGAGTACCTTCTCGATAATAATAATTTTAAAAAATTTAAATTATTTAAACGTAATAACGATTAAAATAGGTAGGTACGTAGAAATATTATGTGACCACGATAAATAAGTTGGCAAACCATTTTGTTATCCTGCGAGAAAACACTTACAAGATACCTACACTTATTTTTGAATAATTATTCAGTCAAATAAATAGTTTTATTTAGACTCTGTGATAAAACTGTTAGGGAAGAGTTTAATTAAGCTATCCGGTATACCTAGGTACCTACGTACTACCTACTAACTAACATCAATGTATAAATAGCCCTAAAAGTCTCATGTAAGCGAAATCAAAGTAGGTACTTAGCTGTGTTATAAGCCTGGGAAAACTTCTATCAGGTCAGCTAAACTTACATTTAAGGCTGATTTTAGTCTCACGCTGACGGCACGCGCACCGTCAGCGCTGATGGCCCGGGATATATTATGAACTTGTAGGAAGCGTTTTTGAATGACGCGTAGCTATCAGCGCGCACGCTTGCTACAAGTTCATATATCTCGGCCATCAGCGCTGACGGTGCGCGTGCCGTCAGCGTGAGATTAAAATCAGCCTATATGAACTTGTAGGAAGCGTGCGCGCTGATAGCTCTACGCGTCATTCAAAAACGCTTCCTACAAGTTCATTTAGCTCGGGCCATCAGCGCTAACGGTGCGCGTGCAGACAGCGTGAGACTAAAATCCTCAACTAAAAGCCTTAGTTTAGTTCGGCCTATAGACAGGTAGACGCTAGACGCTACACACAGCGCCATCTGACCTAAATTTAGTAAAGCTTTTTTTATACTTTTATTGTAGGTAAATAGTACAGCTACTTATCTCATAAACACCGTTTAATGTAAAAATTGCTTGATTGCTTTCATTTCTTTTCTATTTCATTAATAACCATTACTTATGCCAAAAATGTATTTGTTAAAATTCCTTATCTTATACCTTTAAACGAGCAATTCTTGTATATATATATGTATATATATATATATATATAATTGGAATCTCGGAAACGGCTCCAGCGATTTTCATGAAATTTAGTATGCAGAGGGTTTCGGGGGCGATAAATCGATCTAGCTAGGTTTCATTTTTAGAAAACGTCGTTTATCAATAAAAAAAACCGAGCAAAGCTCGGTCACCCAGGTACTGTATCTAATACGAGTATGTAGGTAAGTACAGACTTCCGCTAGATACCTAGTAGTTTTCTTAAACACCCGTTTACACTACACGGTATTCAGTGCCCGGTAGTAAGGTAGCCTAACGCCTATCCTCTACGCCTTACGCCCTAACTCTTATTACACCACTCTTATTTAGGGTACCTAAGGGTCCCTGAATTCAGGGTAATGTAATAAGTGCTTTATGTTTTTTTTTCTCTAAAGTACCTACATACCGTTTAATTGCATTTTTACTTGCATTTTCCGATAGTCTCCGTAGTCTCTTAACTTCTTCTTCTTCTTCTTCTTCTTCAATTATGGCATCTGTCTCTTAAAGAACAATTTTGCCAGGCCTCAGAGTAAAGCTATACTCCCAACTCTGTCTAGCATATTTTGTCAATTTTGTCATGTCAGTGGTGTCAGTGTCACGCACGGCAAGTCAGGTCCAATTCATCTGATCTGTCATTTACATTATGGTATCGTATCGCCAGTGTTGCCGGTGTGGACTTTTCGGTCCGTTTTTGGAGTATTTCCGGGGTCAGCGGACCTTTTGTGGACCATGACGTTGAGTCGTTTACATTGACGAAACGCAAGCATGGCAAATCACTGTCTTTGACCAAAAGCAACTTTGACGAAAATGTCTTGACCATACATAACTTTGGCAAAACGAACCTTTGACGAAACGCACCTTTGGCAAAAATTGTGTTTTGACGAAAAGCAGTTTTGACGATACGCATAATTATAACTCCTTTTTTACCCGTAGACAGATACCTATTTACAATCCTTTTTTAATTTACTTTATTTTAAATACCCTACTCGATAGGTTTGGTTATTTTATTTCGTTAACGTATTAGGTAGTAATTCATGCTAAAAATTCGGCCTTTTTATTTTATTTTTTCAAACATCTTTCAAAGGACAGTTGGGTTTAAGACGAATAATACGATTCCTACTTTAACTGTCGAAATCCAACCAGCCGTTTGGGGCCGTCCATTAACCACGTAATGTTTTTGGCATATTTTAACACCCCAAATTTATCAGTTTTCGGACTTTTAAGCCTCGGTCGGTTGTGAAACTTTTTCAGTTTGACTGCCGGCAACACTGCGTATCGCGTCGTCGACGTAGTAAACATACATTTACCATGTAAAAAGTATTTTTTAAATCGGTACATAAATGTAGAGCAAAAAAAATCAAAAATGGACCAAAATAATCGACAGAGACGAAATGATTTGGATATAGATAGTTTTAGAAGCGATGAGCCTACGTTTGACCGAGCGCGCATGAGAAGACAGTCAGGTGGCTTCGTAGACTTGGGAAATGAATCACAATATGGTACAGGTGGCCACCAAGCGTCTGGGGCTAATGAAATATTCGCAGATATTCAAGTAAGAACACTTACCTACCTATGTATAACTATAGCAGCTAAGATTAAACTGTACTTTCAATAAACAAAACAAAGTACCTGGATGACCGAGTTTTGCCCGTTTTTTTATTGATAAACGACGTTTTATAAAAATGAAACCTAGCTAGATCGATTTATCGCCCCCGAAACCCCCTGTATACAAAATTTCATGAAAATTGTTGGGAGTCTTTTCTGAGATTCAGATTATGTATTATGTATATACAAGAATTGCTCGTTGAAAGGTATAAGATTAATATCTTAGTAAACCTAGACACTCATGTCACTCATGTACCTACTAGGTTGTATCTTATTCTTTTTAGGGTGATGTCCCTTGGTGGAAATCAAACTTCTTCATATCACAACCAGTACTTTTTGGAACCTGGGATGGAGTCTTTACTTCTTGTCTCATAAACATATTTGGTGTAATTGTGTTCCTGCGTTCTGGTTGGATTGTTGGGCAAGCAGGGGTTGTTAATGCTGTACTTATAGTGGTTTTTACTGGTAAATATTATGTTAATCTTATAATATTAAGTGCATGTGAATTTGCTTTTGAAATTGACTAAATACTGTATGTACCTATATAACCAACTACCTTTTATCTTTTCAGTTTTTGTAGCACTCATTTCAGTACTTTCTTCTGTCGGTATATGTGAAAGATGCAGAATCGAAAGTGGAGGAGTTTACTTTATACTGGCACATACACTGGGCTCTAGATTAGGAGGAGCCTTAGGCATGATTTACTGTTTTGGACAGGTATGACTATACCTATCCTCTTACCTTCCACTTATTTGCTAGAGTGTAGCTGCTAAACCAATTCTCATTATGATGCTCTTTCTGTTTCAGGCTGTAGGTTGTGCCTTGAATGTGTTTGGTTTTGGTGAATCAATGGCAAACTTGGTGACAACTGATAACACATGGGCGGCCAGGGCCTTTGCAGTAGCTGCTGTGATACTCCTTGGAACCATCAATGTAGCTGGAGTCAAATGGGTGATCAAACTACAGTTTCTACTGCTAGTTATAATATTATTAGCAGCATTGGATTTCTTTGTTGGCTCGCTGACAAGCATGCCAAGTAAGTTTATTCAATTGGCAAATTCAATACTTTTGCTTATTTTACTACTCTATTATCTTATCATGTAGGTACTTACTTACCTTCTTAATGCTACCTCTGTTAAACTAAGGTGTACTCGTAACATGATTTAGTTATGATTATGCTTTGTATTTATTAATTTCCTTGAATTTTAGCTGAAGATTTTACGGGTTGGCTCGGAGGGACTATAGCCAACAACACTTGGTCAGACTATAAAGATGACTACACATGGTTTAAATGCTTTGGAGTCTTCTTCCCAACCATCACTGGTATATTGGCCGGAATCAATATGAGTGGAGACTTAAAAAATCCTTCTGTTAATATACCTAATGGGTCTTTGGCAGCCATTGGTACAGGGTATGTGAAAAATTTAGTTACTTATCTAATTTGTTTAACTAATTTTGATGCAAGACAGAGATAGTAGATATGATTTTAAAAATAAATATAAAGAGGGTGTCAGTCTATCAGGAGGTATAAGATAAGGATAAAATAAATGAATATTTCCAATCCACAAATTATTAAGTACCTAAGTACTATTCTACCCAACATTATTTTTCAGGACTTTTTTGTACCTTATGTTTGTGATAACATTGGCAGCAACAGTCACAAGAGAAGCTTTACTCACAAACTATTCAATAACTGCTGAGATATCAGCTGTGACAGTACTCTTACTAGCCGGATTGTATGTGAGCTCTATGAGTTCTTGTCTCGGTGCTATGTACGGCACTCCCAGAGTCCTACAAAGTATTGCAAATGAGAAAGTCATACCTGGATTAGAATTTCTTGGACATGGTGTAAGTTATTTTATAGAAAACAATCATTACTTTAATTTTTGCTAATAAATATTGCATAGTCTTACAACAGATACCAAGTTGTATTTTTCTAAAACTGCTGATAATCTTAACAGCATTTATTTGCATGATTTGCAAATAAAACAAGATCATGACTGCAATCCCCAGGCTTGGTAGATATCTCTTCATACCTCTAGACTTACTCAGATCTCCGAGAATATCCAAAGAGGGTAGTCAGAGGTATGTCTGACATGATTGACCAGCCCTTATTTATGTTGAATTATTTCCAGAGAGGCCCCAACAAAGTGCCGATATACTCAATGGTTGTAGTAGCGATAGTGACAGTAACATTCATCATCATTGGCGACATCAATTTACTCGCACCCATCGTCACAATGCCGTTTCTCATCACTTATGCTAGCATTGATTACTCTTACTTTGCCCTCGCCCAAACATTTGATTTGCAACACAAACGTGAAATGAGGTATGATTTTTTTTTAAAGCTAAGTGTCAAAGAACGGTACACGGACATTCTGTACGTCTACCATGAGATTTCACAATCTACACTCGCTAGCGACTGTAGTTAAAAAAAAATATGAAAACTTGTACAGCGCCTCTAGCGGATAGTTGGGTACTAAAACCTCACGTAGCTAACTATCCTACGTCACAGCGTATTACAGCGACTGTAGTTTGCGCTCATTAATTTGCTTTGTCAAAATTGTTACTCATGGTAATTTGGTACCATGAGTAACAATTTTGACAAATGTCATAGTTACGTACTATTACTACTGTAGTAACATCAGCCAATCTAAATGTGACAACTCATGGTAGACCTACTGTCAGCCAGCCTAAAAAACACATTATTTTTTGTTGTAAGTACCTACCTTGGTAAATACAACTATAAATTTTTTGGTCAAAATATTAACCATAAGCCAAGTTATATTTTGTTAAATTGCATAGAAATAATTATTTTGATGTGTCAAACTATATTATTCACTTATAGATTTCAAGGACATTCGCCACGGGATCCACAAGTGTATGGAGCTACTGGTAGTGATCTAGACCTGCTGTTCCCTGAGAGGATTCGACATAAAAATGTTGGCGTAAGTTTCTATTCATTTACATTGAATGAACTAAGTGAAAGTGCTTCCCATTTATACACAGGTACCTCGTACTCGTATTATGACACCCTCCTTACGTAGACATACCTTGAGTTAACTGAACTGTACCAACACTTTTCCTACCTAAATTAGAAACCGTTGATGTTACAGGATATTACGCCATCTCCAACCGATCCTGCTATAATGAATGGGCGGCTTTCGAATGGCGAAGGCGATGTTCGCAGGCCGAGTGTCAGTGTTCACTCCAAGAACAAAAATTGGTACTCACATCTCTGCAATCGGTGGCTGTCTCTTATTGGGGTAGGTACCACCTACATACCTAATTATTTCTCATTTTAAAAAGCGATTGGGATCACCCCATATTTAAATTGTACGAGTATTCTCTTCATCAAAAACAGACTGTGATTTGATAACAACTTTGAAATGGTGTTTTGTTTTCCAGGTCGCAATAAAACTCCTGCTGATGTTCCTAGTAAACTGGGGTTATGCGCTCGGTTGCCTTAGTATCCTGTGGCTGCTGTGGTTCTATATTGGCGCCGCTAATCCCGCCGTGAAGCCGGGACGCGCCTCCGAGTTCCGCTTCTTTCATTGGCTGAAAATATCTTTCCTACAAGCTATTGGGTAAGACTTATGCGCTAAAATCAGCCTTAAGGTCGCTGATTATAAGTTTAAGCCAGGGTAGATCAACAGTTGATGTAAGTAGGGATGTAAGTTCAACATTTTAATTTTATGTCTCTCGTAATTTGTTTCCAGAAAGAGGCCACTTGAATACGAGCAGCTGGTGGTGACGCCGGTGCACGGAGATATATCAGTGGAGCAGGAGCGACTGAACGACGACAACGAAGACTTCGCGTCAAGGCGCCGGTACCATCAATCCACCGCCTTGCAGAGCCATCTAGTTAGCGTCGATAGCTAATAAGTTTATGGGAAGTTGCAAAGTGGAATTGACCGAGTGTAGTTTTTATACCTAACTAATAACCGTGTTGCACCCTAGTCCAGAGGAAGGGTTTTGAATTGTGAGAATTACTTTATTTTTGCATTTAACTTAGGCATTTTAACACCTTAGAATGTGCAGTTTCTTCGACTGTTACCCTCAACTGCATGACGAATTACAAACAACACATAAAGTTCACTTAGTGTAACAAAAGTAACTATTAGTGCAATGGAAGAAATTTAAAGTGCTAAATGTGCTTTCCTTTGTTCCTATCATACACCATTGTTTCAATTTAACTAGGTAAGGTACCTACCTACCTTTGCGTATTAGACTTGGCTCTTGATTGGGAGGGCTTTAACAATTATACCTATTTATCTTGTTAAATTAAACTAAGTATATGTAACTTATATTACCTAATAGTTATTCTTTGACTGAACTAATATAAAAACTCTTTAATTTTCTACTTAATGTGATATATTGTGACCTTATTTATAACTTTTCTTTGATTTTTTTATTTATATGTATAAGTACCTACCTATTTACTTTTTTATGTAAGAAGTTAATTAACAATTGGATAGCTAGGTAGGTAACTAAATATTGTTATGTGCTTTTTAATACAGGTAGGTATTTACCTAACTACAACTAATTTTTGTTTTTACCAAATAAATTGTTAATTACCTACTTGGGATCAACATAATTGTGAATTTCTTACGTCCTTATTGCTTTTCCACAACGTAGGAGTTCTTAACAACCTACCTTAGCAAACTGCTAGAAAAACAATTAGGTAGGTAGGTACAATACCTATGTCATCCAACATCCATGTGAAATTAGCCACAGGTGCTAGTTTGCGCATGTATAGTTGGCTCAACGGATCTAGGCATTCGTGAAGTTAAGTAAATTTTAATATAGTTCGCTCAACGAATCTAGGCATTCGTGAAGTTAGCCGCAAGAGCTGCGCAGTATCGTTTTTCGGGAGCAATTGGAGGTATGAGGAGGGGGTGAAGGAACGTATGCGCAAACTCGCACTTGTGGCCAAAGAGAATATAATCACTACGTTTACCTGTTGCTAACTTCAGGAATGCCTAGATCCGTTGGATGAACTATACCTAAACTTCCTCGCCTCTTCCTCATACCTCCAATTGCTCCCGAAAAACGATACTGCGCAGCTCTTGCGGCTAACTTCACGAATGCCTAGATTCGTTGAGCGAACTATAGTAAACCTAAATTTGCTTCAAAATCCGAACTTTTTTTTATAACCAACTACCATAGATAATTATTTTTTCGGAGCCAGCCAATGCATCAATGATACCACATTGACATTGACAATAATTTGACATTATAAAATGACAATGACAATTATGTGACCTGCCTGATATGACATCGCCAACGCCAACCTCATACCATAACGCCATTTGCTTGCTTGCATTATTTTCTAGATTGCAATGCATTGTTGAGTATCTTCTTTCATTCAAGTCAATCAAACATTCTACACGTTTTATTGTTGTCACCAGGTTCACCTTGCCATCCTACGCTGAGTAATGTGATTGATGTTATAAAAAGGAAACATTGACGATTGCCATGGCTGACGATTTGAGAAATTATAAGCTTCAGCTGCAGCAGGTATGTACCTACAATTTTACTGATTGCTTGACAACCACAATAGCAAGACCATGCTAATGAATATATACCGTAAATACTTAAATTTCATGTTCCTATTTCAGGTAGAAGCAGCTTTGCTGACCGATGCAGACAACGAAGAGCTTCTGAAGTTGAAAACAGATTTAGAGGAAGTAATTGCGTTAACACAAGATCTTATTAAAACCCAAGAAGGAGAACCAAAAGTGCCTAATATTCATGGTTCTAGTAATGATGATGATGTTACAGCTTCCCTGCTGGCGGCGGAGGAAGGTGGCATTTACACGGACAGACCATATTCTAAGTGGCAGATTGGTCAGAAGTGCCTGGCCAAATGGAGAGCTGATGCTATGTAAGTCATAACTATTTTAGTACAACTCCCCAAGGCATTGTGTTATTTTCAAAACCTAGTTGTCTCATGTTATCTTCCACTCTGGCTATTTTCAAGATTTTTCTTTGCTTAGTGCACCTCGAAAGAACTCCAAGCAGCTCATTAGATTGCTGTATAGGCTGTATGTAATTGTTAGCTAGTAAAATTAAAAAATATGAAACCTTGAGAGCATTAAGTGCTACCCTACTCTAATTTTGCATACAATATTTACATAATGTACGATAGGTACATACAACAATCAAAATTATGTGTAATTGATGTATGGTAAAGTGTGTGTTTTTTTTTCTTGAGATTTCTTTATGCCACTGGTCCTTAAAATGCCAGGCAAACATGAGTGCCACAAAAAAATTGTTGGTTCTTTGTCTCGCTGCTCCTCATGTGAAAGTGAGACAACATGCTCGTTAAAATTTTGTTACAGCTGCCATGTTAGCCTCCCAGGTTGGATATACTTAAATAAATATGTACCTATAGAGACTAAATTATTCAGAATAAAATATTTTTATGTAAAATACAGGTTTTATGAAGCAATGATAGAAGAGATATTGGAAGATACATTGAAAGTAAAGTTTGATGGCTACACAACATTTGAAGTGGTGTCAATTGATGATGTGAAACCTTTGGGGGCTGCAGTCAAAAGAACTTCCAACCCAGATGACAAGTAAGCACAATAGTGTAATAAAAATCATAATAAAATTATAATTATAATTATAATTTTATTACTGGACATTATTATTATTGCTGGACACTATCACACAACATCATGTAGCCCCAAACTAAGCAGAGCTTGTATTATGGGAACCACATGACTGATAAACTACATAGATACATTTTTTTTGTAAATACATACATATTATACATAGAAAACACCCAGACCTGAGACAAATATTTGCAAATAATGCAAACATTTGTCCCGCGGCGGGAATCGAACCCGCAACCTTCTGCGTCTCAGGCGGATCTTCGCCCGCTGCGCCACAGAGGCCAAAGATAAGAAATAAAGATTACACACAATTTAATCCTTATACCACATTGGTTCAAAAGAACTGGTGAAACAATAAAAATAATAACCTAGGTAATATATTAATTTTATGCTCAGTTCCTATGAAATAAAGACTATTTATATACCTACTTAACAATTTACTAATTATAAGAACCTGGAATCAGTGATATGTTGTCAATTACAGATTACAACTACACACTACCATAATCTAATTCGAAATTACTTTTATTACAGACAAGGTAAAAGCCACAATAGAGAGTACCTAAAAAAGAAAAAACAAAAAAAACAGCAAAGATTCAAACAGATTGAAGAGGAAAGAGAAAGTGAAAAAAATAAATGGCTCAATTTCCACACCAAAGCTACCAAAAAAGCAGGTATCAAAGGAAAAAGTATTTTTGCTTCACCCGATAATTTGACAGGCAGGGTTGGGATCGGGACTTGTGGTATCTCTGGTAAACCTATGACTGAATACACACCTGGTGAGAAATGGAAGAAAGGAGGATAATATATATACCTGTTAAATAAACTAGCACCATACTGTTAATTAATAGATACTTCATTAAATAATAATTCATGCTTTACAATAGCTTTACAAATGGTTATCTTTGTTCAGTTCTGTACAAGAGGAAGAATGTACTGATGGTAATTGTTTTGTTACATTAGGTTAATAATAGAATGCTTGAATACAGCTGATGAGTACAGTAAGGTCAATGTATCTAGGCAAACGTGATTAAAGCTACAATAATTTAACACGCCAATAGTAGGCTCTGTATATGTTCTCTCTGTCTGACTTGTTACATTCATTTTGTACATAAATAAAACTGTTGATGCCGCTATTTCCTAACCATGCATTGATTCCGTCACAAAACATACATTCCGATAGCAACTAATTTGTTCAATCATTGTTACAATATTTCCCATCATAATAAAATTATTGAAAATATAAAATTATACCAAATTCTCTTTTGCTCTTGTATCCACTGGGGCTTCATCCTTCACATTTCAAACTAACAGTAGTAAATAGCCCTTTAATAAATAGATTAGACATCCAAACTAATAATTTCACGTTTGCCAAGACTTGCCAACCATGCTATTATGTATAGGATACTTTACCTGAATTTTATGAGTACCTCTGTTCTACTAAGCAATAAATATTCTCAGATGACTCAACTTGTTGTTTGACTGAGTGACCTATATATATACAATGAGTGTTCCTATTTTGTCTTCCCTTTATAGATTACAGATGAAATACAATCGAAGTTAGTGTACAAAAGCACACATTTTATTTTTATTGCATGAAACTAGCCAGAAACAAAAATGAATATTTAGCATGAAACAAGAAGTGAGATAAGACTCACATAATTTAGTCAAATATGAAGAATGTCACCGTGAATAATTATAATATGGATACTATAAACCAAGGTTAGTAGTACCTACTGCCTAGTGGTAGACTATTATAATCACAGAGAATAAGACAAGCTTTCTTAGCAAACATGCACTGGTCTGTCCAGGCATGTTCTATTATGTTCATCTAAATTTGTAAATCTAGCTGTTAGTTTCTCCAAAATTGTATAAATAAATAAGCAGCTTTTTCACTGCTGTTTGGCAATTTTTGTATAAGTCATCACATCACACAGTGACAATATTTTTTTTTGCCCAATAATTTATAATCGCTTATAATGTTTTATAGTGTCATAGTTATCTATATCTAATCTACCACTAATTATCAACAAGTGTAGAGTATGCTACAATGCTGTATTTTTGTCAACAAGGCTTGCAGTACGTCTACCATGAGTTAGATCGGCTGACGTTACTACAGTAGTAATAGTACGTTACTATGACATCTGCCAAAATTGTTACTCATTGTACCAAATTCTAAGCAAATTTAATGAGCGCAAACTATAGTCGCTGTAGTACGACGCTGTGACGTAGGATAGTTAACTACGTGATGTTTTAGTACCCAACTATCCGCTAGAGGCGTTGTACAAGTTTCATACAATTTTTTAACTACAGTCGCTAGCGAGTGTAGATTGTGAAAACTCACGATAGACCTACAGTATTCCCGCTACGCGCGTAGCAATAGCCGTAGAGGTATTGCTACGCGGTCCTATTAGTCATTGCTTGCCGTATACGCTACGCGCGTAGCAGCAAGCGTAGAGGTGCTGCTACGAAGTTTGATTTCACTGATAGCGTTAGTTACGCGCGTCGCTAGTCCGTCTATTCTTTCACCCGTCTGTCAGACCTTAAAAAAAATTAGGAAAATTATACAAATATTAACCTATTCTACATTTTGATTATAACTCTGATTTGAATACCTTAAAATTATGAAAGCTTCCTAAATTCATCAGTTCTTGGTGACTTGTCATATGTAATTTCTAATCATTACACCGTCTTCGGATGCCTGGACATGTGGCAGGCACGCGCTTGGTCAATTCATTGATTCGTAACGTTGTTTAGCTCTCGCTACGTCACGAATGCTTCTGTTGCTTATTAAATCACTATTATAGTATCATAAACATCACAGGGAAATTCATTTCCGCTATGCATTACGCGATAGTTTCGCTCGTCATAATAATTGCAAGCGGAACACGCGTTCCGTAGGCGGCAGTGTAAGCAAATCAGACATAAGCGCTCTGTTATTTACAAATATGAAGCTAGTATTAGGACCTAACACTGTTAAGCTTACAATACTGTAACGATTTAATGTGGCTGTAAAGAGAAACTAGCAGTTACGAGTATTTATTGCAACAATTAAAAATACCCGACTGACAACTGAAAATAGGTTCTCACAGCTGCCATATTGGATTTTTTTAAATGTTGTTTAGTTTATGTCACTTTCTTAATGCAGAGGAATCCAACAATACCATTAATTGTCTAAATCAATCTGTCCAACCGTTTGTGCTCCAGCGACAGCCAAAAGAACTCGTATTCATTCATACATACACTCGAAACACATTACCCTCTTTCTTCACTTCGCAGTCGGGTAAAAAGGACAATCCGGATTCATTCTACCCGATCCTACTTATCGTGTTTTAAGCTTTTTTTCCACCTTTCACGTGAAAATTGTTGTTCCAAATTTTTTCGCCCGACCACTGGCTACAGCCGCCTGCGGTGGATCATCTTCACCATAGAGGCTTGTAAGCATCATCAGCCTATAGCAGTCCACTGCTGGACATAGGCCTCCCCTAATGAGCGCCATTGCGCCCTGTCTTCAGCTCGACGCATCCAGCCTCCACCAGCAGCCTTTCGCAGATCGTCACTCCACCGCTAGGTGGAGCTCGGCAAACGTAGTGTAGGACGCCCTCCGGCTACGGAGGGCGTCCTACACTACGTTTGCCGAGCCGCGGTCTCCACTCGAGAACTCGTTTACCCCAACGGTTATCGGTTCTCCGACAGATATGGCCAGCCCACTGCCACTTCAGCTTGCTAATTCTCTGAGCTATGTCGACAACCTTAGTTCTGTGTCGGATAGTCTCATTACGGATTCTATCCTTCAGAGAAACTCCGAGCATAGCTCGTTCCATAGCTCGCTGAGCGACTTTAAACTGGTGGACTAGCCGTACCGTGAGTGTCCACGTTTCGGCTCCGTATGTCATGACAGGTAGGACGCACTGGTTGAAAACTTTCGTTTTCAGACATTGTGGTATGGGTGACGAGAAGACTCGACGTAACTTTCCAAAAGCTGCCCAACCCAGTTGAATCCTCCTCTTAGCCTCCTTCTCAAAGTTGTCTCTACCTAACTGTAAAATCTGTCCGAGGTATGTGTACTGCGAAACAACTTCAAGAAGGTTGCCAAGGTAGAGGCTTATAACTGACGTACCAATTCTAACTCTACGTTTATATAAACATTGGAAATATTTTAAGCTAAACAAAAAATCGAATATGGCTGCTGTAAAAAACTTTTTTCAGTTACGTTCAGTCGGATTTTTATTTTTTTTCAATAATTAGCCAGTTTTCTCTTCAGTAACATCAAAACTTCTCAACCTACGTACTTACTTAAAATCGCAGCAGAATAAACGCTATTCGTGTCTGATCAAGACTAATCCCCAGTAACGTAGAAAATTCACTAAATCTCAAGTTACTTAGATCTTAGAGGATATCTAGAGAGGGTAGTGAGAAGCACGTCCAAGCATCATATTTAGAGCATGTCCACGTAAACATTGATCTGAAAATATGCATTTCAATAAATGGAACGCCTACGTCCCACTGACACAATAATACCAGAAATGCGCTTGCATTTCAATTTAACTCGTAAACAATAGGATTAGCGCCGCGCGCCGCGGCTGGTCCCGCGAGCTTTTCCTTTCCGCATTATACATATTCCTTCAGGCACAACTGCTTTCGTAGATCGTGTTTGTAAATGGCCTACTTTACCAGTACGAGTAGACAAATTAATACCATTATTATATCAAAATGGTACTACATTATTTCATAGCATTGTACTACATAACTATATTTTTATTGAGTTTTATTTCATAAAGTTCAATAAGGTAAAAGGTATAAGGTATATTTTCTAGTAGAAGGATGTTGTGTTGTGTTTTTTACATTATTCAGCAAGTTTAAATTGAAGTACAGTCGGGTACGACTTTATTATGTAGGTGTAAAGCAGCTGCGGCCCGTAACGCGGCGAGTGTGTACTGGACTACGAGTAGATGACAACAATACAATACTACGGTATACGCTCGCACGTCTCCTTCCAAATAATTTATAATCGATTTTACACTTCCTGTATTTCCGATGGATAATGGTAGAAAAGGCGTTTGGGGCTCATTTACAGCTTATGCCGTTCCGTTTATTCCGGTAAATACGCTGATTAGATTGAAGTAAATCCATTCTTATTTCGTTTTTTGAGCCCCACTCACACAAAATGGCAAAAACAATTCCGATGTCTAAATGGTTCGTTAAGGCTTTTATTAAATAATTGATTTAAGTTACGGCCTAGTAACATTTTATTAAACTGTAAATAGGCGCGTTATCTCGGCGAGAATTGAATCAATGTATTAAATATTCAAATCTCATCCGGGACCTCCGTTTTAGAGAAGAATCGAATGCAAGTACGATGACCTGGTTCGTCAGAGCTCAGAGGTGGTCAACAATAGGAATCGGCGTTGCGGGACGTGAGGGTAGAGCGCGGGCGGGCGTCACGCGTCAGTCGGCGCTCGCGTCCCGCGCGTCTCGTTCGCGGCGCGTGCCGTGTCCTGCCTGGCGGTCGGGTATTATGCCGGCGCCCCGGAGCCGCTCCGCACGTGCCGCGAGCCCGCCGCCGCCGGCGCCCGCGCCCCGACTCCTCCGCGCGCGACTGCCCACCTCGCCCGCGCTCAGCGCTGCCGGCCGCGGTTATACCACTCACGTCTACCGGAATGTAAATATTTATGGATGTCAGTTTTCAGTTGTTTAGATTGGCTGTGAATTTTAAGGTACGTAAGTAATTAATTACTTATGTTTCGATTTCGCACGACGTCTGCATAGTATAGAAAGTATATTAAACGTGCATCGAACCTCCGTTACTGTTTACCTAGGTATTTAAATTATGAGAATATTTAAATAAACAGCATGCCTGTTCGTTACCGTGTAGTTCTTTGTGCCTAGATAATTGCTGACGATGAGTTATGTTTTAATGGCGTTCGGAGTGACCTTCTATTACCACCTATTTGGATCGATAGTTTACCATTAAACCGAGCAGCTTTCTAGGCCAAACTGATTTTTGCATTACATTACAAGATTAAAATATTATGACGGCCGCAAGTGACCGACATCCACAATGCGCCGCCGCGAACTTGCCAAATTAGTAGAGATACATTATATAGGTGACTACATAACATTAAAAACACTC
This sequence comes from Cosmorhoe ocellata, assembly GCA_963675405.1. NCBI lineage: Eukaryota > Metazoa > Arthropoda > Insecta > Lepidoptera > Geometridae > Cosmorhoe > Cosmorhoe ocellata. Next base: position 6,768,030 of record OY776245.1, on the reverse strand, counting down.
TCGGGGTACATTTTAAGCACGAAGGGAATTTTTGAACATTAGAAATGATACATTTTCAAAATAGCCATCCAACAACATCAGCGTAATTGTTTGATTACCTTCTGACCTTTTGCTTGACCCCTGTAAGTTTTAGTAGGTAATGGAAATCATAAATTGGTACTACCTACCACTAAATTCAAAATAATGGATGTGTAGTGTATGTAAATTATATACGCTTTTGAACTAGATCATGTCGAGCACTTACTAAAACGACCAACCACTACAACGATCAACAAAAGAGCTTTGTTCATTTCAGAGTCAAGTTCGATTAATATTTAACCTTGTTCTACGAGCTGCAGTGTATCTAGTAGTTGCCTACATGCATAATTAAACGTAAGAAATAAGTAGGTATCTATACGTAACAACAAAGATTTCTTAGGTAATGTTGCATAGGGATAAAACTTAAGTTGTTAAAAGTTTTATCACAATGGATGCAAAAAGATTCGATAGAGTTTTAAGTGTATTCGTAACATAAATACCTATCTCATGATTTATTATAAAATAAATTTATTCATTGGCGTAAAATGTTTAGGTGAAATGAAAACGTCCAGGCGTGTTCGGGTACATGAAGATGCTATACGTCATAGGTAATGCACATCTGTACTTAGCATTCATCTTATTTCTGTAGTCATAAAGTAGAGTCCTCTATTTGTATTTATTTAATTATGTATGTTTGGCCTTAGATTAAACATTAACTGATTGGTTTGTCAAGTAGCTAGAGTTAAACGCAACCTAATTATTTACTAGCCTTATTCCATAACCCATGTGTGGTCGAAATATTCGAATGCTGAAAATATTAATGTTTGATAATAATATGTCTTATGTAAACCTACTAATTTTGATTTACCAATGATTTAAGATCTACTGGGTATGTTTATGAATTCTTGCCGAAAAAGTGTTTTTTTGTATTATACCTTGTTTAACAAACTTAGAACTAGATAAAAAAAGTTTTTATTTCCGAAGTTAGGTAAGTATTTGTCTCAAATTATTTCTTTGTCGATTCTGAAGTCTATATTTTCTTAAGACTATAATAATATTGTAAATATAATAATCATAAAAAGCTTACCAGGAAGACAATGATAAAATAGTATTGTCTTAAAGGTGATCTACTTATCTATGAAATAAATTGTACCTACCTTTGTACATAATATAACATTGTAATATAACTAGGTAGGTACTCTACTGATTGAATTTTCTAACGTGCACTTTTATTCTGAGAAACCATTTCTTTTCCGTATGCTAACACCCACACAAACAACCTTTTTTATCCCTTTACCTACGTAACAGTAAAACTGGTAGACCTACCTTATAGTGAACGAAACCTTTATAAGGAGACTTGTCCGTTTGCAGTTTTTGGTTTTCAGCAAATATGAACTGGTTTGGAATAAGTGTGGAACTAGGTTTCAAAAACAAAATCCATGCAAAAAATATGAATATTTAGTTGAGTTTAAATAGTAGGTAAATACCTAAATACTGTAAATGGGATTGGTCAACACGGGTCATGTAGGGTTTGTGTGAAACGTGCTTGTAAGCTGCAAGCTGCTTATAAATCCTTTTAATTAGTACCTACATGAAATTACCTAACTATATAGAAACACTACCTTTTGCCCGCGAATTACTAATATTTACTTTTTTTAATACTAATAAGATTTTTAATTGTTTTTTACGTTATTCATTTTGATTATTATGTTCAAATGTTAGTAGTAGGTACGGTGACTTTCGAGACATCCAATTTTAAAGAGAACCTATTTGCTTATGTTTTAAAGTAACTTCAACCTTTTTTGAATAAAATCGGATTGAGTTTTAAAACAATGTGTTTTAAAAAAATAAACTGTAAATCAAAAGCACTAAGGAGTAGGTACCTGCCTATTGATATCAACTTCGAAACAAATAACAGCGTAAAAATAACTTTCTACCCCTTTTTAACCCCGTTGGAGGATGAATTTCAATTAAAAGTTTGAGGGGTTTTGTTACATGCGTTACAAGCAAAATAACCTTTGGTTGGTAATCTTCAGCACGTGAGACTCATACGGCGAATTTTATTTTGGAACAATATTAAAATTTCTATTATAAATATAATAATACTTCGTAGGTAAGAAGGTAATAAACATTTAGTGATTTTACATAAATGATAGATATAATGTCTTTCTTTCTATATAGGTTACCATTAATAAATAGGTTAGGTGCCATGTGTAGGTAGTAATCTTATTTATAGGATAATAAACTTAAGATTGGAGCCAAACTTGATCCCTGGAGAGAAAACCGGCCCGAGGTCATTACATCCATTGACTCGTGTCTATTTTATTACAAGATATACTGAGGGTACGGCAACGGATATCCACTGTGTACCACGTACCTACGCGATCCGAGACAATATTGCACTGACCCGGAATGTAAATTTATAATAAGTATTGGGTATAATGGATAGGTAGTAGGTACTTATAAAGATTTTACGCGTTAAATAGCATTTTTAGTTACTATGTATCATTTGTATGTATTTACCAAAAAAGTATATAATTAGTCTAACAGATATCTGGTTCCCATAGCAAACTAAGCTTTGCTTCGTTTGGGGTAGATGAAGTGTGAAATGCCCAAGAATTTTTATTATTATTATTGTTAGTATTCATATTAACACATGTTTATCCTTTTAAATAGGTAACTTAACTAATTAGGTTCCCAATTAAGTATTTTTAATACCTACATACTTACCTATATACCTCCAGTTAGAAATAATTGGTTCCACACGATTGAATAAGTCCTTATGAATACCCACTGTTGCCATACAGAACGTTATTGCTAGGTAAGGTACCTACTACAATTTATTATTGGTACTATTATTATATCAATCACATTCCTACCTATTACTTTACATTTACCTACCTAGCTAAATCCAAACTTGTAGGTAGGTATATATTTGTCAAAATGATAAAAAAATATAACACCAACAAGATAGATATACCTACTACCTACTCAGAAATTAGAGGCGGAAATTTCTGAGGTGGAGTCAGGTGGATGGAGTCATCAATAAGACGAAATGAAAATCAAGCCACGCGCGAACCACCGCATCTCGCTTACAAGCAAGTTAATTTTGACATCGAAGTAATTATCCTGCTCCTGCTTGATATTATATTCATAGTGTGAGAATAATTAAGGACGAAACTTACCACGGACTTTGTTATTAGATACCTTGCTTACCTTCGTCTTGTTAGCTTGCTTGATGTTGTAACAAATGTTATATACTAAAACTACCAGTAGGTATATCTTTGATACATTTTCTATTATTATGCAGTTACTAAATTTTTTTTTAAGGTTCTGAATATGACTTGAATCCTAGATGGCAAAAAGAACGCTACCTATCTAGAGACACTTATTATTATATTCCTACAGTTTCTTTCTAGATTACGATGATTGTTAGTTAGTAATGAGCGAATATCTTATACCTAGTGTCATTGTAATTTGGTGGGAACCCATCAAGTCAACAACTGTTGAGTGTCGACTGCTAGGCCGAATCGACCGAGGTGATACACGTGCATAGTTCATAATTATTTTTTGTAAAACAATGTATTTTTACGGATTAAATACTTAACGAAACCTGAGATATCGGCCAAGTCTTACCTATTAGTATTTTTGAAATATTCAATCAAATCTCTGTCAACTCTTGTTTGGTAAATAATGTAGCTTATGGCCTATTTGGTACAGATATCAGTTCGGGGCAAAGTACTACCTAGTAGGTCGTTAGGTAGGTAAGTAAGTACTTATCTATACCTGTATTTAAGTAAAGCGGGCAATCTAATAGGTTCCCCAAGAATATTCTTGTCGTTTCGTACTTGATACTATCGCGCAGGGACAAATATCCACTAGCCCAAAGCAAGAAATCGCACCTTTATTACCTACGTTTAAACGAATCATACAATTATTTCCCCTTTTTGACTTTTTGGATAGAACCCACGTGACTTCCTTGGAAATATCCTTTTGCTAGTTGAGTTGCTGACGTTTCGGACAAAATAATTGGGACACTTGTGTCCCCATACATTTTGTCCGAATCTACAGCAAACCTGCTAGTTACGCATTGATCCTAAAACAAGATACTTACCTAGTTAATAAAGTGCATAATTCCATTTACATAAAATAAGAATAGGTACCTGCATTTCTTTTTACCTAGGTATCTACCTACATAGATTCCAATGAGCAAAAATATAAGATTGTACCTACAAGTAAGTAGGTACTTTCCTAAATAAAAGTAGCTAAGTACCTACTTAATTATTTTGTTACCTTTGTTGCGAACATTCTTCGCAGGTAGGTACCTAAGTGAGTTTAATACCTATAGGTAGGTATCTTCTATTCAAAGCAGCACGCTGAGTATAAATATGAATAATATAAAGTTGATGCCGAGCATGTTTGTCCGTAGCTCGTTGAGCGTAGATGATAACTTCAAACATGGATAACATGATTTTCGTCGAGTGCTCTAACGTAAATAATCAGATACGCATTTTGATTTAATTACTTTTGATAGGTATAACGACAGGCAGGTTTCTACCTAGGTACCTACTTGGAATTGTTCAATGAGTTTCATTTCAAAATATTTTCGTAAGTATAGGTAGGTTACCTACTAATAGGTAAAAGGCCTTTCTTTCCATAGGTAGGTTAGGTAGGTATACTCCCTATTGCAAATGTGTGTCAGTTAACCCGCATTAAGTACACAAAAACTATAAAATGCAAAATTATTCGGAGCAAAGGTACCTATGTACTTACTTACTTATTCTAACTCCTCATTTAGGTACCTACCTACAACGGCAAACTGTATTGGGTATATAACCTACCTACTTACCATTTTGGTCACAATAATAACAACACTTAGGTAACTACTTACCTAAACTACATATTTTCTTATGTAGGTAATATTGTTCCAGTTGAAATAAATACTTAGGTAGGTAATTGATCTATGGACTTCCCCTTTCCCTTGATTCAACGAAAGTTAAATTATTGTTGACAAAGTTCCGCATACACGCTCTGATCGATATATTATGATGAACGGAAGCAATTTAGGTATATAAAATGCATACATACCAATATGCCGAGGAATCTTTACGAAGGTAATTTCAATAGAAACCTTAAATACCTACTTACTTATAGATATTCTTACCTATACGCAAACTGCCTAGGCGTCTGCAGATTGGGTCGTCTCCATTGGCAAGAAGGGAAGTTTATCGCCACGATTTCATCGCGTTTCCGACGTGTTGATAAACTCGACTATCACGACTCACAACTACGGTTCTGCGCTAAATGAACGTAGTTTAAAATAGTTTGAATGTGTGTGTGTGAGCATAACAGTTTTAACTTTCGTTTGATAAAGAACTAACCTTGCAGTAGCTGAATAACTTTATGAAATCACATTGGTTACCTACCGTTTTTACCATTTAAGGGTTCACAACACAAGTGAAACAATGAACGTGGGTATAAAAAAACAATTAATTTTTATATGAATAAATAAAACTAATTAAGTAGGTAGGTAAGTACTTTAGAAGACAAACTACATATTATGGTGAACCACACACCACAACGAGCCCCGCGACGCGATCCATTTATAAAACTTGAAGTGACAATGACAATCGCGCGCGTTCCCGTCAGATCTTGGTGTGTTTGTGTCCTAACCACGCCACGGTATGCGGTACCAAGCTCTCGCGCGAACGCGATCACCGCGCTGCCCACTACTACACCAGCAGTGGGAACACGTCATTCGTCAGTGTGTTGTATCACGTGTTTCATAAACTTAACATGCATGCATACAGTGCTAGATATTATTTGTATACTTAGATATTTTTAGATTTGTAGGAAGCGCAGTCAGGATCAGCTGAGCGTAGGAGCGGTGTCGTTGGTTGCAGTGAGTGTAAGAGTGGCGGCGACCGGCTGGCGACGCCGCGGATGTCGCTGCTGGGTAAACCGCTCAGCTACCGCGCCACGCGACGCGACGCGCGCTACCGCCGTATACAATCCAAGATCTACAATTTCCTTGAAAGGCCGCGGGGAGTGAAGGCAGTCCTTTATCACATGATTGTGTAAGTACCTACTACAAATTGATTGTCCAATCAAATATACGTTATTTATTTTAAATGTACTTTTAAACTTACGCGATCTGAACACATTATTATTAGTATTAGACGGGTATTTATCGCGTTTAAATTACCTTATTATTGTCGAGAACGAAGTGAGGGTAGTTGCAAATAATGCGACCCCCGCTTCGCGGAGGGGGTAGCTCCAGTACTCCAGTCTACCCGTGACCACGACAGCGTGCAAACCTGTCGAAACGTCGGGAAAATATAAGGTAATTTAAACGCGATAAATACCCGTCTAATACTAATAATAATATTTTAAATGTTTTACATACCAATTTAGCAACTTAGGTAACCCTTATTTATTCACGTTAAGTAACAAATTATATTGAAGACTGAGACCCAATGTGAATATTCAGCGAGCTGTATTTGGCAATTAACCGCTCATTCACCAAGGGAATCCCATTATGAAAGCTTTTAGCTTCAGCGACGTTTCGTATAATCAAATATTATATTGAATATGTTAACACAGGTTTCTGATGGTGTTCATGTGTTTGTCGCTGTCGGTGTTCTCTACCATTGAGGAGTACGAGGCGAAGGCCGGGATCGTCCTCTTCTACATGGAGACAGTCGTCGTGATTTGGTTCGCAATTGAATTCTTTTTAAGGTCAGTACCATTGTTTATATTTTTATAAATTACTAGCTGTCCCGCCAGCGACTTCGTTCACTTAAAGTAGGTATCTAAACTGAGTTTCAACACATCACACAACTCATAAAAATCCCATACTAACTTTGACACCCCATTTGACCCCTTTATGAAAGTTATATTGAAAAATCCTGAAACACGTGTCCATTTGTTTTGCATTTAGAGTACACAAACAAAGTTTCAGACCCGTTAAAAAGTTCCCATACAAACATTGACCCCACATTTGACCCCTTTTTGAAGGTTATATTGAAAAATCCTGAAATACGTGTCTATTCATTTTGCATTTACAGTACACAAACAAAGTTTCAAACCAATCGCACCACCCGTTAAAAAGTTCCCATACAAACATTGACCCCACATTTGACCCCTTTTTGAAAGTTATATTGAAAAATCTTGAAACACGTGTCCGTTCATTTTACATTTACAGTGTACAATCAAAGTTTCATGAAAATCGCTCCACGCGTTAAAAAGTTTCATACAAACGTTTTCACCCTTTTTCACCCCCTTAAAGGTGGAATTTCCAAAAACCCCGCCTTAGTGGGTGGTTTTGTTATAAAAGGAAACCACTTTCCAAAATTCAGCTTTCTAGCTTCAGCGGTTTCGGCTCGGCGATGATCAATCAGTCAGTCAGTCAGTCAGTCAGTCAGTCAGTCAGGTTAAGCTCTTATATAGATATAGATAATTCAAAACGTGAATACCTAGATGTTATAAAATTCACACCACCTACATATGACGTATAAGCATGGCGCTACATTGCGTATTCCTTCTACATAGCGTTTGAAATTCTACCACGCTTTATTTGAATAAGTACCCACCAGTTTTATGTAGGTAAACCAGTGAGCATTGGTATTGATCAAATAAAGTAATACGCGTAAAACCGAATGAACTGGCAGTTACAAATTCTTTTAGAGTTTTTATAGGGTTCCGTTTCATTAAAATAAAAAAAAATTACTGTGGCGGTGTGTAGGGTTCTCAACTATCACTTCTTGCTCTTAACTTAAATTACAGTAGATTTTATTTGTTTATACTTCCTAAAAATCTGCTTTTAGGACATCAAAACCTTAGTTCCGCGAGGCAATACTTGCACTTGACAGAGAAAACAAAAATGCCTACGACTTAATCCCCAGGTTTGGCAGACATCTCCTCATACTTACTTTTAATAAGCTTTTTTCAAAGAAACAAATTAAAAGTATTGCAGCACAAAGTGGTAAAGTACCTGACAAAGCGATGCTACGAACTTGCTACGGTGCTTGCTACGAGTACGAACTTCAATAAGGCTCATGTTGGATCAATAATCTTATTACTTAAACGTATTCATAGCAGAAGCGTGTGTATTCCTTAGTGCTAACTTTGTGCTAAAGTCAATACGGGTGGCTTTGGCTTTCACAACCTATAGTTTACGTTTCCTTTTATTTACTTAAATTAACCTAGCGCAGCGTATGCGACCGTGCTAAGAGTACCTACTTCAATCCGAAGAACCGTTTCGATTGTAATCTGTAATTATCGTGAATTGGTTAAATAGGTGCGTCATAATGAACTTAGTGTCCCTGAATCTGTTCATTTTATTGGCAAACAAGCGTACCACTAATACATACCGGAGCTTATATTGCTACGGCCTACGATATCGTAGCAATTTGGTCCTTGGATGCTTTTATTCAGTTTTTCATTTAGCCTTGTCGCACAGTCATTTTGTAGATAGTACAAGCAACTCTTTATTTATTTAAGTATGTTTTATAACACATTCAATGATTCAACTGCAAGCTTTTTAATTATTATAATTTAGTTTATGTTGTACTCAGTCGGTCATATTATACATTGTAGCATGGCTGGTAATTCATGTCATATGCTTATTTATTGTCGATTTCTCAATAATCACCGCAAAAATCCAAATTTAGTCCACAGCTTTAGTGAGGTTTTTGTTTTTATGTGGCTCGGAAAATATTGAATGAATTGGTGAAACTAACTTTTTATAATGTAACAAACATTGATTTAGTTAGGAACTATCGATGGTAACAAACTTGAAAAGATATTAGATTACTCACAGCAAACATCATCTTGGGTGCGGGAAGCAGGTAATTTGTCGTCTGCCGAAGACAGATCACTTTTTATTCGCATTAGGTATATTTATTTTCCGTCGGATAGCTCTTGTTTTCACTGGAGATTAATTTTGTTTCGAAAATCAATAAGTTTTCTAAAACGAATCTACTCAAAGTTTAGTTAGCAAGTGCAAAACTTAGGTAGGTACTTACTTACTATCAAACATTATTTCTAAACTAAGCTATTGTCTACATTAATGACACAATAAGAAGAAGAAGAATCTACATTGCTAGTTTTGCCAAAATGCAAGACTTGTAGGCACTTAGGCACTAGGTATACACTGCTCACCTACATCACAGATAAAATAATACTATACTACTCTTAATAGGTACATGACTGTGCCTAAACAGTCAGTAATAAAAATTGTAGAATATTTTTAATGATTCGTCATTACTCGTTGATCGCTCAACCATACGCAATAAATATTTCACGGCGCAGAATTTATGGGTCTGTGCGCCATTATACCACATTATACCACAAAATAAACAATAATTATGTCGGTAATTCTAGCAATAATTTAGAGTTATACGAACGTGGTTGGTTCTGTTCAGGTTATGGTCGTCAGGATGCAGATCCAGGTACCAGGGCTCAATGGGCCGCTTGAAGTTTCTACGGCGGCCTTTCTGCATTATCGGTAAGTAAAAAAATAAAATAAATATGATCACGACTGTAATCCCCGGGCTCGGTAGATATCTCCTCAGATCTTTTAGTTACTTAGATCTTTGAGGATATCTAAAGGGGGTAGTCAGAGGCAAGTCCAAACATGACATTTGGTACATGCCCACATTTTGCACATTAAGTATTATTACAATATTGCTCTAGTCTTGTCTTTTCCCAAAAGACAATCTGCGGAACCCTAAAAACTTCTTTTAATTCATGGTTGATAGTATATTCGAAGATGGTGTAGGCTTGAGAACTCTGAATGCATTAACAACATAATGTAGGCTGCCTGGCAGAGTAACCTACCTGCAACAGGCTACTTTGCATGTTTTTTAGAATTCACGTAACGTTTCGTGACTCCTCGCTGTTGTTTCATAAAATACTTACAAAGAGGGTTGATAGCAACTGAAAAATATTTTCATTCGTTGTGTTATTTAAATTGATAGAATATCCAAGAGCACATAAAACCTTGGCCTACTGAGGTAATGCCAAGCCATAACCATTAATTTTCAACAAATTAGCATGCCAAATAAAAGGCCTTACACGAACGAGAACTTTTTCTTTGCAAACATGAAGAAAGAACCAGTGTCAATATGGTACAGTCGGCCTCGGCGATGACACTTTCACTTGATTAGTAAGACCATGGAACTGGCAGAAGACTCACCCGGTTAGTGAACGGTAACCTCCACTGAAATACAGGTTGTAAGACGACTTATAAGGTAGAAAGTACCTGATGTGGCACTGCCGACGAGCACTGCAATGCGTCCGTCGCTCAAAGTGAAAACGCTTCTGTTATTTCACCGGTCTGTAATTTCAACCCTTCAAACCAAAATCCAGTAGTGCGAGCACTACTGCTACACCTTGGCAGCTGAAAAGCATGATGATACTTTTGTGCTATACCGGAAGCCTTTGGGCGGCCAATGAACTCCAGAGTTGGCCATTGACTTATACGAACTTACTTTTGATAGGGAAGTTTATGTTGATGCTAAAGAAATCGAGGAAAAGATACATTAATTTTTAAAAGTTACGCAAATTGTTACCTATACGTACGAGTATTATCTCCATCGCCGGAACCAAACTACATGCCCTGTCGATCGTCTCATCGTCAAATCTCACGTCACACCGTTGTCTTCGTTTTGAGTAAGGAGTTACAAACACTTATCTCTCCTAGACGGGTTCACAAAGAGCTTTATTACTAAGAAGGGAACAAAGCGATTTATTTTTGATATTATTTATATTTAACACCATAAGGAACTTTCTAAAGTTGAAAGCGACAGTTATTGGGTGATTGCAAAAAAAAATAGGATAGCCACATACTCGTAGAGTTATTTTAGTTCTCTACTTTAATTTCTAACTCAATAAATCGGGTTAAGCTTTTAGCTCGAAAATGTTGTAACTTTCACCTCGTATTGACAGGTAACTTATCAAACAAAAGCAGTAGGTAAACTACCTGTATTTTTTAACGCTTCAAAGTAAAAGTCACGTTTCGTCTATGAAGCGTGACGAATTGACCCTATTTTAGTAGCGAGCAATCTGCGATGACCTTCGCATTTTCAGTGTGCCCTCCCCAGTCCCCAGACACGAGTTCGTGTGACCGCTATTCGAGTCTTTGGGGAGCTGGCGGCTCGCCGGGGACCAGAGCCGCGTCACCCATATAGCCACGCGATATTTACCACAGAGGACTATAAACAAACCTTCCGCAATTATTCAGCCGTCTCTGGATTATTAATGATGCGTTTCTTTGCACTCGCTCGGCAAACGATGCCGTGTTTGCCGACTGTATAAAATTTAAAACGGCATTACTGATGGAAAACCAATTACCGAACGTTTGGCTTCATAAAATAGCTATTTTAATATTACAAAAGATAATGGTTTGGCAATATCTTTCATTAGCGGGGCTTCGATTCACTTAATTTTAACTATCGTTTTATAATCTGACCTACTACTTAATGAGATTGTTTTGTAGGTGTGGTTGTAAGTTAAGATACAGAAAAAAATAATATTACTTATAGTCTTCGGTTAAGGTTAGTAGATAATAGGTGTGGTGTATGCAGATGTGACCACGATCCTGGCGTCGCTGGTGGTGCTAGGCATGGGGTCCTCGGGCCAGGTGTTCGCGGCGTCGGCGCTCCGCGGGCTGCGCTTCTTCCAGATCCTGCGCATGGTTCGCATGGATCGGCGCGGCGGCACCTGGAAACTCCTCGGCTCTGTCGTCTATGCCCATCGACAGGTCAACACTAAGTATCTTGGAACGACCATACTAATACTATCTGTACAAGGCCGGATCCAGGGGGAGGTCATAAGGGTCATGATCGCCCCCTGGGCTGGGTCTAGGACCTAGGTGGACCAATAATTAAAATTATATATAATAAGGATTATAACTTTTTGTGACTTGACCACGGCTAAGTGCCCCTCCCCCTTCCCCCACTCCCGGCACCAAAGCTGGATCCGCTCTTGAATCTGTAAAGCTTTAAAATAAATTAAATATATTTCTCATTCTAAGGCATGTGTTCCGCCAAGATATGCAGGTACTTATCCAACGACCTCGCTTCGACGGTAAATCAAGTGTAGGTAACTACAGCTATCTTAATAACTACAGCGTTCAACACAAAGAGATATTAAAGTAACCATCCATAAAATAAAAAACAGGGTCACATCAATAAATATAATATACTATTAGGTATATACTTACGTTAATGTCCCTAGAGTAGTGAGTGATACATAGGATATTACCCTTCAGCACGCAGTGTGTATAAAATCGTCGTTAGCGGACCTACAAAGCCTACTAGACCTCATTGCGGAAGGGAAACGTTATTCAAGAAATTTGCATTCCTAGGCCACGACCCATATCGGAACACGTGACGGAAACGTAATCTAGTCTACGCAATACACAAAGGGAAGAAATAAATGCTTACTAAAGCATTGCGGTTCATGTCAGTATTTTCTTAGTTCTTTGTAGGTAGGTACTTCTATTGTGGTATTACTAGGTATATATAACAACATAGCCGACCAATTAATTAATAATCGTTTATAAAACATTGATTGATTGAAAATCGGCAAACCTCTATCACAAAAATCAAAGTCTTGACTGGCATAAAAAAAACTCTAAGAGTGTGTTCTTTAAAAAGTGTGAAAGGATTCCCCAAATTTAAATTTAAATTTAAATGTCATTGCTGGCGAAGTTTCGAGAAGTTCGGATACTTTTCTCCCATTTTGTATACAAATGCAATTTAAGATTAGGTCATACAAATTAAAATATTGTATAAATAACAGATGTTGATAAAGTACTTCATTCAACTCCATAAAACTAAGTGGTTCGCCCGTACACAGGTACGTTACGTGTATACGCCTACGTTACGTAACATTTACAAACAATAAATTGGAACAGATGCCCAGACCAGACTGATTTATATTTTATACTCAAGTTTGCCTAATTTTATTTATCGTGCCCTTAGATTTCGTTAATTATACGCCCTGATTAATTTTCAATAAGTGTCGGTTTATATTCAGTGATTTATTATAGTTACTAAGATTGTTTATATTAATTTAATTATTATTTTTAGAATGATTTTATTATAAACATGTATTCGATTTAACTCCGTTACTATAAATACGTACTAATTAAGTATAGCCTGTTCTTGCGAGTGACACGGCTATTATTTGATTATAAAATTCAGTTAGCCGGTTGACGACGAACCGTACGCACGCATACACTGACTACTTGCCCACCACCGCTCACTTCAGCGATTTCCAACTAATTTATCGCGAGGGCCGCATTATACGTTTCTAACGAATTATCTACCGAACAATGTTTAATTGCAAGAGTTGTTCCAACGAATTCCGCGATGGTGTTCTCTGCTCTGTTTGCCAGGGACACTTTGACTTCACATGCGCAGGTATCACTGAAACGGGATACCGCAGACTGGGTGAGAGGAAGTCGACCTGGAGGTGTCCTTCCTGTAAGAACTCCCGATCGGGAAGCCCGCTCCCACCTCAACTGAAGTCCCCCATTCCAGCAGACATGGACACTGTGATGGCGGAGCTTAAGCGACTCTCTGTCCAAGTAGCCTTGCTTCCTGAACTTAATGCCAGCATCCTAGAAATTAAGGCCGAATTGACCGATCTAAAAGCCATTAAGACCGAGATGTCTGATATTAAGACCTCCCTCGAGTTTGTTGATCACAAAATAGGGGCACTTTCAGATAAACTCATTGACATGGAGAAAGATATCCAGCACCTTCAAAAAACAAAACATGATGTGGATCACCTCCAGCTTCGTGTAGAGAAGTTGGAACTACAGCTTAAGGAGAATGATCAGCGCTCAAGACTGAATAATATAGAGATAAAAGGTGTGCCTGTCTCACAGTCTGAAAACCTCTTTACCATCATGGCCAATATAGGAGCTCACATCAAGTGTGTGTTGCCAAAAGAACAGATTAACTACATTGCTCGTGTACCGATGCGAAACGATAAAACGAATAAAACCATCGTGGTTGCTGTACACAGCAGGTACATTAAGGATGACTTTGTAGCTGCTGCAAAGAAATGCACCACCTCTGCTGTTGATTTGGGTTTCCAGAGTACCAACCGGGTCTACGTCAATGACCATCTAACGCTGGGGAACAAGATATTGCTGAATAAGGTTAAGTCTATGGCCAAGGAACATGGATACGCATTCACTTGGGTGAAAGGATGTCAGATCTACGTGAGAAAGAATCCTACCTCTCCCGTGATCGCCATTAGATCGGAATCTGATTTAAAAAAGTTATAACTTACTATGATAGTGCCTGTTTTAAACATGTTAATATGCTATCTTCAACTTTAGCGGGCCCTGTTGCTCAATGGTTGGCGAGCGCTTACTCGCTAACCAGTTACGCTTTGCTCAGTGCAACTGCTTGTATTCGCCTAATGCTATCGCTACCCTCACAAGTAAGTCGAATTGCCTTTGTCTATTATTCCTTTTGTTTTGCTAATTCATCTACGAGTATTGCTTTGTGGTCACTTATTACCTCTTTTATGCATTTCTGTTATATTCTTATCCTAACTTTTATTTATTATGTCATAGATATTTTTGCACCTATTAATATTTTGCTAATACACTTTCCTGTTATCAATGATTCCGTTTAGAGTTTACTATCAAAATGTACGAGGTCTTCGGACTAAAACTACTTCATTTCTTAAAAATATTTCGCTATGTTCTTATGACATAGTTTGTCTAACAGAAACCTGGCTTAATGAAAGCCTTTTTAATAGCGAACTTTTTGATGATCGTTTTATTGTTTGGAGACGCGACCGTAATTATGCGTTGACGGATCAGAACAAGGGGGGTGGGGTACTTATTGCTGTGCGTCGGGACCTAGCAGCCGAAGGTCGACCGGAGTGGTCCTCGAGCGCCGAGGATCTATGGGTCACCTTAACGTTTAAACACCGTAATCCCATACCCACATACAAGATGCATATTGGCGTTGTGTATATCTGTGATCAGAACCAGGGTAATGCAATGTCGGTTCAATTATCTAATTTTGCAAATAATGTGACAAAAATTACATTAGATAACCCATTAGATAAAATAATGATATTTGGTGATTTTAACATGCCCTTAGTCTCATGGAGTGTTGATAACAATGATGGAATATCTCTTATCCCCACCAATCTTCAGGGTCCTCACCAGTTGCAATTAATAGATAACTTTAACACTTGTTGTCTGTCGCAATATAACCATATTGTAAATGATAGTCACGGCCGGCTTTTAGATTTAATTTTCTCCAATAATGATGTTATTGTTAATGCTTGTGATTGTCCACTTGTCCCTGAAGATCCCCACCATCGCTCATTGGTAACTACTTGTCAATTTGTTGAACTACACACAATTAAGCAGCGCCCTTATACAA
The DNA here is from genome assembly GCA_963675405.1 of Cosmorhoe ocellata. Classification (NCBI taxonomy): domain Eukaryota; kingdom Metazoa; phylum Arthropoda; class Insecta; order Lepidoptera; family Geometridae; genus Cosmorhoe; species Cosmorhoe ocellata. Next base: position 6,752,587 of record OY776245.1, on the reverse strand, counting down.
AGTACTTGTATAACTCTGGAGATTTTACTTCGATATGTACAAACCTCGACGCCGTCGATTGGCACTCTGTGCTTGGTAGCGGAAGTATTGATGACGCAGTATCTGTATTTTATGATACTATTTATAACTTGCGCGACCAGTTTGTTTCTACCACTTTAGTCCTACCTACCCGCAAATACCCATTATGGTACAAAAAACCATTAATTAAATTACTGCGTGAAAAAGCTAAGTTTCATAAGAAGTTTAAAAAATACGGTAATTCATACGACCATGACTCATTTATTTTTCTACGGAAGAGAGCGCGTGAGATGGAGGAAACTATGTATAAAAGTTACATCTCAAATATTGAAGAGCACATTAAAGTAAACCCCCGAGCTTTTTGGTCATATGTGAAAAGTAAAAACCAGTCGAACTCGTACCCTTCTGTGCTGGAATACGGTAATCGCTCTTCTGACCAAGGTGATCAAATATGTAACTTCTTTGCGGAATATTTTCATTCAACGTTTCTTAATAACCCCTCTTCCACCGTCCGGCCTGACCCAATCTCTTCATCTCACCTAGACTCACCAGCTGATATCTCTTCAGTGGAAGTTTTAGATGCTAACGTCCTTAAATTAATAAAATCTTTAGATCTAACTAAATCAGCGGGCCCGGACAATATACCAGCAATATTGATTGTAAAGTGCGCAAACAGTTTAGTTCTTCCCCTCTCTCTTCTATACCGCCGCTCTCTTTCGGAAGGAATAGTCCCAAGCAGGTGGAAGACCGCCTTCATCACACCCATTCACAAAAAGGGCCCTAAAAACCAGGTAGTCAATTATAGACCCATATCTAAGCTATGCTTATTTGCAAAGGTTTTAGAAAAAATTGTGTATTCACAACTCTTTCCTGCCCTCAAGCATTGTATTTCACTCGATCAACATGGGTTCTTGCGTGGTAGGTCAACTACTTCAAATCTTCTACTTTGTGCTGAGTCGCTTTCAAAGCATATGTCTGAACCCTCCCAAATTGACGTTATATATACTGATTATTCCAAGTGCTTTGATCGAATTGATCATGTAATATTGTTAGAAAAACTTCAAACGATAGGTATACGGGGTAATTTATTTAGATGGTTCTCATCCTACGTCCGAAACCGCTGTCAAACAGTAGTTTTAGGTGGCTACTCTTCCGTATCTATGGACATCCCTTCTGGTGTACCCCAAGGGTCCTTATTAGGACCCCTTCTCTTCACGATTTTTGTAAACGATCTCGCTTCCTGCTTCTTAAACTCCAAAATACTTTTATATGCCGACGACATGAAAATTTTTCGTAAAATCAACGATAACAATGATGCCCACTTCTTACAAGACGATTTAATTCGATTTGAACATTATTGCATTGTAAACAAATTAGACTTAAATGTCTCTAAATGCTACGTTAGTACATATACACGTAAACCTACAAAATTATTATTTGACTACAAATTTCATAACATTTCGCTGACTAGAGTTAATTTTATTAAAGATTTAGGTGTTACTTTTGACAGTAAACTTTTATTCGACCAACACGTTGATATGATAGTTAAAAAAGCATCACGTTCGCTGGGCTTTGTCTTTAGAATGTCGTCGGAATTTACAAGTATCAAAACATTTAAAATACTGTATTGTGCGTACGTACGTAGCCACCTAGAATACGCCTCCCAGGTATGGAATCCAAGGTACGATGTGTACTCAGCGCGAATAGAGTCCATTCAAAGGAGGTTTCTACGTTACCTGCAGTATCGAGCTCGTATATATCTACCAGATTATGACACTAGATGTCGCAAGTTCCACTTTCTTCCACTTCATAAGCGCAGAGAAATGGCTGATTTGACTTACTTAATTAACATAGCAAATGGCACTGTCGATTGCCCAGAGCTCCTGGAGCTGATAGGGCTGCGCACGGGCACGGTTGCATTGAGAAAACCGTACACCCTTTACGTTCCTACAGTTAGGACAAATTATAGGCAGAATGCATTTGTCTGTAGAGCTTCTAGCTTGTTTAATACTTTAGTGCATGGTAATAGTGAGGTAGACTTATTCAACACAAGTACAAGTAAGCTTAGGCGCTTACTTAGTGACAATTTTTTCAAGGTATAAGCCAACTACATTAGGTACTTAATTAACTTTGTTCATGTTTTCTTTGTTTTTTCCTTCTCAGTAATGTTTCTTTCACTATGTTTATATAAAGTCGTCAACTTGCTTTTTAGCTTGCTATTTTTAAGTATATCTTTACCTATCTGCGGAAACTTTTAATTGGCCGTCAACAAACATGCACTGGTCTGTCCAGGCATGTTCTATTATGTTCATCTAAATTTGTAAATCTAGCTGTTAGTTTCTCCAAAATTGTATAAATAAATAAATAAATAAATAAATAAACAATGGCTGATGAAGCTTTTAAATGATTATAAGAATGTGTAGTAGGTATAGTTTATTTTTGTCGATCAGACATCACCGAGTGTTGAGTCTACGCACGCCTATTGTTGTTATTTTTGATTATATAACGGTTCTAATGAAATAACCGTATTATTTTGGTACATGTTATTGGTTACTTGTATACCGTATTTAATTTGTATGAGCTATTTATAAAACACTTTATAATATTATTTATAAAACTTGCACAAAAAATGCGGTGTCGCGGTTATGTCGTCATTCCTTTTTGCATATATATAACCATGCTGAGTAAGCAAGCACCACCGTACCGGCTCTGACCGCAATTTCCTTTGCCACGCTCACTGCTATTGCCAGCCGTGTAAGTGGGTATATAAACGCAGCTAGCCCCAACTCAATATCTACTACAATCAGTTCAGGTTAAAGTTGCATGATCACAATGCAGAGCAAATAAAACGAAGCCAACGCCGCATTTTCCGCTCCTAAATATAATATTTACTTTGCGCAAGCTTCGTTAGTAAGAAAGTGCCCGTTGCTCGTCTAACTGCAGGAGTAAGCGATAAATAAGTGCTAATCTAGGAGCAAAAGCATGATTGCTGGTTACCTGCCTTATACTTAACCTAGATAGGTTAGTAGGTTTACCTTACGTAAGTTAGGTTAACCTACTCAGCGTTAGCGTAAACTGTAACGAAAAAATGGGTTTAAAATGTCTTAAGAGTTTCGTTTCTAACGGGTCTGTACCTATTCTTTAGGTTTATATATTTGTACCAATTGTTTTATTTAAAGTAGAGAAACCACTGTAATACTACGCTACTAATTTTTTATGTGAATATTTTCATGTTTATTTATCTGTTCTCTTTTTTTTGCAGGAGCTAATAACAACATTATACATAGGATTTCTAGGGTTGATATTCGCATCGTTCCTGGTTTATCTAGCAGAAAAAGACGTAGCCGACACAAAGTTCAAAAATTTTGCCGAAGCTTTGTGGTGGGGAGTTGTAAGTATTTTATGTATATCTTTTTACTTTCTATCAATCAGTATTCTGAAAGGGTGTGTAATTATTTGTATGTGAAACTCCTACTTTTCGTAGATCACGCTGTGCACTGTAGGGTACGGCGACATGGTGCCGCAGACTTGGCAAGGCAAATTCATAGCCTCCTTCTGCGCTCTATTGGGAATATCGTTCTTCGCGCTCCCTGCGGTGAGTGTCACTCAATCGTCTAAGTTTCAGGTTTATATAGGCACTGTATCAATTACCCATTTACATTTAAGTAAGGTATTATAAAAACAAACAAACAAACTTAATAAAACCAGAGTACTATAGAGTACTATGCAAAGTTGGCGTATACTATTTGGTATACTACTCAAGTAACGTACCTTTTAAAAACAGATTTATACAATTAAGTACCTACAAATTATTGCCTAACAGGTGTATCAAGACGAAAAACTATACTGCGACGCGCAAATCGCAATGCATCGTTGTATAGAATCGCTAGCGAAGTAGCTCCGTATAAAAAACAAAGAACTCGTTTTGCGCAAAACGCTCAAACAAAATATCTTGACGTTTCCTGACGTGTAGCGCCCCTCTAATGCGGTTTAGAGCAACCTATGCACATAACTCTTTACGGTTACACAATACTATGCAATATACCATTGGAAAATTAAGCCAGGTCAACTTTGCAATTAAAATTCAAACTAATTAACCATCTCTGTGCACGTTGTGAACAGCGAAGTGCCGTCTCAACATTCTGATTCAACAGTATGTAAAACAGCAGTGTGCATTCAGATGCAGACATCTGAATGCACACTGCTGTTTTACATACTTCACGCACTTTTATATGCGACAGACGTAAGACACTAAAACATGCTAGCAAATCGAACTACGCCGAGGTATTTTTCTTCTTCTTCAATGTAAGGTTATAATTAGCTTCGACTTATATCGGTAGGTAGAGGTAGATCAGTCTAAAAATGCACGCCCCCCAATGTATTTGCTACACTATTTCCTCTACATACGGTACAAGTACAAGTGGAGGGGCGTGCATTTTTAGATTGATTGATCTTTACCTTCATCAATACAGTTTTTTAAACCTTTAAATTACATTTGTACTACCAGGGTATATTGGGCTCAGGTTTTGCGCTAAAAGTACAGCAGCAGCAGCGACAAAAGCACATGATCCGACGCCGGCAGCCGGCCGCTAGCCTCATCCAAGCGCTGTGGAGGTGCTACGCGGCCGACGAGCACTCCATCAGCGTGGCCACGTGGAAGATCCATCATGTACCGCTGCCAAGTCCTCAGACCAGGTCATTATTATACAAAACTATTTGAAACGCTCGCGCGGTGTAGCTTTATCAAGCAAGCATCGTTCTGCCTACTTTTTGCATTTGTCGTTATAGGACTTGTAAGCCTCTTAATCCCGGTTATAGCGTTCGGTAAGCTATTAATCTTTGAGCATCATACAACTCTGTCAGTAGTAATGGCCATTTACTCGAATATTACTTGATCAACATTTTATTTTATATTTACGTACGTATTTTCACCAGTGGATACAAAAAGGCTGCTGAGGGCAAGTGATTTCTGAAAACGATCGGTCGTTACGAAACCATTTCCGTAGCTCATACGAGCTGAATCGAACAGTCGTTTCGTATTGGCCATAATATATATGAGGTCTTACGGAACGTGCGTAAGCATAAGTCTGTTGAAATCTCTACATCAAACACTCACCTCAAATCCAAAATAAGTAGGTACCCAGTCAAATCTTGTTGAACGCAATATTTAAGCTGAAACATAATCCCTTGGTTCGTACAAACTATATCTTACCCCCGCTAATAGCAGAGCGGATTATGAAGGGTTGGCAATAGTTTACTATGAAGCAAGTCGGTCCGTACCCGACCTAATTCTTATTGCAAGTTTACTGTTGATCCTACCGTTACTATGGAATCACATTTTTTTGGCTTAATGTTCTATTCAAGCTCTAAAATTTTCAGCTCTACCTATCTCATGTATCCAGCAATCGAATTTCCGCTACCGATACATGCTTCCTCAATTCTCACTAACCGCACTTGGCATTCGGAAAATACGAAAAGTGTTCGAACAAGGGTAAGTGGCGATGACAAGCATTATGTATATTTGACAGCCGAGTGATGAGTGCGTCGTTCAAGAACAATGCGTCCTTTGTGTCGCGGCTGCCTACCATCCGCCGGCACAAGAGCACGTCGCTGCACTCCCCCGCGCCGCACTCCAAGCCTGCACACAGATACGACGTCAACGCGAGCGCTGAAAATCTCGGTAAGCCGCTTTCATTCATTATCTTTACCGATATGCTACAACACTACGCACAACAAATAAACGTTTCAATATTATAACCTATTATATAGGTAGGTATTAAGCCTACAGTATAAAACTTTATCGATATTAAAACTACATACTCGCAGGTATGTAGGTACTTTTGCTGTACCAGTAAATCAAATTATACATGAGGTTGTTTCAATATCGTTAGAAATATGATCACTTCACTAATCAGACTACGCTAAACACATACATTTTGGTTTCTTTATTTTGTTTATCGAGTAGAACTCTACTCGTTACTTTCGATTGAAGTTCAATTCGAAAGATCGAGAAGAGTTTATAATCTTCGCTTTGTTTTATAAGTCGCTGATGTGGCAGAACGTAATCCTAAAAGAGCTGTATTCAATAATAAAACCTGGCATAGATAAAATTTAAAAGTTATATGTTTCGAAAATATTTAAATATTAAATCTGGTTTTAGACTAAAACTACAAAGGCGCCTATATAAACGACATGAATTTATGCCAAGTTATTAAATAACACTAAACTTTCCACCATGGACTACTTACAAATATAATAATACCCTAACAACTCGTACTGCACTTGGATCTCAATGGAGCACACGTATCTACCAAAGTCAATCCGTAATCGAAGTTTGTAGCCAACACAACATAAAAACACTGAAGTCTGTACCACATTCTTCTGTACCAAATGGCATACCCGTCAATATCACAACAATAGAGACTGTCTGTAATGTAATAAACTTGTTGGAATGGAAAGTGATATTATTTGTTACCCTGTTCCGTAGATAATCATACATCCAGAGGGGACCGGGCGTGTTGCCTACTCCATTGTTGGAAAAGCTGCTTTAAAGGTTTTATTCAATATCTTAGACGGCACTATGGCATGACATATTACAGTCCATAAACTTCTGCTGCGTTTCTTATTAATTCTTATTAGAAAAAACTTTCCCGAATTACCTATGTGAATACACAGATGTGAAATGTTAAACGTAGTATTTAGTCCGGACATAACTCCAGCCTTCCGGCGATAATGGCTACGTTTTCTAGCTCCAGACACGATGCTAATATCCTACTGTATAACTTTCTACTTCTTTTGTTATTTTTTCACTTTTTTGAAATATGAATGCACTCGCGTAGATTGAAGAATCGCTTCGAAATATTACTTTATGAAATACTTAAATTGCAATGAGAAGCTTAACGTATTTCTTTTGACGGAGTGGCTTCTAAATAGCTTTCGCGTATTGTAAGTGCTGAGGTAGAGATTTTTGAGATGATTTTAAAACGATTGCCCAACTTGCGTTCATTTAGCATCATAGACTGCGGATCACTTGACTTTTCAAATTATTACAAGCGTTTTAGTGTAGGAACATCTGGAATGGCTTCAATCAAAGCTTTTCTTTTGAGTTCGGTTACGTATATACATAAATAAAACAAATAATGTAAGGTACCTGATTCCACACGCTTTGCATTTTTACCTTTGCATGTCAGATATAGCTATAGGAGTTTGTAAGATATAATTTTTCCAATTACCTAACTATGCATTTAAGAACCAAATATACGAAGTAATCTTGGCAGTAAGTAAATATTTGTTCACAGATCAATATTATGCCATCCAACCGTAAAAAAAATATAGTTACCATCTATATATTGCAGAAAAAAACAAATGAGCCATTACAATTATTTCGAAGTGGAAACAGAGGTATTATGCCAGGCGGTAAGGTCTACCACGAAGATTGTTTACGTCTAGTGTAGGTTTACATTTTACCAAAATAAAATTGATTGTTTATTCTACAAAAACACAACTATTACATAAGTAATAGATTCCCCTCGTGTCTATTTTGCGATCACAAAAACATGAAACGACTTTGACGCTAGTAAACAACTTTTGCTGTCATAAAAACACAGTCAGTTTTTTCTTTATTTTTATTTGGCTATACATAAACAGTAGACGAGCCAGGCACATTTACGGGCCCATGATTTTTGTTTATCCAATTTATTTAAACAGGGCTAGCTTTTTGCTTTTCCAAAGTCAATAAATTATAGATATAGTATTCGTCCGTTAACGATTGTCATGGAAGCGTGGTAGAGATATAGAAAACCTTTACTCGCTATCTCATTTGTGTTATCGATATGCAAATATTCCATTCCACATTTCAAAGCTGTCCGACCTAAACTTATTCATAAGTTTTGAACTGTCCATATTTAATATAACAATCATCAATATTGAATTGCGGTTTGCCATATTAGTTTTAAAGTTTTATCCCCAAAAGTGATTTCCCTAAGGAAGAAAGAGACAACAAATGGATCAATAGTTTGCATGAGACATTAAATAGCAACCGCTGCATTGACCTTAATAAAAAGGTGTTTTTTATTGCAGTTATAATAAGAAGTTTGACATTGATTTTATAGCTTCGTCAATTTAACCCAAGAATAGAAAAATATTCTTAGTAAGCACATAATCGTTTTGTTAAAATAGACATTGTAGGTACCGATGGTTTTTGCATTTGTATTGAGCTTGTAAGGACTATAAACTTCAATGAAACTGTCGTCGCGATTGATCGATACCTGGAGTTATATAGGTGAGAACTCTTACCTAATATCTACCTATTTAGTCTGTTGCAATTTTAAATGCAATCTCACTAAGCGTTATATTTTAGAGGTAGGTTGGTTACGTAATCAGTAAAATATAGGTACTTAGGTTGCTTTTCACAATTTATGGCGCGCTCACTCCAGTTTAAGAATCCCACTTTAAGTCAGTCTTCATGGTTGAAAGCAAGTGGCTATGACCTATAAATTAAGATATTCTTTAGTAGGTCTCACTAGACGTTGAATATCTAAAGCGATCCACCTACCTGGTCAATAATAAAAATCTACGTAAAAATTATGCAATTATGTATAAGTATTATTTAGCGTTTTGGTTTAGATAAGTAAGTATTATTTTATTTGTACGGGTAGTTTTTTTGAGCGGGTAGTAGGTATTTCCCTCTTATATGCTAAACAAGAGATGATATGTTACCTACAACATATTACACACAGAAGAAAGGCCGTAGAAAGATTTGTTACGTTATTTATGTGTCTGCCCACGGATTAACCATCGTTCAATATATTATTAACAGTATCTTATAATAATAGAACATTTTTGCCTGTGTTAAGACCGCTACAATTGAGAGATATCCGTGATACAGAGTAGACTACCTACACAGAAAGCATCCGAACAGGCTAAAACCTCCGTCAACAAAGTTGGCCACAATTCATACGATTTCACTTATCTACGCCTCATTTACATTTTATTTCAAAAGAAACATCTTTAACGGGAAAATATTATATTTACGACGTTATATCTTATAGCAATTTACTTTATGACGTAAGATCTGTAATGACATGTTCTTTAAAGGAAAATATGGAAAACCCTTCTAATCATAAGAGGTTTTCTACAAGCCTGTAATATGGATCAAGATGAAAGACGGATCCACTTAGCATAAGCGAATACAAACTCGGTCTGGATAAAGTATATGACATTATAGAGATAATGAACTCTATAAGAAGGGAATATAATTATAGAAAAAGTGTGCTAAATACGTAAAAGGAATATTATAAACAGATAGTAGGTACTGGAGTAGGTAACTACCTACTTACTCCAAAACTGAACGTGGACATAGAGTAGGTTCTTTGGGTGGAAATAAACAAGGTAGGCACCTAAATACCTTAAGACACCAGGTCATGTGGGGTATTGGATGAAACGTACTTATTTGTAAGTACTAAATATTAGACCTTTTATTAGTTATGATTGCGCTATTATAATTTTAGATCATAACCAACTAATCATACTCATGGAAATTATTATAATAGTAAAAATAAATTAGGCCTACACGATAGGTGCAAAACAAAACAAAATAACCAAACCAACTGTTTTCTGGTTGTAGTAAAGTAACAGAGAAACGTGCGCAAAATAAAAACATTTTGTACATATTAATGAAGTGAGAGAATGCATACATCTGCGTAGACATCGGGCGATCTCTCGTAGGCATGAAGAAAGTGCAGTACTCGTAGTAACAGTAAGTGTTGAAGTGAGCGTTGTGTGGCTCTGCAGGCGCAACGCACGGGCGCACAGGGCGCGCGCGATCCGTCAACCCTTCGCACAGCGAGGACTCAGTGGCAGAGACAGCGCTCTCCAAGAAAAACTCAGACGGTAAGACATTCAAAATCAGATGTGTCATGCTCTACTACTAAATTTAGAATTTCCGTCTTTCAGATTTATCTAAAATCTTACGGTCACTATCAACTCTTTCTGTCGCTTTCGAGTAGTTTACCCACAGTTTAACCTTCCCATAGTTAAATATTGTGTGCGATTTAGTAAATTTATTAAATTAACTACCTGATTTTTTGTGACAGTCTCCACTATCTGCCACTTTCCTTTGACGACTTCGTAATAATGTACCTAGGTAATAGCAAATGGATGTTTCACTTAGAATTAGTAATGTATAAGTACCTACTTAGTGTATAGCATAGAACTGTTTACTAACTACCTACTTACTAGCTGTTACCGAGACTGCTTGTAACAAAGTTGAAACCAGCTAAATAAAGTTGTTTCTCATTTTCTATTTATACAATTTCTAGAATATGCACCTGTAAATTGTCTCTAGATTCATTAGATTAGATGTATTTGTTTAGAATACTGTGCGAGGATTGCTCTGTGATCAATTCCTAACTAAAGTAGCTATACCTACTACGGTTGTCGTAGTCTACCTATGCAGTCTATCTTGATTTAAAAACAAAAAAAGAATTATCTTATTCTTCATTTGGCTATGTAACTCTTAAGCGCTTCACACACAGCAGCTATAATGTATATTAATGTACATTACATCCCATAGATATTATGCCATACATTATAGCTGTTGTGTGTGGTCTCGTGACGATTTCTATGGAAAGATGTAATGAGATGTATCGTGCTATAATGTACATCTTTACATTATAGCTGCTGTGTGTGAAGCCCTTTAACAGTGCTCTGAAATAATTTCACGTTTTGATTCGGATTGGCTGTCATGTGCCCTTAAAATATTATAATCTAGTTTATACAACTTTTACAACCATAAATAATTTGCGGCACGAATGGCATGGTTACGTCGCGATTAGAGCTATCATCGGCACGCAAATATTTACCTACGAACAGTCATCGTACCGATGCTCAGGCGGATAATTTAAACATTACAATACCCGTTTGTACCTACTACAAGGTATTTCGCGATTTATGCATCGGCCGGTTCGCCTGTAAGATTATTCTTTGCTACAAATATCTAGACGTCATCTATTAAAATGCCTTCATAATTATTACGTGAAACTATTATTACCTATACACTTATGTCATTTCTTAATCGACTATGTCCTATAGCCTAGGTAGATCTAAGCTATACCTACATAGTTGCGTTGGCTTTATATTCAGCACTTTAATTCTTCCAGTTCCACTAGCGGTGCCTAGATATTGTTCTTAAGGTAGGCATGTAGGTAGGTAATTACATTGATATTGTTAAAATAAAACTTACTAACTTCTCGTACTCGTAGTCGCACATATAGTTATACATATAAAGTTGATTCGTGATAATTGAAATAATAACAATCGAAGCTAGGTAGGTAAGACCATAGAGAAAATGTTACTTTAGTAACTATAACAGATCACTGGGTACGACTATGATTATGTTAACGTAGCCAAGTAGGTCAGTTATATGATTGTACCTACCTAAAAACTACAGGATAGACAAATAATTTACAGGATTATATGAGAATTTTCATGTAATTATCTACTCATAGGTAGGTACGTGTCCTCCGTCATCGATAAAGTGTAAGTTTCTAAATTTTCATTTTTTAATCATATTTTGTCGTAAGAATATTAATAAAACCAAGTGAATATTCCAATTTAGGGTTTGTGATAATAGTGCAAAGCGCCGAGGTGTAAAGGGATCGGTTCATATCAGAGTCCGGTAATTTTGTTCGGATTAATTTGGAATTAGAAAACATTACATACCTACATCTCATTAGTTATTAAAATTACAGCATTATCTAAGGCGCTAGCCAGACAGAAGAGTTGTAAACGCTTCGTAGACAGACTGAGCGCGACCATGCGATCGTTTCACACCCGCACCTGTTCTTGTCGGTGGTGGTGGTGTCCCGTCTCTTGTCTCATTTGCAACTACAAAAACCCCGACATCTAAACCTTACCCTTATTTAAAGTCATGGTTACCTTACCATGTTCTTTCAATATCATTGAAGTAATACGGTACCAAATTTCGAATCGATCGGACATAAGGAAGTTAGTCAGATCCTCTCATCAACTATAAAAGAGTTGATGATCTTCAAACGGCTGAACAAATTTTCATGAAACATGGCTAAGAACACTCGGGATTAAATTATCTACGACACAAAAAAAACTAAACGAAAATCGGTTCATCGGTTTGGGAGCTACATGTTAGATGCTACATCTTATATTAAGCTGCGTACGGATAGCGCGTTCCTGTGTTACGCGTAGTTGGGAAACACTGTCCACGCGTACATTGGATACGCGTACAGCTCATGTACGAACCGCCGCGAACCTGTACGCAAGGTCAATCGATCCAAAGCGCTCCGCGAGCCCCAGTCATTCGCCATGAAACTCCAGGAACACGCGTGTCTATTCATCTTGCCGTCCAAATATAGCGTACACGGTCGTGTGCGTCCTCTTTGACGCGCTGCGAGCTAGCTCGCGTGGTACGCGTTCCCCAAGAATGTACGCGTACTACACGTATGGACTTGGCGTTCCAGACACGCGTATACTGACTACGCGTACCAGTGTACGCGCTATCCGTACGCACCTTTATAACACCCCTCTTTTTTCGTCGGGGTTAAATATATTTTGTTATATTCTGATATAATATTCAAATACGATTGTATTTTTTTTTGTGAATATTAAAATTAAATAATATATACCTACTTATTTCGGTATTTTTCTTATTAGGTATAATTTTGAGCAAATTAAAAAAATAACTGTTGGTCGAATCACGTTTAATTTATGAACTGCTAGCTATCCCGCTCGCGTCTTTGTTCACTTAAAGTATCAAATCCGACCCCCTTTTGAATGTTATATTGAAAAATCCTGAAACACGTGTTCATTCATTTTGCGTCTACATACAGTAGGTACACAAAGTTTCATGAAAATCGCTTCACGCGTTAAAAACTTTCATACTAACGTTTCCGATAAAATCCCGCCTTAGGTGGGTGGGTGGTTTTGCTATAAAAGAAAGCCACCTTCCGAATTTCAGCTTTCTACCTTCAGCGGTTTCGGCTCGGCAATGATGAATCAGTCAGTTAGTCAGGTTAAGCTCTTATAAAGGTATAGATTAAACAAAAAGTTAAAATATAGTACTTAAGTATAAATAAGTTTATTTTAGTAATTGTCCCATATGATGGATACAGGGGTAGAGGTAGGCCAAAGAAAATATGGTGGACTGTGTGAAAGATGACATGGGTAAGAAAGGAGTGAGTACTGATGACAGAGGGAAATGGAAGAAGATTACATGTTGCGCCGACTCCACATAACGTGGGATAAGGGTAGGAAGATGATGATGTCTCATATATATTTTTAAACTTACGCGATCTGAACATATAATTATTAGTATTAAACGGGTATTTATTGCGTTTTATTTACCTATTTATGCCGACGTTTCAACAGGTTTACACACTGGTATGATCAGTCATCCCGTGACCACGACAGTATGTAAACCTGTTAAATAATAGTAATTGTCTTTTCCACTAATATAATCAACTTCTCTTAGCATAGTTGAGAAAGAGTAGTTTATAAATGTTAGGTATAATTCCATTGTACTTATGTAATAAGTTTTATAAAAATACGCTGTTGACACCAGATAGTAGGTATTATGTTACAAAATGAAGACACCGTAAACTATATTCACAGAAAGAAACATTTAAATTGACCCCGACCTCCTCTATGACTATACTCGTAAATAACTGATGGGAATCGTATAGCCTGACAGTGCATAATTAGCTAGCATTATCCAAATAACTACTTCAATAGCACAAAATCCACTGCAGATATTATAACACTTATTTCGCGGTAAGCAATAATATGAATTTCTTATACAGGATGTAAAAATATTATCTCCTAAAACTGAAAGCATTGCATACCTATACAACAAAAATAATTCAACCTATCTTCTTGTTTAGATATTTCGATAGACTGATTTACTTCGTGGGTAGTGTGTTGTAAGTACAACTACGAATTATCGTCGTAGCTCTTTACAAAAAGCTTAGCCCTACTGGCAACGCCTTCTGTTATAAAATACCTTTAATACCTAAGAAAACAATCTTTAAATTAATCTGAAAAATAATTTTATTTTTTGTTTTCAAGAACTATGGATCTGAACCGTCCTGTTAGTTTTTAGTTTTATTCTTTTTACACAGCCTGTATAAATCTACTGCAGTGGATTTGCGCATTTCAGTTTACCTTAGTGTGCCCCTGTGGCCCCTGATTATTATCAGTAGCCCTAACAAAGAAGATTTGTTTACAGTTCAAATAGAAAATAGTAGATTGTGCATTATTACGAGTATAAGGGTTAATAAATAATTATACCATTCTTATACAGAGCGGTTATTTATTTTGTAATAAAGACAACGTTTTGAATTGAATAAACCACTCTGGACTCGGGATTGTTCCCGAGCGTCAAAAACCCAAATAAAAGAGAAGCGTTTACTTTTTTATCATTCAAAATACCATCTGAGACGAGAAATACCATAAACACATTGGTTTTTACTGCTCCTACAAGTTCCATATCTAACAACCCAATATTTATACCCAACCATAATACAATACAAACTTAACGACTGTTAAAAGATAGATACTTAGCACTTCTTGATCTGCGGTTTGATCGATAAATCCATTTTTACTCATTGATTTTCAAGTAGGTACATAATGTCAATTTTTTTTCTCCGGAAAAAAATATCGATGGTCGTCTAAGGTCGTCTCTGATTGGTCGGTGACGCGCGCCTCTAAAAAGATTTTACGACATTTTTTGCTGCACGAATATTCTTCACTGCTTCATTATCATTATCATCATCATTAGCCTTCGTTAGTCCACTGGCAGACATAGGCCACAGCTTGTAGTAGGTAGATAAATTACAGTGAATACAGTAGGTACATATGTCATGAAAAAACAGCGCGTTGTTAGCGTGATATACTGTAACAACTCACTACCTATGTGAATATAGGTACTTAACTACCTACATATTTAGAAGGAAGCAAACCGCAATATTTTAAATCTGAAAATGAGCAATTATAAATTTCGTACCATACTAAAAACGCTCATAAGTTACATTTATTTAAAAAAACATTTTTTTATTTTCGTTCCTAATTCCAATAAATATGTAGTCAGCGTAGGTACATAAGTAGGAACCTACATACTTATCGGAATTACTCTATTCATAAAAAATTAAATTCTTGTTAAACCAAATCACGATGAGTAAATAAGAAAATATTAATAGAGACGAAATGGTTAATTAATAATTAAAATAAAGTCCGAAGTATTACATTTTGATACCCTTTAAAATACCTGCCTACTTAAATTCTGTTATATCTGTGCTGTGAACATTTTCCTTTGTAGTAACGTAATTTTCCGCAGTCTAACAAAAAGTTGTTTGCGCAGACGAGGACGACGAGCCCCGCTGTGTGAGTTTGACACCGCGCCACAAAGCTGCCATTCGCTTCATCAGAAAGGTACGTCAACAAACAAAACATTTTAAACAGTTATTCAAACTTAAATACGTTAACGTATATGTTTATACCTACCTATGTGCTACCATTAAATGTGCCTACTATAAACAGATTCAAAATGTAGGTTCTAAACGTGTTTTGCAATCATAACAAGTGCCTGTCTGATTTATCTAACATAAAAGATATAGGTACCTACCTACTAACCACATTTTTTTTTCCCGAATATGTATTATTGTTTTCTGACTCAAACCAGCGTTTTTCGATACATGTTAGGCGGACACTACGTACCTAACGACACAAAAAAAAACCACCAACCTTTATTCGCTCTGTCCGTGTTTATGTGGCAAGTGTTTACAAAATTTATGGAATTCTGACAGATGAAGTATTTTGTGGCTCGACGTAAGTTTAAAGAAGCCCTAAAGCCATACGACGTCAAGGACGTTATCGAACAGTATTCCGCGGGGCACGTGGACCTGCTCGGCCGGGTGAAGCACGTCCAGACTAGGTACTGCTGCCGACGACCCTCCCGACACCATGCACCGCCATGCGCCATTACTTTCTACATTCATACCTACTCTATCTGGCTGGACTGTAATACTGTCTTGACATTTACCTGTAGTCAAAGTTGGCATCAAACCTAATACTTTCTAGTGTGTAGTTAGTATTTGCGTTGCTAAATATAATGCATAACTTTGAATAAGTACTTACCTACTTACTTTCATGGCTGCTTCGAAATCGCTGAAGGATATTTGTCCATACGGACTTGATTTACTCTTATTCCTTGCACCTACTACTTACTTACATAGATAATTATGTTAAAATAAGATGTGAATGCATCATGAACTGTGCATGTTATGAACCTTATTATTAACATGATATAAAACTATACTTAGCCATTTAAATAATATATTTTTTATAACATGCAACCCATGAAAACCTTCGTTATCAATTTTATCGCTCCAGCGATTTAGAAGTACCTACTTAGAGCATTTGTAACACTGAAAACTTCAGAAACTTTTTGCACTGCGTTGAACACGTTTTCGCGAATTGAGTTGTTCATTTAAAGTAATTGAAAATATTTTTCAGTGATCATCAGGCACTACATTATGATCCCTGATATATACCTACTAAGTATACAATATACATACATTACCTACTTTACAAAGTTTACAAAAACATTACAATGATGTTTTACTATGGTCTCTTTGTAGACAATCATTAATTATATCCTCATTGTCAACTACTCTTAAGTACTTACCTACTAATACAGACCATATAATTATGTACCTTATCAGCTATACCAAAGTATAATAAAGTAGGTACTTACCGATTCGATTAGAAGTGGCTCTATATTTATATATCTATCTATATCGTAGGTACCTAATAATAAAAGAAACGTCTAATATTAAATATAATAAAGAATTTGCAACAAATTTTTGTCCGTAGCTAAGTCCTTACCTACTTACCTTTGTCTTGTAGTAAACCAATTTTACTAAGTACCTACTTATCTAAGTTGATGAACGGGTATAGGTATACTTAGCTGTCTATCAAATTAACCTAATGACATAGACATCCTAGGTATCTATCTACACCACTATGATCCTACCATAACGTTATCGTTTAGGTATTTACTTAATGGAAAATCTTATGATTAGCCATCAGGATTGTGTTTTGTTTCCGTGTAGCTCAAGTATTTTGTGGCACGCAAGAGGTTTAGAGAAGCGTTGAAACCTTATGATGTGAAAGACGTCATTGAGCAATACTCGTCGGGGCATGCAGATCTGCTAAACCGAACCAAGAATCTACAGTACAGGTGAGAAGGAAGCGTGCAATTCCAGCGCCAGCGCGCGCTGCGCTGCTGCCAGGCTCCGCCCGCGCCCAACCGCCTACCTTCAGCTCCACCAGCTCTGTCATCCACCGCCACTCATAACATAAAAACCTGCCGCTCTTTTATAAAACTCACCATACATCGTTGGTAAAAACTCATAGGTTAAAAACTTCTAAAACCTTGCTAACAACATTCAGTTTTTACAAAATTATTCAAGGTAGCTACTTGGTAGGTACATACTCGCAGCTACAATACCAAATAATTCGCGATTTGCAATTAAAAGTTTACCCACATATTAGTTACATAGACTAGGTATTTATTTATAAGTAGGTAATGTATTTATCAGTTTTTGTGTCATTTATTTTATCAATCTATATCTCATTAATTCACTTAATAATTACGAAAAGAGTTAAGTTCCTAAGTTTGGTAAATTTTAGTTTTCATAAATTCCTGAGAAGATGAATGTTTAGAGATGTCTAGTAATACGCATGTGGTTGGTTAATTTACTTCAAACTTTATCCATGAGTTGCATCGTATGAAACGTCCACTGATATTTTAATTATCTGGATTAGGTACGTATTTCACTTTCCTAAGTTATTATTAAAAAATAGTACAAAGGAAGGTCTTATACAATTTAGACACGTTCGTATGCATTACTTAATATGCTGTTTATACAAGAGATACTTCAGTAGCTCTATGAATGCGTGTGCATGGCTAACAGTGCCTTCTCATTTGGTTAGTACCGTTAGTAGGTACTTAGTAGTCTTTGATAAAAATAATCAAAGTAAATTAGCCTGTAAATAAGATTAATAAGATTCGAGTATCATATTTGTATCACCATAATAATACATTCTAAATATAAATAAAGACATTAAATTAAAGTTTATTTTATTCCTTTGACTACATCCGTAACTAATGAAAACCACACATTTAGCTATGCTCAATCCGACATTGTTAATGTGTTAATGTATTTGTAAGTTGTGTATGAAGGAATGCTATACTCGTAGTTAGTTTCAATAGAATTGCCTATTTTATATCCATATCTTCACAATTATCTTTCAAACAATTCAACTCGCTTCTGCGCACGCTTTTGTTATGTATATTTAGTTTTAATGTTGATCTAGACCAAAAATAGGACAGATGACTGCTGTGTAGGTACTGCGTAGATTTAGGTACTTACCTACAATATTCACTATTACTTACTGTGTAACTTACCAACTTGCATCATGATTTATTTTAATGCATTGCTAAAAATAAAATAGGTAAGTACTTACATTTTGTCATTGCTGTGAATCGTGATGGCTCAATATTGTTTTGATCATCCGTGTGAGTGTTAGAATGCGTTACTATCGTAATGTTGCCAAGCAACCTCATTGCTACATCATACATAACATTCATTGTATTAACCTACCGTTTGATATATTTTTAAGAAATCAAAGTATGAGTAGATCACTAAATTGATCGGTGTAGAAATTGTTTAAAATCAACCAAAAGATTTATGTCAAAGCAGCATTACATCATCTCTGCCTAATTTTAACAAAACTCTACTTATTAGTACCTAGATTTTAGACATCACTTCTTATCTCCTCTTCGGCGGATACCCAGCGGAGTGGGAAATGTTGTAATGTACTTTTATTCTCCAATGTAACTCTAACTTTAAATCAGAAAAATACTTCTGCTTTCAAAGTTTAAAAGTCATCTGCATGATACCCTTGTCAATAAAATAAAAGCCCTGCTTTAATTAAAAAAAAATAGAAAGATCAGATACTCGTAATTCATTTCATTATTATAGATTAAGGTAATTTTTGCTATAAGTATTTACGGACTCTAATAAACCGAGCCACAATTTTGAAGTAAGCAGGCAAATACGTACCTACTGGTTTTTTTGCTAAAATGATTTCAAGGAAACGTCATAGATTACATTTGAGGATCTTTAGATTAAGATAAATTCTAGAGTGAAACTAAATTGTAATTACAAAGAATAAACAATTCAAATTACTAATGGCTTGGTTCATTAATCCGCCTGTGTACATTAACCTATTGCAAGTATAACATGGACTAGGTAAGTTTATAGTTATTATTGATCATTGTTTAATATTTCTAAACAGGTTAGACCAAATTCTTGGTAAGCAAGGATCAAAAGCTAAAGACGTCTACGCATCCAAAATCAGTTTAGCTTCCAGAGTAGTTAAAATTGAAAGACAAGTGAGTACACATTAATTTATGAAATACTCGTCGCCAACAGTTTTGATGCCACAACATTACGCCTAATATGTTATTCTTTGTTTTCAGGTAGATGATATAGAAAATAAGTTGGATCATTTATTAGAATTATACGAAGAGGATAGACGAATGCGAAGGATAGGTAGTAATAGTTTGACCGGTGGTGGTGGTGGTGGTGAGGGTGGCGGCGCCCCGCGTGACACGGCGCTGGTGACTCTGAGGATGCGGCCGCCGAGAGCGGACAAGCAATGCTCCGAGCCCAACTCGCCCGTGTCGCGCACATTCGACCAACCGCCGCCGGCGTCGGCCCCGCCCGTGCCTGTCAAGCGACCCATGAATAGGGGATACTCAGATCTCGGCACACGATACGTACGAAAAAAAGTTATTGTAAAGTAAGCACGTGTCTTTTATTATTATTATTATTATTATTATTATACTTCCGCCCACAGCTTCGCCCGCGTGGTACATTAATAAACAAAAACAAATCTATCCCAGGGGAACCGTACATTTTTCCGGGATAAAAAGTAGCTTATGTGCTATTCCAGACTAAGTATAAACTATATCTGTGCCAAATTTCATCCAGATCCGTTCAGCTTTTCAAAGTGAAAGAGTAACAAACATACATCCATACAGCCATACATTCTTTTTTTTTTTTTTTTTATTTAACACCACACAAAACAAAAGGCTTTGTCGCTGAGCGACCACACCGCCTACATTATACCATATATTCTTACAAACTCTCGCGTTTATAATATTAGTAGGATTAAGAGCCTGTAGTGTCCCACTGCAGGACGAAAGCCTCCCTTCTCTCCAATCATCGTGTCTTTTGCTAACTAATATTATCACATCAATAATTTGCCGTCGACTTTTACTGGCTAGCAGAACATGCATCTTAGGTAATTGAGTATTTGAAAAAAATGTTGTTTTTTTTTAATGTATTTTAAAACTTTATTATCAATAATATCGAAATTTAATGCAAAAAACTTAAAAAAAAATTCAATTAGTTATAAACAATTAAAAATTGATGAAATTTAACAATAAGTCACGTGACTATAAACGCGCCATAATTGGGTCAACACGGATGTGACGTCACAATGTTAACAGTACAGGCGGATATGTAATAGTTACTAAAGAGCGGTGAAAATAAATAGGTAATTACATCGAAATGATCTTCACAACAAAAAAAAATTCAATTTTGTTTTAGGATTATCACGCTGCTTGAAACCATTTATTTCGACTTTCGTCATCTTGGGGAACATATAAAAACATTTTGTTAGGAGTTTTTTTCGTAGTATTCGTACATAATGGTACTTCATTGTTATCTTTGTGACGTCACGCGCGCTCGGGAGCTGTCGGCGTGTCTTCGGTACTGGATTCAAAGTATAATTTTTATTTTGAAATAACTTTTGAATTATTGCGAAAATATAAAATAAAAAATAGTTTTGCTGTAAAACTTATATACTTATGATCTTTCCATTTATCACAAAAAAACATTCAAATACTCAATTTTCTATTTCCGTGAAATACATTTTATGTACGTGCAAGAGATGTTAAAGTTTGTGTGCGATTTGACACTTGGTATAGGTACATAATAAAAATCTATGATAAATTATTTTTAGGTGGTATTGTTATAGTACCCATACTTATACTATTCAAAACGTACTTTACGTCAACAAGACGTTCCTAGCTATAGTCAAAGAGAATATAAACGGCTATAGTATTGCTAGCTATCAGCTATTGATGTACCTCTACGAATATTATAGTTAGCTACTAGGTACCTATACCTCGATGCCGTCCACAGAGTGAATGTGTATTTAATTTGCAGAACATCGTCAAGCCGTAACGGAGATTCCCCGCGGGACGATGAAGTCGTGATCGTAGTACCCACGGACCGAGATGACACGCCTCCCCGCCTCGTCACTGACAGCTCAGGTTAGCATTCAACTAACCTAATTAAATACCCAATCTGATATGTAAACACTAACACAATCATTTCAGTATTGCATTAAGTGTCCATTTTGAAATTGACCCCCATTTCCTGCACCTAACACTTCAGTAGGTACACGTCACTACCTACAGGTAGGTAACTGAGCAATGAACATTATAATCCCAATAATTTTGTAACTATCTATGCATATCTTTTATACCTAGGTACTGAAGTAGATTATAGTAGGTACCACTTAGTACTTCTACAATTTAGTAGTTAGCGCATCGAATGCTAATTAACCAATTACACGTCGTTGCCTTAGGTATAAATATGCGCATATTACAAAATTGCAGCATCTTATGAAGATTTTTCGTCGTCTACTTCTCTCTGACTGACAACTTGGGAGAGCCCGCGTTCTTATCGGACGTCGTGGGCTACGTGAGTCCAACTACCCTACCCGTATCGATGTGGAATGTTACTTAGAGTGTTTAGTTCTTACCTTACCTTTACTTTTGTGGACTCCCTTTCATATTCTACGAAATATCTTTAGGTCCAGGAATGTGTGTCTTTATCCAATTGTTCTTTAAGTATTTTTTTTAATCTAGAAATATGTTCCGTGGTGTATTACTTTACTATTAGATACATGCATATTCATGTTTTTGCTGCTAAGCCTGCTTGATCATTTTTTTATCATTTTACATGTTCTTTCAGTCAAATTTACCTTTATCTGGTTAGTAATATCCCAGATAATATAATACTAGTAGTAATATAGTTAGTTTAATATGAAAATGGTAATATTAAATTCGATGAACAATCTTGGATAAATCATACTTATAGTATTTATATATTATCTTTGGAACATTCCAATACATATGAATTTCCTAATAATTTCTCAAACTGAGAATAGTTAGGCTCATTGCGGTTCCCATCAGCATCACCCATATTCCGTATAAATCTTATTTAGCATTTTATTAAATTTACGACTCGCTTTAGACTTAGTAGAAACTGCATTATTATGCATTGTTGGCTGCTTTATTTCCAAACCAAGAAATGAAAGCAGCTCTCTTCGCATACCATTCATTCATTTTTGAGTAAAAAAAGGGGCAGGCGTCCTGCAACAATTAAATCTAATGAAATCTTGTGGTCTTAAAAACTTTATACAAAGTCTTAATTAAGCTCCCTTGCAGAAAACTCCAAATGATTATTATTAAAAATTTAGTAATTCTATAAATAACGAAAACTCTTTGTGCTGAATATACTAGCTCGATATAAATTTGATGTACTTAGGTACGTTCATGTAAGAACTTTATAATCGATCTACTTCAGCAATCTCGCAACCCGCATGTGGTTTGGGTGACCCGACCCTTAACCAACAAACTTCTTCAACTAAGAGGTTGAACTGTACCTTTTTAGTTGGTACGTTGAACATGGCTAGATGAGAGTTTATATTATTTTGTTTACAAATAGGTTGAACCTACACAGGACTTACTAATTGTAGATCAAGAAATACATAGGCTAGGTAGGCTTATCCTATCAAGGTTTTTTTACATTTTTATGGCGTTGTTGCAAGACAACAATAGCCTACACTCTCAGGTCTCGCTTCTAAATCCACAACATATTCTGCGACTTGCTGCTTGTAATTTCTGTCCCTTATGTTGTGAATTCCTCATGAAACTTGCATTTTTGTGCTTTATTCGTCCTACATTCATTTACTTACTGAATTTTCTTCTCTCTTTCAAACTGAACCTGTAACGTAAGTAATGAAGTTCATAAAACAGAACTTTAACGATATAAATAGGAAGGAAGTGCTTTCCTGAGTAGGTTGTAAAAGCTCCTATTAAACATAGCTTTTAAGATGATCACTTAGGTATCGTAATATGATGCCTGTTTACCACTTTAGATACATACTCGTACCTATACCTACATTTTTAAGGTTTCACTCTATTTTTTTAACTTAACTTTGCAGGCGCCACCAATCATTTACCAAATCAAATGTGTAAAGAGCAAAATTTCAGTATGATAGTACTCGTACCTATTATTTACCAAGTTAGTCTGACTTATAATGTGCTCCTTGTTGGACTTCGGAACCTCGATTTTCTAAATACTCATTCATATAATAAACAAACAACATTTTGCATGTAGGTACATAGTTACCGTATTTGTGACCTACTCGTACCAAACTATTCTGGTTTTATTTATGATTTTTAAACACTATCGCATCACATCCTATGTGTACTGACTTGTTTGCTTGATATTTGTGACCATGGAATGCTCGCTTCATTTTTTTATCTTATAAAAGTTTTCCTGCATTTGAATCCGCATGTCTGTAAAGTACAAAGTTCTGTGTTGGTTTAATTCTATAATGGTAGAAGCGGTGGAAGTATGTTTTTTGGTATGAGAATCCCATAAAAGTATAATGTAACAATTCTGCTATCATTGATTGTGATTATGTACTGATCTTTTTCCAGACTGCAAAGGTCGTAAAAAAGTTATAAAAAAGAAAAAGTGACCATTTGCCTTTGTTATTCCAGAGGCGTGTGCGAGTTGCTCTGTGGAGGTAGAGACGGAAGCGGAGGCGGAGGTGGAGGCAGGCGGCAGCTCGGGCTCGGGCTCGTGGTGCGAGGGCGAGGGCGAGGAGCGCGGCTACGGGTCCGGCGACTCGCTGGCCGAGGACGCGGCGCTGCTCGGCGACGCTGCGCACGCGCCGCCGCCGCCGCGGATCGTCCGCAACCAGAAGCGAGACGTCGCCGTCGACCTCCACCTCCTGCGGCCCGACAACTGAGACCGACGACCGCGCGACGCCGCGCCGGCGTCACTCTCCAAACATTATTTTTCACGTTGGCCTTCTCCGCACAATAATATTTAGAAAATAACGACACAAATACTGTCCAATCACAAATTTCCTCTTATAGGTGCTTTATTTACGAAACAGAGCAATCATAGATTAAGGTAAAGTATTTAGATAATAATGGTTGAAGTGTGTCTTAAATCTTGAAAAATCGATTAAGTACATATAAATTATACAACGAGACGATTACGTGGTAGAGCTACGTATAAAAAGTAATGTGCGATGAAGTACATAACGTCACTTCCAAACGGATATGTCTGACTAGTATGATGAATATTACGAATAGAAATGTACATAGGTACCTATTACCAATGTATTTTTAAATCCTACGCTTACATACTCTGTTTAATTGATCGAGCGAGCGCAGTGAGCAAAGATCTTTGTGTACCTACTGTGTAGAGATCACACAATTCGTAGAGAAAATACAATTAGTTTATTATTCATTTATTTTTGAATGGAATACGTTATGACAAGCGCGGGCACAAGAGAGTAAAAAAGTATGTACAAATAGATAGAGTAAACGGGTGTGAAGTTAATGAGTTTAGGTTTGACATTTAAAAACAGTTTTTTTTTCTCCTTGGTTTCATATTTTATGAACGAATTTATTTTAATAAGCATTTAATTAATTTCAATCACTTCATAGTTCATTAATTAATTCAGGTTAATAAGCTGGTATATTGTGAGATGATTTTTAGCTATATTTGGTATTAACCAGTATTTTCAGGAATATCAGCTCTTAGTTTTGTTATTGAAGGTCACTACCGCAAAAATAATTAATTTAAACTGAGTCATGTTCGGTTCCGACGACATCCGACTGGAGGCTAAGCTCTACGATACGATGACCAACATACAATTAACAGAATTTAGAGTGTAAAGGAAGTAGATTTGTTCGATTGACATGTCTGACGCTTGTAATACAGACCATAAATAAACAGGATCCAGGGTGCTAGTGATGTATTGATTCAAATGGTTTGCACATATTATAAACTGTAAGAATTCGATGTGATTCTATTTTATTTCCCTATTTGAGTTTTTATCACAGTGGAAAGCAACGGCTACGTGCTACCATCATATGGGGTACACACAAACGCATGCGTACTGCTCGCGAGATCTTAGTTCGACGCGAAACATTAGGTTATGGAATAATTAGATAGTTCAATTGCTTTTATAAAAAAATAAGTAAGTAAAACGTTTTTATTGTAGGTGCTTTAATTTTACGATTCTACGGATTTAATAAAAAACAATGAAATTATTAAGTAACTTGTTAACTACGTTGTAAATATTTTACAATTAGTACCAACTTAGATAGTTTACTATAGATAAGGAACTTGTATCTACCTTTGTTCGCAAAATATGATAATAATATACTTAGTAATACGTTGACAAATTGTTCAGATCATCAGATCTTTACTTATGGGTAATCAATTGATTTCGAGAGGTCTAGGTACTATGTGAGTTGTTTATACTTTATCTAGTCATTTTGTTAATACTTTTAAGTGATACGACTACCAATCAACGCAAAGCCTGCCTAACTAAACCAGGTTCTAGAGAGCTCTGGGATATGTACTGTCGAAATCTATGTATATCCGTACGCACTAAAGATTTATCGAAATTCAACCCCTAAGAGATGCAGCGTTCGCAAGAAAATACTTATAAAATCACGCGAGATAATCTATTAGTACGAATGTGAATAAAACCATAAAAAAATGGAGAGCAAATATTTAGAGATCTTATCGAAGAAAATTTATCATCAATAACCGCTCTTTACCTACTCAAATCTAACCTACCCATGAAATAGAAAGTAATCTCTGTTATATAGACTACTTCTAGCATGACTTTATTTGCTTTCCGTGATAGTACGTATACCGGTATACGGTACTGGGTAAGTTCTCAACAAAACCTAAATAAGTATATTATGTAAATCTGAAACAATATTTTTTTTAGTGTCCTTAATCGACACTGCGCGGTCGAGTCGCAGCCTAAGGTCGGCACACATCTGACCGCAGACACGTCGCGTAACGCTAAAACAGACAAATTTATATAATAAAACATTCAACCTTTCACACTCATTCGATGATGCGCTAGTGGGACTGTTGATACGCTCGACGCATTTTTCGTCAGATATGTACCGACCCTTATGTTCTACGAAATGATACTGTAGACATAGTACGCACGCACGCCTACGGCGTAGAACCGACCTACGCCAAAACGCGTAGTAAATGGAAGGTTATCCCGTAGCGTAGACGCTACGGCGCCGGCGCGACGGAGACTGTGCTACGGATTATTAAAGACGGGTCGGCGCGGCGTGCGTCTCGGCATTTTGCTTTAGTTCATACGTGCTTAGTCCTACCTAAACATGAACTACCGACTCGGTGAATTGAAATACCTGTGATAGATGTTCAGTTTGTTTTTCGAATAAAATAGGAGCTTATTTACCATAAGTTTCCTCATCTTTTATGCTTGATGTCTCGAATATGCCTAGTCGTAATACGAAATAGATACTATCTATCTATGTAGGTGCATATTTTATTAGATAATCCTATTCTTGAACCAATTTTGAAATTTTGAACATTTTTCTCAATAAAAAAGCAGGGTAACTATTGCCTGGGATTCCAAATAAATTAAATAGATAAGAAAAACGATATTAAGAATAATTCAAATGTTTCAGATTCTACTTATTAAGTTTAACTAATACATTGGGTTGGTGAAATTATTGAACTTTAGTAAAAAAATCTCGATCACCTATTATATATTAACTATACGAGTAAATAACTATATACATACTCATCAGTTCAATGAATAAAACATAAGTACAATGGGACCTACTTTTGCCTAACTGTTAGACCTTAGAGAAAATTGTGATATGCTTAAACATAAAATTTATTAAATCATTTAAAATAAAATGTATGGCATCGTTACAAGATACAAATACCTAATGTAGGTATGTATCTACAAGCAAGTTGTTAATTTACTTACTGGTTTTATTACGAACCCTAGCATTGTAATGTTTGCTACTCGCCTCCCTATACGCTAATATATACTAGTATCTAATTGGAATAAGTCGTTTTAAGCTAAGAATAATTATAACTTATATATTTGTTTTACCTATTGTTATGTACCTACCTATTATATTGTTTAAGAAGTATTAAAAATGTATCACGAGGTTATAAAGTAGGTACCTACATACAGACCGTATTTTTGTCAAGGTTAGGTATTTTATGGAATATTAGATTATACTCGTAGAATGGATTGAATAGGTATCGTATCAAACCTGGAACAACTTTGTGAATGATTCCTATTCTGTCTGTAGGTCTTATACTTATTGCAGTAAGGCCGGGACTCCACCAAAGCAGAGATGTGTGCGGTGTGCTGTGTGCTGTGCGTTTCACACATTTCTATTGGTTGTGTAAAAAACACAGGACAACACAATTCTACTGGTTGTTTAAAAAACATCACCTCTTCACTTGTCTCGTCTCCGCTTTGGTGGAGTCCCGGCCTAAGATCTCGAGCTCTGGCGAGTAACATTACCTACTCTCCGAACCAATACCCTCGTGCCTGTTGGAGGAAGCCGAGTGTGGGATCTAAATGAAGTCCAGTGTAAAAGAACTCTTCATTTGATTGAAGTATAATATAATTACCTACAGAATTAAAATATTTCCTCACTCTAGTTCAATGATATGCCGCCATTGCCAAAAACTACATTAGGTACAGTTGGCCAAACGATTCTAGGCATTTATGAAGTTAGCCGCAGAGCGCTGCGCAGTATCGTTTTTCGGGAGCAATCGGAGGTAGGTATGGAGAGGGGCGGTGGAACTGGGACTGTACATGCGCAAACTCGCATCTGTGGCTAACTTCATGAATGCCTAGACCCGTTGGAAGAACTGTACTTACCTACTTGACATCCACCCCTACCTATATGACAAAAAACAACTAAAGTACCTACTTATATCTACCTACTTATAATGTACCTTAATGTTATATAAACTTACTCTAAATATTTAACTGTAGGTAGGTACCTACATTTACTGTTTCCCGACGGGGTAGGCAGAGACCACGGACCTCCACTTGCTACGATCCTGACATACTTCTTTTGTTTCATTCACTCTCATTACATTCTTCATACATGCGCGTCGGTTTAGGGAAACAGGCGTGATTTTATGTATGTATGTATGTACATTTACTAACAGTAATATTGATACGTATATATTATTAAGCGGCGATGGGCTTGCAACCTGTCACGTACGGAATACTAACAACTGTGCAAAATGTGTGTTTGCACAGTTGAAAATGTCCTGTTTGGACTTGTCTCTGACTACCCCCATTAGATATCCTCAAAGATCTAAGTAACTAAAGATCTGAGGAGATATCTACCGAACCTGGGGATTACAGTCGTGATCATATATTATATTATTATTTATATTATTAGTAGGAACTCTACTATTTATAAAAACTAAGTAATAATATTAAAATTGAATTTCATAATAGACCAAAAAAATAACAATCAGGTGCCTAATTGAAACTTCTTTTTCAGTGGATTGATTTAAACTCATAACCCGATTTTTATATATAGGGCTCGGCTCTACCTTAGGTACATAAATACATAGAGATGTAAGTAGGTACCATAATCTAAATTGATTCACCCCGATTCAGAAACTGGCATAAACTTAATCAGCCTACAGGTACACTTATTAAGTAAGTAATTAGGTACACACCTAATTATCTAGGTACTTACTATTGTTATTTATTTTATTGGCGGCCAAAAAAATACTTGAAATTTCGTTAGTTTATCTAGAATAATAATATATTTTACTTCACGTACCTATGTACTCCTACAGCAACACTGAAACAATTAGTAGTAGAGATTTTTCAGTCTAAAAATGCACGCCCCTCCACTTGTACTTGTTCCGCATGGAGGTAAATACATTGGAAATACATTGGAGGGGCGTGCATTTTTAGACTGATCTATCTCTACCTACCTATGAGGAATCTAACCGGCTTTGAGTGGTAGGTAAGTACCTACCTACCTAGATACCTAAATCGAAGGCCTAGCTAGATCATGTTATAATAAATAATAACATTATTTTCAACGCATTCATTATTAGTTTAACTTAAAATAAAGCTGGCTTTTTGGCCAATGGTAATTATTAAGCATTCTATGTACCTACTTAGTAGATTTTCTAAAACGAACGAGACATTTGCTTGTAAGTCCTATTGCATGAATATGAAGTAGGTATACTTGTATTAAAGCGAGTGAATAGTAAATTGTGTCTCATTTAAACCGTCGTCGGTCGTCAGTCGTTTCGTTACTGCCTTTATCCATATCTTCCCATCGCTACTACTAGTGTAGCAATAAATAGGTATATAGCTAAGTAAGCAACTATTTATTGCTACACTAGTTACTAGTGTAGCCAGGACCGTTTTTTGCCAGTGATACTACTGTAGTATCACTGGCTAAAAACGGTCCTGGCGAAAGGGCTTCCGGTGGTAGTGTGTCCTTGTCTGATGCCTTGCCAGAGGCAGACAAGTATTGGGGTGGCGTTGATTTAAGCGGGATATTGACCAGTGATTCTGAAAAATTTGCAATAAATTAAACTTAAAATTAACTAACAATATTTTTTTTACAAAAAAAAAATAGTGGCGTAGTTACGTAGCATCAATAGGTCAGTATACATACACAATCGTTTTATCAAGCAATTTGTCCTGTGTTCTGTTTCGTTAAGGCTACCTCGTTAGAAAGGAACAAACTACCAACGTGACCCTCTCACGCGGGCCCTTTTTTTTTTGCCATGGTGCACGGTCTTGTTATAAGTTTAATGGTCTTTGGTCTGAGTGAATGGAGTATAATAGACCACAGAGTATCTACCTTTAAACATAATGTAGATCTGCCACTGGCATACGTTACGTAGTGATTATATTCTCTTTGACTGGCATGGTTGTTTGTGTTGTGTTTGTTTGTTGTTTTTTTGTAGATGAGCAAATAATATATTTGGAATTTCCTTTGAACTAAGAGAAATTACAGTTCTACCAACAAAACATTGATTTGTAAGAAAAAATGCCTACCCAATACGAAGAAGAACGTACCTGGGAAGGCTCCAGTCAAAATCAGTATGAAGTGAGACATTAAATTTCCTATAATGCCTATTATTTCTTGTGGTAGCCTGGACTTTAGCAAGAGTCCGTCTTGGTGCGTATCACCACAGTGCCATGTATTCGGCATCCGTGCAGTAGTCCTATATACTGCGCAAACATAACGGAGTTGAGCAAGAAATACTTTTTTCTTTGCTGGAACTTTATAAATCGATGCCTGGTGGCAGAACAACCGCAGTGCATTGTACCTTTACAGGTTCCTGCAACTGCTATGATCTTACATAATGTCAGGGGAAAACTTTATGTCTCATCATCAGTCTACTTAAAACTAATACACAAGTTCATCTTATAAACACACTAGAGTTAAAATCAATAATTGTTGCAGGAAGAAGGCAGTGAAGAAGTTATCGAAAATCCAGAAGAGGTATTGCTTGAATGTTTGGAGAAATTCAAAACGCCTGATTATATCATGGAACCTGGAATATTTGGACAGTTAAAGCGTTATTTTCAAGCCGGCGGTAATCCAGAACAAGTTATTGAACAACTGTCTCTCAACTATAGCGCTGTAGCCCAAATGGCTAATTTACTAGCAGAGTGGTTGATTCTGGCAGGTAAAAAGCCTGCAGCTATTGATAACTTTTTAGATTTAAAATATTAAAAAGTGCTTTTCGTCAGTCCTAACAGTTCAGTATGGCCTTTCTCCTCAATGGTTTCATCATTGTTCTGAACAAACAACTTTAGATTATCTTGTAAAATTTAATTTTAAATGTATCCTATGTGAAAAAACTTTTTATCAACCAATCTTTATTGCTACATCTTCATCTTCAGCTTGAAAGACAAGCTCTAAAATCAAGGTTAATTTTTTTTTAATATTGGTTAAATATCAAATTGAATAGAAAGGCCCTGTAACAAATAGCCCTTCTACTAAAAACTAAACAGGTATAGCAATACATATTGAAACCATTTGTTTCCATTGTGATTTCTGATATCTTTCTGATATTTCTGCAACAGGTGTGAAAGTAACTGAAGTTCAGGCAATGGTGGAAAATCACTTGAAAGACATGATACTAAAAACATTTGACCCTAAGAAAGCTGATACAATTTTCACTGAAGAGGGTGAGGTATGTTAACTGTTTGTCTATTATTGTTCTCATATAAACTATTTGTTTCCATTTCCCAACTTTAAGAGAACTAAGTATTCCATCTTTTATTTATTTATTTATTTTATATTTATTCTTTGTACCTACACAAAAAAAATTACATTTAGAAGCTTAAAACTAATCTATCTTTTACCTTTAAATGATCAATTCTTGTATATATATATATAATCTGAATTATCCTATTAAAATTCCTTCACAGACTCCAGCTTGGTTGACAGAAATGATTGAACATCCCACGTGGCGTTCTTTGATATATAGACTAGCAGAAGAGTATCCTGACTGCTTAATGCTCAACTTTACTATTAAGGTTTGTTGTTTTACTAATTTATATTCCTAGCACAAGTTAACTCTTCTCTCAATCAGGTTTTACTAACTGCCAAGAAATGGCCAGTGTAAGATAAGTCTCAGTATTTGCTTTAATATATTCACAAATAGAAACAAAATAAGTTTTTATATTACTGCACTAGTAGAAATCCCAACAAGTTTATGGAAAAAATCTTATCTTCAACATGGGAAAACAACCTAAACAGTTTTGTATTGCCTCAATACAGTCAGTCAGGCAGGACCTTGATTCTTCTACAATATTAAAAATATTTGACTATTATATCCATATTTTGTGATATTTAATCTACAATTGGATTATAAATATAATAAAAAACCTATCAATGAGTTAAGTATAATAATTAGGTTCAGGCATAAGGCATAACTAAGTTCTAAAATTACTATTTTAATGTTTCCAGCTTATATCTGACGCAGGCTTCCAAGGTGAGATCACCAGTATATCAACTGCAGCTCAGCAAATAGAAGTATTTTCAAGAGTACTCAAATCAGCCATTGTTGGATTTCTTCAGAGTTCTGACGATTGGCAAAACAGTGTCAATGAATGTGCAGTAAGTCTATTTTATATCAAACTAGCTTGGTTTACTTTAACGATTGAAATCCACTTTAGTACCAACCAATGCTTTGTCTCATTTCCAGAAAATGGTATGCCATGGAGCACATACCTATGTGTACAGTCAAGTAATTGTACATATATTAGCACAAGAGCCTAGAGGTGGAGCTATCATGAAAAGACTTTCCCAAGAGATAACTAGATGTGCACAACAGAGGTACCAATACCAACAACCTCTTCTCTTTTTTCTCTTCTATTTATTAAATATGGGCATCTAACATTATGGAACATCATAGATATTAATAAGTCCGATTTTAGGACACCGCGAGATTTACTGAATTAGTATTGTTTGTGTGTACCCATTTATTTAGTTTGGTTTTGCTGTTGTTTTACCAGCGGGCACGACGTAACACCAATAACGCTGGCACTGACGTCAGGCGAGTCGTGGCGCAACGCCCGCACGGCGCTGGCGGCCATGTTGTCCCGCGGCGCGCTCAACCCCGCCGACATATCAGTGCTGTTCAGAGCTTACACGCAGTCTGAACCACCACCAGTCCACCTACTGAGGATACCCCAGTTTCTAGGTACCAACTTCTGATTGAAATCTCCTTTATTTCTGACTAGCTTCTGCACGCGGCGTCGCCCGCAAAGTACCTACATAAAATATAGCCTATGTTCATCCTGAGAGTTCATTCTACACATTGGTGAAAGAATTTTTCAAATCGGTTCAGTAGTTTCGGAGCCTATTCATTTCAAACAAACAAACAAACAATCAAAGTTTTCCTCTTTATAATATTAGTATAGATGAACTATTAGTCATCATAATACAATATTAGGCACAACTGGGTCGCTTAGGTTTACTTAAATGTTATAATTAATAACTAGGTACAAAATACTGACATAATTTGATGCAGCCAAGACGATTACTGCAGTTAAATACATTTTCAGTGTTATTCTTTGGTTACAGAACTACTTGTAGACTCTTTATTCAAATCCGGAAGCAAGCTAAACCCAGAGCACAAGTCCAAGTACATGTATCTCCTGGCATACGCGGCCAGTGTATGCGAGGGCGTGTCTCCAGGGAAACCCGTAAAGGACGAGCTGAAAGCCACAGTGCAAGCTATTGAAAAGGTGCATGCTGTCACCTGCAGTTCAGTCAGCTACAGTGACCTCATTGCAGAGTTGCCTACATTGTATCATTGCATAAGGTAACCACATCATTCATTTCTGATAAATAACTGGGCGCCGCCGCGCCAACATTATCGGTTTCCACTTTTCCAGATCACAGACCACAAGGGGCTTCATGACGCAATGTACCTAATCCCTTTTAAACATCAGTGACTTTATTGAAGAATGTCTTCCTAGTTCGTTAGCTTTCATCCGGACATAGTCATAGTTGGTTTCCTTTCTTGCTTGTAATAAAATAATAATTTCAGATTCCCTGTCGTCGGCATGGGCGTCCTGGTGTGGGTGGAGTGCGTGGTGACGGAACCCTCGTATTTCAAGCTGTGTACAGAACACTGCCCCGTGCACTTGGCTCTACTTGACGAAGTTGCTTCGTGCCATCAACTGTTACATCATCGCCTATTGAGATTACTAGTTCAGCTATTTGAATCGCCTCAAGATGAATTAGAAATTTTGGTTCAGGTATAACTTTAAATGTACCTATAGTTTTTTCAGGTTTTTCTTTCATAATGGTTTCACAGCTCTATAGAGTGTGGCTCTGCCATCTGCGCTACAGCGCAACCTAATATTTGTTTGGTTTTTTTTTCTTTTCAATGTATAATAACAAAAAAATTGCATCCTATGAGTTCTCTGGCTTCCATACTTTGTCCGAAATATTTATTTACTAGCTGTTGCCCGAAATTTTTATAGTTATTCTGCTATTCGAGGAAGACAAATCAAAAATCATGATAATCGGTCCAGCCATTTTCTATTTACAATCTGTGTAGCTAACACAACTTGTTTTTTATAGATAGATTTTGATAATATACCGGTTCATCATTTTATGTATCTTTTCGTAGTTGGAGTTGAAGAAGATGCTTCTTGACCGTATGGTTAATTTGCTTAGTCGCGGCTGCGTAGTACCGGTCCTAAGGTACATCAAGCAATGCTGGCAACGTGGAGACACCGACATATCGCTCATACGATATTTTATCACCGAAGTAAGTAATAACCGGCCAGTGCGGTGGAACAACGCACTAGGATTTCGTAGCATTGCATGAGTTTTAGACAATTCATTTACCACGAAATTTGAATGTTACTATTAAGACATAGTCTGTGATAAAATAGCATTAGGCTTCTTCTATGGTACCTACAGGGAACCTATATATTATAATAGGTACCAGTAAAAGTCACTACAAACTAGACCAAAAAAAAATTTCGTTTGATTGATTGCCTTATTTTTTTTAGGTTCTTGATGCTATTGCTCCGCCATACACACCAGAATTTGTACAACTTGTGTTACCTATGGTTGAGAATGAGGAAATTACTGGAACTATGAGGGCTGAAGGTGAAAATGATCCTGTGTCTGAATTTATAGGTAAGATAATAGGACATAAAAAGCAGAATATCGTTATTTTCGAGACTCATTGCTATAGTCGTATTTTTGTTCATATTCTAAATATTATTTTTCATGTATATTTTAATTCCCAGTGTGTTAAAAACAGTGTAGCAGGTAATATTGTTCTGAATATTAATAACTGTTTTGTTTTTTGTTTCAGTTCACTGCAAAGCTCACTATGTGGTAGTTTAATTTATATTTAATGTAAAGTAAAATAAATGATAAGTATTTAAATAAAATAAAACTATCTGTCTAGGTTGATTTTTTATTGTTTTATTTAAAAAAGCCATTATCCTCTAATAGCTTTCCTTTCATAATATCTTTTCAGGGCTTGGTCAAATACATCACCAACAGTTCTTTTCTTCCATATATCAATTTTTGGCTTTTCCTGTATAGCTTTTGTTGACTGCTTGACATCCTTTTCAATATTTGGTTTTATCTCTGGAGTAGCAGACCTTTTAGGACTTTTAGGAGCTTTTGGTTTATTTTCATCACATGTTGCCTCAGGTTCATCACCACTAGGATCATCAACTGAGAAGTCAGAATCTGCATCAATATTTTCCTCATTGGGTTTGGTCTTCTTAGCCAATCTGATATTTTCAAGATTTAATCTGTTGATTTCTTCATCTGAATCTTCAATTTCCCCATCTGAAAGGTCACATTTTGTGTCTGATGGATTTCTCTTTCTGTAATTTCTTTTCTTTGTGGTATCAGCAGATTGCAGTTCTTCTTTTTTGTCTAATACAGGTTTTTCAGTTGTATCCATGACAGATATTTGTTGTTTACTTTCAGTAGTTTTGTCTGTCCCTAATTTTTGTTCATACAAATGGCGGTAGAATCCCCCTGAAATAATAATAAGTAAATGAGATCTATTCTGCATGTATAAACTTGTAAAAGTACACAAAAGGAGCTTAATATTTGCACCACACTGGTTTGAAAGAAGTATATATAAGAGAAGGTAACATGTGATCATGCAAATATATTACAAAACGCGTAGGTACCTAGATCCTGTTGTTTAGTAACATCTCCAATCTTCTCCAAATACTCTTCACGTTTTTCTTTTTCTTCCTCTTGCCGCAATTCTTCTAATTTCTTTTTATATGCTGAAGTTACAAAAACTTCTTTACCCTTGAATTCCTCCCCTTCTTGTTCTCTCTCTTTCTGAATCTGTAATTTCAATTAAAATCTACCTTATTTACAAGAAACAATTAGTTTGATATAATGTTGTTCATCTATCATCAATTAAATAAAATGCACCTGTCTTTCCATGCGACGTTCATTCTCAATTTTACGTTTATTTGCTGTTTTAAGTAGGTTCTCTATGTAGCGAGGCTTTTTTTCTTCCTTAATCTTATTCTTTTCACTTTCTTTTTTGCCAACCATATCTTCATAGATTTCATCATACTGAAACACTGTTGGATCTTCTGTAATGGCTTGCTCTTGAGAAATTTTAGTCTAAAATATATATAAAAAAATAATTACATATTGTACCTATATAGTTCACACAGTGCAAGTATCAATATAAATTTTTATTATACCTATGTCCAGTTATGGTTTTAAAAGTTTTGTTTAGCAGCTTACTAATCTATAAACTGTGTTGCTTCTTACCTGTCTCTTGGTAATATCACTTGGACGCAGAAGAAATAATCTTTTAGAAGTATCTTCTTCTGAATCAGAATCATTTCCAAATACATTTCGGGAAGCTTGAAATTTGAGTGTTTTATTTTTCCCTTTGTCTGTAAGAATAAGACCATACCTGTAAACAAAACGATCATCTTATACATTTTACAATCATCAAGGCAATAGCTAAATGAGGCACTGAAAGGGTGTAGCTAGTTGGCCTGGTATGGCTGGCTTTGATACGACAAAAACTGAACTAATGTGCAGGATAACCTATATTTATGGATGTGTGTGTAGGTATGGAAATTTTATTCGTAGAATATAATTAGTAATTACTTTTTATCAGTCATAATGCTGTAATTGTTCGATCGTGGTGTGCCAAAACACGAGTTTTAACTGCTTAGTGTCTGATCCCAAGAGGAGAGTACAGTATTTTATCAATGTATCTGCGTCAAATTGTTATGAAGCGCTGGAAACTGGCTGGAAAGGATTGGATTTTCCGATGGAAGGAAAAGAACAGAAAAAATCCAAGGAATCCAACCCAGCCAACCAAACTGAGAACCAAACCAAGCCAAGCAAAGCAAGAGGTTATAGTACAGTATTATTT
Organism: Cosmorhoe ocellata; assembly: GCA_963675405.1. Classification (NCBI taxonomy): domain Eukaryota; kingdom Metazoa; phylum Arthropoda; class Insecta; order Lepidoptera; family Geometridae; genus Cosmorhoe; species Cosmorhoe ocellata. Next base: position 6,715,358 of record OY776245.1, on the reverse strand, counting down.
TCGGAGTTTCGGTAGATGTTAAATTTACGAATAAAATAGCGATCACCGACGAATTAAATGTCCAATATTACCTTACAGTACCATTCATGGATGGATCTTACATTCCCAGAGTTCCTACGTGGGTACTGAAATTAAAAAACACTTAACACTGGCAAAATAGTCATCAAAGATAAAATGTCATACTTAGATTCCATAAATTATATCAAATTATGAATCGGCCATATATATTTTCGATCGGGGTTTGCTTCGAATTCAATTCAATTGACTTGACAATTCGACTGACTCTGTGACGTTGACAATACCAGCAAAAAAATCTTGACACATGTAATAATAATCTCAGAAGTGACAGAAGTTGATTATTTTTGAAGTTTATGACACTGGCAGAATTGATGCGAGAAGCAAGCGGAGCAAAAAAAAAAGAAGTCGAAGTCGATCGATTCACGATTCTCAATCCTTATTGTGTAGGTACCTATCTATTGTACCTACGTAGAGTACGTACGTAGGTACATTTTCGTACATACTTTCTTGGAGCTCTTCTGTCTGTATGGCATAAGTTTATTTTACTAAAATTCAGTGAATAGCCGAAGACTATAACACAATGGCTAAACCTAGAAACGAAGATCCAGCTGAAGACGCTAAAAAAATCGTGGATGATGCTAAGAACTTTATTGAAAAGGCTATTGCAGACATCGGCCAAACTTCCGCAACAAAGCAGCTAATTTTAGGAACTGCGTCAGGATGGTATGATAACTTAGTTCACAGTATGCACACAACTGAATTCATTCTATTTATGGATAATGTTCATCAAAAACTCAAAGAATGAAATCCGCTAAAACTATCAGTAATCCTATCATTAGGTTTAGGTAGTTTTGTGTTGCATTGCATTCTCTATAATAAAGTAATAAAGCATAGAAATATTCAAAACTATTGAGTTCCCATGAACCATTATTAAAATAAAATGATGAGCAAATGATTTTCAGCTTTTTCTTGTCATGATCTATTTTGTTACTATACAATGATTCATATATCTACGTCTTAACCAAGGTCTTCCTTGAGTCATGTAGACTTTGTTTACTTATATGATTTCATCATGATAAAATTAGTTATTAGCAAAATGTCATTTGGGAACTGAATATTCAACAAGATATAATGCAATGCAATACTCTAGCACATTGAAACTTTACATTTAACTTAAGTTTTGCTTTATTTATTTTCACGGCGTAATACTTAAAACTTGCAAGGGGTACAGCAAGTGAACAACTAAACTTAGCAGGATAAGTACCCCAACCATGCTTGCATCACAAAATTATGTAGTTGTAATTCTAACATAACATATTCTCTCACACACTTTAAGTAGTGTAAAGTATACAACAACATTAAGAAAATGTTTAGCAAAATATTCAGCTTTATTTTAAACCTATGTGTAGTGTCCTAATATTTTATAATGTTTCAGGATAACTGGATTCATTTCTATGAAAATTGGAAAAGTGGCTGCCGTCGGTCTGGGTGGAAGTGTGATACTTCTGCATATTGCAAGCCAAAAAGGTTACATTGATATTAATTGGGACAAAATTAATAAAAAAGTTGACAAAATCACTGATAAAATTGAGAAAGAAGCAACAGGAAAATCTCCAAACTGGACTGAAAAAGTTAGTACCTATACCTATACTTATACTATACAAATGATTTATTGAAGTGCCAAGTGGTAGGAAATGGGTGGAAACCACCTACATATTAAACACTGGTAAAAAAAACAGCTCTACACACTACAAGAATGTTCTGCTATCCTAATGATGTTCACACATATATATGATTCATTAAATTATATATTACTACTTTGCTATTTGAATCTTTGAATATCAACAGGTTTGCCCCTTTCGCTTTTCATCTTAAAATGACATAGCTGATATTCTGGAGTGAATTATTGAACTATAAAAAAATCCTTTGTAAATGAGTGACAAACAACATACTTGTTCAACAACATTACTCTCTCTCTAGAACAACATTACTCTCTTTCTGCTATTTTCTGTCTAAAGACAAAACAGATAAATGGATGGTTATGATAATTTTGTATTGATTTACCAAGACATTGTTAACTGGTAAATATTCAATTTCTATTTGTTGCAGGTCTTATTGTTTGTCAAAGATAATTCATATTATTCAGCAGGGTTCACTGGAGGATTCTTTTTTGGTATTGCATCTTCATAAGTTTTATTTCAAACAAGATAAGGCGAGTGTTTTAATTTTCTACCTAAACTTCCAGATGTCACACCTTAATACTATTATCACTGCACTTGAAACAAATTGATTAAATTACATACATTGTAGTTTTTTGCATTGAAGTATTCTGGGATATCAGCTATGTATTTTAAGACATCTTACTTATCTATCTACTGGAATGTCAGTACTTAGGTATTACCTGCCTTTTTAAATAAGTTTTGTATTCTCCCCTTTATATTGACTAAGTAGGTACAGCTAAAATATTATATTGCATGCCTATTGTTTGATGGTTGGACACCCCTTTTAACATAAGGTTCCTGAACTGTCCTGATTCCTGACATATAACCAAGTCAACTAAGCCTAAGATTTGAAAATAAATATATTTTTTACAGATTGAACGGTTTGTAGATCGTAAACTCGACAAAGCTGAAGAACTGCTTGAAAAAAAAGGAACAAAAGCAAAAAAATGGTACAACAAGTTTACACGTGATGATGATTACCATGCTACAGAGAGTCACGTGTTTCTAGCGTCGTTTGTCGCTGGTATGGCTTTGGGACTAATTTGCGGCAAATAAATAGAAAGCTCTTAAAATAGGTACAAACTAGGTACCTAATTTAAACTCCTATAATTATATTGTAGCACAATGTTTGGAATTAGTGACATTTAACATTATTGTTACTTCAAAAACAAAATATTTGACTGTTGCTTCATTAAAAAAAAGTATTAATAAAATATTTATTCCTAACAAAGAGGCACATAGTATGTTATTAACTGCACTTATTTTACTGTACAAAGCTATTTACCATTACCAAAGTGTCTAGTTATACTTAAAATCAAACATGCTTTTGTTGTGCTAAAATTTTGGTTTAGGCACTGTTATTGTTATTGAAAAAAAAAGCAATCATTTTAACATTTTGAAATTGTAGAGGTCTGATTATGTTAATAGATTTTAGGATGTACTTTAAGAGTTCATTTAAATAAAATATCTAAATCCTAATTAGTAACTTTTATTGTTTCCCTTCATACTGATGATACACAAAAGGTGACAAAAGGAAATCTTCATGGAAATATCTTCTTATAATGATCAAATAATTGTCTTGGAGATAGACTTTCTAAATATTCTTTGTATTTCTTTACATAATCTCTCTTAATAGCGCGAATTGCATGTCCATAAAAAACCTTTTCTTTAGCTGTTAAAGATGCATAGGTTTTATTATTACCATTCCTTAATTTTAGTAGCTCAAATAGTTCCTTGCCAGTTCTGAAACAAGAATAATTTATTGTAAATAAATACCTATCATATTTTTTAAATAAAATTGCTTATTTTTTACTTAGTTTAAAACAAATGTTTCGATAACTTTGTGCACTACACATGTATTTTATTGGTAGATAGATCTGTATATTTCTTTAAACGATATTTATCTTAGTAGTTGCCTACTATAACTTTGTAAATATGGTCATAAAATTTTTATGCACATTTATCATACAAAAAGTCTCTAATGCCCTTCTTCTGGTTTTACAAAATATAATTTACACAGCCATATTTCATCAAATTTATTTACTACAAGCTAAGCCTAATTTTGCAATAATCAATAATAATAACTAGATGAAATAGATTATGCTTACTTTACAGTAGGTAAAGTTGGCTCTATTAAAGAAATATAATGTTCTGCATTATTTATATTTGGACTATCTTCATGTATAGAGTCAGTATCTTCATCAACAATGTTCATGTACGAATTTTGCAGAGTTTGTGCATCCCATGTTCGGGGTTCATTTCTGTAAGGAAAAGTTTATTTTAAAAAATTATAGGCAAAAGCCTACAACACCTAAAAAGTAATACAATATACAAGCCCTACTAATATTATAATTACAAAAGTGTATGTTTGGACGTCTCTTTTACATGTATTTGTATGTAATGGCTAAATAGATTAGGTACAAATATATTATCATAACATGGCTGGAAAACCACCCAAGGGGACCGAGACATTAAACCTAAGGTTAAAATGAGGGGGGTCAAAGTTAAACACTGCAAATTAAACCACTAGGTGCAACTGGTCAATATTATAACTGAAATACAAGGCTCCTCTTCACTGCAGAACTCACTGTATTTGCTCCAATATACATTGTTCTACTCTTTCTTGTAGTGTGTTGCATTCTGTATTAGATGCAGCTTTCACTGGCAGAGTCCCATTTCTGAAAAATAATTAAATTACCAAAAAAAGTGCAACAATTTTTCTTTCAACCTTTGATTTGTTGAGTCTCAGGTACCATAGGAATGTAATTCAAAATACATCTATACAATAAAATCACAAGGATCACTTTTTTAATAATTTTAGTAATAAGTTAATAACTTACACTGTATTATTCTCTTCAAAAGACGGATTGCTGAAATTGTCACAATCCATATCATCATGCACTGATGTATTAAAATCATTTTTAGTATGTTCAGACTCCGATTCTACAATATTGTTGCCTTCCGTGTTGTCTATTTTTTTATTGTTAGGAAATTTTAGTCTCAAATAAGGTTCTGTTTGGATAATTCGTTGAGCTCTCTTTACTGCGGCTTTCATTGAAATTGTATCATAGAAGTGTTGCTTTTTAGTGAGGCTAAGTGAGAGCCATGATTGGGCTGCATTATGTAGGTTTTCCTAAAAGAGAAATTAACCACTTACTTATTTACGCTGATGACACTTAGGATACCTACTTCTTCTTAGAATGTCAAAGTAATTCTAACAGTGGTGAAAAGATTAGAGTGAGTCTCAGAGGCTCCTTTTGTGTACTTGACAAAGTCTTCAAACTTTTTAGATTCCACATGCCAGTTTCCTCTGATGTTTTCCTACATGGTAGGTATACATAGTTTTTTTTCGATCAAAAACCCCATTAGTGCACGACGGATTCGAACCCACGAAAGATCGAAAGACCGCTAACACTAGACCACCCACCAGTCCTCCACTTCGTAGTTTTAGGTTACTTAATTATTTTGTAATAAGTATACGTGGGAAAAGGCAGGAAGATGATGATCTTACATTTGTTTTTCCGCCTTTCTTTTCGCAGTAAAGTTGAATAAATAAATTCTTTGCACGGCTGGGTATTTCAGTAGTTTTTATTTTTGTCATTGTTTTGAAATAGATCTCTTTGATTCAGTAGTTCAGTAAATATTCTGCAATCGGTACCACCACCACACCACACCACAGTCAGTCTAATAAAGTACTCTGTGGTCTAAAACAAAGAGAATATAATCACCAAAGAGCATATTATAATCACTGATAATCACGTTTAGAATAAAATAAAACACTTAGCACATAGCAAAGAGAATATAATCACTGTTGGTGTTAGGCAAGCTTATTCTAGATTTTATACATTTTCTCGTGTTATTTTGAGTTGTATTGTGTAATCTTGAAGGTTATTTTTCCAATAAAGCCAAAGTTCTTGACGCGAGTGTAAAACTAATTTTGTGATTAATTTCTTTTAGATCCATTAAGAAATCCCAAAAATTTTGAAAAAACTCATTTTTGACACACTTGACAATTTACTGACCTTACGACATTGACAATGCTGCTAACTTTAACATTTGACACTGGCAAAATCAATCTTAAAAGAGACAGATGCCACAACAAACAAAGAAGAAGAATAGATAGGCAGGCAAGCAGGCAAGGCACCTGCTTGCTGCACTGCAGGCAGACCTGAGAGGCAGACGCAAGACTTCATAGCTTTCCTCCCTTCCTCATCTCAGTCTTACAAAAATAAAACCTGGACCTGGACTGGATCAGTCAGATCAGCTCCGCTAGGAGGAGTAATAGTTTTCTGTGCAGACCAGACTGGAGGGAGTGGACGAAGTGGCATTATCGGTTTCGACATAATTCAGACAAATATTATATCTACAAACAAAAGTAGAGTGATCGTTAGCAGAAAATATATTATGATATATAATAATATCACATAGCTACCTGCTCTAGCTCTGTTTATAAACATTTTATAAAGCATAGCTTGCTAACTTGAATGTTCATTACCTATCTAAATATGAATAATATGAACTGTAGAGCACGCTGGTATTATTTTCCTAAATATATCCAAAGTCAGTTAAAAAATAGGCAAAAATCAAGCCTAAACTTATGGGTTAGTACAACATGTGAATTGTATAAGTACTTAGTTATAATGTTGGTTTGGTAGCTCTACAGAGTAAGGAAAGGTTCTATCACTGTAAGAAGTTGACACATTGGGGTAAGGGTGAGCACTTGACCCCTTCAAGCTCAAGGAACAAACCAAACATTTCTTTGCTGTTTGCATCAAATCTGTAAAGCAAACCAACATAAGTACTAAACTCTTGCTAAGCCATTGAGTCCTACTCATTTTACAATACCTTGCCTACCTATTTAATTATACTTAGCCATAATAATCATAGTAATCTTAGTTTTAACATTACAGGAGCAAGATATCAATAAAGAGATCAAACAGAACATAGAAAAGTATTGGGCTGCTGATGTACTAAAGAGAAGTGAAAATGTTGAACTTAAAAAGAAGGCCTATTATGTTCTTCCAATGTTCCCTTACCCTTCTGGTAACTTACACATGGGTCATGTAAGAGTTTATTCGATATCAGACACATTAGCTAGATTTAACCTATTAAATGGGAATAAAACAATACACCCGATTGGCTGGGATGCTTTTGGCCTACCTGCAGAGAATGCAGCCATAGAGCGGAATATTGCACCCAGCATTTGGACTAAATCAAACATAAGCACCATGAAGACACAGTTGATTCAGCTAGGATTTAAATTTGACTGGGAAAAAGAAATTTCCACTTGTGATTCCCGCTACTACAAATGGACTCAATTTATATTTTTGAAGTTACTCGAAAAAGGCTTAGCATACCAAAGCATGGTAAGAATCTGATCATTTTGAAACTACATCACAGGATCTAATAAATTATATTATGGTAATTTTTAAGAAAACTATTATTTCAGGCACAAGTGAACTGGGACCCAGTTGATAGGACTGTATTGGCAGATGAACAAGTAGATGACCTGGGCTGCTCCTGGAGGTCTGGTGCTAAAGTTGAGAAAAAATATCTCACTCAATGGTTCTTAAAAACAACAAAGTATGCCAAAGCATTATATGATGGACTTAATGAAGAATGTCTGGAAAATTGGAAAGACATTATAAATTTGCAGAAACATTGGATTGGAGAATGCAATGGAGTAGTTGTTACATTCACAGTTGATATTGATGGGAAAAATAGAACTTTTGATGTGTGGACAGATGATCCATATAAATTGATTCATGGTGACTTCCTAGTACTGAGCACAAGTAATGTACTTGTTCAACAACTAGGTAATACCTTTATAAAAGCCAAAAATCCAGTAACTAGTTCTGAAATACCTATTTATTTGTCAGACAATGTTGTATATCCAGAAGGTAGAGATGTCTATTTGGGATGCTCATCAAAAAACATCAAGGATAAAGAACTAGCTTTGATTTTAAACATCCCTGTCAAGGAAGATTCCCCAAAAATAATTGTTGAAGATGAAAATCAGAAAGCAATGAACATAGCTCTGAGTAAGAAAGTCGGAGGCTATTTAGTTAGTTCTAAACTCAAGGATTGGCTGATATCTCGGCAAAGGTACTGGGGAACCCCTATACCAATCATACATTGCACTAAATGTGGTGTGGTACCTGTTCCTCATCAAGATCTTCCCGTCACACTTCCAGAAATCAGCTCAACCGGTATCCAGACGCTCACAAATGTAGACGACTGGGTAAACTGCAAGTGTCCTACCTGTCAGTCTGACGCTAAAAGAGAAACTGATACCATGGATACATTTGTTGACTCTTCATGGTACTACTATAGATTTTTAGACCCCGCAAATGATAAGGAGCCATTCAGCAAAAAATGTTTGGAGAATCACACCCCTGTAGACATTTACATTGGGGGAAAAGAACACGCTGTTTTGCATTTATATTATGCTCGATTTATGAGCTATTTCCTACACTCCCTAGGATGGACTCCTAATGCAGAGCCTTTTAGGAAGCTTCTAGTGCAAGGAATGGTAATGGGGCAATCATACAAGTTGAAGTCATCAGGAAAATATATACCTGCTGAAAAAGTTGAAATGATAGGCAATGCATATAAAGAAAAGGATTCAGGAGAGCCTGTGTTGATGCAATGGGAAAAGATGAGCAAGTCTAAGTACAATGGAGAAAACCCAGAGAGACTCCTTGAATTGTATGGCTGTGATACAACTCGTCTTCTCATTCTAGCTGATGTGCCACCAGCAACACCTCGGCGCTGGTCTGACGACAGTGAGTGCAAATAACAATACATACTTAACCAATGCTTTTATAAATTAGTAGAACTGCGTTGAACGAGATCCCACGCGTGGGTTTGTATTTGCAAACCATGAGCATCACTATAAGGGACCAAAAGAAGCACGCGCAAAAAATAAAACGTATTTTTTTTTCAGCTTTACCTGGTGTCTTGAACTGGCAAAAACGCATTTGGTTAAGCTTGAGACAATTTCTTCAGAATAGAACAAATTCCATCAACACGTCAATATCTCAGGAGGAATTTCGTACCTGTGAAAACAAATTAAAAGAAGCAAGAAACTACTTCACTGCCACAGCCACTTATCATTTTAGACATACTCAGAAATTAAGTGTTGGGATTTCTAGACTGCAAAGCTTAACAAGTACTTTGAGGGTGTGTACTGTGTGAACCCATTTTTATTCGTGTTTCATTACATCTATTTCTATGGGATTAAAATTTGTAATTACTTACTCATAAAAATCGTAATCTCTTATTGGTTGTAAGTTGAAACTACTTAAATTCCATGTGATGATAATTATGGCATATATAGGTATATTGCATTATTAAGTATGCCTTGGTATTGAAATTTATCTGTAAACTGTATTTTGTAAGTGTTTATAGTTTATAAATATGTATTTTTGCAGAATAATTTACCCCCTGAAGTGATATCAAACAGCAAGGAATTTGAATTAGCGCTGGCTTCTCTCATAATAATGCTGGCGCCAGTCACTCCGCATTTTTGCTCTGAGCTCTGGGCTGGATTTCTCACTGCTCCAAATAGACAGAATCACAACTCACATTTGATAAATTGGAACAAACCTGTTCTGGAACAAACATGGCCAAAGGTCGATGATGACTTTGAGCTATCATACTTGTGTAAAGTAAGTCAGTCAGAATACAAAGTCTACAAACAAGTTTATTATGATTTACGTTTTCTTCTAAAATTGTTACTTACTTCTTATAAAAACAAATATATATTATTATAATTATGTTTAGATCATCTTAAAAACTCGCTAAGTATATCAATTTCACAGGTGGATGGAGCTGATAGGTGTGAACTTAAAATTAAAGCAATTGAACTTCTGTCATTAGACCATGAAAAGGCTTTACAATTGATGCTAAAGCAGAAAGCAATTCAAAAGAGACTAAAGAATGGCATATTACATACAAAGTATGAATGGTATCCAGATTGCCGCGCAATTTTACATATTTATACCAATCGAAAAGTAAGGCCAAAGAAGTCGGAAGATGTGGAAATAGTGGAAAATATCATAGTGAGCCAATAGATTTTGTTGTAATGCAGCTTTTGTTTCACAATAGGTCGATAGGTAAGTATTTAAAACCAGTTAACTGTATTAAAATGTAAGAATCCCCGAGATTTTAGTGTTCCATTATTTTATCCAAACCTGTAAACCCAAAAAAAGTACCTGTTGCTCGTTTGCCAGTTAAATCATTCACATCATGCAACATAGGTGATCTCTTACAGTTTTAATTAAGAGGTAGGTTGGTACTAAGGAGCAATTTAAATGTTACAATTTTCTATGTATTAATTTCTTTATCTATTAGATTTAGACCTATTTAACATTAATTGACTTGTTATCTTTTATTTCCTTTGACTCGTTTGCCTCTAAATATTTCATCCGTATATGCTCTTAAGTTCGCCGCGGAATCCTGTAAAGAAAAAAACTTTATTTAAAAGATAGTTTTCTAGCCTGTGCAGCTAGTGCGGTAGCAGCTATTATTATAGTAGCCTGCATTAGCTATCTGGTAAGCTGCGGGTTTCCCGACGAATTTATCTTCACCGTTTGAAATCACTCGTACTGATGCACATGATGTACCTACTTAGTTCAGTACCTATACAGCGTGTAACGTAATACCCCTATAAGAACAAAAGGGGTGTATTCAGACCGAGCACTAGAATATATAGACGTGTGCAAAGGTTCAATACATCATATTTGAAATTCCAATACAATTTAAAACAAATTATTTTATGATAAATTTGTGACAACCCTATGTGTTTGTTTACTATTTGCGTAGGTAACAAACACACGCGCACCCTCCTATCGCGTCGGACCCACACACACACACACTTAGACAATTGAATGTGTGTGCCATGCTCCAGATGAGATAATAGTAACTACAGTTTTCAAAAGAATTTGCAATTTTTTACGGATCCTACTTACATAATTCTACGTAGAAATTAAGGTCAAAGATTAAAATCACGATATCTTTTTATATCTTTTTATTAGTAAGCTACTAATGGGGTAGGTAGGGTGATAGGTTAGGTACATAGCTATCACTGAATTTTGACACGTTTTTATCACTGTTGACACACACAACACAACACATTTCACAGGAAAGGCTCAATGTGCCCTCCTTCACGAAAGATGCAAATGTCTGCTCTGCGAGCCACCGTTTTTGTTGCGTTCCGAAGCTTTTCAGGCGTTATGTCCGCACACGCTGAAATTATTTTCACTCTGAGGGCATCTACCGATGGGCTTTCGACGCGATAGACGATAGACTTGAGGTAGCCCCACAAAAAAAATCAAGGGGCGTCAGATCAGGGGAGCGTGGAGGCCATGCTACTGTACCAGCACGACCGATCCACTCGCCAAACCTACATCGTATCGTACGCTAATAAAGTTTCGCGAACCGAGAGATTGTTGCAGTTTTTGCAAGAAACGAATGCTATTGCGACTGATTAAAAATGACATTTCATTCAACCAAAAGTACCTATTGCCAAAGAGAATATAATCACTACCAAAGAGAATATAATCACTACGTCTATGAGATGGGACATAGAGACTTTTTAATAAACTTCATTTAACATACCACCTATTACTAATTTAAAAATAAAAACGTCAACAGTGTCAGTCAGCATACGTTATACCGACGTAACGATAAGAACATAGGGATGTTCTCAGGTTATTCCTAATTATATCGATATCGATAAATTATTATGAAATGCATCGTGGATTCCAGCTACAAAATTAACAAAAATAATTACCGTTACAAATAAAATGAATAATTATGGATTTAAAAATCAAATTTATTCAACGTTAATTTACATTTAGGTACAACTTAAACTTAAGGATATTATACAAAGTACGAGCAGCTGATGTGTCAGTAGACAGCTATTGTGCCGTGTGATAGCTCGACTCGCCTCGCTCGGTCAAAGTCAAACAGATTTTTTTCAGTAAGATTACAAGGATCACACTGAATCGTCTTATAGCTAGATGATTCTACTCCTGTTCCTTCGCGACCAGTACGGTGATGACATCATAGCATACAAATGAAAATGATCTCCACAAACGTATTTCATTTCATGAAGTTTTTCAATAGGAGTATAGGCCAAGTCTTCAATTCCGATAATCTGCGCCTTTGTCTACATCTAAAATTAAACATACCATTGAAAATATCACTAACAAAAGCCATGTACTTATGTATAGCCCAAAACTTCTAATAATGTTAATAATATGTAATAAAGTTTATCGATAAGTAATGAAGATACTTGTGCTACATCACTACTGTTTGTAAACACGAAAGTATTTTTCCTGCCGAGTATCTATTCATTTATTATGCTCTGCAGACAGTACAAAGATACAAAATTCTTCAGTATGATACTCAATTTGTACTTACTTTTCTTCATCTAGAGGGAATTTCATCATAAATATCCTTTTTTTTGTCATTTATTCGACCATATCTTTTTCGACAAATTGTACATGTTCTACAACGTGGAGTCGGTGCCTTTTTTGTTGAAAGGCACATTATAACTATTTTTAACTTTCTCACAGCCTAAAACCACGCATAAAAGACCAAAGAAACATAAAACTTTGCAATTTGCAGTAAAAAAAATTCAAACAGAAAGCCGTTAACTGACTGACACCTGACATGACAGCAGACAAAGTGAGACAGAGATGCAAAAACATAGCCTGAGATAGCAACCAATGAGAAATAGGCTATTCACATAAAAATGAAGATTAGTAAGACAGAAAAGTCACAACCTTTGACTTTAGTGCCCAAGTAGGTAGGTACAAAATTGGATTGAAAAATGCTCCGATCAACAATAATAGGTACATCGTTGGAAAAATGAAAGTGAAATTATGGTCACGGCTTTATCCTCAGGCACGGTAAACATCCTCTCACACTTCTTGGTATCTACTCAAGATACCTTTATGGCCCAAATAAGTAGGTACAAAATTGAGTAGGTACCTATCTCCTACTAGGTAGGAAGTTAACAAAGAGATCTGAAAGGATCTTTACCGTGCATAGGGATTTTAGTCGTGATGTGACCCTACGTTTTAATTACCAATAAATACCAAGTTACCTACCAACTAGGCCTTCAAAAAAAACAGAAGTTACTTATTAAGCTACCTCGTTATTAAGTAACCTACCTAGCCTGTAGGCACATTATTGATTGGTGTCCGTTCTGTTACCTATTTCATCTAGAGTTCACACCTAAAGGTCAAAAAACAGCTGTTAATAGGGTTGCCTCATGTGGTGTCAAGGTACGTATTGGAGCAAAGTTTAAGAGACATTTCATGAATGAAAACCTTTGAAACTTTAAAAGTCGTTGAACAAACGTTGTTCGCAATGACGTATAGAATACTCCCGTTCCGGCCTTATAGGGATATTATGTTACTCATTGTATAATACTATAATATTATATTTCATACTTTTTTCGCTTCTCTCCATTCGAGATTCCGGAGACGATTCAGCCCTTTCAGATTACGATCAAGGATTTTGAGGAATTCTGATCGCGAAATCTTCGGCGTTTCCGTTGTGCCATTGATTTCTGTAGATGGCGCCTTCGTAGGAGCCTGTATAAAATAATATAGCAAAATATAAGCTGTCCACACACTGTCCTCCACAATTGGACGAAAGTTGATTACAGAATATAGGTACCAAGCTTTACGTATAACTGTGATAATGTAAAGTACCGAACATTGAAGATTTATAAACACTTTATGTACACCTATGAACACTTACATGCTTATACTCTTAAAAGATATTATATTCAAGAAACCACATACATTACTAGAAGTTCAAATGTATAGAAAGAGTCTGTAATGAAGATAAACTTACGTCGTCAGCAACGAATTGTGCATTTACCAAATCTGATATTTGTATATACGCGCTCTTTGTGTCATTAACTTGCTGAAAGAAAAAAAAAACACTAATGAAGTTTACCGAAACGTTTACAGGGATGAAATTGACTTGAACAGGATGTAATAATTACTTCTAAAATAAGATGAAAAATTGTTCCAAAAAATCCCCACTTCGGCGTGGTGGCAATATTCTTTCCTCCTTTGATTGCAGTTTGCCTTGCGTGACGGTCGTGTTCTATAGCATCGTCAGCAGTTGGCTGAAATAAAAATAAGAAAATATATACCTAACTACAGTTTAGGACATATTTTGTCTATATCAGACAGATATTTAAGTACCTACTATACTAACTATATGTATAATTTACCCAACTTCCGGGTGGGTTTACTATCAAAATGTTATTTGCACCTACCTACATAACTATTAGTAGGTAGGTAAGTATATTAGGTGAGTAACTCGTTTCTCTCAGTATACCCCTCCTAGTAAGTATTAGTTTTTGATAGGTAGTTTACGAAATTTTTTTCCTTTCATACCTCCATCAGAAATGTTAAGGAACTAAAATAAGGTCGTACTAGGGGTACAGATCTCTCCATTCAATGAAATGTACCTATAGCTAGTATGAAATATATAACTACACACATGCTACTTTTTAGGAATCTGCGGGCAAAAGCTAGTAAACTAAGTATATAATAATCTAAGCATGTTGGATAGGTCTAGTTTAGTTCTACTAACTGGTTGTACAGTGAAGCGTGGCGCGACGATGGCGAGGATCAGTATCGTAATCCACACGAGGTCTTCCCGTCTGAATGCTGCCATTCTGACCCGGGGCCGGACAATCTAAATCCTGACGAAAAAGAGGTAAATAACCCAAGCTAATTGTGCAATGTGCATGGTTTACGCAGGTAATGAATATATATACCTACCTACGTAGAGGATTTGAAGGCCGAATGCTGAATTAAATGGACACCTTTCGCCTTTTCCCATGTTCGCGAGGCATTCGCGTAGATTTGAGGACTCACAGATAGGTAATAATTGAGGTGATTTGTACCTACACCATAGGTGATTATGACAACATAGGTATTCATGCGCACGCATTAGTGCGCATAACACAGCATAAAGTGTGTTTTTTTATGCATTAGTGCATCATCCATGTCGTGTGATGGCCGTGTGGCTGATTACCCGGTTCATGTAACAAAATGATTACGGAGTGGAGCGACTTCTGTCAGCATAACTTACAGCCACGGCTTGATATTAGTCGTTTGGGCAGTTTGTGGACTTGGCTGACAAGATTGTTTAATTAGGTAGGTACCTACCTAGGTACTCACTACTACTACTACTACTACTACTAAGTAAGCATGCGTAGCCTAGGAAGTAGAAGATCAATTCTTGACAAAAAGTTAAACTACGCCAAGTCGGTTGAGTTAAGTTGAGTCACACACCTCCGCTCGCTCAATAATAGATCATACCCCAGATAAAAATACTATACTTCATACTTAGTCACTAACTACTTGGTAAATATCTAGGTACCCTAAGTCTTAATTAGAAATTGTCCTAACTAGATAGGTATTTACCTACTATGCTCGATGATATTTAGGTACCAAGTGTGACTTTCAAGAATAAGTACCTATCTATTTTTGGTACATTTAGTAGGTACCTATGTAAGTAATGTATTTGTACCTAAATACCAATAGAAAATACCAATGACACCCTACCAATATAACTCATCTATAACCAACACCAAAGCAGTTATGACCGTGACATGAGTGACCTAGCTAGGATTGCAAATTTAAATTTTGACATCCTTTCAACACTATCTGTCTAGTAGACGAGAGTAGTGTTAGACTATTCGTGGACAGTACCTATATATTTATAATACCTAGGAAGGTAAAATGTCGATAGAGTACAATTAACTTACTTACCATGATGTGTGTGTGGTTGTAGATGAACTAACTTTACGCCGTTGCTCTTGGCTAAACAACTGTTAGGTATCCCTTGCTTTGTTAGCTCATAATGAACTTGAAAAAATTTACTCATTGTAATGTTTTTAGGTGGGAAATTAGCTTAGCAATTTATTGTAATTTACCTGGGTGTATAGAGTCAAATTGCGTGCCACTTTGAACTTATCAATACCACATTACCTTAAAAGTGAATGCTTTTCGACAGGGTCGTTTAACTGAGCAGGTGGATACCTAGTAGGTAGGTATGTGGCAACGCCTAGGTCATAGTACTTGAGCCATAATGCAAGTTAAGCTAAGGTGGATTCCTGTGGTATTTTTTAACATTGCACATAGGTAGGTAGGTACACGACAACACTAAAAAATCGAATTAATAACTGCATTTTTTAGCCATAAGTAGATACTTGATGTAAATCATATTATATATGAGAAGTCTACAAAAGTATACCTACCTACTCGTAAATACATAAAATAAGTACATACATATTAATATTTAAAACCAAATTTGGTAAAATGAGTTAATTTTTTAAAATTATTCTATTATTTTTAAACACTGAATAAATGCAAAAAAAAGTGCGAAGTGATTACCAAAAAATCAAAGTGCAGGGTTTGATAGAATCCGAGGAGCGCGCGGGCGCCTACACCGAGCCGTGAACACTGCGTGCCGTGCGCCTTCGGAGCGAAGACCGCGCAACACCATCATCGGGGCCAAGGCCGCCGCGCCGCGCCGATTGCGACTTGTACTATTAGTTATGTCAGCTGCGTTCTACTTATGCAATGCTTTCCGACCATTGAATGCAGTTCGATGGCCCCCAGTCATTAGTAAATTATACTACTTGCGCGCTTAATTGCTTTTGTTAGAATCTATAACACTTGCAAAAAATATGGATGATGCAATGAAAGTTTTGTCTAAGTCAAATGAAAGCTCTGTTCATATTCGTAGCTTTATTTGGTTTAATGAATGCATCGAAAATTCAAACAAAGTAATAGGTAATACTATGGAATACAACATAAATCTTACCTAGTTATGTGACATTAATAAGTTAAAAACTAAAACCGAAATGGTTTAAATGTAAAGTTAAAATATAAAATAACATTTAATAAATGCGTAAGCGTGCAATAAGTACGCACCTACTTTAGTAGGTAAAGTTAAAGTCTAAAATCTGCTTATTGGAGTACCTACCTATACCTAGCGATATGGTATATCATGACAAGAATTAGACAGGTACATTAAAATAACATCATTTAACAAATCTAACACTCAAATTATGTTTTTTTTTAATTTGCGTCTGAACATAATTGACGGGTTATGGACTATCATGCCATTCAGATTAGCTTCCTCATAAGATTTAGTATAATATGCACAAATCATAACGAAAGTCCGACTTCACTCGCGCCGCCCGACGCGCCGTTTGCGATTGACGTTTGTCTACTGTACTCTACTAGTGCTATTAATTTTGAATTTATCAAAGCAATATAGAGACCAGTGGGTGGTGGTAGTAGCGTTGTATAGGAGCATCTCTTAATTCTTTCGGCACCCTAGTTTTTCGCCCTTTGAGAACCACCAAACCTCAACCTGGGCGTCGAACTATCTCAGGCCAAGAGAATCTACAATATGTCGAACGACCGTAAATTGTGAAAAATATATCGAGTCAATCATCAACCTCATGAAGTGACGAGCTCCATTTTCCTGTATTTCTTCCTGAGCGTGGACACTGGGTCCTTGAAGAGCACCGGGTCGAGGCGCAGCACGGAGCGCATGAGCGGCATGTAGCCCCAGGCCGTAGCGAATGTGTTCAGGCACGACTGCCTCTGGATGAAGTGCTCGGGGTCACTCCAAGATGACCTGATGATAAAAATTGTAGGTAAGTATTAGTGATGCAACGGAAGTGTCTTAGCGGAAGCAGAAACAGAAGCAGATGTCAAAAGTAAATTTTAACGGAAGCGGAAACGGAAACGGATGCGGAAACGGAATTGTAAATAATTTGAAAAAAAAAACTAAAATTTCAGTGGCAAGTGCCCTACTTGCCACTGAAATTTTAGTTTTTTTTAAATTTTAGATTTGTCTGTTTATTATAGTACCGTTAATCCAATCTGCATGAAACTTGGAAGGTCTAGAGATTCTACTATGTAGATTTGCTGGAGAGCATATGAGCTTAATCGGTGTTAAGGTACCTACAGGGTTCTAAAACAAAAAAAACTTTTTGCCCAGCAGTGGGACACTAATGGCTTTTATATAATAATTGAGTGTGTTATCAAATAAAAGATCTTTACTTCATCATTCCAAAATGATTTTAATTTTTTTCTAGGATGTATAGTTTATGAAATATAACGTAAAAAGTGAATTTTACGATTTAAATCTTTGTATATCAAGAAAACCACTAACATCTCGACCTCAGCGGCGCAGCGGGCAAGAGTCCGCCTGCGACGCAAGAGGTTGCGGGTTCGATTCCCGCCTCGGAACAAATTTGTGTACGATCTGCAGAAATTTGTTCCGTTGGTCTGGGTGTGTAGGTATGTATAATAAAAAATATCTATCTATGTACCTATATCATGTATTAAATATATCAGTTATCTAGTACCCATAACACAAGCTTTGAGTAGCTTTACTTTGGGGCTAGATGATGCTGTGTGGATTGTACAGCATTATTTATTATTTATTTATTTATTTATTTTATAGCACGCGGATATAAGTACCTATGTACCTACCTATCTAGGTAGTCTTTTTTTGTTTAGGACTTATGTAGGTACATAAGGAGTGTCCAAAAACATCAGGACTTGAATACCAATGAGGATTGTAGTATCGCGCGTGAAATATCTCGGTTCTAGGCGAACTAATAGTTAATATTCATAGTTTACATATTGACGACCTCAGTGGCGCAGCGGGCGAGAGTCCGCCTGCGACACAAGAGGTTGCGGGTTCGATTGCCGCCTCGGAACAAATTTGTGTACCATCTGCAGAATTTGTTCCGTTGGTCTGGGTGTTTTCTATGTATCATAATAAAAAATATCTATCTATGTAGGTATGTCTATAATGTATTAAATTTATCAGTTATCTAGTACCCATAACACAAGCTTTGAGTAGCTTACTTTGGGACTAGATGATTCTGTGTGGATTGTCCAGCATTATTTATTTTATTTATTTATTTATAGTTAAGTTGCGGTAGGTAAGTAATATTATATGAAAAGTAGTTTGGCCGCTTTTGCCTAACAATTTTTTCGGTGTTCGTCGCATATTCTAAGACCAGCTCTTACTAAAACAAACAACAGCAGCAAATCTTACTCGCTTACACTCACATCGCGGCGCGACATAAACTAAAAAGAACGTAGGTAAACAAACAAAGTTGCGACAAGTAACGAAAGTCCACGCGAGGCTTCACCGTCAAACGCGCGCCTCGCCGCCCCCGTGCTCCAGCGCTGTCAACCGCCCCGCCAACGTTAACTTCCGTTCCTATTTCCGTTAAAAAAGTTGCGGAAGCAGAAGCAGAAACGGATGTCAAAAAGCATGCGGAACTTCCGCAGTTGCGGAAACGGAAACAGATATCTGTTGCATCACTAGTAAGTATGAATACCAATCTTCTATCTTCTTCTTCTATATATATAAAAATGAATTGCCGTTCGTTAGTCTCGCTAAAACTCAAGAACGGCTAAACGGATTTATTTTATCTTGGTCTTGAAATGTTCGTGGAGGTCTAGGGAAGGTTTAAAAGGTAAGAAAAATTCGAATAACTGCCGGGAAAACCTTAAAAATAGACCTTTTCTATTTCCCATACAAACGTTTTCTAAATAAGTACGAAGTCTGCCGGGTCAGCTAGTAGTTAAATATATTTATTTCATTGAAATTACAGGGATCATTTTGAAACGTCTTACATACTAGGTGAGTCTAGGTGCTAATTCCAGTCCGAGAAGAACAGACAAGAAACTCGCTGGGCCCTAGCGCTTTTTTTGTATGATCCTTGTTCATACCTACTAAAGAGTACGAGTACCAACATTCTACCAGCTCGCTCTGACAGAGTGGTGTTTTATGCAGCAATGGACATTCCACTCAACGATTTCGTCATTGTTCCCACTATTCATCATTGTTCGCAACAAACAATTTTGGGTATCTCTTAAAATATTGGTACATTTTAAATGTACCTACCCTTCGTGAAACTTATTATCAACCAATCCTTTATCGCTCCATCATCAGCTTTAAAGACGAGCTCTCAAATCAAGGTTAAAAAAGTTTTTAAAATAACGGTAAAATACTATATTGAGTACCTAGAGTCGTCCAATGGCGATCGAATGCTAATAAACAATATTGTGTAAGTAATTGATTTACGGTAGCCTGCGTATATATGTTTCCCGAGACTTTGTCCGCAAAAATCCATTAATTATTACACCTTGGGTAACATTGAAGTTTTAGCAAGGATTCCTAGTTTTTTCTAGTTATAAATAAAGCCTATGTTACTCAGGTATAATGTAGCATACTAATGGTGAAAGAATTTTTTAAATCGAACCATAAGTTTTCGAGTTTATTCGTTACAAACAAAAATACAAAAAATAAAAATACAAAACTTTCCTCTTGATAATATTCGTAGAAGTATCGATATAAAAGTATAGATTAGTCAAAGCATTTGTTCGAACGAGGTATCCGTATAGGTCATCCAACGGATCTAGGCATTCGTGAAGTTAGCCACAGGTGCGAGTTTGCGCATGTACAGTTCCTTCCCCCCTTCCTCATACCTCCAATTCCTCCCGAAAAACGATACTGCGCAGCTCTTGCGGCTAACTTCACGAATGCCTAGATCCGTTGAGCCTGTATACCTGTATCTGTATTGGTGCGCCTTGTAGCGGCGGCGCTGCGCCAGCTTGAGCGGCGGGCGGCGCGTGAGGTGCGCCACGAGGCAGTTGAGCAGGATGTCCTCGCAGTTGCGCGCGCGGCGCACGGCGCGGCGCAGCGCGGGCGCGCCGGCCGCGTACAGCGCGAGGCTGGCGCGGTGCACGAGCGCCGCGCCCGGCAGCACCATGGAGTACGCGCCGCCCCACCTGCTGCTGTAGCCCCACGATCCCTGCGCACCGCACGTATTCTATCACGTGTCACATTGTTTGTCCGCGATGGACTCCTAAACTACTTAACCGATTTTAAATTAAATTTGCACACCGTGTGCAGTTTGATCCAACTTGAAAGATAGGATAGCTTACATCTTAGTTTATAGCAGCAATATTATTTTATTGCAAATATTTAATATAAATAATTATTTGACTATTATTTGACATGCACAAAACCTGTCATGGAGGTCACCATATTTTTTTACAAATGCCATCTATGTAAAAAAGCATGGTGGTCCCCGTGACTGATGTTCTCCTACCGTTCCTCTTAAATTGTTTACTACAATGTAATATAACAAAAACCTTAGTTACAGCAACGCTTGGCCGGGTCTGCTAGTAACTACATATAGTTCGCTCAACGAATCTAGGCATTCGAGAAGTTAGCCGCAAGAGCTGCGCAGTATCGTTTTTCGGGAGCAATTGGAGGTATGAGGGGGGGAGGAACTGTACATGCGCAAACTCGCACCTGTGGCTAATTTCACGAATGCCTAGATCCGTTGGATGACCTATACGTTCCGGGTCTTACAGAAAAAAAAACATGGTCACGACTGACCTCACGGCTCAGTTGGTAGTAAGTCTGCCTTCTGCGCTGTAGGTTGTGGGTTCGATCCCCACCCAGGACAAACATTTGTGTGATGAACGCAGATGTTCATTCAGTGTCTGGGTGTTATTCTTATTATCTATTATTATGTATGTATTTACAAATAAAAGTATACATATAATTAATCTATCAGCTAACTGGTTTCCATATTATAAGCTTTCCTAAGTTTGGGGTTAGATGGCGTTGTGTGAATTGTCCATCAATATTTATTTTTATTTATTTACTTATTCCCATACCGCATATTATTACAGCAGCTGTACCTGGTGAGCACTGGTGGTGTAGTGGTAGCACCCCTGCTTCACGATTCGTAGTTCGTGGGTTCAAACCTGGTCACCTGAGTTTTTCTATTCGAAAATGAATGATACCTTAGCTTCGTCCCAGAAATGTGTTCGTGCCGGGTAGCCGACGATGCGTTCGGGGAAGCTCTGCCACACACGGAAGGCGAAATCTAATTCTTCTGCCAGGAGCGGCGCGTCTCCGTCCAAGGAGAACACGCCCGCGGTCGGCACCGCCCACAGCGGCTGCCAGCGCGCGGACACGCCTTCACTGCAAACCACGCGACTGTGATTAATACCGAGTGCCTTACAAGTCACGTTATGTAAAGTGCTTAATTTCCAGATAAGTGTACCCCCAACTAACCATCTTAGAATTATTCAAAGATCTGAGTATCTAAGTACCTAGCTAGAGATTTGACTGTTGAAAAATAGTTACTTATATAAAAGTTTTAAAATTACCCAGGGTAATGTGTAGTGGCATCGAGCACAAGAACGGGTAGTGGTTCACGAGAGTCACCAGCCACACGCGTCAGTGACTTCAACGATGGCGCGGCGCGTTCGCTGTCCCATACTAAAACAACCTGTCGTCAAACATTCAATGATTAGCCACTAAAGACATGTTTAATAACCAATATAAACTTTCCTCTTTGTACTGATTTGTTTGAGAATAATGCTTGAATTATATACTGACTCTACCAACCTTTGCACAGAACTCGCTGCTTGCTATATTGGCGAGAAGTTTATGCAGAGCTGGTGAAGTAGATTGTACGTACAGCAAGGCTGTAAAGGAATTACCGGGAGTGGGGGGAGGGGCAGTCACCGCGACGGACGGCGCCGGGAGAGGAGCTAGAGGAGCGGAGGGGGCCGGCGGCGCGGGGGGAACGGCGACAGCTATAGGGAAATGCGCCCGCGAGTCTCCGTACGATGCCAGGGTGTTCAGTGCGCCGGGTGATGCGTTCCATATTAGCGCTTCACGTTGTGTTGATGATTTATGGGCCGTAACTCGCTCCAGTAAAATCTGGAGAACAGAATATAGTATTTGAATTGAATGCGTTGCGTGCCAAATGACTAGTACCTAGTGCAGGGTCCGATTGGGTCGGAGGTATGATTTGGCGCGGAAAGTGCCGCACGAAACAAGAGCAATGCGCTGACGGCGAAAACGACGAAACGCCGTACAACCAGTTATCTTTGATGCAGTCATTTGGCGCGCAAGATAATTATGGTAGTTTTTTTGATGGCCTACTAAACTAACTTTTGCAAGACATTTTTATTCAGTACATAGTAGAAAAAACAACTGAAACTGCCTGAAAAAGTGATGTGGGTCTTCATATAGTAAAATACTTAGAAATCAATTGTTTGAAGGAGCACTTTAGTAACCTATTACATATCACTGGAGCAACCTTGGCCTAACTATCTGGTGTAATCATAATAACCTTACCTCAATAGTAGTGAAGACAATCTTTTCAATTGATGAGAAATACAGTTCCCAGAGTAATTGTGTTTGTTGACGCAAAGCGAGTATCCGCTCAGGCAAGACTGAGCGCACCAGCTCTGGAACCTGTTAAACAAAGGATGATTGTTTTCTACCAGAACATTCAGAGAAACTACCCGTTTCTAAATCTAGGCATCAATGTTGCTGCAAAGTAAAGTTTGCAACTGCAACACTGAGGTACTCTGAATACAGTTTGTGTTATGTTCATAATGTAAATGTTATTTTGTTATTTGTGCTGACAGGTTTGGTTCAAGTACCTATCTAATGATTATAATTAACTACAGGTCATCCAACGGATCTAGGCATTCGTGAAATTAGCCACAGGTGCGAGTTTGCGCATGTACAGTTCCTTCCCCCCCTCCTCATACCTCCAATTGCTCCCGAAAAACGATACTGCGCAGCTCTTGTGGCTAACTTCACGAATGCCTAGATCCGTTGGGCCAACTATACCTGCAGCAATAGTCGTTCATCAGCCCAAATAACAGCGCGGCGCCAGTCTATGCGTTCGTCAAACGGCAACCGCCAACCGTTACTGAGCAGGACAGGCACACAGCCTGCTGCTAAGGCCTCAAGAAAGCGGTATGATCCTAATCGGCGACCTCTCGCAACCAGACAGAATGTTGAATTAGCTAATAACTGCTCATAGTCAAATCTGAAATTACAATCCTTTATTAGTTATACTGACTATTTTAATCCAAATTTATCTAGCCATTTTGGTGATTCTAAAACAAACATTACAAACACTTAAACTTCCAAGTTGGAAGCTAAAAGTTTAGGTGTTGGTCAGTTTCCAACATTTAATTCATGTAGAACAATTATTACTAGAGGTACATAATGTACATAGCAGGATAACTGTCTATCTACATATTTTACACCATATTTGTGTTGCAGAAGAGGGCTGTTCATGCAATTTATAATTATATTAATGCTTGATATGACAATGCTTTGTCAGTACATACATGAAATATATTTGGATGCTTACAAAAACATAAATTTATTGAAGAAAAATAGTGACAATCATAATATTTGAATACTAGATAATAAATCTGTTAATAAAGCTGTTTCCACTTGGGCTAACAAGATCCCAAGCATACTTATTTATCAAATGCAAAATTAAAGAAAAACTGTCTCAAAATGCTTGTAATCATTTTATAATAATAATAAATAATAATTTATTTGGAACATCAATACATGTAGGTACAAGTAAAAATGGGAACGTTGAACAACTGCATAAGTTTTAAACTGTGTTGCAGTGACAGCGCCCTCCTCCGAACAGTTAAGCTAAGGTTCCATTAAAAATTCTTAAACGTAAAAAAAAATACTTAAATGTAAAGATAGTCTAATTTAACTAACAACTATGAAACTAAGAATACTGTGTCTCTGTGTGAGTATGTAAGTATAATATAATTGTGAGATGTGTGGTGAGGTAGAGTGAATGAGGTAGTGTCTGTGTGTGGAGATAGGAAATGTTAGGGTGAGTGTGGGGGTGTGTATTATGTTGTGTTGTTGGATCTCCTGTGAATACCAATCTCGAAGAGTTCGGGAAACAGGAGTTCCCGCGTGTTAGTGAGTGTGTGTGTGGGAGAAGGGGTGCGAGGTGAGTGACCTAAAATGAAAGTTTGGAAGTGTGAGGACAAAATGTGGAAAAGGAAAGGAAAAGGTGGGCAGAAGAATAATGTTTAAAATTTTGACATCTACTTCTGTTTACCTATGTACTTCTCTACTAGCTAGTTTAGTTAACTACTTACTTATCATATTCTTTGTTATCCTCATCACATCTTTCATCTCTTAGATCTTTCCAAGACTTTCCATGACGACAAGTAGTAACTAATATAAGATTATTTCCATCGTGAAGATGCCACAGTGAATTTCTTGTCTCACTACCAATGCCATGAACATATCGCTTACCTTTAAATGCAAGCAGATGGCGTTTTGGAGATGGGAAAAAATTACCCGTGGCTGCAGGTGGTGCACCACCCCTTTCTGGGTGTTCCTTGTGAAATAGGGGCAATGAGACATCAAACCCCTCACGGAAAATAGTTTCAGAAGCACTGGCTCTCGCTAAGATGGCTTCACCAGGGTCGAAACCTAATGCATCTTCAGCATAATCCGGCCAAGTGCCAGCATATAAATTAAAAATCAAATGATTACGACCATTCTTCCAATAAGGTAAATGTGTTAAACGCGATCCCACATCTGGTACATGCTCTGGAGATAATGGATCAGCATCTAGAGTATCAATTGCCGGCACATAGAGGCAAGCTTCATTAGGATCTCGTGTGGCATAGCGTGATTCTCGTATAACAGAGAGCACTTTTCGATACGACGTACTAACCGGCCCTTCACTTGGGTATACATATATTTTAGGGTCACTGCCACATTTTGAAAAATCAAAACAAGTTTCCATCCGGCATGGCGCCGCAGCTGATTTGGGCTGTCTTTGCTGTGGTGACGGTGCCTCCTCTAGTTCCTCCAAGGTAGCAAAGGATTTGAGTTGTGCACGACGGTCATTTTGAGCTAATTCAGTATTTTTATGATAACTTCCATAGTAGCAATAAATAAGAAATGCAAAGGTGAGAAACAAAAGAATGAAACGTTTTTTGGCTTGCATAGCAGAGTCCCAAGATGATTAGGCCATAATATTTAGCATAAAGTAAGTGTAAAAAATAAAATATTTAGTTTTTCTTTTTTCGTAAAAGTATTAAATAAATTCAGCAACCGTTTCGATAAATTTTAGGTAAACTAAGTATATCGATAGGTAAGGTATCGCTATCAATCAAGATCATTTTTCCCAGTGTCAGTGTCAAAAGTGCCGTAAATTATAGTTTTTTTTTTGTTTATGGCATCTGTCATTAAATATCGATGTCAAATGCTTTGTTAAATATCATGCAGTGTACTGCATCTGTGGTTACTTACTCAGTGATTATGACTCAAAGATATTTACTCTGTATCTCTTTCTGGCTTTGGGTTGGTCTGACTGAGGTCTAATAGTGTTGCCAGAAGGTTACTTTTGTAACCTTTTAGGTGATTTTTGGCTCCTTCAGGTTTCTTCTAGGATAAACGATTCAAAAGGTTACATTTAGGTGATTTTCCGGAGGTTCTACTTAATTTTAATTTCTACATAAAACGGAACGCAATGTTGGGCGCTGCAAAACTTCCTTCGTTCGTACGTAAGTCAGTGAGTGTAACTTCTAAAAACAAATGGCACTACTGAATCCGAAGTATAATAATTAATGACCAATATCTCGTTTACTCGCTCGTTCAATCGGACGGATTCGTTATTGTTTGAAATCTTAGCTCTTTACTATTACTTTACAGTAGCTCAAACTAATAAAATGTGACAACAGGAATACGTTTTATGTAATAAGTTCAGCGTTGATGACTACAAATAAAACTATAAAAATTCGACATCATTTGAGACAGCAAAAGCTATGATCAAAACTAAAATGAAATAGGTATACTCATAACCAGAATACAGGCGTATTTAAAAAAAATTGAACAAAAAATGGAAAAAATTACTAAATTATTCATAATTCTGTAACTTCCAGCTAACATCTATTTATCAACTTTGAAAATTAGGTACTACTGGAAAAAGGTGATATGCCAAAAGATTACTTTTTTACCCAATTTAGGTAACTTTTGACAAGACCCGGCTGGAAACACTGTAAGACTGACATGCCCGCCCGAGTCCATGTGTAATCAATATTGCATTTGATCCGTTTTTACATCTTGTACAAAGCAAAGCATATTTTCAATGTGAGTACTTTTTTGTATCATTATTGCCCCAAGCTGTTATTTGGTTGGGTTTAAGATATTAATTTTTTTGGGTCACCGACCGACACCGATCGTCCGACCGCGCACGCACGACCCGCCCGCCATTTTATATCCGTTGATTATCGAAGTCGATCGGTTTTTTCTTTTAGCTGGTCCTTTCTGCTACGCATCTTTATTTTTGATATAAATACGTCGTTGTGTGTTAAATCTTAACAGGTAAAACTTATCAATTTATCTTGACCTACTATTTATGTATACTTACAATACTTTTATGACCCAGACTACAGAACCTCTAAATGCTGGTGATCTATGAACGCCCAGCGCGAGGTTACTACTAAAACTGACTAAAACTACTACTAAGGCTACTGTGAAGACTCGAACCTAGTGAGAGGTACCAAAACCTCTCATTGGGTTAGAGTCACAAATCTCAGTGCCCTATAATGAAAGGTTCCGTACCTACCTTTTCCTATCACGTTGCAGTGTGATTAGACCTGGTGGGCGTGAATGAAGTCAGATTGTAGCTAAATTAAATGTGATTTCGTTTATCCAGATGTCGTCACGAGGGAGAGGCTATGGGGGCTACAGTGGAAGAGCTAGCTACAGTGGTGGCCGTGGCTCTTATAGAGGTTCATACCGTGGGAGTAATCGTGGCACTTATGAAAGTCGGGGAGGAAGAGGCGGTGGCTACTCCTCTTACAACAATGATTCCCGCTATACCAGTAGCAGTAACAGATATAACAATCGAGACAGAGTTGATGATTCTTATAAAAAACCTTATAGATCAGTAAGTATATCAGTGGTTTTGTATTAGTATGTTGAATTATTTAGAACAAAATAGTATGTAACTTAATATATCAGGTAACATAGTAGGCACAAGAGAATCACAATAAAACATCTTCATTATTTTAAAATATTTTCCAGGAAACATCTGGTGGTTACTCAAATCGTGATTATGGTGGACGCTCAGGTTCACCTGAACGCAAAAGAATGAGGATTGAGGTATGTATTTAAATTTTTTATGTACCTACACACATTATTTGGAACAAGATTTTCTATGAGCTTAAAGCAAATTGCAAGTGGAGTAAACAATTTCAAATGTAGAAGACATACACCAGAAATGCTTATGAGGCTGTTGAAACCTAGCAAAAAGGCATATCACACTGTGGTAAGGGAGATAAAAGGTGGAATGATTATATGTATTTAAGACGATATAGCATAGTGGTACATGACATGGGGAATTAATAATCTTTGAAATGAGATTATTTTAGCTTGCATCTAGAACTTACTTGAACCTATAATGCTACAAATTCACTATATGAAAACTGTTCCTAAATGAAATACAGGTCTGGTAGCTGCAAGTGAAGGAGTTAAAATATGACTAAGGATTGATAATAATGGCAATTTTTGCTCATGCTTCTTTGTTACCCCGTATTTACAACTTCAATGTTGTTATAGAACCTGCAAAGTGCAAGCTATTCAATGTTCTGAAATCTTCATTTGCATTGAAGCAAAACAGGATATTTTAACAAGATGCAGATGAAAGCCTGATATATTCATATGGACTGAATTGACACCATCTATTTCTAAAATCAAGTGATTCTCTGATGTTGTATGATAAAAGTATTGAGAACAAAATATTATATCAACATAATGTTATTATTATGTCTCATAATTAAATACAACTTCATAGCCATAATTATAGTTCAGATGCACTTTAACAATACTTATATTGATGAAGTAAAATGAAAAATGGCAATGATATCCTCAATTTTCATACAAAGGAGCAATGCCAAAATGAGGACTGAAACTCGATAAGATGAATTAACAAACAAATTGGCATAAAATCAGCTTACGAAACCTTAAAGTTTAAATATATTAAAAAGAAAATCCATTCAACAAATTACCATAAACACATCAGGCATACACTCAATCATACATCAAATGCCTAATCAAGGTTTGTAAAGAAATTTGATTGACAATCTTTAATGAATTGAGGGATTCATTAATGTATGTTTGTTTTGGCTGAGCTGAGGAAAGAATAATTAAATTCTGCCACTAATTTGTAATCTTTTTATGCAATCTGAAATGTAAGGCAAGTAGAAAGAACAAAACAGAGTTATGTACAGGGGTCCTCGAGCGATAGACGTAGCCACGATGGCGGCAGTCACTATGGCGGCTCGTATGGCGGCAGACAAGAGTACAGCAGCGAGAGAAGGTCGTTCGGCGGCGAGGAACGCAGACGCTCTCCGGGCCGCGACGGCGGGTACCGCAAGTCGAGCGGCATGGGCCCGCCGCGAGAGCCGCTGCGAGAGCCCCTGCGCTCGAGCATGCGACCGCGCGCGCCGCGTCGCTCCTTCCGTGGACGCACCATGCGCTCCCGAACACTATACCGCGGCGTTGCGCGCTCGCGCTCCTCCTTTACCACCAGGCGATTCCCTGACAGGTCCCTGTCTTACAGCCGTGCGTTCAAACCTATCAAGAGCCGAAGGTAATCATGAGTTCGTTTACGTAGAAATTGATTTATTTAAAAAATGCCAAAAAAAGGAAATAAAAAATGATTATGATATCTATACAAAGAACTGACAAAACGTCACTGATAATTCCAACCCACAAGCCCTACAACACAAGGATTACAGCAAAGAAGGTTGAGAGTTGTTTTCATTAACATGACTGGTAGACCAATGGATGGTATTCCAAAACACTTAACCAAGAGTTAACATAATAATTAATAAGGTACAACTGGGTAACAATTTCAAAATATTATTCTCATTTTAAAAATTGTATTATTCTAACTAAATTGCTTTATATTTTTTTGATAATTATACCAACTTACACACAGCCCTATCAAGAAAGATGAGGCATCTTCAACTGAAGAGGAATGGGATGTTGATGAAAAGGATGATCCGACTGAAGACAAGAAGGAGCTTAAATTAAAGTCGCCTAAGGTTAGTTAAATCAAACATGAAGTATTATATAAGTGTGTAGTGTGTTCAGGCATGGATCTGAGTAGCACATACAATATTCAGGTATCTAGTATAGGTAGTTAACATTCTCAGGCTGAAGATGAAGAAGAGGATGCTACCTCGGAGGCGGAAGGAGCAGACGTCGGTGAGGAGACCGACAAGGAGCCGGACGTGGCTTCCGACGCTCCGCCTCACCGACCGCGCCCTTACGTCCACCTCTCATGTGTGCACTGCAAGGACAAGTACCAGACCTTCGCTGTGAGTATCTTGCCTTACAAATTACATTACCAACCCTGACAAATCTAGGTTATATCTATAATAATAATACGATAAGAAAAAGAGTAAGAAATTAAAAGTATATTTTTGAAGAGATAAAACAATGAAAGAACATTAGTGATGCTAAAAGATTTTTAGTATTAATGTGAATTTTTTTGTCTGCATCGGTATGTTCACTTATCACGCAAATGGAGCAGTTTTAATGATATTTACATTACTTGTTCTTCAATTTAGTGATTGAGGTTGGTTTGATCTTGCCCCAATCCTAGAAATGGACAAAAATACAAAATATAATTATGTCGACATAACCAGCAGCGTTCTGAATGAGCTGTCGACAAAGCCGTGTCTAATCTCTACGCATTCCCAACGTTTATCTGTATAGGGGTACGCGAAGCACTTGCTATCGTCTAAGCATCGCGCTTCGATGGGTTGCGTGGCGCGGCGTCATAAGGCGCAGTTGTTGCGCATGCGAGTGGCACAGCGCGGTGCTCAGCGCGAGTTGGAGGCAACGGCCGGCGCGGACCTCGCGTCGCGTACCACCTTCTGCCTCGTGTGCCGCCTCAACCACCGCACCACGCGCCACGCTCACAACCTCACCGATACCCATCGCGCTATGAAGCGATTCCTGATGCCGTTCTGCCGCATATGTCGCATCACCTTCCGCTCGCCGATGATTTACGAGCATCACATCAGCTCTTTAGACCATCTGAAGGTAACATCCAATGGAGCCTATGACTGAACTTAAAAAACAAGGCTAATGTCTTACATGCCTTGTCTGACATACCCTCGTCTAACCCCCTAATTGGTACCAAAAATTATTGTTGTTTTACAGAGAAAGGCAAGCCAATCCAGTCGACGTGTTGCAAGTCCAAAAGCTGAAGCCAGTGGTGATGAAGGTATGGATGTGGATCTGGACAACTTCATGACCCTCGATTCAGTGGGAGATGTGGATGGTGAGTTTCAATATTTAGTAAAAAATCAGATAAGAATAATTACTAGGTATCTATTATGCATCTGAATGTCTCTGTAAAGTGAAATGTTAAAGATCAGAATCAGGTGAGCCTAAAGAAGAAATACTTCATTGTTTATTTTATTCTTTATAGAAGTGGAGGATGATGACTCTGGTGGCGAAAAGAAAGACGATGTTTCTTTAAAAGAACCCAAAAAAGAGATCAACATTGGCAGTGAGCATATCAAGAAGATGGAGGTATTAAATTAAAATTTTTCACTTCAGTACTCACTTAGCATCTACTACAGTTTATAAAAGCTGCCAAGAAATAACGGGATCATATAATTTTGCGATCTACTTTAAAACCAAATCTTGCAAAGATTCTATAAAAAAAGTATGGTCTGGTTTTAAGCATTTTCACCCAGCGTTGTGATAAGAATTTTATTAGATTTTTGAAGGTAAACTGTTACCTCCACACCGCAGCAATCGACAGGAACGCTTATTGAGTCATACAGCTTTTTTTTACAGAAATTAAATAGAGGTGAGCAACTCTTGCATACACACCACATGGGTTCAGACTCACTAAATAACAGTTCCCTTTCGCACGCGCCCCATGCGTTGAATAAATAAGAATTACAATATTTAACTACATGTGATGTTATTGTGGTTTGTTTGTAGGTGTGGTACTGCGAGCTATGCCGCGTGTACTTGCCGCGCGTGGAAGCGGGCGGCGGCGATGAGGCGGACACGCTGCGCCGGCACTGCCGCCTGCGCATTCACCTCGGCCGTTACGTGCAGCACCGCGACACGCGCACGCTGCGCAAGCACGCTGAGCGCATCCACCGCCAGCTGCACCAGCAGATAGGTAACTAGCAGCTCCCTCCCAGATCAGGTATCTGGTCGCATCCACCTCTATCGCTACCCGCCATCGAGGTAACAAAATTAAATTGAGATTGAAGGGCACTGTAATATGTGAATTTACCAAGAGAATGAGACAAAATAAAGTAAATATAGCTAATCTAACATCCAAACCTAACATAATTATATCATAGTAGTAAGATTGATTATGATAAATTTTGGTTACAGAAGAAGGCAAAGGTAGCACCACTAGTGAGCCTGGGGAAAAAAATAAATCTGAAAAGACTGAATCTGAAGAAACCAAAAAGCTAGAGAATGGAGGTGATGCATCACTTGCTTCAGGTAATCTTCAATGAAATTGTGCAACAGTTCTGTTTAGCATGCACCATGTCACAAATTACTAAAATATTACAACATGCTAATAAACTGATCTAACCATAACCATCAACTTGAACATAAAATAAAAAGATAATTAAATTAGGATCCCACAGTATGTTTAATATTTTACAGGCAGCGAAGATAAACTGTGGGCAGATGTCGACAAAGACATAGGTGAATTTTTACGTGAAGTTGATCCCCAAGGCAATGAAGACAGTGGTGATGAAGAAGATCATGGCAGGTAAAAATATGTATATAACCTTACCAATGTACCTATTTTTCAATTGTTTTTTCAAAAATAATGCATTTTATGTAACTATCTATACTAATATTTATAAAGAGGAAAAATGTGATTGTTTGTTTCTTTGCATTGAATAGGCTCTACTGAACCGATTTGAAAAAATCTTTTGCTATTGGGAAGCTACAATATCCCCAGGTGACATAGGCTTATATTTTCAAAAAAATTAGGGATTCTTACTAAAACTCCAATAATGTAACCCAAGGTGTAAAAAAATTACATAAAATATTTTTTACATCGCGTGCGCTACGAAAACTGATGATAAGAATAAAATAATTTATTGCGACTTAGCAGATGAACACATCATTTTACACAAAAACTGTCGCGACAGCATACTTATGTCTAACTATTATAGTTATGCCACAATAATAGTAGGGGAGACGTGGAAGAAGGACCTTCGCCGATCTGATAACCGGACGAGACGTATTTTTTATAAAATATAATTTATAAACAAATATGTCTATGATAGCTTGCCTATTCAAAAGTGTTCATAGCTATGTTTAATTTATATAATTTTAATCAATTTTTTTTCATCACCTTCACTGTTTTGTTAACCGAATTAAAACTATCTCAACTGATAGTTTTTAACACACAGAATATGTCTCGGAAGGCTTGCCTGCAAAATTCTGTTCAAGGCTACCTGGCAAGCCGATCTGAATAGGTAAGTTATTATAGGTAAGTACACCGATCTGATAACCAATCGAAATTGATATCAAAGGTTAGATTTTTTAATTACAAAACCAACTGCATAGGCTTGCCTGCAAAATTTCGTTCATAAAATATGATTGCCAAGGTATAAACTTTTAGAGGTTTAGCTATTTCATAGGTACGAAAGAGAAAGTAGAGCGTCCGAGGTCCGTGCGGTAGAACAGGACACAACATAGCAGCTGCGCGCTAAAACTTTAAGTATGGAGATATTCAACTAAGCAAGAAATCGTTGGATGTTGTTAGATATCACTCTACGTGCTACAGCAAAGTTTTATTTATTTATACTTTATTGTACACAATTACAGAAAATGTGTTACAAAAAGAGGGCTAGTTTAGGGCTTAATGCCTAGGGGAGTTTAAAAAAAAAATACCAAGAAGAATTTGAAAATTTTGCAAAAAAATTTGAAGTAAAAGTTTTTGTTTACCTATACAATGTAATACTAATTTATTTACAAGTAGCTATTTTTTCATATCTTTTTTTGCTCTAAAAAAAAGCCGTAAGTACATTCAATTTCAAATATCAATAATATATCAATTGTAAATGTAAATATTTTTGGTTACTAAAACTTTGCTGGATATTTTAACATTTATAGAATTGGTTGTAGCTTTAAATTTGATTTTTGTGAAAATTATGTCATAATCGTATAATAATAAATTACATCGCACAGATCATGGATAATGGAGATGGAGAAGAATTATTACAATCTGATAATCAGTATTCAGCTTCCGATGATTCCGATATCGAGTAATAAAAATAATAATAAATATTTGAATTTAATTATTTTAAACGTATGTTGTATGCTTGGGAATATACGCTTTTAACAACATAAGGACTCGTTATAAGGCCCTATTTAACCTCCTTTCCTTTCCTATCCTCAAAGATCTGAGGAGATATCTACCGAGCCTGCGGATTACAGTCGTGACCATGTATAGGTATATATATAAATACCCGTGCGAAGCCGGGTTGAACTGCTAGTATAATAATAATAATATAATATTTATTATTTGTGTTTGTTTGTTTGTTTGTATCGAATAGGCTCCGAAACTACTGAACCGATTTGAAAAATTATTTCACTGTTGGGAAGTTATCTATCAGCGAGTGACATAGGCTATATTATATTTTCAAAAAAATTAGGGATCCTTACCAAAATTCCAAAAATGTATCCCAAGGTGTAAAAAAATACCTAAAATATTCTTTCAATCGCGTGCGCTGCGAAAACTATTGATGATAGAATAAAATAATTACTACGACTTTGTAGAACACATCATTATTTACAAAAAGTGTCGCGTATTATTTACAAAAAGTCAACAGTCAGGTAGCGTGCAGCTGCTATGTTGTGTCCTATTCTACCACACGGATCTCGGACGCTCTACTTTCTCTCTCGTACCTATGAAATAGCTAAACCTCTAAAAGTTTATACCTTGGCAATCATATTTTATGAACGAAATTTTGCAGGCAAGCCTATGTAGTTGGTTTTGTAATTAAAATATCTAACCTTTGATATCAATTTTGATTGGTTATCAGATCGGTGTATTTACCTATAATAACTTATTTATTCAGATCGGCTTGCCAGGTAGCCATGAACAGAATTTTGCAGGCAAGCCTTCCGAGACATATTCTGTGTCCGCAACTGCCAAGATCCGAATGGTACCTGTAGGTTTACCATGAGTTGTCGCATTTAGATCGGCTGACGTTACTACAGTAGTAATAGTACGTTACTATGACATCTGTCAAATTTGTTACTCATGGTACCAAATTCTAAGCAAATTAATGAGCGCAAACTTCAGTCGCTGTAGTACGCTGTGACGTAGGATAGTTAGCTACGTGAGGTTTTAGTACCCAACTATCCGCTAGAGGCGCTGTACCAAGTTTTCATACATTTTTTTAACTACAGTCGCTAGCGAGTGTAGATTGTGAAAACTCATGGTAGACCCTCTGTAAACCTAAATTCATAGTCTAATCATTAACTTCATTCCCTAAAATACAAAATTACCTCACTATTGAAAAATCTGCTCTACCCATGTGACACAAATCAGTGTCAATTGAGCCAATGAAATAGGAATGTAGTAGTGTAGTGTTTTGTTATTTTTACAGGTATGATAAGTTTCGAAAAAGTGACAAGAAGATAAAGAACGGTGACAGCGCTGAAAATGATACAAATGCAGGAGACACTCCCATTGAAAAAAACAATACAGAAGTAGCTACATCTGTATAATTTGATATTCTATGATTCAATTATTAGTATATTCAACTAGAGGTAGATCAGTCTAAAAATGCACGCCCCTCCAATGTATTTACCTCTAAATGCGGTACAAGTACAATGGAGGGGCGTGCATCTACCTATGTATAAGTAATTCCGCTTAGATTATCGTCAAGATACTAATAAAATAGTTTATTCTATAATGCAGCTTGTAAAGTTTCATATTACTAAGCATAGGTATTGAACTCTTCAAGTTGTGCTATGTTATAGAGGCAAGTGCAGTTTTCTCAATCACAGCCACTATATTTTTTTCTTGCTACTATCATAGAAATAGAAACATTTCCTTGGCCAAGGTAAAGCTCTGGGTAAAGTCGTGGCCGTGACTTCTTCGTCACTAAGTTGCGTGAGATCACTGCGCTTTGATGTTTTATGAACTATAGCAATAAGAATGTAAAATTGTCAACCTTCCTACCTTAATTGATAGATGGTTTCTAAGTGTTTCATGAAACTCTATAAAATTGAAAACATTATTGTATGTAATAATAAGTCTCGACAAGTTACTGTAATGATACTGTTTTTTTCTTGTGTATAAATAAAATGTATGGAGTACTGATTTTTTGAATTTTTTCTTTAAAAGATATTCACAGCAGTATACTTTACTTAAAAGGTAGGTGCCAGGCAGGATAAAGTGAGTTTTAACTAATAATATTTGTAAAAATGAAAAAAATGCATTAATATTTTAAGAATTTATTAAGCAAAAATCACTTCTTTGATTTTGCTTCCTTAGCAGCAGTTGGAGCCTTGGTGACATCGTCAGGGTTTTCTGCAGCATCCTTCAACCTCTTAGCGCGGATACCAACCAGTCTGGCGAGGGAGCGTGCCTAAAACATAGATAAATTATAATTAGCCCATACACCTACCTCTTACGAGCATTAAGCCATATACATCTACATAATATAAAAATGAATCCCTATTTCCCTGGTTCACAGCATCATGTGACCCAATTTCACTAATTCTTTTGTTGATGTTATTTTTTTCCTATTTTAAGGTTCGAAAGAAGAAAAAACATTATTTATAGTTACACAGGACAGTAACAGCCAGGTCAAATAGTTTCAAAAATAAATTAACTTACGCCTCTGAGGTACAGGTATGCATTGAAGTTCTTCTCATCCTCAGTGATAGCCCTGGCAATGGACTTAGGTGCTGGTTGCTGGACAGGCATCAGAGGGCCACGGAGCTGGGTAGCCAGTTTGCGCTCCTCCTCATTGGCCTCACCCTTCAGTACCTGTGGGCAGAATAATCAATTATACAAAAAATGAGTAACTACTCCAGCCAAACTCAAGATACAAATTTACAAACAAACACTGACAGAGCAGAGGTCAAAAATATTCATTTAGTAAGGCTAGCTCTTATCTATGTTAAAGTCTCTGGTTTTTACCATTGAAGAGTGAAACTGCTATTAGCTTAACAAAGTTATACAATCTTTCACCTGTGCTAACTAATCATGGAATATCATATACAACCTACAGTTTGAATAAATAAATAAATATTGGTAGAGTTGATAGATTAATTATTTTTAGTAAGTACATACACAGATCAGATATTAACACCCAGACACAGAACAAACATCTACATTGATCACACAATGTTTATCCTAGGTGGGGATCAAACCCACAACCTACAGCGCAGAAGGCAGAGCTACTACCTACAAATGAGCTGTGAGGCCAGTTATATCTAATACATGAAAGAAGCCTCTAGAGAGGTGCACTTTAATCCATTCACCACACTAGACTGAAAGATTATCTTTAACATGTTTAGAAATACTGGGTAGGTTTATAAACTAAAACTTTTAACATTATGTTTAAAATCTTACCTTCTTTCCCTTAGGGAAGAGAATGAGTCTGGCTCTGTATTCCTTCAATCTTTGAACATTAACTTGTAGAGACTCCACAGACTTGTTACGCCTACGTGGGTCTACTGAAATACCAATGGTTCTGGCAAAAGCAGCACTAAGTCCAGCAGCCTGTAATAATGATGTGAAGATAAATACAATATTCCCTCCTTTCATAATATAATGAAGTTCGATTAAATTTTGACCATTGATAATCTGTTTTCAGGTAAAATGGGCTATTTTTTATTTTCATAAGTACTGGCAGCATTCTCATTTAATTTAAAGTATTTTAATTTCAGCCAATATTATCCCACTGCAGAGCAAAGGCCTCTCTTCATTGATCTTCCAAAAATACAAATTTATTAATAAGTACTGAAATAAAAATATTGTTACTAATAAATGAATGCGCCGATAAGAAAATATCTTACTCTGACTTCGCGAAGAGTGAAGCCTCTGCCGGCGCGAACTTTCGTGTGGTACCGGACAGTGGGGCATCGCACGACAGGCCTGAGGGGTCCGGCAGCAGGACGAGGAGCAACGGCTTTAGCCTTCTTTATTCTGTTTTGTTTTCTACGGTGGCGCCGCGCAGGTTGGTTAAACCATGTCTTCACAAACCTTTGCCAATCTTTATGGAAATGCCCATTAGGGATCATATTATTTCCTTTCCCCATGTTTGTATAACTACTGCTATACCTAAAATTGAATTAAAAAAATATGTTACGTGTTTGATTAATTGGTTATATATGCGCCAAAATTAATAATAACTCTCTGTAAACTTCGAGGGATTTATTCAGAAAATCGAGATTAAATTAAAGTAAAACACTAACCGACACCAAGGAAATATTTAGAAAAGAGAGATACTTGACATAATTGACATTGTTTTCGCCACTTGACATTGGCGTATCATTATTTTGACATTTGACATATGACATAATGCAATATTAAGCCAGCGTGCAAAGTGCTATTAAATTCGGGTTTTATTTTATTTAATTATTAACATATTTTTTTAGCCATACATTTTAGTGCAATCATCGTCGCCAGGGATGAAAGTAAAAATATCGAGCAATAAAAGTAAATTCGCCTATAATTTTGTTTTTTTTTATGAATTTTAATACAATCCTTCAAATTGGACTCTATTAATCAGTGAATTGTATTGTTTTAATTAAGCGGTAAACATACTATAAGACGCGGCTTATAAGCCGCCACTTATGGACGAGTCCGAGAGGTATCTGGACAATGAAATTTCACTGAGCCTTGCACACTATCGGACGAAGCCGTAAGTCGTGCCCTTGGCTGACCTTGAGCGTTCAGACGTCCGACAACAATCTGGCATCGTCCGCGGACGGTGCTGCCAGCAGTGTTGGATTCAGACCCTTGAAAAATTATTGTCTATGGAACTTAAAATAATACTACTCGACACTCACACTTTCACTACTCGACATATTTCTTCGTCTACACCAGTGCTACCAGCCCATAGATAGATGAACTTACAGAAATATGAATAATTTAGTAATATTTTAGATTTTTGCCTGGTAATAAAAGTAACCTTCTGGCAACACTGGTCTATGTTTAGTGTTATAGTTGTCTATGGAATGGGCGTGGCCAATATCGTCCGAACACCCTTGCACACTATAAGCTGTGCTATAAACCGCATCCGTCGGACGCGGCTTATGGACGAGTCCGACCGTATGTTAAACGCTTTACCTACTACATGATAATGATTTGACAACCTCAGTGGCGCAGAGGGCGAGAGTCCGCCTGCGACGCAAGAGGTTGCGGGTTCGATTCCCACCGCGGAACAAATTTGTGTACGATCTGCAGAAATTTGGTCCGTTGGTCTGGGTGTTTTCTATGTATAATAAAAAAAATATCTATCTATGTAAATGTACCTACTAAATATATCAGTTATCTAGTACCCCTATATACTCAAGCAATTACCCTATATACAAGCTTTGCATATCTTACTTTGGGGCTAGATGATGCCGTGTGGATTGTCCGGCATTATTATTATTGTTATTATTATTATAATGTGATATTAATTACAATCGTGTAAGTATATAAACTCTAACTGTACACACTACCTTGTATGTAATGCAAACCGTAATTTTAATAGGTACAATACTATTTTTTAGATTTCATTGATAACTTTTTAGAGACTGCAATGCAAAACTCAATGCTGACAAAAGTCAGTTTTTTTTTTTATTTTACTATGTTGGTCAGAACGTGACTCGCTCGAAGACCACGCACGACCACTCGACCCGCCATTTTGATTTTATTAATCAAACGTCACCTTTTCCTTTGGTGAGCAAGGTGTGTTCACGTGAGGTTGTGTGTCCCCCCTAGAATAAGGCCACACAATCCTCAGAATTTCGTGATATAATCTTGTAAAATAAAAAAAAAAATCATAAAATTCACAAAATCCAAAAAAATAGTAAAATAAGAAAAAACAAACGGGAATCACTTGATTTTAGTTAGTGTACGTAAGCGTGCAACGTGGTCTGAGGAATGCGATAAGTCATTGTAAAGAGAAAGTGAAGTAGTTCTTTGACTTCGTATCGTGTTTGATGTCGACGTGAAATTGCAGCAAACAGATAGATATTCAAGATGAATCCAGGGCCACCAAATTACCCAATGGCATCCTTGTATGTCGGGGATTTGCACTCCGATATAACCGAAGCCATGTTGTTTGAAAAATTTTCAACGGCTGGTCCCGTTCTATCTATACGCGTTTGTCGCGACATGATTACACGTAGATCCTTGGGCTACGCTTATGTCAACTTTCAGCAGCCAGTTGATGGTAAGTTTAAGCGATTGACTTATTTTTACATCGTAAATTTTAACCTACGAAAATGCCATATGGGCAAAAAAATACCTAATCTTACTATTCATAATCGTAATTACATCAGATTATACACATACGTTGGTAGGTACATAACCTACATACTGTGTCTAATGTGCTGTTGCATGACTAAAATATTAAACATTTTTTATTATTTTAGCTGAAAGAGCTCTGGACACTATGAACTTTGATATAATCAAAGAAAGACCAATTAGAATCATGTGGTCCCAGCGTGACCCTTCTCTGCGTAAGTCTGGAGTTGGAAATGTTTTTATCAAGAACCTTGACAAAACTATTGATAATAAAGCCATGTATGACACATTCACTGCTTTTGGAAATATATTGAGCTGTAAGGTGGCTCAAGATGAAACTGGTGCCTCCAAAGGTTATGGATTTGTTCATTTTGAGACTGAGGAAGCAGCTAACAAATCTATTGAAAAAGTTAATGGAATGTTATTGAATGGTAAAAAAGTCTATGTGGGCAGATTCATTCCTCGCAAGGAACGCGAAAAGGAACTGGGAGAGAAGGCCAAGCTCTTTACAAATGTTTATGTCAAGAATTTCGGAGAAGACTTTTCAGATGAAATGTTGAGGGATATGTTTGAAAAGTATGGTCGCATTACAAGTCACAAAGTGATGTATAAAGATGATGGACATTCTAGAGGCTTTGGATTTGTAGCCTTTGAAGATCCTGACTGTGCCGAAAGAGCCTGCATGGAATTGAATGGGAAAGAACTGGTTGAAGGCAAACCATTGTATGTTGGACGTGCTCAAAAGAAAGCAGAACGTCAAAAGGAATTAAAACGAAAGTTTGAACAACTTAAATCTGAACGCTTGACTCGCTTTCAAGGAGTTAACTTGTATGTTAAGAACTTGGATGACACCATTGATGATGAGCGCCTTCGCAAAGAATTTGCTCCCTTCGGTACTATAACTTCTGCCAAGGTATGTATTAAATTATAATTTACTAGCTTCCGCCCACGGTTTCGCCCGCGCGTTAGCTTGAAAAACAAAAAGATCTAACCCACGGGAACCATACCTTTTTCCGGGATAATAAGTAACCTTTGTGCTATTCCGGACTATAATTTATATCTGTGCCAAATTTCATCCAGACCCGTTCAGCCGTTTCAGCATGAAAGAGAAACAAACATACATCCAGGCATCCATACATTCTTACAAACTTTCGCGTTTATAATATTAGTAGGATTAGTAGGATGTTGATGGAAGTAACCTACAAATAACAAAATTTATTGTTATACATACATGTTATTTAACAGATGTTTGGCCTCTGACTACTCTCATTAGATATCCTCAAAAGATTTAAGTAGATATCTAATCTATCGAGTCTGGGATTACTGTTGTAATCATATTTTTTTTTTAACAAGTGTATTGTGTAATGCATTACCTACCATTACATTATTTACTTGTCATGACATTGTGTCTTGGTGTTTATCACAGTGTTGAAATTGACTAACTGATTTTGAAATCATTTTAGATTTATTTATTCTTTTGTTTGAATTCAATTTCTGTTCCATCCTATATATTACTTATTTTTTCTAGGTAATGTTGGAAGATGGACGCAGCAAAGGCTTTGGATTTGTGTGCTTCTCCTCTCCCGAAGAGGCAACTAAAGCTGTGACAGAAATGAATGGACGCATTGTTGGTACTAAACCTCTCTATGTAGCACTAGCTCAACGCAAGGAAGATCGCAAAGCCCATCTAACATCTCAATACATGCAGCGCATGGCTAGTGTTAGAATGCAACAAATGGGACAAATCTTCCAACCTGGTGGTGCAGGAGGCTATTTCGTGCCAACCATACCACCAGCCCAGCGTTTCTATGGTCCAGCACAAATGACCCAAATTAGACCATCTCCTCGCTGGACTGCACAACCTCCAGTGCGTCCTAACACTCAATCTGCTGCATCGGGCTATCCAAATATGCAAGCAACTTTCCGCCCGGCTCCAAGAGCGCCCGCTCAGGCTGCCTTACGCTCTTCCCTAGGAGCTAGGCCTATCACAGGCCAGCAAGGAGTAGCTGGACAAGCATCGATTCGTGCACCACTTGTTAACCAAGGTGGTCGCCCTGCTGGTTACAAGTATACAGCGAACATGCGTAACCCCCCAGCTCCACAGCCAGCTGTGCATATTCAAGGTCAAGAGCCACTTACAGCTACAATGTTGGCTACTGCACCTCTGCAAGAGCAAAAGCAGATGCTCGGTGAACGTCTCTTCCCTCTAATTCAGCGAATGCATCCAGACCTTGCTGGAAAAATAACTGGAATGTTATTAGAAATTGATAATTCTGAACTGCTACACATGTTAGAGCATGGAGAGTCCCTGA
Source organism: Cosmorhoe ocellata (assembly GCA_963675405.1). Classification (NCBI taxonomy): domain Eukaryota; kingdom Metazoa; phylum Arthropoda; class Insecta; order Lepidoptera; family Geometridae; genus Cosmorhoe; species Cosmorhoe ocellata. The sequence goes on along the minus strand of OY776245.1, from coordinate 6,672,831 downwards.
AGGCTAAAGTAGATGAAGCTGTTGCTGTTTTGCAAGCTCACCAGGCTAAGCAGCAAGCTACCAAAAAAGAATAGCATCACTGCACTGAAGCTGCTTGTGTCAAATAGACCACAAGCAGCTATTACAAGACATAGCTCTTGACAAATTTTTTTATGCTTTCAACACTATTATGAAATAAGTAGTTATTACTTATTATTGATCCCGCTATAAAAATACATTATAAAAATTGAAAAAATAAAAAAGTGGATTATGCTCCCTTTATAGTATAATATGAAATTTTATATCAGGGAGTGTATTTCTGCAAACAAAAATAATGTAACTGTATAAATAAGAGTTATGTGCATGCATAGGTACTCATAACTCTTTGACTTTTTACATTGAATAAGAAGTTTGTTTTATGTTTTACGACGAAAATATATTTCTTGTCTTGTATTCCAAAAAATGGAGCTGGTTATTTGTTCTTTCATTTATGTAATTATCTTTTTTTTTCCAATCAGTTTAGACATTGAAACTTGTACCTTGGATTTTAACAGGGTCGCCAATGTCACTGATTTATTACTTCCTAATATGTATGTATTTGTTATAATAAATATTGTATTCTTTGGAATATCCTTATTCATCAATGATGTTTTATTTTCTCATAATTAACCCTATCCAACCAAGTCAACAGTTGAGGAATTCTCTTGGGTTTCGATTTTCAGTGAAATATCAACCTACCTACCTATTAGTAGGTGGGTATATTATTTTCGTGACTCTTCCTTCAAGGCGAAGAGTTTATTCAACCTGTGAGAAATAAGGCTTTTCGTAGGGTTTATCTAAATGGAAATTGGTTAAGTGCCTACCTACTACAGCCGCCATATTGTTTATTTTTGCAACAATATTATATTTTTAAAAGGTAAAAATAAAATGTATCACTCCCGAAGGAACGATCCGGTGCCCTTCTCGCGCGTCGCCTTAAAGCACTTCCCGGGGGGGCGCACACACGCCACACCCCCAGCACCTCGCAGTGCTACAGCGGCACAGTGCCACTAGTGTGGCCGCTGCCCTTTCGGTCCGTGTTCCCGGCCATCCGGAGCCCTCACTCCGGCTGCCCACTGGACCGAAAAGTCCTCTGTATGGCAGGGGATACCATTTGCCCCTCACGGGGTAGGCACCGCCGCCTTTTCCGAGCGGGATCGGCCCTCTCCTGATCCCGCTCAGCGGCCTCTTTCCGAACCATGACGGTCTCACAGAAAGAGGCCACGGCCCTCCACGCCGTTTCATCTGCCCGCATGGCCTCTATTGGTTACCTACCTATGCCCCAGAGATATTATAATACTAGTACCTATACCTACCTACCTACATAAAAAAAAGTAGGGTACCTACATACACTTCCAGAAGTTAAGAGGGAAGTCCGAGACTGTTCAAATACATTTTACAAGAGCATAGAAAAACGATTTTTTTTTTTTGGAAACCATTTATCATCATCAGTCACCTAATCTAGGTAATAAATTAATAATCATCATAAACGATCGTCGCAGCAACACGAATTTATTTTCCCATAATAAACGGCATCTATGTGACTATTGAATGTGGCCTCGTCTCGCCGCGTCTCGGCGCGTCTGTCGGTCTCTGCGTGAAAACTTTGTACCTAGTAACTTGGGGTAGGGTAGGAAGAAAAAAACATTTGAGGAGCATGGTATAATAATTATATTATGTAGTAGATACAACTATTTTATTTTTAAATCTAAGTGAAGAATGGTAGGAGGTAAATAGTATTTTTCCTGAACTATACGTACCTAGCTATTTGTATTTAAATAAAAACACTTTACATTTTGTTAATTTATGAACAAATGCATAAACAGAGTCAAATATCTACAAGTAAATGTGTTATTGCAACACAAGACCAATTCTATTTGGTGTCATTCCAGGGCATCTCCAATTATATAAATAGTATTGTAAATTTCCATCACCAATACCAAACTTCAATGTTTCTAAAAACTCTTTGTTGTCCATTAAATCTAGGGCATTGAAAACATCAAATCCAGAATTTTTTGCTGTTATCAATGCATCAAGCATCAAATCAATCCATGGTGTCTGGGTAGACACATTGTAAAATGAGTAAGCTGCTTTCAATGTTTTGTGTACAGGATGATACACAACAGTTGACGGCAAAGTGTAATAACTTACAAAGTCAGTAATAACACCTTCTTGTGTTTCAACTACGAAGCTGTCAATGATTCCTCCTTGTGGAGAAAACCAATGCTTAAACTCTTCTTCTTCAAAAACTGGTGCCAAATCAAATTTTCTTAAATAGCCATTCAATAATTTCACAACCTTGGCACTATCTTCAATATCCATTTTACGAAAGCCAGGAGTCCTGGGTGCATCAGGAAGCTTAAATAACTTAAGGGTTCGTTGCATAGTCATGTTCCTGGATAGGTGGCTGAACTTGATGTCAATCAACTTTTTTGGATTCAGAGATCTATGCCAGTAACGGCATGTAGCTACAGGTTTTGGCAACACAATACCAGCAGTGTAGACACCTTGAAATATTCCAGTTAAATTAACTCTTCGAGTTATCTCTCTTATCAGCACTGGTGCCACACGCTTAGCTCTAAGTTTTTTATGCACACAAAGAAAATTTATTTCTACAACAGTTTGCACATGCTCATATATTCTGAGCTGAGCTGGTATGGCAGATATAAATCCAACTAACCTACCAGATTTCACAACACGCACCCCGCAGTGCCACTCCATCCTCCACCCTGGGGGCTGAAGAGCCCATTTCAGAAACTCAGTTTGGTAATCAAACCGAAACATGCAATCATCATCCTCTACATAATTCTCATTGAGTAGAGTGTACAGCTCCTTCAATACTAAGGGTTCATTTAAATTTAGTGTGTCCCATTGAAAGCCATCGGGAAGGGTATATGGTTCAGCCCTTATTTCTTCTGGTGCTTTAGGCAGTTCAATGGGTTCATTACAATTGATCTTTTCATCCATTTTGGGAACAGGCTGAGTTGACCAGAATTGATAAGATTTATTAAGTGCTTCTTCGGTAGTTTTAGCCGGTTTTTGATGTAAGTTAAGGACTTCCATGGCTTTTTTAATATCTTTTAATGATAAGTTGGGAGCATCACTTGGATTAGGCACTGAAACTGACCCATCGGTCAATGTCGAAATACCTTGGTCTCCATCTCCACTATCCCGCTTCTTTTTGTTTTTCTTCTTTTGCTGATCTTCATTGTCTTTTGGATATTCATTAACTGGTAACGTATTGGAATCTTCCATATTTTTTTACGGTTTCAGACGTCTAGTTAAATTCCGGGACTTTATTTCAGTCCGAAAGAAAAAAAATTAGGAAAGAATCAAAGAATATAGAAAAATGTCATGTCAGTCAAGCAAGTCAAGTCAAGTAGTAAGAATGAACGAAATTACGAATGGCCGAACGAATGAGAGTTTTTTTTTGTTGGCGTCATATTACTTCTAGATTTTATACGAAAATCATTCAATCAAGTAGGAAGGAGCCAAGAGCATTTAAAACATACTAGGTAATATTATTGTGCGGATTGCAGAACATAAGAGGGAAGGCGTGTACATAAGTTTATCTGATGTTGTTTGGATTCCTAATATTTATTATCTGTCCTTTGAGCGTTGACCCACTTTTCAATGTCAATAATTTATTTGTCAAATATGTTTTTTTTTTTATATTTAAGAGCTTTTTCAGCTCTTGTCGGTGATCTGATGCATTTCTTTCCATTTCGTTCTCGTCAACGCCATCTCTTTCAACTCCTTAAACGACATGACAGCAACCTTCTCTTTTATTTGGCTTATGTAGCTGATTCTAGGCCTTCCTCTTCCTCTCTTTCCTTCTACCTTCAAATTTGGTTGATTTACCTGACTATTTTTAATATTTTAGGTACGTCTATGTTTATTTTTACTATAATCTTTTCTCTCTAGTGATTTACAAGATTTAAAGGATTCTCTGTCGTCGATCTTCAGAGTAGTCTCTATCTCAGAGTAAAGATAACGTCGTCGATCTGATAAAAAGTACCAATTCTGTGGATCGGTCTCGCTCGGTTCAGTCCCTCCTCAGAGTAAAGATACGTAGTATCCCTAGTACGTCTGTGGAGTAAAGATAGTTCCCTCAGAGTAAAGATGTTCAGTCAGTGTCAGGAGTAGTCTTTCTTTGAGTTAGAGTGAACGATTTATGATACCGAACCGGTCGCTCGAAAACGTAGTGATTATATTCTCTTTGGTTGGTCGCTCGGTCGGGCGAAAAAATTGCAGCGAAAGTTCAGACTTCAGAAAATGTATGAACACCTCACTAACTCGGAAAATAAGATTCGAATTTGTATTATAAAATAATTCCTTTCCAGTGCGTATCTGTTTGTGATCCTCTGACTAATTTGGGTAAGGAACTTGGTAGCCTAAAATAAAATAGGTGATTATTAATTTGCTTTGCATGCAGAGTGAAAGCTATTTTCTTCTAAGTTCACTCCTTGTTGCAATTGCAAGCAAAGCAATTATATGCTCGAAATTCTGTTCATTTTACTATTATTGTATCCACCCTTTCCTTTACTCACAATACGTTGTGCAAACTATGACTGTTTCTGACCATATTTCTGTCAAATTTTCAGCTTTCAACATTTATAATATTGTACGCAATTCCTGCAAACATTTTATTTTCTTGAGCATATGGTATTGTTTTTCCACCGGCTGCCATCCTTTCCAATGTAGGAATTTGAACTAGAAAAAATAAAGACTTTCGTTGCTCCCTCATTTTCTCACTCAAAAGAGATACTATAATATATTTCTGTGTACAATATTGTATAAATAAATTATTATAAGTACTACTTATATTATAAACGCGAAAGTTTGTATGGATGGATGTATGTTTGTTATTCCTTCATGCTGAAACGGCTGAACGGATCTGGATGAAATTTGGCACAGATATAGATTATGGTCTGGAATAACACACAGGCTACTTTTTATCCTGGAAATATGTACGGTTCCCGCGGGATAGATTTGTTTTTGTTTTTCAAGGTACCAAGCGGGCCATGAGTTCCTATCATCAATATATTCATATACAGTCGTGGTCAACTAATTAGGGACACTCTTTGGTTAAACCGAATTGTGAATTTATTTTTTATTTTCCAACGAGTCTAAACCATATTCCATATCTCTTACATGTAAGTATAATTAGTCATTTATGTGCCCGATTATACAAACAATAACAACTTCTTAAACATTAAACCTCTTTACAGTATAGCTGATAGATTATCGTAGTGCTATTTGTTCAAATAATGCTGGCTGGCCATTTAATTAGGGACACTGAGATATTGCGTTCTATTTTCAAAATTTGAATCTCAATACTTTTTTACTTCTTCTCTTATTGTTTCGTGGTAGTTTTGGCGGCAATCCCGATATTTATTTTAAGTTTTGAAAAATATTTTGAAGAAAAATGGGTAAAAATAAAAGTTGCGATCCAACACTACGAAAAATTATCATGAAGTTTGTTGTCGAGCATGGTTGGCCATACCGAAGGATAGCAGAACATTTAAATTGTTCAAAAACTATGGTATACAATGCAGTGCAACATGTCAGACGCAATAACACAGATTTAAATGTGCCCAGAACAAAAAGATCGAGAAAAACAACTCCGCAAGAAGATAGAATGATAGCCAGGTTAGCTAAGAAAGATCCGTTTCTAGGCTCTATTTTAATTAAACACGAAGTGTTTGGGACAGACGAAAGAGCTGGTGTCTCAGCTAGGACCGTTCGACGACGTCTGGTAGAAGCAGGGTTGTTCGGAAGAGTGGCTCGCAAAGTACCGTTGTTGAAGAAAGAACATAGAAATGCTCGTTTGGCGTTTGCACGTAAATATGGACATTGGACCTACGCCCAATGGCAACATGTATTATTCTCTGACGAGACCAAGGTTAATTTGATTTCTTCAGATGGAAGGCAATACGTACGGCGTCCAGTAAAAGCGGAAATGAATCCAAGATTCACAAAAAAGCAGGTGAAACATGGCGGTGGAAACATTAAAATGTGGGGTTCATTTTCTGGACGTGGAGTGGGACCTGTGAGGAAAGTTCAGGGTAACTTAGACCAACATCAATACAAGGCAATATTGGAGGAAACGATGCTTCCCTATGCTGAGGAGCATCTCCCTATTATATGGACGTTTCAGCATGATAACGACCCAAAACATACCGCCCGTTCAGTCAAGTCGTTTCTTACCAGTCAGTCAGTATCGGTGCTAGATTGGCCAGCAAATAGCCCGGACCTTAACCCAATCGAGCACCTTTGGCACGAAATCAAGAAAAAAGTAGCCACTTATCGTACCACAACTTTAGATGAACTTAATGAAGCTTTTTGTGAGGCATGGGCAAACATTCCTGTCGAAATATGCCAGAAACTGATAATGTCTATGCCACATCGGTGTCAAGCGGTAATTACTAACAAAGGTTTTGCTACTGGGTACTGATTTTACACGTAATAAAATGGAGCTGTTAAAGATATTATAATACTGCAGATTATTAGTTTTGTTTAACTCTATTTTTCATTATAGTTTACTGTCCTTAATTAAATGTCCAGCTACAGAATTATACCTTAAAATTGAATACATGTTCAACCTTTGATATTAAATACTTTTTTCTATTTATTTATTCTTTTATTTACAGCCATTTAAAGCATAATAATCGGACCAAATTATGCAAATAATAGTTACTGAGAAATCAATAGGGTTTTATATTTGTATGTACATAACCGGTTATTGTTCTTCACTATCTTGCATGTCCCTAATTAGTTGACCACGACTGTATATTATAATATGCTTTCTTTAAGAGATTATTTTTAATGAAGGCTTTGAATTTTCTAACAGGAAGTTTAGTTGCATTTATAGGAAGTTTATTATAGAAACGTATCACATTCCCCATAAACGACCCGTTCACTTTTTGTAACCGAAACTTAGGGATTAATAATTTATGTTTGTTCCTAGTATTGATTCCATGTACATCGCAGTTTTTCTGAAGTCTATCCCTATTCTTATGAGCGTACAGTAAATTTTCGTATATATATTGTGCCGCTACTGTGAGAATATTAATTTCTTTAAATTTTTCTTTTAAAGAGTCCCTCGGTTTCATTTTGTAAATGGCACGAATTGCCCTTTTTTGTAATACAAATACTGATTGTATATCCGCTGCTTTTCCCCAGAGAATTATACCATATGACATAACACTATGGAAGTAGCTAAAATAAACTAATCTAGCTGTAGCTTCATCCGTGAGCCACCGTATCGTACGAACTGCATATGCAGCGGAACTAAGCCTACCAGAAAGTTTATCGATTTGTGGTCCCCATTGCAGTTTGGCATCAATATTGATACCAAGGAAAACCGTAGAATCAACAAGATTCATTGCTTCCCCATTAATTTTAATATTAGTTGGCCTATGCACTACGTTGGGCAAAGTGAATTTAATACATTTTGTTTTGTTAGCATTCAAATGTTTGCGCTGGGTGGGGATCGAACCCACAACCTACAGTGCGGAAAGCAGAGCTATTACCAACTGAGCTGTGAGGCCAGTCAAATTAAGTCTAAATAAATAACTAAATAAAGAATTTGATAAAAATAAATAATGTTGCATACCCATCAAATAAACAATTCTTATTAGACTACATATTCAGGACATATTAAGGTAGGCAGGTGTTTGATTGCTTGGTGAGCTAAAAAAACAAGTATTCAAGCTGCACCTGTAGTTTTGGGTGTTCAGATTGTTCATGCTTAGATAGGTACAACATTTTAATTTCTAACCCATCATGTGCATATCATATTGTATGTTCTACTAGTGAGAAAGTTTTATTAGAATTCCGCTACAGTTAGTATGAGATATCATGAGTAGGTACTAACCTAACTATTACTTGTGACCTTGACCTAAGACTACAGATTGGGCCAAATCTGAGTTTGTTTTCACTGTCTTGCCGGTTTTTAACTCTAGTTAACTAGAAACTTGTGTTTTTGTTGATAATTTTTTGCAATGTATTGAATGGCTTAAATTCTGTTTTAGTCACCACTGCCATGGCAGATAAAGAGCAAGTTATTCAGGCACTTCGAGCCACTCTAATATCAGTGAAAGGAGCACTCACCATAAAGCAATGCAATCGTAAGTATTTGTTTTTTTTTTTAAATATGTACCATATAATTATGCTCCTAAATAAATATTTATTTATTTAATTACGCACTACATAGGGTATGTACACTGTATGACTATGACTTCAACAGAGATGGCTGGATGAGCTGAACAAGTTCCTTGTAGATCAATAATATTGCTCAAGATTGCATGGTCTAGAAGGAGTGGGTAGGTCTATGCTCAGCTGTGAGATGCTAATGGCTCATGTCAGTGAATCACACACCTGTCTAAAACAAGTTACCAAACTCTGGATCCACTTCTAAGAAATTTAACTGTTACCAATTATATGATTAAAGGGATTTTTCAAATAAAAAACAAAGTATAAGTACAATGCTAATAACTACATCAGCTTGCAATCCGTCTAGCTAGATGTAAGTCGCCCGCCGACCGGCCGTTGTTGGTATGGTCGGTTGGTGCTTTGTTCTACAGACAGGGCCCACTAAAAATTCGCTTGTGACCCACCAGTAGGTCGCGACCCATAAATTGGGAAACCCTGGCTTATATGTACATATAACAATAATAATAACTATGTAGGTACATATTTCGCACATAGCCCTCAGTTGATAATAAATGTCACACAATATTATGTGATGTGTGATGTACTACCTACGTACTTTTTTTATAAACCCTTGAGGTCCTTGTGGGACCTAATTTGTAAAAGTATACAAAATAGTGAAACATTAATTGTTTCCCTATTCCTTATACTTTTCTTTAATTCTTCTATCTTTTCTAGGTGACTTTCGGGAGTTGCAAGGAGAATGGATACCTTTCAAAAAGTTAGGATACCCCTCACTTGAGAAGCTGTTTTTAGATGTACCTGGGTTTAAAGTGACTCAGAGCAATGGTGAATGGTATGTTGACGCTATTGCTAGCCAAGAAACTCAGCATATTGCTGCAATGGTCTCTCGACAGAAATCCACAAAAAAAACTAGTGGTTTGGTAAGTTTTATTACAAATTGTACAGTACAGATTATCAGAGACAAACAAGAGATGGTAAAAGTGGTACAGAAATCAGCTTAAAGGGTTTTTCGCAGAATCGATTTCCAAGAAAACAAGGATCATGGCGCAAACCAGCTTCCAGTTACACGCAGAACTATGACAGTCAATATTCAAATCAGTATTACAGGGCGAAGAGCGGAACAGCTCAATATACCAATAATAACAATTACAAGGTACAATAATTGAAAATTAATAAGAGTGCATAAATAATAGTTAATTGCTTGCTATCCTAGATATTTCATATGTAAGTAATTTTTTTCAGGCTGTTCAATATAACTACAAAACGAATGAAACGAAAAATGTTACAACTCCAATAGTTAAACTCCCAATAGTTAGACCACCAACGAAGAATACAACTAATAATTTTGAATCGAGTGTGCCGAAAAACACATCCAGTATAACAACACCAGCACCAGATGTGCATACCTCTAGTGAGGTACAACAGGTAACAAGTAGCAGTTTTGCCCTCATAATGTAATCAATTTTGTCTCCATTACATTTATATACTTAATCGTAATTTTACACTTGTGATGAAATATTATAATTTTTTGTACCTAAACTACTCTTCAGAGCAAACCTCCTGTACGCACCAGCGCCGAAAGTAATGGGAAATCTAGTGGCCCTAGTGGCCTTAGTGGAAAAGTATCTGCATCCCAGAGACTTTCAAACTTGAGAGATCACTTGAACACAGTGGATCTTATACCACTGCAACTGCCGGCGGCCACCAACGAGTGCACAGTTGGATACAAATACGTAAGTTAACATGTTGCCATAATATGTATGTACTGTGTCAGTAACCACTCCTGAAGTTTGTCTAGGTATTGTTATCTAACCATAATTATGTTTTACTACCCCAAGACTATCCCATTCATTCCTGCGCAAATAGAATTCAATTCTCATTTTCACTTAAAGGAAAGTAGCGGACCAGTTTCGCACGTAACCCCAGCATACAACTTGGAACCACCGCCAGATTCAACGTCATCAATTGCAAAATTGGAATGGACTTGTAAAAAACTTGGCCTGCAGCAACCTGTATTCAAAGTTCAAGATTTTCGACCTAAACGAGGACCTGTTGTTTATCACTGTAGTGTAAAAGTTAGTTGCTGAAATGTATTCATTAAACTCTACTTAAGTATATATTTGAAGTAAGTACTTATTATCCGTTTTAAGGTTATTAACCTAGCTATCGTTTCGAAATTTCATGTAGGATTTAATCAAAGCATCCAGATAAAGAAAGTTATTGGTTAAAATGTAAAATACAACATTTGCAGATTGGTGCAAAGTGCTCGGCATCCTCGTATCCAGAATCACTGCCATCCGAGGATATGGCTAAGGAAGTTGCCGCAATGAAGCTGCTTGCAGATATAGAGAGCTCCGAGGCGGCCGGCATGTCGACCTCCTCCTGCAGCGACGCCGTGCTGTGGCTCGCGGAGCTGGTGGCCGAACACGAGGCCGGCCTCTGGGCTTCTATACTGCCGCATATGTACAGGTGTGTGCTACAATCAAGCTCCTGGGCAATAAAAAAACTTCGAGTCTACAGAACTTAAAGTATGGAAAGTATTTTGATTAATATAAACATGAATGATTACTAGAAATCGCTTTTTTAACAGGGGTAATAGATTATACCTCTACTTTATGAGCTTCCAAAAATAATATATCAAACCAAATATTCTCAAGAGATCTTCCTAGTTTAAACTCTAAACTACATTGAATAACGAGCATTATAACTAACTCTAGAGTTGCAAAATATTTTTCTTATTATTTTAAGGGAAAAATACAACCAAAACCTACCTAGCAACTGGCAAGAGCTCGTAGAGAACTGCCCGCAAATTATAACGGAGAGAGTTGTTAATGGATTGATTGTTTACCTGCCCAATAAAGAGGTTAGTGACTTTTTATATAATTAAATGGTCATTCAGTTTAGGCCCAAAAGCGAAAGTGTCGGCCAACAAAAAAAAGGTATGACCACGTTTGGAAATTCATCCCAGTATTTTTCATTAGAGCAACAAGTTTCTATAACCATTCTTTCAGTCGAATTTTGAAGTTTAAGAATGTCGAATTGGGATCTATGTACAATACCTAGCATGTTAGCCGATTCAAAATGATTCCTGTGATTTTGTTGAATAAATTTAAGCCTAAAAATATTATTTCAATGACTGATATCATAGACAACATTCTGGGAGAATAGAATAAAAAGTTAATATTGATAGAGATACACATGAAAAGTTTCGATTGGGGCGCAGAAAAACGTGACGTGTAAGAATACTAAACTGGAGCTAGGCTAGAAATCCACATCACAGCTCTTCACTTCAGTAATTGCAATGGTCGTATTAACCTCTGACGTCCCGTCGATGCGATATCGCGCGAGACATAATGGATTTTCTATTGTGTCTAGAATCCTGGTATACCACAGGTTAAGGCAGGAGAGGGAAAAGTTGAATGATATCATCATTGTAAAAAACAAACATAAATGTATGGCAGGGTTCGTCGCTGGCTCCATTTGTCGACGCTACGTTCGTAGCGGAAGACACAATCGACAGCGAGCTGCCTCCGCTGCAATTCCCCGATGACGACTTCTGGAACGTCTACGTGACAGTTGCCAACTCCACCATTGAGATCTGGATTCGGATCATTGGCGATCAGTATAGCGTGAGTGTCCATAACATGTCAGACGGAAAAATACATAGCCCAAGTACTCACTAATAGTAAAATCTTCCTCAGGTCATTCTCGATAATCTCCTTCAAGATATGGAAAATTATTACAAACGTTACGGAACAATAGTAGACAAATCTATGTTAATTAAGAATGCGTGGTGAGTATAAAATCATAATCGGTATGGGTGAACTATTATTAAGTACTTACTTAAAGATTTTTATCATATTAAATAAATAAATAAATCGCGTGTAGATGATTCAATGATATCCTCTTCCAGGTATGCGGTACATCTAACTAACGGCGGTTGGCAGAGGGCGAAGATTTTGGAAATAGAAGATGAAATTGTAACAGTATTTTTGGGAGATCACGGTGATGATGATGTCGTAGATATTAACTCTATAAAAATTCTCGAACCACAATTTCGGAAATTGCCGGCACAAGTAAGATTTTTTTATAATTTGTATCAGCTAGCGCCTCCTGGCTAATTAGTACCGTATATTTAACTTTATAATTTACATATTTGCCGATCTTTATTAAAAGTTCTGTTATCAGTATCACCCGTTATTGTGTGTTACGTGTAGGCGGTGCTGTGCCGACTGGAAGGCGCGGAAGAGCTGTCGGCGCACGCGCTGGGCGCGGCCCTGGCGAGCGCGCGCTTGCCGGGCGAGGCGCTGGTGGCGGCGCCGGGCGCGCGGCCCGACCCCGCCGACCCGTCCGTGCCGCTCGTGCTCTACGACACCACCACGCCGCGCGACCTCAACCTCAATCAGGAGATCGTGCACGATTTCTGCATCGCTGGCGCCTTCGCGCTCACACAGGTACCCACACCCACTGTCTCACCTCGATCTAGCAAAACTACACTTAACCGTGTAAATCTCGGTATGATTTTTAAAGTAATTTCATAAAAATCGTGAACTCATTTCGAATCGAATGGTTGTGCAGAAGCCGTGCGAGGTGGAGATAGGGTGCGTGACGGAGGAAGGGCTCGTGTGGGTGCAGCGCGCAGGCGGCGCGCAGCTCGTGCGCGCCGCGCTGGCGCTGCTCACCGCCGGCCCGTACCGCCGCCCGCTGCCGGCGGCGCCGCCCGCCCCCGCCGCGCCCGGCGCTCTGTACATCGTACGCACGCTCGCCGGAGACTGGTGAGAAAGAGCTGCATGTGCAATGCAGCTCTATGGCGCCACTTACCTACATCATGCTGTTTCATATATTGGCACAATTTATATGTACCAGCTCCCAGGAAGGAACATTGTATTATGTATGTGCGTTACCTGATTACAGGGTTCGCTGTACGATAATAAGTGGCTTGGACGGCGAAGGCACAGTGCGCACTCAACTCATCGATAGCGGCCTGATACTGCGCGCGCCGCTCTCTTCGCTCGTGCCTCTGCAAGCGTTTTCGATGGCGCTCAACGAATTCCCTCCCCAGGTAACATGGTTTTAACTCGATGAGTTTATAACTATATACTTTATTTATAATAGCTTATTAGAGCGCGGCCCTGAAAGCTGGCGGAACTTATCTAATACATACTGCGGTCGAGCTCTAATGACTGTAATACATTGTGCCTGTAGCTCGCTCTAATGATGCTTTAATTACATAGTCACGTCACTTTCAACCAAACAATATGGAATCATTCTTGATCGACGATGCCCAACGCCCCACCCTGCATTTCCATAATCTAGAGAGTTGTGGATCGATAGGCAATGCTAGCGTCCCTGGAGCGGTGCGAGCGCGAGGCGGGCAGCATGGTGGCGCGCCTGCGCGAGCTGGTGCTGGGCGCGCGCGTGCTGTGCCGCGCCGCGCCGGCCGCGCGCGCCGCGCCCGGCGCCGCGCAGCCCGCGCACCCGCGCGTCGAGCTCTTCGTGCGCACGGGCCCGCAGAACATCCTCGCCTCTGTTAACCACTCCATCCTCATCGAGTACGATTTTCTGCAGCAGTCAGTATTATTCATATTTATTTTTTATTATTTTTAGAAAACAAACAGCTAGTGAGTAAAAACGGATCATTAGGTAAAAATAACATCAAATAAACATTGATTAGTTTCCACTGGGACCTATAAGCACTAATAAACAAGCAAAAATTAATACATAATAGATGAAAAGTTAGGTAAGTAATTTAAAACTTTCATATTATTCCAAATTATTAACAATCCAACATGAAAGTTTCTAGCGTTTTTAGATTTTAATTTAACTCGAAAATTTCGTTAGAATCTCCAAAGCGACTTTTTGACACTAACTTATGTCATTGAACTGTGTAGCGGAAAAGAGAAGAAGGAAGAGCAAGTGGTGGACCACGTGGAGGCTTTGAACAAAAAGAAGGAGCGCATATTCCGCAGTCTGTCAACCGCAAGTGCAGGAGGCGGTGGCGCGGACGCCAGGGTAGATGAGCGTGGGCCGCCGAGTGCGCTGCCGCCACCTACGCTGCCCACGCCCGGACAGTGCTTTGATGTCAGCGTCGCTATGGCAGCCAACCCCTGGAACTTTGTCGTTAGTACCCATTTTAACTTCAAAAAGGAGAAGGTTCTCAATTCGACTATGTTTTTTTTGGTATGCGATTATTCCGCCAATTATAGATTGATTTTGATGATTATTTTTTTGTTTGGTAGAAGCATTATTTCAAGGGAAAATGCGCACAATCTGACAAAAAATTTCAAGCAAACACACAATTTAAGTATTCGGGACGCGCAGTTACAACGACTTTATTCCCTCAAGTCTGGGTTTAAATTGCCGTGTAACGTGTAGATTGCTCATGTCATTTTCGAAAATGCAAATCATTAATTCATATAATATGATGGTGACTGTGGTAAGTTGTAATATTTTCGTAAGTAGTAAAATCTGAAATAATTAGCTAGTTGCAAACTTCATAAAAAACAAAAATATTTTTTTTAGGTTCAGCCAATTACCACAATAAATACGTTAAACTCTATGATGTCGTCGCTTCAACGCGAATGTCCGACACTATCCGCCGACGAAGCACCACTCAAACCAGCCAGTGGTGAGTTGTATACGGTGCTCTATGAAAAGGACAAAATGTGGTACAGGTAATTACTATTAAATATCGACTGTATAAATGTATTTAAAATAGAATATTTATATGAAAAACTACCAATATTATTTTGATCTGGGCAGATTTAATCTAATATCAGATTGCAGATCAATGTTCAATTTTATGTAATTAATTGAACTTTGTAATAAAATGTTAATTTGCAGAGTGCTAGTAGCGGGATGCGTTTCGAACGAGATGGTGTCAGTGTACTTCTGCGACTATGGAGACTTGGCTCTGTTCGCGAACTCGCAGTTGCGGCCGGTGCCGCCCTCCGTTCCGCTGGCGCTGTCATTGCCGCCGCAAGCACTCAAGGCCCGCCTTCATGGTATACACTCCTCACATAATATAACAAACTTTATATTCACAATAATATTTTATGTGTAATCTTAGCATCCCTATTAAGAATACACTTCAATGCTGGAATCTACGTTGGCTTTTTAGTTCCATTCATTCGGCATTATAGATCTTCGTCATGATGTTCGTTTCCAGTGTCCTTATAATCTAGACTAGACACACGGTAGTGAATAAACCAAATTTAGTTTTTATTATTAACACCAACTTATTTTTCCTCTTCAGATGTGTGTCCTTTACATCAAGACTGGACCGTAGAAGACTGTGTTAGGTTTCAAGAATTGTGTGTGGAGCAGATGTTTGTTGCGATCTGTAAGGATGTCGGCAAGGACCCTTTGAACCCTACCGAACCACTGCTCACCATAGAACTCATCGACACATCCACTGATGATGACTTCTATATCAATAAACAATTAGTCAAAGAAGGCAGAGCACGTCTCATCTCTGCCTCGTAATTTGTATCAGTTTCCTAACTGTGTCATTTTGTTTGTTTTTTGGGAAGGGAGAGTACGACATCATATAAGGCAGATTGGTATCTGTGTATGTAAGACTGTATAAATAGGAATTGTGACAGTGTTTTTTGTATGCGATTATTTGAATTAGTAGGTACTACACATGATTGCGTTTCTGTTAAGTTTAACAATCACAAGAGTCCAACTCTACATACCTAAAATTCTATGTGAAGATGTTCATTTTCCTTTTTAATAAATATATAAATAAACATACTTTCTTTATGTTTTATATCTTGGGTATGTAATTAAACTACACTTCACATTAATGAACCGCAACATTCCAATGTTTCCATAATTTTATTTAAATTAAGATTTCTTGTTCCTTTTAATTTTATTATGTAAAAAATAAAGTTTGCAGCTGTCTTAAACATTCTAGAGAAGTCTAAGTTTGAGACTCAATAATCAATATGAGAAGTAACATAATTCTATGAAAGTTATGTGAATTGTGGACATAAGGTTTCAATAAAGTGTAATGTGGATATTATTTATGTTGCATTGTCATACTTTATAGCATATTCAATACTTTAGTTCAAGCATTACACTTTTTTAAAATCAAACCTAATTATAAGTATCTTGTTAAATTACTAATGGTGTTTGCTTACATCAGCAAATACACAGATGTGCGTGTTTTAATGTTGCACGCATTATTTTTTATGTAATATGTTATGGTTATGTTTTTTGTTTAACTGTTACAAGTCTAGAAAATACTCCATTTATTACCAAAATGTAATTGTTACATACATTTTTCTTAAATGTAGAGCACATGTTAATATTAATATCTAATTTCAACTTATTTATTCAACTAGCTATAAGACATATGTTAACCCTTTGTATATGTAATATACGTACCAAATAAGCCAATATAAAAAGGCAGCAATTGATCATGTGTAAAAGGCACAAAAGCATGAAAAATTGCTAAGTCACTCTTATAATAAAGTTATTTCCATAATGTTACATATTTTGCACCAAAACCCAACTGATTAGTTAACTCATTGATGTAGCTAGCACATCAATGGGTAAACTAGCAGTTCAGTTGATCAATGGACACATACATGTATCTAGTAGATAATCATGCTTCAATAATGTATGTTTAAGTCTTTATACTCGTTGAAAATATTAGGTATGCATTTTCACTTTCTATATACGTGATTATAAAACAAAATACGAAAAAAATAACATGTAAATACTACCTATGCCCTTAAGTAGCATGTTTTTCCTAAATCTGAGTGTATGAAATTCAATAATCTTCATAACTTTTTTTTTTTTTTTAAATAGCCACTTAGTCTATTTTTAAATAAGTAGGTACCGAATTTGTTGCTTCATTAAATAATTTATCAGTGAACATAATATTGTTATGTCTACTACGTAAATTAAATAGCTGCATAATAAAGATCTGAATTTAATTATACTATGCATTCAGTTCTATTTTTTTTTAACAATAGATTGTAGAATGCTTTTGTAACCAAAATTCCTTCTCTTTGTTTATTTATTTAGTTTTATAATTTGGAATTTTTTAAAGGTATCTATCAGGGTCTACATTTCTTAAGTCCTGATTCTGACCTAACATCCTTTATGACTTACATAAGCTGATAATAAAACATGTTTTTAATAATGGACTTTCACATTTTTTTAATTAAATTAAGTAACTACTTATTTACGAAGTTCTTCTGTGGAAATGCCATATTTCTTTTTCAGAGCATCAATTTCTTCTTGTTTCTTCTCAATATCCATACCTTTGAATGCTTTGTTAGATCTGTAGTATAATACAACCAAATATCTGTTGCATACATTGAAACCAGAAAGATGATCACATGCATTCTTAGCATCAAAGATATCTTCATAAACTACAAAAGCTGTCCCCCTTGTTTCTGGTGTGTTACCTCTGTAAACATATTAGGAAGAGGTTAATTTCATAGTTTATACACAACAACATTCATCCACCTTACAATATTGGTATACTGGAGAACTATTGGTGCAATGGTAGCACATTCTCATCTTAACATTAGGGTGACAAATCAACATTGAGCTATGCTGCGCTGTACTGTGCTGTGTTTCTTAAGCTACGTTTTTTTAACAATCAACTTCAAGCTGTGCTGTGCTTTGCTTAGCTCAGTATTAAAAGTAATCAGCAGCATGGCAGAGCTCCATAAAAAACATAGCACAGTTTGGCACAGCGCGGCTCAGCACGGCGGGTAGCGCGCCTAGCTCGAGACTGCTGCGTTTTTAAACAGAGCATAGCCTCAGACAGCGCAGCACAGCATGGTTTGTTTGTATCCTCATTAAAATATTAGACAAGCGAGTTGACCAACCATAGCACAGTGCAGTACAGCGCAGCATAGCTCAATGTTGATTTGTCACCCTTATATTGGTTCCTATATAATGCACTAATACATAATAAAAATAAAAAAAAATGATCACGACTGTAATCCCCAGGCTCGGTAGATATCTCCTCAGATCTTTAGTTACTTAGATCTTTGATGATATCTAAAGGGGGTAGTCAGAGGCAAGTCCAAACATGACATTTGGTACATGCCCACATTTTGCACAGTAGTTAGTATTCCGTACGTGACAGGTTGCAAGCCCATCGCCGCTTATAAGAATACTAACCTATGACACATACCTTCGAATTTCTGGTTCTAGGGTATGCCGGTTTCCTCACAATGTTTTCCTTCACCGTCTAAGAGAACTGGCATTGCGCACATAAATTTTTCGAATGGAAAAACTCATTGGTGCACGACCAGGTTTGAACCCACGGATTGAACCTTCGGATCGTGAGGCAGGGGTGCTACCACTACACCACCAGCGCTCTTTAATACATAATAGGAAAAACAAAACAGAAATTTGAGTATGTATCATTAGCTAGTATTCATAGGCTGTGCAGGGCTTACAACCAGTACTGAGTACTAACTTCTGTGCAGTGTACTATAAAATCAACATACACACGAATTTGTCTGATTGCTCCATATTTCCCAAAGATATCATACATTTCCTCAGCAGATATTTTATAAGGCAAGTTCCTTATGTAAAGGACTCTGTTTACTTCTGGCGGGAGTCTGACCTGAAAATGTGTAATTGTGATGAATTAATTTGATCTCAATCTGAGGACTAATGTACCAAGCCTGGGTATTACAGTCATGATCACGTTTGTTTTAATTTATATGAATCAACTATTATATTAAGAGCATGCATGAGGTCTTATAAACTTTCAAAGAGATTACGTATTGGAATAATATGAAATGATTGGGTGTTGGGTGCTACTTACATTGGCTCTTCTTTGCAAAGCTAAAGCCATGACTTTTTACCGATTTCAGGTTTCTTGAGATAGTATTCAGATTTATTTATACGAATACAAAGTGAAAACCTGTTGATAGGAAATTGAAGAAACTTTTAGTGTTTAGAAATAATTATTTCGTGCAAGTAGAGTACCTACCTATCTCTTCTTCTTCTTCTTCAATTATGGCATCTGTCTCTTAGAGAACAATTTTGCCAGTGTCAAGTGTATTTATTTATAAGTATTGTCAACGTCACAGAGTCATAGTCAAGTAGTCAAGTCAATTTTAAAACAAAAGATGGCTGTTTTGTTGAACATTTTCGGGATTTCCTCCGATGGAATTTGAAAAGAACTATTCACTCTAATTCACATACTTTACACTCGCGTCAAGAACCCGTCTATCTACCTATCTCGGCGTACAATACAAATCAAAACAAAACGTAACGTGATGATCATTATTATTCATTCATTCATTCGTGTCCAATCCAAGAGGATAAAATCACTACCTACCTACTTCGTATAGCCATTCATTTGCGGGATGGACCACAGATTAGTAATAGAGCAACGTAACGTATACATGCGTTGTACAAACCTCAGTACAAACGGACGTACATAAACAAGTTCGTTTCGCTCGGGCGCGAAATTCAAATAATTTTTGCTGTATTTTAGTTAGATTTATTGTACCAGCACAAATAAATTAATTCTTGTTTTACCTACACTTCACAATTATTTTCAGCTAGGTAGGTGTACATGTAAAATATAGTTTATTATATTATAATTATAAAAAATAAATAATAATATGTACCTACATAGGTATGTACCTATATGTATGATTTCTGTGATTATTATTATACTTAGAAGAAAATGTTAATTTTGTGTTACCTACTTTAATATATAATTTGAATTTTATAAAATGATCTTTTATAATTTTAGACACTCTAAACATCTACAGAGTATATCATCCCAGAATAAAGAGAAGGATAATTACAGGATTAAATGAACTCACCTGAGTGAGATTCTATCCTGATTATCCAATTCTTTATTCTGGGATGACAAGGTCCCGCCCTCCCAACAGCTATGGCATCATAGCTTCCCATAATCGGTATTCTCTGAACGTAATGATAACTTATGTCATGTGAACAGATACCTAAATCTTCTTTTTTGACAGAGCTTTTGACACGCGATTTCAGCAGGAAAGTACGAGTACTATAATAATACTTCAATAAATATATAAAATAAATAAAACAGTACCGCACGTACCTAACTGTTTTATTTATTGGTTTACTTGGTTGGTTGACAGGTAAAGGGTTACAGATAGACATTATAGTTGTGTAAAACTTTTTATTAGCTTTTTATTAGCTTCACTTGTATGTATGTTTGTAACCGACTTCTTTGGGCGCGATTTTGACCCACTTTAAACGGCCAGATTTCGTTCAAACTTTGTAGATTTATCGAGGACCGATGACAATACACTATTTTGATAAAAAAAAACCATTTTTACACGCTTTTTATTAGCTTCACTTGTATGTATGTTTGTAACCGACTTCTTTGGGCGCGATTTTGACCCACTTTAAACGGCCAGATTTCGTTCAAACTTTGTAGATTTTTCGAGGACCGATGACAATACACTATTTTGATAAAGAAATTCCATTTTTTCAATTTGAAAAAAAAAATTTCGATCGTAAAGCACTCTGATGCTTCGCATCATGAGTCGTGCAATAGTTTAAAATTAAAAAAACACGCTATTATAAATAAACCAAACTAAAAAATAGAAAATATGGTAGATAGATAAAAGTTTATTCAAAATAATTATGAGTAGGTACAAATTACAATAGCCGAGCTTGATTATATAAAAACCGGTAGAGTTGTACAAAGAACTTAATGGCGGGCGTTCCGCACCGCGCAACGTTACAGACGAGAGAGAGGGAATTTTGAAAGGAGAACCGTCAGTCAGTACCTACCTATAGCGTGCCGGGATACGGATAGAGCGTTTGGTATGACATAGTGGCACTACTGAAAGCGGTGTTGCTACATTGGGCGGCCGGGTTGCCATACCCTCCCCCTCAAGTCCAGGTGGTGGTCCCTCTGAAGGACTAGTGATCTGGGCTTGCAGTTGATCTTGGCTCGGTCTCTTCGGTCGTCCTCTATTCTTCTTAGGATATACAGGTGCTGGAGCAGGTCCTTCGTTACGGTTAAACCGCGTGAGGTCTCTGACATGGTATTTACCGAAAGAGTCTTGGGGCTTATCCAGGCGAGCGATATTATATGTTGTAGGGCTTACTTTTTCACTTATGACGTAAGGCCCATCTCTTCGTGGAATGAATTTGGAAGTCTGACCTTTGGCTCCTTGGCTTAGTAGATGTGTAGTGAGAAGCACCTCATCTCCTACTGCGAAACTCTCTGCAGGTCGTCGAGACTGATCGGCGTACGCCGTTCGCTTATCTTGCTGAATCTCGACTCGCTCGCGGATGGATGACAGAGAATCTGCGAATTTCTTTAGGTAGGGAGTTATTTGCGGCACGAAATTCTCCTTGTCTAGAACAGAACGTAGATCATGGCGCACTTCTGTGGGTGACCTCATTTCTCTTGCGAACATGAGGTATGCTGGAGTTACTCCGGTCGTCCGACAGATGGCGCTGTTCATAGCATATCGAATAACGGGAAGTTTCTTTGGCCAGGATGGGTGGTTATCACCTACTAACTGAGATAATTGTACCTTCAGGTCTCGATTCTTCCTCTCCGCAGGGTTTGCTTCGGCGTGATACAGCGGAATAAGATTTTGTTCAATTCCTAGTACATACATAACTTGCTGCATCACTCCAGATATGAATTGAACTCCATTGTCCGAAATTACACGGCGGGGTAGTCCATAGCGGAGGAAGTATTCTTCTATTAATGTACGAGCGCAGGCCTCGGCGGTGGCGTCTTGGAGTGCATACAGTTCTACGAAGCGGGTCGCCGTATCCTCGACGAGTAGAACCCATCGTTCTCCATTTTCACCTGCTGGCAAGGGGCCAAAGAGATCAATAGCGATGACTTCATTGCGCTGGTTCATGATCGGAGTCTGTAGGAGGCCGGCAGGCTTGGTGTTCGCTGACTTATACCGCTGACAATCGACACAGACTTTTACATAGTCAGCAATGGCTCTTTTCATTCCTGTGAAATAATACAATTGAGACATTTTATGGTACATGCGATCAACACCTGGATGTCCTGCCAATTCTGAATCATGGCACTCTTTCAGTATCTCTGTCTTGAGGTCATGTGGTATGACTAGTTGTGCAGTTTCTGCTTCTGAGTCTGGATTATGTCTATACAGCACTCCTTGGTTCATAATATAGCCTCTGTCAGTCCACTTGTGGGAATTCAATTCTTCTAGGCCTTCCAAATCATCAATCACTTTCTTCAGTTCAGGATCAGCAAGTTGTTTGTGGCGCAGCTCTTCAGGGTTCCTTCTCGGCAAGTCCACTATGACTGAGCATACTCCACAGCTGTCCTGGCTATCTTCAGTACAGATTGGTCTGCTTAGAGTGTCTGCAACTACGTTTGCTTTCCCAGGTGTGTATTCATATCGAATATCAAAGGCTTGTAACTTTAAGTCAATCTCCTTCTCCATAATGGCCTTCTTGGCTGGAGTGAGTCGGTACGGAGGAACAGCAGTTGGTAAGTGGTCACCTGTGTCAATGCGATGAGTAGCATAAGGAGTCGGGTCTCCCCCTGGCTTGAAGACATCTTCATTTTCATGAAGCAGCTGGGTGAGCATATCTCTTTCATCATGAGCCAGGTCAGGTCCTTCATCATCCCTCAGCAGCTGGAGCGCAGCACAGGTGGTGACACGAGGTGCACGTGGTGGCTCAAACTGAAGCTGGTGTAAGGAGTCAGGACTGTCTGAAAAAGTCCAAGTCTTTGCTGTGAAATCTATAACAATTCCTGCTGCCGTTAAGAAATCTATTCCGAGGAGACTTTCATTGTTTGTGGAGTCCGGGAAAATAATAAAGGGCACTGTAAAACATCTTTGTTCGAGGCTCACCTTTATTTCAGCTTCCAAAGTTTTCATGTATTGGACATGTCCATCCGCAAGTTTAACACTCATTGAAACCGGCTTGAACCGTTGGTCTCTGGACTTGAGGAGGGCATATAAGCTGTGACCGGCAACACAACGTTTAGCAGCTGTGTCAATAAGAGCAGTGCCACACACACCTAACACTTGGATAGCAAGGACTGGACGGACTGACTCACGGTTAACTTTTAACAAATTATGTGATTGACTGTCAATATTATTAATATTACTAAGACATATTTTAGTTTGTGGCACAGTTGCCTGACAATAATTCTGACTATTACATTTGTTTGGCACAGGCATAATTTCAGAATATACCTGGCTTGAATCATGATTTTGACTGAGACTGTGTATGCATTGGTCCGGCACAGGCACATTGTGAGAGTATACCTGGCATGAATTATTGTTGTGATTATTATTATAAAATACTGGGACAGGCCTGATTTCAGAACAGTTAACACTATTGGTAATGTCTCTAAAAGTGTCAATACTATTAAAACTATTCTGAACCGAACACTTGTTACACTTTTCACGGGTCGTGTTCAACTGTCCACACTGATAACATGATGGAACGGACTCACCAGATTTTGCAGAGGGCTGCGGCTGTAGCTTACGACACTGGTCGCGTAGGTGGCCGTAGCGCTTGCAGTACACGCAGTACGGGGAGCGCTGCTGAGCGCGGGGCTCGGCGGCGGCGGCGGCGGCGGCGGCGGGGGCACGCGCGGCACCGGGGGCGGCGCGCGCGGCGTCGGCGGCGGCGGGCGCAGCGCGAGGTGCGGGGGCACGCTCAGCGGGCGCGCTAGACGAAGGCGGCGCGGGCGGCGGCGGCGTCGGGACGCCGGCCGGCGGCCTGCGAGCTGCGGCGGTGGCGGTGGCGGCAAGCGCCTGTCCGCGATGACGTGAGTCATCGCCGGCGGCAGTCACAGACGGCGTTGCGCTTTTACCTTCGGTGATCGCATCCTCGACGACCCGGGCGCGGCGGATAAGCTCGTCGAACGAGTTTATGTCATCCCGCGGCACTCGCTTTCGAATGCGCTTGTGTAGTAACCCGTAAGTGATATCGAGTTCTACCTTGGTACTTAGATCGCCGCGGGGAAGCTTCGCGAGCAAAGCGCGGGTCTTGGCGATGAATATGTCCGTATTCTCGTCTCGTTGTTCTGTCTCGAAGAGCATTCTGTATACTCGATGCGGCGGTTTTCTGTCTCCGAAAGCACTGCGCAGGGCGTCGACGGCGTCGTGCCATGTAGTAACGCTCGAGCGGATGCCTTGCCACCACACGGCGGCATCGTGCGTCACCAGCATGGCCATGCCCCGGAGAGCGTTCCCATCGGACACGGCTGCGCAGTCTTTATATGCCTCGACGGCATCGATGAATGCGTCGACATCGTCGGTGGCTCCGGAGAATCGCGCGGTGCAACGTGCGAAGTTCCCAGAGGCGCTGGCGGCGGCGGGAGTCGCGGCGGCCGGCTCGACGAGCGACTGTCGAGTCATATTTGAAAGACGCTCAAACATCAAATCTTGTGATCGTTGCATGGAATGTAGAATCTGTGCCATGGTGACGGCGTTGGTGCCGTTGGCGTCGGCGTCTGGGCCGGTGGCATCGGAAAACTCGTGGTTTGAGTTCAAGCTTAGCCGGCTTTGACGTCGAGTGCGCGGCATTTTACAAGCGGCGTCACGCACGTAGGTAGTAACACAAATTCACACAAAAGTTTTTTGCACAAGGCTCGGCCCTCTCGTTGGGCAGCCAATATGGTAGATAGATAAAAGTTTATTCAAAATAATTATGAGTAGGTACAAATTACAATAGCCGAGCTTGATTATATAAAAACCGGTAGAGTTGTACAAAGAACTTAATGGCGGGCGTTCCGCACCGCGCAACGTCACAGACGAGAGAGAGGGAATTTTGAAAGGAGAACCGTCAGTCAGTACCTACCTATAGCGTGCCGGGATACGGATAGAGCGTTTGGTATGACATAGTGGCACTACTGAAAGCGGTGTTGCTACATTGGGCGGCCGGGTTGCCATAAAAATAAATAATAGTTTAAAAAAAAATAAAAAACACGCTTTTTATAGAAACCGAACTAAAAAATAGAAAATAAATTTAAAAAAAAAATATTTAAAAAAAAGCGTGGAGTGCTTTTTAAGATATTATCGAAATGATAATCACTCTACTCATATCTGTCAATAAAATATTTATAATATTTTTAATTTATAATATAATTTACAACAATTCTTCAAAAGACCAATTGTCAGTGATCCTAATGCTTTTGCCAATGCAGTGTGCTCCATAGACATTTATTTCTTAATATAAGTTGATTGTGTTAATGTAGGTTTCAAGTGCCTTTAGCTAAGTCTGATTTATTTATACTTAGTATTCTTTATGTAGGTACCTATTTAATGATCACAAAAAAAAAAGTAGTTTCTAAGACGGATTACTTCTAGTTGAATTATTATATGTACCTAGGTACCTAGTACTTATAATACCACTTATATAACTACGTACCTAATCGTAATTTTATTATTCTAGACGAATATAATTAACATTAATGATTGATAACACAACTTTCTTCTTTAAACATCTACATAGTACATGAGGCCGAGATTATTTCCTATAATTGAATAGATCGGACTAACTTACCAAGTGACGTCCGATCCTCAATTATGGGAAATAATCTCGGCCTCATCGTTCCCAACCCTCCCCAAACTAACATTAGAATGTTATTACCTACTAAAGTTAACTTATATATGTAGGTACATAAATATTGACTAGTGTGATCCCCATATAAAGTTGTGTTGCCGTTGCCGGTACTTTGAAATAATAACGTTGACAGCTTCCAGATAGCGCGCCGAGACACACTGACTGCGTTCAGGGATTTTTATTTTTTAGACTGCTTTCATCTTTAAACTTTGTGACAGCGAGTTGTGCAAAAGGTGCAAACTATAAATAAAACAGTACCGCACGTACCTAACTGTTTTATTTATTGGTTTACTTGGTTGGTTGACAGGTAAAGGGTTACAGATTGACATTATAGTTGTGTAAAACTTTTTTTAATTACTAGATTAAAATATCCAAATAACAATTCTTTAATTTTGAATATCTTCAGATATAGAAAACCGTCGCCGTAGACGTTGTCTGTGTAGTAAAATAGCACTCGAGCACAGTAACAGGAGTAGGACTATTGCGACTCCGCACATTGCAAATACACCACCACGAAGTCTGTCTTTATCTGAAAAGTTTATACATAGAGATAATATTATAACTATAACAGATCACTGAGTTTATAGGTACTTAATCCAAAACATTACAGAGAAACGATTGATTGATTACTGCGGTATTGAACCTTACCTCCTTCTGAAGTTGTAAGTTGCTGTGTTTGTTCTAGCGTTCTAAATAAATTCGATAGTTCTGGTAAATATTGAAGCCAGAACTTTATGTCATTGTTGGCTCTGTGCTCTTTGGGAACCAACGTGTCTTCAGCACGGATTTCAAAACTTTGGGCGTCACCTGGTTTATATCGTTGCCATACAACTTCTGATTCGGGATGTCTAAAAAGGTTGGATTTATTTCGGTTCCCATAACCTCATAACTCACTAGCTGCTATTATAGGTAGGTACTCGTAGCACGTTCTAGTGAGGTAGGTGGTTAACTTAAAGGTCGTTAGAAGGCGCCATTGTGGTAGCATTTACCTAATAGTTATGTAGAGGTAGATCAGTCTAAAAATGCACGCCCCTCCAATGTATTTCCAATGTATTTACCTACCTCTACATGCGGTACAAGTACAAGTGGAGGGGCGTGCATTTTAGACTGAATCATCTCTACCATCATCTTCCTGCCCCTGTTCCCACGTTATGTGGGGTCGGCACAACATGTGATCTTCTTCCATTTCCCTCTATCATTCGTCATCTCAGTACTCACTCCTTTCTTACCCATGTCATCTTTCACACAGTCCATCCATCTTTTCTTTGGTCTACCTCTACCCTTGTATCCATCCACATTCATATCTAACACTCTCCTCGTCACATGACATTCATCTCTTCTCATAACATGCCCATACCACGCTAACCTATTACTCCTCATCTTTTCTGTTACCGGTGCCACTTTCAGACTTCCTCTAACATACTCATTCCTTATTTTATCCATCCTTGTCACTCCACACATCCATCTCAACATTCGCATCTCCGCCGCATACACTCTTTTCTCATCCGTTCCCTTGGTGGTCCAACATTCAGACCCATACAATACGACAGGTCTTATGATCGTTTTGTAGATTTTCCCCTTAATTTTAAGGGGCATTCTCGGATCACACGTAGTTCCTGTGACCTGTCGCCATTTCATCCATCCCGCATTTATTCTATTCCTTACATCCCGATCAATCTCACCATCATTCTGTACTACTGAACCGAGGTACCGAAAATCGGAACAGGCTGGGAGGAATACACCATTTAAGGCAATAGGGGTAAAACTAGAGGGACCACCGAAGTCGCAGAACAAGTGCTCGGTTTTTGTTCTGCTGATCGGTAACGCCAGCTTCGGACCTAACATGTGTACTAGCTTTACTGTACATGGCCCGAATAAGCTGCAGGTAGGTACTTCCCTGGCACTCCTTTCTCTTTCAAAGCCCACCACAGAACCTCCCGGGGTACTCGGTCGTATGCCTTTTCCAGGTCAACGAACACCATTGTAAGTTTGTGTGTGCCAGTCTGTGTTTTTCGCACAGCTGGCGAAGTGCAAATATGGCGTCCGTCGTCCCTCGCCCTGGCATAAACCCAAATTGGCTCTGTGATATCTCACTCCCTTCTCGCATTCGTCTCGCTATTACCTTCTCCCAAATTTTCATACTATGTGACATGAGCTTTATTCCTCGATAGTTGTTGCAGTCCTGTACATCACCCTTGTTTTTAAAGATGGGCACCAGCGAACTGTTGCACCATTCGTCCGGGATCGCCTCCTCTTGCAACAACTTATTGGAGAATAAACTCAGCCACTTCCATCCATCCGCACTTAGTACTTTCCATACTTCCGCTGGTATGCCATCTGGTCCAACCGCTTTTCCATTCTTCATATCTTGCACAGCTTTTTTTACTTCATTCGTACTCACGTCTCTCACCAAACCCATGTTTACTGGGACATTTTCTAGCACTCCACTCCAAACATTCTCTTCATTCATTAATTTTTTTAAATACACTTTCCATCGCTCTTTTATGTCATCATCGTTCGTTAAAACCTTTCCTCCATCATCTTTTATACATTTAACGTGCATAATATCTCTTGTATTCTTCTCTCTTTCTTTAGCTATGCGGTACAGGTTTTTTTGACCACTCGGCGTTTCCAGTGATTGGTACAATTTTCGCACATTCTATTAACTCTTAGATCCATGTTGTAAAAGGGTTTTGGCTATGTGTTTTATGACCGGCCGCCAACCTGACGTCAACCCTCCTTGGGAATACTTTGTGGATTGTGTCTGGCCGACGATAACTAGATGACCCCTATCGTCGCCCTCAAGGCCTTCCACATTGCCTTGCTGCCTCGCCACCGAGGGTGGATTGCGAAACGCCGAGGCAGACTTAGTGCACTTTGCGGGGAGCAACCGCGTAGGCTTAAGTGTTAGACACTTAAGCCCCCCTCACCAGGTTTAGCCCACGAGCCAACGTGGTTTCCGGGGTGTGGCCGCTGCATGCAGGACAGCTTCTTGGAGCCACTGGTGAGAGATTTTGAGGTCTCAACGAATTTAGACATCATTCTACCGCTTGTTACAGCCGGCTGGCAGAATGATACGCTGACACCCCAGTACCTACCTACTAGATAGAATACAAATCGAAACTAAGAACTCTCTTACCCATTTCTAATAAAATTACTGATATACCGACGGAATATAGAAGAGCTCTGCTTTTCTCCAGATATTGATGGACGCCGTGCTATTTGAAGCATTATAGAATCACCGAGTAACGAGATCAGATCTGACCCATGAACAGCACCTAAAAATATGCATGAGTTATTTAGGCACAATTGTAAGTAGGTACCTACCTGAATATATAGGTACCTACCTATATAAAACCAACAATCAAAAAATAAATAATTCGAGTCATTATTAGACCGGACAATGGGCAGACCATTCTGCCTACTAAGTACCAACTGTCTATTAGTGTCAACTACATAGATACCTACCTGCTTTTTTCTAAGTGCATTTTAACATGATTCTTGCCTGTGTGATTTAAACGCCTCCCCTCTAGATCTACGGTCGACGGCAGTGAGTAGCGATACACATAAAGTCGAGTGACTTGACGCGCCAGCTTGGCAGCCAGGAGAGCGCCACCCACGCTCCATCGAGCTGACGTCTCCATACGAGCCAACTGTTCAATAGCATCGTGTACACTTCCTTTATTCATATAGTTGTTATCCCAATATTCCCAACGTATAGCACGTACAAGCTGTAATATTGTAAAATTAAAACTTTATAACCAAAATAACAAAATCTATAGAAGTCGAGATTACGAACCATTGGTAATACTTCAGGACGATACAAAGAAAACATCCTCAGTAGTTCGGGTATAGCTTTACTGTTCACGTAATCGGATACGTACGAAGCATTGTATTTTAATAAATCATTGAATGATTTATCTGCAATAAATACATTTAAAGTTAGTAAATTCGTCAGGGTATAGGTAGGTAGGTACTACGAACGTACATAGCCTTGGCGTTTTCACAAAACATGAAATACTTTTTTTATACCATTGTAATATAACGCATCAAGGTCGGTTGTTCCCAGAAGTAGGTCAATTTGCATGACGGATTGTTTTGTATTAGATAGAGCTGTAAGCAATGATGTTGGCAAATATTGTTCCGATTCCGGCAAATATACTTCAGGGATTGGCTGCATTGATTTACTCCAATTCGTGTTCTGAAAATAAGCAGTTAGTATAATGTTAACTAACTACCTTAGCACAACAATGTAGGTAGGTGTTTTACATAATTATCTAGATAGGTAGGTAGTTGGGTACCTAACCTACGTAGATAAGTAAGTAAAGTTAGGATTTTATACGATGACTTTTATTCAAGTTGAGATAAACTGGTAGGTAGGTACCTACTTACTTAGTTAATAAAAAAAATAAAACGGATTACTTAGTTCTCGTGCGATAGCAGATAAAACTCAGTATACCTAAGAGTACCTACATAGTCTTGTTTTCCAAATAAAATAATATTTACCGAATAGGCCAGCAGAATATCTGAGAGCGGTCGAGTTCGCATACAATTCAAAATTTCAAAATCCAGTTTGCTATTACAACCCAATGATAACGCCATTTCTCGTGATGAATTCTCAGCTTTAATAGCATTAAGATCCCTTTGCTCATCTATTAATTTCCAGATGTCAATCGGGGACATTATTATCGCTCTTTGAAACAATCCTGTAATCGAATGGTATGTGAATGGTATGTGGTGTAAGATGTGAGTATAATAATTATTCTCCCCCAAATATCATCTCTAAATTCCAACAAGCTACCTTTGGATCGAGGAGAGGTCAAATGATGCAAGACACTATCAGCTCCAGCAGAGTGTCCAAGAACTGTGATTGCATTTAAATCACCTCCAAATGCAGCAATATTATCTCGTATCCACAAAAATGCCAGATACTGATCTAGTAATGCCAGATTACCGCGAGCTGATAGTGAGGCCAGTGTGAAAAAGCCGAGTAAATGGAGGCGATATCCCACTGTCACCACTACGATGTCTTCGGCTGCTAAATCCTGGCATGGCAAGGATATTCCGCCTTTAGTCCAAGACTCACTGTACAATATAACTAATACCGGTAGTGGTTTGCCATCTGCTGGCTACCTAAAACAATTTTAATGTCAAGTTTTCAAATTAGAACATACTTATATAAGGTTTGCAGGTATTTATTTAGTTAAAAAATAATTACGAACACGAGGAGTCCATATGTTGAGAAAAAGACAATCCTCACTGTAGTTTGTTGTTTCAGAAGTAATGTCACCAATATGTGGACAATGTGGTGGCAGCCGATGGGCATAAAATGTACGTCTCCATCCAGTGTGTCGCTCTGGGGCCTTTTGAAAAATTTAAAGTGTTTAGGATGCCTTAGAAAACCCCAGCTATTATCATGAATATGAGGAAAGTAGGTACCTACAGAAAATCTAAATCTTCCAACAGGCGGCGTTGCGTAAGGTATTCCATAGTAAATTTCAATCGGTATCAACGATTTCTCAGTGTATACTTTTGTCTGCAAAAATAACGGGTGGTTTAACCTTATAATATAAACATAATCTAGGGGTACAAATAAATAAATCGACGACCTCAGTGGCGCAGCGGGCAAGAGTCCGCCTGCGACGCAAGAGGTTGCGGGTTCGATTCCCGCCTTGGAACAAATTTGTGTACGATCTGCAGAAATTTGTTCCGTTGCTCTGGGTGTGTATGTATAATAAAAAAAAAAAAAAAAAAAAAAAAAAAAATATCTATCTATGTACCTATATCATGTATTAAAATATATCAGTTATCTAGTACCCATAACACAAGCTTTGAGTAGCTTACTTTGGGGCTAGATGATGCTGTGTGGATTGTCCAGCATTGTTTATTTATTTATTATTATTTATTAAAATATAAAATAGATATAGGTAGGTACTTAAGAACTAAAGGCGGCCTTTGTGCTGTAGGTATAAATGCAGTGAGACAAAAATGGTTAAAAATAAATACTACCTATATACCTACTTACCTAAATTATTACATATAGGTACTTACATCTACATAATATTCTGACTGAGAAATGAAATTCTTACTTACTCCAACAATTTTTCCTTGGGGCAAGTTAACAATTGGGTCTTGAGCTATTACGCACAAAACGCTCGATATTATGGTTAAAAAACTCTGTAGTTTGTGATTCATTACGCGTGTCCTCGCGTTCATTATACCAAAAGGCTTTAAAATTAAAATAGCAATATGTAAAAATAAAACAAATAGTAAATTAGACATACACTAGCAGCGTACAGCGTACAAAGCCTGTTTAATAATACTGATGTTTCACCTGCATGGTAAAGGTCCACAACGCATAGATCGAAATCGACACAAAAATTAGATGATAAATACAATGGTTGTGCCGCAGTCCATGACGGGGGCACCGTAGCGATGACTGACTACCATTGTTCTTAATTTTCACTGATAATTTTGCTTTAGGTACTACTAAATAATTCCTACTTAAATAGTAATAGAAGTAGATATTACAAATAAATGAGTACCTACATACCTACCTACAAAATACAAACCCCTTTATTCATAGCATCGTATTTTATTAATACAATTT
The DNA here is from genome assembly GCA_963675405.1 of Cosmorhoe ocellata. Classification (NCBI taxonomy): domain Eukaryota; kingdom Metazoa; phylum Arthropoda; class Insecta; order Lepidoptera; family Geometridae; genus Cosmorhoe; species Cosmorhoe ocellata. Next base: position 6,640,454 of record OY776245.1, on the reverse strand, counting down.
AGATCAATAACAACGGATATAATTATCAGAAACAAATGTAAAAATCTAACTTACAATAAGTTTGTAAAAAAACAATAAAAACTACCTAGGTATAACAATATTTTGGGTGAACATAAAATTTAGATCGGGCGTGTTTAAACAATTCACCAAGGACGCTTGCGTTAAAACATGTAAAGTTAATTATACTTTAACGTTGCTATAAGCAATATCGAGCTTCTTCATTAATATTTTGTAATAATAATGTATTGGCTGATTATTAGCAAATCCAATGGTCGCTAACATTAGTCCATAGCCTAGCAAAATAGATAACAGCTTATGTCTAGACAGCCACTGACGAAGACCTCCGGCTGAAATAAAATTGTACAGCATCAACAAATAATGCAATTATTCTTTACGTAAATATGGATGGGATGTTAATGAGTAGGTAGGTAGGCCTTGTCTTGGGAGTCTTTGTGCGTTACTTTGGAAAACCTCATCCAAAATATTATGTCTATATTAGTGATGCAACAGATATCTGTTTCCGTTTCCGCAACTGCGGAAGTTCCGCATGCTTTTTGACATCCGTTTCTGCTTCTGCTTCTGCAACTTTTTTAACGGAAATAGGAACGGAAGTTAACGATGGCGGGGCGGTTGACAGCGCTGGAGCACGGGGGCGGCGAGGCGCGCGTTTGACGGTGAAGCCTCGTGCGGACTTTCGTTACTTGTCGCAACTTTGTTTGTTTACCTACGTACTTTTTAGTTTACGTTGCGCCGCGATGTGAGTGTAAGCGAATAAGATTTTCTGCTGTTGTTTGTTTTATTAAGTATGGTCTTAGAAAAAATTGTTAGGCAAAAGCGGCCAAACTACTTTTCATATAATATTACTTACCTACCGCAACTTAACTATGAATATTAACTATTAGTTCGCCTAGAACCGAGATATTTCACGCGCGATGCCACAATCCTCATTTTTGTATTCAAGTCCTGATGTTTTTGGACACTCTTTATGTACTCACTCTAAATACATAAGTCCTAAACAAAAAAAGAATATTACTTGATTATCTTACCTAGATAGGTAGGTACTTATATCCGTGCTATAAGATGTTAGCGGTTTTCTTAATTTACAGAGATTTATATCGTAAAATTCACTTTTTACGTTATATTTCATAAACTATTCATCCTAGAAAAAAAAATAAAATCATTTTGGAAAGATCAAGTAAAGATCTTTTATTTGATAACACACTCAATTATTATAAATCAGCCATTAGTGTCCCACTGCTGGGCAAAAAGTTTTTACCGTTTTAGAACCCTGTAGGTACCTTTACACCGATTAAGCTCATATGCTCTCCAGCAAATCTACATAGTAGAATCTCTAGACCTTCCAAGTTTCATGCAGATTGGATTAACGGTACTATAATAAACAGACAAATCTAAAATTTCAAAAAAAACTAAAATTTCAGTGATTTTTTTTTTTCATATTATTTACACTTCCGTTTCCGCATCCGTTTCCGTTTCCGCTTCCGTTAAAATTTACTTTTGACATCTGCTTCTGTTTCTGCTTCCGCTAAGACACTTCCGTTGCATCACTAGTCTATATACATAATATATGATTATAAGTATAGGCATCTTGACATCTACATCTAGACACGCTACCGCGTGTACGCGGTAGCGTGTCTAGATGTAAATGTCAAGAAGCCAAGTTCAAGCGAACGGCGAACCGCGCACCGTGTGTAATATTACATTATAGGTACCTACTTAGTGTAATTTAATTTAAACTAAATTTGACTTACAGTTCCTGTTGACGTTTGTAGTGGGAAACCTCATAGAAGCTGGCTGTTTAGCATACACTAGCATGTAGCGGACTCTCACTAGGTCGCAGTTGGTGACTATGTACTGCGTCACTGGACCGTCGATACCATGCTCGGAGAGAATGTTGCTCTTTTTTTCATTATCTTCATAAGCTCCATCTCCTTTTCGTAACATTTTGAATTCAATTAGAATGCTTGTCGTTAAAATCACACTTTAAAATGGCAGAATCGACTTGTGTGAAATTAGATGTGAAATTTGTGTGAAGTTTGGATGAAAATAATGAATTGGATGGATAGGTGCATAATATGGATGTTTGCTACTCAATCACTAGGAAAGGACTAGGCGGATCTAGATGAAAATTTGGCACAGAGGTAGATCATAGTCTAGAATAGCACATAGGCTATAATTTAACAAGGTAGATACATGGCTGGCGAAGTCGTGAATAGAAGCTAGTAAAATAAAACTCTCTAAGTTACCGGCTGACAGTTTATGTAAAAAACATTGCGTGAACGAAGTCAGCGGGGAGTTTCTCTAGTTTAGGTATTATAGAATTAAGAAATTTATAAATAGAAAAGAAAATAAGCTGAAGCCTACCCTCATTGGTCACTGGCTTTTGATAGTTGATTCCTTCTGGAGCATCAATAACTTCACACATCGCCACACAGGACAGGTGTCCCCCAATACAACTGGCGCCCCAACCAAATCCCCCGTGACTGTAGGGCAGACTCACGTTTAGTTCGGGCGAAAGATAAACTCCATTCCCGAGTAATGTGTTCTGTGTGGAAAAAATCCATAAAATCATTTATCTCTAGGTACCTACTTACTAATATTACAAAGAGGAAAGTTTTGTATTTTTGTATTTTTGTTTGTAACGAATAAACTCAAAAGCTACTGGTCCGATTTCAAAAACTCTTTCTGCACCGTTAGAATGCTACGTTATCCCAGAGTAACCTAAGCTATATTTTATGTAGGTAGGTACCTCGCGAGCAAAGCCGCGAGCGGAAGCTAGTTAGCTATATTCTGGTGGGTTCCTTGATCTACTGACATAACATCGATTCTAAAAACAACAATAAGTAGATAGGTACCTACTTAGTCACAACAAACCTTATTAAGATGTTGTTGCAAACCAAAATTTAATATTGTATAGAAATTCTCTAAGCGGTTTCCATGAAACGCGTAGAATACATGGTGGTTTTTAGATAGTTCCTTCCATTTGGTTTCAGCATTTGATTTGTTGGAGCCGATCACTTGAAAAATGTATTGAGGTTTTGTAGTTGGTTGGAGGCAGTGTGTGTAAGAAAGTATGGTTTCGTGCTGGAATAAAATATACAACATTAACAAGCAATTGGTACCTAAATTATAGGCAGACGATAAGTTTAGTCAGATTTTGATGAAACACCAGAAGTTAATATTTCAGAGGCAAACTGAAGTAAGTAGGTACCTAATAGTAGGTAGGTACCTAAAGTATATGAATGTAGGTAGATACAAGTACACTACAGTGATCTGTAATAGTTAGGTAAGTACTATCACTATCTCGATTCTACGTGAGTATAAGAATAGGTACCTCACCGAGGTACCTACATGAATTATAAGTAGGTAGACCACACTTACCGCTTCTGCTGCAACTGTTTTCAATGTTGGTTCTTTCAACCTTACAAGAACGTAAAACAACAAGTCGATAATATCGCTTATGTTCGGTAATTGTTCAAGATTATCTAATTGCAGTAAAACCAAGTCCAGCGCGGGCACATCTGTTATCACACTAAGCTGGAAATGCATAGAAATTTGTTGGTAACTGGTAAGTAGGTCCCTTGATGCTTACTAAAGGCGATATCAGACGGTTCACTCGAGAGAACATTCACACGAATGAATGCTTCATTTTTCTTTCATTCCATGTTCACAGTATGAACATGGAATGAAAGAAAAGACAGTGAGTCTTCAAAAGACAGTGAGTGAGCGTGAAAGATGCCGAATGAAAGAATCTGACATCGTCGGATCGGTTCATTAGTGAATTCATTCGTCACTCTTGTTTCATTTGGGGTTCAGAGGGTCTACCGTGAGTTTTCACAATCTACACTGGCTAGCGACTGCAGTTAAAAAAAATGTATGAAAACTTGGTACAGCGCCTCTAGCGGATAGTTGGGTACTAAAACCTCACGTAGCTAACTATCCTACGTCACAGCGTACTACAGCGACTGTTTATTGCTCATTAATTTGCTTAGAATTTGGTACCATGAGGAACAAATTTGACAGATGTCATAGTAACGTACTATTACTAGGTACTGTAGTAACGTCAGCCGATCTAAATGCGACAACTCATGGTAGACCTACAGACGAATCATTTCGAGTGAAAGATGCCGAATGAAAGACAAAGATGAACGAAAAGTGAACCGTCTGATATCACCTTAAGTACCTAAGTACTTGACTATATTATGGAAATTATAAGGTAGGTATCTGGTAGGTACCGATCTAATAATTAAAATCTTAGTCTTATTCTTAGGTCAATCAATACAGTAGGTAGTACTCGTATAAGTAAACTAAAAATATTGTCCAAATTCCCGTACCTAACTACCTAGTTAATCTCTTACTGCTATCCGAAAGAAGAGATAGGTAGGTACGTACTAATCCATCCATATCTTTAACTCCACCTTTCATGAAGGCAGGTGGAAATGGTCTGAGACAACTTTCATATCTAAAACTAAATGCTGCAGCAACGAATATACTCCATTTTATATCAGCTGCTTTAAAATCTTTTTCAAGCACCAACCTGTAATATTGAAAGAGTAGGTGCTAGTAGTTACATAGGGAAGGTAGGTACATTACATACCTACTAGCTACCTATAGGTTTAAACCTAGGGATATGCAACCCCTTGATGAAAAGAATCCTTGCCTTTCGATTATAAGTTAGTGTGTTCGATTGAACCGTAGGATTGAACTTATTCGCAAGTAGGTAGGTACCTCTAGGTACTTGCGAATGCGAATATATTATTACATTTTTGTACCCACCTATGCGTCTTGCTTGTCTTTTATTTGCCAAGTTGCTAATACAATAAGTGTAGGTAACTAATGAGCACAAAATTTTTCTAAATCTTTATGATCGTTGTAGGTAAACTCTACACCGTTAGTAAGGTGTAGGTAGATACTTAGGTACCTACCTTACCTACTGCTAGTTTTCTGTTTACAACCCGGTCACATTATCTCGAGACCTCGCTGGAATGCGAACCTCCCGCCCCCCCCGTTCTCCTTTCACCTCCCCGCGCTCGCACTTTCTCGCTTTTGCGCACCATATCAGCGCCGACGCGACGTGACGTCATCGACGCCATGTATCGAGATAATGTGACCGGGTTGTAGAGGTGTACCTATTACCCAAATATTTTTCACACGTAAGATTAAGTACCTATCTGCCTACCTAGATGTATTGCAGTAGGTACCTACATTATGAATGCTACTAGATTTTACGTTCGAACTGCTGCTCTGCTCATCCGAATCAAACTCTGTAGTTAGGTAAACCACTCCCAGGTTACACGCAAAATTATATTTCTATCACCTACGTCTATGTTATGCTCTGATAAGCTATACCTACCTACCATAATGATCTAAGGTCAATCAAGGGTGTCTTCTGTCTAACATAAAGGTACTTTCCTACCTACTAGCTTTATTTTGTAATTATTAATGTATGCCTGTGCCATAAAAGGGCTGTGCCTACACTGTGTGTGCAGTTTGGTAGTTGGTTGGTAGGTACCTACTGTACCTACTTACCTCAGGTGAACAGCTTTTTTTTCTAGTGAATCTAGCTTTGCTTGGTTGACATCGGATTGGGTTTCAGATGCGGAGGCCAGATTACAGTTAGTGGCTGTATCAGACAATGCTTCATGTTCTCCGTCCATGGCTTTTGTTTCGATCTAAATAACTAAGTATTTAGATGTGAAAAATATTTACGGAAACTTAAATTGACATAATTTTGAATGATCATTTCAGAATAAACATGTCATTTTCTTGTGTCTTTCATATTTTTAAAAACAATAGATCAACTATTTTTTATGAAATAAGTTGGTAGGTAGTATTTATTTATTTATACTTTATTGTACACAAATTACAAAAGAAATGTGTGACAAAAGGAGGGCTTAATGCCTAGGGGGTATTTTCTACCAGCCAACCCATTCCGGTTTATAGCCAGGTCAGCGCACAATAACAAATTGAAAAACTAAAAACTAAAAATAATTATTAATAAAACATTCCAAAAACCAATTTAAAATATTATAATATACAATTGCATGTATAAACCTTATTTAGTGTAGGAAGTTTATTTACCTATATTTTTAAAAATACCTACGCAATAAATTTTGCTCTCGCTCTTCATAGCTATCGCTTTGCGTGGAGATCGGCTCGCTCAGTGTCCGCGCCCAGCGCGCACAGGCACACACAGCACCACCGTGCGTCTTTTTTCACTCGACCATGTATATTCGGTCTGTGCTCCACCTACACTTTCAATGTCTGGTTCAATCTGTGGTCCGTTCGTCTAAATAAAATGGCGTTTGTTGTATTGAGAAGCTGTCAACACACGTAGTGCTTTGCTTGCTTTGTATATAATTTACATTTCATTGAACCTGTATAGCGCAAGATTTAATTTTGTTAAATATTGTGTGTGATTCAAAGTGAACTAATGAGTTTATTGACTGATGTCTGCCGTGGCTCCCACTATTCCCGGTGCGTATAAATATTACCCCGTCAATTTCAACAAAATATGAAGTAGACTATGCAGTAGAATCGAAATAAATACGTGATTTTTATTACAGCACAATGCTTATCGATTTTATTAATTATTATCAATTACCGATTTGCCTGTAACTAAACTCAAACCCACTAATAGGTGATGTGCATAGTTTAGAACAGGCGACCTATTTTCTCTGTGACATTGCTCCGCGTGACGCGTTGTTGGTGATTATTCAAAGGAATGTAGATTCAGCAGATTTTTTACTGATTGAGCAATAAAAATAAAGTACCTACCTAGTTACCATTTTACATTGTGATTTGACTAAAGTCTGCCTGAGGAGAAATATGTCCAAAAAAAGAAAGGCAAGAAAATAATGTTCCTCAACCTCATTTTCAAGGCAATTCTGTCTATTTAATTCTGAATCTAATGTGATAGGTACTTAAAAATTATCATACTTATTTAACATATAGAAAAAATAATATAACATAATTATATTATCATTGTTTGCCATTGACATTGTTATTCAATGTTTATATCAATGCTGATCACCTTGATCAAATCAAATCATTCAAATAAAATCCTTATCATTATTTATTTATAGTGGGGAAGAAAATATGTTTAAAATAAGCTTCTTTAACTACTGTTATCTGTACAGGGGCTGACCCAACAAAGGATATACAAAAACGCCGTGCTGGCAGTGTTGGGTGAGTTTCAAAATTAGATTTGTGTTAAATTTGTGTAAAAAAAAATTTTTTGGTCATTTTAATTCAAGTTTTAATCATGTTTTCTACCCATGTTTCTTAAAAATTAATTAAGATATTTTTATATAAAAAATAGTTTTTTTCTCCTATTAGCATAATTATTATTTTGAAATCACTGCCACAGTGGACTCATGAACTGTCTACAGCCATTTTAGTTATTTATTCAATTTACAACTAATATAATAATGGCACATGTATGTAATGAAGAAAGGTAAAGGTTATTTAACCATATAAAACCTTAGAGTGCCAAAGTTATAAGATTTTGAATTATATAATTTATACTTAAACAGATCCGATGAGGACGACGCTAGTGGTGGAAAATACACAAGGATGGAGGATGATAATATTCAAGATAAAGAAAGGTTTGCAAGGTAAGAAATGAAACTATGTACTATGTATAACTAGAAACTATACGTCCAAGGCATTTTTATGTTTATTATACTTTTTAGTTTCAGTTATCGAATTTGAATTACCATCACTGAAGCTCTCAAAACTATTCAAAAGAGAAATAGTAAATTTTATAATTTTTTATTTATTACGTAAATGGGTAGCGGTAATTATTCTAAACGCAATAAGCCGCCTTTAAATTCCCATCATCCAATAAACACAAAGCTTCATTATTATTCAATAGACATGATGATTGAATATATTATGAACCTTGGCCCATGAATGGTTATTGTTTTCCCATAATGTCGCCATTTCGAGCTTCGAGTTCCCAACAACGTGATCGAAAACGTGTCTTATCAAAGTGTTACGCGCACTTTCTTTAAAAATATTTAAAACTTGATTACTTTGGTGTGGCTAAGAAGCTGGTGATATAGATCCGTAACGCCACCTCGACAAGTCCATGTTGTTTCATTAAAAGTAAAAAAGTATTTATGTATGTCTTACACAATATCCACCCTACAGTGCGATGTATAATATTCATATCCATTATACTCGTAGGTGAACTAGCTGAATTAAGTATGTATTTTAGTCGTGAAAATCACTGCGAGATTGAACGGCGTAGAAGAAACAAGATGACAGCATATATTACGGAACTATCTGACATGGTTCCAACATGTTCCGCGCTGGCGCGAAAACCAGACAAGCTTACCATACTGCGTATGGCGGTAGCTCATATGAAGGCTTTGCGAGGTAGGTACTTTTAGTTTATCCAGACCAAGTCTCAAACAATTGTTAGCCATGGCCTTATCAAGACTGCGCAATTTTTCACAGACCATTGCCTATGATACAACTTACGACACCATTTAATGCACTACTTACTTGAATAGTGAACAATTTTCTTTTTTTTTAATACATATTTTAAAACTTGCGATTAATTGGTTATAAATAAAGAATGAATCTACAAATAACATTGCAGGTACAGGAAATACTTCTACTGACGGTACATATAAGCCGTCCTTTTTGACTGACCAAGAACTGAAGCATCTTATTCTTGAGGCAGCTGATGGCTTCTTATTCGTGGTTAGCTGTGATACTGGTCGAATTATTTACGTTAGTGACAGTATAGCTCCAGTACTTAATTATTCTCAGGTAAAGAAAAACACAATTTAAACATTTGTTTTGTTTAAGTTTATATTGTGCAAGCTAGATGTTGTGGCATGATCAACTATCTCAAAAAGTATTTCCGTTTCCAGGGAGAATGGTATTCCAAATGTCTGTATGACCAAGTGCATCCAGATGATCTGGAGAAAGTTCGGGAACAATTGAGCACTCAAGAACCTCAAAATACAGGCCGTATTTTAGATTTGAAAACAGGAACTGTCAAAAAAGAAGGCCATCAATGTAAGTCTTTGTTGTAATAATGTTGTTAAATCGTATTATTGTTTGTTTTTAACTTAGCCGAATATTTTATCGCCTCGAAGCATGAACCTCACCTTAGTTATCTTTTAGCATCGATGCGGCAAGTGATGGGCTCGCGCCGTGGTTTCATCTGCCGCATGCGCGTGGGCGGGTCGGCGGAGGGCGCTCACTTGGGTCGGCTGCGCGCGCGCAACTCTCTCGGGCCATCGCACGACGGTCACAACTACGCGGTCGTGCATTGCACGGGGTACATCAAGAACTGGCCCCCGACAGGTAGGTACTGAGTACTGCACGGTGAGAAGTAGATGATAGTATGTGGAAGCGTATTCAGCAAAACAAACGCTTACTAATTTTAAACTAGAATATATCTAATTCGATTTGCAACTCATTAAATATTTATTGTGTCGAATCGACTAGTAATGAAGACTTAAAATCGAATTCCTTCCACGTATGTCGTGTATATCTTTTTATAATCAAACTGCCCCATTGATTATGATAACGTGTCTTGAGTAATTTATCTTGTATCCTATAAGAATTTTCAAAGTGTGAACTTAACTAATTTTAGACAGCTGGATTCGCCATTCTGGATTCTTAAGTTCATTTAACTTTGAGAACTAAATGTTATTTATGTCGGGACATTAGATTTGTTTCCAGGCATGCAGATAGATCGGCCGGTGGACGACGAGCTGCACGCGTCTCATTGTTGCTTGGTCGCCATTGGCCGCCTGCAGGTACGTATAATTATTTCGATCGAGACCTTGTATGGCTTCCGTTCCGTCGTCGCTCACTTGGTGTAACTTCTCTTTGGTTATTAATTCTCCAGTTTTTGCACGCAGCGCTGGCTTAGAAACAAATAAAAAAAGTAGATTAGTCGTTACTCCAGATTAAAAACTATTAACTTAATAGTTTTTAATCCTACGGCTTCGCCCGCGTGGTACCATGAAAAACAGAAACAAATCTATCCTATTTGCTATTCCAGACTATAATCTATATCTGTGCCAAATTTCATCCAGATCCGTTCAGCCGTTTCAGCGTGAAAGAGTAACAAACATACATCCAGACATCCATACATTCTTACAAACTTTCTCGCTTATAATATTTGTAGGATTTTCTGTAACCACATAAACAACAAATAGTAAAATCAACAATCGGTGTAGTGCTGAGAGTATCGTTTGTCGTAGGTGACGTCGACTCCGAACGCGGCGGAAGGCAGCCTGTGCAGCGGCGGCGCGGAGTTCGTGTCGCGCCACTCGGCGGACGGGCGGTTCACGTTCGCGGACCAGCGCGCCGCGCAGGTGGTCGGCCACGCGCCCGCCGACCTGCTCGGCAAGCTCTGCTACGAGTTCTACCACCCGGAGGACCAGCAGCACATGCGGGATAACTTCGACCAAGGTATAGTACGCTCAACGATTCTAGGCATTCGTGAAGTTAGCTGCAAGAGCTGCGCAGTATCGTTTTTTGGGAGCAATTGGAGGTATGAGGAAGAACTGTACAATGTACATGTTCAAACTCGCACCTGTGGCTAACTTCACGAATGTCTAGATTCGTTGGATGAACTCTAATAAGTAAAAAAAAAAAGTCAAATATATTTGTCAGTGAAATCACAGGGATCATTTTGATTTTTTTTTTATAAAGCCTTTAAACAATCAGGTAATTCACATCAATACCGCTACTGCTAGATTTAAATTGAGAAAACAAATGTTTGTTACAGTTTTGAAGCTGAAAGGTCAGATCATCTCTCTCATGTACCGGTTTCGAACAAAGAGCAGAGAATGGATATGGCTACGGACTTCCGCCTTTGCCTTCCTGAATCCGTACAATGATGACGTAGAGTATATTGTTTGTACAAACTCATTAGCTAAGTAAGTACATATTTACATATTTGTTTTATTCTATACTATTTTTATAATAAAAAAGCCACGCTTATTTTCATTTAAGTACCACCCTAAACTGTGGGTGGTTTATTATAGTAGAAAACGGGTCACAAAGGTTGAAAAATAATGTTTTGTTTGTTTGCAGTCGATCATTAGGCAGTAGTACCGGGGAGGGCGCGCCGGATGAAGGCTACGATTACCACATCCGTCACCGCGACGTGTATCAGGCGCCCCCGCCTACCATTCACCAGCAGCACCACGCTCCGCCCGGTAAGCAAGCAAGCAAGCTAGTCTCACTCATTGGACTCATAAATGAATGTATGAAATATCGTCCTATTAAATGTTGCAGCGGTGAGCGGCGGGGTAGTGGGTGGTGGAGGCGCCAGCGCGCGCTCCCCGGGCGAGGCGGGCGGCGTGCCGGCGCCGCCGTACGCGCCGCACTACGCGCCCGAGTACTCGCCGCACCGCCCGCCCACCAACACACCGCCGCACACCACCTGGACCACGCTGCGCCCGGTAACTACACCATTTCACTCATCGACTGCGCTTTCTACTCTAAATGCTTAATAAACATTTAGTGTATTTTAACTAGAAAAGTGTTCATGAATCCAAGTTTTGTGATATCTGTAACTATATTGTGTTTATGTTCGTACAGAGTGGCGGCGCGAGCGGCGAGAGCTACGCGTATAGCGGTGAGGCGGGCGGCACCGCGGGCGCGGGAGGCGCGGGCGGCGCTGGGGCGGATGGCAGCCCCGCGCGCTCTCCTCCCGCGCCCGCCTACTTGCCGCCCGCAGCCCACTACCACCACAACCATCACCCACATCCCACACACGGTAACTACACCCACTCTTCTCTACTAACTACTGTATAATTCAAAAGAACTTGCTATAGAGCAAACAAATTGTGTCCTGAACTTGAGATTACGTGACTGCGCGGTACCATTTTTTTCCAGTCTTCTGCTGCGCCAAATAAAAATGTACATGATGATGGATGTCTTTCCATTTCAGGTATGTGGTCGTGGGGCGGCGGTGCGGGTGGCGGCGGAGCGGTGGGCGCCGCGCCGGCGGGCGAGGGGGCGCATGCGCCGCACGAGCTCTCCGATATGTTGCAGATCCTCGACCAAAGTGGATCCACCTTTGAAGACCTCAACATCAACATGTTCAACTCGAGCTTTGAATAACAGTAGCACGCGCGCGCGTACGCACTACGCGCCCTGACTCGCGATCCTGACGTGAACCGTGTTCTGTGTTTGACTATACTTTGCTACGACGCGCGACAGCTGTGTGCGAGTTTGGTATTGCATATCTTGTTCATGTAACGCGCAAAACTGTACCAGTATACAAATCGGCCCATAGAGGTTGGTATATAAAAATTTACTTTTGATATTATGAATATGAAAATAATTATGTATGATGGATTCAGAGAAATAGAGTATAGTGATGGTGTATAATAACAAAATTTATCTGTGTATACATAAAGCTTATTTTATTTGTACCAAAAATCTAATAAGTTACAGAATTATTATAAACTGGTTGAAGTTGATTGCCACTTGAACTTATATTGTAGTAATAAGAATGAAGATTTTTGGAGACTAGTAAAATAATGTATAGATTTATTTACCAAGTATTTTATTATTGCAAAGCTAATCAAAGCATAAAGGGTTATGCTAGTTTTATAGTTTTTGTTATTGATAAAAATCAATGTTACTTATCTCATTATATTTGACAGTATTTTTATGGTAATATAATACGTAGAGATTTTGCAAAACTTTTTCCATTTTTTGGAGTCTCAGTAAGTTTATTTTTATATTAGTTCAATGTTGGTTACACAATAGCTACTTATTTTAGGTAAAATTAAAATTACATCAGTTACAGACATTATTGTATGGAACGTGATTTTGTTTTAGTAATAAGAATGCATTATGTTTAAGCCCTAGTGGTGTAGTGGTAGCACACTTACCTCGTGACTAAGCCAGCTGTGGATTCAAATCACACTGATGAAAAACATCGTGAAGAAACCACGGCTTGGTCAGTGCCGCCCGTGTTAACCATGTATTTCCCATAAATTCAGTCGACTGAGTTGACTGGCATATGTGTGGGCAAAACTAATCCACCTAAAAACTGTCTCTGGCACTACAGCATAATGATTAAAAAGTTCCATGTGATGCTGTATAAATCATCTAGAACAGGCCTGTTTACTTATTTAAGTATGCATTTACGATTATGTAGGTACACATTATGTTACGTATTTTGATTTATATTCGATATACTAGGAGTATCTGAATTTTGTAAAATGAATTTTTCATTAAATATAAAGGATACAAACAGTTTGTCTCTTTAAAACAATTTATTTACAGACATACAGCATTACCCCATAGGCCTAGCTAGAGTCTCGACTCGACCGCCAAAAAAAGGTGCAACTACTATGTAATAGGCAGGCTCTATCTATCGAGACCGGCGCGCAATGGCGCTAAACCATTATATTTGTTATCTACCTACTTATCTATTAGTACCTGGGTGCCAAGCTTTGCTCGACTTTTTTTTTGTTGTTATTTACGTTTTCTAAAAATGAAACCTAGCTAGATCGGTTTATCGCCCCCGAAACCCCCTGGATACTAAATTTCATGAAAATCGTTGGAGCCGTTTCCGAGGTTCAGATTAATAATGTATGTAGTATACCTACCTACACAAGAATTTCTCGCATAGAAGTAAGAATGTGTTAGAAAAGGTTTTTTTTTTATATTATTATGATTTCAAGGCCTCCGTTGCTTCCCATCCCACTGGGTATTTTTTAACAGTAGGTAAAGTAGGTAGATTGGTAAAAATGATTACTACCTACATTATGCGATGTTATGGAAACCAGCGCTGTACCTATGGAACCTACCTAGTTACTTACATTTATTGATCATAACTAAATAAATAAATAAAAAAGTAGCTCAACAAACATCAAATACGTTCATTGGACCTGTCGCTCATTTTGCGACACGTATCATAGTGCATTCGGCGAGTAGACACGCACGCCCGTCCCGTGCGCTAGTTTGCAAGAGACTGAATAGCAAGCCAACGTGTAGACGGCAGGCGGGCCGCGCGGCCAACTCTCTTTGATCTTGGCCCAAAAACCGACACTCGACGGGATCGGCGGCCAGCCTGTACAGGCGTCGGCGACCCTAGGCGAACCACCTCACTACTAGTCACTACACGCTGGGCGTTGGCCATGATTGGGCCTCGCCCGGCAGGCCAGGGCCAACGTGTGTTCGCTACATAATCATTCACACATCGTCAGCCCTGCCAGTTTTTTCAGAACTGCCAGTGTCAGATTAAAAAAAATCAATCAGACAGATCAGATGATTTATTAACAATTCAAAACAACTTTGTAAGATGTTTTTTTCACAATAAATTTTAAACAAACGATTTAAAGTTTACATTTGCATTACAATAAAGATAAAATTATTTAAAATACGTGAAAATAAATCATTGTCTGTCTCATTCGAAGTAAAAAAATATATTCTCTCTATTTTCTTTTTCGACTTGAATGAATAAAATTGGACCATTTCCTTTCCATTGCTGCTTTCAGTACTAAAAGATGGCTAGAAGTGGGAAAACGGCTCAAGAATTTATTAAAGACTCGTTTTCACCCATCGTTGCAGTTTTGTGCAGCCCAAAAGTAGAAAATGTTGTATCCAAAAACAACCTTACATTTACTGAACTTTTACAACCATTCACAACAATGGAATTTGAAGGTAAGTAAAAACCTGTTTTCTGTAACCATAGTCAGGCATAGCCTATGCCTGATATTTATGGTGATATGTTACTGATACTTACATTATGCGGCATAAGTAATGTAGGTAAGTATCGGTAACATAATACAAGCTTGCAAGCCATATTTTTATTACAGGTCAACTGAAAGAACCTGGTGGTAGCACATGTGTCCTGAAAAACTGGAAACTTATCATAAGGGATGTGAATTGGAAGCCCCTGCAACCAACAGAAGCTAGGAGGCAATTGAACAATGCTGTTTTACATAATTACAGTGATAAAACTGTTACTATAGAATTTGGTAAGATTACCTTAACATTACTACATAATAATAAACTTTTTACATAAAATTACAAGTATAAATTGTTTCTTGCAGAAGGCAGAAAGTTTGACATTCCTCAATCAACTTATTGGTTTGATGCTTGGAGAGAAACCTACTTAGAAGTACAGTTTCCATCAGATCATGAATTCACAAAACATTTCCTGTCATGTATAATTGTTGGAGTGGCTCATGATGACAATGTCATTGATAGTTTCAATTCACTGAACCAACAGTATGCACAGTTGCAGAATGTTACACCACCTAAGCTACCTAAATGGTTCAACAATGGGGTGTTGAAATCCTATTTACTTTTACATGATGCTTCGATTATTTCAAGGGAAAAGTATGTAATATTTGCATAAATGTAAATTTTTTTGACTAACTGCTTAATATAATTATTTAATCATTTATAACATTCCAGAGCTGAAGTAACATTTGAGACACTGAAACAAGCTTTTGGTGCAAGCAACTGCTTCATTTTAACAATAAATTCAAAAAGTGCGTCAGATCCAATCTTATCTGATTTTTGGGCGCCTTATATTAAAAGGACTGAAACTAGTGTAAGTTATAAAAGCAGTAATTTACTATGTAAATCAGTAATTAAGACAGGTATTAAAATAATGTATGAAATGATGTTAGGGCGTTTTGGTGGTTAAATCTAGCCTTTTTTTGTTTCCTAGTCAAAATATTTTTTACTATTACAGAATGAAATGACGACATCTATGACCCAGCCTTCAACTCCAGCAGAACCTCAAACAGTTCTTGTGCCTACTATGACTAGCATTGGTAAATAGATTTATCCTAACAATTAATAACTTAATGTGAAAGTTTGTGTGCTGAATCATTTCAGAACTATCGACAGGTAACTGGAACTATTTAGCCTGTGATCTAAAACAGGAAAAGGCTAGTTTTATATAGGTACCATGTGGGCAGAGGTTAGATTGATTATAAAAATAAAATGAAAGTTAAAATGTTTTTAACTTCTTGCAGAAGAAGTCCCTGGACTATCTGCTTCAGTGCAAGCTGATACTTCACATCCCCTGACTTCTCCAGATAATGATATCTATGATAATGCTAATAGTCTGCAGGTAATGTCCAGTATAATGTAGTAAACATAATATATACTTTTTCAAACCATGTTTACCTAGGAGTACTATTTTTTTCTTTAAAGTTTTAGTGAAGTATATTGATGAAATCACACTGCTTTTGACTATATTATTTGTTTTTTCCAGACACACTCCTTTTCTGGCAGTTCTGAAAGTGTCAGTGTGACCAGCAAAGGGTTAGATTTATCAATGGAAACCCATGGTTCATCATTGAATATGATTGATATTGATGACATTAAAAAAATGCTGCATGACTATGCTTTAAAAACACTGTTACCCTATGTCGAAAAACAAATCTCGCAGTTATCTGAAGTTGTAAGTATAAAAATTATGTGATGTTACACAAAACCTATGGCTTGCAACATAATCAATAATCATACAATCCCCTCTTTCCAGGTTTCAAATAGAAAAGGAGTCAGCAGGTCTTTGCTGTCAGCTACAAAGAGATGGTTTGGAACTGGAAAAACTGGAAGTTCAACTGCTAACAATGCTGTCATGTATGTAATATGCATACATTTTTAAAACATCCATGGTAGTTATAGATATTTACAGTGTTCATATAGCATCAATAGATTTGACTATGGGATAAATTAATTACAAATTGGAAGAATATTCTCACAATTTTTGAACTAGCTTAAAGTATTGGTTTAGTTAGTATGAGCTGGTGGTGATGAGAGTCTATTATAGATGGTTCCTGTAACCTATCATCAGGGTGGTCCAATTACTGTTGTTAATATAACAGTCTTTCATCATCAATGATTTCAGTTACACAAGCGACTGCCCGGAGTTACAGTTGCGCCGTCTCGGTGACCTCTGGTTCATGTGCGGACAGTGGCAGCGCGCGTTCGACGCCTACCACACGGCCAAGCGCGAGTTTTACGCGGATAGCGCCTGGCTGTTCTACGCAGGAGCACTTGAAATGGCCGCCATCAGCGCGTTCATGGCGGGAGACGCAAATAGAAAGACGCACGGCTATATGGAGGAAAGCATTGTCACTTACTTGAATACTTGTAGGTACGTTTTCGTGGTAACTATTTGTACCTCACTCTGCATTATTTGTGCATACAACAACGATGCAATAGCATGATAAAATCGATGCAAAGTTTTGACCTTGCTCAGAAACATGAGCTTAATATGCCCATGTTTTTCCAGAATGGTCCAATACGCTGTGAGAGCCTCCTTGCTCTCGGTGCTATGCCTGAGCAGCGCTGGCCAGCACGGCGAAGCAGCAAAGCAGCTAATCCGAATGACGTCAGAGGACAGCGATCTCCGTAGCGCCATGCTTCTAGAACAAGCTTCGTTGTGTTTTCTTTCCGGGCCGGGGGCTAAAGCCATGTGTAGAAAGTATGCATTTCACATGGTCCTCGCTGGGCACAGGTTTTCGAAGGCGGGTCAGAAAAAACATGCCCACAGATGTTACAAACAAGCATATCAGGTATTTATGCAAAATCAATATTGAATTTAGTTAACTTTACATACTTACTTAATAAGGAGTGCTGAGTACATGATGACAATGTGTACGGGCTTGAGAAAAGATTGGTGCACTCTGCGTCCACACTATTATGTCCATTAAAACATCAGATTTTAGTAAATACGTTTTATTGTGTCTTAGCACAATAATATTAATAATAATAAATATTGGTGGACATTTCACACGACAACCTGTCTAGTCCCAAAGTAAGCAAAGCTATAATGGGAACTAGATAGCTGATTGATTAATTAAATACGTTTTTTTTTTAGTAAATACATACATAGAATACATAATAACACCCAGACACAGAACAAACATCTGCATTAATCACACAAATGTTAGCCCTGGGTGGGGATCGAACCCACAACCTACAGCGCAGAAGGCAGAGCTCCTACCAACTGAGCTGTGAGGCCAGTCAAATGTTTCTCAAGTACCCACAGTTTGTACGCAACAATAGCAAAGCCATTTTGTACGGTATCCCGTTAGTAAGTGTGGTTTGCGTGTGACGTCAGGTGTACGGCGAGAGCGGCTGGCGGCTGGCGACGGACCACGTGCAGTTCGCGCTGGGCCGGCTGGCGGGCGCGCTGCGCGACGGGCGCGCGGCGCTGCGCTGGCTGGCCGCGCCGCTGCAGGCCGCGCCCGCGCGCGCGCCCGCCACGCACCACGCCGCGCAGCAGGCCGCCTTCCTGCGGGAGTACATGCTGGCGCACCAGGTATCCACCGACTCCGTTCGATCATTCACTTATTTCAGTACGTCTACCATGAGTTGTCACATTTAGATTGGCTGACGTTACTACTACAGTAGTAATAGTACGTTACTATGACATCTGTCAAAATTGTTACTCATGGTACCAAATTCTAAGCAAATTAATGAGCGCAAACTACAGTCGCTGTAGTACGCTGTGACGTAGGATAGTTAGCTACGTGAGGTTTTAGTACCCAACTATCCGCTAAAGGCGCTGTACCATGTTTTCATACATTTTTTTAACTACAGTCGCTAGCGAGTGTAGATTGTGAAAACTCATGGTAGACCCTCAGAAACACTAGCGCGCAGCGTCTTAATGGCCGCCTTTCACTAAAAAAAGGTAATAAGCGGAAACTGAACTAATGATCCGAGCGGATTGAAATTGTATTGAAATCCGCTCATTTACAGTGGAAGTACTCCTATTAAAAAAAGCCGTTGCGAGTTAAACGGAGTCCGTACGGAGCCCGCTCCGCTCGCAGTGGAAGGCGGGCATAAGTGCCGCTAACATGACAGACTATTACTTCAAGTTACCTATGCGAACATTTAAATTATTTTATTTCGCGCCTTAATAATTAACCCTGGTTCCTTGCCTTTCAAGAAAAACAATCTCTGTTATTAATTAAATAAATAAATAAATCTTGGTGGACAATTCACACAACGCCATCTAGCCCCTAACTAAGCAAAGCTTGTAGTACTATGAGAACCAGATTTTTAGTAAATACATACATAGAATCTTATACCTTTAAACGAGCAATTCTTGTATATATATATATATATATGTATATACAAGATCTCGGGATCTCGGAAACGGCTCCAGCGATTTTCATGAAATTTAGTATGCAGGGGGTTTCGGGGGCGATAAATCGATCTAGCTAGGTTTCATTTTAAGAAAACATCGTTTTATCAGTGTTTTTAGGCATTGAAAAACACTGACATCTATTGACGAGTAGTAAAACTATTTTATTTTTTACAACTTTGACAACTAGGGCCGACCATCTAGACCTTTATCAATCGATTATTTAGTGCGACTTGGGTTAATCGTGACAAACAAACTAATAGCCCAAACAAACGGGTTTTTAAAGGTTTCCCCCTATTGAAATGAAATTAACGACCGTGTCTGACTTATCTGTTACGCAGTCTTTGAAACGAATAAGCTCTAAGAATATATAAGGTCAAATTTACTTACGAGTAATCTTTACGTTACATCAATACATACGGATCGTACCTACCGGCCGGCATAGCATCTCCGACCAACGCGTCACACGGAACTCGGCAGCAAATCATATATAGATTGATAATCGAATCAATCGTGTATGGGCTGCGATCGAATGAAAATCGTAACCAGCGCAGGTCTAGCGATCAGCTTAAACAACAACTTGACAATAGATGGCGTTAAGATCGAAAAATACTTTGTATTATTTTATAATAATCATATTTCATGATTAAGTATCTAAATATTATAATTTACAAAAAACTCGATATACGAAAAAAAACGAGCAATTCTATATATTATAGGCTGCTATATAGTATAGAGCTGTTTCTGAGATTCAGATTATGTATATGTAGGTAACATATACATAATCTGAATCTCAGAAACAGCTCCAAAGATTTTCATAAAATTTAGTATGCAGAGAGTATCGGCAGGGATAAATCGATCTAGCTAGGTTTCATTTTTAGAAAACGTCTTTTTATCAGTGTTTTTAGGCATTGAAAACACTGACATCTATTGGCGAGTAGTAATACTATTTTATTTTTTAGTTCGTATCTAAATACATTTTTCAAATACACCATTTACAAAAAAAAAACCGAGCAAAGCTCGGTCACCCAGGTACTATATATTAACACCCAGACAGACACAGAACAAACATCTGTGTTCATCAATCAAATGTCGGTCCCGCGGATCGTACCCACAACCTGCAGCGCAGAAGGCAGGGCTACCAACTAACAACTGAGCTGTGAGGCCAGAAAATTCCTTCGTTAGTGCGCGCCGCATCTAATAAACATCATCCTAGATTATTTTTCCGCAGCAATGGATAGAAAACTCCGAAGAGTTCAAAGACCGACATACCCTGCCGGTACTTCCTCTGCCATTGGTGGAGCAACGCGCGACGTCCGTGCTATGCGTGGGCCCCGCCCCGCTGTCCTCGCCCGGCCGCCGCGCAGCCACCTCTCTCTCGCTTGTAGATTCGCCGTCCGATCACAAGATTTGGAACAGATTGGAAGAGATGCTGCTGCAAGTAGCGCAGGGTTCCGTGCCGATGATCTTTAAGCCAACTGTTGATTTGTACAATGACGCTACTGATTGTGATCCGGTTGTCCCACAAGGAGGTGAGTTCAAACAAACGTTTCTTCGATAGATCAATAAAGTTTTACAAACGATTTGAAGTTTTCTGGCCTGGTTGTTTAGATGATTTTAGAAAAAATAAAATAAATATATAAGATCACGACTGTAATCCCCGGACTCGGTAGCTATACCTTCTCAGTTCTTTAGTTACTTAGATCTTTGAGGATATCTAAAGAGGGTAGTCAGAGGCACGTCCGAACATGATATTTGGTACATGGCCACATTTTGCACATGATTTAAGAGTTTATTGCAATTACGGAATTATTAACAAGACAATTTAATTTTCAGAGCCTATTCAAATTTCGATTATTCTATCGAATCCTCTCAAGATATCGTTAGTCTTAAAAGAGGTAGAGGTACTATGGAGGTTTGTGTCCGCTCCCAGCGAGCAGACGCCTGAGGAAGTGTTGAGCAATGAGCCGGCGGTGGCTTCCGGGAGCGCCGTCGAGAGCAGTGCCATCTGCGGACAGAAAATAAAATCCACGCTTATTGAGGGGGAATCAAAAAAAATTCTGACGTTCACTTTGACTCCTCTACGGGTCGGTCAACTTTCCGTCCATGGGTTGGCATACAAGTACGTGTTATAACGATTTAATAATTTGAAATCGAATCTTTAGAATGTACCTAAATGATGTTACAATCTACAGCTATGACAATAAAAACATACTTTTATTTAGATTAGTCAATGTTGGTGAAGGTGGCAACGAAAATGGTAGCGGGGTCACAATATCCGGCAAGTTAGAACTGTTATCGGGTGTAAAAAGCACGGACAGGCGACTACAGATTACAGTCATTCCTGAAGCGCCTTGCTTACAGGTAAAGTACTTAAACAACATGTTTAAATTTAGTAATAACAAATGTTTCAATGTCAAGCAGTTTGCTTTAATATAGAAAGAAATATTTTAAAATATAAATATAAATTGTTTCTCGCTTTTATTAACTCAAGTAGATATTTGTATGTTTGATTTTGAAATCCTTTGGATGTTCTTTAAGATGACATTCTCTGAAACAAATCCGGACATAATAAGTGGAGAGATGCGCAGCATTGATGTAGAGTTTACGAATGTGGGTCCGGTGGAAATGAGAAACTTGCACATAGCGGTGTCGCACCCCGACTGCATCAGCCTGGTGACGCCCGGCGAGAGCGCCGAACACTTCCAGCTACTCTACGATGAAAAGTATCGAGTGCCTCCCTCTGATATTGGTAAGTGTTCAAATCTATCTAATACCTTTAAATGAGCAATTCTTGTATATAGCCTGAATCTCGGAAACGGCTCCAACGATTTTCATGAAATTTAGTATACCTAGGTGGTTTTGGAGGCGAAAAATGGATCTAGCTATGTTTCATTTTTAGAAAACGTCGTTTTTTCCGTGTTTTCCGAGAAAAGCTCGGTCATCCAGGTACTAATATTGATCCAGTGTAGCTTCTCGCTTTCAATCACACAACGGCCATGCACGACAGCATTCACAGCATAGTTCACACAACGCGGTGTGCATTTATATCAGTTCGAATCTAGTCTTCGCATACGCTAAGCTACGTGTAGTACAGTTCATCCAACGGATCTAGGCATTCGTGAAGTTTGCGCATGTACGGACAGTTCCTTCCCCCCTCCTCATACCTCCGATTGCTCCCGAAAAACGATACTGCGCAGCTGTCGCGGCTAACTTCACGAATGCCTAGATTCGTTGAGCGAACTATACTAATGTAAAGGAGACCTGATAGGTACCTATGTAAATGTCCAGATGAGCGCACGGCGCGGACGCTGGCGTGGCGCGCGCTGGCGCGGCGGCACGTGCGCGGCGTGGAGGCGGGCGGGCGGCGCGCCGCGCTGCACGTGCGCGCGCACGCCGCCGCGCCCGCGCTGCGCCTGCTCGCCTACTACGAGACGGGGCTGCGCGCGCGGCCCTACCGCCTGCTGCGACACGTCTTCAACTTCAAAGTGGCGGTGAGCGAATCAAAAAACAAAACAACCTTAATTAATCTATACTAATATTATAAAGAGGAAAGTTTTGTTTTTTTTTGTAACGAATAAACTCAAAAACTACCGGTCCGATTTCAAAAATTCTTTCACCGTTAGAATGCTACGTTATCCCTGAGTAACATAGGCTATATATTATGTAGGTACCTCGCGAGCAAAGCCACGAGCGGAAGCTAGTGTTTTATAATTAGGGAAGTCTTTGAATTTGACGAACAAAATAGTCTCAAATATTACTCTTTTATATCAAAAATGTTTTTTTCAAATGTTTCTCTTACGTAGATAGAAACGCTGTCCGCAGTGCTCGTACAGGGGGTCTGATGGTCAAATAATTATTGCCTACAACAAAAATACCCATCAACTTTGAAAACCACTCACCAAAATTGCATTATTTTTCTAGGAAGCGGTCGAAGTGTCAGTAACACCACGAAGAAATCTCAGCAATACCGGAGGACACGTGCTAGAAAATATGAGTTTGGCTGTTGAAATAAAGAACATTTACACTGATAAAAATGACCTGACAGTAGAACTACTGGAAGCGTCGCTATTTAGCCGACAGTGGCAACTGACCCACCTACTGGCTACGGGATGCAAAAGCGATCCTCTTTTGCAACGAGAGAAGCTTCATCTGGTTCTCAAGGCTAAGCGAATACTTCAAGAATTACCTGAAGAAAAAGTGAATCACTCACTTTTAAAGATTACTGACACTGACTATAAAAAAATAGTCGCAAATGCTCCACCTTATACCAAATTTATAAAGGATGGCACACCTACTTTCCATGAGACCAACGACAGCTTACTATTACATGACACGAACAAGCGAGCTGGCTTGATAGAGTCCATGTTTGTTCTGAGATGGAAAATCAATGATAAGAGCAATGGAAGAATAGCCGTAGGACAACAATGCTTGTGGATGGAATGCTTTAACAAAGCTTTGTCTCGAGAGGTTATCCGAACACCTTCGGAAAATGCCACATTACAGATAGATGAATGCGATAACAAATCAGACTACACCGAAGGCAGTAAAAAGGTCAAGAAAGATAACGTCATCTTGTTCGACTTGGAGCATTCCAATCAAATCATTCACAATTTCAAAGAGCGAAAGCTATGCCTGATTCCCGTCACTTTGAACATAGTCAACTGCTATGGAGTTCCAGTTAAAGTTTTCATTGATATGACTAAACAAAAAAATAGGTACAGGTCATCCAACGGATCTAGGCATTCGTGAAATTAACCACAGGTGCGAGTTTGCGCATGTACAGTTCCTTCCCCCCCCCCCTCCTCATACCTCCAATTGCTCCCGAAAACGATACTGCGCAGCTCTTGCGGCTAACTTCACGAATGCCTAGATTCGTTGAGCGAACTATCAGTATCTTATATGTTAACGTTATTTCACGACATGACATAATTTATGAAAAAAACCTTTTGTTTCGTTAGAGAATGTTCCGGGGAGCTAGGCTGGGCGGGTGCTCTGAGCGGCGCGGACGCAGACGACAGTAGCGGCGGCGGCAAGGAGTTGGGCGTGAGCGTCAGCCTGGCGCGGTGGGAGTCGCGCTCGGTGCGCGTGCGCGGCGTGTGCGCGGTGCCCGGCACGTACCTGGTGGGCGCCGCCTTCAGCGCCAGCACCGCCGCCACGGCCGCCGGCGACGCGCGCGCGGACCTCACCCGACTCTCCGACAACACTTCCTTGCTGGTCGTGCAGCAAGCTTGAATCCTGAATCGAGTAGAACTGATATACCGATATAATGTTATGTGAAATCTTATTGAATATTTATTTATTAGGTATGTGTTAAAGGTTATAATTCAACTTTTTTGGTGTTTAATTTAAACTGCCTGCACCATTTGGCTATGGTGGTCACTAATTATTGACATCTAGATAATCTAAAACATTATAATTTAAAATGAGGGAAAAAACAAGTTTCTGAAAATAGATTGCATGCTGAGTGATAAAATTTGTGCTGGCAAAGACTTACCTACGTGAATTTGATACAACAAAGTTTAGTAAGTATTTTTTATTACTACATAAAGTTGCGGAAACAGTCGTAAAATTCCTACTGATAATTTTCACGCGTGTGATTTTTGTAAGTTTTTAGTTTTATTCAATGATAAAATTTTTCAAGAAAATTTTGGCCAAAAAAAAAATACGTGAATTTTTGCCCATAGAATCTTAAACTGTCATGTACAGAATAAGTATTATAAGTACCTACTGTCCAAATGTGGGCATGCTCATAACTTTGGACGTGCCTCTGACGACCGTATTTAGATATTTTCAAAGAATCAAGTAACTAGAGATCTGGGAAGATACTACCAAGCCTGGGGATTTCTGTCGTGATCATGTGGGTAGTTGTAATCTGAAGCAAAGCAGTGTCGAAAGGAGAGCTTTGAGTCAATGTAGAAAATAGGACAGAGCCTTTCTGAAAAAGCTGATTACGAGTTGATTAAAAGCCTGATGTAGATAGGTACCTATCCTACCTTTCAGGAATAATACCTACAGATAATAAAACAAGATGACCGACCACGCTCTTGCCCTGTACTTGATTAAAGCAGCAGCGCCCTACACAGATTGTTTGGATAACTTAAAAATCGTGTTTTTCAGATCGAAAGGGTTAATACTGCCATAAATATTCACTAAGCACTAAGACCTATCAGCTACAATAATACAAGTTTAGCGTGGTCCCTTCGAGGTGCTATCTACTAGTCTTACTGTAAGACATTCAATATGTCCATAGCTATCAGATACATTTTGTGTGGTAAGTACCTAATAATTTATATGTTTTCAGTCCTTAGGCATAGCGCCCACGAAGTAGTTTACCTAATAGTTTTATTCGGTCAGGTCTAGGTGTCCTGTGGTCTTTAAGGTAGGTAGGTACACGTAAATGTTAAATTTGCTTCTACAGGAGCGCTCCCGCGCATTGGAGTTGGAGATCACGGCTTCAAGTCAAGTCGTTAAACTATGACGAGAGTCGAGAACTGGCGGCTCTATACTGTTATCTCTATGAATGAGCTGTGAACCACCATGATAATTTTATTGGGCTGCAAGTTTTTCGTAAGAGAACCAAATTGTTTTCGTATAATCTGTGATTGCATTATACTCTGTATGAGTTAGTATTTTTTAGTTGGCCACATTGTGGTGTGATGAAAAATGTTGCCAAATTTCTTTTTTTTTTAAATAAAGCATACTTAGTGCTTGAAGAAAAAAGCGCATTCCAATAAAATTTTTAGTTTGAGAAATTTTCTTTGTATAATAATCGAAGGCAAATAATGATATTTACGAAATGTAAGAATCCAATATTATCTTGATGCTAACTTTTCGAACTGTCATCCTCCGGCAGCTTTCATAAAATAAGTTGCTATCGATTCTCTATCATCATCATCATTTTTATTCGAATAAATTAGAATTGAATGAAAATTCGCACTAAAGGATTTATTGTGATTTGAAAACCAAAGGAAAGAACATCAAAATAAAACTTTGTAGTGAACACGTTTGTAACGAAAACGAACGACCATCTAATAACTAATTAATCAATGGCTGGTTGAAATAATTTAATTTTTATAATAAAAATTATATACTTACTAAATATATTATTATTGATTGTGTAAGTACAGTAAAAGTACATATAAACATTATTTTTAGGTAGGTAATTTTACTTTGAAGCGACGATTTTTACAATTTAGCGCTTGAAAGCTTTTCCCAAAGAAAATACCATAATCAGATGGCGCAGCGCGGCGGCGCGGCTTTGCAGTTGGCAATAGTGGAAAAGGAGTGGTAGTAGTAGTATTGTCTAGATACATTATTGTAGAATACTGTGGCAATGACGGCGTCCATCTTGAAATTTTACTGGACTTGAAGCCGGTTTTATCAAAAGTGAATTTTGTAGTTTTAATTTTACGACAATCGTTAATTTTCAATAAGTTTCATGTATGCTGGAACTACGTATTTATTGTTTAGATTAGGACAAACTACAGTTATGTTTTAGGTATGAATGTCTACTCGACTCAAGCATTTTGATCATCTAGACTAGTAATGGCGTGCGTTTTTCTCTGAAGATACTTTCATTTATTGAAATAATTTTATCTAATCCCTTGAACAGTTACATTAAGTGGATGTGAATTATACATGTGTGATAACTGTTGAAGAAATGTACATCCCGATACACTAGTTTTGTATTTGAGGAATAGTGAGCTGGATGTCGTTTTTAGGTTATACATCACAATACTGTAATTGAATAGTGACTCGTAATCTGGCTTGCAATTCGTTTCAACTGTTTGAGGGAGTTGACGCGTTTAACCATGTGTGTATGTACATTACTAGTGAAATTGAAAAAGTGACCAAAAAAATTTATTTGCAGTATCATTACTCAAGACATACGCTATTTCCGGGAAGACTATAGCAGATAAAACATTTGGTTGGCAGAGGTACAATACGATGGCAGTACCTAGTAGAGCGCGGGTATATGCCGATGTCAACTCCCAGAATCCAAGAGAATATTGGGATTATGAGAGCTATGTTGTGGACTGGGGCAGCCAAGAAGACTACCAGCTAGTACGCAAACTAGGACGTGGAAAATACAGTGAAGTATTTGAGGCAATAAATATAACAAATAATGAGAAATGTGTAGTCAAAATATTGAAGGTGAGTGGTAGCTGAATTCTTACAGAGCGTGTGGCGTGCCCGAAGCCCTAGTGGCGTAGCACATTGATATAACCATTCCCAATCATTAGGCCATGGTGTAAAACATGTGTAGGTATCTGTCATCTGTTAAAACCTGCATTGACCATGAATTCTGTTATACAGGGAAAAAGTGCTCTAGTTTTAGGTTCCTCCTGCCAGATTTCCATGTTATCAAGTAATATTTAATATAATTAAAACTGCCTCTTCATTTTATATATAATATGTTTGTATGTGTATCTGTAATATATGTTTAATTTCAGCCTGTGAAAAAGAAGAAGATTAAAAGAGAGATAAAAATATTAGAAAACTTAAGAGGAGGCACAAATATAATAACATTACAAGCTGTAGTCAAAGACCCCGTTTCACGTACTCCAGCGCTTATTTTTGAACATGTGAATAACACTGATTTCAAACAGCTGTATCAAACTTTGTCAGATTATGATATAAGGTATATTTCATTTATAATTTACTTAAATTATGTTGTAAGTAACCATTGATCTATCTGATAAATTAGATCTTAATTTAGTGTTATTTTATGGTAAGTATGTAAGCTGATTGACCAACTGACAATCACATAGTTTAACATAAACCACATCCTAAATAATTTGGGGAGTGATTGAATTACCAATTTTACCAAAATTCGGAAAATATCTACACCAATAAGCGTGCAGTGGGTGGTTAAAGTATGTACCTATGAAAACAAACCTAAAACTTAGTTTCACTATTGTTTATACAGTTATGTGTCCAATTTACATTAGCCAAAATTGGTTCAATGTTTGAAATTTGACACATTTACAAAAACAAGAAATTTGTCCTGTTGAATGTTGCTTAATTTTTTTTTATTTCAGATACTACTTATATGAACTGTTGAAGGCATTAGATTACTGCCATAGTATGGGCATAATGCACAGAGATGTGAAGCCCCACAATGTGATGATTGATCATGACCACAGAAAGTTGCGTCTCATTGACTGGGGGCTAGCTGAGTTCTACCACCCAGGACAAGATTACAATGTTCGAGTGGCTTCGAGATACTTTAAGGTATATTACCATTATATTTGAAATATTCAATTAATGATGATGATCCTCATGTCATTCATTTTAAATGCATTAAAAATTTTCAGGGTCCTGAACTGTTAGTGGATTATCAGATGTATGACTACTCATTAGACATGTGGTCGCTGGGTTGTATGTTGGCATCCATGATTTTCCGCAAAGAGCCATTTTTCCATGGCCATGACAACTATGATCAGCTCGTGCGGATCGCTAAAGTGCTGGGCACTGAAGAGTTGTTTGAATATTTGGACAAATACCATATAGAGTTAGATCCACGATTTAATGATATACTTGGAAGGTAATTATACACTCACACCTAAACTAAAATAAACATGAGTACTACCAGATTTTAGCCTAGATGTTTAATGTATATCTGAACATAGTTCATCCCCCAACAGGCATTCTCGTAAACGATGGGAGCGATTTGTGCACTCGGAGAATCAACACCTTGTGTCACCTGAGGCATTAGACTTCCTAGATCGCCTTCTGCGCTATGATCATTATGAGCGCTACACAGCACGCGAAGCTATGGATCACCCATACTTCTGTAAGTATATACCATAATATTGTTCTTTTTTCTTACATTCGCTCTCTGTTTTTACTGAGTGGGGTTCAGGTCCAAGATGTTATGCTTTAGCACTCTGCAGGCTTGTCATTCTGTACAGCAGAATATAGGTGCTGCAAATGTGTGACTAGTGTGGGGTCAGGAGTATGTATCTATGTCACTCATCATTATATCCACACTATGAAGGGTCAGCACAACACAACATGTTTTCTTCTATGATCATCTGTCATCTCTTAGTAGAATTTCGGTTTCTACATTAATCCTCATTCATATCTTCAATCCTCATCACCGACTTAATACCTCGAGTTCGTCAAAATCATCTTAACTGCACTTCGCCGCGCGCACACTTTTTTCATTCATAGAAATGCGATGAAACATTAGCAGCACTCAGATCCATACAATATGACAGATCTTTTGATCGTCTTGTGAATGTTCTCCTTATCCTCGATCATCAAACTTTATCTAAGGGTACAACCAAATTTTATGTGCTGTGGACTATTAAAATAATTTATAATCTTTTTCACAGATCCGATTGTAAAGGAGCAGGGACGAATGGTGTCTTCAAACTCCCCAACTCCTAATGCATTGCAAGGACCAATAAATAATACAGAATAATTGTTACTTAAGAGTTAGCGAACTCTTAGTAATGCTATTATAATGAGTAATAATGTGAAAGATTCCGAGGAAGAACTGTTAAACTCATGCTGTAATACAGAATATGGTTGGTGTAAATACAATGCAAAACAAAACAGTGAATAACCATCTCTATATAAACAACCTAAAACTCCACAAATTTCACTGTTTTAAGTAGATATTCGACAATATAAATATTTTAGTGTTATCTTAGTAAATCTGTTTATTCATTGTTTTTAAAGTGTCTGGTCCTCTCCGACATATTCTGTTAGAGAAGCCTGTGGAAGTGCAAGTCTACTCAACTGTCCGAGTAATCTGTTTGGTGGGTGGGGTTACGAATTTTACAAATAAAAGCAGTTTTTTGTACATGAAATTCGTTATTCATAAAAAAGAAACATTGAATTTCATTGCACTTGATCTTTTGCATTTATTAATGTATGGTATTGATATTGTAATTACTTGTAAAATATAATATTGATAACACCTGCATACCATTGCAAATACTGGTTAGCAGCTTTTCGTTGGTACTCTACTTTAAAATTTTGTATTTATGTAATAGAAGTAAAATGTAGATATTATGTGTGATATAAATACAAAATTTTAAGATAATTAATTAATCGTTTTCTTTTATTATATATTTTATTATAAAAGAGACCAGTAATTTTTAATTATTCTAGACATAATCTCGAGTTAGAATATTGTTTCTTCTACATACCTAGTTTATTTTTAAGTTATGTTAGCTGTCATTATGATATAATAGAATTTAGCTAAATCAAATATCTTCTATATTGAAGATGAGCCTCATGAGTTTAATTTATTTCTTAGTGTGATAACTTCAAGTTGTTGCATAAAACTTTTAAATAAACAATACTAACTTTTTGCCTGGATATGTTTTGGATTTTTTATAAAAATGCCATTGTTTTCCTAGAAGAACGTTAAGATCGTGCATTACAAGTTTTATTATTAACTATATTGGTAACTAATAAAAAAATAAATAAAAGATTTGTTCCATTTAGGGTTCAAAAATTTGAAAGGTGACTAAATTATAGAGACAGGTACTGCTGATTAAAACTATTTAGTCAAAATTTAATTTATTTCGGCACTAATATATGCTGCAATCATTGGAACGATAATAGGTAGTACAGGTCCGCATACGTAAATAAATACCGGTATTTTCAGACTTCAGTAGTGTTATGTTGCAGGTAAGAATGATTACATACCCTGTTACATAGTTATTAAAGTAATGTGCACATATTTCATAGGAATCTAAATGAGGTTTGCAGGTACAGCCCTACAACAGCCTTATCGCGAGAATGTTGGTGTGCGTATTCACAATAAAAAATATCTCCACGCCTTTGCTTTTCGAAAGCGTAGTTCTAAGAGATCTAATACGCGACGTTTAGCCTGTTAACTTCGCAGCAGCGATAACACTTTGTCGAGTATGTCTCCTATTCGCGAGAAAGTGCGAGATAAAATAGTCTACAAATGTCGTGTGTGGCGTTTGTGTTAGCCTGGCTGGTCGGTCATCCTTTTAGCTTGAAATAATACCTATTATAATACTGCAGCTATGTTCTTTATATTTTATTTAGAGAAATAAAAATACCGCGTTTTTCTTGTAATAAGAATCGTGTAGAAAATGGAATCCTAAAAATTCAGCTCTTAGCAAATGAGAGGCACCCTGTATTAAAAAGTTTTCACTCAAATTTGACTATGGGTTTTGTGACACCAGTCCACTATTACATATACACACAGGTACCTACATAACATAGGTATTTACCTAGCATGGTTTAACTAGGTACTACTTAGGTACGGTTATTGGTGAACCTACATTGTGCAGAAACATCTAACGTTCGGCGATAACGAATAATTAGATAGGTACCTATCTGATCTGATTGAATAGTGGTGAGAACTAACAGATTTTTGTCGGGATAATTGTAAATTACCTTTTACAGACTTCCATTCCTGAATGAAACTAACTAACTCCCTCTGCTGACTGATTTATCTTATGAGAGTTAAGGATGGCTTATGAAGGTAGGCTACCATTTCCATTCGAGATAAGAATCTATCTACATAGGTACTTGAAATAGTAGGTAATTGGGAAAAAATGAAGGAGTGGAAATTATACCTAATAGAGACTTCTTAAAAGATAAGAACATGTTGTGCCCTCTGACCCCACTGTGAGTTCCCAACGAGTCACACCAGATCCAGTCACAGTGTGACTCCTTGGGAGTTTTTTTCCCATCAAGTCACACTGTTACTTATTTAAAAAAACCGGCCAAGTGAGTCGGACTCGCGTACAAAGAGATCCGCATCAATAGATATCTATGAAAACGGCAAAAAAAACAAATCTGTTTGGGTTGGAGTCCCCTTAAATATTTATTTTATTATTTTTTTAGTTTACGTAATCCGTTGTCGGCAACAGTGAAAATTTCAACCGTCTAACTATCACGCGGTTCATGAGATACAGCCTGGTGACACGGACGGACGGACAGCGGAGTCAAGGTAAAACGGGACCCTATTACTAATGCTTTATAATAATAGGGTCCCGTTTTACCCTTTGGGCACGGAACCTTATAAATGCTACACCCGATTTTATTTGGTTCAACTCGAAGACTACATTAGCGTAAATAGTTTGACTTATTTTAGAATCCGTGTTACATTGGTGCTGAATAATACTGAAAAATAAATTCTGAACAAAATAAGATTGTACTTATGTATTTTGCATTTCATAAGCTCTTAATGTGTCATGTGACGAGAAGAGTGTAAGGGTCTAGACAGACGGACTGCAATTCAACTGCAATCCGACTGCCAAATGGCAGTTCAGATGCAGTTTGAATGCAGTTGGCTCGACTGCAATCAAACTGCACGTCGACGGGCAGTTGTATTGCAGTCCGAGTGCAGTTACAACCACTGCACACCGACTGCAATCAAACTGCACGTCGACGGGCAGTTGGCGTGCAGTTTCATTGCAGTTGAGCCAACTGCATTCAAACTGCAACAGAACTGCGAGGTAACTCAAATGTTCGAAGATTTTTATTGAGTATACAAAATCAGTGCTCGCCGGATTTTATAAGAGTATACGCGTGTTGTCAAATAATTTTATGATGAGATATGACGAAGCTTTGCTGTTTCTTTTACTTCGCCGTCGTCGTACTCGTAAAGCCAGAAAAACTAAAAATCGGGAGACATGGGTTCAATAATATTACAATACAAACACGAAGGTGATTTTTACTCTTTAATACCAAAAATCAGAACACAGGAAAAATGTTTTCACAAATATTTTCGAATGTCTAGAAAGAGTTTTGATGAATTAACAGACATCTTAAAAAATAAAATATACCACCGACAAGATACCACAATGAGAAAAAGTATATCAGTAGAAGAGCGGATTGCAATCACTTTGAGGTAAGCAGTTCACATATTTAAACAAAATCAAAAATGTTGTTACGAATTTTTAATATTCTGCCTATATTTAACGTAGTTTTACAGTGTACAGTGAAGAGCACAACAAGCTTTACACCACCGGTTTAAGTTGAGCTCTGATTTGTACTGCGCGTCAAACATTACAGGGATGGTTCTAGGTCCGAAGAGTAAAGATTGACGTGCTCTTGACTGTACAATTTATTAATGAAATACAAAGTTCTATTACAGTTTTATTAATGAAATACAATTTATTAATCAAATAGAAAGTTCTTGCAAAGTTTGATTCTTCTGTTCATCCTAATCTTAATAATTCTTTAAACCTCCGTTAGGTAATAATTAAGTAGCTAGGAGTTATGAATTAAATTACATGAAATAGTTACATTATTGCGAAATTTGTAAATTAAAAAAGTTATCAAAATATGTCCTTTAATAAGTACGACGTGCTACCATCATCGCTGTAATTGTCAGGTGAGGCAATATTACTATAAATTATCTCGCAGTAGTTTCCACTTCTTTTGAAGTTGTAGAGCTGAAAATAATATTTTTTTAATAATTTGCGTGTATTTTTTTTTCAGATATTTAGCAAGTGGATGTTCTATTGATGATTTGCACTGGGCTTATCGACATGGAGTAAGCACAATAAGAGAGATAATCATAGATGTGTGTAACAAAATATGGATTTCCTTAAAAGATATAGTTATGCCAGAACTGACTGAAGACAAGTGGAAAAACATAGCAGAAGGTTTTAATAATAGAGCAAACTTTCCATATTGTCTTGGTGCTATTGATGGAAAGCACATAAGGCTAAAAAAACCTCGAAACACTGGTTCCTCATATTACAACTACAAAAAATACTTCTCAATGATATTACTAGCCACTTGCGATAGCAATTACATGTTTACATTTGTTGACATAGGTTCTTATGGAAGATGTTCTGATTCTACAATATTTGAAGAAAGCATTTTGTATGAAAAACTTCAGCAAAAAACATTAAATATCCCGGAACCTGAAAATTCAGTGCCGTATATTTTTGTAGGCGATGAAGCCTTTTCAATTTCTAAAAGTGTAATGCGCCCTTACGCAGGCAAACAGTTAAGTGTTGCAAAAAGAATTTTTAACTATCGCCTATCACGGGCCAGGAGATTTATTGAATGTTCATTTGGAATTCTCGCAAACAAATGGCGTATTTTTCATAGACCTATCGACCATAAACCAAAGTATGCGAAAGAAATTATTAAAGCTTGTTGTGTTTTGCATAACTTCGTACGAGAAAGAGATGGGTATAATTTTGATGATACTTTGACACAACCATTACAAAATATAATAATAGACAGTTATGAAAGTAACCGTAGTTCACCCGAAGGTATAAGATCTTTTTTTACTGATTATTTTATAAATGCAGGCAGACTCGAATGGCAAATGAATATGATTTAATGTGTCAAACTGCTATTATAGTTTTTGATTTATAGTATTAAATATTAAATTAATAAAATATTAATTGAGTTTACTTACCAATGTTATTCTTCTCCTTCTTACTCTTTTCTTCAAAGCCCGGCGTAAACATTTCGCAAATAGTGGCCCATGCTTTGCTTTTTTCCACTTTGTTACTATAAGATTCTACCTTGTAGTTCCAAATACAGGGTGATGATTTTATGACACTTATAAATGCATCAGTATCAAACGACTCGGTATCATTCAAAACATTATCTTCTTCTTCGCTGGCCATCTTTATTTGATTAACGAACAAACGACACGTACTCACTCTCTAATGATCTCTCTGTCACTGAACGAACAAACATTAGATGCGCGGGCACTCGCGGGGCAGAAAGGGTGAGCGGGGCAGGAACGGGCGCGTGCGGTAGTGGGGGGCAGGGACTAGCGGTGTGGTTACGTTCTAATACGCGAACTCGGTAATAACGCAGTTCTGTTGCAGTTTGAATGCAGTTGACTCAACTGCAATGAAACTGCACGCCAACTGCCCGTCGACGTGCAGTTTGATTGCAGTCGGTGTGCAGTGGTTGTAACTGCACTCGGACTGCAATACAACTGCCCGTCGACGTGCAGTTTGATTGCAGTCGAGCCAACTGCATTCAAACTGCATCTGAACTGCCATTTGGCAGTCGGATTGCAGTTGAATTGCAGTCCGTCTGTCTAGACCCTTAGGTATGAATGTGGATGGATACAGGGGTAGAGGTAGGCCAAAGAAAAGATGGATGGACTGTGTGAAAAATGATATGAGTAAGAAAGGAGTGAGTACCTACTGAGATGGCGAATGATAGGGAGAATTGGAAGAAGAAAACGTGTTGTGCGACCTCGTGGGAAAAGGGCAAAGAGAAAAAGAAGTTCTTATTGTGTCAAAATTATAGTTCTTTCAAACCAGTGTAGTGAAAGGATTAGAGTGAGCCTCAGAGGCTTCTTTTTGAAGGTAGCTCATAATCAATCCAAATCACACTAGTCTGGTAGGTGTTTCTAATATGCAGCATGCATTGCCATATGAATGGCATAGTGCATGCATTGCACTGATAGATATTAACTAGCATTTGAGTCTGCATATTTGTGAACTACAAATTCTAAAGACATCCATCAGTCTGCATTAGAGATGTTTCAATCACTCTCAAGAGTATCAAGAGGCCAGGGCCCAAGCTGAGGAATGTTAGAAGAAAAGTCTCTTCTGCTGATACTATTATAGCCACAATGGGTTGTTATATTTCAAATTACTTAGTTGATTTCAAGTTGGGCATACAAGTCAAATCACTGTGCGTCATTTCAGAATAATTTCTGCTACAGGTATAACAAAGATGCTCATCAATATAAGGAAACATTGCTCCATTGTGGCTGTCTTCAAGAAGTTTTCCAAATGAAACAGTCCTTGAAAAGTTGGTAGCATCCAGAGCAGTTAGCTTGAGGCTCTTTTTCGTTAGAGGATTCTGAAAGAAAGCAAAAATTAGATTGGTCTATGGATTTATTATAGATTTTTGTAAAGGAAAATTCATAAAATTAAATAGGGGCGTAAATATTAAAAAAATGTTATGTCCCACTGCAGGGTAAATTATATATATGTAAAACTTTGAATGCTTATTAGTTGCTCAATCACACGAACACTGGATAGTTTATGATAGATACAATTTGAAATGTAAAAGTCTGTGAATTGGAATAAGATATCTAGGTATTTATTCATTCACATTCATACATTCAGCCCTCATTGTAGGGTTATGCCTTTATGGCACCATCTTAAAATATATCAGTGTTCATAAAATAATTACATGGAATCATACATTTGAAACCACGGGCATAAGCTTTTAGGTATACTATAAATTTGATTAAGAACTGAAAAACAATCGCTAAACTAGTTTGAGAGGATCATATATATATGTATATATATATATAGGTAATATTTACCTCACAGATAGTGCAGCTTCTAATATTTTTAGTGTCATTGTTTATAACTCCAATTTTATCTGCTGTCTTGCAAACAGTGGATATGGTGGACTGATAGTTATCCTGTAATTCTGTTACAAATGTGCTGATAACTGACTGCAGACTGTTGTTTTTTACAACTTTTGTAGTACTTGGACTTAAATCTTTGATTTTAATGTAATAGTCTAGCTCTTCCTGGCTGATGTCCTTCATAGGTCTTAAGATCCTTACATTTTTGTCACAAGCATCAATAAAACCCTGAAAAAGTAGGTTTACATTACTTATGTAAGTACAAATCCAGATCAGATCAGAATAACAAAATACACTACAATACTAATTAGACAATTTGATGTTTTGATGGTAGGGTAGGTACTTACAACATCATGCTGCACTTGTGACCCTCTGCCAATAGCTATGTTTGATAACAGATTAATAGCTAAGCTAGTAGTTGTCTCTGCAGTGAACATGTATTTACAATGTAGTAACTCTGCATATTTAATGAACAAACTTCGTTTTACTTTCTTGATATAATCATTACATGCTGTCGCTGGCATGCTATTCAGTATGCCTTGGAATTTTTCATTTCTTTCATGATCGTCTTTTGATACAGTGTTCACTTCTGGTAACTGTTTGTTCTGTGTAAGGTAATCAGATATGTGTATGAAGTAAATGTCAAATTTGTAAACTCTACATAGTTTAAGCAAGGAATCGGTGTTAGTTTGGCAATGATGTCCTGAAAAAGAAATAGTCAATTTGACAATGAATAAATGAAGAACTGCTTTTGGAAACCCATTTCAGTGAAAATGAAGAAAAAAGTATTCCACCTGTAAAAATAAGGAGTGTCCATAACCTTATGTGGTAGGAAGTTTTAGGTTACTTGCCTGTTATTATATGTAAGACGAATGGCATTATACGAAGTTTCTTGTGGATATCTAGGGAAAGTCCGTAGTGCACCAAATCCAGTAACACTGTAGAACCTGGTCCCCCAGATGCGCCAATGAGTACTTTTTCGTTCTTTGACAATATTTTGTTTTTGCCAATACAAGCTCTAAATTTATGATTCGTGCTAATTAGGAAGCAGTTCATGCAATAATGGTCTTTTCTCCTTAGAATAATCGAGCTAGCACAATTACATTTATTGCAATTACTCATCTTGCATGGCCTGGTTGGTACAATTCGTAATACCTAATAATAATAAAGTACTCTGGGCTATAATACAGACAGAACGGAAAATAGGTACCTTCCTTACCTACTGACTGACTGTTGGTTGATTTGACTGTTTATTGTTCTGTCAAGGGTGACGCGTCAATGCTCAGAGGTAAGATGTCAGGTTTTTTTTAAAGGCCTGGATACTGGGTTCTTTAGTCACTTTGTTTTCTGATTACTCGTTTTTTTGACCGTACAGACATTTTACAATGTGGGGATCATTCGCAACAAAATTCTTGATTTACTTTGACGACCTCAGTGGCGCAGCGGGCGAGAGTCTGCCTGCGACGCAAGAGGTTGCGGGTTCGATTCCCGCCGCGGAACAAAATTGTGTACGATCTGCAGAAATTTGTTCCGTTGGTCTGGGTGTTTTCTATGTAGGTATAATAAAAAATATCTATCTATGTATATAATGTATTAAAAATATCAGTTATCTAGTACCCATAACACAAGCTTTGAGTAGCTTACTTTGGGGCTAGATGATGCTGTGTGGATTGTCCAGCATTATTTATTTATTATTTATAGGTGCGTACGAATGCACACTGAGCATTTTGTTTTATGTACCTATGTTGTATGAGGAGTGCAATCGAAGCACCGTCAATATAACCACACTCTTGTCAAGGCCACGTAATCGTCATTGATACCAGCCACAGAATAGGTATCGGTAGATTGGCCATCTCGATTTAGTAGCATGAAATGAATACTGTTGCCTATACGGGCAGGCTTAGTAATTTATTACTAATCCTTCTCCCGTTCCTAAACAATCCCGCGCTTTTTTTTAAATATTAATTGTTTCCCTAATTTTTGTAACTGGCAAATGCATAAATAATGCGACGCCAAAGAAAAATTTATAAACGTGAATTTTATGAATGTATGGATGGATAGATGTCTGAATGTCATGGATGTATGTTTGTTACTCTTTCACGCTAAAACGGCTGAACGGATCTGAATGAAATTTGGCACACATATAGATTATGGTCTGGAATAACACATAGGCTAGGTACATTTTATCCCGGAAAAATGAACGGTTCCCGTGGGATAGATTTTTTTGTTTTTCTCCGTACCACGCGGGCGAAGCCGTGGGCGGAAGCTAGTTAAAAATAAGGTGATGATGAGGTATGATGAGTATTCAGCTCTAGTAATAATCACCGCGTTTAATTGAGCAGCCAATTAATTTTATTTTCTATTATAACAAATTGTATGAAAAATATAATCTTGTACCCTGCATTACACCTTGTTGAAAGCAGCTATGTCGATACTTTGCACCTGTAACAAAAAACAAATTTAATGAAAATAAGTACCTACATAACACCTAATAATTCTTAATTCATAAAAATGTACTTAACAAGAATTCAATATTATTTGACAATAAATTTTGTGTCACATTTTAAATGTATTACAATAGTAAATAACTATAATGAAATGAATTGCTTACATAGTCTTCAATTTTCTCAAGTTCTTCAGTAAGCCAATCAACAGAAACTTTGTCATCTTCAACAACACAGGAAATCTGAAGCTTGTGGATGCCATAAGCTAAAGGCACAAGTTTTGCAGCACCCCACAAAAGGCCATCAGTTTTGATGGTCCTAACTGCTTCTTCCATAGCTTTCATGTCAGTTTCATCATCCCAAGGTTTGACATCCAAAATTATGTTTGACTTTGCTATGAGTATTGGCTCTGTAACCAGATACAAGATGACAAAAATTAGAAAACATTAAATAGGGCCTTATTATTGTTCTACAAATAATATATTACCTTGAAAAAATAAAATCAAAGTTTACCTAGATTATATAAGTGTAATTTGTTGTTAGCCAAAGCAATTTTCAAAACTTAATTAATTAGCCAAAGCAATTTTCAAAACTTATTTATGTATAATTAGGTACTTAAATATTTATGTCCAAATAAAATTGTACATAAGAGTGATTACAATGACTCATGTTAGCATGTTTCCTAAATGTAAGTTAACAGTTATAAATAAAGAGTAGCATGTTTGCTTTTCGTCTAAGAGTTTGAGCTCTTACATTATCATTTTAATGCACATTATAAGATTTGACTTTTGGTGCATTTGGGAGCAAATTATTATATTTAAGTAGAAGATTTTACACATGACTTACTCTTGGATTTCTTTGCATTGTATGCCGCAAGGCGCTCTTCGCGTAGTTTGGCTGCCTCAGCACTTTCCTCTTCATCATCAGATCCAAACAGATCAACACCGTCATCAGAGTCCTGGCTTGCAACTGGAGCGGGTGTAGCCTGGAATAATATTGCAAATAATTATGCATATCCTCAAAGATCTAACTAGATATCTGATGAGATAATCTACTGAGCCTGGGGATTACAGTTGTGATGTTTTTGTTTTTTTGTTTTTGAGTATTTAGTTTATACTAGACCCTAAATGAAATATGGAGAGCAAACAATGGTAAATGATTAAATAGGCATCTTGTCCAGTATAAAAATTGTATCCATGTTCCTAGGGCAAGTGTACCTTAGGTGCTTCTGGTTTGGCAGCACCGGTTGCCTCTAGGGTTTCTACTCTGGCTTGCAGACTGATCACCAATTTGCGTAAATCATCAATTGCTTTCTTCAGTTGACCATTTTCCTTCTCTAAGCCGGTGATTTTGTTATCGAGTTCTGTGTTGGGAACCCCAGTTAAGGAAGCTACACTTTCCATCTGAAAATTTTCAAATGTTTTTTACAACTACATAGATAACCGCGACATTGTTTATTGTTATTTTCATATCTTACGTTCTTACACTACCTACAAACCATAGTTAATTTTGTTTTCAGCTATTACTAAACAATAATCTTCACAACTTCCAAATTATATAATGTTAATGTAATAAACAAAACCTAAGTGCTACAAAATTTTTAAGCATTGATAATAAATTTACTTCTTGTTTGAAGTTGAGTAAAAAAATATGTTTACTCACACATTCTAGAGAGTTTTTAATGTGCTGTCTAGCCTTGGCAACTTCATTGGCCAGAGAAGAACGGGCCGATGAAAGTGGAGACCCTTGAACCTACAAGAATATAGTCTTTAGATGACATTCAGAAGTACCTATTCATGAACAATCTTGTGAAGTGTATATAAATAACAAGACTATATAAGTTAGTAAGCATTGGACACAGTGCTAACCTTAGACAAAGACTCATAGTATTTTTTCTCAGCTTCACCGTACATGGGTTTGTCTAACCAAACCTTTTCATGAATAAGGGCCGACATGATCTGGAAAAGAAAAATATAAGTAGGTACTTTATGACTTAATTGTAGACTTTGACAAGGTGAGTTAGGTAGGTAAATAAGTAGCTTTGGACAAAAAGCATGGGGCAAATCTGCTATGACTCGGTTCGGCATCCGCAACAAAATTAATAAGGATCAAAAAAGTGTTAAGGCCCAGCAATTTTCTTGTCAGTTTTTACTGGAACTCTCGTTACAATCAGGTTTGTATGTAAGGTACCTATGTTATAATGGTAGGTACATAATTAAAGCAAATAATAACTATAAGTATGTATAAATGGTTATCAATTTACCACTGAATCGAAGCTTGCAGTTATTTAGAACTATATAAGCATTAAAATAATAATAATTAAAGTAAATAATACCTAAATGTAATACCTTGGGAGGTACAACTTTGTTTCGTGCCCAGATTTTATGGCTGAATTTAGTGAACTTACACAGTACCTACTTACTTATTTACGATGCTGATTACCAAAACTATGTAGGTACCTAAACACCTACACTTTCTCGTCCTCATACTTATCAAAACGATGACAAAAAGGAAATTTAACAAACTTTAGGTTAGAAAAATTAACTTTATCAGCTACTTTATAGTTGTCGCGCGCCTTTTGTTCCATTGTTGTCATTCAGAATTCAGTGATATAACGCTGATGTTTTGTTAGTTATTATTATGGTTTTAACTTACTTTTGAAAGTTTTTAAATTTCATGCCACGAATCAGATGTTACAATGCTACAAGCTACACACTCAAAGAAAGAATCACAGATAAACAATAGACAACAGAGTTCACAGTGAGTGAATCCAAGATAGACAGATACAACTCTAGCTACTACTTTAAACACCACAGGTCCAAGAGAATGGGACAAAGAAATTAATTCGTTCATTATAGTACAGTCTGTGGCAAATATTCCGTACACTGGCATGGCATTTTTTTGAAGATAGGTCTCACACGATGAAAAAAAGAAATGAACAAAATCACCACTACTGTGAAAAAGTGATGTAAGGCCAAAAAGACTAGCATCCGCGCCTAAACAAAAAAAAAACAAAAAAAAAAACATAGGTCTCAACTCTCAATTCTCAAGTCTTGCGAGAAAAAAATGGCGGTTAGGTTAGGTTAGATTAAGTTAGATTATAGAAAACGGAAGAAATTAATTTACGCAAGACTAGGCAGTAAGGTCTATGACTATAAGCCTGCTCAAATGAGCGAATAATTTAACAAATCTCAAGTCTTGCATTCACTCCCTGAAATTTTACAAGATACACACTTTCACTCTAAGTACCTACCTAGGTATAGTGTAGTGCCTACTGTTTACGTATGTTGGTCCCTCTCTCCCTTGGTCCTATTCATAGACAATTATGTATTTGATTATCCTTCGTAGGTGGACCGTACCCTGCCTGTGCAAAAACCAATTTTTCTTGTGGGTTTATTAGACTAAAATAAAAATAAAAAGCATTTTGGAACGTAGGTACAAATAAAGCCCTTTCATTTGATACCCCACCATAGAGATAATATTACTAACTATAACAGATCACTGTACCACACACAATAAATTTTTAGGTTTATTTTTTTATCCCTTGGGAGCGCTTTAATATCCCCTTCACCGACTAAGCTCTTATTATGCTTCCCAGCAAATCTTTAAAACACAATCTCTTGACCTTCAAGTTCCATGCAGATTGACGATTCTTAAGTTATGTTCTAACAAACATACATAAACTCACAAATGTACAATGACAAATCACCCTACTTGCCACTAAGATTTTCACTTGCTTCGCTCGCTCAATCAAATAGTCGGTCAGTTCAAATATGTACCTACTTAAATGTTATAGTATATCTTTAATCGCAGAGCAGATATTTTTTTTAGGTAGGTAGGTACACCGTTATCATCGCGTCTCACAAAATTTTATTAATATTATACCTACCTGTAATATTAAGTTTTAGATAGGCAAGTAACTAAGTAGGTAAGTACATTTAGTATGTGTAAGTAAATAGTTACTAACCTACCTACTGATCAATTGATCATAGGTATGTAATGTAGGTGCCTATAGGGAGGTGACCTAATTATACATAAACATGTAGAGCTTTCACTAGGTAGGTACCTACTCACTTTTGAACATTTTGTGGAAGTTATGTAATAATACTTAACTGTAGCTTTGTATTCGTTATTGGGTCCATCCAAGTAATTTCCTATGAAATCATTTACTGCCGGAAAACGTCAGCTAATAACATGGGCACATAACTTACCTATATAGGTACCTACCTAATATTAAACCTTTTCAGATAGTTAGTAATGATAAGTAGGTAGGTACCTACCTACCTACCTACTCACATGAATACATAACCTACGTGCACCCCAAACAAATTCCCATTATCTTTCTTTCGCAGTCGGGTAAAAAATCTTTGAAAGATAATGCATTACAATTTACAAATTAAATCAAGAACAACAGCTTGCCGAGATCAGTTTTCCGTATCTTGGCTAACAAATAAAAAAAAATTGAAATATCCCCTAAGTACATACGTCATCGATAAATACGTAGAAAATATTTGTAAAACCACCGGAATAAATAATTGTCTTATTTGGTACAAAGGATCTCCGTTCCTCTGATGAAGCTTCGTTCATACAAAAGACATCAACGCGCTCTTATGGCTAGCCTAGGCTTGCTTTGGTCGTGAAAAGATTGAACTACTTAGTATATATTATATATCTGCCGTCCTTTTGTTAAAAGACGGCTAAGTGACAAAACCAAATTTTTGGGTATGAGCAAAAACGTGGGAAAATGGTGTTTCTAGAAATTGTGAAGACTTACAATTTTTTTTGCTATACCAAATTTTTTGTATTATTATAAGCTTTTATTATTTATGTTACAATCAGGCGTAGCTTGTTTATTTAATTTTCAATTCAAGTTTTTGTGTTTTAGCCATCGACATATGTTTTTAAAATGCTATCATTTAAAATACTAAAAAACGGCTGGCTGAAGTACAACCGTTGTATAGAGTTGGATACGATTGTAACTGCAGCACTCATTCCAAATGAGTCACAGTTTTAAACTATTACAATACTATATAACAGTTAAGTCACATAACCTTCTTCTAGAATTGAAACTTAACTTAATTACATTCAACATAATTTTTAAAAACAAGGTGAAAAGCCTAAAACCGTTTATTTACTGTTTTCAAACTTATTTTTTTTTATATTTCTACACTTAAACACAGTTTTAGAATGAACACACAATGAAAACTGTTTTTTAGCGTTGGCAATAATATTTGAAATGTTATGTTATGATGTACTGTCAAATGAACGGCTAAGCGTAACTTTTTCCTACATTAAAAAGGTATTATATTATGAAAATGATTGTTAAATAAAACGAAATAGTACTTGTTAGTTAAAAAGCTTTCGATGATGAAGTCCTTACACTTATAAGGAGCTTTTACAAATAAAATGGCACAACTTTTTACTATTATAGTAACTTAATTAAGTCTAATCAATATGTTCCAAGGAACTAAATGAAATCAATTATTAATTTACTTAAAGTATTCACAGCTTAATGTTATGTGCTTACTAGCTGGC
Organism: Cosmorhoe ocellata; assembly: GCA_963675405.1. NCBI lineage: Eukaryota > Metazoa > Arthropoda > Insecta > Lepidoptera > Geometridae > Cosmorhoe > Cosmorhoe ocellata. Next base: position 6,596,017 of record OY776245.1, on the reverse strand, counting down.
CCGCTCGCAACGGCATTTGCGTGTTTTATTTTAAATAGTTAAAAAGTTCATAGTCAATCATTACCACCCCGATGTACGAGTACTATATTATAATAATAATATAGGTATCATGTACTAACTGTATTATAAAATTCTTGTGTCGTTTACACCACGCTTTAAGGATATTTTTTTAAATAATTGAATCATAAACATTGATGTCTTGAAGAGTATTTTTTGCTGAGTTTTAAACAAATCGCATCACACATTAAAAAGTTCCTATATAAACTTTAACACCCCTACCACCCCTTCGTAAGAGTAGCTTTGGGAAAAGATACATAAATTTATTCTCTTTTTATTTATCTTGAAGAATATTTTTTTTCAAGTTTCAAGTGCATAGAGTACGATTTTTCTTACAAACATATCCTCTTTTTTACCTCCTAAGAGATTGAATTAAAAAAAAAATCTTCTTAGTGCACGTCCACGTACTAAGAAAGTCGTATCCTCCAAATTTCAAGTCTCTACGACCAGCGTTTTAGACAGCGTCTAGAATGAATATTTTAGTCAGGACTTTGATTTTTAGAATATAAAAAGATGTCCTTGAACTCCTATCTGTATCCTGCTTAATTATTATTTAGTAAATAAATAAGTTCAAGTTAATAAAACTCGCCAACGGTGTCTGAAAATAGTTAAATATTTAGATACATACATAAAATCACGCTTGTTTCCCGACCGGGTAGGCGGAGACCACGGATCTCCACTTGCTACGATCCTGACATACCTCTTTTGCTTCATTCACTCTCATTACATTCTTCATACATGCGCGTCGGTTTAGGGTACTCTCTAAAACGTCCCCAATTTGATCGAGGTACGTACGCCGAGGTCTTCCTCTTCCAACTGTCCCATCCACACTCTCTTTATGCGCCTGTTTCGTCAATCTCCTTTCATCCATCCTTTCTACATGCCCAAACCATACATACGCTTCTCAATTTTCATCACTACGTCTTCTTTCACTCCACAACGTTCTCTTATCTTATCATACTGTTCTTCCCTATAATTCAAAGTTAAACCACACATACTTCTCAAAGCTTTCAAAGTTAAATATTTAATTTATAATAAAGAGTTACATAAGAAAATAATAAATACCTACTTAACCAAACAAGTTTTATCGTGCTAGACTTACTTGCCTTAATTTAAGTTCACATTTTGTAATGATTCCGTACTTCTCTGTATTTCTTCTTTAAATCATGCATACATAAAATCACGCCTGTTTCCCGACGGGGTAGGCAGAGATCACGGATCTCCACTTGCTACGATTCTGACACACCTCTTTTGCTTTATTCACTCTCATTCTTTAAATCAGATAGGAGGTAAGCGGCGAACAGACCATAATATTTTTATTTTCTGGGCCGTAAGTTTTTATGCCAACGTCATCAAATAAATACTTTCATCTCCTATATTTACTCCCTTTAGGGTAATTTTTTTACAAACTTTGAATGTTGTATTTATTTATATCTAATCAAAGCCTAACAAATAATTTCAAAGCTTCTAGCTTTAAAAATGACGTAATTTTCACACAAATTTAATCGTCTATTTCAACTTCTTACACTTACTCCTTACTTTATTCGCAGTAAAAAGCAGCTTATGTCCTTTCTCAAGCTCTAGACTATCTCTGTACTAAATTTTATATAAATCGGTTTAGTAATTTAGGCGTGATTGCCTAACACACACGGAGACAGAGTTACTTTCGCATTTATAATATAAGTAAGGATTACGCCTATCATGAATCATCAATCACCTCAAGCCTATGAGAGAGAACAACTTCAACAACTATTTAATAACCTTCTATCTATTTAAAACGATACATAATATTGATATATCAAAATAATCATTCATCATTTTTCTGCCCTTATATCCATCCACGCTAAGTGGGGTCGGCACAACATGTTTTCTTCTTCCACTCACTCCTATCATTCGTCAACTCTGAATCTACTCCTCTTTCATTCATATCATCTTTCACACAATAAACCACTTCTTCTTCGGCTTTCCTCTACCTGCGCACCCAGCCACACTTATACACTTATACTGTTTTGGTATTCATCCCTCCTCATCACGTGTCCATACCATGCTAATCTCTAATAACGAGTGCGCGGATTATACGGTACGTACGAGAAGGTACTGCAAATAGACGTTTTTTAGCGTTGGAATGTTGTTTAGTTAGTTTCTAATATTGTATTTATTAGCATTCAGTAATAACTTTCAAGACTAAAAAACAGTCACTGTATTTTAGAGTTGTAATAGTTTTATACCTACGTGAGGTGAAAAACAAATAAGCGGCAAAGTATGTCTAGCGGTGTTATAGAGTAGCAGTTGAAGGAAAACTGTCTTTTAGACGTAGTAGATCCCTTTGAGGATTACAATTTATAAATGACAAAAACACATCTAAAGTCGGGTAACGGCTAAGTAGTATAGTAACATCATTAAACCGTTTTTTAGGCTTGTTTCATAAATATAATTTAATGTTGAAATGTACTGTTAAGTGCATTTAAACGTATTGTAGTGTTTTAATACGAGTTAACCGTATTTAAGAATTGGACATGTCCAAAAAAGGTGTAGATAGCCGTGTACGAGGTGTCCAGAACTCAGTAACTATAAATGATAGAAACATGTGTCCAAGACTGGTCGATAGAGAAAAATGCGGGCTTTCGCGTGGTATATAAAAGTCATTTTTGACCAAATGTCACTTAACGGCCTTTTAGTGATCGGACGGCAGATATACCTACACCAGATATAGGTTGGGTACTGTTTTCTTCTTCTTCTTCTTATCGTGTCACTAGTTCTTTCGTTGGACGACTTAGTGAAAGGATTAAAGTGCGGCTCAGAGGCTCGTTTCAATGAAAGGCTTTCATGCACTGGTCTCATTCCGCGTTGCGCCAAAGAAAATGTCTTCCTATTTTCAATGTTTTTATAAATCCAACTAGGCCACTCAACATGCACTCAACTTATTATCTATAGAGCTACCAACAATATTTACAAAACATAAAAATTCACTCAGCAGGTGTTCGTACATCAACGAAATACACAAAGTAGGTACCTACTGCACTACCTACCTATAGCGATTATTGCAAAGTTCATTTTGAAGCTTTCGAGGAGAGAGAGGATAATGTTCCAAAAAAATGTATATGTAAGTAGGTACCTACGCGTGTATAAGAACTACGTGTATCATATAATATTGCAAGAAAGTCCAATAAGGGAAATTGCGTAAAGTTGGGCAATTGCATCGTCAGGTCGCATATTTTGTAACGGCTGCGAGCAACTGACGTGGTCAGCAGGCAGCCTCGCCTCCGGCGGTGCCGCCGCCCGCGCCGGTCCCCTGCGCACTGCCTGCCACCATGTTTTGTCTTTAGAAGCAGCTATGCTCTCTTGGAAATACTTTGAGCTTTTTCAGCAATTTAACCACCGGCGCAGCGCTCAAAATATTCCATTGAAATAAAATAATTTAGCATGCCGAATAGATAGACACACACAGTAGAAGTACACTCCTTAGTGCGCAATTCGGCAATCTCAGTGTCAAAATGCGCATTTCATGCTCTTATTTTTAGAGGTTTTTAAGTATTTAAAACCATTAGGGTCTAGGTTGGTGATAGGTAGGAGGAAGTGAAGGTCTGTTACACTTCAATAAAATTGTCAAACCTTTTGATACTAGGTTGGTACTTATTGATTAAATTGCGGTGAAAATAATTTAAAAAGCTTTCGGATGATACAGTAAGGGATCTGTCGAGGCACCTTGGCCAACGTCCTCGGGTGTAGGGTCCGCATTCAGTATGTTCGGAAGATAAATTGGTCGTTTTGGTGCGTGCGAGAGCGGACGCGAGAGGCGCGCGCGGGGAGGCGCGGAGGGCGGCGGCGCCGGCGCGCGGAGGCTGCTGCGCTCAGAGCACCTGCGCCCGCGCTCCGAAGCGCCGCTCGCCGCGCGCTCGTACACCCGCGCCCGCGCCCGCGCCCCGGCCCGCGCCGCCAGGCGTCGAGACGCCGCCCACGGTATGTGAATCGCCGGTGGCGCGTCGGGGTCGGGCGGCAGCGCGTCCGCCACTGCGCTGCCGCCCGCGCCTGCGAGCCGCTTGCTGGCGCTCTCGGCTGCGCCCGCCCGGCCGGTTTTGTAATTTTGCCGAGCAGGCTGTGACGTCATGAGACTAGTTTGACTCGCGTGCGTGACGGCTTGTGTCAGGACGCCCGCGCAGTGCCGCCGTCCGCCGTCCGTCGTCGTCTCCGCCGCCCCCGACCTTAGTATCAGTGCATGACGTGTTTGCTTGTCTTCTCTAACAATACAAATAACGAGTGTTGTGTGACAACATGTAGCCTGCTGCATCTCACTCGACCATAAGTTGTACCGTCGTCGGTCGGAGTCATCCGCTTTTCCCAACAAGGCTTTATTCTGAATCTTACTAGACTTTTTTAGAGTAGACACTCGTTTGTTTACTAACACCTTTATTAATAGTTCTCCACTATAGCATAATTCAGAGTATTATCATTTATGGTACCTATAACACCTACCTACCTACATACAGAAAAGTTTATTCTACCCATATCAATTCATGGTGCTCATAGAATTATCATATCAGATGATTTGTTAGTCCCCGTTTAAACATAAGTAAGTTCATATAAGCAATTATTTTCTGCGTGTGAGTAAATTATGCGCTTGTGTCTTATAACGACGTGGTCCCAAGCTCATTTATGTATCTGTGTGTGCGCACACAACCGGCTTCAGCGGCACAGCCTTTTTGTACTTTTATTTTTCCTCCTTCGTTCGGTACAACGAGCCAAGCCACGAAGCAAAGGCGATCACAAACATTGACAGTCATCGTCCCACTTAGCTATTTAGTTTTTTTTTTGTTATTTATTTTATAGAAATCTGCAGAGGGTCCATGTCAATAATCCCTAAGAAATCTATGGTAACCATTCATTTATAAAAACTTTGATGGTGAATCCCATATCCCTGGAATCGCCATAATATACATCGTATAGGTATTGTCTTGCCCTATGTCACAAAGTACCTACTAGGTACATATGGACCGACTGATAGTGTGACTCTTCTAGATAACTTAATACACTTTTCTTCTGTTGCGTTTTTCATAACACCGTCTTACTGGCACAGTTGATAGTGAATAATTTTGAAATTCCACCTTCTCTATGCGGAGTTGATCTTTTATATTTTGTCTCTAATCCCTCGTGTGTCGTAGGTACTTAGATAGGTCTTTCCAAGATTAAGCTTTGAAGTGGTCATTGTTAAAGGCCAGCGACCCTACCCTTCCGAAGAATATAAATATCAATAATCTTGGACCAATAAATAAATTGTAAGTAGGTAGGTTAGTTCTCAATATTTCGGTATAAAAGTAAAAAAAATGGGATTTTTGGTCTATTGCAAATACCTAACAAATTATTTTCTTTTTTTATACATAGGTATTCGTAATGACATTTCTTTCATCTAGATTCTAGAGCCAAAAAGACTTTGGGTAGATCGACCTAAGTTAGATCCAAATATGAGATTTGTGATTTAGCCGAGCATAGCCGACATGGATCATTCCTTCTCTGGGTTTTAAAGAATTTTTCTCTATGTAACAGAAGACAAAGTAACGTTTAGTGAAGTCAATAATGTAATTTTTGTTTTATAAAAAATAATGTTAAGTAGGTACTTACTTTATCTTCTTTTGTTATTCTTTATTTGTGGCATCTGTCTCATAGAGATAAATTTTGTCAGGAACTCTGGCTTCATTGGAAAAATAACCAGCAAAATTTAACAGTAAAAAATAAAATAACACGAGAAATAAAAATTACAAAACTTAAAATCATAGTCATGTTACAGTCAACGCATTAGAAAAAAATCTTCCGTAGACAAAAATCGCTCTCTACGATAAAGTAAAGTAAAGAAAAGTTAAGTTTAGTAAAGTTGTATTTATTGCAAGAAATACATGTTACAAAGATGCTTTCATTCATATACGATAAGTAGGTATCGGTACTTTAGTCATGCGAAGGGAGCAGACCGACACTTAGATTTAGGTAATATTTATGTACCTACTTAATAACTAAATAAAATAAATAAATAAATGTGAAGTTAAAATGAAATATTCCGGAAGCCTTCTCTGTGCGAGCGACATCGCGTTTTGGCCTGCTTTAGTTACTACTTATCAATACTTACCTAGTGAATAAAAGGTAAATAAATACTGTTTGAAATGTCTACATCACAAAACATAAAGTACTTATAATTATTATGAAGTCGTGCAATCTCGATTCGTACACTCCATAGCACCTAATGAAAATATTTTGTTCTTCATAGCGATTCTGACAAGACAGACGAACGCATTGCATAAATGCAGATATTGTCTGGTAGATTTTTATTGAACATTTTTTTTGAATTGTTAATCTACTATATAAAAGGATAAGTCCTGACTGATTTGAATAGATACAACGCACAGCCAAAACCGCCGGTCGTACAGACTTGAGTTTTGGTGGGTATGTTCGTCTTGGTATGTAGGCGAGCAATTAGACGGGATTTTAGGAAATTCCACTTTTAAGGGGGTGAAAAGGGCTAAAAACGGTTGTATGAAACTTTTTAACGCGCTGTACGATTTTCATGAAACTTTGTTTGTGTAATGTAAACACAAAACAAATGTACACGTGTTTCAAGATTTTCAATATATCCTTTAAAAAGGGGTGAAATGGGGGCTCAATGTTTATATGGGAACTTTCTAAGAGGTGGTACGACCGATCTGAATCTTAGTTTGGATATTTTAAATGCAAAATGATTTAAAACGTTTATCTTGATTTTTCAAAATAACCCTTCAAAAAAGATTAAACGGGGTGATAAAGTTTTTTCGATGAGTAGTGTGATTTGTTTGAAACTCGGTTTAAATACTTAATCGACAAAATAAATAGACACATATTTCTGGATTTTTCAAAATAACTCACCAAAAAGGGTTAAATGGGGTGTTAAAGTTTTTTTTGACGATAACTCGGTTTAAATACTTAGAAGACAAAATAAATGGACACTTACCAGTATTTAGGCGTTTTCGAAAATAACTAAGGGAAAAAAGGGTGTCAAAGTTTGTATGATCTTTTTGACGAGTGGTGTGATTAGTTGTAAAATCGGTTTGGATTAAAAGACATACGAAATACATAGGTACAAAAAGACGGGTTTGTTCGAACACTTATAACTCCAGAACGGCTGGACCGATTTTCATAGTTTTTGATTTGATGTATTTTTATTAAACAAAACCATTTAAAAACGAATTAAACGTGGACGAAGTCACGGGCAACCACCTAGTCATTAATAAGTAAGTAGGTACAGTACCTACATGGCATCTGGTAATGTTTACCGTCATGGAAGTTACCGTCTGCTGTCTACGGACAAAGAGCCCATGGCTTTAAATCGTGAAATTCCTAAATGCACACACGGACAGTGTACACGGCTCAGAGATGACTGAGCTATAAACATATTTCTCTTTCGAACTACCATGACATCTATATTTCTGTCCTTGTCGCACCTCTGAGATCGAGCTTCAACCTCTGTATTCCAGCCTGATACTCAGTACCGCTTCTGATGCATTAAATGCATTTTCTTTTATTTTTATGCCCGATCAAAAAAGGAAGGTCTGTCTCGGTGATGCCCAAGTTAGGCTTCTTGTTTTAAAAAAAGTAGGTAAGTACATAGCTTATGCACTAGTATTCTGAAGGTCCTAAATGTCAAATTTTTTCTATATCTTATTAGTCGCGTTACTAAAAAACAAGATACATAATAGACATAATTGTAAGATATTACCACTCTGTCATCACAAATTTGCCGTTATCCCAAATTTTCACACGCTATGCATTACAATGGTGTGTTTACATTTTCATGCGGTGTTCGTTTATTGACAAGTTTGGCAGGCACGTGGATACAATAGTTACCAGTTTGTACCGTTCTATGGTGCTCCTCGCGGCGCATGCGCATGGGGCTGCTCAACGAGTTCGGCCGCTTCTCGCCGATCAAGTGCCACTTGATACTCGTTCTTTTCTAACAGGACTCGAATCAGCTGTTTCTGCGTTGCCTTGGGCTCTCGTTTGTGTGGAACTTCTGTTCCGAATGAAGAAACATTTACCTATCAATGCTATGTGGCAGAAAATAAACTTAATTAATATTATGTGCATGGAACCTCATGCCTAAGTATGATGAAAGTTTAAACTCGAAACAAGTGAACACGTCAGTTCTGTTACTTACAATAAACTAGTTGTCCCGACGAACTTCTTACCGCCTTAGAATTATATTTTTTAATTTAATATAATTTAACGAATAAATGAATAACCGGATATAATTCTGTTTCAGAAAGTGAAGACAAGCAAGCATAGAGCGGGGTGCTCCTGAAAGGAGCCTCCGCGCGCACTAGAACGACGTCGCCTTTTGGTTGCACGCAGGGCGCCATGTCATCGCCGTCACCCGTTGGCTCGCCTCGGGCGATGGCGTCGCCTGCGTCCGCGCCGCGTTCCCCTGCGCCCGCGCACGCCGTGCTCGCCACCATGACCCCCGTGCAGCCCGCGCACGACTACTACCCGCACAAGGTGGAGATGGACTCCGACGACGGCTACCCTCCCGAAGCGCACTCGTACCGCCACTCGCCGCACGAGCTCGCCGCCTACGCGACCGACAGCAAGGTGCCCGTCCAGCCCGACGTCTACGACCAGGGCATGGACTCGATCGACGAGAAGACTCCCATAGATCTAATATACGAGGATGAAAAGCAGACCGTGATATACACGACGACGCCGGACCAGAAGCGAGTGGAGATGATCAGCGGGCAGCTGGAGGAGGGGCAGCTCGTCAGCGGAGAAGGGCAGCTGGTGCACCAGGACGGCGGCGTGTCGGTGGTGGTGGGCGCGCCCGGCCAGCCGCCCACCGTGCTGGTGCTGGCGGACCACGTCGTCGACGAGCTGGGCCAAGTCATCACTATTCCCAGGTATGTACATATTCGATTCCATTCCGCCTTATGTAAAAAGTTTTATAAAATTTTAAGTAAGTAGGTGTTAAATCCTAGTTTACTACACTTATTTTAGGAGTTCCCAAATAGCAATTGGCAGGCAGTAGGTTGGGTGGCCGGGGACACGTCTTGACTCTAAAAATCAACATTTCAAAGCTTTTAGATATATGTACTTACCTATAAACGATAAAATTAAAAAATATTTCGGAAATGTATATACGGTATATACCATACATTTTGAGAGACCTTTTAATCATTCCAAATAACGTAGGTACGGACTTTACCAACTTACAAGTTGTAAGTTGGTAAAGTCCGTTGTAACTTACAACGGATTTGGTATTAATGTTGATTTTACCTTGTGGTATCACATAAGCTACCTCCTTTTTATCCCGAAAAAAACTGCCAAAAGGATAAAAAGGGGGTTTTAAAGTTTGCATAAAAATTTGTAGTCATGATTAGTTTTGTAATATGATTTGTTAAAATACCTACTGAATTAATTATTTTCAATTCAGTAGCAGTTATTAGGTAGAAAAGCGAATGTATGTTAGGTACTTATCAGCTAGGTATAAGTTGGTGGAAAATTCCATCTTACATTAATTAAATATTATTAAGTAGGTAGGTAGGTATTTAGAAAAGATTTTTAGTTAGGAAGGTAGGTGCATTTCAATAACCGCCATTTTACTCATAGATATATATACTCATAGATATAATATTATATACCTATTAGATACCCATAATGTTCTCAATTTTATTATCATTAAATTAGGTACCAACCTCCCTAACTTCCTACGTTACTTATGTGATTGTTTTATCTGCTTAGCAATTAAGATTCCAAAATTGCTAGTATGATTACTTACCTTCCAAATTACAAAAAACGAGCATCGTAACGACGTAAGTAATTTAGTTCATTTGCGTGTTGGCACCTCGTCAACACGGAGATTTGGTTTGGTAGTTAGAAACAATCGATTGTTCGTGTAAGTGAGTGCTGCCTGTGTTTGACGGTGTTTGTAGAGTTGAGGAATGAGTGTTCCAGTCTAGTGTGGCTGTGGTGTGTAACGGTGCTCGGACGGTGGCGCGGCGCGGCCCGAGCGTGTGGGCGGAGCGACGCGCTCACCTTGAACTTGCCGCGAGAGCTGCCGACGGTCCACGCCAGCCACCGCACCCATACCATACAACAAACATACCTATCAACCATTATAAACCTTAAAAGAGCACACCACAGCGCGCAATAACCTCCTCATAGTATTCAAAATAGTTTTGTTCACCGGAATCTATGCGCAATGTATGTAATTTGGTATAATATAAACCAGAAACCTACCAAACTCATTAGGAAGAGAAAATTAATCATCAATTGGTCAACTACATACGGATTTCTTGTAGCGTGCAACTCAACTCATTCAATATCCGACATTGGTTGGAAATACGAGAAGCGAGTTGTCCATGTTCCGTGTCTTCGTCGTTTTGTTATTGATTTTGTTAAAAAACGCAGAAATAATTACTTAGTGCGTACCCACCTCAAATTACCAACTGTACAACTAGGTATCATTTCTATGACAAACTTTTAAAGAAAGCCAGAAGATAGTGATATTAATGAATAACATTATCGTTGTACCAGACCACAAATTAATTAAAATAATAATTATAAAACCCCAGTACAAGTTAGCTATGAAAGATTATGGTAATTTGCTATGTACCTACCTACCTACTGACGATTCTTGAATTAATGTCACCTAAAATAAGTATGACACCTTTCGACTCTCAGTTTTGAACACAACTTAAATAAATTGGAATCTTTCCCTATAATCAATAAATAACGATAAGTTATCTCTCTCAAAACCTGTTTTGGAATACATTAAGAAAATGAAGTCCAATTTAAGTATGGCATTCATCTCAGCAATATAGCATCTTTGTATAGCATGTGAATAGATAGGAATATACGGTCTATTTCAACTAATACCTACCAATCTAGGTATTCTGATAATAGCATGCATATTACGGTATATATGGTATATTATAGGTAAGTACATGTTATCCTCATAATATAGAGTAGGTATGCAAGTTTAAGACAGTTTTATATTTTTGAAGAGCTAAGTTGATATCCGAATATGTTTCACATAAAACCCATCGAGTCCGGCCATTCGACCATTGGTTTCAATTTGGACTGTATTTTCGTTAGGATAAGGGCGAACTCATTCGGAAAATAAATCCTGTAGGTAAGTAATAATATGAGAGACCATTCAACTTTACGATCTTAGGTTGCTATCCAAAGTGTTTTTCCATATAGAGTGCTTCTAATATTATCTTTGATTGAATATTGAAGATAGCGGTGTTCTGTAGATAATGTTATTATTCGTAGTTAGGTAAGTAGATAATTATAGGGTTTATTTTGACTTTTTGTGTGATAGTTTGATTTACGTGTAAACTTGATTAGGTAAATTAGTAGGTAAGTAAACCCTGTACATTCATTGATAGATTTTTTTATTGCACATAAAAACTTTAAAGTACAGAGGCTACCAAAAACTTCTACTATATCTTCTATATTTTTTTGTGTTACGTGAAGAAGCATACCTACATATGAAAGATTTATTTATAAGCAGATAAAATACACATTTTACGTCTGGCTCCGAATAGCGTCCGTTTGGAATAGTGCAAATTAAATCGCGATGCGTGCTGCCTTAGGTACGTTCACAAATAAAAAGGTACTAGGTACTTACATAGACAATTTTTATTACGAAATGATTGCTTGAAACAGCGATGGCATCCTATGCGTAACGATAACTACCTTCCACGTTACTAAAATAAAGAATATGCTTAAGTATATTCATGAAGGGAAATATTCTAAGATATAAAATTATACTAATTTATGCAAAGAATTTTCTATCTTAACATCGATGTGAATAAAACCATTATAGGCTTTATACGAACGAAGACTTTATTTTTGGAATTCTGTGTACACTGTACTGTGCAGAGGTGGATTATTAATGCTGATGAGAGAATTTAAAATGAGCGGATTCTAAGTAAAAATGTATAAAGGCGCTCGATATGGATTGGTAAGTAGTAAAAACTCGACTGAATCGTTTAAGACGCGGCCGCGGCCGGGAGGCTGCGCTGCCCTCCGCGCCGCGCCTCCGAACCTTTAATGATCACTTTTTGTTGCAGACTGGTACATACCATAAGTGACTGCGAACTTTAATAATCTTGTTATTGCCATCAATAGCTATTATGTAATGAATTTCATAATAAATTAGCTTTCACCAGCAGCTTCGTCCGCATGTTACCTTGAAAAACAAAAACATATTTATCCCACGGGAACCGTAAATTTTTTCTGGATAAAAGGTAGCCTATATCCTTTCTCAAGCTCTAGTCCATCTTTGTACCAAATTTCATCAAAATAGGTTCAGTAGTTTAGTCGTGATTGCGTAACGCACAGACACACAGTTACTTTCGCATTTATAATATGAGTAAGGATTAATAAACACCCAAAGTCATAGTTGTGACCCTATGTCGTGGTTTCTTGAAAATACTGTGGAAATACCACAAATGTGTATTTGTCCCGCGCTGCGAGAATCAATCAAACCACCCATTCCTAACTTCCGCATCTCAGCCAGCCACTTCCTGGCACTAAGGTCGTCATAAGGTTTCGCGAAATCCGTTGCTACTTTCGTTTTTAGTTATAATATACCTATTTTCCTAGTTAGTTTGAAAAAAAATATGGCGCAGAAAGTTGGTCAAACAACCGTTTTGTCAGCGTCGCGTAAGGCTAAGGTACTTACGCGTCCTAAACGCTGTCACTCGTACCTTGGCCCACTCGCTACGTCCGCAGCCGAGCTGGCCCCGCGCCCCGTGCCCGCGCCGCCCCTTACTCGCTGCCTTATTTTATTGCCTCGCTTACTCGCTCCTCGCAGCCAGCCCTCCTTTGAGATGAGTTCCTTCGCGACCGCGTTGCCGCCGCATCTCGCCCCCAATCATTTCTTAATGTAATTATTTCACCGATCAATAGCTTTTTAGAGTTTCAAAGTCCGTCGAGGTTTCCTTATGTTTCCGTGTCCGTTTAAGGTCGATTCGTCTGTTTATACGAGTATAAATTATTAAACCTTATTTATTATAATTACAATGAATCGTACATACCAAAAAAGTATCATAGCTTTTATTGGGCTTTACAAGATAAGGAGTAACACAAATTTTCATCTAGCTAGGCTATAAAAGTTTTGTAAGTACTTCTTCTTTGGCTTCGGTTTGCGCAGACTTCACGACATTAATGTACAACATTTACCATGTTATAAATTTAATGCATTTCGCACTTAAAATGTTATCGACCTACGTTAAATAGTAAGCAATTAATACCTAAGTAAATAATTGGTTAACGTTTCTGGAGTAATATATTTTCTTTATATCGGTATCATAAAGGTATTAAAATTACGTAAACAACTTATAAACGCCGGTGGAAGTCAACAAACTCGTGAAAGTGCGAGGCACTAAAGCTCTTAGCGAAAGACATCACCACCATCGGGTCTCGCGTTACGAACATGTTGTCTTTACCACTGTACTTGGGGCCTTACCACAAGCTCTTAAAAACCATCATTTTTCAGAAACGTCATAGTCTCAAGCTGGAAGTAATACTACTTCAATACAATTTTTAGGACATGGTAAAAAGTAATAATGTTATATTACTTTGATATTGCCCAAAGAGCTTGTGGTAAGGCCCCAAGTACAGTGGTAAAGACAACATGTTCATCGGCCATTTCTTTATTTATCTTTCAAATAATATAAACTAATTAAAAAACCAGTCCCAATAAACACGAGGTTCCGTATTCGTAAGTTCTACGTCATGTTTAGAGAAATGCTTCACCGATAGTCCATCTGTAGTTGTAACCTAACTGTAAAATATTATTTTATTGCTATATAGGTACCTAACTACCTAACGATGCAAACGCGTGATAAAATTAACAAGCAAGTAACTATTAAATCGTTACTTCGGCTACTAGTCATAGAAGAAGTAAATTCTTTGATTGCGTAAAATAACTAAAAAAATTTTGGATATCTTGGTAGACCTATTAACAGCAAAAAACATGGATCATTATGAAGTTCTAAGTTAGGTAATAACAAGAGTTCAATAATAAAGTATTATTTTTTAAGTACATAGGTACCTGTCCATCGTCGAATGTGTAAACTAAAAGCTTAGGTTATCCTTTAAAAATTAATGATCATCCTTTCTACCTGGTGCCGTTGTCCGAGCGCAAATAAAAAACGGTTTCCCGCGTAAAGGGTTCACTTCCCATCACATGATTCACATGGAGGTTTAAGGTACTCACGCACACTTAGAAGCCCCACGCACACACGTCTGTTTGCGTATAAGCTTCTGGCACCGAAGGTCCAGAGTCCGAAGAAATCTCAACGGGGGATACGATTTCCGAAAGACGAGAGAAACATGTGGATCAGCCGATATAACAAAATTGGAATATTATTATCAAAGCACAGTTTAATATAAATGAGGTGTACCTTAGCTATTTGTATCAGATTATATTATGAAACTCTCTCAATATTATTATTTTATAAAGTTTGGGTTGTAGTTCTGTGAAACTAAATTCTTAAAATATGCTATGTATAGTTGTTAGTTAGCTGCTTGGTATTCTAAATGGGTACGATCATTATGTTGCGTCGGGCAAACAGATGGGCAATATGAAATGCGTACTAAACGTTATCATACTTTTTGTGAGTTACCTACCTATCTTTTATTTGTTGAATATATTCTTCCACTTCATCATAGTGTGTTCAAAGAGTTATGATGTGCCATGATACAAATTTATTCTATCACGTTATTTAATACAAATAAAATGATGTTAAGTCATATCCACTCTATCATATGTATACCTACTTAATTATTTTTTGTTTCTCAACCACAGCCATACAACGTCAAATCCATTATAGGGTTTTATTATCTTACATCAAAGTTCGGAATCGTAAGACATCAGACTAAAAGGGCAGCGTGCGTCCGTGCGTTTAAAACTATATTTTATAGCATATTTGTAGATATATATAATTATGTGTGAAAATGAAAGTACTTGTACCTACATACACGTGTTCATAATGTTAAGCATTCATAGAGACATGCGACTTTTTTGTGTTACCAAGGGATTCCTTTGTGGTTAGCCTTTTTGAATAATTCAAGATCAACCTGTTGTCGGGTCATCTTTTTATTTGAAAATCATTAGGTACTAATCAGTAATCACACTAATATTATAAATTCGAGAGTTTGGATGGTTGTTACTTTCACGTTGTGCGTAACAGAGCGATTCTCCTCATCGTTTTCATCATTGCACTATTCGTAATTTTTCGTAATAAACAATTTTGGTTTTCTCGTAAAATATTCGTTAATTTTAAATGTATCCTTTGTGAAATAAGTTATCCAATCTTTTATAGCTCCATTTTCTTGCTACCAATTTTTAAGATGAAGGATTCATAGACTTTTCACCTTTGAGAATGTAGTAAGGCGTAAAGAGCCCTTATGTATGAAAATACATACGCGAACGAAGTCACGAGATGTTCTACTACTTTTATACGAGCACCAAGTAACTAAAATAAAACAACCCTGTTGACACCGTCATACAAATGAGAGTTTTATTTCTTGCACATTTCCATTTAGATATTTCAAAATCATTAACCAACTTTGCATAGATAGGATCTTTGATCAGTGAATCGTAAAATCGGAGAAACTGTTTATTTATCACATTGACATCGAATTTATAGTGATACATTGTATGTGTGCGTGAAGCGTGAGTTTATATTGTTGCTTATGAGTGAGTGTGATAAAGACGGTGCATAGCATCGACCTGCAACTGAGAGGAACAGACGACAGCAAGGCTAGCTTTACCTTATAAGTATATGAATGTAAGTTTTTATTAACTTCATTCGTTATACGGTCTGCCATTATAATAATATATGAGTACAGATAATCACATTTCAGACCAACTTAAAGATTACGGTCATACGTGTAACTACAAAAAATATATAGAAACTTAACAACAATTGGGTAGGTAGGTAGTTAATATCACGTTGATTTTATAGCCTTTTAAAATAAAACATAGGTCAGTAAGTACATACCTAATAGGTTTAGTATGATAGGTAGGTAAGATAGGTAACCTACTAACTTTGCTTTTGAATGTTACCTTGATTTGAATTTTATTTTGATTGTGATTATTGCACTTGATACGAGAAGTTACCTACCTAAAACTAGAGTCCAGATCTTGTTTAGGAGTAAGTGAAAATACTAGATGACTACAAAATAACTATGTCTAAGAATCGTAACACGAAGAATAACAAAAAAAGTAGCGCGTTTAAATTGTCTTTTGTATGTACGAGTATGAATCGAATAAAAATATTGCATCGAAATACTAAATTCAAACAAAGCTATGAACCTAATACTACTAATAGCATAATCTTTGTATTGACTCAATTTAGTATTTATTTATCAAACGTATACTAATAAACTACCGAGTCAAGTGTCTATTTTATCTTTTGAACATGGTTTTATTTACCGTTTCACAGCCTACATTAAATTTTAACTGTGAGTAATAACCAATTCATTGTATTTGATATTAGACTAGAACCCTAATAATTGCACTGAAACTTACCTACTATTCAATTGCACAATTGTCGTTCGAGAAGTAAATAAAATATCTCATTATCTTTGTAGTTGGCAGTTGATACTTACAAATATTGATCTAGCTGAGATATTGATAATTTAGAAGTGTACAAACTGACCATCAATTATGGATGTTAAAAATATTTTTTTAAGGGTAGAGTTAGCCAGTAATAAATGCCGACAACCCGAGTTAGCCTTACTTAGTATACTTATTTTTGTACAACGTACTGAGTATAATTTTATTCTTGGTGAATAGGTATGTGTCTACTTATAAAATTGGTGAATATCATCAATATATTTCAACTCAAAGTTTTTTCGAAATTTTACAGCTAAAAGTATTTTATTCGAATGGCATTGAAATGTTTTATAGAACAAAAGCTTGAACACATAAATTCGGATAATGCGGACACGTTATTCGGAAAGGCAGCGCAGTCGATGGTTGTTTATTTGCTTAAAATGTAACAATTGCTATAAATATTAAGATTCGTTGTTTTTATTTAAATACACTGCCCGAGGCGGGTGTAAATAAGGACTTTAAAGGTTAAACATTCTCCGTGGTGGACTGGTGGTTCGCGGTATGTCCACTTCGATCGCGGCCGGGTGTCTCGACTCTCGACGCTGCTCTTGCGACGATATTGGCAAGCAAGGACTGGCGCAAGGGCGTACCTCTCACCCGCACCGCACCACGCACGCACCTCACACGAAACGTTTTCGGAAGCCAATGTACAATTGGCTGTGCTGTGATCTGCGACTCGTAATATGAAGGTACCTACCATGGTACTGACCACTGTAGAAACAAAACAATACATTGTTGTACCCAACTGCACGTAATAATATACTTAGGTACCTACCTACTTTTATCGGTTCATGCTTTAGGGACTGCAACGCAGATAGAATGAAACGAAAATAACCTTTAAGCTAATTGCTAAGCAAAAAATATGGTGCATGTTTATACTGCACAACAGGTTATTATTGATTTTTTGCTTTTATAAAAAAATATATCCAATGCTGTTTATTTTCGTCTGCAGTCACCATATAGGTAAACATAAAGGAAGGTAGGTACTTGATTGAAAAAAATGCTGTGATTTTAAATAATATTTTACTTGCAAATTCTTCGTACAAGAACTATAAGTACTTACTTACAAAGTTTTATCGAAATAATTTAAGCTGTAACGGCGTCTACAAATAAAGGACCTACACTTAGGTACTTAGATACTTACCAAATAATATAATAAAAATGATAGTATGTTTTATGTTACAAAATACCCACATAAGCAAAACAATTTATTCTTTATAGCAATTATTTATAATTAGATTGTTACTTATAAATACTAGATAAGTTTTAAATAGACACTTTTCCATAGAATAATGCCCTACAAAGAATGAAGCAACCAAGTACACACAATATTTATATATTATGTACCTAATTATTGTTTAAAGAAGTAAGTAAGTACCTACCATAACATTCACTGAATTATCATAGCAAGCAGTTAGATAATAATAACTAATCTTTGGTGAACTAATTACGTAGGTATAGGTACTTGCTTATTTCAATATGCATGAATATAACTTCATTGAAGGCAGAAAAGTTTGAAACAGAAAAAAGTTCAAAGTATTTTGGAATTTATTGCAATCTATGGATGTTGTTCGATCATTAAGCGAATACTTGGCGTGCATTAAAAAGAAAGCCTCAAGAAGCAGTATGGAAGAGTGTTTTTGCGTAGTGGGTTCCGGGCGAGCTTCAGCACATACAAGGAGACGAGTCCGCCACGTCCGCCTCTGTGCGATGTAAATGATCCCCTTGAATAATGTATCCCATTCTCGGCTCCCACTTCTACCAATCGCGTATATGGCACACGGCAGGCGACCGTTACTTCTAACCGATACCGGCTACATATTCAAAGAAATAAACATAAATTAACAACTTTTAATACAAACGTCAGTGGCTTACGGTAAATCAGCATTTTCCATTCACGACGTTAAATCAACACTATCAGTTAGATTCGGATTTTTTTATTAATAACAACCTAATAAAAAAAATCCATGTTTTTTTGACTGGATATTATATTATTAAAAACTAGTGTAGGTACTACAAGTTAATGTGTTATGACCATGGCAACTTTATAGCAAACATGGCAACTAACAACCATAACAATTGAATTAGCCCAAGAACCTTATCTTGAACAAAAATGTAATCTATATCTATATAAGAGCTTAACCTGACTGACTGACTGACTGACTGATTTATCATCGCCCAGCCGAAACCGCTGAAGCTAGAAAGCTGAAATTTGGAAGGTGGTTTCCTTTTATAACAAAACCACCCACTAAGGCGGGATTTTTGGAAATTCCACCTCTAAGGAGGTGAAAAAGGGTGAAAACGTTGGTATGAAACTTTTTAACGCGTGGAGTGATTTTCATGAAACTTTGTGTGTGCACTGTAAATGCAAATTGAATGGACACGTGTTTCAGGATTTTTCAATATAACTATCAAAAAGGGGTCAAAGGTGGGGTCAATTTTTGTATGGGAACTTTTTAACGGGTGGTGCGATTGGCCTGAAACTTTGTTTGTGTACTGTAAATGCAAAATGAATGGACACGTGTTTCAGGATTTTTCAATAAAACCTTCAAAAAGGGGTCAAATGTGGGGTCAATGTTTGTGTGGGAACTTTTTAACGGGTGGTGCGATTGCCTTGAAACTTTGTTTGTGTACTGTAAATGCAAAATGAATGGACACGTGTTTTAGTATTTTTCAAAATAACCTTCAAAAAGGGGTCAAATGTGGGGTCAATTTTTGTATGGGAACTTTTTAACGGGTGGTGCGATTGCCTTGAAACTTTGTTTGTGTACTGTAAATGCAAAATGAATAGACAAGTATTTCAAGATTTTTCAAAATAACCTTCAAAAAGGGGTCAAATGTGTGGTCAATGTTTGTATGTGAACTTTTGAACGGGTGGTGCGATTGGTCTGAAACTTTGTTTGTTTACTGTAAATACAAAATGAAAGGACATGTGTTTCAGGATATTTCAATATAACCTTGAAAAAGTGGTCAAATGTGGGGTCAATGTTTGTATGGGATTTTTTTAACCTGGTGCGATTGGTCTGAAACTTAATTTTGTGTTCAATATATCTCTAAAAAAGGGGATCAAATGGGGGGTCAATGTTTGTTAACGGGTGGTGCGATTGGCCTTAAACTTTGTTTTCTGTTTCAGAATTTTTAAATATAGGTAACTCTAAAAAGGGGTCAATGTTTGTATGGGATTTTTTTAACGGGTGGTGTGATTGGTCTGAAACTTCGTGTACTGTATATACAAAATGAATGGACACGTGTTTCAGGATTTTTCAATATAACCTTCAAAAAGGGGTCAAATGTTGGGTCAATGTTTTAATGGGTACTTTTTAAAGGGTGGTGCGATTGATCTTAATTTTGGTTTGGATACTTTAAATGCAAAATAAATGGAAACGTATTCCTGGATATTTCAAAATAACCCTCTAAAAAGGGTAAAATTGGGTGTAAAAGTTATTATGGGATTTTTTTGTGTGATTTTTTTGAAACTCAGTTTAGTTAGATACCTACTTTAAGTGAACGAAGTCGCGGGCGGGACAGCTAGTACCTTTATAGACAAGTTATTACAATTATACTTCGCCATAGCCTAAAAAATATAGAGCCAAGTTAGAACTGCTTAATTTTGCAATCATCTAAAACACTGGCAATAACGATTCCACTAACAATGCGGTGTGACGTAATCACGATAATTTTGTTTTGTTTGCCTCGAGACGATGTAACCGAGTTCACGGCCTCCGCAGTACCTACACCTAGCATTTGTTTTACGTTGCATGCCATGCCGATGCCGCGGATAGCTAGGTACCTACTGTTTCTTCTTCCGCATGTTTTTGTTCCGGTATCGTCAAAATAATAAAAGTCGTTCTAAGAAAATGACGAAATATGATTCAAAAGTTACTGAAGATGGATTGTATTAGTCATCTACGTTCTTTCGTTGATGATGATGTCAAAAGGCTAGCACTTACCTACTAAATACTTAGATTGTCTTATAAGAAGTTAAAATAATGTTATACTAGGTAATATAGATTAGGTACCTACATACTTACATTATTATGTACTTAGATATAAATAAGTACTTACTTAAAAATAAAAAGGAAAACATTTTTTGGTGCATTGAACGTTTTGGCTTCTGCTAAGTATCCTGAGTATAAGTAGAAAAAAATAGGGTAGGTAGCAGGTGATGTTGAGTTATACTGATTATAGAAACTAAAGTCAGATCTCTGCAGATTTGTTGCGAAATGTACTTTTAAACTTACGCGATCTGAACTGAACACATTATTATTAGTATTAGACGGGTATTTATCGCGTTCAAATTACCTATTATTTTCCCGACGTTTGGACAGGTTTGCACGCTGTCGTGGTCACGGGTAGACTCCTAAACATCTCAGAACTGAATTTTTCAGGAGATCTTTGGGTGCAACGGAACGAAGTCGTAGTACCTAATTAGGGAAGGGCCATAAGCTCATACGACCTAAAAACAATCATAGTGATGGCGGCGACGACGGGCTAGCTAGAATACCACACACCAATGTTACATTAGTAGACACAGGCTAGCGAGACATTGCGGCCAAGTCGTCTTGGCACATAATATTGAGCTCTATAGTCTTTGTCATTGGTGTGAAGGTGCGATGTATTGCGGACCAGGTAAGGCCCGCGAGCGGGTCACGACTGACGCGCACGCGCGTTCGTGACCTTGCGCTCGCGCCTCGCAGAGGTCACAATCTTGTGTTGATGCGCTGCTCGCGCTACAACCATGCTTTCAAAGTTCAAGCGCGCCGTTCGCAACTGCCAACCTAGGTCAGCCTTTTGGCCATAGGGTTTTTTGGCCATTCCTGTGAAGTTCCCACTAATCCAACATGTACTTAGGTAGGTACTTTGAGAGCCGAAAGAGACATCGAATATTTCGCCTCAACCTAAATAAAATCGTTTGTTATTTGTTATAGACAACAGTAGTATTATACTTAGTACTTAGGAAAAACGGTAGGTAGGTAAACATGCGGTGGCAAAGTGTTATTGCCGCTATTATAATTTTATAATACCTACCTACCTTTACCATCTACCTGTGTGCTCGCAGGTAGCAGGTGATGTGATATTTTAATTTGATATTTGAGATGTTCGATAGAGACAGATATAAACTTATCTTAAATGATAAAGGCGACTGGATATGTTCATTCAACCCGGAGTTTCTCAAATTCGCACCGATAAACTTAAAGTTAATTTATAACATATAATATTTTTTTCACTAAGGATAGACTTGTAAATTAGTTTGTAAAGTTATTGACCAACTGGTTAAATAAATACTTAAATTTCAATGAATATATACGTAATCTTCGTTTTAAGCCAATTAATATTCGATTTGAGGACAAATAGGAGAAAAGGTGTCGAAGACTGAGAATGTTGCCTTAACAGGGCGTTGGTGCGTGCTTTTGCGAACTTTCTCCTGGAGACTCTCTCTCAGTGGGCCAGCACCAGCACCCTTTAGAATGTACAGTTATTTTCAACCCAAGCCAATGATTTTGTTCAAGCATAGTATTTATAAAATTTACACTGTACAAGATACGGTAAAATAGCAATATCGGACCTAATAGTCAAAACACTTATTAAGTAGGTACCTTAGGCTAAGGTTTTTATCGAAATAATTCTGCAAATGGGATGTGCTAATCATAAAGAGAAGCTCTCAGCGGCTATTCCTTACTCGGTGCGAAGTTGTAATGAGCAACGCCACACATGGCATCTCGCGCGCAGCGTGCTTGCACACGCTAATGTTGCTCGAACGACAACTTGCAGGCACCGCCGCCACGTACATAACCCAGTACCTACGTGACGCACAACAAATATCCGAATCATCAGTTTTTATCCTTAAAAAACAGTCTACCATGAGCTGTAACATTTCGACGTTACTACAGTAGTAATACTCGTAGTACGTTACTATGAATGACATCTGTCAAAATTGTTACTCATGGTACCAAATTCTAAGCAAATGAATGAAGCGCAAACTCGCTGTAGTAAGCTGAAACGTAGGATCGTTAACTACGTGACGTTTTAGTACCCCAACTATCCGCTAGAGGAGCTGTACAAGTTTTCATACATTTTTTTTACTACAGTCGCTGGCGAGTGTAGATTGTGAAAACTCATGGTAGACCTAATGGAAGCTTCACAGCATTTTAATTTTTATATTGCCTCCATCCACGAGAGATACAATTAAAAAGGGACACATTTAATACCTATCATAATATATAAGACCTTTTACACTAAAATCTAAATTAAATTTATTAATTAACCAAAGTTTTTCCCTATAACCATTTATTACTTTTTAGGTTGAATGTAGGTAAGTACCAACCAATACCGTAATATGCTATTAAATGTTGAACAGAATGCAGATGATTATTTGAATAACTAGGTGTTTGTTTTTTTATGAACTTTGTGAAATGTAAGTAAATTTTTTAATTAAATTTTAAAAGGATATTGTAGGTGAGTCCTTAATATAACCTACATTTTACTTTATTTTTTCTTCTGAGTGTTATGTTGTCATAACTTCATTTTAATTCTGTTGAATTTATGTCTGTGAATCTGCTCTTATACGAGTAATTATGATTATACATCTAATATGCGAATACGTTGGTGGTATATCTACCCCAAATAAAAATTCGTGTGTTTACCAAAATTGTATTCCTTTTATAAAACATTGCAGTTGGAAAACAGCACGTGTGATTTAGATGCGTGCTGATTTAATATTAGTATTATGCAAATTGCTTCATTTATCTTTGATCAACGATTAACTCAAAGTCTTGGAAAGATCAAGGACATTATTCCGTTCGGACTCGTGAAATATTTTATCTTTTTATACCAGTGGTTTAACTGGCAAGTGGCAGATGGCCCACGTAATGATGATGTAGTGGTTTCTTTTAATTCGACTGCTGTACACATAATAAATGCAGTATTTATAAACAATGCTTAAAACTATTTTCATAAACAATCTGAGCTAAGATCAAAGTTATGTGGTTTTGGTTTGGCAATGTAGGTATTTAGTATATAGTAGTATCTACTATTTTTTACGGCAAGTTAATGAGTGAACAGTAAATACTGAGGTAGGTATTCAGTGTAAGATGGTGTTACAATCTAAATAAAGATAGAGTAAAATAATATTATACCTACTCGTAACCATTAACACGTTGTGGGTACCTAAAGGTACTCGTTTAGCATTTCAACTGAATTATACCTTCTAAAATTATATTTTATTACCACTGCTGGGTGTATTATTTGTGATTTATTTTAATGTTTTCTGCGCGATATCAAAAGCATATTAAATTGTATTTGTATTTTTTTTATGGATTGGCGCGTTCACGGATTCTTAAGTATTTTTCACAGTGTCGTTGAATATTTTATGTTGTTGTTTGACTTGTATTTATAGTTACAATAAGCTATAGAAAAGCTATAATAGATGTTGTATTCAGCATAGCTCACAATGTTAAATAGTATAAAAAAATGATTGATGCTATATATAGAATAAATGTTAGCAAATGGAAAATAAACTAGTTAACCTCAAGTTTACCTACCAGCTGATATTTCACATTACAGATAACTAAGACATTTTCAGCACACCTACCTAATTTAACTGTGTTTAGGAACAACTGTCACCATAAATTAGATTATGCAAAACCTTAATAACTCAGTTTATCTGTGCAACATTATTTAGTTCGATTATTTCATTTATATCTAATATTCAAATAGTTATAGCAGTGAAGCAAAGTATTTGGCAAATTTTTGTCGTGTTTTATGGTCTGTTTACTCCTGTTACATACGAGTAATATGTTGGTCCAATTTCACCAAATTAAAAGCATTAGGTACATGAGGCCTTACCACAAGCTCTTAAAACCATTATGTTTCAGAAACGTCACATTTCAAGGTTGAAGTAAAACTATTTCCATAAATTTTTACATGTCATGATACGAAAGATCAAAGTTATATTATTTTGATATTGCCGAAGAGCTTATGGTAAGGCCCCAGATCGGGCATCAAAATTAACAAGAACGTTAAAGTATCTATATCGTTATATATTTTACGTCAATTCATTTTACGGAATACTTTGTCAGGATATGGTGGAACACAAAATTTAGGCTAACAAGCTGTAATTATAAATAATTGTAATAGTATTTTAATAAACAGAACATGGTGAAACTAGCCCTAATTTACCTTAAAAATAAACAATTATTATTACCGTATAATATACCTTTGTACAAAATAATAAATAAACTGTAGGTTCATACTTGTTCTGCCTTTTCCGCCGTGAAAGTAGTACCTACCTACCTACACTACGTGAGTTTACAAGTAGCTCATATAAAAGACTTCAACGCGCTACACTCAGCTTTTTCATTGCTCTGATATTTTCAAACCTTTTATGGTTAATTGATTGGATGGAACTCATAAGTATTGATGGTGTAAGAAGAGTTTTGTGAAAATTAATGTGTAAACAAGTAAAAATTGGTTAGTATTTTAATAATACGATAGCATCCAATCAGACTTGTTTCCATTTTTTCACAAGGGCTACAACATATTTTTGTTCGCTGATGGACAAAGACAAACGGTCTTGATTTGAAGATTTTTCCAGGAACGATGGAAACCGTCTAAGTACATTAATACCGTAAATACTTAGCTACATAACTACAGCTCAGTACAGTAGGTACAGACAGATTGTAGGTACAAAGCGAGCGGTTATTTTGATAAAAAATATTTTTCTCTGGAGCTTGATTGATGGCTATAGTGACTTACGTGCAAAAAATCATGTAAGTAGTCTTTTTACTCAATGATAATGAGAAAAATATTTGCGGATTTGTTACGCCTGGTTTCACGGGTTCATTAATTTTTTTAAACCTTTGCATGTTCCATTTTAGTATATATGGTAAAATAAATATATCTTGTCCTCATAGCTAAAATACTTATATGTAGGTATAACTAGCTGTGGCCCGCGATTTCGTCCGTATTTAATTTATTTTTATGTTCGAACAAACCCAACTTTGTTTTCTATATTAAGAAAGATAAGAAGATATTGACATTCCAAGCAGATTACCAACTACATATGTCTAAACATTATACCTAGTAGTAACAAAATCAATAGTCGCATTGGTCTCCATGCAACTGCATCCAGTGCTCTTAGGTGCATAAATAAAAATAAATTTTAAATAAATACTTATAATCTTGTGGAATTCCCCCCATCGTTAGCGAAATATTAGCAATAACTAAAACCCACCGCACCTCTCGAGAAATCCTTTCGTAGCGTGTGCCTAGTAGGAATTCTGCCTCTTTCTCCTTTAGGTTGTGCGTTAGGTATATTATGTCAGACTGTCAAAAATGAGGTGCTTTATCTTATATCTTTAAACGAGCAATTCTTGTATATATGTATAGATATATACTTGTATATATAATCTGAATCTCGGAAACGGCTCCAACTAGTTTTCATGAAATTTAGTATGCAGGGGGTTTCGGAGGCGATAAATCGATCTAGCTGGGTTTCATTTTCCAAAAAACACGATTTATCAAAAAAAACCGAGCCAAGCTGGGTCATCCAGGTACTAAATATAATATAAGTATGTATTGATAATAAAATAATAATGTAGTTCATTACATAAGTGTGCTTACTTATATATTGTTGGTAGTAGACTTTGTGATTGTCAGATAAATAAAGCGATGGATGGTGGGCACCGGTAAGTGAGACACACTATACCCGTCCAGCCAGTGCACACGTTTATAAACGCCTGTACTAAAGAAGTTTATCATACATTCAACAGATGTCGCTGCTTGTACCTTACCGCATAATAAATTCACTCACATAATGTTATCTAAATCTTCTTCATGTATAAGTAACCTAATTAAAATTATATAATATTTGAAATAGATGTTTTCAAATAAATAAGCATCTTTCATTACTATACAAAACCAAAAAAGTGTCTGAGTAAATAATATATGTACATAGGTTGACCTGAAAATAATCATCTGAAAAACAAACTTCGTAAGTTCCTTTATGTAATACGTAATAAAAAATAAAAAAAGGATTCTAGCAAGTCTTATCATTTCCTTAGCAAAATAACATTAAAAGGTTCGCAAAATATAGGTAATTGGAAGTTGTTGAGCAGCCAAGTGGTCGGTTTATGTGGCCACATAATTACATATAATAGGCAACTTTTGCAATGTAGTTAGATACGCTCACTAAATGATAACTCTCAAGACTCTAGGCAAGAGTTTTGAAACTGTATAACCTACGTATACATATAATATTACTAATTAAGTTTTTATCTTATTAAAATAACACAAAGAATGAGAGATCTTCTCATTTCCAATATCTAGTTACCTACTTATATACACCTGAGTATTTGGGTAGGTACCTACTTAGGTACATCAGATCGTATTTATCTAGGTTTATTGCAGAAGATGCCCATGTTATAATGAATTGATCACGATGATCAAGACGATAGAGATAAAGAAAATCCGTGAAAATTAGCAAATCTACGTTACTGCCACGCATTGTTTTTGATATTATCAAAATACTAAACATGAAGGTTATTTATCGGTGCTGCGTATAAAATTTAATGAATGGCAATATTCGAGCGAGGGGTAACGAGATGACGTAGGTAGGTACTCCGTTTTTGTGTCCACACAGAGATAGCATTTTAAAACAATAGTGGACGTGGTCAGCATACTGCTCACCAGCGAGATCCAACGTCCCCGCCAATCAATGGCAGCTTTATACCTCTTGCTTTATTTATTTCACATTCAGTGTTTATATCTTTGGAATACTGTGTAGTAAAATAATGGTAAACATTGGTAAAACCTAAGTATAATTCACAGAACTTCAGATAGGTAATAAAAATATAGTAGAGGTAAATTAAAATAAATTATCAGATATATACTTACTAAGTATCTACGTATAGGTAGGTAATCCTGACCCCTATTATCCCCGTGGGTAGAAACTTTGTGTAGGTAAGGTACTTACGGCAGCAAGTATATGGCAGCTTTATCCATAACTATATTATTATAGATTATGCAAATGTGATTATTAAGTCTTTTTTTACAAACTTCTTAACGTGTATATTTTAGTTAGTAACTTAAAACGTATACCAAAACAAATGCCATTATTTTTTTATTGTTGTTACCTATATAACTTACATTAATTTTAGGCCTTCCAATTGTGTTTCCGGAAAACACCCAAAGATGTCAGGAGCGGCTTGCTAGTTTCAATGAACGTTGCGAGATGGCGCTGATGGCTCGATTTTACTTGGGTACCCATAGATTTTTCCTTATGCGAGTTATCCTAGTACCTAACATCATAGCTAAATCTAACTCTGCCACATTACCATAAGATTCCATTTCATGGCTATGTTATCAGAAAAACTATGATAACTGAGATGACGAATGATAGAGGGAAATGGAAGAAGATCACATGTTGTGCCGACCCCACATAACGTGGGAAAAGGGCAGGAAGATGATGTTATCAGAAAAACTATATGTACCTACTATCATACCCGGAAAAACATTTACAGATCCCGTAAACATTAATTCTACCGCGATAATCGAACTCGTATCTCTCGTGGTCATTCGCCACAAGTCACTGATAGGTCGTTAATATCTAGAATTGCATATTTTACAAAAGCTTCTATCAAACTAAGCTTCACTTAGTATTTTCTTGCAGTTATCATATCAATCGCGCTATTGACCCTAATCTTTACAATTTATGGTCATGGTACACACAACCATAACCGTTTTATTGACAGTCGTTATTGAACCCGTGCTAAGGCCCGGTGTACACAGCAGCCGGTTTTATTTTCAACGAATCTTCTTATAATTTAATCAATTTAATATCCCGGTAAGACAACACTTACGGTATCTACTAGTATGTCTATGTACCTATACCTACGAATAGGTAAATAGGTATCTTGGAAAAGCCATTCGAAATTTGGTTTGTTTCATATTTTATGATCAAGACAAGATCTAACTCAATAAAAAAAACAAAATCAAAAGAAGTTTATTTTGTGTCACAAACACAATAATGAACTGAGTCTGTTCCACGTAGGTGCTTAATATATCTGTCAGCACTGGGTGAAATGAGTGAAACCGCGGGTTTAGCTAGGTTTTTAAATAAATTTACATAAAATACCTATATTATGAAACAAAAGTTATTATTATTATCCCATATTAATAATTATATCTACTGCTAAGACCACTGTCCTTAAAGCATTTTTACTGCTACATATTTTTATTTTATTTTCGGTTAAACTACCCGACTTCGTTAAATAATAAAGCTGGCATGATGTAAACATTTTTAAAATTGTGTAAGTAATAATTATTTATGATCTTTTAAATTGAATGCCGAACGTATAAAAATAAAAACATATCACCTACTTTATCTACCTACTTCACTCGGTTCCAAAAATATTTATCAACTAGCTTCCACCCACGGCTTTGCCCGCGTGATACCTTGAAAAAAAAAAAACTAATCTACCCGCGGGTTTTTCCGAGATAAAAAGTAGGCTATGTGCTATTCCAGACTATACCTAATCTATCTCTTGCCATATTTCATCCAGATCCATTCAGCCGTTTCAGCGTGAAAGAGGAACGAACATACATCCATACATTCATACAAACTTTCGCGTTTTTATAACATTATATTAGTAGGATAGAGTAGAGATTAGGTACCTACCTACACGATGATCAATTTTTAAACTAAATATCCTAAATTTCAGATCTCTGCTCTCGCTTGAAGATGTTTTACCGTATATCTAATCGGAACAAAATACCATGCATAGAATAGCGTGTGTTATTTATTTGTGTGTTCGATAATATACTTTGTAGAAAAAGTTAAGGTTAGAACCTACGTAGAGTTCTCCTCTTTAAAAAAATCTCGATAAACTCAATTTTAAATTTCAGCAATGTTATAAAAAGACATTGCAAATGCACCGATTAAGTAAGTAATATAATTTCAATTAAAAATCAGTACCTGCTAAGCAGGTAATACTATCCAATCAAGATGAGCCCTACGCGTACGTACGCGTATGTAAGTACTCGTACTTACCTGTATTGTATGTTATTTGTTGTTTTGGGATGGCAAACGATACTAAAGTAATGGCCGTTGTAAAGAAACGCGTAAAGAGAAGTAATGCGACAACCTCCTTTAAGAGAAAAGTAGTGCCTCGCGTAATATTCTTGATTTTTAAGAGTTTCCTCAAGGGCTATCAAGTTTTGAGTGTTGTTGTTAAATAAATAAAACTTCGCGTCTACTTCCTTAACATGTTTATAGTAAACAAAACGTAGGAAGTCACGTATATGAATAACAAGAGCAAATTCCAAATTAAGTTGATATCTGACGACCTCTGTGGCGCAGCGGGCGAGAGTCCGCCTGCGACGCAAGAGGTTGCGGGTTCGATTCCCGCCGCGGAACAAATTTGTGTACGATCTGCAGAAATTTGTTCCGTTGGTCTGGGTGTTTTCTATGTATAATAAAAAAGAAAACTATCTATGTATATAATGTATTAAATATATCAGTTATCTAGTACCCATAACACAAGCTTTGAGTAGCTTACTTTGGGGCTAGATGATGCTGTGTGGATTGTCCAGCATTATTTATTTATTTATTTATCGTAGTATTAATATTGATTATGAGTATTTCGTACCTACATACGTGCTTGTATCAATTGTATATCCCAGTGTGAAAGAAGTAGATTGTGTGCAGAAGGACGACGTAGGGCCGTAAAAATAAGTACCTTCAGTGCACATAGGATTGTCAGTATGGTCACGTTTCCATTGTTTGTAGGCAGCAGATAAAAAAGCTCAGAGTAGGTACCTATCTACCAATAATTAGTTCAGAGAGCGGCAGCGAAATCAATTTATAAGGAGCGCAAGAAGTAGTAGGTAATAAGTACAAAAAAGATGAAATAGCAACAAGCTCTTGTACACTTTGTTGGACTTTTAGTCTTTTGTTTACTTTAAGCTATTCGGGATGTTCTACTCAAATTTGTCATTTGGAAGTTTTTCAAGGCATTTTATCATACCCTATCATACCATTTACCCTAAACTATCTCACTTACTTTTGCGTCTGTAATACCACAGAGAAAAAATACATTACGTTTGTTATTATAATAACTACTTAGGTACAAGAGATAGAAAAGTATTTTTTTAAGTCTTCTGAAAAAGTTCGATAACAATAGTAATTTACAGAAACAAAAAAATATTGGACGCATAGACACGCCTGACCCCACTCGATGACTATCATGTCCTCCACACACGACTGTGGCTCCAATTGTATGACATTGTGGGAGGTGCTATTTATTATGTCGAGCCAAGTGCATGCGCATATTGCGCATGAGCTTTTCGTAAGAGAAGAGATTAAGTAGATCGTATCGAACATAATTGGCACGATAGCTCAGATACATAACGCTACGTGGCATATCACCGAATATAATCCATTAGAATTGCTGCTGTAACATACTGTGATAAATTTTGTGGTATATTTACTACCTGTTTCTATTTTTAAAGTTTGACTGAAATTGAAGGTTTATTAGTTTTCAACACAAACAAAAATATTTTGCTTTTTTAAGAATATCTTCGCTACGAGCATGAGTCTTACAGTGTCACCATTCATGGCCATTGTCGAATAGTAAGCCTGAAAAACGAACGTGATTCGGTTATTACGAACCACTAAACGAACCACTTATCCGGCTCATTATATAAATTTATTCGTTTCGTTGATTCGATCCGATTGCAAGTCGCTCATTGGACAAACTTTGATTAATACGCTTCGTGCCGCGGAGAATTTTTAAGCGCACTTTCGGAATTTTCGGTACGGTTAATTCAATGTAGGCGTCAATTGATTATGTGCGAATTATTTATAATAGAAATCTCGAGATTTGTCGACGGTTGTCGGGCCGTCTTACTCGCCTGGCATAATTGCGTGACTAAATTCCAAGACCGTAGGTTCTGTATCTGGCTCGCAATTCATTCGCGTCGCACCAACGCTGTAATTAATGAGTCGATATATTAGAAACAAATTCGTTTTGGGTCAATAACTAATTCTGTTGATATAAATCTCACGGATTTCTATATCAACGCAGGAGCACTGCCAAGCATGACTGTGAGAAGGAATTATTATTTCGTAAAAAACTAAAATGCAAAGGTTTACATATTTTATAACTTATCTTGTTATAAACTATGGGGTTGCTAACAATCAAAACTTTACTACTTTATCGATATTTTTATGTAAGTTTAGGTACCTATAATAAACACTTGTACCTTTTACTTAATACCTTTTAGCAAGTAGGTACCTATCTAAACCTCTGCATTAATTCGCATTTTTAATAATTATCTAGATAAGTATTTACATTTTTGGCTCTATACTTAAAAGCAACCCTAAGCCTAGGGTGTGTATCACTACAGATCGTTACTCGCAGTCAACACTAACTACCAAGAATTGTTTCCGTGTGTCCAAGATAAGCGGCTTGACCGTGCCGCGCCGGCTCACTATAAATATTACTGCGTTAAGTCCCGTTCCGTGCTATTGATTGTACTTGAGGTTCATTGATAATAATTATACTAGCTCTATTCCAGAACGAGACTTTCCATCGCGATTCGTCACTTTTTTTTCGCTCATTTGGGCAGGCTGAAGTCCGTTCCGGAGACCATTTATTCTGCCTCACGTATGACTCATCCTGAACTGTCAAAAATAGATTCTGTTGAATCTGGTCTAATCTCCATTCCACCTGAAGCATACTTTTGTTAAAGATGGGACTAAAGAAACTTATCATATGAGTAGATTTATTCTCTATGGTTTAAGACAAAAAAAGAAGAAACTTTTCAAGAAGAGTTCAGAGTGGTGAGAAGAAAGTGAAACATAAATGTATTAAAACGCTTTAATCTAATAGGATAAAATAGTGTGCTTTTCAGTTCAAATAAGTAATCCATTCTCTATGTTCTATTCGAGGTCAAATTTAATTCTGGGTCTCATAATTATCTAAGTTATTTCTAATATTTTCTTCGGCAACCAACTACTTACCTAATTAGCTCCAGCTTCAAAGTTTAACATCAGATTACTGCCTGGATTACCTAAGTGCTGGTAAATTTTCTAATTTCTTCGTAGCAATAATGAATCAATTCAATTAAACTTTAGCTTTACAAACTTATTAAAGGCAACATGGATGCTAATTATACTTAGTATAGGCAGTAGGTACCTACGTTTCAAATTACTTCTGTCTGAGTTTTATCACTCTCTCACGATCGAAGTTTCTAACGGCCATCACAATTTTTTTTAATTAGCTTCCAAAATGGAGCCCTCATAAATTTTATAGCAACATGGAGGTGTAATGCAGAGTCGGCGAGCGGGCTGCGCAGTCGCCGCCGGCGTTCATTTGGGTATTACTACAGCTTTACGATAGCGTTTATGATTGATTAATCAGTGAGCCCAAAGTTGATCGCTTCCGCGCTTATTCACATAATGGCAAAGCACTCTGACTCGCTTGTGTATCTATTCGTATTTACAACAGTTAAAATCTTGAGATTCTTGAAGATGTCATAAAAGTCGGATTGATTAATGAGCTTATGAACGCGGTTGAATTGTAAGTTGCTTATGTCTTGACAGTAAAATTGCCCTAAAATATGATTTATATTTTTTGCTTTGACTACTTATACCTATACTATTATAGATTTAATAGGTACAGCGCAAGTGTCTACAGCTAACTTAAGATGTGCCACAAAACTATTTTAAATATTACTTATTGTAAGCTAGGCAAGAGTATATTAACAATTCACCAGTCGACTAATGTTATTTTGCGTGAAAAATAAATAAAATATATTTCTTATAAGACATATTAATCAACTCTAGATAGTTAATCGGCATGATTTAGTTTTCATAATGCAACTGTCATATTGTGCGTAGGTAACTTATAAATAATTGAGTTCAAACATTGCTTCGCGATAAGGATCTGAAACTGTAGCATACAAGCATGAGCCTCAAAGTCGTGTCTACATACTCGCATTACTTTCGAGTGAGCGGCGGCTACCGAGAAGCTTTTATTGTTCCAAAGATAAAGAAGTCGAAACCATCAATCTGATGTTTCATATTATTATGGGTACCTACATAGCAATGCTTATTCCGCATTTAATCGCTGCTGACTACAATCTCCATCAATAGATAACTACAAGATATAAATTAAATATTAGACTAGAGCCAAAGATTTCTTCCAAACCTTCTAGAACGCATCTCTTTTCTAGATAAACGACGATAAACACCAAAACGACAAGACATAAAAACGGCAGGTCTCGTCGGAATAAACTAACGTCCTCGTTTTCTTAGAAAACTTAGATGTCTGATACACGGCAAATGTTAGGCATTACTCGTAGCATGTCCTCTACAATTTTCTTTGACCCTCAATGCGGTATGTTCCGTGTACCGAAATTATACAGTAGAGAATATGCTTATATCACTCCGAGATCTGACCGTATAATATTGCAATAGCCATTACGGACAAACCATAGCATCTTCAAAGTGGCTCGTAAACGCGTTACACGGCTACTAGAAATGTAATTTAGCGGTACTGGCAGAGAAATGATGGCTATCTGTAGATGAATGAAGAGTGTTAGTGCACCGACGCCGTCACACTTTTTTCCAGTTAAGGTGTTCTGGAAAGTTATCTCTTAATCGTATGCCCGTAGCTGCATGTTTTGCTCAAATTTTTCTGATCTGCCCGCTTTATACCTGTCCCATAAAACTTTCGCAACGCGTAACACATAATGTAACTCGTAGTGGGTACCTACTAAACTTAAGTTAACTTTTCCTCATATTGTGAGTAGTTTTTATTTATACTCGTATCAACGGCAACACTTCGCAAACAAAATCTACCACAAGCTAGTATGTTATTATGTAGCTGTATGCAAATATGCACAGTAACTATCACAGATCACTGCAAATATGCTTTACAATAATTTTAATTTAATTGGTTCAGGCGAGAGTGACATTCGAGGCTGTCAGATTTAAGTCGTATTCAAGGTGACAGTCTCTCTCGCATCGAACAAAAATGGCGACAGAGCTGGCATTTAAATGCCATGCATTTTTAAATTCATGCGACGAACGCAATTAACAACTCGAGTTCGATTACTTTGTCATAAAGGTGCGCGAGTATGGTGACGCCCCTTAGGAAGCTGCTTGAGAATTCATGGCGTTATTAGCATGGACATTAGCTTTATGGTTTCTGTGGATATCGAAACATTAGCAAAATGATTACGAGGGAGATATTAGTGTTCTACATTCTTTACATTAGTCACCTACCTTTATTTGCGTTCGTACTTACTGTTCGAGGTTGGTTTATTTAAAATGGTTATTGCTGATAAATATCGGAGTGCATCGAATTCAATTTCGAATTTTATATTTTATCAATAATCTTATTCGGTGCTTTACGATAAGGCGTATTGGATTTTAGCTTCGATTTTATAAGAAAAGTTATTGCAAAAAAAATAAGTGTTGATAGTTAAATGTTATTATAACATACTGATAAGCATAAATAATTTTACATTTGTAAAACCTACCTACACAGGCACTTTGGCTCGTAGGTGAATAAATCAACAAAACAATAAAAAGCTAGGGTTTCAATTCGGCTTATTCCCAAAGTACTCCATTCTTTTGTTCAAAAAAGATAAGAATCTCGAACATTAGTTCCCAATCTACTCCAAAGAATTATTATTAAAAAAAGGTAAAATAAAAATAGTGCGTTTAAGTTTCAAGACTACTCCATTCAAAACATCGAAACAAAATAATGTTAGGAGTACAGTCTGTCACAGTATTTCTGTAATAAAATTAGGTATGCTGGCAAAAGTTTTCTTCAAATTAGGAATTTTGAACGTTTACGTCTGCGGTAAATAAAGTAAATTGTAATATCACTTCAATATCACTTAGGTACATACTTTTAATGCATTATTATTTAGAAAAAAAAGGGTAGCAAAAGAGATAAGTTTTGTTTACACCTAGGTATGTTAATGTTACAAGCAAATACCAAATTACAAATGATTTAATTTCTGATAATAAGAGCGCTGGTGGTGTAGTGGTAGCACCCTTGCCGAAGGTCGTGGGTTCAAACATGGTCGTGCACCAATGAGTTTTTCTATTCGAAAAAATTATGTGCGCAATGCCAGTGCTCTTAAACGGTGAAGGAAAACATCGTGAGGAAACCGGCATACCCTAGAACAAAAAATTCGAAGGTAGGTATATGTCATAGGTTAGTATTCTTATAAGCGGCGACGGGCTTGCAACCTGTCACGTACGGAATACTAACTACTGTGCAAAATGTGGGCATGTACCAAATGTCATGTTTGGACTTGCCTCTGACTACCCCCTTTAGATATCCTCAAAGGTCTAAGTAACTAAAGATCTGAGGAGATATCTACCGAGCCTGGGGATTACAGTCGTGATCATATTTATTTATTTATTTTATTTTTTTATTTCTGAATATATTCTAAGACCTAATATGTCTCGCATAATGCATAGCTGAAGAGACTGATTTTTACGGGTAAGTTATAATAACGGGTGTTTTTTAGAGGCGAAGAACTTTAAACTGAAATAAAACAGAGAAAAACGTTATTATGTATAAATTACATCCAGTTGGCTTTATTCATAGCGTTTTTTTTATTTCAATTTAAAGTTTCTAAGCTTTTAAAAAAACACCCTTCTGTTAATACGTCATGGTTTTTTTTCTATCAATATTTATGGTAAACTTCTAAATTTTGGTTTCTCATAATTAAGTAGGTAGGTATATTGTTTTTTTTATTCTACCGTCTATTTTTGAAAATGTGTACTTATGTTGATCTTCTTCTTTTTCTTGATGTTGATTAGATTAATATTTTTTTTTAAATCAGTTAAGTACTGTATTTTATTTTAAATCTTCATTCATTTAGGTTTAGGTAAGGCATTTTATGACGTTATAGGCGGTTATCGCTATAATAAGAGAAGAAAAATCTGTTTATTGTACTATTAAAATATGTATTTCTTAAGCTGACTGTACGTCAGTTACCTTGTGGAGTAAAATGCGAAATAAATCAGTATTATTTACATTACTGATGACTAATATAAAATGTTTGGAAGAGTTTGAGAACGAATGTATGAGATAATTATTTTTGGACACCAGTGGGGTGGAGTCGAATTTAACTAAAAAAACAATATTTTGTTTGTGGAGTAGTTTGAGAATATTTCTTGGAGTACTTTGGGAACAAAACGTGGAGTACTTTGGGAATAAGCCTTCAATTCCAATAAGACTAATTTATATGGTACTAATACTAATACTAGCTTGAAAAACAAAAGCAAATCTATTCCGCGGGAACCGTACATTTTTCGGGATAAAATGTAGCCTATGTGTTATTCCAGACCATAATCTATATCTGTGCCAAATTTCATTCAGATCCGTTTAGCCGTTTTAGCGTGAAAGAGTAACAAACATCCAGACATCCATCCATCCATACATTCTTACAAACTTTCGCGTTTATAATATTTTTAGGATAGTAGGATTGAAAAGCGCTCGCATTCAAATGTAAATACGAGTAGGTACTTAATATATCTTTCAATAAACCTTTAACCGCAAGAAATATCCTATGTGTGCTCGTATAGCAATGTAGGTACCTATTTGTTATTTACGCGGACTATATCTCATGTAGATATAGATACAAAGCGTCGAAGCAATGGATAATATTGTCTGGTAACTGTCGTTTATTTAACTGACATAATACGATATTATTATAAAGGACACCTAATTGGAACTAAATTCAACATCTAGGTTCTAAGTACTTACCTACATGCCATTATAGTTTGAGTCTGTTTTCATTCAAGGTTCAAACCAGGTGCTTTGTTTTTTAATGTGTTTAATTATGCAACTTTTCAAACTATTTCTATTAGAGACGCAAAGTACCTATGTAGGAAACGTCACCAATTAAAAAATACAGTAGAGAGCTCCTTAGAGAGCTGAAATTCACTTTGTTCTCTATGCTAGTCGGCAAAGACTGTTTCGGATGGGCGAAGTAAAAAACCATTAAAATGCAAATCTGAACTAAAATGTACTAAAATTACATTTCTCGGCAGCCATAGCGACGGCAACCGACGCTTACACACATTCTTCGCCCACGCGGCAATCAGCGCTGGCAATATCGCTGTGAGTTCCACGTGTTCGACTGCCCTTAGTCACGTGTATAATGTACATATTTTTATAGAGTTATTTGAAATATTATTTAGGCGCCTTCATATTATTATGAAGAATACCTTTAGTGAAATGTGATAGTTACATCATTATTACATACCTAGTTATCTCATAAATCATCAATCCTAGTCATAAATTCTCTACATCATGTTCTAACTGGAGTTTTGTGTATGTAAAGGAACTCTTACAGACGACTTGATTGTTTTAGTTCTAACGTTATACTTAGTTGTATTATTATGTGCAATATCGTCATATTTATAAAAGTACCTACTACACATTCCTTTGTATGTCCAACAGGCTCTTACTGAACATTATATACTTATACCTAAGTTATTGAACGTTTGTATGATGTGTGCATAGTCCAATAGCCGGAAGTCTATAAGTAATTTACTTATATTATCATATAATTTGCAACATTTTACTCGATTACTTCAAGGAGAGCAATAATACTCTATACTTTATTGTACATTGAAGAACAAAATATTTATAATCCGTGGTGCAATTTGCAATCTCAAACAATCTTACGTACATAAGCTTTAACTTATAGGTATAAAGGTTTATTAAAGGGGGGAGGAAAGGTGATGGGGGCAGCTTGTGTAAAAAAATCGGTTTTGAAAGAAAAACTTTTATCTGATAAAACTACAAGGTTGCGCAATCTTCTGAATGATTTTCTTGGTGTTATTAACTTAACCAATAAATACTTCCTCAATAATTAATCAAATAATAAAAAATATACCTTCAATAAAACTAAACACGTATCTTTGTGACTAATTCTAAGTTTCTCATTTACGAGTAGATTCATTATTAGCGCCTGAGTCTCCAATTATTTGCAATTTTATATACTCACATAGGTACAGTATTTTATTTATAAATTCAAATGGGAATTCAACACTAATAGTACTTAGTTCCAGCACTGACGTACACCATTTGTTAGGCATGTGTTATGTGTGCGCGTGAGTTTGTAGGTGTAAGATGTAGGTGTAATTTAACACGCAGGAGGACGGGCGCGACACATCCCGTCTCTGACAATCAATTTATCCACCGTCCATAATCACGAACAATTAATTTTTTCTCGAGGCATTTAATAGGACTACGCTTTCATCGGTTATTTTCTCGATAAGGGTCAAATTGTTCCGCCCGCGGCCTATGTGAACAAAACGAGCAATTTGAACCACTCGAAATACTACTGTTGTGTTTTATCCCGATCTTTATTTTGTTATTGCGGCTTGTGGTAATGATACAGGGTAATTCTGGAATGTGTACAAATTATTGATGCAACTTTTATTACATGAGAATGAAGACTCCGTAACGGTTTCTTATTACTGCGTATAAAGCAGTTTCATTCAGTTTAATGCGGGACTTCAGAACAATAGCAATAACGCTGACCATTTTGACCCGTCTATGAACACAAAGGGGGATCTTTTTTGATAAATCGTCGAAAAGAAACAAAGGGCGCATAAATTGATCGTCGGCAAACAGCTTATCATGATCCAACTTTCTCTGAGTGTCGATGCACCTCGCTCCCAGCCCCAGCACACACGCGCCACGCCCAGCCTCTGCGCAGAAAGCTGCACCGATCCGAGCTATATCACCTAACTGTTATGGCACTGCATTCTTACACAG
This sequence comes from Cosmorhoe ocellata, assembly GCA_963675405.1. NCBI lineage: Eukaryota > Metazoa > Arthropoda > Insecta > Lepidoptera > Geometridae > Cosmorhoe > Cosmorhoe ocellata. The sequence goes on along the minus strand of OY776245.1, from coordinate 6,556,495 downwards.
ATGCTCACTTTATAAGTATCAAATTATAATCCAACTACGCAATACACATGTGGACTAGTAAGCGCATAAGTAGCTACATCTCGTTTCTTTTACCAAAAAGCAACGCGCAAAAATCAATTTTGAAAGCAACGTGCATAAAACTTTCCTTCACATTCATATTTACATTTCTAAATGAAAACAAAGACCACTTATCAGCCTACGTAAAGTAAATAATATCAGTTTTATTCAAAACATTTATATTCCAACAAGCCGCAACTGATTAAATTGACTTTCAATGATAACGTCGAGTGTCCGTTGCAGGCGCATAGCTGTAGCGCATCGTTCTCAGGCCGGCTCTCTCCGCGATATACGCAACTACCTGCCTATACTTGCACCAGCCATGCCATGAATAGCCTTTTGCGCAATTCAAAGGGGTGTCACACAACTAAGCGTCTTTACGGCTATTCAAAGGTAAAAGGGTCGTTCTTTGGGGAGACTATTTTTAAACAAAACTTCCGATGACCGCCGATGACCAGTAGGTACCCGATTAACGGATGACCAGTGTGGGAAGCGACATTTATCGCTTTGTGAAAGCTTGACCCTTCTTTTGTGGAGCCATAGATAATGTTTCATCCTTTATGAAAAGGGTCACTTCAATGCCGATGCGACGTATATGTATTTTTTGCGATTTTAACGGTTTCAAATATAAATGATATAAAAAACGTTCTCTTACAAACTTCTCATGCGCGTATTTTTCTACCTATAATTACGCGAACTCGGCATGGACTCCACGAGATATTTTCGTGCGCACGAAAGGCTTGCTCAAGGATTGTTCGGGCATTTCGGAGAACAGCAATGTGATAAATCGGACCCTCCAATTATTATTGCATTCAGTAAGAAGGCACTCACTATACTTATGGCGATTATTGACCAAAATCGGTACCTGTGCTCGTTACGCCAATCATACACTCATCATGCGTAGTCTTACTGTTTTACTGCAAACCTTGGTACTTTAAGCTTTAGCGTAATTTACGGTTATGTTTAGTACCTATCTACGTTGTTACCTATTACACTTGGATTTTTTTTGTCTGAATCAGTAATTTAAATAAAGTAGGTAATTGCAATATATTCTTAAACTAAATCAATACATCCCAAACCTATTTTTTATTTCTCTTCCTAACGTGGAATGACATTATTTATTACTCAATAGCAAAACTGCGCTGTTGAAGATCGTTATTTAAATCAATACAACACTCATGTTTTGTTGGATGAGTCGTCTGTTTAACTAATTAGTATAGTCTGAATTCACAGCAAAAAGGCTTCATCTAGATGAGCTTTTAAAGAATTATATTCCCAGTTGGCAAGTGGGCGCGCCGCCTGACCACACTCTCGTAAACATAATTTTGTAATTATGTAAAACGGTAAAAAGTCTCAAATCGCGCCATAAATTAATAGCCGTTATAATAAAATTTGGAGACGGTGAATGTTTAATATCTACCAAAATATATTTTGGTTCCGATTATTGGATGCAAGACAAGTGTTCTAATTTTATTTTTCAATTACGCTTAAATTATTATGATATATGGCTGTTAGATATTATAGGGTTTTATTAAATTCGAGCAAGGTGGTAAAAACTAAAGACATGTGTCAATGTGTCACATATGTGAAACGTAAATAGTTATTTATTTCTACATGGACTACACTATATTTTCTTAAGTAGAATGACTTTTTTATTTGCAGTTCAATCGAATGAATTGTTCCGAATTTGACTCTGAATCGATTACTTATAGAATTAGAATTTCGTTTTGAAAATAATACTTATCTAGAGTTTGGAGTCATATTATCTACTTACTTTTCTATTTCACAAATATTATTAATTATCTGTGACATACTTATACTTAGTACACATTACATACATTAAAAAATAGGGTAGTGGGTTATGTTCATCCAGACCAAAGCTTTCGAAAACAGCGCAACGGCGCGCGGCGTTTACTTCCGCGTCCGTCTCCACGCCTCCCGATTTCACTCAATTTCGACTGATAATTACCCCACCACTACCGACATTTTTATGTTTCCTTAGACCATTATTTTAATTAGTTCTAAACATTGGTTTAAGATTTTCTCACGCCATTTTATTCTAATTAACTTTGGAATGTACTTGCGTTAATTTAATTATTTTGACCGTGCAGCAAGTGTTTTGTTTGCAGCTCAAGTGATACTGCTCTTGTGCAAATACTTAAGTGGTGACTTTTCGTATCATCTTCAGTAATAGCCGTGCTGTTGCACAAGCACATTTTCTTTTGAACTGGACAATATGCTGTTAAGTTTTCAGATAGCCTGTGACCTGTGACAAAGCGTGACGCGAACTTTAGCCGAACGCCTTTATTACTTACCTACTTAGTTAATAAATCACATTGCATAAAATAAATAATATTACTTACTTATGTTATTACTTGATAAATTATTCTGTCGTTGATTAAAATACCTAGTTACCGTATATTCGATTTATACCGTCATCGCATAAGGTGTGTGTTATAGAACAATGAATAAAAAGGTTCTTTGTTCATCTGACCTCTAGTTAAAATAAGGGATAGCTGAAAAGACCCTGCTTTTAACGCTCATCAAGTCATCAACCCTTTATGGAGTTGGACAATAAGGAAGAGTCACGATGTCACCCTTCTCCGAGCGCAAGTGAGCGTTCGGTAGCGCGGTGCGTGTGGGGCGAAGGCGCCGCTCGCAGCAGTAGCGAGCTGCGCCGCACCCGGGCCGCACCGCCGTCCACCGCGCACTGAGCCCACCGCGACCACTCTCCAGCGTGAACCTGTTCCCCCTGACCCTATCCGGAGCCTGGAGCCCGACCGGACATTGTATTGTCCACAGCTGACCCCTATTGGACGAGCCTGTCGCCTGACCGGTATCCGACCGCGTCATGCAAAACGCCCTCGGACTTTGATGCGGGGTTGCCCGGCTGCCCCCTCCGCGACCAGTTTTCGACTTGTTCCACAGGTATTTTCAATTATTGTAATGACCCGTTCATCTTGACCACAGCTTGATTGTGATTCATTCTGATAACATCATCATAGTGATATGCGGTAGATCTAAATATGAGTTGATTAGATGACTTTAAATATTATACCTGAGTCTTTATCGGAGGAGGTTGTTTTATATTTTCGGATATAAGTATTCAGATAAACACATCTAATATATAAATTGCACTATCACAATTCTGTAGAAACACTACATTTGTGATATGAAACTTATGACAGACCCTTTAAACTCGATCGAAAGGCCCAAAATATGGAGCCAAGAATACCTTGCCCGACGTTATTGTTGCGCAATTTCATAACTTGTTCATAAAACAAAATAAGGTAAATTTTAAAGAAGTTTATGTTATTCAATTTAGCAGATTGATGAAACTATTTTTATTATGTTTGAGACCATTTTGAAAATATTGGTAGAATATTTATTTTCCTGGTTCAGTTACACACCTGTACCTTCTTGAGCCATTTTAATTTTTTCTCAATCGCATAAAGTTATTATTAACAAAACTAACCTTCAATAAGGTCATGTTTGGTCGTACAGTTTATCTCCCACAAAAAATGGTTTTATACTGAGTACTTACATATATAACGTATAAACAAACTATTCTGATAGTCGGTTATTATAGATAATTAGGCGGTAATATCGTAGTAACATTATTTCCGCGTTTAGCGGGCCGAGCAGCGCGGGCGCAGTCAGCATTCGTCAACAGATTTATAGCAAGTTTGACCGTGAGACCTAAACCATAGCTGTTTTTTTGCCTAATGCGTTATTTATGAAAATTTGATTATAAAACAACCTAAGCAAATTTTATTAACCAGGCTAACGAATACGCATAGGTACGATTTTTTATTGATCTCCTCATGAATATGTAAAGCAGAGTTACTTTATTTGTTTATTTATTACATGAATATCATAAGACCTCAATTTAACTTATTACACTATAAAAAACTACCTACGTACGATTGTAACTTCTAGTGTTTTATAATTGCATAGACACATTATTTTGGTATTACGATCTAATTTATTTAATTTTGCATTGAATATTTCAAGGCGATTAGGTATTGCTTTAAAGTATCTACTATACATAACATTGATGTTCAGCGTAAAAAATCTCACGCAATATGGACTTAGAGCAAAAGAGCCGCTAAAGTGCCAGATGCGTGGAGTGGAACCCACCGCTATGTATCGCGACATACATTAGAATAGTATTTTCGAATATTAAATATTGGTTTTGGCGGCGCGGTCGTTGTGCACACAATTAATGTTTATTTCTCTAAAACATCGGCGCGCGCCTGCTCATACGTTTGTTTAGATAATAATTGATTTTTTTATTTACTCTCCTAGTGTTGCCGTACGAAGAACACGGCAAACATCTTTTAGTTAGGGACATTTTCTCACGACTACAGACTGTTCACTATATTTTTCTTGCAAAAAAACTTACTGAACAAATATTGAGCGCGGAGCACATCGGTGACCGCAAGCGAGCGGTCGGCCGCGCTCGTGTGTCACACGTCAGATCATATACACGAGATAAAACTAAAACTAATGTACATTGAACTCAAAGCTTTTCACAATCACCGGTGAGGGCAATAAATAAAGCTTCGACGAAGAACGGGAGCAATTAATATGGGCGCGCCCGTCTCGCGTGAAAGTAGCAGACGCAGGCCACATGTGTAACCCTCTATACGTACATGGCAAGTATATAAATAAATACTTAAATGTAACGATATCACTTACACACACATTTGCGTCTTCTGACAAGTACAGTCAACACCAAAAGTAACTGATGGCCAGTTTCAAAAGTAATTTAAAAATGAAAATTAATCCCATGGATGTAATGGCAATAATAAGTACCTACTCGTACAACGAGTAGTAAGTAGAGTTTTTGTATTATTTTTGACTAGCTTCCGCCCACGGCTTCAACAAAAACAAATCTATCCCACGGTAAACGTACATTTTTCCGGAATAAAAAGTAGCGTATGTGCTATTCCAGACTAAAATCTATCTTTGTGCTAAATTTTATCCAGATCCGTTCAGCCGTTTCAGCTTGAAAGAGTAACAAACTTTCACGTTTATAATATTAGTAGGATAGGATTCAGGAGCTTGAGTTTGAGACTGATGTATGACGAGCTTTCATATAAAAAAATCTTAACGACAAAAAGTTATCATCTGTTGATGCTGATAGTGCCTATCTGCAAAAAAAAAACTGTTTATGTAATATTGATAGTAACAGTTATTTCGTGTTGTCACGTATACAACTTTAGGCTTTCTTTAAAAATTCACTAATTCAACCAAAGTCGCCATGGTAAAAATACACAGTCTCTATCCAAAAATCATTTATATTTCCAAATTGCGTTTAATAAAGAATAAATCAAAAGCGTGTATCGTAATCACAGGCTTGGGTTGAGTATATCATAAATGTTTCATAGGTGTACAATTACTTCCACGTCCAATTACTAGAGGCTGAACAGTGAACATATATTCGGCTGACCTACATTTATAACATTTTGCGATATAACCTCCCACACATACGGACATGTCGATATTGCATATCTCAGATTTGAATATGGCCACGCCAAATGATAGCGAGCGTGGCTACCAAAGACTATGTTAATCCCGGCCTCGGGCGCTCAGTGCGCGCCGCGAGGTGCGTCACACGTTCGTACATTGTATGACTCTGCGTCTCGCTTTGCTAGAAAACTTTCCGCCACATACCTATCTAAAACATACTTGAAAGTGCTTAGAGATATTAACGGGTTAATTATCTATCGTATATGTAAAGCAGAAAGTTTTAATAGCATTTCTGTGAAGAACGGTTACGTTTACGGCGATCACGGCGATTTCCAGAACAAATATCTCGATTCTCGAGATGTTTTTCTACGACATTAAATGATGAAGTTCAACGACAGAATTCTGTTACGAACGGTCCAAACCATTTCGAAGCAATTTCCTAGTGACGTACTACCTACTCGTAGTTCACAAAAATAGGTTTATTTTCTTGAAGCTATGAAACAAGCTTATTTACTAACTCGCAGTCGTAAGTATCCATTCCCTCTTTTGTAGAACATAAAAAGACTCTAAAGATGTAATTATGTCCACAGTATCCTAACGTGACCGTGTTTTTTTCCCGTGTTTATTTAGCGTGTTCCCGAGAATCCCACGCACGTTGTAAGTTTTTCTAGGTATAGGGCGTGAGTGCAGTGCGGAATGCGGCCTGTCCTCCACTGTCTCAAGGATGCGTTTCAACGTTTCTCATCGTAGAAATTGTTATTATTACTTACGAATAGTTTATAATCAACAATTTTTTTTGAGTGTTTTGGTGATAGTAACTATAATACCTACATCAGTGATTGGTGGAATCGAAAATAATAATATTACCTTACTTGCGGATTCGTGCTGTATGTAGATGTACGTAGGAAAAATGAGGTATGTGCGTAGTGGCCTTGCTGTTACCTACTCGGTGTGGCTACGGGCTACGCGCCGTAGATCATAATCGGACGAGTATTTATTGGTGAGCGCGCTTTCTAAAGCCCTGCGCTTGCGCCTGCGATGTAAAGCTGAATCCTCACGAATGTCAAATGACACGCGATGTAGCTAGACGTACTTTATTGCAAACTAGTACCATCAGCACTAAATTAAATATGCATGCGTCGGTGAATTTTGGCTTGATTATAATATGTTAGTATAGTTACTGGTGTATTATAAGTACGTATTACTTAAATAAGTAGTATAGTAATTCAAACAGTTTTCGACAACAATGAAACGAATTTAGTTTATTGAACAACACGTAGAAACATTGTAGTGTTTGTATCTATTTAGTAGATATAATTATCTGTCTCACGTACACAAGTGACTAGTAGTCTGCCAACGTCATGCACCTGTCAACGTCAACGGAGGTACGCGGGAAAGAGCCCGGTAACGGGTGGCGGGAACACGGTGACGACGGAGAGGACGAGAAGGTACTTGGTGTATGTGTGAGCCGGATTTACTAATAATTAAATAGTAGAATAGTGAATTCTACAAGTGGCGACGAGGATACAGGTCAGTAAGATCTATATTATTTAAAAAAATGGGAAAGGGAAAGGCTATTTACCAGCCTTTACAAACTCGACTGTGTGGTCGGTTGTCATGCAAGATGGCTAGACTCGGCCGGCGTTAAAAATAAGAAAGAAAAGATGCTATGCGAATTCCATCGTAACAAAAGATTATTTGATTTTGCTCTGTAGGGATTGCTTGGGCTTAGGTAAGTACCTAAATTCGGTTTCGTCTTCTCTTTAAGCGAGGTTATTATCTGCATCGGTTTTGCATGACACTAATCTTGTGGTAGGAAGGAAGGGCTAGGAATGCAGTGTCTGTTCTAAATCTACCTAGTACCTCTACATAAAAAAAAAAAAAAAAAATTCTAAGAATAATGTTATGGCCAAGTATTGTTTTGTATAGCGATTTATGAACTTATGTAAGTACTTGTAGTAGTAAGTATCTAAGTACTTGTTTATAATATTATCAGTGTTTTAAAATGATACTATTCATGTTAGCTATCATTTCATAGACCTAGATTTTTATTTAAGCCAATAGTGTTAATAAGTTACTATATCACTATGAGTTGTAATGGGCGGCTCAGTCTGAATGTACAGGTGGGTCCGCTATGAATCAGCTGACCCTAAATAATGATTCTGTAATGAATTCTCTAATATTATAAATTATTATTATTATTATTATAGAAGAACTCATTGCTTATAAAGAAAAAAAAAAAATATGTATAATATTATTTAGAACCAAACAGATACCTAGGTTATTAGCTATGACCCCTGATCTTAGATATAGCAAACTATAATAACTAAAATAAATATATAACTGGGTGATCTTGTACAGATGCAGTAAATTTAATAAATAAACCTGTTTTTTTTATAATCTTATGGCAATTACTAAGGGTTACTCTTGAAAAGGTTGCATGGTTGTGGGTCAAGGGCTTACCATTAAATTGGTTGCATGATTGTGGGTCACTGGCTTACCATTAAATTGGTTGCACATGAATAAAGGCTGACCATTAAATTGGTTGCACGTGACTATAGGCTTACCATTAAATTGGTTGCACATTGACCAAAGGCTGACCATTAAATTGGTTGCACATTGACTACAGGCTGACCATTAAATTGGTTGCATATTGACTAAAGGCTGACCATTAAATTGGTTGCACATTGACCAAAGGCTTACCATTAAATTGGTTGCACATTGACCATAGGCTTACCATTTAATTGGTTGCACATTGACCATAGGCTTACCATTTAATTGGTTGCACACCGAACTTACTATTAATAATAGAAAAATAAGAAATTAGTATAATCTTCCATTGCATGGATAAAATGAGTGCCATTAGACTAAATGTTTACTCTTTCAGGTGGCTTCAAGCTAATATGATGATGAATCAACTACCAGCACCAGATAAATTTGATTTGGATGGAGACAGTGCTTCCGTTGGATTAAGATGGGAAAAGTGGAAAAGATCTTTGGAAATCTACTTCGAGGCCGCTACTATAGAATGTCCAACGAAGAAGAAAGCTATACTATTACTTTTGGGCGGAAGTGGACTCCAAGAAATATTTTACAATTTGCCCGAACTTGATGATGATGCTGCAGCTGGTACCGATCTATATAAAACAGCTATAAGAAAGTTGGATGAGCATTTTCTTCCCCAGCAAAATAAGACATATGAAAGACATATTTTCCGTCTTATCAGACAAGAGGAATCTGAAAGTTTCGAAAAGTTTTTGATAAAATTAAGAGACCAAGCAGCAAAATGTGTGTTTGATAAACCAGATGAACATATAATGGATCAAATAATAGAAACATGCACCTCATCTGAGTTGCGTAAAAAGATTTTGACTATGGGAAATGAAGCTACACTAGGCAAAGTTGTGACTCTAGCAAACACCCTGCAAATCGTGAACCGTCAGATAGGAAGCTATGAAAAAAACAAAACAAGTGAAGTTAATGCAATCACCAAAAATGATAATGTAACCTCAAAATTTGATAAAACTGGTAAGAGAACTGATGATGAGAAACGCTGTAGTAGGTGCGGCAGTTTTAGACACAACAACACAGATACAAGCTGCCCTGCAAAAGACAAAAAATGTAGAGGTTGTGGTAAACTTGGCCACTTTCAGAGGCGCTGTAGAACACCGAAGCAACAGTATAAACGGAAAATGGAAGGAAACCAATGGAAAAACGGAAATTCAAACAATAAAAGATCACGAAATGACTCTACAGTGAATTCTCTGGAGGAAAATGAAGTTCAGTATGTCTTTAATGTGACTGGTGATGCAACAATAGAATGTAACATAGGAGGTGTCAATTTAGAAATGTTAATTGATTCTGGCTGTAAGTTGAACTTAATTTCTGATCAGGCTTGGGATTATTTGAAAAACAACAAAGTGATATGCGACAAGCAAGTTAAGGAACCAAAGGAAACCTTGGTGGCATATGGTAGCCAAACTCCTTTAGACATAAAAGGCTCATTTGAAACGAATATTCAAGTAAACGGAAGGACAAATCGCAGTACTATATATGTCATAAAAAATGGATCAAGAAGTCTGCTGGGCAAGGATACGGCAATGAGCTTAGGGGTATTAAAATTAGGAGTTGATGTAAATCAAATTAAACAAAAAGAAATAGAACCTTTTCCTAAGTTCAAGGGTGTCCTAGTGGAAATTCCCATCAACAATACCATCAAACCAGTCATGCAACCACACAGAAGAATACCAATACCAATAGAAGACAAGATCAACAGAAAAATAAAAGAACTTTTAGATTCTGACATCATTGAAGAGGTACATGAACCGTCTGCATGGGTTTCACCCATTGTGCCAATACTTAAAGACAATGGTGAAGTACGCCTATGTGTGGATATGAGACGAGCTAATGCGGCAATACTAAAAGAGAATCACCCCTTGCCATGCATGGAACATTTACTTCCTAAAATAAGAAAGGCTGAGTATTTCTCAAAGCTTGACATAAAGAATGCTTTTCACCAAATAGAGCTTCACCCAGATTCGAGACACCTGACCACTTTTATAACATCTAAAGGTCTCTATAGATATAAAAGGCTAATGTTTGGCGTCACATGCGCACCTGAACTATTTCAGAAAATATTGGAAAAAATGTTGATCCGATGTGAAGGGGTAATCAACTTTATAGATGACATCTTGATTTGTGGTAGCTGTGAAGAGGAACATGATTCTAGACTGTCAAAAGTACTAGAAGTGCTGAAAGAAAACAATGTATTGTTGAACAATGATAAATGCATTTACAAGGTAAAGAAAGTTAATTTCTTGGGACACGAGCTAACACCAGAGGGGGTAAAACCATTGCCAAAATATATTGAGAGTATCTCAAAATTTAGAATGCCCACAACAATAGAAGAATTGCAAAGCTTCCTTGGGCTTGTCAACTATATCAACAAATGGATCCCTAATTTAGCCACCCTTACTGAACCATTAAAAGAACTATTACGAAAGAAGTTAGGAAAGAAAACTAGTCTGGAAGGCTATTGGACAAGGAAACAAAGTGAAGCATTTGAAAAATTAAAAGGTATACTCCTAAAGATAGAAACACTGGGTTATTATGATGTTAGAGACAAAACACAGGTCATAGCAGATGCAAGCCCTGTCGGGTTAGGTGCTGTTTTGGTGCAAGTTGATAAAAATGGACCAAGAATAATTGCATTTGGGAACCGAACACTCACAGACTGTGAAAGAAGATACAGTCAAACAGAAAAGGAAGCTCTTGCCTTAGTATGGGCAATTGAGCATTTCAACACATTCCTTTTCGGAAAAGAATTTGATTTAATAACTGATCATAAGCCCCTGGAGTTCTTATTCAGTCCAAAATCTAAACCTTGCGCACGTGTGGAACGATGGGTCTTAAGACTGCAAGCATATCGTTATAACATCAAATACAAGCCTGGAAAAAACAACATTGCAGACCCATTATCGCGGTTATGCAAGAGTACCGACAAACAGCAATTATTAAGCTTAGACTATGTACATCACATAGTACAATTGGCAAAACCCCATGGTATTCCATTGCGAGACTTAATAAAAGAGTCAGAACATGATCCTGAAATTGTGAGTGTGAAAAAAGGCATGTATACCAATGAGTGGGATGCAACAATAAAAAACTATAAAGTGTTTGAAGATGAACTATGTTTTTATGAAAATATCCTTTTAAGAGGGAATAGAATTGTAGTTCCAAAAAAACTCAGGAAAGATGTGCTAGATGCTGCTCACGAAGGTCATCCAGGCATTGTGGCCATGAAGGGCCGGTTACGCTGTAAAGTTTGGTGGCCAGGTATTGACAAGGATGCAGAAAAGTTGGTAAAATGTTGTAAAGGATGTACACTAGTGGGACTACCCAACCCTCCTACACCAATGAAACGCCGTGAGCTTCCCACAGAACCTTGGATAGATCTCGCTATAGATTTGCTAGGGCCATTACCGAACGGCGACTACCTGTTAGTCATCATTGACTACTACAGTCGTTACAAAGAGGTAAAAGTCACAAGAGCTATTACAAGTGCACAGATCATAAAAATTATGAAAGAAATGTTCAGTCGGTTGGGGTATCCTGTGTCCATGACTGCAGATAATGGACGTCAATTTGTAAGTGAAGAGTTCAAAGCGTATTGCCGAGAGTGCAACATTATACTCCATAACACAGTTCCATATTGGCCACAGATGAATGGAGAAGTCGAGCGCCAGAATAGAGACATCGTGAAACGTCTGAAAATAAGTCAAACCGAAAAAAAAGAAATGAGGGAAGCTCTCTATGAATACCTCATGATGTACAATTCAACACCCCACTCTGTCACTGGAAAAACACCAATGGAACTATTTTTCAAAAGGCAGAACCGTGATAAAATTCCCATGCTGAAAGATTTGAATAACCAAGAAGATGATTCTGAGGTAAGGGACAGAGATAAATGGCAGAAAGAAAAGGGGAAAGAGTATGGAGACCGGAAGAGAAGAGCAGAAGACCCTGAAATTATAGAAGGAGATAAAGTATATGTGAAAGAGATGGAAAAGATAAATAAGCTTACACCAAATTTCAACCCTACGCCACACATAGTTGAAAAAGCTGTTGGCGGAGATATAACAGTGAGAAATGAGGAGACCGGCCAGGTGCTAAGGAGAAACATCATCCACCTCAAGAAAGTAGAAGGTCAATGGACGCCAGTTGCTTCTGAAGAGACTGAAGAAACAAAGGCGGATTGATGCTTTCTTGAACTGGTGTTATAGAAATAAACTATTATTATAATAATAACTGATGTATATTTTATATAACTTTATATATCTCATTTAATAATAAGAAAGGGGTTGTAGTGTTTGTATCTATTTAGTAGATATAATTATCTGTCTCACGTACACAAGTGACTAGTAGTCTGCCAACGTCATGCACCTGTCAACGTCAACGGAGGTACGCGGGAAAGAGCCTGGTAACGGGTGGCGGGAACACGGTGACGACGGAGAGGACGAGAAGGTACTTGGTGTATGTGTGAGCCGGATTTACTAATAATTAAATAGTAGAATAGTGAATTCTACAAACATGAACACACATTTTGTAACAGTTAATTTTTAACTAATAAATAAATATAATCTGGCGTCGAACCTCCGGTGTGTAACGGAGTGGAATGTTGGATTTATTGCGCTCTTCTACTTTATAGTTTTTGATTCCCAAACAAGTAGTACAACTGCAACAAACCTTGCAGTGAAAAGTAGTACGATACAAAAGCAAAGTCCATTGGTGAAAACAGTAAATAAAATCCGAATAAGCCATATTTTAGGGCATACAGACTGATAGGCAGACGCGATGGACTTATGTTATCTTTGCTTCCGTTATAATAAACATTAAAATTATAGTCGCATAGCAAATAAGTTACATTGTCGTATATTTTCCAGCGAATATTGTAACTAAATAAATTAATTTAAACTTCTAAATAATGAATACGGCTTATAATAACCATATTATTAGCAATCGCGACGTAAGCACAATACTTCTACGCGTCCATCAATGTAGTCAGAAAAACTGGTCTTGACACTTGGGTTTTTGAAGCTTGTTAATTTGATTTGACGTAACGAACGCTGAGATACAAGCGCGTTGTGGGTGTTTTTTTTAAGTATTCAATAAATATGTGACGTTATTGAAATGGATAGCCAACTTCCATGCTGCATAGTTAAATTTTGGGTTAACACTGTTCCTGAAATGTATGTTAATTCGTTAAGCTAATTTACCATTGAATAGTAATTTAAATTAATCATAACTAAATAAAATAATTTCTAATGTTTTCTCAAATAAAATAATCTTTGAAAGGCTGTTTTAAAAATGATTAATTCGATTCAGATGACATGATAATGTGTAAGTAATAATATTATTTCCTGAACAAGATTTATGTAGGTATTATGCGGAGAATAACTTAATTATATTAATCTTAAGCTATTCACTATTTGCAATATACGTACTTAAATAAAAACTAGTTTTGATGTATTTGCATTGATTTATCAATTAAACCGATGATAATTATAATTTTAAGGTAATACTTATTCCCCAATACTTATCTACCTAATAACGCAATACAATGGATTTACTTTGATTTATTTATTTTGATCAAAGCTTACCTACATGGTTACTATAAGTGGAGCAAGTCTTCTGGCATAAATTATGATTCAACTAAAGCGGCACCTAGACCCACAGGTTTGTAAGTATATTGTAAACCACCAAACCGAATAAAATGAACGAAATCTGAAATCGATTTAATTTCTAAAATCATTATATTGTTTGTATTATTCAACTATCAAAATTGTGAGATCGTAGTAGCGGCAGGGCTACGAGTACGCATGATGGTCGAAGGGCGAGCTCGGGCTTGCAGACTGGCGGAGTACCTGCCGAGAGCGTGTGAAGTCCGGCGCAGGCAGGGGGTAGGCACAAAGGAATATTCAAATGCGCTCTTGGACGCGGCTCGCATGAATGTACATTACCCTATGACGATATTATTTTTAACATGCGAAGATAATGGCTCATCGGGGCGATTCTTAATTTTTTGTCGCTTTCTTATACGAGACCTTTTATATTGCCCGCAACGCTTTAGGGTTTTTGTGCAACCAGTGTATTTTGTCATTAGGGAAAAAGTATAATTAATTATATTATTATTTGCAAGTTCGAACGTCAACCACCTTTCAAATTATTATTTTTTTCCGTTACAAATATAACCCATTGATTTATTTGTATAGATTGGCCGAATGTTGTGACTTTAATAGGTACAATCCATGTCAATATTGATGGGGTCGCTTATTTAATAATTTTAAAATAATGAAATAATAACAACGATGAACTATAATACATATTAGGTAATAATTTAATTGAAATTTTACGTACCTAAGTATGTTATGCAACTTATTTGCTAACACAGTATTTATCTAAGTGTTAAGCGGCATCAATTATTTGATATGGGGTTCATAACCGGTGTTTATAACACTTTACCCTATAATTTGGCAATCAGTTTTTACCACTCTGGAGTCCGGCATTGTGCTACGTTCCCGCTGAGTTAAAGATCCTGTAATTTTGCGGTTACTCTGAGAACTTGCAGGTGTTTATTACATTAGGTACTGCTGCGAACTAACTAGTTTTATATTGGGAACTAGAAGAACTCCCCTTTGTTCGCGCAATATTTTTTTAAGCAAACTTCAACCTCTCACTGCTCCTCTTAGAGGTTGAATTTCTTTCTTAGTAAAACTCTAGACCTAGAAAGTGCCTGCTTTCCCAATTTCTCAGTATAATTATATCCAGTCAGTTAATCAATATATAGCGAAAGAGTTTTATATATTTAGATAACCCGACAAGATACGTTGATTAGGATTGCATCTTGATGTGTTACAAGTAAGTGTTCGCTAAACAATATAGCGGTAATTGATGTCTGTACTCATATGAGTAATTAAATTACTTAAATCAGCCAAACACTTGAGATACATGAACATTAATTAAAGTCATATCTATTTTTTCTTTATTCTGAATAAAGAGCCAAATAAAAACATCAATTTCCATGAACAAAAATTGTTTATAAACTTAGTTTTTCGTCAGCATTTGCCGTTTCAAGGCTTAAAAAAACTATTAATTTATTCGGTTGGTTTATAAGACGATCTTGAATCTAAATTGTCTTCGTTGATTTCACACGCTGAGCGCTGCACTGACCATTGTCTCGTCAGTCATAAAAAGAAAATTGCGAGTCGTATATTGTGTTCAACCCTTCTTGGCCCTGTGTCCGTGAGCGTTGAGGCCTACCTACGGTATCTCACCGCTTCGACAACGCGCTGACGGGGAACGCTCATTGTCTTGCAGCATCCGAGGGTCCTGCCGAGAATTTATGCTCGCCTGTCATAACAGAATAAACTTACGCATTGTGAATCAATATAATGATCTCATCTATACACAGTTTTTGTTTCTGGGTGTTGCTCTTTGAATTAGGATTTGACATTAAAATACTACAAGTAGGTAAGTAAGTGGATACTTTAAACAATGGGCACTCATTTATATTGTTGTAATGATAAAAATCCGGTTTGATTTGAAAGTCGTTTGTCTGCTCTTTATGTTTATAATAATTATTTATTTGTACAATATATGAGCAGACACGCTGTAACAAAATATTTCAAATCCGTCTGAACAAAATTCGGACTATTACGTAAACATCGACACTGCAAAAAAGCGCGTTGATGTCTTTTGTTCTGAAAACAGACATTTTCGTATTTATTTTTAGTTTTACCTTAACTTTGGCAAACTACTTACTATCTACTCAATACGTTTTGATACAAAATGTAAAATAGTGTACTTGTGACTTCATTTGGTGTTCACGAGGCGGTTGCATATTTTTTCCTATCCAAGGTTCTCTTTGCGTCCCGGTTTACTCGATACTGTAATTTCATAATTCAAGCGTTTAAATGCATAGCTTTTCGTGAGTGTACGCAAAAAGTGCAGAGCTTCGCTGGAACGGCGATTACGGTCCTTAAAATAACATCGTACGTTTAAGTTAATGACAGACACACCGGCAAAATGCACTTATAATTGTATATACAAAGAGTTTTGGTGAAAAATTATCATGCGTATGGTATTCTTGTGGTGTTCTCCCACGGATTGAAAGAAATTAGCGCAGAGAGTCCATAAATATTCCTTCTAAAATAAGTACACACAAGTGTTCAATTCGTAATCTATTATGAGGTGGCGCTCTCGGGTTGAGTGAAATTTTGAGATGAAAAATTAATAACATTTATTTTTGTAGAACTTTTATGTACTTACATTCAAATAACTGCATTTTGTTGAGGGCAGCGCCTTTATTCTTCTGAGGTAGGTAATGTCAGGTAGGTATGTGGTGCGATGCACGATGTTTGTAATATTTCTTGGTTGCAAAAGAAGAATAGCATCTAATTGACTAATGACTAACATGCAACCTCGCGTCTGAATATGTGCAACTTTTGAGGCCACTGCATTTAAATGAAAATAAATAAAATATTTTCTGCGACAACTTGCTAAGTAAGTAAGTTATACTAAAAATATTGCAGACTAAAAAGGTTTTTTGTCGGATTTCGTAACCAAAAAAGTGCTCTATACGCGGAGGTACCTAAATTGCGAGGACTCAGTTCCTGACGAACCATTAGTGATATATAATTCAGGTAATTAGGTCCCTATTGAGAACAGCATAGCGGACTTTGATGGCCCTTGCTATTGGATAGTAGGCAGCCGATAAATTCCCGTGGCTAGCCAGTGGTTACTAGGCAATAATTGACGTCGCATATTTGCATAATTGTGTCCGTTAAGTGTCTGTATCTACATAAAATTGCGTCTTTTTCAAGGCTCCTCTATATTTAACCATGATGAAAATCGCTTCAATCGAATGTTTCCTCTATACCTAGCGTCGTCTCTTAATTAATATTTATTTAGAATAAATTTCCTCAAATAACCTAACTGCCGATTCGTTTTAAAAACATTTTATTCCAATTCTATGTATAAAATATTAGATGGTTTCATCGAAACTAATGTCGTAATCTTGCAAAGAACGAAACATGTAGCCTCCCTACTTTAAGAAAATCATTGTATTGAATATTATTCAAAATGTACATTGTACCTACTTACCAGAGTGATAATAAACTGATCTAATCATAAGAGCAATCGTTCCAATAAGAGTTTTAATAAGTTTGCTTGTTGGTTAATAAAATTTATTTTTAACTGAAATTTATACACAGTAATTGACCATCCATCAAGGTTAGAAGGTTCTTAAATTTATATAAAAACTCCTGAATTATGACAACTCAGGTATCAAAACCTAGAAAATATGTATGTATATTGAATGACACCATAAATATGATTGGCAAACGAGAACGGACGAGAAAAAAGCACACACGACAGAATACAATTTTATTGCAAAGACATTTCCGTTCGATTGTAGATAATTTTTAATCCTGTGAGCTGTGCACAGCTCAGCTAACTAGATTCCAACCAGTGGAACTAGTCGATAAACACGGTTATGAAGTCCGATAGGTAGCTACGTTGCTACTGGGTTCCATTGACAATTATGCATCTATCTGATTGCACCTCACCAACTCAAGCGAGCTTTTATGATTTAACGCCAAAACAAATGCCTCTTATTACAGTCAGAACCAATAATTGTCTGAGACTTTTTACGTCACTTTTTTCCATACATTGTATTGAAATGTAAAAAAATTATGAACAAATTGGTTTCTTTCAATTACCATCGTTTATGTACCTATACATACATATCACTTGATAAGTATGTAGATATATATGCGCAATTATCTAGTATTACTTTCTTATTTCCGTTCCATTAACTAAACTTTATTGACAGAAAGCAAGTAATATCCGGAATGGTAATTTATTTCATGAGAGATAAGTACCTAATTTATATATTTTTTAACCACGCAAATTGTAGGCTTTTGATGTTAATAAGAATTAAAATGAATAGTGGACATGGTCAAGTCCCAAAACAACGCAACGTCGTAGTCTAGATATCAAGAAGTATTGTTCTAGAATTAGAGAATATGGTCATAAATTTATATATACATACATATATTAAAGCCATATTTAAGGTAGAGAAAATTATTTAATTTAAGATGTATATTATTTATGTAAGGCAACTACCTTACATAAGTAATAATACATCTTCAGCTGATAATATAGGTAAACACGTTTAGACAATTTAGAGAGACTCGTCGTCGTGGTCAAAGGTTTCCTGCGGATTTATACATTATTCGCTAATGTTAACGTAGGTAGTTACACTAATGGATAGGCAGCGGCTCCACCATCAACGACCGAGCTTGTACAACACTAATGATAAATGCTTCAAGGGATTGCGTTTCCTTAAGCACCTTTTGCATTTAGGTTAGCTACAGAGCTTTTAAGAGAGAATATAAGTCTCACGTCAACATTAGCTCGGCTAATAGATGACACCGAGTAAAGAAATTAAACAATCCTATGAATGTTATTTACCCGAATATAGAGTTGGTGCTACCGATATATTTTTTATGCAGATTGTATAGTGTTAAATGTCTGAGTTAAGTGCAATGTTGCGAGGTTCATACTGTCGCGCCCTCGGGCGGCTGCTGCCCAGGGATAACGGATCGCAGGCTGTGAGGCTGATTTATCGTGGACATCCACCGAACCTATGCGATTTGCATTTAGATAGCGCGGTGGCTTGGCGGGCGGGTCCGCTGCGTCCCACGATGAAGCCGATTTACTCTATCGCACGTAAATTAACTATAAAATTATATTCCTGTAAAAAATGAAGATAGGTTTGCAACCCAATAATGAGAGATTTAATCGAGCAATCACCGAACCATGTTAGCTTCCACCCAGTGTAGGATGACTTTCGATGGACAAAACCGATGATTAGCATGATTGAAGCCCATTATCGTATCTGCTGCTTGTGGTAAGTGCTCGTGATATTCACAAAAAATATATTATGAATTTAAACAAAGCTGTCTGTCGTTTAAATCACTTATACAACGCTTATATGAACGCGAGTAAGTGTAGAAAATGAATGAATACTTATTATAAATCGTGTAGATATAAGTGTAAATGGGAGACAAAATAATTAGTGTAAGTAAATCGGTTACGCCGTACTGGCGGAAGGCGGGTGCGCGTTATCCACGCCGCTCGTAAATATCCCACCTCCGCAATTAGAAGGCGCCAATTTGCTGCATTATAAGTTTCCTATTAACAACATACCTTTATCCCCGATGGTAAATGTTCGAGGCCAAAAGGAATAGCTGACTTTTCAGTATCTTACTGGCCGAGAACTGCCTGTTTGCCGTGAGGTAAGCGCCCGATCTGCTGATTTTTAGACTACAAGTAGAGAACTTATTTGAAAGGCCGAAGTTGACAGGAAGTTACAGTCTTTGAGACCGCAAGAAACTGATAGTAATCTTGAGTTTGATAGTTTTAAAAATCAAACAAAAAATTATACGGAAAGGATTATTTTAATGCATTTTATACGCATAAGCGCAAGATGTTACGACAATTTATATTGTGTTAATAATTGCAATAGATAACTATATACTAACGTAAACATATTATTTATATATTTAGGAACTGTTTTACATATTAATGTTTTAAATGCAAATTGTTGTTATCTCAAGTGCCTTGTAAGATAATGACAAGTTTATTAATGTACACTGCATATAAAATATGGAAGCCAATGGATGTTTCTAAATAAGCACTGAATTGCATGTACAGCGTATTGCAAATTTTCCTCGAAGGAGCGTTTAATCTTTCCGTCAAACAGATGGTATCCACGCCACGTAACAAACTAACCACTCCGCGGCGTAAAAGGAAGAAGCACGCCCCTAATTGCGATATATCCTCGAGTATCTCCTACAATATGTAAATAGGCGTCCGAGGTAATTAAAGCTTATCTTGCGCCCTGCCATCCCGGCCTCGCTGATTGCTTCGTAAAATGATTGACAAGCTATTTTAACAGCGTACCGATAATGAAAACGTCCCTCTACAGAGTCTACAGTTTATTCATATTTTATTTATTGTTGACAATCACTATTTGCACAGGATAATTGATCGCGTTCTCACAATTGTCAGGCGGCTGACGAGTTGTTTGCGATTTTTTAAGAGGCCGTGTCGTGAGGCGCCGCCGCTTGTCCACATATTCAGCTCTCGCACTTCTTCTACATAAGAGCTTTTTATTTTTTGTTGCAGAATTCCCGATAAATTATCTTAATACGACAAATATTTACATTGGTTCTACGGAGCTCATTGACTTGTCTATCGGCACATAAGTATTTCTTAATTATTCTGTACATATCGAGGCGTTATTGTTAGAACGGTTTTTATATTATCGGTAAATGAAGGTGTTTGAATAGCGGTGCAAGCAAATGGATTTTTACTAAGAGAGCTCAAAACAAGAGATCAAATGCGCGCGGAGCGTTTTAAATATTTAGATTACGCTGTATTTCTAAGATTAGTTATGAATTGTAGGGTTCGTAGGTCTTTAGACAGTTGGTTCACGGTTTAATTACAGTCGTAAGGTTTCACATAATCGGGCGTAAATCAAAAGATATAGATACCTGCCATGCACAACCTGTTCAATTCGCACGACACAATGCTCGTAGGGATCGCGCACTCCATTGTGCGCCCGCGCAGGCGACATCCCTCTTATTTATATCTTCACGCTTATTTAGTAACAGCAGTGAAATCCATCGAAAACTTTAACGTATTAACAAAATAACATTAAATTTTCTACAGAATTGCACTCTTTTATTGTGTTCTCACATTTTTTTCCAAGCAAAGATTTATAAAATTTATAGATAAATACTTACGTTCTCTTTGTTCAACTCTTAGTTCAGTGAGTATCCTGTTTGCACACAATCGAGTGTATTAACATTTCCATTGAAACGTGCCCGCTATAATCAGCCGATTCAAGTCGCTCAGCCCAAACATGACTTATCCCACTGACAGTATGGCGAAGCAGAGTTCTATTGAAAATACTTTTTGTCTCTACTGAAAGTTTACTTTACTTACTGTGTTTTTATACTTATTTGTAATCTCGTAAGCTTTGTTGATTTATAAGTTTTTTTTCTATTAACTATTAAGTAATGTCATCTCAATGAACACGGACCACACACGGGCATTCAAATTAGAAAAGTCTGACAAAACGGAAATGATGCATTTATTCTGGTTTTAGTGTGCAGTGGGCGCCGCGGGCGTCCCTTATTTCTAAGCTCGTAACTCTTCTAATAAGACACTTAACGCGAGCTTTACTAGTGCTTTATGTGCACAACTTCGATTTATATATATCATTTTGATTTGTGATGAAACCAAAACGTTTTATATTCGGTTGGTTTAGAGTTTCCTCAGTTAAGGCGATTAGTGTAATAATTTTCCTAAGACTGTTTACCGCGAGCTCTGAATTTTATTTATACCAGTAATTCAAGCATTACAAGCATGACATGTTTAATGCTTGATATAGACTTTGCAGCGGATATTTACATTTATTTGTTATTAATGGTAGTTAGGGACAATTTGTTCTACAACTTATCAAGTGCAGCACCGTAACGTTTTTTCTGCGATTTGCGCCGAGACGCCGACGCCGCCCATTATGCGATTGGATAATTGGCTAATGTGGTACAAAGTGAGGCTACGAGGCTGTACATTACAAGCAGTGGTTAAATAGCATTAAAGTAAGTGCTCTACTAGTTTGAAAATAAAATACTATTTGGCGTGGAGGCCGACTATTGGTAAATAGGTACGCACTGTTTTCCAAATTTTTCTAGGTAAGATTCTTACCTGATTCTTCAACAAGAAAGTTTCCTTTAGGTTCCCAGTTGAAATATTAGGTAGGTACTTTTTGTACTAGTTACAAAAAATTCACTGATTAGTAAAAAATCTTATTTCGGTATATTTGTTTGCGCAACATAAAAATTTAAGAGTTTTTAGTACAACAAAGCATAATAATATTGATTACCTACAGATATCGAAGGTTTTAGCTTAAAATTGTGGAAAAAAAAAATCCAAAAAATTCTATAGCGAAAATATATGTTTTTATGTCGATTATCCCACTAAAGCGTTATACTAGATTGTCCTTCTGATACGGACCGATATTCACGAAAAACCTAGTATCCCAGCGATATACCATGGGGTGAGAAAAAAATTACCTACTTATACTGACAAACAGATGGACTTCGGAACCCTAAAAAGTAACCATTCTGCGGACAACAAGTCGCAATTCAACAATCACACATCATCAGAGTCACGGATCGTCCAGGTTGCATAAAATGTCGCGGCCATACCATTCAGATCGGGAGAGCACAATACAAAGGCGAATTCTTATAAACTCAACTTTACATCGCTTTTATTGAGTGTGTCAATCTACTGAGTGGTGTCACTCAACGGCAACGGTCAGGCAAGAATAAAGAATACGAGTAAGGATTTTACGTCTCTTTTATAAAAATTTACGTCCTTGTAAAATTTTTGAACTTAAAATTAGTTATTGTCACTAACTGATGGTCCGTTACATATTTTAAAGTGCAAAATAGTAACGGTTTTTAAGCGAAACAGGAGAAGGAAAATAACATGAATTTATTTATTTTTTTATTGATTATTCCTCTATAATTTATGATTTCGTTGATTTTTTTTAATTTTAAACCCCGTGTGTGGCTTAACGAATTTTTTAAAATAGATATTCGTTGAATACGTATCAAACTTTGAAGTAGTTTTTTTATTTAAGTTTTCATCTTTTAGCCAGCTAAACAGTAATAATAACAGTAGCCTAAGTATTATGATGAAGTCAAAGAAATAAGTATTTACTTATTTCAAAAATAAAAAATCCGACTGAGAGTATCTAATGTAAAATAACTGTTTTACAGTCGCCATATTGTACATACATAACCCTCATTTTTCGCAGTTGGGTAAAAAATATCAAAACTATGAAGCATTACTAAGTAAATACTAAATAATTAAATACAGCCTAATTTTTAATTCCTATGAAATTAATGAATGCTCTATACTAAATTATTTGGTCTTCAAAACAAGATTGTGTTAAACTGTTTAGAGACCTGACCACTACTTATTCTAGGCTTTATTAACATCCGAAGCCTTCGTTGTGCGTTGCTCAACACGTGCTTGGCCGATTTATTTGTTCAAATTAAGCCAGAGTTACTAGTTACGCAGACAAGAGACATGACTTATTTAGTGCCCATGTTGCGTTTCCATCTTTAATCTGCGTGGGCGCATATTTCTGAGAAAACATTTCTCGTTGACCGTATATAATGCTGCACTGAAAACAGAAGTAATAATGCTGGCCATACCTGTACGGCGAAGAAGTAAATGAATCATCGCATATGCGTTCCTCGTCAAAGCGCAAAAAGAGGTTTGTCGAAAATGCTCACCTCGTTTAGTTTGCTCCGCGCGGCTCCGAGCTGCCCGCAGGCCGCACTCATCCCTTATTTATTTATACTGGTATGAAGAATGTGCATTTTTTGTGGAGCCATAACAGCGAGCGTCCCGAGGCGAGGCCGTGCTGGGCGCAGAGCTCAGCGGCGCTGCGAACCTGCCACAATCCGACCGCCGAATTCCTTAATTGACAAAATGCAGCGACACTGCATTCCATTTCCAATCGTTACTCTTTATGTGGGAATTCAATACAAATAGATTAATGTCTCTTGCAAAATAAACTACAAAATGTTTAAGGCAAAGACGACTAGGCAATGGTAATTTATTTTATCTGACGGTTACTGAATTGAACATTCAGTTTTTGCTAGCTCTTAATTAATATAATTGGAGAACAATTTATAGTTTCTCAATTATTTATTTTAACATATGAGTACCTATAATCAAACAGGTCCATATTGGTTTTTAAATACACATATGAGTTGATATGTAGATACTTTTTTCATTGGTTTATCAATGCCAAGGTTTTGCTTTAATTATTAAAATAAGTTTAGCAACAGGAAATTATTTTTAATAACATGTATTTGCTCGTTTATGAGTGGTTTGCGCGAGAGATTGCAGTTTCTCTTATCAGCGATGATAAAACATGCGTGTAGTGGAGCCGCACCCGCACTTTCCCTCAAAGCACCGCGCACCTGCCGCTGGCAGCGCGGGCGGCGGCGCGAGATGCCGCGCAGGCCGCAGCCAGTTCCGCCGCTAATGCGTGATTCAATATATTCTGCAATGCGACTCCGGCGTTTATGGATATGTATCTACGTGAGGTTATTGCACGTGAGACAGGTTAAAAGATCCACGTGAAAGTTTCCCTATAGGAAACCGCAACTCCATATAGCTGATTTATTATGAGCCTTGTGTAAGTTATTATGTACTTATAGATACATGGGTTGTACGTATATCCGATCTTATTCAATAGGATGTTTATTTACTAATTTATGCCCGGTTATCTCTGCGCTCTCGTCGTGTTTTAATTAAGAGATTAATAATGAAGCAACAGAGACGAGGCAACGACCGATGGGGATAAGCGAGCACGCCAGGCGGGCGCACGCAACCCTACGCGACATGCGTGTTGCTCCGTTACGACACCTACACCAAATTTTTCCACATGTCCGAGCAGGAGATAAGCGGCGAGCGACGTCGACGTGTTATTTATTAACGAACCGAATGATCGATAGTTGGACGCGTCACCGGACGTGGACGAGCCTTTCGAAACTCGCCGCCATTGCTGCTGCCGCCGCCAGACGCAGCCATGCTCCGAACCTCCGATAAATCTATCTCGCAACGTCTGCGACTCACTCAACCACGAAATTCATGTTTAGAGAGTGTTTTACCATCGGTCATATTATTATAGTTGAACTTCCTTTGACGGAAATTAAAATTATTGCTTTGTGGTGTTACTAAAGCATTTTTAAGTAACTTACTACGAGTATAACTTTCAGTAAGTATTTCGTCATATCACACTGTCAAACCTGATTCATAAATGCGAATGTTTGGATGTCTATTACTCAATCTGACAATCTGAACTATTATTATATTAATTCTTTTATTTCAAAAGAGATACCTTTTACTAAAAGAAAATACTACACTACCTCTCTAACCTACCAAGGTATAGCATGTTAGAGTTTCATCACCAGTGTCTGTCATGCAAATTACGTGAATTTCTGATTTACATAAAAAAACACGTTGCTCTACTGACTGATCTAGATGGCGAAAGTAGATATCTGCTGATAGTATTAATACTGCATTTGTAACAGGGCTAGGATGAAACACACCATCAGCATCGTGATGATTTTCTACATCACTAGTTTTGTGTAAGTATTGTAACTACATTAAAAAAAACTGTAACAGTATTTAACTATCTCTCTAAGCAATGCACAACGGTCGTTTGTATGTTAGATAGCCGTGTCGAACGCATTGTTTGTGTAACCGAGACTTCTTCAACCCTTTGAGCGAAGCCATCGGTTCCGCTCTAGCATACGTCACGTCTCGTCGTGACAGCTGTGCAAGATACTTTCTAATCGCGCCATTCAATATATCTACACTGCAAACGGACATTACGTGCTCTTAGCACCATATTCTGGCTCTATAGTCTCGCTAGCTAGTCTCTAAAAATTAGCTTTGAAAGCTTTATATAGGTATTGGATTGGTTATTCGCATATATTTTACTACAGTAGTTTATAATCTTCGAACAAAAAATTATAGATAGAGTTCTGTAGGAGCAATGGAAAAATATTGTCAGGTACGATGGGGAGATAGGTACTTTCAATATATTAGATCCAAAGAATAGCTATGAAGAAAACGAATAATTATTGACACGTTAAAGAAAATTATCGTCACCACCATAGTATTTATAGGCCACCGCTCTTTTAGCACTTTGTTTACACGCGTACGAAGGCGCTGATATGATGTCATGCTTGGTGAATGCTAAACAGACACTAAGTACTTATGTGTTTTTTAGACTTTTACATTGTTATTCTTTAATCAGTTTCACAATAAAGGTATATTTGCTGAACTTTTTAGTTTCAAATTATGCCTTTAGGATCTTTTCTGCATGTTTCTTCCACCTTATTCTTTTTATTTTGACGCGATGGTAAACAACACGATATCATGGTTTGACTCAATATTGCAAAAGTCACGAATTACGAGTAAATTAACAACCTAGTATGTTTACATGTACAATACATGTTTCGACGCAAACTTGATAGGAAACGGTCGGAAATTCGTGGTAGAGAATTCTTTGCAGGGCAGGTTAGACCAGTCCCGGTGGCCTCGCAAGGACCCCAGCAAACCTGTTAGATTCGTTGCACGATTTTTACGTGCGCACCTACCGGAATCTCATTCACGTGGTGCACCCGTGCCTCGGCCCGCGCCCCTCGTCTGCCAGTTAACTCGTCAAATGACTCACGCTTTGGCTGGTTAGATGCCAGAAGCTGGCTTTTCCAGTTCTCTGATCTAATTCGCACATTCTATTCTTACTTGTCACTAATACTACATTTTTAGATTGCGTATGATCATTGGCTACAGGTTTCTGATTTAGGATCTTTAAAGCTCTAACGAGTTCCAATCCTGAGTACCAGTATTAGTCTACCTTTATCGATATACACTGTATGCTCTGCATTTTGACGTTGTAGCTAGGTTTTAGCAAGACTTTAAAATAACACAATCATTGAAAATATTTGATGATGAGTCATGTGATATAATTAATAGACATAGGTACTTAGTTATTATACATTTAATATACTAGTTACCTTAATACGAAAAAATTAGTGATCTCGCTAGTGATTTGTGGTTTGGTTGATGAATCCTAAAACTAGATGGAATTTATCAATTGAAAAATGGACAAACACAACATTTGCCAATATTGAAGGGAAACATTGTTATGAACCCGGCATGTCCTAGAATCAAAATTTCAGTCATCTACGAGTACATTCCACATGAATGAAATTTTTGTAACGTACGCTACATCTTTTCAGCAAGGTTTACTAGCGTTCCTTTCGGTGAAACTACAACTACTTGCGACAAATTAACAAAAGTATAATAATGATGAAGTATATCATGATCCTGCCGTAGTCGCTTATGTTAATAAGCGACTACGTAGGTTCACTTGTGATCATTATTTTATGAAGATTGATAGTCTACTGCCGTTGCTAATGTGTATTTTATTTCTTGTCGATGTTTCTAACATCTAATAGCAATGTATATCACACTGGCATATGTTACGGCAAATAATGGCATGATATCAACACGAGACCAGGAACAGGAATCAGGTAGAACTACGATCCGGTCAAACCCGTCCGACGCGTGCTTCCAACATTTTTTATTTATTTGTCTGCATCGTCGGATACCGCTGGGTGTGACGTCAGACGACCTAAACTGGTTAGTGAGGGAGCAGGGATTTGCCTCGTATCCTTCCGGTTCTGCAAGTGGGTCGGACCTGTTCTACACCAGGTTGCACGGCACCAGGCGGCGGCGCCGGCGCAGTACGCGTGACGTACGGGCTGCAGCGGGTTAACCCGAAACCGCCTATTTTTAACGCTCTATCCTCGTAAAAGCCTGTTCCGATGGCTACCAGTTTCACTCTCGCGGCGGCCACTCACTCCGCTGACTCATCCCCTGCAAACGCAACAATTAGCAAATATATCGTCACAATACACGATGACCGTCTGTTTGTGCCATCAAAGGTCAGTATCCGTACCAAAATGGTCACGCCTAATAACTGGTTCGTAAGTTGTAGCAGACCGGTACGTGAATCTCGGTTTGGAGTACCAGTATTTTACGCTATGTTTACTCGTCGAAATCACGATGGAATGAATGAGAACATTACCTACCGTTAGTTACGGTTACAAAAAGATGTAACCTTCAGGTTTTCTATTAGTGAAAGTAGATTGTGTGTATCAACAATGATCTGGTCTGACCGAGGATGATTATTGATTAGTGTTTCATTGTCAACAGACGGCGCAAGGAAGTGATGGATGTCGGAGGAGAATCGTGGCGCTACTACCAGAGCGGGACGGAGCACCCGCTCAGCGCCGCCACCTCCGCGGTCCTCGGGATGGCCGACGAGCAGTCCGGCACGCTCGTCACCGAGTACTACAAGCTGCCGCCACTAGGACAGGACGCACATCTGGCTCAGCACAAAGACGCGAAGCTCGTTGACGTCTGGCCGTAAGTATGATAAAACTAATAGTTATAAGTACGTATATGTTATTAGGTGAGGAGGTATATTAAGAAGATGCAGAAGACTAAGATAAGATTAGGTAACATTTGTGTTATGAACTTACTCTAGTTGAAGAGTTTGTTGGACAATCTGACAACCAGCCAATATACTCCTAGTTGTAAGTCCTACCAAAGCTCAATGCTTTCAAATTATTTCCCCGGAGATATTATTAATACCAGTTATGTAAAACTTAACTAGTATAATGTGCATAAAATTAAAAGCGTATTCTAGATGATTATACACAAATATTAACAAAGTAAATATGCGAAAATACGTAAAATATAATCGAATATGTAAATACAAAATCAGATAACGATAGATAACAATCAAGAAGAATCGTTAAATGATCGCGGAAAATCAATAGTCGATTCTCACGGCCGTAGATCAAATCGAACATTCGTGTATCGGAACAATTATCATTATAATCACTGGATTTCGAGGCACGGTGAATACGGAATGAATTCGCGTAAAATTTATATGTAAACTATGATAATATGCAATCTTTTTGTAGTGCTGTTTTTATACGTAGTCGGATACAGGCGGGGTCGCGAATGTGTTGCCTAGTCTCACGGACGAGTACACTGAGACAAGACGCCGCGTGGCTTCCGGCCCTAACACAACGTGTAAGAATAACAAATAATAAAAATGTTAATGTTCCACTCAATAAATCATAGGTGCTCATTTGAATACCTATGCAGGGATTAACGAAATATCAGTTCGCAACTGTGGAGGATCTGCGAACCCCTTTCGTACCTGTGTGCATATTTTTGTCAAATTTGCATATTTCCTATAAGTTGGTGTAGTAGTGTAGTTGGTGTAGTCTTCCATAAAAGTTATCTAGATTTGCTGTTTGATAATTGACGCATAGAATGCATAACATGTTCGAGCCAATTAAAAATTATTTGTAAGTACATCCCAAACTTCCTGTGTAAACGTGGAGCGGGTTGTATTTTTGAAATATGTTTGTAGGCTAAAAAAGCTTTTACCAATTAATCTAAGATTTTGTTTACGAAACCGTATGTATATATTTTTTAGGAATAAGCACTTAAGTACATATTATTTTTAAAAATATTTAAAATAAAACATAGTCAAATAAAAGTTGATATTGCCGCTGCATTCAACACATTCCCATAGAAATGCGACCCCGATCAAATTATTCTCGCTCTTTGAAAAAGGTTGTTAACAGCATCCTTTGAATAGCGACGCAAAAATGAGCAAACGCCGTGTCACATTCTTAACACAGGCAGTGCATAATGTAAACTTGACCCCATACAAACCATCTTAACTTTTATGAATGTTTTATTGTATTCCATAAATACTAAATGAAAACTAGTTTATATCCATGAAAATGTAAATTTTGGGAATTCATATACGGAGACGGAGACAAGCATTGTGATATTCTTTGTTATATTTTTTTCCACAATCAATCAGCTCTAGAATTTCAATAGTAAGCTGAGTAGGTATTGAATCATAGTTAAAATGGTAAATAGCCTCCTACGTTTTTACCGCACACGTCGCTAACGTGTCCAGCAACGTTGAGAGTTCTTGAAGTGTCACGCTCTCAAAACAAATGGTCCAGAACGTGTGTGTGCAGCGGCAGCGCTCTCCGCGCTCGTCGTCTTACTTACGGGAGTGCATTGCATAAATACAAACGACGACAATAGACGGATGTGACTGGAAGCGGCTCACATTGACAAGGACGCCCAGGACTTGTCTCTAGTCATTGTCGGCACACGTCCCACGCGCGCGGTTCAACGCGCTGCTATTGCTCATTCATACATTCAAAATTATAACGAACGTTCCACTCGCCCGCACCCATGCGTGAGTTCTGTGTCTCCGAATGTGTTTGTATGCAAATCGCTCAGCGCCAGTGCATCGTCGGGTTTCAAACGCTGTATTTGTTGTTTAAATCGCTCGCATTATTTGAATTGAATGCTCGATAGATGTAGAAATGAACTAGTTCCGTCTGTATTCCTCTCCGGTCTGAAGACGTAGGCGTGAAAGTGTTTCGTAAACGCCATTGCGTAGTGCGCGGGCGCAGCCATTCTGTCCTATAAATACTTAGAAGCAGGACTGCGGGTATTAAATGGAAACTGCGGCTATAACCATTAATAAGTTGGCGGAGGTTCTCGAATGCTAACGTTAAGATTAGCATAGAAATGCGCGGTGGGATGCCTTCGGGGAGGGCCTCGCCCTCTTGACCCTGTCACTGTTCGCACTTGCCATACTAACGGGAAGTTAGTTTCTCTACATACGTACCTTCACTTTACGAGATAATGACTAAGATAATCTTCGTACTTAATTACTTTGTGGTCCCAGCACCGCACTCAAAGTGCAGTATGAGCAGTTAGACCTTTAATAAATTTACGTATCGTAAAAAATTTGATTGTGTGTAAAGAATGTTTGAAATAAGATGATTTTTTTATTATTTACTAGTTGTCATCAGATAACTTTAAAAAGCAACATTTTCATAGTTCATGAAAAAGGCATAAAAGATGTAACACATGAAACACTATTAGGTAGATTATGCACCGTTGGTGTCGCGGTGGATTAACAAAAACTCAGGGCGCTGGAACCGTGTGACCCATTTAGTACTGAAACCGGTTTTCTCTTGAAGATCCGCCGGTATTGTTAATAGCATAACAGTAAAATCCATTCAACTCCCTTAGAAACACCCGACCCTCTTTCGAAGATAATGCGTAAAAAAGACAGTTAACATCGTTATGTCCCCGATAGCGATGGTCATCACGTAGCGAACTATGAAAACGGGGTTTGACCATTCATTCTTGACCATCCTTTATGTCAACGTTTTCCTTTGAAAGGCCAGCTGAAGAAATTTAATTACAATTGCTTGCTATTACGTGCGAATAACTCAACTGTAATGCCAGATGCTAACTCTTATTACCATATAGCTCCTAATGCTAATTAGGTTTGAAGGAAATAACATAACAAGCATCAAATATCTATGGTATGCGCAAACAAACCAAGTTACGCTACTTAACTTTCTGAAGAACGTATGAGTTTATAAGGTACTAATTTACAGTACCTATCTGACAATTTAACAGACAAATGGTGAAATCGCTTTCAATTAATGTTTTTGATAATGTATTAGTTCCGTGAGAAAAGTAGTAATAAACCTACATTTTATCGAATGATATATTTAAATAGAATTGAATTACGTTGTTCGCATCCGCCGTAAGCACATCCTATACCTTCACTCGAGACATAATTTTATCTGATCATCAAACGATGAATAAACTGATTCGATACAGATAATATTTAAATGTTTGTTTAGCAACCCTAAGTATTTTGCGTTTAAATTAAAGATTGATAGTGTAATATGCATAAAATAAGAAATCTTAAGGGAATAAGTTCCTAAGTAAGTAGCTAGTTCCATTTCGATATCACTAAGAAAACTTTCTAGTCTAGAAATTTAAAAAGCCCAGCCAAAAGTATTAAAATGATATGCCATTGTTATTCATAAGAAGTATTTTGATAAATGTATTGAATTGCGCATAGAGCGAGGGCTCGTTGCACCCCATGCGCCGCTTTGTCGGAATCTCATCATGTGTGAAAGGGTGTTAAGTAAACATTGCAAATAATTATAATAGCAATTGCATCTTAGCGTATTCGTAGATTCAGCTTCGATAAGGAAACTTTATTTTGCATGTTAGCCGTAGCAGCAGTTGCGAGGACGTCGTGATTATTCCTATCTTTTATTACTTGCAGTGTTATGGTAATTGGCTGCAACACGACACTGATACCATCAGATTAGTTAGATGCTTAGAAATTTGAATTTGGCTACCTGAACAGAAACGGATACAATTTGTTGTATTGGTAAAAATCGGGTTTCTTCAATTTTAGTAAGTATCTATACGAGTAGGTTCATACTCGTACAAATACTTAATCTACGCTAACTTAAGTTATCTTAAATTTAATTGTTTTTATGTAAAAAAATAAAAATAAATGAATCACTAGTGTTCTTAAAACGGAGATGATATAGGTATAGACAGCAAATTGCCGCGAGCATAAACAGAGCGTTTGCGCATAGGGATCGAATCTCTTCAGCTGTCAACAAAGATCGCTTTTGTGTCGTGTCTTTTTTGAGAACGACAAGCAAACATTGCATTGTGTAGGGCGCACATGAATAACGATTTCTACGCTACCTTGATGACGACGACATATTGAGTCAGGATTAGCTTCAAATTTAATTTGCATACTCACTGCGAATAGTCAACCAAAGTAAAAATAAATCCAAGGTAAACTGTAAATTTTATAAATGCCAAAATTAGGCACACTGCTCACATAAGACAGGCATATCCGCAAAAATTTGAGGTCTCGCTGAAAGAACATTAATTTGTCCGTTACGGGCAGAAGTTGCGGTCTTTTATCTTATACATAAGCAATTTCACACTCGTCGTGTTTCTCTTGCAAATCGCGTGCATAAATTTCGAGGAATGAGCAGAGTGCGAATTGCGATCGGACACGGGCGTGCGGTCCACCCAGGCAGCGCGCAGATCGCGGGAGGTCGCGTGATCCTACCAATTCGGAATCATGAAATAGTGCCGCAACAGCCTCTTATCTAAAATAAACATCTGAGCGCCAATGAAACATGCCTTCAATTATCATAAATTGGCGTACACTGACATCGAGCGACGAAAGCCGCGCCCTGTCTCACTCGCCGAGGTGCCTGCACGTGTACTTACTAGCAAGTGTAAACAAAATGACTGACTTTAATGTTAATAATTGTTAAAATGTATGGGCCACGAGTACGAATATGTTGTTAATATAGGTATTGAACATAATTTAGTTAAATTCGGACTGTATCATGAATATAAAGTATAGATACCTAGGTACGTGTGATGAGATCGTACAACTTTTATTGAGCGCAGCAAAATAAAATAATTAAAAAACATTTTAAAAGTCAAAAAAAACAAGCACCTACACTAGTTGTGTTAGGTAATTCTGCTGTATTATACAATACCTAGTTGCTACGTCTGGCGTAGAACCTCGTAGAGCTTCGTAGCCAATCACATTTCTAATACTCAATTTCCGATATTTCCGGGTAAAGTTTTTTGATCGAATTATGTTTTAGTGCATTTCTAGAGCCTGATAGAAAAATACCGACAAGTTTTATACAGTACCTACATATATAGAACTATGGTGTAGTGTTTCTTAAGAGTTTAAAAAAACGGAACACTCATGACTTGCATTGCATGAGGTGTCATTATCTATAGAGGAAACAATCATATACTTTGTTTCGAAAACATTGTATAGATTAGTCAAAACGAAAACTAGCGTCCATCTTATACTGAACTACATCGTCACAAAATAAAAACTCGATGGAGAGCTCCTGATTGTGACCTGTGAAATAATACATTGTGGTTTTAGGTACATTAGAAGATTCCGTCTTATTTTATTCTACTTGTATAACCTAAATTTACCATGGTTCATCATCATCATCATCAGCCTATAGCAGTCCACTGCTGGACATAGGCCTCCCCTAATGAGCGCCATTGCGCCCTGTCTTCAGCTCGATGCATCCAGCCTCCACCAGCAGCCTTTCGCAGATCGTCACTCCACCTAGCCGAAGGGTGTCCTACACTACGTTTGCCGAGCCGCGGTCTCCACTCGAGAACTCGTTTACCCCAACGGTTATCGGTTCTTCGACAGATATGGCCAGCCCACTGCCACTTCAGCTTGCTAATTCTCTGAGCTATGTCGACAACCTTAGTTCTGTGTCGGATAGTCTCATTTCGGATTCTATCCTTCAGAGAAACTCCGAGCATAGCTTGTTCCATAGCTCGCTGAGCGACTTTAAACTGGTGAACTAGCCTTACCGTGAGTGTCCACGTTTACCATGGTTCTGTGCAGGAAATTAACAAATTTAATTGTCTTCACGTGACAGGCAGCTAGTACCAACAGCTTCACACAGATGGCGTGCTATACAATTTAGAAAAAAAAGAGATCACAATGTTGATTTATGTACTTACTATTAATTAATAGTTTAGTATGATCCTTAAATATTTAAAACTAATAAAATACCATGACTTTTTTGTGGTCAGGTCATATTTTTATATTTATTATACATATACATATATTTATATATATATATATATTTTATTTAGAATTTAGGTTTTTAGGGTCTCCTACGTCAAGTCCTGAGCACAAAAAAAACGCTAAAATTATAATTACTTAATATTAAAAAATAATAAGCGACTCTTTGACATAATACAGCACATTGAGCGAAAATGATAGCATGACAACGTTGCGCGCGCACGACGAGTTCAATCGTAGAAGTAGCGGCGCGCGCGCATCGTCGCCAATCACGCCTGTCTCCCCTCCGCAGGGCCGGCGGAGCACTGAAGGTGGTGACCAATGGCGCGCACGGGGCGGAGCTGGGCGAACTGTCGGGCCTGTTCCACGCGGGGCTCGTGAAGCGCGAGCCCGAGGACCTGAGCCGCAAGGTGGTCGACGAGCCCGAGCCGCACGCGCTCAAGCCGCCGCGACACAAGGTGCGTCACACGTCCGTACGCCGCCGTCGCGCGCGCACGCACTCACACACTTACTTTACCGGTCACTCATGTTTTATTTATCGCGGTTTGCGTACGATGCGCCGAGCCTGGCGCTCGCCACGCACTAGCCGCGCCCGCCCGCGCCCCCACAGGCCGGCCAGTGCCGCCCGCCCTAACCGCCGATACCGGTCATCCCTAAGGACCGCTTTATCCTGGAATATCTTTAACTCTTTATCGTGTTTGTGTTTTCAATGAACCTAGTGTGCGTGGAACTGTGAATTGTGCTTATCGACGCGGCATGTACACGTCGACGTTGCGAAGCGGACAGTTGTCGTGGGAGAACGCGTGTAACAGGCGCGTGTGTCCTCAGGTGGCGGTCGGCGAGCCTGGCGAAGCGGCGTCACCCTCTCCAGTGCCGTCGCGGGCCTCCTCAGCTGGCTCTTTGCTGCCAGACGCAGCAATGTACGCGGCCCAAATGTTCGCGCCGCCAGGCACTCCCAGTCCAACCCCATATGGGGATCAATACTCGCGGCAGCCTGCGACCTTCGCTAGCGAACCTTACTACAGAGAGTACTTTGTCGGAGATGGCTACCAACAGAGAGCTGCGCCCCCTTACGACGGCGAGCCTGCTTCGGCTTCCAACTTCAGCGATCGATATGCTGCTCCTCGCTACCACAGCAAGAGTGTGATCGCAGCTGCTGGCCTGACCGTGGATTTACCTTCACCTGACAGTGGAAT
The DNA here is from genome assembly GCA_963675405.1 of Cosmorhoe ocellata. Lineage (NCBI taxonomy): Eukaryota > Metazoa > Arthropoda > Insecta > Lepidoptera > Geometridae > Cosmorhoe > Cosmorhoe ocellata. Next base: position 6,520,996 of record OY776245.1, on the reverse strand, counting down.
CGGAGCAGACGCTGTCACACCCCGGGATCACACCACTGTTCAGCAGGTCGGTGTATGAACAAGGGCGCGGGCGGGCGGGCTTCACGCATCATCCACAAACACATACACAAAACACATATCTCTACTCTCTACAATACATTATTTAAGTAGCTAACTCTAATATAATCTATATTGAGTACCTGATACCTATTCGTTCTTGTTTTTGATAGAGTCCATTTAACCTTTCAAACAAGGTTTAGATACAGTACTTACATCGTCATACCTAGTACGTACTTACCAATACCTTAGCCAATTACATGATCGAACAGGTATACGTACCAGCATCTATTTAGGTACATTCATACATTCCTCAGTAAATTAAATGAATATGGCTTTAAATACCCTAGCAATGTTTATTTACTTGACTGATATCCAGAGTACCTACAAGCAAGCACCACTTACAGGATTTGTAACCACATTGCAGGAAGCCCTCCCGCGCTCTGTTTCTGAAATCTCTAATTTTGCATGACAAATGATTTTTATTTATGAAACCAAATGGTAATTTCTTCATTAACTTCAGTCAATAAAGAAATTACTGTTTTTGTGGTATTTTTGAAACATAGTTAAGTATCAACGTGATCTTCTACTTAATGTATTATTGTGTGCATCAAGTTTGCAACAATTGCCTACACAGATAATGATAAAACACACGAATCTGTTAATGAGGATCCGAGTAACCACACACGCAAATCTTATTAGAATTTTAGTTGCCGACAATCATGAGACAACAAGTTAAGGATAATAACTAGGTTCCATTAATTGCATCATTGATGTTCAGACAATGGAGCTCGCCACGCAAGACCTTCGTACTAATCATTGTAGCACCACGCATTTGACTTTAACTTATGACTATACATATTAAAATGACAAATTAGCATGATTAAAAGCTGCCTAGTCTAGATGCAGAAGGACTTCTCGCTCCAGGGTGTGGCGATCACGAACAATGTACCTACAATGTACCTCAGGCTTGCCTGCCTAGCTGCATAACCGACAGATCTAGATCGGACATTTAATAATTCGCTTTTGTTATCTTGACGTAAGGAACAACTGACTGACGCCAAATAAATTCAACTCAACATCTGGCTACTTATTAGCGTTTGTTAGTTCGCAATCTATGTACTTTACTAAAAATATAGCATTGTTGTCCAGCTGTCTCTGAGACTAGGTACTCTAGTTTAATAGCTCTTAGGTCAGAATTTAATTATATTTAACTTTTGAATTGAATGTAAACTAGCATAAAGTACGTACCAACTATAAAACTTCATTGCTCAATTAAATCACTACGTAGGTACTCGCAAACAAACATTTTGAAACAATTCTGTAGTGAAGTGCGAAGACTTGTCTTGTTTGTACTCGTAGCACAAAATGTCTTATAAGACCATAGTAAGTCTACCAGCAATGATTACGATATCTTTTGAAAAGCAATCGGATTAATAATTTAGTATTTGGTGACTAAAAATATATCAATTTCTACAATTCTAATTTAAATGAAGGTACCTAAAGTGTGACGTAATTTCAATGATATTTTAATGTGTAACCATTATCATAAATTAGATGGCAATTAGACGTAATTTATGGAATGTTACGACATAAAATATCACTTTGACTCTGTTTTTACGTTTTTCTGTTTACGAAAATTGGGAAATGAAATATCGTAAAATAGATGAACAGGTATTTGACAATATTTGTTTTTACTAAAGTCCCAACACCATCTAGTTGTATTTATTAAATGAAAATACCTACCAGACACATGTAAAAACTTAGTAGGTACCTACATACTTATAATCAAATTATGTATTATTAAGTAGTATGTTAATTAAGTACCTACCTAATTCCTATTATTGATTAGGCAAGCAATACTCAATCTAAGAAAACAGTTTTATTTTAGTACCTATGAATAGAGTACATAAAAGCCATTTTTAAGTTGACATTAACAAATGTTATTATTAATAACCGCTAAAATTAGTACACTGAATGATGATAAAAAATGATACCAAAGTATGTGGTTCGAAGCTTCTTTTTTAAAATTCTAGTAGGTAAATAGTTTTTTGGTTCTACTCATAGTTTTACTTTTTTTTACTAGAAAACATAAAGAGTCATCGTAACATAAAAACTGAAAATTTGATACTAAAATAATAAATAAAGATGTTATGAAGTAAAACCTAACAATATACCTGTGACTTATAATATAATGATCACTGATGTGACAGTGGTAAGCCAGCACAATAGTTTTTTATTCGTAGCAGCTTTCTCTTGGAACATCGATATGAATATGATCATTGCTAATGTTAGTGATAGTTACGTTAGTTACGTTAAATAATCTATTTTTAAACCCCGACGAAAAAGAGGGGTGTTATAAGTTTAACGTGTCTGTCAGTGTATCTGTGTATCTGTGTATCTGTCTATGGCATTGTAGCTCCCAAAAGGATGAACCGATTTACGTTTAGTTTTATTGTGTCATAGATAATTTTATCCCGAGTGTTCTTAGGTATGATTCATGAAATTCTGTTTAGCCGTTTGAAGATCAGCTCATTAATAGTTGATGAGGGGATCTGATTACCTTCCATATGTCCTATTGATTTGAAATTTGGTACCGTGTTACTTCAATGATATTGAAAGAACAGGTAAAGTTTATATAAATAAAAAAATATAAATATGATCACGACTGTAATCCCCGGGCTCGGTAGATATCTTCCTCAGATCTTTAGTTACTTAGATCTTTGAGGATATCAAAAGAGAGAAGAGAGAAAAGAGTCAGAGGCACGTCCAAATATAACATTTGGTACATGCCCACATTTCCAAAGTTTATATGTTGGGTTTATAATTTTTTTAATTTTGTATTATTGTAAAATTGACACACCGATTGATCGTGCAGTCGTTTGACTACACGGTGATCTGCCAGCAGCCCAGCGTGGTGGAGGACGGGCGAGGGACGCCGTCACACCACTCGCCGTCACAGGCGCCGCGCACCCGCCCCTGGCACGACTTCGGCCGGCAGAACGACGCCGACAAGATACAAATCGCCAAACTGTGAGTATACAACAAACCCATACGAGTTGTTATTTTACTATGTTGATTAGAAGTTACTATGACCAAGAGCGGTTGTTATAGGCGATGTTCCAGTAGCTGGCGAGATATTTCCACTGGACCACTGGAATTATCTTACAGGAAAAGTTATTCATTTTTCATACGTTTCCAGGCATTGCCTTAACATTTCCTGTTTATTGTTTTTCTCCAATGTTACAATTGCTACACCTTAACTATGCCATACATTTTAAATAGTGCTTATTTGATTATTCCAAATTACAAAGAACGCGTGATCAAGTTTAAGACGTGTTGATATTATTAGGTTACTTGTGACTGTAGCATAATTTATTGAAATTAATTTGTTTACTCAGAAACACCATACTAATTTATGATATCATTAAATTGTTGATTTTAACATTAACTAGCCGTTGCGAGAGACTTCGTCCGCATTTAATTTCTAGAGACAAAAGGTAGCTTTATGGCCTCTCCCATATTTTTTTGACAAATTCAGTCTTTTAGCCGTGAAAAGGTAATAAGAAAACAGAGTTACTTTCTCAAATTTATAAAATGAGCATGGATTAGTATGGATGCTTTACCTATAATGTAAACATTGATTAAGTACCTACCCATATCAGAACATTCAGTTCCGGCTAAATTAGTTTGAGGAAGTAGACGACTAAAATACAAGATTGCTCACAAGGCAAATGAGTTCTTTTAAGTGACACATTTAATCAAAACAATAAAGAACATCTCGACAAAAAGTTTACCATGATAATAAAACAGTAGCAACAACTTCCGTTAAAGTGGGATGGTTAGGCACCCAACTGTGAATATAAAAACAAACAAAAACATCGGCATGAATAGGAAGAATAAAGATTTAAGCAATTTGATCAAACCTTTTTCTACTCGTAAGTAATTTGCTGGAGCGAGTAGACTCCGGAGATGTTGACCGACCACTTTGCACCTTCCCGCTTGACGGTTATAGCGTGGCCCTTTCTAGGAAAAGCTTTTTGTACCTAATGTTTGGGCACACGCAATGCATTTTAAAGTAAATATCAATCTATTAAAATACTGTTTAGACACCTGTGTGACCTAAACTAAAAATATCGTTGTTTTCCATAGAAAAGAGTTCAACGCGCTCTTAATAGATGGTATTGTAGTTTTCTATAATAACGCGGTGAAAAGTTTAATTAAAACGTTTTAAACCCGTGCTCCATCTAGATTTTCTTCTAGATATCATTTAAAAATATTCTCAAACAAGACCATGCAATTATTATAAACTCTTAAAAATGCGAATGTATATTTGTAAGAATAAATAAGTTCCTACTCGTACGTATGTTTGGTATTAAATCAAGTTAACAGTCATTACCTGTCGTCGGCCGGCTCCCGTACTTCTTTTGTTGCCGCTACAATACACTTTTTGAAAACGTGCTAACTTGTATTTCATGATCTTTGAACACGCTGGTAAAAGTGGACGTAAATTGGTAATTTCCTAAACAGACAACTTAATTACCCTCTAAAAGGCTAATACGGTTTAATTATTCTACGAGTACTAAATAGTTCCAAGGAGATTGGTTCGTTTGAGAAATTGATTGCTGAAATTAAACTATGTTATTGGTAACTTACATAAAGTGGTGTTTAGCAATGGTTTTTTTTTTTGTTTCACCGCTGTTTTTTGTGACGCCATCAACTTTTTATATTTGTTATTAAAGTATGTAGATATGTGTTAATTTATGCGTTTCTTTAGTATTAAGTCCATGGTTCTAATTCCATTGTTATTTTTCATGCATTCTTATGGATAATTCAGTGTAAGTAAACCCACGCTTTTAATCTTTTTAGCCATTATTTGAATTATGAATCATTTTGAGTAATTGTTTATTCTCTAAATAATAATACTTTCCTTGATGATGTTTAACTGAAAAGGTAAAGTTCTGAGTGGTGTACCCTCTGAATAGAATCGGTTGTAAGTACGCGCGCGACGAGTGCAAAGAGTGCGACGTCGGCGCGACACTCGGGCGGAAGCACTCGTCGACATGATAAGTGCATTAGCATTATTATCTCAATAATTACTCGCTTGCATTTGCCCCAAATAGCTCGGTCGCTTCTACCGTCTTGAATTACCTTTGATGCCGATACGCGCTCGTTCACGACCGATTACTAACTCTACCGTGAATTCACGCTATATTCGGTAGCATGTTTCCTTAATCGAGGTTTTAAAATTATGATCACTTTACATTTTTAGACTTCAAAAGTTAGAGTAGGAGGTAAAACTTATTTCACTTCGGATAGCAACTTATAGGTTAAATTTAAGTCATTACGCTCTATTCACGTCCTGAAAATTACTGTTATAAGTTTACTTACATAAGTAAGTGCGTAGAATAGTGTTACATACTTCTGAAGCATGATACAGTGTCGAGATACTCGTATTCCACCGCCTTCACGTAAGTAGGTAAATACATGTTTGCTATACTGCTTACCGTCCAGTTAAGCACTCGACTAATAACTCGACGCTCGATGTCTCAAAAAGCCCTGTTTACACATCGGATACTTGCACTTAAGAATAAGCTTTAAAAATGTGTGTACAAGTTGTAGCTTAAAGAAAATATTTGAAAAAAACATTAATACAAGATTCTTAGTAACACTATAAAGTTAACGCATTGTTTTTATTAATTCCAATAATGTTGCTTATTTATAATCCATAGCTCGTAAAGTGTTATTGGATAAAATGCCGTTAGTTTTGTAATGTCATTTTAATTTTTATGTTCGTTATCGGCGTTATTGTCGAGAAGCAGTATTTCAATGCTTCAGGATCGCAGTCTGCACGCGAGCCTAACATCTGTCCACTTTAAGCCAAATTAATGTACTTTACAACGGCATTTCACCGCCTCTGTAAAATACTGAAGTGACAGTACCATTCCTCTGCTCGATTAGCTGCAGGGCAATTCCTTTATCTGCTTTATTGCTCGATTGACTCCTGATATGAACAATTTTGTTCGGTTAATTTATAATTCGTTGCTAATCAATTGTTAATCAAACCATGTTTGACAAAACATGGTTTGATTTAATGGCAGGAGTCTCACAAGCGTGTTGGTTGAAAATACGCAATGAAATTCATCTCAAATAGTTGTGATTGCTTAGGATTGTTTTAAGTAGTAGCAAATAATGGTGGTGTGGTGATGATACGGTTGCTCTCGTGCGTGCTAGCTGTCACGGCACCCAGCAATCACAGCCCCGCCATTACGCGGCTAAGCGTTCTCATTAACCACCGGCCGCCTATTGCCAGCCGCCTGGCGAGATGCGCCCGCGCACCGTTCTAATGTACTATCCGCCCCTCAGTATTAAAAGATACCATCTTTTCATTACAACGAAGTTCCGCTAAATCAGTATCGCTAATCAGAAGTAAGTAAATGACATGTCAGGGAAAAAACATGATAGTCTGAGAAAGAAAAAACATCTTTGCTTTAATTATTAAATTATGGTACCTAAACTCGATTAGTTTTTCTAAAAATAATTAAGTACCTAAATACATTATTGTTGTAGTAACCTGATGTTGGTAATTTAGACTTTTACTCGTAGTACTATATGAGCTATCCAAAAACACAAAAAATTTAATTAAAAAGTCAAGTGACAGTTGAATTGAGAACCTACTTTTTGAAGTCGGTTAAAAAAATTGGATTTCCAACGTATAAAAATGTGCAAAGTATAGATGCCAGTAAGTTTTTGCATACGTTTTCATGCAAAGGGCAAGTTAGAAGATTATGCGCATCTACTTATGGCCGGTGGAGTATCCCAGCGGGGCGCTCGGCTGGTCCCTTATCGCGGCATGCGTTTTTACCGCGAGCACTTTGTTGTCGCTGCGTTCTGACGCTTTTTGCTCACTCATCAATTTCCGCGCCTTGCCGATTGATTTATTCATGAAAGGCGAGGCCCTTGTCTCTCAGGAAGTGACTTTTTACGGCTACCGAGAGCTAAAATTTGTTATGGCATTCGTCCGAAAACGATGTGTTGTTTATAGCCGCATACGAGGAGCGCACTCACGCACATGGCGATGGGCTACTTTGAATGTTATGTTTTTGTAATGTAATTATTTTTTTACGAAATGGACAATGGTTTCAGTGACTGCTATCCAGTATCAGTAAACAAAGGAAAAGGGTAATCTAAATGACAATACAGAGCGACGTCGCAAATGTAAATTGTGGTCGGAATCACTTAGAGAGCATCAGATAGGCGTGCGCCGCCGCGACCGATCCGTCAATGTCGGCCTGCGTTTGCATTACACGGCTTTTATCTTCACAGGCTCGGTTTAAATCGCAAAACATCAGCGAGCCTGTTTACCAAATTGTTTTCAATAAGCCCAATAATGGTGCAACCGCAGGAACAGAACTGACATAAACCGCTCGGCCGACATTCCTCGCAGAGATTTATTAAGAGATTAAATATTTCATAACAATTTACGCCTTTTTATCACGTTATGTATATAACATTATATTATGTGTTTATGCAAAAGTAGAATGGAGTACCTGCACAGGTAATGACATCGTCGTTTCAGTACCTATGTGCGATCGTGGCAGAGTGATCGCTCGCGACAAGCGCAGTGCGTGCCGTTGCGCTGGTGTCGCTAACGATTCGAGGCACGCGATCGCTGTTAAATTAGCGGGGTTTTCCTTCCGTCAATCCAACGCTCAGGAAATCGCGAGAAAACACATTTTTTCATAGCGCGTTACGAACTGGATCTCCACGCCTTTATGTAACTCGCCGCTGACAAGCTTTACTGGCACTGCAATTAAGATTTCCACTTTTTGCACACTTTTATTGCTTTACTTCATGGAAACTTTATTGTCAAGAACGTGTATCCGTAGATAAGTATCTCAAAGAAGAAATCGCATTTTTCTAAATGTTACTGAAACCAGCTCTTATTGCAGGTTTTATATTCCGCTGTCTGTTTTAAACGACTTGCCTACTGCGCTACTCCGTATCATACGAGTAGTTTGCTTTTATCTGAAATCTTAAAGTCACAGGTGTCATGATGGCTGTTATGTTTTCTGGGGCTAAAATATGAATTGTTTTTGTCAGGTTTTCTCCGTACGGTTTCAAGTACCACCTGGAGACAGCGAGCAGCAGTTCGCAGCGTCGCGAGGATGACCGCATCACCTACATCAACAAAGGCCAGTTTTACGGGATCACGCTTGAGTATGTGCACGATCCCGACAAACCGCTCAAGAATCAAACTGTCAAGGTATTTATTTTGATTTCACTTATGTTTACCAACTCCTAACTTGGTACTGCAAGATTTTAAGGCCGTCGATATAGTATTGATTATACTCGTAGTACAGTTAGTCACGCATATAGATAGAGCAAGTTTCAAGTAGTAAGTAGTTATTTCAATAAAATCGTTATGGTAAGTACAAGTAGCTACGAAAGAAGGCGTTAATCGCTCCAGCCGGATGTTTACTTGTTTAGTGCACCATAGAAAGCTGCGCCGACGCACTCGGCGTAGGGAATCGTAAAACACGGCGCAATCAACAAACATCTCAATTTATAGCTATAGAGTGTAACTGTAAAAATTAAAGGAGATGAGGCAAAGTTGGCCCAAAGCCTGGTATTGCGAAAGTTATGATTAATAATTAAAATTGATAGGTGCGTCTTGTTTTTTGTGTTTATAATAGAAAAACGCAATAAAATAATAACAGAATTAAAGTTACTTATCAATCAGAGATTTTTCATTAAGATATCTAACTTTTTGTATAAGTGACCATTTTGTTCAGTCTCCTCTATGAAACGATCCATGTAATCGTTCATAGTTTTTCTGGTTATTTCCAAGATATTTTGCGTAAATTTAGTCACCCGGTTGAACCTTAAAATATTGAAACCCATGCCTTGATTATTGTTTATAGCCAAAATCTTTATTAGAATCCATCACCGATGACGAAGGTTTCACTAGGCTAGTGTAATGTGTTATTTCCAGGCCACAAATTTTATCATCTAAATTGGACTAGCCGTTCAACATGTGATTGCTAACTGATATCATACATATCATATTAATTAGATAGTGATCAGTTCGATTTACATAGGTAGGTAGGTATTATTTTTATATCATATAGAATATCCAGATTCTTCATTTATTCAAATATACTGAATATATTATATACCATAGGTACATATAACCTTTCGATCCGAAAATATTGAATTCATTTAAATTTTATAATTATTATGCGAAACTTTTTTTAAGATATTCGTAGCAGCGCGCGTTAGGTGAAGTCTTTTGTAGGCCATTATCGGTACCATTTGGCTACGAAATTAATTTAGTGACTGACTAGAGACAGCCTAGCTAGAGGTATAATGTTCTGAAAAGTATGTTGCATTTTGATACAAATAGTAAATTAGAGCACTTATTTACGAACTACATTTTTGTTGTAAGAATATTTTTGCTTGAATGAATGAATACTCAGGATTCTGATGACTATAATCCCGCTCGTACAGAGCAGAGGCGGTCAGTGTTTATAATAATACACAAGTAGCAAGTAAAACTAGTAGTGAAGCAACATAATTGCGAAGCCGGCAGGGTTTCTTGGGAGAGCACGCAAGCCCCGGGCTAAGCCGACCGCAACCCGTCTCGGTTTCACCCCGCTCGCTCCCGGTTACCGCATCTTGCTCACTTGCTCACCTTCAAGTATTCACTTTCATCATGTTTCTTATAATCGTGGTTGACCACTCAAATTACAAAACAAAAATTTTTCATGTAACTCTATACAAAATAAATTGTTAAGGAAACCGTGAATGGATAACGTCATCGGGGAAATTAAATAATTTGCAACTTGTCGCAGTAGGTGTGGTTATTTTAGCTTTGTGTAAAACCTGATTAAGACACGGGGAGGTTGATCAATGAGATAAATCGAATGTTTACATTTTTACACACTGCAATTTTCGAAAATGTATAAAAGGAAATACAAAGACGTAACAATATAAATTATATTTGCTAAGTAATTAACTATCTTCATAACAATAAATACAATTCTAACAAAAAAAACAAGGGCAAGGTGAATATATTTAAATAATGGCACATTAGCGTGACTTAACGCGCCATTATCTGATGAGAAAATCTTGAATACAAAGGAATAAAATCCACATCGTCACCCACGTGCGCGGGTCGGCATCACCGATGCCGTGGAAATCGGAAATCCCTCTATTTATTGTTTCCTGACACTTTCGTGGAAAACTATAACATTAATCACGTAGAACATGGAACTTATTACAATGAAATTACACCATAATGAACAAATTACAGGGTGTTCTTGAAAAACGAGAAAATCCACTTTCGGTTAATCTGGTTAATCAGGTTTAGTCTTATAATTGTTATATTCGTAGTAGGTAGGTATGTACGCATTGTTTTGATCATTTACCATGGCAAGATTTCTCTGTAGGATATAATATACTTAATACGTTTTTAATATTATGTATAATAATTATGTAACAATATTCCAATTTAAGGCTTATGAAGGTTATAAGCCTCATGTTCCAGAAATTTGTCAATAAAAGTCATGTTAAAAATGCCATCATGTTTAATCTTCTTCGCACAATTCAGACACGACGTGTTTTAGTTGATTATATACATACATCTTCGCATCTCTCCGCTCTGGTGGTTTTTGCTCTTTTTCGGAGCTATTCGCTGATTGTTTTGATATTTAGTAATGTTTATGAGTAGGTAACATCCGAACACAGTTTTATCTCGTATCGATAAAGGTAATCGGAATAATCGGAGATACAATGAGGCATACGTTTGAAGTTATTATGAAGGCAGTAAGTGGGCCTGGGGTCCGGCGGATCGCATTCATTGCGCGATGCGAGTAGGGCCGCGCTCCGGAGCGACGACGCTTATCGTGCCGCGATCGAGTCCGCATTGTATGGCCGCACCCGATAATTAAGACGACGGTTTTGACATTCACCATATAGGAACACAATGAACGCCCCGGGAGTCCGAGCCTCTGCTTGGATAATATCATCCTTTAAACAATAACCGTTCTGCATTATGATAAAACAATTTCAATGCGGCAAACATCGTGTTTCTTAACGAGAATTCCTTTATGTTTCGGAGCGAGGAACAAAAAGCAGCAAGGATTCCGATGTATTTATATGTCCGTGCGACTCGAACGCGATATGGTAGTCGGCGATATCTACTTACAGTTAATTAACGACTCGAGAAAACGTTTCAACAATACCTTTCGGCCGTATTAGACGTATTGATTTCCGCACGCGTTTAATTACGGACACGCCGCGCCGGGAATTGATTTTCTTACGGTGAATTTCACTAAAGGGATATTTTAATATTCCCATAGTTAGTTCCGATATTTATTCCATAAACGAGCAAAAAATTTATAACTGCGTATACTTTGGAATGGTTCGGACGTTACCAACCGAAACCGTAGCCGAAATCTTTTAATTCACACGCGATTTGTAAGCAATGCTTACATTCGTTTTGCGTGCCAAAGAGCTGTTACGATCTGCAAGAATATTTAGTAAACAGAAATTTGGTTTGCGAGTGGAGTGTTTGGCGGGTTCGTAATTACGTTGGGTACCGCCCCTGTTTCGGCGGGCTTTGCCTTCGGCGCAGATACCATCGCCGCCCTCGCGATTTCCGCACGAAGAACACAGCTAACAAACACAACACGAATTCGAGATTGCAACCTAATTAAACACCGCGGCTTGTTCCCACTGCGATGCTGACTCAGAAACTCTTAGTAACCGACACACCAGCTTTATTTGCATCTTAAAGAAATTGACAAATAGATTTTTAAAATGTTTAATTTAAAACGACCTTTTATTTGCATAAACTTGAAAATATACTTGCTTCAATAGTTTTTTACTAAAGAATGTAAAGAGTTCGATCAATCACTGAGTATGGGGGTAATTAATCATCTCTCTAGCAAAATGTCCTCGTTGCCAGTGATAAAGATCACTGGCAACGAGGACATTTTGCTAGAGATTTTTATAGAGATAGACAATTTGCTAGAGACTATTTGAAGGGTTACTGGGCAAAATATATTAATATCAAAAGTAATGTAAGCATTTTTTTGTTGCCATATATTTATAACATAGTATCTACAGTACCTATCTATATACTAAAATATATACTCAGTCATCATAAAAAAATATATTATTATGTTGATTAAATGATAACTGTTTGTGTACCTACTCATGAGGTAAACAGTATTATTGAACAAATTATGATTTTTAAATTGATTGGGATCTTCCGTTCCGTACGTTCCATACATTATTTATTTACCAGCGCCGAGTGTGACTTGCGTGTGCAAAACGCACCCACTCATTCAGATCATTTTTTGCAGTCGTTTTTACTACAGTTCTGACATCATTGTGTTCACTTTCGTAGCAACGGAAACTCGCGTAACGAGACACGTCGTCTGTTTTAATTTCTTTTTGTAATATTTTGCAATTTTAATGATTGCTCCAGTTTGCCTTTTTAAGGCAATCGTTAATGATGCCTTTTACACTGAAGGTATTACGTCTGATGAGGGATTATAACGGTCACAGTCGGAGTTGCTCCTTCTGGCACGCACCTTTCGGCCATCGCCGCGCCGAGCGGACAAGTGAAGGCCTGTCATACGAGCCACACACACCGAATATTCCCACAGACAGCAATGCGGCTGCAATTTAATTTCATACAGGGCAGAACGGAAAGGATTCTACAATAGCTTGGGCCACTTTTTTTAATAGAATTTGCATTTGTGATATTTGATGCTTCCTTCCTGCACGTCTGGAGCTTCCAATCATGACTGTAATCAATCATGTGTTGAGATGTCTCAATTAAGCTTGCACCCTCGTCGCTTTGTTCCGCGCCCTGTGCCGAGCGCTTCGCAACTCCTGACGCACCAGAAAAACGATAATGATTATAAATTGCAGAATTATACAACGGAAAGCTCTTGTAGTAACGGTATTTCTTTAAATGACTTGAGATTGATATATTTCCAAATCATGTTAAATACAAAATAAACAACAAAAGGCACTCTTTTTACCTATAACGGTCTAAAAAATCAATTCATTTAATTTACTTAAATCAGGATGAAATCTTTACGCACAGATTATATAATAGTAGACGCAAAATAACAAAAAATATGGTCAGCATCTTTATGGTTAAATTGGTTAGTTATCAATCTCTCTCAGTCTCGGCTTGTAATGAACTTTTTTGCCTTTTCGTCTTTTTATAAGCAATTTATGTGATTTTAATGTTCCTGAATTACTTTTTTGATTTATGACTAAAACTTTTTATTACTTATTAAAATAAAAAATACATGCTAAATCGGAATATCATCTTAAGATTTGTTTGACAAATAATTGACCAATTAATCATGTATTCTTTGTATGTATTTAATTTACAAAAAAAAGTATTTAATTAATCTATCAACTATCTGGTTCCCATAGTACAAGCTATGCTTAGTTTGGGCTAGATGGCGTTGTGTGAACTGTCCAGCAATATTTATTTATTTATGAAGGATGTAGCTCCATAGAAAATGGATTCTATATATTTACTAAAAATGAATAATTCGTTAAGCTCAACATAAAAGGGTAGCGAATAACATTTGACGAAACAGTGGATGCTCAGCACACACCGCGCCGCGCTGCGCCGCGACGCTTCACCGAGCGTGAATTTTCCACCTTCGGTTTCAGATTCGCGTAACTTCACTTGGTAACTATTACACTTTCCAAATATTACGTGCTATTCGCTAATCTTATATGTAACAGCTGAAAATATTACGTGAAATAAAACCACGCACAGTTGCTCCTTACGTTACTGATGCATTGTTAGTTTGTTTCAATTTTTAAATAATGTTTCTAAAATTCACGACAGCTAATGTGAGTCAATAGTGAAATAAGTGAAATAAGAAGTAATTGAAAAAATATGTATTATTTGCATTAAAAGTACTAAGTATCATTAAATCTGAACAAAGGGAAAGGGGATTTTTTATCTATCTAGGATAACAGCTTTCTCTCTGCTGCTTGGCTGACGCTAGACGTAAATGGTGTTACGTAATTTAAGTCCGTCATTGTCTCGATATTGGAGCTGTGACAGCGTGCGTATTTAGCGTCAATCCTCGATAGCATCGCTGCCGACAACTGGCTGTAATCAGCTGCATTAAGGTGATTTAGGATACAATTACACAACCCTAACTAAAACTTTTAAGGCAGATAGTTGAATGAATGAATATTTCTGAATATAAAAGATTAAAAACCGAAAGAATCGTAGTTACAATCAGAGTCTGTTTAATAAAATATAGATGAAATATCCATAAGTTACATAGCATACAAAATTCAATCTCTCACGAATTTTCGTTTATTTAAAGACTCTTACGGGAAATTTCTACAAATATTATAGATGTGTGAAGTTTAAAGAAAAATATTAAAAGATAAACATACAGTACCAATTGTAATTAGTAAAAACATCATTCAAAGATTTTATAACTACCTATACTTCTTACATAGGTATTATGTACTATGATGATGATGATGCATGATCTTAAATAATATTTTTCCTGAAACAATATTTTGAATAACTATTATGAAGGCTATTTTTTTAGGCTGTTTGGAAAATAAAGAAATTAAAATAAGTTTATTACTTTCACACTTACATGTAAGTATATTTTTTGTTATGCAACCATGGTAATATATGCACGAGTAGAGCGTAATTGAAAGCTCAGCGGTAGGTAATGCTTAAGCTGCATCACGCGTCCAGAGCCCTGCATTACAATCTGACGTTTCCTTTCGACATTCGAGCAGATTAGTGTTACGAAGCGAGTCCGGATGTTAATCTGACGCCCGATGGGTCGCGGGATTTGCTCCAACTTTATCTAGAGTTAGCGGTTATTGGGTGGGCACTGAGTAGGTACCGATTAACGGTAATTGCTTTTATGCAATATGCGATAAATTTACACGTCTTATTTATTATGGACGTAATTTTTTTGGTGTTGCTTGTGTTATATCATCAGTCAAATCGAAAAAAAAGGGAATATACGTTCAATTTATTTAACCTGGCCGGTAAATGCTTACATCAAAGTCACGTCTTATTACATCGCTAAAGCCATTTCACGCATGAATTGTTCTTCATCATAGATCATTGAAACTAATATGCGTACATGCTTAATATTCAATTACATGTAGATAGTTTCGCGGCGGATGCGGAGAAACACGCGAGGGGCAATGTGTAATATGTTCTGCGGCGGATGCTGCACATCTCAGCGATCTGCCGGGCTTAGGGCATACACGTCAGCCAATAGGTTATTTCACATTATATTACAAAAATAGCTTCCGAGAACCACAATGATGACTCAAAATCTCATTCGAGCAAATTGTGATTGATCGAAGATATTTTAATAAAAAAAATACGACATAGTTATAAAAACTCTACATTATGTAAGGATTTCAAGTAATCAAGTGGTTTTCCAATCAGCTCTTAGCAGTCAATGCTAAAGTATGAGCTACTACCACTTTGTTTACGAGACAAAAATGGTCACTGATATAATTTAACCTGCTGTGAAATGAATACGGACACGTAGGCAACCGAGCAGCAGTTACACCCACAGTTCCGCTCAGAATTTATGTCGAAACCGACATTCACTGAGAACACTCGCAGCAAATAACCTAGGCGTTAAAACAACCACGGACAACTAGCGCACTTAACAAACAGACGTATCCGTATCAGATATAGCATATCGAGACGGTAAGACATTACTTCTGCACTATCGATAAAGCTCAACGGTGAGCGAAATAGTTTTGCCACGCAGTGAACATAAATAATTGTCATAAAATAGATAGGAGCTGATGGATAGGCTCTGCGTCTGACTCCGCGATTAACGAGAAGGAAGCGTAAAACCACCAGCAAAAAGACGTGAACTACGCACGCCCCCAACAACATGCACTATTACTTAACTATTATGCTATACACAATTATGTAGATCGTTTCCACAAACGCATGCACAAATCGGGCGCCCAGTTTCGCTCCGCACCCCTCTACTCGCGTAGCGCACACGAGCGTAGCATAAGATTGAATCTGATATCAGTAATTGTTACTATTACCAATACGTTAACGATCCCATTATCTTACAATTTATAGGTAACAATTAGACAGGTGCGTGGTGATTCCGTCTTATAGTGTGCCGACTGCGACTCTGATGAGAAATCGCCGACATGTAGGAATAAATGATTACATGCCCGTGCACTATTCTAAATGAGGCCATTTGTTTTGATTTCAACACTTGAATCTATGGGTAAGTTGTTAAAAACATCCGGACGCTTATTTTGATTAATTTTGTATGTACTTTTTTGTGATAATATATCTATCACTTTAAAATGATGACACAGCGCCGCGTGTCGCTTGGATTCGGTTAGTTTAGATTAATGAGTAGTCCGCCAGCTGTCACACTTGGATTTGAGATACAGATCATCGAGTTGCGTAGCACCTACCTACCACATTATACCTACATATTATGTGTTACAAATTATATGCAATTGGTTATTTATTCAAATAGAGTGACGAAATTAATGCGGTATGGCTGTTGGAACGTAACCAATGACTGACACACGGCTCTTAAGTACCTGATAGTAGAAGAGCTTGATAGCAAATCGAAGACAGGTAAAAAAATATATGATAATACTTATGTAGCGTATAAAATATCAAACCTATTCCCTTACGAAACACTTCGGTTGACTAAGAGATTCTGCGAACTATACATCGTCAATTTACATCTTATTCTAACAAAAAAGGCATGTTTCTTTGTGAAAAATTATTGATTAGGCAAAGTGAGCTCTTGTTTCGCAATAGTTGGTAGCATTATTGTCTGGTAACCTCTGCTATTTGAACAATTTTGTGGCCAAGATGTCAGTTCTTTAAATCGCGATAGAGAATGGAAATTGTTCATTTTTTCATTTTCAATATTATGAATATTCACTTCTGGTTCATCAATTATTATCTTAGCTCTTGCACTACGAATATATGTACTTAGGAGGTAGTCGTACCGTGTGTACGTGTCATACGCACGAGAGAAAGCGTGCTTAATCAGATAGCTCAGATTGTCAACCCAGCTCCTGAAATCGGGTCGAATGTCGATACACTCGGTTAATTAATCGACGGTCAGAAAAGTTGGTAACTGGACCGACCAGCCAAAAACTGTGTAAGCGTGTACTCTTTCGAAACTTTACATTAATAAGTTAGTGAACTTACAATTGAACTCATGATATCCTCGTATGTAGAATATGTATGTACGAGTAACTTATTTATTGAATTCTTTTTTAATCAAACATATTTGTAAATAAGTGCCTATTTTGTTTTAAATCTCAGATGGAAAAGTTTAAAAAAAGTCTTGAATAATTGCCAAGCAACAGTCTTTAATTAAGTTTTGAGATGATAATCATAAAATTGCTCATGTAGGAAAAATTGGCGTGTGTGGGCGTTTACACGCAGCCTTTAAGTTTGAATGAATGATACCTACCTACTTATTTCCTGCGAGTCAAAAAATATACTATATCATAGGTATACAGGGTGGCAAAAAAAACGCAGTTGAAAATAAAAATCTGAAAACCCTAGGTAACTAATATGGTGTTTCGAGTAGATACTCAAAGCACCTGAGTTCTTTATGAAAATGCATATTACTATTTTAGGTTTGCCTACACTAATTACATAGGTATTACGTTTGTCTGGAGGTTACATTTTCAGGACATGTAGGTACTGTACATTACAGGTTTTTTACATCTTAAAAGACGGTGACCCGTTCAGATATGATTGTCATGGTTTGGGACCTTTTATACTAAATACTTATTAAACCTATCCAAAGTATTATAACAATATTAATCATAGCCATACTGTAGTGCTCCAGAGGGTTGAGTGTTATGTTGCAGAAATTTAGCTACCTATTAAATTAAGTTACGAACAGTAGGTACGCAACATAAAACAATTAATAAGTTATCATGATAGTAAAAGATAAAACTCTTTTGGCAGTTTTGCATTTGGAACCCAAAAATATGCAATTTAAATTACAAACCAATTCAATATAATTCTGATAGAGACAGTTGGAGTTGCTAATGAAATCAAAATATAACTTGTCTTTGATAAATTATTGTGGAAATGAAACGTTTAAGATTGCCAGTTATTACAATGTATCTCTGTCATGCAACAATAGCCAACGTTGTTCGGTACCAATTGCAACTACAAAATAGGCACTAAATTGCGTAAACCATTACCAGTTAACTCTAAATTAGCTGGCAAGTGTTTATGAATCATTATTCCAATACAATAAACAAAAGCTCCTAGTTGAAACTAAAGTATTACGGTTATAAATTACAAAACGGTAAGTCGTTGCTACATAAAGAACAATAATAAATAAAAATATAATGGCGCCATAAACTCTTCTCTTAACTCTCACTGTTTGGCTCCAATTTGAATGTCGTTGACGCGATATATAGCTAATTCGATTTAACAGTTAGTTATGTATTATGTATTTCGTCAAATGCTTGCGGCCCGGGGAATTCTAATAGAGCAGTAAATGTTTATACCTATTTATTTACAAGATAAGCTTGAGATGGTCGGCTAGAGGTGGAGTGCACCGTTACAATTTTATACATGGGCTATCTATTAGTATGCGTGGTTCCGTTCAGTTTACGCGCCTGCGCCGGAGCGCTGATCTCCGGAGAAAGCCCGTGTCCCGCTTATAGAAATTCTCAACTATTCGTTCAATGACACAAATTACTCGTAAATTCATCGATTCACAGTAAAACAGCGTTTTTATCGCCCCCGGCTAACACTGTAACCGAAGTCCTTGCGTTATTTAATTGCAGTGCAAACGTAATTGGCCGATTCAGACGCCGAACACTTCATCTTATTTTAGCTTATCGCCTGCGATGCATATTCATGCCTATATAATGACGTCTCAAGAGTTAAGATGTAGCTTCCACTTGCACCAGTGAGTTAAATCTCGTATTAGCCGAATGACGACGTCAAATCGCATAGAATATGTGTATAGCTAAATCGACGTTTAACTTTTGATACAACTCGGCCTAAGTAACTATTTGTGTTACGGCTGGTTATAGAGCCACTCCTAGAAGAGTCGTTACTGAGCAACAACCTTTGCTTAACAGTTTAGGAACTTATTAAACTTGCTTTAAAATTGCACTTCGCGGCCAAGTAGTTTTTACTTTACTAAGTACTGGATCTGTTATCTTCAATGCCTTGCATCCTGTTTGCAAGTGTATCGATAACTGTATAAAGTTGCTTACCAACCTCTAATTCATTTCAAGCTTACGATGTTTGACAAAGTGTCGTAGACTAGTGTAAAGCTGAGTGCACTGGAATTTGGGTTCCGCTAGAGTCAGCATCCCAGCAAGCACGCGGCCGCGGCGCGCAGACGCAGCTATGGGTCGTGTTGCCGCTCGATCCATCAATCTGTAGAGGTGATCGCACAGGTGCTTTCTCGTCGTTAGCCCTACATGGCGCGGCGGGCACCACGCCTCACATATACCACTTCTTTTTCTAACTCGTCACTAGAAATCGATCGAACAGCATGTTTCAATATTTTTTCAACTAAACGGAAACTTACGAAAGTTTCCACGCACCTTTTTAAGTCAATTTAAATGCGTATGAAATTAAGATACCCGCAATAACGACACGTAATCGCACTCGTTTAAAGTAATAGCTAAGAAATGCTTGGCGGTAATCGCATTTTGCGTATTCGCGAGATGCTCAGCTTACGGCACTTTGCTAGTACTTTCACCATTAAAAGTTGGCAATAAA
This sequence comes from Cosmorhoe ocellata, assembly GCA_963675405.1. NCBI lineage: Eukaryota > Metazoa > Arthropoda > Insecta > Lepidoptera > Geometridae > Cosmorhoe > Cosmorhoe ocellata. The sequence goes on along the minus strand of OY776245.1, from coordinate 6,501,141 downwards.
TAAAGTGGAAACATAGCTCCGGTCAAGCATTTCTAATGGCCACCCCCTGTGTCTATTTCATTTTATAAGGACGACATACCTGCATAATTAAGTGTACCTATATATTAGATACCATCTACTTAAGGAGCCTCCTAAAAAATCTGTAATGTAATGCACATCAATAGTTAATGATTAGGTAAATAACATTTTTAGAGCCTGTTTTCAGAGAATTTAAAATAATAACGTTTTGAATTTTTATTTATTGCACACGAAACCGTTTTCATAATTATATAAAAAAGGTATAATTATTATAATATGTTTTGTTTGTACAATAGGTATTTATGCACAGTAGTTAATTACATTTATTTTGTGATGGAATTCATTTTTGTTTGTCCCACATTAATGAGCACTTAGATACATTTTTGAAATTGTTTTTTTTTTGTTTCAGAGTGTCGTTATGCTAATGTTTAGAGAGGAAAAATCACCCGAAGATGAAATCAAAGCTTGGCAGTTTTGGCACGGCAGACAACACTCGGTCAAACAAAGGATACTCGATGCCGGTGAGTACCTACCTACAATAATAAATAACACTTTGCATAACACAAAATATAAATCGAATATATACTAAACAAAAAATATTATCAGGATAATATGCCGTGACAGGGTAGGTATAAAGGTACAAAAAATAATTTAATGTTTTTGCTACTCTTACGAAGTTCAAATGAGTGCAAAAGGGTCTTAGACACGATATTTACTATAGAAAAACAAAGTCGTGCTCGAGGCGACACAGAAACATGCCGATGAAGTTGCGTGCTAGGCGGCGAGGGAGGCTGCGAGTCCTCTTGGCTCTCGGCACGCAGAACCTAATTACCTGCTGCGGGCAGATAGCCGCTGCCGAGACGTACCCGCGCACCCCGCTACCCACTATTATATCTCGTTAGGACATTTGCATAAATAACACGCACGACGCAGCCCACACCGCCCATAGAACCTATCAATGGCACTCGGTAAAAATAGCACTGGCGCCGCACCGACCGGGTACAAGACGTCGCTTGCCATCTAGATCCCTGAGCGCTCGCATTACACTAGTCATAACGACACATTCCACCATTTTAACTAGATCCGAGATACTAAGCCGATGCCACGTTTCCACGACTCGAGGTCATGATATAATAAAGATATCAGAGACGATGAAGCTCTACGAGCTCAGGCTCGGAGGTAAAGTAACAGGAAATCGTTAAAATTCGTGAGAAATCTCCATCTTACCATCGTAGCACCTGTTTGTTTTGTTATTACATGGTAATTACAAACAAATATAATTTTAAAAGTGCTTTATCAATTGTACCTCAGAATAAGCGTTTCGCGTGTTGGATCTGCAAGGAGTGGAGAACATAAAGTTAGCATACAATATATTTGCAAGTGGACATAATTACAGTGATGATATCGAGGAGCGCGCTCATTAGCATGTTAATTGCACAACGAGCCTCGGCGTGCGCCTGCCGCAGCGCGACCGCTACCAAACAACACACCAAATAGTTATCAACTTTTGATCGCTATACGAACCTATACGTCATTAGTAGGCACCTATTTATTTTATTTGTATCGCAAGAAAAGAGCTGTAAATGATTATCAGCATGCAAATGTCCCTCGATTTGTTCATTTTACGCCATAAAATTATTTGATCACCAATCTTTTAACGTTTTGGTGGTCTTTTTTGATTATGAATGTCATTTTAATTTTACTTAATTTGAGTATTTCTTACACGAGTGATTACCCGATTGAAGCTTACGTCACCAATGGAATGCCTGCTTATTAATCGATCGGCTTGAAGTAAACAGCACTGATATATGACACTTTACACATTCTAACATTACTTAACCGAGGCTCGTAGCATTTGTAATGAGTGACGCCGCGGCCACAAGCGGTGCTAATAAATTAAATCTCAAGGAAAATAAAAACATGGAAGCCATTAATTCGCGCGCCGGGCCAAGTTTAATGTCAAGGTTTTTTAGCTTATCTCGATGTTAGTTAAGTTTTATTTTTTCGTTGCTGGCGATATTAAGTATGTAGATTGAAATAATGTTTAACACACTAAAGAATTTTATTATTCCAAAAATAAGCTTGATTATGAATTATTGATATTGTTCCCATGTATGTAAAAACAAAACGGTTTCTTCTCTCGATTGATATCACACAAACACAACCTATTTTGATTTTGCTATAAAATCTACTTTGTCGTATTCACGTTTGATTAAAAGGGCAGATATTTACTTAGGATCATACATCATGGATGTCAGAATAGCATAGATCTGCATAATTTTGTTCTATCTAATGCATGAAACGAACTTGGAAGCGTCAAGGGCGACATCGGACACCTGCGCGCAGGCGTGTGAAAGCAAAGCGGGGATGAGGCGGGAAACGAAGGCTTGGGGGGAAAGGATGGCAACGCACTGCGCCTCCGCACAATACCTTCTCCGATTACCTACATGTCTTCTTGTATCGCGTGTCTGCCGCTCGCTGCAGCAAAGCCTCCACGTTTATTTCTTTTGACAGTTTTCGTATTTAACATGCTTCACCGATTCGACAGATTACTCTTTAAGTAAGTATTTGTTATGATTATGTTTAGTTACAATCTGTAGAGATTATATTGGCGGATAACGTCGGTACGGATTTTAAAGATTGAAAGGCGATAAAATTATTGAAAAAGTAAATTGAGTGAGAAAATCCAGAGGTTGGAGATAAGGAAAAAGTTGTAGGTACAAACTAAAAGGCTGCTCGTGGAAATAACTTCGAGATTATTTTACAATGTAGGTATCTGAAAGTAATTCCATCAGGATGTCAGCTACGAAGGTATTCTAACTAGAAAAGCCTACACACCAACAGAGCCGGCAAGTCAATTACTGTTGTGCAAGTCTGCGATTGAGTAGGTGGATTTATTAGTAGCAAGATGTCGGGTGGACTCGTAAATCTGCGAGCGACTGTTAAGACAATAAGGCAGCTCGAGGGCGGGCGGGGTCCTCCCGCAGTCGCGCGCTGCTCATAAACACTTCAGGAGACGCGCGCGCCGCGCACGGCCCTGCCCGCACAGATCGCAGCCAGCCAGATAGCCTGCGCCCACGCACCCTCCAGACTTTCGCACTCGCACCATCACACGCTGTGAACATTAATCTTTACACGAATACCAACACACTGATTATAAAGACAACAAACACGACCGCAACCTCTAAATAAGGCAACCAAATTATCACAAACATCTTGTCCTCGTTATTACCGGTAGAGATTGCCAATTTAACTGTTAAATTATACCTACATTTAAATAAAGCGGAAACTTCATAAAACTTTGAACTATTCCGTTGGTGTATTAATTGATCTAATAATTTATTTTATTCGTTACCTACTTATTACTATTGTACCTATTTCTATTTCGCTTTATGATTGAAATGTGATCGTGCTTACGATAAACGTCCTAAAAGCCTAGGCAGGGCAGCGGTAGGTAACGTTGCAATCGTCGTTAAATTGATACCATCAGGTTCACGCCCTGCAAATAATTTTCCATCCTGGATGACGTATTGTCCGTTGATATCATAATCGAAATCTTCTACAACATAACTGCACTCCAGGACAAGATTAATGACAATTTGCGGTTTGATTGCAGACACGAAGAATAGCATCGGCCTGGCTGGCTCCATCGAGGAGATCTCGCATAACGCTATTGCCGTCTACTGGAACCCGCTCGAGAGCGCCGCCAAGGTATGTGCCTTCATCTCTAATGCTCATCCGTCTTAGCTTGACCTTACAACTTATTTAAAAGATAGGATAAATTTTTGATTGAACAGCTTGTAAAGAGACATTTACATTAGATACGTTAAGAGCTTAGTAAAAAAAAATATTTATCACATAATATATGTGATGTGCTATAATGTGTTTCATTAACATCGATATGCTCATTTCAGAGAATCGGCGGTAGGTAGTTACAGATGCAACTGTATCTATACTAGAAACATTATTTCCATAAACCTTAGTGCATGTTTACGTGTTCAGTTAAATTGAGTAATGTGTCTTTCTGTCAGTGCAAAAGTGCACCGACTAACGACATACCTCTGCGATGCAAAAATATGTGCATATTTAAATCTAAATTAATAAAATTCCATGGCTACACAGCGTGCCTTCCACTCATTGTACAAAATTAAAGCCTTATCATGATTTTATTACATTTATTATAGTGTAATTAAATTGAATCTCGTTGCCATATTTGGCTCAAATAAATGGAGCAAGCAAAAACTGCAAATTGTCTACCGTTACCGGGCATGGGCAGCGCGCTGCAGGTACGCGATGCGTCCGAACAGAGCCTTCATTACATTATTGAATTATAAATTACAGTTTTAATTGCGCACATTGCATTACACATAGCATAGATAGGTATCTGCTGTCGCAAAAACCATTCTTCATTGATAAATAACATTTAACGTAGGCTTTTTAATATTCATACAACAATTAAAAGTGCGCGTGAAATAGCCTCAATTCTATGACAGTATGCTAATCGAGCCAAGGGAGTAATTAGCGTTTAACGACTCCTACTAGTTAAGTACATTGCACGCAATTTGGGCTGCGATCGTTAAATTGATAGTTCGAATTACTTGCTGTATTAAATTTAAACCGTTTCAAATAGGTCTTATAGATTCTTTTTACATTTATTTTATGGCCATTGATTACTCGGCTACTGGTCAGCAGTTATCGATATCCGTAATTATTTATTGTTCGCCAGTGTAACCGTAGCGGATGTGAGTTGTTTGCGACGGATAATATGGGTATGGACAGTGATCGGTGGCGGTGCCGGTGGTCGGTAAAAACGCGAAGTGGTCATTTGCATAGACCGCGGTAATGAGCGGCCAGCGCCCGCGCCGCGCAGCCCGTTGAGCCGTCGGCGCCACCGCTTTCCGCGTGCCGTGCAAAAACCGCCCTTCGGGATAATACACCGACAAACGACACCTATCAATGAACCATAGCAAAATGAGAACTGGCGCTTAGTTCTTTTTAAAGCTCCTCCAGCATATTAGATTAAAGCATGTAGTCACAGCGTGCAGTATTCCCAGCGTGACCTGGCGCCTAGTCTCTGCTGTGGTTATAATGCAGACATAATATATCATAGGCCATTCTAATTAAATTTGTAACTTGTTTCCAGATAAACATTGCCGTCCAATGCCTCAGTACGGACTTCAGCAGCCAAAAAGGAGTAAAGGTATACCTATATTCTTTTTTTTATTGTTTGTTGTAGGTATCTCACCTACTCAAGCAAATATTCAACTGGTATTCTACTACTAATAATAAGTAGGTACTAATAATTATGCTTAATGCTTGTATCCTTTAGCAATTCAAATTACTGCTGGCTGAGATTAAAAAACATAATTTGCGTATATCATAAATAACGGTTTTTATAGAATCTCATGCTTATCGAGACGGGACTAGTTAAGGAAAACGACCACAAGGATATATTATCATTAGCATTAGTTATTCGTTTATAGCACTGAGTGTACGTGGAACGCGTCAATATAAACAAAATACCTACTCGTTCCTACCTTTGTAAAAAAACAATATTTAAGTTAAAAACAACAGACCAATTTGGATTTCCTTTTTGTCCTTAGAGACCGTTTGAGTCAGCTAACGAAACAACAATTAACTAGGTAGGTACATAATTATACTCGTAGTTATTAAGTTATGACCCTATATCCACTTGGTACACTAGAATTCTCTGTGCCATAGGCCTGATTGTCACGATACTCGTACTCAGTGCATTTGTTTCATATTATGATCAAGACAATTACTTACCTATAGTTATTTATATTTGGGTTGGAATTTGTAAGACACAAACTTCGTATCTACCTTCTTATAATGTGCTTTAGTCTTTATTTAAAACATGTTTATAAAACAATACCTACCTAGCGGTTATCTGTAAAATGTAAATGAAGCTGAAAATACGTGCCTATAAGGTTTAGCGTCAAGGCTCTATGCTATGGGGTCGGTAACCGCGTTGTCGTAAAGACGTGTCGATAAACTTAATCAAAGACCAATAAAATGCTTATAGTTTAGGAAAATACATAAATGGTTATAATTTTAAATGAAAATAAACTACATACGAGCACCACTTTTATTTAAATAAAAATAAAAATATGTCATTGTTAAAATCAGGTAGGTAGGTACTTGCATAAGTATATAGTCAATTCCATCGGAGCAAATCCCGAAAATTTTCAACAAAACAGCCATCTTTTGTTTAAAATTGACTTGACAACTTGACTATGACTCTGTGACGTTGACAATACTTATAAATAAATACACTTGACACTGGCAAAATTGTTCTCTAAGAGACAGATGCCATAATTGAAGAAGAAGAAGAAAACGACATAATATGCGGTAATGTTTTATTGACATCATTTATATGCACCCAATGTGTCACACGCGTAGATAGATGTACCTACCTACACCTGTTTATTTCACTTTATATGTGCGTAATAATAGTACCACTAGTACCTACCTAATAGTACTAACAACATCGACTCCAGGTAAAAAGAATTGTACCTAAGTACATACACTTAGTTGGATAACGGGGAACAACCCTCGACCTCGAAGTTTTAACAATTTGATTCAGACACAGTTTTAAATAACTTTGTATTTTAACTTTGCAATTATAAACATTTTGTTTAAACCGTTTTTGCTATAATTCCGAAACGAACGTAGATATTATGCGTGAAATCGTTTACCTCAAAAACAGTTGATTTTATTATCTCTCTTCTCTGTATAGATACATGGAAATCTGTAGGTATACGGAAATAGCGTGATGTATGTAATTGACCAATTGGCAATTAGACCTAACCTTCTTTTTCATTCTAGATAGACTTTTATGGCTTCAAATAAACTGAAATTGACCTAGACAGCCAGGTTATTTGCAACTATTTTTGATGTCGAAAATTAGAAAGTATCTTGACTTGTTTTATCGTTATTTGTTTCAGGGTTTACCACTGCACATACAAATTGATACCTTCGAGGACCCACGTGATACGCAAGTCTACCACCGGGGCTATTGTCAAATTAAGGTGTTCTGCGATAAGGTAAGGTTCACTAACTAACTTTGCTTATTCAAAATTCCTTTTCTTTTCCTATGAAAATATCTTAACTTACCATGAATTTAAAAGTAGAAAGGACTCTGAACAACCGCTCTGTGAGCTCGCGAGTTACGGTGTTACCTACTTCTCTATTAAAAAAAATGCTCATATAAATTGGAATCATTACAACCTTCGGAAGTTTTATTAGTATGAAAGAAATATGAGATTTTATATTTCCTTTATTTTTATTGAAGGGCGCTGAAAGGAAAACAAGGGACGAAGAAAGAAGAGCTGCTAAAAGAAAAATGTCAGCTACGAATAGAAAGAAGCTGGACGAGATATATCATCCTGTTACGGAACGAAGTGAGTTCTACGCGATGGCAGACCTCGCCAAGCCGCCGGTGCTGTTCAGCCCGGCGGAGGACATCGACAAGCTGGCTGGCATGGACATCCAAGGGTTCTACGGACATGACGATTCGACACTGACAGATGCGCATTTGAAAGGCGCGTCGCCGTTCCTGCTACATACAGCGAAGCCGCAAGCTCCTGCCCTCAAGTTCCACAACCATTTTCCTCCAGATGCACCTGCGTAAGTAGCAGTTTTTTTAACTGGAAAATGTATTATTTTGAATCTAAGCTATCGAAACCGTAGTCGGGAACAGTGTCGCTTTTGATGTGTAAATACGCACAGGCTCATCAATGTGTTTAGTGCTATATAATATGTATGTGAATATTATTTCCAGGTATAGAGACGTAGGCGGGCTATCCCCTTACAGTGATAGGAAGGACTCGCTGGAGCTGGAGGGCGTGCTGGGCAAGCGCGCGCGCACCGCCACGCCGCCGCTGAGCGAGCGCGTCATGCTGTACGTGCGCCAGGACTCCGAGGACGTGTACACGGCGCTGCACGTGGTGCCGCCCACCACGCAGGGCCTGCTGCACGCCGTGAGTACCCGCTCTGTACCATCGGGGCCTCCGATACCTAGTGCCCCCTCCCGCCTCCGGGCGAGAATAACCTTGGTGAATTCGACTAACCGCGGAATGCGAGGGAACGAGCTGGACCTCGTTGCTTTCTCGGTTTCTCGCTATGTGGAACTGTGAAATGTTTGATAATCTAATGAAAGGAATCGAGACGCTTCGTCCGCCGCGGGCGCCGCCTCCGCCGGCCCGTCGGAGCCGTCGCCCGCGGTGACGCTGTAACCGAGTTGGCGCTTCATAACCCTGTCTAATACGACACACACGATCATCATAACTGCATGTTGTAAATTAACACTCGCGGCGCACCGGTCCCCGCGCTCCTCGCCCTGAGCCCACCCGCGCCCCGCCCGCGCCCCGCTCGCGCCCCGCACGCGCCCAGCACGCGTCGCGCCGCGGCACCGGTTACGCGTTCCGTTAGACGAGACGTCTCGGTTTTAGATGGCGAAAAGCCCATAGTAATTCTTATTTTTTGCTTATTTTCAGATTGAGAATAAGTACAAAATTTCTGGTTCGGCAATTAATAATCTTTATCGAAAGAACAAGAAAGGGTAAGTGGTTAATCATTGGCCTCAGATAGTTATTATTAGGGTACACGAGCCGGCCGCCTCGCGTAATGGAGCATCGCTTACCGAAAGGGCGCGCCACTAACTACGCAATGCTTTTGTTATGTCCCTATTGTTACTTTGTGGACCAGCTTTAATAAGTACCCGTCATTTAATCACTGTCCTTATTAAATACCTACCTTACTGAACCCCGTATAACACAAATAGTATCACGCAAAGCACTTGCACTACATTATATAAAACTGTGCACTTAACAATTCAAACATTAAAAATATTAATTTTGTTGATTTGAAAGCATTTTTTAAAACGATAGTTTTCTTTTCAATTAAATGCATAAAAGTTATTATACTTACCTAACAAGCGGGAAATTGAACTCTAATAATTAATTTCAGGATTACGGCCAAAATTGACGATGAAATGTTAGCGTACTATTGTAATGAAGACCTGTTTCTGCTGGAAGTGCGGCCGGCGGGCGACAACGGCGAGGAGCGCCTGTACGACATCACCTTCGTGGAACTGCCGCTGGAGCACTAGCGCCCGCGCCGCGCCAGCGCCCGCGCCGCCGCAGCCAGTGCACTCTACTGTGACAACGTTCTTCACGAAACTCATGTGAATAAGGACTATACGATGTAGCGTATATTTGCATTCGCCTAGTTTTATACCAACTGAGACATTCCGTTCTGAACTCAAAAATAATGGGATAAGATTGTGTCGGATAATATCGATCTCACATTGAAATTTACTTTTAAGCATTCCATCATAGAACAAATGTCACAAATCAATTTCTGGTCCGTGAACGGCCTTGTGTACATAATGTTTTTATATTTTTTTTAATGCCGTATGAAAAATAACGATGTAAATTGATATTTGCGAGGTGATGGCAAAAATACAATTTTATATTGCTTCAAATTTCTTCACTAATGGGTTTTTTTTCTTTTTCTAATGATTTACCTGTTATTGAAAAATGTATGTAAGTACGTAAGTATGTGCCATCTGCTCGGTTATCATACTAGGTTCGTTAGATTACATTCCAACAGGTACCTTTTATCTTGCCATGATGATAAAGTAAGAAATTCTTGTCAATAAATTGTAGGATTTAAACCTACATTGAATAAAACGTAAAGTGCCTATAAAATAATAATTACGTTAATATTTTTTAGATAAATAAGTGAGATAAGTCACAATAAATGCCATCCAATTTTGTTAAGTTTTGTCATAATAATAAGCGTAAGTTTGAGAAACGTAAGCTGCTCAATTCATTCGTAGAGTTTAGTTAGAGTAGGAGCGTTCATTACTTCCTCATGCTCAGCCAATATTTATTTTATATGAAAACAACATTTTTATAAAACGACTACCTATCATCTTATTACCATAATGTGGAATAAATATCAAATTTGCGGATTAATAAACTTTATAAAGTAATTAAAATTCAAAAAAACATGGAAGCAATGAATAACCGATAACATTTTATGTCGAAGCAGTCACAATTTTTACATAATGAACAATAAATTAACAAATAGTCATTTTGAATATAGTCACAAAAGTCGTCCTGATCAACAAACATTATCATCGATGGGAGTGGTTCGAGGTTAGTTTAAGATTTTATACATAGAGTTTAGCTATTATTACGTTAAATAGTAGATTATCGGGCCATGACAACTTAGTCTAAGAAAGTATTTGTGTCCAAGACTTATTTATGTTATAAGGTTTCGTGTGAGTAGAACCACAATTTCATAAAAAATATATGGTTGATATTCCATTTTTACCCATTTATCCAATTTACTTTTTGGCTGGTTTAATTTACGAATTGTATTCGATATCCGTGATTAATTTAAGTGTTTCCACCGATTTTTGTTTTTTCAAAATTCAGAACAAGGTTCTGTTTTCTTAAAAGGATTGTTTGTGGAGTGTGACGCCCGAAATTTTGAATGTGTTATGTATTAAGTACTTATTATATATATGTATATGAGAAATAATGTGCCTTGTGCGGACGGTTGCATTAACTGCCATATTATCACATAATTTAGTGGATTAGATACATACTTATTTGATCTTAGTTATATAGAATCTCAACAGTAGCTCGTTTTACGTGTGACTTGCAGGTACACATCGAATTAATACTAAGTTTAACGTTATTGAGAGACTACTCGATTTTACTCTATGTAATCTATTTTGTTTCTTTTCTATACTTCTTAGCTGCAATCTCAAATCGTGATACCTTTTTACGAATATTTCTTCCAATTGTTTGAGTGATACACATACACTTGTTAATAACTCTTCACATCAAAATTGTTTTTAAGTTTCTGTTTGACGTTTGTTTATAAATACGAGTACTGACTTGTACCTACTTCCATTGCTCAAAGTCGCCCCTCGAGCGCGGCAGGCTAACAATGTTGTTCTATCTATGGATACACATAATACGTGTTATGCCAATTTTATTTATTTATGTACTTATTAATATTAAATTGTGCAGCTTTAATATTTACTTACAATGATGTTAGATCGTGATTCAGAATCTCGTCATAAGTCACAACAGTAGCAATAAATACGTAAATCAGTTAGTTGATAAAAGGGCTTGGTTGCGCTGCGTCGCCAGTGCCTCGCCGCTCGTTATGGTTGTGCAATGTAGGTAGAGTTATATGTATGGCGGCCGGTCGAACACTCTGGCTCTATGGTTATCTAGCTGTGGTGTTAAACTGCTTTTGTAATGAGTTGGGCACTAGCAAAACGTTCGCGGGCAGCCTTTTTTAGCAGGAGTAGAAGAGCTGCGATCGCCGCGGTTTGCTCGCTAGGTTCGCATAGAGCTGTGAGCCGGTGGGGGCGCAGGCGCAGTGCAGGCTGGCGGAGCAGCGCCGCCTCGCGGATAGTCACACTAGTTAAACACAACCCGAAAGTGGTAGCACATTTTCGTTATGAAAAGTAAATAAGTTTTAATTGAATAGATGTTACGTTATTATTTTATAAAATATTTTGTAAGTTGTCATAAAATATTAATATAATTATTTTTATCAAAGTTTATAATCTAAATAAAAATGTTTTTCTTCAAAACGTAACTATAGTTTGAGTTTCAATTTATGTTTTACCCTTTCTAAGTTTTATTGCTGATCGATTACAGACTAAACACAATTCAACGTTATTTGTTTATTTAAAAGCACTTCAACAATAAATTGACATTATTATTTACATTATACCTACTTGGAAAGCATCTAAAACCACGAAAGCAAGAAAATATCACCATCAAGATCTAAATCTAATTTGCATAGATTAATTTAAAATTAAAAGGCGTAGATAAAATAACACAGCTCGCTACTACAACATCGCAAGTAGGTACCTATATGTGTTTGAAGGTAGCACTAGGGAAATTAGTAATTATGTTAAAAACAATACACAATTATTAAAATCTCTATAGCCTAAAGTCTAGACAGAAATGCACACTTCAACTTTACAAAAGCAAGCAAGTTCAAAGATTTAAGAAACTAGCTAGTTGGAAGATCAGTCAATTTCCACGATCACATTAAACTCACTTTTAAACAAATTTATGTTTACTAAAGCGTATGGCTTATGAACTCTATTATATTTAGTTTCAATATGTCGTCGCCATAAAAATAAATTTATGGTTACATTTATTTTAAAATACTTATGTGCGCGATCAAACTGTACCTGGTAAGATTGGATGGTTTTTTAATGGCTTTTAGTTAAATATGTTGCATATTTTTAAATGCATTACCATAAGCGATACGATAACATGAAAACCAACTTAATACTAAATAATAAATATGACATCGAGTGACGCCTGCTAATTAATATATCTAAGCAGTTATTTAAGTTACTTAATTATCCTAACCATACCTACTTCTAAAAAATAGCTATTCGAGTAAAGCTATAACAAAGTTGAAAACTACAACACTGAGATTCAGAAAAAAATTGGCGTTTTTATATTTATAATTTATATCTAAATATTAATATTTTAATCAACCAAAAATCTAAGTGTTTTGACAAAACTGTAAAACTAGCTAAAATTACAAGAAATAAAATGAACTCTACATTTCAAGAATCTATTTCATTGTGATTTTCTTGTATGTCCTAGATCCGCTTAATACAATAAAAAGCCTATATTATTTTGTACTAGCTAAACATATTTTAAGTGGAATCAAAAAAACGCCCAATAAAGAGTTTTTTGTGCAATATAACTACAAATATTTTTGTAGTTACATAGGTAAATATAAAGTGGAAATTTTATGTTCTCTAGGTAGACTTATAAAAGACAATCTAAACCCATCCTAAAACACCGAAATATTGCGAGTTGTTAGAATAATTTACAACAGCTATACCTAAGTATATCTTAAAATGACGTACGTATGTTTGACTCATAAGTTACAAGGCCACTTCTAATGGCTCAAAATTATTCGCTAGATACGGCTCCCACGCAGGCAATTAAGATAATGTAAATTCGTTAAAATATTAGCCATTAAAAAAACTACTTTGACCTTTGCGGCCAGATTATTTTGGTGAGTATTTGGAATCGATACAGATTTTTCTGCCATTTTGTTAACAATATGTGTATTTGGCAAAATAAAACTACCACATCTACCGAAACATGAAATCAATTTTGTGTGATGGTTTAAAACTGTATTTTGAACCGTTCCCCTTCGGAGCAGTTCATGAATGATTGCTATTGAATGAGCGGAGAGCTCTGGCTGTCGCTGAAGTCGAGAGTGTAATACATATCGGTGGTATCGAGGGAGTTGGAAGGAGGGGGGAACGGGGATGAGGGAGGGGGGACACGTTTGTCCTGAAGCCAGTGGTGGGGGGGACCGGGCTCGGTGACGCGAGACAAGCGCGACAGGAGGCGGGAGTATGTTTTGTTCACGCGGCAGTGGCAAGCTGTCACCTGGAATCAAGAACAAAAACACGTGATAAAGAATTGAAAACTTTTTAATTGTGTTTAAATCACATCGAACCGTCTTACTTATTCTGCATATTAACTCAGATTCAGAGTACAATATTATTAGAGTATTCATACACTCGATAATGTATTCTATCCTTGTCATTCATGTCAATGAAAAGAGATGGCAACAGATTTAAAATATATTTTAACTAAATGAAGTTTTTAGAGTAAATATATAATGTACTAGCTTTCGCCCACGGCTTCGCCCGCGTGGTATCTTGAAAAACAAAAACAAATCTATCCCACGGGAACCGTAAATTTTTCCGGTAAAAAGCAGCCTATGTGCTATTCCATACTATAATCTACCTCTGTGCAAATTTCATCTAGATCCGTTCAGCCATTTCAGCGTGAAAGAGTAACAAACATCCAAACATAAACACTTTCACGTTTATAAAAACTTGAGAGGTGTCAAGGGACACCCGGATGGAACGAAGTTCCTTTGCTTGCTTTCTATGAGATAGAGAGAGAAACAGACAGAGAAACACGCGCACGCCGCACTTACAACTATAGCAAAAAGTGTCGATACAACATTTGGTCTTAATTTTTTCCGTCTAGCCCCCTTTCGCAACGCGCGATAAGGAACTTCGTACCAATATTAAGTAGGAAGTAGGACAAAGGGGACTTACAACAACTCCAACGATAGTGATGGCCGCGCCGAGCGTGCCGGCCGCTATGTACACGTTGTGCAGTCGGTCGTGGTAGAGGCCGAGCGGCATGCGAACCTCGCGCACCGAGCCTGCGCCGCGGGACTCGCTCTCGATCCCCTCACCACTCATCACTGGCTCCAAGATAAAGTCCTCTGAAAGTAGCGATACAATTTGTCAAAATAAACAAAAACCAATTTGTTAACTTACTAAATGTGGAAAAGTTTAACTTTTCCATATTATAACCAAGAAAATATCAAAATGAAAAAATGAAAAAAATATTTATTTTAGTAAAATAAAGATGAGCTACACAATTTAAAAACGAACTCCACACTAGGCAAAGCCTGTATCTTGGAGACCAATAATGAATGTACATGCATAGTTACGGACTACTAAACATCTATAATAATTAAAATAAAAAATATGAACCTAAATAACAATGTTTATAAGCGTTTAAAATTATAGTTATGAAATAGTTAGGTTTAAATTATAGTTAGTTAGGAAGAAAAACAATAAAATTGTATAGTTATCAAAATAACACAATTTGTGGTTACAGTATATAATTATTCCCATATTTTCTATGGCCGATCTATTTTCGTAGACATCTCGTAGAGGTGCTACGAAAAATAGAAATTATTGTTTTTACGTAAGTATTTAATTATTAATTAGCACGCGATCTCATCAAAAATCACATCTTCAATACGCTTCTAATACAATGATGTGAACCAAACTCACAACTGCAAAATTAGGTTCAAAGACTTTTTTCAGCATAATCTATTCTTAGACCATTCTTGCCACAGCATAATGAAACGGAAGAAAATAAACTAATCTCTAGACTGGATAATTACCATCGCATAGTTTTCCAGTGTATCCCGGCCTGCATGAACAGTAGAACGAGTCGATATCGCTCCAGCAAGTACCTCCGTGAGCGCATGGGTTGTTATCACAAGCCTGGAATTGTACACACAAAAGTATTGTATAAAACAAGTTTAAAACAAAAAGAGCGTTTGGGTACGCTCATAGCGTAGCGTGCTTAGTCTTTCTTTACTGATTAGATATGTATTCTTTGTATGTATTTACAAATAAGTATGTTAATTTATCAGCTATCTAGTTTCAATAATACATGCTTTCCTACTTGTGGGGCTAGTTTGGCGCTGTGTAAATTGTCCACATTTTGTAATATCAACTTAGATAGGCAACATTCAGCGCGGTCATCTCTTGTATGGGTAACTTCTAGTAGCCGTTCAGTACTTCCGTAGGTACTTCAGATCGGTAAAGATAAGCTAGTGTTCCTAAGCTTGCAAGCTTGTAACTCTTGACTTTGTCTATACAAAACTAGTTAATTTCCCACTAGCTTACTATCCTGGCTTGGGATACTAGACTCGTGTATATCGGGCATAACAGTTGATAGGGCTTTCGGGTAACCTACAACTTTGTTTGGAACAGAGTTGTGTTGCCAACTAACTCATACAAACCAAAGTACTTTACTTTTAGTTCGATGATCATGGAGAAGCTTGACAACTTTATATGGACTTATACGCATTGTAATCGTCGTTCGATAATAGGGTACGGTACCTATTCACGACATCAAACAGAAAATCAAGTTGGGCCTTTGCAAAGATCAGACTATTCAATTTGGCATTCAGTTACGGATTAACTTCGCAAGTTTCCGTGTAGAGGCTTACGTTCGAGAGGTTAGGAATTACGTAATCTCAAAATCTTTTATCTCATATTTCATTCGTTGAGTCATTGGTTCTTTCATAGAGATTTTGTGTCAAGGTTAAGCTATTATTAAGCTATTATTATTAACGTTCATGGTTAAGGAATGGAGGATCTGAAAAACCCTGAATCGATGCTGAAAAAAGTGCTCACCACACCTCGCAAATCCCGTTGCACATGACTATATTTTCAATTTGACCCGCAGCTTCCAGAAACCAATTCAATAGTTGCGAGTACCTCTGTTCATATTACAAAATATTTAATATTGTTCGTTGTATTATTAAGACTACGTATTATTACCGATCTAGTTGGTATGTGGCATTCGTCGCCAGCGTATCCTCGGGGGCATTCGCACGAGTAACTGTTGCCGTGGTCTATACAGTATCTATGGTCCGAACACGGGTTAGGAGAGCACAGATCCACCTATAAATAAGACACATGTTCTTACTTGTTTTGTTGTTCTTTACATAATTAATTGAATAATTTGACAATCGATACGATATTTTAAGTTTATGTAGATTGTTAAAGCAACGCTAATAATCCTTAGCCTCACAAGTACCTAGGCATCGTACATAAATTACATAAATAAATGATCAAGAATATAAATGGACTGAGAATGAGAATTCTACTTTGAAATTTATTTCGAAAGTATTAGGTATTTACGGCATAACTTCAGTCGTAAAATATTTCCACCAGATTTTACTCAAGGCGAAATTACTGTTTTAGTCATTCACGTTTATTTGCGTAAGTTTTTTTTTGTTTAAAATACAAATATAGTTTATTTAAGATTTAATTATTCAGTTTTAAAAGTACCTACCTACTACATATATATCGGATAGTAAGGTGTAAGATTAGGTTACGTTGGACTAACATTATCTTTGAATTATGACTTGATTATGCATAGAATAATATGCATAATCATAACTTTAACTGCAAAGTGTTTCCGGTGTCGTCCTGTTCGCATGTTTCCTCCGAGACGCCACAGGCACTGCTTTATTACGGTGCATACTATACTAGCTAGTATAAAATCGCTTTGACTATTAAAATTGTAGGTACTTCAATTATAATAGTAATTGGATCCAAGACATATAAGGCATTAATATATCTAGTATTTAAAGTTGTTATTCCTTGAAAAATAAAGTGTTAAGTGATAAAAATACAAATACCTTTAACTGGCACGTGTTCCCAGTATAGCCCCGTCCACACGAGCAGTCAAAACCTCCGACGCGGTCAGTACAAGTGCCTCCATTGGCACAGGGTGACGAAACACACTCGTTGTATTCCTGCTCGCACTGAGTTCCTGTGTATCCTACAGCAAAACGGTTCACAGGACTACATAAACAGGTACAGTAGGTCTACCATGAGTTTTCACAATCTACACTCGCTAGCGACTGTAGTTAAAAAATTGTATGAAAACTTGTACAGCGCCTCTAGCTCTCTAGCGCCTCTAGTTGAGTACTAAAACGTCACGTAGTTAACTATCCTACGTCACAGCGTACTACAGCGACTGTAGTTAGCGCTTCATTCATTTGCGTAGAATTTGGTACCATGAGTAACAGTTTTGACAGAGGTCATAGTAATGTACTATTACTACTGTAGTAACGTCAGCCGATCTAAATGTGACAACTCATGGTAGACGTACTGTTATACCCATTTTTCTATTCTACGACCGTGACGTGAATGTTGGAGACGGTTTGAGTCTTTTGTTAATTGATATATGAGAAAGCGTCAATGAATGTTGGAGACGTTTTTTTTTGTTAATCGATATAGAAAAGCGTCGAAGAAAAATGTCACCACTGCACATCAATCTCACAACTCAAAAATGTGGTGTAATCGAACCCGGAAAAAAGTTGTAGGTGAATACATAAGTAAGGTAACTTATATTTTATTTGACTGGTATCGGTTTTACGTCAAGAACAAGCTTAATTACAAAACAACAATGTATGGCAAAATTTTCATAAGTAACGTCAATATTAAAATGTTTTAATAAGGAAATATTTAATCTTATCATAATGTATACATTAATAATTTTTAAACAATAACAACAACAAGGTCCAAATCTAAATATTTTCTAATCTTTAAAATGTTCGAACAGAATACATAAATGAGTTTTTGTTTAGTATTCCAACAATACGTATTTTAATAAAGGAGCATTTTATTTATTATTTTGTTTGCTCACTAAGCTTTAAATAGGTTCGCGCAGTATCAAAGGGCAAAGTTTCAAATTCCTTGAACAATCTGGCTCGAGGGGCTATTTGTTTGCATCCGTTCCCAATTTTCTTTGTGCTACTGTGTCGGGAAAACAAGCCACGATTAATTCAATATCACTTATTTTGAATATCGGAAAAATCAAGAATTTGTGTTTGTGTTTTCTAAGTGTCCATTTCTATAACGCAAAAAAGAAATGAGCTAAAACCCTCGTTCGATACATCTAAATTAGATTTACCATTGGGAAATAAATTAATTATTTTTTGACATTTAAGAGTGTTTGTGAGTCTTACAATCGTTATAATATCGTTGTAGAACCAAGTCTTCTTTCTGTTGATTTTTATATTACAAACCAAGCTAATAAAATCTAACACTTTATCTTTTATAAAAAAAAAAGGCGTTCATAAGAGTAATTATTTAAAGCGACCCTATGGATTGATTCTAATATTATTAGTTACTTTTTATTTAGTGTAAAGTATTAAAACTAATAAACATAAAAACAAGTAAGTATCATAATTGTCATTATTAGCGATTGTCATAACGATAGCGTTCCACTGGACTCTGTACCTACGTGAGATAGGAGCGATCGAAGCAAGGACGTTGGTATAGTTACGGACTGCGGGCAACCTTCCAACTTCACTTAATATAAATCAGTGCCAAAAATTCTCCGCTTCTCCAAATTTACAAACAAGATAATACATTATTTAATTAACTATGTTCAGATAATTTACTATTTAGGTAATGTCTGTAAAATAACTTCCAATCACACCGGGTCAACGCTTATACTTATCCATAAAGCAATCAGTATAATTTATGTAACATTTTTAAGATTTCTGGTCAATTATCCTATAAAGTTTTTCAGTTGCTACTTACCTGGCTGACAGAAGCATCGGTACTCTTCACCATCAGCATTTTCATCAACCTGCTCGATGCAGATGCCTTTGACGCAAGGGTTGGATGCGCACGCGCCACCCGCGATGGAGAGCTCGCACTGCGCCCCAGCCCACCCATCCGCGCAAGCGCAGTGGAAAGTCGTAGACCCATTCATAGCCATTGTCATGCAAGTCCCGCCGTTCAAACATGGCGTGGAGAAACACGGATCCTTCTCACAGTTAGAGCCAGTAATGCCTGCGTTGGAAAATGTTTCAGTTATAAACCTACCATAAATAATTACTTAACTACTTTCTACATTTACATAACGACGAAGGTGACTCGACTTGGAGAGTCCACATTTTGTAAGTCATACTTTTAGATAAACGCTTTACTTAATTTATGATCAAAAAAATAATATAATGTCTACCATTTCTTTAATTTAGAGGCGCTTTTTCTTTCAGACGCTAATGAAGCTATACAAAAAAGCGGTCCATGAAATTTACATTCCAGAAGTATAATATAATAGATGAATAAGAATACTACTGAAAACAAATACTTAGTTTAACTAGAGAACTTTATTTGACGGTTCTACGATCTTAGTTCACTGAAAGGCAATATAATTTTGAATACAGATTATACCAACATGTAAGAACTAAATACAAATTTAGTTGATAAAGCAGGCTAGATAGAATAGGTCTCTGCTAAAAGTTACTAGAGCACTCCATCACGGATATAACACATAAGCAACTTATGTACATCATATATAGATTTTATGATATAACGAGATTGGATCAACAACCTAAGTAATATTAATAAAATATTAATAACAGCGAGTGTAGCAAATAAAAGGGAACTCGTAAATCTGCAGTGATACAAATCGAAAATTTCGATTTCGCCATGAATTTTTAAAGCTTGCAAAACGGTCGGCCGGTTGCGTAACAGCTCGCTTTGTATGGGCCCAGCGCCAGATTGCGTCACATTGATGTTTAATTGACCAGAAAACGAAATTTATCGGTGCACTTCATAGTATCATAAAATATTTTGTATGAAGTGTTAAAATACATACTAACATAATTTTTACTATTTTTTTCTTAGTTTCCTATTTACGTCGGTGAAGGCATCATAGAAAATTTGTGTTATTCATATATTAAATAGGAGTAAGAATTAATAGTGTAAAGCACCTATCAATGTTACCTTTAAAGTTTCAGCTTAATACTGCTAAAAGCTGTAATAAAATCAAACCAACGAATGTTCGCGATAACATTAGAACTTGATAAATGGCCGTCATTCATCACTCGGGGTTAAGCCAAGTTTCCCCACTTAACATTATCCATTATAATACATAATTACATAAGCCATTATTATTGCAATGCAACTTTTTCATGATAACTTCCCTGATACCACTATTTTAGTAACCACTTTTGCATTTATACTTTAAACTCAAACATTTCCATTTTATTACAAGAGCTTGTTTGACTTAGATATACTTTCTATACTCGAGCCTCAGATCAAACGTAGAATTGTAGGTAATCCCTTATGAATTTCCCTGTTTTTACAGTGAGAAATGACATGGATATATCAGATAGGGAAAATTATGCAGGAACGAGCCTCGATAAATAAAACATCCGTCTGTTTGTATTACCGAATGTAGTGATCGCCCGGACGGAATTCAAAGTCGTCAAAACAAATGCGGGCATTGTTATCTTAGCTAAGGAAGATAAAAACAAATCTACCGGATTTATTTAAACAAATCATGATCGTTTTCTTTACTTCAGTCTAGCTAGAGTAACTATAGTACATCAATGACTCTAGTATTCTAAATATTTTAGAATATCATAGAATATTATGTAGGTATACAATCTTGAAAAGCCAAACTCGATTGCAAATCTGAATATTTGAAAATTCATATTCATAGAAACTTGTAGATATGCTCAAACTCTACAGTAAAGACAAACAGAAACATTCAGAACTTTACACACGTTCCGCAAGGATAAACACAGGCTAGTTTCGTCCCAAGTCCCAAATCCCAACTTGCGAGCAAGAAGGCCAGCGTTAAAAGCGATCTAAAATTCTGAACTAACTTTATGTTGTTGAGATTTATACGCATCGTGTTTTTTGCTACGAGACTGTAGGGAACATAAATTTAACATAGAAATACTTTTTAGCATTGAGGACTATGGAACGCGGAATGTGCAAAACACCATGCTGCGATCCTTGACAAGGATGAGAGAGACATGGCTACCAGGTTCAAATGATACTCGAAACATGCCATTCGTAGGTAGGTATATAGCCATTCCCTACAGGGCGTCGTCACACAATAGATGTCTGACGGACAGCGGTCTCAGGGTCGACCGAGAAAACGTTGGAAGGAGGCGATGTCGACGAATGAAGATGAGGAAGAAAACTCAAAACAAGACAGTGTCGGATAAAGGCGAACTTTAGTTTATATCCTGATATACTCACTGCCTGCAGTGTGTACTTTCGTTGCTCTCATCTGATATCCTTGTACCTAGAAACTGCTTTCGATATTTAGCAAGATAGACAAAAGACGAACATACCATAAGGACACACGCACGTGTAGTTGAGTGAGTTCGGAGCTTGCGTGAGGTCAACACATACTCCATTGTTCAGACACGGAGACGGATTGCACGCATCGCGCTCATCGCAATGTGGACTAACATAGCCTCCGCAGCATTGGCACTCGTATCCTTCCTGAAAACATCTTTATCATTAAATGTGTTCAATGTTAACGATTTGACCAAGTCAACCATGTCGTCAAGCTAAATATTCAGTGAACTTTAAAAAATATGTAATGTCCTAACATAAAGCTCCCCGTTAAAGTGATGGAACAGTGTTCAGCAGGCTATAAATGACATCGCTCGATACTTTGCTATGACGCCCAACAGGGGCTACAAAAAGTAACTGACCGCAGTCAAGCTCGGACGAATCGACTAATGCGGTGCCCGAAGGGAGACTCGGCATTATTCTCATTTGAACCATTTATACTTAATGCGAAGCCGACGCCCGTTGACAATTTATTCTTTTTTACTCCGAAACCGTTTATCGCATAGGCAGTGAATGAAATCATTTTATCATTATCACTAGTGTCATAGAACTGAAATTCTATTCTTACCTATGTTGACACAAATCTAAAATCTGATTTCTGCGGCCACCGCGATCTGTCTAATAAGAAATATATTGACCTAAAAACAACTGACCTAAAAAACTTACCATAGAAACATTAGTGTAGCAAACACCTTTGCCAGAACAGTCTTGAGAATCCCCGCAATTATCGGATTTGACTGTCACTTTGAGCCGTACACATTGCGACTTCCAGCTTTCCGAAACAACTACAATCATAAACGAAGCTTTTAAAATATCTAGGTAGGTACTCAGAGAAACATATTTAATACTAAGTAATGATAACGAATAAACACGATTCAGCAGTTTGCTGCGGCATACGATGCAGTGAGGGGATTCCAAGCATAGCTTTTAATTAGCAATAAAAGGGGGGCATAACCCTTAAATTGCTTATGGCATCCATATCCACTGTACTTAGCTCTTTTAAGATTAACCAAGCTAGCTTTATGTACGAGTACTACCTACTAACTAATACTTATAATATAAACTTACAGCCTTTTATTTTCAAATTAAGCGCAACTATTATAGGGGTAGATATATATTGGGTTTTGTAACCAACGCAAGAGCAATCTGTCACCTATGAGTAAGTTGACGCCGTCAGTCAAATCTTTCTCGTAGAGGGTGAAGATCTTAGCTCCGTGCTCGTCGAGTGGCGTGATGTCAAGCAGAGTGCCATCGGAGTCGTCACAGTGCTCGTGGCCCTGTCGCGTCACTTGGTACACGGCCGGCTGAAGGAGCGTGCGGTGCTCTCTGGAATGTCTCTTCGTAATGTAGCGATGCTTAATGTAATAACAAAGTGATTTTGATAACAGTAGGTACTACTTTTGAGCAATAATAACTAATAATAGCTCTCTACATTAATTTCTACTCGTAACTCGTAACGAATATTGGATATTCAATATTTTGAAACGGAATTTGAAAAAACAAAAAAAAACAATACAAAATGTTACCTACCTACTATGTTAAATGTTCGTAGTATGTTATTTTGTAATAGGTACCTACTACCTTGATTTACCATTCTCTCCGAATAATTTAGTTTCGTAATGGCTTTTTCTAGTGGATGCGACAAACATACTTTTGCAAAAGTTATTTATGTACCACCTAAAAGCCGGATGCAATGTGATTCTACACATTTGTTTATGTGAATGTAGGTGAGTTCGTGTATTCGTGGGGCGAGTCCGTGAAATATGTTTGTTTTCTTCTTTTCTTTTAGTCGGTTATTGCGCTCACTCACGCAATCACGAGTAAAGCTTGTGCTTCAATAATAAAAATAGCGTGTCTATGAAATAGTATCCAATTTAGATCTGTTTGCTTATGGGTGCGTTTGCCTACCGAACTAAGTCTAAAGAATAAAGATTAAAAGCTAGCACGTGTGCTGTTTTACTGTTGATATTATTAAATTATAACCTGCGCCTTATTTGAAGATAAGGCTTTCCGGTCAGTGCGCTGCCGAAGTAAATAAATGTCATCCTAGCGGTACTTAAAATAATAGGTGCGTGAACAAGTAAGTAATTATTCACCCACCTGTCTCCATTCCCGCGTGAAACATTCGTATCTGGGGTGAGGTTCTTCGGATCAGTCTGGACGAGCGTGTCGAGCAGAAGAGAGTCGGCGATGCGGACAATGAGGATGTCTCCGCTTTGTATGTCCGCGGAGCCCTCCCACGACACGATGACCGGGGGGCACTCGTCGTCACCAGGCGCGGCGCCCCCCGCACACTCCTCAGCCATCCGCACCGCAAAGTCACACATTAATTCATTACCAAGTCAACCTTACTGAATGCTAATTGGAATTGCCTTCGTTTCATTTACAGTTTAATTACGTGGATGTGGGATTATGAGACATTATACGCCAACCTACGCATTATTTGAGCCGAGAATCAATAACCGTAATTTTATACGCATTCCTACCGTTGTAGCTGAATCGATTTCGATGAGCGAACCGATATAAATCTATTAGATTTACCCATTTTGAGGATTGAAGCATAAGATTTTATGCCGAAAAACAACCTTCAGGGAAATGTAAAGAGACGTCAAATTTTGTATGGAAATAAAAAAACGTCAACGAAGTTATTAACTTCGGATAAGTACCTACCTATGGAGTCTTACATACTAGGGTAGTCAATATACAATGAAACAAAAGCTTAGGAACAAACAATGGACACCAAGAAAATTAAAAGCTATCATACTCCCTCCACCTACTTAGGCAACACAAAAGTAAATGAAATCGCTTCTGAAACTGTAGTACCTAAACGATCTCGTAAATAGTGTGCAATCATATTTTAAAATAGGCTCGCTCGACATTTTCCCCACAAAATTAATGAATAGAACTCGAGCATTGGAGCAAAAAAATCTTACCCTTATTCAACTTCACTAAGACGATTTATGGTTCATGTACTTGACATCGTTGTGTTCAATGGAGTCGCGATCAAAATTGCGCGAACTTCTTCGTCTTGTTGTGAAAAAATCGCCTCAGGCTCCTTTCGTGCATTTGAAACATGTTTCCGAACTTTTAAGGTTCTACGACACGCCGGTTTCCTCACAATATTTTCCTTCATCGTTTGATAGTACTTAGCATATATTTTTTCGAACCGAGAAGTTCGATGTAACGCAAAAGCTTTTAGCTCACCACACAATCCACGTCAATGCCTACTTAGCAAACTCTGTCAGGTAAACAACTAACTAGTCGGTCTTAGGTAGTACTTATTATAATGTTGCCTTTGACAAACTTGTTCGAAGTCCCTAAAAGGTTACCGTAAGTAGGTAGCATAAGTTCCTAAAATAAACAATATATATTTGGACTAAAAAGTTGCTTCTAAACCTAAGTGAGTACCTGTGGTGACCTTTTTATTTCCAACAAATGACCTAAGTCGATACAAATATACATAACTACTTACCTAATAAATATTTAGGTACCTACATAATAAAACCGTAGAACTCGGTATGTATCTTGAAAAAATAAATAAAAAGAGAAAGGGACTAAAAAAACTAGTGGAAAATAAATCTGTGATTTTTCGAACTATGTTCTTTCTGTCTGTTTATTTGATTGTTCGCACAAATATCCCAAAGTACTGAAAGCATTCATATTGTAGTTTGTACAGATGGACACAGCATTGAAAGAGAATATAGGAATAATGTATGAATATAGGCTAAGTCTCATTAAAATCGTACGTCACAAAAAAGTTATCGTCATGCGGACAAAGTCGCTAGCTACGGCTAGTTTAAAATATCCCATCAATAAACTAGCTATCAATAATAGCAATGGTAAACTAGCGATCAATAATATAGCTAAGTAGTTTAAAATACAGGTACCTACTCCGAAAATAATATACTCACCTTCACGGGTAGATTCAGTTCGTGCGTTTCATTGCCCCGCCATAGACGTGACTCCCGCGGCAGCACGGGCAGATCACAATCTATAGCCCCGAGCCGCTCTTGTAGTCTCACTGGAGAACGCGCTCCACCTGCGCTAGAGCTACTGTTTAACTTTTGCCTTCTTGCATTTTTCAGTATGCCTTTTGTGCTTGCGCGCACTTTAGTTGAATGGCGCTCGGTGGTTGTCGAGCTCTCAGTCACTTCGTACGCTTTTGTTGTTCTAAAGCTTCCCTTTGTGGTTGAAGTTATAGTTGTCGACTTCACTGTACTTTTTAATGGTTCTACACGCAGCTTAAATGTAGTGAGCGCCGCAACCGGCGTTTCAGAGCTTGTTACTCTTTTATTCTCGTTTTTAGCTGTAGCTGTCTGGCATAAACCAGCGCCGACTAATGACAGGATTAGCGCCAATGCCATTAGCAAATAGTGCGGCGTCTTCTTGTCGGCGCTCATACTTCTGAGATACACGGCCATCATGCCGCTCTTTCGTACAGCTATATTTCAATTCTCGTTTCTTTGGCACTTAATGAATTTGGACCTGTTATAGGATGATATAAACATGTGTTACTTACCTAAATTTATTTCTACTTTAATAATGAGTACCTGAGTGACCGACAATTGCTCGTTTTTTGGTAAATGACGTTTTCTTAAAATGAAACCTAGCTAGCGAACCCGAAACCCCCTGCATACTAAATGTCATGCAAATTGTTGGAGCCGTTTTCGAGATTCAGATTATATATATAAGAATTGCTCGTTTAAAGGTATAAGATAAAAGTACAGGTTCAGGGATTTTCTTTTCTTGATTTTTTTTCTGAGGTAAGTATACAATATTCAAAAGCTAGATGAGCCTTCAAGCTACTTAGAACCTGACAATGTAACAAATCAATATGAAACAAGCCTGCGAAAGGGCCGCGATCCTCTTATTACCAATACCTAATGTAAAGGCGAACCTCTCAGTGAAAACATCTATAATTGGACAAGCTGTAGAGCACTCGTTTGGAGTGGTGACCCTCTTCAAAACGAGTGCAACCCTTGGATCCATAGGACTGTGTGGTTAGCTTATTTACATTTTAAATGCTAAACTGATTACCTAGTCTCTCTCTTGAAACGATGTTATAATCGTTTCATTACCTACTTTGTTGATATACATAATAATAAAGCTGGTCCCGGTATAGGTAATAAAAGTACCTAGTTTGCTTAGTACTCGTATTGAAACTCTTTCAATACGAGTCTATATTCTATACGGTCTTATCTTAAATAGAGTAAGCAAAGTACTATTATGTACCTACACTTACAGTTTTTTACAAAGCATTGTAAAAAACTGTCTAAGTGTAGGTACATAATTACAACAACTTAGCTTTACTACCGTAGATAGGTACTCGTAGAATTCTAAAATAATATTGTGAGGATTTTTCTTCTCATAAGTAATGTTTCGATGAATTACTGAAGAACTCGGAGATAGACTCGATCCGTAGGTACCTACTACTTGACTGGTTACTTGAACTACAATTGAAAAACATACTTAAAAATAAGGTAGCTAATTAGGTAAGTAGGAATATATTATAATAATACAAATAAGTATTTTAAGGTAAAGGTACTTACGTAACCATGTGGACATAAAGTTTATCACTTGAAAACACAAACACGGGACAGGTAGGTAAACTAATTCACAGCTTAGATAAACACCCAAATCCCAAATTAAATCGTCACATGAATAAAATTATAATTTTAACTTGCATTGACGGTTCCAAATTAAACTCTGCAAATATTTAATCAGATTTTTATAAAAAACTTTCAGAGGTCCATTTAAAATTGCTAGAAATAGTAAAATGATAAACTTTGCAGTGTTTTATTGAATGTTTTGGCAGGGCGGCGAGGCAGCGTAGGGCGGGCGGCGGAATCAGCCGCAGCCTCCGCGACACTGAGGGCGCGGGCCGGGGCGGCCGGCCTGCCGCGCACCCCGCGCCCTCTCCACCCTCCATACGCCTGTATCTTTACTTAATTTTACTCCACGCCTGAAATGCCAACGATTTCCTTAGCGTGACGGGACTAGAAGCAACGGGCCATTCTATTTCCGCAGATATGTACATTTGAGCCGTAATACTGATCCCAGTTTTTATTGTGCCTATAATTTTACGTGATAATCGCCTGAGGGTAGCGAGCGGTCTGATTGTAAACATCGTGTGTAATGTCCTCACTCCGTGCCCTCTGCTACGTCTGCCCTCCGCTGGATATTTATTGCATTACATTCCATCGGATGCTCCAATATCACGGTCCAGTAGGTAATATTTTAGATTGAAAATATTTTTCTTTCGACTTTCATAACGATGAAATATTTGTGCTCCATTAATCATTTGCGCACGAAAGGAGCCTCTGACGCGCATTTTAATCCTTTCACCACACTAGTTTAAAAGAGATAGTGACACGACCGTAAGGGAGAATTTACGTTTATAAATAGAAAAAACTGTGCATATCCTATATTGTCACATTGTTCTTACCTAACGGACCATGGTTTTATAAACTCGGTTTTAATTTAAAAACAATATAGGTAGGTGAGTATGTAAATATATCGAAGAAAACATTGAACATTTTTAATTCTTCGTAGGTACCTAACCTTTAAAAAGCATCCAAGTAGGTAGGTATTACTTAACCTTCATATTACACTCTCTGAGCATACAGACAGACTTTCGCACCACCCTGTAGGTAACTCGATTGCTCTTATTTTATGTGGAGCAAAATTAATTTGTTTATCCGCTATGAAGCGAAGCGTGTAGGTAATCGGTTAGATACTTAGGCCCACTTGCGCGAGCATCCTTATTTACAAGACAGTTTATTCGCAGATTTATTTCTGCTTTATTTTCTAAAGGTGGATTTGACCAACTTCGGTATAACTATTTTCAAAAAATGTACCTACCAAATGGCAAATGCAATTTAATGTCAGTTTCTTTTAGGTATATATTTACGATTTATTTTGGGGATAGTTCGAATCCGCCCTTAGTATGTTATGTTTTATTGAAGTTGTTGTAGCCAAATAAACATGATTCGACAATTATCGGTAAATAGCAAGTACGGAGGCAAATGCTTAAGCAAGTGGACCTTTTCATCACGGTTCAAGAGTGTTGATTGTAACCTACCATAATATTAAGTTATTTAGGCAAATTCGAAATATTTACACTTTGCTATGTTGTCTACAGAATCGCATAGATACCTACTTACATAATTTCTAGATTTCAGCTAGATCTACTAATTACATAGTATTACTCTACCTATGCAGATTTGGTAAAAGCCGGCGGGAGATCGGCGGTAACGAAATTCTAATAATCGATGCAATGACAGAATCACATAGCAGAACGCTAAGATGGATGACAATGAGGATAAAATTAGAAGAACTCTAGGGACCGACATCTGACGATTAAGAAACAGTGGTATTATACTTACAGTGTAACATGTTCCGCACGGACGCTAGCGTAACAAGTTAAGTTTTTGCAGTATTGCGTAATAAGTTGCTAAAGTGGGGGCGGGAGCGAAATCCTCGCTAGTTAGAAAGTTGGCGAGCCGCCAGCCGCTGACGAGTTCCTATACTTGCCCTTATCTGCTGTATGGATCCCGATCCCAATACGCTACGCTTCGCTTTCATCCTAAGACGTCGATGTTTTTAAAAGCTTATGAAAGAGAATTTGGGAGTGCGTTTATGTAGAGGCGGTTTTGTTTGGCTATTGTTTAAGTAGAGAGTGGATTCGATTATTGATATTGCACAATTCCGATCTGGTTCAAGTATTATTAATAGGTACTTAAGTATATTTTGTGGATCACACATAGAGAGGTAAAGTTTATTTGTAGGTATATAGGAGATAATCTCCGACACTATCCATCCGATATTAAGAATCTTTCACCAATATTTAGAATGAACTTTTAGGATAAACATAGACTATATTTTATGTTGGTAGGTACGTCGTTGGTGCCTCACGGGCGAAGCCGCAGTTCGAAACTACTTTTTAATATTCATGGTCACGCCTTTCAGCAATCGACACGGTAGGTACAAAACAACAGCACCTAATTTTTACTTTAGAAGGTGCTCTAATAGCGGAGCAAACACCGCAGAGGATAAAAAGAAATCCAAGAAATTGGTTCCCTCTGAATTATTCATAAGTTCGTCTCATTTCGAGACGCGGAGAAATCTATTCGGAATTTAAGAGTTGCATTTAGAGTGGATACCTTCATTTAAAGCTGATTTAGCCTTAAGTGGAAGCCAGTTTATGGACGATTGCATTCATAAGTTTCCACAAACGTAAGTATATGCGATTTTTCATTTCTTAATAACCGATTGCAGATCAACCCAATGTACAGAGCGATCCCATTACAATAGATTACGCAGACAGTCGTCAAATACTTGTTTGTCCATATCCTTAACAAGTCATAAGCTTAATTTGTTAATTCCGTAATTCGTCAAATTCTTTATTTGTCATATCCTACTCAAGTCAAAAGCTAAATTTATCATTTTCGCGATTCGACGATTCAATTGTTCGTCAAAACGTCATACATGTCAAATACGTAATTTATCTAGTCCTTGTGAGATCGAACGCTAAAGTGCTTCATCTTTGATAAAACCTAGGTGATAAGCGTTATGCAACTTATTTGTATAATTATTATAAGTGTTAGACATATTTCAAGCTCTTACAAACCATCATGTTTCAGAAACGTCAAATTTTTAAGCTGGAAGTACTTAACACAACTTCAATACAAATTTAATGAATCGTGGTACGAAATATCAAAGTTATATTACTTTGATATTACCCGAAGAGCTTGTGGTAAGGCCCCAGATCTTTAGTTACCATATTTTTTAGAATATTTAAAGGGTTTTATAAAAGACACGTCCAAACTACATTTCTAACTTGTTTTCTGATTTTTAAGGATATTTAGATATCCTCAGATATTTAGATATTTAGATGTCCGTGTCTCAGACTACCGCCCTCTAAAGGGCTTTTTGGATGGTGCTCGATCTTCAATTTACTATATTTTTTAATAAAATAGGTACAGCTTGGTCCCTCAATTATATTGGAATGATTTTATTTTCATCATGACTGTCCTAAAGCGTCCTTGATAGGGCTTGCAAATATTCGAAAATTTTGATATTCGAATATTCGAATATTTTTCGGCCACTATTCGAATAATTCGAATAATATTCGAATAATTGTAAAAAAATTTGTTTAGCTAAAATAATCACATTTTCTTTTATTCTTAAGTGTTATTTGCATGAACCAGTTCTCAAGATCCTTCAAGAAGCTCTTTAATGCCGTTATACTCGAGGGCAAAACGCCGGAAACGTGGAACGGAAGCGTGGTGATACTGTTCTTCAAGAAAGGTGATAAAACCCTGTTGAAGAACTACAGGCCCATCTCACTGCCATTTATGTACAAGCTGTTTTCAACGGTCATCAATCGTCTTGAACGCAGATTTGATGACTTCCAGCTTCCCGAACAAGCCTTTTTCCAAAAAGGCTTTAGCCCCGTAGACCACATCTTTACGCTCCGGCAGATTATACAGAAGACCGAGGAGTATACTTAATCTGCCTTTATGTTTAGCGTTTGTGGACCACAAAAAAGCCTTTGATTCGGTCGAGTCCAAACCTGAGCAGTACCTACTACGGTCTCTTCAGCGCTGCCGTATTGACTATCAATCAATACATCGAAGTGTTAAAGTGTTTGTTCAACAATGCCATCATGTCGGTCCGAGTACAGGAGAAGTGTTCAAAGACGATTCCTTTGAGGAGAGGCGTTAGACAGGAAGATTTTATATATCCGAAACTGTGTACCGCTACTCTAAAGGCCGCCTTTAAGCTCCTGGAATGGCAAGGACTTGGCATTCATATCAATGGCGAGTACATCTCTCTCACCTTCGATTTGCGAACGTATCGTGGTCATGGCAGAATCGCTGGAAGACCTACGCATAATGCTCGATGGCCTCGATAGAGTTAATAAGTGGGTCTTAAAATGAACATGGATAAGACGAAGGTCATGTTGCGCCCACTCCAGTTCCAGTTGGAAACTGTAATCTAGAAGTTGTTGACGAGTACGTTTACTTGAAACAGTCCGGCTAGGTAGGTCCAACTTTGAGAAAGAGGTCAGTCGACGAATCCAACTCGGGTGGGCAGCGTTTAGGAAACTGCGTGACGTCTTTTCGTCTAAAATACCTCAGTGCCCTAAGACGAAAGTTTATGATCAGTGTGTTACCAGTGATGACATATGGAGAAGAGACGTGGTCCCTCACTATGGACCTCATAAGAAGGCTCAAGGTCGCTCAACGAGCTATGGAAATGTCAATGCTTGATGTTTCTCTACGAGATCGAATCAGAAATGAAGAGATCCGTAGACGCACTAAAGTCCCCGACATAGCCAACAGGATTAGCAAGTTGAAGTGGCAGTGGGCACATAGCTCGTAGAACTGCCGTTAGGGCAGAAAGGTTCTCGCGTGGAGACCACGCACCGGAAATCGCAGTAGAGGACGGCCCCCCACTAGATGGAAAGACAACCTAGTGAATGTTGCTGGAAGCCATTGGGTGCAGGCCACGTAAGATCGATCGCTCTGGTAATCTATAGGGGATGACTTTTTTCAGCAGTGGACATCGTGCGGCTGATAGGATGATACGCAATCGCCCGCAGCAGTTCCGAGTGTTTCCGAGCCCTATCATTTTGTCATGTTGTTTACCCGAACTACGTAAACTTATATGTATATCGCGCGCGAACTTAAAAGTGACATTTTATGCACATCAGAGATC
This sequence comes from Cosmorhoe ocellata, assembly GCA_963675405.1. NCBI lineage: Eukaryota > Metazoa > Arthropoda > Insecta > Lepidoptera > Geometridae > Cosmorhoe > Cosmorhoe ocellata. The sequence goes on along the minus strand of OY776245.1, from coordinate 6,468,848 downwards.
TAAGTTTGGTGTTATTGAAATTTTTCGAATATTCGAATATTGCGAGTTCAGTATTCGAATATTCGAACGAATATAGTATTCGAATAATTCGAATATTCGAATATTCGAATGCAAGCCCTAGTCCTTGACGTATAGCTCATTGGACGAACCGAGTATTTGTATATTTTAGAACTTGACGAATCACGTATTTGACAAATTTAGGTTTGGATCAGTCTCTAGTTTGATAAATCAAGAATTTGACGTGCCATTATTTTGACAAATAAAGATTTGACGAGTATAAATTTTGACAAATCAATAATTTGACGACTGTCTGCGTAATCTTACAATACATATTATAATCGGAATAGTACTAGAAGATAGAAGAGTATTGCGTAAATTAAATCAATTAATTTATCGCTACGGTCACTTCATCAACGTTTCTAGGAAAATAAAACGAATAAGATACGTAATAATATTCATAAGATTTATTGCCTAAGTAATACTGTGTACAAACTTGTAAGACACTAGATAAATGAACTATCATATGTATTATAAATTACAATGATCTATTACTTACACTACGTTTTCTAAAACACTAAGTATGTGTTACAATTATATTGTTTTCTGATTTACTCACTAACATAGTACACTACTAATCTACATAGTCTCCACCTCGTTTTTAGCTACAGGGGCACTTACTGCTGACACGTCGTTTTTTATATAATTCTGAAACAAAACAAAATAAAACAGTTAAAACAAGCATCTTACAATTGCAAACCACGGTTCACTAGTCATAGACAAGTGCATATTTTATTGATCTTGCATAAGCAAACTATCGAATGTTTTATTTACCTACCAACCTACCTACATAACCTCGACTGTAATCCCCAGACTGTAGATTATCACCTCAGATCTAAAGTTACTTAGATCTTTTGAGGGTTAAATCTAAAGAGGGTAGTCAGAGGTACGTCCAAACATGACATTTGGCACAGTGTTTAGTATTCCGTACGTGACAGGTTGCATGCACATCGCCGCTTATCTAGACACGCGGCAGCGTGTCAAGCCAAGTTCAAGCGAACGGGCGAGGCGCGCACCGTGTGTAATATTACACGAACCATTTGGAGCCATTTTCACCCCCTCGTAACTCAAAAACTATTTCACATAAACAAGTCAAATTTGGCTCATCTATTGCCACTTGCGAGTAAAATATATACTCCGAATTTCATAAACACACCTCAAACGGTTATTTAGATATCAACGACCAAAAATGGTTTTTTATGAAAAAATTTATCACTGACTGACCTATAGACGTTAATTATAATCCAGTTCCAGATGACCTAGAACGTTCAAATTTGGCATCCAGGTAGGTAGTGGGGTGGATACAAAGGAAAAAAATCTGAAACTTGCAAATTTTTATATTTTTAACGTACTTTTTCAATTAATTGATTCTCCTAGGAACCCTTACTAGCGCCTGTAATATAAGAATAGCAATCTAAATAGATGACAGTCTGTCATTATGTGGATTTTAATAGGGTCTTGACGTGAATATAATAACGAGTGGAAGTAGTGTCTTGGATTGGTAAGTAGACTTACAGTAACACTCTTACCTAGGTATACAATGTGCCAATAGTTGAGCCGTCTATGCAGATAGGTAAGTATGACTATAGGTATGTATACCTACAATGTGCCAATAGTTTGAGCAGTCTATGCAGGTAGATAGATATGGCTAGATAACTATTCAGGCCTAGATTATAGTGTGTCTCGGCTTGTCGGATAGGTAGTAGGTAGGTATACTTATTCAGTAAGTACTCAAGTACCTACCTACCTGCTTAGTATGTATACCTACAATGTGACAATAGTTTGAGCCGTTTATGCAGGTAGATTATATAAGTGTAATAATATAAGAATAAGTACTTACTTACTAATAAGTTCTGTACAAAAAGTAATGATATCCCATCAAAAACATAAATGTGAAATGAGAGCCAAGTTCAATAAGTATGTTTTAGTCGTTGACTTCAGCGACAAAGGAAGTGAGATCTAAACGGGTGCCAAGTACAATGGTCAGTCCTGAAACTTATTTATAACAATATGAAATATTTTTAACAACTTTAAAATATCATTTCATCTCATAATTTAGGATATTATATTGAAGCCTAAGGTCTGACTTGGCTAGTTTTCTTAAGAGTACGAATTATATTAGGTATAGCCTTTGCAAGTTCTTATTTTATTCTTCTAAAAATTTGGCTTGCTGGTAGAAACTAGCGATCGGACATAGTAGGTAAGTAGTTAATACATAATAGGAAGGTAATTCGTATAATGAGAACTAGCCAAGTTAGACCTTAGGCTTCAATATAATATCCTAAATTATGAGATGAAATGATATTTTAAAGTTGTTAAAAATATTTCATATTGTTATAAATAAGTTTCAGGACTGACCATTGTACTTGGCACCCGTTTAGATCTCACTTCTTTTGTCGCTGAAGTCAACGACTAAAACATACTTATTGAACTTGGCTCTCATTTCACATTTATGTTTTTGATGGGATAAGGTTACTAGCCCATGACTCTTTTCAACCCCGAATTTTTGGTTCTAGGATATGCCGGTTTCCTCACGATGTTTTCCTTCACCGTTTAAGAGCACTGGCATTGAGCACATACATTTTCCGAATGGAAAAACTCATTGGTAAATGGCCAGGTTTGAACCCACGACCTTCGGACTGTGAGGCAGGGGCGCTACCACTGCACGACCAGTGCTCTTGCAATGTTTTATTTTTAGATTCTATACTTGACGATTGTGGACATCGATATCTCAGGTTGGGACGAAGTATAGTTGGCTCAACGAATCTAGGCATTCGTGAAGTTAGCCGCAAGAGCTGCGCAGTATCGTTTTTCGGGAGCAATTGGAATATGAGGAGGGGGGGAAGGAACTGTACATGCGCAAACTCGCACCTGTGGCTAACTTCACGAATGCCTAGATCCGTTGGATGAACTATACTAGTTTAGTGGATACTTACATGGTTGATGACAACGTAGGAAGAGTTGTAATCATGATGGGCGACCATCTTGTCGGGGTGGCACCGCAGTCGGTGCGAGCGCAACGTGGACGCATACGCGAACCGCTCCTCGCACCACTTGCAAGACAGCGGCTTGTCGCCGGTGTGAGTGTACATGTGCACCTATTAACAACGTTACTTCATCAGAATAAGGGCGAGTTTTCATCACAGCGGTGAGACGGCGACTGAGCAGAGAATTCTTTGTTGGCAACGTGGAAATACAGGTTTTGTACATTTCTTTTGTTTATCTAGACACGCGGTAGCGTGTCAAGCCAAGTTCAAGCGAACAACGGCGAGCCGCGCACCGTGTGTAATATTACACGAACCATTTGGAGCCACTTTTAACCCCCTCGTAACTCAAAAACTATTTCACATAAATAAGTCAAATTTGGCTCATCTATTGCCATTTGCGAGTAAAATATGTACTCCGAATTTCATAAACACACCTCAAACGGTTATTTAGATATTAACGTCCAAAAATGGTCATTTTTATTATTTTTACTTAGATGTAATTAATTTTACTTTACCTTGTGTCTTGGTACCTAATATTATACTGTTTAATTTATTTTTCTCTGCATTACTTGCTGGCAATAATAGTTATTTTAAGTAATTTTCTATTAGTGCAATCCTTTATTTGGCTTTCTGTTATTGTTATACACTCTGATTTTTTGTAAATCAACCAGATTCAGATCAATTTTTTGTACAGAAGGTATTTAGTGCTCGTCAGGTGACAGATTGCATAGCTGCTTACAAATACACATAGCCGGTTTCTTATACTCGGGCTAATAAGGCCTCTAGTGTTTAACCCACATTGACAATGCTCTTATAAACAGACGATTTTGAACTCACCTTCAAAGTCTGGCGTCTCTTAAAAGCCTTGTTGCAATAGGAACAGACGTGCCGGCACTTATCTTCGTGAACTAGCAGGTGTTTGCGCAAAGTACGCCGACTGTTCAGGATGCGTCGACAGATGTAACACTCGTACGCTGTGTCTCCGTGAATGTCCATGTGAGTCTTGAGGTTAGAGTAAGTTTTGAAACTGCAAATCGGAAGTATGTTAGCTCTATATTGTCAGAAAGCATTTATCCATTGAGTATTTCTATTGTTTACGGTTTTTATTGTTTGTATAAAGTTAGGTTTTGTAATAATGAGCGTGAAGCTGCGCTATGACGAGTCAAATTAGGTAGGTGAGCACGGTTTTAGTTAGTTTGCTCATGTAGACTGGCCTCTCAGCTCAGTTGGTAGTAACTCTGCCTTCTGCGCTGTAGGTTGTGGGTTCGATCCTCACCAGGATTAACATTTGTGTGATGAACGCAGATGTTTGTTCTGTGTCTGGGTGTGATTATCTATTCTATGTATTTATTTCGTGTATGTAGTTGCCATAATACAAGCTTTGCTTTGGTTGGGGCTAGATAGAGTTGTGTGAATTGTCCACCAATATTTATTTATTTATTTAAGTAGGTATTATTTTAATTGACGATGAAGTGTCGAATAGTTTTTTTTATACAGAAGAGCCAACAAACAAGCATACGGCCCACGTGAGGATAACCTTTGTTTGGTTTAAAAAAACCTGTTTGCTTACTAAATTTAGTACGGATATTTATCTTTATACACGTGCTACAGTGTAGCCATGTAGCTTACACGCCATTCTGATTGAATTTCCTTATCGGTGCAGGTAACTTACGGCTTAGAGCACTTGTTGCAGACGAATGGTTTGTCGTCGCTGTGTATCGCGCGATGTTGCCGCAACTCGCCGTTGGTGCCACACGCGTACCCGCACAGGTCGCACACATAGCCCTTCACCTTTTCATGCACTACCTTCTTGTGTGACGCAGCGGAAGAACGCGTCGTAAACCTATAAAAAAGACGTCCATTCTGTATCATACTTATAATTAGTGTTACAACCATAATTAATACCTACTTGATTAATATAAAATGTACTTACTTCATATTACAAATGTCGCAATGGTATATCTTTCTGTTTTCTATCGGAATATGTGATCTTTCATGAGATTTCAACGCGTCTTTTGTTTGGAATATTTTGTCACATCCAGAGCAACAGAATTTTCGTTCTGATTTAGGTATATGTCTCATTTTATGCTTATTTAGTGCTGCTAGAGATTTTGAAACCTTTGGACATTTGTCACATCTAAAAAATAAAATGATTTCCAACTTGAGCATGATTTTGTTAAACAATGTTGCATACATTCAAATATTGGAGTAAGTACTTAGTACTTACTTACCCTAAAATATTGGGGTTTTTGTGATCATGGATGTGTTTGTACATAACAGATTTTGATTTAAGGGTTATTCCACACTTGCATTGGACTATAGGTGAGATGCCATGGCTCTCTTCACAATGCGCCTTCAAGCTGTACCAGCTGGAGCATTCCACTTCACATTCATTGCAAATGAATCTGTAAGAGGCAAATTAAATAGATACCCAACATCAATCATACAAAATAATAATAATAAGGAGGCCATGGAAGTTGCCATGCAAAATGTAGGGTAAAACTGACATGTACTAACTTGACAAAATCTTTCACATTCAGATTAGAATACTTAATATCTTCTTGTTTCTCATCCTCACACTCAATTTTCCTTAACTTTGCGCTTTCTAACTTATGCTCTGACACATGTTTGTAGAGCGAACTTTTTGATCGAATTTCAAAACCACACAAACATAGCGCTACTGCCTCCCTTTTATGATGTTTGGTGTAGTGCCCTTGCAAACTGGACCATGTTTTCAAGTTTTCTTCACAGAAAATGCAATTAAACCTGCAAAAATAACACCATGAGCTATTTCAATGTGTTTAATAAGTATGTGATGACATTAAATTTGGTTGTGTTTTAGTGAATTAATACAAAAGCCCATTTATAGTAACATACTCAAATGGCACTACTAGTTACTGGGGTGAAGGAAAAATATATTTTTTATAACATTTCCAGTAGTGTCATAAATGCTTTTTGTTAAAACAATTCAGACAATACTTACTTGACAAGGTCTTTAACTTTAAAACTAGGTGATTTCAGAACTTGATTGAGAGCTTCAGTATCAACACAGTATTCAGTTAATTGTTTAATTTTATTTGACTTAATTTGTTTTAAAGTAGCAATTGTAAGATCATCTAGGTCATCATCATCATTTTTATAATCCTCATTATTATCATCTCCAAATATAACAATATCAGATAAGGTTTCTTCATTGTTTAGTACACCTGCAATAACCAGTAGCAATTACACAAGTAGCAAGTACTCAATAACTTTATGGAAATACATATATAATTCAATGAATTTATTAAAATATCAAAAACTTTAATATCTGTCCTAGAGATCTATTAAGGGTAAATTCCTTTTGGGTTCTACATAGTGCTGCACTGAAATATAATTTTTTGAAATTCAACCTCTGCGGGTTGCAGCCAGAGTTTGAAGTATATGTCAAAAATAGCATTCAATATGCAAGGGGTACTTGTATAAAATATAACAATAAACTTACTGACAATTTCTTCAGCTGTCATTTCATCTTTTACCTATTGGCAGACAAACATAAAAGTAAGTGCATTACATATTATCAAAAACTTAACAATGAACCACTAGGATAGTAGGTAGGTACTTAACATATACACACCATGTCCAATGCTGTATAGTTATTCTAGTGTTATGTTAAAGATAATGTGTGAAGAAAACTGCATAAAGGTTATTCATCTATACATATAGGTTTATAAAAATGAATCCCTATTTCCCTTGGTCACGGCATCACACTATAATATAAAAATGAATCCTTATTTCCCTTGGTCATGGCATCATGCATGAACGGCTGGATAAATTTCGCTCATTTTCAATTTTTTGAAGTGTTTGTTATGGTATGAAGGTTTTAAGACAGGACAACATCTGTCAGCTCAGCTAGCATTTTTTTGTTGTATTCATTATTGTAAGGTTCTTATAAAAGAAAAAATCAATATTCATAGTTAAAACAGGACAATGACTGTCGGGTCAGCCAGTTGGGAATATTTTTAAAGAGCCTTCAGTTTTTAATTGAAATAAGCAACAATCACTGTTTTAGATTATGAACCCTAGCAAGTAACTAACACTTACACGATAACTAACATTTCAGTGTTTCAAATGGCATACTAAATGAAACGGCTTTAACAGCAACGGCTCCAACGATTTTCATGAAATCTAGCAAGGAAGGGGGTTTCGGGGGTGATAAATCGATCTAGCTAGGTTTCATTTTAGGAAAACGTAGTTTACATAAAAACAGAGCAAAGCTCGGTCATCCAGGTCACTTTAGCTAAACTGCCTACAAAGCAAGTTAAGTAGCAATTGATGTTTACCTCAGACTTTATAATCTGTTCTTCTATAATAATTGGAGTAGTTTCATGTTTTATTAACAAATTTTCACTTTTTTCAGTGCATGCTTTTTGAAATGTTTCCTGAGTTTTGTAGCATTCCAATACAAACAGTTGAAACGTAATAATTTTCTCTTCACAGTTCATGCAAATTCTTGTGGGTAAATCATCACTTTCATATATCTGGAACAAAATATATGGATATAAAGCTATCTACTTTTGCTCTAGTGTAGGTTTATGTCTAGTCTGGGTGTTTTCTATGTATAATATAAAATATCTATCTATGTATATAATGTATTAAATATATCAGTTATCTAGTACCCATAACACAAGCTTTGAGTAGCTTACTTTTGGGCTTGATGATGCTGTGTGGACTGTCCAGCATTATTTATTTATTATTTATTTATGATATTGTCTTGGTGTTGATTGGTGTTGATGCAGAGTCACAGCCAGCAATAGAGAATAATCATGCTAAACAATCTGAATAATTTACTTACAATAATTTGTATAAAATCTTGTACCATTTTTCGAACACCTTTATTGCTTTCAAGCAATAGATCTTTAGAGAACACATCTTCTTTAGCACATAATCTACATAGACTTTTCATGGCCATTTTGATTGTTGTTTGCAAATTAGTGCATAGCTCGGCCTGCTACCTCAGTGTCAACAGTGTTTCTTTCTTTTTGATTCTCTCGGTCATTGGTGTTTTTACCTAATTTATTATCGTCAGCGGACATAAATCAACATATTTTTAATCGTATTTTTATGTAGGTACAGAACAGCTAAATAAAAATTTATAAACAGATTTGAATGAATGGAATGAAAGAAAAATAATGCCCGCCCAAAAAAACAGACCATAGATTAACAATATTCAGTAACAAACAACAGCAGCCAAGTAGAATTTAATAAAATAACTCTAACATCAGTTTGGAAGAGGGAGAGGGAAGTTTAGATATTACTTATATTCTGTGGCATAGGTTAATTATCTATGGTCGATACACCATAGATAATTAATCTATAGTTTATTAGCTATCTGTGATCCCTATCAAACAACTATAGTATCGAGCGATCATACCGTATCCCTGAAATTATAGTCTGTGTATCGATCATTCGATCGGTCTTTCGTTTCATTCGATCGATCTTTCTTTTCTTTATTTTCTTCTAACAAACAAATCAATGAATATTGAATTTCTCTCCATCATTTTCTTTCACTGCGAGTGTTGATTGATTATTTAGATTTTGAGCTTTGTTTGTATCGGTGTAGTATATCTGATGGAATATAACAAACTTTGATTAATAAACACATAAACCGAAGTGGAAGACAAGAATTTTACAGTTGTATATTTTGAACCAAATCGCCATGAAAAGCCGCGCATTTACTTTCGAGCTTCGAGTGAGAGTTGCTATGGCATCCGCGGTAATGAAATAAAACACGAAGCGCGGAAGGAAGATACGAGATGGATATTCACTCGGAATTCGTAGATATTACGTCGTCCTCCTACGAAAATGTTAGTTTCAGCAAAGCGGAAGATAGCGGCTATCACACTTCGACACCAAGCTCTTTCGAATGTGACGAGTTATCGAACCAGTATTTCAATCCATCTATCATCACAAATAAATCCATTTCTAGCATAACAAGGCAGAAACAACTGGAATTTAATCATGTCACACCAGATCGAAACTTCATTCTTTACCAACCATGTAGTCATTCTACAGCATGCAATGTGAACATCTCTGAAACACCTATAATCAGAAGAGGTATCAAAAGACCCTACCCTAATGAAGAGAAGATAGAAACACCAACAAGTTTCATTGCAGGAAAAATAAAAAGTTTAGATGTGAATGAAAACAAAGAAAATTCAAAACCTATATCCCCAGTGCATTCTATCTACTTTGATGCAATCGACAGGAGCTTGTTTCTACATAATGAAGGACAAATAGCCTCATATCCATCAACACCTGTGAAACGGAGCTGCAACAAGCAAAGCCCATGTAGGAGATCTGGAAAAAAAATTCAATTCACTACCCATTCTCTCTCATGTGAGACCAACGGACTGCAGTATAATAAACCAAGAACTCATTCTAAAGCTGTTAGAAACATTCTCTTCAGATCTGAACGTAAAGTAGACATAGTATCAAAACTGCTAGAAGCACATTACTTGCCACCAATTGAAAATATCTTTAATTACCTTACTAATAAAGACATTCGCAATTTTTGCTTGGTTAGCAAAAATTGGAATAATACATGGAACTTAGTAAGTCACAACAATGAAAGGAAACAAGCTTATTGGAAATCCCTAAAGATTGCCAAAGAAAATCTTGAGAACCGAGAGAAAGGTGCTACTCCTATAAAGAATGATGTAAAACCGAAGCGACATTTAAAAGAGATACACAACGAATTAAATGACAACCCTGTGATACGCAGAAGAAGTCCTCCGGGGACACCAACAACTAACAGATTCAAAAAATTTACCAAGGTAGTTACTGTTATACTTTCTTCTTTCAGTCTTTCTTTATTATCTTCTAGCTGTTACCCATGACTTTGTCCGCAAAAATCCATCAATTATTACATTATTGAAGTTTTAGTAAAAAATAAAAAAGTTTTAGAATAAATATAACCCTGTTACTCAAGGATAATATAGCATGCTAATGGTGAAATCAGTCCAGTAGTTTTTGAGTGTATTTGTTACAAACAAAATACAAAACTTTCCTCTTTATAATATTAGTATACATAGATATTAATATGAAAAAAGTATCAAGTATCAATTTTAATTTTGGATGATTTATATTAAATTGAATTTTGTTATTTGTTTTCAGTCTGCATCACTAGATTCCCGGGCTCAAATGCCATGTGTGCGATGTAATGGACCTGCCAAAGTGACAGCAGAGATTTCTGGTGAAGTTTGGGCAGAATGCAAAAGCACAGTTTGCTTCTACCAGTTCTGCAAGGACTGTTCTTGTGATCGACATCCAGGTAAGTGCTGTTCTCAGTATGATCTAAGCTGCCCTAGCCCATCTAAAAGAAAGAAAAGTGATTATGCTGTTGGGACAAAGAAAAGTAGGAAGAACTTACGTCGGCTATGAACTTTTTAAAGTTAAGCTTGATACCAGTGCTAGTGTTAAGTTACTGTACATTCCATTTTCAATAAATGTTTTGGGAATGTCTAGGTACATTGAGATTATCGGGTTGATATGATATTACCCAAGTAAGGCAGTGCCATTGTTAGTTGTTTTGTGCCTTTTATACATTGATGTGTGATTTAGCACAATGTATGCTTACCTACCTCAAAATAATAGTGTTTGATACACACAATGTAAGTAGGTAAAGCTAGAATTTTAGCTAGTAATTGGTATGTATTTTAATAATAATTTGTAATAATGTAATAATTTTGCCACACAAAATTGGTTGTTTAATTATTTTATGAGAAAGTACAATGTTTTACAAAGAATGACTAAGATTCTTTGTTGCCATATTTTTCTAAATTCATTATTTTTATAGACTGATTCAATATGCCATGTCCATGACTGAATCTGTGTTAATTTTTAGATAATTTTGTAAATAAGTATTGTGTGTGTTATGATTGTGAGTCATGAGGATTTTAATTGATTTATTATGTGATTGTATCTGTCTACCTTAATTATGCTTCTGTGGCAGTTTCAGCAGATTGGGTTACTAAAGTGAAATGTCTTCTTAAACTAATATTTATAACCCTGTGGGCTCTGTGACTGACTTGAAGGTATCCTAATAATTTTTGACAGAATCTACTATCAAGTATTATGTTGAAGCTCACAATGTTTTATCTTCGGCTGCATTTTGCTGATTTTAGGAAGTACTTACATGTATTTTAGATAGTTTTAAAATGCTGTGTTATTACTTAATATAATGACTCAAATACTCACAAGGCCCAATTAGAGATAGAAATAATACGGCACTACAGGGTCTATCACAAAACCTATATAAACCAATTTACTGTTTTTTTGTCAATTAGAAATGCGATATATATATATTGTCTTGTTAGAAATTAGAGTCATCATTTGTCCTAGGTTGTATCTTATGGTAAAGATAAATTCACATCACAATATCTGTACTTATCTATAATTCTGGCTTTGTTGCTCGACCGTAATATTAACAATGTTTGCTTGACAAGTCTACGTTCTCATGAGTAATTCCATAGAGAAAATATAGTAACTATAACAGATACTAATTCTACTTCAAGTTGTGTTTGGTTAATTTACTAACAATATCAACAAACACTAAGCAGAAAAAATTTAAAATCTTCAAGTGAGAATATGTTGTAATAAGCAACCCTTTTCAAAATATCAATGCATACAATTAGCTAGCATTGTTTTATAATTGAAAAAAATGGTGCTTCTTGCCTAATGAAGATGCATTTGTTACAGATACTTTAACCTTTTTCACAAAAAAATTCAATTTTATCATAAAATTTTGTATACTTACTTATACATCACTGGTTAATATCATGTCAAATAATAACTCTTATTGGTATCCTAACTCCGCCTGACACCTTTCAAACTACCTCCTTTTAATACAGGGTGGGCCAGAGTAAAATTCACTTTTGAGACCTTTATAAAAATAGACTGATAGTACTTAAAGATTTTATTTAAAAAGTAACTTAATGTAACATTACTGTAATTTATTTCTTGAAAATAACATCGTCTAGATGTTCTCCGTCTCGTCTCAAACACTCTTCTAAGCGGTGCTTAAAATTTTCGAAAACGCGCCGGCACGTCGCTGTCGATATAGCCGCCATTTCCGTTTGAATGTTTTCTTTCAAGGCGGTAATTGTCTGCGGTTTATTGGAGTACACCTTACTTTTGAGGTATCCCCATAAAAAAAAATCCGGTGGAGTCAAGTCTGGACTTCGTGGTGGCCACTCGATGTCACCTCTCTTAGAGATTACTTTATTGGGGAACATCTCCTTTATGACCCTCATGCTGGCATTAGACGTGTGGCAGGTGGCGCCATCCTGCTGGAACCAAGTCAGAGAGTTGTACCCTTGCAGCCCAGCAAGAGTTGGTCTGAAAAATTCTTCAAGCATTTTCACATATCGGTTCGTATTTATTGTCAATGCTTGGCCTCTATAATTTTCAAAGAAATATGGCCCAATGAGCCCTTTGGCTGAAATAGCTGCCCAAACCGTCACTTTCTGGCAGTGAAGAGGCTTTTGATGCTTGCGCGAAGGCTGTTCAGTGCTCCAATAACGGCATTTCTGTTTATTGACGAATCCGCTCAAGTGAAAATGAGCTTCGTCCGAGAAAAGGATGTTCCCGAAGTTTGAAAACCGCTCTAACATAATGGAGGAAAATGACGCTCTTTTGATATAGTCATCATGGCTAAGTTTCTGCACTAGCTGGATTTTGTAAGGATGAAGCTTTAAATCACGTAAAATTCGCCTTAAACTGCTTCTTGAAATCCCCAAAGCTGCCGAACGTCGCCGCGTAGAGAGTTCCGCATTTTGCTCAACAGATTGGCTAACCTCCTGAATCGTTTGCTCTGTGCGTATAGTGCGGGAACGTCCTTGACGTCTCCTTGGAAGCGTCGAACCAGTTTCTTGGAACCTCTTCAGCCATTGTTTAAGTAACTGAGTGCTAGGACACTGGCGGATACTCGTTAAATTAAATTTAACTCTAAACTTACGCCGCGCAATAACGTAAGAATGACCATTATCGTAAAATGCTTGAACAGCGAACGCGCGTTGCTCCCCCGTGAACGAACTCATGGCTACTAAAAATGCGAAAGACGCGTGACCCGACCACACCCCGCGCACCCCGCTACCTGCCGCGGGCAACGTTCTATTTGACAAGGGAAAATGAACTTTAATATGGCCCACCCTGTATAATTTGTGAAATCTCTATTATTATGGTAATCATCACATTTATTTATCTTATCTGAACCCTTAAATAATACCCAGTTATTTTCTAACTACAGTAGATATTGGTATCAATTTAAATTGATTTAACATGTACTAAAACACTTACAGTGTTATGTAGCATGTCCTTTCACAATTATTTTCATGTCCTTAGTTTCAGTAAGAGGCATTCATAAGATTTTAAAATACTCCTAGTCTTAATATTTAAGTATTAACCTTCTTTTCAGGTTATGTACTTATAATTTTAGTCAATAAACCACTGGTTTATTTCACTCTACTAGCTTTTATAAAACTTTTAATTTAATATTATTTTAGTGTAAATCTTAATTCATTCCCTAAATTAAAGACATTGTTTGTCTGTGTGTGTGTGTGTGTTTCTATGTGTAAATAATGTATTGAATAATTTCATGACTTATCTGAATGACAATGCAACCAGTAAATATTTTAAATATCAAAGCTTCAGCCATTTTTGTTATTTTAATGTGAATTACTATTAATTTGAAGGAAATGGAAAGAGTGAATGTCAAGCTCACAAAACTTTTGAAGCTCAATAATAATTACATATTCGTATTGTGACCTTGGTTTCGCAGTAGGTAGGTATGCATTGTATACCTACTCCGGCATTTGGCGTTTTTTAATGTTAATCTGCTGTCAATTATACAGGATGTTACCAGAATACTTCCCAAAACTTCAGGGGGTTAAAGTACCCATCAATATAAACAACTTATTCTAAGAAACCAACACTTGTTTCATATATTTTATTAATTTATATTATATTAATGGCTAGGTAGTTTAACCCCTGAAGTTTTTGGAAGTAGTCTGTATATAATTCTGAACCACGACCAATCATTCCAAACTGCGAAATCAAAGCTACACATTTTCATTCATTACGCATCACGCGGGATTAGCAGAACCAGGTGTTTTCTTTTCATTATGAGTTTGTTCGTTTTCCCTATGCGACTAGGTCGCGGCGGCCATATTCAAGATGACTATTATTATCGCATAGTGCGCGTAAATTCTGAATCATGTCTTCATGCCGCTCTGTCGCAGCCTGGTCGCATAATTGAGCACGAAAAGTAAAATGACTATGAAATAGTCATCCCAGTGCCTTACTAGCAAAACAGATTGCACACTCATGTGAAAACAAAAATGCTGTATGAATGTTTAAATTGTATTTTAATTGACCAGACAAGAGACACTCCAATTTTCAGTTATAAATAAGTAATAAAATATTTTTATACCATAGAAACTTATTTTTTTAATTTCTCAAGCTGTTCATCGTATACTACAACGTATACCCACATAAAGGGGATTAAATAAAACTTCAGTTAGGTACAATCCAAATATTAAATATATTTTTATTTTAATATCTACCTATTCACGAAACCTTATTTTATTTACAATAAAATATATAATAAATAATATTCTCGGAATATTATTAACAAAAACAAAATTGGTCCATCGATTATTACTACCTATAAGCTCACTAGACTTGCAGCCCTTTTCACAAACTCTTAAAACGTAATTTGTATTTCCTAAGGCACTATAATAGGTTAGGTATATTTTTATTATTCATAAATTTAAGATGGTACAACTATGAGATTTACTGACGCACTATAAACCCACGATGTAAACCAAATAATCAAAAGGCTCTGCTTGCACCAGGATACCATATTTTTTTATGATTTGCAACTATTAGTTTTAGTCTTCAGACCGAATAATAGAACATTATATTTTAAACATAAAAGTTTGTTTTTAAGGCCGATTCTATGAAAATGTATTAAGATAAGTTATTAATGTGAGAACCTCAAATGGTTTGGTTTTGACTTGGGCCGGTGGTATGGAATTTAACACATTTCGTTCAATGCCTATATTATTGCAAACATTCTCAGCCGAGTCCCATCACGTACTTTGGTATTTGGTATGCTACTTGAGGTATTTGCTTCAGCATGGATAAGCTGAAAAGTAAATAAATATCCAAATGAAAATAAAAGGTTCTAGTGAAATTATGTTAAAAGTTTAGCTGTTGTCAATTAAGGGGCCCCACACTAAATATAAAATTGGGTTACGAGAAATAGGGACAAGAACAGAGAGTAAAACATTAAAAGATACGAGTACCACTGACTGTGTTAGTGTAACTCCTTGCCCTTGTAATTATCAACAAATAACCTTAATTACCAACACCGATTCCACTCATTCTTTGACTACTCTAGCTGTAATAGCTATATTTACGCAGCATCACTAACACAGCTAAATCCAAAATCGTGAAATTTTTAACAAAATAATACATTGACCGTACCAACCTTCCTTAACCGCGCAGTAAACCTGTAAGTTATTTCCACCACCAGATTAAACTTGCTGTACACTAGGTCTGTATAAAATTAAAACAATTAGTAAACATTAAAATTGTGTATGTATAAAAAGAGGAGACGTTACCTACATGTTGATGTCACAAAGCTTGCAAACTATCGAAACAGGTTATTTAGAAATCCATTTATAAAATATTTCTTGGAAATATTTACCTACCTACGCTATTATATCAAATTGATAAAAAAGCACCAGATCATCAAAGTAATGAAAGCTTATCTTGCATGCAAGCGGTTAATCAATTATCGATGTATTTTTACAAAGCCGCGTCATAATGGATTACACCGGCTGTCTTTGTTATTGCTCACGCTCATGGTATGATGGCAAAACAACTCGGTACTCTTTGCCATAACATGTGACGAAACATTTTGAATAAAAATATTGTAATTATAAGAATGTGCTCGCTACGCCACCATTCGACTAGATAGAAAGCTCTATAAACGATGTGAAGTTAAAATTGACTATAGTTGAAGAGCGTATCAAAGTTTCAAGATCATCTATGCTGGGGAAGGAACAAGTAACATAGTGATTCAAATTACTTACGAGACAGTGATGCCATTGTAGAACCACGCTCGCCAGGTCTGTGGTGCTGGCGCAGCTCCATCTATGCGAGCCTCGATGGTGCCGCAGAGCGCACGTCGGTCGTGCGAGCGTCCAGACCGCGCGTCGCAAATCATCCGCTTACGACACTCGCCATCGCATGTTCCACGACGAGGGCTGTTCTTCCAATAGTTTCTAAAACAGCCAAGAACCATATTTGCATGGATTCGGCAATTATGTCCTTAGCAGTCTATAGGAAAATTGTTTTGGCTGTCGTCAGCACAATGTGGAATGGAGTTACACTATGGACCTCCATAGTAGAGTACCTACTCTTGTGAAAATATTTACAAAATTGTCAGGAAGAAGGTTTATAAAATGTTATGCTCTAAACTCTAAACAGTGCACTAACACAATAGTATTTATTTAGAACAGAAAAATTCAATATTTTTACTTATTGTTCGTTGCATTATAATATATTTTTATCTGGTAGTTTTGTAGGTAGTTGCGTCGTATCTTAGATCTGGCTAGAGACAGTTTTTACTTATTTAGGAATTACTAGCTTCCGCCCGCGGCTACGCTCGCGTTTGTTAAATTACAGACTATGTGATTTCGATGCCATGTCTATTCGAGACTATAATCTCTGTGCCAAATTTCTTCCAGATCTCATCAGCCGTTTTAGTACGATTGAGTAAAAAACATCCACTCATCCATCCATCCAAAGTTTCGCATTTATAATATTAGTAAGAATAAGAAGTAAAGTAAAATATACGAGGATACCTACACGTATAGGAATTATGAACATCATAACATAACCTTACGATTTTTTTGAAAACTAACTCTTTCAACTACCCACTGTGTCAAGTAGGCGAATATATCGAAGTTTCGATGCCTCCGGATAAAGTAAAAGAAAGTAGTTGTGTATTCTCACTTGAAATATAAATTGAACACGTCCTCCTTGGCAGTCATGTCGTCAATAAACTTGTCCCAGTCTTGCGGCCGCAGCGCCGGCATCAGGTATGCAGCGCGGGCCGAATACAACTTGTACCACATCGGGTAGCCGTATAGGTTGGCCTCCTTTAGGTTCATGATCCAGGTCTCATGGTCGACCACTTGCTGTAACATGTGTAATATGCGAATAAGTGTGACGTCAGGTGTTTAAAAATTAACAACTTACTCTTAGGTAGGTGCGCGAGATATTTATGTAGGGTCCAGCCACATTCTTGAAGGTCTAACTAAGATAATATTGTTTTCCCTTTTTTTTCTTTTTAAATAAATGTCAAATCACGTTCAAGCACGTTAAAATTAAATATTAGTAGACTTGACAATATGTTTGATATGATAGAGTCGCAGTTAGTTAAACTAGCTGCTGCAAAACTAGGCAATATCTAGTGTGAGTCATCCCCTAATTAAATCAATGAAAGTAGTTACTCTAGTTGTCGCTTCATGGTCACCGTCTACGTAGTATATTCGATAGCCAAGATTTAAGTCGTAGTAAGGCGATACCGACGGTCCCACGTAGGCTATACTCGTCGCTCTACCTGTATACCAAAACAGTAATGAAAGCATACAATGCGGGTTATGTTAGTCATAAATTATAATGTTAAAATGATACGGTTGACTTACTGAGATTATTGGGATCATAAAAAACTTCAAACTCATCAAAATGTGTATGGCCGAAAAATTGTGCCGTTATTGTGGATTCGTATCGGTTGATTATAGCGTAGTAATTGCGGCTCCATACTTTCAGGCAATCTGAATGGCCCGGAGGTATGTGTCCGATTATATGAACTTTTTCTCCGCTCAACTCGGCCGATTGCAATTCGTAGATCAACCATTGGAGCTCAGTCGCTGGATCGGTACTGTTCATTAGCAACCACCTGTAAACAAAAATAAACACTACTTTACTTAGGTATTTACTATGAAAAAAGTGTCTGCGTTCTTGGAAATCCAGTAATTATACAACAATTCTTACAAGTTAAGTACCTAAGCATTCTATAAAACCACAGCTGCATAATTAAACTTTAATAATTGAATGAGAAATTACCAATTCTTGTTATTGCAGTAGTTCATGTTGAGGGATATTACGCGGAATCCTGGTCGGACCAGCACGGAGTAGAAGGCGCCTCGGCGGACGGTGTGGGAGACCCCGGCCGGCAGCCAGCGTCGCCATTGCGCGTCCAGCTCGTCATACAGCCACGCTATGTTGAGGTCCGGAGACGAGATGTACGGCGGCGGAAAACTGCAGAATCATGATGGTGAGTTTTAGTTTTATAATCTGAACATTTCTAACGCGATTTTTATCGGCCCTATAGGTAGGTACATATTATGTAAAACATCTGTAGGTAATATGTGCATTTACGTATAATAATTCCCGGGGACGGAGCTAATATCAAAACTATGTCATCTTATAGAGGTCGATCTGATATTAATTAACGAAGTAGTTAGCAGTCGGGTTAATTATCACAACAAGGAGAAATTAATTGCATCTACTTTAGTTCCATTTATTAACGTTGATCAGCCAAACGGCATCAAAGTGATAAATACTTGGAAAATATCGGACCTCAGTGACACAGTGATTGAGTAATCGTCTACAAAGAGAAGGGTTCCGTGTTGTTTACAGTTGAAGCAAATTATGCTAGATAGGTATGTGCCAGTGAAAACTTCCGGTAAAATGCAAGCGCGTTGAAGTCTTTTGTGTGTAAGAACCTTACCTACGTCTTGTCGCGAAAGTTTTATTCATAAACATTTTCAGATCTGTTAAATTAAAAATATTAATCTGATCAAGTTCCAGCCATGCCCTGGGCTTAAAAAGACTTTTGTTACTCCTTAATTTTTAGGGTTCCGTACTCCAGCAACAAATTGAATAAATAAAATATAAGTAGATATTACATACCTATTGACAGGTGAAGATTCGTGGTTTCCTAGGGCAGGGAAAATGGGTACTCCCGGAAACATGTCAGACATTTGCGCTACTGTTTCTTGCAAAACCTTCAAATTCTCCTCTTTCGTTTGATTCCAAACGTCGTGCGGGGGTAGATCTCCCGTCCACAAAATGTAATCTATATCCTGAAATAAATACAAATTAGTTCCTTACACAAGGCAGTTTACATTTTTGTAAGATATTCTAAAGGAGTTTGATGAAATTAATGTTAGATAATCAAAAATATTACCTTAGTGCCTTTTATACTTATAAGATAGTAAATATAAACTTACAGTATGTGTGTCAGCGATATGTTTCAACATCTGGTCTATTGTACGCTTTGGCGTGTCACACTTTCTGTAATCTCCCCATCTCCCAGCACCTCCACCTGGTGTCAACGCTGGGCCGTTGGATGCTCTGCAGCAAAGAGGTTCATTGCATTCAGCGTTCGAACCTGAAATCATTACATAACTTTTAGGCAAGTACAAGAAAAAAATCCACGACGAAATAATAAACAAACAAGATTTTTAATGTAGACCAATTGGTGAAACCTACCTTCAGCGTAGTATGGATCGAAATGCGTATCAGAAATCTGTAAAACTTTAAATGTTGGTGCCATATCGATAGGAGCCTCTAGTGTCCGTACTGCCGGCTTCGGCACCGGCGGAAATGCAACTTCCCACTCGTGGTACGGATTGTAAACATCACCACAGGCATCCCCAATCACAAAACTGCATATTTCATCGGGACCAATGGTGATCCTCTTTAGTACGTACACCACTTCGCTCTGAAAGCACATTTTTATGTTTAAGTAATTAAAACACTGAAAGCAATACAAACATAATAGTAGTTGAGTTTTAGGCTTTAATTTTTGATGTCCTTCCTTACCCCAAACAATCTCGTGATACCCTCGCAAACTCTAGCTGACTGAATTTTTAAGGATACACAAAATTGATATATCATTTTGTTAATATCTTCATTGCTCTTTCCAAGTCTAATATAGTGCTGCAGTAGCCCGGCACCAGCTTTGCAGGCTGTGCATGACACCTTGGACATCACTGAATGTTCTACTTCATAGTAAACTTGTCTCAAATTCAAAAGTTTTAAAGCTTTTTCGACAAATAGTGGCAAGTTGCTACTTTTGTCGCTATCCCAAAGGAGTCGGGAGTAATTCCGTTTGAGAATCGTCATATGAGCCAAAAACTCAGTTTCGTTGGCTGAAGGAGGTAGTTTGTGGGTAAAATTGGCGGGCAAAAAAAATGGCTCTTCGTTTCGAGGCGCCAATGTCCAATTCCAGGTGTCCATCGGTGGGTTCCATTTTATAACTGGTTTATTCATCCGCCCCGTTTCCTGTAGGAAAATTGGGCTACCTGGAATAATAATATCATCATACCATAATTTCACATAATTTTTGAGCATAGCGTCACTCTTTAAATTATAATAAGTAGGTAGGTAAGTATAGCAATTGGACATACCTGATATCGTAGTAATACAATACAAAATTTGTAGTAGCCATGGTATTCTGATGATCATAACTGAACAATACCGAAGAAGAAGATCGCTAAAACAAAAGAAAATGTCTATCTAAATATGCAAATCTTGTTGTTCTAAATGACAATAAAAAATCAATCATAAAGTTCAAAGATGTTTCATTTTGTTCAATTCGATTTTTGTTAAAACTAAATAAAACTATTTCTTTACGCTACGCTTACATAAGAAAATCCATAAAGGAAAGCAAGGCAGTCCAACAAAAAGTAACACATAAACATTTCAAGTTTTACGTTTTCTACTTCTACATATTAGGTACTTGGAGTAATAATATAGTGAAAGTGGGTCAGCGGATGATCCCCGTACGACCTATTTATGCACTTCGGAATTTACCATAAATTCATAGGGAGACACGCGTGATACTTTATTACGTAAGTCATAAAACCATGAATGCCTCATAATTTATTTACGTCCTCCGCTTATAGGGAGACTGGCATTAAACGCTGGGATTACCATGTCAGGAAGTGACAGAGAGAGCTGATGTGGGCTGTTATCAGATTTCAAATTTACGTAACGAAGTAAATTTTTGCTGCTTGTGTCTGTTTCTGACTGGACGAAAGTTTCACTTTGTTAAATATTTTTGAATGGAGAAAGGATGTTCGGCTCAAGGTGTTACTTATAAACACACACAAATACGTTAATTTGTCTGGACAAGCCATTTTTTGTTATGCAATCACATTAAACTGCACTTCCCTGTATACACATAAATTAATTCACGGCTATGTTTTTTATAGAAATACAAAATTTTTATATAGGTAGGAGTTACGTGATAAAATGAAAGGACGTTAAGAAAGTTAACACGGAGAATTGAATTGGCTCGATCTCGATTGCGTGCGGTTATATAAATATCTTTTCATTTTAATACATTTTGTGGTCGTGCAAAACCTACAAACGGCATGTGATGTTATGTGAACATGTGAGTCAGCGGATTTTACTGAGTCTGCAGTATACGGACGTGGAGGTCGGCACTTTCTCCGCGCTTCATTGACTTTGTTGGAAAGTGACGGCAACGTAGCGCACACTGCTTGTTCACTCATTGTAGTCACCGACTATAATGCAGTTGCTTAACATGATGCGTAATGATTGTTCCAGCTCGCATACGAGTAGTCCCTCAGTATAAGTTTGATATTAAGGAACTTATCAACATCATTACCTATGTAATAGTCCAAACAAATAGGTGTTCTTATGCTATCTTTAAAATATTGTATCTAAACTGTGCACAAATTATGTAGGTACTCAGTTACTTATCTAAGCGTTTGTGTTATGTGAAGGTAATTTACTAAAATTGGAAGTCGACTTGTTTTAATTGTAATAAATTTTATTGAGTAATTTTTAAAGTAGGTATACTCGTACTCACTACTTTATATTTTTTACAGACTATTTGTCGTTACCTTTTTATCTTTTGAGAAAACGATTTTCAGTTAGACCTAGCTTTATAATCTTTAAAGGACCAGTATTTTTTATCCGGTACTCGTACCTACAATATACCTACTCTAGGCCTATTTTAAATAGATCTGGAGAGTCTTATATTAATTTAAATTAGGTAATTTCACGTGGATAATTTAATGCGAGTTTGCGTGTTTGCCCAATTAATTAACACTTAATTTTGTCATATCGAACACTTTCTGTATTCAAACGTTTTTATTGTTTAACAATGCAGCTATTTTGGTAAACAATTTCGCTCTCACTAATCTGACAGCTTACTATTTGATTCATCGAGAATATCGTAAATATCTCTCCATCGGTAAAATATCTTAGCATTTCAAGTTTCCTTGAACGAGTGTAGATCTCTCGAACGGATTTGCAAAAACCAGTTTTCAGTTCTGCAGTCGGTATGGGTGTGTAAGGCAGGGAGAGCGGTCACCGGTCTACAAGTAGGTAGTCATTAAAACTTGTGGCTTTACCGCTGTCTGTCCGGTGGTGGTAGTCACTTTAGAGTTACATAGAGTGTTTACTTGCATAATGCTTACGACTTCTAACTTTACAGAAAGATAGAACTAACAGCATATACAGGTGTTTTTCTGTCATTTATGTGGCGAAATTTGTGCCATTATCTTAGACTAAGTATAGCAGGTATAGGTTTATATTATGTACTTAACTGCTTTAAATAAAAGCTTTTTAAACACTTGCTTGATTGAAAGTATCTTTAACTAGTAAGTAGTTTAATCGGGACGCTTTTAGTACCGATGAAAAACATTGAAGCACCTTCCAAGATCAGGGGTGTTTTTATTACTTTTTATAATAATTGAATAAACAGTGAAGAGGTAGGTAGGTACTTAAAACATTACAGTCAGCTGTAAGAACAACAATAAAAATAGGTAACTTGAGTATTTTCACCGTTGAGATAATATTGTTATTAAAGATTTTCACGGTCTAAGTCGTGTGAAACGCATGCATAAGTTTACCCATTGTGATTTGCTTGAGTTAATATAAAGATTGCTAAATACCATACGACTTATATCATGATTTTATATCAAACTATTGTTTGCAAGTTTGCATTTGTTCTCATGTAAACATGCTAGATCCGTTGGATGAACTGTACCTACAGGTACAGTACGGATCTAGGCATTCGTGAAATTAGCCACAGGTTTGAGTTTGCGCATGTACATTCCCACCGCCCTTCTCCATACCTCCAATTGCTCCCGAAAAACGATACTGCGCAGCTCTTGCGGTGAACTTCACGAATGCCTCGACTCCTTGGGCCAACTGTAGGTACCTAACTTTTGCTAATCTTTGCCCCATGTTAAACTAGCTCAAGTCTGTTTTTCCAATTTTCAATGCTCCTTTTACTTTCTAAGGGCGGCACGTCCAGGAATCCCAGAACTCCTTTTGTCAAAACTTTCGTTTAGTTCATCGAACTTACATACTTTCACCTATTGTAAGCACTTGCTCTCATCGGAATGCATTGAGATTCATTTGTCGACGCCTCCTTCATGTTGGTATATGCAACACCTATTGTGTTAGGACATTAGCCTCTATGTTATTTGTTTCACTATGTTATAAGAGCGGCTTAGGTATTCTTATAATCCAAAATATATAATAAACGGTTTATTAAAATGATTGTGGTGATATAGTAGCGTGGGCTGCATGGCCAGAAGGCTCTGCAACACCTGCGATTTATCTGCAGCTCTACCATACCATCAAATGTGAAACCTCTTCAACAGATTTTAATTTACGAGTATTGATTGAAGCTCAGAGAAGGCGCAATAGATTTAACTGAATAACAATTATGAAATACGCGAATAACGCACATACCTAATTTGAAGAATCTTATCATTTTAAAATTTTGTAATGGAGACGCGTACAATGTATTTATTTTTTTGGACATAGTGACCAAACTCAGACTTAACGTGCATGAAAAGGTACCTAGAGAAAACACAAAGTTAATTGTTCCTGCAGCAATTAGACTAAACTTGACCCATACAATCTATATCTATACATGTACTTATACGATGTACATAATATGTATATTAATAAAAAGTAGAACTAGGTTTGTCTGTGTCTGTTGTTGAAGAAAAGTAAAATAGATTTTTAGAATACTTATCAGCGATTTTTCGAATTATTTTGTCTGTCTGTTCGTTTGGTTGTTAGTTAAAACTTTTAAAATCTTTAAACTACTAAACGGATTTTCATATAGTTTTCACAGGTCGGTACAGCATAATTGGGAGCAGAATATAGGCTATTTTTAATTAAATTGAATATCGGAAAAAAAAAGTTATCGTCATGCGGACGAAGCTGCTGGCAACAGGAAGCAGTAATTAATAAATGACATAAACTTGTTTAACCTCCATGCAACGTACTTTCAAAACGGTTAACAATAAGGTATCTTATTAAGAGTATTTAAAAAGTTAGTAGGTAAAGTTAGTATTTTCTATCTGATAGAAAATAATAATTATGATTTATCAAACTAGGTACTTGTACTCTGCCTACGTATGCTTTTATTACTTAATGGCCGAGGTTGAGGTCGCGACGAAGTCATCTTAAGATTTTTCTCATTTGCAATTCAGTGTCCGACTCGTATCGCCCAACTATCTAAAGCGTTAGTAGCCGATATGAGCGCCGGGAAAACGTACATATTATAAGACGGATTTTATACTAATTATAAATGCCAATTGTTGAATTAACTCTGTGATTTGTAAATATGAGACAATTTATAAAGGCGTAATATTGCGAGTTACCTACCCTACTATGCCGTATTTATTGAAGCGGGGAGAAAACGTAGCGTGGATAGGTATAGATTGTTTTTAATCAAGATACAACAATGCTGCTTCCACTTTCGCATTTTCGCATACCTAACGCTGCTTATACATAACGCGTAAGTACTTACATGTTAAAGGAAAACCTTATAATAATAATCTGTTGTTACTTTTACTTGAAAACTTTGTGATAAATAATTATAAAATCACTTTTGGAAATTGATAAACGAAACGCAGTGTGCAATTTAAAATCATGTATCTTTGTATTGGACTTACAACTTTTATACAAATTCATGTTTATCATTAACCAACCAGCGGAACAGGAAAAATAATAGTGTTTACGAGTAGGTACAAGGTAGTTAGTACCTACCATGCTACTTATTAATTATAATAATCGAACAATCAATCCACTAACACGAAGTATAGTTACCGTTTTACGAACTGCCACAACTCTACACTACTGCTGTTAGAATTTGAATAATGCCAAATGTGAAATGAATACTATAGTGCGTATTGGATCACGCTTATAGGACAGTGTAAGGTTAGGTACGTAATCATAGCAATTATAGGGGGTAAACCTGGGGGGGTGGGGGGGGGGGATTATCGATAGCAAGGACCTCAATGCGTAGCTCTGCCATAACTTTTTGCATTTAACTCTTAACGATTTTTCAAATATTTTCACTAAATTTCAAGCGCTCTATATTTTAGACTTTAGAGCGCTTGAAATTTAGTGAAAATATTTGAAAAATATAGTAACCTTTTCGTTGATTTTTATTTGATAACTTATATTTTAACCTACAGGTTAAAAAAAAACTTTTACTTAGAGTTCATGGTGAAAATTACATTTTTATTGGGCAATGCATCACTTTAAAAATACACCTGTAGGTGCTATTTATTTATACGAGCGTGCATTTGGACTAAGAAAAACGAATAAAAATAACACTGCTACATACTCGTACTCCAAGTACCTACCTAAATTAATTGAATTAATCGAACACTTATGAAAATCAGACCACCATTGACCTGAATGACCTCAAGCGTGTCGCAGCTCTGATAAAAATGACATCTCGCAGACTCACACAGTGGCTTCAAAATAATACCAATGACGTACACATATATACTTCTATATACTTACAATAACAATATTGCTATTATTCAAAGTTCAATAACTCGTTACTGATCAATATTTTTGGCAAATATAGCTAGGTATAGATAGTACTTATAAGAGTACTAGGTACTTGGTTTCAAATATATCGTAAAAC
This sequence comes from Cosmorhoe ocellata, assembly GCA_963675405.1. Lineage (NCBI taxonomy): Eukaryota > Metazoa > Arthropoda > Insecta > Lepidoptera > Geometridae > Cosmorhoe > Cosmorhoe ocellata. The sequence goes on along the minus strand of OY776245.1, from coordinate 6,442,742 downwards.
GATCCTCGTCAATTATAGCTCTTTATTTTTTCTTATCGCATTATTATTTGACTATTAGTAGGTACTTACTTAACATTATTTTACAGTTTTACTTAGATTAGGCAGGTAATATGTTAATGAAAAATCTATACTGTTTAAAATTCATATTTACTACCATAGGTACCTACTCGTATTTAAAAATGTTACGAGTACGAACTTTTAGGGTGAATTAGGGAACTAGGTACTCGATATCATTGAATAATAATATTTTGAATTTGAATTTAAAAAGCACAGTTTTTTTATCAATTATAGTTTCATACTTATTCACCATAATATTAGAATTATCAGAAAACGACAGTAGCAAACTACCGAGGTAAAAGTAGGTAAAACTAAAAAGCCTTGGCATATTATATTCTAGATCATAATATACAGCGTCAAATGGTACTTTACAAAGAATTTTTATCATATCATAGCCGAATCAAACTTTGAAATCGATAGAGCATAATCGAATAAAATATACCTAAGTAGATGCATATAGGATTACTTATGTACCTACTTAATTCAATAATATCGTCCGATCAATTAGTATTATCGATGACCTATTTACTTATTTCACAGATTAATCTGGTGGACTAGAAATCAATCGATAAAGTGGTAGGTAGACTACCTATGACCTAGAAAATAGTAAGACAACCTTGTAAGTAGTTACGTACCTATGGATCGACAAAACAGCCTTCTCGATCTGGGATTTTATGCAATCGTATACCTATTATTTTAAGTACTTATACCTAATATCAATCAGCAAAAAAAAAAAAATTTTTTCATATTGTGAATTCATAATACTTATGAAAAAACCTGCTTCGCGAAATCCTTGTTTTGTAACGGTAACCACAAATTTCTCGGTTACCTGCCTGTTCAACAACATTCCAATCCTTTGAACACAAATAATTTTAAATCAATCGATTAGGTATGTACTTATAGCTATAAGTACTTACTTGTTTATGCGCGGAAGACTACCCTTTGTTTTATTGATATAGTCACTTTGGGGGCTTTGTTCTTCAAGGACTCAGCTAAGATAAACGCCTTTATAGATAACGAGAACACACGCGATGTTTTAATATCTATGTTTTGAACGTCTTTGTTTTAATAAAACAAAACGATTTTAACGAAACGCTTCCCACTTGAAAAAAAAATGTAAGTAATTAAAAACAATCATGATTTAGATTCGTAGTACCTATGTACTACGAATCTAAATCATGATTGTTTTTTTTAAATTATATTGATAGTGTTACATACAACAGGACTCATTGGATAGTTTCATCACCGCCCTTAAAGATATAGGTCGATGATGGATGACTGTGATAAGTTACCTATGTGATGTAGCATACGAATGTCCAAATTATCACACGACTGACCCCGGCACGCTTTCTTTGCCATCAGACATGATGTAACCACTCGAATCTCCGACTGCATCTCACTAATATATTATGCTATTTCGTACATGTATTATGTCGATTCTTTCTATACCTACGTTTCGTACGGAATACTAACTACTATGCAAAATGTAAGCATGAGCCAAAAGTCTTGTTTGGATGTGCCTTTGACTACCCTCTTTAGATGTCCTCAAAGATCTAAGTATCTAGAGATCTGAGAAGATATCTACCGAGCCAGGGGATTAGAGTCGTGATCATATTTTTTTCTTTCTAGTGATGTAATTCGGCTTAGGGCAGCGGACTTACTTCGGATCTATTTGTAACGTGCACACAATGTCACTTGCAAACCAAATTGATCATTAGTCATTAGGTAATAGATCCATTGCCATACATTCTGCCTCCTCGTGAGCTATTGGGGCTTGTGTCGTAAGCGGATCAGTACCTACGAAAATGAATAGATCAAACTTACTATTTACCTACTTACATTTACTATTCTTCGTATCCCTAGTTTGTTTCCTGTTTATGAATATTCTGTTTCTGCATGAAAAAATCAAGTTGTAGGTACGATCAGGGTTCACTTGTAAATTCTTATTTTACCAACCAATAAAAAAGTTGCTTATTTGAATCTAAATTTCCTTTATTGATCTTATAGCTTTGAATAATTCATAAACAGTAAAATAAAATGAGTTTTACTGTATTTTTTAGATATTCGTATGCCTGAAGAGGCTCCAAGTTACTTTGCGATTCTAAGCACATTGGATATCGCCGTTAACCTACTTTAGTTTGCCAGAAAGAAAGTAGTCGCAATCGATGTTTGGCGCTGTGACTGAACCATGACATGATTTTATTATGAATTGGTTAACAAATATCATATCTTACCAACTAATTGCTTGTGCGAAGAGTCATACGTATCGTGTTTATATCATTATTCGCCTAGGTTGGGAGCCATTATTACCAACTAGGTAAACAAGAGCCGACTCTAATTTTTAATATTTATCTACACCCAATCAGAATTTTTGGCATATATTAAGGGTTGTCAATTTAAATTATCTAAGTAAAATAAAATAAAATGTATGGAAATCTGAAAATAAGAATTCATGGAAATTGCACCCCAACAACTGTTTATTATATGATCTGAAAATACTTGTTCCGGGGAACAGTATAGAAACTCCATTACCTACTCGTAAATTATATAAAGAAATTCTTGGCCGAACTGTGTTGAATTACCAATATTTACTTTGGTACGGGTCACTCACTGCCAACCACAGACGTGATTTAATATTGCTCAATGACCACATAAAATATTTGTAAGCAAATTAATGTTCAAGTCCACATACTGCCTACATAATAAAAGATACACAAAGGTACCACCTATATTTAAGGATTTTCAAGGAATCTTTTCTTGCTGTGATCAAACGTATTTTGTTTGCTCTATCCACTCTGCTCTAGTTATCCATGTTATTTAGTGCTCTAATCACTGTTTTTAAGTGGTAGCATTAGTTCTGCTCTCACACTGGTATTCCATGTGTGTTTAGTATCAGAAACTAGGTACGTGTAGTGCTTATCTACCTGCCATATTCGAGCACAGCCTATGACAATGTCTGTTTTGCTTCATTATTACCCGCATCCTGGCTTTTCATAGGCACTCATACGTGTCTATATATAAATACTTTGTGTTCGTTGGCTTGGGGCGTGAGGGTCCGAAAAGCCCTAGGTGCAACTTCTTAGAGTTTAATGCTCTTAGATTCCCGCTGCAGGACAAACTTTAGCATCGCATGCTCTGAAAATGTTTGCCCTACAAACGGCATTACACTAATCTTACGGCTTTATTATGAACATAAGTTCAAATAGTACTTCTCCACTAGTTCTCCAAGTAGGAACAATTAGTAGGTAACTAATTGTTCCCTTAGCACCTTTTCAAATTGCGTTGCTAAAATCTCTACAAAGTAAAGTGCTACCAATATAAATCTAAATGTCTCAATTTCGACTAAAAATAATGATACAAATAAGTGGACAAAATAACAGTGCGCAACTTGGTTGCCCGTCAGCCTACTCGTTGTCGCCGCTTCGATGGGAAGTAGGACATTTGTTATTGTGACCTACACAGGCTTTTTCTTCGAGGCTCAGATTACAAAATAATAGAGACCTGTATCTGTCCAACAAGTGTTAACACCTAAATCCTTGCGACACATAAAATAAATAAACACACTTCACTAAGTACAATTATTTAATAAGCGTGCTTGACTTACCTAAAGTAGAAAACTAAGTAGTCAGCTCTTCATGAAGTCAGTCCAGAAGTCAATGTGGTAGAGTACCACCGGTCAGCGAGCGGACATTTCACTTATATCAGTGCTTATAGACGAAAATAAACCGTCGCATTCACATGCCATGCGATTATTTTTCGAGATATTGCGCGATTTACGGTAAAACGCGCATACGGTAGCCGAATGACTGAACACTGAGAAGTAGATCGGACCGCAGCACGCAATGAACGGACGAGGAGGTGGGCGAGTGAGCACAACCGCACGCTGCGCGCGCAGTGAGAGTTGTGTTGTGTGCCTGGCTCGAGTTGCGTGTCGCAGGCACCTCGGAGAGTCGAGGGCCGTAGCTGCATCCGCGAGATGCTGCTCATTGCACATGCCATTGAGGAGCGCCGGCGCCGGCGCGACACCTGCTGCAGCGCGGCCGGGCCAGCAGCATGGCCTTGGGCTCCCCGGGCGTGAGAGACGCGTGTGATTGACCGCAACGCGCCAAATTACCCTGTACACAAAGTGACAATCACACAATTAACTTCGTAACCAGTCCTGACCATCTACGCAATTTGTGCGTCCTGTGGGTACCTATACCGTAACCATCGAACACACAGCCCGTAACGTAGGTAAACAGGCTTATTTTGTGTCATCACTATCACATCGTATGGCCATCAACAACTTTGTCACGAGTGGGTACCTACCGACAGTAACTACACCTATGTTTTTATTTCCTGTGTCGACAATATTTTACCTACATGGCAGTTTTATAGGAATTAACCTACTGGTTATACATATTCGTGAATGTAGGTAAATATGCAAGGAATAAGGGATAGGTACTTGGGTACATTGAAAATTCATTGATAGACCTACGAGTCGGTAAGTACCTACTGTATAAAAGGAACAGATGTTCATGCAAACAACAAACTGTTCCACGTGTCACTCATGAGTGAGCACGGACACTGCTGGTTCACCAGCCGCCACCAACCCCAATATACCCGTCCCTTACTTACCCAGCAATAAGCTTCAATTCACCCTCTTTCTCGCTGGCGGGGTGAAGGAGCTGGTGTAGAGCTGTTAGACGTTGCCACTGGCAACGGTAGCCTGATACAAGGCCCATGCCTGCTCAGTGACCTAACGAGCACCATAGCTTCCACTCGACAATACCGTAGATAGTAGATATATTAGTGTTAAGTGCAACTAAGTTTCCCAATTATAATATTTAGCTGGTAAGTCTTATGTAATACTTATGCATTTTTGTTGTGAATTTGAAACTACCGCGACGAAAAATTCTTGAGACTTTCTCAGGAAAGTTTTGACCTAGAAGTTGTACTTGAACTATTTTAGTCGGACGCACGCAGATGTTTTAGTCTCTAAGTAAGATTCTCTGCCTATTTCGTATATATATCCCGTTTTTGGGCCTTTGGAGTGCTGGTGGTGTAGTGGTAGCACCCCTGCCTCACGATCCGAAGGTCGTGGGTTCAAACCTGGTCGTGCACCAATGAGTTTTTCCATTCGAAAAATTTATGTGCGCAATGCTAGTGCTCTTAAACGGTGAAGGAAAAACATCGTGAGGAAACCGGCATACCCTAGAACCAAAAATTCGAAGGTATGTGTCATAGGTTAGTATTCTTATAAGCGGCGATGGGCTTGCAACCTGTCACGTACGGAATACTAACTACTGTGCAAAATGTGGGCATGTACCAAATGTCATGTTTGGACTTGCCTCTGACTACCCCCTTTAGATATCCTCAAATATTTAAGTACCTAACTAAAGATCTGAGGAGATATCTACCGAGCCCGGGGATTACAGTCGTCATCATATTTTTTTTTTGGGCCTATTTATTTTAGGTAGAAATTTGGGTTAAAATATTTGAATTTTCCGCCTTTAATCCAAAGGTCGTGGATTCATGTGCTAGCATCCAAATTAGGTCTTCAAGGCATTCGTGCTCCAGAGTCGTCTAAGTGTTCAGAAGCGGGATCACTAGATAGAAGGTTCATTATATTGATGCACGTAATAATTTGATAGATAATTGATAGGTAGTTGCATTTAGTCAATTGTCTTAGGTTACTTAGTTTACCCTTTTAAAGTAGAAGGTGCCTTGTTGAGCTTCGTTAAATTAGAGGGATGATCGGATCCAATATCAATTACACAGTTGAGTAAGTTGAAAACTTATATGTAAGTACCTACCTACGATTTAGCTAGGGGAACTTTAAAGATTAGGCATGTAGGTACCTACTAATGTAATCCCTGTATGTAGGCAAACACGCTTAGCAAGTAAAATAAACTATAGAGGCGGCAATTACATCTATTGGCTATGGTTAGGTAGGTACATACTTAACTACCTATGCCTTTCGGGGTAGAGAAACTTTAGGTCCGTAGGACGAAAGGTATGGCTTCTAAGTATTCAAAGAGTTATCCAAAAGACTAGTACAGAAGACCAATGATCAAAGGGTTTGTGCAAGCACAAGCCCTTTCGTCTGACTGTTAATTACTGATTACCGCTGACTACTGATTCTCTGTCCGAGGCAAGCCTCGGACAGAGAATCAGTAGTCAGCAGAATCAGTCCAAAGAGGTAACGTTGCCTGCCTTTTGGGTAGGTACCTACATTATCTACCTGCGGTCAGTGACTTGAACTGTGTATTTATAATTTGTTAGTTGTTGTCGGTTGCCTAATACCTAAGTACTTACTTGCTTATTTATTAAAACATCATAGTGTGCTTTTTGTTTCAGAAATTATATAAACGTTAAAAACATTTTGTTTGATGATGTTCGATGATGCTCAGCAAACATGATGACTCTATCCAATAGTATTTTTGATGACAGTTTACCGACGACTAGTAATGTACAAGATGCATCTTCAAATTTGGACTCTCTATACTGTTCACACCTCTGGAATAACAGCTGCCTACGAAACGCGATTATTACTGCACCACAAAAGGAAAGCCAAATGATAAAATATTGTTACACGTGTAGAGGCAAAATAAGAAAGTACAATTTATCTAATAATTTCCTACCAGACAATCATTCCACACCTAATAGAAAATTGACATTTGATAAAATGGAGGCAATCTCAAATGAACTTCAAGATAATTCGTTGAATAATAGTTGCGAAGCTGTTCTTTCCAATAACACAAACTGTTCAAGAAATATGGAATCAATTAAACTAGAAAACAAACAACACATTCCGTCAGTATCGGGTCAAATAGATTCAGGTTTCCGCCATAAATACATATCCCGTGAAACGCAACATAATCAATCAAATCGACGAAGACTGAGGAAAAGTCTTGGAGGCATGGGGTGTATCGTAAATTTTGCTTTGACTGAAAGTCCTGTAAAAAAACGTACTCAAATACAGGCCTGCTCAATTAGTGTGATGATTATTGCGATTGTAGTTATAAGTTTTGTTTTAGTTAACTTTACTTCGCCTAATTTTATACACGCAACTAACGCTAGTAGTACAACCGTAGTGCCAACTGAAAATTATAATTATAACAAAACATCGTCTTCTATAACTAAAATCTACAAAGACCTTTATACTACTGAAAATATCATGCCTGAATATTCTACATCTACCGAATTCATAACGACACTTAATAGTGAAAACAGCTCGGAAAACGTATCCAGTGTTGTGTTGAAAATTAGAAAAAACATAAGAACGTATCCAAGACATAAGAATCGCAGCAGCGAGAAACCGAAAGAAATAATAAATAGAGATTTATCACAAAGATTTTGCACGTGCCAAAGTAACGAAATTTGTATGTTAGATGAGAGTAGCGGACTGTCTGTATGCAGAATTCCAATAGATGATGATGACCCTACAGGTAAGACAAACGAACGTAAAATAGATACCCTAAACGAGTAGGGTATATTATGTAAGTCAACTAAATTATAGACATGTTTCTATTCTAGGTTGCGGAGGTCTGTGTGCCTTAGAGACCGAGGCATGTCATCTGGTAGACAAGGCACTGGGAGTTCGCGTGTGTCGCTTACTGGCGATGACGACTTGCTCCCAGGAGGAATGGCGCTGTCGTAATGGACTCTGCGTGACGTTTGAGGCTCGATGCGATGGCTCTATCCAATGCTATGACCGCTCTGACGAGATGCACTGTGGTGAGTAGAGACCTAGGTAGGTACCTATCTTACCTTCTAATTCCAATATGGCGGATCATCCAAGATGGGGGACTAGTAATTTTCTGTGCACTACACAGAATGAGTATGAAATGAAAGTATGATGAAAGGGCTTGCTGAGGAAAACACGAAAACTAATACGTCACATTTGAAGCTTCTTTTTAAAAAGTTTTTTTACCATTAATTTATAGTCGAAACTATTTAAAATGTTAGCAACTTTTGTTTATTTTGTTGCAGATTGCGATTTGACAAAGCAGTTTCGATGCGGCCATTCCATCTCGTGTTTCGAAAATTCAAGACTTTGTGATGGAACTATTGATTGCTGGGACGGATTTGATGAAGTGAACTGCACAGCTGGTAAGATTAGGTATCATTTTAAACTAAATTCCGGACAAAACATCACTTAAATTAGTGTAAGTAAGTAGGTAATTGGTGGTTCATCTTTGACACACAAAAGTACCTACTTACCGTTTAGTGGCTCACAAAACTGGGTTACGAATGTGCTCACTCAACCTAACGGGGCTTCCTATAGCAGACTTCCTATTTATTGAAAAACCGTTTATATGCAAAAGTTTAACTCTACCTACTCAAGCAAGAAAATGTTCGACATTTAAATTTAAAATATACCTACCTACCTAAGTATTTAGATGTTTTTTTTAAATGTTCGACGAATAGGCAAAGGAGATCATTCATTTGGCCCAACTACAATGAACCCTGAATGACCTCCTTGCAGTGGGTCAGACTAGTTACCTCTATAAAAAAAAATGTGAGCCGTCACGGGACGCCTGGCAGATGTGAAACATCGACATTATTTTGTAAAAGTAATATGCAGAAAAGAACATAATATTGTGATAGGAACTAAATATGTCATAATGATAAAATAAAATATTACGATTTTTTTCCAGATAACGATGACTATTTATTGAATAAACACTTATTTTCATTAAATACAAAAATTTACGAATTTATTTCAAATCGTGACTACTTAATTCGATTGCACATGGCGACGCGTCGCCACACCGTACACACTACTGCATATAGACTGTATATACAGGGTGTCCCAAAAAGTAGTGTCAAGCGAAAGTCCAGAGATAGAGCACCCCTTGGGGTACCCGAATTTGAAGTTGAAAATTTTAGTCATAATTCACCGAATGTAATTATTTGACTTTACACCAACATTTTCATAGTTTTCATCAAAGTCACGTAGCTGATTATTTTATGCATAAAACAACAACTCATAACAATTCAATAGCAAAAAAAAAATCTCAAGAAAGTCTTCTACTTTTTTTTAAAGAATGTTTTAAGTTGTTCAAGTCGTAAATTTTCAAAAATTCGGAAAAAAATTAATAACTCGAAAACTATGAAAAATCGCGGAACATACATGGGGGTGATTCGGGTACCCCAAGAAGTGTTCTATCGCTGGACTTTCACTTGACACTACTTTTTGGGACACCCTGTATATACCATCGTATAGCGTAGCGTGGCGACGCGTCGTCACGGCATGCGTCGCCACGCCAGAAATCGGTTTTACGTGCGGCTATAGATACTCAGATTCGATATTTGAGGATTTCTAAAGAGGGTAATCAGAGGCACGTCCAAACATGATATTTGGCACATGGCGACATTTTGCACAGTGATTAGTATTCCGTACGTGACAGATTGCAAGCCCATCGCCGCTTATAAGAATACTAACCTATCACATACAATACACACCTTCGAATTATTGGTTCTAGGGTATGCCGGTTTCCTCACGATGTTTTCCTTTACCTACCGTTTATTTTCTAAATTTTTATTTCGAATTTGAAAAATAGCCAACAAAAAATAGCAATAGATCTTCTATTGCTTTGTAATCGTAGTAATACCCACAGACGTACTAGGGATACTACGTATGTAATACAGGTAATACCTAGTATTCCAGTAGACCTCAGTAGACTGCTAAACTTTGAAACACTTCTTCTTCAATTATGGCATCTGTCTCTTAGAGAACAATTTTGCCAGTGTCAAGTGTATTTATATAAAAGTATTGTCAACGTCACAGAGTCAGTCAAGTCCTATTTCAAAAACGTTTTGATTTTAGAATGCCCCAAAGAAGAGTTCACGTGCACAGATGGTCAATGCATTCTATCATCGAGGTTCTGTGACGGACTAGCGGACTGCGCAGACGGCAGCGACGAGCCTGACGGCTGCAATGGTGCCTGCGGAGCGCACGAGGTTCGCTGCGCCAACCATCGCTGCATCCCGCGCGTAGCCCTCTGCGACGGACAAGATCAATGTGGAGACTCAACCGACGAACTGCACTGTCCCGATTGATGTACAGTAGTGCGATTACGGAACTCTGATACAATCAACACTTGTCAAAACTGGCTCAAATGTATTGAATAAACACTCTTATGTCATACCAAATCACTTGATTGCAATCAAAATGTATTGACATTGATTGTAAGCAAAGATCCATAATCCCCCCCCAGTTCTTCTAACGGATCTAGGCATTCGTGAAGCTAGCCACAGGTGCGAGTTTGTACAGTTTGTACGCATGTACAGTCCCACCGCCCCTCTCCATACCTCCAATTGTTCCCGAAAAACGATACTGCTCAGCGCTCTGCGGCTAACTTCACAAATGCGTTCACTCGTTGGACCAACTGTACCTACTAGATCACCTACCTACAACCACCTAGAAATAAATAGAGTTTATGGTTTTTATTTATTTGTATTCTTAATTTATCTTATCTTATACCTATAAACGAGCAATTCTACTAGCTTTCGCCCACGGCTTCGCTCTCTTGGTATTGAAAAACAAAAACAAATCTACCGTACATTTTTCCGGAATAAAAAGTAGACTATGTGCTATTCCAGATTATAATCTACCTGTGCTAAATTTCATCAAAAGCCATTCACTAGGTACCTACCTAGTTTTTGCGTGAAAGAGTACCAACCTAACAAAACATTCATCCATACATCCATTCTTACAAGCTTTCGATAATTAATATAGGTGGCTACATAAGCAAGTTTAACTTAACTTTGTGAATAGGTATTCATTTGGTACCTAGGTATAAAAAAAAACATGATCACGACTGTAATACTCAGGCTTGGTAGATATCTATATCTCCTCAGACTTCTAGTTTCTTAGATCTTTGAGGATCTAAAGAGGGTAGTCAGAGGCACGTCCGAAAATGACACATGCCCACATTTTGCACAGTACCTAGTTAGTATAAATTAGGAAATATTAGTGTAGGTAGATATTAAAAAATAATGGGCCGGATCTATTAGTAGGTACCTATACTAGTATGTTTTATTCGGATGTACCTAGGTACTAGTTATGTAGGTACATACCTACATCCTTTTGTTAGGGGTACCTAAAGTAAAACCATGGTAAAACAAAAAATTTCCTTGACTTTCACTTTCGTTCTTTCAAATCCCTGAGCACATAGCTTAGGCCTCAGAGCAAAGCTTCAGCTTACTGTGAACCTCAAAGTTGAAACTTATAATAAGGCTCGGCAGGTTCCATTTAAAAAAAGTGTTAAAATTAAAATTAATACTCTGTAGTTCTGTGTGAGTTCTGTCCGTTCCTGAGGTCCGTTCAGCAGAGTAGCTATTGATTGTCTGTCTGTAGTCTGTCTGTCTGTGTCTGTCGTTCCGTTCATTCGTTCCTTTGTGACTGCGTCAAGTGCGTCAGTTGCGTGCGTGTGCGTTGTGTGGTTAATTTTGTAGATTAATTTTGTTAATAATTATCGCTTTTTTTGACTAAACTATGGCTGATAGTGACGATGAATACGATCGCAAAAGGCGTGACAAGTTTCGTGGTGAAAGAAGTACCGCTGAAGGAAGCAGTTACCGAGGCAGTGACCGCCGCGAAGAAAGAAGTAGGGGCCGCGAAGACTGGTCTGAAAGGTAACAAACATACCATACTGTGTGCATTATGTTGTAATAACAAGTTTTCTACCTAATATTCTCTTCCTACTTCCAGATCCCAACCTCATCATCATGAACCTCTAAAAAACCAATCCCATGTTCCTAAACCTACCAAGCGTGCAATAGCGATATTCAGGTACCTTTACTTTCTGTTAAAGATTTGTTATTTTTAAACAATCGCATTACTACTGAAATATCTGAAAATACATCCACCTAACTAATTCATTTTGCGACATTGTTGCTGAACTAAAGATACTCTTATATAAGAGTCATCTCTGCAGATTTCTCAACTAAGCGTAATTATTTTACAGGTCTCGAGGCGGACGCTCTGGCCCTGATTATCGAGACTACCGTGGTGGGGCTAGTGCCAGTCGTGGCTACTCCCCCGTTAGGGGTGAAGGTCCAGCAAGCAAGCGTATGAGGCCTGACTGGCCTATAGAAGAACGAAGATATGGTGGCATGCCCCATGATTCATATGGTTCTTATGGATGGGCACATGACCACTTTGGACCTCACCCTGCACATCAGGGATATGGGCAACCGATGCCTCCAGTAGCTGCAAGGTTGGTGTCATATCTAGATTATAGAAACATTTTGAATGCTTATCTAGTTATCAATCTCTTTATCAACACATAGATACTGATAACATTGTGCGTGGTTTTCTCTTGAGATCATATAATCTAATTTCACACTCTTGCTATATAAGGTTGTATTTGACCAACTTCTGCTATCATCATCTTCCTGCCCTTATCCCACTAGGTGGGGTCAGCGCAACAGGCTCTCTTCCTCCACTCTCCCCTATCATCCGTCACCTCAGTAGTCACTCCCTTACACATATCGTCTTTCACACAGTCCATCCAACTTCTGCTATATCTATTATTATGATAATAGTAATGTCATATGAAAGTAAAAGTACAGTTTTCTCTGGAAAGTGTTATTTTTTCTGGGAATAGTGATTATACTAGTTTGGTTGGTTCCATGCTATTAATAATTTATGTATCCAATATGATTTTGATTATAGGGAAGCAGTAGCAGCTGGCCCAACAGATGGGCCACCTTCCATGATGACCTTTAAAGCATTCTTGGCAGCTCAGGATGACTCGATCACAGTAGATGATGCTATTGTGAAGTACAATGAATACAAGCTTGAGTTCAGAAGGCAGCAACTAAATGAATTCTTCATTGCACATAAGGATGAGGAATGGTATGCAGTATTCACTTTCATTTGCATGTTGAACAACCATGCTTTTTTCTCAATATCTCGATTTTCATTTCAAGTTATAATTAACCCTCAATTGAGGGTAGTAAAGTTTTTGTAAAACCATGTTTTTTGTCCAACTAAAGATATTTTCACAAAATGGCTCTTAGCAATTTGCTAGTAATCAAAAAGTTCTAAGCATAAATCAATGCAGATTCATATAAATGTTTAAAGATAAATGCATTCTGTATTATGCTAAGAATTTTTGATTGATGCTATGCAAATCTTAACACAAACTTTTTTCCCTACAGTCTATACAGAGTTTTCGCGTGGTGCTGGACAACGTTACGAAAAATTATCTATATGAGAATTTATACAAATGAATTAATAAAATGTGTGTAGCTAGCTATTTCCGCGTTGACCTGTAGCGCGCAATGCTACAGGTTTCGTTTTGTTAGGGCTGTAGGGCTATGATATTGCAGATGAGAAGGGACAGGTGAGATTATGAAAATGTTTTAAGTATGTTTGCTGTTTTAGTTTTGTATACTCAAAGTAATGCTCATTATATTTATACTGCAGATGGTATAGTATCGTGAGCAAAAGGAGGTTCATATTTATTTATGTTTTGAAAACCTTCAATTGTAATAATACCTATAAATATTAAATACACTCTAAACTGTAAACACACTGTAGATTTTCATTTTTTATTCTAAATCTTTCATTTAAAAGGAAGCAGAATGATGAAATAACAATTTTAATCCCTAGGTTCAAGATCAAATACCATCCTGAAGAATCTTTGAAGCGTAAAGAGGAGCAGCTTGTTGCCCTAAAGGTAAAAAGCTAAAACCATTACCTTTATTTTTATCTCCCCGTAAATCAAATTATTCAAGAAAAACATTTTATGCTAAGCGGCACAATTTCTTTGAAATTATAGTACACTAGCTTCCGCCCACGGCTTCGCCCGCGTGGTACCTTGAAAAACTTTCATCCCCTATTTTATCCCCTTGGGGGTAGAATTAATCAAAATCCTTTCTTAGCGGATGCCTACGTCATAACATCTACCTGCATGCCAAATTTCAGCCCAATTCGTCCAGCTGTGCGTTGATAGATCACTATGCCAGTCAGTCAGTCAGTCACCTTTGAGTTATATATATTTAGATTGATTAGCCTGGTCACCACCATTCTGATGTGCCTTTAAAAACTTTTTGCAGAATCGTCTGGCAGTTTTCCTTGAGCTACTAGACGCAGGTGAATTAGACAAGGTGTCTGTAGACGTTGATAAATCTGAGAAGCTGATTCGCCTCCTTGATACTGTCGTCATTAAGCTCGAAGGTGGAACCGATGAAGATCTCAAAGAGCTGGACGACCCAACACCAGCAGAGAATACTGATAAACATGGTAATGCCTTTTTTAACTAATATTTTGAGACTGGTTTCCGATGAGCTAACAAAGCCACGCATGACGCGGTGTCGCACCTCAGTTTTTATCTTGTTTCTTAGATGAATCCTTAATAACAGCTCTAAATCTAATAGCTTAATGTATTTCCAGGTAAAATAGATCCAGATAAGCCCATAGTGATAGAAGATGACACTGTGAAAGTAAAGGAAGAAAAAGATGACAGTGAAACAAAGGAAAAAGACAAAGAAAAGGAAAATGAACCGGTATGTTGTTTTATATGCAAATGATAGTGTTCTCATTTCCAGAATCTCATAATAATTATTATAAGTTTGTATCGTATGCCTTATGCTATGTCTAATATTAATTATGATTATTTACAGGAGAAAACAGACGACCCTCCGAAGCCCTCCGCGCCTCTGACGATGGACATCGACCCGCATCTCCGCCAATTGCAGGAACAAGCCAAGATGTTCTCTCGGTTTAACTCATCTGATGAACTGGCTGAACCTGAGAAAAAAGTGCCTGAGAAAGAGCCGCGTAAGCATGAACTTTTGCATTTATTAAGTGTAAAGTAATGATATCACTCGTCTGAAGTCTATATTCCTGCAATGAGAAAATATAAGTTACTAGCTTCTGCCCGCGGCCTCGCCCGCGTGATACCTTGAAAACAAAAACAAATGTATCCCTCGGGAACCTTACATTTTTTCGGGATAAAATGTAGCCTATGTGCTATTCTAGATTATAATCTATATCTGTGCCAGACTTCATCTAGATCCGTTCGGCCGTTTCAGCGTGAAAGAGTAACAAACATCCAGACATCCTCACAAACTTTCGCGTTTATAATATTAGTAGGATGTTGATAATATAATTTAATAATTTCTTATAGCACCACCTGGCTCTTCGTCCAGTTCCTCTTCATCAAGCTCATCGTCATCGAGCTCGGAAGACGAGGGTGAATCCGCCACCCGCCGCAAATCCAAGTCCAAATCGAAAACTCCAGACAAGTCTCCCAAACTGAAAGAGAAATCCTCGGTCCTCGATAAAGTGGAGGCAACTCCGACTGAAAAGGTAAATTATTTAAAAACGAATAAACGTATAGGTCGTCCAACGGCTCTAGGCATTCGTGAAGTTAGCCATAGGTACGAGTTTGCGCATGTACAGTTCCTTTCCCCCCTCCTCATACCTCCAATTGCTCCCGAAAAACGATACTGCGCAGCTCTTGCGGCTAACTTCACGAATGCCTAGATTCGTTGAGCCAACTATAAGTGATCTACTTCGTTGACGGCATTTGGGCGGTTGACAAATAACTAACAAATAACTTACAACATATTACTAACCTATAATGATGTAGTCAAGTATAAAAGTGGATTATATACTCGTAGGTCATCATCATACAATGTTTGTGCAATGCACTTTCAATAAATATTGTTTGAATAGGATCCAGAAGAGCATCGCGCGAAGAACGGCCAAGAGAAGGAAGAAGAGGGCGAGGTCGCCGGCATCGTTCTTGAGAAGAAAGAGCCGCGAGCTTTGCACAAGACCACCTCCATATTTTTGCGGAATCTGGCTCCGTCTATTACTAAAGCGGAAGTCGAAGCAGTAAGTACTAATTTTAATTAAAAATGTAGAATTCATTCAGGTCTGAGATAACCCGTGTTAAGTGTATTTATACCTTATCCTACTATTAACTTGAGACAATCCTAACCAGAGTGGAACTTTATGTATCATCTCTTTGTGACTAAGTTTTGATTGTTTTTTAGATGTGCAAGCGCTATGGTGGTTTTCTACGCGTGGCTCTAGCTGATCCCCTGCCGGACCGCCGCTGGTTTCGACGTGGATGGGTGACCTTCCGTCGAGAGGTCAACATCAAGGATATTTGCTGGAATCTAAACAACATAAGGGTACTAACATAAACCACATATATGAAAGTGGTAGACGCTGCCGGTAGTTTCGCTTGGTTTAAGCTTCTCGCTTCCAAGTAACTAGCTAGAAAGCAGTAATTTTGCTGTCGTGATTTGATCTTGATTTGCCAAGCGAGCTACCATTCATGCGTGTGTTTTAGTATAACAGTGAAATTAAATGGTTAAATGTTGGCCTCAGTTGCGCGAATGCGAGCTCGGTGCGATCGTGAACCGCGACCTGCAGCGTCGCATCCGTGCCGTGGCCGGCGTCACTCTGGAACGTTCCGTGCTACGTGCCGACGCAAGGTTGGCTGCTAGAATAGCGCACTTGCTCGACACCCGCACGAAGCTGTGGGATACAGACTCGGCAGAAAGCGCCCCGGTAGAAGAAAAGAAAGAGAAAAGCGATGTAAGTTGTTCATTAAACAGTGACAATATCATTTCTTTTAATGTCGCATACGAACGTGAGAAGTATTCAACAGGTAAATAATGAGATTCACAATATTACAGATTCAAGATTTCAGCTTGGAATCTAAAAACCCCGTGCTCCACAAGATTACAGAGCATTTAATCGAAGAGGCATCAACAGAAGAGGAAGAATTGCTCGGTCTAGAAGCCACAACCGAATCAACTACTGTGGAGCAACCCGAACCGGAACTGATGCGTGTTTTGGACCGCTTGGTCCTATATTTGCGTATCGTTCACTCGGTCGATTATTACAACCATTGCGAGTACCCTTATGAAGATGAAATGCCAAACCGTTGCGGGATCATGCACGCACGCTCTGGGGCCCCACCGAATAAGGTAATTTATCATTGTGACCCAACAAATGTATGACAGCGCGATCGTTATAATAATCAAACCCTGAACATTACAAAGACATCCGTCATAGGTCCCTGTGAAAAGCGAAATTTACTTTCTCCCGTTGAAAGTAGAGCTGAGTCTCATATTTACGTAATGTGTTTGTTTTACAGCCATCGCAACAAGAAGTTCAAGACTACATAAAGACATTTGAAGGCAAAATGTCCTCATTCCTTCAAGACGTCAAGCCTATTAGTGAAGAAGAGTTGCAAAAACTCGGAATCAAGGTATTTTTAAAACTTCTTTCTACACAAATCCCCAATGTATTTTTAACCAGTTATAAAACATCCGTAATTTGTTTTCTGTAGGATCCTGAATCGGAAGTAGAGAAGTTCATTCTGGCCAACACTCAAGAGTTGGGTAAAGACAAATGGTTGTGCCCTCTAAGTGGTAAAAAGTTCAAGGGTCCTGATTTCATCAGAAAACATATCTTCAACAAACATGGCGAGAAGGTAAGTTATTCAACTAGAGACAACTCATTCTACCTAGAAATGAAAGCAGAGTGTTTTACTTGGAGCTATATCTGTTTCTATTTTCATAATTTTTATTGTTTTGTATGTGCTGCGGGTTTCCCATAAATAAATAAATATTTTCAGGATAAATAAAAATACAAGCTCAAATCGGGAACAAATTTAGTCGATTCTACATTGGTTCGCCAATCACTTGTATAGTTCATACAACGGATCAAGGCATTCGTGAAGTTAGCCACAGGTGCTAGTTTGCGCATGTACAGTTCCTGCCCCCCCCCCTCCTCATACCTCCAATTGCTCCCGAAAAACGATACTGCGTAGCTCTTGCGGCTAACTTCACGAATGCCTAGATTCGTTGAGCGAACTATACTAACGTGTAATTCAGTGTCTCATTAGAAGGTTGGCCATGTTTTATGCAGTCAATAATCCATTGTGTTTTAAAGGTGGATGAGGTCCGTCGCGAGGTGGCGTACTTCAACGCGTACGTGCGCGACACTCGCCGCCCGCAGCAGCCCGAGCCGGCCGGCCGGCCCGCGCCCGCGGCCTCGCACCAGCCGCAACCCGCCGCGTGAGTATACATTATGATGTATTATGTATTACATTAATATTACATTGTTATTTCGTACTATGAACTAAGATGCAAATTGTATTGAAGTAGTGACGTTCCTATAATGGAATCGTCACGGAATGGTTCTGGAAGACTTTGTGGTAAGGCCCCTGAGAGTGATTTTGCTTATTTGTGTATGACTTCCTTTGTGAAAGTTGCTAAGTAATTGCTAACAGCGAAAAGTCAGTAAATACTAAATGGGTGATAGTTGTGGTAACGTTATCTGAGTGCTTTCTTGATTCTGAAGGGACGTTGTTGGTCCCGACTTCGTCGTTGAGCTGTTACAGTGACCTTTGGGCGGTCGTCCTACTAACTTGGTCACCAAAGTCAGTGACTCATACAAAAGTTCGGATGATCAATTCTTACTTTTTACCTCCTTACCGGAGACCCAGCTATAGCGTTCATACAACCCGGTCACATTATCTCGAGACCTCGCTGGAATGCGAACCTCCCGCCCCGTTCTCCTTTCACCTCCCCGCGCTCGCCACGGCGCGTCAGTACGGTTAGCACTTTCGTTGCCGACGCGACGTGACGTCAACGACGCCAGTTCTCGAGATAATGTGACCGGGTTGTACACCGCCATAATATTCTGTGCCTGAGAAGCATTAGGGTCAAAGTGATTTTTGGTACTTTTCAGGAGAGCCAAAAAACGTGTTTTTAAATTTCATCTCTTAATATCTTTGAGTATATTAGCATTATACAATTTGTTATAATTCCATTGTGCAGCTGCATTATCTGGCTACATTTTGTATATTCACAAATCATTATAGCTACTAATTAATAATATATAATTTAATGTTTTCCTAAAAGTGGTACTACTTAGAGCCAAATACCGCTAACGATGAGGCCCCATGTGCAGATAGTTCCTTATGCTTGCGCGGAAAATTAAAGAACCAAGGTGCCAACTAGCCCACATAGATCAATATGCCTCTTACCTACTCCAAATCATAGCAAATAATTGTGTGTTAGCTCCAAATGCTTCCAAGTCATATTAAATTACTGAAAAAAACTGGTTCTATGTACAGTTTGACCCAATTAGATTAGATTACATTAGAAAATAATTCTCTTAGAACATCATTTATTGCAAGAAAATATCAAGAAATTAGTTATGCCTTCTACGAGTATATTAGAAGAGTGAATACTTACAATAAGCGTCGTAAGTTAAACACCATGCGTTTTGCAAGTTAGTATAGGAGACATTCTAGAAACAGCCCAAAGACTTGGTGTTATAAAATAATATTGAAGGACTGTATTGTTATTTATTCTATTAATTTATATTATTTTATTACTAAGTCGATAATAAGTCGAAAAGCCTTACAAAATATTAAAAGAAAGTAATATGTACCTATGGGTTATGCAACTCCTACCTAAGCCACTATTCAAATAAGACAAAAATGATATTTAAACTTAGTCCAAATTGGTTTAAATAATAGGTAGGTAGGTAAATAATGGATTTTTATTTCTATTTTATGATGTGATTTTAATGTTTTTGTTGTATATTATTTTTTTATTAGTTTCTATTTGTTTAAAAATTTGATTGAAAATTGATTTTATTAAGCACTAGCTTCCGTTCGCTGCTTTGCTCGCGAGGTACCTACGTAAAATATAGCCTATGTTACTCAAGGAGAACGCCGCATTCTAACGGTGAAAGAATTTTTGAAATCGGACCAGTAGTTTTTCAGTTTATTCGTTACTAACAAAAATACACAAAATACAAAACTGTCCTCTTTATAATATTAGTAGGTATAGATAGATCGAAGATTTTTTCAAATTAATTTATTATCGTGCTCAAAATAATATGCTAGATATAGAGGCTTTATTTTGAAAATTTGTCTCGATACGGCGATTCCCAATATGTTACTTAATTTTGTAAAAAGTGTTGCTTTTGTAACAGCCGGTTACCACCAGCACGGCAGAAATCAAACCATGATCAAAACAAAATAAAACACCCGCACTTCAACACATTCACTCACACCTGCATGCCACGTCTATGTCCATCCTTGTCTTGCCGCGCGAAACAGTTGCATTTGGCGCTAAGTGACTGTCAGTACGAGTTGTTTGAATTTTTTTTAGCTGCATAGGGAACTAAGTAACATTACAGCCAAATGCAATTACTGCTTTTAAAAACCTCGCATACTTAGACCTTTATGCATCAATGTAACTTTTAAATTATACATCTAATGGTCGCGTTTAATACACAGATCGATGCGTCTACGAATATCGTACAAGAATCTGCAATAAAAAAAAACGAAAAATTTCACTTTGACCCTAATGCTTCTCACCTACAGATATATTATTATGTTTGATTGAATGCAAGACGCGACTATCTGTCACCTTGCGTGGCGCATCTGTACCTCCCACGGTCATCGGTACAATAATGTATTATGGACACTCGCTGTACATCTTAAACCCTTGAAGTAGATTTTGAATTGAACGCCTATTATTTATTTGACTGTCATGCAAACTAATCCAGGTCATACTTTTGAATCACAAATCATTATTTTTTGCCTTAACACGAAACGATATCGCTGGCATTTATTGCCCGTAAAAATATTTTTCAACGTAAATAATTTAGTGCTGTGAGACATTTGCTAACAGTTAAAGGTTTCGTGTCTGTACCTCTAAACATTTCAGTAGATCCATATCGCTTTCTTATAATTTACAATACTTACGTATTTTTAGACTATGACTAAGAAGACTTTTCTCCCGGTCAATTTTAAAAACAAACTGATAAAACAGTTAAAAACCATTGGATATCTTCATTATGTTCATAATAACTTTTCCTTTAACCTTGATTGTCTTAGATCCGGTTCGAGCAAATAAACAACTGTACATATTATACCTCAAAATATAACGTGTAATCTTGATAATTTGGAATCCTTTGGAGCCCTGCAGACCTTTGGGTTTTGATCGATTGCTTAAATTCGTCGTATATTTTTATACAATTAGGCTCGGCGCAAACGGGCCACCGACCACAGCCACCGGTGGCCTGCGACAGCGACTTAACACACTTTTTCATACATTTTGTATTGACGCGCCGCACACGTGTAGCCAGTGGCGGCCACTCGCTACAGCTACAAAATATATGAAAAGACGCGGTCGCTGGCCACCGGTGGCTGTCGTCGGTGGCCCGTTTGCGTCAAGCTTTAGTATAAAAAGACGACTGATTCTGTTGGCCAATCGAAAGTCTGCAATAGGGTGGTTCATAAATAAACAATCTGGATTAATATGGGGTTTCTGTGGCAGGTACGGTGGCGGTCCAGGCGGCGGCGGTCCCCCCGCGCAGCGCGGCTGGGGCTGGGGGGGCTGGGCGCCCCCGCAGCCCTACGTTCCAAGGCATCCGCGCTTCTCGAGGCCAAGGTAACTTATACTCACTATATAACTATTACGGCGCACGCTACCTATGAAGCGAGAGCGCCCTTACTCAGAAGACTCACAAGCCACTGACTAGAGCGCTCTCTCCATATTTTTTGAGCATTTTGTTGCGTGTAAGAGTTTTTCATGGTGCTTGGTTTTTCATAGCTTGTATAAAAAAGTGATAATCAAGAATTCATACAATGACTGACATCATGATTTGAAATTATTTGATTGAGTATTTACGGGTCTTGTAAAATTTTAAACTTAATAATTGGCTATTGCTATTCTGACCCTAGCAGTCGAATGATGTTATACACTCAGTGGTTCAAGGTTTTTTGTTCAAAACAGGGTTTAGCGCTTTGTTAATTCATTTGCATCCCTGTTTTTTTTTTCTCCGCAAACACTAACGTCTTCTGAAATGCTTTACCACATTCAGATTTAATCGAAATTAACAGATTTCATAAACTGCTAGAAATTCACTAAAAATCCACTTAATACGGTTAAATCTGTAACATATTTTATTACTTTGCTTTCTAATCAGCTTTAGGTGGAACTATTGTAATTTTATTTTATAAAAACGTGCATAAATCGACCGCAGTAAAAAAAAAAAGGAAAAGTTCTGTTATATCTAATATTAGTGTGCCCATACATCAATATAATTATGAATACTTACCCAACATATAACAGAAGACTGACTTTTGTCTTAGCAATGTCCTATTGCATCATATCATTCCTCATAAACATGAAAAGATCAATTAGATTCAGCCTTAGACAAAGCTTTTATTAAAGTTGCTTGTTAAAGATCGATTAATTAGACGAACTAGGTATTTATTAATATTTATTAGTTTACTTGAATGCATTCACGGTTTCGGACTATTATATAATTGCGGGACCTGCAAAACATCGTAGATGTCATTAACCTAACTTACTCGTACAACGTATTTTTATTTTTGCATGATATTAAAATTATCCTCAAAAAGGCAATTGATGGTTGGTATAATATGGGAAGTTTTTTTGCATGTTATTAGATGAATGTCGTGTATAAAAGACCGTGTTTTAAGCAAAAGGAATAATTTGCAGGGAAAATGTGGATCGGTCGCGGCCTATTATTGCGTACAACGATCTTGACTTCCCGGACAGTGGCGACATATTTTAATTGATGTATGACACAAATCCATGACAGAAGTACTGTTATAGCAGCAATTATTATTAATTTTAAGCATTCCGTTGACTCCACATATGTCATAGTCAGATTTATAGTTGACTAAGATTCTTTATATTTCTAGTTATACAATTTTATTAGTCGACAACTCATCCGTTCGGGATGTACCGACTTGCACAAAATCATAAGTACATAATATGTAGTTCAATATTATTGTTTGTTATTAGTACCTATACAAAATGTAGTTTTTGACATAATCATAAATATTTACTCAGTATTTACATGTATATTATATTCTCATGTATAACCTATCATAAACTACAATAATAATAGTAATAAAAATAATTTAATTCTAAATCATCTCTTCAACTTGTCAGTGCCAAAAGTAATCATCTGCACTGGCCATCACATCAAACCACATCAATCTATTTATTTATCAAACAAAAACTATGTAATGTTGGCATAAATATTGTATCAATTCACAAACACTGTATGTATTCATGTTATCAATAAACTATCCGAATCCAAAATAAGTTATTCTAAATTTATTCCTTCCTGCGTTTATAAAAGCTACCTGTTGTAAATGAGCCCCGGGAAGCTGAGATTTGCACTTTTTGCTCGAACTACTAGAGTAGCACCTTTCAGTGTGGAGTTGTGTGTCGTTTGTTGATTGCGTTGCCCTAATTGATAATGTGGTTATTGTTAAAGGGGCGGTGGTGCTGAATTCCGCCCAGTCATACACTACCGTGACTTGGACGCGCCCCGCGAACCCGACGAGTTCATATAGACGAAGACCTCACAACGTCTGCACTCACGAGGAAATTATGCATGTACATTCACTTTGTTCTCCTTGTTCACTCGAGTCACTGTCGTTGTACGATACAAATTTAATTACTTATCCTCTCAACAGTATCAGTAGATTTAACATAGACGATAGATACTTAATTCGACTGTAAATTATTTTAATTAAGATTGACGGTTATGGAAATACTAATGTATTTTGGAAATGAAATATATTGATATTCAGTAGAACTTGCGTCTCCTTAAAGTAGATCTGAGAAACGCCGTGTTTATTACATTTGCATGGATGTCAGAGAATTCTCATTAAATGAGACTTAACGATCACGATTCAAACTATTATGTCGTTATTTTAATGTGCGGTTACAGATCCGCGAAGATTGCATCCAGAGTTCCGTTTCGGATTCAAAATATTTATATTATTTTTTCATGCATTTCATATCCTAAAAGTATGATTCAATCTCCATTATTGGGTATTTCCAAAGGTCATCTTGACTAGATATACCTAGATAGAATGTAACAAAGTTTGTTACATTGTTTTTATAATTTGAGGGAGGAGAGTCTGCATAATAATAACCAGTAAAAAATCGTATTGTTATCGCTACATACAAGTCCAATGGGATTTACAATTGAGTTGCGTCATAGACCCTAGTGTTTATTACCTCTTTTTTCTATACTAGCTTCTGCACGCGGCGTCGCCCGCGAAGTACCTACATAAAATATAGCCTATGTTCATCCTGAAAGTTCATTCTACACATTGGTGAAAGAATTTTTCAAATCGGTTCAGTAGTTTCGGAGCCTATTCATTTCAAACAAACAAACAAACAATCAAAGTTTTCCTCTTTATAATATTAGTATAGATAAACAAATAAATCATGTTAAACTATTTTGGTCCAACTCATGTATCAACAGCAAGGGTTTTTAATCTAAATTTATTTAGCTTGACTTTTACCAAAAAAAAAATTGCCAATTAAATACCAATTTTTATTTTTTTGGGTCGTATACAAATAACATGTTTCAGCTAGGTAATAAGAAAGTACTTAACATACAAAAATAAGATAAAATAAAATGAATCAAAATACAAATCTACATCTAACCGCAAATCAGGATGCGTGATGATCATAATGTAGTCCTTTCTAAATAGCTTATTCAGCGTGTGTTGGCCTTCTCCTTGTAAGTTTCTACGAAATATAAGACGGATGGGAAGGAAAACGAAAACTTATAATTGCCAACCATAAAGAATATTTATACCCAAATTGCCCTATCATAGTAAAGACATGTTTACTATACTCACCAGACATTACTGTCATACTAATACGAGGTTTTTGAACTTTGACCTTAAAAATTACCTTCATAGGTCCAGAGACGTTTCCGCTTCTTTGTTAAAGCAATATGTATGATACCATTTAAAGAGCTAAATATCCCCTATATTTTTTCCATCAAGGATCACCTTTTGCTGATGTGATCGGTATTTTTTTCTCGCCGTGTATGACAATGTCAAGAGTATGACTTATATAAATGTAGACTCAACACTCGTCGTATGACTCGACTGGTACAAAGTAAATATGGGATGGAATAAATTTAATATTATGTATGGAATGTTGGAGATTTGTTTTCGCATAGGGCATTCTTATACGCGAAATGCTGCCAATCACTTAACCACGTGGGGAGCCGTGAGGCCATTACAACCAAAGACTTAATAATTTGATAGGATCTTATCCAGGTACTTACTTACTGATAAGAGAATACTCGTATCATCAACCGGATCTACATTGCGTGAGCGGTCTAACTGCGTTCGAAGATTTGCCATCTGGTACTAAGTTACGAGTAAGTACACCATTTTACCTACACATTTTATTTATCTATATCTATACATAAGAGCTTAACCTGACTGACTGACTGACTGACTGACTGACTGACTGACTGACTGATTCATCATCGCCCAGCCGAAACCGCTGAAGCTAGAAAGCTGAAATTTGGAAGGTGGTTTCCTTTTATAACAAAACCACCCACTAAGGCGGGATTTTTGGAAATTCCACCTCTAAGGGGGTGAAAAAGGGTGAAAACGTTAGTATGAAACTTTTTAACGCGTGGAGCGATTTTCATAAAACTTTGTTTGTGCACTGTAAATGCAAAATGAATGGACACGTGTTTCAGGATTTTTCAATATAACCATCAAAAAAGGGTCAAATGTGGGTTCAATTTTTGTATGGGAACTTTTTAACGGGTAGTGCGATTGGTCTGAAACTTTGTGTACTGTAAATGCAAAATAAATGAACACATGTTTAAGGATTTTTCTATATAACTTTCAAAAAGGGGTCAAATGTGGGGTCAATGTTTGTATGGGAACTTTTTAACGGGTGGTGCGATTAGCCTGAAACTTTGTTTGTGTACTGTAAATGCAAAATAAATGGACACGTGTTTCAGGATTTTTCAATAAAACCTTTAAAAAAGGGGGTCAATGTTTGTATGGAAACTTTTCAACGGGTGGTGCGATTGGTCTTAATTTTGGTTTGGATACTTTAAATGCAAAATAAATGGAAACGTATTCCTGGATATTTCAAAATAACCCTCTAAAAAGGGTAAAATTGGGTGTCCAAGTTATTTATGAGATTTTTTTTTATTAGTGTGATTTGTTTGAAACTCAGTTAAGTTAGATACCTACTTCAAGTGAACGAAGTCGCGGGCGGGACAGCTGGTATTATTCATAAAATACCTAGTTATGAAAAGAATATGAACATTTTAAACGGGAGATGTGTATTACGCATATAAAAGGGCAAGTTACTAAACAATTTCTAAACGTGTTCGACTGCTTTGATGGATCGGTCCCAAACACTGGAATACAGGAAACAGATGAGACCTTTACAATCAGAGGGATATGTACTACTACATAGCACGATGTCAATATCTAAGTAGGTAGGTACATATAATAGCTTTCCATACATACAATACAAATCCTATTAATTAGTTTATCTAGATCTTTGCATATAGTTTTTCGATCACGGAAAATGTGTTCAGATAAAGGGCAAAAAAGTAATAAAAGTAGATGTGAGTTTTAAAAAACAATTTATTTCATATCTTTCAATATAGCCCCTTATCATAAAATACTTAAATGCGTGTTTCGTATTTCATGACTCAAGTTTCATGAAATAAACACAATTTTAGTGATTTTTAATTACTGTCATCATGCCTATTATCTTCATGACTGGCATGAGAGTTATGTATTGGTTTGGTTTTAGTAAATTACCCATACCGCGTCACTGTTGCTTAGAAAAAACGCCATGTTCTCGGTTAATTCGATAACTATCTTTGTATCCATGCAAATCTTGAAATTGAGCAATTTGTATCTCACTCACATCCACCATAACCACAACAATACAAATTTAGAACCGGAGCTTGAGGGCGAGGCATCAGCGTGTTTTCCCATGTAGATACCTAAGCATCCCGGGATAGCATAATGCGTGAGTAAGTAGCAAATATTAGCGGTGCCCTCACCAATGCCAATTACAATGCGTTGCGGAGCGCTTCTCGTAATAAATACGGGAAACAATACCGCCTACGCGAATACAACCTCTGTTTCATAGTTCGCAGTTTATGCCGACAGGTTTTTTGCTGCTAATATAAATGGGTACCTATTTTGTATTGCTTTATAAATGCGGTCGTCTGTAGAGGACTAACATTGTAGTTAGAAGGCTTCACCACGATGGAGCTCACGTCATGTGCTTTGGTATTATTGGTCCAAATTAGTTGTGTCATATCTAGCCCCTATGGCTATGGCCCTAGAGCGGGTGCTTCGGCTAAAGGTCAGTTCCTAATATTTTTTATACATCATTGTTAAGTGCGTAAGTAATCTCAATTATTAAAACGATCTGTTTACATTTACTTGTCCTTGATAAGTTTGAGTCGAAACAAGATAACTACCTACTGAAAAAATATACTAAAATAATTTTAGCAGGTAAAGGCGGCAACAAGCATATTTTAATTAAATTTTGTGTAAGTAGGTATACTTACGAATTAAAAATTAAAGCTTTGAAAATAAAGAATTAATTAATTTCATTTGGATAGTTTGCGAGTCCGAACATTTTGTAAATTAGTAGCGTCTGAAATGGTTTCTTTTTTTATTATAGCTGATGCAAGCGCAGTAGCTGGAGCATACGGAGGTCCCGGAGCTTTGCCACTAGAAATCCCACAAGGTGCGGGGTACTCTGGAAGTTTTTCCAAGTCATATTCTGCAAGTAGTGCTTCATCCAGTGCTAGTTCCAGTGCAAGCTCGTCTTCATACAGCTTCAGTGGTTCAGGATCCGGAGCTGTGCCAACTGGCAGTGAAAGTGGATGTGGCACTAATGATTGCAAATTCGGGACAAAGGGATCCACGGGAAGTCAAGCATTCGTTGGTAACAATGCTGCATCTCAATCTGGCCAAGGTCCTATTGGAACTGGCTATAACAATGTCAACAGTGGAGCTCATGAACCTAAAACTCATGACTGTAGCTCGGGAAATTGCCATGGAACGGAAGGTAAAGACTTGGAGTCTCAAAGTCCTACTGGATTGACAAACGTATACAGTAGTGCTAATGCCTTAGCTTCGGCTGGATCTGGACTTCAAACTGGGTCAAGTTATTCAAAAGACAAATCTGCACCGAATGATAAGCCTGGCTGTGAAGGTACTGAATGTGGTAGTCCTACAGGCTCTGGCGGCAAGTGCAACTCCGGCCAATGTGAACCGAATGGAAATACGAATGCGGGTACCGATGCTTCTGCCAAGTGCTCATCTGGTAATTGTGGTACTTCACAGCAAGTTGGAAATCCTTCGTCCCAGTATGGAACTAATGGTAAATGTGCATCAGGTCAGTGTGGGCCATACACCCAAACTGGATCGCCTACAAACGAATACGACTCCAGTGACATTAAAGTGCCTACAGGTGCTTTTGTCTCATCAAATTCGAAAGCAACCTACGGTTCTGACGGTCAAGCTTCCGCATTAAACTCCAACTCTGGTTGTAAATATGGTAACTGTGCTACTCAACCGGCTTCGAACACTTTATCTTATACTCCTGAATATCCTCCATGTAGCTCTCCCGATTGCAATAATTATGGACAGGGGCCTTCCAGCATTCCTAGAAACCACGGTTACAGTAAACCATCCACTGTTTTAATAACTCCAAAAGAAGCTCCCGGATGTACCACTCCAAATTGCCAACCTGTATCGCAAACCACACCTGTCAATGTAAATAGTTTTCCAGCAACAAACAACGGTGTTGCTGGCCAAAACGCATTCAATAATCCAACAACTACCCCTTGTATAGGTGGTAACTGTAACTACGGCCAAGGTCCGTCAAAGTGTGCCGGTGGGAATTGCAATTTATATCCATCTCAAAATCCAACCGGCTATGGTAGCAAACCACATGGAAATACTGTTCCACATTACCCTTTGCCATCCTCTGGACCTAACTGTACTCCTGGTTCTCCAAATTGTAGCCCGGGACCAATCACTTCACCTGCATCAATTTGTGCGGGTCCTTCCAACGTTCCTTGTAATGATGCTTTTATTGCTAAACCAAAACCAGGCCCATTGTCCTCTTTTCCGTCTGGGCCAAGCTGTGCACCTGGCTCTCCTAATTGTAATGTGGGTTTTTATCCCAATAAACCTAGTTCAGGTTCCGTGCCACCCATTCCAACTAACAATAATGGTGCTTCAGTGTACGGTCCTTCAACCAAACCCTTGCCTGCTGGTGGCTCATATTCATTATCTGGATCCTTACCGTCGTCATCGAATTCGCCGTCCCCCGCATATCAACCGGGATATATGGGTCCAAGTGATATCACGACATCACCATACAAAACACATTCAACTGGAAGCTGTAACACGCCAAACTGTGCAGGTGGATTAGCATCCGCAGATGCAACTGCTGGAGCTAACACACAAGCAAATCATTTTGGATCTAACTCAAACAGTGCGAAACTGCCTAACTACAATGAAGGGTTCGGCGGTCCTTCGGGCATATTAAAACCAAATGAGTTCAAAGCTCCTTCAACGCCTTTCAGTCCTTTGACGTCTTCAAACACGCCGGATACAAGCAAACCGGCGTCTTGCGCTACCGGTAACTGCGGACCGCACTCACATACGTCACCCGCGTACGGGTCAAGTCCTGGATTACAGCCCAGTGCCGGGGCTGGAGCTAGTGCTGGGTTTGGAGGCCCCGCTGGAATATTAAAACCCAACGAGTTAACCGTGCCTAGTGGTACTTACAATAAACCAGCCCCTTCAGGCACGTACCAAGTTAAGCCGTCATGTAATACTGGTAATTGCGGACAACCTGGTCCTTCTTCATATCCAACCACCGGCGGTTCCGGAGCTCAAGCTAGTGCATCAGCGAGTGCCAACGCAGTTTTGTACACGGGTGGCTTCGGTGGCCCTCCTGGTTTTCTGAAGCCGAATGATGGCGGTAAATCCGGCATTTCAGCTGGGAAACCTCAAAGTCAGTATGAATCATACACAAATAATGGTGCTGGATCACATCAGGGGTCCTATGCAAATAATGGTGTGGAGTCGCAACTTGGCACTGCTAATCAAGCTTCATCAGTAGCGCAAGCGAATGCCGTAGCCGGTGCGGTTTCTGGGGCGTACGGTGGCAATAGTGGTGCCTATGGACTTAAAGCAGGCGGTGGTTGTGGCGGAAACTGCGGAGCACCAGGAGGTGGATCATACGGTATTGCACCAAGTGGTGGCTCGTACGGAGGATCAAATAGTGGTGCTCCAATTAGTGGATCGTACGGTGGTGGATCCTACGGCGGTCACCGCGGTGGAACAAAATTCGGCACAGACGGAAGTCCCGGACTCCACAAAACTGGTGGTTACAGCGGTGGATTGCAAGCAGCGGGTGCAACAGCTAAAAGTTTGGCTGGAGCTGGTGGGTTCGGAGGTAGCTACGCCAGCAGCTCTGCTTCTGCCCAAGCGACGTCAGGAGCCGGTGTAAGAGGAAGTGAGTATTTTTGATATAACTATTTTTTTATTGTACGAGCACTGGTGGTGTTGTGATAGCCTTGTCTTCTCATTGTGAAGTCGTGTGTTCCATCCAACCCGGTCGTACACCATAGTCGTGAAAAGGTTCCGCTTTAAAGCTATAAACTAATCGAATGTAGGTTATATTATTATGTGCTTATTAATCTGCGTTCTAGCCATTTAATAAGCACATAATACTTAGAAGTTGGAGCTTATTGAGAGTTGAGTTCAAAGCTGTGCATACTATTTACAAGTGTCCTTAGGTTAAGGACGCAAGTGGTACTGAATTTATATTTTGCGAGCTATTTATATAGAAACAAAAACAAGTTGTGTGTGTCTGTGTAACTCGAGTTTACTTATTTGTTTATCTACTATCTAAACGATAACCGTATATTGAAGCAGTTTTAATATCACCATATAAATATGATTTATATAATGTTTATCAGTTTTAATATCATTTTAATATATTTTATTTATTTTGTTTCAGGTTATGGAAAACGATAATTCTAAATGTTTTTAGATGTAACAAAATAAGACTTATTTGATGTAAAACTTATAATTATTTAGCCATAAGCAAGCTGCTGATTTTGTGATATCAACGTTTTTTTGATAATTGGACATTAGACAATTCTGTAAGTATTTTAATAACTGAAAGCTAATCAATAAACATTCTTTTGAATAATATTTTGAATACCATTTCACAAACCTTATTTCTTCATACCTAATAGGTAGGTAATGAGGTAGCTACTTGAAGCAAACTTACTACTATAAAAAACAACGTACAAATATTGTAGCTCCATGATAGGAAGGTAATTTAAGTGTCCGATCTCCTTCATCGAAAAGAAAACTTTAAAAAGAAAATTCTGAATCTAAGGCTCTTGTGAGCCACTTAGATAGGTGGGACCAACCTATTGAAGCGAAAATATTGGGCTTATTCACAAAGCGGCATCGCAGACCGCGGTAGGCACCAAACTGACTTATTACAATTATGGGCTCTTACTTTGTTTATCTTATACTTGTAGGTATTGAGCAATTCTTGTCTATACTCGTACTAATATTATAAAGCGGAAAGTTTTGTATTTTATAAACTAAATATATTGAATAAACTCAAAAACTACTGGTCTGATTTCAAAAATTCTTTCACCGTTAGAATGCTATGTTATCCATGAGTAACATAGGCTATATTTTATGAAGGTACCACGCGAGCAAAGCCGCGAGAGGAAGCTAGTATTATATAATCTGAATCTCGGAAATGGCTCTCACGATTTTATAAAAATTTGTATGCAGAGGGTTTCGGGGGCGATAAATCCATCTACCTAGGTTTTATTTTCCAAAAACAACGATTTACCAAAAAAAAACCGAACTAAGCTCGGTCATCCAGATACTGTACCTACTCTTACTTACATTTATGTTATTTACGTAAATGGTAAAGTCATGTGTATTACATAGGAAGAATTAGTTCTCTTGTGGTAGCTATTATATGCAGAGGTCCTTACAAGTAAATTATAAAGATTACGTCTAATATTTATGCCTTGTCTAGCCTTCTAAGGAGTGGTAATGCAAGCGATCATAAATCACAGATGTATCGCTGACACATAATTGAGTTCTCTCATCTATTGTTCACGACTCGAGATCGCGGATGTTACCTACACAAATAAATTATTCATAAACAGAGTTTTTTTTTTTTTTTTTTGCGTTATATCTTGCGATCAGTCCCAGGACTATGAGCAGATGGGTTGCGTGAAAGTGTCGTGTAGAGCGAAGTCCCCATCGGAGCTTCCTCTTTCTGATTCATCTATCTAAGATGTTCCGTCTTTTCAGGCGCCTCAGGGCACCAGGTGCAGTTAGGTCTACTGCCAGTTGATTGGGATGGCAGAGAAGGCGCTCATTGTAGTGCATAGTGTACGATTTGATTTCCTCCTTCACGTGGCGATGTGTAGGTTGTCATGGACCTCTTGGTTTTTTATGAACCATGGCGAGTTTACCAAACTCATAAACAGAGTAAACAACTTTTGTTTAGCCTACTTGAAGGCTACTTGCTCTTTGAGAAAAGTTTACTCCAGCAGTTACTTGTAGAACACAAATCAGCTATTTTTAGAATTATTTTCTCGTAGGTATCTGTTTATTTGGTTGGTCGCACACATCTCCGAAACTACTGAATGGATTTTCATGTAGTTTTCACAGGTGGTCGAGCATGTCGAAAAAAAGTTATCGTCATGGCGAAGTCGCTGGCAACAGCTAGAGCTAAGAATTATAATTCAGTTCACTGTTGACTGCATGGGTGCGGTTGGTTCAATAGCATAAGCATAGTAATATGAACTTTGTGCGTTAGCTCAGTTTAAATGTTACTGTGTCCTCTATTTACTCAGTTATTTAAATAACTTAGGTCATTAACGCATATCATTTGTTGCTAGTGTTGCTAACATACATTGGCTATAAGTAGTAGGTACTTAGTATTTATATAAGTATTACCCATTATTCTTACATAAAAATCTACAGAGAACCCACAAGTACTATGTACCAGTGCGCTATAGTTACTTTTTTACCTAATTACTAATACCTATGACGTAGATGCCTTCTCAGGGCCGAGCCGCCCCTATGTGCGAAGTGTGCGGCGCACACAGGCGCCAAGACTATAGAGACGCCGCCATCGAAATTATTTTTAATACACTTACACAACAACATTTCTTTGTAGTGGAGTACCGATAAGTAAAACCTAAAAAATGTACACCACTTATAGACCAAATTTAAAATTTTTGCCGTATCAGGCGACACATAGACCTAAGTTGAAACATGAAGATTCGTGAAAAAAAGAGGCGCTTCACAGATTTCGCACACAGGCGCTGTGGGGGGTCGGCGCGGCCCTGTGCCTTCTCTGTCTTTAGGTAATTGTAATTACTATATGGGTATACGTCAATTACGTACATCGATCGACTCAATAACCCAGACAAGACGACACGATCTAAATCGACTTTGCTACAAATTGCGCACCATTCCTGCGTCTACGTTATTGTACCAGCTAGATTTCTCAGTATTATTGTGTATACAGGTATGTAGAGGTACTGATTGAATGACCAAACATCCAAAACAAATAAGTTTTTATTTTAACTAGGTAGAGCTCTTTTGAAAACGCCTTACATAATAAGACAAAGCCTGCACTGCATCGAATGATGAAGTGCAATATTATACATTCGAACATTCACAAACAAAGCAGGTTGTCGGCGTCGGCAGAATATAATATGCCTCTTTCCATTTACCCCTGACGACCTATTAAGTAACAATCTATACATGACCAGTACCAATAATAAACCAGATTGAGTGATATATATGCTTCTAAGTACCAGCCTGTAAGTATAGGTATTGAGCGCTCTTTATCCAGCCCATAACTACCTACCTTACTATTCGATAACTGGCACCGGTAAGATTATCTGCTTTTGACCTAAAAGTGATTGACCTTTACATTTAAGGAATAAAATAATGGTGATTATCATAATTCGCGTTCTATGTCAACGAGAACCGCACACGCAGGTGACACTTGACCCACCACTGACCACATACCACTTCTAACTAATCTATTATATCTATAAGTACCTCGTATGTTAGCGGATTAGCGTAAAATATAGGTTTTGTTTAGGCTGAATGTTGAGTAACAATTCTATTAGTTTTATAGAAATTAATATTACCTATTTTTAAAAGTTACGTTGTGTCTTTCTATAGTAAGTAAGACTTATGAGAAACTATCTCGTCACTTTCAAACACACTTTTCCCCGTTTGTTCAATTCGGATGATTTAGAAATGGCTACAAGGGTGTGCGATGTAGATAGGTAAAGTAACCGGTAGGTACCGCATGTACACTGTTAGTCATTGTTTGCAAACCTTAGTCGGAAAATAACGGGCACGGCTATGTCAATTTTCTTATCTGCTAACTTGGTCTATATTCTGCAAGTAGGTATCGACGTAAAAGCTCGATTAGGCAACATGTCGCAAAACGCTTCTGCAGGCGACAAAGCCGTGCGTGACAACTGGCGAAGACAAATAACACCATGTTATCTTATGAATAATGCCGATTAGGTATGTTGAGCAAACACGCACACACGTTCCAATGCATTTTTCACGAAACTTTATTATCTACATGGTGTATAAAATATTCGCGATGACCGATATTGCATATGAACGCTTACGGCAACGTGACACCCAGTTCATGCAGCGATGGGAAACAGTACAATAGGTTGGTACAACTTTATACGACGGATGCCACGATTAATTTATTTTTGTACAATCAGATAAAAATGTAGCCAATTTTACTTTCGATGATGCATTGACTGAATAATATCTCATGTTGCATAAGCATTGCATCAACTCCCATGGGCACCGAAACCAGTTGAACCCATCACCCGGACAACAAGTTTCCCCTGCATTTATTTTGGAGAATGGAATTAAATGTTGCAAATGAGCAGTTATTTTAAATATGACCCACCTGAAAAAATAACGCAATAATTACCTATAAACAGAGGTCATAGGTCAACCGCAATTTTAATTTTTAGTTAGATGAACTTTTGTTTAAAAACTTAAACTACTTATGCATTCTCAGTTTCGGGTTCTGTCGTAAATACGACATTACCATTGTTACAAGGCTAATGTTGCATATCGATTGAAAACAGCCTGTGCGTGTGTCGGCGGCCGGTGGCGCACGAGTCACCTAGATGTCGCACCTATTGTCCACGCCGGTCCACCACTGGGCGAGCCACTACACCATTACCTCACACTTTCAATATTGGGTTACGAGAATTTTACTTCAAGGCCCTCTTTTAGGAGCAAATAGAGGAGGTATAAAGGCGAAGACGAGCAACAATGATACGCAGTTCTGGTTCAGCGACTCGTGCGAAAATGGATGCGTCTCTCGCTTTCTTAGTGTTGTTTGTGGCCGGTACGTGATGTGAAATGTTACGCTTTATTTAATTTTGAAAATAATTTAGTTTATTAATTTACTTCTTGTGATTTTATAGGTAGTGCAGTAGGATACAACGTGCGGAGGGAAGCCCCGTACAACATCGGACCGAATGACCCATATTCGGTCTCGGTGAATAACAATTTCCAAGATCAGCCTTCTCAGCGCCTATTTTGGAGCAACCAGGGCTCCAACCAAGTCGGAGGCACAGGCTTGTGGGCTTCGTTGACCAACAAGTTTCCGTTCCTAGGAAATATGTTCGGTAGAATGGAGCAGTTGCCCATGCAATATGGTGTTCCCAATGACTTATCTACGCAGTATGGCGCACCTGGATATCAGAATCAAGTGCCCCAATTCTATCAGCAGCCTCAGCCCCAGCAATTTTTACAACAACCTCAGCAGTTTTACCAGCAACCTCGTCAGTTCTATCAATCTCCTCAGCAAATCGGTCAGCGCTTCGTTCCGTCTGGGCGCGATGTTGGTTTGACTGACGACGCCGTGATAGTGACTCCTCCTTTCGTGCCAGTTTCTGAGCCACAACCTGTTCCAGCTCCTTTCCCGCAGCCGGCTCCTGCCCCCGCTCCCGTTGGCCAGGGGTACCAATACAACAAACCTCAGTACAGACTAGAGCTACCCCATAAATAAATTAGAAATATAAATAGAAACAACTTAGCTGTAGCAGAGGGTTATATTTTCAAACAATAAAATCTATTACGTAGGTACCTACTATGTTTTTGTAAGCAGTAGGTAAGTAGGTCAGATCGGGAATGCTATGAGCTTCCTTCCTTCCGTTCATTGCGAGGTTTGAAATATAACCCTTAGTCTTTTATTGCCATTCATGCTACACACATTTATGACATATTCACGGGTATTCTATTCTAGTAGTTAATGATAAGTGCACCAGCTGTCTGAAGAACACGTCGTCCCTCAAAAGCCTGACTTATGAAACGATATTCATTATACAAACATAATTATGTAAGTAACTAGTTATTATTGAACGGTAATTACTGAGGAAATAAATAAACGAAGAATACTTAAGCACACAATGAATTTATTTTAAAATTATTTTTCACCAATCCTCACCTTAGTAATCCAATCCAAGTTAAAAGTTATGACCACCACTTCATTGAGCTCATATTGCAACAATAATAATTACTTTAGTAGGTTAGGTAGGTACCTACGTTTAAGGTAGAACACTATGTTTTCAGTTTAATATAAGTTTATCAAATTATCTTAGTTACTAACGGAAGCTGTCTGTTTGTAGTAGCCGTTTCCCAATGAGTCCGAAGCGACGTCAGTGCTCGCAGACACAGACCGGCCGACCACTGGACCTGACTGCTCCCGCATCATGCCAGCACTGAAATATTAATTTGCACTGTAACAAACAAATCCTTAACGTGGATTATCTGCTTAATTGTACAATAAGTCAAATGCTATACTATTGGCTGACGCAAATACACCATAGATTATTATAACGGCCAGTACCAAACTTCTGAGGTGTATCGTCACCAATATAAAGTTAGGCGCGTTCAAGTTTAATCTGAAAGGTGAGCCGTTGTAAAAAAAAACTTTCAACAGTTCACCCAGGTGGTCTCAGGGAGGTGGACGGTGGGTAATAACTGTTTTAACAGTTATTAACTACTCATCTGGTAGCTGATCCTTGAGTGAACGAGTATGTGTGACTAGTGTGTCAAAGAAAGACTACGGACATGGTGGGCCAAATATAATTAGGTACCTACTTGGTAGGTAAACCTTGATAAACTGATAAACAACTTATACAGGGTGTCCCAAAAAGTAGTGTCAAGCGAAAGTCCAGAGATAGAGCACCCCTTGGGGTACCCGAATCACCCCCATGTATGTTCCGCGATTTTCTATAGTTTTCGAGTTATTAATTTTTTTCCGAATTTTTGAAAATTTTCGACTTGATCAACTTAAAACATTCTTACAAAAAAAGTAGAAAACTTTCTTGAGATTTTTTTTCTTGCTACTGAATTGTTATGAGTTGTTCTTTTATGCATAAAATAATCAGCTACGTGACTTTGATGAAAACTATGAAAATGTTGGTGTAAAGTCAAGTAATTACATTCGGTGAATTATGACTAAAATTTTCAACTTCAAATTAAAAATCTTAAAAAGTGATTTCATGGTTCCTAAATAAATCTAAAGAATTCTCCAGACTCTCAGCTTTCATAATCATTAAAAAAAAGTAGTACTTAATAGGCTACTTTTGCTAAAATCGGCCTTAAAAGACGGTGAGGTGGAAAATTCCTAAAATTAGCTACCTGATTAAAAAATAGATTTTGGCCATTTTATCATTCATAAAATCTCAAGAAAGTTTTCTACTTTTTTTGTAAGAATGTTTTAAGTTGTTCAAGTCGTAAATTTTCAAAAATTCGGAAAAAAATTAATAACTCGAAAACTATAGAAAATCGCGGAATATACATGGGGGTGATTCGGGTACCCCAAGGGGTGTTCTATCTCTGGACTTTCGTTTGACACTACTTTTTGGGACACCCTGTATATAGCGCAAGGGTCAGCAGATAAACTTGTGCCCGATCATAACTTGGATGACTGCCACATTGACCACACAACAATGGCTTTTACATCTGTACCTAACCCCGTCAGTCCCGGCTGCGTGAAGAAGGAAGCATTCAAAACCGTATTTTGACCGTGAATTTTTTATGTGATGAGATATCTGAACCGGTATAGTATATTATGTTATCTGTGGCCATGGGTAACAATGTTAATAACCAAAAAATGTTATCGTTTAACAAAACAAATACTGAGCCTTATTCCCATGTAAAAACTTCAATAGAAGGTAAATTGTTATCTACGTGATAAAAACATCATTTTTTTTGTTAGACCTAAAGATTATATCATGCAAATAATAGAGTAATTAACGAGGCATGAAGTTTTTGCTAAGAGCCATGCCCATAGCTGCTGATGAGAAACAGGTACCCACTTAACTTACCTACTTCCTAAACTCGTGAGGTGACTCATCTTAATGTAAAAAATGTATTTAATACTTATGTAGTTTATAGGTACATGTAAGTAAATTCGTCAGACCATGTTAAGATAATGCTGGTAGGTAGGTAATTTTAACTTGAAAATCACATGGGCTAAATGTAAACCTTTCAATTTCTCATGCCCACTTTATTGTGTTCGGTTTTGCTTCAATTCATAGAGCAGATGCGACTGTAGGTAAGGTTACCTACAGTTTAACTCAAGCCGCATCTGCTTAATTGTAACTGCTTAATACGAAAATGGCTACGAGTATATACTTGCATAAGTAAACAACCCAATTATTTTATTTAATTACGTGTGACCTGTGAAGCGTATGAAGCGATTAATTTACCGAGCTTAATGTTAATGGAACATCGGACTAACAAATTAAGACAAAGTGCCGCCACAGTCACAGATTGTGCAACTTATGAGCTCTTTCGGAATTGCAGAAATACTTGATTATACGAATCTACTTAGTAACTCATCATCTTCCCGCCCTTTTCCCACGTTATGTTGGGTCGGATCATGTGATCATCCATTTACCTCTGTCACTCGTCATCTCAGACAATCTCAGTAGTAACTCACTCCTTTCTTACTCTTTCACACAGTCCATGCATCTTTTCATTAACCTACCTAGTAACTGCTAAAGAAATTAGGTAGGTATACGAGTATCTAGGCTTTACCTATAGTTACCTACCTAGATTGTAGGATTTACTATCATCGGGAATTTAGTGTGTGGTTTGAACGGTACCTGTCTACACTCTAGAAAACATATCTTAGACCTATTTCTTGTATATACTCGTAATATATATGTATAATCTGAATCTCGGAAAAAGCTCCAACGATGTTCATGAAATTTAGTATAGGTACCTACTGGGGGTTTCGGGGGCGATAAATCGATCTACCTAGGTTTCATTTTTAGAAAACGTAGTTTACCAAAAAAACAGAGCAAAGCTCGCTCATCCAGGGATCTGACTATT
Source organism: Cosmorhoe ocellata (assembly GCA_963675405.1). Lineage (NCBI taxonomy): Eukaryota > Metazoa > Arthropoda > Insecta > Lepidoptera > Geometridae > Cosmorhoe > Cosmorhoe ocellata. The sequence continues at coordinate 6,403,353 of OY776245.1, read as the reverse complement.
TTTATAGGGGTTTAGTTTTATGCAAAAGTTGGACAGCTGTCTTTGTATTCTCTTCCTACAACTACATCTAAATTTAGCCTGCCTTGCAGTTTTATCCGCTTGGATTAACTACAAATTTAGTAACAAAGCTAAGGTAATTTACTTAGCAAAAAAAATATTCCATTTATTACCTACATACCCTTCGACATGATAAAATAAGTTGGTGCGAGCGCGTTGATGTCTTTTCATAGGAAATTACTAAAGAGCAATAATAAAGCAGGGTAACAAAATAATAGTAACAACAAACGCACTGGTTGAGTTGTAGACCTTATACCTTCTGGGTTTGAACAGAGCCTTGGATTATTTAGTGGAGATTAGTAATGGATTATGATTATCCCTTTTGAACAAAAATAATGGTGAAGGAAAACCCACAGCTTCGGATTAATTGATCATGTCATTTTTATGAAAAGGGCCTATTAAACTATGAGGATGGTAGGTAGATATGGATGGGTAACAGTGTCCAGTAAAAAGTTCCAGTTGACTCTGTAGACCTATTTCCCTACTTTTACTGTTATTTGGATAGAAACAATAAGATAACAATGAATGTTTTATTATGATAGTCTAGCTAAGTATGTAAATAATTAAAATAAATATAATCTTCCGGCAGTTGCACGATCATTCGCGGACAGCTTGATTGAGCTTGACAGGCTTGGTGCGCGACGGTGCAACTGATGGAAAATACCCTCAGGATGGATGCCGTTACCGAGTTAGTCTATGCTACGACGCTGCAGTCTTAGTAAGCCCTAGAGAACACAGAAAAACATCAAGTTAGTTACAATGGACAGTATTAAAACAGTGACTTCGGCTTAAAAAGGCTTAAATTACCAACGATAATGGGCGTGAATCAACCAAAGATTTAAATCGTAGATATGCCCGGACGCCAAAAACTGTGACACTGTTTTTACTTGTGTGTGTTAACAAAATGCCGATGCACGCACACTAAATGATTAGTAAAAAATGAACCAAACAGTTATTTCACGATTTATTGTGGAATTATAGTAAAAAAATCTAATTATTCCTTTTGTACCCTGAAATTGAAAATATTTGGTGTACCAAATGAGCGAGCTATCTCATTTCGTGTGGCAACAAAACGGCGCGGTCTCAGTAACGTACGGGCATATCTACGATTGAAATCTTTGGAATCAACAGCTTTTTTGCTAAAAATATGACAGCACCACGAGCTTCAATCGGTGAAAGAAAACATCATGAAGAAACCCGGCATGTCTAGTTATGCTTCGTCTATCATCTGCACAAAGTGTCTTATTAGTTACCAACCCAAGTACTCTCGGAGCTGAAGAACCGATGTTGGCTGGAATCATGTAGCCTCCGTTTCCATAGCTGCGTGCGCGCGCGTTGGCGTTGGCATTCGCGGTCGCGCTGCCACCGCCCCCTGGAAATTAAATAGGTAAATAAAAAAATAATATTTAATGGAATAGCCATCAAAAGTAGGTATATATGCAATTGACTGGCCTCACAGCTCAGGTAGTATCTCTGCTTTCTGCGTTGTAGGTTGTGGGTTCGATCCCCACCCAGGATAAACATTTGTTTGTTGACCACAGACTTTTGTTCTATGACTTTCTTCTTTCTCTCTTTTTAATCTATTCATCAATCCTAGTCCCCATAGTACCTACCTACAAGCTTTGCCTAGTTTGGGGCTAGATGGCGCTGTGTGAAATGTCCACCAATATTTTTTATTCGATTTTTAATATCTCTAATTATTGTCATGTGTAGGTACTTAGGTAAGATTTCCAAGATTTAACGATTTATTATTTCAACGATTTAAATCAAGCGTGGAAGGAGCAAATCAAGGATTTTAGTCCTCTTCTACGAGTATAATGCCACAAATTGTTTAAAACCAGCGTTGTGAAAGAATAAATATACCTATACCTACCTCCTGTTTTTGGTGTAAGAAGACAAAATAAGTAATTATGAAATCAACGGTTTTCAAAGATAAATAGTTCTATAATTGTTGTCGTTGATGTAGGTACCTACGCCTAAACGAAAACCGCTTGACGAAACGACGCCTCAGGAATTCAGAAACCGTTAGGTAAGTGAGCGAAAGCTTTTATGCTTTACACGTTCGGTCGGATCTATTACACTGTGCTCTACTTACAAAGGCTTTGCTCTATCAAGCTATCTACGTAGTATGCAGTAAGATAACTGTTAAGCTAGATAAAAACACGACACAATATCGATGCTTCTTTCTGACACGCCGAAAAAGCTTATATTCGCTCTATTTGTTGCTCTACTTATCTACTTTGGTACATAAGTACCTACCCATACAAATGTATCGGAGCTTATTTCTATAGATACAATAATGTAAACGTAATCTACATTTCGCGGGCTACTAGCCGATCTTGGAGATCAAGAGTGCTTACGTAGGTATTCTGTGAAATCGTACTTACCTAAGTTGGCGAATGGCCTCTACATTGAAGATATTCGTGACCTGGCTAATTGAAGGTCTTCCGCGATCAATACACAAAGTTATAGAAAAAACATAAAAGCATCAATTTAATACCTAGATAACTACTATAACAAGCTTATTTTTAATATGTTCATGAACTTTACCCACAAACTTCGATTTGCTCTTGGTGGCCTTTCTCAACAATGAAAATATAAATGAGCTTTTATATGCATATTCCTTCAAATTTATTCATGCTTGTGTCGTGATACATGGCCATCCCTGCATTGCACCGCTATTAGCAAAATGGGAAAATGGAGACCGCAGCACCCCAATGGGAACCAAAAAGTAACCGCGACAACTGGCGAGTAACATATCACCCAAGAAAAGGAAAAACATTGATTTCTGAGCTATTATTTTGTGTTGGTAGGTACCTACTTCGTAAGTTAGGCACCTATGCGTACCTACAAGATCTAAAGAACTCGTCATTTGAAGAGACATAATTTTAGATTGAAATACAGTAAAGTGAAGATACTTACGTGCATCAGCGTCAGCTCGTGCGTTGGCGTTGGCACTCGCACCCGAGTAAGGGTTGGGACCCAAGGAGCGACGGAGACGCCTCAGAGGGACCGGCGCGGTCTCATGCCCATCCGAGTCGATCGTGTAGTATGAGCGAGGCACGTAATATTGACCCGCTGGAACCATAAAAGTTCTAACATAAATAAAGTTATTTTTAAGTCCCTACCTATTAGAAGTTAGGTAGGTATTAGGGATATTTATTTTCTTTAGGTATTCTAAACCGATATAAAAATCTGACAAAATCAGGGTTTAATGCCAAGGGGGCATTTTCTGCTACCCAACCCAATCTGGATGAAAGTTAGGTCAGCGCACAATAATAAGAGTAGGTAGGTAGGTACTTAGGGGCATTACCACAATCTCTTGGCAATATCAAAGTAATATAACTTTGATATTTCGTACATGACCTATAAAATTTGTACCTATTGAAGTAGTAACTATTACCTAAGTATTTCTCATTATAGGTAGTAAGTATTAAGCTTGAAACTTTGACGTTTCTGAAACATGATGGTTTGTAAGAGCTTGTGGTAAGGCCCGATCTTATAAGTAAATCTAACTTACCTACCAATCTAATTTCAAACGAAACCTAAAAACGAAACAATGAAAAAATGCACCTGGAATCAGCTTCCACGTTCTAGATATAGGTACCTATAGGTTCCTAAATACTCATAAGAGTTGGTTATAATTTGTTTAAAATGCTGCACCTCACTCATGTGATGCACAAAAGTGCACATTTAGGTAGATAGGTACGTACCTACCCCAGCAACTAGTGTGTGCATGGCAGTCCCTACATTATGCATGACTTACCCGACGGTCTAATTTTAGGTCAACGTCTGGCCCAAGATAATATGAATCGCTTAGTGGAAATTCCAATCCTTAAAAATGCAATCCCTAAATTCTTGGAAGCTTTAATTTATTCTACAGTTAGGTACTTAAATCTTTCAGTCTCAAGTAATTGTAGAGATGACTGTTAGTCATATTCAAGTCATCGAAGTGATGATCTCAGGGATGTAGGTATCTACCTAGAGAATGACTAATTTTCCTAATAGCTAGGTATCTGCAGGAAGTAAGGTAGGTATTGTAGGTAACTATGTAATAGTTAAGAAGTTACTGGTACAGCAGGATTACGGTCCTAAGTAGGTACCTAGGTACCTATGTACTAAGCTATTATAGATAAAGCTGCTAAGTTGTGGAATAACATTCCTACGATCGAAACTCTAGTCAATGTAAGATACCAAGAATTTATTTACGTTCGTTAAATAAAAACTGCCTTTGCAGATGAGAAGCAAAACGATGAGTCAAAATTCTTCCCAATCTTTGCAAAATTTCGCAGTTAATGCGAAGCGATTATCTCAAAAGAACCAATTGGAAATTACTCAAACAAATTGCAAGGAAGTTCAATAATTGGGCACTTGGAGACGACTGAGAGCCGACAAAAACAAAGGGCACTAACCTGCATAAGCCACGGTCACCATCGCTGCTAATAGTACCAGAGAAGCGCGCATCTTGACGTCTGTACTCGGTGAATGTTAGGCAAGAACTGGTTGCTGCATTCCTCTCAAACCTTTTTATAAGGCTTTAGTAGAGGAGCGTCTTTGACTGAAAATAGCAAGCGCAAGCGCTCTCAATGCAATACCCGCTATAACGGTCACGCTGCAAAAAGCCTTCATCAATTTTATGAATTATTGTGCTCTAAAGAATAATATCTTCACAAATAGGTACCTACCTATACTTACCTAAGTATTTACAAAGTAGAGTTCCTACCTAAGAATAGGTAGGTATGGTATGGTAGGTAGGTACTAGTTAGATACTCTTATACAGCACGCTCGCTATGCTGTCTGTGCTGTAGGTACCTATCTACCTACCAAATTGTCAGTGTTCAAATCGAAAACTGGATGCATATTCAAAAACAAACAAACAGTTATACAGAGTTGGTTTCTAGTGAAATACTAATATGTAGAGGTAAGGTAAATGCCAACATTGTGCCATTTACCATCCCCTATTGGGTCCGCGCCTTGAATTTTTGAAATTTCTTGGGACTCCAATCTTCTATGATTATGATTTATGACTCAATCATTAATTAAGCTTTGGTTCCAGCCACAAAAATCTCCAACAGTGGATACATTCGTAGGCTGATCATGATGATGATATTATACCTATGTACCTATTATTATGATGTGGGACTTAGATACAATGTAAGTAGGTAGGTAGGTACATAGGTAGCTTATTAGGTACCTACCTACCGCATGAGTACAGAAATGGCGCATACCAGCGACCTTACATAACTCTTTATATCTAAGTACCTAGGTACAATTTACCCCAACACAGAAGTTACATCGGCTAAACTCATCAAACCGATCCCCACTTCAGTTTTACTATCGTGAGTAACTTGCGAGTGTGAAATGTGTAAAAGCGCAAAACAGCGAGACTGATATTGGTTATTTAGTTCGTAATGGTCGATCTTGAACCCCGTATAACTTCTATGTTGGGTCACACTATAAAATAATTAAGTATAACACCTACCTACTGATTTACTGTAAGCGACAACACAATCATTTTATGGTAGGTAATCTTCACAAAGAATTATTGGCATGTCGTAAATATATATGATTTAGTATAAATTTAGACTAATTGCGAGTTTATAACAATGGGATAGGTAAGTACTTGACTTTGGCCACCTTGCTTACATTACATATATATGATTGATTATATTTCATTACACTGTCTCGTTTGCTACAACAATACGTTGTTTTATATTATATTCATTACAAATACGATGTTCACAGAAAATCTTAATATTTGATGGAAGGACTTGCCTGAAGTAGGACCTAGTCAATTTTAAAAATATTTGGTATATTTTGTCTAAAATAAAAACACATAGCTTCATAGGTACATAGGTATGACATATAATAGGCAAGCTTTCTAAAATAAAAAGTGTAAATTGTATTATTACAAAATTTATTCTGAAATAAAAATAACATCAAGCTTTGTAAATTGACAATTCTTGTGAAAATTAATAATTTTATGAGCACAATTTCAGATTGGGAAGAATTTTAAATAACCTACGTCACATTAAGTAAGAGTACATTCACGTTTAACAATTACATTTTATACTGGATAAATCTCATATAACATAAAATAAGCCAAGACATTCATTTAAAATTTAATCGTAACAGAAGTAAATAGCAACGAAGAAAGATTTTTAAAGTAAAATAATAAGTAAGTATTCAAAGTATAAACAGCATATAAAAAATATAGATTTTAAACTTACTGAACCGGAATTCACAAATAAAAATTAAATATAAAAAATTAAAATGCAAAATAAAATGGAATTTTCATATTTTTAAAGTGTGGTAAACACCAGTGCTTTACATTGCACTATCAATATATTTATATAAACAACTTTATAGCCTAGACTTCCGTTTTTAGGAGATATTTAACAACCCTGTACCCACTATGCTTTGACATTAATATTTTCGCAGCCTAAAATAACCACTAACATTCATTTACGATAATCTGAAGTCACCACATAGTGTTTGATATCGTTGTAAAGGCCGAAAAAAATATTACGCTAAATACAACACTTGATGTTTTGCAAATCGGTACGATCTGCAGTCAGTCCGCTTTCTTTGTGCTACGACAATGTCTATAATAGATCGGAAGAGTTCAAATAATTAAATTAAATAATGGAAAGACACAGTTACGAGAGGATGACGACAACCTACGAAGTACATGTACACAGATATATTATTATTATATAAATTAGTGTCATTTTATTATGCTGAAAGTGCGCGTTCACTTTGCCTTGGTGGTGGCGGCGGCGGCGGCGGCGGCGGCGGCCTGTCGCTGTCGCAAGGTCTTGTTCGTGTTCTGGTCAACTTCGGGCAGGTCAGACTCGTCCACGATAGATGGTTTCTTCACTGAAATACCAAAAGTTCCTTTAATTACTAACTGCTTAAAAGCTTTTGGTGTTACACCCTCCTCATTCATAACAGTAAATTATTAAGATAAGTGAAATTATTTGAAAGGCAAGTTAGTCCTGACTGAAACAGTCACCTTGAAGAGACAATATTTGTGGAGTGTACTGTATTATGGATAGTAAATTACCTTTCTCTTTTTTAGGTTTCTCTTTCTTCTCTTTCTTGGCCTTAGCCTGTACTTGCTGGCGAGCCTCTTGGCGCTGCTTCATCGCCTCCGATACGAAATTGAACATCAGGTAAACCTGTTCACAAATAAAATTTTAAAAATGAATTCTCTATCTCGGCCCAGCAATGAAAATTATTTTACATATTTGGGGTATAGGTACCTGGAATGAGACGAGGAGTGACAGCGCAGCGACTCGCAACGCCAGGGGCGCAGCGCCCGCCAGGCCGAAGTAGAACGTGAGTACCCCTAGTACCAATGAACAGAGGCGCACTGTCACGAATATAGTACCGTTGGTCACGCTGAAAGCTGGAAACCATAAATAATTTTTAATATAAACAGAGCCTTGAAAACGGTAAGACTTATTTAATTATTGTTAGTAGATGATATATACAGTTGCTATTCGGTATCCGGCCTATCTGGCCATTTTTTTTTCGGCTGGTATCTCTAGCCAATGGGTAAAAGATTTATTTCACCACATGAGCATAAAACTCACCTTTGTCCATAAAGTCTTCTCTTTCTCCCCTGAGGATACAGTTGAGGCGGTTGCAGTGAGCAACAAACTCAGCCAGAGAGTGGAGAACAATCAGGCATACACCCACACGCTGGAATCTAAGGAACAGAATTTATCAAATTAAATTATTAATTTACATTCATATTTTGTTACATATTTGTTTTACTCAGTGTTGCCATGAGAAGTTTAGGTTCATTTACTTCAAAAAAGATTTAGCAAACATTAACAAGATATATTTTGTTGAAAGAGAATAAAAAGTAGATAACTAAGAAAAAACAACTCACTTGAATCCATAAGCTAGTCCAACAAAGGAGAAGGCAACAGCGGCGTGTCTGATGCGACCAAGCCATTCGTCTCTCTTGATGCGTTGGAAGTACAGCTCAGGGATGGAGTGAATCCAATATGAAGCCTGTACGATCCACCACAGCTTTAGAAGGAAGCTCATTGGGTGGTTGGGCCATGCTGAAACAATATACGTATTCAATAACTGACAAGTCACATAGTTGATATAATGTTAAGAAAGTTCTATAAAAACCCATTCCAAAAACAAATCAGTAAAACATCTGTGTCTAATACAATGTTACCTATTTTAATTAGGAACTTTTGAAATAAAAATGTAGTTTCAATTTTTTTTAGACTAAGATTATACCTATTGAAGTATAATAAAAAGAATATTATTAATTCAGTTGCTATATAAATCATCCCAACATCACTCTTCACACACACTTTTATTTAATGTTTATTCTTACTAAAATTTATTATGCAAGAGAAATGTTTTTTTCACTAATCGAAATTGAATAACTGCCAGCCAAACATTACTTTTAACACATCTTGAGTACAATTTGAATAACAAGTTTTTATATTTATAAATCAAGTAAGTGACCTTGATACCCCTTTCACATTCTATCTGTATGATCATTTTATCTGTACTCTATCTGTATAATGAAAGTTTTATATTACAGCTAACTAGAATGAATAATTTATTAGTGAAAGGAGTCTATAAGTTACCTTCCCAGAGTTGAGAGACATTGAAGACAAATCCTTCACGAATTATAGCATCACCTCCCCAGAGCAGAGTCAAAAGATGGAACACAACGAGCTGGCCAGATTCATTCAAAGAACTCAATCTTGACTTTGATAAATGGAACTTCTTTGATATTCTCTGCAAAAGATGATAATAATTTGACATGTACCTATCAGTCATGCTGTAAGTAGTTATAAGTCGTGTAACAAGCAAGTGTACTTTCACACCTCATTTAATTTTAGCTATTATTAGTAGTTTACAAAACTATGTTGTTGCTCTAAAGTCTAATGCATCCTGGAATGTTGACTTACATCCAAGAAGTACTCCTGCAAGATGGCATGCATCACAATGCACACCAATGAGTAGAAGAAGACAGAGCAGGCATCTTTCCAGCCAGATTCATACAGGAATGGCTCTCCTTTAGGGGTCTCTCTGGAAGCCTCAATCCCACTGATATTATGGTGCAGACTGATGAATAAACTAGCCACGGGACTGGTAGACTAAAACATAAAACATAGTTCTACTGTAAACGCACAAAAAGTATGTAAAGCAGACAAACATACGGCTTACGTGGCACTGGTTCCTTACGTACCTGAACCATCAGTCCGACCAAGAAGACCATAATCATGCATGATACGATATCGGCGTGATTCTGAATAACAAATTCATGACTGAAAATAGGTGGGTTCTTGTTAGGTTTCCTTCCAATTGCAGGCTTTACTCCCATCTTTCCCGGCTATAACCTGTGCGGGAAAAATATCTGTATTTTATGGCTGGTACCCGACGCACTCACTATTTATCAATTAAAAGAAGTACGCAATTGTATTCTTGTAGTGAACTAAATAGAAGAGTTATTGTACCCTGAAACAGGCGTGCGAAATTCAACCCGAATAAAAATATTTCTGACAAGCAAGCGGGATTTCATTCCGTGACGTGACACCGATGGATGCGTGACACTTTCACTTGCTACGCGTCAACGCGTGAAACGTCAACGTCGTTTGTTTATCACAGACGGAAGTTGTGTTGGCACTAGCAGCTCAAGCGAAAGTTTAACTTTCAACTGAATTTTAATTTAATTTTCAAATAAAGTAAGGCAACTTAATAGATATTTTTTTAAAACTTAATACTAGTTTACTAGGATACTGAAGTTGACAAACTAATAGCGAATTTTCTACAAAATTTAAGAGTCATTTTGTTGACTACATCGACTACATAAACAATTTTTTGTTTCGAATTTTTCTTGCAGAGAGAGAGAGGCAGAGGTGGGAGGTCTTAACAACCGGAAATTTAATTATTACTCATTTATTCGGGCATTTATTGGAGCCCACAGAGACCACTACCTTTACTTAGTACCTACTAGAAAACTTACTTAAAATTTAATACAAGGGTTCTTGCCAATTCTGTCCTCTTCATAGTCATAATCTACAGATATAAAAATAATAAAGTAATAGGTAATTGAGCAGTACTTGAGTAAATTTATCATGAATTTTGAAACCAGACCACATTTTAATTTAAAACTGACAGTTCGCATGTTGCATGCAAAGAGAATATAATCTACGTTTAGTTGCATGTTTATTCTATCCTACCTAATTCGGAACAAATGGCCCAAAAGCAGCGTTGCCAGAATGTTATTTTTGTAACATTTTACGTTACTTTTGACCCTCTCATGTTACCTCCATGTTACACGACTCAATATGTTACTTTTGTGTTACTTTTAGGTCAATGTTATTATACCTTAAAATATTTTCCAGCAACCAAAAATTTTGTGAAACGGAACGTATTCAAGCATGTTTTTGTATTTGTTCGTCATGTTGGCGCTCTTGATAGTGGACTGACTGATATGACGTCGTCCGCGCGAAAATCTGTCACTTCGTCGTACCGCATATTCACTCACTCGCATGCATTTCTCAATCTTCCATCTCGTTTAGGCGAGAGATTATTCGATCAACAACGATTAGTTATAAAGTGATTAATAAAGTGGTGTAGCGGTAGCACCCCTGCTTGCCTCACGCTCTGAAGGTCTCGGGTTCAAACCTGGTTGTGTAACACTGAATTTTTCTAGTTGAAAAAATTATGCGCACAATGCCAGTGCTCTTAAACGGTGAAGGAAAAATTCGTGAAACCGGCATACCTACCTTATAATCAAAATTTCGAAGGTGTGTCATAAGTTAGTATTATTATAAGCGGCGGTGGGCTTGCAACCTGTCATGTAGGTAAAGAATACTAACTACTGTGCAAAATGTGGGCATTTGCCAAATGTCATGTTCCGACGTGCCTCTGGCTACCTTCTTTAGATATCCTCGTGATCTTGATTTTTTTTTTTTCTCAATGTTACTTTTCTCTCGAAAATGTTACTTTTTGAGCTGTCTCACGTTATATTTGACTAACTGCCACTGGCAACACTGCCCAAAAGTAACATTAGTACAATTTTTTCTCGTTAGGTAGGTAGGTACCTATATTTTCGAACATTGAGATATGCCTATAACTAGCTAATCAATGTTTTAAAGTTGAAGAGTAAGACAAAGGGCTGTCACTTTTATTTATAACTTCCCGGCAATTCAACCGAACGCGGCTGGCACTGTGTAGGTACTACCGATTTTTTAAACCTTTGGTACCTACCTACCTTCTATAATACAATAACTATTACAGATCACTGTACCTTACCTACTCGATTGAGAAAAGAGGTTCTTGGGAGATACATAAGTACCTACAATAAATAATCTGGAAAAACGTGATATCACGCGTTGACCAATTATATTTGAACATAAATAAAACAAAACCTGTCTAAAATTGTTTATTACTGCAATATGATATCATAAATCTCTTAGACAAAACCGAAAACAGTTAGGTACTTATCTAAATATTTTGCTGTATAATTTGATTAAGCCATTTCTTAGAATACTGTTTAAAACTTACCTAGATAGGTGAAATAAATCATTCTTAATCATGATTTATTTCAGCTCAATATTTTAGTTATAACCACAAATGGTCTCAGATAAAATAATTAGTAAAACAACTTACTAAAGGTAAAAAACATTGTGATTAAAAAAATAATCTCAAAACATCTTCACATAATTGAAAAATATGTCTATAGAAATAAATTAAATAAATAAAAACTCTTGTGAATTAACATTTCTGCACAGTCACTACACAGCCACTTGTTTGAATGGTATTTTACCTATTTATCTTAAATTATAATAATTGGTCTGTGTAAGTGGGCAAAAGTATAAACAATCAAAAAGCCATTACTAATTAAATAGTTTTCTATGTATCTATGTCTTTTGTTACATATTCAATGATTTAGGTAATCTGAAATACCTATAATAATTAACAATTACAATTTTCGTAATACGTTTAGAACTAAATGGCAACACAATATAACGAATTTGGTTGAATATTATTCAGACTACATAAAACATGTTACGCTGGACGAAGAACTCTTACAATAACATCTACAGATTAGCATCATACCTAAATTACAAAATTTACTAAACAGAAAATATGTCTGAACTACAACTAACCGAAAAACAACCCCTAATTATAACATACCAGCGACCATTATCAGCACGCGCAGAAATCGAGCACGAACAGAGGATTAGACGTATTTAATACTATACGTACATGATAGTAAACTTTATGTTATACCTCGGCGCGTGCTTGAGAGCTTTATAATATCTATGCATTTATATTTGTCAGCTTAGATAACATTTTCGGAGTCGATTTCTCCTTGTTCCACAGACAGGTACATTCCTTCTTCCTCGTATGTGGAGTCGTGCTTCGCCAGGATACGGAGAAGAGGGCGCAGTCTCATCCACCACTGTTGCTTCGGTATTCTCTGACTAAAAAAATACGAATAGTTCGCTCAACGAATCTAGGCATTCGTGAAGTTAGCCGCAAGAGCTGCGCAGTAACGTTTTTCGGGAGCAATTGGAGGTATGAGAGGGGGAAGGAACTAAACATGCGCAAACTCGCACCTGTGGCTAATTTCACGAATGCCTAGATCCGTTTGATGACCTGTACCAAGTTAATATAGGTAATTAACTATTTTCTGTTAGAATTATTTGTAACTCACGCAAAGTTGGTCTGTGCCTTGAGATCTTCTAGAGGCGTGAACTTGTATTGACGTTGCACAACGCCGAGTAGACAAGCCGTGTCGGGCGAGTAGTTGGGTCCCTTCTTCGTGGCCTCAACCAGCCAGTGCAGACACTTGGCGGCCATCTTGGTTCCCATGTTACGGTCGAAAGGCGTTGGGGAACCGCCCTGTTGCATGTGACCTTGGAAAGTAATACAAAAATATGCTTAAATTTTAAATCCTACTAATATTATAAACGCGAAAGTTTGTAATAATGTATGGATATCTGGATGTATGTTTGTTACTCTTTCACGCTGAAACGGCTGAACGGATCTGGATGAAATTTGGCACAGATATAGATTATAGCCTGGAATAGCACATAGGCCGGAAAATTGTACAGTTTGCAGGATAGATTTGTTTTTGTTTGTCAAGGCACCACGCGGGCGAAGCCGTGGGCAGAAGCTAGTTGGTTATACATATAAACAGATAGGTAAATTGGTCGTCCAGTAGGTACTTTGTAGATGGATAGAACCTTAAAAGATGGCATGGAGAGTAGATAGTGTGAAAATGTCTTACCCAGCACATTCATTCTAGCGGTAAACAGTCCTTTGCCTTCCTCGGAGTACAGGCGATAAATAAAGTCCGTATTGTAGTTGTCATTCGCCTTCTCGTTACGCAGTATGAGTCCGCGTTGGATACCTCCCGTCATCTTAGAAGCCATGTGGTAGACATCTTGTTGCAGATCTTTGATGGAGAACTTTTCCTCGTAGATGTAGGCGGCGTCCGCCCCGCCAGCGAGACCTGGGTTGAAATTTAATTTTAGAAACTCCATTACTATTTATTATCAGGTATAATTAACACCATACCTTCACATTTGCTCAGTAGAGACTGTAAACCCAAAGTAATTAGTAGATATTGATTTTTGCAGCATCTAATAAGACAAATAATATTTACCAGCCAAAGTAGCAAGGTATCCACAGAAGCCACCCATGGTTTCAATGACGAAAACTCTGCGTTTGGTCCCCTGAAACATAAATACTAATTTTGAAATTTCTGATCCGCACTAGCGAAGATCAGTAAGAACGAAGAGACAATAATTGCCTAACGGTAGAGTTGCTCAAATTTTTATTAGCTAGCTTCCGCCCGCGTTTTTGCTCGCGAGGTACCTACATCAAATATAGCCTATGTTACTCCCCTGAGTAATGAATAATGGATGGGATAATGTAGCATTCTAATGGTAAAATAATTTTTGAAATCGGACCAGTAGTTTTTGAGTTAATTCGTTACAAACAAAAATACAAAATACTTAATATAGATTAAGGTCGTATGAGTCGGAGTCCAACTCGGGTGACGGAGTTTATAGACTGCCCATAGGCCTCCTCTAAGTTCTACCAATTTTATCAAAAGCCTGGCCCGCGACGTTCTCCCCGTACCACGAAAATGCTCAATGTAAAAATACCACTGTGGTCACTCAATCAAATACTGGCCTAACAGAACAACTAGGGTTGCCATGCCACAAGCTACCATTAGCATTACCTGTGCAGATTGGCGGATACGGTCGCAGATCTCTGTGATCTCGTTGAGGGCCGTGTCTGCGCCGAGCGAGAAGTCTGTCCCGGGCACGTTGTTGCTGATGGTGGAAGGTATCACCACCAACGGCAGACAGAACTCCGGGAATTGAGCTCGCGACTCGTACAGCTCCAAGCCGGCTTGGTATGCCTGAAATGTTAATATTTTTACATAGATTCTAAAATGAAGTAAATGAATCGGAGAAATTCGATTCGAATTATCACAAGGTCAAACTTTTTATAGCTCGACTTGATTGATATTGATGTCATGTGACGAGGAGAGTGTTAGGTATGAATGCGGATGGATACAGGGGTCTCTACCCCTGTATCTATGGGCCAAAGAAAAGATGGATGAACTGTGTGAAAGATGATATATTATGTAGGTAAGAAAAGAGTGAGTACTGAGATGACTAAGAAGAAATTCTTTGTGTTAAACATGTATTAATTGTCTAGTATGTTTTTATGTTAGCATTGTCTCCATTATTTTATTTTAGTTGCCGTGCCCCACCCTTGTAAATATATACCTACATGTATATTATATTATAGCTTAAGTACCTACCTAACATGAATGCAATAAACATTTTGAATTTGACGAATGATAGAGGGAAATGGAAGATTACAAGTTATGTCGACCCCGCATAGCGTGGGAAAAGGACAGGAAGATGATGATGGGATGGATAACTAACCTCAAATCCACCGATGATCAACAGGCCCTGAATGTTGAATTGTTTGATGCGAGCCGCGATTTCCGACTTCTTGTCTCCAGGGAGCGTACGCTTTGTGCCGAGGAAGGCTCCGCCCTGAGCCACCCAACCAGTCACATCAGACCTGACATAATAACCAGAAACTATATTTAAACCAAAGACAATGTCGTAGGTTGTCTATGGATATTTGGTCTTATGTAGCTTAAATTAATTGCTACAAACAAAGCCATTTGTTTTGTGTGGTGTTAAATAAAAAAAAAGTTTACAAAAAAAAATTAAAAAAATTGCTACAAATTATCTCGGAAGATAGAGGACCATTACAGCGACTTACTAACCAGCAATATTTTTATACCTGACTGATAATAATTTTAAAGTGATTATTTAAGACTAGCTTCCGCCCACGGCTTCCCCCGCGTAGTAACTTGAAATACAAAAACAAATCTATCCCGCGGGCACCGTACATTTTGTGCTATTGTATGTGCTATTCCAGACTATAATCTATATCTGTGCCAAATTTCATCCAAATCCGTTCAGCCGTTTCAGCGTGAAAGAGTAACAAATATATAGGTCATCCAACTGATCTAGGCATTCGTGCAGTTAGCCACAGGCGCGAGTTTGCGCATGTTCAGTTCCTTCCCCCCCTCCTCATACCTCCAATTGCTCCCGAAAAACGATACTGCGCAGCTCTTGCGGCTTACTTCACGAATGCCTAGATTCGTTGAGCGAACTATACATCCATACATCCTTACATCGATACATCCATACATTCTTACAAGCTGTCGCGTTTATAATATGTTGGATATTTTAGACATTTCTATGATCTAAAAAGTTGCTTATAAAAACTGCACAAACCATTCCATCTTGACAATGTTCCCGCTGATGAAGCCCTCCATTCCGTCGTGGATGCCCAGCACGGTGTCGCCGCGGTAGATGCAGTTCCGGACGAAGGAGCGCACCGCGGCGTTCATGCCGCACGCGGGCGCGCCCACGTGCATCACCGCTAGCGTCAAACCCTCCTAAAATCAACACGATTCTGTACGTCTACCATGAGTTGTCACATTTAGATCGGCTGACGTTACTACAGTAGTAATAGTACCTACGTTACTATGACATCTGTCAAAATTGTTACTCATGGTACCAAATTCTAAGCAAATTAATCAGATAGTTAACTACGTGACGTTTTAGTTTTAAAACTTATACAGAGCCTCTAAGTATAAGTATAAGTTTTCATACATTTTTTTAACTACAGTCGCTAGCGTTTGTATATTGTGAAAACTCATGGCGTCAACACGTAGATCTACTGTAAAGGTACTGTTCCACAGCGGCGCATTTATGAATGTATGAAATGTTTGCGTGATCGTCCATGAACACGTAACGTAACGGAGCCACACGACTAAACGCACCGCAAAGTCGTGAACAGCGAGCGCCGCTGTGGAACCGCGGCTTTTATTTAACTCTTCATTAGAATTAGTAGCACCACTTATTACGTGGGTTGTGTTACTTATTTGATGTTTTCTTACTGTACCTACGTTGACAATGTAAAAATAAAAAAAAATATGATCACGACTGTAATCCCCAGGCACGGTAGATATCTCCTTAGATCTTTTAGTTACTTAGATCTTTGAGGATAACTAAAGGGGGTATAGTCAGAGGCAAGTCCAAACATGACATTTGGTACATGCCCACATTTTGCACAGTAGTTAGTATTCCGTACGTGACAGGTTGCAAGCCCATTGCCGCTTATAAGAATACTTACCTATGACACTACCTTCGAATTTTTGGTTCTAGGGTATGCCGGTTTCTTCACGATGTTTTCCTTCACCGTTTAAGAGCACTGGCATTGCGCACATAATTTTTTCGAATGGAAAAACTCATTGGTGCACGACCAGGTATAAACCCACGACCTTCGGATCGTGTACCACTACACCACCAGCGCTCAGTTGACAATATCTTAATAATAAAAATAAATATTGGTGGACATATCACACAACACCCTCTAGCCCCAAACTAAGCGAAGCTTGTACTATTTGAACCAGATAGCTGATAGATTAATTATATACTTTTTTTTTGTAAATACATACATAGAATACATAATAACACCCAGACACAGAACAAACATCCGCGTTCATCACACAAATGTTTGCTCTGGGGATCGAACCCACATCCTAGTCTAGTAGCAGACATCTGACGGCTGATAATAGTGACTTACGGAAGGACGACCAGACGCATCAAAAGCTTCCTTGGGCGGCTTCAGACGGGTCAGTAATAACACCCAGACACAGAACAAACATTTGCATTCATCACACATGCAAAAATGTTTGCTCTGGGTGGGGATCGAACCCACATCCTAGTCTAGCAGCGAACGTCTGACGACTGAAAATGATGACTTACGGAAGGACGACCAGACGCATCAAAAGCTTCCTTGGGCGGCTTCAGACGGGTCAGCATCTTGTAGGTCTCGAGATTGCGGGCGAAACTGCGACCCCGGAGTTGCACCGCCAAATCCCAGTTCTTGTCTGCCATAGCCTGTTAAAACACCTAACAGTCACATACAAAGCCCTATTGGTATCCTAAAAAACTGCTACGGTCAAGGTACCTAACCTACATGCAAAAATGATTATCAATGGCGGGTATGAAACCCGGAGCCTTACTACAAGCTCTTCGAGCATTATCAAAGTAATATTACTTTGATATTTCGCACCCAGTAGTGTACTTCAAGCTTGAAATTTGACGTTTCTGAAACATGATGGTTTATAAAAGCTTGCGGTAATTTTTCCTGGACTTTTAGGATCTTAACTGGTTTCTAGCCCACAGTGCAAAAAGCTTCACTGTGAGGCAGCTTCGATGGCGATATTGGTTTTCGGCATGTGATATCACAGTCGGTTAAACAAAATGTAAAAAATCCAATATGGCGGCTATAAGAAGCTAAAAATAAAAAGAAAGATGACATGTGAAGGTAAGAAAGAAGTGAGTACTGAGATGGCGAATGATGAGGGAAATGGGAGAAGATCACATGTTGTGGCGACCACACATAACGGGTAAAAGGGCAGGAAGATGAAGATGATGATGATGATGATGATGAAGCTGAAAATTACTTTCAGCCGGGTTTTATAACTTTTGCAATAATTACTAGTTACTTATTATATAAATACGAGCTGATGCCCGCAGCTTCGCCCGCGTGAATGTCGATTATCGCGACTTAAAAACTTTACTAAAACTAATTATATACTAAATTGACAAAGTTTCATACAAACTTTTATCCCCTTAGGGGTAGAATTAATCAAAATCCTTTCTTAGCGGATGCCTACATCATAACATCTACCTGCATGCCAAATTTCAGCCCGATCCGTCCAGTGGTTTGTGCTGTGCGTTGATAGATCACTATGTCAGTCAGTCAGTCACCTTTGAGTTATATATATTTAGATTTAGATTTATTTGCGAATGCTAGTTACCTGAGCGACGGCCTTGGTGCGGCGCACGCATTCCATCAGTGGTAGTCGCACGGCCTGGTTGCCGTCGAGGGTGACGACGCACGGCTCCGTCTCAGGAGTCGCCTCCATCAGAGCCAACACTGCCGCAGCACCCATACGGCAACCCTGGACAGTAAAATACCTATTTTGTAAGATAATTATTATACTAAACTTTCCGCCCACGGCTTCGCCCGCGTGGTATCTTGAAAAACAAAAACATATCTATCCCACGGGAACTGTACATTTTCCAGACTATAATATATCTTTGTGCCAAATTTCGTCAAAATCCATTCAGTAGTTTTTGCGTGAAAGAATAACAAACATACATCCATACATTCTTACAAACTCTCGCTATGGGAACGATGGTTGATAGATTATTTATATACTTTTTTTTTGTAAATACACACAGAATACATAATCACGCCCAGACTAAGAATAAACATCTGCGTTCATCACACAAATTTTTGTCCTGGGTGGGATTCGCACCTACAGCGTAGAAGGCAGAACTATTACCAACTGAGCTGTGAGGACAGTCAGTATATAGTAACATTCCTTTACATTTATTTAGGTACAAAAAAAATATAAAATACATTGACCGTAAAACAGTTGACCGTTACAAACGATCTATAGATAGCTCAACTGATCCAGATCACTGTTACAGCATAGCGTTATGAAGAAGCTGGCATTATAACGTTGAACGGTAATGCTGATAAGATGACCCAAATATAATAAATAATAATAATACTTATGCTGGACAATCCACACAGCACCAGGTAGTACATAGATAGATATTTTTCATTATACATAGAATACACCCAGACAATAATACAATAATAGTAACAATATATGTAAAGAATTCTAATGTCTTACCAGGATTCTGTCGAAGGCCGAGGGCGAGCCCCCACGTTGCACATGACCCAGCACAGTGATCCGAGTGTCTTGCTGAAGATTGTCCACCACCACTTTCCTCACGAGCTCAGCGGTGATGGGCTTACCTTCGCGGTCTATCGCCCCTTCGGCCACGATGATGATGTTAAGTCGCTGCCCTGACTTCCTTTCCTAGAGGGAGATAGCAGTAATATATATTGTGGCTGTAAAAATGGTTATAAAGTTCTGACTATAAAGCATGGTTTCTATGTAGGTATGTATACTGGCTCTATCTATTACCTATACTGCAGATATATATGGATAGATATTTTTTAGGTAGTCACTACTTTATTTGAAGCTTGCTTTCAATAAATACGCTAACTAGGATAGGTGAATCTATAGAACTCTTGTCATGCAAAAAAGGATATAGAGCAAACATGCATACCATGATAGATGCTAGTAAAATTTAAACTCGTACCTAGGTTACTTAAAGGCTTGGCCCACATCTGACCGAAGATACGTCGCGTATTATCGGTCGCGTAACGCCTAAACAGACAACCGATGATGCGATAGTGAGACCGTTGATACGCTCGACGCATTTTCCGTCAGATATGTACCGACCCTAATATAAGGACGACGTATCTGCACCGCAACCGGATAAGAAAGTGGGTAGGCTTGTGAGATAATGCTACTTGAAGTAATTTTCTTTTGATCATGCTGTTAATTTACACTTAGACCGTCAAATAGGTATTATTGTTATCAGTATAGTGACCACTCCAGTAAATTAAGAAATCATGCAAAAGAAAAATCCACCCAGCGTGCTTTGAAGATAGTGACAAACAGAAAGTAGCGTAAGGAACGACAGACAATGTACAGAAGAAATTTATAAGCCCATATTTAACACACAATAAAAACCAGTTTGTGGACCAAAACCAATTGAGCCAATTTATAAATTGTCGTTTTATAATATTGCCAATTTGAATGAATTACTCCACTCTATTAAGCATTTCTGCATAGAGTAGAGTTCGCAGAACGTTAATTTTATTATAAGTACATATAAATTAAATAGAATGTTTTCATTGTGTGTCATAAACAAATGCAGAGCCGCTCAATGAAGCCTGCGTACCTGTTGCAATCTTTTGCAAAGCTTTTCAACCCAATTATTGGGAACAGGGTCCTCGGGTATGAACACTTGATCTGCCTCGCTGGCTAGAGCGGCCACTAGTGCCAGGTAACTGCAACAAGCAGTGCCCGCGCATGACGTCACATGCAAATGTGCCCTCTTAGCGACAATGATCATGACAAAACAAATTTAAGAACCATTTTGATAGAAGTCACACTTGAAACTCCAATGGAATCTGCCAATTCAAAATATGAATGAGGTATAGAAGTGATCCTGCTCCCACATTAATATAATGATAAATCCTTGCCTCTAATATTTTATCGCACATTTTTTGCTGCCAATTGAGAGGCGCTGGGTCTTCGCAAATAAAGCTATAAGTAGCGTCCGTACATAGGGCGGTGTAAACTGCAAGAAAACTAAAGGGATACTTGAGTTACAGGATAAAAAGGGTTGCGTTGCATGGATGCTACCTTTCAACTCATGGTAAAAAGTGTAAGATGTTATATTGATGAAACCTTGCCTGTTCTAACTTATCACAAAGTTTATCTTTCCAACCAACTGATGGTGGCGCCTCGGGAATAAATACAAAATCCGCTTCGGACGCCAGAGCCGTGACCAGTGCAAGATATCTAAATAAGTAACATTCATTAAAAAACTTTGTCTGAATTGGCATGCATCCATTTTCACCACATTTGACGTCATGGTCATTATTTCATTTTTAAAATAAAGCTGCAGTACATTTAGCAAATTTAGAAAAAGTTAGGTAATTAGTTTGAATATTTTTTAGGAACTGTATTAAAAACATTTTCATCATCATCAAAAAACTTCTCAATTTTGCTGACTGTACTGTAGTTATCAACACACTTTTTCTTGCATTTTATCTTGATGAAAATCGTTTTTTTAGCTTTAACTCATATAATATTATTAGAGATTGTTTTAACTCTTAGTTTATAGGATATAATCTATGGGTTATCAAAACAACATACACATGGAACTTTAGTTGGTGAGTTGGTATTTTATGTGATTCTTTCTTACCCACAATGCCTGCCCATGACCTCCATGATGAATGTCCTTTGATGGGAATAGGCCGTGCTGACAATTGCATCAATGGCTTCAATAATACGATGCAATGCAGAGTCAGTGCCTATTGTCATGTCTGTGCCACAGAAATCATTGTCAATAGAACCAACCTAAGAAAAAAGAAATTGTATAAGTTTAAAAGGTAGGTAATTTCCTTTGTAAACACAAACAAAAAGCATCTTTTATAAAATTTCCCAAATGGTGTCTTCAATTATATCAATTTTTCATTTAAAAGTATTGAATGAAGTTTATTTAATTTTCCTTACACAGCCTAAATTATAAAGTACTTAAGTGTATCTTTGTCTTTATAAAGACACCTGTTTTTGGATTTGGTTTGGTAAATTTATGTTTTTAAATATCCATAACATACCATTCCTGCAATGTGAAGGAACTTATATTTTTCCCTTTGGTCCTTGGTGATCTTGTTGTTAGCCAAGAGCTCATCAAGGAGGCCCGACCATTCTTCACGGAAAAGGTTTGCACCGGTAAGGGAGCCATCACCTCCTATTACCACAAGGTTGGTAATTCCTCGGGTAACCAGGTTATAAGCAGCCTTCAAGCGGCCCTCTCTTTTGCTGTAAATAGAAGCATTTTAAATAAAATTTATGGAATATATACAAATCAACACATCGAAGAAATAAAAATATCACAATACTATTGGAGCTACTCAACTATTTTTCAGTTCTTTTATTATGTATAGCTAGATTATCCCTGACTGCTATAGGATATATTTTATATATTGATGATGATGATGAAGTATATTATAACTACATATTCTATGTGGGTGTAATAGTGTGGTAGCCAGTTTGTATATTTATAAATAATGTAAAAGCTAATGTAGTTAGGATGTTCCTTTGTGGCTCTAGAAACATTGCCACGGTAGGATTTGAATAAAACTTTGGAAAAACTCCTAGCATAGAATATAACTTATAGCATATAGGCTACCTTTTATCCAGCAGCTCTAAGGTACAAATAATCTAAACAAAAACATTTAGGTATTTACTTACACAAAATCCATACATCGTGCAGAACCAATGATGGTACCTCCCTTATGGATAATAGAACTAACTGAGGACCAATTGGCTTCCTCGATGTTGTCACCACCATCCACCATACCCTGGTATCCTTCACGAATGAAGTACACCTTGCAACCGAGATAGATTCCTATTCGGACTACAGAACGGACAGCTGCGTTCATTCCCTGGGAGTCACCACCGCTTGTAAACACGGCGAGTCCCTTTCCCTTGTGGGACCCACGTCCAATAAACTTTATACTGGTGCTGTCCATCGTTGAGGTTTACAGCCTCCCAACACCTGGCAAACAGTTTTATGTTTATTTGCTGAAGTTATGTAAGAAAATGTAAACTAAAAATTACAGGGAGATAGGAGGCATTGCAGCGACAAAAACATTACATCACAGGGTCAATTTAATACATCTACATAGGTACATACCTAAAAAAAATATTAAATACCTATTTCCGAATTCAAATTTGCACTTGATCAAGGTGACCTTTACAAATGACAAACAATGACAAATTAGGATTTGATTTACTTTGACACTGACAGTTGAAGAGTATTGTTTGCTTTCTCCTGAAAATATATGAAAATGTTTTCGAATTAATCGACTAAAATAATATAGTCTCTTAAAAAAATCGACGGAGCAAATAAACAAAGCAAACTTTTATTGATTGAACCCTCAGCTCAGATTGAATTGAACTCAAATGAAGTTGATTGATTGGTTGATGTGACGGCACAGCAACAAAGTCAAAATAAATTGGACGAAGAAACGTAAATAGTTATCGATTGATTTATTATTGATTTTCTGCGGTGTATTTGCCTGACAACTACGTCGCTCTGGTTTTTATATGTTTTCTCGTGTTATTTTGAGTTTTATTGCGTAATTTTGGTGGTTATTTTGCCAATAAAGCCCGGGTTCTTGACACGAGTGTAAAGTATGTGAATTAGAGTGAATAGTTCTCTTGAAATTACATCGGAGGAAATCCCGAAAATTTTCAACAAAACAGCCATCTTTTGTTTAAAATTGACTTGACTACTTGACTATGACTCTGTGACGTTGACAATACTTATAAATAAATACACTTGACACTGGCAAAATTGTTCTCTAAGAGACAGATGCAATAATTGAAGAAGAAGAAGAAATAGTTATCGAATTCATTTTGTATAACCAGTTTTCAATAATTTACAAAGCAAAACCTAAATATAAACAAGTACATAAGATTGTTCACTTTTGTAAAAAATAAGCTGGCATTCGTCAGACTTTCATGATGATGTGTCTGCATTGCAGTGAAACTCGGCGTCCGTTCATGATACAATAAAACTTCGCAGCCATTAAAATGTCTGCGGATTCCGATATGGAATATTCGGACAACGATGGAGACGACTACGATTACTATGGAGGACAAGATGACTGCGATATGGAGACAATTGATCGCACTAAATCTGATCCCGAATACTTTGTGTTTACCTGTTTGAAAGTAGAGGAGGTAGAGAAACTGCTAAATGAATCCATTGAGTTACTCAGCAACAGCCTTCAGATTACACCTTCGCTGGCTAAGGTTGGTTATCAAAGATCTTTCAATAATAATGTTTCCACTTCATTTTGACAAATAGCTCCTAACTTATATTTTTTTTAATTTAAGGTTGCTCTTCATGCGTACCAGTGGAATGCTCAGGAGATAATTACTAAATATAAAGAAAATGCTAATGAAGTTTTGGTGTACAGTTATGTGAAACCTCGAGTGCCTTCAGTGCTTGTTGGCTCTAGCCGTTCAAGTTGTGCTGTGTGTGCCAGTACACCTCCTATACAAAGTTACAGTGCGTTGGCTTGTGGTCATTACTTTTGCAATGACTGTTGGGCTATGCATTTTGAAGTACAAATTATGCAGGGTAAGCATTACTTACATTAAAATGGTAAAAATAGAAATTTAACCTGAAAAATACTGATGTATCGTAAACAATTTTCAATTTATTTGTTTTAAGGTGCATCAAACACTATTCAGTGTATGGCACAAGAGTGTGAAGTGAGAGCACCAGAAGATTTTGTTATATCACATGTGCCTAAAGCTGCTTTGAGAGAACGCTATCAACAATTTATGTTCAAAGATCATGTCAAATCCCATCCGCAACTTAGATTTTGTCCCGGTCCAAACTGTCAGGTATGTTTTATCAAATTGTGATTGTAAACTAGGTAAATTCGGTATTTACATATTACAAAGTAAGTACCTTGTTGTTGTGACCCCTGAAATAGTGTTATGATAAAATATAAATGGCAACACAATTATTAGACTTTAGCCACTAATAATACAATTAAATTTTGGAACGAAGTTCCTTATCGCGCATTGTGAAAGGGGGCTAGACAGAAAAAATTCTCAGGAAAAGTTGTCACAACACTTTTTGCTAGTTTTTTTTTTTTGGGTAAGCCGTGCGGCGCGCGCGTGTTTCTCTGTCTGTCTCTCTCTCTCATAGTAAGCAAGGAAAGGAACTTCGTTCCATCCAGGTGTCCCTTGACACCTCTCAAGTTTTTTGTTTAATGTTTTTTGTTTTAGTGGCTATTTCGTGCATGGACACGGGAGGGTAGCAGGCGTGTCGAATGTCAGGGCTGCGAGTTACTAACATGCTTTTCGTGCGGAGCACCGCATCACGCGCCGGCGGATTGTGCCACCATTCGACGCTGGCTCACCAAGTGCGCCGATGATTCAGAAACAGCTAACTACATTAGTGCTAATACAAAGGTATATTTTTCTACTTAATATTATAATATAATAATAATATAATAATAATGCTGGACAATCCACACAACATCATCTAGCCCTAAAGTAAGCTACTCAAAGCTTGTGTTATGGGTACTAGATAACTGATATATTTAATACATTTTATACATAGATAGATATTTTTTTATTATACATAGAAAACACCCGGACCAACGGAACAAATTTATGCAGATCATACACAAATTTGTTCCGCGGCGGGAATCGAACCCGCAACCTCTTGCGTCGCAGGCGGATTCTCGCCAGCTTCGCCACTGAGGTCCTCTAACTTATAAATCGAAAACATTTTCCAGATCAACTAATTAGTTAGTTGTATATTTTACTAGCGGACTGTCGCGCAACATTGTCTGCGCGTTTTAAGTAAAATATTTTTTCCCGTTTTTGCAAAACTTTTATTGATGCTCCGCTCCTATTGGTCGTAGCGTGATGTTATATAGGCCTTCTTTGAAAAACGGACTATATAACACAACAATAATATTTCAATTTGAACCAGCAGTTCCTGAAATAGGGCGTTCAACCAAACAAACAAACTCCTCAGCTTTATAATATTAAGATTTACATTATTTGTTATTTTATAGGACTGTCCTAGATGTCAGATATGTATAGAGAAAAATGGAGGCTGCAATCATATGCAATGTGGCTCCTGTAGACATGATTTCTGTTGGGTGTGCTTGGGAGATTGGAAATGTCATGGCTCTGAGTATTATGAGTGCAGTCGCTATAAAGAAGACCCTAATTTAATGAATGAAAGTCAACATGCTCAGGTAAACTATAAATGATTAACTATACATGGCATGTTGTATGAAATTAATCTGACTGTGTACCCTACTTTATTGTTTGTGTACCACCCGCAGGCACGTGAAGCACTAAAAAAATACTTGCACTACTATGAACGATGGGAAAACCACGCCAGATCACTTAAACTAGAAGAACAAACACTAGCATGCTTGAAGAGCCGTATCAATCAAAAGGTTACATATTTTATATAAATAATATTTACAATTCCTATGTTAGTTGAAGGTATGTTATTTTTATTAGTGGATGAATCACTAGAATGCTTGTAATTTTAAGGTAATGGCTGGAGAAGGAACATGGATTGATTGGCAGTATCTATGGGATTCTGCTAAGCTGTTAAAGCGTTGTAGATACACCCTCCAATATACATACCCATTTGCCTACTTTATGGAAATTGGGCCCCGGAAAGAATTGTTTGAGTATCAACAGGTGAGCTCCTGTTTTTGTTCTTAGGCTTTTGATTGTTGAGCTCATCAGAGTGGAAGTAGTCTTGTGCCGTGAAAAAAACTAAAGTGTATTAATTTGTAAGAAATGTCGTTAGAATTTTCAATAAAAAAAAAACAAACATTTAAGTCCTACTAACTACATTGAGGGTAATTTAAATCATCATTATAATTAACACAGCTTTGCTCTATTTGGCTACTTATAAGTTAAAGGTAGTGTAGTAAGCAAGTTACCACCTAAATTATTTATTTTTTAGGCCCAATTAGAAGCTGAAATAGAAAACCTGTCATGGAAAGTAGAAAGAGCAGAAACCACAGACAGAGGTGATCTTGAAAATCAAATGGACATTGCAGAGAAAAGGCGTACAACATTACTGAAGGACTTTTTAGAGTTTAATACCAATAGCACTCCTAGTAGCAGTAAAGTATAACATTACCTCAAAATTGCGTATTAAGTAATCACAATTATGTCAAGCACATTTCTACTAAAATGCTAGAAACCTTTTGTTCTGCCAAAGTATATTTATTAATGTAATGAACATGCAATAAATTAGTTATATTATACTCGGCTTTTTATTTCTTTATTACCATACCTTAGTAGAGTTTTAGGATATGCTTTCTATTTATATTTAGGTAATTACTTTATTTATTGATGAATAATAAAGGTAGTTAAACTACCTACCTATACCATAACCGAGTAGATGGTATAATAATTATATATTTTAAAACCAGGGTGCCAGCCAATGAGACGCTCATCTTATACCTTTAAACGAGCAATTCTTGTATATATATATATATATAATTGGAATCTCGGAAACGGCTCCAGCGATTTTCATGAAATTTAGTATGCAGAGGGTTTTGGGGGCCATAAATCGATCTAGCTAGGTTTCATTTTTAGAAAACGTCGTTTACCAATAAAAAAAACCGAGCAAAGCTCGGTCACCCAGGTACTATATATAATCTGAATCTCGGAAACGGCTCCACCGATTTTCATGAAATTTAGTATGCAGAGGGTTTCGGGGGTGATAAATCGATCTAGCTAGGTTTCATTTTTAGAAAACGTCGATTACCCCAAAAAAACGAGCAAAGCTCGGTCACCCAGGTACTTAACATTATATGCAGCATTAGATGTAAGTAATGTAGGTAGAGGTATTACCTATTTAATGACGACCTCAGTGGCGCATCGGGAAAGAGTCCGCCTGCAACGCAAGAGTTTGCGGGTTCGATTCCCGCCGCGGAACAAATTTGTGTACGATCTGCAGAAATTTGTTCCGTTGGTTGGGTGTGTATGTATAATAAAATATATCTATCTATGTACCTATATCATGTATTAAATTTATCAGTTATCTAGTTAGTACCCATAACACAAGCTTTGCGTAGCTTACTTTGGGGCTAGATGATGCTGTGTGGTTTGTCCAGCATTATTTATTTATTTAATGCTCTCACATAAAACTTGCTTAAAACCTTCTAGTAACTATTACAGATCACTGTGGTTTCCACCTGAAAATTCACTGAGCTTTACTTTAGTCGATTATTTTGTACCCGATTACGAGATCCATACATACCACTTTATTTGTCTATGACTAGTTAGTAAGTCTACAAATTAACATTCGTCTCTATGGTCTTCCTTCAGTCATCGTCAAAATGGCGGCGACGAATGATTCGAAGGCGCCCGTGCGCCAAGTAAAAAGAGTACAATTTGGTATATTATCTGCAGATGAAATCGTAAGTTATGTTATTTCAATTAAAAATATCATTATCCTCGTATTCATCAATTAAATTTGATCGTAGCTAAGCTGACAAAGTTAGACAAACACGCACCTTGTTCAATACTTCGATAGCGTTGTCTATCATTTCTCTGATGAGGAAATAATAAATAAATGATTTGCATTTTATTTTTGCTAAATATTGTGAGTGATTTGGTGTTTATGAAAATGGTTTGTTTTAGCGACGTATGTCTGTCACTGAAGGGGGCATTCGCTACCCTGAGACTATGGAAGGGGGAAGGCCCAAATTGGGAGGTCTTATGGATCCGCGGCAAGGCGTGATCGACAGAAGCTCCAGATGCCAGACGTGTGCTGGAAATATGACTGAGTGTCCTGGACATTTTGGACACATTGATTTAGCTAAACCTGTGTTTCACATTGGTTTCATAACAAAAACTATAAAAGTACTCCGATGCGTTTGCTTTTACTGTTCAAAGTTACTAGTTAGTCCAGTAAGTATCAATTTTATTTTAATTGTTTAGGTAGGTGCTTACTATGTACCTACTTATACATCTTTTGGACATAACATTGGTCTATCCTCATTGCATCACAAATGATGCTCATTTGTCTGTTAGCTGACTATTACCTGAACAATGGACATGTTAATAGATTGGTTAGGTATACAGTCGTGGTCAACTAATTAGGGACATGCAAGATAGTGAAGAACAATAACCGGTTATGTACATACAAATATAAAACCCTATTGATTTCTCAGTAACTATTATTTGCATAATTTGGTCCGATTATTATGCTTTAAATGGCTGTAAATAAAAGAATAAATAAATAGAAAAAAGTATTTAATATCAAAGGTTGAACATGTATTCAATTTTAAGGTATAATTCTGTAGCTGGACATTTAATTAAGGACAGTAAACTATAATGAAAAATAGAGTTAAACAAAACTAATAATCTGCAGTATTATAATATCTTTAACAGCTCCATTTTATTACGTGTAAAATCAGTACCCAGTAGCAAAACCTTTGTTAGTAATTACCGCTTGACACCGATGTGGCATAGACATTATCAGTTTCTGGCATGTTTCGACAGGAATGTTTGCCCATGCCTCACAAAAAGCTTCATTAAGTTCATCTAAAGTTGTGGTACGATAAGTGGCTACTTTTTTCTTGATTTCGTGCCAAAGGTGCTCGATTGGGTTAAGGTCCGGGCTATTTGCTGGCCAATCTAGCACCGATACTGACTGACTGGTAAGAAACGACTTGACTGAACGGGCGGTATGTTTTGGGTCGTTATCATGCTGAAACGTCCATATAATAGGGAGATGCTCCTCAGCATAGGGAAGCATCGTTTCCTCCAATATTGCCTTGTATTGATGTTGGTCTAAGTTACCCTGAACTTTCCTCACAGGTCCCACTCCACGTCCAGAAAATGAACCCCACATTTTAATGTTTCCACCGCCATGTTTCACCTGCTTTTTTGTGAATCTTGGATTCATTTCCGCTTTTACTGGACGCCGTACGTATTGCCTTCCATCTGAAGAAATCAAATTAACCTTGGTCTCGTCAGAGAATAATACATGTTGCCATTGGGCGTAGGTCCAATGTCCATATTTACGTGCAAACGCCAAACGAGCATTTCTATGTTCTTTCTTCAACAACGGTACTTTACGAGCCACTCTTCCGAACAACCCTGCTTCTACCAGACGTCGTCGAACGGTCCTAGCTGAGACACCAGCTCTTTCGTCTGTCCCAAACACTTCGTGTTTAATTAAAATAGAGCCTAGAAACGGATCTTTCTTAGCTAACCTGGCTATCATTCTATCTTCTTGCGGAGTTGTTTTTCTCGATCTTTTTGTTCTGGGCACATTTAAATCTGTGTTATTGCGTCTGACATGTTGCACTGCATTGTATACCATAGTTTTTGAACAATTTAAATGTTCTGCTATCCTTCGGTATGGCCAACCATGCTCGACAACAAACTTCATGATAATTTTTCGTAGTGTTGGATCGCAACTTTTATTTTTACCCATTTTTCTTCAAAATATTTTTCAAAACTTAAAATAAATATCGGGATTGCCGCCAAAACTACCACGAAACAATAAGAGAAGAAGTAAAAAAGTATTGAGATTCAAATTTTGAAAATAGAACGCAATATCTCAGTGTCCCTAATTAAATGGCCAGCCAGCATTATTTGAACAAATAGCACTACGATAATCTATCAGCTATACTGTAAAGAGGTTTAATGTTTAAGAAGTTGTTATTGTTTGTATAATCGGGCACATAAATGACTAATTATACTTACATGTAAGAGATATGGAATATGGTTTAGACTCGTTGGAAAATAAAAAATAAATTCACAATTCGGTTTAACCAAAGAGTGTCCCTAATTAGTTGACCACGACTGTATATGGTTTAACTATTTAGATTTACAATGTATCCAAATTTATTACAGACAAACCCAAAAATTAAAGAAGTAGTAATGAAATCTAAAGGACAACCTCGTAAACGACTGACTTATGTGTATGACCTTTGCAAAGGCAAAAACATTTGTGAGGGTGGTGAAGACATGGATATTGGTAAAGAAGGTGATGATGGCAAGAAAGGGTCTGGTCATGGAGGTTGTGGCCATTACCAGCCATCTATCAGAAGACAAGGCTTAGATCTGACTGCCGAATGGAAACATGCTAATGAAGATACACAGGAAAAGAAAATTATAATCACAGCTGAAAGAGTTTGGGAAATATTAAAACATATCACAGGTACCGTAACAATAATTAAAAATCAACAATCATTAGTGTAAATATCCTCTAATTTGAATTTTGTTGTAGACGAAGAGTCATTTATATTGGGAATGGACCCTAAATTTGCTAGACCTGATTGGATGATTATCACTGTACTCCCGGTGCCTCCATTATCAGTACGACCAGCTGTTGTCATGTTTGGTGCAGCCAAGAATCAGGATGATTTGACACACAAACTCGCAGACATCATCAAAGCAAACAATGAACTAATGAGGAATGAACAGACTGGAGCAGCTGCTCATGTTCTGTCTGAAAACATTAGAATGTTACAGTTCCATGTAGCTACTTTTGTTGACAATGATATGCCTGGCATGCCAAAGTGAGTCACCAACCTGATAAATTAATTTCATTTTGTTATCTGATAATCTGAACGGATATTCTGTTTAGTTTATCAGTTTTTCTTATCAATCTGAATTAATATGAATTAACTTTCAGAGCAATGCAAAAATCTGGAAAACCTCTCAAAGCAATCAAGGCTCGGTTAAAAGGAAAAGAAGGTAGAATTCGAGGAAACCTGATGGGAAAGCGTGTTGATTTTTCAGCACGTACTGTCATCACACCAGACCCCAACTTGCGCATTGATCAAGTAGGCGTACCAAGATCTATTGCACAAAACTTAACATTCCCAGAGTTAGTGACTCCTTTCAACATTGATAGAATGCAAGAACTTGTACGCAGAGGCAATGCTCAATATCCAGGGGCAAAATATATTGTTCGTGATAATGGTGAAAGAATAGATTTAAGATTCCATCCCAAATCATCTGATTTGCATTTACAATACGGTTATAAAGTTGAACGCCACTTGAGAGATGATGATTTGGTTATTTTCAACCGACAACCAACACTTCACAAGATGAGTATGATGGGTCACAGGGTAAAGGTTCTGCCCTGGTCTACATTCCGTATGAACCTCAGTTGCACTTCTCCTTACAATGCTGACTTTGATGGTGATGAAATGAATTTGCATGTGCCTCAATCCATGGAAACTCGTGCTGAGGTTGAAAACATTCATATTACGCCTAGGCAGATTATAACACCACAAGCTAACAAACCCGTTATGGGTATTGTGCAGGATACATTGACAGCTGTCAGAAAAATGACAAAACGAGATGTCTTCTTGACTAAAGAACAAGTGATGAACCTTCTCATGTTTTTGCCCACTTGGGATGGGAAAATTCCACAACCATGCATTTTGAAGCCACAGCCACTTTGGACTGGTAAACAAATCTTTACTATGATCATTCCTGGACATGTCAACATGATTCGAACGCATTCCACACATCCTGATGAAGAAGATGATGGGCCATACAAATGGATTTCACCTGGAGACACTAAAGTTGTTGTGGAGCATGGAGAGTTGCTTATGGGAATTTTGTGTAAAAAATCACTTGGTGCCTCTGCAGGTTCTTTGCTTCACATTTGCATGTTGGAACTTGGCCATGAAACTGCTGGCCGCTTCTATGGCAATATTCAGACAGTAATCAACAACTGGCTGCTGCTTGAAGGCCATTCAATCGGTATCGGAGACACTATTGCTGATCCTCAGACCTATCAAGAAATTCAGCGCGCCATTGTAAAAGCCAAAGACGATGTCATAGAGTTCATTCAAAAAGCTCACAATATGGAGGTAGAGCCTTCGCCTGGTAATACGCTTCGCCAAACTTTCGAGAATCAAGTAAATCGTATTCTCAACGACGCTCGTGACAAAACTGGTGGTTCAGCGAAAAAGTCACTCACAGAATATAACAATCTCAAAGCCATGGTGGTGGCTGGTTCTAAGGGTTCCAACATCAACATCTCTCAGGTTATTGCTTGTGTAGGTCAACAGAACGTTGAAGGTAAACGTATTCCATTCGGATTCCGTAAGCGAACTCTGCCCCACTTCATTAAAGATGATTACGGTCCTGAGTCGAGAGGATTCGTAGAAAACTCGTACCTTGCCGGATTGACGCCATCAGAGTTCTATTTCCACGCTATGGGAGGTCGTGAAGGTCTTATCGATACTGCTGTAAAGACTGCTGAAACTGGATACATTCAGCGTCGTTTGATAAAGGCTATGGAGTCTGTCATGGTCAACTACGACGGCACAGTCCGTAACTCGGTGGGACAACTCATCCAGTTAAGATACGGAGAAGATGGTCTGGCTGGAGAAACTGTAGAATTCCAGAACTTGCCAACAGTCAAACTTTCTAACAAAGCGTTCGAAAATAAATTTAAATTTGATCCCTCAAATGAAAGATATCTGAAGAGAATTTTCAATGAAGATATAATCAAGGAGCTGACAGAGTCTGGCTATGTTATATCTGACTTGGAAAGTGAATGGGAGCAACTATCTAAAGACAGAGAAGTTTTGCGACAAATCTTCCCCAGTGGAGAATCCAAAGTTGTATTGCCTTGCAACTTTAAGAGAATGATTTGGAATGCCCAGAAAACATTCCACATCAACAAAAGGGGACCCACTGATCTAAGCCCCATAAAAGTAATCAAAGGTGTTCAAGACCTTTTGAAGAAATGTATCATTGTAGTAGGAGAAGACCGTTTGTCAAAACAGGCTAATGAAAACGCTACACTATTGTTCCAATGCTTAGTGCGTTCCACTTTGTGCACAAAGTTTGTTTCTGAAGAATATAGACTGTCAAGTGAGGCATTTGAATGGTTGATAGGTGAAATTGAAACTAGATTCCAACAGGCACAAGTCAATCCTGGTGAAATGGTGGGCGCTTTGGCGGCTCAGTCTCTAGGAGAGCCTGCTACTCAGATGACACTGAACACTTTCCATTTTGCTGGTGTGTCATCCAAGAACGTAACACTCGGTGTGCCGCGTCTGAAGGAAATTATCAATATTTCCAAGAAACCAAAGGCTCCATCTCTCACAGTTTTCTTAACTGGAGGAGCCGCAAGAGATGCAGAAAAGGCTAAAAACGTCCTCTGCCGACTAGAACACACAACTTTACGGAAAGTTACCGCAAACACAGCAATTTACTACGACCCGGATCCACAAAACACTGTTATTGCTGAAGATCAAGAATTCGTCAATGTTTACTACGAGATGCCTGACTTTGACCCTACAAAGATATCACCGTGGCTTTTGCGTATTGAACTCGACCGTAAGAGAATGACAGACAAAAAATTGACTATGGAACAGATTGCTGAAAAGATCAATGCTGGATTTGGAGATGACTTGAACTGTATTTTCAATGACGACAATGCTGAGAAGCTCGTGCTTCGTATCAGAATTATGAACAACGAGGAAAGTAAATTCCAGGACAATGATGAGGAAACTGTTGACAAGATGGAGGATGACATGTTCTTGAGATGTATCGAAGCGAACATGCTCTCTGATATGACGTTAC
Organism: Cosmorhoe ocellata; assembly: GCA_963675405.1. Taxonomy (NCBI): domain Eukaryota; kingdom Metazoa; phylum Arthropoda; class Insecta; order Lepidoptera; family Geometridae; genus Cosmorhoe; species Cosmorhoe ocellata. The sequence goes on along the minus strand of OY776245.1, from coordinate 6,368,870 downwards.
AAGGTATCGAGGCTATTGCTAAAGTGTACATGCACTTGCCTAAGACTGAATCCAAGAAGCGTATAATCATTACAGAACAGGGAGAATTTAAGGCCATCGCCGAATGGTTGCTGGAAACTGATGGTACTTCCCTGATGAAAGTATTATCTGAGCGTGACGTTGATCCAATCAGAACATTTAGTAACGATATTTGCGAGATCTTTCAAGTTCTCGGCATAGAAGCTGTGCGTAAATCAGTGGAGAAAGAAATGAACGCTGTACTGCAGTTCTACGGTCTATACGTAAACTACCGCCATCTTGCGTTGCTGTGTGACGTCATGACGGCTAAAGGTCATCTGATGGCTATCACCCGTCATGGTATCAATAGGCAAGACACCGGCGCGCTCATGAGATGTTCATTTGAAGAAACTGTGGACGTGTTACTTGATGCCGCTAGTCACGCTGAAGTAGACCCTATGAGAGGCGTGTCTGAGAACATTATCATGGGACAACTACCAAGGATGGGCACTGGTAAGTGTTTTACTTGAGTTTGGGGTTATACCCTAAACGGTTCTTGCTACTGTTGTTTTGTAATACTTATTTCTGTTATTTTTTCAGGATGCTTTGATTTACTTCTTGATGCGGAGAAATGTAAGAACGGAATGGAAATGGGTGGTCTCGGTGTCGGAATGGGTGTTGGCGGGGGAATGTATTTCGGCGTTGGAACTCCATCTATGACGCCTCAGATGACCCCATGGTCCACACAGAACACTCCTGGATACAGTAGCAGCGTCTGGTCTCCTGGTCAAGGTAAGCTGTCAACTAACAACTACAAAATATATAGTTAGCTAGTTTATGAAATTCCTAAACTATAGTCCTAAATGTTTGTTACTCAATTATGCTATTATGGCTGAATTAATTTTGATTTTTGAAATAGCCGTAGATTTAGAATATCTGCCTTCTATAACAAAAATATACTAAAAGACAACAAATAAACATAATCACACGTTTTGATAAACAGGAAATTCAACATAGATGTCTTGAAAATAATGATTATCATATTCGTTTTATTTTCTTTTTACAGTTGGAAGCAGCATGACCCCTGGTGGTCCATCGTTCTCACCGTCCGGTGCGTCCGACGCGTCCGGCCTGTCCCCCGCGTACAGCGCTTGGTCGCCTCAGCCCGGCTCTCCAGGCTCGCCAGGACCTCCGCTCTCCCCTTATGCATCGCCCTCTGGCGCATCGCCTTCCTACTCCCCAACCAGCCCAGTATATGCCCCAGCTTCCCCGAGCCTCACCCCTACTTCCCCGCATTACTCACCAACAAGCCCGTCATATTCCCCTACTTCACCCAACTACTCTCCAACGTCACCAATATACTCCCCTACGTCTCCTTCTTACTCTCCAACTTCGCCTGGCTATTCGCCCACTTCTCCTTCGTACTCACCTACGTCACCCAGTTACTCCCCGACTTCACCGAGCTATTCTCCGACAAGCCCGGCTTATTCTCCCACTTCCCCGAGCTACTCGCCTACTTCACCTAGCTACTCGCCGACCAGTCCCTCTTACTCGCCGACTAGTCCTTCGTACTCACCTACTAGTCCGGTGTATTCGCCGACTTCGCCCGGTTACTCGCCATCGTCTCCGAGCTACTCACCGACAAGTCCAGTTTACAGTCCGGCGTCACCGAGCTATTCTCCATCGTCTCCTAACTATACGCCCGCTTCTCCAGCATATTCACCCACAAGTCCTTCGTATTCGCCGACGTCTCCCGCGTATTCTCCCACGTCTCCGAGCTACTCGCCGTCGTCTCTCAAATATTCCCCGACTTCGCCCAATTACTCGCCGACATCGCCTTCCGTCGCCGGTGGCAGTCCCACTTACTCACCGACCAGTCCGCAATATTCGCCTACAAGCCAGCAGTATTCGCCGACGAGTCCAGCGTACTCGCCGTCGTCTCCACAACACCCAGGCAGCACTCGTTATTCGCCCTCTTCCCCCAACTATTCTCCATCTTCCACGAACTATTCTCCCTCATCCCCCGGCTATTCGCCCATGTCAACCAAATACTCCCCGACTTCACCAAATTATACCCCAACCTCGCCCAACTACTCCCCATCGTCTCCTGCCTATTCTCCATCCTCTGCTGGTCCTTCTACTTATTCCCCAACATCCCCGAACTATTCCCCCATGTCTCCTAGTTATGATGAGGGTGACGATTAGATTTAAATTTGGTTAATTTAATCTTACCAGTCACATATTCATGCTTGTAGGGATAAAATAAGTTTTCTTTAAACCATAATAGGTAGTCTTAAGAATGAGATATCATAAATTTCACAATATCATGATAGGGGTGTTAAATTTACTCCAAGAGTGAAATAAAACCTATGTAAATCTACATAAGAGTAAAACAGAAAAAAAAAACAAAAATACAAAATAGTAATGGTAAAGAAGTGAAAAGAAATCTGTCACTGTTGTGTAAGTAATATTATTATTATCTAGTGAGAAACAAAAATAAAAACAAAAAAGAATACTTTAAAAAAATGATTAAGTTAGGAAAAACTAATGTATTGTAAATTAACATTAAGCATTGATGTTTGATTATTCTCAAGGAGATGTTTTGATAAATAAAATGTGAAACCAATATTTATCTTTTATTTAGGTTCCTACTCAATAATATTTCTTTTCGCAATACCAAACATAATACCTAAACAGATATTGACGTTGATAAAAAAGTTGATGGTAAAAAGACTTTTACATTACAACTTATTTAATCCTTACCATGTTTATAAAATACAAACTTACTATCTAGCTATTGTGCTTTATAAACCTCGAACACAGCCATTTTAGATAACTATACAATAAGTTACATTGACTAATATTATAATCCGGACAATTACAACGATTAACGCAACACATATTTCAATGTCTTAGCTTAGTGAGATGAAAGTCTAATGATGTGAACTATACTTCTAATTATACCCCTTAACTGCGTTAGATTTACTATATTGGAAGAAACATGTAACCTTATGTAACATGGAAGCCGTAGATAATTTAAAGCTCCCATCCACCAACATTATAAACCTGTCTTTACTTAGATACTTTAACCATCGGTTATGTTTACAGCTAGTAGTAAAGGATGATCAAGAATAACCGATCAGTTTAACAGTCCAACGGTCACAAGGTTGGTGAATGCAAGCCCATGAAAGTGAAGATTTATTTTCCTCTGTATATTTCAATAATACGGTCTTGATCCACATATTCGAAGATGTGGGGGGCGTCCATGAGAATACCGATCGTCCCTGCCGTGGTGACAATAAAGAATATGTAGAGCTGGAGCCTATCGATCACCATGGCAACGTACTTCCAGTCCTCACGCGTCTGAAACATACAAGGGAGGTACGTACGTTACAATACATTCATTAAAATTGGCACCTTTCACATAGAATACTTTGGTAACATTTTATCTAGTTCCTTGGTCGACTTTTTCTTCTTCCCGCGCTACGGAGACTAGTTAACTATTAACATTAGTTTTTTTTTCTAGAACAGTAATATGTATTGTAAGTTCTTAATATTTTATAAATGTAGATGTTTCGGGGATGATTCGTGGTTAGTTGTTCCAACTTTCATCCCCTGTCATCAAATCTGATTTCGGAAATTAACCCTGGTTGCACCTTTGTGGTAGATACCTATTATCTTTGGAACTTCACAGATCAATTTCAGCCTAGAAGCGAACTAAATAATACCTACCTGAATATAAAGGTCTTCGTTGCGTAGATGCTCCGCTATGAATTCCACTGCCTCAGTAGCTTTGGCGGCTTCAGGGGATAGGAGAAGTGAGTCAGAGCTTTCAGACTCCCTGCGTTCACAGCCTAGTCCCAAACCGCCAAGTGCACCTAGTCCGCCCAAAGCACCGACCTCGCCCCCACCTGCTGCTCTATTTATCTTACAGTTCGGGTGGTGAAGGTCTGATAACTCCATTGTTTCCATTTTTCCTTGGTTTGCCCCGATCGCACTGTAAGTGACATATGCTACTGGTTATACGTCGCCTAAGTCTGGCAGGAAAATGGTAGGTTCAGGAATTACGTCGACGCTTCAAGTTATGGGTCTGAAGAACAAATACATTTTTTGCATTCAGGCTGTGTAGGTGTAGATAGATACTGGCTACGTGTAAAATTTTAAGCAAGGGATTTCGGGCTAGAAAGATGCAGGCACATAGATTCACCTAGCATGTAAGACGTTTCAAAGTGATCCTTGTGATTTTATTGAATAAATATTTTTCAATTTCGGTGTGAGTTGAGGTAACTACTAGGTGTATAGCTAAATTAAAAAAAAAAAACATTTTTTATTAATAGGAAAGAAAATAAGAAAGATACCTACCTGATGTGTTTTGGCAAGTCATGAGCTGCAGCGGCGTGGGGCGGGGCTCCCATGCCTGGCATTTCCATCATCCAGCGCAGACGGGTCTTGCGGGGGCGACGCATGAGCAGTGCAGCGGGCAGATAGTGGAGGAAGACGCTTCGGATCCACAGTGGCATCCTTATAAAAAAGTAAATTAAAATTTGATTTTTAAAACTTTTTTATCAATAACTTTGTTACGAGTAGGCATTATAGTTTAACCCATTGCTGAGCTAAGGGCCCATCTATTCATTCCCATAAAGCTATTTTTACTCACCAAATGACGGGATAGAACAAATAATAAAAAACTGGCCTCACAGCTCAGTTGGTAGTAGGTCTGCCTTCTGCGCTGTAGGTTGTGAGTTTGATCCCCACCCAGGATAAACATTTGTGTGATAAATGCAGATGTTTGTTCTGTGTCTGGGTGTTAATATCTAATCTATGTATGTATTTACTACAAAAAAAAGTATAATAATAAATCTATCAGCTATCTGGTTCCCATAGTACAAGCTTTGCTTAGTTTGGGGTTACATGGCGTTGCGTGAATTGTCCACCAACATTTAAAAAAAAAATAGATTTTCTTTTTACTTCGTTGTTTACTTCCTTTGCATTCAAACTTGTTTTACCTGTGTGTCCTAGGGCCCCTGAAGTTCCAGTTGATGATGATGACCGTCACCAGGATACTGACTGTGTTCATGATGAAAGTGAATAAGAGATATTTGGCGATCAACGGAAGCACGAGAGAAGTTGGAGGAAGGATCTTTGACACCAGTAACAGGAACACAACTAGTGACAGCAGAATGCTGATGCCCAATGTAACCTGTGATGGAAATTAAGGTGAGTTTTTTTACGGTTTTATTAAACCTTTATGTTGCATGCCCTTTCTTAGGTAGGTACCTATATCTGAGTGAATATTTCACAGTTCGGTGATTCATTCAATTTTAAATCTAATATCAAACTCATACGAGTAAATGTCAACTCATCACATCACACAGTACTTTGTGATACAAGATGAACTCTACCTACACGTATATAAACGTCGAACATCAATAATATTTATACTTCGAAAAATTTATTTATGTGTGATACATATGTTAAGAACATTATTAAATTTTTGGATGGGTCAAAAAGATAGGCTCTATGATAGTGTAGTTAGGTATCTGCAATAGTTAGGTAGGTACCTTTTCCCCAGCTTCGGCAGGCAGGTAGAATACAAGCACGCAGAGAAACGAAATCAAGACAGTGGGCAGGATCAAGTTGACAGTGTAAAACAGAGTTTTCCTTCTGATGATGATGTAAAACGTAATATCTGTCTCCGTAGGATGATTGCCTTCGTAAATATTCAAGTATGCTGGTACTTCGATAATGTCCCAGGTTCCTGATTTCCAGTAGTCTGATAAATCGACAAAGTTTTTGTTGTTGTATAGAGCTAGAGACACTTGGTCGCCGTTGAACGTCCATGATCCGAATTTCATGATGCAAGTTTGTTGATCGAAGGGGAAGTATGTCACGTCAATCGTGCAGGAGCTCTGAAATGTGTTTCGGTTATTTTTTTTTAAATGAGCAGAACTTAAATAGTGTTGATGTAGCTGATGATGATTGAAAATGTTTATTTTGTTACCTGGTAAATAGCCGGAGGCACCCAGAGAACTTCACCATTCGGATAGATCAGAACGTTAGACTTGTATCGAACTTCGTAGTTTCCATCGGCACTGAAACACAAAATAAATAATTTAAAGTTGATTTATATTCTGAATACCTTAAGTAATAGCAGGGAAGTACCTCAATATGTACCTACTAACAAGGTGAACAATATACTAAATGAGCGTAAAGCAAGTTGCATAAATAAGTATTACTTACTTGTTGAAGAGCACTATATCAGGTTTCCAGACCTTGTCGGGCGGCAGCCTCAGTACGCCAATGCCACCGTAGTCGGCCTCATCCCACATCAGTTGGTAGTCCATCCACACCAGACGCAACCACACATTTGATTTCATGATTTGATTCTTTTCGTTCTGAAACATACCATTCACAATCAAATTGTAATGCAACGTGCAGATATTAAATACTAAATAGGTTCCTACTTTAGTAGTTTCAGCCTAATGAAACAAAACATACAAAATCGGGTTTATTAATACTCAACACGACCACTATTATTTAACCCTATTAGTTTAAAACTGCCATGAAGATAGTGAAAACGAATGGAGTTGTAGTGAAATACAAAGTACATACAACATTGATAAGCTGCACGAAAGCGAGGCCGAAGCGCACGTCGACTTTCTGCGTCATGTTTTGTACGGGCCGAATCAGCTTGTTGTAACCGCGGAAGAGATCGCGGACCAGCCGCTCTTCGTCCTCCGAACACCATCCTGGAAATAATCATTTTATTCCGCATTCCACGAACAGTTTCTATACATTGCATTGCATTTATCTTAACACTAGCTGACCCGCTCGCAAGTTCGTTTGCGCGTACCAAACCGTTTCCAAACCAAGTTTCGAATCAATCACATTACCTAAGTACATGTAAAAAAATCCTATACTAACTTCATTTATCTTACATTAGGATATGCGGCTCCATTTAATGTATATTGTGAATGTACAATTCAAACACCGTCCACGATGTAAAAAATTAGGAACATAGTTAATCTAAAAAATATGAAAAAGTAGTCAAAATGTTTATATTGTACTACATATTTTTATTGCCTGTTAAGGGATTGTACATATGTAATGAGTCAAATGCTGTAAGTGCCTGAGTGATCATAGAGCCTTGGGTACTAGACCGAAATGAATCGATAGTAATTGGCAATAAGCCCAAATAATTTCCAAATTAAAAACAATTCATATGTAATCAAATCATTCATTATTTAATGTGTTTTGTTGCTTGAGACATTTGGTAATATAGCCGGCGTTCATATGCTGCCATATAACATTACAAATCTTCACAGAAAGCTTTAACGTCCTGTCAATAGGGTCTGAAATATATGCTACATGGCGAAAACCACGTAGGTGTATACTTATAGCTTTTCATTTATAAAATTTTCTAAAAGGTCTTTTGAAATTTGTACAAACTAAAGCATTAATTAAGGAATCTAAACGAAAAATTATCGGTAGGAACGTTGTAGTGAGTAAACTACAATTTTATAAGCCAATGATCTCTCTCGTATCCGACTGAGGATGCTGCGCCGTTGACAGATCAATAAAGAGCGAACCGTAAGATACCTACGATGTGAAATGAAAGGAAACATAATGTTTTATATTATTATTTTTAGACTTTGAATGACCTTTTCGTTAAAACCATTTAAATAAATAGTAATTAATTAATAATGTAGCCGTGAAATCTTTAATTTATGATTCTAGATGATATTTCACGTTCTCGTTCTTTCCTAGACAAGAATAAAATGTAAATAATGTTTATCTAATATTTGTTTATACTCAATATGTATTTATTCAGTATAGATAAAATACACCTACCAACATATTTTTTCTTTAGTTTTTCCTTTCACGACATATTAAATCAGGAAGGTATCGTCTTATGTAGAATGCATATAGAATACATGACTGGTTCCTTGCTAAAACCTAGAATATTAAAATACTAAAACATGTAAAATAAATGGTACCTGAATATAGGACGGTGAGGAGAGCGAAAGCCAGGACAAAGGCGCGCGTTCCGCCCTTCATGGCGGCGCGCAGTCGGGCACTGCCGCACGCAGCTGCCTAGCGTCCCGCCGCCCGCCTGCATTCCCGCCCGAACCCAACCCATAGATAAACTAGAAGTAGCGCAAACTATCATTCCCGAACTGATAACACATGTCATGTCGCATAGGTACACGCTTAATTTGGCTCCCAACATAAACTACTTTAATAGAAAACAATTCAGTTTTCATCCTCGTCTATAATTTCTGATATAAATTAATGTGTTATAGACGACAGAGCTTTCAAACCAAAAAGATCTAAGTTCTGTCCACATATCCTGTCCGAACCCGACCCATAGACAATCTAGGAATTTATAAATCTAATCTTACGCGGTCTACGCGGATATTCAGTTCCTAATTATGAACTCTGACGAGTGTTAAAGTAAACTTACAGGAACTAACATTTTATGAGTGTGATTTGTCTGCGTTAACGCTTAAATTCGTTTCATACCTAGACAAGAATTACAATTTCTGCCAACTAGGACGCATCCTTCTCATATCAAAATCCTCTGCCTGAATATCCAAGATTTTTTGATATATATATGCTTATTTGTTATAAATTGTTTTACTGTTATTTTAGTACACAGTGTCCGAGAAAAGCCTACTTACAGTCGCACACAGCGCAACTGTATCGGCTATGTATCCGTTCACGTAGATGTTAGTAGCAAGATACGCATTACAAATGCGATACCCCGTGGTTAGTATAGGGCATCGTGGATTTGGATCTTTGATTGCTCGTGCATCGTTCCCGCTATAAGTTTACTTTCTTAAGGTTCTAATAGTTAAGAACCCATTGTAAAATAGAAACTAAAACTAAACGATATAGGTATAGTTATGATTCTAATAATAAGTCTTTAAATTTTGGTGTCCGTAATTTTTTCCGTCCTTTCAATTTACTGACAATTTACTGATGCACACTTGGATAATGGCTTATGCGTGGCCTTTATTTTAGATTATATGTGTATAAAGTAGGCTTGCTCGCCATCTAGAATTGGCCGTCTACGCTGAGAGTATGGTACAATGTCCTATAGGTACCATCCCCTTAGCTTAGTCTGACGTATCTACAGGAAAGACGTTAAGAGTCCTTACGTGCTGAGCTAAGCCGGCTAAACCCTAGCTCTACCGGGTTCGAACTCGCGATCTTTCGATTGGAAGGTACGGGTGCTACTACTACTCCACCAGCGTTCCCAATAAAAAATATGCTTATCGCATGCGCATTTTCAAATATAACTAATATGTTTTTATAATTTTTAATAAGATATTAATAGAATGATGCGTTATGGTTAATTAAAAAATGCCATAGCCACTGCATTAGTTTAAATTTTGTATTTCGTGTTTCTGATGATGACAAGCTAAATAGTTTTATACATTTTTACTAATTTGCATAACGTAGGTTGTCGTTATTCGCAGAGTTGAGTACTCCTTTGCGCATGTGCGATATCCCACGGGAGAGCATCGATTGTCTTCTGGCGCTCACCACCCTATACCCACCCGTTGTAATATAGGTCAGGAATGTACACTGTAGGTGTACCAGTAATTCCAATCTCCGCGAAGCTACCTTTTTTAAGTAAGGAAGGAATTGTCAGTCCAGGGATGATGAAATAATGACTTGGTTTTATTCATTCGTTTATATTTAATAAACAAAGTGCAATTCAGAGTATTAACCCTAACAATTGAACAAATGTCGAGGACATCTGATTGTCCCGATGGCGACGGGCGGAGGCCGTGCATAGCGCAGACTGTCCGAAGGCGATGCACGGCGCCCAGCGTCACTGTCGAGGTACCGCTAACGGTCCATGACACATTATAACAATAAAACCAACTTATTTCCAAAACATTGGCAGCTACTAATCAAAGCTAGACCGCAACTTCCAGTTGATCGCTTGAAATTAATAGCTTTTACCTCGGAAAAGGAAAACATAGAAGGAGCTTAGCGGGGTACACTACGGTATGCAGGTACCGCGCGACCGCTCCGCGCTTTATGACGTTTTCCTTTTGAGAGGCTTACAATATTTTGTTGTAAATTATACTTAGTCGTTAAAATTAGGTAATTTACATTATTATCATGACATTTTAAGAACAGAAATGAACTTGAGATGAGTGTCAGAGGGTGTGGCAGACGAGCGGTATTGCCGGTCGTAAAGAGCATGTTGTAGTTGGTAGAACACTACTACCTGTGGTTAGGTGCGCTCTGTATTTAAGTCTATTTATAAATAAATATAAGTTTACGTATTTATCATTCAAATAATTTATTAAATTATCGAATTGTTTCCATTTAAATTTTCATAATAGAAGAAAATCTAGTTATTTTTTGTAACCGTATCGAAATAAGTGTATAGTTATAAACTCTATACAATTATGTAATTGTATTGTTGTTTCAGTCCATTCAAAAGTAGGTATGTAATGACTGAAAAAAATTATAGATAATTTTGTTTAACTACAACTTTTAACGAACGTTTTATTAAGCTATAGTTATGGATATTTACCATTTATAACAATATCGTCCCGTTCTCAACGAGGCATATCACAACCTGTTCAAATTGATGAATTGTTTGTAAAGTTCTATACGTTACTAGCTACTGACATCTTCAACGTCCGAAAATAAACTTAGGGATATAACCACGATTCATGGAATCGAATAAGAAGGAAACGAAGGGCGTATAACTGCCCAAATACCATACTGTACAATAGATTTCAAGAGTTGAAGAAGTACTAACAAAGTTATATTAAATGCGATTCAGATCGTTCAACGGTATGAAGGAAGACGTTTTTGTGCTAATATTTTATTTCGGTCCCCAGCCAACGGGCAGGACCGTCAGAAACGGTTTCTAACCTAGCGTAGACTTATCCAAGTTTGCCAGCACTCGTTTCCCGGCGCACCTGTAGGATAGCACGTACTGCCACATCTAAACTCATAAACAGATTTGCGGCGGAACTTGAAGTAAGAACCGCTCACGAATGCTCAATCTGTAAGTAGCTACTATTGGAGTTCATTCGTCATAGAACTCCAAAGTAAGACTTTATGTCTGGGTTTGTATCCTCTGAAGAAAGGTAGACAGGATGAAGGTACCAGAAGGCTTTAGGACTCTATGAGGATAGGCAGTTATCGGTTGAGCATAAGGGATGGCAGTTTGAAGATTTAGTTAGTTCTTATTACTACAGGGAGGCGCGGGCGTCAAGGCAGACGCAACTTCCTCTTGCGAACTAGCGTCAGCGCCCGCGCCATATCGCACATCACAACTTAACAAATATTTGCGGTATCACAGAACTTTACGCATGCGCAATCGCAGGCGGGCGGGTCGCTACGACACCATGATGTGTGGCGCGGACAGCAGCACGGCTAGCGTGGCGATGATTGTGAACAGGGTAAAGATAATAAGGCACAGTCTGTCCACGACCATGGCGGCGAACTTCCAGTCGCGCGAGACGTCCGCATCTTCGTCATCTTTGCGCATCTGGAAATATTGACCGATAAGAAAATTGCAAAAAACAAGAAAACATCAGATTCATGGACTAGTTGTGATATAGACTATAAATATTGAAACCATGCAGAGAAACAAACCTGATCTGTAATGACTCGAATCTCTTTCAGTATCAGTGAAAGCTCGTAGTCAACACCGAAGCAGCTATGCGCTGCCAGCCCTGCTCCGTTTTCCTCGCCACCCCTGCAACAAGCACGGCTCTATAGTGTCCGTCAAATGTGCACCCTACTCTACAGGCGGGGCCGAGGAACGAAGGGAACTACAGGAAATTATGCCATGTCGATCAGATGTTTCAGTTTCAGATCCGAAGTAGAGTTGGTTATAGAGTAGTGAAAAAGTGATACATATTGATTGGAATGATATTATGTCAGTTAAGCTGTTAAGGTCAGGTCACTGCGGATCATCAAGGCGGGGTAAATTATCGTAACCGTGCTATTTACGGCGAGTAGTGTTCGTGTAGATCGTCGAGGGACCTGTAGTAACGGCAGCAGGGGGGCTGCTGCGATTGCGCATGCCGGAAGTCGTCGTCTATATCGAGCACATTTGCTAGGAGCGACTTGGAGGAGCGCTCTCGCAGCTCTAGGTCCGGGGGCGGGGGCGCGCGCGGCGGCGGCGCCGTGGCCGAGCCCGGCCGAGACATGCGCAAGAACCATGGCAACCAGTATAAGAATACAACACGTATCTGCAACAAAATAATTGCGTTAGCTCCGAAACCATAATAGAGAATGGGAATAGTATTGGATACCGAAGTTTTGTAGAGAATTAGCGTCTGAAATACCAGTTTTGCTTTGATTATGGCATGTGATTAAGTGATGTGTGGGTAGATTCTATCTCGTCTTACCCAGTTGCTCATTTCGTGCGTGTCTGCGTGCCTGTGGTGGTAGTTGAGGATAAGGATTGTCGAGACAACGGATGATGCCACCATAAACATGATGCAGTTGAAGTACGTGCCTAGCAGTGGCACCGCGTCTGACGTCGCTGGCATTGTCTCCGCCACCATATTGAGGAACACAGTTAGTGACAGCAGGATTGTTACACCTGTCGAAGAAATGCTAATGTTTATATTCTTCATGACGATGTTAGAAAATTCAAAAACTCTTTCACTCTGCTAGCTAATCATTTATTATGTTGTTTCGGCTATATATTTTGAATTGAGATGTTGAGATGTTTATAATAAAAGTTAAATAGTACCTAAAGATAACTTTTCGCCAGAGTCCGGCGGTAGCGTGAACCCTAGCAGAGCCATCGAGGCTATCAATACGCATGGCACGATCAAGTTGAAGAAGTAGTAAAGGGTCTTTCTTCTAATGACCACCGCGAATGTTATGTCAATGTACGGTTCCGGACAACAATTATAGTAGATTTCGTTTCGCTTGCCTGGTACGCCTGAAACAAAAATCGAACTATAGGTACATTCATACCAAGTAGTAATTCGTATTTACATAAAGGCTCGTATTATACCTATAAGCTCCCATTCACCGTTGGTGACAAAACTGCTGATATCTCCACCCCCTTCGTCTTGTAACTGAAGATCCAACTATCGGGAAAGATTATTTAAATGAGTATTAAAACTATAAATAACTAAGTACCTACTTTAGCTTTATCAATTGTTTTAGAACTCAGAACCCACCTGGTATCCATCATAAGTCCAGCTACCGAACTTCATCTCACAGCGTTGGTCATCGAAGGGGAACCAAGTGATGTCGATTTTGCATGTGCTCTTGAAAATGCCCGGAGGTACGTAAAGACATGACCCGTTGTTTCTCACTACTACATTTGTAGGATATGTGCTGTCGAACCCTTCGTCCGCGCTATAACAAAACGGTATCTATGTTACACTCATTCACCATAAGAAAAAATAGTATTCTGTGTTAAAATAGATATCAAATGAAGCTTTATTTACTTACCTGTTGTACATAAGAACGTCGGGTTTCCATATTCTGTGGGGTGGTACTCGTAAGTCTTTGACTCCGCCAAAATCTGAAGTATTCCATCTCAAGTTCATATCATTCCATTCCTGTATCAGCAAAGGAGAGTAAGTTAGACGTATTCTAAATGTTACAGTTTAAGGTATTGAGTTGAGTTGTACATAATGTAAATATGAAATGGTAAAAGCTTGCAAAATTTTGATACTCACTAATTTAAGCCAGATGTTTGTTATTAGAAGCTGATTTTTTTCGTCCTGCAAAAAAAAACAAATAGTGTTTACGGTACTCACTAATTTAAGCCAGATGTTTGTTATTAGAAGCTGGCTTTTTTCGTGCTGCAAAAAAACAAAAAGACAGTTTTACCTATTGATATACATAGTCGTCCAATTTATTAGATTCAATATGAATAACGAAAAATGAGTTACAATGTGAAAATGCATAATTACAGCAAGTTTAAGTTAAATCTCAAAACTCTTTCCTTTTATAATCCATGGCTCGTTCGTTTCCTCTCAACTGTTCTCAATGTCAGTATTTCCCACAACTAAGACTCATGTCTGAGTCAGGTTTCACAAAATCAAGAGGAAATTTCCAAACTTGGTTCAAAATCCTGGTTCTAAACGAATTATGTTATAAAGCTAGTTTAATTCGCTCGCGAGAAAGAGGTATAAAGTTCTCATATTTAACCAAATCCTTGTTTGTCTCTTAAAATTAATTAAACCGAGCAACTAACACTATAAATAATTTATAGTGTTGGAACAGTCTATATATAATGCACAAGAAAAACTAGGCTAAAAAGCCTCAAAACGGCTGATATACCCTTAAATGATTGAATATGCTGTTGATGAGAGAAAAGATTTTTACCACGTCAATGATCTGCATTAGCGTGAGGCCGAAGGAGAGCTGCAGCGGGTCGCTCTCGTTCACCACGGGCCGCTCTAGCACGTTGTAGTGGTCCAGTAGATGGTGCAACAGCCGCTTTTCGTGGTACCCGCCGCTTGCTCCTGTTCAAGTCATCACATTTTTAATAAACTTCAGTAAAAGCGGGATCTGGAAAACTCCTAGCGTATAATTATATCAATTTTAACAAAATACGTGACAAAATACACCGAATCTAATGCACCAAGTTGTAATTTAGCGTGGTTTTTATGGAAAAATATCCAGAGAGGCTTAACCTTCTTTGCTCCCTAATTACTATGCTTGCATTAGGTACTACATTTCTACAATTATGTATAGAAAACCTTAGTTGGAAATTGAGATTGATTTGTCATGAGTCAATGCAAAATGACAAGCTCCAAAAACGAAACTCGTTCCCATTTCCATTACTGAAGGGTAAAGCGTCATTGTAATGAGAATTAATAGAACATTTCTTGAGCTGGCCTAATTTCGGAACCTTCTATATGAGAACAGAGCGTGTCAATTTCACGAGCGTAGCATGTGTATCTAGTAATTAGAGTAAATTGAGTTTTAACGGGTTTTGGTCACGTAGTACCTACGTGGTTAACAATTTCATATAACCGTGATTAGTGTACCAACTATGAGAAATGATCCCAACTGTAAAATGTGTAGTAAAAATGCTGAAGTTTATGTGTGTGTATGATTGTACCTCTTAAAATCTGTAACGGCTGAACGGATTTGTATAGGCTTTGGTATGAATGTAGATAACATTATACCTCGGATAACACATTTATACCGCAAAAAACCGGATAAAAAGTGAGTTAAAGTGAAAATTCTATAGTCACGGGTGAATTCGCGGGTCGCAGCTAGTTGCTTGTAAAGAAACTTATTTACGTAAGTCTATCTTGGACTATAAACATATAGCCGTCCGTGCAAACTAATTACGGAGCTCAAGTCGTGAACCGTACCTAATAATAAATGAGAGTTCCAAGTTCCGACATTATGTAAAATAATACACTAAGTTGGGATTACTCTCTCGAAGGTGCCAATTGTTAACCAAAACAATTCTGCCTGTTCAGTAAAATTTGATGGAGAGATTTTGCTAGAGCAGATAGAGCATAAAGCTCTTCGTCATTAGGTAATCGCTTCTGGTTGACTTGTTTAGCTTTCTATAATGTTAAAATATGTCTCAAAAATGATGACATATTATCTTATTGAATTCAGTTTTTAGCGAGTTTTCCTAAAATTGGAATCTGATACAATGAAATGATCGCCAAACCATTTAATTGATAGAAAAATAATCTGACTCAATGCAGTGTAGAATCTAGTGAAAATGCACCAAAAGTTGTCGTTCTATTATGCCTAGTAAACAGCCTTTCGGCGGCTCCAGAGTTAGCATGAAGAGTATTATTGTAACTCGTGAGAATTCTCATGAGCTTTTAGGTTAAAGGTACTCGTAGTTTTACGTATTATACAAATTGTCACTAGCTACACAACCATGACTTGAACAACGAAATGTATTTTTGAGTGTCTGTTTGATAAAATATACATAGATATGTATGAATTTGCGAAAGATATGTGTGTGAGACAGGCCTAAGATACGGGGTGTCGGTGAGTGCATTCGTTGAAAGAGTTCACTAGGTGAGTGCATTTGGGGCATGCGATTGGAGAAGGGTTCTAGATTATGGTGTCGGATACGATGTCATGGCTGGTCACTCACCCCTTGGCCAAAACAGGCCCAGCAGCAGCAGCAGGCCCGCGGGCGCCGCCAACAGCGAGCGGCGCGCCCGCCCGGCCATGTCAGCGCTGCGACGCGCCGCGCGCCGCCGCCGACGCCGCCGCCGCCGCCCCGCGCCGCGCCATCCCCGCCGACCGTGCGACACCGACCCCCGCCTCTCGTAGCCGCACTCCCGCCTCTATTCGGATCTATCGAACGCGATCGGTGTCAAATTCGATCCTTTTAGGGTTTTCATAAATCAGATTCACGATCTTTCGACGGCCGCGCGTGCCGTCCGTCGTTGCAGCATCGCCGGCCCGCTGCTGGTGTTGAAGTCTAGTCACGACGTGTTTGCGAGCATTGTTGTTTAGCGGAGTGCGGCCGACCGTGGGGCAGCGGAGCCGCCGGTGTGCGGACTGAAACGGGCGCCGCGCGGCCGCGCAGCCGCCCCGCGCCGCCGCCGCCCATTCAAGCACCGCGCCGCGCGCACCCGCGCACCGACACATGCTCCCCTGGACCCGAGCCTGCGAGAGGAGAGCTCCTTGCTGCCGCTGTCACAGAACCGCCCGCACTCACCCACCATGCCCCGACCTCGCTCTTTCTCTGCAGCGCACGAAACCTCGCATCAAACCTAATTACTTCGATATTGCCCTAATTTGACTTGTTAGCAATGAATGCACTCACCTTGCCATTAGTAGGCAAATAAGTTAGTCAGAACTGGAGCAAACTATTTTGAATTTGGCGCATGTACTAAGTACTGTAAGATATATCAATTATGTTATTTTGATGTCGTGTATGGAAAGACAAAACCAATGAACGGCCAGGCAGAGCTATAGCTTAAATTTGATACGCAAGATTGTTTTAAATTTTACCTTATCAAAGATACACTATCCTGGGAATATGTTAAGATAAATTGAAAGTTTAACATATGCGCATAAAATACTATTAACATTTAGAAAAACTTGATAACTCAATCGAAACATAGGTAACAAAGCTTTTACTGCTTTGAATGAAAATTATATTTGTAGTAAAACATGACGAACACGAGCGCATTTTGGTTACGATGGGTTGTCGAAGCTTAACGATCAGAGATTCGAGTGTTGTGGTGTTGTTGGAGGCTGCGGAGGCTGCAGGCGCGGGGCTGTTGTGCTCTGCGATCAATGAGGCACCCACCGCCCCTTCAACCTCCTCCCAACCCCCTGCGAGCTGCGCACCCCCCGCACGGCTGCCTTCCTCGCACTCCACATACGATAACTACCAACTTCACTACTCAAACGATAACTTTCAAATATCGGTTGAGTCTTCTATTGAAAGAGATATGATCTCGAATATTTCCAATAAATTTCTTTTGGGTAGATGTTTTATTCATCTAAGGATGTGCGATACGTGCGGACATGATTGATTGAAAGCGAGTTGTTATTGGCACTATTTAAAACGTTTTTCAAGATGACCCCTTCTAGATCGAAAAAAAGATTTCGTAACCAAATTAAAACTCTGCTCGGTAAAAAGGCGTGGATTGACGCATTTCTTTACAAATATGTACCTAGATATACTCGTTGTGGTAGGTAGTACTATAAATAGCACAAGTACTTTAAGTTTCGGTCGGTATTGCCTAAAAAATATACCTTTACTTTTACTATGCTCGCTGCGTCAACGCGTCGGTCAATGCACTACAGTCAATAATGTCTAGATTCAATTACGATGTCACTTTGGATAGGCTTCAGATATCTTCTAAATATCTAGTATATTTAGAAGATATAGTTCGCCCCGAACGGAGATCTCGCGCGCGATGTCTATAATCCTCATTTGTATTCACGTCCTGAAGTTTTTGGACACACTTTATGTACTAGTGCATGTATAAGTGCCATGCTTATGTAACCTAATCACAAAAAATAAATATTATTATCCTACGCAAGTAGTTAGGTACTTATGCCCGTGCTAAGACGTCCGCGGTTTCCTTAATTTTCCTTTTTTTCCTTATATTTAAAAAAACTATTCATTCTAGAATAAAAATAAAAACCAATTTGTAATGTTCAAGTAAAGGCCTTTCATTTGATACCCCATTCAATAAATTTAAAAAAGTTTTTTTTTCGACTTTGGATCCCAATATCTTTAGAACCCCTTCACCGATTAAGCTCATATGCTTCCCAGCAAATCTACGCAGCAGAATCGTTAGACCTTCCAAGTTTCATGCAGATTGGATCAACTACTTACTCAAACATACAACGAAAAATTTCCCTAGCTGCCACTAAGATCATCGTTCGCTTCGC
The DNA here is from genome assembly GCA_963675405.1 of Cosmorhoe ocellata. Taxonomy (NCBI): domain Eukaryota; kingdom Metazoa; phylum Arthropoda; class Insecta; order Lepidoptera; family Geometridae; genus Cosmorhoe; species Cosmorhoe ocellata. The sequence goes on along the minus strand of OY776245.1, from coordinate 6,350,510 downwards.
TTCGAATAACTAAGTGACTGACTGACAACTATCAACGTACAGCCTAACTAAACTATTAGTTCCTAAAGAGCTGAATTCGGAGGGTACGTAAGATATGTTCTTTTGGGGTTCAGAAGGGCATCATGAAAATAATTTCCAAAACTCAATAGCTTAGGTTTGCAGAGACTGTATTTTTTTTCTGTTAACAACATTACGTGAACTAACACACGCAGTGACGCATTCACGGTTATGAAGCTCAAAGTAATGTTATATTTCATGCATTTTGGTTCATTATCTGCTGTAAAAGTTATGACGTTTTAACAGGCTAGGACTAGGTCGGACCGATGGACAGTTAGGCTACAAAATCATATAGCAGTTTCCTTGGCGGACAACAAAATCCTAAAAAGGCTTCTAGCGAATTGTATTTACGATATGAACTTTCGCCTCGCTCAACCTTTGTTTGCACTTGATCGTATCGGCTAACAGCCTACCCCTACGTAGTAAGTAATTAATTCTAAGCGTACTTGTACCTACAGGGTAAAGGCACAGACAGAACAAAGCCATTCTCAGAGTTAACGATCTGGTTCCAGTCTTTATTGGGCATAGCATATTATGGTTGTTAATAGCAAATGTTCTCTGAACTGGGTAGTTTATGAAACTCGGAGAAAGCGGCGAAGAAGTAGAGGTATTGAATAGAACACCACGAACAAAGGCGGTTCATTTGCTAGAAACTGGGCGAAATATTGAACGTCACCTGAGTCAAATGTCAAACGTAAAGGTTAAATGTTACGAGTGCGCGCAGCTTCTGAGGGCACTAGAGTGTTGCTGCAGTGATTTTGTTCTACGTAAATTATTTCATAAATTATCGAAAAATCCGCTAATCGATAAAAAAAGCAAAAACACCAGTAGTGCGATTACGGAACTCTGATACAATCAACACTTGTCAAAACAGGCTCAAATTTATTGAATAAACACTCTTATGTCATACCAAATTACTTGATTACAATGAAAACGTATTGACATCGATTGTAAGCAAAGATCCATAATCGCCCCCCTGGTAGCTACTTAACTTTTTTACATAACTTTATAGGTTAAAAAAACGTGTTGTGCCGACCCCACTTAGCATAGGAAAAGGGCAGGAAGAAGAAGAAGAAAAAAGAAAACATAATTAGCAACCTTCAAAACTCCTATAGTATATATAAACTTAAATAATATGTTTCATGTTCTGTAAAAATAGTCGTAAGTATCTATATTTTGAAACTAATTAATTGGAACCAGCTTTAACGAATCTACCGCAACGCTAAATTGTTGTAATAACTAAGGCTTTCCCTTCTGCTTTGAAATACAAAAATAATATGGTCCGAGAGAAAGCGTCTGCGTTTTATTCCTTTTTAAGCGTCTCTGAAATCGTTCGTTTCTTATAGCAGGGACTTGCGTTACCCTAAAGCTACGTTCGTGGCTGTCAACCTCGTGTATTTCGTTAATGATAATGATTAACTGCCAAATGATGTCCGTAGCTAGTTAAAAGCTTATAAATATTGGAAAATTATCAGCAAGTTACCGTTACTTATAAATGTGAAGTAAGTAACCGTGTTTTACAAAAACATGTTCCTGTTTATTGTTTTTCCCTGTTGTAACGGTGAGATTATCGCGATCGGACAACGTGCCGTTCGAAGGTTTGCAGGTTATCGCTATATTTTTTTGCAAATATCCACCGCATTTAATTAGTAGTCAGTTTCCGCTGTAAGTACTTATGATATAAAAGGATTTATTAACAGTTCATTACATTACTGATTTATAGTTCCTGGTTTTTATGCTCTCGTATGAACCGTTTCACATAAGATGTTCTTCTTTGTTAACCAATATCTGAAACCTTACCACAAGCTCTTACAAACCATCATGTTTCAAAAACGACGCATTTCAAGCTTGAAGTAACACTACTTCAATACAATTTTTAGAGGCCATGGTATGAAATATCAAAGTTATATTACTTTGATATTGCCGAAGAGAGTTTTATATATTCAGAAACCGGAGACAAGCAAACTAAACAAAACTTCTTTTACCTACCCAACTACAAACTCAACCGAAGCTAAAATCAAAGCACTAATATCTCTGCGTTCTTGGGTAGGCATATTAGTCTGTCGTATCTACATAGCTGCAATCGAAACGTTGAATACAATACCTAGGTCTGCCGACCTAATTAAATACGAGGTGACCGGTTAGATCGTAAAGGAACTTATAGAAATGTAGAGAAATGCATGAAATGAATGAAGGCGACAGAGGCGTCAGTAGGTCGCGTGACCGCTCAATGGGTGCCTGCAAATTGCGCATTACACGCCGCACACGGCCGCAACCGGCCATTAGTGCATTCCCGCTGATTACTTCATAGCGAAACCGACCATGGAAACTGTTACAGTTTTTTGCTGTCTGGCGAAATTGGTGTTGTTTCATGAATACTTGGAAAACAATACACTAACTTCGATTAGACGTATCTTTGATACTGACTTAAACTGATACAAATAATATCTGATACTGACGTATATTTGATGCTGACTTAAAGTTGACTAGATAATTCTATTAAATAAATACTTTGATGTCAATTTTATTAAACTACAAGACAAGTACCTACCAAATGGCAATTTTGTCAGCATTAACATGTCTAATTTAGCGTAAGGTTACAAACAACAGTGATATTATCTTATTTGGCATGAAAACTAAGTCAGTTAAAGCATGAAAGCCCTGTTTGAAAGTAAGCTTTATACACCAGCGAAATATCTGTGTAATGCCAAGATTGTGTCTACGCATAAAATGTGCTACGCTGAGGCTGGCACGGCTGGCATCCCATTCCCGACCTCTCAGAGAATGCTAATGACAACGGCTCTGCCTACACAAAGTTCTTAAAACCACACAAAAATGACTGTTAATGTTTGCAGCATACACAATACACATCCATTCTTCATCTCTATTACTTTAATTAATGGATTTGCTGAGTCCGAGTAGGTACTTAAAGTTTTTGTTCCATTGTTATTGGGTCAATATCTAGATAATTATTGAGCGATGCTGCAAAATTACTTGTTATTCTGCGTGTATCCGCAACGTTTCTTAATTGTTATCAGGAGTGATTTGTAATTACAGATGGTTATGTAAAGTAATTTGTTTTTGACAGATCGCTAGCACGCCATTATATAATTTTAAATACCATCACACATAATGATTGCTTTCCAAAACTAAGTTCATGCCCATCCGATGGGTACTCGATTTTTACGATATTTTGTTAACTTTTAAACGATTGCCTATGTCTATAATTTGAAGTTTTAGTAAAACTGACGCTATGCTGAAAAACGTTAAGCAGTGTACCTACCTTGATTCCAATATTTCATTAGTCATAAATCTAATATTGACAGATGAAATCAAATCAGATGGAACTGGAAGGATGTCATCAATAATACAAAAGTCGGGAGAATTCGATCCCTTTTTGTCAAGATAATATGATCCACATTTTTACGAAATTTTACGGGAGGGATAGCGACGGGTCACACTGATTACTTATTAATGACTGCGGACCGGCCGCCCAGTCCCCGACCTATGATAAATTCGACCTAAAAACAAATTGAATCGATCTTTTGAAGAAGTCAGCCGAAAGCGACGATGCTGAAGAAATATTTTAGCGAAAAACTGTTTGCTTTGCTGTGGCTTTGCGTACATCATCAGTGTAGCTTCGAAAGAGTAATATCCGTGAGATATACGATAGTTTTCGTTTGATGTAAGATTTCAGAAACTTCCATCTCCAAAACGTAGTAAGTATATTCGTTTCAGACGAATTTCCTCTTTAATGTCGTCGCGAAACATGACACTTTACCAAGCTTCGGATTCTGACAAGGAAACGTCTCACAATCTTAACAAGGGATGCGAATCAATTTTAATAAGTACTAATAAATATTAGTAAAGACCCTCACTATCATTATATTACAGCTATTAATTACAGCTAGGTATTATCTGCATGTCCGTCACTCAATATCACAAAGTTCTGTATCTATTATACAGATATACAGTTAGAAACTTACATCATTAAAAGTTAACACGATACCTACGTTGGACAGCTATGCATATAGTGCGCAGACCGGTTATTCCGGATGAAATTTGGATGTCTTCCGATTGCTAAGTTAAAGCTCTTACGAATATGAATGAAATAGAACAAAACGAGTTTTCGTTTTTTCAGTCAAGTTTCTGTTAACGTTGCTTAAAATTATTATTACACATAATCGACGTATTCAATATAGCGAAAATAGTATTCTAGAAATTTGTTTTACTAAACTTTCGATGACTTTTATGAAAAAAATAAATTATATTGTTGAATCTTTGAGTCGTTTGTCAACTCAACCCACAAATCTCATACCATAATCTAGAACGTATTGATCTATTCATTTATTTATTTGTTTATCTACAAGTAACAATTAGATTTCTTCAAAAATTTTGTAACTGTTTTATTATGATGTACATCATTCCAATAATCATTATGTTTATTAATCTTGTGTGACCGGTCTGTCATTATTATATATCAAAAACTTTCTTCCCATAAATTGGTAGTGAATAACATTGTAGGTATGTACTAAACTTAATTGATATGTATTTTATGTGATGTTTTTTTTATAACTAATTACCTACCTTTATTGGGAACCTAGATTGGTCAATAAGTATCACATATTTAAAGCGGTTTAAGTGGACCATCAAAAAAATTTTTGTTAAACACTAATATTATAAATGAGAAAGTTTGGATAATTGTTACCTACTTGATATAGTTAAATTTTGGTAAAAAAAATTGATTATGACCTAGATTGAAATAAGATATCCTACGATTTATATCCCGAAAAACAATATTTATGAAAATGAAATTAGACTTGAAAATAACAACACACACGAACGGAGTCGCGGGCAGTTCCACTACTTAACAAAAACTTGTTAAGAGAAATCATTGCCTGAGTTATTTGATGTACAGTTGGACTAAGTCTAATAAATTATTTAGTTTGATTTTTAAGTTTATCAAAAAACACCGAAGTAAACAGGTACCTAATTGATGGGTTGTAAATAACTAGAGTAATGAGCTGCGTAGGCACAAATTATTTAATTTTATGCTGAGATAAATAAGTAAAAACTTGTTTATACGATAGTTTTTCAGTAGGTAACTAATTTAATTGTCCTCGGGTTGAATTTCTTCTACGAATTACGAAAAAAATATACTAAAACATTATAATTTAACGTTGTGGATATGATACAAATTCTTCAGAATCTATTATGCTAGGTACTGACATTCTTAAGACCAGTGTATTTTCACCATGCAAAAGCATTTTTCAAGATAAGGTAAGTGTATTCGCGCACATGCCATGCCACCACGTATAGCTACGAGTAATTGGGTGAGCCTGTCTCCTAGTATGGAAGACGTCGACTCGTTCGTCTCACTGCGATTTTCATTAACCTGTAATGAGAAAAATGCCGTCGAGCTATTTGTTTCTCGTTTAGCAGCGTTGCTAAATGGCCTTAAGATTGGATATTAGAAGGGAAAATCAAGAAGTTAGGTATAGGTATGGAAAAATATAAATCTGTTTTGGTTTCTCTATACTATAAAAATGATGTCCTGAAATTGTTTTGAAATATCACATAATTATCCCAGAAAAAAATAAAGTTATTTAACACTTTATTTTTCACTGTAAAGTAAAGTAAAATTGTAAAAAACTTTATTATATGTTTCATCAGAAATATTTTATTAGCTAATGTGCTTCGTCATGATTGTAATTTAAAATGTAAAGCTATCCAAGATTCATGTAGGTGTTCAAGCGCTAATAGTTTTCATTTTATATTATGCTTGAGAAGTTCTTAATCGATATCATTGAAAGTTGTAGTCTGTTGTGGTTTGTTTTATTATTATTTAGACGTTTTTTATTTTATCGCGAGAATTACATAGCACTTAAAGCATTGAATAATTGAATTAATGGTTGATTGTCTGTCTGACAAGAAGGAAAAGTGGCAGCAGACTTATCGCGCGTGTTATCTGTTCGGAGAGAATTGGCAATTACTTTCACTGTCTTTCAGTTCATCAAATCTCTACTTCAGACGCGAGATGCTGTAGAGCAGCGTAGAGTAGCTTCATAACAAAAGAAAGGTTTGACGTTGTTACCATGCATTTATTATTTGTAGAGACGAGAAACCTTTTTTGTCGATATATATGGAGGCCAGCACATTGTTTGTTAAGTACGTGCCTACAGAATTAGCTAATTTAATTAGACCTGTAGGTATCATAGGCTTCACATCAGAGTATGATTGTGTAATGTTGGGTGCGGTCGTGATGCTAACGAAGGTGTAAAATATCGGAAAAATATCGATAGTGACTTTCCTCGGGCGGATGACATAGAAATGTGAAACTTTCTTGTAGATCGAACGAGACACGGTGTCAAGTGCGATTATAGCGAACATTGTGGCAGGGCGGCGCGGTGAGAGCGCGGCCCGGTTGCGACCGGTCGGCCCCACCGCGGCCGGCGCCCGCGCACACGCCGCTCTGCGCCGCCGACGTCGCGACGCGCTGCCCGCGCTACCCGCATCCCAGCTGTATTGCCGCAAACGAACGAAATTATACGAACTTACGCGAAACCCCACGCAAAGGACTGCCATGTTTTAATTGATAAGTGCAGTGGGACGTTACTGGACAGTGGTTGTGGGTTATCTTTAGTGACCGAGGAGTTTGTTAATTAGCTGGAGTCGTCCGGGGTGAGTTGTTTAATTTTATTTAATACGAAACTGTTTTTTATGTTGTGGGATAAGGAGAGTGAGGCGACCGCGTGCCTGGAGTGCGATTAGTAGTGTGGCGCGGCCGTGTCCCGGCCGGCAGGTGCGCCCCGGAGTGCCCCGCTCTCCCGCACTTCCCGCCGGGCGCGATCCTGTCGCGTCCACCGTAATCCTTATTTTCATTTTTCCGCCCGCCCTTCTAAAGTTGCACGCCTGGCTATAAAGTAATGGGACGGTTTTATGTCGTATTTTTGGCATTCATGGTTGTTTTTTAATACTTTAATAGAAAAATAAATGGTAAAACATGATGAGATTTATTCATGAGTTTCATTCATGAGTTGGGTTTGATAAGATTTTATGAAATCGTGGAAAATTGGTCAGTGCACTGCATGTATAAGTTGTAGATTAAATTAACATAAACAAAATAATAATATGAAGTACAGCTACTTTGTTAGTTAGGTACTACCTAACCTACAGGCTTCGTATTTAAACGTGACAATTCAACAAATTAGCAAAAAAGCGACATACCTACCTACCTAATTTGTTAACTTACCCTAACCGTAGTATTTTCTATAATTGCGCCCCCAAAACATATGCAACTTTTTATTTCAAATACTTAATTATTATATATACAAACCTAGATAGGAATTACTATAAAACAGAAAATATAAATTAGGCACTTTGCCTAAATAGTTGAAACTAAATGTGGCCACACTCAAGATTTAGACTCTGGTTCAGGGTAGGTAGGTCCATCCAAGAGCTAGATGCCATAAAACGGTTATAAGTACGTGTTGAACTGGCTTTTCGATCTTTTTTCGAGGTTTATCGCCTCATTGGTTGAGCACGGACGCATAGGATGTTCACCTCGAGAGGCATCTACGGCAGCGCAGCAAATATCTGATGTCATGCGACAATCACGCTCACATTCCACGCCAGAAATGTTCCGTATTGAAAACAGTTTACATTGTATTAAAGCTCACAAAAACAAATCATAGTCGTAGTTCATAGTACGATAAAATAAGTAGCTAGTCAAGAAACTGAGATTAGAATGTCTGCAGATAATTTATAATTATGAAAATAGAAACTGCGTACAATTATCTCGCCTGTGTTGCTCTACACACGGAGCTATTACTTGATAAGCTTTGAAATGGAGCTTACAATGATTGAACATACGTAAAAACGAAGTAGGTTTATAGCTTCCTGTAGGTAGGTAATTTGATTTAGCTATGGGAATGAATGCGTGTTTGGAAATATGTATGTGTAGGCGGATATTTAATATTGTCTTGAAACTTTATCGATTTTATTTATATTAATTTCTACCATCTCAAGTTATATTATTAGCTATTAGGTATTTCTCATTTAAAAAGTTTGTGGGCGGAATCATTTAATGGGAAGCCACATTTTGTTTCATTTTTGAGCACAACGGCACATTCACCTCGGAATAATTTGCACATTATTGTTATGTTAATTAAGTCGTTATCTAATCTTACGTTTGTTTGTATTACAAAACTCTCGTCTCTTAACAGCATAAAATACGTTCTGTTATTATATGGCTATCATGAATCGCATGATAGCCAAAACATCTTATTTTAGGACGGGTGGTGTTTGTTCTGTCCGCCTCTTTGCACTCTGTTTTTGGCGATCTAGATAATGTCTGGACCACTTGCCTTTTGCAACCGGGGTATCTCAAAGAGAAGATTTTATCAAATTTATTTCAATTTCGTGTAAGATAAGTTGAGGTGGGCGCCGCGTGATGCGAGTAGAGTACTTGGTTTACTTGAGTCAATGCTGTAGTATGCTGTAGAATGAAGTAAATGTCGCGTGCCTTAGGAGTCATAAAGTACGATGTCAATAGGTAAGTAGGTGTAGGTAACTATTACATTGCAAAACAATTTTGCTAAATTACTACTTTTTACATAGGTACCTAGTTACTTAACAATACCTTAGCAGAAATAGAGTGGTACATGATCGTTTGAATCTTTGTATACCTACCTATGAGTGAAAAAAAATAGCTTGCTATTCTTTCTATTCCTATTTTATTTTAATTACCTATACGACAGGTCTTTTCTTGCTCTAGATATATTTTGATTGGTTAGCATAATATTTTTGATACTTACTGTATTTAATTACCTATCTACATAATATTGCTGCTGCTGGGTAAAATTCCTACATATTTAGGTAATAATATTATAATTTGTTAGAAGTACCTAGGTATGTATTTATTACTTGCAAATTGCAATATAATTAAACGTAACCCGCTAAAGAGTCCTAACTCCAATCACCGATTTATTTTAAATGAATACTAAACGCTGCAAGGTGTGTTGTGCATGCGGTACGCACCGACATAGAATGGCATTGGAACACTCTTAACACGAACTGGAGTAATAAATAAATCGTGCAACGAATTGGTATCGGTCGGGCCGTGTTCCGACATTGCACGCTACTACCTTCCATTGCAGGGGGCGTTGCACAACCCGGGGATCGCCTAATTAGATGAACTACCTCGATTGCCCGGTTGCAAGTGTTGCTAATAATAAAATTGCGATAGCGTTTATGCAGATACTATTTTGCGTAAATCTTTTATCGACCTTCTTTGCCGCAAACAGACTCTACTAAATCGATATTGAAAATTTACAATATTCACAATCCAAAGTTCTTACGTAGCAACTAGCAATGCTAGTGAGAATTCTGATGGCTTTCCATCTTACGGTTCAGAGTGAGGAATGTAATGTCATATAGCCTATTGCGGAAGTAATAACAGCTCCTCAAATGGCCATCTTCTGGTTCACACACTTGCAAAAACTAGTTTTAACATTGTAGATAGCACATAAAAATTGTGTGTGAGTAAAAAATAATACCTAGTAGTTATCTAGACAACAACGCTTACCTCACAGTTACATACACTGTCAGAGACATGCTTGCCCCAAAAGAACTTTTACATGGATCACAACTTTTTTCTTATGTACTTTAGTGTAAGATAAGCCAGTCGCTAATTTTAATGAGGTTCATACAGTCAACAACGGAAAATTCTCCAGTTTTACTTAGCCTACTTAATATTTTATAACAATGACATAAATATCAACATACATCTATTAGCATTACATTCCACCTAGATGTGCACCTGCTGTGAAGCTGTTGTCGCCTTAAAGAAAAATAGTTTGTGCTTTAAAATTATATGTGTGTCTATACGTCACAAACATCTACATACTTATACTTATACTAGCTGATGCCCGCAGCTTCGCCCGCGTGAATGTCGATTATCGCGACTTTTCATACAAACTTTCATCCCCTATTTTATCCCCTTGGGGTTAGAATTAATCAAAATCCTTTCTTAGCGGATGCCTACGTCATGCATGCCAAATTTCAGCCCGATCCGTCCAGTGGTTTGGGCTGTGCGTTGATAGATCACTATGTCAGTCAGTCAGTCAGTCAGTCAGTCACCCTTGAGTTATATATATTTAGATTCATAGCATCCTTAATGCCTCTGTATAATTGTTCGACAGGTAGGTGTGGATTATATTCAATTATAACGGTACCTATTCGTACCATCCCGTTTTAAATAAGTAAGCTCAGATCAAAGAACTGTCTTTTTTTTTTTTTTTTAATAATGCTGGACAATCCACACAGCATCATCTAGTCCCAAAGTAAGCTACTCAAAGCTTGTGTTATGGGCACTAGATAAATGATATATTTAATACATTATATACATAGATAGATATTTTTTATTATACATAGAAAGCACCCAGACCAACGGAACAAATTTCTGCAGATCATACACAAATTTGTTCCGAGGCGGGAATCGAACCCGCAACCTCTTGCGTCGCAGGTGGACTCTCGCCCGCTGCGCCACAGAGGTCGTCAGAGGCTTTACCTTACCTATTCAGAAAATATTTGACAGACGGCTCTGAATACAAGGCAGCCTCATCTTCTGCATTGTAGGTTACCTGTAAAGATTCAATTATGAGATACGGCTGAACAATACCATATGTGATGCAGCAATCTTTCTTTGTTTATCCGATGGATAATAACGAGAAACGAAATGCTGGCTTCAATAAGTAACCTACATGGCCTCCTTCGACTTTGTATGAATATTTCGAGTCACGTACTTCTTGAACAGCGAAAAACCAATGTTTTTCGTGGTAGTTGCATCAACTCCGCGAAACAAACGTTCAACACAAGGTATAGATTTACAATGGATTAACATAGTTTTAAGGAAAAGATCGCATTGGATAGATTCAGTAAAGTACGTGTTCATTAAAACCTGCGTCAATTTTCCAGAAAATCATTTCTATAATCGAATCTTGGAAGTAATCGGCGGTGAAAATTGTGTTGAACCGTGAGAATGAGTGGCCCTTCAGAACGGGACCCGGGAGTAACGGGCCGCAGCCCCGGGCAATATGCTAATGCGTTGATTCTCTGCGAACGTTGGGCACTCCGGCGACGCCTGCGCCTGCGCCGCCGCCTCCGCCTCGGTGCGGTGCCACTAACCTACATCTCGCCCAATGATGCTACTATTTGTGGTCAACGCGTTCCCAAACACGCTCGTTACACTTTCGACTGATCAACGAAAGTTTCAATGATCGTGACTAAAAGTACCTACCTAGACCACTCGTATGTTATATATGTAGTTATGTAGTATGTTTTTCTGTGAACGTCGAGGTAAACTGTATATTCTTATCTACTGGTAATACATAATCATACAACCCTTCAAAAAAAGTTGCGTTGTTGGCGGCATCGGTTGGACATTGTTGACTTTTTAATCGTTTATTATAGGTACGTAAATAAAAATTGAATGAAACTTCTGTTCAATGTTATCATAGGTATTAATTCAGTAACTTGTCTAATATTTTGATCAAAAGGTCTACCAAAGGCCACATCTCAGCTCATCTCTGAGCGTTCAAGTGCAACGGTGAAAGAGAGAGGCAGTTATTTAGAGCTAGTCGCGAGCGCAGCTAAATTGCATTTTATTACGCAAGCTAATGTTTTTTTTTGTCTGCAGGTTCTTGTAAACGGAGGTTTGTTCTCCTCGCGAGTGCACGATTCTCGCGGCATGGCGACAGACGTGGCTGGCGACGTCGAAGACTTCGTCACAATAGTTCCAGTTGGTGAGGGTCGGCCGGCAGTGAAGGATCCTGCCTTCGTCACAGTCCTCACGGTAGGAGCTGCATCTGGTGCCGCTGAAGTGATAGTACGGAGGCCTCGAGGAGATCGGCTAGGACTAGGACTGAAATTTGAAGGTGGATCAGCCGCAGCGGAAAAAGTAAGAAGACTTCTCGTTCAATCATGCTCAGAAGATAGTCCAGCGGCAAACGCTTGTGCTCCGTGGGGTAAGCTCATACCTGGAGATGAGATTTTGGCTATTGACGGTGTTTCGGTGTCAGAGCTAACGAGAATAGATTGCGTGCGCCGACTGAAAGATTCAGACGAATCTCTAACTCTTTTGGTTAGGCATTTTGAACTAGATACCAAAACGGAAGCACTCAAAAAAGACATGTCAGAATCTGTTACGGCTCCAGATGTAGCGGTTCCGAAGCAATCTATAGAAATTCCAAGACCAACCACTCTGCCTCCTCCAGTTCCACCTAGAAAACTTGGCAAAAAAAACTCCTTCAAGGACAAACTATTGCTACACTCTTTTGGAGAGCAATGCAATAACGATGAAACTCAACAAAATGATAAGGATAATGTCACGAATGGAAAACACAATGGTATGTCCACTTTAACTAAACTATCAAGAAAATCTTCGTTTGATAGTCATATTTTTAGACAAAACAAAGAAAGCATTTCTTATCTGAAAAAGGGCTCTCCCGAAGAAGTAAGACGCTTAGTTCGACGACTGTCAGATGGCAAAGCTGTGCCTGCAGAAGCTGAAATTTACATTGACTTACTTTCTTCTGAATGGGAACGATGTCTTGTTTTAGGAGATGCAGAGTCAGACGACACTGGTAGTTCCATTAGCACGGTTGTCGATCGTTTAGGCTCGATGACAAGCTCTGTTGCAAATAGTATACCCTCGACGCCCACTATGCAACCCAAAACTATCGACATACAAAAAGTTCTAAATTGCATCGAAAACATTGACACTGATATTCTAAGAGATATGCGAGCATCAAAACATTCCTTACTCAAACAAATAGATGTACTAAAAGAGCCAAAACTAACAGACAATATCAATTCATTCAACAACTCAAACGGTTTTACACAGAATTTACTGAACTTAGAAGAAAACCTTCACCATTCCAGAAAATATTCTCAAAACGACAAAAATAACAACAACAACACAATCTTACAAAATGTCACCAATCACTTAATTAATGAGAAAAATCATAAAACAGATGATCCAGCAGACAAACCAAAGCCGATGCCTAGGAGTACAAAAATCGAGCGGTCAGCGAGTGATAAGAAACCTAGACCCATTCCTTTACCTGAGAATCCTCCACCGCCCGTTCCAGACTCATTGCTAACGCCGACGAAGAAGAACTGTATCGAAACGTGGCTACAACGCTCAGAGGCGGAAATGAATAATAATAAGGTGATTGAGAAGCTTGACGATAATTCAACGCCTGAGGCGCTACCGCGACTAATTGATTTCGTGCCGAAACCTCAATTCAAGGAAAGCGTTCATGAGGCACCTTTGACTAGACCCACGGCACCGCCGCCGCCGCCGCCGCCTGCTGAAACCCGAGAAGACGGCTCCGGAGCTTCTCTCGACACCATCGGCGAACTGGACGAGTCCACTGACGTCACTGACAATACGTAAGTACCCTACTCTCTCACATGTTTAGTTTAATGACCCGTATCATTTTGAATTTTGGACTAATTTTGGAAACGTACGGTACTGATAACAAATATTTTGTTTCTAGGATAAAATTAAAAGCTGTCAGATTTTTCACAACATTATTTATTTATTATTCTATTCTTATACTTACTCTAAACTCTCGATAAAAAAAAAAAATAACTAAACTAACGTACAAGAACCTTTACGGCGCGACGAATGCGCCATCAAATAATTTGCTACGCAAATGTCATTGATTTCGCCTGACTGCGAGCAATAAGAGACAAGATACTTCTGCTCATTCAGACATAAACCCCAAATCTTTGGACAATTGTGATAAGCCGTTAGCAACCAGCTTGTTTTTTTTATCACATAAAATAAGATATTCAAGCATTTTTTCCACACCTGGCGAAAGAGTAATAAAATTAATTTATTGCTGTAAAAATATTAGCGGACCGCGCTGCGAACTAATTTCTTTCGGTCCCTCCTCTACACTTTCCACTAATTATCCATACCGTAGTGAGCAAAGCGGTTTGCAGGTCGATGCTTTCCTGACTTGGCACCCTAAATTATCGTTGTTTAGTGAGAATAATTTCGTTGCCGTAAAGTATTTTATTTGAAAGCTTCACATAAAAGAAATCGCGTTAAGTGCCTTCGTTCAACCAGAAAGTCAGCCAGTGAAGGAAAGCAAATTTTCACCGAGGGAAATAATCATCGAGCAAACATCCATTTGCGAGTGAGACGACTTGACGTTAGAAATTAACCTTTCGATTCCAACTGTGCGGGAAGTTAATTATAATGTTTTCTTAAATTTGTTCAGTGAGTTGTTGCTTGTTCGCGATTTCAAGCGTGCGTATGTGAAGATTCGTACCATTGTATGACATTGCATTGTTTTATTGACAGTATCTTAACTTTCTTGATCTGGGAGCCTGCTGGTAGCTATTAAAGTATTGACATGAGACATTTTATGTATTTCCGTAATCTTTTTAGTGGAAATATAGGTCATTAGATCAATTTCAATAGTCAAATCAATAGAAAACACAAATCATTTAATTTTCATGTCAAGTATCAATGACACATGCGAATAATTTTTTTAATCAATTCCTTACGTAATATTTCAGTGTTACAACATTTTTCGCTCTGAATATCTGAAAATAGACAAGTTAGTTAGGTGATAAGCTTAACTATCGAGGCATCTCTACTTTGTTACACTCAGTTAAACAATGTGCGTGTTTGAACGGCATGGATAAATTGCATAATTTCTTGTTGCGTTGCCTCTTCGATAAAGTAGTACTTAATGCTTGTTTTGCTAGTATTCTCTAAGATTTAGTATTTTGTTTCGCCCTATACGAATACTTTGATCAAAAGCTTTTGAGCAGATTTGGTTTAGTAAAGCCCGGTTCAAATGTGGTAAAGATTACATTATGTACCTTACCTACTTATAATACATTTTTGAGTCGGTATAATAAGGTTCAAAATGAATCACGAAGCTACAAAAAAGGAAGGTATGCGATACTTTATGCTACGAAATGAGCATGAAGTGAGTACCTGGGGCTTTACCACAAGCTCTTCGGGCAATATCAAAGTAATACGAGTATAACGATTATTCGTACCATGACGTATAAAAATTGTATTCAAGTAGTGTTAATTCAAGCTTGAAACTTTGTTTTTTCTGAAACATGATGGTTTGTAAGAGCTTGTGGTAAGGCTCCTAGTTTACCTGTATCGCGTAGTTGTTTAAAGAATTCAACTAAACAAAAAAATTGAAAAGCTCCTAGGACTTTTAGTAAAACAAACAGTGATCCGGTTCAACATAATTGCTACCGGGGGCATAATAACTCCGTGTGAAAATGTATTGTTATCATGAGCTGTATTAAAGCTATTTACATAACCACCAAATCATTACACGAAGGTGCTTCTACAAGATAAAACAACTTCATTGTCTTCTACACGAACAATACTTTTACCAGTTGCACCAGGAATAACAGTTGTAGACAATGAAAAGAATATTTTATTCGGAGTGGCGACACACATGGAGAGTTTTCTCTATTTTCATGCAAACTAGCGGGTAACAATAGCGGGGTGGAGTAAGGAGTTAGGGGGGACCATCTACGCCCTCGCCCTCCTAGCGCACTCTGAAAATGCACCCGACCCATTATACCTAGTCTAGCACAGCCATTGACTCTACCATATTATACCTACACCTTACAATACACTGCGTCACTTCACCATATTTTATAGTGTTAAATATTTTATAAGTATATACACTTCGTCTCCTTTTCATAATACATAGAAAAAACTCTAATAACCATTTTACCCACTTATATATTTATCCTAAATTGCCCTATCAAGCCTGCCTTCAGACTTATAAGTTAGTAAGCACCTTCGCACTATGTTTTAGTAAGCGTAGAGCCTTCACCTTATTAATTTATTATCTAGGTACCCGTCTCTACTCGTCTCTCAGGTATTAGGTAATTATAATCAAACAAAAAACATTACTTAGGTAACTTACGGTGTTTAAACAGTTATCTTCAATTAAAAACACCGAAGGATGAATATTTTTGACACGCAATCGGTTTAAACAACATACGAACATAGTATTGTTTAACGTTTTTGAATCAAAGACTATTTATAATGGGGTACCGTTTTTAGCCGCGTATAAAATAGAAAGTAAGTTGCGTTAGTTTGACCGTTTGATGATGTTGCGCGTTTGTCTATCAACATCAATTGATAGAAGCATGCGCGCGCATTCCATCACTCGGTTGACTGCTGAATAATTTATCTACCTATTTATATTGAACACAAATCATTTTTTTATGAAAACCTTTTTCGTAATTTGCATTGAATTTGCATAGTTTTTTGCACTTTGCACATAGTTTAATTTTTGTTTTTTTTTTTGTTACAATTTACTCCTTTTTGTCCTGACTTTACTTTTCTTATATTCATGGGTGCCTTCCTTTCCATGCTCTTACTTATCTACTCATTTTCATATAGGCGCACTCTTAGTGCTTGGAACCAATATACATATAAGTCCTACGAACTTCTTGGTCACCGCTTGGTCATTATGTACTTAATAATGTGTCACGGAGGGGCCTGACATCATATCTAAGATTAAATACTTGAGTAAATAAACTGCATACTACCTGGAAACACATTACATAAAAGGGCGGTTACTAGACATCGATAAAAGAAAATGTTTGTATAGTTTTATATTACGAGTGTTTATTGATATTCCTTTGCGAATACATATCAGTAAATAAACGTGAGTACCTAAATAAAACTATACGTATAGGGACTGCCTAGTCTTTTTCAGAGCCAAATAAAAATAATCATTCCAATAGGTTACCGAATAGGTATGTACCTAGGTAATTCGTTACGTGTCCAATCATAATAAATGGACGGTTGTGACTTTTTGTAAAGCGTTTTGCTCGGCACAAGCACGTTAAAATGAAATTGTTACAAAACGTTAACCTCATCGGTACATTTCGTTAAAATAAACGTTGTAAGTACAAATAGTTCATCCAACCTTATAAGGTCACGCCTGTCTAGCAATATCTTCTAGGATATTGCTATTTTATTATCAACGACTTCAGCATTCCAGTACGTCCGTTCCGTTGCCCTTACAAAGGAATGTCTCATGTGACTGTAACCGCGTCATTCTGTCTTTACAGCCAGGATTCATACATGCCAGAGTAGGTACCTTTTACCATAAAATATATACTGTAATATGTTCACGACTTGGGTACCCATAAAGAACATCTTCATAATAATATCGTCTAGGGTGAGCATCTTGCTAGAGGAGTACTCGTAGTATGAGGCTAGTCTCAACATTATTGCATGTTTACATAGTTGAGCCTAAGAAAATTGACACAAATAAGACGTAAAATTAAGGCAATGTTGTTGTTATGAACTAATTTGAATTCAGTTGATATAAATAAAACACGCATTAAAAAAACTTACGTACGGACAAAATGTAAGCTTATTCCGCAGAAAGTTTTTAATTGTTATCTACGGTACATATCTACTACATACAAAGTTTAGTGCCCATAGGTACAAAAGTACCTACATATGTACTAGGCAATGTTCAGTATCTTATCCTCCAAGATCATTATGCCCCAGACGAAGTTTATGAGCATAGTTTACGTACTAATTGACATTTACTTTGTTGTATAGCCTCCGCCATACATAATGTGGAAGTTTACGTTCGCTCGTATATTTGGCGTATGGCAGGCAACGGCAAACCGGCTGCATTCATTACCGCATTGCGCTTCTAACTGTACCTCACATACATTCGGCAAAACAAATATATCTAACATACCCAAGTGAGACTATTGTGAAACCACTAATTATTTGAAAGGTAATGAATACCTATTTATTGTAATCTTATTTTGTTTTTTTGGTAAATTGCGTTTAAAATAAAAAAAAAAACCTAAAAATTGTCTAGTAACATTAGATTAGAAAGATTAGAAATTAATCTGTTTTAGTTTTACAAGGAATCAGCAATATAATTAAGTACACTAATTTATGCGTCACATTCTCAAATGTAGCCTTCCTTTTCAATACTGTGCCATAAATGATAAAAAAATACTTTTATTTCATATTTCAATACTGATAAATGATCTCATTTATTATATCAGCGATATTATGCAGTGACTGCTTACGTAATTATTATAAAAAGCAGCACAGAATTAAATTTTGCAACTGTGAATGGTATGAATAGTCACGTAAGTTATCCCAGATGCAATATCCTAAGCAATATTGCTTTAATAATTGATAGAGATTATCGTTTGAAATTAGAAGTTCATAATTTACTAGATGACGACGGTGGACGATGTTGAGTGCCTACAGGTAGTCATTTAGTTTATTGCAGTAGGAATTCGACTGCGTCTTTCGTCTCAAAGAATTTTTGCTTGTTGGTAAGAAATGTCCTTGATGGTCAGTAAATAGACGATATTTTTCAGTTTTCTAACTTGATCATGGTTATTTGCAAAGAAAGATCCAATCCAACCACGTGGGTTCCCGGACTTGCGAATGTCACAAAATTGAGCCCACGCCGCCCGTGGTACCGACTAAGGTGCTATGCAATGTGACATTTTTTATAAAAGCTGCTAATCTTTTACAAAAATCACAAAAAAAGTATAGCAGCTTCTTCATAAAATGTTACATCAAAACACTTTGTCTCTAATGTATAAACGAATTTTCAGTAGAAAGTTCAAAAATATTACTCACAGCAATAAAGCTCTCGATATTACAAAATACCAATTTCAAAGAGAAAACGTTATAGCTATAAACAACATACCTACTCGCAAAACAATAAGAACTTTCTGAGCTTTCGATAAGTCTGACAGCATATAATTGAATAAGTTATGCCATCTATGAGTACTATAGAATGCCATCAGGATCGCGCGTGCTATCGCAGTAAAACCGAACTTAATATCGACAGCACGCTTTGAATACACTGTATAGAAATCTGCGGTACCTACCTACCTATATTGCTGAAACATTTTCCATTATGTACCTCCCCATAATGGATGGCTTTAATCGCTCTAATGATCGCTAGTGGTAGGTACACAACATTAAATTGTCCTAGAATATTTACGGGCGTGGCCATTGCATATTAATATTCTATTATTAGAACTTATTATGTTTCTTTTAAACTGAACTGTTTTTATATGATAATTAATTAAACACTTTTCGTGATAAAATAAAAAAACAACAACATGATGACGACTGTAGTCCCCGGGCTTGGTAGACATCTCAGATATTTTGTTACTTAGATCTTTGGGGATACCTATAAAAGTAATAAATAAAACTATAAACCAGAGTTCAAGTCAATGACCGATTATATCTGATATCAAAAATCGAAAGCTACTGCAGTTATTTAGTAACAGTGATCTGTAATAGTTACTAAAGTTTAGTAAGATAAGAGGAGTAGAATCAAAGTTGACGAATGACAGGAGTGAGTGGAAGAAGAAAACATGTTTTGCCGACCCCACTTAGTGCGGCATAAGGGCAGGAGAAAGATGGTGAGGTACATATACATAGTAATTTATTTTAGGTGGCATCTGAACATTCTATATATTCTCGCCAGCACTATACCACTTACACTATATACTATGAGTATACATACATATATACCTAAATAAAATATCCGTGCCACTGTAGCCACTCCGTAGCAGCACCGCACGGTAGTGGTTCTGTAGCATAAGGTTTCTTTTTACTTTAACTTTGTTTAAACAAGAAACAAGGAACATCTTAAGAAAATGAAAAATAAAACAAGAGTTCCTATTGAATTCAGAGCAAATAATCTAGAAAGGTCATCGCTTAGCATTCTGTGTATGCTGAGCCTAACGGCTTATCTGAGAGTAGGTAAATATTGTTATGTATTCTGCAACCGTGTGTTTGTGTGCATGTAACACTTAGCAGCCGAATGTTGGCCACTGGAGGTTTCGCGATGCAATTCAAATAGCACCTAAATCTGAAGGAGGATTTCGTCAATTCCAGTTTTGAAAAAACTAAAATAAACCATGAAAATTGAAAAGATTGTTTACTTCGTTAAATACTATCAAATATCTCAAAATAGTTTCTTTTCAAATAATGACATGAGTTTTACCATTTTTTGTAAAATTATGATATCGCTGATATCCTAAGGGATAGCTAAAGGTTTGTAAAAATCTCGAATTTAGCACTATACATATAGTAACACATATCTCTACATGATTGGCATATTATGTGCTTTAAGTAGGCTAAGATGTCTGATGTACCCGCGGCCGGTCGAGACCTAACGGTACCGAGTCGCCGCGCGCGCCGGCCTCACTGATTGGCCCTGCAACTCTCAGATGTTGGCTCTGCAATCCAATACATCTAATACTGTTATTAAATTTATGTTCGTATCTCCATACTTTCTCTCGTGTATGATGATAATCACCGGCATCGATCACGGCGGACCTATCGAGATTCTCATTCTTATCCGTTTAACATATTTCAACACCCACGCTAAGAGAGCGACAGTTTTGCAATCAATACACTCAGATTGGAAAATATAAATGAGAAATACTGTTTGCCAAAATGTTTACTCGTAAGAATTTGTTTACTGCTTATGCTCGTAACAGTTTGTTGACATGAATCCACCGCTCCGTTTTAAGTTTCACATCTGCATTCTACTTAGAGATAATAATGATCGGAGGAGGAAGTAAATTCTTCATTACGGTGTCAACCACCGTCTCGTGTCTCGTAAACACAATTTGAAGAAGTGAGTGAAAACGTTTCAAATTGAAACTGCGCAGCAATGCGGTTGTGAATGACTGCAAATACTTGCCTACTTTTTACTCGTATTTAATTAACCAGTGTCGACTTATTGAAATTCTTAAAATTCCGAAGTTGAGTGGCGGAAGCGGTGAAGGGGGTGCCTTGATCTTGTCCAATTACGTACCCTAGATAGCATACGAGTACATACAGTACGATGTTATTCGCACGTACGAGTTGGTATAGGAAATGTCGCGAAATGACGTCTCGGTGACAATGGCACTGTCGACCCTGTTCGCACGGTCGTCCCACTTTTCATAACTTTATCGACTTGTTTTACGTCTTCTTCTAAGGGTTTCTTTACATCCTCATTCAAATACATATGTACTTATCCAAATATCACTTGTTAGCATTTAATGGGTTTACGGTCAATGTAAAATAGAGGGTCTCCGTCAAATTCACAAGCTTTAAAGATAGACGTGATCATTTACTCGTCCTTCCATAATAAAAAATATGGTATTGCAAAAAATGCTGTAGATGTGGTGTAGATGCATAGAAGCAAAGGTAAAAAGACATTTCGTTCCAAACGAAGTTGAACGTGCATGACAATCAATAATTATCAGCTCCTTCTTCTGCCAGTTGCTAGTCGACGAAAATCAGCAATTCGTCTAACAAGTTTTAATATTAGTTAGATGTTTGTGATAATCTTTTATTGATGTAGATATAATCTGCTGCAATCATCTGCTGCAATTTCTTTACTTTTAGCGTCAATAGTTTTTGTAAGTATGATTATTTTCGTTTCGAATAAACTTATCCCAAGTAACGAATTGAAACACAATTACTTACATTGGGTGCAGAAATAACAGTCGCATGTCTATTTTAAAATGTCGTTCGTAAATAAACAAAACCTTTTGAAGGCTGGTTTGTGAAGCAAAAAATGCATTTACCCACAGTGTCATCTATTCTTAAGGTGAAACAGGTCCTGTAAGGATTGGGACTGGTCATTATTACAGTCGCTCTGTATGCCCTTACAATCGTGAGGCCTTATTAGGTATCTCAGTAGTAAATTGACATTGCTGTGCACAAATAGTAAACATTATAAGTACTTACTTATATAAAAAGTAAACATTAGTTTCCCACAATTAAAATAAACGAGTTCATGTTCTTTGTTCTTTCGTGCCGAAAAACCACTAGGTAGCAGACTATCGGGTTATTAATCTAAAGTGTGATCAACAAGTCTGTAGGTAAACAGTGCGTATATCATCGGTGCATCGAATACCGGTTCAGTTAAGAAGGTTTAGGTGATCGAGTAATTCGATGTGAGAATGCAACTCGATAATAACGTGAAGGTTTTCCGGTGAGTGGTCCACAGGCTGAGCAGGCGCAGCGTCGCGAGACCCGCGCGGGGTGGCGGGCGCGGGGGGAGCGGGAGTCACGACGTGGTTTGCCTAGACTAGGTTTGCTCGGACCCGCTGCCTTTCTCGACAGAGCATTTTCACTTCTCCGGAATGCGCTCTCGTATGTTCCAAGTAAAATAAGAGCAAAAATACTCTGTCCTTTGTATGAAAATGCGTTTGTTTTGCATTCAGTGGTTTAGCTTAATGCCTTGGTTATCTTTAATATGATTTTTTGGCCAACATTGCTTGATTGTATACCTTATAAGTATGCTACATGCCTAGGTATATAAGTTATCTATCTACTTGTACTAGACCGTGAGTAGGTACTTATCATTAGTTTAAGTTCAACCATGCGTTGTTCGGAGTCAATGTTATTTTTATACAGCGTCGATGGCATTCAAACCTCAGTCGTCGCAGTCGCATGGACCCTGACATTTGAGTTGGTAGACGATGACCTGTTTTCGATGATATTTGCTCTCGAAATGTGCTTTTAAATAAATTCCAGTCGTTAAAATGTTTCCAATTTAAGCAGTCATCAATTTGTTTAGCTATTGCATAGACAGTTAAATTTTGTCAACTGGCAGTACCTACTTTAAACAAACAAAGTAGGTAAGTATTACGGTAAGTCTTTGAAAACTTTTTTCTTGATTTTAAATTATTTATAAAGTTATAGACACTTTAAATGGGAACACCTTGCAACTTCATCGTAGAGGTTTCTCTCAGTAAAAAAGCGTTTAACAAGTGAGCTTAAGTTTATTGATATTGTAAAAGCATAACTGTTATAAATAACTGTAGTTGGTAGGTATTTATCTTGTCTTTAAAGTGGTGTTAAAAAGGCTCAAAAATAACAGATTATATCATTAAAGCTTTGATTATTTTATATTCGTTATATTATGCACGTTATTATGTACCCACTTATACAGATAAGTAATTGAGTAAGTACCTATACATGTAAGTATGCATGTACCAACTGCCTAAAATTTTTTCCTAGTCTGGGTTTCGTGGTAGGTACCAACTGGTTGTTTCTGATAGGTACCTACCCAATACACAAAGAATAGGTAGGTACCTGCTTGTGTGGGGTCGTATGATTGTGATTATTGGGTGGTAGATATTTATTTATTTTTTAGTTATAGTTAGGTACATAAACGCAGTTTTTAAATAAGATATATATGTTTGTCGATAGAATACACAGAAACGTAAGTATAACAAAATTAAAAGAGTTCTGTTTATGAGGTTCTCTACTTAACACATGTCCCTAAAAACGTGAATAGCAATACCGTAAATGGTGATTGCTGCGGTGGATGTCCTGAGCTACGGAGCCAGTAATAGTACGTCTACCATGAGTTGTCACATTTAGATCGGCTGACGTTCCTACAGTAGTAATAGTACGTTACTATGACATCTGTCAAAATTGTTACTCGGTACCAAATTCTAAGCAAATTAATGAAACGCAAACTAGTCGCTATGACTAGATTAACTACGTGACGTTTTAGTACCCAACTATCCGCTAGAGGCGCTATACAATTTTTCAACTAAGTACAGTCGCTAGCGAGTGTAGATTGTGAAAACTCATGGTAGACCTACAGAATTGTAGTATAATGCAATCTGTGGTAGAAGGCGGGTAGCGCCACCCGCTACCCACTAATTGTTGCTATTACATAAATTGGTCACTTACACTGAATTGCGATAAATCAGTACCCTGTGCGCGGCATGAAGCGCACACCGCAGACGTTTACACGATTAAACACTTGTTTTGTAAATAAATAAACATGCTACTGTTTTGTTATGATTTTTTTCAGCGTTTCACGCTGCCTCTGTAAAGCATTAAAGTAAACTAACGTAATTATTATGTACAGAAATGTGTTTTGCGGCCTATTCATAAAGATTTTCGTGGGTACTTTAAAATGTGCCTGCTTATTAGAGCCAATATCATACAATATTTTGCTTTTAGTACTCAGATAATTTACTACACAAACCACTGGAAATTTTATGAACTACGAGTAGGTACTTATAATTGTTTGTCTTGTTTATGCCGCGCGCTTTATTAGGTAGCTACTTATTCATTTTGAAATAACATTTTCTACTGCTGGCTTAGAAATACACAGGTCAAAACATGGCTTAAATTTTGAGTCTACGAATAACAAAATGTTTTATATTGTTTCAGAAAATCCACATCGACGTCTCAACAGACGGACCGAAAAACATCTTTTGAGAGAAACTTTTGGGAAGGTAATAATTTTATTGTTATCACTTAGCAATTTTTCATGCTCTATAAAACAACACCTGCCTAAATGAGTTTGCCAAAATTATTTTCTTTATTTAAGTGCTTCACAATTTTGTAGGTTACTTAATTAGTATGACAAGCAACTGCCAACTTATTTTGGCACTAATCCAGTTGCACAATTTCCTATTACCTGCACAACTAGGCATTTGGGTTTTGCCCTCGTTGTTGTTATAGCGAAATATTTTATCACACATACTCGTATGAAATAATAAATAATAAAGTTAAACGTTAGGTAGGTATGTGTTGTATATAATAGATATATTTTTTATTTTCTACAGTAACTTAAATCAACAGTATTATTATATTTATACTTACATAAAATTAAATTAGTAAATATATTTCACAATCCCTAATTTGAATAATAGGTAGGTATAGGAAGAAAATTCTATGCCACGATCTCTACGATGATTTCTTCATTCAAATTAAATAACAATAACCATAAAAGCCTCCTGTATGCATAACATATTTCGAAATTTCCAAATCCACAACAGATAAACTCGTTTAGCGTGACGTTGGATTAGACAAAACAGTTGCAAAATCTGGTTTATTATGTATGCAAATTTTCGAGTGGATGGACATGAATCAGTTCTATTGGAACGACTATTCGATCACGAAAGGAAAATTTTACGGTATCCTTAAGAGCTATTTTCATACAAAAAGCTAATAACGTTTTGCTCCCCTTAAACTTAGTCTTTTGGAAATGTTGTAGATATTACGAAAAACTAGGCTTGTACGTTTTTATTTCAAAGAAAGATTGCTTAACATAAAAGTTATGATTCTAAATATCCATATTATGGATACAATAATATGCTAATAGCTTTTATATTAAGCAAAAAATTTAGTTACAGCTTCACAATCCTCTTAATTATGAAATCTTAAAATGATAACTTTATTATTATAATTTATGTCAATCTCGTTTCGGTCACAATAGGTATCAACAGTTGTGTTACCACATGTATACTTAGTGCAATCTAAAATAACTTCAGCTTTATCAAAATACTCGGGTTTAGTGCTGTGAAAGTGCACCTTGCGCGGGCGCCGCTCTGTCGGTCGCACCTGCTCATTCCTGGCATATGGCGTAATGCATTTTGGTGCAAAGCTTGAACCACATTGTGCGAATTCTTCGCTATAATATAGTCGGTAAAACCTTTCAAGTGGTGGGTATAATTATGATACTGAATCTAGAATAAAAGCACGTGCAGTCATCATATATCGAATAACACTGTAAGGTAGTTCGCGTAGTAGATAAGCGACATCAGCATATAATAAACATTGTTATCATAGCATGCTGGTTTAAAAGTACTATAAGCAGCCAACATTTTTCGTTGCATCAAACTATGAATAGTTCCGTTCCAACAATTCCTAAGACAGTTACTCGTTGCAAATTATCGTTGCCATGAAGACTTCACCAGGAAGCATTAATACCTTCGAGTTCGAAACGTTGATAATTTCAGTGTTGTTAAATGCATAAGCACGAAGGTTTCATTTATAGGGTTTTCACGTTTGCTTTTTATTGCGTTATTTTATGATAAAACTTTTTATGTCTGAAATTACATAATTATTTCGCTCATAAAATGCACTTTCAAACGAATTCCCGCGATGAAAGTAACGAAGACTGGCATCCCGCTGTACGGCCATTAAGAAAGGCTCGCGACCTGCCTGCCGCGTTTCATTGTTCTCCCAACCCAACACTTTGCATAGGTGCCTATGTACGTATACTCAGTCTGCTAATAAATAAGCGTTGTAATACTGAAAGTAATCGTTTCCAATCCGTTCCACAATTTCGAAATAAATCACTCAATGTTCAAAATCTATAACTTTTAATATGTCTGCGAAACACTCAAAATTACAATAAGTAATAATGCTTTTCAATTCTGCGATCGTAATTAAACTTCTTTCTCATGGTCGTCATATAAATTGGAAGTCTCGGTATTTCCTCCGAGGAAGCGACAAAAAAGATGTTCTTGCAGTTAGAGCCTTTGAAGCCCAACGATCCCAGAATTAAAGTCGTTATTCACATAGCAGACGGAAAAAATCGCAACGTTTAGTGGATTCCTTTACTCGTAGCATTCAACTTGCCCACTCGCATACCGACACAAAAATATTTTTATACGTATCGCCTATAAGTGTTTATACATGTCGAGCAGCAGCTCATTCACAGCCCTCACGCTGTGAATGCTTCAACTAAAAAGTGGTTTATTGCAGCCTCTTAATTTTTTATGTTCTTAAAACTGCGTTCACGTTTCTGTACATACCTACGCATTGTTCATGTACAAAATGTAAGCGAGTGAATGAACGGGATCAATAATCTTGCACTCAATAAGCGAAAGAATCGACGGTCAGCATATTAACTCAAACAATTATAATTATTGTATCGATAATGTAACTCTTTAAAATGCTGACCATCGACCTTTGCAGATGTTGTGGTTATGGCTGTCTTGTTTTGTCTAAATTACGTAAGACATGTCACTGGAGAAAGTTAATTTAGTTTTGAAAGTGAAATCTATTGCACTTTCTTTTATTGATACATTTCATAGTTTTAAGTTAGGCGTTCTAATGCGTCCGATCAACGAATTCGCCCATCTATAAATATGTATTCCAATTTTAGAAATCTTGGTTAGGGACTTGTATGTAGGTATTTGTAACTTTATAGTTCCACAAGATAATTTATCAAGGGTAGGTCGCAAGCGGCTTCTAGATAGCTTCGTTTGTATTACATTCCTCAGATAATAACACCCATATTAACGCACAGTGGCTAGGTATTACAGAAGGGTTTAATAAAAGGACGGGAATGTAAAAAAATGTGCAAACAACTCTGCAAACACGTCGGAGCGGTTTAAAGGCTGCGTCCGGATTGCGAGGGGCGGGCGGTGGCGGAGGGCACGGGCTCGCGGGCAGCATTCCAGGCTCCCGGCCGCAGCCGCCCGCAGCCCGCCGACGCCGACGCTATGCGCCATGCTTCATGCCACCATCACCAGACTGTCGGCATCCTTCTAATTTGATTTTGGCTAAACAACCATATCGAGGCATATGCTTTACACAAGTTTCATTAATTAATTACACACAGTGTATGGCTGAACAAATAAAAGAGGTACGATTAATTGAAAGGAATTTGGAAGACAAAATCTATCCCTGTAATATTTGAGAACGCGCGGGCGCCACCGCTCAACTTTACTTCTTAGGGTCGCCGCCCTCGACCGCCTTCGATCTAAAAATAGCTTGCAATTCCGATCGATGCTTGTGTATTGGTTAAGCAGATGAAAGTTATAAACATTAGATTTGAATCATTAATCTCAGTTCAGGGAAGTTATTTTCTTCGCTCTCTGCAATGTCTGGAGTGACCGGAACACATGTTGCGGTCGGTTGGGTAAGGATAGCCGTTAAAAATGATCGGCTGCGGTCGAGGAGTGACCTTCGAGGCGTGCGAGGGGTGCAGGCGGCAACGGTGGCGCGATGCGCTCGCTGCTGGCGGGATGCGGGGGAGCGTCGCGTGCGCAGCTCGGCGTCCGTCCCTGGCTCGGAGCAACGCCCCCGTCAAGGGCGGCGACGCTGCAAATTTGTGCAAGTCCACCGCGAGTCAGTGCATCGCGCCCCGCCGCGGCGGCTCCGCGCTCGCCGCTCGCAGTTCGCACGTCGTCGTGGGCGCACGCCGCACTAACCGCACGCCGGCGCCGCAAGCACACGCACCGCCCTATGAAAAATAACTGTTATTTCGGTCGTTAATGGACACGTTCCGCATTCTCAACCCGATCCTCGTTCTCTCCGTGCCGCTGCATCGCCGAATTCCTAAAGTGGACAAAATTCTCGCGTAATGTTCATGCAAAAATGATTCATTCCGGTAATGTTTACCTTCTTTGTGTATGCACGGGCCTACAATGAAAGTGCTCATTTTCAGAATGAACTGGGTTCGGAAACTGGTTTAAATAAATGAAAGTGTTGTGTAATGATTTGGATCAAATGACTATCAACGCAGGAGTTTAATTTTCTTCGTAACAATGATGGAGATGAGGAAATTTTCAAGACTTCCCAAGTCGCTTCTTCACGGTGTGTATAAATTCTAATAAGTCTTTCATTTTAATTTGAAGGGAAACATAATAAGTCAGACCTCGTGTTTGCTAGTCTTTTCGTCCTTAATATGTGTTTTCAGCAACTATAATGCCATTGACAGATCTGAAAGGCACAGATGTTGTACTCGCTCGCCCGTATTGCCTATATTTTTGTTTTTATTAAAATTTAACAAAAAGGCGATTGGTATATATTGCAAAATATACCTATTTAAATGTACTTACTTATTTAAAATTATGTTGATGTATTTTTACAAGATTACTATTTAGCGTGAAAATCACGCACCAACATTGCTTTATTCAAAAATGTAGTTTTAGTCTCCTGATGTCACAACCACCTACATGAGTTCGTGTCCACACAGTACCTCCACCTCCCAACAAGTTGTTCAGTTCGCTTCCTAGTATGTGGCCTCCATTCGAGAACCCGTTTTCATCCCAGCGCGGTTTTATGCTTTGTCACAATTTTAATGCGGTTTGACACTTGCAATGCATTTTTAATGTAGTCTCGTCGGCGCATTTCTAGGTGTATCCGGTAACTGTTTTTGGACAGAATGAGGCCTCTTGATTTTTCAGGCTGGCTTTAAAATAACTGCAATTTTTTGGAGACTGCTCTACTTAAATGAAAACGAGACACGGAACTTAGATAGTTCTTAGAGCATCATTATATAATTGAAGTTATGTTACATATGTAATTAATTAATTATGTAATAAATCTACGCGATACAATTACTTTTAAGTTTCCTGTATCCAGTCTAGATAATTGGACGATAATATAGGTAAGTAGAAGCACGACTATTTTTTTTGACGGAAACCTACATATGTGACAATCCATTATCATCTACCTATTACCTACAATTATTTTTTATTTAATTCTAACAGAAATAACTAGTTAGATAAACAAGAACTTGCTTAAGTTGCTTAAGTTAGATCGACGGTCCTGCTAAACCTTCTATACGAGTAGGTACTACATATTATAACATTTTGTTCTTGCCTCTACATAATCTACACCGTATATTGGAGCCCGTCCCTGGGGATTTCACACAATCCGTAGAAAGAATTCACATGTGGATATCGTGTGCTGTGTGGTTAGTTTCTTAGTCGTATCGAGCTTAACACCATAAGATAAATGTATAAAAGAGAATAATGGTTATGTTGGTTCGAGTGTGTGGTCGTTGGAATTATTTGAACTCTTTGGGAATAATATATTGGCTTGAATTGATGCTGGCTTTGATATTGACTGCATTGCAGTGCAGATGTGCTACTTTTACGTGCAGCGACTACATAATAAGGGTTGTATAGATGCTGTGCACTATTTTATCTCAAAGTCAGTAGGTACTCGTAGGTAAAGTTGTTGGAATTCGTAAGCTATTTTCGACAGAAATTAAAGTATATTATGTACTTACGTAAACAGTTCCTATGAATGTGCAATAATAAAACAACAATTTGAAACCATTTCGACTTATTTGTGCAAATATGTAGGTGCATACCGTCCGAATTGCTTGTCCAGACGAAATCGGATACAACAATGGATAGCAAAAAAATATTACCTACCTACTGCCTAGTTCAGCGAAAGCCATAAAATCAGGTCCATTGAGTATTTTGAGAAGTTGCTAATTTATTTCTTTTTGGTATTTTTTTAAAACAAAGGCACTATCCATTGATGATAGCAATAAACTAAGATAGGACTGGCCACCTTTTTTTTAATATACAGGGTGTATAAATTATTGGTTGTTTCTATTTATAGTATATAATAGGAAAGACAGAAATAGGTCTCCCTCGTGGTCCTACTAATAGGAGAAAATAGTAGGTCCATGAAAAAACGGCTAAACATTATTGTTTCTTGATGATCTAAGCAACTCTCTAATACCTACGAGAATACTAGATCAGTACTTTGTCCGCTGTATTTACCGAGGTAGTTAAATAAAGTATTTTAATACGTACGCTTGCATGTATCTACCTACTTAGCTATTCTGGCCATCTCACTCTGATTGTTCTCAATAGTTGTTCTTGAAATAAAATAGATAGAATGTACATATTACTTACGTATTTTCAGATAGACTGACAATAAAGTTCAAATAACGCTTAGTAATATTATCGTAAATTCTTAGGACATACATAGTGGACTTTTAATTTATCTACGAACGTGTGCCGAAGAAGGTATTTAGCTTAGTTATGTGCCTGAGGCAACACCTAAGTATTAAGTAAATTTTACTAAGGCAAGTAAGGAAATAATCTGTAAGCTGAACCTGCGGCCGTGAAGTGGTGTGCGCAACTGAATAAATCGATTCAATGTCTAGTTTGTGACGAAATCACTAAACTAAGTATCATGTACTTACACGCTATACGTGAAAACTTTTCAGCTTGTTTGTCCATGCGCGCAGAATATTTCAGTAGGTAGTACAATATACTGGGTAATACACTTGTCCAAATACTCGTAAGTTGAAGCGTGCCCTCTCTGCATAAATCCTCCATTACACCTTTAGTTCTTAAAGAAAAAACATGTCCTATTGATTTGTGAAAATGTACACTCGTAATATCATAGTTCTGGACACAAAGTCGTATAGTGTTGTTAAAATTCTTCATTCTCGTTGTTTGCATCCTATTGACGAAGAAAAAGAAGGTAACTTCTCAAAATAATAATCTTACACCACCAATTTATGAAAATTATTGCTAAGGCTATGTTTTCATAGACAAATGTGTGCAGTACAAATGGATCACAGAGATGCATGAATTGGAAACCACCCGCTTACTAATTTGGCTCTAATTAATAAGTAGAAGGCACCAAATTAGGATGGTATGACTTTGGAATTAAGTAGGACATACAGCATGAGTTAGCATGCGTGGTATGGTTGCATTATAGTAACTATTGTACATCTATGGTTATGCAGGTATGGGATGACAACCGCATAAAGCTCACCTCTAGGCCTTATTAGGAATATCCAGTAAATAAATTATCTTGCGGTAAATATTAATGAAATACTCGTAGTATGATTTATCTTGTGTTGCGTAGGACGTCATGATTATTATTAGTACCTATGTATCTAGGTACTGATTGGAAGGTATCGGTGACTAAGTAGATGGTTGTGTAGAAGCAAGGTGACGCATCTTCTTAGCCAATATCAAGTTGGTCAGTAATAGGACACCGCAAGTGAATCATGGTATGCAACCTTCGAACTCTGTTTGAATTAGTGTTAACTACGTGCCTAATAGATAATCATTCGGGCGCTGTTTGATTCTCACCTACTCATTAGGTGGAACCGGTGGAACTTATAATTCTCTATATAGGGACCTCACTTTCATTCTTTTTTTTTAATCAAATTCTAAGTATTTTTTGACCATTTACATCTAAAATAGTAAACCTTAAAAGAATAGTGCCGAAGTATTTAAATTAGTTATGTAATCACTAATCAGATAAAATCTGCGATGGTACAATATGTAAGTATACTAACACGTCTTCCCAGACACTATGTAGACGTGTTTGCGTGTCGATAATGATCCTGCCTGAGAAACAGCGCAAATTCTGCAACGATTTACATTTCAAAATATTATGTAAGCAGAATATTTATTGATACTCGCAGTACAGTTATTTGTTTTATTTACAGATCGCATCAACAAGAGCGATACTGATGATAAAAGCCTGTCAAATGACGAAACGCCGCTTCCGTCGTGTCCCAGGCAGCCGCCAGACGGGGTAGAGACTCCGAGCGATGTGATAGAAAAGGTTCCAGAGCCACCAACTCGACTCCCACCGCTTCACTTCGCCCGTCCTCGGTACTCGTACTCCTCAAGGACACAAGATGCGAGAAGTGAAGCCAGTGTCAAAGATAAAATTGCTATGTTTTCAAACGATCACGCCGTATCGACGGATCGTCTCGATAAATGTGGCACACTTCCAACGAAAAATGGCTACAATGCGAGGAAAAATACATCCTACTCAAATTATTCCGACGTCTCTTCGTTGGATAGGCGCCTAACTAAATCTCAAGATAATCTCGATGAGATGCCACGATATTATAAGAAGCCCCTAGAAAGGCCGGAAATATCCGGTGGAATTGGGAACACAATACCTACTTCAAATTATGACGTAACTAAAACATTAAGTCGATCACAGTATTCAGAAAACAAGCCTCTGTTTTATGGAAGCACGACAACGTTACCTTCGAGTACGGATTCATCGATAAGCCATCCCGTATACCACATGCGCAGCACTAGTGATGATACAAGCAGTAAAAATACGTTCTCGCATAAATCAAATCTAGAGTACCTCATTGAACAAAGGAAGAAGTCGATGTCCAAATTGAGAGGTTTAGTCATTCCAGAAATCCAAGGTCCACTCATGGGACTACCTCAAATTAAAGTACAAGATAACATTACTAAATCATTCCTCTTAAAAGCCAGTGAAAAAAGTGCAAATAGCAAAATCAACAGTAGTAAACAAAATAGTGTAAAGCCAATTATAATAAATGAAACAAAATGGAAAACTATTTTACCCAATAATATACCAAAATATTCTCCAGCGTTTAAACGCAAATCACTTCAAGTTTATACTCCGACCTCGCTTTCAAAAGAGTCCACTCCCGAGCGTAACTTCAGCGAGAGGATAGAAATACTGAATAAGATGAACAATAAATCTGGTTCAAACAAGCCAGTTAGAACCACTTTAGATTTCAACGATACTCCGAAACACCTAACGACGTCAATACTGCCGTCGAAGCCTTACATAACCCACACTTCGTACTCGTTGAAAAAAGAAATAAAGGAGAATCTAAACTACATCCGTGATTACAAGAACTTTGATGCAAAAATTTGCACCGTGACCGATATCGTAGACAGTGATAACGATTCAGCAATGAGCTCAACCCAATCTAGCTATCGATCGTCAGCTTCATCGCCTATGCACACTCTAGAACACATGGAGTCGGACAGTTCTCGTCTTTCTCCGAGGATATCAAATTACACATACTCAGTTGTGAAATCGGAAATGCCCGCTAAAGTTTCAACGGAGAAGAGTTATGAGGATTACATGAAGCACTCGGTGTGCCGCTCCATGTCCTCAGATACGAATGTATCGCTGAGCTCGTCCGCCGGTTCGGCAGCCACCTCTGGATCGCAAGCGAGTTGTAGTTCACTTGAAAGTTCTGTCGCAGACTCCGACAAGAGAAAAGTTTCAAAAACGTATAACATTGACACCCTGAATAGAAGAAACATATTGGCTTCTGCAAAATGTAGGAGTGGAAGAGATAATAAGCTGAATTCACCAGTTATTGAAGCCAAATTCTCGCACGAGTCATCCGACAGGTCTCCCAGTCCAGTACATAAAGTGTCTGAACGCCTTTCTACACTCACCCCTTCGGTGAGTGCTGTGTCGAATAAAGGCGACAACAGACGACGTAATAAAATCATTGCCGAAACCGATTCAGACAGCGATAGCGATCTCAACATTCGACAAAGGAAGACTGATTTTAAAAACTCCAGATTGAAAAGGAGTTCCAGTAACAAAACCAAATCCACTGAAACTAATTCGGAAAGCCCGAAGGCTGAAGATGCTCCAAGGGTAATATCAGAGAAAATTATTAAAGAAATTAAAAAAGCTGGTCTTGATAACTTTACCAGTAATAAATCCACAACAATGATTCTAGACAAAAAGAGCTTCGACATCATAAAAAGTGACAGTATCGTGATAAAAAAAGAGGAAAAGAGTTTTAAAAACGGATTAGCACAAGGTCATAAAAATGGCTGCGATAAAGTTGACTCGCAACACAAGGAAAAACCTTCATTGAGGTACAACAAGGTAACAGCTCCTGATAGTAAGCCTGACAAGAAAGAAAGTGCGCAAGATGTTAAGATTCCGACTCGCACGATTCATCTGAAGCGAGGAGCTGGTACCGGTGTGGGTGTTATCTTGGCTGGCGGCATCGATTGTGAAGCTAAAGATGTTACGGTAAGCTATAAAATAACCTATATTATTAACTATCAAATAATCTGGGAAATTACGCTTGAAATAATGAGATAAGTTATTGTTATTGACAACGTAAGATAAGTTGTGATTGGAAGAGATTACCTCATCAAAGACTATGGCTCCTGTGGCTACTGTATTTTCTCATCTGAAAAACAACATTAAATTAGTCTAGCATCATTACGAAACCATAAAGTAAAGATTCGATCATAAAAATATTTTTATTCTAGGTTCATAGAGTGCTATCTGACAGCGTGGCTGCTAAAGCGGGGTTGAAACGAGGTGTGAAAGTTCGCAGCATTAACGGTTGTGTCATGGCTGGATTGACGCATGCGCAATCTGTTACCATTCTAAAGGTGCGTAATTCTCGTATAATGGTAAGATAACTACGTATGTATTTGGTTAGACTGACTTAGGGAGTATTATTTAAGAATCATTTAGGGGACTGGTGGATGTTTCTTCCTAAAGTTTTTATTTCCTCACAATGACTTATTTGGGCTTTATTTACGTGTACCTACTGACTAACTGACTAGGTACTCGTAGATCGTGAATTTATATAGCTTGTAGAGGATAATCAGCAAGATGTCACCATGACTGCCAAACGAGTAAAGCCATGGGTTTTTCTAGTCCTAGTTTAAATCATTACTTACATAAATGTAGAGAACTCCTTCCCCAAAATGTACAGTCGTGTACCAATCAAAAGCGAGTGATCTTTTGTTTTCATTACAGAGAGCGTTTTGTTTGTTTTCAGGAGCAACGGTCTGAAGTAGTGATTGAAATAGATAACGAGACGTCAGATAGCGCAAGTGGCGGGTGCGACTCTCAAAAAGGTAGCGATTGTTTATTTAATTGTGCTTTTACACCGACTCTGTTTACGCGCCTACTATTCGATAGTAACACAAAGTGTACCATTGTACTTTTTGTATCGTTTTATTTTTCACCAATTAATTTATCAAATACATTATTATTGTTACAGTTATCAATTGGTTATTTCATGTAACTATTGAGTCGTATTTAAGTAGGTTCTTTGGTATGTTTGTAGTCAATACTGAAACTTACTAAGGTGTATTAGATGATTTTATCGAATCTAACTTTATAAAACTTACCTTCACAGCGGAGTCGAAGATTCGGCAAGAAATGGAAAGCGGAGGTGAGTCTACGGGCTCGGTGGTGACCGTGGTGTTAGAAAAGGCAGGCGGAGGCGCGGGGCTCGGCTTCGGACTAGACGGAGGCCGGGACTCGCCGCGCGGAGACTGCCCCTTGACCATCAAGAAACTATTCGCAGGTATGTTTCAAAGAAATATAGACTCTCTCACCATTATAATTACCGTAGATATTCAGTGGCAAATTTGGCTCAAAACTTATGGTTACTTTACAGAAATAAAAAATAAAAATTATAATATACACTGAGAAAAGAAGTCTCGAAAATTTAACAAATTTACAATATTTTAGTATACCAAATACTCCAACGACTGTACAAGAAAAATAATTAAACGCTTTAAAAATGTATAGCCTATTAGCGGCAAATGTGTAAATCCGCTACTGTAGATATTGCTTTTCCTGCGAAGAAGTAAACCAAAGTGTGTTTGAGTTGGTGTTTGAACATTAATGTCCTGACACATACCGTTAAAGTTCTTTCTACTAGGTACTTACCTGTCTACCTAATCAACGTGCTGTTTGGTAGAACAACTGCAGTATCAGTAGCGCCATCTGTTGATTAAACTTAAGTACTAATTCCGTAGTGTAAGTTTCTTCCGGTAAACACTCTACATGTGCTAACAAAACCTACGTCAAATGCTGTGCAGCACGATAAACAAAGCTGACGTAATGCGCCATCTGGTTCATTGTTCTTGAACTACGTCTCACTTCATCATCATTCTCTCCTGCCCATAACCCACGTTAAGTAGGGTCGGCACAACATGATTTCTTCTTCCACTCACTCCTATCATTCTACGTGAACTACGTCTCATTTCACGGTTTGATATTTCAGGAGGTTCAGCGGCCCAAAGCGGGCTCGTTCTAGTCGGAGCAGAGCTCCTCTCCGCCGGAGGTCTGGCGATGGAAGCCTACACTCGCACGCAAGCCTGGGCGGCTCTGAAGGCGTTACCAGCCGGCCCTGTGTCCCTAGTACTAAGGAACCCTAAATAAGAACTCCATCCAGCCACACTTCTGGAATTCGGTTTGTTATTTTGCTACACTTGCCACGTTACGCGAATAGTTTGCCGAAGTCCCATAACGTGGCCCCGGAGTTACGGAATATTTAAGGTGTGTAAATATTATGATATGACTGCGTTCGTATACAACGACCTTTTGTTAATCAGATTAATATTACTCGTAGGTAACCATATTGTTTTGTAGCCATTGACTTATGAGCTGGGTCAGTGAGGTACGACTTTATTTATTTCCTTTAGATTGGCTAGCAGTTTTTAATCAAAGGATTTGATCCTTCTTTATGTAGCGCTATAATTTTGTTAAGTTAAGTTTTTGCCAATTTATCAATCTTTTACAATAACTAGGTGTAAATATTTCCAAGAACTAACTATATAATGTTAAGACTGCCTTTTTCGTTTCTGTTTTACGAATTTCAAAGTCATCTATCATTGTTTTAATTGAATTATATTTAATAACTAGTCTGAACTGAGTGCAGCGATGGTGAAGTGTTTATTGCTAGGCTTTTTGATGCCTATCAAAATTTAAGTGCCATCATTTAGGTCTGGTATGTGTATTGTGAGCATCGGGCACACTATAAATAATATTGAAAACTTAAGAATAAGCAGCTTTTGAAGCTTTGTATTTATCGTACTTGTAAGTTATGAATGATATCAAAACAATGAGGACCAGGAAACATTATGCATAATAATAATTATCTTATAAGAACTATGTAGGTAATTAAGTACTTACCTATACTTAAAAAATAAACATTCTATGATGGCGATTTTAATAACATAAATTTACACACATCTTTTCAACTATTTTTTAGATCTTTATGTTCTACTGCTAGAAAGCCTTTTTTATTTTGATGTTTTATTGCTTTGACTTGCCATTAGGTACTTATTTCTGAAAGCCTGATCTTACCAT
Organism: Cosmorhoe ocellata; assembly: GCA_963675405.1. NCBI lineage: Eukaryota > Metazoa > Arthropoda > Insecta > Lepidoptera > Geometridae > Cosmorhoe > Cosmorhoe ocellata. The sequence goes on along the minus strand of OY776245.1, from coordinate 6,312,955 downwards.
TACATAAGAAAACACTATTTTAGTAGTAACCATGTAAATATCTAGTTATTTCATAACTTGATTTCCGCTAGTTACTCTCAGATATTATTCATAAATATGTAGGTACGTATTTTACATATATGTAGGTCCTATTATAATAGGATGTAAAACATGTTATTTTATTACATAATATTTAGCTATTTACCTATTAAATGGTTACAAATATACCCTATAAAATAAATAATTTGGATTGTGTCTTTAAATTTTGTTGCAGAAACCCCAGTTTCAGGTTTTGGTATTACCTATTGAGTAAGTACTTATACGATTTTTTAATCGTATTAAAATAATAATATATGATCACAACTGTTATCCCCGGGCTCGGTAGATATCGCCTCAGATCTTTTTGTTAGTTAAGTACATAAATCTTTGAGAATATCTGGATAGATTTCTTACTACATGTTACAATATAAGTTATAGTACTTACAGTGAATTTTAAATTCATTGTATATTAAAAATTAAAAAAAAAATATGATTAAATTTTAGTTACTTAGAACTCGTCAAGAGTTTTTAGAATTTGTTAAAAGTTTGAAAGATCCATTGAATAATCTAACAAAATTAACACTAGAGAAGAAAAAAACTGGTACCTATGTACTCGTATAACATCGCTCGTGAAAATTGTGGTTTACGTAAAAAAAATCCTAAACACCTCGTGCTCATTACAGTAGTAGGCTATTCTGTGCCCCGCCCGTTATAACTATTCTTTCTCGCTAGGTACCATGCTCTCTTGAACTAAAAATACAGCTGTATTTATAAAGATTATATTTCTTATAAGAAATCTACATTTAATCTTACGAAAATGCAAAAATATCTACATTTAATTTTGGGTCCGTAATTTTCTTAGGTAAGTTAATAAAGTTTACCCTACTTCATCGGTTAAGTAAGTTTCAAATATAGGTTGGTACCTCTGTAATCATTATAATCTTTGAAGACTTCGCAAAACGCACTGTACATTCTAAACCTAGGTACATTATAAGATTAGAATACAAAAATATTACTAAAGTACCTACTTAAGTATTTATGTTATTAAAAATGATAATTTATATTTATATCAAAAATATTACTTTACAACATGCCAGGCACAATATTTATATTATTATTTGCAAAAATATACTCGTAAGTATCAAAATTAGTAATTAAAATTGCAAGTATTGCAACCCTAATCATTCTATTACCGCTTAATAGATTACATTGAAATTGAACTACACGATACTCAAGGATATAACTGATAAATCAACCGGAGCTAAAACACGAATTAGTTAGAAAACCTTGGTGAAAAATCATGTCAAAAACACCTCTGAAAATTCAGAAATTCCCTAATTTATCCAGAGCAGTAAGGTATTTTGAATTTCTATTTCACAAGAATGTAAATCAGTTAATTTGAAACAAATCAACCCAGCCCTTTTTTTGAAATAAGCTATTTACTTGAACATATTTATGTTTTTTATAAATTGTCGCTTTCGTTATATAATTCAGTAGGTCTACCATGAGTTGTCACATTTAGATTAGCTGACGTTACTACAGTAGTAATAGTACGTTACTATGACATCTGTCGAAATTGTTACTCATGGTACCAAATTCTAAGCAAATTAATGAGCGCAAACTACAGTTGCTGTAGTACGCTGTGACGTAGGATAGTTAGCTACGTGACGTTTTAGTACCCAACTATCCGCTAGAGGCGCTGTACCAAGTTTTCATACATTTTTTTAACTACAGTCGCTAGCGAGTGTAGATTGTGAAAACTCATGGTAGACCCTCTGAGCAGTCATATTATCATGCCGCACTCTACTTACTTGTCATTTGGGTATTTCGCTTCGTGCTATGCTATGTCTGATTCCGCGGAGATCCGCGTTGCTATACGGACCTATGTCACTTTTTTTTATATATTTTACGTAAGAAATAGTGTGACGAGTATTCTGGGCCTTAAGTCTCAAGTAGTATGTTTAGAAAGCTGCTATTATTATGTAGGTATCCTTTTATAAAATATCACTGAAAAGTTGCTAACAACTTTTGTTGCTAGCAATTAAATTAATATGAATTGATTTATGGAACTACCCATTAAAATACGCCTACTAAATATGTACGTAGGTAAATTTACATTACCTATAATCTACATAACATCTAAAGAGTTAGATACCTAATAATAGGCTGTTGGTTTAATAAATTACTGTTCTACAAATACATACCTACTTACTACTTAAATTAATTATGAATACTAAACATTATAAATATTAAATTAAAATTATATTTGCGTAAGTTACCTACTGTGCTAAACTGCTTTGAATATCGATATCACAGTCATTTCTATAAGTCCTTTTAAACATGTTATAAATATAATCTAACACACTGGACCGCTCTGACTCACTGTAAGTTTATAAAATTATCAATCCATAAATCTAACATTAGAAGTTAAAATGTAGATATCAGACTGAAAAATCACAATGAGTAAAAAATTAGTTAGAAAATGCAAGATCACTCGTTTTGTCGAGTCAGCATAAATGCATGTCATTTGAACCCAACAGATTTTTTTAAGGAAGTATGTACAGTAGGTCTACCATGAGTTTTCACAATCTACACTCGCTAGCGACTGTAGTTAAAAAAATGTATGAAAACTTGTACAGCGCCTCTAGCGGATAGTTGGGTACTAAAACGTCACGTAGTTAACTATCCTACGTCACAGTGTACTACAGCGACTGTAGTTTGCGCTTCATTAATTTGCTTAGAATTTGGTACCATGAGTAACAATTTTGACAGATGTTATAGTAACGTACTATTACTACGTCAGCCAATCTAAATGTGACAACTCATGGTAGACGTACAGACTTAGAGCTGGTACACATTAGGCGTTTTGAAGCGCGCGCTTTGGTAACGCGCGTTTTGAGAACCAGTAGTTTTTATCTAGGTGTACACATGCAAGCGCGCGTTTCTTATCAAACGCCGTGCTAAGCGCGCTGTATTTACGCTACCAACGCGCGCCTAACGCAACGCCAAGCGCCTAATGAGTACGTGGTCTTACTCTGAGCCTTTTGCATAAACAACTCGTGGAGAAGCTACACAAATCTTAAAGCGTTGAGTAAGAATCAGGGGTATAGGTTTGCGCCTGATGCGACGTGTCGTTGCAACAGGCGCACGGCAGTCAACGCGCCGGCGCCCTCCTCGCCACCCTCAGCAGGACGGGACCAGCTCGCACGTCCTTGAACAGTCTGATCGCTTCGCCGTGTGTCAAGCCGGCTGTTCCACGCCCGTTGACCGATACTATCTCATCACCTGCGAATAATGTGGTAAAGTTAACGACTTGTGGGACTTAAATTGTCGAAAACAGCCAATACAATAACTCAAGTAGCACCTTTTACTGCTTGTTAAGATTAAGCTTCGGTTGGAAAATAAATGGTTGGAAAAAACGTTACGAAATGCAACGATAGGTGTTGTGTCAGTCTTTATGATTGCCGTAATTTGGTGCTAATGGAGGCAGGGAGTCGAATACTCTGTTAATTAAACCAACAAAAGGCTCTGCTAGCTAAGCATATAATTTACACTTATTTGCAGTAACAATTGAAAGACGTATAGGTACTACTGAACATGTAAACATCTCTGACCTCATGTAGTTGCCCTTCGAAGTTCGTTTTGACAAGGGCGATCTAATTTACCCAAAAACGTTCTATCTACTGACGTAATTTACCTTACTTCAAACCTAATTTATTCTTGTAACACGTTATTATATAGCTGAATGCAACCTTTTTTACTCAGGCAGGTGCATATTAGGTAATATAGCAACAGCTGTCTTATAACAGACGCCAAGGAATGTTGCACTATGCAGTGCAGTGCACCTTTCGAAAAATAAATTGGAACCCTTTCTTGCGCGCGAGTGCTACGAAATCGATTTTATATAGAAAAGACATCAACGCGCTACATTATTTTGAAATTAGGTACCTAGGTGCTTACGGTGAAAACCAGATTTGTACAATTTATAACGAGTGGATAACAATAATTCTTAGCTTCTATACCTATCTAAAAGGTAGTGCCAATGGACCTATGGGGTCAATCAAAAAGTTTCTGACGCTAGTCGAGCAAATTTTCCATTGCATTTTGGTGCTTGCAATTTTAAAAAACAAAGGAACTAACCTTCTCTGAGCACAGATTCAGCTGCCTGACCGTTGTTGAAGATGGTCTTCACGAAAATGCCCATATCACCTCGGGGCGAGTCCCGGCCACCCACAATGCTGAACCCAAGCCCCTTGCCTCCCGCTGACTTTGTGAACCGAACCTGAAATCAGTAAAAGATGACAATAAACAAATATTTCTCAAGAGCCTTTAGTTAATTAGATTTTGTATAAAACTTACTTCAAAAGCATGCGAGTCTCTAGGTTCAGGAGGTAGTCTTTTGCTCATTTGTCCATTCGTAGGTGGGACAGGAGGAGGCCTAGCCGATCGCGGCGTAGCACTTACTCGGAGCTCTGCCACTCCATTTCTCAGCTGCTGCATCGGATCTTGTCTAGATTGGACACGAGGTAATTTGTATGGCTCCTCCCATATCCTCTGCGAAGCTTCGGGAAGCCGGCTGTAGCCATTTCGATAAGGCACGTCAATATCTACCGCTTCACTATAAGGCCGTCGACTTCGTCCATCTGGAGTATTATTTCTCCTTTCAGGAATGTAGTTATTATAGTCTACAACGTCATGATTTTCATCATCTGTGTGTAATAAAGGCGCACATTGCTTGGGCTGTTGACTCTGTTGAGTTTTATTTGCTCGGTAAACGTTTGGCGAGCTGCACCGTCGCCTTAGCGTGGCCGACGACTGTCTCGAAGGCGATGGGGAAGGTTGCTGCCGGACTGCCGTCGGGCTTGGCACGTAGAATGTAGAAGGCTGTTGTTGCGGCGGCGCCAACACATCATGAGCAGATAAAGCCCGCCTCCGTAAACCTCCTCCGAGTTTACCCAAAGCGCGAAGAATATCAGGAGCTCCACTAGTGACGCGTAGTGAGGCTGTCGTGTAGACTTTGCCTCGATGTCTGAACGACAGTTTAGAAGGTGGAGCTGGTGAGCAGTGAGCTGGAGGTCTCGGAGGAGATGGAGAACACCTCACAGGACTTGGCTCACGATTTCCAGATCCAGGTCGCAACCTAGAGCATCGACGTCGAAGTTTTCTCCATCTTTGCGACAGGTTCGCATTCCAGCTTTCTTCTGAAAAAAAGAAAAATATTTTTATACGTGATGTCTATTTAGCTAGGTCCTAAATATAACCAATTATTACCATGCCCTTAGGGAGCCTATAATATAATTACTAACAAGGTTTATGAGTCTAATAAATTAGCACAATGTGTGGGATGTGAAACTCGTTCACATACTGTTTGTTCAACCATAACGAAATGTAAAGACGGAAGTGAAGAGTTACCTTTCTTGTTAGTGTCTGCGTCGGATGCGTAGTCGTGCGAGCGAGGAGGCTGCACGGGGGGAGAGGCGGGGGCAGCAAAGCTGTGCCGCAGCGGCGTCATCCGCAGCAGGCGAGGCCGGTCACCGTTGCCACGGCTGCCCCAGGCCGGGGCTCCCATTGTTGGCTACCTAGCCGCTGAAAAGTGAAAAAGATCATAATTAACAAATGATGAGAGTAAGGGTACGAGTTGGCAGCGGGCGACATGAGGTAACAGCGGACGACGTGTCGCAGGCGACACTACTGGTTTCTGTGTATTTTTATGAAATTCCCTCCGTAGTTAGCGACACGAAGCTAGCGACGCATTTCATAGAAATACATAGAAACCTGTAGTGTCGCTGCGACTCGTCATCCGCCGCTGCCTCACGTCGCCCGCTGCAAACTCGTATCTTAAGTCACATTCATAGATTCTTCAACAAATTGTCAAACAGATCCCACTAATAAATTACCTCGTCTTCGCACAGTAGGTACAAAACCAAAGACTATCAGTATAGTACTTTACTAAGTAAGTAACTAAAAATATCACCAGTTGGAACACGTGATGTCACAGTTCTTGCGATAAAACCTTGAAACATTACCAAATAAAAACTTTATACTAGTCGTCACAATTGTTTTCTGATAATATTTTGCACAATTTGATGTGTTAGTAGGTAAGACTAAGTTCTTATTGTACTCTACTGCGTATTGAGTTGGTGTTTAAGTACTCTACCTTAAAACCTATATTATAGGGAACGTTACATAATAAACAGATGTGTCTTATTAGCGTTTGTAAGATAATTGCAGATCAGCTGTATCGTGCAACACCATGTTTAATGGGCTAGTTTTTTTCAAAGGATCCTGTCGAGGTCAGTATCCTAAGTACGAGTACCTACGTTAGTGTAAACATTACAGACGTTTCAGAGTAGCAGGACCAGGCTGCTCGCGTACAAGTTAATTTAGTTTAACGAGGATCATAGATGTTAAGAGAGTTTAATAAACTCATACCATCACGCATCGCTAAATATAGTTACTACTTGTGCTTATACAGAGCTGGATGTTATAATTAGATATGGTTTTACAACCACAAAAGAGCACTTACCTACTATCGTGGTGTACGGTATGAGAATATAATGAAGGTCTGAATTATATTATCCGCGCTAGCTTGGAACTCAGATGATAATGATCGTAAACATTGACCAGTGGGGTAACACCCACACGGCGTGGGCTATAGCAAACAACGACGTCCGGTGACCGAAGCCCTGCACGTAACTTGTCTTAGGTGTGACCCAAATACTTTGGAAGAAGTCGCAATGCGTAGGAATGTAAATAAAAATATTCCATTCACAATATTCAGAGCTTTGATTGATTTGGTCGTTGGGTATTAACGACGTAGCGTAGGTGTGTTATGTAGGTACCTAATATTGGTTGATGAAATTATTATGCAGGCGCGCAAAGCTGTCGCATTGAAGTACTTACCAATTAATAATTATAACTTACACTCCCTAGCTAAATATAATTTGATTTTATAAAATGGGACCTACGCTATGTTATTTAATAAAAATTACCGATGCGTGCCCGAATGCGCTCGCGCAGCACAGGAACCCAGAACTGTTGCGGATATCCGCCGAAGTCTGCCTTACTCCTCATTCATACTAATCAGTGACTAAACAGACTCACCCTAGCTGCATTTACAATTCTTATCTCATGTATTTCATTCGCCATGAAAGACATTTTCTACGCATGTGTTGCGTTGAATAATTTACAAACATTCGATGTGAATTGGATACGGATTTCAATATAGGCACCGTTCTCATTGTAAATAGGTACTATGAAATTACCTTCATTAAGTCAAAAGTATGATAGCTCAGCTAAGAAAGACTTGTGTATGTAAGCCGTTTCTTGGATACTGTCCAATATCCGATCTGACTCTGAGTGTAGTTGAAGACGTAACTGTGTCATGTGCAATGCGGTTTAGCAATGACAAACCGATATGATACCCCAATAAATGTGGTTTTAGGAGTAACATAAACATGAAATATTTACGTATGGTATCTACTTAGTTACTCCCTAACTAATTTATATTTATGTAAATTGATTATTAAAATAGTTTGTGATTTGACTGTAGGTGCCTAAATTGATCGTTGTAGAGTTCTACTACTTCGTGAAGACCTGTTCGATGATCTTTATATCTTTGACATAAGATTCAACATCTGATAATTCATCGGTTTTTTTGATCGGCTTGAGTTTAGCTTATTATTTATGAAATATTTATTTTCCTTATTTATGTTGATTAAAATTGCACTAAAGGAGAGCTTTAATTTCATTTCCCTAATGAAAGAGTTCACAGAATGTGTTATAGAGAATCAAGCTATACGATCGGTTCAGCGTTATGAACAAACAAGGGTAACAAAACAAGATAGATTACGGACAAACATTAATTTCGGCCAAATGTCCGAGGATAGTAATTTATCATTGGGGAACCGTACTGTGGACATAGACGTAAGTAATTAAATTCCAAACCGGTGAAAGAGAGCCTAGGGCGATCTTTATGGCCGATACCGTGCCTGGAAATGAGAAAACAAGGGGAGCATTTGTTTGTGTTGCCATGAATATGTAGCTATTTCGATCAACCCTCAACCAAGCAAATTGTTTTTACTAAATTGCTATATCTTCATGGCATCTTTTTTATAGGTAATTGTAGGAATAGGCTATGTTGATCTTCATCCTTGCTTTAGAATCTTTTTATAAATACGTAAAAAGTACCTACGTGTTTTGTCTTGTCAAGTTGTCATAGGAAGTAAGTAGAATTAGGTACCTACCTAATTCGTATGAATATAATAAGATCCTGAATCTAGTTCAACGACAAACTTTTTAAATGGTCTATTTAGGTGGTCGGAAACAGGCAATAATTTTACCGGCGCAGTAGGTATTATACCGTTATGTACCGAATTCGGCGCCAGTGGTCACTGATCTTCCGGTCAATCGGGCTATGCAGGTGCAAATACATATAATTCACTGCCCACTTCCAATGTCATACTGATAGAACCGTTTTTCAAACCAATGTCAATAGTGAAATGGTTTTATTGAATGCATTTGAAGTAACTGATATTATAAGACATGAGTAGAAGTAGTTGTTAAGAAGAAATTCGGACGAAGTTATCTGAGCGATTTGGTCTTTAATTGAACACGGTAGTTAAACTATGGATGTAAGAGAAGCTTTTTGAGCGTCCATTTCATCACCAGTTAGCAAAAGAAGCATAACTTATTTACTCCCTAGCTCGTGCAACTATAACCAAAGATTATTTATTAATTCATTAAAGAACTCTACTTGAATTACTCGGGACTATTTTTTTACAGCAGATTGCATTACCCTGTTAACCAACACTAGACGCAATTTCGTAGCACATGTTGCCCAAACGAGATGTTATCAAAAGCTCGTATTTAAAGTTGAAAGGGGCTGTTCGGATTGTATTTGCCCGCGGCCCCGCTTTCAACTCAAGTGGAGCCCTATCAAGCTGGCATTCATTAATTATTGTTCATTCCACAGTATTTGGAGTGGATAGCCGGCGTAGAAAAGGTTTGAAAGTGAAACTAGAGTCTGTTAATACACTGGATACCTCATTGATTTCAGGATCTAAAGAGGAGTAACAGAACAGAGACATTATTGAATGTAACGTAAATACTAAAAAAAAATTTTAGTCTATAAAATCCTCAAACGAAATGGCTGACCAGATCGATATCAAAGTGTCACCCAGCCATAACAGCCTAGGACAATTTATGGTCAATAACAGCTTCGTGCCCATACAGCGCCCACACTTATTAACCAAACTCAGATTTATGCGTACCTACGAGAGCGATAGTGGCACAATAGCTCCAAGGAATGTGACCCGGGCTCGTTTGGCTATGAACTTATAGTCGTGGTATTAGCATATCGGTTGGGTATTCAATTTCATTTTCTACTATGAGTTTACGGAATTACTCCGATATGACTATTTGTGATAAATGGTAAGGCACGCATCAGTCTAAAAATATCTTAAAATTATAGAGTAGGTTAGTAAAGTCCTCTCATTTATGTCAAAAACGATGTTATTTTACTTTAGATTCAAATGACGTCAACGAAAACTAGGTAACATGATCTAAGTTACTACCTACTTAATTAGTCCTTAGATTATATATAAAATATATAAGTTTCAATTATTTCATAAGTGAAAATATCTTACTCTAATTAAAGTGAGGCCAATTTGATTGATAAGTATTAAATACACAGCTAAGCGCAGTTTATAGCGTGAGCATGTAGGGCGGTACGTTATTGCAATCTCAGCTGTTCATCATAACATTGTTTGCCATCGAATTAAGAAACTGCTCTAGATCCGAGCTCATCAAATGAATCTGGGAAATTGCTCTGCTCTTCCTATTATAACGTTCAACTTCTATTATATTTTTCTCAGGAGAAACCCGTTTGATCTAGTTCTACTTGTCATTGTGTGTTCGAAGTAAAATGAGGCGATCGATGTATTTAGAACAGATAGTACTGTTGCTGGATTGATAACGAGTGCAGACAGTGGGTTTCACATCGGGTCGACAACGTTGAGTATAATTAAGTAGGTGGGTACGTTCGTTTAAACGTGTTCTTAATCTAAAGACAAAAAAAGTATTTTCCACGACCTATTAGTAGGTAAGTCAGTACGTAATTTTTACAACTACAAGGATCAGAAAGATATAGTTACAAATAAAAAAATTACCTGAAGCTATTTCTAGAAATAAAGTTTGAATTTCTAGTAAATTTATTGACATACTTGTAGGCTTAGCGAAAGAACAATAGAAGTAGAAAACAAACAATAGTGTGAAACACCTAACATCCTAAGGCATGATGTCATCGGCCTTATGGCCGTTAAGTCTTTAGATATTCTCTTTTGCTTGTGCCATTCATAATGTTTAACAATTATAATTTTCTAACCTGCTAGGCATCTACTTTCCTCTTTAAAAGTATAATAACCATGCCTCGCATAAGTTTTCTGCTGCTATGGTGCAAGTTTTTGTCATTTAAAAAAAATTCGTTGTTTAAAAAGCATAATTTTTGCATACTTTAACCGTAAAGTAAAATATTATAAAGGCTGACAAATGGACGTTTTTTCGTGATGTACGACACTTTATGTAGGACGAGTGCGTTTCGCAAGAGTAAAAGCTCAGTGTAAGTACAGAGACATATACGGGTTTGTAGTTGCCATACCGTGTGAATTTTTTGCGAAGTTTGCCTGTATAAGTATTTAGTTGGTATTTGTTTGAAGGTACTTTGTTGAAAAAGCTATTTTATTTATCTATTTAAAATGGCAGAGTTCAGGCCGTAGATAAACAAAGGCTAGATGTAGGTGGCATTATCCAACGTGGGAGACCCGGAAAAACTTCTTGTGGTGAGTAAACTGTTTGTAATTCCATAAGTTTTCTTTCTAGCCATAGAAACCTTTATTATAATAGATGATACAGTGAGGTATGCGTCGTGTTCCCACAGCTGTCTTTCTCTAGCTCAACGCTGGTAGAGCATCCGACCACTGTTATTCCGTCAATTGGGATTCATCAGTTTCAATATTCGTTTTTTTTAAAAAGGCAGCAGCGTTTTACTTACGTGTAAAATTGTATTTGAGCTTTAGTAATAAGAAACTAAAAATACTTGTGAACCACAAGTCAAGTTACGAAAATTGCTTTCCAGTTGTACAGGTCCGTTTTTCGAAAAGTCCAAATAAATGCGAGACAAACACGCAACAGACCGAGAAAGTAATAAATTTGAAGACAAGAACATTATGAGCAGACATGGTAACGGATTTGAATTACATCTCAATTTGCGTGACGAAACTTGAAAGGTTACGTGCGCTCTCTTGCAGACTAGCATAGATCAAGGACCATGTGATGCAGGTGGTTTTAGGTATTAATAAAACAAGGGTTTTTGTTGTACAGACGGGCTTCGGATGTATTCGATTCTACTTATACCTTCCTACGAGAAATAGAAAGAAGTACGGTTAAAAATACAAAAGAAGCAGTACAAATGTTTAATATGTCTAAGGAAAAGAGTCATCGATTCGATTAGATGTCGTTCTACTTCTGAGTTTGTTTTTTATTTGACATCTCCACCTACTTAAATACAAAATGGTGGGCTAAAGATTAAGGTAGGTAACCCACACTGTTTAGCCATAATTGGCAGAGCGATTGAGTCTGTAATGACCCCAGTTTCCATTTATGGGGGAGAAGGAGACCCGAAAACAAAATCCTTGGTTTTTAATATCATTTGTGTTAATGACCGAGGATTCAACATCGTTCAAACGAATAGCTTGAATCCAAATAGCGTTATTGATTGCAATATAAACTATCCATTTATGCCTTTCTAACGGTTTATATGATTGCATTTGAATCCGAAAACTGCAAAGAGTATCTAGGTACTTACACATGGCTGGTACAATATTTGAATGGTATCTAGTTTAACAAAGCACAGTACAGTGTTTTCAATAACAATATGAAGTTTAATCGCGTAATGGATTGGACTTATGGATGTCACAATAGGAACCGCAACATGCATGCATACGGTATACGTAATAAACCGAGGGTGTGGAATGAATGCACGCGCTGACGATGCTTCCATGATATCAATACCTATAGAAATTATGTTATAGCCTTTAGTACTATAAGAATAAGGACGGATAGACCAAGTTGAAATTTTGGGTCGTTATTGTCTGCTGTGGAGTGTGACGAGGGTTTAAGGTATGAGGGGATGGAGAGTTCACCGAATGTATAACGTTATTTTCGCTAATATTTTTTATTCAACGTTTATCAGTTCACAGCTGACTGAATCTTAATTCAGAGGGAGCGGGTTCCGTCCGTGGAATGGCAGTACCTACGGTCTTATTCTCTATAATTTAGTAATAAAATCAAATAGGTACATAATAACATAACAATTAGCTAAAAACATCTAGTCATTCTGTACCTATGTAGGTACTCAAAATCTACACAAAAGTGATTGATTTATAAAATATCGTGTATGTACCTAAACAAATAAGCAACTAACAACTGAGCAATCAAAATAATTTTAAAGAAGTAATAAAACTTAGAAAATAATCCGCAGTCCAATATTTAGGTACCTAGGTACTCACTGATAACAGGCACACAAGTAAAAAAACAATGTTTATCAAATGACACACTTACCTATCAAACAAATATTAAATTCATCCAACTTTACAATCTTGAAGGCGGCAGTTTTATTTATAAATGAATCACGAAAATATTTGTCGGTTAAACTTTATATGGTGTTTTGAATATCACTGATTGCACTTTATTGCACACTGTATCGATCGTGACGTACGAAATTTGTGTGCACAAAAGCCGGCACCCGCCCGCCGCACCCGGCACGTTCGTCTCAAGCGAATGTCGAATTAATACTACCATAACCTCAAATTTACGCGCGCCGCTCGAGAAATTGTTTATGCTGTCTGTACACCCATAAATGGGGTTCAGTTGTGAGCAAGAAAGATATATACGGAAGTCCCATGACGAATAAAGACAGAGCACTGTCAAAGGTGTGTATGGGGGAGTCGAGTGCAATAAGCAAGCATACGATAGAGATCTATCGTCGTCGATAGGAACTATTGTTAGGAAAAAATAAGGAACCAACCTTTTAAGTTCAATTTCTTAGCTACCTACATACCTAAACTACCTACATATAAAATAATTCATATGTGAATGTATTCATTTGAGTACCTAAGTAATGAATTTCGAATTGTTAGGGTAGAGACAAGCAATGCAATCTACGGCAAAGATTCCGGGGCTAGAGTATGATTATTTATTGTAAATATACTTTAGATTCGTTATACTTTGGGGTTATTTCATAAAATTGCGAAAAAACCTCATATAGTTTTAATAAATGCATATAACTAATATCATACTGTTTGGCAAGGTCAAGAGGTCACTCATTAGTCTCTCTCTATACGAACATCAGACAGGTTGAAAAAAAACTTACCGTGACATAATGTAACTGTGTACCTGCGTCTCCCTCGGGTCCCATTCCCATCTCATAGAAAACCATTCAACCGTGAGGAATGAATGATTTTAAACAGCCTTACCCTGCTTTAAATTCTTACCATTATCAACCTTGTATTTATTCTCTACGTTTACCTGTCTGATATTTAAAGAACAAGGTGTTAATTATTTAAGAATTGTTTTAATTTTTTTCTTGAATTTTTTATGACGAAGTAGATTAGACAAGGACTTAACTATGAGGTACATCATACAAGGTACATACTACCTCAGGCTTTGTTCCCTTAGCGCTACCTAGTACCTAGCTATATTTGGTATTATATGCTGTTTTTATTTTTTTATTGTTCTTCACTAAATAGTTAAATCGTTCGTTTGGTGCGAACCTCATTACGCGGAAGAGTCCACTTGAGTTTCGCCAGTCTACAAAGCTTCGCAGCCGTTCAGTCTGCGGATAATAGGTACTGAACATAAATTTATAAGGGGATTATGACTTTCTCTAAAACCCCCAACTGTAAAAAAATAATTACTTAATGCACTTTTATGTAATTGAAGCACGACTTATGTGGAGTACCTCTAGCAATAGATGAGCATAATTTTGTATTTCCAATGGCCCAAAACTAAAAATATATATAAAAAATGGAATGAGTTTGAAGCTAAAATATAATGATGCTGGTCTATATCTAATACAATACAGTGCGGTGCAGTAAAATAAGATATTTCATTGTATTTTCTAATTCCTTCTACTCTAGGGTACTTAATCTTACCTGGAATACGCAGAATTATTAGTACAGCTAACACGATTAGCTAGCAGTTATGTATGAGTAATAAAGTAAAAGTGGAACTCCTTGACCTGCGTGAACTGTGGAAGCGTTGTCAAGTCAAGTCCAACGATCGACGGTTAGGGAACGATCGTGACATTATCGGGCATAGTGAGTGTTAGTAAACTGTGCCTCAGGGTAGACTAGTGATGGGCCCGGTTAAAAAGCTAGATTTAAATCGTGAATATGGAGGTAATTGCGAGTTCATTTTGTGGATACCTATGAATGAATGAGTAAAAAGCAATTTATGTATTTCCATACTTTTAAAAATAATATTTTTTTTTGTCACTTGATCGCGAAACACATACAAACATGCCATATAATGTAGTTTGTTGATAGAAACCTCGGTGGCACGGCCAATGTTTTAATGATGAGGTTTGATTTGAAACATAGAAGTTTATTAGTACCCTATACCTACAACAGGGAATCTGAGTGTGGTAGTTAGGATTGTGTATAATATGATTGTTAGGGTGTTTTTTATTACGTTTATTTTAGCTCTATCACATCACTATAAAGCTGCGTGTATCCTGCGTGCGCGCCATCTGGAGGGGGCACGCGCACGACTCCCCAATGCGTGTCGTAAATGACGGCCTAGGTATGTTGTAACCTTGTGTTCACAGTAGGATCACGTTTTGAAAATAATAAAAAACAGGTTGTGTATTTCCATAATAACAGAAGTGCATACACTATCCTAAATAAAACGTAGCTCTACTTTTTCTACACCCAAGAAACGTTTATGCATGATATGAGTTCTCACGTTCGCTGATGTCAACTCTTATTATCCGACTGCGAAGCGAAGGAGTGTTAAGGATGTACCTATGTATGCATATATGCGAGTTCCTTTGGTTGTTGCTGCAGCCCAAACGGCTGGACAGATTTTTACAAATGAGGTGTCATTGGATTTGTCTGGATTACAAGAGTGACACGAAATAGCAGCTGGAAGAACCTATTTTCAATTATTTTCAGTCGGGGTTTTTTTTGCAACAAATATTACATAATTGTACTCGTATACCCAGAACTGGGTTATGTCAGGCTATGGACGATAATGATGATGAAAGACTCCATTTTGGTTTAAGTCCATATACTCGTTCGACTCAGGCTTAGAAAAACGGTGATCTATCTATTTCTCTAGTTTACTTCCTGAAACAAGACCGTCTCTGTCTGACTAACGCTATAAGACGAGGATAAACAATATTATAACAAAGCTAATACCTACTCGTAAACCTAATACCTATACCACACTTATCGTTATTTTGAATACCAAGGCTAAAACAATTAGTTATGTAGTACCTATTTTGAACGCCTAGAGCAAGTAGCTAGACCTAGTAAAAGTCATGATACTATATTAGGTTCAGTATAAACGTATCTACTTATTTTGTAATAACATTATTATTTCTTGCCCACATAGGTTCAGAACAAAGAAGTGACTTGTATTTTCCCTAATCACCCGATTGTTGTAACATACTGTATCGTGTTGTGGTTTCTAAGCACGATTGGTAGGTGTGGGCGCTCGGTTTATTTTGTTTGAACCCTTTTCAAACGGCTATGGTCTGGAGCGTTTACACGTAATCAATATGGGTTTATTAATCCCGCCTTATACTTATTGATATTGAGACCAATGGTTCTGTTTAGACGAGTAAAATATTTTTACCAAAGGTGCGACCAGTGTAACCTGCCATGCTAACATAAGCAACACGACAAAATTTTGCAACTGATTTGTCTCGCTCTTTCTCGACAAAATTTTTCGCGGCTGCAATGTTAGCTTGGCTGGATTAAAACTGAAAAATGGGCTTTTCTTTACCAATCAAACAATGTTTAGTTTAAAAGCAACCTGTTAACCGAATCTAGTAGGTAATTATTTTTTTATATTAGTACTTTTTAATTCCGCTAAATTATTCAAAACTGTTTTCAAGAAGGCCAGCCAACGGATTTCTTTCGAATTCTCGGATCTCTTTGTAAAAAAATCCAGTTTTGCTTTGTTTAAGTTCAAAGCCTTACTCAACTATTCTGTGGCATTGTCATAATAAGTGTTGCATATTCTGCGGCTTCGGTTGTTATTGTTCCGAGCCGCTGCGTTGCGCGGAAGCCGTTATTAATCACGAGTCACGACCACGGGAAAGGGAACACATTGTGGGTAGTATAATGGCAACCTGTGTTTGCTCAAAAATAGTCAAATAATATATGTATAGTATAGGTATTATAAAAAAATAATTAAATCATAATTTTAAGAAAATTAGTTTAAAGATATCGGGTCAGGACTTTTTTCGCTATACTACATAGTTATCGATCACAGAAACTTAGAGAAAATGTAACTTCTTCAATGTGCCAGTCTACGAGAAATTGACTAATAAACGAATACCTAGGTATCAATGGTGCAATAATACGACTTCATTATATTCTTACTACTTATGACAAACTTTACTTGAAATAATACCTACCTAACGATGATAGTAATAATAATGCTGTCCAAAAACGATCGGCGAGCTAGCCAAATATATTATAAGTACTCGTAGTAGTTAACTTACACTATCTACTTAATCAGCCGAATATCTAGGTACTTATAGGTAAATTTTACCTAGGTAGACTTTACTTTAAGAATGTTACGGTATCATTCATTCTGCTCTATTCATTTCTTACCACAAAAATTACTTTTTTATATTGCCATTGTACTCTTTAAACCTTCCTAGCGGTTCAAACGGTACCTAAGTAATAGTTTCTACAAATGTTCACTTCAAAAGGCAAGGCAGTTAATACCTACATGAGATTTATTTATGTGTCATTCATTACAAGGAAACAATACAGACTTGAAAAATATGGTTGCTCTTTGAAAACTTCAAGAGGCTCAGTTCTCTTGCAAGTCGGACAAAAGATACAACAAAATAAACACTGGATGAACGAAAGACATTCTCATAATTTGCGTAGTAGGTACCTACCTTCTACTACTTTTTGACCGTGTAAGTACAAAACACTTGACCACACCCCTGGAAAGTCAACCTATTTTTTTTTTTAATATAAGTAGTATTTATTCATGAGAATGGATATTGTAAGTGTAGGTGATACTTACGCTAAAGTACCTACTTGATGGTCTAGGTGCAGTTTTTATTAGTCAGTCAGAAACTAGCTAGAGTTGGTAAGTTACAAGAATAACTTGTGGCCATCTTTTATCGATGGCGGAGACGCAGAATATTTTTATTTTTATTCTTTACGAGCTGATGCCCGCAGCTTCGCCCGCGTGAATGTCGATTATCGCGACTTTTCATACAAACTTTCATTCCCTATTTTATCCCCTTGGGGGTAGAATTAATCAAAATCCTTTCTTAGCCGATGCCTCCGTCATAACATAACATCTACCTGCATGCCAAATTTCAGCCCGATCCGTCCAGTGGTTTGGGCTGTGCGTTGATAGATCACTATGTCAGTCAGTCAGTCAGTCAGTCAGTCACCTTTGAGTTATATATATTTAGATTTGCCATTAATTATTTGCAATTTTTTGGAATCTCATGAATTTCTTAAGAATATGAATTACTCTATATAGATGCATATGTACCTACATCGATTGAATCACTGACTCATATTATGCAAGACATAAGGATAACTAAATCTATAAATCCATGCTTGCTCCCGTGACTCATCAATGGCTAACCGGCTATTTACCTATCACCACAAAAGTGGGTACTAAGTAGTCTTTATAAATTATGTATAAGTAATTGTATGTATTTTATGGATAATTACGTTTTAAGTGATTTAAATGTAACATCTGAGGTGCGCCAACGATTCAAGGTTGTTCGTTTTGTCGACCTAACGAGTTTTGCTGAATGAATGATTAATGCGGTTTGTATGGTAATTTAGCTTATTTTGTAAATAACAATAATAAATGACAACGCGTCGCGAGATCTTTGAAGCAGTTCAGGACCATCATTTTCGATTTTGTATCGGACTTTGAAAATACTTATTACGCATTACCAGTTGGGTATATATTTAAAATACCTTATCTACATTCTCAAAAAAAAGCAAAACGTTGAACAAATTTATTTCGGAAAGTTTACCCATCTAATAATTACAAACTTAGTAAGTTTTTCAAACAACACTCTTTCCAGTCAATTCTATTCACTAACTAAATAATTAAAATATACTTAACATAAGTACCAACATAGCCTTATCTCGACATAAGGAAGTTGGTTAATTTAGACTTGGAAGTAAGTACGGTAAAACTCATCCATAATTAAGAGCATGCGAAAACGAGCTTTTCTCACGGCCGCCCGATTGAATGCTAATTCGTAATCACGGGACCAGATCTCTATGATATCATACCTGCAGCATGGTCCGGTTCTGTCAAAGCCTAGTGATTTCTTAAAAAAACGGCAACAACAATTAAATAATAATGACATTGAGTCCCTCGCTAAAACCAAAGCATTAGGTACGCGACTGCGTTTTATATGCCACTACAATACAACGGCCGCATTTTTTTGAAAACGCAGAGTTTCTTCATTATAATATGCATCAACTACATAAAGGTACTTACTTACCTACTTGGTCGAGACATTGACTTTTATGATTCGATCGTCTCATGGATTGAATTACTCGCTAAAACTATTCGCCTATCAGCTTCATGTTTGCAAAGCCAATAGCTACTCGTAGATACTAAATAAAATAAGATTTAAAAAAAAGCTGTTCGGCTATCACACAAGAAAGGTTGTTCGTTAATTACCTATTAAGCTGGAATTTGAGTTGAGAGGCGTTAGTGATTTACACCTGTAAACATTACATCCACATATTTCAATACGAGGCAGTAACTAGAGTTTTCCATTACAGCGGACATGCAAAGTCGTTTTGTTACGCTACGCCTCATGTAAGTCGACGAACAAGGTTGTACGAACCCGTGGGATACCTACAGAAGCTACGCGACAACGGTTTCCAAGAAGCCTTGACCGCCATATCACGACGGCAAACACAGGGATGCAGCAGATATTTTTAAAGCATTTGTAGTGCTTTATAAATTTTAAATTTTAAATGTCGGTATCAGCCAATTATCACAAAGGACACTGGTTCTCAAGAAACCAAAGCTTAAGCAATAAATTGCACCATCTTATGAAGACAAGTATGAGATACGTGGGGACAGCTTTTATATTATAGCTCAATGGAATAGTAAACAATTTTACTGCGAAAAGGTTCTCAATGATGCACTTGTATTCAAATTTAACTGCAGATATTTATGAGCTTGACTGAAAGCCGTGTGAAAGGGCGAAGTAGGTACTGATAACTTACATGCAGTTACTAAAAAAAATCTTAGTAAGTACTTATGTTCGAGTAGGTAAGATGAACCTACCAGCCAAACGATCTACTCTTGGTTCAAAACTCGTTGGTACGTACGAGTGTGGTACTTACTGGTTGTATAACTATGAGTATATAGGTACGTCATTTTTAAATGGTGAATTTGCATTGTCTATGATCGAAGACAGATAACCTACACATAGACAGTATGTACCAATGGCAATGAGAAGTCACGTGAAAATGGTGGCGGCTATGAGCCTCGACAATAATATTCTATTTCAGCATGGGAGCGTCGCCGTGTCGGTTCCACTTGACAGACCTCCGACTGCTCGTCAGGTACGGAGTATATTCCGTTATGTACTTGGCACATAGATAACAATTATGAGTTGTATCATGCAAATAAGCTAACAGTATTTTGAAATATGGTACGAAGCATCTTAGTACTAATGTTTTGAGAAAAGTACTGTGGTTAGTGCCACAGTTCGCTATTTTTGGCTTGTGTGGTTACTGTAAAACCTTTTAAGTGAGTGTGTAAGCTGCTGCAAAAACCGAAAATTTTAAAACATTGCGTAGTAGGTACCTATTTGTAATACATCTGACGGTATGTCACTACAACAATGGCTAACTTTCACTAGCTTGGACCACGCACATCTAGGCCGGACGCAGTTTCTGGACCATAGAGGATATTACCTTCTATTGTTCTCTTAATTGGTGTAACATCGCCATGGTTTTGTATAATAGGTATCTTACGTAAAGTTAAGGTTTTCTAGGAAGCCATCGCGTCATGTCCCTGATCGAAGCTTTCACTTGTTCAGATATGTAGGTAGGTACTTAGTATCTATCTCAATTAGAAAAATTGGCCTTTAGTCATATGTATGAACATTTTTTTTAAATAATTGTTTCTTGAACAAAATAGGTAGGAAGGTACGAATAATAGGCATGATGAACAAATGACACCACCGAGTGTTAAAATTCTATCACGTTATTTGACGCATGAGTCATTTTTAGTAAACTGTGTAGAATACATAAATAAGGTAGGTACTACCTTCCCTGATTCATCGTCAGGGATTAAGTTACTTTACCAATAAATTCAATAGTAATTCACTTGAAAAGAAAATCCTACCTACCCATTAGAACCTACATAATGACAAATAAAAACAATACAGATCACTGAATAAAAAGATGTAACATGCATCATGCATGCATGACTCTAGGAAAAACTTGTCAATGAGGCCGGTAAAGCTAATCACAGATGGCGCCACAAGTTGTGAGGATTAACAAAACAAGTCCTTGACTAAAAACTTATTGCGTAAAACGAGGTTGCATACCAAAAAATTAAAAATATTCTGTGTTCCATCCAACTTTAAAAACAAATGCAACGAATTTAATTTTCGAACTAATTGAAAACAATTGAATTGCTAAAATATGAATATTATGGTGTGTAGTCAGTAACTATCACGTGAAACTATAAAAATCGGAAACACTCTAGGCTCATTTAGTTATTAACTCTATTGGTGAAGAAATCTGTAAGGTAACTTAGGTACTTTATATTTATGGTTTAACTATAGAGTGCCATCTCGTGTTTATCTCTTGATTCTTTATTATACCTCGTGCCAAACCATCCATACAGAATGAATTTCATGCTCTACCAATGTAAGCCTAATAGGATGTGTGTGGTAGGAACTGAAGCCGGAAAAATTTCAGAGATGGCGTTTACTTAGTTCCATTCGTTTTTTATAGACGGCGACACTGCAGCACTACGAAAAGCGGACCAAAATGATCCAAGCGGGTGAGCTTTTTCCCTCCACTACTATGACTACGGTCCATTGAAATTTGCCGATGGGCGCTATACGTTACGCAGTAAGCTTCAAAAACGCAGGGTCTTCGTAGAGGATGAGCGGCAATGTATGACACAACGCATGGTTTAGATTGAAAAAGCCATGGTGAGCTGGCGTTGCTTTGCTTGGACGCCGGACCGGCAACCTCTGATGTATCGCGGCAGTAGAGTCGGGTATACTCTAGTGACAGGTGGCTCGCTGTCCCAAGCCTGTATGTTACTTGCGCTCGCGAAACCATTCCTTTTGTTTATATCACACTTGCTGTCTCTATCATTTTTAGTGTTAACTTTATCAACTTAAAAGTTTGTTTTATCAACTTTGCCTTAAGTTAAGTGAACTTACAAAGAGTGCTGTGAAATGTTCGAAGAATTACCGGTACCTACATTCATGTCTTTAAGACCAATTTATGTGCAAAATTTGTCTTAGTTTGTCTGACACTGTTCATGAATACTGTATGGCTGATTTGTAGTGGAACATACCTCTTTTGACCCTCAAATTTAATAAACAAGTAAGTACATACCTCACTCGTCTAAAATTTAAATATGATTTAGCAAATAGCTATATGTTAGGGACCAAAAAATTAAGGCAAGCTCTAGGTACTTATATGTAGTTCTTATTCTGTCTAACTTGATTCACTTACAATTATAACAACATGGTTTTCTTCCACAAAAAATGAAGAAGCGTAAAAGTAGAATAATCTTAGCTGTCGGCGGACTGTCTTGCATGTTTAAAATTGGTGTATCATTTGAGTGTAATTCCAAGTAGATTAGGTAGGTACCATGGTCAAATTGGTACGTATGGTAGGTGTAGGTATGATCGGGCCCCTGGGTTAGTGTTGAGTAGAGCATAGCATGGACAGTGCGAGGCCGTGAGTTGAATGCCCGCCGTGGTGGCCACGGTCGCCGTGCATCCAGCACCGCACTTACCTCACCTTGGTAATAATCTCATTTGGTTCCTTAGCGGAACTGATTTGCTATTCAATAGGCTTACGTATTTTTTGGGCTTGAACAGAGAGGTCCTGTAACTTCTTTCTTGGTGCTGGATTAGAGCACCGACTCTACCCAAGCGTTTGAACTACATCATTTTCATAATAGTACCTATTTACATAATTTAGGTGCCTACTTGGACCATGCTTTAAAACCTGAAAGTTTTAAATACTTAATAACAATCTTTTATAAACGACTCCTACGATAGCATTAAATAACGGCACTTCGGAACCTCTGACCCTTTTGTCCTTTTCGACTTTTTTGTTTGTCGTACAAATTAGGAGATTCCTCAAATTGGAATCCTTTTGCATAGTCTCTAAAGTATTTATTACATTCCACGAGATACTGTCAGTGATAACGAGGACAATTTAGGAGTAAAGCTTTATTTTCTTTTTTTTATTGTGGTGCAATATACGGAAATAGGATATATATCTATTTATAATAATACTCAAATGGCAAGACTTTCACCTTGACTAGTACACTTTAATACGTTAAATTATAATTAGTACCTATTTATTTCAAAACTCCAACCAAAGTAAGTATAAAAATAATCTAAAACCTAAAATGAAACATAATATCTAAAAATGATGTAGGTTTACTTAATGATAATTGGTAAAATCTGTAGTTTTGTGTGACACCACACCACGGAGGGTCAAGTGCCCTCTTGTCCCTGATAGAGGTTTAAGTCGCGGTCTACTCGGTGCGCCACCCACTTGAAATATCTACCTCGCTGGTTCCTGCCACAATTGTTGAGCGGAATTTCGCGAAGTTAAGGGGATTTATCTTGAATTCGAACTCTGAAGTGGGAAGGAGGCGTCCTACTCATACCGTCAACCAATTTCTTAGATATCGATGAAGGATAAGACCAATTAGAGAGATGAAATAATGTTTTTTTAAATATTCTTCTCTTAATAGGGTCTCAGATAAACATTTCTTTATGATTAATGTGAAGTTAGAGAAATCGTTTTAGAAAATATGACTGGTCGATTCCCATAATGTATACCTGCTTAGTTTTCTAACTTCATCGATTAAAAGAGTGAAAATTTTACGTTTCTAGAAATCATTATAACTAGATATGGTATTTAATAATTTATATTCGTAATGTATACTTATATACAATATCTAGTTGAATAGGTAAGACTGGGCAAGTACCTGGTATAAATAAATTCATACTATATAGCATAAAAATATCCCTTTGACGTGGTTTTGTATTGATGTGAATATGTGAATATTCGCGAGCTAGCTGACACAGCGCGAGGGCGCACCTCCCGCGGACAATGAAACCTTTGTTGCACAATCCCCATTTCCGATTACCAGATTGAATCGTGCCCGTCCGTCAAAGCGCTTCCATGCTCAATAATCATGCCCGAAGAGTGTCTGTCGGCTTCATTTCGACCGCCGCGACGCAAATCTTTTATTGACTGAAATTAACAATTTCATATCAAGCTAAGTTGGGTGTTTGTAAGATTCACTAAAACCGGAGAATCAAGAAATATAGAGGTAATCTTCTCTCGCACGTAAGCTTAAGAAAGTTATAGCTTTTGCTACTTGTTTTTACAAGCAATGCATATTCTATTGCTTGTATAGAAATCTAATACACTAAATTTGAATTTGTTGTCTAGTATAATATTATTATGTAGAAACAAAAAAATAAATGATTCGTGTTTACAGCATGGATAAGTACAAATTACCAAATTAGTGATTACTTTTTTATAAATAACTTTATGACTGTTTCTAGTGAAATTTGGGTTCTAAATTCGGTTGTTATTTAATTTAACCTCTCGTTATGCGGGCTGATAGGTAACGCGCAGTCTGCGAAACGAGACGCCTCGCCTGTCGTACTCGTTGTTGCGGAAATTTAGACGAATTTGTGACGATCGCGTTTCATTAAGGCGTATTTTAGTGCGAAAGGAGAACCGATTTTAATTCACAAAGCGCTGGCTGCGGTGCGAACGTAAAACAAAGTTTAAGAGGGGTTCCTCGTTAGTTGCTCACTCATAAAGATGAATCGAGTTAGGAAGCGCAGCGCGCTTATCGAACAAAGCGCTGCCGCCGCGCCGCCGCGCGCCGCCAGTATGTTAATCGGAAATTTGTTTCAATATTAGTTTGCATTGGCAACTCCTTAGTAAAAGCGAATGATAACGGTGGACTTTTGACATTGAGACCATCACTGACTTACAGTCTCAGCGGATGAGTGAAAATGAAAAAAAATTACTTGACACTGGCATATTTGATCTAAATTGAGACAGATACCATAAATATAGAAGAAGAAAAAGAAAAGTGAATATGGAGGGAAACTATAATTTGTGCCTGCCTGATTAATGATGAATACTCCCTTGAAAGTTTTATACAGCTTCCTGTATTACTTACTTGATTTCCCGTAAAAGTAAATATTTGGTTCTTTTGAATTTATTCTTAGGTATGCTAAAGTTATTCTACTAGGTCAATAATGAAAAATGAATGTAGGATTTACTAGATCAATAATGGTAAATTAGTGTTAATAATTATGAATGTAGGTAATGAGATAATATTGAAAGTACTTAAAACAATTTGCCAAGCGTTGGAAGCGAAGTTTCTGATAAAGGCTCTGGGCCACCACAACAGCACCACGGTTTGTATTGGCCGGTTGGGCTCAAGAGTTAACTGCAGTTTTTAATTAACGCCGGCTTTTATTGCGTCACGAAAAATAACGACCTACAGTTCCTCGTTCGTACGGTTTCCAAGCTTGCGAGAGGAAGCTGCGATACTTGCCTGTGCTAATACGTTTATGGTTTTTACTTACAGTACTTACGGTGTTATTTTATTATTATGTAAGAGGAAAACCTTGATTAGATTTGGTCGTTTCCACGTAGGGTAAGTCATTAATGGAGCTTTGTTGAACCAACCAAACATGGCATCGACCTCACAATTAAATGAGATTGGTTCGGATAAGTGGAAAATAATAATGACACCATAATTACTGTGCTCTATAATAAACAATACAACGATGCAGTGGAATCCATTCCCAGGCGAACACGTTGAAAAAATGTTAAACTGTAGGCGGGGCTGAAGGCGCAAGAGGTAAGCCTTTAGAACCCGATGCTCTGCTCTGATCGACGCCAGAGGCTAGCCGCGGGCTACCTGCCATAATTTGAAAGCCAAGAAATTACTCATAATAATAAATGTACCTACCTACTAATTTTGAAACAAAACAACATTAATTTCTTCGGTGAATTGGAGTGAATGAGTGCCTTGGAATACAAGTGAGTCAGAAGTCAAACTCTGAAGCTAATAAAAACTTTTCGTAAGTACTTTACTTTTTTGCGCGTGGATCCCAAAACAAGAATCGTCGTCTTACCAATATTTAATGTAGTACAGTTTTTTAAACGTATATTTGCATACAGCACTGATATGGCAGATATTCACGAAAAGCGTATGTAAGGGCAGTAGTTAATAATCATCATCATTTAGCCTGGGTTAGAGCCTCTCCTCTATCATGTCACTTTTTTAATACCCATTCCATTGTTTCTCAACTACGAGTACCTACCTACCTAGAATAATAATAGGTACATAGGTTAAAATTGCTAAGACAATTATCTATTTGCGCTAAACATTTTATAGCGTTCCTGACCCCATAAATGAAACCTTTATCGTTCGGTAAAGTTAATATGAAAATTTACAGCTTGATGGTCTGTTCAACATTATCTCGTGAAACCTGGGGAACCTTGGGGAAGAAAGGTAGACAAAACTCCGGCTCTGATCATGTTAACACCTTACATTGCGTAACATTGCGTAACATAAAATTATGTTCCTATACATTACGTGCGATCGAACTAGTCAGCATGATCTGCGATCAGTATTGTCTGAAAAAAAACAGTTTCAATCATAAATTTCTTCATGTTTTACAACTTAGATAAGGTAAGTAAGTAATTTTAGTCGGGTACAAAAAATTGAATACAATGCACTGAAATAGTGTATAAAACTACCCTTTCGAATTTTTATAAGCTCATCCTAATGTCTCCTAAGCATGGAAAGGAAATGACTTCGTTCGTACCTCAAGGTTTATAGTTCTGAAGCGCAAAAAGTGCGGCTTTCACTTCAAAAACTTCACAACGTCCGTTGCCACAGGTTGCCACACTTGCTAAAGTATGGCCTCTTTATTTCATACTAACTTCCGCCCACGGCTTCGCCCGCGTGGTACCTTGAAAAACAAAAATAAATCTATTCCACGGGAACCGTACATTTTTCTGGGATAAATAGTAGCCTATGTGCTTGCTATTCCAGACTATAATATGTGCCAAATTTCATCCAGATCAGTTCAGCCGTTTCAGTGTGAAAGAGTAACAAACATACAGCCATACATCCGTACTTACAAACTTGCGCACTGAAACGCGTCTTTAAAACAGTGCGTGCGAGATATTATTGATGTATGAAATTATATGATCATTTGACTTGATGATAGGAAAGCGTTTTAACTTCGTAATAATTTCAGATAGGTACCAATTTCACGCTTACATTCTAAAGATATCTTACTATCAAGGTAAATAAAATGATCGTTTTATTTTATTGTTTTACATTCTGTATCTTACGAACTTTCTTACAGGTTACTCTATAAATATATAAATACATGATATTACATAATCGTAATTTCTAATTGAAATTCACTAAACGTAATAGTTTGTGGGTGTCATTAAGTAGCAGTAGCTACAAAACCACTCATTCATGCAGTGAATCTACTCGAAATATTCACGTTCCGTTAGTCAAACGGAGGTATGTCTGTTCACATTGTAATAAATAGATGTCTATTAGGTACCTCTATTCTCTTTTACGTATCCTATGCTGGTGTAGATCGTTGTAATATCATGATCGAACGAGAAAAGATCTCAGTGGCAACTTGGCCGATTTGACTTTGTATGTACCTACTAGTAGTCCGCCCCGGCTTCGCACGGGTATTTATATATAAGTACCTATAAATGGTCACGACTTTAATTCCCATTCTCGGTAGATATCTCCCAGATCTCTAGTTACTTTGTTCTTTGAGGTTATCGAGGATATAAAGAGGGTAGTCAGAGGCACGTCCAAACATGATATATGACACATGCCCACATTTTGCACAGTAGTTAGTACTCGTACATGACAGGATGCAAGCCCATCGCCGCTTAACTAACCTATGACACACACCTTCGAACTTTTGGTTCTAGGGTATGCTGGTTTCTTCACGCTGTTTTCCTTCACCGTTTAAGAACACAGGCATTGCGCACATAAATTGTTCGAATAGAAAAACACATTGGTGCATGACCAGGTTTGAACCCATGACCTTCAGATCGTGAGGCAGGGGTGCTACCACTACACTACCACTGCTCTCAAATTTAACAAAAATTTCAAATTTTAATATTATAATACACACACGTCTAACCATACCCTGCGTCAGGTTACTAAAAAAAGAAAATTGTATAGAAAGTTTTAGTATTATTATTTTGATGAACTTTTTTTTAATATAATGTTTTTTTTGTTTATATTTTTTATTTATTTTTTCACATTGACTCCATCCTGTACACCCAGTGACGCCTACAGTGCATAAGCTAGCGCGGCTCTCACGCAACTTTTTTCTATTGCTTACATTTTTAATTTAATGGTATCTTTTGAATGGAATGTCCGAATTGAGTAACTCAAAAAACTATATAAAGGTATTGAAGCAGTCTAGAATATGATGTGATTTATTTTGATAAGGATTAATACTAAGATACAAATAAAGAGCGTTTTTCTAAGAGGAGCCTTTCAATTAAAATTTTAAAATAAAATAACTCTTATTGTGGCATAACTATAATAGTTGGACATATGCTATCGCGACATTTTTTGTAAATAATGATGTGTTCTACAAAGTCGTAGTACATTATTTTATTCCATCGTCAATAGTTTTCGCAGCGCACGCGATATAAAGAATATTTTAGGTAATTTTTTTACATCTTGGCTTACATTATTGAAGTTTTAGTAAGGATCCCTAATTTTTTTGAAAATATAATATAGCCTATGTCACCCGCTGATAGTGTAGCTTCCCAACAGTGAAAGAATTTTTCAAATCGGTTCAGTAGTTTCGGAGCCTATTCATTTCAAACAAACAAACAAACAAACAAACAAACAAAAAAACAAACAATCAAAGTTTTCCTCTTTATAATATTAGTTTAGATTGCTTGAGCAACACACGAGTCTTAGTGATCACTGATCAATATGCGTGAGGCGGGTGCGTGTTGGCATGCGTCGGTCGGTCGGCGTCCGCTCACACCAGCACCACTGTTTAAATCACCATACAATATCAACATTTTGACTATCTACAATACTGCGAATTTAATTTCTTTTCAACTGCATATTAGCATTAATGGCTTCATCAAATGCAGTGGTAGATTGGTACAGGTAGGTAAAAAGTTTAGAAAAACGAAATATGCTTTAAATTACTTACGTCATTTTTTATTGACAAGCAGCAAATAGTCAAATGACTAGACATATCTGATAGCACTAGGAGTCATTTTTTACTTTTATCGCTTCAATTTTCTTTCGGATAATCTCACGTTATTTCAATGCACATGGGAAATCGCAAGCATGTGAGAATTTATGTGTGATTACGAGGAAATACATGTGAAATGGTTCTTCGCGTCGCGTCGTCGCGAGAATTGCAACATCTTCTCGATATAAGTACCTACTCCGCGTGTAGTGTAAATTATATTTTGCGCGCTTTTCCAGAAAACAAAGGGGAAAATTGCAAAAGATTGAAGTGCGACCGCGGAGGGCGCGAGGCATTATTTGCCACCTCGCCCTGAGTCCCGGCCCCGCTACATACGATGTCAATCGTATCTTCTTTTTTTGCTTCCTGGCTCAGTGAGACAATGGCGGGAAAATGTTTTCTACGTGTGGGGACACGCCGCGGGGTGTGGGGTCAATAACGGGAGCACTAATCTCTGTCGGGATCGTTCGGATTAATGGCTCGTATTGCCGTGGCGGTTGTTTGTTCCACAGTTGTTGGTTTGTCTTCTTATTGCGGGTTTCTTTTTTTGTATTCGGTGCTGTATCTATGATGATTATATGCGAGCAGTTTATCATAGACGGTCTAATCTGTTTTCTACCCTCCAAAATTGATTTATAAGTTTGTACGTACTTAAATAAAAATGGAATTAATACCTATTATGATTTCAAAATCGCTTATCAAGAGTTAAACAAATATACAAACAATTTACGAAGCAATCACTTTTGTGTAGGTAGGCAAAAATTCAGTCGAATCAAATACGCCTATTAGGGAGAGCGCTGCTACTAATTAAAACAAAATTGTTAAAACAGAGACCACAGTTACGCTCGCTCCCTCAGACCGGGCTAACTTTTAACGAGGATATATTTGGTTTCGACCAACCCTTTGGCGATTTTAGCATTGAGTCTGACTGCAAATAACTCCTAAATTGACAAGATACAAATTCTGGTTTTGTGAATGGAATACAAGTTACCTCTTACGACAGGATGTTCAAGTGTACCTACCTGAATGCCTCTCCTGAAAATTACACCTGCAAACTTGCACCAAGTTGAGCTAGTTATTCAGCTAACTCCTAACTATTGTGCTTAGTCAGATTATGTCATACACTGTGACTCTGGTTTACATTGCCTTAAAACAACGAAGTTACAATACCAATGGAGGTTATGCGGCAAAATGTTTCACGTTTTAGAGTTTAGTATATAGGTAGTATTCTATTCTGCAACGGGAGTAAATTATAATTACCATTTTCTATGTGTCTCGGCCTGAAGACAGGGCGCAATGGCGCTCATTAGGGGAGGCCTATGTCCAGCAGTGGACTGCTATAGGCTGATGATGATGATGATGATGATGATGATGTGTCTCTGTGTTCTCCAAGTGAAGCATAAGGTAACATGATATTCGTTAGAACTACCTATACCTACAACTATCCTGGAAAAATCATTGTTTTATGATTTGTTTTGTTTGTTGTAGAAGTTGGAGTAGAGGTCGGTGGTGGGCGGCGGCGGCAGCGGCAGGATGATGGACTGCCTGTGCTCCGCGCCGCGCACGCTGGCCTGCCGTGTGGTCCTACTCGACGAGAGGGAGTTATTCCATGAAATACAGGTATAGAGTATAGTTATAAAAGTTATTTGTGTTCCAACCAACTTTCGTTGACCGAGGTAAATTCAAAATAATTAAGTAGTTATTTGACTTTGAAACGTGCGGACTTATTTTGGGCATGCATGTGTTATGGATAATTTATTTACTTTCTACGTCATAAGCGTGAATAAAGTTTCAAGGCATAGACGACGGATTCATACGAAACTGTAAACGAATAAGTAAAAGGTTTGGGTTAAGTATTTGTACACAACACCAAGTCCTGTTTTATTCTTCTACTCTCCGCAGTCGTATTTCACTCTCACAATCTCTATTATCTTGAAAGTCCCGCAAACTTGAAACATATAAGATACGTTGGCTTTGGACGAATTCCGTACTTATACACTCGGATAATACTTTCATAAGTCTGCGTCATACATAACCGTAAACAACACAGGAATTTATGGCAGATATGCCTTTGTTTGGCTTGCATAGAGCCCACAACTTGTTCATCAAACAAATTCTCAAGATATATGGGCCCAGAATGGTCCAATTTGAGTAAGTAAAGTGGTAGCGACGTGAGTTCGACATTTCCCGCTGAATCGTGTGGATATTTTAGATAAATCACCGTTCTCCTACTCATATTTCTTTATCTTACTTATAGAGGAACGTTTGTCTCTGATAGATCTTCTGAAAAAACTTTTTCTATTTGTTACTAAATATTGATTGTAAGTAGGTATAACTGTTATAGCATGGCTTGTAGTATATAATTATGCAAACGTTTTCTTTAACCTATAGAATGTATTTGTTGTATTAAAGTAAATAAGCTACGTCTCTTATATACAGCATATGCAAAGAGAGGCCTATACCCAACAGTGGGTGAAGTCGGGCTGCGGATAATGATGATGATGATGATTACGTCTCTAGCTGTCTCTACTTGAGAAGCATGTTTTTGTTTTTGATAATTGATCAAGCTGAGTGCATGTTTATTATACAAAATTATAGGTAGAACATTGTTAAAATGAACAAATGTGACACTTATTAATAAAACAATTTGTACATATGCATAAATAGTAAAGCGAGTCAGTTATTTTCGAAATAAATGTCCAAGTCTGTGATAGCCATCTAAAAATAAGTAAAAATAGTCTAAGTGACAGTGGTATTCAGAGCGAAAGATTGCGCAAGTATCGAGATATGAAATTGCTGTGCAATTTTTGTTTTGAGCGGGCCTAGCGCCGACAATTAGAATAGGAAGACGCTCTACGTACCCTATTGTTGTGGGCAAATTGACTCGGCACAATTACACGGTCTATACTGCATTGATGCACCTCGTTCCCAGTTTCTGATAACGTCTTCAACCATTGTCCTTCTGGTTATGCCGTCCTCATAGACCAAGTCTATCGATGGACAAATATAATTTAGACATTCAATTCAAAATACCCGTTCATACATACGTTATTTAATTATTCAAAGGCAATAAAACAGCTATGTCACAGGTAGGAAGAGAATAAACAGAATGTTCGAGTTGGAATTGGAATTGTACTGTCGACAGCCCGCGGGATGTGGAGAGATCGCGTGCGGGCCGGCTCTCCCGCTGTACTCTGCGACACACACAACGTTGCCAGATTTTGAAATCGTTTGTTATTTTTCGAGCTTCACGTACGCTGCGGGGAGCAAACGCGCTCTGTTATTAAATCATTTATTATTCAGCCCAACGAACTGTTTCGCAATTTTCCCACAAGCTGGCGGGGGCTACAAGCAAGTCTACACTTAATAGTGATGTGTTTGAAACGCACGTTTGAGTACCCTTCCTTAATTAACGCGATCGCTTGAGATGCGTATGTTTTGTTGCCCATTTGAATATTTAATTGTCTAATAATCACAATGATTTAATTATGAAAAAAATAATAATGTTTTAAGTAACTACTAAATTATCAAGGTAGAGAGCTTTGCTGTAAATTTTTAACATAAAATAATAAAATCTTAGTTACTTCCTTTAAAATCAATATAAAATAAATAATATGTATAAGTCAGTGTATAAGTCTAATGATACAGTTGTTTAGTCTTTGCAGTCTGTTGTTTATAAAAAACTATTCGAATAAACCGAATGGCATACTGTATTTATTTACTTATAACAAATAAAACAATTTATAAAAATATATATTAGAGTGAAGTGAAGTAAGTTGATGCTGAAGCGTGTCTTAAAGCATTTGCATGCCAAACCTTTGTCAGCTGATACATTGTGAGAGCCACTCTAGTGATCGGTTCAGTTGGTCGAGGCCCGCTCATTAAACTGCCAATATCATCTCACCATCCGACTACTGGTTTTGCTGGTCTCGCCATCGCGTGCGAGTTAGCCTAATTGTGGAAAGCCGAGCATCGAGAAATGTTAATAAGAGACAATTTGCTAAATTACCTTGAGTTTCGTGGGAAATTTCACTGCGGTTGTTTTTGCTCAGGTGAAACCTAAGGGATTTTTTAAGTGACAGGACTATGTGATTAATGTAAAATTAAGATTTTTTACGACAAATCTAACCCAACATAGACGAAGCACTGCGCCATTTATATCCTTCGATAAAGTTTCACATTGGGTTACATTGTTCTCTATACAAATAATGTAGATGAAACAATAACTCTACACAATTACAATAATATTATGGTTTCCGAAAACCACGTCGATATGGAAATGTTCTATTTTATTCACTGAATACACTAGTAGGTACTTTGATTTCACAAATACGAATCGCAAGTATTATTAAAGGAAATACCTACAGCCAATTTTGCTTGTATTTAAATTTACGCTATTCATAAATATTTGATAGAGAATGTGAGTTATAGTAAAATAATCATTAAATATTTGTTCGCAGGATAACAATACCGGGCAAGCGTTATTGGATGTTGTGTTCAGGCATCTAGATTTATTAGAGACGGCGTATTTTGGACTTCGATATGTCGATCAGGATAATCAAACTGTAAGTATACAATAGGTACTGTTTATATTCTGCTTTAGAGCATTTTTTGCTATGATTAAAGATAATTTCTAAATGAATATAAGTATACAGGGTGTCCCAAAAAGTAGTGTCAAGCGAAAGTCCAGAGATAGAACACCCCTTGGGGTACCCGAATCACCCCCATGTATGTTCCGCGATTTTCTATAGTTTTCGAGTTATTAATTTTTTTCCGAATTTTTGAAAATTTACAACTTGAACAACTTAATTTTTTTTTTTTAAAAGTAGAAAACTTTCTTGCGATTTTTTTTTGCTACTGAATTGTTATAAGTTGTTCTTTTATGCATAAAATAATCAGCTACGTGACTTTGATGAAAACTATGAAAATGTTGGTGTAAAGTCAAATAATTACAATCGGTGAATTATGACTTAAATTTTCAACTTTAAATTAAAAATCTTAACAAGTGATTTCATGGTTCCTAAATAAGTCTAAAGAATTTTCCGGACTCTCAGCTTTCATAATCATTAAAAAAAAGTAGTACTTAATAGGCTACTTTGGCTAAAATCGGCCTTCAAAGACGGTGAGGTGGAAAATTCTTAAAATTAGCTACCTGATTAAAAAATAGGTTTTGGCCATTTTATCATTCCTAAGCTTAATTTGTTTATTAACTAACCAAAAATGACTGCAAGAAAGTAAGATTTCATTAATATTTGAAGGTTTTATTTATTTAGTTTAGCTAAATTTATGAAATAAAACAGCAAGTAAAATTTATTAATTTTTTACAAAAAGTTTTCAAAATGTCAATCTTTTAGGTCGATACAAATCCTACATCGTCTTAAAAAGGTTTCCTTTAATCGTATGAAAGCTATTTTAAGTTCCTTAATTTTTTCTTCGGCCTGTCTCAATTTTGTTCTTAATTCGGCCATATTGCTGATTTCTTTGACATAAACTAATTCTTTGTAGTCATTTTTGGTTAGTTAACAAACAAATTAAGCTTAGGAATGATAAAATGGCCAAAATCTATTTTTTAATCAGGTAGCTAATTTTAAGAATTTTTCACCTCACCGTCTTTGAAGGCCGATTTTAGCCAAAGTAGCCTATTAAGTACTACTTTTTTTTAATGATTATAAAAGCTGAGAGTCTGGAGAATTCTTTAGATTTATTTAGGAACCATGAAATCACTTTTTAAGATTTTTAATCTGAAGTTGAAAATTTTAGTCATAATTCACCGAATGTAATTATTTGACTTTAAACCAACATTTTCATAGTTTTCATCAAAGTCACGTAGCTGATTATTTTATGCATGAAAGAACAACTCATAACAATTCAGTAGCAAAAAAAAATCTCAAGAAAGTTTTCTACTTTTTTTAAAAAAAAAATTTAGTTATTCATGTTGTAAATTTTCAAAAATTCGGAAAAAAATGCATAACTCGAAAACTATATAAAATCGCGGACCATACATTGGGGGTGATTCGGGTACCCCAAGGGGTGTTCTATCTCTGGACTTTCGCTTGACACTACATTTTGGGACACCCTGTATATATATTTTATTATTAGGTACTAGCGACTCGCCACGGCTACACACGGTTTAAAAAGTGTCTATCTCTAATTTTTTTTTAAATAATAATTCGTAAATTTATAGCATAACTCAGGGATTTTGTAGCATACTAATGGTAAAAGAATTTTTGAAATCGGACCAGTTGTTTTTGAGTTTATTCGTTACAAACAAAAAAATAAAACTTTCCTCTTTTTAATATTAGTATAGATATATTATATGTAACCGAATAAATAGTTGTTTGATACCTATATTTTATGGAAATAACGATTTCCTTTACACAGCATTGGCTAGACGCTGGAAAACGTTTGCGTCGGCAACTCTGCGGGTCGGACCCTCACACGTTCTACTTCGGAGTGAAGTTCTACGCGGCAGACCCTTGCAAGCTATTGGAAGAAATAACAAGGTAAGCTAGCGGTGTATACTCGTATAACTGTATCAAAAAGTTCTATAATAAATATAAGTCTTAAGATCAAGAGCACTTTCTCTCTTATGTTTAAAAATGCAATCGCAAAAATAAGCACCTGACCCACATTCTTTGAGTATATAATAAAACCGATGAGAAAGCCCAAAAAGGATGTAGCTTACTGAATCCATTTTTATATAACTTCTGAATCTGCGTAAAGTTACTTGTGAAATTTGAAAGTAAGCTTTAAACTTCGTTATTATAAAGTCTGCCAATACTCTCTTTGATAAAACCAGTGCAGACAGCCATCCATCCATCTGTATTTTGAAAATTTGTTATTGTAATGAGTTCCAACAAAACCGCTAACAGCATGTGAAAATCAAATTTAATGGTTGAGCATCAATAAATATACGTTGCGCGTGTTTATTTATGTGGTTTTCTGTCAAAGCGATGCCGAATTTAATATGGGAACATTATGGGAAAGTTCTGTACTTAGGTACTTATGTAAATAGAACATGTATGTTTGTCAGTTTTAATAACATGAGTCACGGAGATCGTTAATTTCTTATCACGAAGGATGAGAAGTAATATGAGGAGAGTGTCATGTTGTCTTAGAATTAAAGTGCAAATTGTTTAAAGGAACTGACATTGATTGTTAGTTTCTGGAAAAGACCACGCCTGTTTGGACAACATGGGTTGGAATTTAGTATTTTTAATATGCAGTGTAACAAAGTGATGTTGAACTCTCGAAACTAAATTCACACACGTCTTGATAAGAAATTTCTAATAATAATAGAGAGAGCATCGTTAATGAATCATTCCGGGATAAGTACTGAACACCTTGTTAACAACTCTACACACTGTGGCATAATGATATACTTGCAGGCACTTACCATGAGATATTGCCGCTTCCGCGCCATCATAATATTTTACGCATCTTTTTACTTTTATTATGACCTGTTAAAATTTCATGGCCATAAAACGACACGTAGTGGGGTAAGAAAACAAAAGGTGTAGTGCTCTCGCAGTAAAGGCTGATGTGCTCGTAAACTGAAGTCGCGCTGATGAAGTGAATAGGGCTCCGCCCAGTTGAGGGTTTGCAGCGCGTAGCGGGCGGGGGAGTCATATTATTAGTTCACTGCTAAACTGTCAATGCAGAAAATAATACAAGGGATTTACATTTCACGGACTTTTTTAATTGGACGGTCTCACGAAACAGGCTTTAATTAAGCAATTTTATTCTGTAAGCGAGTGTTCAGTAATTTAAAACTCTTTCATGCATTTTAAAACAAAATTTCAAAAAATCTTTTGTTAATTTCCATGGAAATGGTCAAATTGTGATGGATTCAAAATATTCAAATTTTACAACGAAGGAAGAAACTCTTAAATTCGTCTAGCATTCACTCAAGATATGCTAAGAATTGAGTGTGCTCAGTAATTACAAT
This sequence comes from Cosmorhoe ocellata, assembly GCA_963675405.1. Taxonomy (NCBI): domain Eukaryota; kingdom Metazoa; phylum Arthropoda; class Insecta; order Lepidoptera; family Geometridae; genus Cosmorhoe; species Cosmorhoe ocellata. The sequence continues at coordinate 6,276,152 of OY776245.1, read as the reverse complement.
CAATTATCAAAATCCAAAATAACGATACAAACTTTGTGCATATTTCATAGATATATCAGATACATTATTATTAGATAATTCATCAAAGGTTTAGGCAGGCATATTATTGTTTAATAAATTGTCTCCATTTATGAAGCTGAGTTCTGCTGTTAAACAAGCGATTGAGTAACATCCTAACTCTGGAAGTTATAATAATATGAGTGTGGTGTACACCGTAGGGCAACCCTCTGATACTCGTCTCAATGTTGGCAGGTATCAGCTATTCCTGCAGCTAAAGCAAGATGTTCTGCGCGGCCGGCTGCCCGTCAGCTTCGACCTCGCTGCCGAGCTCGCGGCCTTTGTACTGCAATGTAAGTTATTTAACTAGTACAATTAGGTATTGCAAAAATTAAAAAACCCATCTGAAAGTAACAAAAATAGCTTCATACAGCCGCCATATTGGTTTTTTAGCTTATGTGACTCTTGTAATTTAGACGAATCCCACGACACCTTATTCGTCAAAATCTGTCCAGCCATTTGGAGTATAGCGACAGCCAAAGAAACTCGCAAACTTACATACACACATACATAGGTACACCTCAAACATACCCTTCTTCGCCTCGCAGTCGCGTTACGTACTATCGTTAAATCGAGCACATACATTTTACTTCATTTTCTATTTTGAGATTTACATAATTATATCAATAACAACTGCATGTCGCTCTTGAAGTTAGAGATAATCCCATATTCGCCCAGCGAAAAGATTAATAAAGATTTTAATAAAAGTTAGAGATCTAGTCTTGCAACATTTATTATACATTACTTAATACTTACGAGTATAATATTTACTGCGAGCTCTCATTAGAAGGTACATACTAGTAGATACCTACCCTGTCAAACATTGTAACGTTCCTACCGGTTTTACCAACGTTTATTGTTCTACAGTGTAACCGTTGATTTCTTCAAAGGTAACTAAAATTCAATAAGTATTCTATCCGATCTACTGTGTAACCGTAAAAGATTTCTTTAAAAGTAACTAAAATTAAATAAGTATTCTATCCGATGGAAAAATAAAAACTAACGGTCCGTGTTCCGGAATACACAACGATTTTCAATTCAGACTAAAGTTATTGCATTTTTTATTAATAAAATAAAAGTTACGCCTGTGTTTTGAATTTTGCGCAGCAGAACTCTAAATCGCAAATCATAGACAAGTGTTGGTGTCGTCATTTGCGTATATATAGGCCAAGTTCTGTAAACATAACCTTCTTTTCTGAAGTCTGTTAAGATGAAGTAGGTCACTCCACAAAAAAAAAAAACAACAACCGTGCCATCAAACAAACATTTATGTTAGCTTCTAAGTGTACTTAGAGGATAAGTAGGGGCGGAGGGATAATATCGATGCGTTATTCAAGAGGTAAATGAGCCATCAGCGGTGGAGCATCGTTTGCATCTAATCTCGCCTACATCAGCCCTTGTGTCGACGACGCCGGCCCCGGGGACTCATACAGACGCGAACACCGTCAAATAACTACCTTAGAAGGTTTTACCTTACTTTATTTAAGCTTGATTATGTTTGTTTGCTTAAAGTAAGCAAGTTTTAACTACGATTAAAAATTAAATTTCAGACTTTGCTATTTTGGAATTTCTCTGTTAAAGCAAATCATAATTTTAATCTCATTATGTAGATTATTTTGGTGAGTGCGTCAGCGACTTTGTTGGTTTCTGAAGTCCAGCAAGGAATCCTTTTCGGCTAAAAACTAGCAATTGTAGTTTGATGAGGTGAGATCAAGCGCAGAATAAATATTAGTACCTATGACAAAAAAGTAAATTCACCTGCGTCGTGAGATTCCTCTCCCGTTTCAGAGAAACAATTACCCACCACCCCACCCCACCTTAAAGTATTCGAGTGTTTCCGCTCTTTTGCACCCAAAATTATCCAGTCCCTTTTACCGTCTTTACAAGTAAAGGTATCAACAGTCGAATTATTTTTCCATTATATTACTTAGATCAATCTCATGTTTTTCTTAACGATTTTGTGAAAATATAAACATGGTCTCTTTAGTACTTAGCTATTTATTTATATAAAATGTAAGAACCTGTTGCCTACCTAGTAGCATGGACGATGCTAGTAGTAACGTTCTTAATCTGTTCCCAACAGTAAAATTGAGGAGACATCCACTATTAATCACAAACTGTTCTATTTTTAGTGGTCTAGTTCTAGCCCCTGTTAGGGGAGACATAGACGTAGCAAGATGCCCATCCTTCGCAACAAATTTCAGCGCACCATATAAATCCGTGTATTCCCGTTGTCCCCGAATTCCGTGTCCCCGACTATCGGGGACAGCGGTCAACAAAATTAACGATTGCCCGGCCCTACATCACACCAGTTTTATAAACCAAAGACTAGTCTGGTGTATTATTGTCAATATTATTAAAAAATCTATAAATTGTCTATTACTCGTATGTATGAGACCTCGACAATAAGAAGATCTAGCATAAATAACCTCAAAGAAGGAAGTTAATGAGAAGGTGGGTTATTATAGCATATTGGCTGTAGGCAATGTTGTGCACAGCACCGCCATCCATCTAACACCAACTCGTCTCGCCGAATGATCGATGTTTCAAAGATCATTTACATTTACCAACGCGAAACAAGATTTCAACATCAGACTAACACCGTTCCGCTCTCTGATGGAAACCATCAGGCGATGGCTCTTTGATGTTTCGCTCCACTCGTTATTATTTATTTCATTTCTTATTTTGTTTTACCTGTTTTTATGCTTTAATTGCTAGGTAAGTGGCCCCTATCATTTATATACTTACCTACATCATATCATCATATCTTGTCAAAAATTATGTAAATGTTTATGTATTTTTATACTGAGGAATTATGAATGTACCTAGGTACTATTTTACTAATAAAGATCCTACAAGTGACAACAAAAAGAAAACGATACCAGCCAGGAGCAATGACCTGTTTGTTACAATAATAAACATCTTCGATCAGAGTTAGCGGCGTGTGAAATTTCCAGCACCGTCTTTTATCATTCAGACAAGCGTAAACGCTATGTATGAAAGGTCCGAACTTTTCTACGTAATCGGTTGTGATCGTAGGCGTACCAGATGTTGCGAATTCCGAGAGCAAAAAAAGATATATACAAGTATACCTACATATGACGGGAAATGAGAGTCAGTCTCGTTCACTAGTGATGTTTTTGTAGGCTCTCCCTTTAAGGATATACTTCATTTTCTTACGAACATAGGCATAAAGAAAGCTAACTATTCTACAAATTGTTACTTGGGAAACCTCAATTTCTCTTTGGCTTACGAGTTTTAGGTACAAAAAATAGGTGTTATAGACAACGTAGCATTGTCTGTACGAACGCCCGTTCATTTGTTGAAGACCGACTCAATTGAAATAGTAAACCTATGTGACACGAGGTGTATCGAAGTGTGTGAGATATTTTCGGTTTAGCGTGAATGTTTCTAAACAGAACATTTTGTTCCAAAACTGGAGCGTTCGTCGCTCATTCCCCGTTTATTTCTATATCGTTTGAAGTGCCATCAACTAAATGACTTTACCGCGACAAAATGTTGCCTGTGTCGTTTCTCTCTTTTATGGCCCCTTATTTTTTACTGCGCTTTGTTGGAGTAATTTCTGATTTTTCACTGTAATTTGACAATATATTGGCTTCACTTTAGTTACATAACCATTTTTTCTACATATTTTTCTTGCGTTGGTTATAACAATAACATTCACAAATGTTTAATTCTTTTTGGCTCTTAATTTCCTCCTCGTCGAGTGTAAACCCTAAAAAATACAGGGCGAATTAAAACAACGTAAACCCTTTTTTATCGTGTTTTCGTAACATGCGATGATATGAAATATTTGTTCAGCGGAGCTGGGTGACTATGAGCCGCGCCGGCACGCCTCCGGCTACGTCTCCGAGTTCAGACTGCTGGCGCACCAGACACCAGAGCTGGAGGCGCGCGCTCACCAAATACACCGCACCCTCACGTGAGTGAAGCCTATTATATACACTATATACTTATTATAAACACTTTGTTTAAATACTATTAAAATGTAATTTAAGATAGTCAACAATCTTAGCTTGGAAACTTTATTTCGCTGATAAGATAGGTTTAGCTGTTTTTTTAAACGCGCAAATAAAGACGCGAGAGCGTGTCAGCTAGTTGGTTAAATGAACACAGTTGTTAAATGATTTAAATATTTTTATAGGTACAAATTGTTTCATCAATTCTACTGCTGATCCTAAATTAATTTTAACTACGTTGAACGGCACAAGCCACAGACTTGTCAGTCAATCTTTGAATAATTTGCAATAGATGTAGGTAATTTCAGCAAATTACGAATACTTAGGTACTCATGATGGGAAACATTTTATTGCAAAGATAGAGAGGAGTTATGTATACCAAGCCGCCAACAATAAGTTTAGTGTTCAAGATCTGTAACTACTCGGCAAGTTTCAAGAGATTAAGATTTCAGCAGAGCAGTTTCACGCCGTAGACGTCGCCGGCTGCCCGGAAATTAAACTTCGTCGCCTTTCTCGCCTAATTTAATGAATTTTTAACTGCGCGAAGATGCAGTCTGCGGCTTACGGCGCCTCACAAAGCCGCAATTACATGCAAATTATGTGTACCTACCCACTTAGCACCTACGAGTGAGCGCTAGTACCTACCGGCACGAGCCGGCACGAGCGCCCACCCACACCGCCAGATTGCTCATTCTTTTGCTTAGCCTTTTGTCGCCTCCAGTGCATAATACCGCCCATTCATAACGAATAACAGTTTAATTGAGTTTGGACTCCCCTTTCTTTTGTTGCAGCGGCATCTCACCGGCGCAGGCCGAGTTGAGCTACCTCGATAAAGTGAAGTGGCTCGACATGTACGGCGTAGACTTACACCCTGTACTGGTAAGTGAAATTAATTAATAAGTATTTATAATGTTGAACCAAGCTAAAAAAGTTTAATGATTCAATAAACTTAATAATGTAACAATCAACAGGGGGAGGACAGCGTGGAATATTTCTTGGGCCTGGCACCGAGCGGGCTGTTGCTTCTTCGAGGAAAACATACTGTCGCGAACTACTACTGGCCGCGAGTCTCGAAACTTTACTACAAGGGGCGCTACTTCATGCTCCGCGTAGCGGATAAGAACGTAAGCCCAACTTATCGCAGCACGCAACTTATCTCGTAAACTGAGAAGACGCAAGTAAAGTAGGGGAAAGTTAAGCTAAATACACAAACAAAAATCGGGGAAAACGCTTGACCCGGTTCCTGGGATCGCAGCGCGCGATAGCGGTCGCTGAATAGTGGTGCAAGATGAAGTCCACCTTGTGCCGGTTCCTTGAAAGACATTCGCAGGCAGGCAATTACAGATAAGTCGCGTCGGACTGAGCGCAGTATTTACAGCGCTGTGGGCGCGGCGATAACACGTGCCGCCGCCGCTCTGTCGACACCGCGCCGCCGCCCGCCCTAGGGACGACCCCGACTTCCTATTTTATTTGCCAACCATGTGAATTTACATTTCTACTACATTTATTATTATTTAATTTCCATATTTGTTGCCTTACGACTAGGTTTAAGCCATTTATTTGAGATATTGTTAACTACGATCCATTAAGAAAATGGATAACCTAAGTAAATTTATTGAAACAGTAAATACCGGTTACGTATACAGGAGGACAAATGTATTACCTGATAGCGGCTGGTTATGAATACTAATGAAAAGGCCTAGCAACTATTAGCCTTTGTTCTTGTACCCTTACAGAAACATTATTACCTACTAATCGAAACTTCACAAGGATTATGTTAGCTTAGTCGAAGAAGGTCAGGTTATTTCCCATTTTAATAAAATCTTTCTCGGAAAAAATCGATCGGGCCGGGAACTCTCGCAGGCAACCCGTGGGTTGTACAAAACATCACTTACAGAATGAATAAATTATACCTACGAGCTTTTGCTTCGAACAATTTACAATTTTTTAAGTAAAAAATCTTCTAAGTCTAAGATCGCAAAGTTCATCCATCGATTAAGTAGGTACTCTTACGGAGTTTTGCAGTGGAATTTGAATAGATACCCTAACCACAGGACCATTATCCGGATCGGTAGACAAAGCGTAATCTCGAAGCTCACAAAAAGCGTTGCTACGCGGTCGTTTCCGTTTATCTAACCTTTAGCTCTGCTTCGCCACAAAAACTGGTCGTTACAAACTTGCCCCATTGGTGAGGATCAACTTTCCTGCGGTTACTTTGAAATATAATTCGAGTTTTTTTAATGTTGTTTCATAGATGAGAAAATCTATCCGATAACACGATAAAATCTGACCGCGAGTTATTTTTTTACTTACATAAGTTAAACTTCAAAGCAGCTAACATATTCTTTTTATTTATGTATTTTAGAAACTATGTTTTTTTTTGCACAGAATGACACTTGCACGTATGGTTTCGAATCTCCGACCCGGTCAGCATGCCGGCATCTCTGGCGGTGCTGTTCAGACCACCACACGTTCTTCCGAATGCAGCAGACCTCGCCGGCTTCCGCAGACATATTCTCACTCGGAACCAGATTGAGAAACAGGTACTTGTACAATTACTTCAAATAAAATCAATAATGTTGACGCAAGTTAAATGTTTCTCAAAGTTTAAATCGGATATTCCCAAATATCGGTTTCGGTGCGGCCATAAAAATCTTTAAATATGAATTTGTGCATTATAATATCAAATCAGTTCATATAGGTATTTATAGATTTCAAGTACTTACTCATATAAACCGAGCAGTAGCTATAAATTATAGTAATAGCTAAGACGAAAGTAATACAATTTACATATATGTTGATAGAAAGATTATGAGTACTTAAGTGTAAAGATACTATCTGAAGATCGCGTAACTTTCCCATGCCACATCAAAGCGCAAGGGTATCATAATATTTAAGCTTGCTGTCAAGAATAAATCCTCGGGTTTGGCTCAAAGACCACCGTAAATATTCCCTGCACTGAGTTCGTAAGCCCGGCTCTTGGCACTCGTGGTGCTTGATTTACATTTTCTACCATTTGTTTTGAGTTCTCCGCAACAAGCTTATTTACAAATACTATCAGTTCTATGGAAGAATAATGCTAACGTTTGCCTCGAGTCATACTAATGTTCACATACCGAAGCTATGCACGTTCAACATACTTTTGATTTTGAATATCTCTACGTCACCACATGTTCACACATTGTGTACAGCTACTAGAGGCGTGATGAAGTCCCCTCAAAATAGTAGCTTAACATATGTTATGTCATGTCACACACATTAGAATATCTAAAAGTTCAGATCTTAATCCACGCTATGTAGCAATTCTTGTTCGATTCATTCAATTCTAGTTCTGCTTTCTAAAACCTTAAAACTTAGGTACCTAATTCACCTCTAAAATGACCTTTAAAACCACATTGTTTAGAACACAATTGCCTACCATAGTTACGTAGTGACTGCCAAATCTCAGGGTCATGTTTTGTCCAGCAGTGGGCGTGGAGCTCGGCCGCGACCGCCGCCCACGTTCACGCGGACCCCTTCGCGGCGCAACGCGCGCCCGCACGCGTCACACGCCTCACTGCAATACGGTACGTCGAATTCATGTGAACTAATAACTGTTATTATTGTTTCCGCAAACATAGCTGTACACACACACACGTTGTAAGCTAGCTCTAGTGCATTTATCTGGCACCACATTTCACATTACATTTTCAATTTATCATAGGTGTCATACACAGAAAAGATGGCATTTTGACTATAAATCAGTGCCGAGTTTCGTTTGAAAAGTGGAATTATTTGAACCGTTGCTTTCAGTGCCAAAACTAGAAGACTTAAGAATAAAAGACTGCAATCCTGAAACAAAACAACCTACCTCGGTGCATCGACCTAATTCGTAAGTGTATTTGTCCGAGAACCGAGTTAATACTGAATTTATATGACTTCCTTATATACGATGAAATGTTTTATACGTTACTTATTATGTCGGGTGTAGCATCAGTGGCGAGATGTTGGGATGCCCAATACCAGTTCCTGGGGGGTCACCGCGCTCCACCCGCTCTGCGCCCGCCCGGCGAGGGTTGTATTCCGGCTCCCCGACTAACAACCGGCCTCCGCCTGCACCGCGGCACCGCTCTGCCTCTGTGGACTCGCAGAGCTCCAACGATTCACGCTCCAACCGCAAGTAAGTCAACGTCAGGACTGGGCTGTTGAAAGGTACCAACCGGTCTTTGAATCCTGAGGCTTAGCCTTAGGTTGGGTAGGAATCAAAGATTGCAACGGATAGTATTTACAGACACAAGCATCGGTCGCGGCGCCAGCAGTCGGACGCCGAGAGCGAGCTGTCGCGAGGCTCCGGCCGCTCGGGCCGGCGGCACAGGCGGCACCGCTCGCGACACAAGCACGAGTCTGGCTCCGAGAGAGATGATTCTCAACCGGACACCAAGTCAGTTGGGCAATATTCAGGCATATTTTGTGTTTCGCTTCCTTTATACTTCAGGTACTTAATGATAATTATGTATTTTAGAGAATACGAGCTTGTGGATTCTGAGTTGCAGTGGAAAGAAATTCTCAGACAGACGTCGACTGGAAATAGTGTTCAGGTGAGTGTGGGAATAGCTTCTTTTTTGGTTCCTTAGGAAAGTGTTGAAGACAGTAATTATGATGTATATTTTGAAAACAGGTCGCTAGTGTTCGACGTTCGCAACTGGAGCCAGACACTGGAACCCATCGGTCTTCACACCGGCACAGAAGACATAAGAAGCATCGGTAATATAATAAACTAAGATGAAACCAGGGTTTTAATGGATTCTCTTTGACCGACATCTTTTTTGTAAACAGGTCACGTTCCCGCTCTCCCAATGAAAAGAAATGGTTGCCAACTGAACTCAAGCAACACCTAGAGTTTTCATTAGTCGACACCACAGGCATGACAGAAGAACAACTCAAGGAAATACCGTACACTGTAGTGCAAACCAGCCACGCGCGGCAAGCCAAGTTGAGGACTTCATCCAAACACAGACAGTATGTTAAGACCTTTATGTTGTAGGACGATATTTAGAAATTAAAATACTAAAATGGCAAATGAATGTTCTTCTAATCAATTCATTCTTCTCAAGGACTGAACATGGATCTCTAGCGAGGCGAGAAAAAATCTCATCATCGCACAACAAAAGCAATCACGATGTTCCCAACCAAGGATCTCTCAGGTCTAGCTCAAGTACGCTCAGCACGCATCGAACTAATCATGAGAAGCACGGAAGGTATGTGTCATACTCTCTGTTATTGACATGCTTTTCATAAATTCATTCCTCGAAACTTGTGCCCGTCGTTGGGGAGACCTTGAACGCAGCGTGATGTTTTCAGACGTGTTTATCCCAGCTATGAGGATCCGTCGGCTCGTGATGATTACTTGACCAATAATGGGTACAAGGGCAGCGTGACGCCCGTGTCCAACAACAATAATCCGTACAGTCCGGTGACTAACAGTAACAGCAATAGCTCCAGTGGAGAGCTCATATCGGGAAGCGCTCGCGTGTCGCACGAACACACCGACTCGGGCCTCGGAGCTGATCAAGACTACGCCTATTCTTCCGAGAGGTAATTCAGTTCACAAGTCAGAAAACTGTTGTAGAAGATAAATTCCAACTCTTTAAATTGTATCCTGTAAAATTGATCCCATCAAAAACATAAATGTGAAATGAGAGCCAAGTTCAATAAGTAGGTATGCTTTAGTCGTTGACTTCAGCGACAAAAGAAGTGAGATCTAAACGGGTGCCAAGTACAATGGTCAGTCCTAAAACTTATTTATAACAATATGAAATATTTTTAACAACTTTAAAATATCATTTCATCTCATAATTTAGGATATTATATTGAAGCCTAAGGTCTAACTTGGCTAGTTATCATTATACGAATTACCTTCCTATTATCAACTACTTACCTACTATGTCCGATCGCTAGTTTCTACCAGCAAGCCAAATTTTTAGAAGAATAAAATAAGAACGTGCAAGCTATACCTAATATAATTCGTACTCTTAAGAAAACTAGCCAAGTTAGACCTAAGGCTTCAATATAATATCCTAAATTATGAGATGAAATGATATTTTAAAGTTGTTAAAAATATTTCATATTGTTATAAATAAGTTTTAGGACTGACCATTGTACTTGGCACCCGTTTAGATCTCACTTCTTTTGTCGCTGAAGTCAACGACTAAAGCATACCTACTTATTGAACTTGGCTCTCATTTCACATTTATGTTTTTGATGGGATATCATTACTTTTTGTACAGAACTTATTAGTAAGTAAGTACTTGTTCTTATATTATTACACTTATATAATCCTGCATAAACGGCTCAAACTATTGGCACATTGTAGGTATACATACTAAGCAGGTAGGTAGGTACTTGAGTACTTACTGAATAAGTATACCTACCTACTACCTATCCGACAAGCCGAGACACACTATAATCTAGGCCTGAATAGTTATCTAGCCATATCTATCTACCTGAATAGACTGCTCACTATTGGCACATTGTAGGTATACATACCTATAGTCATACTTACCTATCTGCATAGACGGCTCAACTATTGGCACATTGTATACCTAGGCTACTTACCAATCCAAGACACTACTTCCACTCGTTATTATATTCACGTCAAGACCCTATTAAAATCCACATAATGACCGACTGTCATCTATTTAGATTGCTATTCTTATATTACAGGCGCTAGTAAGGGTTCCTAGGAGAATCAATTAATTGAAAAAGTACGTTAAAAATATAAAAATTTGCAAGTTTCAGATTTTTTCCTTTGTATCCACCCCACTACCTACCTGGATGCCAAATTTGAACGTTCTAGGTCATCTGGAACTGGGTTATAATTAACGTCTATAGGTCAGTCAGTGATAAATTTTTTCATAAAAATCCATTTTTGGTCGTTGATATCTAAATAACCGTTTGAGGTGTGTTTATGAAATTCGGAGTATATATTTTACTCGCAAGTGGCAATAGATGAGCCAAATTTGACTTGTTTATGTGAAATAGTTTTTGAGTTACGAGGGGGTGAAAAATCACCCAAATGGTTCCTGTAATATTACACTAGGCGCGCATCGCCCGTTCGCTTCGCTTGAACTTGGCTTGACACGCTGCCGCGTGACTAGATAAGGTGTAATGTGACTGATGAGTTATGACTGTGAGCATAGTCATGCTCGTTGGTTTCGCGTTCTCATGACGTATGACCCGCAACGAAACTCGTGATATGCTCTGATAATCACCAAGTTTGAGGCGTCACGCCCTCGTCACTTCAACCTGCTGGTTGAACTTGTCCTTATCGAAAAAATAAGAATAATTAATACTTACTAGCTTATTTGTAAAGCCGAGTTTTTTATTCTGTTTATAAAACTCCGAAGATCTGCCTAAGGACGTGCCATGATTATCACTGATGTTAAAAGAAAATGTTGATCCTTTACGAATAATGAAAGAGTACTAAGAAACTTTATTGTCGTGCAGGTCAAGCGACAGCGCAAAATGCGGCGCGGGAAGTTCTACAGTGGCAGTGAGTAGGCAGTGGAGCGGGGGCTGCGGGGGTGTGGCGGGCGGGGCGCGTGCGTGGTGCGGGGGGCGCGCGGGAGCGGGCGCGGGCGGCGGCGGGGGCGCGTCGGCCGGGCGCCCCCCTGCGCACCCGCGCATTTCAGGCTCCCAGCGCTCGCTGGTGTCGGTGGCCAGCGACAGCGCCGCCGCGCGCCGCCCGCGCGACCCTGCGCCCACGCACTACCCGCAACACTCTAGCTTCTCTCTTTTCGTGAGTGGGCGCTTTGCTTTCTAACATGAGCTATTTCAGGAGAACATAGGAGTCTAAGCATCGTTCAAATCTATCGACATCTATACGAGTATTAAGGAGTTCTATAGTTCAGTGGGATCATTACATTTTTCAACAAACTTACCTCTGACAAGCTGTAGGCATTATTGCAAAATGTTCCTTATCTATTCATGATTTCATCTTCATCGCGTCTCGTGCTTAGAAATTGTCCCTATGGTAGCTAATGATTTTTAATTGCCTCTTTCATTCTCCTGAATGTAACTTATAAGCTTTTGTGAAGGGACAAAAGAATAGGGCGGAAAGGAGATATGCATCAACATTTCAAGGGGTTCGGCTTCCCTTATCTACTCAATTTTAACACAAATCGCTTAACAAATCAAGTTTCAGTGTATTTGTACTGCTAATGTTCTCACTGAAAAAGCTCAAATACTGCTGCAAAACGACAGCTCTCGTAAGTCCATTAACTATTGATGGTCTTTCTGAAACATTTCCCTACAAATTATTTGACATCCGGATAAAATCATACTTATCAGTAATTAATATCAACGTGAAAATAAAATTCTAGGTAAAACATAAACAAGGATCTTCTGAATAAATTGAAATAATTTAAGCAAATTAATAGCTCCAATAACATCAATGGTATGGTACATCAATCGAAGCATGTAAAAAACCATTCAAAAATTGCATTCTAGCCAATTCCAGATGAAGCGCTTGTCAAAAGAATTATTGCATCATATATCTACATATGTACATGTGAACTCGGCGCTATTCTCAAACTGTCTAAACACGCTGTAAAGCTTTGAGAAGAAATCTACCGTATGTGGACTTTTGTCACGATCCCAGATCTGTTGGCAGATCCCGTTCAGAAACCGTTTCATGTATTTACAAACTGATCGTTTATGCTCGTGTGAGAGAGAAGGCTCGTTAAAAAGTGAAAAATGTTTCCGGGAGTTAAATAGGCTTACGAGGGCCGTCGAAGTAATCCGCTGCTCCTGTTTCTGGGTCGCTGCGAAGCTAACAGTGTACAGTTAGCAAATATACAAAGTTGTGTATCATAAACAGGTGATATTCGCATATTCAAAGTGCTTATTTACTACCTACATACATTATAACAATAACGTAATAACTTTACTTGAAAGTAAAGTATAGTACTTATATATAATTATGTACATCGTCGTCATGGAATTACTTTTTAATGTATTTGGTGGAGTACTGATCATTAAAAGTTGCGTAGACCTACTTCTTCGGAGTTCTATTCACTTGAGATCTATACAAAGTGCTACAGTGGTTTTTTTTATAAAAAAATCCAATAATTTTAATATGACTGCCCATTTCTTTTATAAAACATTTTGAAGCAAAATGTTACTATATCAAAACGTCTTGTAATTGCACTTTAGCACATTGTTACGTGCCTATTCAGGTTCTTGTAGGTAAAGCGCACTCCATATCTGCTACCTACTGTAATAAAGCTATGGTACTATCTATTGAGCACAGGTAGTTTGAGCTATTTGTATTGGGATACGCAGAGACATGCTAGCAACAACAACATAATGGTCGGCGAGAGCGGGTCGCTGGCGCGGCGCTACGCGCGGCCGACGCGCGAGTCGCGCGACCACAACGCGAACGTGCCGCGCACGCACTCGCGCCTGTCGCAGATGTCGCACGCGCGGCAAGACAACACCCTCGACCTTATCCTTAAGCCTCTCTTTGAAAGCACGCAGTAAGTAAGGACCCGGCGATCGCGGTGCCATGTTTGTGTCGCAACCTCGCAACCGGTAGCTGAATGATTGCCTGCACGCATCCCTGGTTTGTTCGTCTTGTTTTGTTTGTGCATGCTGGTGTTGGTTGGTACTAGTTAGTTTGTATGTCGTCGATAAGTACACTAATATGAGTTGACTAACATTTTGGTTCGTAGTGGTTTATGTAGTCTTAATTTGTGTTTATTTAGATCTAGTTTTATTGTGTCTAATGTATCTGTCGCACTTTGTGTTGTGGACGTAAGTAATTAATGTTTTTGTTAAAAGTTTATTGTTGTTTGTAATAGCATAAAAAATTTGATCATACTTAGTTCAATTATTGTTACACCCACACTTATAATTGACACACACACACACCCTCACTCAATATATAATATAGTGATAATTATTTTTACGGAATGTTTTTTTTAGTTAATTTTATTTTTTGTGTGAATTAGGTTGCAGAGCAACTGAATCCACCGACCGACACATCTGGCGACGGTGACGCTTCACCCAACACATCTGGCAACAATAAAACTTCAACGGCTGAAATGAGCACTGAATTATGAAGTCATAATTAATTTTAAAATTGTTTTTATTTTTAAAATAAAAGTATTACACATACTTTTATTTTTTTTACGTATAAGCGGAATTACCCTCAAACGTTACGGAACTTTAGCAGAAGGAAAATGTTTTAGCATTTGAAACGATTGAGTTTTACTTCAACAAACGTTGTAAATAAATACTGGTGCAATTAATGTTCCGCTGTGTTTTACCTATTTTGAATGTGGACTTGCTGGATTTTATAGTGCCAAAGAGTTTGCTGAAATTGTATTACCTAAGTGGGTACTTACGTAGCTTTTTTCAACTAAGTAACTAATATTCAAGGTCTACATTTTATATTTTAATGTAGTTATTGTAATATTAATTGTATAATGCTGTACATACTCGTAGGTACTTGTAACTAGTTAAGTGTTGAGTTTTGTACATTCGATTTTAATTTAACCTCGAGCACTGTCTTTATAGCAACGGGTATAATAATTTATGCAACATCAAGAATATAACTTGACGTTTCATTATTAAAATGTAAATTTTGTTATATAATGATCTTACGGTTGAATCTAATTAGTTAATATAATAATTCACGGTTAATGTGATTAATTTGTAATTAAATTAGGTTTAGTTTTTTAAACAGCTAAGATTAAATCTATAAACACTGACTGTGACATCCATGATTCAGTGTATTAAGTTATCGTTGTAAATAAGTCTATGTTTTTTTACATGCTTCTTAACGTGGAATTCGAGACGAAAGAAGGCTTTGAACTCGTCTTAATTTATTAATGTTCAATGTTATTCAAATTTACTTACATACTTACATACTACTAGTGTAGATTTAACAAGTTCGATATTTTTGAACATATTTTCATATATTTATGACTAAATAACTATATAAGTACATTGGCTCCAGTGCGTAAGTTTGATAACAAATCAAAGTTTTCTACTCTTACAAGACTGAAAATAAAATATAAAATTTTAATCATCCCAACTTTTACACTATAGTTATCTACTGTTTTATTATTATGACTTATCTTTGTATTTTTTTAATTGTTTCTATTGCTCACATTAAACGGTATATTTCAAACAAGACTATTATTTTGTCCTATAAAGATAATGCATGATTAAAAAAACATTTTCTGGGTAATATAGATTCCATACCTACTCGTACTTTTACATAATAAGTCTGACATTATTACTCTAAGGACGGTTTCGTCTAAACTAGTTTAAGCACTATCCTTAGAATAAATCGTAGTTATCGTAGAGTAAACTGACATTTTACTTGTATTTGACATAACATTATTCTGATAATAAATAAGGAAATAATCAGGAATTTTTCAATTCCACCCTAAGTCCTATGTACCTAATTGAAACTTACATTGACTGAACTTTGCTACCATTTAACACTCTGTGACAAACAAGTAAAATGAAAATACCAAAAATTACAAATTATATAAAAAAAACGTACATGTACCTAAGTCATAATAATCAATCGAATAAATCACGATGAAACTCAACATAAGATGGATGTAGGTAGTTGATGTTCGAAATTTATTGCCATGCAATCGAATCTGGTTCCGGAGATTAGATCAATTAGTCTTAGGGAGAGCATTACACCTCTACACGTTTAGACCTAAAAGATAGCCGTGTACTGACTGAGCAAGCAGCCTTGCAACAAAACCCTTGGGAATGGCTGAGCCATAATTTGTTCCAACATTTACATTTGCTACGTACTGATAAGATACTGAAAAAACCAGTGACAAACCGATACAGAACAAAAGAGAAAATGAAATTTCCATGTAGGTACTCGTAATTAAGTTACGCATCGCTCCGATTCATTTAACCGCATAAAGTTAAAAGTGTTAAAAAAAGCAAGTGTGCAAACCGGTCTATCAAAGCGCCGATGTCCACTACTCGACGAAGGGTGAAAACTCATTACCAATGTTTAATGAAAGGGTCCTTGGGGCGTGTATGATTACCGGTTAATTGAAAGGCGGAAAGTCACAGCAGCGAGACAGCGCTACTCTATTATAGCACGGGCTTTACAATGTTCGGCAATTTGGCACCTACAAAAGAACCTATGCTTGCATACAAAAGCAAACTATGAAACACCTGGTCCTGGCAGTTATTAAAATTAATAGTATTTGCATGTGACGTAGGAAACTTGACGAAACGTTATATAGCTTCTGTTAAGGATAGGTCTCTCTAATCAGGCTGAGTGCTTGTCGCCATATATTAAATTTCAGCGAGAGGGTTTAGCAGACGTATTCAAAACGTTTGCAGACTGAATTTTAAACGCGTCTCTGACAATTTATCTTATTTGTGGCAAAGCCTTACAAACTACAATGAAATGCAATTTTTTTTAATGTGTTTCTAAATAAAATTTTCTGAACTATTTATCTCGGCAATCAAATCAAGGCAGAATGAAAAGACTCGTAATATTTGGTTCGAAGATACGTCTAAATGAATATAAAATATTGATACACTTTCACGTTAAATTGAGTATAGAATATGAGGGTACTATTGGGGCAATTAGCCTTTTATACAGCTCGTCGCCAAATCATATTTGCCGTGGCGTTTCCTCTGTTGAAGGCAATTTAGTCGGGCAATATTGAAACGGGAATGGAATTTACTTTTGCGAGTTTTCGATACACACTTGTTCAGCTAAATAATTTATCAGCTCGTTTGACACGTTCGTTTAAATGTTAATGATCATCAAATTCACTCGTATTGCAATTCAGTTATTAGTGTTGATGTTTTGTCGCTGTGTTTGTATCTATAAATTAAACTTATATGTACTTCATTCACATTTTCACGTTAAAGTTAACATACATTTATTCTTTGAGTACTTTTAACCTAAACCAACTCTCAAGGTAAAATTTCCGCAATGAAAAATGAGAAACAAAAGGTTAGAAGTTTTCCTTGGGATATTATATCAACATTCGCCAAATGATACTATGCAAAGTATTGCAATGGAAAGCTAAGAAGTAAAAGAATTTAAAGCAATGT
The DNA here is from genome assembly GCA_963675405.1 of Cosmorhoe ocellata. Lineage (NCBI taxonomy): Eukaryota > Metazoa > Arthropoda > Insecta > Lepidoptera > Geometridae > Cosmorhoe > Cosmorhoe ocellata. The sequence goes on along the minus strand of OY776245.1, from coordinate 6,259,020 downwards.
AAACACGAAAAGTTTGCTTTCGAGTTGAGGCAACTCAAGTCGGAAGCGCATTTGAACTCAACTGCCTGGAAAAATTAATTCGAAGCTGTACGGCAAGGGGGCGCTCCTCGAGCGAACTGCGTGCGCCCTTCTCTTTACAGAATCATTTTCACTCTTCATAAACGAAATAAACAGACTTCAAAATATCATGCCCGTAGGTGTTCCTTTGAAGGCACGAGTTTTACCGCTTCTGAAATCGTTTGCTACAATCAACCAGGTATTTAAAATGAGTTTTTAGACTAATGCAGACAGCATTTTTCATATTGGCCTAAGTTTTACTGTGAATATCTATACGACGAAACTTGAAACTAAAATTGCATATTCACTGAATACGGTCAGGTAGGTATTGTTAGATATCCAGAGGCGCGAGTGGTGGGGTGGTGTGAGGTCATGGAACGTGTGGTGCAGTCAACGGCAATTAGCACCGTGACAATGACATTCAAAACGTGTGCAAATAGAGTAAACGGAACGGGACCACCCACCACCCACTTTATTACTGGTATGTTACTATTTAAATAGTTGAGTGTAGAGAAAGCGGTGTTCAACAATAAGTATTTACATTGAATATTAAGGCTAGGCCACTACACCGACGACCTGCCGGAAATCAGCAAAGACGAGATCGTGTGGGCCCTGAAGCAGCTTAAAAATGGAAAAGCCCCCGGTGAAGACGGAGTGACCTCAGAGCTTCTGAAGGCAGGAGGAGCTCCTGTTGTGCAGGAGCTGCAGAACCTCTTTAACTCCGTCCTTCTCTGTGGGAGAACTCCAAAGGCGTGGAACGAGAGCTTGGTGGTTTTGTTTTTTAAGAAGGGAGATAAAACTCTTCTTAAAAATTACAGACCCATCTCGCTCTTGAGCCACGTTTATAAGCTGTTCTCTCGGGTTCTCACGAATCGTCTCGCCAGAAGACTCGACGAATACCAGCCACCGGAGCAGGCCGGGTTTCGCGGAGGATATGGCACCATAGACCATATTCACACAGTGAGGCAGATTATACAGAAGTCAGAAGAGTATAATCAGCCCCTGTGTCTGGCTTTTGTGGACTATGAGAAGGCCTTTGACTCTGTCGAAACCTGGGCTGTTCTGGAATCCTTACAGCGATGCCAAGTAGACTATCGTTATATCGAAGTGTTGAGATGTCTGTACGAAGCCGCCACCATGAGTGTCCGAGTACAGGACCAGCAGTCTAAGCCCATCCAGCTGCGCAGAGGAGTGAGACAGGGAGATGTTATATCTCCGAAACTGTTCACAAGCGCGCTGGAGGATATGTTTAAGACTTTGGACTGGAAAGGCATGGGCATAAGCATAAACGGCGAGCACATCTCACACTTACGATTCGCAGATGACATAGTCTTACTGGCGGAGTCACTGGAGGAGCTGCAACAGATGCTGGACGACCTAGCATCAGCCTCGCGGATGATGGGTCTCGGCATGAATTTGGATAAGACCAAAGTCATGGTTAACAGGTTAGCTGTCCGATGAGGCACATGTGCCTCATGGGTGATTGCACTGGTACGTCCATGAGGCATATGTGCCTCATGGCCAATGATGTAGATAATGCAATCGATCTATCGATATTTTTTTTTAATAAATATATTATTTGTAGCATTAGTAAATTATACTACAACCAAATTCTACCAATCAATTTATTATTGAACTTAAACAAAAAATAAATTTCACTTAAAAATTAACATTTACCTTATTCAAACACAAAATTATTCTTTCACCGATGTTACTATTATTGTGAGACCCTTTGAACTAGGGTTGCCAACAAAAATTAGGAAACTAGCCTATTATCCTTAAAAACCGAAATGGCGATTGTAGACCTGCGATTATATTCCCTCATGTATGTTTTTCTTTAAAACATAGCATACAATATGAAATGTTACATACTGTACACTCAGTTGATACCATTTTAGATATTTTTCAGATGTCTAAAGTGTTACGAACATAAACGTACATTTTATCATTAAACGTAAATAATTAATTTCTTATCATACTCATCTAACATTAGCAATTATCGATATAATTAATTTCAATCACTAGGACACATAAAGTATCATAAAATACTTGAAGAGAATGACGTAACTTAATACGAAACTTCATGAGCGTTAGCTGTCATTATTTACTACGAGGACGTGTACAAAGAAGATCGAAACTTGCTTCGGGACAGCTAACCTGTTATAACCAAATTGACCCGAGACCTGTCGCTGTTAATGGCAACCTTCTTGAAGTTGTTTCGCAGTACACATATCTTGGACAGATTTTACAGTTAGGTAGAGACAACTTTGAGAAGGAGGCTAAGAGGAGGATTCAGCTGGGTTGGGCAGCTTTTGGAAAATTACGTCAAGTCTTCTCGTCACCCATACCACAATGTCTGAAAACGAAAGTTTTCAACCAGTGCGTCCTACCTGTCATGACATACGGAGCCGAAACGTGGACACTCACGGTACGGCTAGTTCACCAGTTTAAAGTCGCTCAGCGAGCTATGGAACGAGCTATGCTCGGAGTTTCTCTGAAGGATAGAATCCGTAATGAGACTATCCGACACAGAACTAAGGTTGTCGACATAGCTCAGAGAATTAGCAAGCTGAATTGGCAGTGGGCTGGCCATATCTGTCGAAGAACCGATAACCGTTGGGGTAAACGAGTTCTCGAGTGGAGACCGCGGCTCGGCAAACGTAGTGTAGGACGCCCTCCGGCTAGGTGGAGTGACGATCTGCGAAAGGCTGCTGGTGGAGGCTGGATGCGTCGAGCTGAAGACAGGGCGCAATGGCACTCATTAGGGGAGGCCTATGTCCAGCAGTGGACTGCTATAGGCTGATGATGATGATGATGATGATTGAATATTAAGGCTAGTGTGGTACCCACACTTTGATATAATACTTCAGCTATAAATGGAAATTCTAAGATCTTCTCTATTAAATTAGGATAATTAAATACCTACTTACAGACTTTTAGCTACTACTATTCCTTTGAATTTTACTAAAAATCGCACGTAAACAGTCTGTCTGAATAAATTGTCAAATGCTCGATGTACTAGAACCAGGCTGGTCCAATCACTGATGTTAACAATAGCTATTGAAAATGTCCGCTCAACCGTACGACTGAGTTGAAATTTCGTACTAAAGCTGTTAACAAAGTAGCGATCTATAGAGTTTTCATTTGAAATGCAAATTGTAGAGGTTATTATTTACATTGGATGTTATCGGTATAATATTAGTTAATATTAAATTAAATTGTATTATCTAACGTAACTAACATATTTGATTGCTACGGGATAAATAAATAAATGCTAAAAGACAAAATGAGTGCACGGCGATGATGATGATTTAAGAACCCAAAAATTAAAATTTTCAAAAAAAGTAGCTATCAAGTCGTGAATCTTGAAACACCAAATTAAGCAATCTTCCGGATTGCCTAATTCGGTGCGCAAATGAAAAATCGATGCCGCAAGCCGCATCAAGTGCTAAAATTTTAACCAAATTAAAGACCGAGCTTCGTTGTAAAACTTCATTATTTTGTTATACGAGTAGGTAGTAAGATAAATTTTCAATTATATACCTGCGTCATTTATAACTCGCTGGTAAAATTAATCTACTTCGAATATCTAACTTTTATCAACTTGATCCTGCACTTAAACTACCTAAACTCAATGTAACAAAACAAAATGATAATATAAAAATAAATGATATGAAATAGATAACTTTAATAGATATTCATATCTATAACATTCAGTTTAGCTACGTAGTTTATCGCGATTGTATAAATAAACCTAATAGAGAAAAGAATTATTTTCAAATTTGTACTCTCAATCCTGTAATTAGTTCCATTGCCGTACCTGTAAACTCGTAAAGACAAAGTTAGCAGACAGGAAAGCCCTCGTTCCAAATCCACGTCATCGTCAAGACCGGCACTAAATTAACTCGAGCATTAGCAAATAACCTACCGACAATGTGGAAACTTTGAGAGTGTACGCAAGTAATAACAATGAACCGATAAAAAAAAGCATATTATGTTTTCATTTTATACCCTACAGAATGTCTACTAAAACTAGAAACTCTATTGCAGCAAAAACAAATTAAAATTGTTTTTAATTCATTACTTTTATAACATAAAACTTTACATAAAGGAATAATTTAAATCATCAGTTGTAGCACGCTAAGATGTGTTAGTAAGGAATTTCAGAAATTTATTCCGCACTACGTAGCCACTAGGGATATAAGGATTACTTGTGATCCCCATTAGTGAAGTGACTTTGATAGGATTTCGAGAAAATCTTAATAAACTTTGTCCAAATTTAAAAGTTGTAGTGCCGTAGCACAGTCGTAGCCATTGCTACGAACGTTGAGTTTTGATATAAAACAGATTGTTCTATAGATACAAACGCTAGTTTGATTTAGGTATGAAGCTCTTTTAAAAGAAACGTTATGTGTAGAATCACGAGCACCTAAGAAACTTAACTGTCTCGGAACAATTAAATGAGGACAATGTAGATACTTGGTCCTTTGTCTACATGTCTTCGTCGTCCGAGCTTTAAATGTGTAGTAAGTACCTACTTTCAAAAGTGCTTCGTAGCATTGAGCGCCCGATAGAGTTTAAGTTTGGGTTTCTAGGGAGATTCGTATCTATTAGAGGGTTTTGAAATTTCAATCAACTTCAGAATCGAATAAAATACATATTTTATATAAAAGTATGTGTATAAATTGATAACTAAGCTTATTCACTAAAATTATGGAATAAATAACTTTATTCGAATTTTAGTTTCTCAACATTTTAATTTTCTATAAACGTCGACATCTGACCATTGCCTCCGCTTCATTTAATTAAAAAGAAAAGGCAAATAAGAGTAAAAAAGATTTCTTTGAGTTCCTTTTGTATCTACGGTTTTATAAATGACGAGGGTTGAGAAATATGTAGGTAGCAAATCTTACGAAATCCTTTTGTATTTCTCTTGATCCCTGGAATAATTTTAAGTCAGCAATTTTTATACGTGTCACGTTCGTGTTTAATGTGGCTTAGATCGTTATAGGTACTTGGTCTTAATTTATTGTTCGAATAATAATCTATTAATCACCGAGGTAGGGCAGGTAAGCGGGTAAGCAGAGTTAGATACATATTAAATGTGTTCTCTGGCTTTCGGGTTAGTATATCAAAGACAGGTGTCAGGTGATTAGGGACAAGCAGTTTACTTTGATTTCGAAAATGTTAAATAATAAATTTTTGGACATTTCACACAGTGCCTTTTAACGCCAAACTAAGCAAAGCTATAATAAACATGATTAGAAATATAATCGCGGGAAGGTTCTTTCATTATTATTTGGCACAGGGGAACCTAATAAAGCAAGAATTTATATTACAAGATATTTAAAAAAAACCTCGGATAAAATGCGGTCTCCTCATGAATAAAAATAATTATAAAAACGGTTAGACACACGCGTGTTTAATTACATAGTTATTCAGTATCAGTGATCTGACTCAATCACGTCTTTCAAGCGTCACACACAATATAACGTGTAACTTTATTACAATCTGCTCGTTTCGGAAATAACAAGCAGCCGGGGTCCGGAACCGTCGTCTAATAGGTATCTGTTTTGTTATTAATGTCCTTATACGGATCTCCAATTATCGGCGTGGCGACCCCGTCTTCATACGGAACGGCCACAGCTCATTGTAATACATCTAGTTCCTTTTCCTTTTTTCGGAAATAAAAGATTGATTTTTGACGACCTCAGTGGCGCAGCGGGCGAGAGTCCGCCTGCGACGCAAGAGGTTGCGGGTTCGATTCCCGCCACGGAACAAATTTGTGTACGATCTGCAGAAATTTGTTCCGTTGGTCTGGGTGTTTTCTATGTATAATAAGAAATATCTATCTATGTACCTATATAATGTATTAAATATATCAGTTATCGGGTACCCATAACACAAGCTTTGAGTAGCTTACTTTGGGGCAACTAGATGATGCTGCGTGGATTGTCCAGCATTATAAATAAAAAAATAAAATAAAAAAAAAATTTTAAAAAAATGTATGCGTAGTCAATAGTCAATAGTCAATAATCTTTATTCAGTAATATCACAAGGATCATTTTGAATCGTCTTACATACTAGGTGAGTCTAGGTGCCAATTCCAGTCCTATCCCCAGTACGAGAAGAACTGGCAAGAAACTCGCTGGGCCCTAGCGCTTTTTTTGTATTATGAACCTTGTTAACATTGTTAGGGACACCTAGCAGAGTTGGAGCTGATTCGTCCCAAGCTTTTTTGTCATCTAAGTACTCTGATATTCTATAATAAGCTTTACGAGACAGGTTTTGTTTAATTACATTTTTGAATTTCGCAATCGATAGATCAAGCATGTCGCTTGGGATCTTGTTATAGAAGCGTACACATTGCCCTATAAAGGATTTGCTTACTTTAGTGAGCCTAACCGTGGGAACAGCTAGTTTATTTTTATGTCTGGTATTAACATTATGAAAATCACTATTTTTTTTAAATAAATTAAAGTTTTTATGAACATACATCAAGTTTTCATATATATACTGACATGGCATTGTCATAATGTTAATTTCCTTAAACTTATCTCTAAGAGATTCTCTGGGACCCATGTTATAAATTGCACGAACAGCCCTCTTCTGCAACACAAATATGGTGTTAATATCTGCAGCACTCCCCCACAACAAAATACCGTAAGACATAATGCTATGAAAGTAGCTGAAATATACAAGTCTAGCTGTTTCTACGTCGGTGAAATGACGGATCTTTTTAACTGCATATGCTGCAGAGCTAAGTCTCTTCGACAATTTATCTATGTGCGGGCCCCATTGAAGCTTATTATCTAGAGTTATGCCCAAGAACACTGTGGTGTCCACAAGATCTATATTTTCGTTATTTATTTTTATATTGGTATTTATCTGCTTAACATTTGGTAGTACAAAACGAACGCATTTCGTTTTCTTTTCATTTAGTAATAAGTTGTTTACATTAAACCATTTTACAATTTTAGAGATTGCATTATTCACATCGTCAAAATTAGTCGTACGCCGCTTTTGTTTAAATAAAAGTGACGTGTCATCAGCAAACAGTACAATCTCCTGATCATCCCTAACAAGTTTTGGTAGATCGTTTATATATATTAAAAACAAAAATGGCCCTAATATTGATCCTTGTGGTACACCCATTGTTACCACTGACCCCGGAGAACGTTTCCCATTTACTTCAACTCGCTGTAGTCTGTCAGTGAGGTAAGATGTTAAAAGATTAAGTGCAGCCCCCCTAACACCATAGTGCTGGAGTTTCATGATTAATGTTTCATGGTGCACACAATCAAATGCTTTAGATAGATCACAAAAAATACCTAAGGCATCGTGAGATTCCTCCCAGGTATCGAAAATATGTGATACCAACTCAACACCGGCATCAGTGGTTGAGCGGCCCTTTGTAAATCCGAATTGTTTTTTATCAAGTAAATTATTAATGTTAAAATGTCTTTGTAATTGATTAAGAATAAGTTTTTCAAATATTACGTAAACTATGTAACTTAGTTTCAAAGATTTCATTGCGGTTTACTAGACATAGGTACTAGTAATAATTAATTTTCATTTACGTTACATACGAATAACAGTTGCAATTGCTATAAAATCGATTGTGCATATTGTTTGCAATCGACCGTCCTAGCTGTTTCACAAGTTATACGGCCTTCCTGTTTGCCATTTACGTTAACTGAATTGATACAGTCATCGACAGCGTTACATATATGATTCTCTTTATATGATTAGGCGATGTTATTATTGTTGAGGGCGAAACTCCAATAAAAGCAGGACGAAACTGTATTTACTGGAGAGGTCGCAGGTTCAATTAGTCGATGGAACAAACAAAGCGCTTCAAGAGGTTGAGATAGGCTCTGATTGGATGGGATTCATAGTTTTGGTTCATAGTAATGTGTAAATCTTAAATTCTAACAGAAACCAATGCATGTACATATTTCTTGACCGGCGGTAGACGGTAATAGCTGTTACCGTCTGCCACCACGTGGGTAAATTTCGTGATGGTGGAAAGTAATTAATCAAGCTTCCGAACGCTCTTTTAAACTAATTAAGTTATTGCAGAATGTTAGTGGACGCCCTCCGGCTAGGTGGAGTGACGATCTGCGAAAGGCTGCTGGTGGAGGCTGGATGCGTCGAGCTGAAGACAGGGCGCAATGGCGCTCATTAGGGGAGGCCTATGTCCAGCAGTGGACTGCTATAGGCTGATGATGATGATGATGAGAATGTTAGTATGAAGAAGTTGTTATGAAAATTTCGTTCGTAGTTTATACCTCCGGTCACTTTGACTTCAAGGCTATATTAATAGAAGTTCTCTTAAATTAAGCGCAAAGTTTACCCATAGTTTATAAGGGTACTTTTAGGTCAAATTAATTCTAATAAATATTAGTCTATAGAAAGTTTTCTAATTATTTAGGAACTGCTTATTCAACTGCTATTCTACTTACATTTATTATCCATCTATATTAATAATTTCGTCAAGGGGTACGGTAGACTCGATCGAAACCTTACCTAAGTAATAAAACATAAAAAAGTAAAGATTTAGTGTCGACAACATACATCCGCAAAATTCGGATTGTCGAGTATTTTGTAAAATTCTAATGGTGCTGAGAGACAAATCGCAGTCGCCATATTCGTCAATGACACCGGATGACATCTGGGGTAATAAAAACTTAAAGTAGGTTAGAATCAACAGTGCAACCAACCTCTTTGTTCTACTGCACTACGTACGCAGGTTGGTAGGTAGGTACCTAGGTAATCGCAAACTTGGTAGTATAATATCCGTTATTATTTGTTATGTTAAATTCGAATGGTGCTCAGAGACACATATTGTGTATTATGATAAGGCTCATTTCACCCGAGCGAAGCCGGGTTTTCATCTAGTATTATTATATTCCAAAAAAATGTTAGAAAAGTAAACGGACCATTATATTTTTCTAGGTTTATTTATGTTTTTCGAAGTCTGTTTTGCATGGAAAGTATATTTTACAGTTATTTACAAAGGTTCTAAAGCACACAAACGATCTGGAGAAACGGTGAGTGCTGTGTACTCTGTGTGTACTACTACTTGACAAAGTTGTCTGCAATTTGTCTCGCGCTGCGTTCAGTGTCTGTGATTGAAATTCTTACCGTTCCTTCAGGCATGGCTGTGACGTGACTACACGACGATGCCGTGTACTTACACTGCTTTATTCACTACCATTAATCATGGAGCTTTTTCATATAAAACTTCAGCACATTCCTACAGGATTGTGCTGAAGTTTTACTGTGTATGACTCCTTAAAAGGAGTGACCGGAAGTAATAACTGAAATATTGTATTTTTTAAGTAAGTTGTGAGTAGTAGAAGTGTGTATGTTATTAGTTGCTTGCTAATATTACACAATACAGTCATTTTATGAGATACTAGCTGTTACTGCGTCTTCGTACTTGTAGGGTTATTTTCACGCGTAGCGTCCAGCGCGCGCGTAAAATAAAAATCATCATATCTTATTTATTTGTCAACCGATCTCGATGATAAGCCTAAGTTTCAATCTAAGCGTATCTCATTAGTGAAAACTGCATTTGATTTGGTTCAGCCGTTGCGGAAATTAACGTGCACAAACGCACAGCTAAACAGACAAACAGATTTTTTTTAAAACGTTTTTTTAGGCTAAGTAGTAAAGTAGTAAAGACACGGTTTTCTTAAAGTAACACTAATTTTTATTTGAAAATTTTAAAAGTAAAGACACGGCTTCTAAACGATTTTATTATATATGTATAGATATAGATAGACTTACTAAGGCAAGCTTGTCGAATTATATTTTATCATGAATTCATGGATATAAAAAAAAATATTTTGATGCAAACCTTCAGGCAATCATTACCATTGAATTTGTATTAACCCAATGAACAAAGCAGACTTTTGAACTGGCCAAACAGCAATAAATAATTTACAAAGCGGTCATGTGAAAGAGAATCCCCTCTTGGTGGGGTAACCATGCGGTGGTTAGGTATTTGAATTGCTAATGATTTTCCCGGTCGAATAACTTGGCGAGCTACGTTAACTGGTTTCGGAGACATAGATACATTGCCGCGAGCTGTTGTTTCGGTGCGGCACGAGCGCCGAGCACGGGCATACTCATTTCACACAAATCGTATCAAGAACTCATGTCGGCAAATTGTATGCATAACTTGCCTGTTCAGCGCTAGTTGATCACAGAACGCAAGTGCATTTTGAATACACAAATCACCAGTGACATGACCAGACACATTTGTCAGTCTCATAAATATTATCAACAACGTCACAACACGAAATAATCAATGATTTAAAAAATGCGTTGTTTTGTCAGCTTTTCTAAAAGAGAATCTCCACAAGCACTTCGACTTTAAACTTTCTAATTTAGAAGCTCTCGTTGTATTTAAGCTTTTATGAAGCATACTTACCAAGATTTCCTCTATTTCCGTATTTTCCCCAAAAGGGACTGCGCGTGAAGATAAGTTAATTAACTTGCCGTGGATTTAATTATTAATCTGTCGATATTTTTTGTGTTATTGGGGAGAGCCTAATGGTTTTTGTCAATAAAATTCTAATTAAAAGTTGATTTACTTTGATTTCATATTATTGGGCGAGTGTATCCACGACGTTCGGTCATAATTTTATTCTGGAAAATGTGTATGAGTTCACCAGACAGGGTCAATAAATAAGGGCTGTAACCGGTGGCACTGCAGCTAATTGTAAATTGTGGCAATTGCCCGGCATACATCTAATGGCTGGCAGTTCTCTAGAACCTACCACAATTTATACTGGACTCAAGTCTGCCGTTTTACCCTTTATCCTTGCAATATTTCATTTTGAGGCCCTGCTAGTTTATGTAGCGTAACATAATGTAATACGTCATTGTGTTATGTATATTCTAAATAAGAATAAAAACTAGAGCATAGCTTCTATTACAAAACTGAGAAGTTGTTGATTGATTACACGTAACTTTGTGGAAATCCAATTTGAAGTATTGAACAGAGAGACAAATAAAAAGCCATGTAAAACTTCTAACAAAAGGTAGCACACGTTAGGATAGTAATACTACATCAATGTAGCATACACAATCCGCAAATGTAACTTCCAATAGAAATTCAACATTGGTTTTGTGGTAGGTATGACGTGCTCGTACTGCCCAACGTGAAATAATTATTTCACAGCGGATAGTACACGTTTGACAATGCCATGAATTACTACCAAATGGTGTTCATGATTTTTCATTTTAATAAAACTGATAATTATTCAATAAACATTGTCTCAGTTTGAATGGAAATGGCATAATGGCTACTCATAGTGGCTCTCATGTAATATGAATAAATCAGATATTTTTAATTCAATACCATTCATGTATTTTTATATTTTTTATAGAAAACTAAGCAACTATGTGAGCATAATAAGAACACCGTGATTTATTTTCATCTGATTTCACAACACTAAGCTACATTAATCCGCAATTATTTCTTGGTTTCACTTTTCAGAATCATTGGCTATTTTTCATAGCTGGGACTATTAGCTACTTACATTTCAGCGAACTGCCACAGTAAATTGGTTTAATGTTCCGAAGTACGAGATAAAGAAGAACTATCGATTAACTTCAGTAGTTAGTGAGAATAATTTGCACTCAGATCAAGCCATAAAAGAAATATACAGTGTTATTAGCCTGCTAATAACATTTCCATATAGAAAATGGTAAAAACAAAGCCATGAGAGAGAAAAGGTATTAACTACAGTCACTCTTTTTGCCTATTGATGTGGTAATCTGTAGGGCGATTATGGATCTTTGCTTACAATCAAAGTGACTTGATATTGCTTAGGAGTGTTTATTCAATCAATTTGATAGACATTTGACAAGTGTTGATTGTATCAGAGTTCCATAATCGCACTACTGATTACTAATTCTCACAAGCCACAGTTCTACTTGAATCGTTTCTAAGTTTACAGTTTTCTAACTACTTTTTCAGCAAGAACTACTCTTAGCTGGATAGGTAGGTATTGCAATGTAATGTATAAGCTGTTATCAAGATTTATTATTTACTATTAGATCGAAGCATAAAATTGTGTTAAACTTGAATTCATAGTGCATTTAATCCAAGTCCCATTGATGCCTGGTAGGTAATTACAGGAACCTGCAGTTTGATTTCAATTAGACAAAATCAACAGTGATCACCGAATCGGTTCAATTCTCTGCTATTTTCCAGCGGGTTTCAGTTAAAATGGTTACTAGAAAAAAATCGATTCCAATTTTAATTGGAAGCGGACTTCACTTTCTTGCTCAACTATATGAGTATCCTTATACCTTTAAACGAGCAATTCTTGTATATATATATACAAGAATTGCTCGTTATATATATATATATATAATCTGGATCTCGGAAACGGCTCCAACGATTTTCATGAAATTTAGTATGCAGGTGGTTTCAGGGGTGATAAATCGATCTAGCTAGGTTTCATTTTTAGAAAACGTTGTTTTCCCCAAAAAAACGAGCAAAGCTCGGTCACCCAGGGACTCTTTACTTTAAATAAGGAGTGTGGTTTAGTAATTGAGCTTTTATGTTTTTTTTCTAAATACATACATTCCTATTCGATTTTTGATCTGTAACAGGAAACTTTTAAAAGTAAATTATTACAAATTCAGTCGGCAATCTTGAAACATTAAAATTAAAGCTTACGAAAGGGTTCAAGTAACACGAGACCTTCATTAATGAAACATGAATTAGAAACTTTTAATCAGATCCCAAACAAAACCTTAATCTCGCAAAGAAATTATTTTACATTCGGGCACAGATTGACCGAGTTTTGTCATGACTGAATTAGGAAATAAGGGCACTGCCATATACAAAGCAGGTTTGCTGCTGAGTGCTACGCGCCCAAACTTCGACATTGTACTCGTAGAACACAAGTATGTTTACGTAACCGAGCATTGTAATGTGCGCTACCTATCCCATAACCAGGACTTAAATCTATGTTTTTTGGAGGATATGTAGCAGTATTATAGACTATTATACTATAGTATCACGATCGCGTAAAGTGCGGAGAGTGATCCAATCTAATCGCAGAAATTCACATTCGAATGGCTCAGCTCACCTGGTAAAATAGAGAATAGTAGACTCATCTACCTAAAGTAGTTGCGATTTATGGCCAAACTATCAGAGCCATTCCACAGATTACGCAGCCACATTTTGTTTTCTACCCGATTCCAAAGTTAATCTCATTTTACCGGTTGCTGGGCAGGTGGGCAGAACAATCTGGAAATAATGTAATTGAGTTTAGAAATTGTTTTGTTGTTTTAAGTTGTTTTGCTTAGATAAGTTAGAATGGTTTTAATTTTAAATTTTTACATGATAATGTTACGTGTACTTACATGTATAAGTAATTTCAAAGTGTGTGGAAATGAAAGGATACGCATATTCATGGTATCTAAACTATTTATTTAAAACCGACCACATGCACTGATTTAGAAAATATCTTGATAGAAAAATCGCCAGTTTCAGTCCAGTAAGTTTCAGCATGAGTCCTTTAAGTTATACATTCGATACTTACAATATCAAGAAAACTTTATCGCATAACCATACCTTCTATTCTTAAAATACAAAACAAATAAAACAATGAGTTCGCCAGATTCAGGATAAACCAACTGAATTATAAGTTTTTATAACTCTTTATCGGAAAACAGTAGAGAGCATTTCGAGAGAAAACCCTTCCGTCGCGGCTCTTGCGGAAAATTGAATTGTAACCATCGGCGCGCACCGTTATCTCCACTACTCTACAGCTTACGGCAACTCCGGAATGTAGGTGCCCTCACGTTCACAGAATACCTTTTATTTGTATCAAACACCCGGTCCGGCTCATAGTCGCCCAGATGAAAGTTTCGTCACGGAAACGCAATACAGAAAGGTCTAATAGGGGTACCAATAACACTAGGGAAGTCCCGAGTGGACACGGACAAGTTACTTCAGCGATGCTTTCCTATGTTTATGGAGCTTATCGCTAGCTGCAGAGCATTGTCGGGGTTTTGCAAGAAAATAAAAACCAAAAGGAACAAACTGTAGGTGCCTACTTACTTAGATTAATTGAACTTGACGGAGAAGCGGAAAAAGGTGATCCTTGACAGATTGCTGGGGGATCTTCCCCTCTTCCACTTTTATAAATACTTTTATTCATTTTAAGTTTTATAACGTCGAACAAGTATTAGGGTTGCGTGTCAAAACAGGAAAAAACAGAATCCATAAAGGACCACTTTGTTGTATGCCTGTCTGTCAAGACTGGGAAAAACCCAAGAAAAACGAGAGGTTTGTTTTATAAACAAACTAAAGTAAATTGAACGCTTACAAGTAGTTTAAAACCTTGAAAAAGTACAAAAGGCATAATATGGAAATCTCTTTATAAAGCAACGAAGTAGTCAAAAATAAGTTATTTAAAAGCTGCCGAACTTTGAAACTGTTCAACAAGCTCTATGTCCACAACGTTGCGGAAAAATAAAGTAACATCAGTCTAAGTAGACAGTAATAACGGCATTTAGTAAGGCGGCGGGAGAAGCAGCAAAGGCTTGTTCACATTGTAAGCAACTTGAGCCATTGAATTGCATCGTATCTTGTTTTCGTACTGAGAGTTCCAATAATGATTTATCCTAAATACTAATTGAGATTGTAAAAACAATTTCTCTGCTTTTGAACGTATTAGGCCTGAATATGCGAAGATAGAATAATACAAAATAATGTCTAAATAAAATAATGTTAGACTAAACCTGCCGAAATACTGCTTAATATATTGGTGAATACTTGCTTTAGCATTCTAAGCGCTGTGTTAATCCAGGAAATAGTAGTACTCGCCTGCAGGCTGAGTGAAGCCTTAGTAAATGTCAGGCTCGCTGTGAAACTTATTGCAACTTGTTTACTCGGCTTCGACGCCCTTTGTTCAGCAACTTCGCAGACGCCTGCGGAAGGTTACTCCCTATAAATACAATTTACATTCATTACTGGTTGCTGGAACTAAACAATAGGTAGCTACAATAAAAAAGTTAGTGTTTAGTAGGAATATAAATTAGACTGGCTTGTTGCTTTCAATTTCAATTTGGAGGTGTTCAGTTTTGAGACCAAGCACACTGACCGTTATTGAATGTTGGTATTGAGACTGTAACCGTCTCAAAAAGACATAGCTAGTTCATCACAATGCAAATACAACTACGCTTGACCCTGACTTTAGTTGGTGTGGTGTGTCTACTCGCGTACAAGAAGTTTTTATGACTTCTAGTGCAACGTGGAGGAATTATTTCCTAAAAAGTGCTAGCATAAAATAGTGACAAAACCTCTCCACCTTATAATGTCATCGTAATATCTGCACTAAAGCCGTTATTTACTTTTAGGGAATATTGGCTGTAAAAAGCATTGCATGCGATGGAAAGTGGTCATTAAAAGTCACTAGAAGCTATATACATTGTAATAGCAGAATGACGAAATAAACCTAGGGTAAGACAGAAGACAAAGTTTATTACTTCTGCCACAGATTAAATTTGTATTATTTTTATCTGTGTCATAAGTAACTACAATGAAGTGCTGGTACTTATGCACAACATATTTTTCGTGAAATGACGAACATTGCAAAATGTCTCTGAGACGTGACGAACATTACATTTATATAAAGCATGGATTGTACAAAAACTTTCTTAACTCGTATATAATCTGTCTGTGTCGGCAATTTTATCACTCGCGTATATTATTTACCCGTCTAAAATTTCTCAGGAGGGCTGTCACCACACAAAAAAAGGTGTTCGCATCGCACACCTTTGTGGAAATGGGTCCCATTGATTTATGATAGATTCCTCATAAATATGTACATAGAACGTAAAATTTGATCAGAACTCTCATCGCCTTGAATGTGATTTAAGCAGTGAACGCAGAGAGCCTGTGGGTAAATTTATAGCTGCCAATAAAGCTAAATCAATCTGGTGTGGGATCGGAGCGACCCCTATCGCCATCTATTGGTGAAGCGAGCCTACCAAGCCAATTCTCTTCTATTTGCAATAAATTTGAGCTTAGCAAATACATACCTCGTATTACTTGTAATAAGTAATACCGGATATATATACAAATAAACCATCCGATACAACCAGTGCAGCGATTCTGTATTTGGTCCCAACTAAGTATGAAGGCCCAAAGATTTAAGTAATCCTTTTCAAGCCCTTATAAAGTGAGTTTGCAATCTCAGCGGTTGGATTGGATATCGACTTAATGAAGAATCAGTTCTCCCCATCGGCCGATGTGGCCGACTACTTAACAGGATGGTCGGCTATTTACGCAGATTAACCCTTGGGATCCTATCCAAGGCGTAATTTTTCATTAAAAACTCCATTACGTCGTGAAACTTTATTCATTAAAGTTTCAAACGGTATTTACTTTATATAATGGGATAATAATGGACGAACATCCTAATTTAAACAAGACCAAGGAGTTTCATGTTTTATTATCTCGCTGTATTAGGAAGTTTAGCCAAGTAGTCTAAAAACTACGTCTGAAGCTAGCAGATCGTTCTCACTTCACAAAGTTGA
The DNA here is from genome assembly GCA_963675405.1 of Cosmorhoe ocellata. Classification (NCBI taxonomy): domain Eukaryota; kingdom Metazoa; phylum Arthropoda; class Insecta; order Lepidoptera; family Geometridae; genus Cosmorhoe; species Cosmorhoe ocellata. The sequence goes on along the minus strand of OY776245.1, from coordinate 6,242,385 downwards.
ATTCTGGAGTACCTACAAATTGTCCCGTTACAATAATCTTATCAAAACCGTAAAATGTTTGTCTAAACTTTGTCATTTTGGTACTGAAGATAAATTATTCCATTCCGTCTTGTTTTTATAAAACAAATCTGCACTATCCGCCAGTAATCGACTTGGAAAAGTAGTGATGTAGCGTGTTTGCGGTCCAGCGAGTGGTTGATGGCCTCATCGCGCCGCCATCACGGGGCGAGTTAATCAAGCACGCCTCGGGCCCGGCCCATTGCCTTAACATATTGCCTTTATCGATGGGACTCCTTCCGCTAATGTCTACTACACAAAATATAGTCTGATTATTTGTTCAGTAATGCCGGATCTTGTATGTTAGTATAGTATTACGTTTCAACGCTTAAATTGATGTAGGTAGGTACTTACTAAAAAAAGTTTTTTTTATAATACTTAAGTACTGATCCCACTAATATTGTAAATAACTTAATTTATCTTGGTGTGTATATATTTGTACGTTTTTATTTCAAGGCTGAAAGAATGCTGGCACGGCATAGCAGTCATAAAAAGCACACTTGTCAGTATGATCCGTCTGGCTTGAAAGGGCTTCGACTCTGAATTTAGTTTTGGCAGGCAAAGTAGGTATACTATAAAATAATACTAAAACTGCATAACCGCATTAGTTCGTAATTTATTAAATAGTTTGTGATCTGGAATAGTACAACTTAGCACAATCATTCCTTTGAAAAATACAAAATAAATACATGGTTACCTTAGATCCTTATATTTTTAACAATTCTTTTCCAGTGAAATTTAAATGAAATATGGATACAAGAGAAAGAATTTTTTGAAGCCTTAATTTACAATTTCATCAACATAATAACATTTTCCCGTTAACATAATAATGATTTACGCGTAGCTTCCTTCATAAATAATTTATTTAATTGATATGTAGGATCATATTTATTAAAAGGTACCTCCGTATTTCACGATAAAGATAATGAAAAACATTTTCGGGTCTTAATTAGGTGTGCTTATTTTCCTAATAAGTATTCAGTGTAGCGTATTTTATTTAAATTATAATTGTTTAGTAGACTAACGATAAAAGCTTGAAGCGTAGGGTCTTGTAATTAAATCAAAATTACATGTAAAACACAAAGTAATAAAGTGTTTCCTATCAATATTATTTAATAAAATAAGATGAGAAAGCTTTTATCATATCTATCGCATTATCATCTAAACTCCATAACATTCAATCTGTATACCCGCTGTTATTATAACAACGAGCGAATTACTTCAAGGGTAAATTGGATTACAGAAAACCACCGGAAATACGTTAGTATGAAAAAAGGGAAATATTTTTAGGAGCTTATCATAGCCTAGGGGAGCGAGGTAGAGGGAGATAGCGCTCGCAAATTAATTCCGGTACCGCCTTTGATCTTGTCGGCATTGTTGGCTTGTTGTTCAAATAGGGCTTGCTTTGCTGCCACTATTACCAACTTAGCTCGTTTTCGTTTGATCTAGCCAAGCCTGTGTTGTACTTGGGACACATTTTTCATAAAATACCTACCGACTACACGGCACCGGTTGCCGAAGTTTAACGGATTCAAAGTAAAAATAAGTTAGCTAAGCACTTATAAAAATACATTTATATTGATATATTTATGAGTAAAATGAAAAATAGTATAAATAAATAGTACCTAAAGAACTTTATACTTTTCTAGCAGCATCTATTTGGAGTTGTGAAGTAAACAATTACAATAATAATTCAGCAACTACATAAATCTATAATTTGCTCGATAACTGCTAAATGGAATAGTATCTAAAGCCACAAGACTATGTCACTAGTTGGCAACACTGTGGCATTCATAATGCCACTCAGTCCCAGGAGAGTCCGAGAGTGAAATCTCTGGCAGCCGTTTAAGCTATTGCACTCTCAGGTAGTAAAACGGAGCGATGTCTATTACAGCGGAGTGATGTAATATGAACAGTGAACACTACCTGAACTGTACCAACTTCTGAACATACAAAAAATTCAATGCCTATCTGTAACATCAAGAACCAGAATATTTTTTTTCTGTCTCTTTGAGCTTGTGCTACGTTTATCCCTTTTTATGTATAAAAACACTTGCAGATTGTTCGTTTAAAAACCTTCTGGCGTCTGACTTCCGTTCTTTAAGTATTGGTCGTAAAATAATACCCTGAATGACTCGCCTGTGACAATTTAATTAAGAAAGTTCAGCATCGCACTGAGTCGGCTGCATCGGCTTTAAATATTTTTATGAACACGTCAAAGCATACCGCCCGCTCGGATATAGGAACCTCCCGTAGCGAGATGTTTTGCTCCGAGCGCGCTGCGAGGCTACAGCGGTGCTACGAGCTAGGGATATTTAGCTACGGGACTAAAAAGGGGACTGAACCCGCCACTAAACATCAGTCAGACCAAATTTGAAACTTTTGCATGGAATGACTAGTTTATTCGTTAGCCGATACAAATTCCTAATGAATTTAGTTACTCGGGTGTAGAATTTGCATCTGCTCATTCCGCGAAGATTCGTTCTGTGATCTTATTCCTTGTCATTTATATATGACACGCAGGGGTATAATTTTACTTCCCACATATTCAAGAATAAATAATAATAATACAATTTATTTGTTTCCAAATAAAGGTTGATGGTGTACAGAGTAAACCTAAGTTGGATACATACTCACGTATAATTTTGAGAACCCTTTTTCAAGATCAAGTTCAAGGGTTCTCGAAATTATGTGTGTTCATTATTTGCTACAGTAGCTCCAGAACCAAATATGTTACGAATGATCCAGGAGTGAGCCATCGGGTGTTCTGTTCCACAGAGACGAACGTTGTTATTTTCCCGTCGTCTACACTCTTGTGCTGTAGACCCTTCACGTAATGAGGAACTGTAACTAGAGCTTACTCTATCATGACGTCGTTTTAAACACACTAACGGCTATTTAAAAAAAACATATAGAAATTTCTGGGTCTTTAGTCAACTGAGGCCGCTGTCAACTTATCCTTTCGGTAATAATACCATTAGGCAGTTGACTGACTGACTGAATGACAAAAAGTCAAAATACATTTCATTCAAAAAATTCATCGGTGATAAAATCACAAATAACTTCGAAACATCTTACATGCTGTGTAAATTGTAGCCTTGCCCAAGTCCGAGAATAACAGGCAAAAAACTCGTTCTAGCGCTTTTTTGTATGATGACAAACAGTATAAATATAACTACACAGTATAAATCATATTTGTACTGAGCTGAAATTTTCAGCTACATAGCTACTATTGTTTTAGGAGTCTAAATGCACTCTCTAAAAGAAGTACTTACTAAAGTTCAATCCATAATGAGTCCAGCGGGAGGTTGAAGTTAGTAAGAAAACAACGTTACCGAACAAAGTCGCGAGGAGTTCACTTGTGAACAATTAATTGCAATAACCAGTTACAAAAGAGGAAGCAATTAAAATACAAGAGCTCAAAAACACGACGATAATATATTATCATTTCCTTTTAACTAAATGGGGACGTTACAGAAAGAAGCAATTTAATAAAGAAATCTTCCGAGGTATGGTGTATCGAGGGGGTTGCGTAAAGGAAAATAATATCTTTATCATTCAAGCAGTGGCTGAGGATAAAAATATAAAATAACAAATAGTGTTGTACCGCGCTATACTGAAATAATCGGTATATCACTCTCAAGCCGAACATTATGCAAGATAACACAATTTTATATATAATACTTCATAATAATACACAGAATAATAAGTATGTAATAAACTATAATAATATGTTCTTTTTTTATTAAAAAAGTTAAAAAGTGCGTAGGTTTTTTATTTTAATTTTTGTAACCTAAGCTATGTTTTATTCACATCATAACATCATTCACACAAAAAACATCCCACTACATCAGAATTTTCAGTCCAGTCAGTCAATCACCCAACTATTTTACTACAGTTAAACTTGCTTCTGCCCACGACATCGTCTGCGTGGTACCTTGTAAATGATAGCCTTTGTGCTTTTCCAGACAATAATCTATCTTTGTGTTAATCTTTCACTCAGATTCGTGCAGCCGTTTCAGCGTGGTTGATTAACAAACATCTATACTTCCGTCCATTCAAATATTTCACTTATAATATTATTAGGATGATATAGTTTTGTTTGCCGAATGTTTGTGACCGAGAATTCGCTTCTGTGAAACCCAAACTATCTGTTACATGGGGATAAGCGGGCAAACGGGCAGCATTCAATCCGCCGGCACTATCTCAACGAGCCAAGAAAAGATCGACCTAAGCCGCGGATCTGTGCTTGTGTGAAGCTGACTGCGATACCATAACACTTCGCTCGTTTTATATTGAGGCATTTGGATTTTCACTGGGTTTCACGAAGCTGCGAGTAATTGATTGGTTACACTTTCAAAGTATTTATTATTTAACTCTATGAAGTACGAGTACGTTGCTGCATAAGAAAATATGTTATTCAACAAGCTAAATTATTACTCACTGCAGTGTTTCAATTTTGCAACAGAGCCAGACTTAACGTAATAATAAAGAAATTCTAATTAAAACTTTAGTACGTAAGTTAGAAAGTTAAGCTTCGCGTTACTTGTTTGAATTGCAAAATTCTTAGCATACGGAGTCGAGAACGTGACGTTCATATCAGCAAGAGCGGCTTCAAGTTGAAACGATATAAAACCTTGTGAGAAACTGTGCTATAAACTTGAATGAACCACGTGCCGACAATTCACCATTCACGTTTTACCCACTGAGGCTAACACCATCTGGAAATAAGTAGCGAGTATTCTTATGAAGCTTGTTGATCCCATACACTCTACTCTCTAATCTGCCGCATCAGCAGATGGTAAAAAATGAAACGAGATTTGTTCTGAATCAGCAAACGGAGCTCCGGAACTACCTATTTTTATTGGGTAATATGTAATAGAGACAAGTTTGCCGCCAGGCAGGCGCTTGCCGAACGACATTGCGTGCTCATCCCGGCCTATTTGCTCACACTGCGCCGATGGCCGTCGATGAACGCCGACTGCACGCTACGAACGTGATCCCGCATTTCATTTGAGTCCTGTCATGAAAGTTGATGTTATTAATCAAGAGCACCCCCTTGTATTCAAATTCATCGATACATAAATAAACTGTCTGAGTTAGTAGATACTATAATTTGGATCGAAACATAAATTCATTAGGATAATTCATGTTGTCATTTTACTTTTGTTAAGGTGCAGCGGAAAATCACGAGATGCCAAAGATAAAACGAGTAGGATCTATTGCTCAGCTCATAGCGAGCGGAAAATAGTCTCGCTCGCCGGAACCGGAAGCATGCTATCTCGGAGTTAGATTGAAAACCGTGCAGCCTATCTCTGGAGTGTTCAAAATATTAACATTATTTATGGAACAGTTTATCATAATATCAGCTTAAGCCTAAAAGTGATTTCTAAAACCAACGTTCCTATTTGAAAAGTTGTTCAATTTCCATTCCGATAGCAATAGGAGGAATCCAATCATTTAAAAACGGATACTAGACTAGACAAACGCAACATAGTGAATGACCATCCTCAGTGAAAGAGTTTCACCGTTGAATTTCGCAAAGGCCGGTGTTTCAATTTTCGACTTCTCATCCTTTAGTGTTTTATTCGATACGTACTCACGTGTGGGTTCATATAGCGCGCACGGTCCACTGGAAATCGAGACTGCTCGTCATGCGTTCAATTTGCTCGCGTTTCCTTTGATGCATGTTTCAAAAGTCTCATGGTGGCTCGTTCACAGACACATGAACGTATCAATCAATGCCCGCATCACTTGTTCCAAATTATTCCGTAATCAGAAAATGTGCGATGAACAGGTTTTGGTAAGAAAAACACACACAACACTTTATTTAAAATTATTTTGTAAAAATTCTGTTTTTTTGACATTATTCCTTTCACTGCCTTGTAGTTTAGATATTAATTAAAAAGTACACTTAAGTAGGTAGGTACAATATATATAAAATGCGCTAATTTACCTTTTGCAATATTACAAGTACTACATAGGCAGACCATACGTTCATCCATAAGTACGTACTTTTCGCGTACTAGTTTCGTGGACACGATGTTGACTCCATACGACCTTGCAGAACAACAAACAGAGAAGTCGCTAATGAACAGTAATAGAATCATTGCACTAAGTTATGTATTAGTATTACACTGTTGGTTCAGAAGTGCTCCCATAGTCCCGTGATTTCCCCCGAGCTACCACAAACCACTTTGGGTTCTTCATGTGGGTACGTAGGTATTACCTACTTACAGTTTATTTCGCGTTTCCATCAACGATTCTTGCCATGGAGAAGGGTACTATATTATTCCTAGGCAATAGCGTCCCTTGGGCTTTTTGGCTTTCCGCGCATCACTTGTCATTTTGTTTATCAACATAATATGAGAGCACAGTAAATAAATGGATGTGATATCCTACTTATAATAATTAAACTTGAAAAAGTCCCTCGGTTTATAAGATTTTTAATCATAGCAAATAATGATTAGGATTTTGGTATGTGCTTTTGCTATGATAGTGATTCTATCTATGTTATAAGAAGATTTAACTAGTGTGTTAATAAACAACTTAGCTACCTACTTATTGTGAAATAAAGCAACTACTGGAAACGTTTTCAGTGTTCCATGAAACTTCAAAGAAGCTCGGTTTAATGAAGACGATTCGCAATAAAGTTTGTACCTAACGGCAGGTTGGGTTAGAAGGGGGATGACAAAGAGCATTCACTTTCAATGAGCGTTTGCGTTCACAATTAAGATATCTTCGCAAAACGCCACGGCCCGTGGTGCTGTGTGTAACCCACGTTGCAAGCTACATAATAATAATTACATTCAATGAACGCGGAACAGTACCTACATATTATCTAACTACCAACTAACAAAAGATTTCCATGTATGGATGAGGTATGTATGTATGTATGTACCAATGTTATACGGTGAACGCTTGCTGGGCTGGATCACGCAATAATCTGTGTGAGCTCTCGTAGCAGCGACAATAAAGTAATCCCACCCACAGCCCACCCTTTGTCACTTCGAAATTCCCAAAATATAGAGTTCAAGTTTCAGTGATCCGTTCGAAAAAAATTCTCGTTGAAAATATTTTTGCTCGTCCAACTAAAATAACATTTTTATTTCTGTTTTCATTTTTCAAAACCTACCCCAATGACACCAGTTCAAACAAATCCTTTGTGTTCGACGACGGAAGTTGTATTTGTTAGTTTTGATAAAGCTGTAAACTTAGCCTTTTCGAACCTGCATGCCGTGGTCAAAGTGCGACTGCAAAAGTTTAATTACCGAACTGAACGGTACACTAACGTAAATGCGGATATCAAGCATCAAAACACTCAACTTATTGGAAAATCTAAGCTAAAGCTAAGAAAATTCAATAATATGAGGGCAGCGAGGTCGCGTTAGCGGCGGCCGGGCCGGTCTCTACGCGTTATTGGAAGTTATTGAAGCCGCCTGCGGTCGCCGCCTGCCTGTAAGAGCTAGCACGTTATTTACGACTTGCCTGTATAGCGATTTGACATGGATCTCTTCGTGTTCCATTACTTTTATAACATTTCAAGGTTTGACCATTGAGATCGTTGAGACAAGTAGGTACTTAACTACGTTCAATCGTCTGAAAAACTGTTATCTTTGTGGTTGAAATAATAGTGGTACTTATCGTTGATGTGCACTATATGATTTGAATACCTCCTGCAATATCTAACCATCTCGTTTTGATATTTAGTTTTTTTGTTGGTACAATCAGCCGCTTTTGTATAAACACAATTTTTTAGTAGAGTAAAGGGAAAACTCAACACCAGGTAACTTGAAAAAACTTTATCAATACACCCAAATTAAAAAGCTTCACCCCAAACATCCAGACGCGAACAATATTGCCGTAACGAATCACTCATGCGGCTCTTTAATGCCACTATTCTATAGGAGCTTACCTATTCTGTTTGTGTAGCAAGCAGCCAGGACAAAACGTACGCAAATTTCATTCTAGACGCTTTTGCATTTAATTTACCTATTCAATTAAAGTAGTATAGAACACCAGTAACTGGTAAAAAGATTTACCATTATGAATGATAGCGCCTTTGAAATTTGATTCAGTCGGGTGGATCCGGAAACGTTTCAATCACAAATAATTTGTGATCTTTTGGATTGATACGGTGAAATAACTATTAATAATCTAACAATTTAATCAATGTGATTTATCAATTTATTAATTAAGAAATAAAATTAATGAAATAATTAGAACATAAAAGGAATTAAAATTAAACCGGAAGTGTGATGATTACAATTGATTTAGTTATACAATAAGTTTATTTACATTTTAGAATTGTAAAAAGCTTAGTTAATTTCTAATCAAATATTTAGCTATTATTGTATTATTTTGTAAATTAAATATAGTTTAATTATAAAAAAGTACGCCATTGATAGAAGGAAGTTGTAGTGACGTCGCTTGACTGTCATGGCGGTCTTTCGTGCCCCATAAATAGAACCTCACAGTGCAGAGTGGACTCACTTTACAATTGTAACTCAAAGTAGGAACATCTAAATAAACAAAGTGTTCCATGATGTCAGATCGTTTTACTCTACGGTCCCCGAGTCCACCCGCTTTTACATCAGAAGAAAGGGATGTGCCCGTGCCCCAGCCGGACCCATCAACATACTCGCCTACCCTGCCGACCACTCGACCAATAACAACCAATGCGGAGGAGCTGACCTTACTTCGGCGTCAGATTGAATTGTTGGAAAGAATGGTATTCAGAGGACAAAGCATGAGTACACAAAAGCTAAGTGAAATTTATTTACCTACTTATGATCCTGATGAACATAAAATAACAATTGAAGAATGGTGCAAACAAGTAAACTCTTTGATAAACTTGCGAGGATGTTCTCAGTTTGTAGCCATGATGAAGGCATTATCGTGTTTAAAAGGACGTGCCAAAGAATGGGCAGACATCAATGCGCATGCACTCTCTAATTGGGATGCCCTGCAGAATGAGCTCTTAACACAATTTAGTGGCGAAACCAGATACATTGTTTACGTGAATGCTTTCCGCGAATATACGTCAAACCAAGCAAAATCTTTTCCAGAATACGTTGCAGAAGCATGGCGACTTTTTTCAAGAATTTCTCCAAATGCCCCAACTGAACTGATGATAGAGGCTGTAATATCCGGAGTTCGACCTAAATTTTACCAAGCAGAGCTCCTTCGGTCAGCACCAAAATCACAAGCTGAACTGATTGCTACCTTGACTAACTATCGAAAACGATCTGCAGATGGAACATTAGACGAACCACGTCATAAACAGCCACGACTCGAAAATTCAACAACAGCAACGAACACCTGTTACATTTGTGATAAACCGGGACACATTTCACGCAATTGCAAGAACAGAACTTGTGAAATTTGCAAAAAACCAGGACACCGATCAATCCACTGTTGGCATAAAAATCAAAAAGAAACACAGAAAGAAACTACAACTACCAAAACCGCCCCACCACCTTCACGTCAAGAAGTCAACACGGTTCAAAAGGAAGTAGCACCTAACGAAGTTCAACTGCAGATAGGTGATATCTTTTTTTCTTGTTTAATTGATAGTGGAGCTGAATGCTCTCTTATAAAGAAAAAAGTTGTAGGGTCGATCAAAGGAAAACGTCAAACTGAGATTTTAAACTTACGCGGATTTGGAGGCAGTAGTGTACCTTCTAGTGAATCAATTAACACTACCGCTACATTAAACGATGTTACATTTGAAATAAAACTTCATGTAGTAGACGACTTAAATTATGATGTCATCTTAGGTATTGACTCTATTAAAATACCAGGTATCCAAATTTCAATTACCGACAAAGGAACGTCCATAGAAAGGGTAAGTCACATTTTAAACTGTACGAAAACGACTTTAATCGATTTAGATACTGATTTGACAAACACTTCTCAGCTTATGAGTATTCTCAATAAACATAAAGACTTATTTTCTTTTGATAAAACAAAAAAAGTGACCACAGGCAAATTAAATATCAGATTAAAGGATCCCAATCGTATAGTACACAGACGACCTTATCGCCTTGCTCCTGTAGAGAGAGAAAAAGTAAAAACAATCATCGAAGACCTAAAAAGTAAAAATATAATTCGAGATAGCTGCTCCCCTTTTGCAAGCCCTATTTTGCTAGTAAAAAAGAAAAATGGCGATGATCGCCTTTGTGTAGATTTCCGGGAATTAAATTCGAATACAGTTCGTGACCACTATCCGCTTCCCTTGATACAGGATCATATTGATAAACTCGGTAAGGCTCGCTTCTTTTCAAGTCTTGATATGGAATCAGGTTTTCACCAGATTAGCATAGCTGAAGACTCTATCGAAAAAACTGCTTTTGTCACTCCTGATGGCCAGTTCGAATACCTTTCCATGCCATTCGGACTTAGTAACGCACCTTCAGTATACCAGAGAGCCATTAATACAGCTCTAGGTGACTATCGCGATAATATTGCATTAGTCTATATCGATGACGTATTAATTCCATCATCAACTGAGCAAGAAGGCCTTGAAAGACTAGATTTGGTCCTTATAAGATTATCAGACGCAGGGTTTACGATAAATTATTCTAAATGTAAATTTCTGAAAGCATCAATTGAATATCTCGGTAATATTATAGAAAATGGTGAAGTCAAGCCCAACCCTGCTAAAATTTCAGCTTTAAAATTTTCAGACCCACCTAAAACACTCAAACAACTACGACAGTTTAATGGACTAGCAAGCTATTTCCGGCGTTTTATACCTCAATTTTCCCAGTTAATGGCCCCACTATACGAACTTACAAAAAAAGACATCCCATTTGAATGGACCATCGATCGCGAAAGACGAAGGCAATATGTCATCAGACTTTTGACATCTGAACCCGTATTGAGTATATTTGATCCTAATCTTCCGATTGAAGTACACACAGATGCGAGCTCTATAGGTCTTGGTGCAATGCTCATTCAAAACGACGATAATAAACGTCACAAAATAGTCGAATATTTTAGTATGCGCACAAGTGCCGCAGAAACAAGATATCACTCATACGAATTAGAAACACTAGCTGTCGTTAGAGCAATAAAACATTTTCGTCATTTCTTGTATGGGCGAAAATTTACAGTTGTAACTGACTGCAACGCCCTCACGGCTTCAAAAAATAAAAAGGAACTTACACCTCGAGTTCATCGTTTGTAGGCATATTTACAAAATTTTGATTTTGACGTAATTTATCGTAAAGGGGAACAAATGGCTCACGTAGATTTTTTAAGCAGAAACCCGCGTATCAACATTTTGACAAAAGATCCGTCCTGGATCATAGTAGAACAGGAAAGGGACAAAGAACTTAAACAAATACGGGAAACTATAAAAAACAAAGAGGATTATGATAAAAAATTCAGCATCCGGTCAAATCTTTTAATGATAACTATCCAAAATCAAAAAGGACAATCACTAACTCGTACAGTGGTGCCAGATTCACTAGTCTATTCATTAATAAATAGGTACCATGAAAATCTTATACACGCAGGGTGGGAGCGTACTTTAGACAAAATTCGAGAACAGTTTTGGTTTAAACACATGAACAAAAGAGTACGTAAATTTTGCGATAATTGTTTACAATGTAAAATCGGCAAAGGAGCTTCAGGAAAAAAACAAATAGAACTTCATCCAATTGATAAAATAAATATTCCTTTTCATACGGTACATGTAGATCTTATGGGAAATCTTACAGGAACCACCAAAAAAGCATATGTGCTAGTAATCATTGATGCATTCACAAAATTTATACTCCTTTATCCATTAAAAGATAAAAGTGTAAATTTAATTTCAAAATATTTTCGAGAAATAATAAATCTTTTCGGTACCCCTAATAAAATAATCTCCGATAGGGAATCTGCTATCATGGGTTCAGAAATCCAAGATTTTTTCAAATCAGTCGGTATTGAACATCATGCTATTGCCCGAGGCACACCTAGGGCTAATGGCCAAGTCGAAAGACAAATGCGCACTCTTAAAGACCACCTCACAACCACAGCTTTAACTAATTCAAGGGTTTGGGTCACCAAATTAGGAGAATTGCAATTAGCATTAAACTGTACAAAATCGAAGGCCACTGGATATTCCCCTCTGGAACTATTGTTAGGTAAACGCTGCTCTCCGCCTGCAATAGAACAAATCTGTCTTACCAATGATACAAATAATAAAGATGAAATCCGATTAGACGCGGAACGCAGAATGGCCGAAACAGCTGACAAAAGTAAAAAACTCTTTGATGCTAAATGCGCAGTAATTAAGCCCTTTCAAAAAGGAGATTTTGTGCTTTGCAAAGACACTCAATGGTCGGGTAATAAACTAGGACCCAAATTTATCGGACCGTGTCAAATACTGGAAGTTCTAGATAATCACAGATACGAAATAAAAGACCTTCGATCACCTCGGAATAAAAGTTCTGTAGTCACACATGAACACCTGAGATTGGTACCTAATCCCAATTTAACGGAAATAGACCGTGATAGCGATAATTGGTAAGAAAGTTGTAAGTAAAATTAAAATATTATGAGGTTATAATTTCGGTCAAACCAAGTTAAGCCACGATAAAACCTCTGAGTTTGACTGTTCTGCCAGACCAAGCCTCATGGCCTCTGAGTCTGGTAATCTAATCAACACTTGCATAGCATTTTTGTATTCATTACGTGATGGTTACTATGATTCTGGTTTAAAAGATATTTGTAATGGGTCTAACAGTAAAAATATTATGAAGTTATGATCTCAGTCAAACCAAGTTTAGACTGGCCTCTGAATCGATGAGATCAAGCCACGATAAAACCTCTGAGTTTGACAGTTTTGCCAGACTAAGCCTCATAGCCTCTGAGTCTGGTAATCTAATCAATACTTGCATAACACTTTTGTATTCATTCCAGATCTTTAAACGTTCGCTGGCCCCAGCAAGGGCCGCTCGTCAGCATGGCCGTGATAGCGCCTTTGAAATTTGATTCAGTCGGGTGGATCCGGAAACGTTTCAATCACAAATAATTTGTGATCTTTTGGATTGATACGGTGAAATAACTATTAATAATCTAACAATTTAATCAATGTGATTTATCAATTTATTAATTAAGAAATAAAATTAATGAAATAATTAGAACATAAAAGGAATTAAAATTAAACCGGAAGTGTGATGATTACAATTGATTTAGTTATACAATAAGTTTATTTACATTTTAGAATTGTAAAAAGCTTAGTTAATTTCTAATCAAATATTTAGCTATTATTGTATTATTTTGTAAATTAAATATAGTTTAATTATAAAAAAGTACGCCATTGATAGAAGGAAGTTGTAGTGACGTCGCTTGACTGTCATGGCGGTCTTTCGTGCCCCATAAATAGAACCTCACAGTGCAGAGTGGACTCACTTTACAATTGTAACTCAAAGTAGGAACATCTAAATAAACAAAGTGTTCCATGATGTCGGATCGTTTTACTCTACGGTCCCCGAGTCCACCCGCTTTTACATGAATGACTGAATACAATACTAAATTCATATTTTTAAGTAGAAATCAAAATAGAAGTCGTAATCTCATAACAGTCACAAAATTATTATCGCACAAGACTATGAGAGAATTAATCTCTACATATGTACATGTGTCATCTATGAATTTAGCTATAGGCATAATTTAGAAATGGGTAAATATTTTACAAGGCAGTAACTTTTAAATAGTGTGTGATAAAAATAATGGCATGGTCGACGCTAGCCAAGATCGTAAAACCCATAAAAACGTTTATTGGAAACGAGCTAAAATACAATAGCGCTCACACAAAAGTATAATGGAAAAGATCGTAAGCGGTCGGCAAAGTGCATAACACTTTTCATGAGCGCTAATTTGGCTTTCGTCGACACACAGTTGCAGTCAGTTAATAAAATGAACGCTGGCTGTTTACAAATTGTTCGTTGCATCTGCGAGCGGATTTTGAGCGTGAACTTTAGCTGCGAGCGCTTTGGAAGCTGACTGGTGGGGTAGCGAGATCGCCGACTGGCCATTAGTACGCTCGCTAATTACGGATGAACCGACCAAATCCGCGCTGCCATTGCAACTGGTCCATAATAACAACGTCGATGTGATAGTACCGGCAAACTGTATGTTGGTACTCACAAATATTATTCCAATTATGGTACCAAAGTATGTAAAACTATAGTACACCAATAGACGCACAGCGATTTAATGTTACAAAGCACCTTATTGTCATTATGCGTTGGGTGGATAAATTATTATCTTTGCTCAGACAATCAAACCGGCTTAGCTAAAGACGTAGGTATTTATGTACATAGAAAACATGTTGCCAGTGCATACAAGTGCCGACTCATGACGTTTCCTACGTATGTACGTATTAAGTGGGTAAGGCCCTCTTTGCTCCTCAAAATTTTCAAAAATATGCTGTTCTTATTAACTGCGCTTAAAAATAAAAAAAGTTTGATTTTACTGAACTAATCTGTTGTTGGTGACCCCACAAGAATTTTACAAGCATTGAAAAACCTGATGAAGAGAAAAAAGCAAATTTTGCATAACAGGTAGGTAGAGTACCCACTCTAGATACCTACATTACGGCGAAAACCATTAAAACTACAAAATGAGATTAAAAAATGTTTTATTCAGAAGCAAAATCTTCCAATTAGTATAGGAAAGCATCCGAAATAACAACAATTTCCTGAGAGCAGCCTCATTTCTAAGCAAATGCGGTCTTGCAAACGCCGTAATCGGGAAACTTGACTCTACTCAGGTTGAACTGGTGATTGCCGACTCAAATCTGCACAACGCGAATTCGACGAATTTACTTGTGTAACACTGTTATTGCACTAGAAATTGTTTGTTTTGTTGTGTACCTACCTACAAATTATATAACATACTTTAAAGTGTGATGTATGTATTGTACCTTCAGCGCATGCTGACCAAATCAAAATGGTAGAGTATGGTCGACAACTGAGCTTCATGCGAAAAGCTAAAAAAAACCTAGTGACTTGATAAAGAGGAAAAAAGTAGTTTAATAGTAAATAACAAGTACTTACAACATAAAATTAGTTACATACGAGTTTCATAACAAACAAGCGCTTAAGTTTAACCCCTTTTAATTACAAATGCTAACCTTTTGTTTTATTGTAAGTAAACTGGATTAAGCCAGAACTACAAAGAGTTAAAGACTCAAGTGCTTACTACACTAACAAGCACAACTAACAACTCACTTATATCTGCGATCTGTTTGTGGAAAAGCTGCGGGAAGTTGTAATGAAATATAGAATTGGAAAAGCGTGCTTGAAAACCAACACTCGGTAAGAGTTCATAGCTGAATCGAAACATTCGCGAATTGGTTCTAACTCCACGAAATTTCGATCCAGTTTCACTATCAAAGTTTCTATTACTAAGTTTGGTATGCTAAAATCTAAGCATAAAAATCAATAAGTTCTAAATCTAAAGCGACATCTACTAAGTACTTATGTTGAGTTTATTGGCTATTGTATTCGCTACACAGCCTTTAGGTAATTACTTAGTGAAAGTACGTAGATCTGATCTACATAAACTAATCAAAGAAAAGCATAGAATCATAATTAAAACAGGTACACTGGTAAATTCAAGCAGTTTAAAACTATAAGTATTCAACATACGTACAGTCTAGAACCATGCTAAGGGTACAGTACACCAGCAAAGTTGCAAATCTGGAAACTTATTATTTTTCTGTCAGCTTAAGCAAGACGTGCGCTGCATCTCTGTTTACACAATCATAAAGTAAAATTGCTCACTCATTTTTCAAGCTTCTAAATGGTTTTACTTTTCCTTTTTCAGTTAAGATCTGGTTTTAGATGATAGCTACCTACGATTTTCAGCTATTCCTGTATTTACACTAGATTGGAATAAGGTTTCATTAGTTTGTGACTTGTCGAAGTACCTCTATGACTCATTTAGCGATTATTCCAATTATTAATAGAAAGAACTATTTATTTAATATATATTTTCTTTTTACATGTTACTTTTTATTCTGGAACCAAAAACAAGTGCCGCTATGTCAATAAATAAGGAATAGAATGACACATCATAGAAGATTTATCGATTCACCACTAACATGCTTATCAGGTTGTATAGCAGAGCCGGATGTGACTGAAAGCCATCGATTCAAAGGCTACCCTGCTTCAGGATAGATTACCTCCGCTGTCGGCAATAAATTCTATTACCTACTAACACATACCTACCTACAGGGTGATAAGTTTCGCTATTGTTTGAACATACAAATAACTTGTGTAAAAGTTATTTAAAAAACATTACTAATTGACTAAACTTTACTTACTATATATTCCTAAAAAACATTTGGAGAGAAAAAATCTACAATTCATAAGTACCTAAGTACCTAACTAGATTCCAAACCTAACTGCGCGTAGTACATAATAATAATAACTTTATTTCAAACATTAGGAAAGTTACAGATCTTATATAGCCGTAGTACCTACCTTCGGCCCATATAAACACAAACTTAAAACTATACTTAATTTACACGCATCGTCTGTGTCGCGTAACACATTGACGTAGTATCTCTCAGGCGTTATATGATTTGGATTGGGGAGCACATTAAAACGTATAACTTTTTTTCCATAATTTACTTAGTCATAATGAATAAAGCATAAGATATAGTGTCATAATGTAACTTTCGCATAATCGTTTTTTGGCCTAATGTGATATATCTTTTGTACTACATTCAATTCGACTAATTGATGAGACGCATAATAGTCTAGGCATATTTTACTTTTTCTAATTAACCGAATTGCCTTACCCCGAGCAGTAGGTTCATTAAGTGGCTATGTAAAAATATACAAAACCGAATTGCCTTACTCCGAGCAGTAGGTTCGTTAGGTTTCTATGTAAAAATATACAAAACCGAATTATGCTTTTCTCAATGTGTGCTTTTAAACATTATGCTATGTTATCTTTATGCTTTATATGGTTATGCTAGTATAAATTATGCGTTTAGTTGTTATGGTAAATTATCATAGGTCCTAAAAACGTTATGCCTAACAAAAATGTATTAATTATTACAATTATAAAAATGTATACTACTAGATATAGACCCTTTGGATTGTGTGGATCACTTTTCTAAACTATTAGGTATAGGTAGTTACGTTATATTGTATAATTTTTTTGCAGACGCCTGTAGGTACTTATGTACAAGCAAAACATAAAACATGATTAACCTTTTGAAAGTAGAGTCTAAAAGTATTTAAGTGAAAAAGCGGAAAACAGGTAAATTATTTACTTTTACTTAGCTTGTACTGCTACGAGTTTTTAAGTAATAATATGTATTTAAGATACTTTCCTGTGTTTTTTTGATGAAGCTGGAAGTGTTACCATGAGTTTCATCATTAGTCATCAGAGGAATACCTAGGCACGTTTAGAGCTGAACAGAACGCAGCTTCGAAATTGACTTATCCAAGAAACTTCATCCGATCATAAAAATCGCTGATGAATTACCATAAAATTACTCTGTAGTGTAAAAATTGTATCATTGTTTCGACGAATGGAATATAAAAAATTATACCATTTTACCCAGTATTTTCCCTTAGGTATGATTTGAATTTATTGGTAAGCTTACATTTTTTTTTTTCAATCCTATCCTAAAAACCATCAAAGGTGGCTCTTAACTCGTAGTTTATAGCATGTACGATTTCTATTTGGCAGCGCGGGCAGTGGGTGTGGAAAGCACCCCCGCGGCTTCCAATCAACCGCAAAGGAAATTAAACTGTTGAATTTATTACGAAATACCGAGAAATAATAATCCTTCAGAACTGCCTTCAATAGCAGTTAATTTATGTGTAACACGAGTATGAACTTCCGCTGGAGTTCGTTCAGAAAACAGTCGGCAAGCTCGCAATAATTATTGCTTAGTGAAAGGGGTTTGAATGTTGTTTTCAAATCGCTTTTTGTTTTGAAAAAAATATTCCGCAACTTAATTTTCTACTCATAACGTAGGTATAAAACAATATACATATACCTATATGTAGAACAATAGCAATAAACTAAATAGTTTACAAGCCATTTATTTAATCTATTTCTCGAAGTCTTTACTTAAGGGGACCAGAATATATGTACAAAGTACTTAAACAAACCCATAAATTTGTCTTAACGAATAGTTTAACCATCGAGTCCATACATCAATGTGTACTACTCGTCCAACTTCATACATACATACCTACTATGTAAGTAATAAAGTATATTATCTACCTGAGGTCACCTGTCTAGTGGAGGTAACTAATTATCCAATCTCCGTAATGCGGTTTGTTTGCCGCTCCGGTTACTCAATTAGGTAGTTATTTCCTTCCACCTTCAACTGTTCGAAACACAGAGCAATAATATACTCGCAGACCTGGACAACCGAACAGATGCGTGGCTTATAGCTAGGTGTGAAAACGCCAGAGCACGGTACGAAATGAAATATTGAAATATCAATAGTTTAAAAACTAGTAGGCAAATATGCATGCAGTAAATTTTTCATCATCTTGATCTAACAAAATTTTGAGATTGCTCTATATATCAATTTGTTATTCCGAGATTTGGACTATTTATCACGGTGTTGTTACAAAAGTTTAGTGGAAAGAGTTTCGGAGTGGACCCCTGTGTCGTCCCTCAAGATTGATGGTTCCAGCCAGGGTGTTCGGGCCCCTTTCCTATTGTTTCCATTATTGTTGTGAGTTTTACAATCCTCGTTAAGAAGCTTCATCCTGTACCATGAAGTGTACTGTGTACTTAATTAATTTCAATTCGTGTTTGAATGTTTTGTCTTTGGAAATTAGGCTCCGTTTTGTTTGAAGAGAAAATCTGCAGAAATGTAAACTTTGCAGTGGATTCATCTGAGCTCTAAAAATAAATAAGTGAGTAGACAGAAACTTTTTGTTAACAAAAATCTTAGTTATATGACTTGACTAGCTGTCCCGCCAGTGACTTCGTTCACTTAAAGTATCTAAACTGAGTTTCAAACACATCACACAACTCATAAAAATCCCATACTAACTTTGACACCCCATTTGACCCCTTTATGAAGGTTATATTGAAAAATCCTGAAACACGTATCCATTCGTTTTGTATTTACAGTACACAAACAAAGTTTCAGACCAATCGCACGACCCGTTAAAAAGTTCCCATACAAACATTGACCCCACATTTGACCCCTTTTTGAAGGTTAAATTGAAAAATCCTGAAATACGTGTCTATTTATTTTGCATTTACAGTACACAAACAAAGTTTCAAACCAATCGCACCACCCGTTAAAAAGTTCCCATACAAACATTGACCCCACATTTGACCCCTTTTTGAAGGTTATATTGAAAAATCCTGAAACACGTGTTCATTCATTTTGCATTTACAGTGCACAAACAAAATTTCATGAAAATCGCTCCACGCGTTAAAAAGTTTCATACTAACGTTTTCACCCTTTTTCACCCCCTTAGAGGTGGAATTTCCAAAAATCCCGCCTTAGTGGGTGGTTTTGTTATAAAAGGAAACCACCTTCCAAATTTCAGCTTTCTAGCTTCAGCGGTTTCGGCTGGGCGATGATCAATCAGTCAGGTCAAGCTCTTTTATAGATATAGATTTAACCCTACTTTTGATAAATATGTTTATGGATGATATATTAGCCACTGAAAATTTTGCTTTATTGCCTCTTATGTCATGAATTTGCATCAGTCGTAAAATGTTATCCGCTTATGCTACCCATAAAGAAAGTTATGACTTCAAATATTCTATAATAAGTATATGCACACAACGATAAAACACCTCTGTATACATACCAATCTATGAGATAAGTAGGTACTCGTACGTCTACTTATCTCATAGGTTGATATAGATATCATCATAGATGGATAGATCGATAGATGGATAGATCGATAAAGTGATGTAGATGATAAGAAAGAACAATGTAAGTAACACTACGAGTAGGTACTAGTATCATATTCAGCTGAATTTTCTATCAGATAGATTTTATCTGCTAGATATTTGCTAAAGGCATGAATAATTCAAGCGTGAAAGTCTCAAAGGAAATGCAGTAATACCTATAGGTACCCACTGTGTAGCTGTCTTGACTATCCCTTTTGAAAATCAATGTAGGTATCAGCTTCTACCAGAAATACACGTCACTTTTGATGTCTCTACCCAGCTGTACGTTAGGTAGGTGTAGGTATCTAAAATAAATTATCATTATGTATTACAGTCATCCAAAAGACAAAGTTTCCTGCAAACATTCAAGAACTTAAAGCTTGCTTTGACTGTCAAACCGTATAACTACGATGGTATCATCATAACCTTTGTCCGGCAGAAACAATTTAGCCTCTGATAATCAAGCGGCCCACAGAAATTAAAGAGGTTAACGTAGTAAAAATTGTACTTTGTCAATAAACCTATAATATTGAATAGCTTTATAGCGATCCTGTATATTTACACAAATCATATTAACTTGCTTGTGTGAGTGTGACACAAAGGTTACGTTGCTCCATGCTTGCTACAAACTTGGAAATCACTCGGCCTGAGTCGCCCTCCGTCGCTGGTGAAGCCTCATTCAGGCCACGTACTGTAAGCTTTCATTCAAATGGACGTGTTGAGTTTTCGTTGCAGTTCGTGTATTTTGTCGCAAAGTGGTAACTTATAGAACCTTCTCTATAAAAGTAAACTTTAAGTTCAAACTTAGGATCTTACTTGTAGCTTTATAAAATGGAACATCATCTTATTTTATTTTTATTTTTTAACCTTTCAAACCCACGCTTCTGGTGTTTGCATCACATTACGATTACTTAGATAATTGCAAAAGTATAGGTAGGTAGATAGAGGTGATTCAGTCTGAAAATGCACGCCCCTCCACTTGTACTTGTACCGCATGTAGAGGTAAATACATTGGAAGTACTTTGGAGGGGCGTGCATTTTTAGACTGAACCATCTCTAATGAGATGAAAAAAATGTGAAGCGTATATTCTGAATAGTTTTTACCCGACTGCTTTTAGTAAGTGTTATTTATTATACAAAGAAATATTGATAATATCTTAATTTCATAGCTATTATAGGCAGTAGGTACCGTCTAACCAAACCTAATGTAAACCAAATACTCGTAAAACATAAGATAGCATTCGTACAGTGTTTAACAACGACTTCGTTTCGCTATTATATTATTATAGATATTGGAAAAAATAACCCTAAACGCTTTATTATTGTGACAAGTATATTCACATACAATTTTATGCTGCATTTATACATTTACAAGATATTTTCACACGTCCTAGCTGCCGATCTGAAACGACATCGATAATGCATAAATTCGCTGATAGTAAAATATCGCTAGAACGTGCTCACTCTCCCCTTTGCTCAAATTATTTATTCCTCTATTGGATTTCACACACGTACATGTTGCCAATACAAATACGACATTTGTATCGTGGTTAATGAGTATGCCAATTCAGTGTTCAGTACCATAAAATTAATTTTAGTGCTTTCGTGATATTACTGTGAGATTATCTTAATATAAAGCAGTTGGCACATATGCGAGGAAAACACAAAATAAAAAACCTACAAAGTAAGTAAATGAACATGGCAAAAATTGTTATTTACCAGTACCTACTTGGTAAAAAATAATTGTATTATTATAAGTACCTATTTAGTACTTAATTTTCACAACATCACAACATTTATGGCCATAACCTACCACTTTGCTGATTTCACATTACATTTTTCATTGAAAGTTATATCGTGTTGTTTTAGTAGAACCATCCCAATGACACAATTTACACAGAAACTTAATTTCGTATAGTGTCTCGACAATCTGCCACACGCTACAAAGCTCTTGATTAATTTAATTGCCACAGGGCTGGTTTAGCCTCACGTACACCTAACCTAAACACAGGGTCGTAGCCAAGGACTCTCAAAACGTGGGGATTGTACAAATTCACCCAAAAAGACATGGTCACCTGACATTAGACTGAAGTTTCCAGTAAACCCATCTTTCTGAGAAAGTACGTTTTAAACGAGTTCTTAAAACATATACTAATATAGTAAGTATCTAAGATCACAAGTCCTGGCTACAAACCTGTCTTTGAAACATACATTATAATAACACAAGCTAATGTTATTGCGTAGTCCCGAATATTACCTTCCTGTCCTCAAGGGGTTGCCCATGATAATTAATCCCTTTTTTCCAACCTTCATTCCGACGTTTCCGTTGTCACCTCTCGTCCGCGGCGTAATGTTGGTGGCGTTGCCAAATATTAAGGCTTTGCTTACATTATAAAAAACGGATACTGTTGATGAAAAAAACAAGTAGAGTTAACCTTGAACACGGTTGAAATAAATACAGTGTTTAAAAATTTACCGTCGAAGTTAATATTTATAAGAATAAGATTAATTAATAAATTGCATGAAATAGCCTTTGCATAAAGTTTAGTTTGAGTTTACACAGATATTCCCATAAATATATTTTCAACTCTAAATAAGCAAGTGAAACAGATTATACAAACACAACACATAATACCTGTCTGAAGTGCCTACACAACAAACATACAAGAGCTAAATAGAGGCCGGACGGATGTGACGGCTGGGGGTGACATTCATCACGCCCTACGTAGGTATTTGTCATCTGATAGCATATAAATCCCCATAGCAATATTTTGCCTGCCTACCTAGGTAATAGAACACTTTAATATTACAAATTGGTTAAGCAAATACAAAAATACTTGTTATTGCTAACCCCTAAAACGCAAATAGAATATTTTCGCTAGGAAAATTGTTTGCGTGTGGAAAGTCTGAAATAAGCTTAGTGGAAAGTACGAAATTGGGTTGGATCCGTCGATATCATTTAATGTAGCGTACCCCCGAGCTTGTTTGTCGTCTGGAAAATATTTATTACACCTTAGCTCAACTAGGTAGGTACCTACAGTAGGTATTATATTACTTTTTTCAATTTGTATCACATTGAAGCTTTTACTTTTCGTCACGACCCATTAATACTTACAAATATTTAGTAGGTACTATGTTAAGATCTATTTACCCTAGAACTGAAAATTCGTAGATGTGTTTTAGTATTCTTATAAGCGTGGATGGGCTTGCAACCTGTCACGTGCGAAATACTGTACAAAATATGGGCATGTACCAAATATCATATTTGGAATAGAGATCTGAGGAGATATCTACCGATCTAGGGGAAAACAGTCGTGATCGTGTTTTTTACTATGCTAAGAAAAAATGTGAAATTATTGTTTCCTAACTCTCCACAGGTTATTATTACCCTAAAAAAATTTATTCCGGGTCGTACGTATAACGTAACGATTGATTTCCTGGTAAGGAAATATTGTCTTCTATGTAGTTTTTTATTTATAAATATATTATATACCTACCCTAATAACATGTTCCTGTTACTTTGAAACAAGAAACTTGTTATTTCAGTAGCAAACTTTACCTTATAGGTAAGGTTTAATGAAGAGTCAGTGGCAGTTCCAAATAAATTTACATAAAAGAAGGGAAGAAGAAAAAGTTAATATTGGGAAACTTGAGCTTGTTTTGAGCAATAACATACCTACGTACGCCAAGACACTCGATATTTGCAGTTCAGTTTAGGGTTGTCAGTTATTGATGATCGGAATGTTTATAAGAATTATTGTTTTTCAAAAAGTGTATTCTACATAAGTATTAAATGACTTAACTTATTAATAACAGACTTGAAAGCCTTTCTGCATTTTCTCAAATTGAACGAAACTCACTGAAAGCCCGCGAAAAGCCCTTTTGGTCAAACCATCCGCTAGTTCACTCCGAGATATATATCAATGGCTCCATCATGCTGTAAAATTAAGTTTGTATAAGTACCTACTAGGTATAGTTTTAAAAAGATATTGGCTAATTCAGGCGTGATTATATGCATGTGTCCAATAATAGAAGATAATTGCGATGTTGATGAAAGTTATTAGAAGCCGATCGCTTCCACAAACACAAGACATAATACTTGAAAATATTAAATTTACCAAAAGACATTATTGTGTTAATTGTTGGTAAAGCAACTTGCCAGCCCTGCAATAAGATTAGTTTTCTGCGCTGTTTGTATAGCCTCAACATATAGCTATTTAGTAGCGCATAATTCAAATATTTTGCATAGAGACCTCGAGGAGTCGAAAAATTGTCTAATAGACAAACGTTTAGACAGTTTTTCTTTCGTAATCATTTTTTTGGGAGTCTGGGAGCGTTAGCCTTACTTTCTTGATTACCTATTGACCAAGTTGCTTTTCTAAAGTTAATCCACTAACAGTAAGGACTATAGAAAAGAGAATATTTAAATTGTGCCCTGAACTCTACATACCATGACAGAGAACCATTGAATATAGCACATTGGCTACGCTCAACCAGTCGCTCAACTTCAAAGAGCATCCAAAATATACCTGCCTTATTCCATTTATAGTGACACAAAGCGAAAGCAGCGCAGAAATCTGAGCGCGGTTATCTTTGTGCCTCCCGTGAGCGTACAGGTGAGTTGCATTCTTCACTCGGTCCATGCCAAACATGACTCCGTAAGGTAGGGAGGTAAGTAGGTGCGCCAGTATTCGTGACCCCATCTAATTTACCCTGCCCTCACATTGTTTTGCGTAACGCCTTCCAGTAATTCCACTGAATATAAATGAAGTTTCCCTTGTTCTATGAATAACATTTGCTAAGAGTTCAATTTACATACCATTCGTCGCCGTTGTTGTGTGGCAGTGTGCCTTAATCACCGCACATTTTTCAGCATCGATAAAATGTGCGTAAAAGAGCCCTGTGAAAAAAGGTCGCGTGTCAACGTAACCGCTTTATATTATCACCGCACGGGCTTTTTAAGAATTCGCTGAGTCAAGAACAAAAATTACTTGTCTGAGTAATGCTCTACGTTTATTAACTGCTGGAAATATTACAGAGTGACGCGAGAGACCGATGAGATTACCTGTAAAGTTATTCAAAAGAGAAAATGTACGGAGAAATGAATTTATCTCAGTTATGAAGAGAGCTCTTATCACGTCAAATCGCTTTTTGTTTCATTTATATTTTCGTTCTCACATTTAAATCCATTTTGAAAAACGGGACCCTATTTTATGGTCTAATCGGTGTTGTTAATACCCCGGAGCAGAAAAGCTAAGCTATTCGTAAAGTCCAACTAGAAATTGAGAGATTTATAACAATTTTAAATTAATCTTCATAAAATGTTGGCTACATTGTAAAAGCTAAAACTTTTCTAGTCGTTTATATCTATCTATGAAACATGAATAAATGATCAAAACAAAAAGGTAACAAAGTCAATACGGTCACTAAGAGCAGATACCAGTACCTACCTTCTGGGAAAATGAGCTAAACTTTTTGTCCGTGTAATAAATCCCTAACTTCGTAAAGCCCCGGGTCGGTCGCTCTCGTCACGCTGCCGATACTTTCTCATAAGTTTATAATGATGTCAAAATTTATTCCAGAGAGATCACCTGCATATTGACGGAGCCACTTCCAAGCTGGAGATTGACTGACTTACTGGCTATTATACCTGAAAACTGACAATCCTAGAGAAGTGAAATTATACTTATATGTACATGATATTTAGGTACCTTCACAAAGCCTTGATATTTATGACATTGATATTCATATTCACCGGACTAGAAATAACCAACACGACGTTACGAATAGACGCCTAAAAATGTAAATGTTCTTCTCATTACAAAAAATGAACTCTGTTTCAAAGAGTATCAACGTTACAAGATTTATCTTTTGAGAAATACGAAGTTAAAATTCCTTGCTTGAAGATAAATTAATTTTCGTTTTAATGCTCTGCCAGTTCAAGCTTCTCGAACGATTGAAGTCCATTTTAGAAACGTATCTACTTACGTTAGATTTTTATAAACTAATTAAAATATTCGCCTGGGAACAACTTCATCTGAATTTTCTTCGGGCTTTTTATGAGATAAAAGATTTTTTTTAATTTGTACTGTTGCTTAGTCTTTTATTATTTTTTCTAAAAGTGGATTTAACCATTTTATGTTATAATTATTCTCAGAATAATGTAATGTCAAATACTTACTAGAAAAATATCAGTTTACTCTTCGATAATTACGATTTACTCTTGGGTTAAACTAATTTGTTTTTGAATCCACCCATAGCATTTTTTCAAAAATCCTAGGTACTCCTGTTTCAAATCCTACTAATATTATAAACGCGAAAGTTTGTAAGAATGTATGGATGGATGGCTGGATGTAACATACATCCATCCATCCATCCATCCATACATGTTACTCTTTCACGCTAAAACGGCTGAACGGATCTGAATGAAATTTGGCACAGTTATAGATTATGGTCTGGAATAACACATAGGCTACATTTTATCCCGGAAAAATATAAGGTTCCCGCGGGATAAATTTGTTTTTGTTTTTCAAGGTCCCACGCGGGCGAAGCCGTGGGCGGAAGCTAGTATTTTAATAATTATTGTGCTGTTTTTGTTGTTTGTGGGTCGACTTTTTCTTTGCATTATACAAATAAAGTTGTGGTTTAGAATGAAAAAATAATGGTTTTATTGCCAACAACTGAGCTAGGAATAATAATTGTATAATTATTTAAACTCAATTTCATGAATTATTCATGCGGTAAAGGTTACAGGCTACCACCAATACTGTAATAACTCCCAGTTTACAACTAAACTTTTCATTTTTAATCGAACTGAACTTTATAAAAACTGTTATGTATTTATTTAAGCCGTTCAAGTGTAAAACGAACAGCTGATGTACATAAGTACTTTTTATTTTTATAATTTAGATTTTATGTACTTTTAAACTTACGCGATCTGAACACATTATTATTAGTATTAGACGGTGAGTTGGAACATGTTCAGGAGGTTCTAAAACGGAATGGCTACCAGACTAATATCAGATGGCAACCCAATCGGAGGCGCAAAGAAAAACAGGTTGAAGCGACTAGACAGCCGGCGTTTCTACCTTATGTGAAAGGAGTGACGGACAAAATTGGAAACATTCTTAGGAAGTTTTCGATTAAGTCGATCTACACTCCGCTCACTAAGATGGCGAAACGACTTCGAACACCTAAAGACGTAGTACCCTTGCAAGTTCCAGGAGTCTATAAGATCGATTGCAGCTGCGGGCGTTCCTACATAGGCCAGACTAAACGCACGGTCGCAGAACGCGTAAAGGAACACATAGCAGCGGTCAAAAATCGACAAACATACAGATCAGCAATAGCTGATCATGTTGTAGACTCAGGACCCAATCACTGGATTGAATTACACAAACCACAGGTCATCTGTAATGAAAGGCATTACTACAAGAGAATGGTTCGGGAAGCGATTGAGATTAAGAAATATCCTAATTTCAATCGTGAAGACGGTTTCAGACTCTCTGCCTCATGGAATCCAGTGCTAGCTAAGTGTACTCGTCGTAGACCGGTTATTCAGCGCGTCGCGGATACTGTTAGTGTTGTGTGTCGTCCGAGTGTACAGATGGACATCCCTATTGTCGAGAACGAAGTGAGGGTAGTTGCAAATAATGCGACCCCCGCTTCGCGGAGGCGGTAGCTCCAGTACTCCAGTCTACCCGTGACCACGACAGCGTGCAAACCTGTCGAAACGTCGGGAAAATATAAGGTAATTTAAACGCGATAATACCCGTCTAATCTATATCTATATAAGAGCTTGACCTGACTGACTGATTGATCATCGCCGAGCCGAAACCGCTGAAGCTAGAAAGCTGAAATTTGGAAGGTGGTTTCCTTTTATAACAAAACCACCCACTAAGGCGGGATTTTTGGAAATTCCACCTCTAAGGGGGTGAAAAAGGGTGAAAACGTTAGTATGAAACTTTTTAACGCGTGGAGCGATTTTCATGAAACTTTGTTTGTGCACTGTAAATGCAAAATAAATGGACACATGTTTCAGGATTTTTCAATATAATCTTCAAAAAGGGGTCAAATGTGGGGTCAATGTTTGTATGGGAACTTTTTAACAGGTGGTGCGATTCGTGTGAAACTTTTTTTGTGTACTGTAAATGCAAAATGAATGGACACATATTTCTGGATATTCCAAAATAACCCTCTAAAACGGGTAAAAGGAGGGTCAAAGTTATGTATGGAATTTTTTAATTAGTGTGATTTGTTTAAAAATCAGTTTAGATACTTTAAGTGAACGAAGTCGCGAGCGGGACAGCTAGTACTAATAATAATTTAGATTATTGCATTGTTACTTTAAAATGACAACGAACCTCGATTAATGAGTCTGAATTATAAGGGATAGGTAAAAAACCAACGTGAACTTGTCTTTTGTTCGCTTCTGACGTGTTTTTACAATTGTTATCGAGTCTTTTGTTATCGCTAATGAACGACGTTTCACGGAAATCACGCCCGAGCAGAGATAAGTAGGGGGTGGATTGAACCCCGACAAATTATGAAAATTCATTAGATATAATACGTAGG
The DNA here is from genome assembly GCA_963675405.1 of Cosmorhoe ocellata. Taxonomy (NCBI): domain Eukaryota; kingdom Metazoa; phylum Arthropoda; class Insecta; order Lepidoptera; family Geometridae; genus Cosmorhoe; species Cosmorhoe ocellata. The sequence goes on along the minus strand of OY776245.1, from coordinate 6,213,855 downwards.
CTGATTGCTCTTCATATTCCCGGTTCAAATTAAAATTTGGGTCTTGGTAATGCTACCTATTCAAATTACTTACCCAAAATAACCTACCTATCTTGCAAAATTATCAAATAACGGTCTGAACAAATATCTTTGGAAATGGCTGTTCCGATTTTCATCAAACGAAATAAGGACCTTCAAAATAGATCTCTGGAGATGCAGAGATGGTGATATACACAGACAGACATACAAGCCTTCTATATAGAAGGCTGCAATCTTAAAACACCCCTACTATTGCGTCAATAGATACTGGTTGCTACTATTTGCTAAAAATAAGCTGTATCACGCCGCGCGCCGTTACGCCAAAATTCCGCTGAAGATTTTGTTCGGTTGGTTAGATACTTTTTGGCCAATCGTTGACCATAATATGAGCATACAAGTTTATCTAACTAAGATTTAGATAAAATGGATTATGAACCTTATCTATCAGCATGTAAGCAACAGCAAGCAATAATTGTAATGCCAAATATGTAAGGCCAATAATTGCCAAATTATCATGCTAAAGTAGTTACCTCGTAGATAGAGGTAATGTAAACTACAAGGTAGGTCGGATATATAGTGAAAAGTCACTACAAAAGGGTTGGCTATTGTGTGGAACCATATCTCACTAGAGGGTAGATAACTTTACCTGGAAAATACACAATACAGCAAAGCCTGGGTACTGTTCTATTTTGTTTTTAATGAAATACCTGTGAGTTTAGAAGTTAGTCCCGCTTTGTTCCGGTTTGGGAAACGTTCGTCAGTTTCTTTGGGATGGAGTTGGACAAACGCTTTTAGTAGTCAGGCAGGGTTGAAAATTGAGCATTCCAATATTTTAGCAAGTAAATTTTAGAAAATATTAAACTCATTTCCGATAATATTTTAGCATGTAGGTACTTACTCGTATTTAAGATACTTACCTACTTAAATAGGTAGATCTATTTATTTTAAACTAGCTGTCCCGGAAAACTTCGTACCGCTTTCTACATTGCTTAGACAACAGTGAGTGATTATAATTTAGTATGAACTTTATTAAATAGTAATAAAGTTCAAATTGACTCTACATTTTATTTAGAAAACGTTTGTATGGGAAATAGAAAAGGGCTATTTTTAGGGTTTTCCCGGCAGTTATTCGAACTTTTCTTACCTTTTAAACCTTCCCTAGACCTCCACGAACATTTCAATACCAAGATAAGATAAATCCGTTTAGCCGTTCTCGAGTTTTAGCGAGACTAACGAACAGCAATTCATTTTTATATATATAGATAATCTATTTGTCTTAGTACCTACTTAATCAAAGTATTGATAAACATAACCTACCTAGTCGGAAATGGACATGTTAGAAACTGTCCATTTCCGAGTAGGTAGGTTAGGATCTATTTAGGTATTTCAAGTAATAATAGATTAGATAAAATGCATGAAATCATTTTCAATTAGGTATGTTTGTCAATAGAAGCAATGCAATCAAGCCAAACCCACACTGCTAAATGCGTTAACAACACATAGCTAGGCCAGCAGTCCCCTTTGTGAAACCCGATGTTATAACGGTCATGTTTCCAACCCTCAGAGATTGCGTAAACTCAATATTGGAAACATCTGATATCGTCCTCAAACGACTCAATTGCAAATCCCTGGAGGACAGGAATCATTTCACAAAGGACGTGCATTGTACATATAAACAAACACCCTGTGGAGAGTGCGGGCTTGTCCCTACTATTGAAACTGCCCGGTACACAGGTAGGGTCGTGATCACAGTTTTACAACATTTTTTTATCGGTCTAAAATTATTTCCATAGAACATTAAACGTAAACAGATTGTTTTAGGTAAAAAGTAAGATCACTCTATAAAAGTAAGTTTTTGTGAGTGGCCAAGCCGAATGGCCTATAATTAGTCAGGCCATCCAAAAGTGTCGTTTTAAAACCACCGAGCGAGACCAAAAGCTTAGTACTCTCTGAACCATAAAATCTTTCAGATGAAAATGTCACTGCGGGCATTTATACAACTAATGATCTCGTAGAACATTCACATTGCTGTATTTTGTTTATCTGTTGGACAAAATAATTTGTCGAATGGAATTAAGGAGTAACATAAAGTTCTGGACGTAAGAACATTAGTAGGTGTACCTACTAAGTGACGTGGGTCGGCGACGTGCCTCGTAGCACCTATATATCCGCCACCTGAGTGACCTATCCGGAGCGTCTCGGCCGCTACACTCTAAAGGAGATTAGTTCCACTCCTCTTTGCCCTTTCACAGCGCTAGATAAGCGCAACTTTGCAGACACTCTGGAACGAACAATCAATGTTTGGCTATTCCTCAGTGTACGCTAGTGCTTAATTACTCTCAACAAACGAACTCAAATACTATTAATCTATATCTATATAAGAGCTTAACCTGACTGACTGACTGACTGACTGACTGACTGACTGACTGACTGATTGATCATCGCCGAGCCGAAACCGCTGAAGATAGAAAGCTGAAATTTGGAAGGTGGCTTCCTTTTATAACAAAAGCACCCACTAAGGCGGGATTTTTGGAAATTCCACCTCTAAGAGGGTGAAAAAGGGTAAAAACGTTAGTATGAAACTTTTTAACGCGTGGAGCGATTTTCATGAAACTTTGTTTGTGCACTGTAAATACAAAATAAATGAACACGTGTTTCAGGATTTTTCAATATAATCTTCAAAAAGGGGTCAAATGTGGGGTCAATGTTTGTATGGGAACTTTTTAACGGGTGGTGCGATTGGTCTGAAATTTTGTTTGTGTACTTTAAATGCAAAATAAATTAACACGTATTTCAGGATTTTTCAATATAACCTTTAAAAAGGGGTAAAATGGGGTGTCAAAGTTAGTATGGGAACTTTTTAAAGGGTAGTGCGATTGGTCTGAAACTTTGTTTGTGTACTGTAAATGCAAAATAAATGGACACCTGTTTCAGAATTTTTCAATATAACTCTTAAAAAGGGGTCAAATGGGGAGTCAATGTTTGTATGGATTTTTTTTAACGGGTGGTGCAATTGGTTTGAAACTTTGTTTGTGTACTGTAAATCCAAAATAAATGAACACCTGTTTCAGGATTTTTCAATATAATATTAAAAAAGGGGTCAAATGTGGGGTCAATGTTTGTATGGAAACTTTTTAAGGGGTGGTGCGATTGGTTTGAAACTTTGTTTGTGTACTGTAAATGCAAAATAAATGGACATCTGTTTCAGGATTTTTAATATAATCTTCAAAAAGGGGTCAAATGTCGGGTCAATGTTTGTATGGGAACTTTTTAACGGGTGGTGCAATTGGCCTGAAACTTTGTTTGTGTACTGTAAATACAAAACGAATGGACACGTGTTTCAGGATTTTTCAATATAACCTTCAAAATGGGGTAAAATGGGGTGTCAAAGTAGTATGGGATTTTTATGAGTTGCTTGATGTGTAAACTCAGTTTTGATATTTTATGTGTACGAAGTCGCGGGCGGGACAGCTAGTGAACTATATAGACGTGGCTACTACCTTAACTAATTAATTAATTGTAAAATCTGCAAGCACAAACTTCGAACGTGGAAGAAGAACTTTTATAATGCCGAACGCATTCTGTCTGAAATCAGCTATAATTACAATAGGTACCTACTTAGATAAGCATTTAACATTCCTCTCATCTCTCACACACTAGCATAGTTAAACTGGATTCTTTTCTGTATGCTTAAGTTATTAAGTCCCTAGAATGTATTAAATAAATTTATATGTGAATATGAAACGGATATATACCCACATAGTCGTCGCGCGCGAGACAATCTAAGGAAAAAATTGCGGATAGATAAGTATATAGCGAACTCAATTTTCAAATGGAAAAAACTCAAAAGCAGTTGATAATAAATTGGAATATAACGGGGATCGGGTGAATCAACTTCTTTATTATAAAAACTTCAACCATGTCCTCCGTTCAATAGAACTTGGAATTCAATGGAATGCGCTCATTATTGGAAGAGTGCACTTGATAAATTCGTTCTTGTAACTGAAACTTGAGACAAATATTTGAATAGAGGTTCCCTTTCTTTCATTACAAAATGCCGATCCCGTCTCGACAGAAAAAAATAAGGAAAACTATTTTTTTTGCATCGTAGGTACTTTTGCAATAAACAAACCTACTTATACAATGATGAAAAGAAAAAAACCCGCTGGTTTTAATATGAACTAAGTGCTATACATCCGACAGAGCCAAGAACTCAAGCAAGAAACACCAAAAGAGTGTTATCTCAAACTCCTCCACAAACTAGTAATGATAACAAACCAAGCGAAAGAAAGGGACCCGCTCAAGCCCAAAAAAGGAACAAAATATCCGCTTACTGGACACCTCGTTCTCCTACGCGGAAAGTACAAAGTGACCCCTGTGAAGCCGATAAAAACAGAGACAATGCAGGACAACAACCATACTACAAATAGCAATTAAAAAACCAAACCCCTCTCCCTCCTCCAACCAGGCTGGTCACCATGGAGGAAAAGACCAAGACCCTTCAATTCCAAATATGACAATAGATAAACCAAAACACATCAACATAGCTACACTGAACACAAGAACATTGGCTTCTAGAGAAGACTAACGGCAGGAAAGCTCTGGACAAGAACGGCACAAAATAGAGAGGAATGGAAGGAATTGGAGGAGGCCTATGCCAAATGGCACACAGACTTAACAAAGATATAAGAAAAATAGAAAAATATGATTTAGAATAGTACATAAGTAGGTTAAGCTAACAAGAAGTAGTTATAGTTTTTTATTTTATTTAGTTTAATTTTTACCTACACTAACCACATAATAATAAGTACTTAATGCAAAAGTCTGAATAAATGGCTATATTATTATTATTATTATTATTAAGTGCTATACTAGTACTATTACCTAATTATAAAAAACAGACAGTAAGAAGATAACTTAAGGTACGTAAGGTACCTATCTAGAAAATATCAAACACTATCTTATGGTACCTATACCGATAGGTACTTATATACGACTGAAACCATACTTCTAATCAAAAAATCTAACCACCTCTAAAGTTTCCTATGTTTTCATTAGAGAAATACTTTTTTGATGACAAAGTGTATAGCACCTACCGCTCATTTAAGATTGAAAAGAAAACGTGCTATATTCATAACAGGGTGGAGGAGTTTAGAGCAACTCTTATAACGAATTGCATGACTTATTCATGCTGAATGTAGACGCAATAAGTTCAAAAACTTCAGAATCGTATAATAAACGAGACAATAACGATCAAGAAATGTTTTGTTAACCTTCCGAGAGCAAGAACAACTTCGTCGAATAGAAAACATAATTACTGGGCTCTTTCCGAATTTTGAGCAATTGTGTTTTTAAACTTTTCATAATATTTTTACAAAAAATCAATGAAAAAACAGAGCAATGCGAGGCTTAGGTTGAATGCACATATCAATTAGTTTTCAGTGTTCCGTATTCAGTTTTGAAAATTAAAACGCTTACTTCGGTAGTCCGTATATGTTGCCACTATCTAGAGATAAAACTCATGATCTTTCATATTGTCTTTAAAATAAAGATATCACTTTTAAAATTCTACTTTCTACCTCAAACAATGTTGAGCATTCGGCCTATTGTGCCTAATTATGACAAATAAACAGAAAATGCTGAAATAGCCTTTTCAGTATAAATTTTGCTAAAATAACTTTAACCAGACTCAAAGGAATGGATTTGGATTATCTTGGACTGAGTCCCATTGTCTGGTTTTAAGTACGTAACACAAAAGCTTGGTAAGTAAGTAGGTATTCAAACGTAATAGGATGGATAAATACGTCTTTTCTAGACAAAATAAAAAAATAAACGTACCTTTCTATTCCAAGCATTTATTATTTTGCAAATGATAATAGTTATAATTGTAAAATCATAATAATTAACTGGCTATTGGGGTATAAATCTGCCAAACATTATTATGCGTTTCTTTTCCATAAACGTCTAGACAAGTCTTCATTAGAGGAGCGCAGATCTGCAAAAATAACCAATATTTCAGCTTAATCAGCGAAAAAAGTTCTAGCTTTGATAAAATTGAAAAAAAAAAACTTACCTACAAAAGGCTAGATAAGTAAGGTCATAATAACCTTGTGACCTTGTAACCAGTGATGTCAAATGTAACGATAATAATAATAAAGGACGTTAGATTTTACAACGTAGTAGGTAGGTAGGTACTCGTTTTAAGAATTTTTATGTTATAACTAGCTGATGCCCGCAGCTTCGCCCACGTGAATGTCGATTATCGCGACTTTTCATACAAACTTTCATCCCCTATTTTATCCCCTTGGGGGTAGAATTAATCAAAATCCTTTCTTAGCGGATGCCTACATCATAACATCTACCTGCATGCCAAATTTCAGCCCGATCCGTCCAGTGGTTTGGGCTGTGCGTTGATAGATCACTATGTCAGTCAGTCAGTCAGTCAGTCAGTCAGTCAGTCAGTCACCTTTGAGTTTTATATATTTAGATAATATAAGTCAGAATGTAAATACTTATCACACGAGAATATAAAATGATGACTACATGCATAATTAAAATGCAACACTTACTTTTCCATAAAATCCCATTGCCCAGACTCCAATATTGATTCCTAGATTCAAATTGGTCGCGCAATGATTTATAATGACGTCCGTGTTCACCTAAACGCAGGTAAATTTTAGTAAATGACGTCGTTTAGATGCGCAAAGATATAGTTTTAGATAAAAATACAAAAGTTAGATGAATGTATACTTACATTGACCATTTTTCCCTCCTGCTCAAATCTAGTCAAATCCGGTCCTTGAACGGGTAGCACGCGCCATCTAGTGTTGGACACGTAATGCTCGCTCAGGTACAAAGGAAACATTCCGCAAAGTCCCGGAATCGGGTTGGGATCATATCTTATGTACAGCGGCTGAAAACATTATGCATGATTTAGCAAACACCTCAACATTGTGTATCTAGTAATATGTACTTTTTACGTTGGTACGTACATTAGAAGAAGACTATTTTCATAATATTTTCTAGCGCTAAAAAATGTTAAGTTACCTTTCTGTTCATCGACGAAGACAAGGTTAAAAGAAACTCTTGATAGAACTTTAGCGGTTCACCCTCGCGGTCGCAATAGTCGGCACTTGTAATCACAAATGTGTTTCTTTCGGCTGGTTCAAGATTTGGGAGGGCTACGACTGAGCAGCCATCTTCGAGGTCTTGGGAATAAGCGATATCGTTTGACGATATGCGACCTCCGAGAAGGAGACCAAGCTTACCTTCTATGGGAGGGTCAGACACTGCAAAATTATTTGTGTTAGGTAGGAGTACAGCTATAGAGCGAAATCATACGTGACTGTTATTGAAACAAAACAAATATTTACTAGGAACATGAGGAGCAAGCAAAGAAATTCTGGCACCAAAAGCAATACTTCCTGAAGACTGCGTCAACACAGTTGGCTTATTCAAGTTCTCGGTCATTTTACGAAATCTTGCCAACATCAGATCTCCTTTTTTCATTTGTTCCAGAAATTTATTCAGCTTGTACTGTTATGTGGAGAGAATAAACACGTAAATACGCTTATTGCGTACAATAAACAGAGGTCGTAGAAACTTTACTGGGTAGTTCAAAGGGTAGTTATATACCCAAATAACTCACCTCTTCCAATTTGGTGGCTTCATACCAGTTACCGAGGCGAACCCTGTTGCAATAAACAATGCCTTTATCTTCGTCTAGCTTAGACATTTTTCTATGTACAAGAACGCTGTGTAAATGAAAATAAAATATGAAACCGGAAAGATCAAAGGAATAATGTCATGTAATAAACAATCCAAGGAGATCAACTATGTTCGATGAGGCGAGACATCAAACTAGCCAATGGATGGAATTAGTTCAAATCCGTAGAGAAATCATTATCATACTAAAGCGGTGAGATATTTTTATATACGGTCTTACCTAATTACTTACCTAATCCTTAAATTGTTTAGTACTCAGTTAATTCGATCTTTGATAAGTAATATTCTTGTTGTTACTCCAGTGATGGATTATCATTCTTGTCTTCTTATTCAATACATTCTTGTTGTATTAACCAAATGCGCGTCCGCGTTTTAAATTTGAACCCCCCTCGCGCGTCCAACTGATTTCGCGAAATTTGCACATAATGCACTTATAAATTTTGCATGATATTTAAATAACTACTATAGCTGGACTTACATAAAGTAACACTCTCGTTTTTATATGACTATCATTCGACCAATGGTATTTTCTAATCTGTATTATTTTCTTTCTTCAACAAGTTTTGAAAAGAAAAATACTTGAAAGTGAAGCAACATTGAATTTAATACTAAGTAATTCGGGTTGCCTATTCCGCTCAGAAGCCGTAATGATAGGTACTAAACCGCTAACGAGCCATGTAAAACCGTTTCGCTCAAGGCAATGGTACCGGCGTTCGGGGCACAAAGCCGAAGAATCTTCGCTATAATGTAAACAGAGCATATTGTTATGCAACATTATTATAATTCCTGCTTTACTTACCCTAGGCAAGTACGAGTACATTTAGTTTAATACCTGTGGAAATTATTATTACTATTTTTTTGAAAATTGTCGATAACGATTTTCATTTATTAAATTATACTCTATACTAATAAACGAATACTATAAAGAAATTCAGATTGTAAGCTGGTAAATTAAATAGTAGGTGTAATCTTTGGAATTACTGAAACGATTATTGCACTGATAGTTAGGATTTCTCTAAAAGGATAGTATGTTTTCAATAATATTCTTGTAACGCGCGAATGAATTCGTTTGCAATTAACTAATATGAAAAAAAAAATAGGTACTCATGAATGTACCTTTGATAGCCAACAAAATCATTAGTTTTATTATAAACACATACAAAAGCCCAAGTCCGTTTATAAAATAGTACTCAGTGGCATATATAACACTTTATTTATGGAATTATTTTACGAGCATATCGCAAACCCACATACAATTTAAGTCAAAAATTTCAAAAATAACAAATCGAAAACCATAAATAATTCCAAAACCAAGATTACTGTAGGATTTTTTCTTGTTTGTTGTAAGTCTAATCCTTAGATTTAGTTGCCACATCACTGACGAGAGTAAAGATGTTTTCAGCGGTATGCCTCTTGTGGATATCGATGTAGTTCCGGCAAGTGACTCCACACTCCTGACAAAATATAGTTTTTATTAAAAACTACGATTACACTATAATACCACAAACACAGCTAGTGCAATTCCCGCCACTTCGTTTGCGAAATATACGATTTAACTTTTACCCCCCTAATAATCACCTAAGGATTGAGTTTCGGGAGTTCCTTCCTTATGTTACATCGTTTAAATAACACCCTAGTTTTAAGTCTCTATAACCAGCGGTTTTGGATGTGCGTTGGATGTTAGTTTATCACGTGCTACTTTAAAAACTCTAGCAACTTCGGGTACAGTTTTACAAAGTTTAGAAAAGTTATAAAGTGAAAAAAAATAGGATAAAAATAAAAAACGCACTGGTCCAAAAAATGTCTGCATCCAGTTCTGATTCATCACGCATAAGTTCTTGTCAGCTACACAGTTTTTAACCAAAAGCCTGGCACCAGTCTGGAAAAAATGTTATAATGATAAAATTACGATCACAAATGTTCTTAAATCATTACGCTGAGGTGAATTTCCATATAAATTTAACCACACACTATTCACAGTTCCTCTCATTAAAATCTGGTTCCGAGATGATGCAGATCCGATCAAGTAAAATAAACAAAATATACCATTTTATTGAACTGTCGTAGCTGCGTGTAGCTGTCTGCTACGCCGTGCTACGACGACGGTATAGAATATTTTAAGAAGAAATGATTACATACCTACTTCTTTTTTTGTAAACAGTAAATAAAAAGAAAAAACAATCAAATCGAATCTAAAACTTTAATCGTATATTCTATCGATACCTGTCGTAACCTCGTAGCAGACTTCTACGCTGTGCTACGACGAGAATATAAATGGTTTTACAGTGATGGGTCAACTGTCAGGTCAGGTATAGGTCATCCAACGGATCTAGGCATTCGTGAAGTTAGCCACAGGTGCAAGTTTGCGCATGTACAGTTCCTTCCCCCCCTCCTCATACCTCCAATTGCTCCCGAAAAACAATACTGAACAGCTCTTGCGGCTAACTTCACGAATGCCTAGATTCGTTGAGCCAACTATACTATTTGGATCTTGGCAGTCGGTGCTAAACCGCGCACCGCTCTATAGAAAATTTGTATGGAGATTTCGGTAGCCTGCTGATTCGTAACCTTCACTGGACTCCCCAAGCCTTCGAGGCGGTCGCAAGGCAGCAGCGGTGTGGTTGTCCAGCGGCAGTTGCTATCCTTAGATGTACTCAGCCGAATAGGCATTCTGTCCGGCGGGCCGGGCGTCCCGTCAGGCATGTACCTCACGTAAAGAGGAGGAGCCTACAAATATCAACAATACTATGTCTGTTACAACCTCTAGCAAGCGGCTGAGACGAAAGTTCGGTTCTTGACCTGGGGCTAGACAAGAACATTTTCTATTAGCGTCCATGCCAGCGGAAAGCTCAAATCGTATGGACCGCAGCGTGTCACGTGACTATTAATGTCATTTTACATACAATTTGATCCCTAAAATTAATCGTATTCCAGTCAAATATTGGCATGATCTGTAAATATATGTTTCTTTAAAATATAATATTTCGTGGAAGTACTCGTACTACGAGTATGTTCACGACTGATTGTTTATCGGTACAAGTGAACAGCTGTCACTGTCAGCTTACATTTGGTTCTCCATAATTTTCGGCCTTCAAAAGGAACTCATCGCCATAGTTCATTTTCTCTCCGCGAAGACTTTCATCAGCAGTGCTGAAACAATTTATAAGTAACTAGCTGATGCCCGCAGCTTCGCCCGCGTGATGTCAATTATCGCGACTTTTCATACAAACTTTCATCCCTTATTTTATCCCCTTGGGGGTAGAATTAATCAAAAGTACCTATGGCCCAATTATATGTACATATATAATGTATTTAGATTATTTTTCATTAACAACCCAAATCTATGAATTAGTCTACCGAATCATCTTTACGCTCTACCATCATCGAGTTATGCTACTATACCTCGAGATATATACTAGCTAGTATAACTATCGATACTATACTATGGGATAAGGGCAGGAAGATGATGACCTCGAGCTGGTCTCTATTTATGAAGAGTTTGTTTTGCCAATGTAAGATATTTTGCTTCCAACCAGAGTCCCAACTATAATAGCTGTAGCGCCATGAAGGAAGTCTTCGGGCGGGCTAAAACCGCCGCCAATAGAATCGTAAGTCATAAATATAATTAGCTAAGTTTCTTAGAAACGAAAATCATCCCAGATTTCAATTTAAGCTTTACAAACACTGTGGACAAACCTCAGGATAACAAATGTGTTCCGGCAGCAGGGCGTGGTGATAGGCGATAAGGTCATCAGGGAGCCATCGTTGATATTCTGCATGTAGTCCACCTGACGCTCGGAGACCAAACTCGAAAGGGCCAGCCCGTATTGGGGCTTGGAACCCTTAGATGCAGATTTGGCTGCAGAAATTGCTAACTACTCAGTATGCAATTCGCAGTACTTACTAAAAACTTTAGTCGCTACAATGCCGAAGACAGTGCCTAGCAAGTACGGTCGACCAAAAAATTGGTTTACCACCCTATTTTTTTAGTATGAACTGAACCTTGTTGTAATTTTCGATGACTAGGAAACTAAATCAAAACTGGTAGGTACACCATTTCCTTGGCTTACCGTACGTAGTTCTTAAGTTCTATACTAGATGGAGTGAGGGAGTTTGTAATGGTCGCGCCACCGTCGCGACGGTAGCGCTGCCATTACAAAGTATGGAAAAAGGTTTGTTTAGAAGTGGTGAAAACTGAAATTTCAGACAGCGACATCTATACTGTGAAAGTAGAATAAAGCAATGTTGGCATACCTGGCATATCAGAAGCTACCACTTGTACATTGTATCCATAAAGCACTAATGTTCCACTGATGGCTAGTGGCCTCTGAAATAGTATGGTATCACACAACAAACTAAGCTATAATCACATAGATTCAGTAGGCATACATACATAGGTAGGCATACCTATATTTGTTAATATAAGCAAGTTCTATTAGAAGACATGCAAGTAAATTATGTTCATTTGGTGCTTGGACATTTTGTATGTACTAAGTACGAATATATTTAATATTTTTAAATAAGCGCCCTCGTGAACTACTGGTTAACTATTACCGAAAGCATTTCAGCTGTAAGCAGTAAAGTGAGCGACACTAACCTAGGTTTAATAACTGTAGAAATTCACAATCAGCATCCAGTGCACTCAATTGATAAGGTACAAAACTACTTACCTTCTTATAATAGGTAGTAGTAAGTACAAGTCAACACAGGTAGGTAATAATAAGGCAAGTATCAATAACTTGGTATTTTACTAACCTCTTTCAAAAGATTGCTAAAAAGATTTCTGGATCTTTGTAGCAGTAATTCCCGACGATCGCGTTTGCGAAGAAAGAGCTTGAACTCATACTGCAAAATATGAGCTTTTAATAATAACTTTACTAAGTTTAGAAGTAAAATATAGGTAAACAGAGGCAACTCAGTTGCTTCGGCCAGTAGGTAATAAGCGTATGTACCTACCTACACGTGATAGGTAGGTACCTACTGTGGGTGGAACTGCCCATAGATCATTCATTAGTTTAGTAAAAATGCCTACCTAGGCTGGGGTAACGGCCGGTGCCGCCCCAGTAATGTGCGTATTTAATTACCTACTTTGTGGGTAGGTACCTATGTACCGTACCTACCTCATTTTTAAGTCTTTCTTCGCTCCAGTTCCCCACTAGAACCGAATTATTATAGGACATCTTTCTTCAGTTTATATATGATTTATTTTGGTGTTTGTGCTTTTTCTGAAATCAAATTTCCTACTCAAGTGGCTTACGACCAAATAGAATATAATCACTACGTCTTACGACTTACGAGTTACGTCTGACGCTGACTGACGCCTTTTATAAAATAATTATTTATTTATTTTTACATACTTATTTGAATGATGTAATGACTGTTGAACACACGCACAGCACATATAATAAAAAACACCACCAACCATACACAAAGCAAAGCATCTACAGAAACCCCATTGGTCTATTAAAATAATATCTACACTTGACACTGGCAAAAAGGATCTGTAGGAGACATATGCCATTAAAAAAGAAGAAGAAGAAGAGGCTAAGCGTTGCGCGTGCGGCAAGCGAGTGCTTCTGCTTCTGCGCTTGCCAAAGAAAAGAAAGAAGAGAGAGAATGCTCTGCTGCTGAGCATAAAAAAAAAGCAAAACGTAGTGATTATAATATTCTCTTTGCTGCTGAGTGCTGGCTTGGCTGGCTGGCTGCGCTTGCGAACTGACTGCGGAATTGTGGTGCTCCATCCACTGGCTGGTGCAGTGCACAGAGTACTTTATGTGCAGTGCGTGCTCACTGCTCAGAGCTGACGGATGGTAGTGCGGAAAAGAGTTAAACAGACAATGTGATTCAAATCAAATCAACATTTTTTATGTACCTACACTTGGCCAAGAGGTTATCATTATTTGGGTCAATTTTTTTGTAGGTATTCCTAGTTGCTTTATTATTTTCAAGTTTTAGCAACCAACGCAATGACGCAACTTTACAAAAAGTTGATGGTGTTTATTGCATTAATTGTATTAGTCAAGTGTTTAAAACTATCATCTTTGCAGAAAACCTATGAAAGAGGTGTAAAAGCTTATTCAGGAGAAAGATGGTCCGAATGCATTAATCAATTTGAAGATTCACTACATCTATACAAACTGTACAAATCTGTAATTGTGAGTTGTAGACAGAAATGCAATAACCAGCCTTATGAGTCTGAACTTCAGGATAACATAGGCGAGCTGAAGGTCTTTGAACATTTTTTTAATAAGAAAGATTGCTTGACGAAATGTGAGGACAATGGATTTGAAGACTTACATTTACAACATGATGTTGAAGAAGCAGTTCTTTTCAATATGCAAGCCAGGAAACCCTATGAATACATACATCTTTGCTATTTCCAAATGAATGCAATGCCCAAAGCAGCATCAGCTGCATACACATACCTTATGCTCCATCCAGACGATGAAGCAATGGAGAATAATGTAAAATACTATGTGGATCAACCTGAAGTAGACGCTATAGAAATAGTAGACCTGGAAAGTGATGATTATATTGTACTTTTCAAAATTGGCCAAAAAGCATACAACCAGCACAATTGGGCAGACACTGTTGCTAACATGGAAGAAGTACTAAATGATTATTTTTCATCGGAGAATAACTGCCGTGTAGAGTGTGAAAGACAGCCTGAACAAGAATGGTCATCAGAATTTGCCATTACCATGTCAAATAATATAGCCGCTCTTCTGCATTGCCAACAACAATGTCAGGATAAGCTCAATGCTCTGAAATATAATTCAGGTATAGAGTTTATAGCTGAAGTACTCAATTACATTCAGATTTGCTATTACAATCTGGAAAGATTTGATGATGCGGCTAAAGCTGTAGAGAGTTATTTAGCTCTTCTACCCAATGATGAAGAGATGATTGAAAATAAGAAAATTTATAGCTCTCTTGTGGACTCAAAATCATTTACTATAAGATCTGATGTTGAATATTATTTAAAACGTGACAGCTATGAAAAGAAACTTCTAAAGTTTTTTCATCAAGGAAACCATCATAGTGTTGACTCTAATACCATATAAAAATAATATACTAGTTTTACTTGAATAATTATTCATAATATCATAATTGTGCCTTATATTTTACAAAATGATAAGAAAATTAACTTGTTTATACTAATAAGCCAATGAAGTAGTGCCTAGGTACATTATATTATCTGGGTACCTACTAAACTAAAACAATCTATGTTCATAAACAACTTAAACTAATAAAAAACTTATAGTTTTTACATAAATGAAACTTGCTAAGTAGGCACAAAAAAACAGTTGTTTGGTTCCTATGTGGTTATGCAGTCTGCATATAAATATGCAACCTATTTTCCTAATTTCTTAGTGCCATATTATTATGTAAGTAGTAATAAGATTTACATTTTTATATACTCAATACAAAATATTATTTACTAAAAGTTTTTTAATTAAGTAAGTACTACAAAGTCAAAATAATATTTAATCAAATCACAAGGATAACTTTAAAAATGTTTCAAAGTGATCAAAGCTTATGACATGCTAGGTCAAATTTATGTGCCAATTCCCAAGTCTAAGAAGAACAGGCCAGAAACTTGTCTCTGTATGAATTTTCAGTCAGATCCATCAAGCTCCGTTCTGAAATCGTTGTTCGATCAGTTTTCGTACGTCTCGCTCCCTCTGAACTACTCTGAAGTGCTCCACAAGTCCACAGGTTCCACCCACATACGTATCTGTAGTAGATAGGTACGTTCAGTGCCTATGCTCCTGTTACATGTAGGTAATGAATGAGTTCGTTAATCATAACAAGTTTTCAACAAAGCTAGTAAGTAGGTAGCTCTACCTACGTTTTTAATTTTGTCGTAATCTATTGCTTTTTTAATTAGGCATTGAACATGAATTGGTGTTCTGTGGTAGAACTTACTTATTTCTGCTAAAAATGGCTTGCATGCTAGTGTGTTGCTAAATATTTAGTTGCGTTCATGTTGTAGGTACACATCGTAGATAAGTAGGTAGATATGCACCTTTGTCTATTACCTACTTAAATCCTGTAATAAACACAGGTATCATAGGTTTCAATAAGAACCCGAAAGGATTGTAATCGCTCACAGCAACAGGTAGTACAGAATTATAAATAAGATCTCTATGCAATAATAAAATAGAGCAAGCAAGCAACAAATTCCGGATGTTGCGCGCCTTCTCGGTATTTTATGGAAGGTTAGAAAAACATCGCTACATAGGTACCTACATTGATTGATTTCGGTAGTATAATTCTACTGAAAGTTAGTTATGTACAAGTTAATTTTATTGTTTTTAAAACCACATAAAAATATTTGTTCCCCAAAAAATACCCAATCTAGATGAGAATGTTCAATCAATATCATTAAAAATATTTTATTAGCTAAGCATGATGGCAACATTTATTATTTTTCTCAAATGGCGATACATGCCAACCACTTGTGTCAAAGACTTGCTGGCATTGTGTGCATTTTGCTCGAGCTGTAAAAATACTTTTCTGCTAAGACGGGAGTTGGTGAGTACGTTTATGCATAATAATTAGATACTTAACCCATGACAATTTTATAGCAAACACTACCTGTACATTTTAGTTTTCGTCCTTGAGATTGATCGTAGCGCAGTCACAGTAGGAGTACCTACCTATATTGTAGTATTATGTATTCTGTGCCTGTAAGCCGTCATCCCAAATGCAACAGCAGACAATCATATTCTGGCAACTAGATTCAATCACGTTTTAGCATCGTTTTAGTATCGTTATTTGTTTTTTCATTGGTTGTAATTACGTTTGTAGGTAGGTTGAATGAAAAAACCTACTAGGTAGGTCACCTACTTACCCTACTACCTAACAGCGTGAGAATCACTGTAAGCAGGTCTTCTATGTAGAGTTCCTTGGCGCCACCTGTGGCATTAGCGACGTAGCATAGGTAAGGTAAGTACCTACTTACTTACCTTACCTACTTAGGTACCTACCTACCTGTTTGATTTTGATAAATAAGATCTTTTAGATCTTACTAGGCACTCACTTACCCACCTATTTTATTAAGTAGGTGAGTAGGTACTATACCTAAGTATAACTTCTACCTACTTAAATACTCACTACCCATTATTAGACCTAGCTAGGTATACCTATAGGTACCTACCTACCTATGTGTATTAAACTTACCTACTTATTTTTTTATTCTTTCAGAACCTGATTGAAATCACCGAAGAGGATGGTAACATGGATGATAAACTTAGCATCAAAAATATATTATTTACAAAAAGTCTTCCAAATCATGATATACCAATACCAGTTAATGGACACAAGATCTTTCCTTGCATTGATTGTGGAGATAAGTAAGTTTCGTTCTACTAACTTATTTAGGCACTCAAAAATACTTTAGAGGTGGCTTTGTGAAATATGTAATGATTAGTTAGGTATCTGAGTAAGTAGGTAGGTACTTACCTACCTATCTAGTTGTCATTCTGACTATTTTTTTTTGTTTGCAGGTTTATGTTTGAGTCCAGTTATAATGATCACTTCAGCCGCAAATCAGTGCAAATTACATATATGTGCAGATTTTGTAATGAAACGAAAATCTTCTTTAATAGATGCAGGCTACTTTTCCATATCCGGTCACATGCTTTTAAAACAGCTACAATTAATGTCAATGACCTGCAGATAGAACCGATCCCTCTCAATTTTTATAAGACGAAAATAATTCGAAAGCAAATTTCAAGTCCACGTGTTATAGATCTCACTAGAAAAGCGCAACCGAGAGTTTGCTACGAATGTAAAGACATGCTGACTAGCACTGGTAAGGCATTCAAGGATCGAGAAAATCATTTCATGCAATACACCAATGAGGTTTACTCATGTCCGGTGTGCTTTTTTACGTTGCCTACCGTGTGTGGGCTTAGATCACACATGCGCTTTCATTTGAATCGTCCCCCATTTTTCTGTCCTGAATGCGGTGTTCACTTACCAGCCAAAAATGTAGCTTATCCATACGGACATGACTGCGAAGGTTTTAAAATGATGCGAGCTACAACCAGATTGAAATGTCCTGTTAAAGACTGCAATCTTTACCATCCCAACGAGTTCAAAGAACATATGAAAGAGAGCCACCTTAAAAGGGTTTACAAATGTCCATTTTGTGTGGTGGCTTGTTTTAACGAAGTAACAATGAATACTCATCTCGCGGCACATAACGTTTCAGAAGCTAAATCATTAGTATTTTATCAATGTGAGTTATGCCCAGGAAGATTAGTGGTGCAAAATAACCTGGATAGTCATATGCGTCTACACACCAAACCTCCTATATTTCCATGTTGGGCCTGTGGAAGCACTTTTGAGGAAGTGCGGGCATTGATAGACCATCATATACAAAACCATGGAACGGATTCTACCATTGCTATCAAAAATATGCTCACATCAGAAAATCAACTGGTCCAACGAATATACCGCGTGGTGAAACGATGTGACCATTGCAAAAGAAACTTTACATACAAGTGTAATTTCAAGGAAATATCGGTTTTACCCAATGAATGCCCATTCAAGTGCTCAATCAAATCAAAGTCGAATGTTAAAACGATCGTTACGGAAACTCTTCTAACTTGCCATCTGTGTAAAAAAAAGATATCGCAAAACTGGGAGGAAATAAAAAATCATTACGCTAAAAATCACAAGATGCATAAATGTTTAGATGCAAGAGTGGTTCTTGCAAAAGTTGATGTCGCGAAATACAATAAAAAGAAAAGGAGACTGAGAAACACAAACGCAAAGAAAACTACAGCTAGAAAGCGTCAACCAATCACAAAAGCCAAAGAAAATAAAAAAGAATTGATAAATTCGGTTTCAACAAATGTCTCTGGCAATTACTGCACAATATGCAAATTGACTTGTGCAAGTAAAGAACAGCTAGAATTACATTTTATAAGCCATAAAGACCCTTGCTCGGCTTACCAGTGTATGGAATGCGGACAAAGCTTTGTAGTTAAGCCTTCATTTTCGACACATTTAATATTGGAACATGGCATCTCAGATGCAGAGAAATACATTTTGAACAAGGACCAATGTTACAACGAAAATGCCCTCGAAAAATACCAAAACAGCGATGTACCTTTTGAACCTCTGAAAGATAACCAGTGCAAAATTTGTAGAGAACAATTTGACAACTCTGAAGATTTAGCAAAGCATTTTCGAGGGCATGGCATGGCCTTTTTATTAAAAAGTACGTCAAGCAAAAGTATTTCTTAAGCTTTTCATGAGCTTATGTCAGTTAAGTCGTTTTATAGTTTTAGTTTTAAGAAAGGCATTCACACAAGGTACCTATGCTAAGCGAGAAAGTTAATAACTATGCAATATTTTTAATGAATGTTGAATAGTTTTCGAAGGTTTATTTTGTTAATAGGGTTAAATTGTTTGTAGTTATTAAAACTTATGCCTTATGAATCCCAAGCATTGTTTATTTATGTTCCCATCTACCTATACAAAATAGACAACTACTGTCTGATTGCACATTCTATTTTAACAAGTTGAAGGTAGTTAGGTTAGTCATATAAACTTAAAAAAGCTTGTTTAAGGAGACGTGTTAAGCCGCCATTGCTTGTCAGTAGAGATACTTCTTAGAGATACTGAAATGAATTATTATTGTGAACTAGTAATATATGTACCTACATTTATCAATAGGTACTCATACTACTCTCATTACAAAACATTTGTTACATAACACAGTGTGAGGCTACTAGCATTCCCATCTGAATCTAGTATTTCTTTAACTTACGTGATTATCACTGTCAAGTAAATAATATCTAAAGACCATTTGAATACACTAATCAAACACTGGTAATTTAGTACTGGTAAACTATTATGAACCAATCACAAGTCATAACCAGTCATAACGTAAAAAGACTTTACGATTGGTGTATACCAATAGTAGGATAAAGGTCTTTTTACGTTTTTATAGTATTATAATGACGTCATATTATTATCACAATGTATAAAACATTTAAAAGTTACTAATCTCAATGCTTAAATTATTTAAAGTACCTACACTACAATTTAAAATATAAAAAGGAATCAAATAAAAATATAAAAAAATTTAATCATATATTTAAGTATGCAATTAGTGAGAATTATGAATTTATTAATGAGAATATTATCAAAGTAATTGTATAAATCAAAAATAGTCCCTTTAGGTTGGATTTCACTAACTTTTGGTATAATGTTCTCTTCTTTATTTAGGGCACAGATTTTATTTTATGGCATCTGACTCTACTAGAACAATTTTGTCAGTGTCAAGTGTAATGTCAACATCACAGAGCCATAGAAGTTGACAAGTCATTTAGACAAAAGATAGAGTAATTTAGTTTAAAATCCTTGGATTTTTTTCTGATAGATTTAGAAAGGTACTGTTCATATAACTAACACCCGTGTCAAGTAATCAGGCTTTATGGGAAAAATAACCACCAAAATTACACAATAAAATTCAAAATAACACAAGAAAAAATATAAAAACTAGAGCAATAAGTTTACAGTCGAAAACATCACAGAAAAATCCTTTAAATAATCTCAGTAACTTTAAAGTAGGTAATGTCAAATGCAAGTAAAATGTCAAATTATTCTTAGGATTGATTCAAGCTAGTTTTTCAACTAGTATTTCTAAGCACTATCCTCAGAATAAATCATAGTTATCAAAGACGAAGAATAAACTAACATTTTGCTTGCATTTGATTTTACATTATTCTGAGAATAGTTACACCCAGAAGTTGGTAAAATCCACCCTTAGATAACTGAGATTTATTCTGGGGATATAATTATTTCCTAAGTGAGTTTGGTTGAATCCAACTTTAGCCAATAAAAACAATAACCTATCATAAAAAATAAAATTAATAGGCTCTTATCCCAAATGTGGTAGAAATCTTTCATTTTCATACATACTTAATTTAGATATTTTTAGTCTAATATAGTGCAACATTTATATGGTAAGAACTTATGGTCAGTCCTAAGAACTCACTTAACAAAAGCCATGTCCAATCCACAAGGTAGATTTAAAACCCAGTCTCGCAAAAATATTCATCCAATACCAACGCCAATGTAAGGCATGATTGAAAATAACTAGCTACATTAGGTACTTGTGTTTACACACAAGTACAATTTTTTTCACAAAATTTGCAAAGTGTATACCTACTAAGAAATCAAGTTGAGGGTTCATTATCAATACTCAGTGTAGGACCAGCCTATATTTCATACATTTAAAACCACCCATTAGGATTGCACAAAGTTTTCTTCACAAGCTGCATCAAACTCATATAAGAGAATGTTGAATAATTTATTCAACTTTAGATGTTCAATATAAAATGTCTGTTGCAGCATTTTAGGTATGGCAAATAATAATCAAAATATTTTTAAAGTAACATAAAAACCACAAATTAATACTTTCTTCTTCAAAGGAGTAGACAAGAAATCATTATGCTAAGGATGCAGAGTAATTATTGATTTGGCTCCATTTAGTGCTTTTCTGCATGTAGGGCATTTCTTTACAAATTTTAGAGATTTTGTAATACAACTCAAGCAATAAACATGACCACAACTGGTTGATGCCATGGGACTAATTCCTAAGGGGTCTCGGCAAATGGGGCAGGGACCGAATATGCTTTCTATAGATCTTCTTTTTTTGTTTGGGGT
This sequence comes from Cosmorhoe ocellata, assembly GCA_963675405.1. Taxonomy (NCBI): domain Eukaryota; kingdom Metazoa; phylum Arthropoda; class Insecta; order Lepidoptera; family Geometridae; genus Cosmorhoe; species Cosmorhoe ocellata. Next base: position 6,192,420 of record OY776245.1, on the reverse strand, counting down.
TGTTTGTACGCAGGAAGTTTTCATTTTTCTCTGAAACAATTTGAAAACATCTAATTATGACATTCACTTTAAACATACTGAGACAAAAATTGGATTATATTTCATATTATATTCATTACATATATCATAGAATTGTAATATATTGTATGCTCACAACCAATGGTGACTAACATGAAGTTTACATAAGTCTATTTCACTTTCTCATTCATATTACTTCCTCATAAATAGTCTCAGAGAGATGTTCGCTTAAGCCTAAATTTGACTTCAGCATTGTAACTATGCACTTACTCTTTTCTTAGTGCCTTGTGGCTTTTTAGGTGTACTTTCACTTGATACATTTACTACTGGCAGATCTGCATCAATGCATATAACTTCTGGAATTCTAGCAGGAGCGGCAGGAGCGGCAGGAGTGACAGTGGTGGCAGGAGGGCTATCTGAAATTATAACAGACAAGTGTGAGTTGGATTATCATCCTGAAGGTTCCATTATAAAAAAGGGCAAAGCAATAAAGGCTTTATAAGAGTTTTTGTTCTTTTTTTGATTGAGTACCTACCGTTTTTCCTGTTGAGATAGTGAAACCCTAAAAATATAATAAAGTTTATTTACATTTTTTTTTGTCCTACAATAAAAAAAAAACTTACTGCTGATGGAGTCATCCAGATCTATTACAAAACCGGTGACGGGCACTCGTGCTCGACAATAGGAGTAACTTTGAGTCAAGTCAATGATTTCTTCTTCATTATCCATTTTGGTTTTTGTTATCTTAGCTGAACAAAATAAACAGTTTCAGGACTCCAATTTTATTATTGCGTTTCGGGCTTTACCAAGCTAGTGGTTCCAGGACTTTCAGGTAGGCAAGCAAGTCACGAAAAAAACTGGTCCTTCCAAATCTGATGGCGATTTAAATTCGAAATATTAGCAAACCAAACCACACATAAATATATATGTTACTCTATGCACACAATAACACAATTGCTGTGGCACAACCAGGCACAACCAACAAACAAAACAAACAAGTACATCAACCAACCAACAACAAATTTTGGCAGTCTTGCTCAAAGGTCTTGATTGATGTGTGTGTTTCGTTGGTTTCGTTCGACTTTCGCGTTTGACGTTTCGTTCATTTCATCGATCGGAAACGCTCTTTCGTCTATGAAAAACGACCGAGCTGTTTTTTAGAATGAATGAATGGATTAAAACATACGTATACGTAGTATCCCTAGTACGTCTGTGGTGGTTCGTTTCGTTTCATTCATTTCATCTCATTTCTGGAGTTCATTTCACTATAAAATAAATAAATTAGATTTTAAAATAAAGTAAGATATTATACGTGTATATTAATGTTACTAGAGTATGTACTACATATATGAATTAATTGCAATTAAAACAGGTTAGGGAATATAAATATCGGCCTAGTGCGATACGATTATCTTACGATAAGTTCAAGTTTGCCTGCCTAACTTTATTTACAGTGCTCTCGCGAGTATTTACAACTTTTTGTAACTAAGCCAATAAATACCTTTTTAGAATGCATTTAGGCGTCAATATATCGAACGCTCTGCACCAATTAGAGAGTGTAAAAGCTGCTGTCGATCAAAGTGATGATCCTAAACTAAAAGTGAGTTAACTTTACCAGATACCTTAGAGTTTTACGATCAGACCATCAGCCTCTAACTCACTGACATTGTTATTTTCTAGGCTGCTGCTAATGATGACTTGAACATGCTAATAAACTTGTTAGAAAGTCCCATACTGAAGAGCATTGCAACACTTCATGATTCGGTTGGTTTGCTGGCTACACAAGTGGCTCATCACCCCTCAATTCTCCCTGGTGACTTTGATATTACTCCTGCTGGTAAGTAGTGTAGCTATTAGCTGTTCAATAGGGGAGCACATTAAAACGTATAACTTTTTTTCCATAATTTACTTAGTCATAATGAATAAAGTATAACATATAGTGTCATAATGTAACTTTTGCATAATCGTTTTTTGGCCTAATGTGATATAAGCATAACAATCTTTTGGGAGCACATTAAAACGTATAATTTTTTTTCCATAATTTAATTAGTCATAATGAATAAAGTATAACATATAGTGTCATAATGTAACTTTCGCATAATCGTTTTTTGACCTAATGTGATTTAAGCATAACAATCTTTTGTACTACATTCAATTCGGCTATTATGAATAAAGCATAACATTATAGTGTCATAATGTATCTAACTTTCGCATAATCGTTTTTTGGCCTAATGTGATTTATCTTTTGTACCACATTCAATTCGACTAATTGATGAGATGCATAATAGTCTTTAGACATATTTTATTTTTTCTAATTAACCGAATTGCCTTACCCCGAGCAGTAGGTTCGTTAGGTTGCTACGAGTATGTAAAAATATACAAAACCGGATTGCCTTACCCCGAGCAGTAGGTTCGTTAGGTTGTTATGTAAATATATAAAAAACTGAATTGCCCTCCCGCGAGCAGTAGGTTCGTTAGGTTGCTATGTAAAAATATAAAAAACCGAATGGCCCTACCCCGAGCAGTAGGTTCGTTAGGTTGCTATGTAAAATTATAAAAAACGAATTGCCCTACCCCATTGTGGATCATTATGTTTAGGTATTGTTATGCTTTTCTCAATGTGTGCCTTTAAACATTATGCTAAGTTATCTTTATGCTATAAATGGTTATGCCTTTTAACATTGTGCTAAGTTATCTTTATGCTATTAATCGTTATGCCTCTAAACATTATGCTAAGTTATCTTTATGCTATAAATGGTTATGCTAGTAAAAATTATGCGAAAACGGTTATGAGTTTAGTTGTTATGGTAAATTATCATTAGTCCTAAAAACGTTATGACAAACAAAAATTGTATTAATTATTACAAAAAAAATTATACTTCTAGATATAGACCCGTTCAATAGTTACTGCTTGATATAACCAAAGACTGTCTCGAAAGTAAGTTTTTCAAATATTGGTAGATAAGATTTAATTTGATACCAAACTGTACCATGATACCCAAGGCTACAATAAATGGTTTACTTTTTGCCTGGTCCATAGATCAGAGCTTGCCAGAGCCTTGTTTATTAAACCATATTGTGTATTGTTACTACTCAAAATTGGTAATTACCTAACTCAAAAAAACCTTGGCCTCGAGTCCTAAAATAACTGCGCCTTCTTATTATAATAATTTCAGCGTTACAAACTGAAAAATTAATAACTAGTTAGGTAATATAAACACAACTTTATTTTTTACAGGTGACCTGGCACTGCAGACTAGGAATCTTTATGGAAGTTCTGAGGGGGAGGAAGAGCAAAGAGTGCCCCAAGTGTCGCCTCCTCATAGCTTAGAGTTTGGTTCTAGCTCTGACAATGAACACACCCCTAATATGGACAGTGCCTTGGACTCCAACATATCACCCAAACAGGTAATTTTAACATCAAGTTGACTAACTGACAAAATCAAAACCCTACATCATAAAAACCAGGGACTGAAGTGTTACATCACAAGTATACCTGTGCCTATTAAAAAACTGACAATTTATTAATTCAATCATACTTTTATTTGTATCAAATAAATAACTCAAGCTTGTCACATTAAAATTATAGAGCCGCGGCATAGTCGATCTGAGCCGCAACGATGATTCAATTGCTTCTACTTCCAACAACATTGTGGTGGGAGATTGGGCACAAGTGGAAATAATCAACCTGGTCAATGATGGCACAGGACTTGGTTTTGGTATGTACCTTATATCAAAAGCATCACTATAGCGCAAAAGTAAGCTAATGTCCTAACAGAAAGCTGAATTTTTATGGAGAACAGACATTGTGAGACTACTTACTTTGACTTTAGTTACCGATAACACAACATTTAACTTTACAATCAGTGTCTTAAATGCAGACACTCAAAATCACAGTGTTACTTGTAAAAAGCTATGAGATTCCTCTATTGTTCCTTAGTTGAATGTATGCTTATTATTTTTTTACGAATCTTTCATTAACCTATTCAAAATATAGGTATCATTGGGGCAAGAACCAGCGGCGTCATTGTGAAAACTATACTGGCGGGGGGCGTAGCCGACCGTGATGGACGTCTGAAGTCGGGAGATCACATTTTGCAAATTGGTGATGTAAGTTTGAATAATTTTAGGATTCTGTACCCAAAGGGTAAAACGGGACCCTATTACTAAGACTCCGCTGTCCGTCCGTCTGTCACTGGGCTATATCTCATGAACGGTGATAGTTAGACAGTTGAAATTTTCACAGATGATGTATTTCTATTGCCGGTATAACAACAAATACTAAAAAACAGAATATAAATATTTAAGGGGGCTCACATACAACGAACGTGATTTTTTCGCCGTTTTTATAGATAATGGTACGGAACCCTTCCTGCGCGAGTCCGACTCGCACTTAGCCGGTTTTTTCTGCTACTTTACCAAAATATTTAGATTCTAGTGACAAAGCTACAGATACTTCAGTAGTTTCAAAGAATACCTACCCCTCACAAATAAACTCTGAAACTTTACCGTATATAACATTATAACATTAGTCATACTGCGTCTCAATGTCCTGTACCAACCTTAGTAGGGATCAGCCCTCGATACTTGCTCTACCATAAACCATGTTTACAGACGTTGTATTCTTTTCTTTATCATAGGTGAGCTTAATGGAAATGGGCTCTGAGCAGGTAGCTGGCGTGCTGCGCGCGTCCGGCTCACGCGTGCGCTTAGTAGTGGCGCGCTCTGTGGACCCCGCCACGGTGCACCCTTCCCCCGCTCCCATCGTGCCGCACAGGTAACTATCACCTGTATACTATAACAGAATAAGGACACATTCTACTTGTAGTCAATAGTCATAAATAACCAAGTATGTTGCGACAATTCGAAATAGTCTAGGTTTTAGAGAGCAAAACTATTTTGACGTTATTCATGACATGACATTAGTGTCTGGTACTTAGGGCTAGAAGTGAAAAAAAGTGGCAGTTTAAAGTGTCGCAATTTTTTTAGAGCAATGTAGGTTGTGGTAGTCTTTTCGACACATGGCCAAAACCTGGGCCAAAACCAAACAATATTTATACCATCTACGATCTAGGCGTAATGAGTACTTGCGTAAATGCGTTTTGATGTTATGCGTATTTTATAACAAGCGTACCATTTTACTTTTTTGTAACTGTTTACTTTATAGTAAAAGGTGTTTTAGAATTTTGCATAAATAAACTTGTACTGTGTATCAGCACTTAACTCATATATTTCGTTATCACAGGCTCCTATCTGACCCTGAGGCGCTAGACCGCTATCTGATGGAAGCTGGGTTCGAGCAAGTGTTCCACACGCAGCCCATGCCGGTTTCCTTCAATAACAACGCTTCTAGATTCGTATTCGATCAATCGCTCACTCCTCCACCCGATACTGGTAATTGTTTTACCCTATACATATTTTGTACTAGCTTCAGCCCACGGCTTTGCCTGCGTGGTACCTTGAAAAACAAAAACAAATGTATGCCCCTTAACCGTACATTTTTTCGGGATAAAAGTAGCCTATGTGTTATTCCAGACTATAATATATATCTGTGCCAAGTTTCATCCAGATCCGTTCAGCCGTTTCAGGGTGAAAGAGTAACAAACATACATCCAGGCATCCTTACTTCCACACATTCTTACGAACTTTCGCGTTTATAATATTAGTAGGATAAGTACATTAAAGATATGAGAAAATTTCTACCATAATTTTAATGGTTAACTATAGTTATAAGCATGGTACTAGTAAGTCTCGGAAGTAATTTTTGTGCTATAAGTTAATGGTTTGTTTATTCTATAGATGCAGAATCGCCAGAAGTCGACAGATTTACTGTGCAGCTCAAGAAAGATGAAAATGGTCTTGGCATTACCATTGCTGGTAAGTATTCGGCAACTTTCCGTCATTTATATTTTTTATATTGTCTCTTTTGTTTGAGATAAGTACCTTTTTTTACCTCTTTTGATGACTGACCTCACAGCTTCCGCTTTCCGCGCTTTAGGTTGTGGGTTCGATCCCCACCCAGGACAAACATTTGTGTGATGAACACAGATGTTTGTTCTGTGTCTGGATGTTATTATGTATTCTATGTACTAATGTATTTACAAAAAAAGTGTATAATTAATCTATCAGCTATCTGGTTCCCATAGTACAAGCTTTGCTTAGTTTGTGGCTAAAGGGTGTTGTGTGATATGTCCACCAATAATTATTAATCTTAATAGTTGAGAAATAGGGTTTGAAAAAGCACTCATCTCGTATTTTACACTCAGGCACTGATGGTTTAAAATACTTTCCCAGGTTATGTTTGCGAGAAAGAAGAGCTGTCAGGAATATTTGTGAAGTCGGTAACCCCCGGTAGTGCCGCGGCAATAAGCGGCAAAGTGCGGGTCAATGATCGAATCGTTGCCGTGGATGGAGTCTCATTAGCCGGCAAGTCTAACCAGAGGGCGGTAGATGCACTGAAACAGAGCGGGAATATTGTCACACTGGAATTGGAAAGGTTAGTGATGACTGATGAGATAAGAGACCCGTACGTCTACCATGAGTTGTTACATTGACGTGACTACAGTAGTGATAGTACGTTACTATGACATCTGTCAAAATTGTTACTCATGGTACCAAATTCTAAGCAAATGAATGAAGCGCAAACTACAGTAGCTGTAGTACGCTGTGACGTAGGATAGTTAACGACGTGACGTTTTAGTACCTAACTATCCGCTAGAGGCGCTGTACAAGTTTTCATACATTTTTTTAACTACAGTCGCTAGCGAGTGTAGATTGTGAAAACTCAAGGTAGTCCTACCGCTAATTCTAAGGGCGAGACCAATCAGAAAAAGAGAGATGTGATGTAATTTGGACTCAATTCTATTAGTTTATTTGACACATCTCTGCTTTGCTGGGGATTCTGCCTGATTGGTGTTATTTGCGGACAGTTTTTGTTCAATGCCTCAAGCAAGATGCTCTTTTTTAGCTACAGGGTTATGAAAAGTTAATTTCATGTTTTTTTCTTCAGATATCTTCGAGGCCCTAAGTTCGAGCAATTACAGCAGGCGATAGCGGCGGGCGAGTCTGCGGCGAGTAGCACCGCGCCGCACAATCCCTTCTTGCATATGCATCGTCCAGAACCGCTGAGCGCGGAGCAAGACATTCAAATGACAAACTTGCAAAACTCGTAAGTGTTATGTAATTGCTACTTACGAATATTATTCTGTCGGCTGCACTATTTGCAGATTAAGAGTAAGGCTTCGATTACCTGGCGTGAACGCTCTCGTACATCGCCATATTATCTATTATCTATATATATATATAATTGCTGTTCGTTAGTCTCGCTAAAACTCGAGAACGGCTAAACGGATTTATCTTATCTTGGTCTTGAAATGTTCGTGGAGGTCTAGGGAAGGTTTAAAAGGTAAGAAAACGTATATTACTTACTTAAAACGCGCAGACTAAGTCGCGCGCGGGTCAGCTAGTGTTTAATAAAATGTCTGATGCGCCGCATTTGTCTAAGGTTGTTTAATAGAAATGATGCCTTGTTTTTTGATACTTTAAGGCTGGGAGTCCTTTAAACGGAAAAAACATAGCAGCCATGATAAATCAATGAATAATTCATAAATTGAAATTTATTTTCTTGTATTCTAGCCTGGACAGTAACATAGTGGAAGAACCTTTATCCCTATCCCCGCCGCACAGTCCACCGCCGCTCGCGACCCGCGCCGACCCTCCTTTTGAGATGCCACGCTCCACAGAACAAAAGGAGGTCATTAAGAAGAAGTGGCAAGCTATATTGGGTAAGGCATAAGCTAAAATGGCGTTATAATTATGTTGCTATCTCTATTTACTTCGACTTGAATGACAAGGATGGATTTGTAAGTATTTTATCGAGCATTTTAAAACCTAAATATCAAACATGATTAGTAGAGTAGCGTTGAGTGGTACTCAAACGGTGAACGAAAACATCGGGAGCTTTGCACATTTGCAATTATTTACTATAGATACGGATGGAACAGGTGCGGGGCATGCCTACTCTACCTGCTATAGCTAATCTAAGACTAAAACATCCTGTGGAAATTAGTCAATAGTTCCACCATGGTCTAGTTATGAAGTTAAGACGCATTTTATATCGTATACTGCCTTATTATTACTCCGTATATAAAGAAGTGTCTAAGTATATAATAAAGTGGCTAAGTGTATTTTCAGGTGACGAAGTGGAAATAGTTGTTGGCGTGGTAGTGCGAGGCGGTGGTGGTCTCGGCATATCTCTAGAAGGGACCGTGGATGTGGAGGGAGGCAGGGAAGTCAGGCCGCATCACTACGTGCGGTCCGTGCTGCCCGAGGGCCCGGTTGGACGCGCGGGCGTGCACCGCCCCGGGGACGAACTTCTGGGTATGTTCTTTATACAATAAGTAAAATAAATAAATAATGCTGGACAGTCCACACAGCATCATCTAGCCCCAAAGTAAGCTACTCAAAGCTTGTGTTATGGGTACTAGATAACTGATATATTTAATACATTATTATACATAGATAGATATTTTTTATTATACATGGAAAACACCCAGACCAACGGAACAAATTTCTGCAGATCGTACACAAATTTTTTTTTCACAAATGCACTGGCGTTGCGTAGACCCATAATCACAAAACAATATTTTCGAAGGGTGCGACTACGTTGGGAACGCGGCATAATCTGAATCGCCAATCAAATCCTCAGTATCCTCACCTCAACATCTGGTTCAAGGGCACGAAGTCTTCCAGAACCATTCCGTAACGATTCCATTATAGAAGCGTCACTACTTTCATAAAATTTGCATAGGTCATGGTACGAAATAACAATGTAATACTAATTCGGTAATGTATTATGAATTCGAAGTGAGGCCCCAGCTCATATACATACATACCGATGTATATCATCTCGAACTTTGTCGAAACTCGAAACTAACTTCGATTTGGGGTGCATTGTAATTATTTCATAAGTCTCTTCAAATTGTTACTAACCTAAAGTTAGTACTATAATTTAAACGACTGAGTGATATTTACATGTAAATGTTTCAAAAAATAATGCCTAAGTAAACACATTTCGTTGCTCAGAAGTGAACGGGCACCGTCTCCTCGGTATGAATCACCTAGAGGTGGTCTCGATTCTGAAGGAGCTGTCCAGTGAAGTGTGTATGGTGTGCGCTCGACCGCGCCCCGCGCCTACTATCGAGATCGCGCCGCCCGCCGCCACGCTTGTCAAGGTAACTAGAGTGACATAAATTAATAGTCAACTAAAAGTTGGCCCAAAGAGTCAAGACATTCGTGAAGTTAGCCGCAGGCATGGCGCAGTATCGTTTTTCGGGTGCAATCGGAGGTATGGAGAGGGGCGGTCGGACTGGACATGCGCAAACTCGCACCTGTGGCTAATTTCACGAATGCCTAGATCGGTTGGAGGAACTGTACTAACATATGGCCACCAACCTATTTTGTCTCTAGACAGGCAAACGTCTTATTATTCTAATAGAGAAAGTTTATTTAATGTGCGTATTGATAAACAATTTGATATAATTTTATAACAGTATTTACCTAATCCGTTTAATGTTGTGATATAATATGTTAAACTTATGATGGATTCCCGAGCTGTAATAAGCGAGATTAAATTATAAGCAGTTTATCAAGTCGTTTCACCTTAATGCGTATTAATTACGCTACATACCTATTTAGTATTAATATTTTATAATCTCAGCAAAATAGGTATTTTCTTTCACACCTGTTTCTTATCAATTATGTAATAAGTGTGTCAAATTAAATAGATCCCATCTCAAAGACAGGAAACTGATTGAAAATATGATAAATATGGTGAAACAATTAATTTTATCGCGATAAAACTATATCATGTATTCATAGAAATCTCTATTGTTCTATGTCTGGGAAATAGATAAGATAATTATAACAAAATTATTCTAAAAATAAGTATTGCGGTACATTTTGAGCCAACAATGAATAATTGAATCACATTTCATGAAAATTGTACAGTCAATGGTTTTATAACTAATGCTAAAAAGAGGGGATTTTGGAAGTTAATCAAGCGCGGCAGATTAGTATAAGGGGGATTTCTTTTAAACCTTGTTACTTCCACCAAATATGAGCCCTCCATGTTGGTAGATGCATTGCCTCTTTCCTTAATAGAAAAAAAAACGATCGTTAGAAATACTCGAGGCTGAAAAGTATGCATTTCGATAATCTGCCGAATTGGAGCGTGACGCAAGGAAGCGGAGGGTTAGAAATTTGCAAAAAAAATCACCATTTTCATATACATAGTAGGTTCAAAGTGTCTTAAATGTGCTGACCCATAATCTGACGCGCTCCCCCCACCGCTGAAGGGCGATACATCCTATATAGAACTTTTTTCTTTCCATCATCTAATCTTCAAAATCCAATAGGTCTCCATGACGGTCGAAAAAATCCCCATTTAGCATTTTGGGATCCTACTATGATAGATGAGACTTGTCTATTTTTGCGGATCAGAATATCTCGATAAAATAGACATTGATGTTAGGAAAATCAATATTTTTAGTGACTAGCTTTAAGTAACTCAAGGCATTTGCTCTAACATTGCAGCGTGGTAAGTAGACCTAAAACCTGGTCAAGTTAGACTAGTGTTTGTTCTCTTCAATATGAAAATATAATGTATGTCATCATCTTCCTGCCCTCTTCCCACGTTATGTGGGGTCGGCACAACATGTGATCTTCTTCCATTTCCCTCTATCATTCGTCATCTCGGTACTCACTCCTTTCCTACCCATGTCATCTTTCACACAGTCCATCCATCTTTTCTAATATAATCGCTTATAATATAATGTATGTAACAGGCTAAATCAGACGGGAGTCTTGCCGGCGCGGGCGCAGAAGAAGGCGGATCTCTCTCTGCTGGCGGCAAGGTGCGGTCTCGCAGTCTGGAACCCTTGACGGGACTTGCCATGTGGTCTTCTGAGCCGCAGATAATAGGTAAAGATTGTATAAGGGTACGAGTTGATAGCGGGCGACCGACATGAGGCGGCGGCGGACCTCGTGTCGCGGCGGCACTGCTGGTTTCTATGAATTTCTATGAAATGCGTCGCTAGCTTCGTGTCGCTAACTACGGAGGGAATTTCATAGAAATACATAGAAACCAGTAGTGTCGCCGTGATACGTCGTCCGCCGCTGCCTCACGTCGCCCGCTGCCAACTCGTACCTTAAATTTATACTGTAAATAGTTATTTAGAATACATCTATATCTATATAAGAGCTTAACCTGACTGACTGACTGACTGACTGACTGATTGATCATCGCCGAGCCGAAACCGCTGAAGATAGAAAGCTGAAATTTGGAAGGAGGCTTCCTTTTATAACAAAACCACCCACTAAGGCGGGATTTTTGGAAATTCCACCTCTAAGGGGGTGAAAAAGGATGAAAACGTTAATATGAAACTTTTTAACGCGTGGAGCGATTTTCATGAAACTTTGTTGGTGCACCGTAAATGCAAAATGAATGAACACGTGTTTCAGGATTTTTCAATATAATCTTCAAAAAGGGGTCAAATGTGGGGTCAATGTTTGTATGGGAACTTTTTAACGGGTGGTGTGATTGGTCTGAAATTTTGTTTGTGTACTTTAAATGCAAAATAAATGAATACGTGTTACAGGATTTTTCAAAATAACCTTCAAAAAGGGGTCAAATATGGGGTCAATGATTGTATGGGAACTTTTTAATGGGTGTCGCGATTGGTCTGAAACTTTGTTCGTGTACTGTAAATGCAAAATGAATGGACACCTGTTTCAGGATTTTTCAATATAACTCTTAAAAAGGGGTCAAATGGGGGGTCAATGTTTGTATGGGACTTTTTTAACGGGTGGTGCGATTGGTCTAAAACTTTATATTAGACTTAGATATTTTATGTGAACGAAGTCGCGAGCGGGACAGCTAGTTAAATTATATAACATCCAGACAGCGAATATCTATGTACATTGAACATATGTTTTTCCCGGTTGGGTTTATTATAATAATGTTTATGAACGTTTCAGAACTGGTGAAGGGTGAGCGTGGCCTCGGTTTCTCGATCCTCGACTACCAGGACCCGCTGCGGCCGGCGCACACGCTCGTCGTTATCCGCTCGCTGGTGCCCGGTGGGGTCGCGCAGCAAGATGGCAGACTCATTCCTGGAGATCGCCTGCTTTTTGTCAACGATCAAGTAAATATGCTTAATTACCTAATTTGTCTAGTATATCTTATAAAGACACGTCAGTTTTTCGTGATATACGATCGATCTAATATATGGCGAAGTTGACGCGCTGCGAAAGTGTGTATCATTAATTGTTAGAGTACGATAACAATCTTCGAATTAAACGAAAAGGCCACTCAACCAATAAGTGTTATCGCTGCGTATCACTTATCACTGTTGGGTGTGTTATTATTCTGCTGCGCGCGCATACCTAATACTTGTTTTTTCTCTTTCAGAACCTGGAGAATGCCAGCCTGGAGCAAGCGGTGGCAGCGTTGAAAGGTGCTCCACGTGGGGTTGTGCGCATCGGCGTGGCTAAGCCACTGCCACTCGCCGACGCCCCGCCCCCGCTCCCCTCCACCGCACCCCCCCGCCTTAGCTCCACTAGCCCCTGAGTGGTATGAACATCTCTATATACACTCTTCAGAGTACCTTATACTTAGCTAAAGGCTCGTTTAGGTCTATTCACAATTCCACACACCAGGGGCAGGGCGCTCAGTGTAACAATGCCAACAAACCTGACGACTCAGATGCGTCAGACAGAGAATAGTTTAAAAATAAGGTCATATCATATTTATTTTTTCAGTCTTTAAAGAAACACTGACAGGGTCCCGACCCTGATCAATAAACTCAGACCTTGACGAATAAACACATTGGCCACGTCATACTCGAAAAATGAATGGAATCACGATCGACAAGTTTTGCGGGCACACTTTATGTTGACACCGGAAATAAAACAATTATTATGTCACAATGTCAAAATTTGTTGCATTGCATTACATTAAAATTTTAGTACTTACTTTTATTAAATAGCATAATATTAGCCACGATTGTAAAATATTTAGATGATTTTCTAAACAAAAAAGCCGCTGTATTGTGATAAAATTTACTTACAGGTGAAGAGAAATATTAACTGACCGGTCGCTGTAGTTTTTGTAAAATAATTATGTTGGCCTCGAGAATCAAAATCATACTGACAAGACAATCTCGTTTACCAAGGTTAAAAGATTTGGTTCGTGTGTTTATTCGTCGAAGGTTTAGACTCTTTAACCTCGGAAAGAGTATAGACTAACTCAACTTGAATATCACACCATCTAAATTCGCGTAACCATCTACTTGCGAACATGTTGGGTTCACAGACTTTCTCAGACGCAGATCCGTCTTATTATTTCTAAGTATTTCCATTAGTGTGGGTAAAATATATAAAAAAAACTGTATTTATTTGCTCAGTCAACCTTCTAACTACGAATTTACTGAAAGGATAGCAATCAATCCGTTAAAAGCAGAACAGAATTGGTTTATAAAAGCTTTAACTGTCCCCAATTGAGTCATTCGTGTTATTCATATTTTAGTAAGTATAAAAATATGACAATAAGCAAATAATTGTAATACATAATACCACAGAAAACAGCTGTTACATGTTTAAATACATTCCAAAAATACATATTCCATTAATTTCAACTAAATTTTTGAATATGCGATTTAAAATATACTTGTACTTATTTTATTTAGTTTTGTTCATACTCATACTTACCCTGAAATAAATCAGTTAGGCTGTACTGTACTTAATTATTTTTAAGTTGAATATAAATTGTATTGATTGTATATTATTATAAAGTTTAATGTGACTATAATGATTATGGATTTGAATTTACTAAATGAAAACACGTTTAGCACCTAAAATATTGTTAAATCAAGTCGTTCCCAACTCACACCAAAAATTTCGTACTGTATGGTGTGGGTTGGGTAAACACTATTCCTATTGAATATTTTATTAGGTTAAGGTATAAAAATATTATAATAAAGTTTAATGAGTTATTAACATGTCTTTGATTGAAACAAGTGTATAAAAACATGTAATATATTTGTAACAAAAATAAAACCTATTTAAACCTTTTCGTAATTAACTAAATCACATTGATTCCGTTGCAACTTGCACTAGTCCCTATTTGAGCAATATTTAAAGTACGTACATTTTATAAAATAGTCATAATTTAGTTGTGTAGTCCCCTCTCCCTAATAACTATGCTTACGTCTATGATCACTCTTTGTAGAAGTCTTCAATTATGTCTTTGTACTTATCGTAAACGACGCTCCTCTTGATTTTCAACGTTGGTCCTTAAAAAATAAATATAAAATCAATAATTTGCATTAAATTACACTATGATAATTTGTATTGTTTTAAAATACTAACAGAAACGCAAGCACGACTTAAATATCGTAACATAAGAGTAACGGTACATTATCTACGTATAGTTTATTTACACACTACTAGAGGCGCTGTACATAGTCCCATACAAATTAACAGCTTACAATGCGCTTGTGATCCAAAAGCTTATTCGTACTTCAGATTGGCTTTAGAGACAAATTGCCTATTCGTATACCTACTGATGCATTTTAAGAATAAATCATTATTTGAATCAAAGGAAATTGAACCTTACCTAGTTCTCCCGTGAACACAGAAAAGTCTGCCGGCAGAATGGTGAACTTCTGTATTTTCTGCGCGTTGGATATGGCCTGCTTGTTGGCCCTCATTATGCCGGCTTCGATTGCTTTGTGAACCTATTGCAGAGTACATGACATTATAGCAGGTTCGGTGGGTAAAACATATACGACCACGACTGGAATCCTCGAGTTTGGTAGAAATTCCTCAGATCTTTAGTTACTAAAGGTAGTACAAATATATTTGGAACTTGCAATTAGATTTGCAGGATCAGAAAACATACGTGAAGCTATAAAATGGTAATTTAAACGTTGAACGCAGTTGTCTGTAGTGGGTTAAAAGGGATCTTCAGTTCAACCAAGTTATATGGCAATTGGGTATACTTATAGCAGTGAACGCAAAAAAAACATGGAAGCATTTTTTCAAAGGAATCCGCGAAACTTGACATCAAATTTTACTCATCGAACTCCTTCGTGGATTTGCCAAAAATTGATTAATGTCCACTTTATTCCTTCGTAGTTTGGTTTTAAATTGCCGTGAAACTTGTAGATAGCTTATGTGCTGCTTTGAATTTTCGATATAATTTTTTGGCATAATTGGCAAGCCCCGACTACCACAGCACATTTTTTGTGGGGTCATTTTTTAGCTCAAATAATGCTTCCATGTATTTTCCGTTCACTAGTATAATATAGGTTCTTGGTTTTTGTTCGTAAAGATATAATACTTACTGGTCCGTCTTTGTTTTTGACAATCTCGCTGATCTTAGTGGCGGAACTGCCGAGACTAGCCACCCAGCCTTTGGCCTCGGTGTCCAATTCGTCCGTCGGTTCACCACTTTCCGGATTGACTTTAGCCTGAAATAACAAAAAACAATTACTTACCTAACTTCGATGTAACACTTTGGTGCAACTTAAAAATGCGCTTCCGCTGTAGCGAAGAAGATTTTTAAGGCATCTTTGCTTAACAAAGTTGATTTCAAAATCAACCAATGCTAACGCGTGAAGATGACAAAGATAGTTATATTGACAAGCTTCTTTTGGTTGATTTTCAGTCTGATTCAGAGGAAACATTCTCTAAAAGTGAACGCATATTCTTCCGAAAATACTGCAAGGAAATATGGTTTAAGATATTTATTTCTCATCTAGACACGCGGCAGCGTGTCAAGCCAAGTTCAAGCGAACGGGCGAGGCGCGCACCATGTGTAATATTACACGAACCATTTGGAGCCATTTTCACCCCCTCGTAACTCAAAAACTATTTCACATAAACAAGTCAAATTTGGCTCATCTATTGCCACTTGCGAGTAAAATATGTACTCCGAATTTCATAAACACACCTCAAACAGTTATTTAGATATCAACGTCCAAAAATGGTTTTTTATGAAAAATTTTATCACTGACTGACCTATAGACGTTAATTATAACCCAGTTCCAGATGACCTAGAACGTTCAAATTTGGCATCCAGGTAGGTAGTGGGGTGGATACAAAGGAAAAAATCTGAAACTTGCAAATTTTTATATTTTTAACGTACTTTTTCAATTAATTGATTCTCCTAGGAACCTTTACTAGCGCCTGTAATATAACAATAGCAATCTAAATAGATGACAGTCGGTCATTATGTGGATTTTAATAGAGTCTTGACGTGAATATAATAACGAGTGGAAGTAGTGTCTTGGATTGGTAAGTAGTACACTCTTAGCTAGGTATACAATGTGCCAATAGTTTGAGCAGTCTATGCAGGTAGGTAGATATGGCTAGATAACTATTCAGGCCTAGATTATAGTGTGTCTCGGCTTGTCGGATAGGTAGTAGGTAGGTATACTTATTCAGTAAGTACTCAAGTACCTACCTACCTGCTTAGTATGTATACCTACAATGTGCCAATAGTTTGAGCCGTTTATGCAGGTAGATTACATAAGTGTAATAATATAAGAATAAGTACCTACTAACTAATAAGTTCTGTACAAAAAGTAATGATATCCCATCAAAAACATAAATGTGAAATGAGAGCCAAGTTCAATAAGTATGTTTTACTTAGTCGTTGACTTCAGCGACAAAAGAAGTGAAATCTAAACGGGTGCCAAGTACAATGGTCAGTCCTGAAACTTATTTATAACAATATGAAATATTTTTAACAACTTTAAAATATAATTTCATCTTAAAACTTAGGATATTATATTGAAGCCTAAGGTCTTACTTGGCTAGTTTTCTTAAGAGTAGGTACAAATTATATTAGGTATAGCCTTTGCAAGTTCTTATTTTATTCTTTCTAAAAATTTGGATTGCTGGTAGAAACTAGCGATTGGACATAGTAAGTAAGTAGTTAATTCGTATATGAGAACTAGCCAAGTTAGACCTTAGGCTTCAATATAATATCCTAAGTTATGAGATGAAATGATATTTTAAAGTCGTTAAAAATATTTCATATTGTTATAAATAAGTTTCAGGACTGACCATTGTACTTGGCACCCGTTTAGATCTCACTTCTTTTGTCGCTGAAGTCAACGACTAAGTAAAACATACTTATTGAACTTGGCTCTCATTTCACATTTATGTTTTTGATGGGTAAGAATTTACATATTCACTTACATGAGAAAATTTAACTTAAAACTTAACTAACTAGGCTAAACATGCGCACTTAGGTATATAGTTTGATAGGCAGGCACTACTTAAGAATAGATAGGAACCTACCATTTGTAAATATAATCATAAAAATCCTACTTAAATGTAAATAATGCATGTAGATGTGATAATTAGTGAGAGTGAATGTTTATTTACTCTCACGTGAGTATAAACTACAGAACTACATAATAAGCTACAATTTGTAACGATATTGAGTTTACAAGCCAGTCGATAACAAACACAAGTCAAGTTAAAATAACATTTATCCAATAGTATGTGATTAATAGCCTAAATGTAGGTAGACTTCAACAACACGCATCAAAGGCCGGGTAGTTCTCGGACGAGCTTTCGAACAATGGGCTCATCGAGTTGTTTACACGGAGTAGACACAACTGGAAACGACAACGGCCGATCTAACAAGGACAACTTTTTGTTATAATTTAGTCAAATAAATATTATTATTTATTCATTATGTAGTGTTTGAGAAGTCTTTTGAAAGTAGTCATAGTTTTAGCATCTTTTATATATTTTGGTAATTTATTATACAGCTGGGCACCTTCATACATAATGCATTTTTTCCCGTAATTAGTTCTTGGTGTATATAGTTTTAACTCGTTCGCATTCCTTAATTTCATTTTTTGTGTTTGATATCTTTTAGTGAAAGTTATTTGAATGTGGATGTCTTTAGTCAATATTTTACGTATCAGTATGCAGTTACAGTAGTGGTATATTTGAGGTATATTCATAATTTTAGTTTGCTTATACAGTTTTTTAGTGGGAGTAAGAAAGTCATAGTTAAATAATCTTTTAATCAATTTGTTTTGTGCAATTTGTAGCATGTTTATATTAACTTTAGTAGTCGTTCCCCAAACTTCTACAAGATAATCAACGTGCGGTTTTACAAGCGAGTTGTATACAGTGTAGCGAACCGATCGCGGCATGCACTTCACTATTCCACGTAATGCGCCAGCGAGTGATGATAGCTTAGATTTTATTTTTTGAATGTGGGGCTTCCATGTCAGCATGCTGTCTAATATTAATCCAAGGTATTTTTCCTGATATACTCTATTTATCACGACATCATTGATTGTTAGTGGCGCAAAGTCGGGTATGGTTTTGTTTTTAGCTACGAAAATTATAAAATTAGTTTTTGATACGTTTATTGTTAGTAGATTGGACTGAAACCAGATATTTAGTAGGTCTAAATCGTGTTGTGCGTCAGCTAGAATAGCATCAATCGTTTTACCAAAGTAGAATAAGCTGGTATCATCTGCATATAAGGTAACATCACCTTTAAGCCCGATTTCATGAATACTATTAATATAAATTAAAAAGAGCAAAGGTCCCAATATGGACCCTTGGGGCACGCCATAAGTTATAACTTTGGATTTACTTTGCGTCTGATCTATTCTTACTACCTGCTGCCTGTTACATAGATAAGATTTAAATATGTCATAGGCATTCCCAGTAACACCAATATTTCTAAGTTTATCCAATAGCAGGGCATGACTAACTGTGTCAAACGCTTTCTTAAGGTCGATAAACACCCCCACAGCTATTCGTTTCTTATCGATATTGGTTTTAATTTTAGTTACAATGTCAATCGTTGCCGAGAGAGTGTTTGATTTAGCCCTAAAACCATACTGCTTCTGATATAAAAACTTTTTTGAAACTAGGAATGCTTCTAATCTATTGTAAAGGATTCTTTCAAAAATTTTTGAGAATTGCGGCAACACTGAAATCGGCCGATAGTTGCCGGGATCATCTTTTTTCCCCGATTTGAAAATTGGAGTAACTTTGGCTATTTTTAGACTGTCAGGGAAAGTTCCATTTTCAAGGCACTTATTGATACAAGATGTTAGTTCGTTCAATATAACATTCTTTCTACCTCAGCTACGGTAGCTACTGCTAGTGTAAGTTTATCAGTGTCGCTCCCAGTTGTGGTTTTGTGTTTGTTAGCCACCAAAACACTTTGATGCGTATCCGAGATCTGTTCAGCTAGTATCGAACCAATGGTCGAAAAGTAATTATTAAACGTTTCACATATATCTTTTATGTTAGTTATACAACCATTTTCTGTGACAAGTTTGTTGGGGTATGTTATATTCTTTATTTTATTGCTTGAAAGATTATTTATTAGCTTCCACATCTTAGCTGGATTGGCCTTGCAGTCGTCGAAAGCTTTTAAATAGTATTTACTTTTAGTGCTTTGTATATTTCTTGCGACTTCTTTTCGTTTTGTTGTAAATAGTTTTTCTTTTATTTTGTCTTCTGCATGACGTTTATGCTCACTATATAATGTGTTCCTCGTGTTTATTTCATCAACTAGTGTCTTGTTAATCCAATCTTGTCTGGGAGGGTTTAGTATCTTTATTTTGCTTGTCTTGCTCTTGTTTATGCATAGTAATAGTCTTTTTTCCAAAATGTTATATAAGTACTCTTCATTGTTAGGTTCACTTTCTATTACGGATTTGTATAATATATTGTAATCTATTGCTACGTATTTTTTTCTTTCAAGGGGGCTAGTACGATATTTTTTTATTTGAAGATACATTTGCTTGTGATCCGACATTGAAGTATTAACAAGGGCTAGATGAAAGTCATTTTCTTTAATATTGGTGCATATGTGATCTATTATTGTTTTAGAATTATTTGTTTCTCTAGTGCAAAACCTTTCAGCTATTTTATTTAGAATAGTGTATCCATTTTCTTTTAGAATTTCCCTGTACGTTGTAGTTGATTTTTTTGTATTTAGCAAATTAAAGTTAAAATCTCCAAACAATAGTCCTCGTTTTTTGTAGTACAGTTGCTCCGATAGTGTGTCAAGAAATGGTATTACGTTTTTAGATTTTGGTTTTCTATACATTACTCCAACGTCCAGTGAGGTATTTTCTATATGAACCCACATGTAATGGTTTCCATTTTCACAGTGTTCGTTTATCAGACTATGTTTCAGGTTGTTATGGGTATAGATCGAAACACCTCCTCCTTTAGAGTTGTGTCTATAGTTATAGTAGTGTGTATATGTTGGTATTTCAAATCTTTTTGCCTCCTCATCTGATTTTATCCAAGTCTCTGTGAGAACTATCACGTTAATAGGTTTTGCTATGGATTTAATGATGCACTTTAATTCGTCAAATTTTCCGAGTTTTACAATACTGCGGACATTGGCGTAAAGAAATGTAATAGTGTCTTTGATGAGTGTTATTTCGTCATAGCTGTCAACAAGTTGATATGATACGTTTTTAACTTCAGTTGTACTATCTTCCTTTAAAGGCACTATTCCTTGGAGTTTTTTGGACGGGTTTCTATTTTTGAATGTTGTTCCATAATTTTAGGTACACCTTTAATGTATTTAATTGTAAGGCTCTTTTCACCATTCTCTGTGCGACATCTAAGTTCTCCTTTAAGATTCTTTAGGTATTCTTGTTGTTTGGGTGTTTGGTCTGAATATATTTTTATATCATTCTTTTGGAGGGCAACTTTATTGCGTAGTATTGATTTAACGATCTCATGGGACTTGAAGCATACTTTCAGGGGACGGGTTTTTCCAGGTCTATATTTTCCCAGACGAAACACTTTCACAGGTTCAGGGCACTCTGGTTCGACAGTTCTTGTGATTTTAATTACTTCAGTATTATCAGAGCTTATCCTTTCTTCTGATTCTTGTAACGATTCTGGTTCAGGTATTCCTATAATAATTATATTTAAGCTGCGTTTTTCGCGATCGTTTATTTCTGACATAATACTTTCATGTACATCTGAGGACGACGGTAAACAGCTGTTTGCTTTTAGTAACTTGATCTCCGATTCTACTGTTTCCAGTTTTAGATCAATAGACCTATTCTTAATTGAAAGGTTTTTTATGTCTTGTTTCAACACTTTCTGTTCAGAGATAAGGTTGTCAGTTGTAGATTTTATATCAGCAATGTTTTCCTTGATCGTGGTTATATCTTTTATCAAGTTATCCATTGAGTCTTTTTGAGTCACGCTTAGGGTAGTCATCATCGCCATCATCTGTGACATCTGTTGTCGCATCTCGGAAAAGTCTTCCCTACTTATTTGGTTATCGTCCGTTTGTTTACGTTTATTCCGCAAGTTCATTCTGTTGGGATCAGTTGTTGCCAATATGTTGCTGCTTATCAGGTTTGGCTGAGAATCACTACGGCCGATTGTGCCGAGGCCACTTCCAGTAGGAGATCTTGTAACACTCATTTTATATCCGTGTTAACTTCGTTTACGATTTTGTAGCTACGGAAGTTCGATGTGTGCAAGTGAGGTAAAAAATCAGAGTGCGTCTTATTTCCTCGAGGGGGTGAAGAGCTGTTACCTTTTAGTTTTCTAAGATGACTGAAAAGAGTAATGTCACAACATCACACTGCAGTTTGAACCGTACCAACACTTAGCGCACTACACATAGGTATTAAAATGGTAGGTATGTAGTAAGTTTTAAATATTTTTAAAGTAATTATCAACACGTCTGCTCTGCACGGGCGCACTGAGCACTTATCAAATGATTTTGATAAGTTCTTTGGAAAGGTAATTTTTTGGCGCGTACCTATTGGTGGGCGGGATTTCATAGCATTTCATTCAAATAACTCTATAATTCGTTCGACAGATGCGCGTTTGGCGATGTTTTTTACCAACTTAGCTCAATAATTTGATGTAATTTACCTTCAGCGTAAGCAGAATGGATAGGAATTTGCGTTGATCTCCGATCAGCACCGCGTACCCGACGTGCAATAACTCTGCTTGAACGGTTTGTTCTATCAGCACTGGCGCCACGTTCTCACCACCCGCTGTGATTAGAAGCTCCTGTAAAAACACATTTTTTTATAAAATCGTATGAACTTCTGATCAATTTTGGTGACGAATATACCCAGAGTATTTCAAACAAAGCCTACAGAAATTTATACATTTACAGGGTTTGTTCATGGCCTTTTCCGAATCTTTTTTCAATTGGAGTACTTTTAACTTTTCAGTTTTATTCAGAAGGGTATTAATAACAGGCTATCAATTCTGAATCCTGCGTTTCATATTGAGCCACGGAAAGTCGTCCTCAATATTTTCCTCAACAACGAGTATTACCTTTATCCTTCCAGTGATATAAAGCAGGTTATTGCTATCGACCCGTCCGATGTCTCCGGAGTGCAGCCAACCTTCGTCGTCGATAGCGTCGTTGGTCTTCACTTCGTCGTCGAGGTATCCCATGAAGACATGGCGGCCTCGCATCATGATCTCGCCGGGGCCGTTAGGGCTGACCGAGCCGCCGAACATAGTCTCTGTACCCTCGAGGAGTTCACCCGCTGATTCTAGTGAAAACCTGGAGATACGGATTTATTAGTCTTAGGTACATATTTTTACTAACTACTGTGCAAAATGTGGGCATGTACCAAATCATGTTTGGACGTGCCTCTGACTACCCTTAGATACCCTCAAAGATCTAAGTAACTAAAGATCTGAGGAAGATATCTACCGAGCCTGGGGATACCCTCGAGGAAATCACCTGCTGATTCTAGTGAAAACCTGGAGATACGGATTTATTAGTTTTACATATTTTTACTAACTACTGTGCAAAATGTGGGCATGTACCAAATCATGTTTGGATGTGCCTCTGAATACCCTCTTTAGATACCCTCAAAGATCTAAGTAACTAAAGATCTGAGGAAGATATCTACTGAGCCTGGGGTTTAAGTCGTGATCACATTTTTTTTTAAAAAAAAAAGGTGACCCCTTTAAAAATATTAAAAAAAAAATGTGATCACACGGTCTGCTCATACTTACTTGGGATAAATACTGAGTGTATGCGCACCGGACGCCTCGCTCATACCAAATGCATCCACAATCGGTATATCCAATGAAAGGAAGAATTTTTTAACATCGGGCGCGAGAGGTGCTGCGGCCGATACGAATGTACTGCATTTGTCGAGGCCCAAAGACTCGTGGACTTTGCTGAATACGATAGACTTGGCCACTTTGTAGCCGAGCGAAGCCCCTTGTTGCCTGTAAGGAAATTATGAAGTTATAGCAATGATAAGATATAGGTAGTGCATAAAGCAGCCGTAGCAGGAGAAGCGTAGGTAATCAACGATTTTCTCTAGAGAAGAGAAGGCTAAGTAACATTTGTGACGACTAAATTGTCGTTTTTGTTTGGCAAAATAACTAAATATTACGTTTTCTCTTCTGTAGAGAAAACGTTACGGTGCTTGTGTGCTAGGGGATCTGTTGAGTTAATGCAATAAAAGTAATATTTTTTGAACTGATGAAATGAAAATCACTATCACTATTACTTATTATCCTTATTATAGTTGATGGTAGTGCAATGGAGAGGCCTGTGTCGAGCAATGGACGTCTACCGTGCTATTGACTGATTATGATGATGAATAATATAATAATTTGCCATAGAATGTGCATGACCATGACCATTTTCGATTCTGGTCGCATTTTCCTTTGTTTGTAATATTTGCACGTGCAGGAACTGTTTGCATACGCATTCAAAATTAACTCAGTATAAATAGATGGCGTCCTGATTTCTCGATCGTCGAAAGGTACTCTCGAATTTGATTCGTGAGCTTTACGTATTCATTCGTGATCTTCATACATTTAGAAACAAACATTCATTCATAAAATAATACTTAATTCCATGACATACCAAAGCAATCTGATTTGTAATGAACATAGACTGGTAAATAGTGATTTAATAGTAGTAAGTTCAAACTCTGATTAATATTGCTTCTTCGATCACTAATTCTTTCGAACCAATGTGGTGATTAGATTATAGGCGCCTCAGAGGCTCCTAAAATATTGCTTATAGTAATACTTAGAAACGCTCAACTTTGCCAATGATTCTGGTTAATTTAAATAAAATCAATATCTACAAAGAACTTGTCTTGATTGAAATGTATCTAGGTATGACAAATAAAAATGAAAATAGTTTTGACTATGTAATTAGAGCGATTTAATAGTTAAGATATTGATTGTAAATTCCTATCGTTCTTGTGCTAAGTCGCCACCAGTGAGTAATTCCTGTGCCGCAAAACTCGGTCGAATAATTAAATACTTGACTACATCTACCTATAGAAGAAAGGTCAAACCACCAAAACTTCGCTAGTAAGTAAGGTATAAAAACCTCATTTCACAGTTGTGTATTCATGAGTAGATTTATACTTACGTAGGTACTTACCTACTTACATGTTTTTGTAGAGTTCACACTCATAAGTGGAACACTCTGTAGGTATAAACTTAGCATGGGCTAGTGAAATAATAAAGACATGCAGATGGTGTTTCAAGCATGTTCTATTTGTGATTCGACCTCGCAATAAAATCGATCGGCTCAGGTACCTACCTAGTGTTATAGTCTAGACGAGACACGCTAACTACTGAATATAACCTATAGAATACTCTGAAGACTTAAATATACTTGTAACTAAGTAATAATTTATACAGGTACTTACAAAATAATTTCTAAGTAGGTAAGTATCTGATTATCTAGGTACCTACTAAGCTATGATGAAAAAGCACTTTATTTATCGGTAGGTTAATGGTGAGATAATAAATAGTGTGAGTCCCAAAATTATCTGACTCATGCATAATTTCAGGTCATTCAATGATAATTAGAAACATTCAGGACCTATGAAAAAAACATTCAGTCTAGAGCTAGCAGTCTGAGTAGACGATAAATGAAAGCGCTGAGCAAATGTAAAAACCTATAGTAAGTAGGTATCTATAGGTATAGAAATAGCGTTGACCTCGATGGCGGCCGTTTGTATTGACATTTGCTGAGCGCATTGCGCTCTGCGTAAAGGGCAAGCTGCAAGTTAGTTTAGCCTAGAGTAGTGTATTCTGAAACACTTGGAACACGTGGTGCCAGACTTTATGTACCCATGTAAATACCTAGTTACGAGTATACAGCCGCGACTAGGTATACTAATGTCAATTTTGGCCCACATTAAGCATCTTTGGCTTTGTACCTAGGTATGCCTTTTTTTAAATTATGAGGATGGCAACTTTGCCAGTGTCTACGACATATTTCTCAAAATTTCACTTCTCGAAATGCGGATTTCTGCGTTTTCTTCAATAATCTCAAGGCTAGAACATGGCTAAAGGTAACATAAAAATATAAACTATGCGGGCATGCTATGAACTCAATCTACAAGTGATTCACTCGTTACATACCAAAAGTCTAGGAGTTCGAGTAAAGTGAGGTCTATCGGAAGCCCGTTCATTCCCGAAGATAGGGAACTGATCAGAAAGGTAAAATATTAAATTAGACAAGACGATAAAACACGTTAGTAATGCATAGCATAGAGATAAAGGTTTTGTAGTAACTTATTTGACGCCAAAGTTAGTAGTTTAGTTATTGGGGAATTCTTGAAATCGATCTCATACGGCATAATTTTATCCAAAACAAAACTAAAGAAAGTGAAAAGTCCGATAACGGCAACACTGAATAAGAAAGTAATGCTTTATTTTTAGAGAATGCTCACGCTGCATACTTGCAAAGAATCAAGACCACTGGCTGTTCTGTTACTCAATCAAAATAATCGACGCTCGCCCCCTAACTTTCTTTTTAAAACCGGTTTCTTCATTGCGTTGTTTCGTTTTTATGTCTCCGCGTAAATAAAGTGTTTCGGTATTGTCAATTACTGTTAGCACTTACCTACTTAGGATACCGGTTATTCTGTGATACCGGTACGGAGCATATGTATAAATTGGTCCAGGTTGGGTGATTACAATCAGCTTGTGAAATAGTTCATGAGTGTAGTTGGGTTGTGTAAGGTAAAGCGAAAGACCAGACGTGTTTGCTTTTAATAATTAGACCGTGGTTATCTATCATTATGCAGTATGATGCGGTTTGGTCTGGTTGAACTTGTTCTTTAAAAAGTTAGGTAACTAAGTATTCATATAATAATAGCAATTACCTATAGGGTCTCTAAATTTGACTCACAATATCCTGTCTCTATTATTTTATAGATAGGTAAACGAAAGAGGCGTGTGTACTTTATAAGTTTAAAATTAGATTTAGTTAACTGCTACCACAGATTAAATAGTAGATAATACTTTTGCTACCAGCCATAAAATAATACGAACTGTGTACGAACAATTTTGTGGAATAAACTTTGATGTCTGATACATAATGTGTTAGATTCGCAAATAAGTGTCATGTACCTACCTATAATACGTGCCTTGCTATTTTTGACATTGGACTTCGTTGTTTCCGAGAGTACGTGCCAGAAAAAATATAAATGGAAAGGTCACAGATTTAACCCGACTGAAACCGACCTAATGGCCTTTCAGGAAGTCAAGATATATTGGTTTGTTTGAGATTATATCTCGGTTTTGATTTTGTAATTATCCCACAAAACCAAGTAAGTTAGACATGCTATTATTTTATCAACACGTGTAACCTTTGAACCAGATAAAATCAGAGAACATTTAAAAATTATACACGTATTTACCAAGTGGTTTAGGTAGATACCATTAATAAAGTAGTTGAAATAAAGACAAATAAGCAGCAACCTACTTAACATGTTTTGGACGTAGGTAAGCACCTATATAAGTGCTGGTGATACTAATATTGTGTTTGATAAATATTTGTTTACCCTTTAATTCT
The DNA here is from genome assembly GCA_963675405.1 of Cosmorhoe ocellata. Taxonomy (NCBI): domain Eukaryota; kingdom Metazoa; phylum Arthropoda; class Insecta; order Lepidoptera; family Geometridae; genus Cosmorhoe; species Cosmorhoe ocellata. The sequence goes on along the minus strand of OY776245.1, from coordinate 6,165,491 downwards.
CGCCAGGTGATGGTTGAGCCCCTGTTCTCTCGCCCACTTCGCCATGGCCCGCTTGATGGTGCCTCCCTTCGCACCGACTGCCATGATTTTTTCGTACATCTTCTCCCAAACTCTCGGTACTCCGAGAAATCTGAAAATAATTCATTGAAAACATGTAGAGTAGGTAAAATCTAGTGGTAGGTAGGTAGAGATGATTCAAAATCAGGAAAATCACGCAAATAAAGCCGCGAAAAGTTCGGTATTCTTTATTTACAGAAATATACAAACACTATAAGTAACATTCAATGAAACAGTTCAGCTTAGTACCTATCTAAGGAACGTTACCGATCGATCTCAACTGATCCAGATCACTGCCAGAGGGAAACGTCCCTATGACGCCGGAGGCGTTACAACGTTGAATGGCAATAGTACGTTGATCCCAAATGAGGCAGTTTTGGGAAACTATTTACTTAATCTACGAAGCTAGTTACTTAGCCTAGCATTCTATGTAAGAAATACCAAATAAAGTTTTGGCGAAACCCTAACACAGACAAAACGGTCATGATGTAGGAATATGTAGATACTACCAAGACGCCGTCCTTGTTTTTTAACGAACAATAATACTTGTAATTGTAATTAGTAGTAATTTTAGTACGAATGACCTCATATTTATAAATTATTCCTGCTAATTTATTCTCCCAATGTGATTATTATCTCAAGACAATGAATGTACTTTACCTAGATTATTACTTTGATTCCTGGGATTTTGTTGAATAAAACTTTGCTGGTAGGTATATAAAAATAACCTTATAAAAATCAATGTGTTAATTTTGTGGAGTCAATGCCTTACTTTATTAGGACGCCTACTTAACAGCCTGAAAACTGCAGATAAAGACAACACTGCGACACCATCCAAAGACTGGTCTCGCAGAACATCATGGGTAAGCACATGACATCAAAATTTAATCATCATCTTTTTGCCTTTTCCCCCATATGTGGGGTCGGCAGAATTGTGATATGTAGGTCAAAATATAAAAGGCTAATTTTAAACGCATAAAAAGTTATTTTAATGTTTAGTAAATGCAAGCATTCAATGGAATGGAAACACATAGTTGACTGTGGGGCTGTTGTGTGAATGTATTGATTTCTCACCTTGTAGGGCGAACTTCTTTGAGCGTTTCCACGAGACTGCCCTTCAGGGCGTCAGGTTGCGCGAAGAAAACGGTTACCGCGTTAGACAGGGTTGTGTAGATATCTACCACCTGGAAATTTAGCCTGGATTTTTATAGATCCCAATCATAATTACCTAAGTATCATGTCTTCTTTCAAATTCAAAATTCTCTCCTGAAATTTCCGTAACGTCTTCATTTAGATCGCTGCTAAGGACTCCCTTGTTATCGATAATTACTGTACATAGAAATGGTAATTATGCTGTGGTACCATAGGTTGAGCGACTAACTACTGCGCAAAATGTAGGCATGTCCCAGATATATTGTTTGAACGTGCCTTAGACTCCTCAAAGATAACTAAATATCTGATGAGATTTTGTCTACCAAGTCTGGGAATTACAATCGTGATCATGGTGTTTGTTCAAAATGTTCTCATCGTTATTACGATTGTTAGGCAGGTACCTATTTAATACTATGTACCACCGGGCCTACCTTACTGAAGTACCTACAGTATTTTGACCTCAGAAAAAAACTAAACGACAACCAAACAGGCACGCTAAAAAAGATTTTGCTACATCATGGTTATTTGTCTAACCTTTGTAAATGACGTAGATACGAAATCATGAAAAACATAATGTACATTGAAAATTTACCTGAGCAGCAACATGGCTGAGCGGCAAGAATGAGACGAGCCGGTCCTCCGTTGGTCGCAAGTCTCCAACGCGCTCCGATATAGAAAACGCGTCCCATGTCAAACTGTCATGGGACAACATCACTGCTTTCGGTGGTCCTACCGTGCCAGACTGTGAACGACAAATTGGTTTAGGGTGGATTTGACCAAATTCTGGTACATCTATTCTTAAAGTAATTACCAAATGTAATGTCAAATTCAAATAAAATGTCGGTTCACTTTTCGATAACTAAGATTTATTCAGGGTATAGTGAAGTCGTTTCCACAATCCCATACCGCTCATCAGCAAAAAATTAGTTTATTTAATGCGTGTGCTAGAAGAGGTAATATGATAAATATTCGATAAAATAATAATATCTATTATGTAAATATAGTTCCCAAATACATGTTGTTTACCGCATTACTATTTAATCGCAGTTTTACCCTAACGGCCATTATGTATTAGTAAAAGCAACTGTCGGTACCTAACTAATATTTACCTAATCCATCTAACAGAAAAAGTTGCGGGAGCTTGCTTCCTGTTTGTTACTTATAGGTACAGTTACCTAAAGATACTGTAAATTAATGTAACCAAGAACAAGTAGACTGAAGGTAAAGACATTATTATGCCATGTAATAATTTTAATTAAGTACCTATATATTATGTATATTATTTACAGGAAAATTGATATGATATAGTGTGAGTTTTGCTGTTTGATCAAAGGTCAAATTAATTACGTTAGTTTGAAATAATTGGAACTAATACCTTACCTCTATAGGTAATAGGTATGTTTCTGCCTAATTTAAGTGCAGGTGATAACATGCAGTAGGTAGGTACTCACAGTATAAACCAAGGTACAGCATTCGTTCACAGCTATGCTCTTCAACATATTGTTTAATTGTGTGTCTGACTCCTTTTCTCCAATTTCTAGAAGTTGTTCCCACTAAACAAAACAAAAAATCATATATTTGCTTGAAAGGTAGGCAAAAACATACCCTTTTAGAACTGATTTAGAACTTACACTGTAAACACCTTGCACAGAGGTGTCGACCGGCCCTTCCCATTGTACGATAGCTTTGAGCAGTGGTAGTTTATCCCTCACTGATAATATCTTATCCAGCTGCTTCTTATCTTGAACTGCAACGATGTTGGCTCTTGAAGACACGAGGCAATGGTAGCAAGCGTCAGCTGAATTTGTTGTGTAAATACCGGCGGCGTAACCCCTGGATAGGACAAGTTTTTGATTATGTATCAAGAGATCCTTATTGCAACTGTACCTAGGTATACATTACAGTACCTACGAGTACATGTGACAGTTGCAGTATCGATGTCTTTGAGTCTTGTTTAAAGCTGCACTAGTTTTAAAATTCCCAACACTGTCGATGGGCTTTATTTATTTTATACAAGCTTTTGACCGAGGCTTCGCACACGTTGTAACTGCATAAAAATTTGCCTAATTTTATTCTAAATCACCGGTCATCCTTATTTACTCAAAACATGAAATTCATCTAGCCGTTAAGGCGTAGGTGGGTCAATGTCAACATTGACACTAAATTAAAAAACGTACGATGTACTTAGGTAGGTACCGTCTTTTGTACCGTCGTCGGGGTCGGCGTCGTAACTATCTATCACCACTACAGATTACAATCTCTATTAGATAGAAGTACAGACATTTATACGATTGTAAAGCCTACCTATCTACCTACATAGTTTAAGATTAGATTAGAGTAGGTACTAGGTAGTAGTAAATTAAACCGATGTTAGGCTATTTGCACGAAGTGTTCAAAAAATGAGTTCAGTTTTAATTTTATAGATTGAAATTAATGTTGAAATAGTTACTGAAAATTTTCAGAATGACAACAATACATTGTTAAAATATTATTATTTTTGTACTTAATCGTTTTAAAGTTTCGGGTTTTTTCTCTTGATAACCTTGATAAGGAACTCGCGGCAAGTTGATCAGATGACTGATTTAATTTTAGATAGGCTGTAATATCTGATTCTGATAAGCTATGAGCAATTTCAGTTCGAAAATTACTAAGTAGAATGTGAGATCAAAAATAGCCCGTAATCAAAATTTTTGATAAGTAAATAAATGATTGTAACAATGGTACTTTCTCATACAAAAGACATAAACGCGCTACCATTACCTACCAAAAAGACTTCAGCATTCTTCATTCAGACCATTCTTCAGCATTCGCTAAGTATCTACGCGCAATGCTCAAGAGTGTCTGATTCTGATTAAAATTGGAAAACCAACGACTAAAGGAGCACAGATACCTAATCTAATACAATGTTAATTGTAACAAACTCATTAGGTTCACTCACCCAGCGTGTATAGCGGCTAGGTCTGCGATGTACCACTGTTCAGAGTTGAAGCCGAGAATACAGACAGAGTGGCACCTCTCCAGGCCGAGCTTCATGAAACCCTTCGCTGCAGTGCGCACACGCTCTTGGTATTGTCTGAGAAAAACATCATAAATTAAAAAACATGTAACTGACTATCAAAGCACAGCCTAACCTAATAAATAGGTCTCATAGCATAGCATAGAGTTGAAACTTGAAGGGTTGAAACTTGAAGGGTTGAAACATTCCCCTCGTTTGGGTCTACCTAGAGGCGCTTTAAAAAAGGATTCCAGAAATTCTACCCCTCAGATTTTACAAGGTGGTCAAAATTTGTGTGAAAATAATGTTACGTGGAAGAAGTTTGGGTCCATTTACAAAATACAACTTATGTCACATTTGTTATAGGACTAACAATCTATATTTTTATCAAACAGAACGGAGTCTTTGAGAAAAGTGACAGTACCTACGTAGTACCTACCTATACAATCAATTACTAAAAATTGTGATAAAGAGTTGCTAGGTATTATTACTCATCGCACGGTTACTCTGTTTAATTTTCCTGTGAATTAGGTACCTGGTGCGTAAATACACGGTGCAAATATTTAGCAAGTGCGTCATGCATGGCCTGATTCAAACACACACATAGTTACTATCACTAGGTATCTTGTTGTGCGTTTTCACTTATTCGACACGATAACGGTTATCGGTGCATTTCCATTTTTTTTCATTTACTTACTTACATATAATTATCGACACCGATTTCGGTTGATAAAAAGTTGCTAACTTGTCGAGACTACAGCCGCTGGTTATAAAACATGTTACCGATATTTTTATCGTGTTGTCTTCACATAATTATGTGAAAATATAAACGTTAATAGATAATCTTTAAAACTTTAATTATTTAGATGAAATTTGAAGTAAGAAACTTGGGTCCGTACCTAGATTATACCTAAGTATACGTATTATTCAGCAAGAAGGACTAGAATTAGGAAAGAACTTTCAGTAGAGATAAAAGGGTCTCATTTTCGTAGAGCAAAATTTAAAAAACTCTACAACATAAAAAAAATTGCGGGACGATTCTAGCTGTCAGATATCTTTGTACAGTTTTCACAAAACTCTCGTGCAATGCAGGCTTATAAGTATAAGACACTTATCAACATGACCTCTCGACATTTTCAACAGTCAACATATAAATAAGTTGCTAAATTTAGCAGCTGTATCTGAGTGTGATAGAACAACTTACGTTGTCACGTAGGCTAGCTTCGTCTGTGCTACATGTAACTTTTAGTTGAAATTAATTTGTCTTCGAGTGCTGTCGTGTGATTCTGTAAGACCTCATTTTAAACTTCGAATATGAATCCGCTGTGAGTTTCTTGATTGGCATTCTAAAAACTCGGTTGATAATTCGAATTTACACTAGCGCCACTCTTGCGAGCGTGTCAGCCAGTTGAACTAAATTTACGGGGAGATTTTGACAGATAAAGTATGAGATGACGTTAGAAGTGGCATTCTATACGGTAATTCCCAAGTCACTTCGACGCTCGCTTCGCACTTGAACCCGATTCAAAGTGTCAAATAAAAAGCGTCTTAAGCGAAGTGAAAGTGAATAACGATGTGAGATGCGAGTTGATGTTTAAATTTTACAGAATCGACGTACTGCTATGTTTGGGAACCAGTCAGTTTTTTAACTCTCCTGGGTAGTCTTCTACGATTAGTAGAGTCAGAAAGTTAGAGTCAGTAATAAAGTATACTTGATTAAAATAATATGCTTAACGTAGTTAATCAAGATATTTTACTCACTTGTAAGTAATTTTGTGCCATTTTCCGTCAGCCTTTTTCGTAGCCAATGCAGGTGCGTCAGGATATCTTGCAACAGTTCTGTTAAGCAGACCGGGCACTGAAATAGGGGGTTCTGAAGAAACTCCCCGAGACGATACCCGCAGTTTCACGTAGTCTCCAGGCTTGGCTGTTGTGTAGCTCTCAGCCTGAACAACTTGGTCTGGTCCTGTTTTTATAATTTTCATGTTAGGAAGTATTATTATTTATGTTACCTTTGAACATTGGCATTCGAAGTTAGATAAAAATGTATAGTAACTTTTTAAACAACCACAAGGAAAAACACATTGGTAGGTAGGGTTGGTAGTAAATAATATTATAGTGTGCAATAATATAGGTACCTACTAATATACTTACCTACTAACTTATTAGTCTTCTAGATTAATTGATATCAACTTTGAAGATAAAAAAAAATACATAGGTACCTACCTACTTAATCCGATATAGAAATGGAAATGCATTGAGGGAAGTAGTTATATCAGATAATTGCAAGAGATTATAATATAATCTTTACCTTGGGGTCATATATCTGGATCCACCTAACAATCGCATTTTCTGTCTGTTTCTATCGTATCGATCTTCGACCGGCATCCTATGAAGTAGGATTATTGTATACAATACTTATGTACTGGTTCTACGTAACTACTTCACAGAATGCCAGACTGTTTACTTATATAAGTGGAAAATACTCACCATTCATGTTTTTCGCTTCGTGATGATTCACACCGTTTGGTACAATCATTTTGCTCACTTTCACTATTTCGTCTTCACCGTTCGCCACTATAGGGGAGTCCTCCTAACAACAAAAAATACGTAACATAAATACTGCACTTGCCTCCATTTATTGGAAATAAATCATATCAATCAATAATGGTGTTAGGTACTACCATGATTTAGTAGGTACGAGTACTCTTAGTGAGTAGGTACGTACCTAGAGCTAGTTTAGAAAGCGGTCAAGTGAGAGTATGTGAAGTAGAATGGAAGTTGAAAATACTCTACCCACCGACTCTACCGTTTTAAACGTCATATAAACAGCGTCAAAAAACCTTCTTACAGTGCGCAATTAGATTTAATTGCTTACGTTTTGTCGAACTTTTAAAATAATTTGATATTGGCCGTTGGAGGTTGATGGACCACAATCTACCCTACTCTTATCAGTCCCACTAGGTGGGGTCGACTCGTCACGAGAACCACATCACCTACCTGTACTAAGCAAAGCGTTCTTCAAGGGACCTCGTAAAGTTGGAATAAGGTAGCTTGCAGTATAAAGCAAACAAATTATATAGATTTTACAAACTGCATGCACGCACATAACGCAACTGTGTAGGTACCTATCTTTAAACTCGTAATTTTTCAGAACTGACAACGAATCTGAGTTCCACTACTGACCAAGTTTGCATCATGAGTGCAATGCTTGGTGAGCAAATACTGCTTTGCTATTATTTAGTGATGCAACTATCCGGTCGGTTTTGTATTGTAATCTTGAAGAAATGGGTGGTTTAACATGTTGTGCAATGACTCTACCTACAAGAAATCTTCTACTAATCCAGTAATATTCGTTTGTGCTGTTGTTGTTGATAGCTGGATGGTTATAAAAAATATTTGACCCAGGTCTTAACTGATATATCCCACGTCAATTTTGTGATAATGGTTTATTATGAAGGATAAAATAGGATTATTATAATAAAATTATTTATTGAGCGTTTGAAGATACGGATTTACCACAACGAGCTGATAATTTTTTATCAAAACATGTCACACCTGGGTCGCTCATGAATTGATGAGGTTTTCATACCTAGATGACGTAGGTAATAAGGTATCTCGGTACCTCTTTTAAATATCTGCCTAGGTATATAGATATATATTAGGCGTCTAGGTATTTGTAAGAAGTAGATAATGCCATAGTAAGAAGACCAGAACTATCTGGTCTCTACTAGTACCTAAGTATACCTAAGTACAAGTTTATATAATGTATGTAGGTACCTATTTACCAAGCTTAACTGCCAGCTTAGCTAGTAGGTAAGTACCTGTTTACCAAAACCGCAAAAAATTAAAACGTTTTAATTTTATTAGTTACTGCCAGTAAAAATAAGTACCTTAGTAGATACCTAAATTATATTATTTATGTCTTTATCACGACGCATTGTAAAATATATACTTATCGAGGTACTTACTGACTTATATAATAATTATCAAAACATAGGCAATGGTGGAGTAGTGGTAACAATCCCTTACACTTACTTATTTTTTTGAAAGGATCATTCAAAATAGCGTTAGGACCGTGACGAGTTTCTTGCCCGTTCTTCTCGTAGGTAGGTACTTGGGTTAGGTTGGAATTGGCACATAGATTATATACTAGCATGTAAGACGTTTCAAAGTGATCCTTGTGATTTTATTATTTTAGAATTTAGAATTTTTGTAATTAGAATTTTGGGCTCTACGATTGTGGGTTCGAATTGCACAGTAGGTAGGTAGGTAAGTTCAACTTGGACCCAGGATTGCAATAGGTAGGTTACTTAAATAACTATATTTTACTCTATGAATTACCTATACCTACTGGTTAATTACATAAAGTAGGTAGGTATCTACTACTATAAAGTTTATAATTTTTTTACTAATTGTAATTTTTTTAGTACTTACTACGAGTACCTACTTACTATTTTAGGTACCGACTATTAGTGCTACAAAAGTCTAAAAAGTTTATGCAGATGTTAGAAACCTACGTGATTGTTTGGTTGTGAGTCAATCACGCATAAACAAACGGCTGGACTGATTTGGATGAAATTTGGAACCTACTAACATTTCTTCCGAATCGAAACCGCAACCTCTCACGCTTTAGCTGACATTTTTACTACTACCTTACCTAGGTAACATTGACTCTTCTACACGATGTAACGGCCACGCACGACCAGTATCATTTTATCAGTAACGGTTCGGTAATGGTGATAAAAAATATTGCTTCATAAGTATTTTTAGTAGGTAGCCTAGGTATTTAGGTAGGTACTATGGTACTATGAAAATTAGCAGTGACTATAATCAGAGACGAGTTAACTCGTCTCTGCTATAATCAAATCATGAATTGAGAACTAGTGTGGTGAACTATGCTTGATTGATCTGGTTTAAGCACTTATTACACTACCCTGAATTCGGGACCCTTACCCTAAATAAGAGTGGTTTAACCTGTGACATGCCGGAACGCAGATCCACGCGAGACATAATAGATTTTCTATTATGTCTGGAATCCCGGCATACCACAGGTTAATAAGAGTCAGGGCGTAAGGCGTAGAGGCTAGGCGTTAAGCTCCCTTACTAGGTACCGGGCCCTGAATACCATGTAGTGTAATGCCCGTTTTACTTTTATTTTATTGAATACCTAGATAGAACATGAATAAATTAAACCCAAAAATAAATATGAAAGTAACTAAGTAAGTAGGTACTTACCTACTTACCAATATAACCAAGTTTAATTGGACTTACCTTTTATTGCGTTATGTAAAGGAACACTATAACTAGCACTATTTACTTAGGCCACTTTGCACACAATACCAAAATTGCTATCTTTGGTAGCTATTATGTACAATCTAACAAAATCTAGTACACCAAGTAAATAAGTACCTACCTAGGTTTATGTACCTACCTACTTTATTTATAGTAGGTAAGTAAGTAGGTACCTAAGTATTAGTAAACTGGCGAGTTTCACAGCGATGATAGTGACAGACACAGACACGCCGAACACGCACGCGGGCGTCTGACCCGCGTAAGGTCGTTTATCTTAGAGGAAAATGTATTATCGCTACGACCGCGACGATTCGAACTCAGTAGCCAACTGGCGACTTGCCCTGGGCCGTGGCGTGATATCTACGTTTCATTCAAGTATAAAGTACAACTCACAAGATCTGGTAAATAGAGAAAATTTAGCGCGTAAGAATTTAAATAGGTACTCTACTAAAACTATTGTAGTAGTGCCTCTACGCCTGTCGTTTTAACGGCTTCAATATGAATATGGAAGCCTATGTGGGGGTAATAAGGTTGTAGAAAGTGGTGTCACGTACCGTAGCGTGTCTCGGCTCTTCCATGGCACGACACGACAGCTGCACTAATATCACGATGCAATGGGCACGTGGTATGCTAGGCTTGAGGACGCGCGAACGACTGAGCGCGCTCCGTTTACTATCTGAATGTTTGCAGTTTTACAGCTTTTAGATAAACTTAAAAACGTAGACATCAACGAATCAGAATTGACTGACCCGTTTAATTATTTTTTCTTATATTTATTTGTAGAGCAATATCTTATCAAAGTTGATGGGTAGGTATTAGTTATACCTACCTACCTACTTATTCTAAAAATAAAAATGCCTAATTTCTAGGAAAACTGATTAATACCCACTTCAATAGTGATCGTAGGTGACCATGTAGGTACCTAGGTAGGTTAAGGTACCTACTTTATCTAGCTAGCAGCTGGTAGTTAACATAAAACCAACTAAGTTTGTACACAATAATACCTACCTGTTTAATCTACCTTACGTTACTTATTTAATTACGTACATTACATCCCATTTCTCATTTCAGAAACTCTACCTCTTTGTGCTCTACCTTGACTCTGCCAGCCAATTAGCTAGGTAGGTAGGTAAGTGTTGCCATATCGTTCGTTTAGAACTGCCTATTTTTAAGCAAGGTAGGTAGGTAGGTACCTACCTACCTGTTTTATCAATAACTTACTCAGATTAATTAAAGTTGGTAGGTTGTAGGTAGGGGTAGGTATATTTTAAACATTTTGTTGGTAACTAACAACATACCTACCTAGGTACTAAGTTAAGAACCTTTGAAGAATGAGTGGATAAATTATCTAAGTTTTCAAAATGAAATCAAATATAAATTCAAAATTAACACAGGTCATAGAGTTCATTAATTACAATCTTCTAGGACTACCTATAAAATTCTTTCTTCATTCAAAAGCCTCCTGTCAATAGTTTTGCGACTTGCGTTCCATTTTACAATTAGGTAGGTTCATTTCACATTAATATTGTACACGCTTTATTTGAGTATTTGCGTGATCTTTATTTCATAAATAAAATCATACCATTTATCATGTCATAAATAATATAAAATCATTTCTATTACGAACAATTTCTGCGAGTAAAGAAGTGGATGCCAGTGAAGTGATGGATGAAACTCGCCGACCGACAGCCGCCATGTTTTCTTTCCACAACAACACCATCACGTCACGTCGAGCGAACGAAAGCAAGCAATCATTCATACATATCAAACGTCAGTAAAAATTAATTTGCACATTCACATACACAATATATTATACAAAAACACAATCTAAATACAAGAGTTATTTAATGTTACAATGAATCGAAGCGAGGGATTAGTGCAACGAAGGAACGTTGTAAAAGACAGCACCACAGAAGGTGGATTGAAGGAAAATCCAGACATTGATGATAAGAAAAATGATAAAAATTATGATGACGGGGATTCAAAGGAAACCAGGTTGACTCTCATGGAAGAAGTGCTACTTTTAGGGCTAAAGGATAAAGAAGTAATTGGAAAATTCGCACTGTTGTGAAATCAACTTTTAGTTCGTGACTGGTTCATCTTACGTTGTACTTGTTTCAGGGCTACACATCTTTTTGGAATGATTGTATATCTAGTGGTTTACGAGGATGTATACTTATTGAGCTTGGGCTAAGAGGCCGCGTAGAGTTGGAAAAGGCTGGAATGCGAAGAAAAGGTTTGCTCTCCAGAAAAGTTATTGTAAAATCAGGTGAGTGCTCTTGCTAGTGTATATCTGTGTAGTTATAGCAGCACCAACAATCAAATTATTACGCATCATTTTTAAAAGCAAAAATGAAGGAACCAAGAAATTTTCAAAGCAAAACAAACAAACAACTTAAATTTTTTTTATGAAATCTATTCTATTTGAGTATTTTGAGTTCATGTTAGTCATAAAAGCCAACAGCGATCAATATACAGAGCTTGATATTGTATAGATCATTCTAGTCCAGTACCTACCTCCTTATGCTGGAAAAAGTCAATATACATTGTCCTGAAATAGGCGTGCCAGCTAAGAAAATGGGTCCTGTGTGAGTTAATGCTGACACTGAGACTGACCCTATACGCACCTCCACAAAAGGTCTTAGTGCATAAGATCATTAAATAATAGCAGCACTGAACATTGCTTAACTAGTTCATCTTTAGGAATGACTAAGTTTTTCATAATCCACTCAATTCTCCAATCAGGCATGTACAGCAACCACCAAGCTATACTTTCAGTTCTAATTTGCAGATACACCAACTGGTGATGTTTTGCTGGATGAAGCTTTGAAACATATGAAGGAAACAGATCCACCAGAGAGTGTACAGAGTTGGATAGAGTATCTGAGTGGTAAGTGCTTGCTATAATACCTATAGTACTATTGAAACTCCATGTGTTTTAGTTTGTATACAATTATTTTCATACAACTTTAACTTCGGGCTGCAACCCTGAATTCAATTTAAAAAGACCTCAAATAAAATTTCAGCCCCTTAGGACTTTTGCTTTAGGCTTCTCATTGATAGTCATAACTTATTGTATGAATCAAATTTAGTGTTTTAGTTTGTATGTATACTAACATCATTTTGTGATATTTTTTAGGTGAAACTTGGAATCCCATGAAGTTAAAATATCAGCTGAAAAATGTTCGAGAGAGGTTGGCTAAAAATCTTGTTGAAAAAGGTGTACTAACAACTGAAAAACAAAATTTTCTTTTGTTTGATATGACTACACATCCTCTCACAGACAATGTTGTCAAATGCCGTTTAGTAAAGAAGGTAAATAAATACAATTTGGTTGCATCATATAAAACCATGTAAAACACTTGATCAATGCAAATAAGTTGCTTGTTATGATATGCATTTGCAATTGTTTATATGATAATGATTGTTATTTGCTGATATTGTCATAACTTTGATGCTCAAAGCATCCTTTCACCAAGTAAATAATGCATTGCATTCTAAATAGAAACCATTTAAAAGTTTATTAGTGTACAATATTGTAGTGGTGCCAGATTTTAAAATAAAACCATAATCATGTTGTATTCACTATCTATTGATAAGAGTTATTACGATAACTACAGGTCCAGGAAGCGGCTCTACGCCGGTCAATCACGGACGTGGCCCACGCGGACAAGCGCTCCCTCGCTTTGCTCATGCTGGCCCACTCGGCCGATGTGCTCGAGAACGCGTTCGCTCCACTCTCCGACGAGGACTACGAACTTGCCACGAGACGCGTACGCGCATTGCTTGATTTAGACTTCGAAGCCGAGGCCATCAGGCCCGATGCCTGCGAGATCATGTGGGCAGTCTTCGCAGCGTTCACTAAATAGCGGTAACTGCCACTATCTTACCATCGAGATAGGGGTCAAACTGAGTTGGTTACTTATATTATGATATGAAAATTCCTCTTTTCATAAAACTCTCATCAATGAATTTAAAGAGTTAAATAGTTTTAATATATCTAATTTAGATGATTGCAAGTGACACTACATGCCCGTAAAATTGCAATAAATTGATTAGATGCCTTCAAATAACTAATTAAGTGGATGACTTCAAATATTGTACAAATAAATCATGATAATACTACCTATCATTCCCGTAATATATAGCTACAGTATTAAAAATTGTTTCATTTGGATTTATAATGTTTGAGTTTTAAGTAGGTCTTCAGTTAAATAGCACTATATGTTGTGGTCATGCACTCATTCTATATGATTCTAAGCTCGTTTCTTTTTACAGTTTTTGACTGATTTTACCACTTAAAAGTAAAATATCTAATATTTATTGATTCAATGACAGTTTTTAAACATAGTAATTATTATTTGGGCAAGATCTCTGACGAAATTCCTATTATTTTATTTGGAGTTTGTAATGTATTATTCAAGTTCATTTATGCTTTTATTTCCTACGTTTATTATTACACCATAGTCCGAAAACAAAACTCATTTTAGTTTTAATAATTAGTTTAACTTTAAAAATGTAAAATATAATACTGATGCACAAACTGCATTACTTATATTATTTGTATTTAAATTACAGCAATTGAGTTTATAGCATTAGTTGGAGTATTTTTATGCTTGTAATTAACTTCTGAGAAACAATGAAATCGTATCAATGGTTTACTGTAATGTTAGCGATTTGGCAATAACTTTGTTATGGGGACTGCCTCTAATTGCGATAAGCAATATCTATATAGAGAACGCAACTTTGTCATAATTGTATGGCTTATCAGAGGAGTAGATTACGCAATTAGATCATTTTAAGTATTATTTTCGCAAAAATGTACAAGCATGTAATTAAATAGTGGTAGCTGTTATAAGTAAGGTACCTATCATACATTTTCATTACCCTATTTATTTTAAATGAGGCTTATATATCTGAGTTTTATATTTTTTATTTATGTTTTTCAGTCATTTTATAAATAGGATCTTCATGCGTTATTTCTTGACGAATAAATAGATGTTAAAACGAATAGGTACTTAAGTACTTATATATTATTAAAATTATGAAATTTTTATTTATTTCTTCAACCTTCGCATAATTTTGTTAATGGTTTTTTTAGTACCTATACTTCTCGCTCGCACGTCAGTTAGTAACGCAGGTCTAGTATTTTATATGTATTTGAATGTATTATTTTATTTATTATATATTATTACGCTTTCTATAATTTATCATTGTAAGTATGTTCCGGTATCATTGAGAGTTAGAATAATCACATTTGTAATTATATGTTGTCTGGAATGAATAAAGGGAAAAAATCTATAGGCAGTTAGTTCAGTTGTAAAATACCTACTTGGATTTATTATTTACGCGAACCTTAAATAAATAGTATGAGTAATAAGTACTTACTACGTAAACGTGACTTGCGTAGGTACATATAGAAGATTATAATATTATTATCAATGGTGCAATCCTGAAAACTTATCTTAGATTATCTGTTGAAAAAATAAATTAGGTAGGTAGGTACTTAAGTATGTAATTTTCCTATTATATGTTTCAAATTACTTAATATATCCTATTTATATTCCCTTTATGTGTCGAGGGGTTGAAAGTTGGGGGGAAATATCTACACTGTTCCAGTCGGGAAATTCCTGTCGCAATTTTCCACATACAAAAACGTTTGTTTGTAGACGTAAGAAATATTGATATCTAGCCTTAAAATAGAATAAAATATAGAATTTTCGTAAACATATTTAGATATAAGGATGTTAGTACTTCATTTTTAGCTTCCATAAAAATATATTTAGTCAAGTATTTTATAGATAATTTTTGACCCTTGCACATCGTCGTAGGCCAATTCGTAATAGACGATTGTGGCAGCGTGAACAGGTACTGTCCTAGAAAACCGACGATACTAGAACGCATTTTTGAATTTACTTAGTTAACTCTAGTACTTTGTCTAGTACTTTGTTTCTTCGAGTTCGTTCGATTATTCACTTATCTTCGATTGAGCTGGTGTGCAAGAGGCATAACTTTACGTTGAATTGCCATGGAGTAACCGTAACTAGGTTCACTGAGTCCCTTTCAGAATCACCGGGACAAACAGAATTAATTTTTCCATTGCTTTCCAACGTTTGTAAGTTTCGAATAGTTTTATATCTATTTGGGGTTTTGCTATTGCTACTGGAACTATAAATTTGATTCATTTTGTACATAAGTGGCGCTCTTTTGTTTGTACATAACTGGCCCGCATTGAGCGCCGATGAAAAATTTAATAAGAACGATTTGTAGAGTGATTGGAAATGTATAAATCAAGGTAAACTAATGTATCATACACATAATTTTTTAGTATTAATAAATTACTCAAAATATATTCTTTGAAAAATAAATTTGTAGTTACATTTTAGATTCCATTTAGGTTTCAAATCAGAGAATCAGAAAAACACAGTGTTGTAATTTTAATTCAGTTTTATTATAAACATTCTCACACTTCACACGGTGGATAGGTAAGTCTTATATCTCTTCAAGACGTAACTTTATCGACGAATCAGTTCACTTTTACCTATTCTCAGTTCCTAATAAACAGACTACTGATAATTCGTGAGTGAACCGGTGACAAAATCGCTTTCTGTGCTATTATAATACTTCTACAGTTATGGATATTGGGCAATAACCCGATAAATAGTGGTGTTATTATGAATGTACTTTTTAATTTAATTTAATACGAATTAAGTAGAGGAAGTTGGAAAGAACACGTTGTATATACAGGGCTAATGTCTTTGATAAATAAGTACTTACGAGAGTTACAGTTCCCAGATTACAAGGCTTCTGACTATAAATTCCAAGTTGAAAGAAAATAATATTTTCTTTAAACTTACAACATCCTGATCCTCATACATTCTTTCAACTTCTGATATTTATTCAATCTTAATCTCACAGCCGTATACTCTAAACTCTAAAATCAAGTATAATACTAAGGATTAAGCGTATTTATTTTAAAGTTATATAATATTACTTTAAACTACATTATTATTCTGTACAATAACCTACTCTACAAATAAATTAAACCTGTAATAAATAGTGCGTAATATTAATAAGCCTAGTGAACATCTCAAGCTCTGTAGATTGGATCAACAATATAACCTCGATAAACCTCATTGCCAAGTCGGTAGTTCATTAAAGTGTAAAAACCTAGGCACTAATAGTATTGTTGTTGTATTGTTATAGTTAAAAGAAAATTGGTAAATAGAGTTGGCAGTTGAAGTACATACGTAGCCTAACCTACACGTTTAACTAAGTTTTAGGTTTAGTTTTAATTTCATTTTCTATTTTTATCTAATTTATACCCTCTATTTTCGTATTGAACGAGCAGGCTCATTGACTGTTATTACGAGTATAAGTAAATAACGTCCAAGGCAAATACTTACACAGTGCAGTACGGTTTGCATTTCAATATCGTAATGGGTATTGTGATGTCTTTTGTGCTGAAGTAACTCGACTAGGATAAATCATATTACATCAAATTAATCAAAATATCAACGCTGTTTTCAAGCCAAAGTTAGTTTATTGCTTGATGTAGCTTGATATCACTTTCACTTTACCTACTGAGAGGTGTAGGAGTGCCAGCGGTTTCTTTGTTTCAATAATCCTTAAATATTCTACCGCATTATGTAAGTCGTTCAAGTAGGTCAGTCTTTGACGCATACGGGGCCATAAAATTTCTGACTCTGGCTACGAAATAAATTCAGTATCATATACATAAATAAGGTTAGGTATATCTACACCGGAGCTGCTTCCGATGCTTGGAAGCCTCAGTTGGCTGAGTGTTTTACCACTAGCTGTTACCTCTTTTCCGTGTTTCCTTGGATCACCCTTGGAGTTGGGTGTTTTCTTGAGATTTTTTTGAAGCGTGTATTCAAAGCCTAAGGCGTAACGTATTTTTTCAATAATTCGTAACTAACTCCTTTTTTGCATTGGTAGGTTACATCGATGCTTGGAGACCTCATTTGGCAGCTAAAGGGGTCGTTTCCGCCCGTTGTCACCACGCCTCCGTATATCGAATGTCGTATTCTTGAAGTTGGGGCAGCCTTTGGCGCAGGTTGTCGAAGGCTGCCGCCGAGAGATTGGTGCTGTTGAGGTTCAGATGCCGGAGATTCGGTAAGCCTAAAACGATAATTTTACTTATGATTCTGTTCGTATTATACCTACTTAGGGATATTTATTATAGACCTCTATTTGATAAAGTACATTTTAACTGTGATAAATTAATGGATTGTTGTTTATTGAAGCCGCTGTGGCTTGGTCGCCCTTAGTCTCGATTAGGCAAAAGAGCTGGGTAAAATATTGTAGGTATCTCTGGTTACCTGATAGTGCTTCGATACCCTTGTCTGAGACGCGCGTCTCGCAAAGGTTGAGCACCTGCAGCCGTGTAAGGTGCTCCGAGATCAGTTGCAAGCCGCTGTCGTCAAACTTAGTCGCCCATAGGTTCAAGTAGCGTAGCGATGGCAACTAAAACAATTAGGTTTATCAACTACGTCTTTAACGTTGCGGTAAACTGAAATAGCAATAGTGTTACGGCAGGCTTATTATGTAAAACTTTGCAGTAGCGACAGCAGCAGATCAGTTGCAAGTTGTTACCATAAACGGTATCACGGAAGGCAGTCACCCTATCGCTAAGTCGTTGCTGAATGCACTTTGCCTTTGAACACTAGCGCCACTAGCGACAGAACAGCAATTGGTGGAAACAAATATTGTTGACCGATTGTCCGGCAGAGAGGGACATAGTGTTCGGTTGCTGTTGGCGTTGTAGCTGCTTTTAGCTACAAAATTGACGTTTGACAGCGATAATTGCGAGATTTACGCTTGTTGCAAACCTGTCGCGAGTATCTTAATCAGCCTGCGGTTTTATATTTTGATATGTTATAAAAACCCGTAACATGGTCAGTTATCGTACCTTTATGAGATGGTGTGCACATTCGCTGGTAACGCTGGTGAAAGCAAGGGAGAGGCACTCCAGATTACCGAGAGCTCCAGCCTCTAAGAGAGCTGCTACATCAGCGTCCGTCGCTCGCACTGGCAGGGCGAGTCGTCTAGGCCCACCTTCAGCTTGCTAAAAATATAATACCGTTGAATGACATAATTTTTAGGATATTTAGGATTTAGGTAGAGTCCCAACTGCAGAATACATACTAGATATCAAGAGCACTCGTACTCACCAATCTCTGAAGGTGCTGTTGCCGTTCACAGAGATTATTGTAATACTGCTGACCCAGATCAGTGCCTTGCAGCGTGGCGATGATTTCCAGTTGCGTTTGATCGTCCGTCGTCACCTCCCATTCGAGCATCAAGCTTAAAGCCTCCAGTGCGGCTGGCTGCAAATTAAAATTATTAGTACTTACATACATATACCTATTTCGATCGCGTTTATTGCGTGCTTTTTTTTAAAGCGCACAGAACCCGTATTTTATCAACTATCGTGTATTTTAGGCATTGCTTTCGTTCGTTATTTCCGTGGAATATAGTACGAAATACGTGTTAGACAAATTTAAAACAACTTACGTGTTCTGTTAGAGCGACTAGAATGAAATCAGGCAGCTGTTTAATCATGTTCTGTAGAAAGCTTTTCCTTCTGCAGCAACATTTTAAGAGATTTTCCAACTGTAAATAAATTACGAATTTAACATGAAAATGATTATCAGTACCTACATATACTTAGACATGGCTGGGTGTTTTAATGGTACGTACCATACATCCCCAAAGCTCGCACAGCTGCTCATGCGGTAGCGCCAGCAGTGGCTCCGAAGGGCCAACAGTTCGAAGCCACGACGGAGGACTCGATCTCGCGGCCCTGGCCGGCGCCACGCATGCGTGAGACGCGCACCGCGGGTCCTTGGCCATGGCGGATAGCACGCGTGCTAGTCTGCCAGCGACCCGCGGACAGGCAAGAGCGTTCGCGCAGAGTGGTACAGGCTGAACCACAGCACTTACTATAACTAGCCAGTCTTCATATTCACACCTAGAATAAATGAACATAATAAACACACGGTCAATGGTTGGTGTCCAGATCTGGAGATATTGATAGATCTTACATCATCATCATCTTCCTGCCCTTTTCCCACGTTATGTGGGGTCGGCACAACATGTGATCTTCTTCCATATCCCTCTATCATTCGTCATCTCGGTACTCACTCCTTTCCTACCCATGTCGTCTTTCACACAGTCCATCCATTTTTTCTTTGGCCTACCTCTACCCTTGTATCCATCCACATTCTATCTAACACTCTCCTCGTCACATGACATTCATCTCTCCTCATAACATGACCATACCACGCTAACCTGTTACTCCTTATCTTTACTGCCGGTGCCACCTTCAGACTTCCTTTAATATAAATATTGATATTTTATTTATTATTGATAGTTCTTACATATGGTCCAATATATCTGCGAAGCACAGCACCTCCTCCTCATTGTCGCTGCACTGGTGCGGGGCGGGGTAGTTCCTGAAGTGGTCGTCGAGCGCCGCGAGCGCCACGGCCGCGAGGTTCGGCGCGGCTCGCGGGTGCGGGCACGTAGCGCGGCTGCCGTGCGTCACCTCGACGAACCGACGCACTAGGGCGGACCCGGAGTTATGCGCGCTTAGAGCACTGTTCAAAACATTTCACTATTAATATCGAGCGAAATTGAACTGTTTATTTTTGGTAGTATGACTAGTTCAACGCCTCGACACGGTGGCTAGTGCAGCAATTAATGTTAATTTGAGCTCAAACCGAGTAGATATTATATAGATGATTTTGGAACGTAATATTAATGCTGTTAGCAAGTACCTAACAACTAACATAAAATATAATACCGGAAACTCAAGTGAATGCGCTTCTTTTTCGTATGTATTGTATGTAACCCATTCTGAAGTCGTAATGACGATTTCTGGTTATTACAGAATATTACCTATTATTAATCTGTAGAACTGCTACATGACGTGTTACAAAAGTTAATGTGCATATTTCTCAAATGTACTTTGGCCGTTTGTACTTTTTATAAAACGTAGAAACGTCCTTAGGTTACTGGCAAACAATTGACGTCAGCACAAGTGAACTCGATGTGATTGACTTCGCGGTTACTGTACTGAGCTGTATTAAGCAAACGGGGCCGCGATTGTTCATTCATACAAGTAAACCTAGGTACTTCATAGGCTGTGCAGTGTACCTATTCCGCTACTAAATTAGATACAGAGACCATTAAAACGATGTCGTTAATTAAGCGATCAAGAACACTGATGTCCTTGACACACATTTTGTAAAACCGTGTTGAAACAAACCGTGTTAGAATTCGTTTGATGACGATGACTTCATTAGTTCTGGTTACTATTGATATTGGTCAAGATTATCGAGATTCTATTAACAAGGTGACTTCCACACATGTTTATGTCGTCATTATGTTTTGATATTCTAGGTCAATCACCCACATCATAAAAAAACTTGTAAATTATGTTACCTAATATTTTTTACGTCTTACAAAGCAGCAAGTAGTAAGTATAGCAGTTATTTCTTACCTAATATAATCTCTAACTAAGCGTCTGGCGTTAGGCGCTCTCGCGAAATCGACGTTTCGGGTGAGGACTCTGCGCACAGGCGGAGCGAGAGCGGGCAACGGCGCCGCTCGGGGTCTCCGCCTGCACAGGCGCGCGAGCAGCCCACAAAGCTCGCCGGTAATACATCTCTCAGCTAGCAGTGGAGCTGAAGCGCTTGTAACGTTTTCCGCCCACTCTTCCCAATCGGTATTGTGCTTATTCTGAAAACATGGTTTTTAACATAATAAATAAAAAATCTCGTGCTATAAAAATTATATCCAGGCAAAAAGAACTGTAGGCAGGTATTCCATCAAGCGGCAGATTGGTCGTAAACTTATTTTCGTCAAAAAAGAATTGAACAAACTGTAAACAATACCAGAAAATAGGTAAGCAAGTACTTTATTAAACTCGCTATTAGATTGTTGGCAGGTTGCCTAAACTGTAAGCGGTTTTCCCCTATTAAAAATATTTGATATATTTTTCGGAGATTTCAGTCATTTTGTGGTCGGAATGACGTATAAAAATGTACCATTTACGTCAACAAGTATTAATTTAAAAAAAAAATAGAAATACCCGGCTGCGTGGCATTGTACTTGCTCGTAATTGAGTTTGGTCGAATTGATCAAAAAACTTGCTCTATTGCCTAGTTTACTCTTTGATTTGTTTATGAAGTGCGAGTGATAAGCTTAATAACAAGTTTTTATCCCGGATAAAACTTCCAAGGGGATGAAAGGGGAGGGGGGGGGGGTCAAGTTGGTTTGAAAATTTCCAACTTTTAAACACTTACTGACCCCCTAACCGCGGGTGATACGTCGGCAGCGATGCGAAATTAGTTTAAAATGCATACAATATTTTATAGATAATACATGTTTCTGTCTAATAAAACAAGCAGTGCGAAAACGTTTCTTACAGTCGTCATTATTTTTGTTACTTTACATATTCTTTGTCAATCAGTCATCTAAACAAATCTAAAGACATTTATTTTGCATAAATCGGTAAATTTTTGTTTTCTTTTTTGGTACACGTTTTATTCAACTGCAGGAGGTTGCTTTGTGCCAGACTATAGACAAACGCTGTTTTTACAAAACTAATTGAGCATTAAATAGTAAGACTCTAAGTACCTACCTACTTACTTTTATGTTTGTAGAATATTTTCTATTACCAGGAAAAAATATTTTCTCGTGCTTGATTAAATTGGATAGGTACTGAGTAAAGAGTCCTTTACACATAGGTATGATTACCTGCTGTAAAGGGTTAAAATCGCTGCACATTATTGCTAACCAACCGTTGTACCACTACTGTTTATATTGATTATGTGAACAAGTGAACACTGCCTTATGAAACGTAAAATTGCATTGACGTCATCTGGTTGATTTCGCAAATAAATTTGTTTGCTACTCTATGCTTATCAATTTGCAATTCAAACATAAATAGCACGTGTGAAGCGAATGCTCGTGATAAGAAGAGAGTAATCATTTATTTTCTATGAATGGCTGACTGAACCATTTGTACTTCCGTGATAATTTTGTGAAAGTCACAGTTGACCTTTCTCTACCTACATAATAAGTAAGTAAATATAGTTACTAAGTCTATCTTCTACAACAGAGTCACAGAACTGGCGTACGTAGATATTTTTTTGTAATAGATTAGCTTTCTTCTAAATTATCTCCACCTTAAACCGCCTTCAGACGAGTTAGTGGTAACGAGATTCGCGTATAAAATATATAGTACCTGGTGACCGAGCTTTGCTTGGTGTTTTTTCTTCGTAAACGACGTTTTCCAAAAATGAAACCTAGCTAGATCGATTTATCGCCCCCGAAACCCCCTGCATACTAAATTTCATGAAAATCGCTGGAGCCGTTTCCGAGATTCCAATTATATATATATACATATATATATATACAAGAATTGCTCGTTTAAAGGTATAAGATTTTTATTATTTTGGTATCAAACGAAATAAGTGTACCTACTTACTTCAGCTAGATTAAAACATCACGAACTTATACATATTATGATTGTTATATTATTATGTTCTATTTTGAATGTGGATTTTTTTTATTATCACTGACATGAATCATTGGTTTTGATCTTGCTCGACCTCTCCACTACACATAGGTAATTGGCTAGATAATTATCGAACTATGTCTAACATTTTTAGATTTTACTAGTGAAACTTCCCGCGTCTTCGTTCGTGTAATGATATTGCATAGTTCAGTCAACTGAACTGGACAACTGTACATCCCGCTGCATTATTTCTTATTGCGCTTGTAGATGCCATTCTTCAATTTCAGTTCCTTTAGGACATACGGTTTAGGCTGTAATTTGATTGCCAGCCAGTAACCTAACGATTTGATCTAAGTAGGTAGGTACCTACTTACTTATTTCTGTATATTTTTCCTTACATAATTATTTATTTATATGAAGATCATAATATGTAGGTTGCCTACTCTGCGCTGCACCGAAAGCAGAATATTTGGGTGAATGAAATTAGGTGATGTATTATCCTTATAATCAATACACCAGTATTCGGTCATGGGAACTACATTTCATATCAGTAGCTACTTACATAATTTATATTCGTACTTACATTATTCATAAGTTCAATTTCGTTACATAGGTAATACTACATAATAAGCTCACATAGGTACGTGACATAAAACGAATATGCCCCATAAGATGAATGGCAGCGAATTTACCTACTTACCTCAGAGAGCAAGTCTGTTAGAATTTCCAAGGGTGCATGTGTGACGCTCTCATCTTGCAAAGGTGTCGTCATCACAAAGTCCACCATATTCTGGGAAAATAAAATTAACACATCAGCTTGTTCCTCGCCTTTTACCATAAGAGTGACATCAGTCGAGGAAACTTTATATTTTTCCATAGAATATAATAGGCAGTAATTAATTAAAGTTAGAATAAATGGATATTAAATAAACATTTACCTTCAGTTCTTTTAAAACAACTTCCTTGCGTACACTTTTTGTAAGAAAATTGCGGTATCTAATGATGTTTCTCTGAAAATAAAAATTACTCATTTAAATATTGGTTAATAACAGACAAAAAAAATAAAACACGTAAATATATGAGTAATTGTGTACATACCCTCCATATGATGGAATGGTACCATTGGTCCCTTGTGTATGCGTCGTTTGCCTAAAGGCAAAAGAAGACATTTTAGTTCAATACGTACTAACCAACGAAAAGTTGGCCAAAAATTCATAAGATAATAGGTACATATCGTTTATTAGTTACTGCCGAACATGTGATCGTTTTAGCATGTTTTAGACTAGTCATTATAAGAACGTTTATAATCAATTACTTTCCCACTTTGATTAAAATTTGCCAACCTGCAGTAAAAGCGATCCATGCGGCATCACTATTCGAAGGCAGTATTTTCTGGCAGGATCCCATCGCGATATGCAGTACACCTCTTGCATGCAGCTGTACGATAGTGGCTTCTCGAGTAAACCAGAAGGCTGAAACAAGAACGATAAAATACTGACTGAATGCAATAGTTTAGTTAGTTCACCGATCTTTAGATGGTACCTATATGTAGTTGTAACGAAAAAGCCTTGACGGAAATGTTTTTATTCCAGTTGAGTGCATAATGTTAAGAGGCATCTTGTACCTAACTTTTATTTTACCTACGCTACGTAACGCCGCGACCAGCCCTTAGATCCTACTATGATCCGGCCATTGTTGCGAAATCATTTTTTTTTATATTCTTAGTAGGAATTTTGATTTGCCTAGCGCGCGAACGTTGAAGCCATGTGTCATATATTTTGACATTTCGACTCATCCGGCGAAGAGATAGGCGTTTGGACAGATCTCTAAGGGCGTATTCGACCAAACAAGTATAAGCACTATCCTTGGAATAAATCATAGTTATCAAAGATTATACTGACTTTTTACATGCATTTGACATAATATTATTCTACGAATATTTAGTTTGATCAAAGGTTGGTCAAATCCACCATAAAGTAACAAAATGTAAGCTTTCGTTTTGAGTTGATGAAGGGTCGCAGCAATAACCGATTGATTGCTTGCCCAAGCCAAATAATGTACGTGGTATAGCACTCAGCTGATAGACATGGGTACTATAAGGTGGTCTGTGACATGGGTGTGCCACATCATTAGTAGAGTGTCGTCGCTCAATAAAGCGTTCATCAATCAACTTAGAGATTAAATTAACTTATCGGTATCACTTTCGTTTAGTGGATGGCTACAGCTGGTAATATTTGGGTGTTTTCATTTCGTACATACGAACTAAATGTACGTTGCTAGGTGTCAACATAGCAGGTGAGTACTTAAACTGCGTAAATAAATAAGATATACCTATAGCGTTATATTGCAGCCAACAACAAAGTTAAATTTTCACGTTACGAAACTGGATTAAACAGTCTATTTCTGTAACAAATTCGATAAAGGAAATTAGGTCAACGATAGAATAGGGGTTGTTCGGTGTGCGGGAAGGGAGTGGGGTGTAAATGTCGTACGAAGAACGGCAGTGACGTCGCAAAGTGCATTGCCCCGCGAGCTGTGTGACGTCAGCACTCATCCTGCCCTACCCGCGCTGACTCAGCCTCGCCTGGCTTTCTCTTCCGGGTTGCCAAATGCAGTTGCAGTAACCATACCTACTACCTTCTTTTACCTTCGCCATTTCGACTTTCAAGGTAGACTTGATGCTCAACTATAGATACTGAAGTAATTACCTATTTGTAGGTACATACACAATACATCTTTGTTCCTAGCACGCTTTTCAGTTTAGGTAGACAAAGTAAACTCAGAAAATGTTTGTTACCAAGTTCCAAATTTATTCCTTGTACAGAATTCCAAATTTAACTTTAGTAATCGTGCAAAAATGTAACCTAAGCAATTATTCCGAAAATACATTGTGATTAAAACGTCTGTCTGAGCAAATCGAACAACGATTTCGAACATCGACTCTAAGTTAGTACATGGTTTTGACTATCATTTGAACGATGATGGATAGACCAACATTACCTACTTTTTACATTCAATTTCGTACTATACGTAGGAATAAATACGATTAGATTTAGTATCTACTTACGGACGATAGGATAATTTGAATTTAACAACAAAATAACTGTTCATTCGACTGAAATCGACAAACATTTCGTTCCGATTATGTCGTTCTGTCCCTACCTATTTACACTTTATTTTCTATCAAAGTAAATTGTGTAGTATAAAATAGCCTGTCAGTGGATTTGGTGACCGATACCCATACAAATAGCCGTTGTTTAAAATTAAAGTATTTTTGCTGGATTGGTTTGCATGCATTCGCATAATTTGCATGGATCAGGCGATCTTTGATGCAGTTTTGTCGCAAGGATTTTTTGACAAGATTTTGGAATCTTCTTTTTTGTTCAAGACTGTTAAAAATAGGTATCCACATGATAGGTGGGTGGACTGCAGGGTTTGCTTGCACGTGCTTGCTGATACTAGTGTGGGTAAGAGGGCTTGCCGTAGGTACCTACCTACCTACTCTAATAAATTAATTAATTCCATTGACGTCAAACAAAAATGGAGCTGGTACTTTTTTTACGTATGTATAAATATATATACCTAAATCGACTATACCTACCTACAGAACAACTTGCTTGCACTGTCTATTTATTATTATACCTTTACTCTGTGCAAAGAATACGGAACACTGTGGTGGTTACTATTCCATTTAGAGCGGGATACAGTCTCGTTCTACTTTGCTTGTGAGTTGTGCGTGATTTTTAGAAATCCGTTTGAGCGGTTTTTAATCGTTTAGTTATGCAGTAATGATGGTATGTCTTCGAAAAGAAATGACTGTTGAGTTGTAGTGGAAAGATTAAAAGTTCATGAAATTGTCACTATTCTAACTTTTTTGTTTTTTTTTTGTGTTGGTTGGTTGAGATTTATAAAACAAAGTGTAATTTAGTAAACTAGGTTGGTATTTGTAAACGATATATTTAAAAAAAATGGCTAATACGTAGAGGACAGACTAAAAACATCAACGTTTTTTTTTGTCGCATTTTTCTTTCAATAAATAATCTTACCCCAGCAAAATATATTTTTCCATTTAATATTTATGTATTTACGTCACAATGTTTTTGTAAATAACATACTTAATATTATTTATTTTTTTACTGTAGGTAATCAATAGCATGTTTGCAGGTGTGTCACCTGTGGAATACTAAGTAAATGGTTACGTCAAGTATTAAAAGTGCGTAATGCACAGATACGTAGACATACATATTTATTTAGTAGTTATCAATGCGATACACGTGCCAAGAGTTAGTTCAATCAAGTGGTTTCGTCGTGGGTGCATAATGAGTTCATCCATTCAAACCAATATAAATTAGCGAGGAACCACTAAATAAATTAACGGAGCTGAAAAGCAATTTTCTTTTTGTGCATGCAAACCGAAATTTCTAGATAGTACTTACTGATTCAAAGTGTTTTGATCTATGGTCTGTGGTTTTGATGCAGATAAGTTTAGTTTTGTTCATAAATAAACTAAGTAGTTATTTTTGAACTAGTAGTAGGTACCTATACCTATAGGTACCTAATACTTTCAATGTTGCTGTAAATAGCTGATGCATAATGCTGTTAATTATGCAAAATAATATCGTGTTCAAAATCACCTTATCGAGATTTGGACACAAATTGCGAAGTGGCATATTTTTTCATCCAACACAATACCTATAATATTTTCACATACATAATACCAACAATATCAACTGATTGTTAATTAATATTCATACAATTACGTATTACGTATTAATGTTAGATAGTACATAATAAAACCATTTATTTCACAATAAACGGTGTTATACTTTACCTAAGTATAACACCGTTTATTGTGAAATCACCTAGGTACTTATTAAAATTGAAACGAAATGTACCGCAGTTTTTTTTAGAATGCACCGAGGGTGGAGTGACAATAAAATAAACCTTAATTATTTTTACTGTATAATAATCCCCACCAACCAGGATACAAAATGTTGTTGGGGAAAACGCCAAAAAAGTTCGAGTTTGACAATAAACAGTTTTTTACACCTGGTTGGATGGTATGTTTCATTGCAGTCCACACAAGGACTGTAAAACAAAGGAAAAGGGGGTCAAATATGGGTCTCGGCTGTGAGGCATGTCACTGAGTCGGTATGGGTTTTCCATGTCTCAATACAATGGACTTAGGTATATGTTATAATGATCACGAAGTCATCATATATCAATCTTATGTACCTACCTATATACCTAATTGTTCTTTTGTTACGAATAAAAATTAATTGCCTATATTGCCTGGTTGACAAACGCTTGGGTTCCCTTAACTTTTTTTTTCAAGGACTTAAATAAATAACAGTTACCTATATAGCAGAAGATTACCGTCATTATTAATACGAATAATGGCTGCTTCAACCTAACGAACCAATCCTTAAATCAAGAGATAGCAGTACCTAGTCAAAATACTGTTCTTGAATAAATCTGTTTCATCTTCATTGAGTTATCTAGGTGAATGTATTTATAATTTATTTAGGCAAGAAATCAGTTTATTTGGTTTGTTTGCTCTCTCTATACATCATTTTGTTGCATCGGCTCGACGCGACGCGGACAAGTTTTGGTGTTTAGTCTATCTGCAGCCGACCTCTGACATTAGCGCAATAGCTTCTGCTGTTAGTACAGTCTGCAGAATTATAAATATTTTCCAACGTAACATAATGTTTGATGAAGTTTTCCTATTCTAAATGGATAATTAGCGCTTTCTAGAGGGTAATTTTCAAACTAGAGATCGGAGGTAACGCAACTCACTCGAATGTAGGTAGAAAAGAAAATGTCGTAGAGGCCGACGATTTAATTCTTAGCATTTGGATGCAGAGCCGAAATGTTTTCCGTTAGCTATGACGTCAAAGCAGAACTGTTTGATACACCAAAGAGCCGTAAACTCCATTCTTTACATTCATGTTTTCTTTCATTCGGACAATAATTAAGCTCTAGCCGATTAAAATGCTGGAACAAAGCTATGTTAAGTATATTGTAGTACGTATTATGTAATGTGATTTTATTTAGGTACCTACCTACCTAAACTACAACAGACCCAATGACGCACGAGCTCCGCGTTATCTCTGATTGACCTCGTTCATAGGGTTTATTTATTGCAAGTAGATACCTACCTAGATAAATATTTTATGACCATTCGTCACACCAATAACGTTTTTAATTAATGAAATACGACTATAATGATCGAAGGAAATACTTAAATCTGCATATCGATCAATCTCAATGATATCGATAGACCAAAACATAATCTTTTATAATGATTTGGTGAACCATGACATCACACCTGTGCGTTAGATCTAAGTCAAAGTTTTATATTTTTCTGTACGTAGATAGATATACTTACCACCGCGAAGTTCACAATAAGTAAATCAAAAAACTTTTAAAGTCACAGTTATAGGACTTGCTTTTGTGCGATTCAGATTAAATCGGTAAGTACATAAGTTAGATTAAACAATGTTATCGTGTGCCATAAAAACTACTAGTAATAGGTAGGTACATTACACATGGCAAACAATGCAAGCGTGAACATTGACTGATATAAATACGTACTTTGTTCATAGATGCTTAAGTACTATTGTTTAGTTTAGATGGCTTATACAGTTGGTATCTATATATTCGTAAACTAGCAGCTACTGTACAGCAGCGAGTGTTTAAAAATACGGCCTTGTTTGATAATCAATAACACTAGCTTTTGCATTGAGAATCAGTGTTTTGTAGCGCTTTAGGTTCTTGTGTGAATGTTAACGTGTTTATGGCTGAACGAAGGCTCTTTAGGTATTCAATATAAAGTCTTTGAAAATTACAAATAAAATACACCTTAATGGTCTTCAGAAGTCTAGTTTGCTAAATACCTAATAGCTACCTATATCTGTTGTAACTTAATGATTTCAGATCCATCATCATTTCATCCACACTAAAAAATACGTTCATTTAAATTTTAAAGCCAGTCTATTATACCAATCACTGCCAATCAATGATATGAGTCACAAGTGTTTTGAATTGATCTAATGAAAATTGATTTTTATTCGCTACTAGCTGACCCGGCAGACTTCGTACCTACTTTCAAAAACGTTTGTATGGGAAATAGAAAAGGGCTATTTTTAGGGTTTTCCCGGCAGTTATTCGAATTTTTCTTACCTTTTAAACCTTCCCTAGACCACGAACATTTCAAGACCAAGATAAGATAAATCCGTTTAGCCGTTCTCGAGTTTTAGCGAGACTAACGAACAGCAATTCATTTTTATATACATATATAGATAGATAAAATCGTGAGGCCGTTTTATTTTCTATTGTTAAGAAGTATTACTATTACGTACCTGATAATGTAGGTACCTACCTACTTAGAGCGTTTTTAAAACGCGCGTTTGTGAAAGTGCCAATATGGCCGCATTATAAAATGGCAACATATTATGTAGGGTGTACCTACTTGGTTAACGAATGATTTAAAATTAGCTATGCAGTCAAGTGATTAATTTATTTGTAGAATTAAATATGAATCTAGTAAAAATAATAAACAGTGTCGGTAGCCTTCCTAAGTATTTATTGAGATGATTTGTGGTTGAAGAGCAAACAATAACAAACTATTTATTTATTAAATAGGAAGTGTTTTCCCGGTAGTAGTCCTAAGTCTTATTCTTATCGTTCGTTGGAACTAATCAATACCAACACTGAAGTGTTGTTTTATTATGGTCTACATACTGGTCTACCTATAAGTCTCTCGAGTGCCAGTAGGTACTTATCTGTTGTAGCCGTTCATTCGTTGAAACCATTGTGTCTACTTTGTAATTTTATTGGCCACACACAGACATTAGTCATTCATTAGTCTATTCTGTCTATTATGGGCAAGTACGAATTTTTGAGTAGGTACATTTTTGGTTCAGCTCTACATTTCACCAAGGTATCTAGTCCACTAGATTAGGTTAAGATTATCTGGCAAACAAACTCAAAATAAACAAATAAGAATGGTCTATTTATTGTGAAAGTAGATAGATATAGTGTTGAGGCGCGAGATAGCGGAGATAAGATAAGGCCGAACCATTAGTCTACCTAACAGTAGAGCTGTTAGGTCGAATAATGTGAAACAATACAAGCTTTTTTTATGCTCGAACAAAAAAGGAGTACAATCAAGTAGGAAACTACTCAGAGAAACGCACATTATTTGGAGCGTTGTTTGTTTTGTAATAATGTAATTTGCAATCACACCATACCAGTTCAAAATCCGTCAAAGAGAAGTCTATTGCTAAACTAACTGTACTAAATTTCAGGATAACATTTCCCTAACATAAGTATTCATACACAATGCCAAATTTTTTCCTAGCCAAAACGACGGAATTTATGTGACGCTATTAAATGTACAAAATATTGACTGAATTTCTCTTTAATTACTCATGCTTAAGTATTAGTCACTTGATTATGACGTAGGTACCTAGTAGGCATACCTATATTTTTCTTTGCACAGATGTGATGAAGCTATGAAAATACATTACAAAATATGATATTTAAAAAAAACCCCTTTGTAACTTACCGTAACTCACTGTAGGTACCTATATTGTGGTACCCGAGAACAGCCGAGAACGGAAAGTAGGGTCCGAAAAGCTACTACTAGTTATCTTCTACAAAATAAACGTCATTTATTGTAGCGTTTTTGGGTTTGGATCAAGTTTGAAATCAGGATAAAGCATGAAACATAAAGAAGGCGTACTTTTAACAGATTTTTTATCGTGAAATTCCACATAACACTATGACCACTGCGGTGATAAGCGCTCGACAACGGCATTTTTTTGCATTTCCAAAAGATGTCTATTTTTGTACAAATTGTTACTTACATAATAGGCTTAAAGTACTTAGAACTCTCTTTATATTATGCATGCATGAGTAAAATGAAAATAACTTTCTATCAAATGTAAACACCTATTTAGATAGGTAGGTACCTAAACCTAATGGTTAACCAGGTTTAATGTACCTACCGTAGATATTGCAATAATGGATAAGTAATAGCTGCCTACAGTCTTTTACAACCATTTAAGAAGAACTACATATGAACATAAAAATTGTGTAATAAAACTCACCATTTTTGAGACGATGTGATATTCCTGCAAACAAAGCACGTGTGTCTCCCATCTTCTCAGGAACTTGGCTGCGAGAATTTTGTCGACGACAGTCCTTGTGTGTTGGAAACAGCAGATCCTGAGAGCCCCCTCCGTAGCTAGCTTGTATCGTGGACCCGGGGGAGGCATTGGGGTTCCGACTGCATTGGATTCCAGTCCAGCAGGATCCGCGCAGCATTCTGGGCTTGAACCCTGAAAATTAATAATTCTGATATTTATCTATAGATAAATCCATAAATGTCGAATCTTTGCGATGTGCATGCTTTATGCCGTTCTAATTATGTAATTAAGCAAGTACCTAGCTACTGTACCTAGTATTAATTTTTGGTAAAAAGTTGCTTGAATTAAGTTGTATATTATGCGCGTTGAGATAATTATCTGAATAGCAAATTTAATTATGATTAAATAAATACATTTACTTATATTAATGCTAGTAAACAGCACATTTTGTAATGATTACCTAACGTTAATTTTTCTTCGGAATCTGTGCCAATAGAATTCGTCGTCTATACCACTCCTAAATACTGAATCCAAATACAAAGCAAAGTAAGCTTGGATATTCACGGTTACTTATTTCAAGGAATAAGTACTTACTCCTTTTTTTCATCCTAAGTACAATGACAAGTATCTAATTTCAGCGGAGGTATCTAACGGTAGAAGATTAGCGTAAATATTTATTTAGCGTAGACTAGCACCTCGTGTCAACATCATTATTTCTCTGACGCTGTAGAGTTAGCCTCCGTGACACTTGCCCAAGTGGAACTCTGAAGGCCGTTGAGTATTTTTTTATAGATCTGAATTATAAGCCTTAAATCAAATGCTTCTATTTGTGGACGGTGGCATGGCGCCGTGCCGCCCGTTGTTACCGGTACTATTTACGAAATGTCTTATTGACGTCATTCGCGTCCTTATGTTACCTAGATATCTCCTGCCAAAAAGGCAACACACGCTCTACATTACTGCAATAAGTAAGTAATACGCGTATAATTAGAAAATTATGTAAATTAGTTGATTTGATAAGGAAACAGTTATCATAGGCGAACTTGTGATTAGACTCATTGACGAGTGAGGTACTAAGCAAAGCAACGAATAAGAGAGGGTAGTCCGGTTTTGGCTCGGTGTTGATGAGACATTCAGGTCAAGCTCTGTTAAAGGCTATGCCTTGAAATTATTTAACACAGATAGATATTAAAAAAGTTTAAAGTTATTCCATGCCCGTGAAAAAAAATCTAGATAGGTACTTACATAAATATCTTTACTAGTCCACTACTAGACGGCACTGATACGATGATGAATACGGTAGAATAAAAAAAAATATTTAGGTACGTAATGATCTATTCATTTAAGAATTGAGTAAGTACATAATGATTAAAATATGTATTATGTAAGTAAATCTATTCATTTTAATTGAATACCATAAAACTTGCAATTAAAATTAATTACTTACTTAAATTAAAAGTTTTTAATATATTTTAATATCTGTAGGTAAATAAAGCTTTAAATTTTGTAGAGTTTACAAATAAATTTAAAGTTATGAATAAATAAGTAAGTACCAAGTTCTTATACAAATAACAAAAAATAGAACACTCACCATTTTAGTAAAAATATATTTGTGGGCAAAAAATTATATATTAATAAATATAATATTTCGATATTTCAATTTACTTCCTCGAACACCACTACGTCTCACCACACGCCATGCAATGAATTATATCTTCCTCAGTCGGTTATAATATTTGAATTTGTATAAAACCACAATATAAACAAACACAGTTTGAGCCTGGCAGGAATAAATAACTGATCGTAACTAGGTGTACCTACAGTGTAAGTGGTTCTCAAATTGTCTTTTTTTTATTCTGACTTTTCAATAGTTACATAACTCAATCTTAATTTAAAAAAGCCTATTTGTAGAATTTTAAATGAAACTTTTGAAGTCTTGGTAATTTTCTTCTCTTTTTAATAGCCATATGAATCAATTATAGGTACCTACCTACGCATTCGATAGGTAAAAATATTTAATGTCTAAAATGTTATTTTGGTAAGTACATATTTTTTACAATTATAATATATTATTTATCTTTTGGATTTAATAATATGTAGACACCTAGAAAGCTAAACTCATAATTTTAATATTTTTTGTTATGATCTCACTTTGGGAAAACACACAAACTTTATTTTAAATAACGCTATAAAGTCTATTGTCTACATTTCATTATAGGTAAGTAAATTTGGAAAAATTGGATTAGGTACGTATTTTAATCCAAACTGTTTTATTTATAACCTTATACTTGTGATTTAAGGAAGGCAAAATAAAATGTAACTTGCTACCTACAACCCTCAAACGTTCAATGGGTGGTTTTCACAGTGCGAAGTCTATTAGTTACCTATATTATGGTTTTTCTGTTAAATCTATTTATCTCGGAAAAACCATTAGGAAGGATAATTCAGCTTTAAACTTTCATACATATTTATGTTAAAACAGCATCGATGACCACGACCGAAATATCTTCTCTTAGATAAATTTTTAGGAACAACCTACCCACATATTTAATTATTTATTTATTTTATTTGTTACACTTACAAAATCCACAGTACTTATAGACTAAACTTAAATAGTCCGATTTTGATAATTTTCTTTTTTTATTGGATAGGATTGGTAGGTACTTCGAAGCTGGTCCCATATACATTTGGAAAAAAATACCTATCCTAGTATGACCACGCATAAATTTTTACAGAGTAGTCAGATTTTGAATAAAAAATATTTAACAAACATTTTTGCGTAGCCTAAAAGTACATTTTTTAAAGTCATCCAAATCATTTCTGTTTGCCACCACGACATCTTTATTCAAAAATCATTAGATAATCAAAGCTGCAGCCTGTGGGTCACCACCCAAACGAACAATCCTTGTTTCAAACCTCCCTTTCTGAAAGATCTATACTATATAGACTCTATAGCTATGTGCAAAATTTAGAGTTGACTGTACCTACAACTACATGGGACATCCGCTGTAAGTACTTTTGAGAGAGATTCATTGTTATCCTAGTTCCTATCCCGCTTTACTAAGATTAGATCGGGTCGGTTTCGACTGTTGAACTTGATGTGATGACCCACATAGAGGTTGGTGTTCGATGACGTCATTGCTAAAATGTAGGTCACGGGGGCGTGTTCGTGAGGTACGCTATGTATGATGCCGGCTGAGGAAGTCGACCCGCATAAGCGGCGAATCGAGATTTCCACGGCTCGCGTCTTAGCGTACTCGCTATTAGGAAATGAGGGAATGACACGTTTTGAAGGCATCTTAATCTCAAAGATGACATTTTGAACTCAGAAGCTATAGATACCTACCACCTACTTATAAGTAAACACACTTCAATATATAAATATTTTTTTTTAGATATAAGTAAGTACCTTGGTTCTAAACTTGTTCTAATTAAACCGAAAATACTAAGTTCTTACAGCAGCTCACAACAGTGAACGGTAACACAATAGTCAAGTATTGGAAAGTTAGGTTACGAAGCAGAGCAGAATGCACCAACGCTTTTGTCCACAGTGATGAGTAATGGCGAAATCTCGACTCTTTAGAAAGTTGCTCAACCCCCGAGTGCCTACTGCTTACCGAAAGCCTACTGCAATCCGAAATTTAATATTTAAGAACGGCTTAGTAGGTATAAAATGGAGCAACACAGCTATAACTGTCGACCACATTACCGCAAGGGATCTGGTTTTATCAGTGAACTAGCTGTCCCGCCAGCGACTTCGTTCGCGTAAAGTATCTAAACTGAGTTTCAAACACATCACACAACTCATAAAAATCCCATACTAACTTTGACACCCCATTTTACCCCTTTATGAAGGTTATAATGAAAAATCCTGAAACACGTGTCCATTCGTTTTGCATTTACAGTACACAAACAAAGTTTCAGACCAATCGCACTACCCGTTAAAAAGTTCCCATACAAACATTGACCCCACATTTGACCCCTTTTTGAAGGTTAGATTGAAAAATACTGAAATACGTGTCTATTCATTTTGCATTTACAGTACACAAACAAAGTTTCAAACCAATCGCACCACCCGTTAAATAGTTCCCATACAAACATTGACCCGACATTTGACCCCTTTTTGAAGATTATATTGAAAAATCCTGAAACAGGTGTCCATTTATTTTGCATTTACAGTACACAAACAAAGTTTCAAACCAATTGCACTACCCGTTAAAAAAATTCCATACAAACATTGACTCCCCATTTGACCCCTTTTTAAGAGTTAAATTGAAAAATCCTGAAACAGGTATCCATTCATTTTGCCATTACAGTACACAAACAAAGTTTCAGACCAATCGCACTACCCGTTAAAAAGTTCCTATACTAACTTTGACACCCCATTTTACCCCTTTTTAAAGGTTATATTTAAAAATCCTGAAACACGTGTTCATTCATTTTGTATTTACAGTGCACAAACAAAGTTTCATGAAAATCGCTCCACGCGTTACAAAGTTTCATACTAACGTTTTCACCCTTTTTCACCCTCTTAGAGGTGGAATTTCCAAAAATCCCGCCTTAGTGGGTGGTTTTGTTATAAAAGGAAGCCACCTTCCAAATTTCAGCTTTCTATCTTCAGCGGTTTCGGCTCGGCGATGATCAATCAGTCAGTCAGTCAGTCAGTCAGTCAGGTTAAGCTCTTATATATGATAGATTGATCCTGATAATAAATAAAACATTATTTGATTGAGGATTATTTCTTTTAGATTTATAAGACCGTTTTTTTCTGATTTTGTCGGGATTCTTTAGATTCTTTGCTCTGAACACGAGGAAGTTTATTGATATTAATCCTACTAATTATTAAAAACGCGAAAGTTTGTAAGAATGTATGGATGTCTGAATGTATGTTAATTGTTACTCTTTCACGCTGAAACGGCTGAACGGATCTAGATAAAATTTGGCACAGATACAAATTATCAGATTATAGCCTGGAATAACACATAGGCTACTTTTTATCCCGGAAAAATGTACGGTTCGGGCGAAGTCGTGGGCGGAAGCTAGTGTAGGTACGGATATATAGAAATATGGTTATATGTTTGTTACTCTTTTACGATGAAACGGCTGAACAGATCTGGATGAAATTTGGCACAGATGTAGATTAAAATCTTATATTATTATCTTATGTAAATATTATTCCGGAAAAATGTACTTTATGTTTTTTGAAACTACCACGTGGTGCCGTGGGCAGAAGCTAGTCCACATTAAACTAAGTAGATTTTAATACCACAGCATAGTACCTACATATTTGGTTCAAATATAGTCACGTTCAATCGAAAGTATTGACGCAAGTGATTTCGATGTGCCAATGCGACATGCAGGGAGCCGCGGGGCGCCGCGTGAGTCCCACGATGTGAACGCATGACCCAGGCCCAGTCCATCAGTGGAGACGTTATCTATGTTAGTAGGTAGGTGCCTATAATTGTGCTAATGGAAAAGAAACTGCAGCGAAATGCAAAATGTTCATAGCATAAATGACGAGACGTAATATTTTTGTACGGGGAAACCATGAATCTGACGAGACGCAGCGTAGACATAAGAAATAAATAGACTGATAAAAAGGCTGAACGCATTTCGAAAGATATGTATTGAAGTGTTTAGAACCTACCTACTACAAAAAACTTACTTACGCAGTAGGTAAGTAAATATTTCGTAGATATCTATTTCGTTTAATGTTTAGATTCAGCGACCACCGACGCATCATTGACGTCAGTAAACTTGATTTGTTTAGGTTGGTTCTACGAAGTTTATACGATTTTTATACATTATAAATGCATCTAAACGGATTCATACGAGTGTCTTGTGACGGTTTACTAATTAAATAATATAATTATCACGACTTCATTTATTATTCAATTAAAAACAAAAAATATGCGAGGTGTTAAATTTTTAATGTATAAAATACTCGTATACTCGTAGGTACATCATGCACGATGACGCACTTGATAATAAAAAAACATAATTGATTTGAATTTGAATATGGTTGAGGTACGGTACCTCAACCATATTCACCTCTCCTTACCTCAAGTACCTACATATATTTAAAATTCTTAAAAAATACTTAGTACCTAGTTATACCTACTTAGAAAATCTTTTTGAAATTGATTTTAAATTGAATAACGTTTGCGTGTATTCTTATAGATTTGAAATATAATAGAATGTGGATAAACAAATTATTGAAGACATAACTTATCTGGCATATCGCAAGCTCGCACGCAACGCACGTGTTACGCTACGTACCTATCTGTCCCTTTAGAAGTCTGAATATCATCATCATTACATTATATCATTCAGCCAAATTTCATAGATATCACTCACTTTTTGGTATAGGCCACCCTTCACATGAAAAAGTTTCCTCATCTGGTCTCCTAAAGGGTCCTCATCGACTTTTGCAATTTTGTCAACCGGAATAATGCGAAAGTTTGAGTATGCACTAATATACCTCTGTAACTCTAACAGCTGAACGAATTTGAATGTAGATTATCCCTTAAATCAATTACCAACTCGTAAAAAACCACCAAAGAAATGAAAAAGGGGGTCAAAAACGGCCTAGTAAGGAATAATATTATAGATTACAACCGATGTAAGGTAGCGTGTTCTAACTAATAAAAAAAAGTATAAAAAGGATATATCTTATACCTTAAACGAGCAATTCTTGTGTATATATATATATATATACCTACATAATTGGAATCTCGGAAACGGCTCCAGCGATTTTCATGAAATTTTGTATGCAGGGGTTTCGGGGGCGATAAATCGATCTAGCTAGGTTTCATTTTTAGAAAACGTCGTTTACCCCAAAAAAACGAGCAAAGCTCGGTCACCCAGGTACTTATATATAAAGGACGATTCACATATTAAGGTCAATTTCAATTACTCAACTATTTGCTATGACATGACTTGGTCTAAGAAGAACATCGGTATTTCCTAAGAGACATTATAATTATTTTCCTCCACTAAATACTTGCTGAGAGAAGTGTCTTCTGATAGATATTTAGAAAATTAGAACCACGTCGCTTACGTCAACATTCTACACGTGCGGTTTTATTGTTTGGGTTTACCTCTCGACTCCAGTTTTAATCATTTGGTATGGCGTGGATACCAAAGGTTATTGGTTAATAACTTACAAAATAATCGACAGAGCTCTGATCCGCAAGCGTGGGAGACAGCAGACAGCCCGGCGACGGTGGTGCCGTGGCGGCTGGCGGCGGCGGCGCTAGCGACAGCAGCTCGCCCGCCGAGGCTGACAGGCTGCCTGCCACCGCCAGGCTGCGGAGCCGGTCCGCCAGGTCCGTGTGTCCGCCAATGCACGCCTTACGGACGTTCCCATCTTTCTGTTCTCTGTTACTCAGGTTGTCGATAATCCGTGGCCGGCGTAGCTTCCGCGAGGCCGCGCGCCATCTCCTCAGCCGGCACGCGGCGTTGTTCAACACCTCCTCTGTATCGTGTGTCAGCAGCTGGTCATTGTCAGACTGCGTCGCGTCCACGTCTACGGACTCATCGATGAAAGGCAGCGTCTCTATGGCATCTAAGCTTTCTCCTCCTGTTGCGTTCGGTGCGCTTAGGAAGTCTCTCAGGGCGAAAGCTAATCTTTGGTCTGTATTAAGCCCGTTTGGAGCATTGATTTGGTTGGTTTCTACATATTTATTCTCATCGTTTTTATCATCCTTCATTTTTTTTGCATCGCTTTCGTTAGAATTGACATCGACGTTTATTTCTTGACTGTCCGAAGGCATCTTCAAATGTAAAGCCAGCAAAGGCCCGATCCTAAATAGTTTAATAGAACTGGCTAATGTAATTTTTACGGTGCATGGACTAAGCCTCTGTTTAATGACCGGTTCCGAGCGCCATTTCTATCACTTTTCAAAAACAAATAAAATTTAACGAAATACCTGCGCATTTTTATCAATAACGCAGTGAATACACTAACAATCCGATGGCATCTGTTTTATCTGTTTTTTATATCTAATCGATGAATTTGTTAGGCACATCTAATCTATCAAGCTATATATATAGGTACTCGAAACGTTAACTCACTGAACTGCGTTTCAAACTGCACCATTGTTTATAATACAAGTCACACCAATCTATCATGATCGAGATCCGCGGCAGTAGTTCTACAAATTTACTATTTAGCTGCATTCACAGTCGGCCTCAAATTACACAAGCAGTGTGCGCAAACCGAACGAACGGAGTACTACACTGGCCAGCCAGCGGCAGCATATACCTACGACATTCTCGATTGTAGTCTTCTTGTTTGTATTGACGTAGGTTCGGCGTGCGCAAAAGTACCCCCCGATCTAGCGCCTCTAGCGGTGAATGGGGGAACTAAAACAGCTTTACGGCGCCATCTGTGTGCCCGTGGTGATTTTACTTTTCGAAAGGAAAAGGTTTTGAAAAAGTTTAATTTTAGTTCATTGTATCACTCGTAGGTGGCACATTTTATAAACTGTTTTCTATATGCCACCTACATTCCGCTTTTCTCAGTGATCTATGGCTTTTCTGCTCTATTTGCTATGCTTGCTGACCACTCAGACCGCGCAATAGGTGGGCAATTTCAAAAGAAAGGGATAGGTACATTTCACATACCTAGTTCAAAGTTAGTACCTAGGTACTTGTCTACAAGTGCCTTGCCTACTACCTACGATCAGAGACGTAGGTACTTACACCTGCTCTGCTCTGCACGGTCAAAGAATGTAGACTTAGTTTTTGCTTATACACAAACTTAGTCTTGTGAATGCTAACTTCGTTTTGTAAAATGAATAAGTAACTTATTTATGAAAAAAAAAATCGTCTTCAAAATACTTAGGTATTAATGCCTAATACAAATACAATCAGAATAATAATGTAAGTGCCAAATCTTAGGTCATAATTTAGGCTTTGGCTAAATGTACATATACCTATTTTAAATCTTGATAATTTAAAAATAACTTTAAACATTGTGTAGAAAGAGATGTTTCACAAGTATGGAACCTAGGTCAAGCGGATGTCCACCTGTATGAACATAATCTAAAGTACCTGGATGACCGAGCGTTGCTCGGGTTTTTTTCTGGTAAATCGTGTTTTTTGGAAAATGAAATCTAGCTAGATCGATTTATCGCCCCCGAAACCCCCTGCATATTAAATTTCATGAAAATCGCTGGAGTCGTTTCCGAGATTCCGATTATATATATATATATATACAAGAATTGCTCGTTTAAAGGTATAAGATATAAATGTAGGTAAAACATTTTCCTTTTGTAATTTATATATTATTTTGATTTATATATAATGGATGCTTCTAAAATACTCCGTGGGGGCAAAAAATAAAACAATGTTATGGCGGGGTGGTGTTGAATAAAATGTTTCTGTTGAAAACTCTTCTGGTAGGTTGTTGTAAACAACCAACATTATCAAAAATCTCGACATTCGAAGTGGCAGCTACAAACTATTTCACTGTCATAATCGCCCAGTAAAATAAGTTACCATCGTAAAAAGTCTTCGCATCTCCATATAATATACTTAGATCTTCATTTTTTTCGAAATTCATTGATTTTTTCTCCATTTTTCTGTCTGTTGAAAATAGGCATAACTCATTTTGAAACACCTTTTATCGTTGAAACTACTTAGATTGGGTCAGGGAAAAACTAAATTATATCACACATTCAAATGATGGCAAAAATTGCGGCATTTACCCGTAGACAACGGATTAGCGAACCATATTTTCGATGATTGCTATAATTTGTCGCTATGTGAGGATGCGCATTACACCATGAAGGCTATAACGCTTAGGGGAATACCATAATACAAAGGACGTATTTAATAGTTAGGTCACCTCAATCTAAATCCACGATGTCATGGGCTGGAGCAGTACGGATTTGAATTTTTTCGAAGTAACATCTCCCTGTAACAAAATCGCAATGTGTTTGTGGCTTTTAACTGCGTGCTTGGGGCTGTTGCCTGGATACCAGTCTCCTGTTATTTTAGTGCCAGCTGTGCCATTACCGATAGTGATTCCCACGACTGCTGCCCCTACTGTAGCTCCAACTGCTGCCCCAACTGTAGCTCCAACTGTAGCTCCAACAGCTGCTCCGACTGCAGCACCAACTGCTGCCCCGACTGTAGCACCAACTGCTGCTCCAACTGCAGCACCAACTGCAGCACCAACTGCTGCCCCGACTCCAGCACCAACTGCTGCCCCGACTGCAGCCCCAACTCCAGCACCAACAACAGGTGGGGAGCTGTCAGATCTCATTCTTTGTAATGACTCCGATGTAGTATGTTTAATTAATCCTGATGAAATCGCCGCAGGCTTCCTCCCGATCGACCCCCGGTTTGGCACTACACAACCTGCATCGACTGCGTTTCAATTGCCACCTATTACTGGTTACAGTTCGCAGCAGGTGTCATTTGATACTGCTGTTAGATTTCCAAGACAAAGAAGGAATGCCAGAACTAATACGAAGGATGAGTCTCTCATAAGCATTACGAGTAGCAAACAGCATCGTATTAAAAAAAGACAAGCATGTCAGTGTGTAACCGCGGGAACATGTGTGAGATTTGTAACTAACAATGGCGCTGGTATGATCGACATCAGGATCGTCACTCCGGTAAGCAATAAATATTTTTTTACTAATTTCGTTTTTTAGGCGTCCCCAAACTAGTAGAGATCGTATTCATAGGTATTATTAGTAAATTGTGATATTCAAACTGTTATGCGTAGGAACCATTGCTTCAACATTTTGTTTGCTTTAGACGGTTCAATGTCCTACCGGCCAAGAATATTGCTGCACGGGTACTGCCGCTACAACTACTACACCTCGTCCAACCATAGCTTGTGGAACGCTGCAAACCGTTCCAACTACAGGTGTCATCCCTGCTGCTGGACAAGCTAATTTTGGAGAATACCCTTGGCAGGTAACTCAATGTAACTAACCTCTTAAGGATTTGCTTACATAACCCCGAAAGGGTCGATAAGGAGATGCACTTCCTAATAAGGAGTTGCATAGTTCGACTGTATTAGACTAAGAGCTTTTGCCCACGGCGACTTTTTGCAGCTATACCTACCTACTCACGACAGCACCGCGCGTCAAAAACAGTACAAAAAATACTAAATTGACAGTATAGCTGCAGAAAGTTGCCGTAGGCGAGGGCTCTCTAAAATTT
The DNA here is from genome assembly GCA_963675405.1 of Cosmorhoe ocellata. Lineage (NCBI taxonomy): Eukaryota > Metazoa > Arthropoda > Insecta > Lepidoptera > Geometridae > Cosmorhoe > Cosmorhoe ocellata. The sequence goes on along the minus strand of OY776245.1, from coordinate 6,122,104 downwards.
TCTGGTATTTTGCTGTATTAAACTTTGATTAATTCTTTCAGGCATTAATATTGACGAGACAAAACGACTACTTAGCGGGGGGTGTTTTGATCAATTCATTGAATGTTCTTACTGTAACTCACCGGCTTGTGAATTATGTGTAAGTACCTACTACTAAATTTTGAATTTGTCTTGTTTGTTTTTGTAGTGACTACCTCTGTGAGGCGAGAGGTGAAATTCACCCGATCGGCTTCGATTCCTGCGTCGATACATGTTTGCCTGACACTCGTTTATAAAACACCGGGTCAGCTAAGAATGTGATTGCGAATTTCTTACGAAGTATTCTGCCCTTAGGGTTTCAGGAACCGCTCCAAATGTAAAAGTCCGCTTAGGTGATTGGGATGCGGCTGGAACATACGAGCCTGTTCCATTCCAAGAGTATACAGTGCAAAGAGTGTTTACACACCCATCTTACGTCGCTAACACGCTGCAATATGACATCACAGTGTTGAGGTTGTCTGCTGCAGTGCCGTTCACTCCGGCCGCTGGAGCTGCGACTACGATTAACAGAGCTTGCTTGCCGCCTACTTCTACTTCTGTCTATAATGGGCAAAGGTAAATCTTGAATTGTAATAACCGAGGTGCAAGAAACTTATTGTTCTTGATGACTCAACCGCATTTGAGTATGGTAAGTTAACTAATACTTAAACCCAAAACGCTATTCTTTAAGTAATCTAATTATGTACTTGTTTAAAATCGTTAGTAAGTTGGTATCTAGTTAGTAATCTGATTGACTATCAACGAACATCCTAAAACTTGCAACGCCAAAGTCGCAAAGAGTTCTACAAGATAGTAAAATCACTAATAAGCTACGGGATCTTCTAGTCATCTTAATAGTTTATTTTTTTAGGTGTTGGGTTTCTGGATGGGGAGCCAACGCGTTCGGCCAGCAAGGGGTATACCAGATAATCCTTAAGAAGGTGGACGTACCGATCGTGGCTCCTGCAACGTGCCAGGCGCAAATGCAAGCAGCGCGTTTGGGCGCGGGATTTGTGCTCGATACGACTTCTTTTGTTTGCGCTGGTGGGGAAGCTGGCAAAGATGCTTGCTCTGTAAGTAGTGCTGCTTGAATGTGAACAAAATTTTAATCTTAGGTCGGTCAAAATAGACATTAAAATAATGATCAAATAACAAAAAGTCCGACAGAGCTGAAATTTGTTACACCAGTAGAAATAAAGTGCATTATGTCCCCATAGATTCCATGTGTTCTTAAAAAGTTATTAAGGTCAAAAGTCAAAATTTTAGTTTTTTTTGATTTTTCATAAAAACAGTATCTCTATGTTTTATCAAAAATATAGCCCAGGCAAAAATTCTACATGATAAAAATCTACAAAAATGGTACTAATACTTTTTTCTTATGAATTCCCAAAAAATCGCCTTTCTAAAAGTTGAAGGAGTTAGATTATATTAGATACCTGCTACGTTTAGATTTTTTTGTTCCTAGAAAACATATGATGTCTCATAGAGAGTGTCTGTTGTCTGTTTATTATATTTGTCTATTTTGTCACTTCTGTCTGTCGCGAATTTAGCTCCGGAACAGAAACTCAGATAATAATGCAGTTTTTTTAATAAAAGTGTTATAATCTGAATCTCGGAAACGGCTCCAACGATTTTCATGAAATTAAGCATGCAGAGGATAAATCGATCTAGCTAGGTTTAATTTTTAGAAAACGTCGTTTACCAAAGAAATCCAAGCAAAGCTCGGTCATCCAGGTACTAACTAATACTTATTTATCACAGGGTGACGGTGGCTCCGGACTCGTGTGTCAAGTGAACGGTCAGTGGGTGGTGGTCGGCCTGGTCGCCTGGGGTCTGGGCTGCGCCAACACAAACGTATCCGCCGCTTACGTCAATGTGGCAGCATTGCTGCCCTGGATACAACAGCAGGTTGCTACGGCTGCTTAGTTGTAAGACAGCCTATTTCATACATAATGTAATTTACTAGATTTTTTTACAAATGTACTAATAATTATTAAAGATTCATTATACTGGCGCCTCCGTAAATTATTTATTCCGTTCTAAAACTACCCAAGCTCTAATATTTTAAGTTACATTTGATTGGTTGGTATGTATTTTATTGTTGTAAGCTTTAAACTGCGGACAGGATATCAATCTCACGACCAGTGTTTCATCAAAATAGTGAAAATAGTGTAATGGTTCTTCGATTGTTCATCTACACTTCTTATTGCAAAACGTCTCACCGTGCTGACGAAAACTGGGACGAACAAACGACCATTCTTGACGTTCTTCATACGGTGTCCGGTACCGCAGTGTAGTGCGTAACGATCGCGAGACCAAAGTTTTAGCCTCACTTATGCTAGCTTATAAGAACACTATAGCTGTAGATAAAGCTTAAATAGCAATGAAACTAAATAATGCAGAATAACTAATTTTGTAGTCATGAGTTTGATTACGTATCTCATTATTTTGAAATCATTTATTCACAGAATCTGTTCATAGAGTGTAACGTGTTATGAATTGCATAGTTTCCGGATATTTATTTATTATAATGTAAGTACCTAGGTAAATACTTATAATAACCGGGTCAGGGGAAAATAAAATTATATCACTCATTCAAACGATGGCGAAAATTACAACATTTAACTGTGAACAACGGATTAGCGAGCACCTATTATCGATGATTGCTATAATTTATCGCCACATGAGAATGCTTATTACGCTATGAAGGCTAATAACGCTTAGGGAACTACCATTATTACAAAAGATGCATTTAATACTTGGGTCATCGTCACTCTAATCTATATCCACTCTGTCATGACCAGAACAGTACGGTTTTGAATTTTCTCGAAGTAACATCTCTGTGTGACAACGTCAGAATGTGTTTGTGGCTTTTAACTGCGTGCTTGGGGATGTTACCTGGTAACCAGCCTCCTGTCATCATAGTGCCCGCTGTGCCACCACCGATATTGATCCCCACGACTGCTGCCACCGCGGCAACCATGCTACCGACAGCAGCCCCAACCGTTGCCCCGACAGCAGCTCCTACAGCAGTCCCAACTGCAGCTTCTACTGCAGCTCCCACCGCTGCTCCTACTGCAGCACCGACAACAGCCACAACTGCAGCTCCGACAGCAGCCACAACTGCAGCTCCGACCGCTGCTCCAACCACTGCTCCAACTGCAGCTCCTACCGCTGCGCCTACTTCCTCGACCGCTGCCGCGACTGCTGCTCCAACCACTGCCCCAACTGCAGCTTCCACTGCTGCTTCAACTGCTGCTCCAATTACAGTATTGACTGTAGCTCCAACAACAGGTGGGGAGCTATCAGATCTCATATTTTGTAACGACTCTGATGTAGTATGTATAATTAATCCCGATGAAATCGCCGCAGGCTTCCTCCCGATTGAACCCCGGCTTGGCACTACACCACCTTCATCAACCACGTTTCAATGGCCTGCTATTACCGGTTACAGTTTGCAGCAGGTGTCATTTGATACTGGTGTTAGATTTCCAAGACAAAGAAGGAATGCTATGGATGAGTCTCTCGTAAGCATTACGAGTAGCAAAGAGCATCGTATTAAAAAGAGACAAGCATGTCAGTGTGTAACCGCGGGAACATGTGTGAGAGTTGTGATTAACAATGGCGCTGGTATAATCGACACCAGGATCGTCACCCCTGTAAGTCACATAATTAATCGTCTTAGCTGGTTCAAATTATTGAACCACTTGCATTTACTCTTACTTTGCTTTAGGCTGGCCAATGTCCTGCTGGGCAAGAATATTGCTGCACGGGTACGACCACTACAACCACTACAACTTCTACTACACCTCGCCAACTTATAGCTTGTGGAACGCTGCAAACCGTACCAACTACAGGTGTTGTCCCAGCGCCTGGACAGGCTAGTTTTGGAGAATATCCTTGGCAGGTATGTAGCTCAAGCTCGCAAGGAATTACTTTTTGAGGCTATGACAAAAGACGCATGTCCTGAAAAAGAGTTGCATTGTACGGATTGTATGTGATTTAACCTAGGCTAATAGTTACTTTATCAAATTCTTAGGTCTTTTCTTTTGCCAAACTTTCACTTATTCTTTCAGGCGTTAATATTGACGAGACAAAACGACTACCTAGGTGGGGGCGTATTGATCGACTCATTGAATGTTCTTACTGTGACTCACCGGATTGTTAATTATGTGTAAGTAAACTAACCTCGGTCAATTTTATAGCTACTACCAAGTTTGATACAGTAGGTAGCAAAGACAAATCAATTTCGTGACAAACATATGATACGTGCGGGATCAATTCTTGCGGTGGTACGTACTACGATTGCATAACATTCGTTTATTCTGATTTTAATTATCTCAAAAATAATTCCGGTTTCAGAGCTTCAGGCACCGCTCCGAACGTAAAAGTTCGGTTAGGTGACTGGGATGCAGCTGGAACATACGAGCCTGTTCCATTCCAAGAGTATACAGTGCAAAGAGTGTTTATTCATCCGTCTTACGTCGCTACTACGCTGCAATATGACGTCACAGTACTGAGGCTGTCTGCTGCAGTGCCGTTCACTCCAGCCGCTGGAGCTACAACTACGATTAACAGAGCTTGCTTGCCGCCTACTTCTACTACTGTTTATAATGGGCAAAGGTTAGTTAAAATTGTAATAGCTCTGAAACAAGAAACTAATCGTCCTCAATGGCTTAAACGTATTCGAATCGGATGAGCCGTTTAGTAAAACCTAACAGACAATAAATCAAACCGACACAAATACTCATATTCCCGAAATGCATGATGTACTGTGTTTAATCATCAGTAAAATATTTGTTTTGTCCTTTCCTTAGTAATTCTTGAATCTATAGAGTTGCTCTGGTGCTTCGATATTATCAAACATCTTCCTGCCTACTTACTAGCTTTTTTCATAGGTGCTGGGTTTCTGGATGGGGTTCGGACAGGTTTGGCCAGCAAGGTGGTTACCAGCTCATCCCGAAGAAAGTAGATGTCCCAATCGTGGCTCCTGCAACGTGCCAGGCGCAATTGCAAGCAACCCGTTTGGGCGCGGGATTTGTGCTTGATACGACTTCTTTTGTTTGCGCTGGAGGGGAAGCTGGCAAAGATGCTTGCTCTGTAAGAAACTCTTGGACTTTATTCTTGATTAATACGGGCTACGAAGAAATATCCAGTTTTTCTCTTTTGTAAATTACCTATGTATTGTAAATGTATGTGAATGTAATCCAGATATTCATTTTTTGATTTTGACTGGAAGCCAGTGTTTGTGAAATAATTTTAAACTTGGCTAAGTACAGTGATACCTAATTATGTTATATATGACAGGGTGACGGTGGCTCCGGCCTTGTGTGTCAGGTGAACGGTCAGTGGGTGGTGGTCGGGCTGGTCGCCTGGGGTCTGGGCTGCGCCAACACGAACGTATCCGCCGCTTACGTCAATGTGGCAGCATTGCTGCCCTGGATACAACAGCAGGTTTCTACGGCTGCTTAGTTGTGAAAACTGCCTTTCCTTGTATAAGTAATAAATTTAACTCATAGAAATTGTGTTCAAAAGTTTTTTACAAAGATTTATTATTGTTTTTATAAAATGTTGTTCTTTCTGTTATATTTTTGTCCATCTCCGAATGTCTTCTGTTTATGAAAGTGTTTAAGAAAAAATGAAAAAGCGGTTATAATGAAGCTTAACTCAATAATTTATTAATTTAACAGTCTATATACAAAATAGCCATGTAAATATTATAAAACATACGATTATTAATCAACGTAAACAGTAGTTAGGGACTACATCAAAGAAATAAGGCGTTCTAAACGCCAACAGTTTAACGATTAATATTAACATAATATTATTATGAGTAACTATACAATAGCGAGTTCGGACGTAATCTAATATTGCCACGGAGCAAACGAGCAACCGCTTGAGGGACGATAACGTTCACAAGGCTTGAGAACCCCTTTGCAGAAAATCTATACGGTTTACACTCTGGAGCTTTAATTATAAAAAAAATAAAGCCCGCTCAACTTAGTCGAAACAGTACAATTTTTCTACAAAATGTTCATTCCACTCTTACTGCAAAGCAGTTTAGAAATGCATCAAAATGCACGAAACTCCCTTAGTCTTCGTCTGGTTTCTCTTGTTTCACTATCGGGGGTGGAGTTGGGATTGCTGGAGGTTGAGGAATTATGGGCGGCGGTGGAGAACCAACTTCTATGTACTCGTCGTTTCGCTCTTCCTTTATCTCTGGCTCCTGTTTTACTTCTGGGGCGGGCGTGCTCACATGAGCTGGTTCAGGTGGAGCTAACGCAGCCCAAGCATTAGCGGCTCCACGAGCATACGCCTCATAGAATGCTCGCTGTGCTATTTCCGCTTCCTCTAAATGTACAAACGCATGATTATCTAGTTCTGCGCGGAAGAAGAATTTCATACCGCAACGACCACAGTCATACGGCCTGGGAGCCGACGCGTGCTCTGGTAAATGACGTTGCAATCCTGCTGCACTTGTGAAAACAGCTGAGCATAGATAGCAAGTGAAAGCACCGATGCCTGCAAATGTATGCTCTATAAGATGGGCTTGTAACCTCGTGGGTGAGCCGAGAGCCCGGCGACAGAGGCGGCAGTCGTGGTCGGCCGGCGGCACGGGGCGCGGCGTAGCGTGCCGTGCGTAACAGGTGGAACAAGCGCGCGCGCCTTCCCCTGCCTCGCCTTCTGGTAGCGCTCGGAGGCAGATTGCACATCTGGAAAAAAAGATTTGAAGTATTTTAAAATCTTTTTATTATCTACACATGATTTAAATACCTACACAATATAGTTCATTATTATGTCTCACCTTTGTTCGTCCTCGTTAGGGCGAAGATGAAAGCGCGCGTGTAATCTTGCCTCGGCTTCAGATGCTAAGGTTTGACGACAAACCACACACGGCGCGGGAAGAGCCGGGTGGTGTCGAGCCATGTGGTTAAGGAACGACTCTTCAGATAGGAGGCGAGCTCGGCATCTGGAGCAAGTGTCCCCTGCAACCACCTGATGACAAGAACTTAGCGTAAATTGACGTAGAGTAGGTAATTACGTAAGTAATTGAGGTAGAATAATTGTTCCATAGATCCTATTGAATCTTTCGAGCATTTAAATTTTGATTTGTTACACAGCTCACCTTACAATGTGTTAGTTTATGTTCAGCCAATACTGCAGCGGATGGAAGAATCTCATCACAAATCAAGCATTTATGTCTCGCAGCTGCCGCGCCGGAATGAGCCCTTGTATGAGCTTCCAGTTCTGCACGGCTTCTAGCCCTTTCCCCACAGTAAGCGCACTGTAAAGCTACAGCACCATTCTTTCTCCTACGTTCTTCGCCTCCAGGGTTGGCTGGCTCGGTCGTAGTGCATGGGGAGCAAGCTCCTTCAACTTCAGTGCTGTTGTTGTTCTCAACACGTTTGGGTCTTGGCAACTCGCCGTTCAACACCTGAAATAGCTTTTATTTTATTATTAAATAACTATTTTGGAGATAGTGATGTGCAGAGAAACAACAAGTTAACTGCGGTTTTTAAAAATATTTTTTGTCTTTCAATTATTTTACCTGTTGAGCCATTGCATGGTGGACTTGCATATGCCTCTCAAGTAAGTACTGCACCGCAAAGGCATCGGAGCAGGTCGGCACAGGGCACCTGTAAGCGCGAGGGCGTAGTCTCGGACCGCCAAGTAAAGCGCCGCATGAACACCGCGCGCCCCCGTGTCTGGCTCTCACATGAGCCACGCCGTCGGCTTCGGAGCGTAGTGCCCCTGCGCCGCTTCCACAACCACGGCAAACCCAAACTTTGCTTTCACCACTATGAGCAACGGCAAAATGGACCTAAAAAAATTATCAAAGAATTAGAGAAACTACTAATTTAATTTAATGACTTTAGCATTACATGTTTAGTTAGAAGGACGAAAGTTTACCTGAATCGCAACTTTGGAGTCGAATATTTCCTTGCAAAGGGAACAGCGATAAAGATGATGAGCGTGAAGATCTAACAGGTGCTTCTGTAGATCGTCAGGCGTCGGAAAGCTTCTAGCGCAGCTGTGGCAAGTATACTCGCAGGAAACAGCCAAGTAGTGGGCGGTGAGATGGCGCTCAGAAGCTGCCGCATCAGCGAACGTAGCCCCGCAGTGGACGCAAGGGGCAGGACTTGTTCGGGTCATTTCTCCACCTTCTTCGAGGTGCCCTTTCAAATGGGCACGAAATGCTTCAAAATCTGGCAGCGCAGCGTCACACTGATTGCATAGCAAAGTGTTGGGAGATAGCGTCGTATGAGGGGTTCCAGAGCCCGAACGTGGACGCTTAGCTGGTGGTGCGTCATCTGATGCTCTACGGCTAAGGTCAGTTGGAGCTGGCTGATCGATAGCCATGGCTTCTCCATTAAGTAACGCTGAGTGAGCAGCTCGCACGTGTAACTGCAGTTGCTCCATGCTTGTGAATGTATCGCGAGTGCAATACATGCAGGCGAGTAAGGTTGGGGGTGGTTGGGAAGCCACACGACGAGGAGGGGTTAAGGCTGCTGCGTCGACTCCGTGTGCATTTGCCATATGCGCCTGAAATATAAAGAAGAATCTCCATCTGTGCCTATTTATATACCTAAATATTTAATTTTAAAACCCTTTAAATTTTACCTGTAGCAGATCAGGTCTTCGAAATGCTTCTCCACAACGCAAACACCGCATCGGGCGTCGTCGTTCTGTCTCTCTGCCTTCCCTATCTCGTTTATGGCCCTGCATGTGTGAAGTCAGTGCTGCAGCGGTGTTATAGCCGCGGTTGCACACTGTGCATTGGAATGGCTTCTGGTTATCGTGGGTTTTCATGTGAATCTTTAAGTGGTCACTGGAATCAAAAGTGTTTTTGTTATAAAAGCTAAAATTTGAGATTCTTGAAAAGAATGGGAAAGTTCAGCAGATAAGATATTCAGCTCAGTTATAAATCCAATTTCTCGAAAAAGTTTAGGTTCTTAAATACGCGTCAAGGGTTGTCAAGCCCCGTATCTCAGTAAATGATGCAGTACATCAACTCGTTTTTGTAAGTGTAGAAACTACAATTTGTCATACGTCATAAGCGCTTACATAAGTCACATAAAGCTCCGGCCAAACAGCTAACTAACAAAGAAGCTTTTCACGGGAACTACAGAAGAGTCCATCGCCCAAGCACCTCTGGTAATGGCCGCGCGCCGGTTTAGGTACGGCCCATTATTTCATTTTTGTGAGACCCTCGACGCCATTTGTCAGAGCAACAACTCTTTTCACTCGTCGGTCGACAAATTGAAGGAAATTAGTCACGTGGCGAGGTGACGAAAAAGGTGACGTGTCGCCTCAGCGTGCTAAGCTTTGTTCGTGACTTATGGTGATCAATCTTACTCCACGAGAGCTCCGCGGCCATTGTCCTGCGCACCTCTTGAGAATCCACAGTACCTACAGCTTAATACCAACTATTTAATGGCCACGGATTAAGCATTCCTTTACACGAGAAACATTTTTTTACTGTCAAGAGATGAATGTAGATACGTCGACCTCTACGGACCACAATATCAACCTTTTTTACTTCCCTACCATACATTTAAGAGCAATGAAATCTCACCCCTACAAAATGTTTAGTGAAAACTGAAAACTTATGTTATGTTTTTGTTTTGAGCTTTCTGTTCATATCCAAGTTCAGAGTTTTTAAATTCATGAACGTGCAATATTATTGATCTCAGTGTATTTTTATGCTGACCTCAGATTAAGAACCCTAATCAGGTTGTATCCTAGTTTACTGGTTATTACAGTGGTTTCATAACCTTCCAAAAAAACTTACCTCCTCGAAAACGCAGATTCGCAGTGGGCACAGCGGTACTTTCTGTCTCCAGTGTGCAGTTTCACATGCCTATCTCGGGAGCGCTTGTGCTTGAACAGACGCGAGCAAAACTCGCACCGGAACGGCATTTGGTCAGAATGCGTCTGTAATTAAAAACAAGATCAATATTATACTAAGTATGTAATTAGTAAAACATACTTCCTTCCTTTTCCTAACTCCAACAAGGTCCACGATATCTAGGTATTTCAATCGGAAACTTATTTCAGTTTTACTTTCATTCTTTTGCGGAAAATCTATTATTTAAAAACCTCATTGGTTCACTCCATCGTCCATGGCATGACAATTCAAATGTTAATCATACAATGATAGAAACGAAATAACTTGCGGGTGCATTGATCACAAAAACCATCGTGAGAACTCGTCTTCGAACAATGGTCAGACTACCGCCGTAACGCGCCCGCCTGAGGCGGCACCTCATAATCTGCCGGCATTCGTCAATAGACTAAAAAACTCAAGGGAGCCCGTCGTGACTTCAGAGTGAGATATCGACCAGAGGTCCCCATGCTTGTGCCCGATTGATTGGAACACGATAGTGTAGGTAATTGACCAGACAAATCATGACAAATGTATGAAGCAAGTAATTGACTTATGACCTACCTGCCTTCCCTTTGTGTCATCTTCGCAGCGATAAGAACTTAGATCCAATCATCACCATGATTAGAGGTATGTAATACCTATTCCTCTTACCACCTCGGCTATAATTTATCTAGCTTGTTGGAATTATTGTTAAACCAATAATATTACTCGTATGTTATACGTAAACTTTAGTAGGTATATTACTTAGTTAGTATTAGGCACACAAACCTAATTAAATTAGAACAAAACTAAATGCTACATAATATACTAAATATAATAGAATATACAAATAAGAAAGTGACTGACTGATTGTGACTACGTGTTGCATAGCCGCCTAAACACTGGTCATAGGGACTTCAAATTATGAGGATGTGTTGTTGTGTGGATGTGAGCACACTAAGGAGTTCCCGTAATTCATGCAAATGCTAAAGTTTGCATGAAAATACCGTTTTGCAAACGAAGTCGCGATGGGTTTCCACTAGCATTGTTTTATTGCTAGTTTATTTTAAAAAAATCATGATAAAATCATTTCACATAAAAATACCAGCAATTGCTCGATTAAACTATCTACGTAATGCAGTTTTATAGAGCAGTTCCATCCTGTATGGCAGCTGATAAGTAATCGATAGCTTCTTATTGTAAAAGTCATTGAGCGTAACGAATCGATACGTGTGCCTGATAAAATTCCTGCGCGGGAGCTCCCAGCTTATCTGCTCAAGATGGTCTCCCATCTGGTCAGTAATGTTCTCTGGCCTTACAACTCTTTCTAACGGTCTTGCTATTTTATCTAGTTGTGTGCTCATAATACTATAGACGTAACAACTTTCATAGAATACACCATTTTGTTTTAGTATATTATTGTACACAATACTTCTTTATTTTGTATAATATATATATAACTCTTCGTTATTTTGTACTTTATTCAGTATAGGCCGTAAGTTTTTCTCTATTATAGCAAAACTAACATGAAAATAATGAGTTACTTAGTAAGTAATCTCAGTATAATCTCAAACAAGCGATGCCTACAATTCACTTTACCAAATTAAGTCAAAAAAGGCTATTCAGTAACCTGAGAGAAATATTCATGAGTAGAGCATAATGAGGATGTTAATATTAGTGCCCATGAATAGCGGCTGACAGCGAGATAATAAGTAGGTAGTCATCCGAAGCGTCGGCCTTCGCACCATCGCGGTCCGGAGACAGACCAGCATAATAGACTCCCAAAATGAACGTCTTTACGCTTTTACTAATTGACCACCTCGACGACACTGCGACACTCATTCATCACGACGCTAAACAAACGTTACAAATGATTGACTTTGCTTCCAAGAGTCTTTAGGAAATATGGTAATCGTTTTTAAAAAAACAAAAGATTGTTAATATGAAGTCAGTTTCATTTTTGAGGCTTATTATTTAGGAGGACTTTGTAGAGGTGACGAGTTTCGCGGTCTCATTTATTTATGTTTGATGCTCGGCTTATTGTTTAGGACTTTGTAGAGGTGACGAGTTTTGTGATCTCTTATTTACAATTAATGCTTTTCCATCAGTACCGTTACTGCCGTACAATACTTGAAATAGCGCAAAACTAGGAGTGTATCAAATAATTTAAGAAACATTGAAACACTAGTAATGAAACAAACGAGTACCTACCGCTCAAACCTAGTCAAAGTAAACGAATTCGCGCAGATTTGACTTCATATTGCATTGATATTTTATTTTTTATTTTTATTTTTATTTATTAGGAAAACAAACAGAACTATAAATCTTATAACTAAAATAACTAAACATAGAGCTTAATCCAATTAAGTTTCCACTAGTTAATAGTACTAACACATGAAGAAATGGTGGACACATAAAATATAATATAAGAAAAAATTACAAAATTAAATATGTAAGTACCTAAAACATTAAACAACTGAAAGCGAACTAAGAGCCACGAAACAAAATAAATGAAATGATTAATACCACTGACAAAAAATACTACTCGTAGTTTCCGTGACTCAATTAATATAAAGAATAAACAAAGAAAAAAATAAAGTACTAAATATGAAGCTAAACATCATGCAAAGATTGCAGTTCAATTCTGACTGCATGTTTGAATTTACAGAGCGAGATATTGATATAATGTACATATTATATAGTTACTAAAGTATTGTGTCAAAGCAAAACAGTCTTATTTTAATAAATCAGAACTGCAATAAGAGTAACTTGGTAGGCCCACAGAAATCTGAACTCTTTTAGACATTTTTTTCCATCTTTGTTCGCAGTCTGCCTTTAATCACGGCTGGGTGAAGGCTGATCCACCGTGATCCTGCTTTCATCCATCTACGACCGTCTACCCATCTTGTCATTAGATAACAAATGTCTCTAGACGTTCCTAATTAATTACCTAAGAGAAATCTTCGAGCCAAGATATAATCAGCTTCATGCGTGGTAACTGGTAGTGTTACCGCCGGCAGCCGTGCATATAAACAAAGCGGAATGGCATATTTACACTACTCTCTTAATTGGAGCGATTCAACCTCGACAGAATTAATAAATTCCAACCTCCGTAACCAATAAATCCAGTCCTTATTCCGAGCGCCCAAGCCATTGATAAAGCCATTTTGTGTAAGTCTTGAGCATAAAATAAAATTGATCAAGTGCGTGTCAAATCGCGCAAAGTAAAGTTTTCCATCATTATGGCTTATTTATAACTTGTATACCTACCTATATCTGAAGTGTTCTAATAATTCTCAAAATTTCAGTAGTTCATTAATCTGATGACACAGAATAGATTCATAATAGGTAATGATTACCTATAGATGAGTTTCGTGATGGGTAAAAATTAAGTACCTACCTACTCGTAAATAGGAAGTTTAGGAAGTGGTAAGTATAAGATTTTGACTCAGAACCCTATAAAATAATCCACTGACCACCAAACATATGGACAAACAGACAGACGCCAGACAGCAAAACAAAAAAGGTTCCGTATCAGACCTCCAAACCCTAAAAAACCGTCAATTTAAATAACTCTTCGATGAATTTCACGCAATAAAATTTAGCTATTTATCTTTGCCGTGTCATACAAGAAAGTAAACAGTTAAGTAAGACAGATTTAACGATTCCTCGTAAAACGAAGGATGTATTTAGCAAAATATTGATAATTGTCATCACAGCGCTTCGTGCGAGAATTCAATAATCGAAGTGAGTCCTGGCTCCGCGGGGGCTCGGCCCCTGGGTGCATGCCAGCGCGGAGCCCTGCTGGCTTACCTCGGATCGCTCCCACCACGACACTGCACTCTGCTTATTGTACAACGGCACGCGAAAATTATAAACGTTTCAAAATATAATATTAAAATAACTTAATACAAACACCGTGAGAGCGCCGGACATTATACGCTAATGGTGGTAAGTTTTCCGAGTAAATCTCACCAAGAAACATTCCAAACTAGTTTAAGGTGAACGTGATAGCCAATAAAAGCTCGAAAATGGGCAGCAAGCGGCTACCGAGCAACTTTCCCAGGTGCACTAACAACGGCGGGCTCCGTTCTCACAGCCAGGTGCTGCGCGCTGCCTCGGGGTCAACTACTGGTCTGCCGACTGACGACACCCGCTCGCTTGCTTTTCCACAAACGCATATCATTTTACTTAGCCTATTATTACGAATTCATGCTCTGTCAACATTATGTTAAATGACAGTGGGCAGCGGCAATAAAGGCTTTATTATTAGCTAGATGGACATTCCGACTTGGTGCAGGCTCGTTACGCAAAAAGTTTTGTCTCCTTGATATGATGAATAATCTTAATATTCTCATGAAAGGAGAATTCCTCGAACAGTAGCTCTATACGATGTTGGTGTTCGTACTGATAAGTACCTACCTAATAAAGATTTTGATCTTACTGCCTGGAATTACTCAAAATTATATTAAAGGAGATAAGTTAATCCTCCACTACTGCACAGTTTTTAGAACGTTCCGTCTTATCAGAACATTATTATTGTGTAGGAAGAAGTTGTCCATTTGCCTATTGCTCTTATTCGTAGTAAGTACTAAAGCAGTTTGCGTGTGCGGGGCGATAGCGCAGCTTGGGCTCGACAGTTTACGATTGTGATTGCACCTCTGTTGTCCACTGATTGAGTCTCATTCTCTACAGTAGGTACCTACATCAAACGGGTTAATTAATTCTGTCGGCAGCAAATGTAACTAACATTTAAAAAAATTCAGTGTTGAGGCAATTCTTTACGAAGAATCTGTTTTTTATTACTTTATGATTTCTCCCGAGGCGAAACAAGCTCGACGAGAATATCGACTATGCGCGGATTCCAGTAATTGATTTATTCCTGTAATGATCGCCTTTTCCAAGTGAGCGGCAGTCGACGCTGCGTGCTGATAAATGCGTGTTGGCTAGAGAGGGCTAGGCCAGGGAGTTGTTATCGGGGCCCGTTTCCGGCCGTCACCGTTCCGTCGCGAGTGAGATGCGCTCGATGCGATCACCGCCAGATACATTTGTCGGCACACACCCGCAATCCGCGACGGCCTCCGATGCGCGTGCATTGATCGATATCTGCGGAGCCGCAACAGGGTTTTCAATTGCGGACGAACTATCGATGATCTTGAATTATTTAAGATTTTCTTGGTTTTGAAAATAATGACTATGTTTATAATCGAAATGCGTCCTAATTTGATGGTCGTTGAAGGTGAGAATTTTGTCACTCTAAAAGTACGTGCCGATCTATATGATAATGTAAGCGTACCGCCAGCCAGCAGCGGCAGCGTGTAAAGTGACGTTTCTATTTGCCGTATCTCGGCTAGATCTGTCGCACCGTGTGTCGTAATCGTAACGCGGCGAGATCGGCGCGACACAAAGGAGGCGAGATGTACGGCCGGCGTAATGGCCGAGCACGTCACAGCCCTCACGGTGCGGTGCAAGGCGAATGCGATGCATATCTACGCACCGGCTCTGTAAATGGGCTGTTTTGGGTATCTACTTGCTAATGAAGCGAGGAACTGCATGGCGAAACTGGACTGTGAATTCACAGATATGATGGCCATAACAGTCGCATTGTCTGTGCAGTTAGCCAAGTTGTTTTATGGTAACAAGTAAACTGTATATATTATGCGTGCCTACAGTGGAAAAGCTCGTTCGGAGGTTTAAATGTTTATGTTGACGACAAGTAGATCCTTATCACGCTATTGTGAGTTGAAATTGCAGGCCATTTAGCAATTTATCTTTACTTCATAAGTAGTCATCAAATATAACATAACTATTCACCTATTTGTACCTATATATGTATATTCAATCAAATTTGATTCGATATTTTACGAATCGGAACTAATGAGTGGGAAGCTTAATGTGATTGTACCTACGTAGAAAATTTAATGAAAATATAAATCAGATCAGTCAGATCCAAATTAGGTAAAACTAACAACCTAAACATTAGACTTTGGGGCTTAAGGTTTTGGTAACAAATAAAACATGTAGAGCCTGATAAGACATTTCTACTGCCACGGTATGTTCTTCGTAACAGAAGACTGCTGTCTAGTATTTTTTAAGGCCCCAGACCAGGTGTCTATTGAATAACTGATATTAGTTTGGCAACGAATACCCAATGGCCTCAAAGGTGACTAACAAGGTGAAAGAACAGAATCAATATGCGATGAAATTATTGGGGTTTACTAACCTGTTCATGTTTCTTGAGGTACGACAGCCGGGGGAAGGCTTTGTCGCAGAATTGACACTGGTAGGGCGTGTGCTCAGTGGCCCCAAGAGTGAAGGGTGGCTCAGCGTCGGCATCCGCCGCGTCTGCCGAGGGGGTGGAGGCGGGCGACGGGGAGGGCTCCGGCGTCGACGACGGCCAGGAGCTTCCCGCCGCGCTGCCCACGCTGCCCAGCGCCTCTGTCGCCAAGGAAAACGTTCAATCAGCCTTACATCAAACGCTATCACTGATAATAATAATGATATTCTCACATTAAACCTATTGGATATTTTTTTCAGATTTTATTGCTATCCTACTAATATTATAAACGCGAAAGTTTGTAAGAATGTGTGCATATCTGGATGTATGTTTGTTACTCTTTCACGCTGAAACGGCTGATTGTATCTGTATGAAATTTGGCACAGATAAAGAATTTAGTCTGGATTAGCACATAGGCTACTTTTTATCCCGGAAAAATGTACGGTTCCCGCGGGATAGATTTGTTTTTGTTTTTCAAGGTACCTCGCGGGCGCAGCCGTGGGCGAAAGCTAGTATAACATACAAACAAAATCGTAAAATAGCGTCTCGGACCACGCAGAGTAAAGATTTCAAATTTACTAAGGGATATACGGAACCCTTTAAATGTAAGTAGGTAGTAGGTACTAAGTATTTATGTAGCTAACTAGATTCGCATTAAGTATAAAAAAAAATGTCGTAGGTACTAGATTAGTCTAGCGGTAGACTTACCTACACTAATAAGTATTTTATTAGCGTATCAAATAGTAGTTCTGCGCAATTGGTTCAATAAATGACAATCGCGAATCTTTACTGGCATTATAAAGTACATTAGAGCCAGCAGACGTAGCCCGGGGCTGGGATAAGGCCATCATAAATATCGGTAAGGCCCCATATTTCGGTGTTAGGGGCTATATTTCTCCGAGAGCACCTCGGAGTGGCGTGAAATATAAACAAATTGAATGGCCCGCGATGACGAGCAGCATCAGCGCAAATGATGAGTAATGGAAACCGCGGAGAATAAAGATTTTACACTCAAAGTGAACATATTTTATCAGTAATTTTTATTAAATGCTACTTTAGTTCAACGGGATGAAAATAAATGTTTGCTATTTGCATTGTACAGCGGGTGGACTCATGCAGTGCAGAACCACGCGTCCTGGGTCAAAATCACATCAAAGGATTATGCGTTTACGTAAATGCAATTTATGTTTATCAATATAAAAAAAAAACTTAGTTGCAATCAAGTTCAACAAACATAAAAATAAAAGATATCGGAAAAGTCGGACCAATGAGAGTCAAATTAGCGTCTCAGCGTTGTATGATTTGTATCACCTGTTAATAAATTATAATACTTTGGTCAGTACATTACCCAGTGAATAATAACAGGTATTTACCTATTTATTTTCATCTGCGTCACCTACCAGCAGTAAACCATTGCTCAAAAAGCAAAGTTTTTATTAAATATTTTCTGCCGGAATATAAAGAACTTTATAAAAATCGCGACTGAATTATATTTGCGCACGATTGAATTATTTTCCCTTCCTCCCATTGCTCTAATAAGACTCTATTTATATCAATCTAGTTCCCTCCACGCCCCGGACGTGTGTAACAACCTTAACTAATGGCCAAAATAATGACATCTGCGAATCTACTTGAGAACTGGAAATAAAGACGTAGAGACAAATGGGATCTCGCTGGTCCCTTATTATCACTGCTTTTCCTCGTTTTTACTAACCAATTTTTCGTGCATTGACTGTTTCTGTCTTTGTCTTTTTTCAGGTCAATGATAATGGGTTTTTTTCTACATAATTATATAAACTTTTTTCACCTTATGTGTCAAGTAAATCACGTAAATATCTTCACGTGAAATATCACATAATGCTAGGTTTAACTGGATATATTTTCTAAGGCATAGCAGGTAACGTTTTTATCATAAACTAGCTGACCCAACAGACGTTGTCCTATCATTCAATTCAAACTGGAATACTATCAGTCCTTGATTCCTAGAATTATGCGATATTTGTTATCGATATTGGCGGTGTACGATCTGTCTTTTACTGTCAAGCAACTGACGGTTATTTCAAACGTGCTTAGCACAGAGTATATAACGCTAAGGTTATATTAAAAAAGTTTATAATAAAGGTAGTCGTTAATTTTTCTTAATTTTTTTGCGCAATCTTCTTTTTTTTTAATGTAAGAACCTTCTACGAAGTATTAGAAAACATTTAAAATGGAGATGAATTAAATCGGTAAAGCCGTTCATTTTTAAATATATGTATACTAGTTGAGCCGACAGACGTTGCCCTGTCTTAACTATTACATATAAAAACCTTCTCCATACAATAACAAACACCACAAAAAAAGAATTAAATCAAAATCGGTCCAGCCGTTCACGTGTGATGCCGGTATCAAGGGAAATAGGGATTTATTTTTATATATCTAGATATTAAACATCCTTCGGTAGGTAGGATGCATAGTGTTGGTAGGATAGCCGTAATTAGCAGCGATTGCAGGCAATTCGTCGGGTGACGCTGGCGCCGCGGCCAGTGGGCGGCGGAAGCCCACTTCCTAATTGTACCGTCTGAGACACCTCAACCGGCGCCTCGGCAATCAACGCCAATCGCTATCTACTCGCTAAACCGACAATCCACTTAATAAATACAGAGTTTTCACATTAATCCTTATTTAATATAGGCAGGGCATGGACCATGTGTAAGTACCTACCTATAAGCCAGTATATAGTAATACAGCCAGTCATTATGTTGCCTAGCTTTTTCTCTTCTTAATATTTGCGCGTCGATGTAGAAACAAAGTAAGTAGTAAGAATCATCCTTGCTGTTGGTTCTGTACATCTATTTAGGAATATGTTTTTATATTTATACAAAAATCAATTAGATTTAAGTTTTTAGAACGCTCTACCTCAACTGTTTCTCTAAGCAAGAAAAATACCCCTGATTATCTTTTATTTGTTCAGCCCGAAAATAACATACCAATGGTTCAGCCATTATAACAGTTGCGTCAATAGCCAATGAGCAAAAAATATGAATTTTAATGTTTAAAAATATATTTAGGATAAGTACAAGACAAGACTCGATGGTACTTAAATTATAATATAATTGTCGTAATTGGACTCACGTATACAACACTCGAGCTTTTTTTTTAAGACTGAAATTGAAGTGTTAAAATTCCCCACCAGTCTACGCTACCAGTGGACTTTACTCGGTCTTTATTGTGTAAAATGACTGTAAATTCAATGCAAATGTGTTTATGTCCATCAATCTCGATTTACCTTGCTTTTTTTATATTGGTTTGATCTCGCATAAAATTATCAGATCTACCACTTCGGACGCTGGATATTATACACTACATGGATAACCTTTGGATAAAAACATCCTTTTCAGTCAAAACACATTTGAGACAGAAAAGTTACCATTGTGTTCCAATAATATCAAAAAATCGGGCTTAACAGGTTTGGCACGACAAACGTAACGTTTCTCAAAAATTTGAATATTGAAAAATTTGAACTAATAATCCAAATGGCAAAAATTAACCCCTTTCGCTATCTCTTTTTTGTTTTTCAGCTGATTTAACCATCTCAAAAACATTCTGACAAGTAGCACAAATCCATATAGAATGTAATTTCTAATATTTATTCTTAGTCCTGAATTGCTTTATTTTTATTTTGTTATGATTATGCTTATGCGCAGAACAGCAGCTAAAGTTTCAATTAATTATAATAAAAAATATAATTGAAGTGGTCTTAAAGTGCTGTAAAATAAAAATATGACAAATGGTATATGTAAGGTACTTACTTTAGGTTCTGGTTTTGATTGAACAATATTTTAGTAGGCTCATAGGAATTTGTTTTGTTAGTATTATGCAGTTATTTTTACATGTTCTTAGTAAAACCTAAGTACTTTAGACATAGAAGGGAACAAAATAGCAGCACTTTAGCTTGTACCTTTTATTTGTTCAGTAGTAACGTCGTGGTTCTCTTTGTTCGCTTGTATCTTCTCTATGAGGTGTTCCAGCCTGCTGCTGTTTCCCTTGAATAGCATGATCATGTCCGCGCACTGGCAGCTACCGACACGGCGGAGCTCACCGGCTGCCTCCCGCACTTTGACACCGTCGCGTCGCCGTCTGATTGCCGCAGGTGCATCGGTTCCAGTTTATTTCGGAACTTTTTGCGGGTTTATTGCGCGTGCAAATGAATGCCGGACAGGTGCCACTAATTGAAGGGGCGCCCGTCGCGGCTGCGCTTCCTTTACGGCAATTATTCGGGTGCCTGCTGCCGATCTGTTTAATTAACGTGGATACGCGCGCACCTTGGCACAGGTGGTGTAGTGGTCAGACGGGTGAGTGCAGCGGTGCGCCGACAGCGGCGAGTTGGTCGCGACTGCGAGCTGCCTGCGGCGCGAGCCTCCGGTGGGCGAGTGCGCCTAGCACCTCGCCTGGCACCCAGCCCCGCCTGCCAGCCCCGCCCACACGACCTCCTCCTACCTGCACCCACTACCAAGCCAACACCAACTATCAAACTAAGTTTCCTTTTGTTTATCCTGAACAAAATAGTAACATCTCAGAACAACAATCGATAATCTCTCAAGCGCTTTGTCATTTACTCAAAACCGCTCCTATAGGGTAAAATTTAAAAAAAAAAAAAAAAAAAAAAAAAAAAAAAAAAAAAAAAATATGATCACGACTGTAATCCCCAGGCTCGGTAGATATCTCCTCAGATCTTTAGTTTCTTAGATCTTTGAGGATATCTAAAGAGGGTAGTCAGAGGCAAGTACAAACATGACATTTGGTACATGCCCACATTTTGCACAATAGTTAGTATTCCGTACGTGACAGGTTGCAAGCCCATCGCCGCTTATAAGAATACTAACCAATGACACATACCTTCGAATTTTTAGTTCTAGGGTATGCCGGTTTCCTCACGATGTTTTCCTTCACCGTTTAAGAGCACTGGCATTGCGCACATAAATTTTTCGAATGGAAAAACTCATTGGTGCACGACCAGGTTTGAACCCACGACCTTCGGATCGTGAGGCAGGGGTGCTACCACTACACCACCAGCGCTCTAAAATTAATATAGGTAAACATAGGAAATACCTGTCTGCAGTGCTTAAAGTCACGTAGGTAACCTTTACTAACCATGTTTTTAATTGTAATCTAACCTGAATTAAGTTGAAAACATATTGAAGAAAATTTAAGATTGTTCATGAAAATATTTATTTTTTTTACATCTAACGCCGACTCACTTTCTGTGGCAGAGTATTCGTTAGTAGCTACTCCATCAATCTTCCTTTGTGCGTACACACTTACGAATTATATGACGCATGGAATGGAAAAGGCATTGCGTTCTGGGTTCGTGAAATCCCCGACGTAATCACTCGTCAATTACCGTTTCAAGCATGTCGAGAATCAGCTCGCTCGGTGCGTGTATATATCGGGGAATAAATGAATCGAATGACATGTGGATGACGCTAAAAGCTTGTCAAAAGAGCGTCGCGAGGAAAAGTGTGTTTAGATTTTCCCTGTTCCACCCACAGCCGTAGGCGCGGCCAATGGGCGCCGACGTCTACCTCCCGCGCACCGCACTCTGCCTTGCTCCACTAAGCTTCACTAAATACAATGCAGCACTGAACCTTTTATACAAACCTTTAGTCTTTTTTGAAAATCACAAAGAAAGCCTGGTTAGCGTCGTCATAATTCTCCACGGTCTGACGACTGCGATACTTCGTTTCTTAATAAATTGCATTATTTTTCTTTCTTGTTCAGTCTTTGCTTGTTTGTCGTTTTGTTTGAAGATTTTTTGTAAAGAATTAGGTGGATTAAAGTATGATTTGGTATGATTGCGGTCACCCGGTGTCCGGCGATGGCTCCTCGGGGGGCGATAGAGGCCGTTCGGCGCACGACGCTACCTTTTAGTTGTGAATATATTAGCGGGATTAAATCAACGACACAGGCTGCTGTAATTTCAGGGATAAACTCGAAAGTATCTGCATTAAGTGTCCCCACGTGATTTGAATTCTACGGCTATCAAAATAAATGCCTATTCAGCACGAATACTTTACATACGTATAGTATCTACGATTATATTTCTGTTTGCATAAACGCACCCGACGCCGCAGGGAAGCTTCAAGTTGGGGAGTATCTAGATCTATTAGTAGATTAATGCTTACGTTCTATTTGATTTAAATTTCACAAAACGGGGAGCACATAGGCTTGACATAAATATTAATGAACATTAAACATTCAGGTTACTGTCACGTGGCAGATTGACACCTAGCTGTCGGAGCTCGGGCGCCAACGCCCATCCGATACAAAAGGGTTAACGTAAATACTTAAACGGAGCGCACCTCTCCTGACGTGCCCGATTATACTGTCAACCTCCAAACCTCGAAATGAATAAAGTATTACGAAAAAGTGCTTCTTATCGCCGTTCTCGACACAGCTATGTCCGTCATGACGAGGGTTCGAATGGATTTACTCGGTCTAGTTGAGCAAAAACTGGCTCATAAAATGACACTGTCGTTACAAGATTTAGATATCTGGTAAAGGTGAATAGAAATAAATGCGCTGGCACACGTTATATTAGGTAAATAAGTACTTAGCTTATTAAAAATACCCGTAGCTTGAATTAAATTTTGTTTGCACATAATATTAACTCAGACAATATCTTCTACCACTACTTGTACTACTGTGGTATCACTTGATTTTGATAGATTCAGTGTGAATTCCCCAGTACCAGTGTCATCTACAAATCCCCAAGTTCGTGATCGCTCCGACTAGACTCCCCTGAATGTTTTATGAGACAAGCTGACGGCTACTAGCTACGTTAAGATGCTAATGTTCAACCCTTTGATTTGGACAGCACAACAATTTGCGGTACAACGTAGGTACCTAATACCTAATTATACCTATTTTGTTAACTAAGTTGGTGAGCATGAGCCAGTGTTGCCAGATACACTGTAATTATAGCAGATCTACTGTATTTTCACACGACCCACTGTACACTGTAATACTAAAAAAAATGACAATGTATGGAAACACTGTAATTTTTCAACGGGCAAAAATCAATTCACTGTATTTTTTTTTACATTTACTTTCATTTTGTATCAAACACTGTAATTTTGAGCACCAAACACTGTCATATATTTTGTTTCATCTGGAAGCACTGGCATGAGCCAAATATGTTGATGTTGAGTCGTTAACCACCCCACATGCCTGTAACTAGAGATCTAAAGAGAGTCTACCAAACCTGGGGATTAGACAGAGGTGATCATGTTAATTTTTTTAATTAAAATATTGCATAAATTATAAAAAAACATTGTAAAAGAATGCATTTAGTTCCTTATCCAGAGACATGATAATCTAATCCAATAAACCTACATCTATTCTTTAAATATTTATTTCCGACCGTGACGAAGTTGCGCTGTCAACAAACACCCTAATTTTTTTTCGTTTTCTACCTGCTGCGTCCCGGGAGAGCACACGTCTGTTTTCGTCCTAATAAATCAGTCAGACAGAGATTATTAAGTCTTTACAATATAATTTTCTTCTCCTTCTTCTTCAATTATGGCATCTGTCTCTTAGAGAACAATTTTGCCAGTGTCAAGTGTATTTATTAAGTATTGTCAACGTCACAGAGTCATAGTCAAGTTGTCAAGTCAATTTTAAACAAAAGATGGCTGTTTTGTTGAAAATTCTCGGGATTTCCTCCGATGGAATTTGAAGAGAACTATTCACTCTAATTCACATACTTTACACTCGCGTCAAGAACCCGGGCTTTATTGGGAAAATAACCACCAAAATTACGCAATAAAACTCAAAATAACACGAGAAAACATATAAAAACCAGAGCGACGTAGTTGTCAGGCAAATGCACCGCAGAAAATCCCAATATAATTTTAAAGCTGAAAGATAGCCTAATTGACAGCAAACGGGAGTGTCAAATTCGCATTTTATGACAAGTAAGTTCTTATTTATTTATGGCAGCGGTCTCTTAGAGATAAATTTTGCCAGTGTCAAGTGTTTTTTTTTATATCAATATAAATACTTAGTATGACTATCAATTTCTATGACACAGCTCTATAAAAAAAAAGATGAAGTAAAGAATATACCTAGTAGAAAAATACAATTATCTAAGAATCTAAATTTTTATAATTTTATTATAATTTGTTTTTATATTTTTGTAGCTAATAGATATTAAAATGTGTTGTCACGTAACCCTTCACTCATTCGAAGGGTCCTATGCCCTTGCAACCTCATCCTACTAAGCTAAAGCATTTCGACCTTCCCCTACATTCACAACAACTGATGAGCGTAAAATGAAGGCCACACAAGACAAATATAACGATGGGGGTGACGTTTTTGTGTGATCACACCATGAGATAGGCAGGGTGGTCCGTCGCATTACTCACTCTCACCCTTCCATCTTGAAATAACCACTGCAATTCACTTAACACACAATATTATAAATGCGAAAGTTTAGATGTTTGTTACTCAATTATGACGTAATAATTTCGGACTTTCGGTTTATGAATAATATTATTTTGTACCTACTATAGGAAAAAATGTAATGTAGGTAAGCAACTACTTTTCGTAGCATTGACTTACATAAATGATAGACCCATAACCATACGACCATACGCGAATGGAATCTGGTTCCAGCTCAGGCACGTAAATCTACGTAATAAACACTACCAACCCGACAATACGCGACCGCGTTCAAGATACCATCTACTTAACCGTAAGTGTAAACTCATATTTAGTTAAACGATTATGTGGTAGTTTACCCGCGCCGTTTCACCCTCGTTTGTCGAAGAAATTGGACAAAAGCTGGAACAAAATAGCATTAGAGATAAACGAATCATACTCGTATAATAGTTCGAAAATTGTCTGTTTCCTTATGGAAACATTTTCCTAGAAAACAGATTTTTAACGCGTTTAGCTTTTGGTAGTGATAAAGCTTTTTTTAGACCACCATACCCTCATCAATGACCATACCTGATAAAATGACAATAAATATCAGTGACACGATTGTAACAGCTATCAATGCATCAATGGTTTGTGTCATAGTAAATAGTCAGTGGTAACCTGCTTTATACGTGAATGCTCCCATGTCTTGGGGGTCAGACAGGCTGCATGTGTCAAATCAAGCGCTTCGAGGGTAGATACGCGAAGTCACGTATCGCGGCGATGGTATCCCTGACGCGGCGGCCTGTGAGCGCGACTTCTCACACGAAATGGGTCAATTAAGACGTGGGAGTGAGCCATACGTGACTGTAACGCCTGATACCGCAGAGATATAGCGGTGCTACGTTTCACGCCTTAACTATCTAATGTCGTGCGGATCATGGCTGCTGTCTACAGATGCTGCCGAGAGATGTCTGTAATAACTGTTTTGAAAAATCTTCTCCTGGTTTAAATTAGAATGATGAAGCTAGTCTCTTTCCGTATTTGTTTTTACCAAAGCAAGTGAACTTGCAATCAATTCATCCCCCCAACAATAAAACTGGGCGTGAGTACCAAATCACTTCCACTTCGGAAGCAATAGGTTTTCAATGGCTTTCGGATTTCAACGATGTTTAAATTTATGACTCCGTCCCATTTATTTTGATAAAACTTTTTAATTAACTATGATGATTATTTAGAGCTATTTTAGCTCGTTTATGCGTGGCGCACTGGTGGTGTAGTGGTAACACTCTCCTCACCGACGGTTTAAAACCTGGTCGTGCACCAGTGGGTTTTTATATTTAAAAAAATTATGTGCTCTTAAACTGTGAAGGAAAACATCGTGAGGAAACCGGTATACCCTAACTAAAAACTCGAAGGTGTGTGTCATAAGTTAGTATTCTTATAAGCAGCGATAGGCTTGCAAATTGTCACGTGCGGAATAGAATACTAATTAGGTACTTTGCAAAATGTGGGTTTGTGTCAAATATTATGTTTGGACATGCCTCTGACTACCCTCTTTAGATAAACAAAAAGGAGATATCTACCAAACTTGGGAATAAAAGCAGTGATTTTTGTGAAGTTTACGCAGGTTTTGCAACCTGACGCTGGTTGTTTGAACGACAATCGAGCTACGCCACCAGCATTTTTAAAACGTTTTCTTATGAAAATGAATGATAAGAAACGGTTTTCATATCTGTAAGTGTTTTTGTTACTGTGATTCGTGGGAATTAGTACATCAAACCTCTAAGCATGAGCGTGAGCTAAGCGGAACGAACTGAAAGCCACGGCTTGGTGACATTTCCAACGCGAGCGCCTACTAAACCTAGGTCGATTAGCGCTGCCGACTAGGATCACCAATAAAAAAGAAATTTAAACTAAAAAGAAACATTTTCCTTTTAACAAATTTGCCTGTAAATGTAAATTTGCATTTAACCTGGTTATAGAACCAGGCCTCAATTCAAGATATTAAATGATGGTCCAACTCTTGCTATTTTAATCGAGTGTAAGTTAATCAAGTCTAAGAACCCTAAAAACCATCACCAACGTTGGCCACATACAAAATTACTTGAAATATGGATCCAGCAAGACTTTTCAATCGAATATTTTGAATAAACATCTCTTAAAAGCTCATTGTATTGTCACAATAAGAATTTCTGCGACAGCACTCGGTCGGCCATGGCGCGCTCGTGATCAGCAATTTGAATGGTCGCGTCACGCGGCTTTTTACCAGCTCTTGGTGAGCTATGTTACCGTGACCCCGAGAGCCTCACGTTTGGTGCCTTGCCGTGCCAGTTCTCATCTATCACCATTGCTACGGTTTTTGCTACGTTTGATAACGTTTTTCATGCAAAAGACATAAACGCGTATCCAAAGTTTTACTTGTATCAGTCATCTTTTCTTATTTGTATTTATTGCTAATTGTACTCAATCAAAATTAAATATTACTAACGTTATGACAGCAATGTACTTCCCGAAAAAAAACGGATTCTTTTTTGTTCAAATTGTGGTTTAGAACAATTTATGTCAGATTACTTTATTTAGCATTTCGGCAGCTGCTCAAATATTCGATTTCTAATAGATAGGTGTGATTGTGGCGTAAAGCGTAAGCAGGTGCCATCGGCAGAGCGCAACCGCAGCATCACCTGCGCCGGAACTACGTGCCGATTCGCCTGATGCCTCGACTACTGCTTGAACTAATTGAGGTCTGGAAAACTGCTTGCTTGAACCCCTTCACACTCTACTCTCCAAGTTCCATCCTTGTCAAGGATCGTGCTGTCTGTCCAGGTGGTAACAGTCAGTTCTAGTAGATGGGTAATCAGCTGTCGTGTCAGAATTTTTTCATTATATAAATATCATCTAAAAGAGAGTTCGTATGAACAAGTTTCTGAATTGGCGATTTAAATATTACGAGTATTTTATTATTTTTATTAATATTTACCTACTTGTAATTTTTTGGAAAAATTGTAGGTAATAAACATTTATGGTAATTCTGTTGAGCCATATAAATGGCTCATTAATATTACGGGAAAATGGTGGAAAATTAATTATTTTCATTACATTATGACAATATTATTTTCAGTAAATATCACTATTTTTATATTTAGTTGTTAAGAAAATTTTTTGGAATTAAATACAGATAGTTATGCTGGAAATCAGTCAATTAACCGAATTTACATAATATCAATTTACATTAAGACAACTTTCTTACATGGAATACCAAGATTTGCATGACAAGACTTTAAATAAAGGGTACCTACTATAACCAACCCGAAATAGTCGCCCTCTCCAAATTGTCCGGTTTGGGCCAGCGTGTCCGGTACTGGCCCATGCGTGTCCCGCAGTGGCCCGTACATCCGGTTCGCGCTACCGGCACTTTACATTCGCTAGATGGACTTCCGTTTCTCCAAGATAGTTGGTCTGCCAACATTGATTTATTTAATGACTTGGGGCGTAAATTACGCAGACTTACTTCAAGCCAATTATAATTAAAGGGTATTATTATCAGTTGAAGGGACCCTAAAAATTCCTTTTGGTTCACTTGAAAAGAATGAATTTTATAAATTCAACAAGACTTAACAAAATGCCACAAACACCTCATGACAACAGGATTTAATTTATTTATTTATTATATGAGACCGGCCGCACAGCTTGCTCTGCCTTCTGCGCTGTATGTGTAAAAGGTATTCTATGAATTTACAAAAAAAATAATTAATCAGTCGACTATCTGGTTCCCATAGTTCAAGCTTTGCTTAGTTTGGCGAGCTAGATGACGTTGTGTGAACTGTCCACCAATATTTATTTTATTTGTGTACCTATAACATGCTATAACCGACATTATCAAAGATGACAATATCATGCCAGATGCACATTATTATTATTATTATCTGGTTTACCGCTGCGTTGTTTAAGATTCTCTCTCGTACGGAACTACCAACTATAAACTAACCCAAGATTAAGTAAAGCATATCCAAACAATAACAATGGAAGTGGACCTGAATCGGCAGGAAATACCGAAGATGTGGCGCACTCCGCATCACGCACAATAGCCGCGATAAACAAAGGACGGACCTACGCACACACATCTCTACGATTCAATTTGTAAACATAGAACTACTCTACTAGACATCTTTAGTTAGAACAATATCTCACGTTAGCTGTCTGACCCGCGACTTCAATCGTCCTTATCTAAATTATCTAAATCTAAATATATATAACTCAAAGGTGACTGACTGACTGACTGACATAGTGATCTATCAACGCACAGCCCAAACCACTGGACGGATCGGGCTGAAATTTGGCATGCAGATAGATGTTATGACGTAGGCATCCGCTAAGACAGGATTTTGATTAATTCTACTTCAAGGGGATAAAATAGGGGATGAAAGTTTGTATGAAAAGTCGCGATAATCGACATTCACGCGGGCGAAGCTGCGGGCATCAGCTAGTGTTATTATAAAGTTGTAGGTACACATGATCTACTCTACCTACTAATTAAGTTCATTCCATACAGAGAACAATTTTGTTTGGTATGTTATCTCGCAGATTCCGATGCTCTCTTCATTCCATTGATATAAATAATTACTAAAGTAACCCTTTGTACCTACTTGTGTCAGAATATTAAATAAATCAAAGGCCATTTTTCAAAACAAAACGACTGTATGCAGGTAGGTAACTACAAATAACCTTCAAAATAATGAGATATTTGTAACAGCTTCGCTTCACGAAATTAGGGTTAAAAAACACCGACTCAAAATACTCAATTTAACACCATCTATTTAGTTGATCATTAGATTGACCTAAAAAAGTACGGAAGAGGGTTTTGTTTGATTGCCACACAGAATGCATAATAGCCTCGTTTATATAGACAAGTGGCGGTCGAAACGAAATGTACTTATACAAGGAAAGTAGGAGTGAGGTTCCACATTTTTTAACTTGATTTATTAATTTAAACTAGCAGTCCGCCCCGGCTTCGCACGGGTATTTATTACCTATACAATATGGTCACGACTGTAATACCCAGGCTCGGTAGATATCTCCTCAGATCTCTAGTTACTTAGATCTTTGAGGATATCTAAAGAGTATACTCAGAGGCACGTTAATTTAAATTTCAAGTCTCTATGACTAGTAGTTCACAATGTGTGTTGTTTGTCAGTTATACATAAACTAGCTGCACCAGCGACTTTATCCGCAAAACGCGCAAATGTTGTCGATCGTGAGTGAGCGTGATGTCTTTATATCTAAGATCCTATTCTATAGTATAGACTGGCCGCGCCGCCTAGATGCCGCCAGAACTGCTTCCGAATCACATAAATTTTTCTATTAAATCTAGGTTTATTAGGGAATCGCTACCGATGGTGATAATCTGGTGGTGAAAGGAAATTAGTCGCGCACGCGTCAATGAAGACGTCAAGTCACCTGCCGGTCAAGTCCGAACAACGATCCACCTGCGATCTTTGTGGTCACAATCACAACACCATTACCAAAAATACTGATTTTTATCGATTCAAATATTATGAAGACTGAATTGCAAGGAAATAAAAATAAAGTCTTGATAATAAACCACTTACATAATCTATAGAACAAAATATTTCTTAATAAGCCGATGGAATAAGCAATTGGAATCCCACTAAAACCCACCAGCTGACAGCATTGGCCGTTTGAAATTTTTTTACAATATAATTATTTACATTATTACCTTTGCTTATAACCATACACTCGAACATCCAGTGCGCCTTTTGATCTTAATATCTTTTAGAAACAATAGAAAAAAGAAGAAAAATATTTAAGATAATTATGAGTACCTAAGTAACTAAAAATTTGACTACTGTTCTATTCTTCAAAAATGTTCCTAAATGAAATTAATAATTACGAGCAAAGTTCTGAAAGTTCTCACAACAGTGAGTCATGCTCATTACGTCTCGCGTAAAAGATTTTATCATTCTAAACCAGTTCCTTGCTCAGACCGAGAGGTTCCGTATTCCGAGAACTGACCACATTACCTACACACATTAGATTAGGTGATCTAAACGTGAATTATTTGGGCGACTCGACATTACCAAGCTGCTTTATTAGCATACATTGAGGCCAAGTCTGATTCAGTTTCATAGAGCGCTATTTTTTTTTATTACATTATATTTGACCTAATGCCAAGTAACAGCGACAGGTCAAAGCCAGCCAACCAGCTAACATTACTCTCCCATACACCGAGAACTGTAGGTACGTAGCTAAATGACTCAATCCGAGTGAGAATATTTCAAATCTAATAGTAGACGTAATCTCCACCACAATGAGGATAGCTGATGAGCAATCGTAACGTGAATACGCTGATTTTCCAGTAGTGAGCGGGGAAACGTGACTTGAGCGTTTGGTGTCGCCGCATTAGTTTACCATTAGATATCAAAATATTGGTAAATAAATTATGACTAGGTATAGATATGAATTCTAAATAAATTAGATTCACTGGTAAAATATTATTTCGAGCTCTGTATTTTTCATAGTGTAATAAAAGTGTAACATTTGAATCAAACCTCGGTTTTGCTAGTTTGTTTGCACCATCCCTTAATAAAATAATAAATTGTATAGCAAGGTTCGCCATCGACGGATACTTCGTGAAAGACAACATCATCATTTCGTTAAACCGCATGCATACGAAATACCTTTTAATAAAAATCGAGTTTTTGGTGCTCTAGCAGGATTGAATAGAAGCGTTAAATATAACTTGCAGATAATCTTTTGGTGCCTGAAAAAGTAGCACAACATATGCGCGAGTTTCACTTCTAGTGTAATGTTATTACAAAACACTATAATGTGTTCCCATAAAATCGTACACTGATTACTTCACGATGGTTTGTGTGTTGCAATCGCACCTTGTCACGTTCTTCACTCGGCTGCAGTGTTGGCCGAGACCGCAACATCACTTGGTGCTTTTAGCAACCCAGGCGTGCTCTGATCATGGTACTGCATTATGTTGCGTAAGGTTGCGACATAGTTATGGTACAACTCAGTGAACGGAAAATACATCTGAGTACACTAAGTGCACCTAATATTACCTAGATTACAAGGAGAAATCAAAGTAGAGGCGTCTCTATAAATAAAATTCGACTCGAGTAGGAATAAAACAACATTATTTGAGCTAAAAAATGACGTGGTAGGCTTGTGCCAAAACATTATAATATTAAAAATTTAATAAGCAGCACATTAGCAATACAAACATCAAGGGAATAAAGTCATCATTAATCAGTTTTGTGACAAATCCACGAAGGAGTTTCGATATGTGAAATTTGGTGTCAAGTTTCGCGGATATTTCCCTTGAAGTAATGCTACCATGTTTTTTGCGTTCACTGGGTACAAGTACATACTGATATACCAGCATTGATGACTCAGGATACCATTGCTTGAAATTCCCTACTGTAAAGTTACAATGCTCAAAGTACTTAATGTTATTTCGAGCTATACAAAGCTCTAAATTGTGGCCCGAGGCGGCAGTTTAATTTTTCTTTGGTTTATGTTTTTAGTTTTTCTTTGGTTTATGTGATACGTGCGTGGCACTTATAAAAGCAAGTTGATGAATCAATCATCAGCGTAGATCCACGTAAGCCTCCAACATCCTTATTTTGGGTGGTCGCGGTCGAAGCGGACGGTTTAATTTCACGCGTTTTAACAGTCATTACCGACCTACCTACCATAGTAGACTCTCTAGCCTATCCATAGCCCTCACCATAGCTGAATAAATACAATCACAATACCGTAATGACCATCAATGTTTAATTTGGTTGAAGCTAATTGATGATTGAAGGTCGAGATGTTCTGTGAGTGTAAAACAATAAATCTAACGACCAATACGAGTGATTCAAACAATAATTTCAAGCAAATAGAGTACAAAGCTATCAGTTTTATTTCTGGATGACAGCTTCTACGTCCTCGCGGGGAAAGAAAATAAAATATATTATAAAATACATGTTACTTTTTGTGTCTTTTTTTTCAATATCATATAAGTAATTATTTTATTTTTATCATGACTGTCCAGCTAAAGCGTGCTTGACGTATAGCTCATTGAACGAACCAAGTATCACGTATTTGTCAAATTTCGGTTTGGATCAGTCTCTAGTTTGATAAATCAAGAATTTGATGATTTGAAGTGTCTTTATTTTTAAAAATAAAGATTGACGATCACGAGTATAAAATTAGTCAAATCAATAATTTGACGACTATCTGCGTAATCGAAAGCGAGGCGCGTTATAATTGAGCATAAAACAGCTTTTTTTTACTATCCATACGTACCTGGAGTACCAATAAAGAGTTACTTCTAAAACTAGAGCTCCTTTATGTGCTACTCGCCTTTGAAGTTGTCAGTTTAGCTTGTGAGTAGGCTCACTGGCTCAAGACATGGGTGCTGGGTGCCCACGTGGGTGCTGTGGGCGTGGTTTGCTCCTCCTATCGCCTTAGTACCGCCCACTTCGCCACGCCTACTCATTACTTAAGTTTAAATTTTTCAGGAAACTATTTTTACATTTTATATTATTTTAATTTTAACATAATATCTGTAAATAAAACATTTTTTTTAAATGAAGTCAGTATTTACTTATTGATTTTCCAAGGCATTTTACAAAACTAAGTAACATTTTAGTGAATGATTCGAATAAATACGTCGTAAATATAGAAACCGCTTAGACTACCTATATCAATACAGTTATTATTGTAATATATAATTTTATGATTAAGAATACCTAGGTACTTCATCATCTTCCTGCCCTTATCCCACGTTATGTGGAGTCGGCACAACATGTGATCTTCTTCCATTTCTCTCTGTCATTCGTCATTTCAGAATACCTAGGTACTTAAAACCAGTTATTTCTCTAATGTTATTATGTCATTTTACATTGTACAAAAATGTCTTTAAATGTAAGTATTATAATTGTTTCAAACATTTTGTTTTACACGGTTTTAAAAAAACGGAATTAACTGAATTATTATTATATCTACTTATAAGCCTGTGGCTTAAGCAGAGCAAAAGCCTCTTTTCTCTCTGTTCTGGCTAATTGGGCCCATTTTCTTTGAGGTAAACAATTACTATGTAAAAAAAACACAGTCACTTTCTGAGCATAGTTCAGAAAAAAGAGTGAGGAAAACTCAAAATCACCACCTACGAACACCGACATTTCCTATGGGCTTTCAACTGGCTATTAGGTACTATGAATGTTGACTTGCTATGTTGAGTGCCTCAGTTGGGTGCATGAATTAACAAAATTTTCAATTCATTTACCTACTAGTCTTATACCTTTAAACGAGCAATTCTTGTATATATGTATAATCGGAATCTCGGAAACGGCTCCAACGATTTTCATGAAATTTAGTATGCAGGGGGTTTCGGGGGTGATAAATCGATCTAGCTAGGTTTTATTTTCCAAAAAACCAGATTTACCAAAAAAAACCGAGCAAAGCTCGGTAAACCAGGTACTATATATAATAATTTAAACCGCTTTGAAGCTGTTTTAAAGCGGTTTAAATTATTACACTTTTGAACTATAATTACTTACATATATTTGTTTTATTTTTAACATTGTTGTATTATAGTTACCGTACTACATTTTGAACCATTTTTTGAACCATTATGTAAAAACAACTTTAGCTCTACATTTTGCTCTACGCACCCAAAGTTTATACGCCATCAACTTAATTCCTTAACTTTCCGTTAGATGTCAGTCGGCGTTCAAGTTTCATAGACGGGAGAACCTCTTCAAATCGGGGTTGCTCGTAACTGTCGGTAGAGTGCGCTCTATGTCACTATCGCATCTTTGGAACACTGGAACTTCTGTTCAGGGTTACATCTAAATGTTTTTAAAGGTACAAAAAACTTACTTAGATTAAAATTAGCATGAGGCAGAATTATAAATTCCATTTGAGTAAGCTATAAAGCTACAATAAAGATAAAGCAATACAATTTAAATAAAGCGATTATGATCAAGTGGCTACAGTTTGAAGGGGCGAGATTTGCCGGTGGTAGGTAGGCCGCGGCGAGATGAAGGCGATCCTGATACCATCAGCCTCTTTGCGACACTTGCCGACGCCGACACGCGCCTTGCATCAAATAACTGATAAAAGCTCATCTTTCATTTCATCTGCGAATGCCTAGCTTACTCTAGCAGTAATTTACAAAACTGATAAACACGCAGCTCCCACGGAGCGGCTCCCATAAACGTTGATTTTTCCCCCCGTTGCGCTGCCACCGCTACGTTGTGGGTAAAACATCGGCACAATTATTATAGCATGCCAACTGCTGTGACCAGTGAAGCGATTTTTTCAGACACCGTCTTTCCGCTGTTCAAATGATAATTCACCGCACGTAAACGAAACGCCAGTGAAGGTGAAAATCGATGACCATCTGATTTCACGCTACTGCTGTCCATTGTTTTGAAGATAGCCGATCATTGCAGGAACATTTTAGTTTAAAAACTATATTTTTGGGTTGATAACAGCTCGTGAAAACTGTTACACAAAGAAATCATAATTTTCAATCCGTTAAAATAGTAACATTAGGAATAAGTATAGATAAGTGGATAATATTTTTTAAGTTATAATTAAATCTAAAGAAACCAATTCCTACCGAACTAAAGTTTGATGTGCGTAAACTTTAAAATGATCTATCTAAAACTTTGGCAAGCTTTCGTATTTGGAGACCGACACCTCTGTCCATGCATAGTTAAGTGCATCTGTGTCAAATACCGACGCAATATCGGCTGTTCCCTGGGGACCGAGGTAGGATTAACTTCTTGACTGGTCAGCATGCAAATAAAATGGAAACTGTCAAAATTTTGAAATGTTATTTGTACTCCTACATACCGTAGATACTCACTATCTCCGTAGATATACTCAAATTATCTAAATAAGTACAAAACTGAGGAGATAAAAAAATAAACTTATTTGTTTTTTTTTTTTTTTTTTTGATTGAGATGTCTACCAACTTATTTTAGTAGTGATCATGTTATTCTATTTTTATACTAGGTAAGTACTGATACGTAACTCATAATCATAAACGAACATAATGTCTTATTTAAATAAATAACGCTACGGAACCTATCTCATCTCAACTCTTAATTGAACAAACAAGTGCAAATAACCTGTCCTTTAGTGGTTTTTGTTTGGCAAAAAGTTACAAAATTATATACTATTTCTATTTTTATGATGTCCCCGCCTGTTTTACTGACTACAGCTATCACAATTTAGACAATATCCTAAGTTTTCAGGCTGCGGTTCATGCATAGGTAAAAAGGCTTCTGCGTCGCGTATGGATTCACTCCCCGGAGTCCGCAGCGTCTTGAGATATTACCGACTTCGCGACCCTGACGTGCTTTATCACAAGAATCCGGTGCAAGTTTTGTTTACTAATAAATTACCATTAGAATTTTGCACTACCTTTGACAAATCTTTAAAGTTTTAAATTAAACTCTAGGGTCACGCTTTCGATTACCAATAAAAAATAGCCTATCCAGGCGTTACCAGCAATAAACATAAACTTACAAACATCTAAACATCAAAAAAGTTGTAGGAAAAATTTCTCTTTAGGGTTGACATTGAAGTTACATTTCAGAGCATCCACTGCATATACTCGTATGTATTAAATGGTTTTTATTAGGTAATATTTGTAGGTAAGTATCTCCAAAGATATGACTAACATTGCATTTTTATTAATCCGGATGATGCGAGATCGCCAAAGGTGCAGAGTAAGACGATCTGCTAAAGTTTAATTGAACCGAGGACGGTCAGGACGGGCGGCACCTAGATTGGTCCAGATGAGAAGGAATATTGAAATTTTATACAGCTTATCAATACGTACCAAATGATATCAAAACGTTTATTTCATCATCAGTCATCATCATCTTCCTGCCCTAATTCGGTGGAATCGGCACTAAGGTGTTCTTCTTCCACTCTCCCCTATTATCCGTAATTTTTAGTCACTCTTTTCTTACACTATCGTCTTTCACACAGTCTATCTATCTTTTCTTAGCTCTACCTCTACTCTTATATGCATCAACAAAACTGTAGAATTAGAAGTGCATAGTCGGCAAAATCAGATGTATCTTTCTCTTCAAACTATCCTGTATCGCATTAAAGATTTTCTACTTAGTTGAACTATCATTGGTGCTTTTTAGCCGAGTCCACCTAGTACCTACCTAAAACTTCCGCCAGACGAAGCGAGTTTTAAAAGAAATTAGTGTTGTGACACTAATTTCAAAAAATCACTAGACTCTTAAAAATAATTTCTAAATAAAAAAATATAAGTTCTTACGCATATAGGTATTTAAATTGTGTTAAGTAGGTGGTTTGTTGATGCTAACTCAGACGGCCGTGGACCGCCCGAACCCGCCTATTTTGTATTATCTTCCGACGATCTCTGAGTGTCGAGCGCATGAATACACGAAACCCATTCATACACGCAATTCTCCTTAGAAACAATAAGCGTACCCTTTGCCGCTCACGGGTGAAAGAGCACAAAATAAGAAAAAACAACTTGTATTATACGTACTTCTTGGGAACCCTTTATGAGTAGCAAGGGCAATCGAATGCTTAAAACATTGCAATCAAATATGAGTCGGCTGCGGGGTGAATGGCGTACGGCGGTGCTGGTACAATGGTCGGCAGCCCGGAGGCCTAGGTGTCGTATGTCGCCATCGCCCACGCCGCCGCCTCAGCCTCCGCCTCCGCACCTCTCACAGCCGACATACGATATCACCTTTTTATTTCATAACTCCTACACAATGGAATCGCTGCAAATGCGTAGGGTGGAGACAATGCGCCCGGAGGTAAAAACCGCTCGGAAACCCTTTATACTTACCTATTCAATTTATTGTCTCAAAATAAAATCGGGTGCAAATTAAAATACGCTTTGGGATCACTGGAGCCGTACCCGTGCCAACGCAGATTTAAAACGGCCCTTTTGTATTATAATTTGTATTGATCAGTAAAAAATAATCATCTCTTTAAAAACTATCCAGCACCTACAGCATAACAGTAGAAGAATGAATAGGAACAATATAAAGCAGAATTAGTTGGTTTCCTGTTCTCTGAACATAACATTTTGTTAGTTCATTTAATGAGATAAGAGTCGAAAACAACTCGTCAGCGACCGCTAATAAATTGTGGTGGGCTTATCGAGATTGGCGATCCTATGTAATGTGAGTGTTTGGGTAATCAGATGTGAGCCTTCCAACTTTTAATTCCCCGAGTAGCCGGAGGGGTGCCGGGGGGGGGGGGTGAGGGTCCGGCGTCGGCGCCGATATCGCATATAAAAAGGTTGCGGATCGCTCGTTCCTCCATCCGGCGATTGGCTAGGCGGCGCCCGCTGCTCCCTGGGGCCCTATACGAGAAGCGAAATGGGCCCCAGAACACCCATAAGAGAGCGACCCCGCCCGCCACGGCCGAATAATTAGGGCTCTTTGTTTAGATAGCGGCAATTTTATTTGGGAGAGAGCGTGCGCTGGGGACGTCTTCGGCCATTTCGACCGCGCCTGATATTAATAAGAAACGTGTGTGCCACTGCTAACAGCCTTCGAACGGTGAAAATGCCTCTCTCGTTTCCATTATCAAAAACAAAAGGTTTCGTAACAAGTTCTACGAAACTCCTTAAATAAACATATACATATATATACTTACCCAGTAATATAGTTAATAGTTGAAGGTGACAACAAGATAAATCAATCCAGATCATATTTTACTTTGAAACAAGTTGTGAAATCGGTAGGATTACAAACACCGCAAGTTCATAGCAAAGAAAAGGGGAACTTTGCGAACCAGGCAATATCGCATAAATAATACAACCACCAGAATTGGGATTTTGATTTGTTTTCTTACAAACTTTTGTTTATCTTTATTTATCGCAATTGGAGAGCGAACACAAAGGTTCTATTTTCAGAAGTTTCGTATTTTCCTTTGAAAATGCATTATTTAACGAAGTGGAAAAATTAATCGATTTCCTAAGAAATGGTGCACGTAGGTAATACGTTCAGAAAACGTTTGCCGTAATGTAGTAGAAACGTGATGAATATCTGTTATGGTCTAGCTTTCCACTAATATATAATAGAGTAGTAAAATTAACAAAATCCCATAGTTCTTAGGCATTCCTTCAATGCAAACAAAGTTTTAAAAGAATTACTTGGGTATCAAAAGTGAAAGCTAACTTTCTCAATCTTTGAAATGTTCAAAAAGAATTGAATGAAAACGCTGAAAGTTGTTCAGCTTTTCCAGTGGAAGTAGAACAGTCACTGCATATTGTAGGGGCACATATTGTAGTAGTGAGGACAGAGCAGCGGCCGCGACGGCAGTCGCTCCGCGGGGGCCTCGCCTTTGTCTCGTCCCCGCAAACTTGCCATAAATGTTAATATGGGATCTTCTCACATTTGAATATCTATTTCTTCGCGAGGCCGGTTCGTTAACGCGGCCTTGAATTTTAAATTTTATCGCCGCATAGGGAGCTCCGCAGATGAGGTGCGCGCCTACGTGATCTCCCCAACAAAATAACCGAAACGAAACTTCTTTTTGTTGTTTGTCTCTTTTATTTTTTGCTAGTGAAATACAGCCATGATCCGTCACGAAGTCCGGAAATAACTTTGTCTAAGATTCTTACTACAATGATACACACAACTTGAAAACAAATTAGTTCCAACATTACATTTCCTTTTACATAATTAACAACCTTACACTATGTCAGAGTACGGGCTTTTCTCTGTTAGACACACTGTTAGATCAGTTTAATTACATTCCTTTAATTATCCACCTGTACAGCTTCCTCCTAGTGAGACAGTCTGTAGTCACGCTTGTAGATTTAGTGACGGGCTTGACTTCAGATGCCTAACTATTTAGTTAGCTCCTTGCTATGTAATTACTCGGTAGACTTAATAATGCACAGATGCCATGGTAAAATTGGCTTGCTTGGTTACCTTAATCTGTTCATAATTTCTATTTTTTTTATCTTTAGTCACTCTTTCCGATATGTTACTTATGTCGGTCTTGCGCTTCCTAATTAATAGGTAATAACAATTGGAAAGAAAATGATAAAGAAGATAATTAATTAAAAGTAGATATATAAATACCTACAAAGTAATTTTATACGCGAATATAAAGAACAAAGTAAAAAAAATGTACACGTGGCAATGATTGAAAAAAAAGTCAAGTTAAAACTGTGAAGCTATCTATAGAGTATTAGTTCAGTTTCTAATAGCTCTGAATTTAGAGGCAAACGCGGCCTTGTGTCGCGCGCCGATGACGGTCGGAAAGTTTAACTGCAGGCATTTTAATGTGCCCCCTTCTCCCTGTCTGACCCTCAATTATTGAAAATGCATTTCAATGCTTTGTCACACAGCACGGTGCGGCACATAGTGACGACTGGGAGTTACAATTAAGTTTTACCGAATATGGCGAACAAAGTGATCCGTTAAGAGATTTTATTTTCTTATAAGATAAGATGTACTGAACTCTTGATTGTCTATAATTAAGGACCTAGTTATTAAGATAGAGATAGAGGTATAAATGAGCAAGTTACGATTATCGATACCAACCAGGCTTGTATTTTATTGACAGAAATAGATTTCATAAATATGATTATGAATCCTCGCTCGAGTAACTACGAGTATTTGATCGTCTGAGTCCGCTGTTAGTTTTATCGCGCGTCGTCCTGCGTTCCGGTCCTTACCGTTGCCGAGTCGTCACGTCTATTAAAAACGTCCTCTGCCCGCGCCCTAGCCCGCACCACGCCGCATCGCAAATGCACATTTTAAACTGCACCTGATTGCAAAGTCGTGTTACTATCCGCGGCTAAAAGTCATGCTGTCGCTTTATTTCAGGCGGCATTTGAACAGTTTCCAGTTATAACTCCTAGTGGACGTCAATCAGAATAGCTATTATCCATTGAATTCTATTTGAGTTTCAGTGACAAGGGTTTTAAATTTATGGATTTAATCAAACTGAATTTATCATGACTATGTTATTTATGGACACGTTTCAGATGATTTTAAAGGCTAAATGGTAGGTACTTAGTTCTACACAACACCTGATTCTTATATCCACTACTTTGACTTCTATATATATAGCATTATCGTAATTGTTATTCTATCTCCTTTCTATAAATAAAATCATGAAATGAGCGTTGAATCGAACTTCTGACTTTTCGCCGGTTAATATTTTCTATTATTCAGTTTAAAATAGCCTAGCCTCTCAAAATAAGCAACGGTCGGCCAGTTCCCGACCAGCTAAGTGACGAACGATGTAAACAATTTCGGTCGTCCGTTTTAATTGTAAGTTCGAGCGGTAGGCGTCCGCAATGCAATTTTAGCCTTCGCATTTTCCGGGATACGGTAACTTCGACTTTCGGAAATGCGAGGTCACTTAATTAGCCCTAATACTGTTCCGTTGAAAGTTTCGCAGTACTTTCCTTTTATTTTTAGGTGCTACGTGCATTGCTACGCAACAAAGCTACGCTGGAGCTGCTTTGTTAACTTTCTATATAATTTTCTTGTTAAATTATAGTTACACTAGCTTTCGCCCACGGCTTCGCCCGCGTGGAACCTTGAAAACCAAAAACAAATCTATCCCACGGAAACCGTACATTTTTCAGGGATAAAAAGATGCCTATGTGCTATTCCAGATTCTAAATCTATATTTGTGCCAAATTTCATCCAGATCCGTTCAGCCGTTTCAGTGTGAAAGAGTAACAAATATACATCCATACATTTTTACAAACTTTCGCGTTTATAACATTAGTAGGATAGTCTAGCGATAGTGTTGTGTCCAAGGT
Organism: Cosmorhoe ocellata; assembly: GCA_963675405.1. Lineage (NCBI taxonomy): Eukaryota > Metazoa > Arthropoda > Insecta > Lepidoptera > Geometridae > Cosmorhoe > Cosmorhoe ocellata. The sequence goes on along the minus strand of OY776245.1, from coordinate 6,080,713 downwards.
TTAAGGCAGGGCATTTGAAACGTACAGGTATAACAATACTGACTAATACGACCTTACAAACATAGAAAATATGACATAGACAATAATATCATCTTTTATCCAAACTGAATGTTCCTTTTGCGCGAACACGCGCTTTGGTTCCACAAACTGCGTGCTCACTCGTCTCCAGTTTAGTGCCGCCTGGAGGGAAACTACGATTCCTCTGAGCTGAGTATCTGCTGCTCAACTTTATGTACCTTTTATCTTTTTGGCTGTATTGCGAAGCGGGGACTTCGGCAAAGGCCCTCTTGGGCTCCGTTAACAGGCGGCCCTACCACCTCGAACTTGGGCACTTTTTACACTTTCCACTATCAAATATTAACAAGTGTTCGTTTTATATCTTCTCATAATTTTAATTCTATAGTGACAGCGGTGTATACTCAAACTTTTAAACGTAAGGGTACGAGTTGGCAGCGGGTGACATGAGGCAGCAGCGGACGACGTGTCGCAGCGACACTACTGATTTCTATGTATTTCTATGAAATGCGTCGCTAGCTTCGTGTCGCTAACAACGGTGGGAATTTCATAGAAATACATAGAAACCAGTAGTGTCGCTACGACACGTCGTCAGCTGCTGCCTCATGTCGCCCGCAGCCAACTCGTACCCTACGGTTTCATAGGCCCATCTGTACTTACTGGCAGCATGTCAGTTGTCACAGACGCAACTAATCAGCTGATGAACTAACTCGCTAAAATAGTTTAGTTATAAAGTGCACTATGCAAAGTAATTCTATTACAGCTATTCCACCAGACAACCATATTTCAAACATTTGCCACCGTATCCGCTATTTGCAACCGCCCCGCCACCGGCGGTTGCAAACTGGAACCTTACAATAGAAAACTCGTTTAGCCACTTACCTGACTCGAAGCTGTCCATGCTCTCTGATTTGACATCTGCGATATCTGGAATCATAAAAATAAAATATTTTATATGTCTGAGTTATAAATATTTTATTGACAAAAGTATTTGATTCCTCTGAGTTCGTACATATGTATTTATTTTGTGCTACCATATAAGATACAACACTCTATCCCAAATCGTTTTTCTAACACGAAAGTTTGAAAGTATTAACACCCTTTCTTCTAACAGCAACCACAGCCCGTCTGCGAAGCCCTATCAGCCCGAGGCGAGGATACCGCTGCGGTTGGGCGCTCTAATCTACTTCCGATGGACGCAAGGAACTTCTAATCGTTTTCAACGTGCAACCCGGACGGAACCCTACTTTTCCGTCCATTTTAAATACGAATAGGTGATCCAGTTTAAACTTTTAGTCTAATTTAGTAGTTCCGTTGTCCTCTCAAATATTTAGGCAGGGTAAAACATTTTCCGTGTAGCGAATCATTTCGATGGTGTTCGAAGAATAGAAGTACCTTCCTAGTCTTTTAAAAATAGAATAAGAATAAAATAGCAATATTTGATTTACATAGTATGTAAGTAAAACTTTCTCAGAAAAATAGGCTCTATTTAAATTAACATAACTACATTTTTTTAAGAAATGTATTTGACTGTATAAAAATTCTTGGGTTGTAGGTAGATGGACTCCATTTCTGTATAGGTAGATATTTCAGAACATTGCGACTGGTAAAATATGGACAAGATGATTGTGTAGTTCAGTTGCATGTGTCGACGGTGGATAACGACGTCCCAAGGGCTCCTGCCTGCCTCAGCACACCAGAGGATGGACCAATAAAGGGAGTAGGTATCTACTCTACTATACCTACTGTTGGTAAAACTCAGTCTAGCATTCTGGTCAAGGCTATCTCAGTGACAAAGAAAGTTTTTTATTAATTTGAATTGCATAGGTCTAAAATTGTGATTCACATCCGTTTTTTTATAAAATTATTAATTAAAATTGGTTTTAAATGAGCATAAAAATACGGTTTTTTATTAGTTAATAATATAGATCTTGCGTTCATTTAAAAAAATATGTTTATTTTAATATTTACTGCAAAGCTATACGAACCCTAAGTAGAAAATAAGTAATGATTAGAATAAATCAGAACTTAACAAGATAAAAGCTCTAAACGTCTTCAATCCTTATGTGTTTTAAATTCATTAGACAGCACGGAATTCGTATTCAGTGGCAGTTACTAATTCACCGAATCCAATTGGGTGTGAGCGGCGCCTAAAGTCGTTAATGATGCATGGCCTCTTGCCTGCCTCTTTAATAGGTGGTAATCCACCACTAGCCTTTTGTAAGTTGAAGCTTATTTTGCCATCCATGACTCTTGAAACAATCTGATGAGGAATTGTTTTCTCATAAATTGATACTTTAAAACAATCTTACCGATTATCTTATGCAACTGTAAAAGAAATAGAAAACTTCAATTCAATAAGTTGAAAAAAATGAAAACCGGCCAAGTAACAAAATTAAAATAAGCATGGTACAGTCGCCATCAAAAGAAAGTTAACAATAATTCCTAACTTCAAAAATAGCTGATCAAAACAAGCCATGAAATATGCTGGACATCATAAAGTCTTTACTGTTCAGCATGTGACTGTACCCATAAACCTTTCTGGTGTAAGTGAACTATCCAATGACATGATTAACATAAGTAATCATGTCCAGCCGGGCAGGTGAGTCGCGCTCGCGAGTGAGAGGATATTAAATACGTCCCTGGCGAATAGGCGCGGCCGGCTGAGGCTCTAAGGCTGCCGTAGATTTCCCAAGGGGGCACGTTAATTTTCTGCCGCCTTGAGCATACTGCCCCCAGGGGGCGCGCTACCTTTCGCGAACCCATTCAGACTCAGTTTTGCCAGCTTGGTCACTTTCTCGCTAGATTAAACTATGTACCTACTTTTAGTAGTCTTATTTTTTCGGCGTTTCTAGCTGATATAATGTTTACCTGATTGGGGTGAACAGTACCTACTTACAGTGAACAACATGGAGAAACAAGTCGATCGATTAAGTTATTAATTTTGTGCATTAGAGAAAAATATTCGTATTTACATCATAAAAAATATTTTAGGTACCTTAATTTAAGCTTCGAAATACCAAAAAAAAAGAAAAGCTAAATTACATAATAGACTACGGTATTTTTTGATATTATTTAACTTCAAAAACAAAAATTTGTTATGAATCTAGCCATAAAACTTGTCAGCAGCTGGCAACCGCTACACAGAAGGTGTTATTCCGGCAACGCCGCGGACTGATGCCGATATGCCTCTCAAGAGAGAACTTTTTTACTGGATAAAAATAACGAAACACGCTCTGTGACTAACAGAAAGCCACCCGTAGGATTTAGCTCTGTTTAGTTCCTTTTACCTACGATACTGGATATAAGCTCTTTGTGAAATGACAAACAGGAAACACTGGCTGGGATCTCTGTAAATCGTAGTCTTATATTATTTTTACGTCAGTTTGCACGTAGAAGAGCTTATTTATTCGAAAACTTTCTGCTGATTTTTATTTTGTAGGTACACTTCACTTCACACACGTAAATTATTATTTTTTTATTTTAAAATTTGTACTATCATGTTAAATTAAATCTTATGGTTCGTTTTCACAAACACGTGCGAACCAAAATATTTCGTGATCTACGTTTACAGTCAGCTCATGACTGTCGCCGTTTTTTAGGTAACAAGTGGGTTGTAGTAAAAACTCACGGTCTGGTGCCTTACCACAAGCTATTCGGGCAATATCAAAGTAATATAACTTTGATTTTTCGTACCATGACATATAAAAAAGGTATTAAAATAATTTTACTTCAGGCTTGGAACTTTAACGTTTCTGAAACATTATGGTAAGAACTTGTCGTAAGGCCGCTGTTCACGCAAGGTTACTGACAGATCGCAGGTTTTGTCCTAAAGCGTTATAGTTTTATTACGCATAAAAATAGGCACCTTCTACACGAACATGTGAAGTTTCTGGATGTAATTTATTACATTTCTCATAAAATGTGAAAATGTGTAATTTTTCGTAATGTTCGTCGTTGCTCGTTGTTAGGCCAGCCCGAGTGTTGCGCAAATGTATTCTCTACGGGAGCGGGAGAGGGGGCTCTGAGCCCGAAGTTGGGCGCGCGGGCTGCGTCCCGTGGGACTCCGGACCAGGGACCGCACTCGCAGACTAACTCCATTATAACTCTACTCTCAAATACCAAGCAAAATAATCAAATGTGAACAAGCGCAAACCATGGCAGCCGTCGCCTCGCATTATTCTAGAAACGCAAATTCTTGCACAAGTTATTCGATTAATAAAGGTCCAAGTAGGTAAACCCAAGTGTGAATATCTCAATTGGTTGTTTGTAAGTTATTCAGATGAACAATTCGAGCGATGTCGGTGGGACCGCGTCTCGGGCACGTGGTCTCGGGCGGGGTAATTAAATGCCTGTGTTGGACGGCATCGTTACGGCACGCAGGCGGTTGCGGAATGTTTCGGAGTGGTTGGTCGGTGCTGCACGGGTGCGGAATGTTGCACGGCGCCGGCACCAGCCGCGTGCCGCGTGCCGCGTGCCGCTCGCCACGCCTCGTCAACAATGCCGAATTATTGCAGAACTTACCCAACAATCGGGTGTTTGTATAGGCAACGAGCTACGAGCTCAGCAATTTAAATATTGTATACAAATTGTATTTTAGTGAAATGGAATAGTAATCACTATTACTATCACTACATATTATAAAACAAAGTCCGCCGCCGCGTCTGTCTGTCTGTCTGTCTGTTCGCGATTAACTCAAAAGCAACTGCACTGATTTTCATGCTGTTTACACCAATGGATAGAGTGGTTCTCGAGGAATGTTTTAGTATATAATTTGTCAAGTTTTTAAGTTGCGATAACGGACATCTACGCGGGCGAAGATGCGGGCATCAGCTAGTAATTTACAAAAAGAAGCATAAAAACTTCCAAAAACCAAATGCTCTACCAGGCAGAGCATCAAAAAGATACTTTTATGATATGGAACTTAAACAGCTTTTTTGCCTGTACTTACGAGTAAGTACTAAGCATTTTTATGGCAGTATAACGATAGCTACAATATACTTAGTTACACTAAGTTGTGCCTACTATACGGACTGCAACTCAAAGGATGTCTTGGCGCTGGAAATTGCCATAAAACTAATTTGATTACAAATACCTATGCGTCTGATTGAAAAAATATTAAAAACTAAAAACAAAGTAATGTAGTCCGTCTCTGTGTGATCCCAGGTGGCGCGGCCGCAGCGTTTGGAATTATCACATAGTGGAGAAGCGGGCGGCACAGCGCCGGCGGGAGGCGGCTCGATACATTCGTCACAGGCCCAGCAGCCATTAGGCATTTAGATATTATCAACAGTCGCGAGGGACTCCCGCGACCTGAGCCCCGTTGTTTCATTGCAGCTTAATTACTAAAAGTGTTCGTTGCTCACTCGGGGCGTTCGATTTTAATTCGTGAAAGTCGTAGATAGCCGATTGATGTCCATCGCTTACGTCTGTTACTTGTCTAATGCTTGATGCTCGCCCCCACCTCCCCCTCTCCTCGCGGTCCCAGGTGGCGTCGATCCGGCCACACTTCCTTCCGTCCCATGGGTATCCCCGACCCGCGTACTCACACTCTCATACCTAGTTCACACAGACAACATCTGTCTTTAGCTGTATTATTTTAAAAATCGTTATTTCGTTAGGAGAGTCTGTCTATGTTTTCTAACACGCATGACTCAATTTCGTAATGGCATAATTGTTTTTACCTTTGACAATATCGTGACTTTCGTGAGCGTTTGTAAACAAAGTTGTCTGCTAACTGGTGCAAAGGGCTCTAAATGAGATCCCATTATGAATCCAGCTGCTCTAATCAGCAATTAAATGCGTTTGTAAACTTATGCGCAATTTGTCTGTTGTGCCATCGATGTAGCGTACTGAACTGTGAACACTTACCAGCTAGTCACTTTTATGCTGAATTCAGCGAATTTTCACGAAGCCTGTGAAATCTGCGATTCTGAATCTTATAATCACCGTCATAAATGTCATCACATAGTTTTTTGACTTTGAAAAATTCAATCGAAAATAATTGATTCCTGAAGTCCCAGCTACTTTGATCATATAATAATATATAATAATGATTGACCAAAAGCGACGGTATTACCCCGGACTCTGTGAGATAGTAAACTCAATCTAGCTTATCTAGCATCTTTCATGCTTTCGGTGAGTCATCTAAACTATTTTTACACCGAGAAGTACTATATCGGGAACGGTCTTTTATGGGACAAATAAATTTTGCTTATTTTGCTAGCACTGGAACTAACATAGCATGTAGAACGTTTCTAAAAAATCCTTGTGATTTTCTTGAATAAAAATATTTTTAATATGAATTTGTACATTACTGTTTTTAGCAATGCTTAGAAAACATCGCATGATGTAGAGTTTTTCAAATTAAACCTAGTACTAGAAACAGGCTAGATTGCAGCTGCAAAAGTAGAATAGCAGCTGGCAACCGCGTGCTTTCGTGATTAATGCAGCCTCCGCCGGGGGAAGCTGAACTGATTGCCGCCTCTCCCATGGGCTCCACTACATTTTAGTTAGCTCAAAAACTTTCGGAAGCCCTAGAATTTATAGTTAGATGAATAATTAATTAAGTAAATACGTTATTAAAATCATGAAGAAAATATTTTACCCCTTATTTGTTTAATTAACTATAATTGTCCCAAACAATCGACTAGGTAGCGCAGCCACGGCAAGGGAATTGCGTAAACAATTGTCCAAAAATATTGTTTGGTTTTGGTGAATGGTGAAACTTTTCAAAAAAACCTACCTACCGCAAAATAGATTTATTAAAAACTTGTAACTGGGAAGCGTAAGCTAGATGCTACATTGCCCGTGAACTCAACTTTTATGATGTCCCGACGAATAAATTAGATTAACACGTGTAGCGATACAATGTGAAAAGTTACTTTCATTATTATGTTAACAAACTAACAGGTAGTTTGGATCGGTTTTTAGTAGATAAACAGGCATTCAATTTTCATATCATTTTCCTTTCCTTATCTCACTTTATATTGGGTCGTCACATTGCGTTTTTCTTTCCACTCTACTCTATCAGTTATCATTAAAACTAGACAATATACCGGGGCAAAGTGAGAATAAATACATTTGCAAGTACATATCTCTTTATTATTTTGCTTGAGCTATGCGTTTGTCATAAAAAATAATGTGTTCCGCACGCTATTGTACCTACGCGCAACAACGGAAATAGGTAATAGCTTTCATAATATTCCTTGTCTGTGCAAGAGCTAAAAGCAATTTGGATATTTGTGACATTAGTAGTGATGGCTCTCGACTTTTCGCATAGGACAATATGTGATTTACACATCCAGGGTGCTTTGTTCCTTTAAATATCTTACATCCTCATTGTTTTACTAGCGTGTCACTCATTTCCCGTCTTGACAATAGCTGAGTTCTTCAATAGCAAATTTCCTCGGGATCATAAAACGCCGGGTAAAAACACCTAGGAGTAAGACAAGTAGCTAATAAATTACAATTTTACAACTCTGCAATTCCCATAAAGATTCCGCCGCTGGTAGGTACCGTAAAACCTAAATTATCTGGGTGGCATAAAATTAAAACGTCTACTCCGCAAGATGGGCCTTGGATGGACTGTTTTAAAAACTTCCGAAGTCATGAAAGATAAAGCGGTGACGTCGGTAGATGATAGGGCATGGCAGACAATTTATTTATAATCTCGGGTGCCGAATTGGCTACGAATTAGCATGTAAATATTTGAAGTCCAAGGAGCCTGGTGGAGATTTATCGTGAATGGCGCGAGATAAGCGAGGACCGGCTCGTAAAGCAGGAGTGGCGCAGCCGGCCACTCGAAGCACACCCTTTGACGAAGTTGTAAAAAGAACGTTAAACCGCACTAAAAACGCATCGGCCAGAGACTGCTCGTTATTTTAGTGGCCTCCTTATGAATTTCAATGAAGACGTCAACGTTATAAGCGCACTCCGAGCCCTCGACACTGTTAAGAAGTCAGCTCTTTATACCCCAACACTTTGAAAGTTTTAATATGAATTTAAATTCGTTAATTTCTAGATCTTGATAACATCCTGTCACGTTTATGCAACTAAGAATAATTTAGGTTGTTATATAATTCTTGTAAGCTCAAGAAACGTTACAAGACATTGAACACGAAAAAAAGTCTTTAAAATTTCTCTATTGGCTAGATTTTAGCTTTATTGCGTATCTGGTTTTAGATCAGTACCATGAAATTTTAGTTGTAGGTAGCTTACCGGCCATATCTTCCGTTTCGTACAGCTCCGTTTTCGCCCGATGGTGATCATCTTTAGTGCCTAGAACAAAATGTACAATTCATAATCATATATCATTCGTATAGATAATGGCAAGGAAAAATTCGTACTGTTTAAATCAACGAATTTCTGATACCATATTCTAGCAATAACGATAAAAACGACACATTGCGTAAAATACAATAGAAAATTATCAACGTTTTATTTAAATTGGAGTTTAGTTAGGTCGCCAGTGGCTAATCTGACAATAAATGGGTGTAAGCCGGTCTGGCAGTGAGTAGTGCTGCGTGCGTCCAATGCATCCGACAGCTACAAAGTGCTGGGTGCGGATGAGACCGAACTCGTAAATTATAACAAAATATCCGCAATGCGAGTCCGTATTAATTCAAAGCTTGATATTTATTACAGACAAAAATCAGAACAGGCAAAAAAACATGCGTTTGAGATGATTTTGTCCAACTCGTACAACCATTTCGCATCTTTAATATTACAGTGTGCCACTTTCAAAATTAATAAAGCTCTAAAGCTAACTGCAGCTTAATCAGAGACGTCGTAATAGACACATAACCACGGACTGGAGCTCGAACAAAGTGGTAGACGTGCTCTACATAATCTCGCACCATAAATCAATGCGAGACAGTACTACTGCCTCTTCGATTTACGTTTTTATGAATATGCTACAACCATGCTACGACTGCTACGCTTGTGCTACGAGCGCTACGCATGTGCTACAGTAAAAGTTATGATATATTAAAAATTGGGTTACATCTTGATGACAATAATTCCTTTTCTTCACTTGGGTTAGGTTGGATTGCTACATAAATTCATCTAGCATGTAAGACGTTTCAATGTGATCCTTGTGATTTTATTGAAGAAATATATTTTGAATTGTATTGAATCCTCGTTATGACTCAAATTAGCTAGACCGTGTGTGAGCGCGCGGTAACCATGAACTGAGCTACTAGCACACTTCACAAAGCTAATGCTCAGTCTATCTGCTTGGTCTGTATACTGCACCCATCGAGCGAGCATGGTGCGATGCGACACTCGAGCCATACGTCATCCGTTATCATCGGTCGTGTGTCAGCGTCAGGCAATGTCAGGCCCCCATCCACAGGAGGTAACACGTCTGCATTTCTAGCTGAATTTCGCTTTGACCTGTTTTATACCTTTAGAATGCATGTGTTTAAGATTTCTATAGATACTACAAAATACAGTAGAACAATTTTTTTTTTCGATACAATACTAACACAGTAAAATTGATACAATTTTGAAGACGATTTTACCTTGGGCATTGCCGTTATTATCTGCTTCTTCTAATTCTCTTTCATTCGATTCCGATTCGTCGCCATCTTCAACTGCATCATAATCTTCTTCACAATTTTCATCAACGGCATTTTCACCATTTTCTTCGTTCCATTCTTCTTCCTCAGCTGCAAATATAAAATACAGCTTAACATTTTTATAACAGTACCTGGGTGACCTAAAAATTAAATCTGGCTAGATCGATGTATCGCCCCTTAAACCTCTTGCATACTAAATTTCATGATAATCGTTGGAGCCGTTCCGAGATTCAGATTATATTATACAAGAAAGTATAAGATAATTATTATTATATTGTTTCAAAAACAAAATGGCCGTGCAAATGTAACAAATAGGATACTAATGTACCTACTTTGGTAGCGTGCTACTAACTTACATTTTATGAAATCACACCCCCATTTTCAACCCCATTTTCATTGTTATTTCGACTATAAAAGGGAATTTTCTTTGAAAGTGGTCATTTTTACCCGAATTACACAACATTTATACGTGTTATTGTAATATTATTGTGTACAATTTCTGAGTTCTGGGTTTGGTGGCAAAAGTGTCAATAAAACTTTTTTTCGGAGGAATCTTGCTCTTGGTCAAAATATCGCTGATCCTTCGAACATAATCCCTAAAATTTTATAAAACATATAACATGCTTTCGTTCAACAACTACACCAATTCCGTAGTAACTATAGGGGCTGTTCTGTAGAATTATACATTATGTAGGTAGGTAAGTATGGGGAGTGATAGTAAATTACTTAATTGCAATCCTATCTACATTTTAGCTAGAAGGTAAACATCAAACTTAAAAACAAGTGTGTTCTAAGCCTAATTAGGATAATGTAGTTGCTCCACGATTTTTAGTAGTCTTTTTATAATATATAATTTATAGTAAACTAATGAACCTGCCTACTCTAACAACAGTTTTAAAAAGTGTACAATCCTCTTAAATAATTACCTATTAGGTAAATATAATACCTGGGTAAATATAATATTCTCGTATAAAGTTACCTAGACCCACCAAAAAATTCCGATTGTCATAAGTAGGTACTTACTGTTTTTTTTTTATTAGGTATATTTTTTACTCTATAGCCAAAGCCAAAACGTGGGTAAAATATGAGCAAAACTGATACTAACTTATACTATCTATTGGCAAAACCGTTTGTTTATGTTTACTGAATCAAAAGCGAACCTTTGGGAAAAACAAACCTGCTAACTAGTGCATTTGAATCGGCAGCTACCTAAGCTACATACTACTTGTGTGACATAGTTAATTAGTACGGAGGGTGCGGTTGGCGTGATTGCGCCCCGTGCCGCGCCCACCAAACAATACGGATTCTAGAATTAAACAACCCGTGATTATATGAGTTCACTAACTTTGTTTTGCCTGGACAAATGCTGTAGAAAAACATATAGTCTTCCGGTTGACATAGCTATCAGAAAATTGTAATGGTTTGATAGCCGAAGAGGTAAAAGTTCGCAGATAGGTATCTACCTACTTGCAATGCCTAAGTTTTTGAGTACCTAGTTCATAGACTACTTGTCTCATAGTGCGCATACGCTCCTCTTAGGTTTTCCATAGTGGACGATGGGAATGACTGTAATAGTTGTGTCGGGGACAAAAGCACAACTTTTTAAAAATTGTGGAACTGTCCACAATTGGTGGCCAAAGCGCATGAACCACTTAGTTGCCTACTGCCGGAAAAGTTGCTGATGTTAGCCTTCTGTATAATCCAGTACATTTTACTTTAACTTAAGCACTACCAATATGGTCAGTAAGAAAATTGAATTGGCTTAGCAGCCAGTATTGTGGAGCGGTTGGTGCCCAATGCGTCCCGCGCGGCACATTGCGGCCGCGAGTTATGATGGGCTATCTTGCGACGGTGCTGCCAATGGCTCTCAGTGGTCCCGAGAAGTACTCGCTTATTTTCATAGAAATTGCCGTTGCATTACTGTGTTTCCTCGTGGGATAGCAAACTACCTATTTACATTTACGGGTGGTAGATACTCTACATTTGAACTTAAGATGTTAGCCAAATGTGTAGTTTCCTTTCTTGAGAATACCCTACAAGCCTACAACATAGGTATGGTACTGTTTGATAACGTCTATGAGTGATTGGTTGGCTGGCTCAAACGTGGGTAAAATTGATCTTTAGGAGACAGATGCCATAAATAAAGAAGAAGAAAAGTCTTCATATATATCTAAAGCGGGTATATATATCTACAAGGTAACATCTGTGCCTAGTCTAGCTATACAAGGAATTATGTGGTCATAGTTTTTGATCTGATACCCACATTACCTACAAGGAGGTGATGGGTCAGCCAAGAGTGTTTTAATGACTCTATGATTTTGTGTTAGTAGGTACCTACTTACATTTTCACCATACTATCATGTTTTTTTATCATCTAAGACTGTACAAAAAAAATGCTATTCATCTTTTTTAAAGTTCAAAAACGTATTAAACCAACGTAAGTCCCATATACCGCTACCAATAATACAGTAGAAACGACCAATTCCTCCGGCAGCACTAAACGCTAGGTAATAACTTTGATTAAGGACCAAGCGGATAAGCGCAGAGGAATAATAACGCTAACCCCATCTCGGCTAAGTCATTGTAGTTTCCGTTGTATCCTTGGAAACTGTAATTTTAATGTGTTCGGCGTTAGGGTGCCGTAAGGGAATAGTGGGGGGTCCCACCGGCGCTTGGGTCCGAGACTCCGGGACTGGCCGCTCCAGCCTCCATAACTCCGTCGACGCGACGTTCTTACCTAATGCTTGTGAATAATCAAGTTTTATTTGGAAGCTGAAAACAAGCATCTAACCGGTCTATACGAGTATTCATTCAGTAATCCAACTGAAAATATATCGTTATAATTGTTAATTCCTAATAGTTCTTAAACACGTTTTATCAGATTCAAAATGAGCAATTACGAGCGCCTATACTCGTATATCTCACTCCAAACAGAAAAGTTTACAATACACTCTCCATTCAAAGGTTATTTCCATCTCCCCATCTACCTATCAATTAAAAGTCGAACGTCTCAGCAGCATTTTCCTTAGAGACTGAGTTGAGAGGGGTGTGACGAGGTGGGGGGGACTGAGGGACCGTGGGTCTCTGGGGAGCAGGCGGCACGCGGCTGCCGGGCCAGGTCCCGTGGGACGCCGCGTGGGCGGCGGGTGAGGACTCTCTTCCACTGGGACCCACCACTACCCACCTTCCCACCACAGCAAGGACGCCTGTGATGTTTTAAGCACTGTATATGAGAGTGGAAAATTGCTGAGTTATAATCATGTGGGAATCTAACTGCGGCACCACGCCAAAGTTTTTTTGGGCAATGCATTGATGAGGGAACTAAAAATGTAGCAACCACAAACACATTTCGGTGGCAACCGAACTCGCAACTTTACAAAAGTAACACATGTACTTACCTACCTACGGCGAGCCTTAAAAAGTACTTAGTCTACTTAAAACAAACAAAAATTCGACACGAAGATAAAAACCACGTTGGATTCGTAAAAACTCATGAGTGATTTATGGCAGTCGATTGGGAATAAGAATGTATCATTTCATATTGTTGCTTTACTTTTGTATTATCACCACGCGAGAAATGAAATTTCATGAGAATGATTCGAAGCGAAAATACTCATATACCTACTTAGGTATATTTACCTCTCAAGATTAGTTACTTTTTTACAATTGAAATAGATCCTTGTCATAATGCGGCACCGTAGGATTGGTGAGCAACTGTAGTCTGTAACTGACCGTCATCATGCAACAGTATCCTACGGATTACGTACAACAGTTATGTTGTGGCCGACAGCAGGGTGGGGTAGAAATGTTTAAGGATTGTGACGAAAAAAAGCAGTGGGAGTCGAAGCCGCACCTTCCACCTCGGAGCTGAACAGTCACTCGTCAGCTGCGCCACCAGAGTTTGTCAAAATCGTAGGATCTAAATTTTCTGTCTACCCATAAAAACGAATGGTGAAGTTTGTAGGGAAAGTGGTTGAAACTCGAAAAGGTATTTACGGTATGGAACCCTGAGGGCACGAGTTCTGCACCTACTCTCATATTTATCTTTGTAGCTAGAGCTATATAATCTGGCATATTTTTTTTAATTCATCGTTTGTTCATTACTGAACAAATAGCATCGATTAAGCACTCCGTATCTCGGAGAGGTCAACATCAACATAAAACTGTTATGATATGCCTTTAGCGTATTTCCCAGAGGCGCGGTGGGGGTGCGCCACCCAGGGGAAATTTGCCGGCGACTCCGTCGGGGCCTCTACAAGTTTTATGGACGCGCAACACCTAGGGCTTTCGCGAAGCCTCTAAACATACAGTCAGATGGTATTACTCCTAAATATACTTACCTACAAGTGTAATGCAATATTAGATATAGATATCCTTAAAAATCTAAGCAACTAAGTAGATCTGAATATCTGATAAACCTGGGGACTATCATTATTTTCTACTGCAATGTAACTGCAAGGTGTCTTGGATACCTACATGATGGACATTATCTGCGCATTTTACTCATCTATATCTATATAAGAGCTTAACCTGACTGACTGACTGACTGACTGACTGACTGACTGACTGATTTATCATCGCCCAGCCGAAACTGCTGAAGCTAGAATGCTGAAATTTGGAAGGTGGTTTCCTTTTATAACAAAACCACCCACTAAGGCGGGATTTTTGGAAATTCCACCTCTAAGGGGGTGAAAAAGGGTGAAAACGTTAGTATGAAACTTTTTAACGCGTGGAGTGATTTTCATGAAACTTTGTGTGTGCACTGTAAATGCAAAATGAATGGACACGTGTTTCAGGATTTTTCAATATAACCATCAAAAAGGGGTCAAATGTGGGGTCAATTTTTGTATGGGAACTTTTTAACGGGTGGTGCGATTGGCCTGAAACTTTGTTTGTGTACTGTAAATGCAAAATAAATGAACACGTGTTTCAGGATTTTTCAATATAACCTTCAAAAAGGGGTCAAATGTGGGGTCAATGTTTGTATGGGAACTGTTTTTACGGGTGGTGCGATTGCCTTGAAACTTTGTTTGTGTACTGTAAATGCAAAATGAATGGACACGTGTTTCAGGATTATTCAAAATAACCTTCAAAAAGGGGTCAAATGTGGGGTCAATTATTGTATGGGAACTTTTTAACGGGTGGTGCGATTGGCCTGAAACTTTGTTTGTGTACTGTAAATGCAAAATAAATGAAAACGTATTTCAGGATTTTTCAATATAACCTTCAAAAAGGGGTCAAATGTGGGGTCAATGTTTGTATGGGAACTTTTTAACGGGTCGTGCGATTGCCTTGAAACTTTGTTTGTGTACTGTAAATGCAAAATAAATGGACACGTGTTTCAGGATTTTTCAAAATAACCTTCAAAAAGGGGTCAAATGTGTGGTCAATGTTTGTATGTGAACTTTTGAACGGGTGGTGCGATTGGTCTGAAACTTTGTTTGTGTACTGTAAATACAAAATGAAAGGACACGTGTTTCAGGATATTTCAATATAACCTTGAAAAAGGGGTCAAATGTGGGGTCAATGTTTGGATGGGATTTTTTTATCCTGGTGCGATTGGTCTGAAACTTTGTTTCGTGTTTCAGGATTTTTCAATAAAACCTTTTAAAAAAGGGGTCAAATGGGGGTCAATGTTTGTATGGGAACTTTTCAATGGGTGGTGCGATTGGTCTGAAACTTAATTTTGTGTTTTAGGATTTTTCAATATATCTCTAAAAAAGGGGATCAAATGGGGGGTCAATGTTTGTTAACGGGTGGTGCGATTGGCCTTAAACTTTGTTTTCTGTTTCAGAATTTTTAAATATAGGTAACTCTAAAAAAGGGGTCAATGTTTGTATGGGATTTTTTTAACGGGTGGTGCGATTGGTCTGAAACTTTGTGTACTGTAAATACAAAATGAACGGACACGTGTTTCAGGATTTTTCAATATAACCTTCAAAAAGGGGTCCAATGTTGGGTCACTGTTTCAATGGGTACTTTTTAAAGGGTGGTGCGATTGATCTTAATTTTGGTTTTGATACTTTAAACGCAAAATAAATGGAAACGTATTCCTGGATATTTCAAAATATCCCTCTAAAAAGGGTAAAATTGTGTGTAAAAGTTATTATGGGATTTTTTTATTAGTGTGATTTGTTTGAAACTCAGTTTAGTTAGATACCTACTTTAAGTGAACGAAGTCGCGGGCGGGACAGCTAGTGAAAGATAAATGTTCCGGGTCCGAATGATGTGGGCATCGATAGACGTAGATTCTGGATCTGATGGCTTAGGATTTTCTTTTGGATCAAGTCAACATACATATATCACTTGGGTGTCTGTGATCCCAATTATATGGTTGTCTAATTAGAAGTTCCATGAACGGTAGCAGCCCTAAAATCCGCACCCCGCTCACCCTCTCAGGGCCATCAACTTCTTATCGTTACACATAACGGGCCTCTGTAATAAGTACCGCATACAGTTCACAGATTAATTTCAACAAATTTTTAAAATTAGTGTCTGCGGCGTTGAATATTATGTTTATTACCACAGAGCATGCTTGGACGCGCTACATATGAAATCGTAATTTTTACATTTGCCCTGAAATGTTCACAATACCTCCGACAGGGCTAGCTCTGTTGTCAGTCAGTCGGTCAACGTAAATATATAAGTAGGTATGTTATTAAATTTCCAATCAAAGCAGCCGGATCTACTGACACCTAATCCATATCAAGTACTTAGGTACCAACCTCGTTTAGGTATTAGGTACATACAAAGTATTTGTTTAGGTAGGTACCTATCTATAGGAACCTACTGCTATGACGTCTACTTGCTGTCTACTGCGTTCTAATCTCCGAGCATACGAGTCAGTCCAGCAAAAAGTTGACGTTAAAATCCAAATTGACTTAACCCTCTTCAAAAGGCTTACAAATACGTCCATCCCGAGCTTTTACCTCGCATAAAACATTCATACGGTTTATTGTGATCTTCACACCTCCCCCCGTCACTGCAGTTTAGTACGAATTGTTACAGGTTCATGCTATGATAATGTCGTACCATATCGATTTAACTTTTTATTCTAAACTATTTGATGAGTTTTAACATCGTTAGATATTGTCAACTAGGTACCTACATGTCTGATAAGTGATAAGTAAGCAAAGTCTCGTAGAATTTCGGCAGTTTCTATGATGAACATGTTAGTTTTTCCAAATTTATTAAAAAAATTAAAATTTATTTCCAAGAATTATAAATGCCTGCGAGCAAAGCTTCTAAGTCTAATCCTTATCTATTTAACAGGATAAAACCTAAAACTATCTCAGTCCATACAATAACCTATCCAGCAAACTATATCGAGATAACGTGAGTAACGTTATCTCGATATCCCATCCAACCTGATGTACCTTCCCTCATCACACACCTGAACCTTTAAGTTCAACAGAAACGGGGTAGGTAGGTACTTAAGGTAGCAGCGATGTCGCAGTAAACAATTCAAGATACGGCAATTCGTTTTTATTGTCTGCTTGGGACCAGGAAGGATTAACATTTTCACTGGATGTAAAATTTTAATTCCTTCGCATGAGGGCCAGCTCGGGTTTAAAATTGACGTATTATTGGGCCCTGGTGAGTGTAGCGCGGCCCACTGATGTAATTTACGAGGATAGATACAGACTCAGTGCAAAATACTTAAGTATCTACCTACCTAGTAATAGTTGGTACTAAGACACAAAAGCCCTTTTCTCGATCGGCAGTCGCGATGGCGTTAGGTTAGTACCTACGTGTGGCAGTCGCGTCCTCCGTATGGGACATAGCGGCCCCCATAATTACAGCTGTACTCGATTTCGCGTCTACAAGTATTATAGTTATTTACCTATAACTATAATACTTGTAGACGCGAAATCGAGTATTACCTAAAGTAATTTTAAAATTTTATAAAATAGTGAATGGTAAATAAGGACCTACCTACTTAGTATATTATAGCGGAAAATATGTGTAGGTATCAAAAGCAAAACACTACAGCTGGATATATAGAACGTTAAATGTGAGAACCAAAGAGCAGGTAGGTATTGCATTAAGGTATATCCCTAGCCGCCGGGAGTCGCAGCATCCTCGCGGTTCCCACGGGACGCATTATGAAAGTATATAAGTACCTAGGTACCTACTTTGGTACCTAGACGCTACTAGATCGATACCTAGTTGTAATACAACGTAGTCATTCGTTGTGCAACATTGTCCTGGATTTCTAGAACATTGGACCAATAAGTTCTTAATAGTACCTTTCGGCTATCTAGGTATAGATACGTTTTAATATAATCATAACCAACATTTAGGTACATAAATAATATTACAGTAACCGCTCGTACTATCTTACTAAACGGGATCGAATTTTGACCCAAATCATAGACAACATTTTTTTAATTTGCAAATTCTGGTTAGTCTATGTAGATATAGGTACTAATCTACCTCCCCAATTTTCTTTTTATATTACCTTCAATCAAGCGTAAATCTCCGAGATTACCTACTTGGCAAATATACTCTGTCGTAGTAGGTACCTAATTTTCTACCAAACAGGGACGCTAGCCAAAACCGCGACGCGCTCGACCACAGCTGGTCACTGATAAAACGCTGATATTAGGGCGCGATCCGCAGTACCCTGACGCAGGACATCAGTCAACTGCCTCAACCACCCTGTATAGGATAGGATTACAAGCTGCAGTTAATGCCGGCCTAGTAGGTGCCTTGGTAGGTACTATTATTCATTTGGTAGGTAACCAGTAGCACGGTTGGTTTGATTCCAAATGCAAGTAAAGTGCATAGAGCTTTATAAGTTGACGACTTTTACATTCGATTCGAATTAACAACAAGTAGGTACTACGAGTTAATTATTTATTTCAGTAAGATGTTACTCTCCGTTCATAATCTACATCTATAAGTAGTTAGGTATTCACCGGAACTGGCTCATGTGATCCAAACCCGAAATAAATTCACCGACTCAGGCTAAAAAAAAAAAAAAAAAAAAAAAAGTTTGGTGTCTTTTCCTAGGTTTTCGGGGTCGCTGAATCGGTCTATTGCATCCGTTTTTTGATAGCTTACACAGATCATGAGATAGCTAACCAATCTAAAGCTCTCCACTACACTGCTAATCACCTATTGATAAAATTAACCTAAATGTTTCCTTATCACCCAGTGAACACGGCGCGCCATTGTTTGTTTATCACCTCTGACGTCACGGCGCACCATTGTTTGACGTCAATCTCAGACTAATTAGCTTATTAGGATGTTCTAGCAAAACAACATTTTTTGGATCAATCACAAACCTTTATTTCCTCTAAAATAAGTACAGAATAGTTTGTATAAAAATATATCATTATTTATTGTATTGTTACTGAATAATTTAATAAAATCCATCATTGTATTTCCATAAAATTTGTTATAAAGATATGTTACACAATATTCTCCGCAAACTGATGTAAAATCATCTTGTAATCTATACCTATTAAAATCCCACCGCTTTGAATTCCTGATCAAGAAATCTCTATGATATCCTGTAGGCGGTCGTCCATATGAATCGAAATACTGACCAAACCTATTTCTATCTATGTGTATGGCCACCCAATGAGAACCTGGCATGCTGTCGGTGTCCAAATTGCTTATCAGGTACATAGGAACTTTAACATGTAAAGGTAACCTGTTTGCTGCATATACATTTTTTTGTAAAGAAGGATGGATCGTGTTCAAATATTTTTGAATCTCAATTGTGTTCATGTTTAATAAGCCTTTCGCATAAAGCTGTGCTATGCTTAACCTTCAAATCAAGAATGTGGAACTAAATATACTGAACTTCTTTATAAACATTGTGCAAGGACATAAATAAAAAGATTGGAATATGTGCAGATTATTTTTATTAGGTACTAACACTTATATATAGACAATAGTTACCTATTTAACTGCTATAGTCTACGGTTACATTACGGTTCTTATCTATTTCAATAACATTATCAAATTCTGCATAAACAATACAATTTATAGTCTGAGTAAGAGTAGACTCAAAACGAACTTCTAATCTAACACTACCATGTTTTATAAGATTCCAATGTGTATTTGAATTTGAACTAAGGTCGGCCGTTAGATCAAACGCTAACAAACAGTATCCTTTCGCATATTTTTCCCTAGATATCCCATTACCTTCATTAAGAAAATGTATACCTGTTCCTGAAAATAGTGTGTGATAAGCAGCAGTAAAAATATTACTCTCAAACGATGGTTGCAAAGCTTTTGAAGGTATTTGCTGACCATCAATGTATAAACAAAATGTATTTAAATCATAGTTTTCAAAATTGAATGGATTTTTAGTCAGACACCCATTAAACGCTGCATTGTTTACAAATCCAACTATACATCTTTTAGGAACTTGTCCTAGAAAAATATTGTCAAGAGTCTTGCCCTGAATCCCTGAAGGTATGGTTAAAACTTTGACTTCAGCACGAGTAATAGGATATTTAGCGGTAGTAGATGCTAAAACTTTCTGATGTGCAAGTAATACAGTTGGATTGATTCGAGCTCTACGAACAATAAGAGTTGCATCTGTAATGCATACTTTAAATTTTAAATCGGATGAAGATGCCATTAGATTAAACGTTTCTCTAGAACGAACTAATTTGACACTCATTTCAACACCATTTATTAAAAACTTTTCCTGGTTAAATATATCACCATGAAGATGTCCAATCATTTCTATTTCCTTACTTTGACTTACTAACTGTTGTCTTTTAACGAATCCTTCATTTTTTTCATCAGTTGAGTTCATTTTCCCAGCAGTATCTTCATACCATAGACTACAAGTTAGGTGAGATTCTTTAGCTGCAGGAGCATAGTTTAATAAAGTTTCCATGTATGCTCGATATGCATATGTATTGTTTGGAGGTGATACTAGCTTCTGATTCAAATATACATCTAGTTGACTGAAGATTGAATGAAGCCAATTATTTATGGGTGATACAGTTGTTGATTCAGCTAGTTTTGTTGAGTCTTGGTTAAGTATTTTAGCTTTGATGTGTATCAACGTGTGGGATAAATCTATGTAATCATCACCGGTTCCGGGTACTTGAAATTCTATAGGACCATCGTCAGCAAGGGATGAAATGGGTTTGTAGTGTATCCATAGTCCATTTTCGATACTAGTTTGTGTGGATGGCAAAGCAAATAAATCTAACTCTGATTTAATGCACTCACAAGAATGACTATGTAAAAAAGACATCTTTAATTATTAATTAAATATATCTTTTAAATTATTAGGTCTAGCTCTTGATTTTTTAGTAGCTTTCACTTTGGCGATCGGTAGTGGATTGAATGAGGAAAGACGTTTTCTCTTTGTTATATATCCAGAGCCAGACATATTCAATCGATCTATTTTACTATCTGCTTTTCTTTTCAAATTTGAACTAGCTTCTTTAAGTCGAGATTTAATTGAATCCTCCATTGGTCTAGCACTTATCATATCTGATAGAAGGCCAACACCAGCATTTAAGGCTTCCTTGCCTATTACTCGAGCACCACTAGAAAGTAATGGTAAAACTGATCTAAACAATCCTCCTAAGAAGCTACCAATACCATGACCACGTTGATAAGGAGCCCCTTTATAAATTACTCCGATCCCAGAACCAGCTTGATGTGAATAATAATGTTCATATGGACAAGTTATATCATCACGAGAATGCATTATAATTTTCTGAAATGTAGTTTAACACACACCGTTCCAAATTGAAATGGTATTTTTTGACCTGTGTTAGATCTTATATCCACTTCAAGCGTGTCGAATTCTCTACGCATAACAGGTAAGTAGTGAGGTGGTGAGAAAACATGCATTTTATTTGCTCCATAAATATACTTTGCAGGATCCAAAGGTATAATTCTCAAGAGAGGAGTCATAACATCTCCAACTATCTGAGGTTCGATAATATCACAATAAACAAATAATTGAGATGGTAACCCCAAATGTAAATTTGCAGGACATTTTCCAAATCCATTTTCTACAAGATTTCTATCGGGTTCAAAACCAAGTTGAATACCAAGCTTGGGTGATAACTTTAACGATTTGATATTTTCATCCATTACCGTAGCGGAAACAAACTTTGATATATCATCATATCGAAATCGAATTTTTTCCTTTATGTTATTCAACGCTGATAGAATGTGATTAATATTATCATAATTCGTGGCTGGAATGTGGGTCTTATAATAAACCAGTGAAGGTTTTTCTTCATGTGGCATTAATATCCATTTTGTTATGTAAATAATATTTTCATGATCTTGTACAGTAAACATGGTACAAGGGTATTGAAATTCAACCACTCCAACTGACCATTCTCCCTCCAACTTGATAGATTTTGGTAATTTCGTTGAAAATCTTGTAGTCATGTTGTTTGGATAATATTCCATAGAACTGTTACTGAGTAATGTTAAATAAAAACTTTCTTTAATCATAATTCTTTTAATTCAGAAACCAAAACCCAACTATTAAATTTATCTGGATAACCTTTCCACTTCACTAACACTTGCTTTCTGTTATTGGAATAGCGAGAACCAATTATTTTATCAATCTTATAGTTAGAGGTGGGATCATATGACACTTTCTGTAATTCCCTTTCATAAAAAGTTCCAATGATATCTTCTTGCTGTAAATCTTTTAGTGTATACACAACCAATGGAGAACGATCTATAACTGAAGTTATTATAAATATTTCATCACTCCAATTAGATTCATAACCCTTTTGAAAAATGTGTTTGTATTTTGTTATTCTTACATAGTCTCCAACGAGTAATTTCGGTAAGGATTTTGTAATTATTCGATAGTTTGTTCTATCATACAGGTTGTTCCAAACAGTCATTAAATTATTTGAATTAACATCACAAGGACACATCTTAATACTAGAATGGTAGCTATGGTTATAAGCATATAATAAATCCTGTAAAATGTCAATGTATCTATATGTATTTTTGTGGGTAAAATAACGCCACATCCTCATTTTAAGTGTCCTTTGAAATCTTTCAACAATGCTAGCTTTAATATCAGGGTTATTTGTTGTATAGTAATTAACATTTTTAATTTTTAAGTATCTCTGAACATCCTTGGAAACAAATTCAGTTCCTTTGTCAGATTGTATATGAGTTGGTGTTGTACCAGCCTCATGAAATATGCTTTCTAAACATGTTTTAATGGTGCTCGAATTTTTACTTTTCATTGGTCGGGCATATGCATATTTGGTAAAGACATCAATAACACACAGAATGTAATTAAAACCATCATTATATTTTGAATAAGTTCTCAAATCACTTAAGTCAGCTTGCCATAGTTCATTAAGATTAGATAATACATATTTGTTTCGTGGAAACTTCCTATGTACCGGTTTATGAAGTGTGTATGTTTCTTGTGATTGCAACCATTTTATTACATCTTTTCTGTTCATTTTACCCTTCATGGCTTTAACTAGTTTGTTGATACCAGCATACCCAGCTGGATGCGATGGATTATAGTAGATATTATTTATTTCTAATAGGGAGTCCATTTCTCCCAATCTATCTTCTGTTGGACTTTTCGAACGTGTTTATACCTGTTGCGGGATTTTGGTGTTGAAAAAACCTCCTCTTGCTGTGGTGTGGTTTGTTTAAGATCTTTTATCTGAAGCTGTTTTATAAATTCACTTCTTTTTGCGTTTCCAATGTAAGTTAATGGTATTTGTATTTCTTTTAATGCGGTAGCAAACTGTTGCCACCCTATTGGATCATTATTTTTCAGTGGTCTTACACAATCATTTACCAAGTCTAAAATATTGCTTCCAACAATTTTTTCTTTGTTAATAATAACTGTACCTACATCATCCCAATCAATTTTGTCTGTATTTGAAGCCACCAAATTTAATAATAACTCACCTTTTCTTGTATAAGTTTTCGGTATTAAACTGAGTATATGTCGAGGTGTGTATGTATTTTTTTTATTCAAAAATATATTTGTATCCTGTTTCTCTTCTCCGTTTGATGTCTCTATAGCAACTGCATCGTTAGTGTCAATGTCTTTGTTTTTATCATCTGGTACGTCTTCTGGTAGATTAGTATTTGAAAGTAATGGTAATTCGAGAGGTTGACGTCCTTCTTCAGTAAAATGTAAGTATCTTTGTAAAATTTGTAAGTATAAAATACACTTCTTTCTATCTTCCATATGACTATTCAAAATATTTTGCATTTCTATGTCTAATCGTGATATGGGACTATCAGTAGAATTTTGTTGTTTTATTTTTTCAAATATACTTGGATCAACGAGTAACATTTTTTTAGCGTGTTCCATATTTCAAACGATAGAACCAACTAATGCACTCAAAATTGAACCCAATATAATTGGTAAAAAAGATCCTCCTTTTTGAACAATTATGTGTTTACGAATTTTGTTTGTACTTTTACGCACTAGTTTGCGAAGTATTTCTTTATATTTTTGTAACTTTTTCTTTGCCTTTTCGTCAAGAGGTACTTTACCTTTTAAAACGTTATGGATGATTTCACAAATGCAATTGATTTCATCTTCATCACATGACTTTAAAAGTGCTCTTTGATATTTTGGTTTAAGTGTATGTAGAGCACTTAGTAAATCTTTATGCGTCTTTAAGCTTCGATGCATTATTGATGAATGATTTGAATTTGTTGATTCTTTGCATATTTAAATGATTTTGTTGGGATATAAACTGTACAATATCCATCTGAAGGAAATATTTTTGTTTTAAATCGACACATTTCACTAGTGTCTTGTTTTAGATCTATCATCAAATATCCATGAGCTTCTTTTGTTGCATCTTTGTATGAATCTTCCATAAACTTTGTATTTTCTGGTGACACTTGACGTGTTAGATATCTGATTTGAGTTTTATCTCGAGGATTTTTAAAATAGATAATATAACTAGAATTCAAAGATATATCTCTCTGTCCTTTACCTTGATGAAACAAGTTTTGTGTTATATAAAAAACACTTAGGTTTCTGTGATGGCTGCCTTTTGTAAATATATCAACAACACGTCCATCTGATTCTCTCATGAGATCATCAATGATTACTAGTTGTGCTTCCTTTCCATCAAACATACTGAGATCTGGTATGCCTTGACAATAATTTACGTTTTTGAGGTTATACAAAGGTTGCATTTCATCAAAACACCAAGTTATTTGGGTAAAATCAACACTACAAATTTCTTTTACATACTTTATAAACTTTGTTACAAAGTTAGATTTTCCACAACCACTTGGACCTGCTACTATTGCACTAAAAGGATGATTAAAATGGTACATTTTAATGTGTTGTTTGTGAGGGGTATGTTTAAATAATGAAACAATCTATTTAATCATCATGTATTTATATTTTTAAAATTAAAACATTAACCATCAGTATGAACAAAATTCTTATAGATAACATGAAAAACACAATAATGGTATAAACATAAAATAACCTATAACTTAAAAATAAAACAAATTCATATTCATCGTACCTATTTAAAATAACTTTACATTTACTAACTAAATAGGAAACTAAAGTATTGTTAAATAGCTGATACATTATAGTTTTGTTTTTACAATACAAACTTAAAATAAATTACAATCTATCACTATGATAACATTATCTTAGTTTATAATGACCCCATGCTAATGTGTCAATATTATTAGGTAAAATGTAACGTTTGGTGTCATTATAAGACAAACATATTTTGTTTACTTGTTGAGTAAATATTCTATGTTTTAAAGATTTAAATAGATTCATGGTGCCATACAGAATTTTTTTGTTTAAAAGACATGATCTATAATTTTCAATATTCAAATTCTTTGTAACACATTTCTTTACACCTTTAGCTTTCGCAATAAATTTATCATCAACATCTAATGCATACATTTTAGACCTTAACCCAATGAATTCTCGAAAAATTTTACCATTATTTTCATCTTTGAAAAAACCTAACTTCTTTTTATTTATTTTTGGATAACCAAATATGTTATCATCTGCGTAATCGGATGTATCAAACTTAGAAGATAGATCTGGTTTAATATTTTCATAAAAGTTATTTGTAAAAACTTTCGGTTTGTTATGATACAATTTAGTTTTTCTTAACTGAACCGCTACTAAATTCTCTCCAAAAATGGAGGAATTTTTAAATTCTGGTTTCGCAACAAAATCTTGTACACCAAGCTTTTTACCTCGATTTTCCCAATGTGTTAATAGTTTGACATTCACCCTCTTTTCAATATTTTCCATTGTCTTCCCAAATACAGAATTATTCATTAACTTGTAAAAATCTTTTTCGAAATCAGATTTTGCAGATGTTCGTAAAGTTGTGTTTAAATCGATGTAATGTTTTAACCAGGGACTTTGTTTGAATTTTAATATCCTGTGAACCTTCGTTACTTTGACACCCAATTCAATGCATTGTTTCAAATTCCTATAATGGATTTTATACTTCATCTTATTGTGTAAGTTTGGGACTAACTTGATTTCTTTAGAATTTCCTATTTTTATGTTTTCAGGACAAAGAGGTAAATCTGAATGCAAATCATGTAGTTCAGTGGGGTACTCCAAATCAACTTCTAAAATAAAACCATATTCTGAATTGTCTGGCACATCAAAATTTGTATCAACGTTTACCCACTCAAACCCACCAACTGGAAGAAATTGAGACATAGCCCAACCATATAGATTATTAGCATCGAAATAAGTCAAAAATGATTTTTGTTTATCTTTATCATAATCTTCCATGAACTCATTATTAGCTTTTGCATGGCGATTACTGCATTGAGACACACCTCCTCGTATACCAGCTCTAATAAAAGCAATTTTTTCGTAATCTGTTAAAAGTTCTAACTCTATTTGAGTGTATTTCAACATAGCGTCCCAACTTAACCCAGGAGCTGTGTAGTAATGAACCGGATCCAAACCATATGTTTTTAAACACAAAGTTCTAAAGTTTTCAAACACATCCGTCAGCAGTAAAACATCAGTTTTGAGGTACAGATCTGAATAATCTGACATATTACGACATTGAAAGTGCTGCCAAACATCTTTAGCATGGTTGTAATCATCATTTGATACATGTGAATTAGTTAGTGAACTATAAAAATTTTCTTGACTAGGAAGTGTTGTTTTTTTCAAACAGTCTTCAGATGATATGAACTCATATGGGTATATACCTTTTTTTCTTAGACGATTAAAATCTTCATTATTAGGAAAGCTATTTCTTAAAGTTTTAAATTGTTCATTGCTTAAATTTTTTGCTAGCTGATCAAGACTACATGGTAAAAATTTAAAGGAATCTACAAATCTTAAACAAATTTTTTGATTATTTATACTCATGGTTTTGGAAAAAGAAATGTATTTTTCTTTGGTTTGAGGAATTACATCAATTTCTCCTTCAACAAAATTTAAGGAATGGACTATGAAATGAGCATCATAATTGCTTAGATTGTGTAGAAAAACTGGGATGTAATGTGGTGGTCGAAACTTTTTTACACATATTTCATGTGCAACACCTCGAAAATCACCAGTTTGCCAATCATAATCTAATGTGTTTTCACCATTTAAATTACTCTCACAGATATGACATGTTGTTGCAATTGAAACTTTATTTTCATCTATAGCTGATAAAGGTTTAGGACAAATTTGAAAGCTATTTTTTCTACATATTTTTTTTAAATCTTCATGCAAACGTTTCATGAATACTTGTGCACAATTTTTTCCACTGTAAGTCTCATATTTTGACAACTTATCATCATATGAACATTTGATGTAATAACCAAAACTATACGGTTTGTGCTCATGAGTATTGCGAGTGTATGGTTTTGAGGGATCGTTAAAACATGATTTGATTGGGTTTAAAAAAGCTTCGAAATCAGCATATATAACAAATGGTATTTTTAGCTTTTTATTGTATTTTTCGAATTTCAATTTATCATTGGATACTGGTTGACCAAACCAATCCTTTAACGTTGTATCACCATTTGGTAATTCTGTTGCAATATGAGCACAGTCATATTGTTGATGATCAATCAACCTTTCTTTTGTTGAAAAGTGTAGCAAACATCCATCACAAATATGGACTGCATGATCTTGATTTGAAATCTGTTTACTAACGAGACGCGACATGTTTTTAATATAGCAATAGTGTTTATTTATTCCGTTTGAAATTAATAATAAATTGATGTGAACATCTTTACGAGTTTTGGTTAAATACAATGGACCAACAACGCTATGACACTTTTTATCTTTATTAAATTCTAAACCAAACACATTAATGCTAATGTTGTTTAGTTTTTCAACTTTGGATATATCAACCAGCTTTACAGGAAAATCCACTCCATTAAATTTTAATTTGTTTGAATGTACTGTGTATGATGATACTCGATCAACATTTTTGTTAACTGGATACAAAGCGGAAAGCAATGCCCATTTGAAACATAAATTGTCAGCATTTTTAACATTAACTACAGCTTTTTTAGTTCTTATATCCTTTGGCAACTCAATATATGAAGTACCGCGCAGAGGATTAAATTTATTAACATTCATATCCAATGCTTTTATTTCCTTAAGACTCCAACCACTGTCTTTTTTCTCAAAAGAACTGATTTTATTTATCAAAGTGTCACACAAAGATGAATATAGAAAATTTAGATCATCCCCCTGAAATACTATGTAATTATATGTTTGGAAATCAAAAGTTTGAAATGAATCCTCTTTAGTTTGTTGAATAAAATCGGCATGCAGAACAAAGTTTACTTTAAAAACTGTTAGCTTTTGAATAGACTCTTCAATTAGAAGCATAATTTCATTTTTGATAGAATTCAAATACAACTCAGGTGTTTCAAAGTTATTTAAATGTTGATCATTCTTTCCACGTATCTTATAAGAAATTATTCTATTACCAAAAGCTGATTCGATTATAGAAACATTTTGTAGTGAGTCATGTACTTTTTCAAGTTTACTTTTATGAAGTTTACTCTTTAAATGATTTGCAAAATACCTTCTACTAACAAGAACTTGACAAATGTCACAATTTACCTTATCATCACGTTCATTTCCATTGTTAGATGTTGTTTCGTTTGTGTTGTTAGATCCCATTGATGATGTAGATGGTCCATCTTCATATCGCGCTCGTTTCACAACAATGTCAGCATTTTCAGAGTCATTCACTCTCTTAAGAGATCCCCCCGATTGTAGACTGCAATAATAAATTAAAAGAGTTGAGATATGAATTCAGTTTAGGATAAACAAAAGTACTAGAAGGAGAAGATATAGATATCACTTACTTTATTTTTCCTTCAACCAGAGCGCATTCTTCAAATAAGTATTCATCGTATTCATCTTCAAGCATCACACAATGTTTGAATTCGGATTCAGCATTTATTTTTTCTTCAACCAGAGCACATTCATCATATAAGTATTTATCGTATTCGTCTTCTAGCATCATATGGTTATCAAATTTTTGACAAATTTCATCACTAAAATCGGTATCCATCGTATTGAAAAAGACACTAACACAGTTTACACTCATATTTTCCATTTTTGGTGGAGATGGAATCACAGTAAGTATCTGCACGTAAGCGTCTACAAGAAGTATCTACATGTAAGCGTCTACAAGAACTATTTATAGTAAGAACAGGTAGAAAGATCTCATGTTATAAGTAATACTTACATAATGAGGTATGTCTAATTAGGTACTTACTAAAGCAACCCCACTGATGAGATATTGTTTCCTAAGATTCTATTATGAGGTAAGTATTTGTATTCTAATATTTTTTCTAATGACTAAAATTTGTAAATGAGGGATAAGTAAATTTACTAAGAATGAAATTTTATCGAAACTTATAAATAAAAATTGGTAAACTACTACTACTTATTAAAATGATATTTTTTACATGTTGGGTTTGATGCTATTTCTTTTGATATGCAGTATATTATTTTTTTTATACTTTCATAATTGTTATTGCATTCATTTGTAAAATATTTTACTCTATAGCTTGCATGTTTCCACTGTTCTGTAGGCGTGATTTTATTTATTTTGTGCATGTTATAAACTTCTATTTTTATCATATGATTCGATCGATGACCATCATCTTCATTGGTAGTTATAAAAACATTACCACCTTCTTGGTGGGCACGAGAAACTGTTGATGATAACTTTCTCTTCTTTATTTGTTTCACTTCAAACAAATTATCTAAGCTTTCAGTTGATTTGTTTCTTTTCATTTGTTTTTTAAGTGGTTTTTCTTCACAAATGTTAAGGGGTTCTTGAGTCTTATCTTCATCATCTGAACAAGTGTAATAATATTGTTTGAATGTATTTTCTTCGAAAGAGTTCTGCAACAATATAATAACCACTATCAACGTTTTGAATCTATATGCATAACAAATTATAGAAAAGTTTTAAAGAAGTACTTACATCCATTGTTCTGTAGATCACTTTAAACACACTTCACAAAATGTAATCTGGAGACTTATAGTTCATATGAACAAGCACTCGACAGTGAATGTTTGAAAAAAATTACGACTTATATAACCAACTAAACTTATCAGGATCATTAGGGCAACATTCAAACAGCATTCCTTATTTGTATAGAATTTGATAATGTTATCTAAACTATCAGGATCATTAGGTTGTGTACATATTTTACAACTGACTAATGGGCAACATTCAAACAGCATGAGTCTACTCTTACTCAGACTATAAATTGTATTGTTTATGCAGAATTTGATAATGTTATTGAAATAGATAAGAACCGTAATGTAACCGTAGACTATAGCAGTTAAATAGGTAACTATTGTCTATATATAAGTGTTAGTACCTAATAAAAATAATCTGCACATATTCCAATCTTTTTATTTATGTCCTTGCACAATGTTTATAAAGAAGTTCAGTATATTTAGTTCCACATTCTTGATTTGAAGGTTAAGCATAGCACAGCTTTATGCGAAAGGCTTATTAAACATGAACACAATTGAGATTCAAAAATATTTGAACACGATCCATCCTTCTTTACAAAAAAATGTATATGCAGCAAACAGGTTACCTTTACATGTTAAAGTTCCTATGTACCTGATAAGCAATTTGGACACCGACAGCATGCCAGGTTCTCATTGGGTGGCCATACACATAGATAGAAATAGGTTTGGTCAGTATTTCGATTCATATGGACGACCGCCTACAGGATATCATAGAGATTTCTTGATCAGGAATTCAAAGCGGTGGGATTTTAATAGGTATAGATTACAAGATGATTTTACATCAGTTTGCGGAGAATATTGTGTAACATATCTTTATAACAAATTTTATGGAAATACAATGATGGATTTTATTAAATTATTCAGTAACAATACAATAAATAATGATATATTTTTATACAAACTATTCTGTACTTATTTTAGAGGAAATAAAGGTTTGTGATTGATCCAAAAAATGTTGTTTTGCTAGAACATCCTAATAAGCTAATTAGTCTGAGATTGACGTCAAACAATGGTGCGCCGTGACGTCAGAGGTGATAAACAAACAATGGCGCGCCGTGTTCACTGGGTGATAAGGAAACATTTAGGTTAATTTTATCAATAGGTGATTAGCAGTGTAGTGGAGAGCTTTAGATTGGTTAGCTATCTCATGATCTGTGTAAGCTATCAAAAAACGGATGCAATAGACCGATTCAGCGACCCCGAAAACCTAGGAAAAGACACCAAACTTTTTTTTTTTTTTTTTTTTTTTAGCCTGAGTCGGTGAATTTATTTCGGGTTTGGATCACATGAGCCAGTTCCGGTGAATACCTAACTACTTCTATAGTATAACCTAGTTTATTAATTAACCTATATGAATTATAATGAATGCAATTTTTTTTGTGTTTGATGTTTGTTAGGGACTTAGGGACAGATTTGGTTGAAATTGTCACTAAACTTAGCATAGTACCTACCTACTCTTTGCCCCGAAAACAAGTATTCTTCAAAACTAAGGGTATAAAATGGAACGATAATGGAATTTGTTTGCATACAATGCATGGAATGCATCAGTAGGTAGTTACATATACCAAAGTACAAGCGAACATACCTACTTACAAAAAAAAACACACCTCATTATCTTTGACTTTTTAGAAAATGAGTTAGTTAAAGCCCTGATAACTTACGTTTCAGAGATCTTGGTTTAGCTTGTTTTCTTCTAGACATGCTCACTTCGGTAACAAACTTGAACTGAACTAAACATCCACAAACATATTTTACTTCGTAAACCGTTCCGCGTAGTTTACGAAATAGGAAATTTATTTTGAAAAGTTTAGCGTAATTATGATATGGGAGAGTTCCGGAGCGAACGCACGTGGCCGTCCGCGGCGCACCCCGTGCTTACTGAGCTGACTGGCGCCCAACAAGTGGCAATAACAACGTAACCTTACGCGCAAACTCATAAGAAGCGCATGTTACCGGTACAACTTGAGTTTCGAATTCATACCTATGTACCTACTATGTAGGTACACTCACTACTCTCCATTTTCACTCTAGGTACGTATAGGATGAAAAATGGTAGGTACCTAAGATTATGTAAGGTAGCCTAGTACTCCTACCTGATAGTAAGGTGCCATAAACTGGTGAGTTTTTCAATATGACTGTGGGACATGGGACATGGGAAAATTATCTGATTAGGTACCTACCTAGTCACGGGGGCTTTGATAAGTTTTTTTTTATATAAGTAGGTACCTATAGTTGTTTGTTGGAATGGAACACTTAGAAAATAAATACCTAAGTACCTAGTTATCTACCTTCTTAGTTTCTACTAAAAATCCATAGCGATATGTAGGTAACAACCAACTACCTAGGTAGGTACAATAAAAGAGAGTCACCGGTAGGTAGGTACCTTGATACCTACCTATGAATGAAGTCTAGATCCATCTATATAAATAACTAATGCTGGACAATCCACACAGCACCATCTAGCCCCAAAGTAAGCTACTCAAAGCTTGTGTTATGGGTACTAGATAACTGATAAAAATACATTATATACATAGATATATTTATATTTTTCTATATACATAGAAAACTCCCAGACCAACGGAATACCTAAATTTCTGCAGATCGTGCACAAATTTGTTCCAAGACGTCTCTTGAGTCGCAGGCGGACGATCGCCCGCTGCCCCACTGAGGTCGTCATTAAAATGTTTATCATAATGTTAAATAAGTAATATAGGTATGTACTAACGTCTTATTCAACCAGTACCTAACACGCGGGCGAAGCCGCGGGCGAGAGCTCACAGTATAAATCTCAAAATAACCGGATTCAATTTTTGCCATTGAAGCAAGAGAGCCACAGAATACAAAAAAATACTTTCAACGTGTGAGCCTCTCTGTGAACTGAGGATCAGTCAGTCAGATGTCAGTGCCAGTTTGATTTAAGTTAATGTCACTGTCTCCAACGGCCAAAGAAAAGGTTCAAGGTCACAGCACAGCTGACAGCAGTCACAATCACAAGACTCAATCAGATACTAAGCTATATTTAGCATTATTTTCTGACCAAAAGGTACGCAAGGAAAATTTTGTACAAATTTATTCGAATAATTTAGTTAGGTAGAGAAACGTTTTTGTCAATTTCATTATTTTCTCCGTATCGCAGCCGACGATATGCGCAGACATACGAAATGAATTGTATTCTATGAGTCTATAAACGTCTATCAATTCGTTTTGACGGAAAATTTTGACAAAAACACCACAAACTCAACGGAATTTCGAAAATTCTTGTTGGCAACACAAAGTCTATCTAATCTATTGCTGGGAGAAAGAAAATGATAATAAAGTTTTAAAACCTACTTATTAAAGTTTGTTTTATTGTTTGCATCTAATGTTTTGTGTTAAATATCAAGCCAAGCAGGCAGGGCTCCGTTTACGTCACAGTGGGTAAACTGGTTCTAGTAAAAACAGGAAATTACCTAAGTACTTACCTAGTATCTACCTATTAATAAAAAACAGTGCATTACAAGGTTTATTTTCAACAAAGATAATGGACCTGCCATATGAGGTAACTTATCACTTTTCTTTGTTTGCATCTCTATGTAGGTACCTAACTACTTTAGTAGACTAGATTTTTTTCACGTGATTGTGTTTATCACCTTGTCCTATACCTACCTACTTCTCACATAGAATGAAAAATACCAATAAAAGTAAGTACTTACCTACTTCCAGTTCTATCTACAAAATTAGAATTGATCACATTAATAAGTCGGTAGGTACCTACATGATATAGATGAGAAAAAAAAGAGTCTTGGAATCTTATTGGTTAGTAGGTACCCACTTGCTGTAGCTGAATTGTTTCCTAAAATCAATGATTTGTTCCAGGTGTTAGTGTATCTCTTCAAATATTTACCTAATTCGGACAGAAAAGCTGCTAGTGAAACATGTCAGTCTTGGTACATGGCAGCGAATGACCACAGTTTTCTGAAAAATAAAGTAGTGGTATTTTATAAATCACCACTAAATGATGATAACTCATCACCTCTTCCGATATTTGAAAATTCACCGGTCACACATTTCAATTACAATTTCAGTGAAGTTGAAATATCTAATAAGCTTAATGGATTTTGGGAGCAAATGGGACAACATATCCAAAGTCTTACACTCAGAAATTGTGATATTTGTGAAAAAGTGTTTGCATTTATACTCCAGAAATGCACTAACTTAGAGACTTTGAACATTCAAAGTTGCAGAGAACTTTTCATGTCAGGCAGACTACTAGAAGGAAAAACGGAAGGTCTCTTAGTCAACAGTCTTGAGCATCTAAAGAGCTTGAGTCTATCAGGCAACCAGTACTTGACCGATGCACTATTTCATAGATTTATATCAGCTGCTCCTGCGTTAGAGCAGCTGAATTTGTCTGCGTGCTCCCTACAATTTCATCTTGGTTTAGTAAAGAAATTTTATCCTCCAGGATCTGACATTTTCCAGGATCCCTCTGAGAGTGTCCTCACGTTTTATTTTGTCATACAATTTATAGCATCTAGAGCTGATAAATTCAAACACCTTTTATTTTCTAACACTCTGATTGATGGATCAGCTCTCAAAACACTGTGTGAAACCAAGGATTTAAAGTTACAATCGCTAGCTTTACACTCCTGTGATCAGCTTACCAACACGGGTATTATGGCACTAACAACACATCAGACTTCTCTTAAGAAACTGGATATTGGCTTTTGCTCTAGAGTCACAGATTCCTCATTAATCCATATATGCAAAAATCTTGTCAATTTGGAATACCTCAACATTCAACACTGTCGAGCAGTTACAGATTTAGGTATTGCTGAAATTGGCAAACTCAAAAAACTTAAATCATTAAATATATCAGAATGCGAACAGATCACAGAAGAGGGATTGCAAAATGGCATTTGTGCTGAAGAGAACCATACTCTTAATGAGTTGGATATACATTCTATGAACTTGGATCAATCAGGACTCATAATGATTTCAGAAATGTTACCAAACCTCCATCTCTTGGACCTCAGCTACTGCTTCAATGCAGTAACAGATACATCAATCCAAGTTATATTTAAGAATCAGTTGCAACTGCAAACATTGAGGCTCAGTCAATGTGATAAGGTATCTGATGTTGGGCTTACTGGCATGGGGAAGGTGGAAACAGAAGGAGAAGAAGTTCCTATAATGTCAGCATATTATGATGAAATGCATTCACATCAAAAGATACACTTAGGGTCGAGGGCTGAAGAAGAAATAGTGCGCGATGCACGCCGGAAGCGAGATGTGATGCTTATGTGCGAGAAGCTATCCATGGATACCTATTCTGGTTACTCATTAGCACGGATAAAAACCCTCCGTGAGTTAGATATCAGTGGCTGCAATCGAATAACAGATGTGAGCCTAACCTATGCATTTAATTTCAAGGAACTTATCAATTTGAATCTGAGCAGATGCCAGCAGATAACTCATGAAGGAGTAGAATATCTTGTCAAAAACTGTCCTAGTATTGAACACCTGAACCTTATTGATTGTTACAACTTGAAGGATGATGCAATACAAAAAATTGTCCAAGGTCTGAGGAGATTGACACAACTGGAGCTAAGGGTAACTACCTACCTACCATCTACTATTATTATTGTATAACACACTACAATAAACTTAATTAAATCGATTATTTATGACAACATCACAGTACCTATACCTACGCGAGAAGTTACGGGTTCGATTCCCGCGTGGCAGAAAATTATGATGTAAGAGTATTTGTTTTGGTTTTGGGTATTGTGTTCCTAGATACTACCTACTCAGTTTCTGAATTCTGTGGCACAGGGGATCCTTGCGTAGAGCTAGCTATGGATTGTTTTGTTACTTCTTTTGGTGCATTAGGTACCTACTGCTTGATTTTAGTAGGCGGCCTTTGCTCGTATGAAACCAAGGCAATATATAGAGACATGATAATTATATTATCCTTTCTTGCATTTTCCAGGGTTGTAATCAGCTGACTGATAAAACGATTGACGCCGTGAAGTCACATTGCCAGAAGCTGAAATATCTGGATGTTCAAGGTTGCCGTAACATATCTCCTGAACTAGCATGTTCCATCGGGTGTTTGCCCACACTGCACACAGTATTGATGTCAAAGCCAGGACCTTATATTTCGGAGAGTGTTAAGAATAAATCCCCGGCTCCTGCTTTCCTTCCAGCATTAATGAGAAAATTACGCTTGCAATAATTACCTACCGTAGGCGCGCACCGATGGCTACGTAGGCGCTTGCTTAGCAGCTTCAACCTTCGTGTAAAGTCCATTTTTACTGGTCTACCTATCGCGTAAGCAAACTGACGACTGTTTTTTGAGGCTGCTAAAAATAATTTAGGCTTTTTAACTTTTCTAGCCAGCTAAAGACTATTATTAAATGACCACCATATTATCTTAAGTGCTTACCTAAACATAGTAAGGCAAAAATTATAATTATTTTCGTTCAAGTACATAAAGAACATACATAATGTAATACGATTACAAACAATATATTTACCTAATAATGTTGTAGATAACAATGTTCATTATAACCTCATAGAGCCAGTGCTATTGCCATGTGAGATATTATCATTAATTTAAAATAAACTTTTATGTATAAATTTCCTATTTAACTCTAAATCTATAAATGTATAATTTGTAAATTATCAACTTCATCACTTTCTGTAGAAATGTGTAGGTAGTATTACTACTGTGATATTTTTTAATTACAGTACAAAGTGCTTAATAAATTAAAACCTATTTATTTTCCTGTGATAAAAATAAAACTCAAAATATAACATTAACTACATACCTTTTATTTTTACATAAAATTAAAAATAACTCAGGGTGTAATATATCTCTTCTTACAATAATAGGGTAAGTATAAAGTATATCTTACTAAAGTTTGTTCATTAACTGTTATTACACAATATTATATTCAAAATAGTTACACATTGGATTAGAAAAAAAATCTAAATTGTCTTCGCTAGAAAACAGATGAGCGAAACTAGAATAAGGTCTAATGAGTTAGTGGCCAAACCGCCAACTCCACTTTTGAAATGCTAAGCCCTCCAAAGGACAACAGCTATCATGAGAATACCATGACTGCGCAGATGACAAAATTCTAGTGTAGGTAACAGGTATATAATATTTGGAAAAAGATTAGGTTCATGACCATTTCTTCATTACGATACCTAGCTGTAACGGGCTTTAAGTAAGTAATTCTTAAAAACTTGAAACACAATCAGTGGCTTTCTCAAAATGCGTATCGAGGTAGGTACATAAACTTTGATTTTATTCATAATAATTTACAGCACTCTTATGGTAGCAATATACTAAGAAGGTTATATTATGTCCTCGGCATTAAAATTTCAATAAATAGAGACGGCAACTATGTAAAGCATAGTTAGCTAGGAAAAGAGTAAAAAATTATAAATAAACCAATAAAGCGTAGCATAAGATAGTTACTATTTTTGTAAGTAGGTATATAAACACACAAAATAAACGAACGAGCGAACATCAGCCAAAGATATTGTCGTATTCTTAATAATAAGTGGTATCTACATTTATACAGAAAATACAAATGTATTTAAAAACAAAAACAAATTATTAATACTCTAATCGTACAAATATAAAACAGGTAGGTATTTGCATATATATTTAAGCCTAGAATAATAGCATAAGTATATCATACATTAGAATCAAGT
The DNA here is from genome assembly GCA_963675405.1 of Cosmorhoe ocellata. Lineage (NCBI taxonomy): Eukaryota > Metazoa > Arthropoda > Insecta > Lepidoptera > Geometridae > Cosmorhoe > Cosmorhoe ocellata. The sequence goes on along the minus strand of OY776245.1, from coordinate 6,042,919 downwards.
ACACTTGTGATTATTTAGAAATTATATCATAAAAACTCATAAAACAGTAAGTAGGTACGGTACGTACCTAGCTTAAAATTTTGTTAACAAAATTTAGAGGGGGTGCCAATGCGCTAAGCACGAAATAATGTAGTTAGTAGGTAGTTACCAGGCATCCTTTATTCCACCTGTTTTCGATTGTGTTACATCAACAATTACCCGACTGTGAAGGAAGGAGGATAATGTGTTTCGGGTGCATGGTGCATGTACCTATGCGAGCCAAAACAGCTGGACAGATTTTGACAAATCAGGTGTCGCTGGATTGGTCTGGATTACAAGAGTGAAATTAGACTATAAAATCTGATACTCGTATGACGGCTATAAGAAGCTATTTTAAATTACTTTCGGTCGGGTAATCAATACTAGTTTCTGTATAGCAATTATATCTCTGAAAAACCCCTCTATTTTATGAACAATCGATAGTAGCCATTTACCTAGTTACTGTAGGTACCTAGAGATTTCCGTGATATATTTGTAGACATAGAAACCTCTGTTAACTTTTACAATTTTTATACAAATTTTATGAAAAATCATACCTAACACAAATATTGTAAAAGCTTGCCCGGACAAATAGTTTTTCGGCATTTTTAAAATATATTTTTTTTTATTCATATTTAATACCATGTGAAAAGTACAAATTTAACCAATTTTTACACCAGCGATATATTATTTACACAAACACCTTTATAAAAATGCTACACTTATATTTTGAGTCAATTTACACTGAGTTCATACGTAGGTACCGTAGAATCGAACAGCCAAGTGAGCGCCTATTGATTTTCCAAGCGCTTTTTTTTGTGATGTCGCCTAGAGGACGGCTTATCTCATGGTTTCAAAGAGTAGGCCGGCGAGTTCAGCTGAACCTGAGGAGTGTTGAGGGTCGAGCCGCTGGGAATAGGCGATAAACACCCATCCTGAGAGTTATCGCACTCCAAGTCAGGTATACTTATATCCTCAAAGTCTGGAATATTTCCTGTATACGAGATTAGCTGATTCTCCTCCACTGAAATTTGTCCAAAAACATTAAATCAACTGAAGGTCAATTCACAACGAGACCTACACTAATGTAGGTATTATTATTTCTTACATCATTATCATCACAAACTAAATCTACTACGTATGTATAAACTCGTATTATAATGTATATCTACTTATTTTTCTAACATGCAAAACTTATTATCTATCTAGGTAGATATAGCACCTAGTTGATACTTATACATACCTAATACAAATACCAAATTCCACAAAATACTATTGCAATCGTAAATTACTAAACGTACAAAAATAAGCTTTTAATTATGCCCGCGATAAATTTTGCTGCTAAATAAAATTCCAAACGCGTTTAGATAGATCGTTGGGCAGCAACAAAATACGGCAAAAGCTAGAAAAAAAACTACATAAATGAATAAAAATAATAAATGTACTGTACATAGATTTATTTATTACCTACATAAAAAATATTATAAAACTGTTGCGGTGTTTATTTAGTCAAAAAGCTTAACCCAAGCCAACTACTGTTCAAAGATGCGATACATATAAAATAGTACCATCGTCGTCTTCTGTAAACAACTGCTGCGCCTTGTCCGCGCCGCTATTAGTAAACTCGCCCTTCTGCTTCTTGGCTTTAATACAAAAAATATATTTATATACAACAGGAATTGTAAAGTGCAGATTAGGTAGATTATCTTCACCAGCGCGAGCGAAACTAAAATTGTCTATCTGTCTGTTATGAATTATGATGTTAGCGAAAAGCGACCGAACTATCGCGTATTGAAAGTATTCAGGTTTTTGTGGAATTATACGTATTACCTAGATAATTATAGTTTTATATTAGGTTATAATTATAATTTTCATTTTTGGAAACACCATTTTATAGCTTCTGTTGAACGCTATCTAGATAAAATCTATATTATTTAAAAATCAAAACATGCTTATAATCATTTTTTATTGCATGTTTCTAAGTTTTATCAATGGTAGTGTTTCACGACAAAGTCCCGCGTCTTATTTTACAGATATATTATTAACATATTTTTATAGATAAAACCTTAGCTTATTTGCAGAGACATAAAATTTCTTGTAGACCGGAACCACTGATTTTATACAATTAACTCTTTACCACTGCGGCATGCTGCGCAATGCGAGCAGCATTGCAAACACTGTTCTTGTTGACGAAGTAGCGACAGGCTACTGAGCGGGTGACGCTTCGCTGTTACCAATCAGCCAATCAAAGTCAATCATCGGATACTGTTTGGTTGTATCTACAATTAATATAAACGTGAAATAAATACAGCTAAGAAACAAAACAATGAAACATACCTGTACGTGCCTGTACTAAGAGTGGGTTGACTCGGCGGGCAGATTTCACAGCTCGTATTTTTGCTTTATTTTTATGTAAATACGATTACAGCTGGTCAAGCGACGCGTATGGACAATATTAATTGCTTGGAAAATATCAACTAACATTAAAGTGTATATTTTATTTTCGAAAATAATAATTCATAGTTGATTTTATATGATATATAAAGTTTCTTTCCTACTTACGATTCAACTGGAGCGGACTAGGAATTCTACGAATATTGCCCATGAAAATTGTTAAAACAATCGATAATTACGAGTATATACAACGTGAAGGTGTTAAAAGCACTAATTTGATTCAAGAAGACAATCGGAAATATATAAGTATTATTATGTATATTATGAAATTCATTAGTGGAAAATGTAGTAAGAACCTACTTGTATTAATTCACAAACCTTTTTACAATGAGTAAAATGCAGGCGTGCACCTCGCACGTTTAAATCACTAGCTGACCAGCGCGCAACTTTGTCTGCGGGTTTTAAGTTATATAATTTTTCCCGTTTTTGCAACATTTAGCATTGATGCTTCGCTCCTATTGGTCGCAGCGTGATATGCCTAAAGACTTTTTCAATTCAAACCAGAAGGGCTTGAGATTAGCGCGTTCAATTAAACAAAAAAAAAATTAAAAAATTCTCTCTGAAGTAGGAACTTTGGGCTGCGATTCAAGTGTCATTTTGAGTCAGTTTTCTGATGTGGATTGTGAGCTGTATTTTCATTTAGGTGCACGCAACTTCATACACTCATTGGTAAGAGGATTGGGTAATAAGTTCATAGATAGTTTTTGATTTAATATGTATAAGCTTCGGAAAGTCACACCTGAATCAATTATCATAATATTATGTTAACTCACCATTGTTAGTCTTATTGGCTCGCTCATCTGGAGGGTTATTGAATGCCAGCCCATAGAAGGGATCGTCTGCGCCGAAAAGCTGAAAATTTTAAACAAAAGCCATTATAAACAAACACTTAATTAAACTTTGAATAACGACGTGTAAATATACCAAACCAAATACTTAGAGGCATTTGCTGAATACAACTACGCTGACCACATTACGTAATATTAGTGGATAGGTTCATTTTATAATACTTATCATAAAATACCTATACAATAACTCTTTACGAGCGCTAATAACAGCGACTAAACTATACATACAGAAATACTGTAAAGTGAATACAAATTCCTATAAAGTAGTGGTTACGTCGGTAAAGCAATATTGTTGTATTATTACATAATCTAATGATGGATGTTGAAGTAGAGACATCTGAGGTCCGAATCTCGCATCGGCATTCTATGGACAATAAGAAGCATTTGTTTTAATATTTATTAGGAGATGCTAATACTTATATAATTTGTAGCCTTTAAGTTTCAATCGTGTCTACCCTACAAAGTTGAATAATTCGACCTGTAAAAATTGAAAAAGACCTATGTATACAACCTGTATTAAATTGCATAATCGAACATATAACTTTAATATTATAATTCTTAGTATCTGTACCTGCCTATTAAGATATTACCTATCAAAAAGTTCTTTGCTGGGCTCATGTTAATCATTCACTGCATCATGAATGGAATAAAAAAAAATTGAATATTATTAACCAACCACGCGCGTGGTGCCTACCTGGATAAAAAGTTACCTATGTGTTATTCCAGGTCATAAACTACGCGTATTCCAAGTTTCATCCAGATCCGTTCAGCCGTTCGTGATTGAGTAACAAACTTCCATACTCCATCATTCATCCATCCAAACTTTCGCATTTGTTTAGTAGAAGTAGGATAGGATAGAAGGATTTATTTCCTAAAGCTAGCTTACTTCACCAGTACCTGGTTGACCGAGCTTTGCTCGGTTTTTTTTTTTTGGTGAATCTTTTTCTTGGAAAATGAAACCCAGCTAGATCGATTTATCGCCCCCGAAACCCCCTTTATACTAAATTTCATGTAAATCGCTGGAGCCGTATCCGAGATTCCAACTATATATATATATATATATATATATATATATATATACATATATACAAGAATTGCTCGTTTAAAGGTATAAGAGTGGACTGATACGAGATGACGACAAAAACGTTTATCAATAAACACAACTCTCCGATACCGGCTCGTGTGCAATAAGCCGGCCTACATTACGTAGAGCTGTGTGTGTGTGAGGCACAAGGCACTACACGCGGTCCCAACACGTTGGTTGCAACGTGACCCGCTCTATACTACCAATCTGACAAACCCAATGCATGTTTACTTTGATGATAGTGTGCGTGTTTTTGTATATGTGCGCCTAAGCCTTACCAACTAATATCTAATCTGTGCGCCTACTTATTAAGGTTTTAAGCTGTAATTTCTTACTTTTTCACTAACATAATACACACAACAAGCTCTTGTATAGATAGTTTGATTTCGCCTTTTTCAATTCCCAATCTATAGTATTGTAATGCAATAATTATATTATGTACTAGCTACTAAATACCCGCCTCGCGGTTTTACTTGCATGGTTATTTGATTCTAAATTACACCTTTAAGTAAACTCACAATAATAATATTACAATTGTACATTAATGTAGTGGTGTCACTCGTTTCTTAGAATAATAATATGAATAGACTTACCCCCATTAGCGTGTTGGTATCTAAAGAATAGGAGTCACTTCGAAGTAATTCCCTTAGTGATTCCAAATCAGTTTGCATGGCGTCTAAATGATCATCAATATCGTTCCTAAAACATTAAAAACACATTTGATTAAAGCTTATGCTTTGAAAAGAAATTAATAATGTTGTGACATAAATCATTTCAACAATAATTGCCTTGGTAAAGTTTCAGTTTAGGAGGTATGGTGTCAGTTTAAATTTACAAATTGCAATGGTAAAAGTAGGTATGAGTTTACCACTAGATTACCTTCTGCTAACTAAGATTAAAAAAGTACCTACACAGAGCAATCGGATAACAAGTTATTATATTATGTAAATATGCAAATAAGATTGAAGATTATTTTAAATTGAATATTTTCATATATATGTATCACATACTTGTCTGAATTTGGTCCATATAAAGAAGAGAACTCCTCTCGATTTTTGCTGATGTTATCTCTTCTATTCCTGAATTTTAAAAAGATGAACACAATTTTGTTTAAATATTTAAGTCTAATTAGGGAAGGAGTTAGCCAGAAAGTATGAGGTTTGTGTACTTGTGCACAATGTTTACATTTTTTTCTAGATAATTGTGTACTTACCTCGATTGAAACCTTGATACATTGTTGTTGGTGTTCACTGTGGCGAGTGTCATATTGTTCCAATCTAAATCATCCTGTAATTCAGTCTTGATATCAGCCAAATTTAGATTGAGAGCATTGTCATTCTTACTTTTCTTTGACTTATGTTTAGGAGATTCCGGTTTTTCCAACTTGATGTTTATACCACCAAGCATTTTATCTTTTGTACTTGTTATGTCATCTGTTGTGATTGATTCTCCACCAAAATCTTGAAGTACATTTGTAATATCCTCATTACCCGGGATTCCCGCGTCGCTTACAGAATCATCGCTCGCAAATATTTCAGCAGGTAGTTTCAAGTCAGCTGATGGGTTCATTGAATGGAAGTTATTAGTTGAAAGGACTGGCCTTGAAACTGAATATTTGCCGGCATTTCGTGTTTTTACTTTTGACGATGAAGGTATAATGGGGTTGGCATTATTAGTGTTAATTGGTGAAGTGTCAACAGGAGAGTTGGCCATGACCCGAGTAGGGGATGGTGTTGTCACAATAGGTTCTTCATTTGATCTTGTTCCATTTATTCTGTTGATTGGATATGCTATTCTCACACCTGGATAAAATAAAAGTATTATTACAATCATATAAATATGTGTAGATGTTCAGGTGTTAGTTTGTGACTCAATCACACCTAAATGGATTTGGATGAAACTTGGAATAGTTAGCCTGTGATCAAGAACATAATCAAGTTTTATGTAGAAACCATGATTGGGAAGGGACAGATAGAAACTAGTCTTTTATATTATGTTACCTGTGTCAAGATCATCATTTTCCTCCATAGTGACATGGTATTGTATTTGAGCAGAAGGATCAGTTTGGTTTTGTGCAGCTGTAGGCCTCGTGTTAGATGGTATCAGAACCGACACATAGTCTGAAGGTACTATAAATTCTTGAGAGAAATTATCATTTTGTAAAATATCATCATGAGGTAGTTCATGTATAGTAGGTCCATCCTCCTGAAAACATTGTCAATCAGTATTATTATTAATTCTTGATACAAACATAATGATTTATCATGTACCAGGTAACAATGAAAGAAGTACATATTGTTCAGCTCACCATGTTTTCATCATTCAAGTCCTCCAATAAAACATCTTTGTCCAATTTAATATTCTTACATCTACCCGGATATGACCCATCATTGCCAGAGTTGTGGGCTGCATTGTTGATCATCAACTGATACGGTCTCTTGACCCCAACATTATTGCCATTGGGATTGGTACCTCTCCCCGGTTGCACAAGATTGCATAAGAATTGAATAAGCTGAAAGTATATACATAGACAATGTTAACTATGAATTTTAATGTGAGGCTAACTAATTATGGTTTCCTAATGTTTAATGCTTACATTGTTTACAATCTGTTGTTGTTTGATGTGTTTCTGCCTTAGAATAGCAACCTCCCTCCACAATGCTTCATTCTCCTGCTTCATTGCACTGAATTTAGCATCCAAACTTTCTTGCTTTCCTTTCATTGATTTAACATCAGACAACATCTTATTCATCAGTTCCGGTTTAATCAGTTTATCTCCATTATCACTGCTCGTCAGAATTGATTTTGGATTAGCTATTTTTCTCTTTATGTGCTCCAATAGGTAAGCATGACCTTTCATGAAGCAAGGGTGTGAAAATTCAATTTCATCTTTTTCATATCTTAAACCACCATTTTCTACAGAAGTGATCTTATGAAATCCATACATGTTCAGTTGGCGGATGAAGCTAGCCATGTTATTGTGTTTGTAGTATAAAGGAAGAAGCTCCCTTGCAAAATCTGCTTGGTTTTTGATGATAAATGTTTTCCCTCCCTAGAAAATAATATGTAAATAAATTCATTTGATGGCATTTTTAAATTATCAAATGGATATTATAAAAATTATACAATCATAAATCGTAATAATTGTAGGCAGAGACCATGAATATCCCCTGGCTATATTTTTTCTAGTTTAACTTCAAATTATTTATAGTGATATTATAAAAAACAAATCGCATAAAGTTCTTACAGAGTGACATATAACTAGCAACAACTGTGTCAGATGAGAATGTTTTATAGTCCAAAACTAATTGCGTCATAGCATTCAAGCTAATTAAAGTAATATTAAGTAAAAGTTATGAATGCAATCAAAATTGTTTTCTTATGCATAGAATCAATACTAATTCCATTTAATATCAGCTTATTAATAAATTTAAGATTTGTATCCATGTGAAAGTGCTGGTTTTCTTAAGGCAAAATGCGACAAACCAACTATACCCAGTGAAAGGATTTGGTGTCTTGTTGTAAAGAATTTTGAAATGACCCTAGATTACTGTAATGACATCACAAAAACAGCTGTTCATTCAGAAACCCAATGGTCATACACTGGCTTTTGTGAAAATTGCTGAATACAAAAAATGATAGATTTAAAGATGGCATAGTAACGCATGGAAAGATGAATAATGTTGTTAAACAGCTGTAGCGCATGGTATAAAACGTGACTTGTATCTATTTATTTATCATACAAGTTCCTCTTCCACACCACTGACAACTTGCTGGCGACATTTCTAGGTTGTTGTCTCCGATGCGTATTAACGTTAGACCTAACTGTTGGCATGATATTCTGCTTCGAAGACTAGAATAACCCAGTAGAAGTAACTAAAACAACACTTACAGGACTCCATGAAATCAAGTGATTGGTTTCACTGTCGTTCACAAGTTTCCACAATTTTCCCAGAAAAGCTGGGACACTTGCCCCAATTTCTACTACAGATCGCATTTTTATATAGACTTTTGTAGAAGCACTTTCTCACTAGTAATAAAATATAGTTATTTTCGTCGAATTCAACATACACAAATAAGACTTCGCTTTGCTTTGACTTCTTTTCAACAAATCGCCATTTTAATTTTTACATACATACACATACATACATATATTAGGTAGGTAAGTATATAATGGAAGGAGGTATTGGGGTATTGGTATAGCCAACAAAATAAATCGAAATTGGCGTTCAAAAATAAGCTAACTGTTTTTGACACTGTCAAAAAGACATTAATTTTTAAACTTGCCATTTTGTACTGAAAAATAACTTGTGTCAAATCCTTTGACTTTGACACAAGGACGTTCTAGAGTAAAGACAGAATTTCTTTGCTTTGGCAGTAATTTTTTTTTTTTAATTTTCTAAATTTTCTCTTTTTTGAAATAGCATAAACATGCAATTTTTTATTTTTTTTTCAGCGAAACAAGTCTTACTATGTCTCAATCCTAAATAAGTTACGTTTAAAAATATTCACAGTCTTCTTCTTCTTCTTCAATTATGGCATCTGTCTCTTAGAGAACAATTTTGCCAGTGTCAAGTGTATTTATTTATAAGTATTGTCAACGTCACAGAGTCATAGTCAAGTTGTCAAGTCAATTTTAAACAAAAGATTGCTGTTTTGTTGAAAATTTTCGGGATTTGCTCCGATGGAATTTGAAGAGAACTATTCACTCTAATTCACATACTTTACACTCGCGTCAAGAACCCGGGCTTTATTGGCAAAATAACCACCAAAATTACGCAATAAAACTCAAAATAACACGAGAAAACATATAAAAACCAGAGCGACGTAGTTGTCAGGCAAATACACCGCAGAAAATCCTATTCACAGTCACTAGAAACTGTGAACGACCAGTCGACACTAGCAATTCGGACAAAAAAGTAAAATAAAAATCAAGAAACAAGGATCAACTGTAAAATAATACTTTAATAATGTAATATGAGTAAAAACCAAAATGCAATAAAGCTCTTCTTTCTTCCATTGGTTTTTCTAGAGACCGTACCAATAGATTTAATGATTTGAGAGATTACTGCGTTAGAGTGATTATATCCTCTTCATTCATGGTTATACCCTGAGGTTATACCCTACTGAGTACCCTACCCACACACTTTACTTTGTCATTGTCATTGTTAATCAGTCAGCTAAAATAAAATGCTCATGATGAGTTGAGTTGACGATTTTCTGCGGTGCATTTGCCTGACAACTACGTCGCTCTGGTTTTTATATTTTTTCTCGTGTTATTTTGAGTTTTATTGTTTTTTTTTTGTGGTTATTTTGCCAATAAAGCCCGGGTTCTTGACGCGAGTGTAAAATATGTGAATTAGAGTGAATAGTTCTCTTCAAATTCCATCGGAGGAAATCCCGAGAATTTTCAACAAAACAGCCATCTTTTGTTTAAAATTGATTTGACAACTTGACTATGACTCTGTGACGTTGACAATACTTATAAATAAATAAACTTGACACTGGCAAAATTGTTCTTTAGGAGACAGATATAATTGAAGAAAAAAAAGAAGAGTTGAGTTGAACAAATATAATGTGGTTCGCACTTCGCTCGCAGCGTAATTTATTCTAATAATAGTATAGTGTATGCATTGCATTGCGTGCATGCGTGCGTGTCGTGCCTGCCGTGCTTGTGGTAAATGTAAATAAAATACCGGTTCGTAATAGTGCACTACTTAGCGCGGACGACCAACCAGCAGTCATGGAGGTAAGTAGTATTAAATATTTTTTATACTCACGCTATTGTTACTTGACCAGATTCTTACCAGGTCTTCTTTTTACATGTATCAAGTATGTAGATACTGACCGTTTTAGATGGTTTTTACCAACGGAAAGTTTTCATGGGTTTCTAAAAATTGCGATCATGAGAACAAGTGGGACGTTATCGTGAGGGCTCGCCCATTTAATTCTAATTGGGAATAACCATAACTGCAACGGAAAACATATCCTGGGGGATGAAGCGTGTGACTTATAAATTTAAAATTTCACAGTTTATATTTCTTTGCAGATTGAAATTTTGAGCACTTCTGGCTCCAAACCACTGGGCAAAATCCAAGTGACAGAAAGTTCTACAATCCTCAATGTAAAAGACAAAATTCATGAAAGCGTAAAAAAATCCTTGTATCCAGATCGACAAGCTATCAAATTAGAAGCTAAGGGAAAGACCCTAAAAGATGAAGATACTCTGAAATCCTTGAACTTAGAAAATGGTGGAAAACTTTATGTGAAAGATCTTGGGCCACAGATTTCTTGGAAGAATGTGTTCCTGGCTGAATATGCAGGGCCGGTGTTTGTGTACTTATGGGTATATCAACGGCCTTGGATTCTATATGGAGAGCAAGCATCTGCTCCGGGTGATGTTGCTACGTAAGTTCTAATTTAATACCTTCTTATATCTAATGATATTGTTGCCTGATTATGAAAGCACACTAGGTAACATGGATTCATGGATGACTACTGACTCTATTTACTCACACTATTATTAACCATTCTAGTACTACCTATATGACTATTCACTATAATGGAAGTAATGTTAATGAACTTTGAAAGTGGAATGACTTGAATGTTGTTGGTCATATTGATAACTGCTTTCTCATGATGCTATATTACTTATTGCATGCAGTCTAATCTTGAGTGAAAAATGTCTTGTATTCACAATGTATACTAATATTATAAAGAGGAAAAGTATTTTTTGTTTGTTTGCATTGAATAGGCTTCGAAACTACTGGACCGGACTGAATTATAATGAAAAGCACTTTACATGAACAAAGTCATAGGAGAGTTCCATAATGTGTTTATATGTTGTTATATTTCAGTGTGGCAGCTGTGTGCTGGTCAGCTCACTATGTAAAACGTATTTTGGAAACTTTGTTTGTTCACCGATTCTCACATGGATCCATGCCGTTACGGAATCTGTTCAAGAACTGTTCTTACTACTGGCTGTTTACACTGTACGTCGCATACCACATCAACCATCCTCTTTACACTCCTCCATGTAACGTGTTCTTCTATGCTGGACTTGGAGGGTTCATTGTAAGTAATCATCACATCACCACATATCACTACATATTATAAAACAAAGTCCTCCGCCGCATCTGTCTGTCTGTTCACGATAAACTCAAAAACTACTGGACTGATTTTAATGTTCACCAATGGATAGCGTTATTCTCAAGGAAGGTTTTAGTGAGTATATAATTTGTCAAGTTTTTTAGTCGCAATAACCGACATCCACGCTGGCGAAGCCGCGGGAATCAGCTAGTGGAAAAACAACAACACAAAACAGAGGAGTCAATACTAAAAATATTTTATAATAAAAACAAAAGTACCTAAAATAAAAGACAAAAGTAGGTATCTGACAAATAAGAGACTAGCACATTATCCAGTTCAATAATAATACAATATTGATACCAAATTGGTCATTCAAGTAAAATTTGTCCTTGGTCAAAGTCCATTGAATTGTCTGATTGGCAACAGTATGTTTGAAAGATGTTAACTTTTTACTAGCATTTATTTAATCAAGACTATACCATCACTTGGTAAAGGGTCTTTAAATTTAAAAATTACTCAAGGTGATAGGAAAATTTTAGAGGCATGTTATTTAAAGTTGAGAAAAATAATGTTGTTGTTTGTATTTATTTTTCATGTATCAAGGTCCTATTAACATAACTTCCTATTTAATTTTCTAAAGCCTGCAATCTTATAAAATATTTCAGCTCTGTGAACTTGGAAATCTAAGTATCCACATCCTGCTGAAGAATCTCCGCCCGCCTGGCTCCAAAGTGAGGCGCGTGCCCATTCCCGATGGAAACCCTTTCTCAAAACTCTTCAACTTCGTTTCCTGTCCCAACTACACCTATGAGTTTGGATCCTGGATGTTCTTCACTATCATGACCAAATGCGCTCCAGGTAATAACATTTTAAACATGGACACACTGTCATCATAACTACATTAACAAAAACTGAGTGATGGCCGAAGTTCTGCTCAAACAAATAGCATACTGGTTTGTAACAGAAAAAGTTTTGTGTATTGAACAAAAAATGAATTTCGAAATAGTTGACGGAATACGTCACTATAAAGTATTTAAAGAATTACGAAGCGCGGGGTTTTCATTTTAAATGATTAGGTAGGTATATCAAACATTGACCTTTGGGTTTTCTTGGTAGGTAGTGTATTAATGAATGCCATTGGGTAAAACTATGTCCGATTTATAAAATGATAATGAATCAATATAGCCCGTCATGATAGCGGCCGACCTAATTAACATAATCACCTGTTCTAATGCTGATTTATTCACATTAATTCTGGTATTCCATTTCGACATTGTTTTGCAGACGAGTTTTTAGAGTTTAATTAGATACATTATTTGTCAAAATTGAAGCATATTACCCAAACTAAGTAACTTTATAGTATGGGAACTAAACACAGTAAAACAAACATCTATGTCCATCGCACGAATGTTTATGAGTAAGGGTACTAGTTGGCAGCGGACGACATGAGGCAGCAACGGACGACTTGTCGCAGGCGACACTACTGGTTTCTATGTATTTCTATGTAATGCGTGTCGCTAACTGCGGAGGGAATTTCATAGAAACCAGTAGTGTCGCCTGCGACACGTCGTCCGTTGCTACCTCATGTCGTCCGCTGCCAACTCGTACTTTAAGCATCGAACCCACGTCTACAGCACAGAATGCAGGCCTAGACGGTTGTTTCATTTGATTTCATTATCGTTTTGTAATCAAAAATGTTTTGACGTTTCAGCCGGATTATTCGCTGCGGCAGGTTTCTACCAGATGGCGGTGTGGGCCATCGGCAAGCACCGTAACTACAAGAAGGAGTTCCCCGAGTACCCCAAGGAACGTAAAGCTATTTTACCTTTTGTTCTCTAAATGAATTAAATGCTTAGGGATTATAAGACTTTATTTAGCTTTAGAAATATAAGCTTATCACGGCGGCGGCGTTGCGTTGTCTAAAAGTAAACAGGTTAAAATCGATGCAGTTATCAATTTAATGTGTTTAATTTTAGTCAAATATTATGCGTCCCGTTCAGAACGCTTCGATTATTAATTTATTTAGCTCGGTTAACGGATATATTGGGACATGGTTTTATTTATTGTGGTAATGTATGTAAGTACTTGTATGTATGGGGATATCCCAAAAATACTTATTGTAATAACGGCGCTGTATGCTATATAATGGACATTAGCAATATTTATTAATATGTAGATACTGTATGTTTCTTCACGAAAATAGGTTTTATGGTCGAAAAAACTATTAAGTACGTTACATACGTAATCCAGTCATTGAGAAATACAATTTGCTTATTTAAAACTTAAATAGTTTAATAGTTTAAGTTTTTTTTAAGTCTAATAGTTTCGAGTTTTGCTCGGGTCTTTTCTTTATTTTATAACCTTAATAGCATAAGATAGTTATTATAATTACCATTAATTTTGTCAAAAGGCATTTATGTTTTTAATAAAAGTTTGGAATTAAAAATATTTTAGTTTGAATTAGGTTCTAGGTAATTCAGTATTGAACTACATATTCTGGTTTTTAGATTCGGTTAATTTGGAGTTTATTATAGTTATGTAGGTAGTCTTTTTCAATAAATCGATCGACAAAACTAACACATGTTATACGAAACCATCAGGTAGAGCGGAAAATAATTTCTACACATAAAGAAAACAAGATCGTTACTATCTTATTCAGTGCCTGCAAACTGTAGTAGAATCTACTATATCTAGAATTACCTATTCAGTAAACAGAACCTATTATAAGAAAACACTTTGATTTTTTCCAAATCTATTATTAATCATTAGTCTCTGGCTCTGATAGTGCCGCTGCTTCCTCGATGCATCGAACTTTCCCGAGCAGGCGATCGTTTTCTTCTTTGAGGGCGCAGATGATCCCTTCTCGTTCCTGTGGAATTATTATGGAAAATATTATGTTCTTGAAAAAAAAACTTCTTATTCTAAATCGATTAATAATAGAGTACTTCTACTAATATTATAAACGCGAAGTTTTTAAGAACGGATGTATATCACGCTGAAACGGCTGAACGGATCTGGATGAAATTTGGCACAGATATAGATTATAGTCTGGAATAGATAAGATAAGATAAGATAAGATAAGATAAGATAATTTATTTGTAGCACACACACAGATGAACAGAGGGAAAGTAACGACACAACAACACAATATATCTGGAGGTTTTAAAACTAAACTAAACTAAGTAAAACTATACACATTACAAAGATGGACATTGGTCTTTCCCTATGCGTGCGGCTAAACAGGTCCAGCCTCAGCTTAATGTCGCTACCGGCAGAGGCCGGTACCGACGCTGGTTTTCAGTCTGAACCCTAACTAGGTGACGTCACGTTACGAATAACGGTCCACAGGTAAAATAAAAATATCAGTAAGAAAAATTCAGCAAATGGGAATATAGTATGTGCAAAATATAAATTATGTACCTAAACCATTATCATTATTACTACTATTAAGAGTCTGCAGTGTCCCACAGCAGGGCAAAGGTTTTACATCCTTCTCTCCAATTTAAACAGTAATCAATATAAATTTATTTAGAAAATATATTGAGAAAATTAAATAAAAATAAAATAAAGAATAAATAAATATAAATGCATTAAGGTCTGTAGGAATTCCTAGGTACTCTTTTGGATGGATAATAGATGTTTTTTAAACTTGAATTTGAACGTATATAATGATTTAGTGACTCGCAGTGAATATATAAATAATAATATAATAATATAAATGCAGAATAGCACATAGGCTACTCTTTCCCGGAAAAATTTACAATACAATACAATACAATACAATATATCTTTATTGTAAAACATAAAACAAACAATAACAAAGAAAAAAAAAAAATAAGTATAGGCACAGAAAAAAAAAATATGAATTACAATGGGCGGCCTTATCGCTAAAAGCGATCTCTTCCAGGCAACCTTTGGATGGACAGGACATATTTGAAAGATAAGGACAGTAGAATTTAATAAGTTATTCGAAGAATATGCATTGAACCACCTACCAATCTGATAAACTACTAATCTGAATATAAGTACATACCTACTTACAATAAATATTAATAAACATACAAAATATTACATAAATACACCTACATTAAAATACATATTATACCTACATAAATAAAATAAGTAAAAACGGAAACAGTAAACAAGAAATTATTATGATGTTCACAGTAGAAGTTAAAAATTCTCATGTTGACAATGAAAGGTAATGTTGTTTAACTAAATTTTTAAAAATAGGCAAGGATTTCGCACGACGAATTGTTACAGGCAGAGCATTCCATAGTTTAACAGCTTGAACTGTAAATGAGTTATCATAAAACCTCGACTTGTGAATAGGAGTAAATAATTGAAGGGTTTCAGAAGAGCGCAACGTATGAGGATAGGAATTAGAAAGGTGGAGAAACTCAAAGCGTTCTTTGAGATAGGAAGGAGAGGAGCGAAGAAATAGGATATTGTAAAGGAAGGAAAGAATGTGCAAATTACGACGTGAACGAATAGGTAACCATTCAAGTCTCTTACGAAACTCAGATATGTGATCGAACTTGCGAAGGCCAAAAATAAATCGTATTGAAACATTCTGAAGACGTTCCAGTTTATTAAGTTGGTCTTCAGTTATATCAAGATAGCAAGTGTCGGCGTAATCGAGAATTGGAAGCAATAGTGAATGTGCAAGCGCTATTTTGGTGGATGTAGGAAGAAAGTTACGCAAGCGTTTAAGGGAAGCAACTGCAGCAAAGGTCTTACGACTAACCGTAGCCAGTTGAGGTCCCCAAGATAAATGCCTATCAAACATTACACCTAAATTTTTGACTACCTCACTGACTTCAAGTAAAGTGCCATCAAAAGTAATTGGTGGAAGGTTAGTTAATTTACGGTTCCCGTGGGATAAATTTGTTTTTATTTTTCAAGGTACCACGCGGCCGAAGCCGTAGGTGGAAAGATATTAACTATTTATATAGTACGTACCTCAATTTTCTGTTTGAATTTCTCGTCCAGTTTCTCCCTGTCTTCTGTGACATGTTTCAACTTGGCGCGGGCAGTGGCTGGTGGAATATACCTGGCAGATAGTCCTAGTATCGACTCCATTTGGAAGCACCGGGTTCGAGTTGTCTTCAGCTCAATACGTAGATTGTTGATCTCTCCCAGAAGTGTGCAGTTCTCCTGTAATTTGACAACAGTCACGCTGAGATCTGGATTACCTAATTATTTGCAAATTTAAAAAAAAATCATGTCATCACATTCTATAAAAGCTGTTTTGAACTATTGCGTATTTAATTAATTTAAAATAATTTGTAACTCTGTGTAATAAATATTTTGCTTCGTAATTGCAGATCGGATTACAAAAGCGACAGTTTTTAATACCGAAACCAGACTTCACGGCATTTAGTAACGAATAAATTCGGTTCCGGGCTTTTTAACTTGGGTCAATAAACTAAATTGGATTGCTTTGCTTCTGGTTGTGGATATTTTTTTTGTTAATACATAACTCTTCTGGTTCGTATTCTTAATACTACTAAATTCATAAAGAAACCTGTTGGTACAACTTGTACACTGGTTTCACCAATATGCAGAGGTAATTACTTACAGGAGCTTTTGGAGTGTAAAATCGAGCAAGATAAAGTATTATTGGGGGTTAATTCTTATCCATAGCAATACGAAAAAGAATACTACACTGAAGATGCTTAATTTTATCTCAACATAACAATTAATTGTGCCTAATGAGGTGGAATTGTAGGGAACTTACATCCATAATCTTGCCAATATCGCTTTTAGATCCTCCCAGTGATTTCGCCAGCTGCTGTTTCAATGCAGCCACCTGCTTCTCGAGATGGTCTCTCTGCCGGTTGAATTCGCGAATTGCTTCGTCCTCTGCTACGCGACTCCGCACAAAATCGATGTCTTCCACATATTTATGGAACAAAGTCTGGAAACGTAACATCCTTATTAAATTACTTTACAAGATAATTTTAAGTAGAATTAGAAAAGTTACAAAACATTATATCTAAGAATTTATAGGCAGGTGGAACACTTGAGAGAAATTCAGTTTCTAACAGTGAGTCTATAAAATTACAATAAACTTCAAACTAAACTCACTTTTACGTTCAACTTTAATTTCATCGGGTCTTGGAAGTTGGCGGTCATATTGTGCAAATCTATTTTGATTTTTTTCAGAGTATTTTTCAAAGTGAGATTTCTTTCAGCTTCGTTCAAGTAATCCTTTTTCGCTGAAGTGAGCTTTTCATTCAGCTGACTGATTTTAAGCTCTGAAACGCAATATTTATTAACTACCTTAATCAAATTTAAGATACATGTTGTCTAAAGTAAATACAGTTCCGTTAAATTAATTAAAGGCTTAAATTATAATGCTAACTAAAATAGATTGAAGTGTGTCAGCGAATCGATATAAAAGCAGTTGCTACTTGTCTAATCTATTATGGTTGATAAACGTGAAATAAAGTAGCATTACTAAGCATTTCTAAATGATTTGGGAAAAAATTACAACTGCACGCAGAATTTACCGCGAAACGATCTTTGTTTTAGTAGGTTTTCCAGCGACACTTCCAATTCGAGTATTCGCACTTTTTTCGCTTTTATTTCGCGCTCTAACGGGTCGATCTGTTGAATTCACAAATTGTGTTATTTAATACTAGGTACAGCTGTAACTTTTTCAACATTTTCAAGGTGCAGTCGCGCTGGTAAATGCTTCATACTTCAAAGGTCAAAATCATCTGCAGCAGTTTTACTGTTGCTTATGCAATGCTCAATAAATTTGTCAAATACGATTATTTTCTAAATCTATCTGCTCAAGAAATATTAATGTTAAATTATTTGATAATTTTTTGTTCTGTTATCATATGGTATGACCGATAAAATATCAGGCAATTATGGCTGCGTTGTAATGACTGCGACTGTAGGTAAGTAAGATACATGTGAAACTCTGCTTAGACTGATGTGGATGCAGCAGTTTTGACGACTTTATTGAGTCTAATTTATGCTATGGGTGATGCAAGTATCTAAATATGAATGTGCCCCTTGACCAAATCGTACCGAGGTCATGTTTCACATTCAACAGCTTCAATTCCTCATTTTCCATATCGTCAATTTGAACCCTTAGCTCTCGAATTGTCCTCTCTTTTGGCTCAATCTATACGCAAAATAATTAAGTACCTCAGTTACAAACATATCATTATACGAGTATCACTGTCATCATAACCACTAGTTATAGATAGAGAGCTTTTAATTAGTTACCTACTCTTTGCTTACCTGATTTTTTAATTCCGTAATCTTGAAGTTAAGAACGAATTTGTACTTTTCCAACTCTTGCTTCTTCCTCT
Organism: Cosmorhoe ocellata; assembly: GCA_963675405.1. Classification (NCBI taxonomy): domain Eukaryota; kingdom Metazoa; phylum Arthropoda; class Insecta; order Lepidoptera; family Geometridae; genus Cosmorhoe; species Cosmorhoe ocellata. Next base: position 6,024,095 of record OY776245.1, on the reverse strand, counting down.
TTAGTTCGTAGATTCGCTTTTCTTTGTCTTGAATCGTACCATCTCGTTCTGATATCTCCTTTTTCAGATCAGCCACGTCTCGCTCTAATGTAGATATTACTTTCTGGAACTGCTTATGTTCAGCTGGAATTTATGAACCAACATTATGATGAGCGAACTACACTTGATGAGTAAATCATTGTACGTATATATTTTTGTTTATCATCGATAACTATTTTCAGCATACCTTTCAGCTGAGCTACTTGATGTTTAAATTCATCGATTTCTTTATGAGCGCTGATTAACTTTTTCTTCATGAGCCCAGTTTCTCCCTTCAGCCTCACGTTAGCATCCTTTTCCTCCTTCAGTTGGACTTCGTAAGCCGTCCTTATTTCTATGATCTCACGATCTGCATCTTCTTCAATAGACGCCTTTATCGTTTCATGTTCTCTTGTTTCCATGTCTGCTTGTTCTTGAAGCTAGAAAGTAACATAAGTTTATTGACCTAATTACAGTAAAGTGAATAAATACATAGTTGTTAAATCAGTAAATTACCTCTTGTAGAATAACATCTTTCTCTTCCAATCTAATTTCAAACATGTGGTTCATTTCTCTCAGAGCTTGGCGCTTACTTTCCGCCAATTCTTCCAATCGTAGTTCGTAATCTTTTCTCATTCTTGCCGTTTTATCTTCAAGGCTCTAAAATATGCTAAGCATTGATAATTGTTCAAAACTCAGAACACCAACAACAAGGTAAATAAACATTGCCTTACCTGATATCTGTCATACTCGCTAATAAGTCTGATATTGAAATCTGCTTCTAGTGCTTGCAACATTCTCTCGTGCCCCGATCGTAATTTGGTAATGTCTTGTTGAATCATGCCTATTTCGTGTGTATGCTCGTTTTCCATTTGCTGTCAAGGTAGATACTTTTACATTAGTGCAAATACTTTACTTATACTTGATAAAACGGCACTAATCAAAAAGAGTTTTACAATAGGTACCGTTAGGTGTAGCTAAGCTATTGTTTATTTATAAGGTTTACCTCGTTCTTTTCCTTGAGCTCTTCAATAGCAGCACAGTACCCTTCATGCACCTCCTTTAGTTTCTCAGCCTGTGTCGCTTCCGCTTGTCGCAACTGGTACGTGTGCTCCGTTTCTAGCTCACTCATTCTCGTGCTCAACAACTAAAGAAACAAAAATAATGATATTTCAATTTTCAAGGATTTGTTCTCACGACTCAATAAAGTAGGCAAAGTTCATTTTTCCATTTGAATAAACAAAGCTTCAAGTAGCAACTGTCTAAATAGACACTTTGAATAAACTCACGTTGATACTGTTAATTTTCTCTTGCAGATCTTTCTTGCTAATCAATATTTCCTTCGAATACGAAAAATCTTTGTCAAGAGCTATGGCTCTTCCGTCGGCATTAGTTAATCGCCATAAACAGATTGAAGCGTCTTCCGCAACGGAAACCAGAATCTGATCGTCATACGCTAATGCAATGCAAGTTACTTTCTTGTTATGCATATGGAACTCATTGAAAATGGCCTTGTCTAATAGCGGCAACTGAACAGTCGTCACGCCACCTTCTCCACCAGTTATAAATAGCATCATGTCTGAACGAGACAGAACTATAGTGTCCAAAGCACAATTGATAAGCCCCAAGTTCCTTCTTATAGTATTCGATCCTATTTCTTTTACTTCTCCATCGGTTCCAACGCCATACGTTGTTTTCCCAATACTGAAATAGTTAGTAACCTTTCACTATCAAGAGTTTAAGAGATTAAAATAATTTTGAATACAATACAATTTATGCAAGCTAACCCGTTAACAGCACAAGCGTTGAACTGGTTCGTTTTTAGTATGACTTCGCCGACTCTCTGTCCTGTTGACATGCTCCACTCGTATACGGCTCCTTCCGTACCACATGATACTAATGTCAGATCATTGGCTGACCACGCAAGACAGGATATCTAAAATTAACCATAACTAGAGCAAAGCTACATTCTGGATGAACAAAGCCAAATCAAGTGGAAAAGAGGTTTTACCCTTCCATTATGCCCTTTTAGATTAAAAACATTTTGAAATGATGTCGAAGAAAACACTTGCACCACTTGGCCATTTACAGCCGCAAAAAGATGTCCATTCGTGCTAAACTTAGCCTGCTTGCAGTTTCTGATCGGAAACTCTCTCATTACTTCGAAATCATCGATCAACACGACCATAAAACGCAGCTTATCTGAAAATCCCACTATCGAGAAGAGGCCTGCAAGATATGAAAGCCATTAGTTAGAGTTAAGAGTCAGAGCGTGTCAAGGTCATACGATAGCACCGGTACGGACCTGTTGGATGTAGTGAGACACAATGAATCTCTTCCTGATACAGTTTAATCATCTCTACATCGTCAGTCATGTAGTTCCATATTCGTATACTTTTGTCCTGTTCTCCTGACGTCATGAATATCGGCTTCCAAGCGCACATTGAAAGCGAATTGATGCGACCAAAGTGCATTGCCGGTCCTAGCTCGGCAAATGGGATTTCCGGATTCTGGAAATTGAATAGTAATTATGGCCAATTTCGAGAATACTTACTATACAGTTAATCTCCTTTCGTTTGGCTCTATCTCTTTATAGGTTGGTAGGTAAATACTTCCATGCATACCACAAATCCTTTGGAGGAACTTCATACACAAAAGACTAACTGGGTCTTGGACGAAAAATTGATTTTGTTGAAAATATAGACCTCTTACCTGAAGCATGTGCTGGCCGAAAAGCTTCACACTATAAAGCTGCTTTCTCAAAGTCGTAATGAGTAATGTTTCTTGATTTGGATCTATTGCGATGTGCTGTATAGCGTCGAGTTCTGACCACATTGGATACTCTCGTGTGTGCCTGAATTATAAGCTTATTTTATTCTTGGTAACAAGCGATTGCATATGTTTTGCTATTCCTAATTGTAAGAAGGTTATGTTTACATTACTCGCATCTTTCCAATTCACGCAGGAAAGAAAAGGCTACATTATGTTAAAACCTTCTTACTTGTATGATTTCTTTGAGATTCTAAAGACGTTCCTTTTCCTCCAATGATGGGGTGTTTCTTTTTCAAACATATGCACGTAGCCAGGACCGCACGCAAAAGCAAACCCTGTTTAAACAAAATTGTTACGAAAATTTAACTTGACATTGTACTACTATTTGAATTTTAGGGCTAGGTAAGTCAAAATATATCGTGGAAATGTTCATCACCTTTTGCAAAGTTCGAGAAACACGTAACAGGATAGCTTTCGTCGGTCAGGCCGGTTTCACTTGTGGTTTCCTGTTTGCTTGAAGTGCTCGCTTTATCGCCACCGTCCTCTGCCCTGTTCAGTTAGTTTATTCGTTCCATTAAAATTAATTCTCTATAGTCATCATGCTTAGTGGTTTTCACGGATATGTTACTTACCTATCTACTCTACCGACTTCATTTCAAACGAATGATGATGTACATAATGGTTACTTATTTATTTATTATTTACTTACTTATTTTGTTCTAAAGACTCATTTCTCACTCACTAAAGCAATGTTGGTTCTAAGAATCACACAAAATAAAATAACGTCGACTTTAACAAAACCAGACCAAGTGTTATCTCGCGTTGTTTTGTTCATTTCTGATTCTTATAATTACAAGCAGGTATGATGTTAGACCTCGTTAGAGAGTGAAACTTACTCAGCCTCCACTTTTTTGAGTGACATTTCCATGACCTCAGCAGCTTTGAATATGCAGTTCTGTCGTAGCTCTCCATTCTCGCACATCATGATAAGGCCAGTGGATGTGCCGAACATGATGCGGTCAGGAGTTAGCCACATGCAGGTGGTTATGTTGATCTAACAATTAAATGATTTACTAGCCTTGTTGAATGGTTATCCAAATCTTTAAGACAGGAATATCCAACAAGGAATAGAGACAAATATATTAGGTGTCTCTGCACTGAAATGTAAATAAATAGAAAACTCACATTTTCAGCCTTACACCAACCCCATTGGCGCCACACCGTTTCAGAAACATTCATTATACGGAAAGTGTATGGTCCAGTTATAACAACCAGGGTAGCGTCTGAAGGATTACATTGCACCTAAAAATGTATGTTATTATTTTTTAAAACCTTTACGGAAATCTAATCTAACAGTTCATCACACTTATCTCTTCATGTTCGGTTGATATTAAAATTAGTAATTACTTACAGCTTCAACAATTCCCTGGCCACTAGGATTTTGGGCTTTGGCATGACTTTCTACCTTGCCCTTGTCCCAATTGTAATAGTATAAATACCAGTCGGGCTCCCCAGTTATCGCAACAAGGTATTTAGAATCGAACGTAAACTGAACACATGCAAATTCTCTAGCAGTAGAGTTTTCAAAAGGAACCGTCAGAATCTTGCGTCTTTTGTAGGTGGTCAGGTCGTATATAGTTATGTAGGGTTTCTGACCTTCTTCGGAGATCTCGTTTAGGGCTAGCCATCGTCTAAAAGAACAGTAATTTTCTATTGAGTGTTTTTATTATCCAGAATATCTATTGAAATTTTTTAGGGTTGTGTGTGCACTTATAGTGAAATTTGTTATGAAATTCATACTCTACCTGTTAGGAGCCAGCACCAAAGATTTGATCGGTTTGTGTTTGTCCTGAAGTCTGATGAACTTCTGCTTCTTTTGGAGATGGTTATGAATAACAATGACTCCGCCGGCCGGGTAGATGATCTCGGACTCAGAAAGATAGTGGGCATTGTACCTGCACAAGTTTCTATGTCAAGAACGAGCCGATGAGTAGCATATTATTATATGTTTGTATGAGAATACGACAGACGATAGTCTAAGATCAAAAAATGTTAAGTAGCAACACGTGGAATGTGGCAAATTATATTATGAGGACATGGCTGACACACGGCCGTAAGTTTAAATTAAATCTTCAAGTCACACTGTACAGAGGCAGCGAGTGTCCCGAATTTGAAGATATAAACTCGCACGTGTGCAAGTAACGAGATCACATTGAAATAGGTAGGTAGGTATATAAAGGTAATCTATATCTATATAAGAGCTTAACCTGACTGACTGACTGACTGACTGACTGACTGACTGATTTATCATCGCCCAGCCGAAACCGCTGAAGGTAGAAAGCTGAAATTTGGAAGGTGGTTTCCTTTTATAACAAAATCACCCACTAAGGCGGGATTTTTGGAAATTCCACCTCTAAGGGGGTGAAAAAGGGTGAAAACGTTAGTATGAAACTTTTTAACGCGTGGAGCGATTTTCATGAAACTTTGTTTGTGCACTGTAAATGCAAAATGAATGGACACGTGTTTCAGGATTTTTCAATATAACCATCAAAAAGGGGTCAAATGTGGGGTCAATTTTTGTATGGGAACTTTTTAACGGGTGGTGCGATTGGTCTGAAACTTTGTTTGTGTACTGTAAATGCAAAATAATTGAACACGTGTTTCAGGATTTTTCAATATAACCTTCAAAAAGGGGTCAAATGTGGGGTCAATGTTTGTATGTGAACTTTTTAACGGGTGGTGCGAATGGTCTGAAACTTTGTTTGTGTACTGTAAATACAAAATGAACGGATACGTGTTTCAGGATATTTCGATATAACCTTGAAAAAGGGGTCAAATGTGGGGTCAATGTTTGTATGGGATCTTTTTAACCTGGTGCGAATGGTCTGAAACTTTGTTTCGTGTTTCAGGATTTTTCAATAAAACCTTTAAAAAAAGGGGTCAAATGGGGGATCAATGTTTGTATGGGAATTTTTCAACGGGTGGTGCGATTGGTCTGAAACTTAATTTCGTGTTTTAGGATTTTTCCAGAAAAGGGAGTCAAATAGTCAATGTTTATATGATTTTTTTTTAACAGGTGGTGCGATTAGCCTTAAACTTTGTTTCCTGTTTCAGAATTTTTCAATATAACTCTAAAAAAGGGGTCAATGTTTGTATGGGATTTTTTTTAACGGCTGGTGCGATTAGTCTGAAACTGTCTACTTACTGTAAATACAAAATTAATGGACACGTGTTTCAGGATTTTTCAATATAACCTTCAAAAAGGGGTACTTTTTAAAGGGTGGTGCGATTGGTCTTAATTTTGGTTTGGATACTTTAAATGCAAAATAAATGGAAACGTATTCCAGGATATTTCAAAATAGCCCTCTAAAAAGGGTAAAATTGGGTGTCAAAGTTATTATGGGATTTTTTTATTAGTGTGATTTGTTTGAAACTCAGTTTAGTTAGATACCTACTTTAAGAGAACGAAGTCGCGGGCGGGACAGCTAGTCAAGATACATAATGAGAAGTAGGTCCCTACGTTTTGGGTAAATAGCCAAATGGTGCCAGGGCGATCTAAACGCTAGTTTATTGCGTGATAATTGCATTATCTATATGCCCACGCTAGATAGGTATCTAGGTAAACACCTTATTTACTTTTTATACATTTGCTGCCAATTTTTGGTAAGTAGGTAGGTACATATACTTACTGAATATCCGTACGAAGGCCGTAAAATATTCGCGCTGATATATTTGGCGGTGTTGGTGTAGCCATGCTTGTTTACCTACTGATAAAATAAAATCTTAAAATAACACAAATGATATCATAAACGTAAATGTTATTATAAACTTGCGCAATATCTCACTGCAAAACTCCGTGTCGCCAATCTTGAAGTTGTCTTCAAGCAATGCTAGTTGTCAGATTGCCATGGAAACTATTTACAAAGCAAAGGTACCACCTACCTACGGTTTAGTTTATTTGACCTATTTTTCTGAAAGCAGGTTGAATGATGAATCAATATTATAGTGCTAAAGAGGTATGACTAGTTTCTCTAAGTAGGTCTGTATGTACCCCTATGAGTTTTTGATAATTTACGAAAACTTTTTTCGAATTACCTCCATCGGAAATGTTAAGGAACTTAAAAACTCATACCTACTAGGGGTAAAGTTCTTGAAGCTTGATATTTCACTCCACGCTGCTATTAGGTATAATTTACATAATTTAGGTAAACTACGTACATGTACGTAGTTTACCTAAATTATGTAAATTATATAGCATATCTCCTTCTGTAGGTGGTCCTTATGTATAAGGACCACCTACAGAAGGAGATATGCTTAAAAAGAGTAGGAATTGGCCAAGTATCTAGATTTGAAGTCCACCTCTCGGAAGTCGTTTAGAAATGGCAGTCATATTTATATGACTATCTACAGCAATCTGATTGCTGCTCAATGTCGTCGTCGGTCGTAGCGAGCGGGACGCATCCTCTCTGCAATGTCCGAGACGAGGCTCCAAGATAAGTCACAGTTTCCGGCTGCTTCCGCCATGCCCTGATGACCCACCACTACTTCCTATCCTATCTAATTCAAATATTATGAATGCGAAAGTTTTGTAGATGTTTGTGAACGATCAAATCACTTTCGCTCGAAGTTCAAGCGATTTTCACAAGTAGGATACCTAATTGGAACCAACAGTTTTATGAGGTTATCGACTCAAAAATATCCTTTATTGGTTAGTGTCAGTTGATGCTCTCTAGTAGGTAGGTACTAGGGCTTGCATTCGAATTATTCGAATACTAGATTCGTTCGAATATTCGAATACTGAACTCGCAATATTCGAATATTCGAAAAATTTCAATAACACCAAACTTAGATCTCTAATGTGCATAAAATGTCACTTTTAAGTTCGCGCGCGATATACATACAAGTTTACGTAGTTCGGGTAAACAACATGACAAAATGATAAGGCTCGGAAACACTCGGAACTGCCGCGGGCGATTGCGTATCATCATATCAGCCGCACGATGTCCACTGCTGAAAATAGTCCTCCCCCATAGATTTCCAGAGCGATCGATCTTACGTGGCCTACACCCAATGGCTTCCAGCAACATTCACTAGGTTGTCTTTCCATCTAGTGGGGGGCCTTCTTCTACTGCAATTTCCGGTGCGTGGTCTCCACTCGAGAACCTTTCTGCCCCAACGGCCGTCAGTTCTACGAGCTATGTGCCCACTGCCACTTCAACTTGCTAATCCTGTTGGCTATGTCGGGGACTTTAGTGCGTCTACGGATCTCTTCATTTCTGATTCGATCTCGTAGAGAAACATCAAGCATTGACATTTCCATTTTATTTATTTATTTATTTATAAACTTTCGTCTTAGGGCACTGAGGTATTTTAGACGAAAAGACGTCACGCAGTTTCCTAAACGCTGCCCACCCGAGTTGGATTCGTCGACTGACCTCTTTCTCAAAGTTAGACCTACCTAGCCGGACTGTTTGTCTCAAGTAAACGTACTCGTCAACAACTTCTAGATAACAGTTTCCAACTGGAACTGGAGTGGGCGCAACATGACCTTCGTCTTACCCATGTTCATTTTAAGACCCTCTTGTTAACTCTATCGAGGCCATCGAGCATTATGCGTAGGTCTTCCAGCGATTATGCCATGACCACGATACGTTCGCAAATCGAAGGTGAATGAGATGTACTCGCCATTGATATGAATGCCAAGTCCGTGCCATTCCAGGAGCTTGAAGGCGCCCCTTAGAGTAGCGGTACACAGTTTCGGATATATAACATCTTCCTGTCTAACGCCTCTCCTCAAAGGAATCGTCTTTGAACACTGCTCCTGTACTCGGACCGACATGATGGCATTGTTGAACAAACACATTAACACTTCGATGTAGGGTGGTGTGGTAGCCAGTGAATCAAGTGTACACAATGAACCACAGGGCCTACAGCCTAAACGCGACGTTGCCAGCTAGTACCTATTACACGTTTGAACCGCTCTCCCGCACCAACCTGTTACCACCAGTCGTCGGCGAATTCCCGCCAGGAACGTACGAGTTAGGAGGAGATTTATCTTTTCGCGCGCAAAAAGTAAGGAAAAAGTTTGATTTTATTTGTTTCTTTACTCAATTTTTGATTATCCTAGGAACTGTTAAGTGATTTTGATCTAAAAAATAGTTTAATAAGCATGGTTTAAATTCATTTTTGTAACCAAATCGTGTTCCTGTTAGCTGTGGAAAACTTTTAAATATTTCAATAGGGGTATGGTACTCTATGAATCATTTTTTTTGGGTACTCAATGAACCATGGTTCATTGTAAAAAAGTAAGGTAAAAAGTAAAAAAATTATAACCATGATAGTTTCAAAAGTTCTAACTCACGTTATTTTGATTTTAAGCTAATTATTAGGACTGAGATTAAAGTGAGAAATTTATAATTATAGGTAACATATCTTAGAATATTGCAATGTTCCTACTGTCATGTTGAACTCTAACTCACGTTATTTTAATTTAAAGCTAATTATTAAGACTGAAGATAATAAAGTGATAACTTTACAATTATAGGTAACATAACATGTTGAATAGTTCCTAATACAGGTAATAATTACCTAACGTTACCTACTTAATTACTATGATTGTGTTCTATTATTGTACTAAGGTACCTACTAGAATTTAAGCGCAATGCATGTAGACTTGACATTTTTATACCTCACTCATTATTATTAAGACTGATAACCATATAATTTGAAACCTTTGATTAATAAATAATTATTAAAAAACCCAATTGCCGTTTTATGTAACATCCTTCTAGGCTTAAATCATGATATGGTAGGACAACGGTTCATTGTGTACCTCACGATTCACTGAATACCCACCCCCCGGTTCATTGTGTACTCCTAGGGGTACTCATTGAGCCATTTCCAATTTTTTTTTTAAAGTCTCATTGTTTATTATCTATAAGGTAAAAGCTGAAAACACAACAGCAATTTGAAAGTCATTGAAATTTTCTAGGGCTTGAGCTAAAATAATACTTAAAATGTCTAACAGGAAAAAAGTTACAGCTCTCTAAACTTTTGGTGGTTCATTGGCTACCACACTACCCTATTGATTGATAGTCAATACGGCACCGCTGAAGAGACCGTAGTAGGTACTGCTCAGGTTTGGACTCGACCGAATCAAAGGCTTTTTTGTGGTCCACAAACGCTAAACATAAAGGCAGATTAAGTATACCTCCTCGGTCTTCTGTATAATCTGCCGGAGCGTAAAGATGTGGTCTACGGGGCTAAAGCCTTTTTGGAAAAAGGCTTGTTCGGGAAGCTGGAAGTCATCAAATCTGCGTTCAAGACGATTGATGACAGTTGAAAAAAGGTTGTACATATGGCAGTGAGATGGGCCTGTAGTAACCCTGTTGGGTTTTATCACCTTTCTTGAAGAACAGTTTCACCACGCTTCCGTTCCACGTTTCCGGCGTTTTGCCCTCGAGTATAACGGCATTAAAGAGCTTCTTGAAGGAGAAAAGAGAAAAATTCAACAATTTGCTATATAATCCACGATGCCACAAGCAGATATATGAGAAGAATGTTTACAATATGTGCATTGTTATATTCAATAAGTTACCAGAACCAATTAAAAACCTCAATGGTCATCTATTTAAAAAAAAATTAAATGATTGGCTACTTGAAAAATGTTTCTATAGTGTAGGTGAATACATGAGTTTTAAGTAGGGGATTTTATTATATTTTACCATTTTATTTCGATTGTAATTTTGCTTCTTGATTATTATTTTTATTATTTCATATTTTTTTTTGTTTTTGATTATTTTTGATTTTTGACATAGAATAAATAACCACTTTTAATATTTGCATACCTGCTTGCGGGTTGAATACATTTGACATTACTCTAGTTATAAGACCTGACATGTTACCATTAATAATGTATTTGGCAAATAAATAATTTGATTTGACCTTGAGTACTGGTTAATGCAAATAACACTTAAGAATAAAAGAAAATGTGATTATTTTAGCAAAAAATTTTTTTTTCCAATTATTCGAATATTATTCGAATTATTCGAATAGTGGCCGAAAAATATTCGAATATCAAAATTTTCGAATATTTGCAAGCCCTAGTAGGTACCTACACGCATTGCTAATTAGTTCGATTTTCACTTCAGTTTTTATTAGGTCGTCCGACTGAAGTTAGTGGGTAGGTAGGTAGGTACTTACATAAGTAGGTAAGTTACCTATCTCGATGGTTTCGGTATTTTATTTTTTTAATACCTTGTACCTACATAGATAAACTAAGTAATTCTTATCAGGTTAACTAGATACCTACTTATCCTACAGATTTTTTTTTTATTTATAACTAAGTTAGCAACAAGACTGCGTAGCTGCGTACCAACATAACTACCTACTTACTTACCGGCTTGTGTCAAGGGAAAGGTCAAGGAATAGGTACCTAGCTATTTACATAGTAATTATACATAGGTAAATATATAATAAGTATTAGGTATATTATACCTACCAACCTGAGGAACTTAAATAACTGAAAGACATTGCAGGAATGCAAGCATGAATAAATAATTTAGCTAGAGCGCTGGTTAGGTCCTCTTCCCCACTTCCAACGCAGTGTGCAGTAGGTACCAACTGCTATTTGCCAGTGCTCTCGAACGGTGAAGGAAAACATGGTGAAATAATAAAATTTGTTTCCTAAATCCCCAGATTATTTTAATCATTGATCATAAATTATTCTTCAAATAAAAAGACGCATTTTGCCTCTCTGTTGCAACTTATAAATTAGCTTGAGTACCTAGTGTAGGACAATGATATTATATACCTACCTATAAACTGGTGTAGGATGAGTGTATAGAACCTAAGTAGGTAAACGTCATACGAAAATAATATAATGAACAAATTGCACTAGTGAAGTGCAAGATAACAAGAAACAAAGACTACATTATTATCCTGAATGTACCTATCTCGTTCAACAATGAATGACCCAATAGACAAGTCAACGAATCGGCTACAAACTGACCACAATCGACGGAGAATGCAATGTAATGGAAATAATATTTGAATTGAGAACACAATGCCGGTTCTCGCATCCTGATTAGCGGTTAAGACGGGGGTTCACCTTTGTTTGGCTCATGTGATGAAACTACTAGGTACCAACTACCTACTTCTTTAACCAATTTAGGTGAATCCTACCTAAGTATGGTTGTCTTTTTAATCTTCATTTGACCAACAAAACCACCTATGTAACTGTGATTTGATCTTTTAGAAATAATAAAGTAAAATATGAAGGAACAAAAGTGAAATTAAAAAAATATATATATAGAGTCAAAACTCTCCGTCATCATTACATTACGAGTACTGCGTAATACCTAATTAAAATGTTCCTGCATCTTTGTTCATAAAGTAACAAAGCCAAAGCCAGACGGTGACTAAGTAGAAGCAGGCAAACTACGAACTGAGCCTTTCACCTCATTAAAAAAAAAACTTGATCCAATTGTAACCTAGAACATCGATTTTGCGTGACCAAGCCACCAACCGATTATTCATGAAGTACTTATACTGTAGTTTACATTTCTGGACTAACCAACATTAGTACCAACAGCTTCTGATGCCGGGCGGCGTTGTGTGGTAGGGTAGATCGATAGTCGTGACGTCAGTCAGTCCATTAGCGGTGTTATTTTTGGAGACGATTTATCATCGATCGAACTAAGTTCGTTTACTGATTCGTGGTTGGTAGTACCAGTAGTACCAACTTGGTACTTGAATCAAACTGACAGATGAAATCAAGTATCGAATGCCCTAGACACAGCTACATTTGTCCCGATAGGTAGGTATTACGCGACCAAAAGCAAACCTCCCACGGAAAATTGGGATTTAAAGATTATTTTCCAAGTTTACGCGACCTTCACCCATCTGCGGCTGACGCGGCCTCGTAGAGTACGAGTATAATGGCGTCATCTTTAGTAAACAAGTCTGCTTTTACAGTTTCTATTTGACAAACATTACTAAAACTCTAGAACAGACTTAGGTCTAACTCTATGCATTATTTTAGAAACATTGATTTAGGTTTGGGGAAGGTATTATAGTAGTAGGTACTTATCTAGATAAAATAAAAGGCTAGGAAAAAGAAGATACTAATAAAGTAAATTCGATAGGTCCTAAGTACCTAAGTATAACTTTTTATTTTTTAATATTAGGTTAGCTATGATTATGTTCATTCAATTCGAAGTATTTATTTATTTATTTATTTATACTTTATTGTACACAATTACAAGAAAAATGTGTTACAAAAGGAGGGCTTAATGCCTAGGGGCATTTTCTACCAGCCAACCCATTCGGTTTAAAACCAGGTCGGCGCACAATAACAAATGTAAAAACTAAAAACTAAGTAGGTGGTAACTTAATTATATATTCCACAAATAAACAATAAAATATTATAATAATAGAGACAATTTCATGCTATACATACATACATAGGTACTAATCATATTATAAATATATAATTATACTTAATGTTAATTAATGTTATGTTAATTTAAAGAGATTTGATAGGATTAATTAAAGTAGGTGAATCTTGTGATATCCCGAGGTGTTGTTCAAATTTCAGACAATAGGCAGTGACACGGATCAGTTTCAAAAGAGTTGAATATTTTGTTAAATATTTCTTAGTTTCACTGTCTTCATTTGTGACTAGTAAGTTAGATACTTTAATCTTAGATTCTAAATCAGTCTCAGGTATCACAGTATTTTGTTTCTGAACTTTCTGGAGCAGATTCTGAAGTTGATGTTGTACATTTCAATGCAACAACTTCAGAAATATTAAGACTACAACAAATACTATAAAAACTAAAAACTAAGTAGGTGGTAACTTAATTATATATTCCACAAATAAACAATAAAATATTATAATAATAGAGACAATTTCATGCTATACATACATACATAGGTACTAATCATATTATAAATATATAATTATACTTACTTAATACACGTAGGTACATATCAATAATATAATAAAATATATATCATAAACATCATGTGAATACTTACTGTTACGAACTCTTATAATAAAATAAAATAAATAGACTGCTAAGGTACTAGTCGACAGGTAAAGTTTGGTAGGTGTTTGAAAGGTATGTATCGGAAAGGAAATCAGTCATTTGGGTATAGTTTCTTTAAAAATAGTTCACGAGTTAATCTTTTAAAAGTATCTTTAGAATCTGTTTTTTTAATATCGTAAGGAAGAGCGTTCCACAACCTAACCGCTTCTACTGAAAAGGAGTTGCCACGAAAGGATGTGCTGTGTTCAGGGGTTTCCAAAAAAAGATTGTCCGATGAACGAAGGTTTCGTTCATGTGTTTCAGATCGGAACAGAAAACGATCTTTAAGATAAGCCGGTGAGGAAGGGTCTTTAAGGGTAGAGAAAAGCATAGAAAGAATTCTCAAATTTCTGCGTTCCCTGATGGGGAGCCATTTGAGTTTGGCACGGAAATTGCTCACACGGTCGAATTTACGAAGACAAAAAATGAAGCGTATGCAGGTATTAAGAAGTCGGTCAAGTTTGTTTAAAAGCTCTTCAGTAAGATCAAGGAAAGCGACATCGGCATAATCAATAATGGGTATGAGAAGTGAGTTAACTAAAGAGGTTCAACACATTATATTTGTCTTCGTCTGCATCTTTTTATTTTTTAATAAAATTCAATATGGAATGGAAATAAAAATACCTACATCCCTAGCAAAAAGTCAGTTAGAACACAACGGAGGCATTGGTAAAAACATACAGAGCATTGGAGGAATAATAATTTTAGAGAAAGTGTAGTTAGCATTCGCATGCACGAGTGAATATGATGGATGCCCAGAAGATCTCATGCCGTGCAGCCTTCGTGCAGCTAGCATGCTGCAGAGGACTGCGGCATAAGGTGATAATGACCGGTGACGCTGCGGTGGTGGTGAGTGGTACTCGCTAGCCGCTGCGGACACGAGCCGCTCTAGTACGACTCTATCCTCGGCGCCGAGCGCCTCGACGCTACGCGACCGATATTCCTACTTACCGCGAAAACAAACAAAATTATCTCGCGATAAAAGCTATCAGTGATAACTCAGTGTGATAAAAGATAAAGGGAGTGGTCGACGCCTGTGTATTGTACCTACCTATTATGTAAAAGTGAGATCTCAGGACCGAGACCCCAATTATGGCTACGATGGCGGCTTCCCGCAAGACGGTGTCCATTCACGACTATCCGGAGCATTTAAACCCCTTCCACGAAGAGGACAATCATAACAAGATAAGATTTTGGACTCTTGGAAAGAAGCTGCAGCGGTCTAACAGCATAAACTTTTCTGGGATCAAGGACCTGAAGAACTCATGGTAAGACTAAACACTTATTCATATTTTGATTTCGTATACATGCACTAAGAACTTACTAAAATTAGTGACCATTAACAGTTGATTTCTCTGAATACTTATATATTATTTTCACCCTGAAACAGTAATTAGACACTAGGTGCTAAGTTAGTGGTTTCTGTCGTGAGGTTTTTAGTCTCACATTCCAGTCTTGCTTGAATCTAGCAACGTAAGTCATTTTCTTATAAATGGGTGTTATATAAATATAAGTAATTTTTATACTACGTGCATTTTTATGCAGGCAAGGTTATGAATGAATCATTTTAGAAAATTTAGTAGGTAAAAGTAACTCAACAATAACTATTGTTCGAAAACGACTGTGACTGAAAATTGTTCATGTAAACTTTGGAGTCGTAATGACTCCTTTGTTTATGGATGCTGATTTATTTAATTTATTTTTACTTAAATACTTACAAACAAAAGGTAAAGCTCTGTTCAAATTCGTACCACCCAGTGGTTTGAATAATACCTACAGTTTGAGGGTCGTATTTGATCGAGTTGATATCTTAGTTAGATTAGGTAGGTTAGGTAAGTTTTAAAGTTTTAGTCTCACATCACGTGCACTCTACTGACGAGTGGCATAATTATATTGTAGGTATGTACGTGCATAGTTATTTTTAAGTACTACCTAAGTAAGCAAGATTATTAAAAACCGCAGTTAACATTTTTTTTGCTGAATTCAGTGGTTTAGGTATATTCATAAGGATGTTTACCTATGTACCTACCTATAATTTTTTTATAAATACGTAGGTATTTGTTTACTTACATACGTTTTAGTTTTAGATTAAGTTAGATTTTTGTGTTGTTTTTACTGTACGCCGTCCGTTCACATCAAGATTGAGTTGGCTGGTAGAAAATGACCCCTTGACATTAAGCCTCTTTTTATACAAGATATTCTACATAGCTGAGCACTCTATGGTAGACAGCTGCACTCGGATGTTGTTCGATGGTCGAATGACAGTTGTGTTCATCATCATCATTATAAAAAGTCCAATCCTGGATATCGACAAGCTTCCATTAAATTACGCGACGAATGACCTGACATTGAAGGTTAACGACCATAACAAAAGTCCGTTATAGAAGAAAACTTACAGGTGTTTTAGTTCACTTGCATTATAAGTACTTAAACTATTACCTACAAGAGGCTGCAACGAGCGAACTTTTTTTGCATGTATAATCAGGAGGTTTCAGTAATCCTACTAATATTATAAACGCAAAAGTTTGTTAGAATGTGTGGATGTCTGGCTGGATGTATGTTTGTTACTCTTTCACGCTGTAACGGCTTAACAGATCTGGATGAAATTTGGCACTCATATATATTATGGTCTGGAAAAAAACATAGGCTACATTTTATCCCGGAAAAATGTACGGTTCCCATGGGATATATTTGTTTTTGATTTTCAAGGTGCCACGCGGGCGAAGCCGTGAGCGGATGCTAGTCTAAAATATTGACAGATCAATGCACAACCTGAAAAATAAATTCTAGAGAGATTTCAATGAAATTTTTGAGGTAGATGTACTAAGAAAAGAGTGCAGTGAGGTTTAAGTTTGCATGAAAAAACTTTACGCAAAGGAAGTCACAGGGAGTTCCACTATTAAATAATATTAGCGATGAGATCAGATATTTTTATGCTCCACGACCGGTAGAACTACAAAATATAAAAGGTCCGCGCGTGGGAAACTTGGACTCCTGTACCACATGATGTGCACTCGTGCTACAGTAGGGTATAGGTAGGTACTTTGCATGTTCTCTGTAGGAAGTAAGTTGAAATTGAAAACCACTTATTCAATAAAATCACAAGGATCACTTTGAAACGTCTTACAGGTGAATCTAAGTGCCAATTCCAACCTAACCCAAGTACCTACGAGAAGAACAGGCAAGAAACTCGTCTCGGTCCTAGCGCTTTTTTGTATGATCCTTCTTACAAAAAATCTGTACTAGGTATCTACCAACCATCTACCAAGAGTCCATCTCAGAGTCCAGATGCAGCAGTTATACAAACACTTGTTATTAATCGATATCTGAGTAATGGATGTATCATCACTGCTTATTTATAGGATTGATGTCACTATTGTCACTAGCTTTATAAGTATTTTGCATAAGTATAATTAGGTTCGTGTCGTGATTGACATGGCACATTGCAATTTCATTTGCAAGTTAATGCTCAAATAGTGTATTTAATTTTTTCTATATTTCTAGCAGATTTCAGCATTCCTATGTTCCTAAGTATTTGCCATTTGCATACGAAAAATCGACATTAATTGCCGCATCTTTTAAGACCTAAGCTTACAGATTTTATTATTAGTTATTTTCATGTTTGATAGATTTGGGCGAATTGGAATACTTAGTCTTGCTTGACAGACAGGGTAACAAAGTGATTCTATATAAATTCCGTATAGCACGTTAATTTATATGTAACCTATTTATATGTAAGGCGATATGAAACCAACTTAATAGTCAAGCATTAGGTAGATACGGAAAAACACTTGCTGCATTTAAAATACTACCCACCTAGATACTTAGGTACATATCATTTGGTAAGTTTCATAACGATTTCCTTACCGATCACGCAACGGCAAAGAATTTCAGGTAAAATCACAAGTCATAAACGTTTGTAGGTAAATAGGCGAGTAAACTACTTACCTACCTACATTGAAATAATATGATAAGTAATCAATATTATTAGGCAACAAAGAAAAAACACGCAACAAGATTACAAAATTAAATAAACTGAAGCGACCACCGGATTGGAGCAGAAAATAAAATAATGTGATGCATTTCTCGTAACACACGCTGGCGTTTTGGCACGGATTCAATACCTGATGTACCTACTGGAATTATAATATAACGCGGCTTTTGACCTTTGACATTGTGTAGTAGGTACCTTTAGGAGCAAAGCCAAGACGAAAATTCTTGAGCCTTCTCTATTCACCATCTTGCGAATTTTTAGGTCTACCTAATCCTCCCTCATCCCTAGTCCCCATGAGAAACTTTATTCCCTAGCAGTTGTAGGCTCTACGAGATTACTAGCTACCTACTTATGATTTGATTGATCTGTGCACTTTTATGAAAAACGAAGACAGTGATTTACTAATTTATAAGGCCACTTGACGAGTTGCTATCTATCGCCTCAGTAACCTTCATAATTGCTACTGTGGCATACTTGACAATTTATTTTATTGGTCATTATTTATATGTAACACAATACACGGCACAGTCAATAATAAATTACTATCTTCCTACCTATTAGTGTAACGTTACGAAAACAAAGAAGTTTTCATGCAATCCTTGACTGGCTGCTACTAGGTACCTACTAGTGCTGTGCATTGTATAGGTACCTAGCTACTTGAGTCAAGTTGAGTCTATTTAAAAACGCCCTGTAGTAGTAAGTACTTTAAATCAACTGATATTTTTATCTGATGACGACGGGCTTTTCTTACATTCAGTTCATTGTAAGTAGATTGAGTAGATACTTAGGTACATCTATCTCACGAAATTCTGTCCGATGATATTTATGTCAGTGGTTTAGGATTCAAAGACTTCATGAAAGTAACTTACAGACTCAATAAAGTGATTGTTATTTCAATCTATATTATCAAAGCTAGGTAGGTAAATAGTTTCAGACCGTTTAAGTATATAATCTTGACAATAGGCTAAACAACATAACACAGACGGAAGATCACATTGAGATACAGTCAAGTCGACCGCCTTACTTACTGAGAGGTTAAAAGGAGTGTGAATAAAATGACCACTGTGTACAGATAGACCTACACAAACAATACGATAAGCTAAGTGTTAATTTAATAATAGCCCTCATCTTAACAATACACAATCGACTTAGCATAATACATCGTTGTTTAACCTGAATGGAAAATAATGCTTAGGCTCTGCTGAATCCACTAAAGCCATACTAAAGCCGAATGTATAAGATCAATATCAAATAAGATCAACCAATAGGTACAATAATTGTGAAGACATGGTGAGTATTCATTTCCAAAGAGGTTCCTGCAATATACCTAATGCACCCAATGTTTTCGGAGTAACTAGAATCTAGTTACTCCGATAACATTAGGTGAATTAAGTATATTGCAAGAACCTCTTTGCTATATCGCATAATAATGGGCCTGCTCAAAATAGTGATATCATTGGGAGAGGTGTCGTTAAATCTGCGCCTCACCGTTGGTTCTCGTGTGTCACTGTCATCTGCTTTTGCCAAGTTTTGGCAAAGATTTGACATTCTGCTTTTGTTTATTAAAAAGAAGTCCTTGCCTGTAGGTACACTTAAAATGAATCATTTAGTCAACAGTTTAGTGATATCACGAGAATTGGATAGTGGGCCATGAGCACGTGATATTATAGTGTTACTAGGTCAGTCAGAGCTGCGAGCTGTAAATTAAAGAATAATCATTCCAAGAAGGCCGCTGGTGAACAACCTTTAAAACAGAACGATGCAGCCGCAAAGATATGTCTTGCTGTAAATATCATATAAGTAATATAAATCTGGGCACAATCAGTAGATGTAAATACCTACACCGACTAGGGCGGATTCGACCAAACTCCCAATGGACCTATGTATAAATCTTATCGAAGAAAACACTGACATTATACTTGCATTTGATATAATATTATAGATATAAGAGACTAGTTATACTTAGGTACCACAAATTGGTTCATTAGGTAAGTAAATCCTAGTTAAAAAAAGTGTTATCTAACCCTTTCTTTATGAATAACTTCAAAATAGGTACTAATTTCCTAAATAACCCAAGTGGAATGCATACATAAAAACATGTTGAAACCTTTAAACCGGATTCATTATTGCATACCAATAAAAAGTGCATTAAAATAACATTGTAATTAACTACATCAGTTGTTATAACAAAACAGCAGGTTCAAGAGCGGGGGTCACACAAATCTTTGCTTATCTGTTCGACCTAGAAGATTTATAATGTCATATACCTACACGCTGCTTGTAAACGAACTGAAATGGCGAACGCATGACTGAAACGAACATTAAACTAAGAAGTTAACGAGGCTGTAAAATCCCCGAAGCCTAACATCGGGTTTAGTTACAGAATAATGGTAGTGAACTAGTGATCTATTTTCACTAAGACTTATATTTAGCTTCTAATAAGCAGGAACATCAAGGAAAACGGTCGCAATTGTCACAAAAAATATAATTCTAATCTCAACTCTATTATCTAATGGTAAGAGAAATTCGCATGCCTGGTAATTGGTAAGTACTACAACAGGTTTGACCTTGAAAAGTTAGCTCAAGTATTGTCGTTCATGGATTTCTTGAGTTACTGTTGTGTAGGTACAGTTTGCCGGTAGAATGGGGTCATCTTAAATGTTTGATTACGCATAAACAGTTTATGAAATAAGCGCACCATCTTGCAGCACGTAAACATCCTCAGATATGTAGCTACTTACTCAGATACCTGATGTGATACTAAGGGCGTAGTAGGCACGTCTAAAGTCTAAACAGCACATATATATAAGCACAAGTTGTAAGCCAAGAATTTAAATTGGCTACATAGTAGGTACTTATGCATACCTACCTACCAATTGTTTATTAACAATTTACGAAGAAGTTCCATCTTCATTGCTATTGACAGTCCGATACACAAAGACCTGATAGGTTGTTACAGACTTCAGTTCCTTGGCCCGAACCACCGAATACTAAAGAGTCAGTTACAGTGGGTGTGTGATGAACATCCGTCCGTCACGGTACAATTGTGACCGCTCAAGTGGAATCAAGTGCACTAAAAAACTTAGTATACGGACCATTTTACTTTTCTAAAGAAACAGTAGACATCCAGCAAGATAAACACGTATCCTAGTAAAACTTATTGTTTGTTTACAGGGCCTTTAGGTCATTTATGAAGAAAGGAAAGAAGTCGCAGGAGAAGCCTAGTCAAAATGGGGACAGCAGTCCTATCGTATACAGACGAGCAATGCAATGTAAGTTATGAAACATTCTATGAAGAAAACAGCCTATAAACTGTATGGCATTACGCACAAGAAAAGTCGTGAATTTTGTATCTAATGTCACTGACATAAATGTCACCGGACGGCTCTATAAACTCTACTAGAAAACGTAGTGATTATATTCTCTTTGTCTACTAGTATGTATTCAATACGATAACGACACGAAACTACTGCTTCTAAACTTGATTGTCCGAACATTTATGATCCAGAGAACCCAAAGCCTTCAATCCGATAACTTGATCGCATTCCTTTATTCCTTTATTTTCAGACTCGCAAACATCCTCCACTCTCGGTCAGCGCAGTACAGTCGGATCCCCGGAACGCTACGTCTATGGTGGGTCTATTACACCTCTGCCAAGGTCCAGGTTCCAAGAGAGACTACGTAGCTCCAGTCAGTACGACGCGAATTCACTCAAGTAAGAGGCTCTCCGCAATTATTTTTTTCCTATTAAGTAGTAAGTACTACTCTCCACTATTGATAGAGAAACTGTGGGAGCGTATAACTCGTCGTTTTTGCCATCACAAATCAACCCCAATCAGTATTAGAGGGCAGCATTTAGTTTAGTAAACAGAAGGTTCAAGAGCGCTTACGTACATACATCATCAGGTCCTAGATTGACTGAGGCATATTCTCGGTCAGGTAATTTTCAACAATTTCTACCCACACAAGGTCTTAGGATCCCGTTTAATTTAAGTGTCAGTGTTTCCTTACAGCTACGACACGCTAACAACTCGTCTGTTTAGAAATAGGTACCTATGCATGTAAAATTTCATTTTAGTTTTTAACGGTAAATTTCATGTGAATTGGCAAGCGATATTTGCGCAAATTATAACTTTATTATGGAACTAATACAAGACTACACATAACCCTGACATAAAATTGTTTAGGATTGCGTTTCAGGAAGAACATAAACAACTGACACATAATATGCAATTACTTTGGCTATTCATCAAAAACAGACATCGTTAACCTTCCTATGTGATGCAATCAACTCGCATCACACCTATCCAATTGCAGCTACATAATCTATCGAAAGAATGAAAGGAAACAGTCAATTTGGATGGAGCACATCTTTCTGCTATCTTCAGAATACTAAAGTTGTATCATGGTTTTCAGTATGACGCCGCGCATGGCCCGTAGCGAAATGTCGGGCTCCCGGCTCAGCGTAGAGAGCACTAACCCCTTCGAAGACGAGCCGGTGCCACCGGTGCGCGCCAGGCGGAAGAAAAAGCGCGCACCAGCACCACCTGGAGCTGCTGATATGTCGGTAAGACCACCAAAATGTTTAGACTAGACTCAAGCGAACCCGATAGCGCACTGCAAGATACTTAGACTGGACTTTATTTAATGCAGGCGACTAGCAGCAAATAGTAATTGCTCTAGCATATCAAATTTTCAAATCAGTATCAAAAATACATTAAAAAATATTAGCCCAAGGTACTGAATGATCACACACAATCCCTAAATAAGTATGTCGTGCTACACTCATGCTGTTGAAGTACCTCACTATACTCGTGTAATTGTGAATTTATAATTTTACAGATTAGCAGCGAAACGTCAGAGTTACAAACAAGCCAAATCGAAAAAAGCAACGAAACCAAAGTCGAAGGTGATTTAGAGTTAGAAGAAATGAGCATGAGCATTGAACTAAAAATTGTTGAAGACGAAGATGAGAAAAATAAAGCGCATTTGAGTAGAACAGAAGTATCTAAAGAAGAAAAAGCTATAAAATCCACAGTTTCTGATGAATTTCAGAGCAATCATAAAACATATGACGTAGTTCCTAATGTAAAGCCGTTAAAAATAGAAGACCCTGTCAAGACAGCAAGTTCCGATGAAGACATTTTGAATTCCGTTGAATTCCCTAAAGTAAATATCGTTACGTACCGAAGAAACTCTAGCGTCAACGACGACGACATCAAATTAAGGCGAGGCAACTTGGAAGATTTTCATTCTTTATCGAACAAAAGAAGTAAAAGCCTAAACAATAACTTGGATTCAGCCAACATTATTTACAACATCAACCTCAATGAGAATTTAACAAGAGATACGAATGGAAATGAAGAACCGCAAAAGGTCATTTGTAAGCTTTATGATGAGGCAGCTAGAAAGCAGAGCATCGACACTATTTCCAGCACTGAAAAGGAGTTCATGGAAATAGACAAAGCGACGCGTGAGCTTGAGAGGGAAATAAGTAAATTGAATTCTGCTTTGAATGAAGACGATATTCCGGGTCCAGAGGACCGTCTGTCTGTTTCAGAGATGAAAAAGAGATTCGATACAAATGGCGCTTCGTCACCAAATCCCATACCAAAGCCTAGGAGAAGTCACTATGAAGGCTCAAACTCTCCATAAATTAGTCAGCCAGCAGTATAGAGCAATAGAATATTGTACATACACACAAAAAAGAAATTGTTTAATTTTTTAAACTTTTTGAGGTGGTACAAATCAGCACATAGGAGTAATAATAATGTGATTGAAAAGATGAAATTGGATCTCGTATTAAATTAATGAAGGGAATAGAATGCAATATCAACATGAAATGTTATTTAGTCCTATTATCTCTGCATGTATTGCAACGCCTATTGACTAGTGCCTTAGACAGAATACCGACTATCATAATAAAGATAAGTTTGCTTTAACCATAATAACAAATTAGTAAGATTATTATGTGGGTAAGGTATCTGTAAGTGTGATTGATAACTTTGAAAAGGCATAATAAATTAATTAATAATTACACATATTTGATTATACAAAACATTAGCTTTGTATTTATTATAAACTGTTACTCTTATTGATGTCATGGGTTGAATAGAATGTAGATCCTAATTTGTAAGTAAGTACTCGCAGTGCATGTCTGTTAAACAAACAGCTATGTCAAATCAGCGCTTATATTAGACGCATTTTATATAAAAAGATTCCTATTTTATTCATGTTATAATACATTATCATTATCATTGTTGTCTCAATAAATTATTTTAATAAAATGGTTTTATTCAATCAGTAAAACATCTCATGAGTTATACATATATATTTTGTAAATAAATAAATGATTTATACAAATAATGTAATAAGTATGTACCTACTCTATAGTAACTTTACTTACTCTATCTTTTTTGTACTTGATGAATCTCGGTAAGTTGGTCAATGCAGTGCTGACAATTACTTTATACTTTTGAGGAAGTTTCTTCTGTTGTCTTGCCTGTAAAAAAACTTTTGTGAATATATAATATTTAGGTGTCAGTTAGGTTAGATATCTTACACAGGTTACTACTTCTATCTTATACCTTTAAACGAGCAATTCTTGTATATATATATATATATATATATATAATTATATAATCTCGGAAACGGCTCCAGCGATTTTCATGAAATTTAGTATGCAGAGGGTTTCGGGGGCGATAAATCGATCTAGCTAGGTTTCATTTTTAGAAAACGTCGTTTACCAATAAAAAAAACCGAGCAAAGCTCGGTCACCCAGGTACTACCATATTAATAAACACAAAAGAGCCATTTATCATTGAAAAACTAGAACATATTATATTAGCAGATAATTTTTGTCTTGTTACGGGAATCAAACCCAAGGTTTTGTGTCCAAGCGGCGACCTGTCACCCGCAGCGCCATCAATTTTACCTTTAATTTCAATACAGGCAACAAAATGGTCAATTTCTGTATCAAATCCTCTTTAGCAGCGATCACATCAGTTTCGTCTTCCGAATACAGGTCTATGATAGTGTCTATAGCTTCAGCTAACACCCAAACATCATTTTCTTTGTGCGCCTGCTCCAGGATGAATTGTGTTATGACCTGTATCAGCAATGTATCTGTGTTGGCTTCACTGAGGTGCGTCACCAGTAGCAGTGCTAATAATCCCAACATTCTGATGAGGTTGGACCTTATCTCTGGAACTTGGCATTCTCTGATGCCTGTGATAAGTGTCTGCAAGATATAATAAAAGAAGTAAATAAAGTTGATTTCTGGTTCCAAGTATGTGCTTTGTAGTATTCCAGTTTCCCCCAGATGATGTGCAATATGAGTTTGTGTAACATATTTACATGATTGAAAAGTTAAGCTGTGAAAATTAAGC
Organism: Cosmorhoe ocellata; assembly: GCA_963675405.1. Taxonomy (NCBI): domain Eukaryota; kingdom Metazoa; phylum Arthropoda; class Insecta; order Lepidoptera; family Geometridae; genus Cosmorhoe; species Cosmorhoe ocellata. The sequence goes on along the minus strand of OY776245.1, from coordinate 5,998,833 downwards.
AATCCTATTGATGTATTTCACACGCGTTTTTGCACACATCTTTTGGATATACATACATTATATGTTTATGCTAACTTACGACAATGTCTTCAATACGCAGATCCTTAAAAAGACTGCCATCACTAGTCTTTCCATTTTGATTCAGTTTCATTTTATCTAGAGCTGCTCTCATAACTGCAGTTGCTGACTCCGATAGATTTAAATTATTTTCATTCTGATTGAATACTAGTTTTCCTGATTCTGTCCAGATTTTGTAGAGGCCACTCACACCACCCAAGTTTTCGATAGGGAGAGCTGATAGCATATTGTTTATGCAGAGTAGAGATCGGGTTTGTAAAGTGTGAAGTCTGAAATGATTAAAACAATGAATGGAACAGTGATTTGTACATACACAATGGGTATAAATAACTATTATTTTAAATATTTTTATGGCGTATTCATATAGTTAGTGCTTTTCATGGCTGCAAAGTGAACATAATCATAATTGACTAACTACCATTACAGGAGTTTAGGATTTTACTGCTTTCCTTCTTTTTCTATCTTTTTAAGCTCATACATACTACAATAACAATTAATAAAGTAGTAAGTACTTTTTGTGTATTAACTGTGAACCTTCATATTCCTTCAATATAAGCAGGACATTCTGTGGCGGCATTTGTGTCCTGGCCCACACCTTCTCAAATAGTTCCAGAGATACCAAAGCCTCTAATACTTGTGAGGGTAATCTGTCTTCCATCAAAACTGTGTTGTTCTCCATCATACATTGACTTTGATCATCCTCTAAATCATCACTCTCTGACGATTCATCTGCATTTATGTTATCATTTTCATCACCATCATTTTCTGAAATTAATTAACAGATGCTTTAAAAACAAATCTAGAGTATATGTAAATAAAATCAGCCTTTGGAAGATCTTCAGAATAAATAGGTACTGACCTTCACAAGAACAAATATTAGCAATAATCTCTATTGCACTCTGTTGCGCTTCTAGAATTTCTATAATAGCATTTATCTGTTTGTCTAGTATTTGACCTTCCTTTCCTGTTGGAGGTTCTAATTTCCCAGCTGCATTGTTAAGGGGAACATTGCTGGACAGCTGATTGCAAGCAAGACGATGATCTATACCTAGAGTATTTGCCAAGATTGATATTATCTGGTTGATAACATCTATGGGTAGAGATGCAATATTACCACCACAAGCATTTATAATGACTCCTGCAGATAATGTCTTTACTAGAAGCACCGAGGGTTCATTTCCATCCAAAGACAGAAGAACAGTCAGTTGCCTTTCTGCATTAGCTTTGATCTTCTCCATAGCTGTTGGATTATCTTCAATAACAACAATGAGGCATTGCAGCACAGCTGTAACTATATTATTGCCAAATACAGAGAGATCAAGGTATCTTGGTAGTATGTCCAAAATTTTTGTTTGTCCAACATATTTAATAGCTATTTCTGAAAATTAAAACAACATGACTTAGATACAAATATTACAATGCAGAAATGAAAAGAAATATGTATACATAATTATGTATGCACTAAAACTACTAGTTTCTTAAAAAAAAAAGTAATAATAAACATGATCACGACTGTAATCCCTGGGCTCGTTAGATATCTCCTGAGATCTTTAGATACTAAGATCTTTGAGGATATCTAAAGGGGGTAGTCAGAGGCAAGTCCAAACATGACATTTGGTACATGCCCACATTTTGCACAGTAGTTAGTATTCCGTACGTGACAGGTTGCAAGCCCATCGCCGCTTATAAGAATACTAAGCTATGACACATACCTTCAAATTTTTGGTTCTAGGGTATGCCGGTTTCCTCACGATGTTTTCCTTCACCGTTTAAGAGCACTGGCATTGTGCACATAAATTTTTCGAATGGAAAAACTCATTGGTGCATGACCAGGTTTGAACCCACGACCTACGGATCGTGAGGCAGGGGTGCTACCACTACACCACCAGCACTCTAACTAGTTTTCTTTGTATAGGTAAATACAACTTTGTCTTCTATCTAAAGTATTACAAACTTCATCTTTCCCAAGTAACAGAGATCAAAATGAACTTACCGGAACTTTCACAAACATTCAATAACAAGTTAATGCATTGCACAAATGTATCCATATCTTCAGTGTTGGTTTTGGAACTAGGGTCTGGAGTCCATTTTTCAGTGTGCTGAAATGTGTTGAAATAATACATTACAATAAGTAACACACACACACACACACCCGCTGCTACTGAAGTACCTACTAGCTCAGTAAATCCATTTTCAATATTTGGACATACTACCTACCTGATTACAATTTAAATCTAATAGCATGTTGTGTTAGCTTATGGGTAGATAGAACTCCAGATGGATAAAAAAATTAAATGGAATAAATATAAGAATTACGTAGGTAAGTACCTCATGGAAATAACATGTCAATGGTGTCATAACATCCTGGTCAACCATAGAATCACAGATTTCTAAACTGATTGCAGACATATTCCTGAGCATGCCTGCAGAAGCATTTCGCACGGAGCTGGCTGGATCAAGAAGTAGTGGTGCGGCGACTTTTACAAGCCCTTGCTCAATGATCTGAGGCACGTTGCCCGGGTCTTCAATAAGGAGCGCCAGGGTTTGTAAACCGCAGTATTTCTCTTCGACATTTGGCGCCTGAGAAAAAAAATGTAGCGGTAGTAGAATATTATTAATACTGAGCTACATAATGCATGAATAATCTAAAAACCCAAAATAATTTATCAAAACAATCACATAACCTGCAATTGGTCAATAACAGTTTGAATCGCATTTTCTTTGCTGTCGACAGGAATTTCTTCTTCATAACTGGTATCTTCAACAGGCTCATTTCGTTTAGCTCTCCCGGGCTTTGGTTTTCTTATTTTACCCATAATCAGCTCACACGCGACACAAGAAAATAGAAATGAACGAAAAAAACGAAAAGCGGCCTGCCTCTACTATTACGAATTTCTTCTTCTTCGTAAAAAATTATAGTTTAATGACAATGGCATCTGTCAAATAGATTTTAGATCAAATTTTGCCCATGTCAACTGTCAAATTACTTTTAATAGCACGACATTTTGAATTATTTTTTCATTCATTTTTCACTAATACATTTTGTTATCAAAGACTAAAGTCATTAAAGAATTTAGATCTGTCGAACGAATCCTATCCGAAAATAAACATAATTTACACCAAAATGGTAATCTTATTATCACACTGAGGAATATCAGTCTGTGGTCATATTCAGTCAAGTTAATTTTAAACAAAAGATAGATGGCGCTCTTTGGTTGCATTATTACACATTGTATAGTCTTTCTACTCAACTCAACCAACGGTTTCGTCTAACTTTCGTCATTGTTTGCACCACACAATTTTGTTTATCTCGTAAAATATTTGTTAATATTAATGTCCGCCTACCTATTATTCTATATAACCTCATCAAAGTAATCCGTGAATAATGAAAATTCTTTAAGTTGATCTCCAGCCTATCTTGTAAAATCTTCTGTTAGGGCCTTAAAAATTAACCTATCATTAAATTCTTTCATTGAGTACCTACCTATCCTAGGTAGGTACATTGGAAGTAAGCTCGTTGGTTTTTGTTCAAACACTGGAAGGCAGGCAGGGAGGGAGAGAATTGGATGGGCAAACATAATTTCTCCGACTACCCGGCGCGGCCACAGATTAAATAATGTGACTGTAGTTACTTGCCGACCGCGACCTAACATCGGCTTCATCAAAATTATATGTAGGTATTCTCCATTATTTTTATGACTTTCATTTCTAATTCTAATATTATTTAGATAAATAACTTTACTGTAGGTATCCTGCGATGAAAAAAAAATCAGCCACCCAACCTAAGCTTTCACATACGATTAATTTAATACAACTTATTTGAATGTATTATTCAGTAATCTGCAATATTTCATTTATTTTTGGCTTGGGCGAGAGGTAGAGGCGGCTTCTTTGAGCCAGGCGCGGTGCGGCGGTTGATGCCCGCCTCATTTACATAATGTTTCAAAATCTGGCCGCGAGACGATGACGGGACTTGTCGACTTTCAAGTCTCGGCTAGTGATGTCTAAGCACACAAAAAAAAAAAAAAACTTAAGCAGGTTTCTAAATACCTACATAAATCAATAAAAAAATAGTAGAGTCGTTACCTAACTAGGTACCTAGGTTAGGTATGTACCTACCTACTACATTAATTACGCGGACGTGTAAGTTTTTGAAAGGGAAACCGGTATTGGGCGCCCATACTAGTGTACGAAAAAAGCTTAGGTATAGCACATAGCCATAGCACATTTTTACATAGTAGGGGAGAGGGGGGCACAGAGAATCACTTATTTTTTCAAGAGCTCTAACTCCATTAATATTAAGGTTTGCTTTGAACTGCTTAGAGTGACACGTAGGCTGTTGTTTTAGCTACAATATTTTGTGATAATATCGTCAATAAAACAAAAGAGCCGTAACTTACGAGCATTTGAAAAAAAACGGAAAATTATCCACTGTGCCCCTTCATGGGGGCACATTGGATATTGACTAGGGGTACAGTGGATAACACTGGGGTGCAGTGGATAGTTGCCTTTATATTGTCAAGAAGTTATTTTAGGGGCACTACGAACCTACTAGTAAGTTTTTAAAATAAAAAAAATTAAAAAAATTTAAACACTTTTATAAAGAATATACGAATATTAATACTCAATCTTTGAAGTAAAAGTTTTTTTTTTATTCGCATACTCAAAAGGAATAAAGAATTTCCAAAGATTTTGCCACTTCCTTATTTTCTTTCCATCTAAAATTAAATCTATTCCTTTCTTCATCAAATCTGCCCTATGTAGACCAAAAAGTGGTCTTCCTCGTTCGGTTACAAACCATTTACTAACCTATAACAAATAAAAATAATAGTAGGTCTCTTTGAACAATACAAAGATCGTGATCCACAGCACCCCCAGACGAATCAGCCCAGAGTGCCCCACAAGGTGAATTTGAAAACATTTTGTAAAAAACGGTAGGTTTTTAAGTGATACGTAATATTTGAACAATAATTTATATAGTTATTGAAATTGTTGTCTAAAATAAATAAAGGCCAGAGCAATATTTCCATTGATATTTGACAAAAACGTTCGTTAAATTGATCAAAAATTAAGAAATGGCCTCTTATCGGTCACGTAGTAGCCGTAGCGCGTGTTCTCGCCTTCGAAGCCCAGCGGTCACTGGCGCGGGGCAGGGGCGTTGGGTAAGCCGTCGCTTGGCTTGTATTTACGTATGTGTGCGAGTCATAGTTAATGAGATATATGTATTTATCCACTGTGCCCCTTGATCCACTGGGCCCCCCCTTCCCCTACCTACATATCTATAGGTAAGTAAGTAGATAATAACCTAGGTAGGTACTTCAATTTGTTAATACAATTTTGATAAAACGATAAAATTTTGATAATTTTGATAAAATTGAAAAAATTGTTATACCCTACTTCAATTTGGTAATAGATGTAATGTCTAGCAGTCTTTAGGAAAGCCTACGAACGCTTGTCAACGCGGCATAAAGTAGGCAATCTCACTAATATTGTGTGTATAATAAAAGCAACAGCAGCAGCGGGCTGCGGGCGAAGCGCGGCGCCCAGTAGCCACATCTCAGGCTTTCTTCATAAATCAAAAAGCTGTTTTTGTGTCTTATCGGCGGATAATCGGCGGCTGCTACTGCGTTGCCTCGTCCCCCACCCCTTGGTTGACCCCTCTCGTACTCCAATAAAGCCGCTCTCGTTCGGATGGTCATTAGTAGGTACCTACTTAACTTTTTTCATTGTGAATTAAACGTAGGTATAACGAACCGTGATAATTTTAGTCGATATCGGCTTCAAAAGATTTTATTTAAGTACCTACAGCTATTTTGATCCCTGATCAGCATTAGCTGATCCTAAGTACTTATTCCCTCTAAGTTAGGTAGGTAGGTACACCAATCTACTACAATACAGACAGCCGTACAGGTAGTAGGTACTTATTCTGTCTGAAATCCTTTTATAGATTCCATTCAGCGGGAAGATGTACCTACCTAGATTAGATAGGTACTTAACTATTACTTGAGAGATCTCGTTTCGCTATTAATTATGTGGGTAGGAAAAACTGTGTGAGTAGGTTGTAATAAAATTTAT